>JADMNL010000028.1:56800000-59430000 GCA_016271365.2 Neoceratodus forsteri | reverse complement strand
TTCCTATATCCCTGGTGGTCCAGTGGAGCGCTATCTGCCAGATAGCGGGCATTTGTAAAAATGAGATAAGTCCAATATCCTTGGTGGTCCAGTGGACCGCTGTTTGCCCTATTGCGGGCATCTGTAAAAAACAAAAATAATTCCAATATCCCTGGTGGTCTAGTGGTACCCCCCACCCGCCCACTGAAACCCACCGCCCGCTCCCCAGTCAGCCAGCAGGTGCAGCACCCCACCCGCCTGCGCCCTGCCGAATGCCACCTCAGTGAGGCTGTCGCCCATTGAGTGCGACAGCCGCGAGCCATGAACGTGCAGCCCATACGCATACACATTCCAGATATGTGAATGATCATTCACATATCTGGAATGTGTAGTATGGTATGGGCTGCATGCCAATGGGCGTACAGCCCTACCGAGGTGGCAGTCGGCGGGGCGGCAGGCGGGTGGGGTGGACCACCAGGGATATAGGATTTATTTATACAAATGCCCACGATCGGGCAGATAGGGTCCCCTGGACCACCAGGGATATAGGAAGAGTTCTATTATTTGTACAGATGCCCGCGATCGGGCGGATAGCGGCCCACTGGACCACCAGGGATATAGGACGAGTTCTATTTTTAGATAGATGCCCGCGATCGGGCAGATAGCAGTCCACTGGACCACCAGTGATATTGGACATTCTAGTTTTGTTTTTACTACAAATGCCTGTGATCGGGCTGCAGGGGCGTCGGTCCCCAACGGCTGCTGCATGACAGGGTGCCAGGCGCAAGTCGTCGGGGATCGGCGCACCTGCATGCAAATGGCCCCATGTGCGCCTTGCATACATTATGGCCCCATTCGCATATCACGGTTGCTGTGCATGGCGCAATGGAACTTGCGCTAGCTCATCCCCATGCTCCACTCTGGCCACTTGCGCTGGAGCAGTGCCACTGCGCCATGCAAACTGGGGGTGGCCAGGGTGCGATATTCCAACGCTGCTGAGCTATGGCGCAGCTCCGTTGAATATCGCCCAGTCCACACCCCTGCACAGCCAAGTTCCGCTGCACCCAAGCTTGCGCCACAGCCTGGCACAGTTTGAATATCTGGGCCACAATGTCTAGGAAGGACAGGGGGGTGGGACTGATAGTCAAAAATGACATAATAGTTGGTGGAATCAAGGAGGCAGAAGGAGATGTGGAGGCAATTTGGGTAACCCTACAAATGAGGGGGGATAAAAGATTAAAAATAGGGGCGGTGTACAGACCCCCCCAATGGAAGTGGAACTGGAGGATGATCTGGCTGAGAACATCAGGGGTCACTGTGGCCTCGGAAAGGGCAGGGTGGTGATCATGGGCGACCTGAACATGCCGGGGGCAGACTGGGGCACTGTGACATCCTCGGTGGCCAGGGAGCAGAAGTTGATGGATGTCTTCTAGGATGCCTTCCTAGTCCAGCATGTGGGGGAGCCTACTAGGCAGGATTGGATCCTGGACATTGTCCTAGCAGATAATGACCAGATAAGGGAGGGGCCTGTAGGTGAGCAGCCCATTGGCAGGCAGTGACCATGCCATGGTCTGGTTTCTTATGTTCCTAGGGGGAGAGGGAATTTGCACTAACACACAAGTAATAGATTTCAGGGGGGCAGACTTTGAGGGCATGGGAAGGATTCTTAAAGGGTGCTTGGATGAGATAAGGCCAGACACGGATGCTGGTAGCTTGTGGGAGACCATTAAGAAGGGGGTGCAGGAGGCTTCGAGGGCCTGCGCAAAGGTAAGGCGACAGCAATGTAGGGCCAGTAAGCCATGTTGGTGGACCCGGGAGGTGCAGGAGGTGGTGAGGGAGAAAAAGGCTGCCTACGCACGCTTAAAGCGCTCAAGGGGGGCTAGGGAGAGGGGAGAGTATGATTTCCTGGCTGAGGGTCACCAGGGTGGTAAGGGTGGCCAAGGTGAAGGAGCTTAACCTGGCCAGGGATATCCACAGGGGGAAAGGGGTTCTATAGATACATAGGGGAGAAAAGAAAAGTGAGGGCACAGATCAGCAGGATTAGAATGGGGGGGATGGGCGCAGGAAGCTGGGGAACAAGCAGAGGTGCTAAATGACTACTCTGCCTTTGTCTTTACCAGGGGAGGTGGGGGATCTTTCCAACCCGATGGGAGGGTAGAGGAGCCCACTGAACCAGGAGGTCAGTTGGAGATTGAAGGACTGGATGACAATAGGGCAGGGATGGGTTGTATCTAGAAGGAAGGAGAGGATGCAGTGGGGGTGGAGGCGAAATCACAGTGGACAGGGCAGAGGTCCTCCGGTCGATAAATGCTGAGAAGGTGCCGGGGCCAGATGGGCTGCACCCAAGGGTGTTGAAGGAACTGATGTGCTGGCAGCTCCACTGGATTCACTCTTCAACATCTCCCTGATGACAGGGTGGGTGCCTCAAGATTGGAGGGTGGCTCATGTGGTGCCTATCCACAAGGGGGGGTCCAGAGAGGAGATGGGGAATTATAGGTCCGTTAGCCTAACGTCTGTGGTAGGCAAGGTTATGGCGGACATAATGAAGGAGAGGCTTGAAGGGCACCCGGATAACAGGCAGTATGGTTTTGTTCTGGGAAGGTCGTGCCACACTAACCTGGTAGAGTTTTATGACTGGGCGACGGGTGCCCTGGACCGACATAGGCCAGTGGACATCATCTCTCTGGATTTCAGCAAGGCATTTGATACCCCACAATGGCCTACTAACAAAGCTGGGGGATGGGGTGGGGGGCAGTTACTCAGGTGGGTGGAAAACTGGCTTATAGGGGTTGGAAGGATAGTCTCCTCCCCCACAAGGGTCATCAGTGGGTTCCCCCAGGGTTCAGTCCTCGGGCCACTCCTGTTCAATTCCTATGTCTCAGACATAGGGTGGGGTGTTAGGAGGAGGCAGAGTCTCTTTGCGGAGGACTCAAAACTGGGAGCACTGGCACTATGCAGCACCACTGTGCAGCATGCCAGATACAAGGATATACAGTATGTTGCCTGACTTAACATGTACGGAGAACACATTTCACCCCTCGGGCAGGTGCCTTTATAATCCCCTCTCAGCCTCACAGATGCACCGAGGTGCTGGGCATGCAGGCAGGTGGTGCCCGACCTGTGCTGAGTTCTTAGCATTTCCTTGGACTCCACGTGGGAGGGGAGTACAGCTGGCACTACTGCTTTCTTACAGGACTTGCACAACAGCAGGGGGAGTGCCTACAGCACTAACAGGCGGACACCAAGTTAGCAGCAGGGGTCTCTCGTAGCTGCATTTTTAATGGCTGCCTGTCCGTGCTGAATTTTCCCCCACACGTAACAAGTCCCACTCTGCCCAGGCATCTCACCCCAACTATGGATTAATAGTGAATTTAATCCACTATCACTTCTAAAGGAAAGAATTGTCAAGTATCTAGAGGCCAGAGGGGCACAGGACCCTAGGCAGCATGGATTCACAGCGGGAAGGTCATGCCAGACGAATCTGATAGATTTCTTTGACTGGGTGACCAAAGTAGTAGATCAGGGAGGGGCTGTGGACATGGCCTACCTAGACTTTAGCAAGGCATTTGACACAGTCCCACACAAAAGATTAATATACAAGTTAGCCAGCCTGGGGTGGGTCCCAAGATGACAGCCTGGGTAAAGAATTGGCTGGAGAATAGGACACAGAGAGTAATAGTAAATGGAGTCCACTCAGAAGAAAGGAGGGTTACTAGTGGGGTACCGCAGGGGTTCAGTATTAGGACGGTCCTCTTCAATGTCTTTATAGCGACATTGCAGAAGGACTGGAAGGAAAAATATGTCTCTTTGCAGATGACACTAAGATCTGCAACAGAGTTGATGCACAGGGTGGGGTGGAAAGGATGAGAAGGGACTTGGCAAGGTTAGAGGAATGGTCAAATGTATGGCAGCTTAGATTCAATGCTAAGAAGTGCAAGGTAATGCACCTGGGAAACAAAACCCAGGGAAGAGTACACAATGGGGGTGAGATACTAACAAAATGGAGAGGACCTTGGGGTAGTCATATCAGATGACCTAAAGATGGGCAAGCAATGTGAGAGGGGCAGCAAGGAGGGCTGGGGATACTGGGATGCATAGGGAGAGGCATCACCAGTAGAAAACAGGAAGTTATTATCCCTCTGTACAGACAGCTGGTGAGACCCCATCTGGAGTACTGCGTGCAGTTCTGGAGACCCAATCTCCGCAAAGACAGACAGGATGGAAGTTGTCCAGAGGAGGGCAACTAAAATGGTGCAGGGTCTGCACCGGAAGACATATGAAGAGAGACTTAAGGAGCTTAATATGTATAGCCTCGAGGAAAGGAGGGAGAGGGGGGACATGATAGAAACTTTCAAGTACCTCAAGGGAATCAACAAAGTCCAAGAGGGTAGCATCTTTCAAAAAGAGGTGTGCAAGAACAAGAGGGCACAATTTGAAGATGGAAAGGGCTCAGAGGTAATATAAGGAAGTATTTTTTCACAGAGAGGGTTGTGGATGCATGGAACGGCCTTCCGGAGGAGGTTGTGGAGTCAAAATCAGTGGTGGAATTCAAGCATGCATGGGATAGTCATAAGGCAGTTCTGGGGGGGTGGGGGTAGGAAGAAGTAGGCTGCTGGTTAACTAGGATCTGCAGCTTTTCCAGTAGGTAGGGAAATGGGCAGACTGGGTGGGCCAAGCGGTCCTTATCTGCCGTCAAATTCTATGTTTCTATGTCAGGTGATACTGTTCGGCCAATGAACTTTCCCACTTTTGGCAACCCATGTTATAATTCTCATTAGATTTTCTGTTGGGGCAATGCTAGGTGTAACACATGGAACATAATTCTGCTTGGAGGCCAACACATCTAGTCATATTCCTCTTCATACTCCATTCACATTATGAGCTCACAGACAGGTTATTCCCACACCAGTGATTATACAGAGCTTAAAGGATGGATGCTTCAGTGTTTGTGCCATACTTCTGAGACCAATCTGCCCTTATCTATTTATAGCTCTAGATCCCATGACACCTTTCAAAAAGGACAGGGAATCATACTGTTGTCATGGCTAACATTTAAAAGATAAAGAACCTCTGTGCGCAAACACCGAGGCAAGGGTTACCCCAAAGGGCATTTGGCTGGAAAGCCAAGTTTCAAGAAAACACAAAATCACACATGCCCCCACAATGCAAAGCACCATGGGCTACATATGCAAATCACCACAGAATGTTATGCTGGTCCAACTTTAAGCAGAATTGCATGGTGCCGAAAGGCCTCTCACACAGTTTGCAAAGGGTGCTAACAGAAAACAGACACGTGTTTCGTCCTACCAGGACTCATCAGTATGCCTCGTCTGTTTGACACCCCAGTGGAATGGACCAGCTACCCTTAAGGCAGTGTGCCTTGGATATATTGTGGTGAACCCATTAAAATAAAAAACTATTTAAAAGACAAAGAACCTCTGTGCACAAACACCGAGGCAAGGGTTACCCCAAAGGGCATTTGGCTGGGAAGCCAAGTTTCAAGAAAACACAAAATCACACATGCCCCCACAATGCAAAGTCTCTCAACAAGGCTACTTCCCAAACTGTATAGCCATGGGTAGATGCTAAGCTGTACTGTCATGTCTGTATACAGCGTCTGCATTACCAGTCAGAAATGTAACCACATACAAAATGAAGTGGGAGAGATCAAGGGTATCTACAGGCACTGAAAGCCAGGTGGGTTTCACGTAGTCTTCCATTGGGCTTACATCACTGGCTAGAAGTCAAACCAGACACTATTCATTATAGCTACATCCACCACTAATGTTCCATCCACTTCTGAGCAAGAATCCAAACTTCAGTAGGAAAAGTCAGAGCTCTGAAGTACAACTCACATGAAGTGGCAATTATTATAAAACCTCAATCTACTCAACGGGCTCTGGGAGTATCCACCCTAACTACTAGGTATCCTAGTCTTCCTACTCCATTTTTGGTGCCCATGTCTCTTCTAGGTTCGAGACCACAGTTCTTAGTGGGTGGTGGTCATCTAAGCTAGAATACACTGCAGGGTTTCTGCACAGTTAATGGTTGCGCGCGCCCCCTCGTTATTGAGAGGCATGAGGCGAAACAGAATGCCTTCAGCTACCAAAGTCTGAATGTCCCAGTACAGACATGTTTTGAAAACATGCAGATGAAAAACGGTAACGAGCAGGTTTTGGGGAATAGGTATCCACAGCTTTTAAACCCTGCTGACCAGATTGTTTTTATTCCCTAGCCCATGCAATGACTTAGGTACTCATGTTTTACGTCACATAACAGCAAGTTGCTACCCATGGTCTGGAGACTAACTCACAACCAATCATGATATTACTGTGTCCTACGCTGTGCCCATTCAGGGTTTCGTACTGTGGGCCCCCAACTGCAATTTATCTTTATTGCATCACTGTTAAGACTTATTTCTACTTGTACCAATTATGATGTATGACTGACTATCCGTGTTGTGCCATCATCATGGTACATGTCGTTCCTGGAAAACGGTCCCTCAGACCACTGTACCCAGCCGGTTACCAAATAGTTATAAACCCGTATTTTGCACAATGTAGGCGCGTTCGGGAGACCTTTGCTGTGCCACAGGGTCAGGCGCTGGTGTGTAGAGAGCGCACACCCTTTGGAAGCATGCACAGCAACACGCCGTACCTTTAAATCCCTTGCAGCTCGAGACAGCACGCCGCTCCCTGCTGCTCGAGGTTTACAAGTAAGCAGCACCAGCGCGAGTCGGGGACGCCGCCGGCCGCAGGGCACAGTAGACAGCACGCCCCCAACCCGGGACAGCAGGTGCCGCGGGATGCCGAGGTAGTTAACTTCAACCTGAACCGTGGCTACGGATAGTGGCGGGGGCCGCTGTTTCGCACTCGTTAGCAAGAGCTAAAAAAACGCACAAAGAACTCGCACCTTTACGACAGAAAGAGGCCGACTCTTAAACCACCAACATAAAAAGAAAACATTTCTACACAGACGCCAACCTACTGGCTTTATACAACTGAACTACGCCGATTACTGTCCTATGCAGTAATAACCCGGGAATAAACGACTGTATTTATAGTTACGCCTTTTTTTAACCGATTTAAACAAGTCATCCCTCAACAAAAACTTCAGCCTCACGGTATTAACACTACTTTACATGCTGTATTAGGACAGATAAATTAGGAACATTATCCAACATTGCTGCGACGGCTATTAAATCTTAACCCGCCGCGTTCCATGTGTTACGGTCATTTGTTTATAACCAAGCAGCAAGCTACCTTTGGCCAAAGCCACCGTAGAATTTTCGGTGTCGATGGTGTACAGGATCCCCTCATAGCGGATCTGCGCCTTGGAGATGAGGCTGATTTTGCTGCCGATGTACGGGGTACCGGCGCTCATTGTTGCGGTGCAGTCGCTCAGTCCTGGGCTGTTGCAGCGTCGGTGAGGCTATGTCCCAGTGCTGGAGACGAAGACTACCAACAATCCACAGCCCTGACTTCTGTATAGGCAGAAAACATCACGCCCAGCTCTGCTTAAATACGTTGACAGACGAGGGGGCGTGGCTAAAGGTCGCGCGCAGCAAAGGGAGAGAGCAAAGGAAGCACCCAAAGGGTGACGCGCGACAGCGGCAGGCAAACGGCCGTTTCTGTATTGGTGTGGCCGGATTCCAAGCCCTGGCTGCTCGAGGAGATACTACTGGCGAATCCCCGCCGACGGTACCGGAGGATTAAGGATCTCGCTTGCGCTCGCAGATAATTACGGCACTTTTCGATGCTGTCCACATTGCACTGCTCCGCCCCCTACTGCATCAGAGGTCGGCAATACACGACTATACTGAGCGGTGCAGTTAAATCACAAAACTTATTGGGGTACGAGTATCGCTGCGCAGTATAATGCAACATAAATAACGGGCTGGGGGCACAAATATTTCAGTGCAGTGTAAACCGTACAGCTTCATCGGTGCGCCCACGGAAAACTGTTACTGGCTCTTATTTTATAACTGTTCTGTCCGACAACGTAGCAAACCTATGCACTGTTCTTGCTGGCGAACAACTGTTTTGAGGTCTATCGGACGGGACCACGGAAACAAGAAAAGTTTAGAGACGCAATTCATTCCCGGCTGCAGCTCCTGTCCGCACCCTTGGATAAACATTTTACAGATACTACTACAGTGCTGAATGTCTTGTTTTTGTAGACCCTTTTGAGCTTGTGCAATCGCACTCTGTACAAAAATGAATTTCGTACTTTTTGGGATTGTGTGACTAGACCGCAGTAAATGGCTTTTTGCTAAACTGTAGTTGTTGGGCGTGTCGTGGTATGCCATTTCAGTCTGTGTAGGCGTGTGCTTGACGTTGCCAGCCCCGTCAGTACCATATTGATGTCAAATATATTTTTCGCGCAAGGTTGATCCTTAATCATCCAGTATCGCCGTATTTTCTTGTAATTCTGTGGTTGCTTGCAGCATCATGGACTGTGGGAGGGGACGGACTGAGTTGTGATTGGATGGTCGCGCTGCTGGGTTCCTTTAAGGACTGTTTCCCTCAGCAACAAGCGCGGTTGATAGCATAGGGAATTTCTCTGGTGTTTTCTATTGGGGGTTCACTGTACGTACCTGTTGTGGCTCTCCCAGCCGGCAAAAATAAACAATCTCATGAGAGAGTATTCTCAATAATAGCGCAGAATAATGGAGTATCTCAGCACTGTGAGCAGGGGGTGTCTAGCTTTGTTATGAGGCAAATTATATGATTTCACTGCTTCCACAGGCTGCATTAAACTAGTTTGGAGTCGTGGTGGTAACACCGGGGCTGGCAAGTTGCAGAAATCATTTCCAAGGTAATTTTACAAGCTAGGACATGCTTCTCAACTGACCCTCGCTTGGTCTCAACATTTACCTATGTGTAACTCCCCGCTGGCCATTTGTTTAACTAGTAAGCGCACCTCCCATATTTTCTATCTAGGGGAAAGAGGGCCGGGGGTATAGAAATAATATTACGCACAAATGACCACAGGAAACCCAGGTCCTGGCCCAGATATTCAAAAGGGTTGCTCAAGTGCCCGGTGCAATGTTAGAAGGAAAAGTCGCGTCTGCACAAATCGATCATGCAGGCGCGCATCATAATGTATGCAGGTACAGTAGGGGTGTGTCGGCGCATAAACTGCACAGCCCAATATTCAGCCCGGGCCGTGCAGAGTTATGCAGGCACAACCCCTCCGCGTCTGCACAAAGTTGAGCCGAAAAAAAAAAAGAATTAAGCCGAGGGCCACCCTGGTGAGCTGCCGCGTGCAGGGCGCCGCACAGCAGCTGCCACCTGTGGTGGCCTCGACTTGTTCCCGCCCGCTGGCGCCCCATCCCCAATTGCGGGCCGGTACCCCAAGTCAGCCTCCTGGTGGTCCAGTGGACCGAGCGAGCCCGATCGCGGGCAGCATTCCTCACCCCCAAGTAGGAAATCCCTGGTGATCTAGTGGACCCCATGCACCACGGGCCCCACCACCCAGCTCCCCGTCCGGCGGCGGGCGGCAGCACCCACCCGCCCGCCTGCCACCCGCCACCCACCCGACTGACAGCTCGGTGTGGCTGCCCGATTGGTTCAGGCATGAACCAATGGGCTACCTTCCACCGAGCTGTCAGCGGGCGCAAAGTAGGTGGGGTGCTGTCGCCGCCGGCTGGCGGGGGAGCTGGGTGGTGGGTCTCCGTGGTGGGGTGGGAGTCCACTAGATCACCAGGGATTTCATACTTGGGGGTGGAAGTCAGCCAGCGATCAGGCTCCGTTCGTCCACTGGACCACCAGGGATATTGGACTTTGGGGAGGAATACTCATGCCCGCGATTGGGTTAATGGGGGAGTTACAGTTATGCCCGCGATCGGGCTACCGGAGAGAATACTGTTATGCCCTTGATCGCGGCTACTGAGGTACAGTTATGCCTCGATTGGGCTAATCGCGGTCCACTGGACCACCAGGGATTGGAGACATGCCTTGTCCCTTACAGGACGTCCCGCGATCGGGCTGCAGGGGGTGTCTGTCCCCAACAGCTGCTGCCTGGCAGGGCGCCAGGCACAAGTCGTCGGGGATTGGCTCACCTGCATGCTAATGGTATGCAAATGGGGCCGTAATCAGATGCAAATGGCCCTCCATGCGCGTTGCATAAATTATGGCCCCATTTGCATGTCACCCTTTGAATATCGCAGGTGCTGTGCATGGCGCAATGGAACTTGCGTCACCTCATTTCAATGCTCCCTCTGACCACTTAGCGCTGGCGCAGTTCACTCGCCATGCACAGTGGGGGTAAGAGGCGATATTCAAAGCAGTTGCGCCATAGCGCAACTCCGTTGAATATCGCTCTGGCCACACCCCTGCGCAACTATTTTGAGCAGCGCATGGGCTTGCGCCACAAACTGGCGCAGTTTGAATATCTGGGTCTCTGAGTAGAGAACTTTTGCTAGGGGTTATGCTAGGTCTGAACTTCGGGAGGGGTACCCAGTAATTCCACACAGGAAGCAGTATCTTGAATGTCCAAACCAGGTTGGGATTCTAGAGTGTGGCTTTATTCCAAAGAATGGTACAAAAAGAAAAGGTGGACCCCAAGGGTTTACACGTCATGGCACACGGCAATGCAACAAATGGGCAGACTAGGTGGGCCTGTCGGTCCTTTTCTGCCGTCACACTTCTGTGAATGTAGAACAATAACATCTGTAGCAGACAGAAACTCTAAACTTCTCATATTGCATAGGACTTCGAACTCTTTTCAGCGGCAAAGCCTCAGCTGAAACACACATTTCTTCTAGTGGCACTGGCCACAGTGGAGCATACAATTTCTTCTAGTGGCACTGGCCACAACTTAGAACATTTACCATATGGCATAGGATTTAAACATTTGGCAATGTGGCAATTGGCCATAATGGAGCACACTGGTGCTCAGAATTAGCACAACCCACACCAGAGGGTAAACTGTCTCTTCAGGCACTGGCCACCATGTCCTGAATAAGCAGGCACTCCTACGGAACCTGTAGTGCTGAACTGGTCATGCCAGAAGGGAGGTTGCCCACGTTTTGCTTCCACGTCCATACCCAGCCATTCTTTCAGAGTTACACCTCAAACTTTTAGTTAATCAGTAGAACTATGCATCCTGGAATGTCTGTCACATCCTGCATAAGAAACACACTACTTCTGGGTGTAAGTTAAAGTCCTGAACAATGTGCCAAGTCTCTCTGGGGACTCCATGATTGTCAGCCAACTTTAAATCCAGATAAGAGAACAGTTTCAAACTAGAACATAACTTGGTGCATATTTCCCTTAATCAGAGTACACCCCAAAAGAAAACAGGTATAGTCCTCCTGGGATACCCAAAGTCAGATTACTCACGGTTGTACACAAACAGGCGGCTTCAATGTCCTGGATCAAATCAGGGGATTGCGCCTTGGATCCAATCTGCAGTCCTTCTCATCTCACGGGATGAGAAAAATCAGGAACTCCTGCTAGACAATGGTTTCCACCACTTCTGCTGGCAGGCAGATGGTTCTCAGCAGTAGGGTGAGAAAAAGGAGGCTCTCCTCAGAGCCCACACTGCAGCTCCACACTCCTCCAACTGCTCACACTGGCTGCTGACACAGAACTCTCTGGCTGACTCTGACAGACTAACTGAAAAGTCTAAAACTCCCCACTCACAGCTAGCTTCCGTGACTTATGCTGCTACGAGAGTTCTAAATGACATCACCTCTCTCCTCTCAACTGAGACCAAGTAAACAGAGAGGAAGCAGGTGAAAATCCATTTAACTAGTCATTCACCAGCTGCCTTCCATACCTAGCACTGACACTGATGGGATTCTAGTAACCCCAGGGGACTGGGTGGTTACATATGTCTCTTAAAATGTGTGCTTCCATGACTGAACGGTAGGGACAGATTGTAAGAACAAAATAATTTAACACTTTAGAGTTACATGTTTGTTCTTCAGAAAATGTCTTTTAGACTAAGCCCCATATTCTACAAGCATTCAGAGTGGCTTCCACTAATTTTTAAGATGGCGTCCCTTATTTTGGTCCTTTTCCTCTGATTTCTAGAAGCATTGTCCCTGAATTATGATGAGGCAGGGGGTTTAAATGTATGAGCTAGGGTACTGGAACTTGCTCCCCAGAAACAAAAATTTAAAACTATCGTAACAGCCCTTTCACTCACCTTAGCTGTTTCCAGGGCCCTTGGGTCTTGCCTGGACCCCCCCCCCCCCACGAGGGGGGCAGGCCTGGGTTCAGGAGTAAAGAGATAAAATGGCACGGTGCCTCCACCTGGGGTAATGGCAGGGAATACCTGTGAACATCTTGCAGGTTACCAGCCCCCAAAGACCCTCACCACAGAGTAACAAGTCCCCCTTCTTACAATGAGTCACAGTACCAAGGTATAACATAGAGAATAATGTATGGTCCTCTATCGGTAACCAGTTTGTTAACCATCAAGAGGTTGCCAGGGTGACTATGTAAACCTTGAGAGTGAAGCTCAAGAGGTGTACGTCGCCATGGCGACCTCGAGACGTTACACAAACCGGTTACCGATAGAGGGACCATACATTATATTTTATAGTGTATGGTCCCCATAAACCATCAGAAAAAAATAAGAAGGCTCCTTACTCTTGCAGTTTCAGTCACCAATGCGACTGTTCCGAGTCATGCTCTTACGCTCGCGCCGTTTTGGGAAGGCTATCGGTGTGTGAGAAAAAAAAGGTGCGCGTATGCGCAAATTGGCTCTGTTTGTAATCTCATCGCTATGACATACTCGAGGGGTTAACAACCCCTGACGTCATAGCGATGGGATTATAAAGAAATTATCTTGCCGCTTTTTCGCGGTAATAAGGGCTCACCATACATTATGTTAACAACTAACAGTATTTATTTTGGGGAAGGTGAACAAAGAGAGAAAGATAGCACAACAACATTAGCAACTAACTGACACAATTCTCATCCTTCACAATCCCCACCTTTGCACCCGGTTTCCCACTGGCAGCTGCTCAAAATGTCTCTTAAGTCCTTTTGGTGGGTACCACACTGCGGTGTAGGTGTCGCTGGGGATCCTTCATTGGGGCCCAAATAACTGTAAACTGTAGAAACAAAACCTCTGGTCCGGGCACAGTTTTGTGGCAGAGTCCCACTCAGGACCTGACCCCCCCTAATAATAACCTTTCTAGCTAGCTAAATAAAGACTCCCCTAAGCCACAGCTCGGTGTACTTACAGTTCAGCAGTTTTTGGTTTTTTTGTTATACTCTATTGAAAAAAGTCAGTACATTCCATGTTTTTACACAACCATAGCATACATTCCTGTATCCACTTAACAGAACTCCATTATGTAACTGATTGTTCATAATTTTAAGTGTCCATTTCAAAGTTAGCAGAAAAGAACTAAATCTGGGGGTGGGGTGGGGAGTGAATTACATTAACAGTAAAGAAAAAAGGAAAAAGCAAAACCACAAACCAGGATACACAATTAAACAGAGGTCTATTAACTGAAGAGATAGAAACTCCAGTCGACATAAGTACAGGTCAGAGGTGAGGTATGTCCATTAAATCAGATTTATGATCAATTGATATTACCATATGTCCCAGGGAGTAAATCCCCTAGGGATTCGGCCAAGTCTCACAGCCTCGAACCCCATATCCCGAGGTCAGCTAACTAGGGTGCTGTATCCGTTCATATAGCAAGCACCTAGTCCATCTGTTCTGGTACAAGTGTGATTGTTGCCTAAGGTTAAATGTTAATTTTTCCATTTGATGTATGGGCTCAATCACCTCTACCCATTCTAGTACAACAGGAGGTGATTTCTGAAGCCAGCGTCTGGTTATAGACTTCAGCACCGCAGCTATCAGTATTGACCATAAGTACCTCTTATCCTTACCCTTTAACTCTCTCGACACAAGTCCCAGAACCAAGTGTTCTAGGCCCAACACTGTCTGTGTTGAAAAGATCTGGTGTAAGTGGTGGGTTATCTCCCTCCAATACAGGGCAATTGAAGGACAGGACCAGAAAATGTGGGCCTTGGCAGCATGTTCTTCTCTGCAGTCCCTCCAGCATGCTGGTGTGGTCCCCGGGGTACTATGGGCAGTTTGGACTGGTACTAAAAAATACCTAACCCTGAGTTTCCAACAGAAATCCCTCCAAGTCAGGGCTCCTGAAGTGGACCATGTGTTTCTCCACATTACTGACCATTGCTGGTCTGCAGTGGAGATAGAGAGAGAGAGAGAGATCCTGTTCCCACTAGCTCTCAAGTAGTGGGAGGATAGCACCATATCAGCTATGTAGTTGGCATATAATAGATCACATGTTCAGCCCCCCTGGAGTTCCAAATTCTCTGGAACAAAGTGGCTTCTGGTAAGGCTTTCTTTTCCATAGTTAATTTATTTAACTGTTTATTTAGAGAGTCTCATAATTGGTAAAATCTGAGTCTGTCCTGCGGTGCTAGGCCAAACATGTGCTGAGTCGCCTCAAGGGAAAGTATTATGGAGCCAGATAATATTTGATACGGTGAGCAAAAACCCCTCTTAGTCTGCTTCCGGGGGTGCCAAATACTTGTTATTGTAGCCCTAGCCCTTTGTGCCCTTAATCTGCTTGCCAAAAGCCGCAGCGACCGAGGGCCTCCTCATAACACTTCTGGCACAGGAACAAAAGCTTCTGCTCCTCCTGATAATCCAAGATCCCCATTAATTCTCTCTTATATCCCAACAGTTGTTTCACTCGCTCTTTATCTATCTTTTGCTTTTGTTGTCCCTCTAGCTCCTGTATACGTTTGACCAGTTCTCTCTATGGACTTCCCTTTCCCTCTTTTTCCTTGACATTATCTGAATTAGTTTACCTCTCAGTACTGCTTTAGCAGTGTCCCATAAGATTGACTGGGAGGTATCGTGCCCTGTATTCTCCTGTAAGAAATTTTGATATGCCTACAAAAAGGGCCTCCCTCACCTCTTTATCTGCCAATTTTTTTTGCCTCTACAGAGCCGGACGTGCAATGGCATCTAAGCGCATACGTGCTGATGCCCACTGCGCCCCCTCCTCACGCTTATGCCCGCTGCTGTAGTGTGGCTGGCCTCTGCCAGTTACCGCTACAGTACACTGCAGTGCCCCAGCTCTCCCCAGAGGAAGGAGAGCAGTTGTGGGATGCTCAGTCCTTCCTCTTCCCTGCCAACCCCTGGCGGCCCGGGTCCATTCCTGAACCCGGGTCACTGGTGTGGCGTGAGGTGTGGCATCCAGCGCCTCAACCCTCAACACCACTGGGCTGGCCTGGGCAGCTTATTAATGAATAACAAGAAAAGTAGGGGGCCCAGGATGAATCCCCTGGGGGACTCCGTGGGTAATCTGTTTGAATGGTGATTGACAGTTAGCCCATTTGACATGTTGGGTACGTCCAGATAGGTAATTACAGAGCCAAGAAGTGGATTTTGGATCAAGGCCCAAGGATTCTAGCTTCATTGTTAGCAATGCATGGTTCACCAAGTCGAAGGCCTTGGTGAGGTCAACGAAGATAGCTGCTGTGGCTAATCCAAGATCAAAGGCATGGAACATATCGGAGGTGACTTTGATTAGTGTAGACTGGGTACTGTGGTTCTTACGAAAACCAGCTGGCAGGGTGACGGGAGTTGGTGGTGTTCGAGATAGTCTTGTATTTGATTATATAGTAGTCTTTCTTGAACTTTAGCAAGGTGGCATAGAATTGAGATTGGCCTGTAGTTCTCAACAGGAGTGTCTGACTCCCCTTTATGGACTGGGGTTACCAGTGCCACTTTCCATTTTGAGGGTATAATTCCTTCGAGAAAGGATCTGTTAATCCAGTTTCTGACTGGTACTGCGAGTGCCGGGGCTCCCAATTTTTTTATTTTTTTAAATGTTATTCTTTTTGTTGCCGGGCTCCCCTAGCCCCGCTAACGGGCTCGCCAGGCTCCAGCCTCCGCCCCCTCATACTCGGGTTTACACTCCTGAGTGGGGCCGCTGAAGTGGACTGTAGTGGCCAGAGGGGATGGCACCAGAGCCGGCTCATGAACGAGGGCTGGCATATTTTTGCTGTAAGTCTCTCGGGGTGGGGACGTGCAGATGACCCGTGTCTCACCCCAGGCACTCCCAGTACATCATGCCCAACCGTGGTGGTACTCCCTGACCTTGCTAGGGGTCCATAGTGCGCCGGACACTCAACTCCCTCCCTCGGGAGTAGGAGAGCAGTTCAGCGGACACTTCATCCTATTCCCCTCGGCTGGCCCTCCGACTCCCGAATCCATTCCCGAACCCGGGTCATCGGCATTGCAGAAGGCAGCCATGCCTCTGCGCCAGCGGGCTGTGCTCCCCATTTTAAAAACCTAGGCTCAAGTGTGTCATGGCTGGGAGAGCCATGTTCCTTGAGATTTTGGAGTAGTTTGAGTACCTCTTTACATATACCTAGTTTGATGTGGAATTGTGGCAATGTTGTCCTAGGGAGATTTGTGGGAGGGGAGGGTTGGTTGTTTTGACTTGTGGTGAAGTGGGATACATAGTTGCTAAGGTCTGTAAAGAAATTGTTGAAACCTTCTGCTATTGATGCTGGGTAAGATAGTACTTTGTCATTCAATGTAAGCGAGTCGGGGCAGGTGGTGGAGGTTTTGCTTTTGAGGAGGGAATTTATTTGGGCCCAAGAATTCTTTGGGGTTACTGAGTTTTTCTGTTTGGATTGAATGATAGTTGGTCCTCTTTGCATTATTTATTTTAGACTTGCAGTAGTTTCTGAGCTGTCTGTATGTATGCCAGTCTTAGGGCAGTCCAGTCTTCTTGTAAGTTTTCTATGCTGCATCGCATTCGGATATATTGATTCTTGTAGCTTTTGATAGCAATGGGGCTACAGCACCTTTGAATCTACATTGGGTGAGTGGTTCATGGAGGTTAATTGCGGCAGTGACAGTGTCGATTAGGTATTCCAGGGCTTGGTTATTAGTAGGCAGGCTGCGTATGGGTTTCCAGTTTACATTATTGAGAGAGTAGTTGAAGGATGCAGGATTAAAGGACGTATTTCGAGATTCTACAATTTTAGGAGGAGAATTTGGGGAATTATTCCTCCAAATACAATAGACTGAGGAGTGGTCACTGATGCTGTCAGGTAAAACACCCGAGGCAATTATTCTATGAGCAGAATTTGACAAGATCCAGTCTATGAGGGAGTGGTTGCTTGTTCTATTATTCCTTCTTGTGGGTTCAGTAATGTGTTGAGTTAGATTGGCATTGGTCAGGGCGGAGAAGGCTGTGCTTTTGTTGCTGTTTAACCAATCATTATTGAAATCACCACACAGTATCAGTTAATGGGGTGGAAGGTCAGAGAGAGGTGATGACATTTGGTAGGGCTGCAATAGCAGCCTTTGGTGGTAAGTAGGTGCACCCTACTATTAGTTCTTTGGTTGCATAGGGTTAGGGAGATAAAGATGGATTCTACCGGTGATGCTAAGGAGGTTGGAGGTGGACGTTTGGTGGCTGCAAGGTTGGACTTAATATACAATAGAACACCGCCACCGCCATAGGGGGGCAGGAGTGGGGCGAGAGGGGAGTAGGGAGAGCAATGACTCGAGGGTGGGGGGGAGAAAAGGGGGACATGCCTAGTAACAAATAACCTTCAGGACCCTGTTGGGACACAGGACTAGGCTGCAGGGGAGGAAGGATGAAAGGGGGCAGGAGTGAGACAGGTAGTGAGTATGGAGAGCAAGGAAGTTGAGGGAGGGAGGGAGGAGAGAAGAAAAAAGGGGAAAAGGGGTAGCCTAGAAACAAAAAAAACCCTTCAGGATGCAGAGAAATCCTGCAAGGGGAACCTGCCAGGCAGCAGGGGAGGAAGAAACGAGGGGGAGAAAGGGTGGGGCAGGGAGGGAGAGGAATTAAAAGGGAGGGAGGATGAAGGATTAGGAGGTATAGGGAGGGGGAAGGGATAGAAAAGAGAGGTGATTTAGGTACCTAAGCTAGTCTCCTAAACTAGTCCCCTTCAGGATGCAATGAAACCCTGCAAGGGGATCAGGATAGGAGAGTGGGAGAAAAAAGAAATAAGAGGAGATGGGAGATGCACCAGATTCTGCACCCCAGAGAACCCTGCAAGGGGCCAGGGCAGGCAGAGAGGACAGAAGGGGAAGGAGGGGTGGGAGGAGGAGGAGAGAGGGGAGCTACAGCCTTGGAGAGTAGGCTAGAGGAGTAGGGGATACGTTAGGGGGTCAGGGGAAATGGGAAGGGAGGAACCAGGCAACCATGTGACACATACAGGAGGGAGACTGCAGATTGGTAGAGTAGAAGGAGAATCCACTTGGGAAGGGGAGAATAAGGGGGTTAGAGACAAGTGCAGTTTGAGGAATAGAAGTTGTGTAGAGTACGTGGACGAGGAGATCTGGATGGGGGGTGGCAAGGAGTTCTAAAGCTTTGGGAAGCGGTAGGAGAAAGCTTCCTGTCCAATGGAGGTAGAGTGATGAGGGATAGCTAGAGAGTGAGCATCAGTGAATCTGAGAGGGCAGGAGGAGGGAGGAGGAGAGAGAGAGAGACAGAGAGGTAAGGGGGGAGTGTCCCAAACTAGTACTTGGACGTGAACTTGGCGCAGTGGGAGAGACGCCTTCCCTTCAGGGAGGGGAAAGCGAGAGAGTGGTACAGGGAGCAGTGGTGGGAGTGAAAGGGGGCGTCAAGAGCAAAGCGACAGAAAGCATTGAAAAAAGTGTCCAATCTGGTGAGTATTAGCCCACTTAGTGATTGGGGAGGGGGCAGTGGAGGGATAAGTAGGTGCGGGGGGGCCCAGATTGGACTCTACATCCCCAGCAAGTAGAAGTCTATAGAATAGGTGCATGGGTTATTTTTTTTTTTATCATAGAATGCTTTTTCCCTCTCCACTGTGGAGCGGTACCGGCGAGTCGTCCAGCCACCAGCACCCACACCCCCAGACCAGGTCTGGCCAGCGACATGCTCTCCCCCACAGGCCAGCAAGTAGACAGGATCCCTCCCCCCCATGGAGACCTGGAGCTCAGACACCTGGGGGGTGCACCTCTCATGTCCGGGGGCGCAGGGCACGGCTATCAGCTGCCACGGTCGCCCCACAATTTTCTGCCATTATCTCCCTCCAAACTGTAGTATGTCTGGCCTTCACCAGTTGCTGCTGCAGAGCGATGCAGTTCTCCCATCCGCCCCAGAGGAAGGAGAGCAATTCTGGGACACTCAATCCTCCCTCTCCCCTGCCAACCCCCGGCAGCCTGAGTCTGTTCCTGAACCCGGGTCGCCGGTGTGGCGCAAGGTGTGGCGTCCAGCTCCTCAACCCTCAGCGCCACCGGGCCAATATGGGTTCGTTTTTTAATTTTTATTGTAGGCAGGCGTAGGTGGCTATATAGGCAGTACCCTAGATTGATGGCATCCTCTTTTGCCAGGTAGGGAAGTGGTAGTAATCCTTGAGGATGATCATATGGTATAATATGTGGTAGGATGTAGCAGCACTGTTCTTGAATTTTGTGACCTTGTTATGCTTGAGGAGACGAGGCCACGGGATACAAATATAATGATATATAGTGCAGCAAGGGTCAGGCCTCAGAGCTGCACTGTTCAGGAGTGATATCAGGCAAGAAGACTTAAGGGTCCTCTTGGTGCTGGAGGAGGGTATAGGCAAGGAGGATAATGAGAGTTAAGAATACTTAGATTAGGGTAATTGTCATGGCAGGGGGAAGAAAATGTATTTTTTGTTTGACAGTGGGAGAGAGATAGTGAGCTGAGCTGCTGGGAGAGCATGAGATAACCTGTAATCACACTGGTGATGATTCTTGACTGTTCTGATCCATCCCTCTAGTAGTAAGACTGTGTAACGAGCCAGTGGGAGAGTAGGTAGTTATCCAATCAGGACAACACCAATATGGCTATAAATGTAACTGTCCAAATAGAGCGGGTGGGGAGATGCTGCAGAGCGGTGTCGGGGACTATCTCCTTATTGCGCAGTATGTTTTACTTAGCAGTCTCTCAAAATGTTTTGCTTTAGCAAGTTCAGGCTGTGAGATTATACTAACTAACTATATATAATGACCCCTCAGTCCTCTCCACGGCGGCAGCCACCCTCACGGTTTATATTTTAAAGGGGCCAAAAGAAAATAGACATCAAGGGACAAAATTCGAATCTGAGCCATATACCACACCCAAAGTTGCCATTTTGTAGTAAAAAGATTGAGCTTGTCATGGAGTGTGGCCGTTAATTGTTCCAAATGATAAATATCAGTAACTATCCTCCGCCATTCAGCAATGAAAACAGAGACAACTTTTGGCTATGAATTTACAAACTGTCTGAGTTAAGTGTTGTGCCCTGCTTTTGCAGTGAAAAAAAAGTTTGTACCCTCAGTCAAGTGTGAAAAATGAAGTTGTGCCCTGCTGCCCTGCATCTTGTGCCCTGTAAATGCAGAGATGAATATTGGACATCAGCCTCTGTGCTGAGTCTTTGCATCCATGTGAAAACTGTGAGCACTGATTAAATGAGGCATTTTAAAGTTTATGCCCTGCTCTTCGCAGTGATTGGGGGAAAAGAGACATTACAGACAGTTTTGAGCTGCTAGGCGTTGTGCCCTGCTGTTGCAGTGATGGAAAGCGAGACATTTACTGAGCTGTCAAGTGTTGTGCCCTGCTTTTGCAGTGATAGTGAAAAAAGAGACATTTCTGTAGCACTCCACATTATCAATGGGCAGTCAACACAACTGGGTATAGTGCACCCCTACCAGGAGAACGGCACAGCCCAAGCTTTAGAATGTTAGGCATATGAGGATTCCAAGCAGCAGCAACTCCCCAGTTCTGCTGTGCCATTTGAAGGGGTAGCAGCTACTTTTATCTTCTGTCAAGATTCAAGATTTCAAGACTTCTTTGAGGCTACAATTCTGCATATCAGGTTGGGGTTACCAGTTTCAGGGAGCACCCCCTAAATTAAAATCGTGCCTGTTAAGCTGCAACTTTCAAAGTGACTAACCTGCCTTTTCCCATTTCCTTGTGTGGATTGAGAGCCACTTCTGCCTTATTAGGGTGTTTTTTAATGGTCTCCATTTAAAAAAAAAAAGAAACACAAAGGTGCCACAAGTAGGTACACATTTTTATTGTTTTTGGGAGTGTAGGGTCTCTGTGGGGGTCCTTCGCCTTTGGTGTCGGTTCCTTCTCCCAACCCCCAGCTTCAGGTTCTGTGTTTATTGTACTTCTTCAGCTATTGTGTGTTTTTAATGTACCTCAGAGGTTTTTGTGGGTTTTTTTTTTCTCCACAGCCCTCTGTGTTTTCCTGTTTGTGCGGTCACCATTAATGGCGGGGCACACACTGCTCTTTCAGGATGTTTTCCCGCCTTTGTTTTCGCATGCACCTATGGTGTGCATATTTGCATAGCACATGGCACGTTAGCGTGGCACAATAGCCAATTAATTGCATTGCGCTAGTGCGCTTGCACGCCTGCTGGTGCACGTACTCCCACTCTAGCGTGCTAACATCTTGTGCGCACCCACTAGTGAGCGTGCACACCTGTTTAATGCCATTTGGTGGGCTAATTACTGCATACAGCTCAGTGGAGTGTTTTTAGCCCAGCAAAAATATAGAGCTAATAATTTATTGTTTAATATATTTTTTATCTGGGTTTTCTGTGGTAACTTTCTCTTCCTGGCACCATGTCTTATTGGAGACCATTAATTATGAAACGATGTAAGTCCTGCAAAGGGGTGATGAGGCCCTTCCTCATGGGTTCCTATTGCCCTCATTGTGTTGCTCAGAATAATATTTCTCTCACGGTCCCCCCAGCTGGTCCTCTGAACTGGGGAGGGGGCACCTGGTTCATGGGCAGTGGCAAAGCAGAATTGCGAAAATCCCTTTTGTTGCTCCTGGGTGAGCGTTTGGGCCCCAATGTTCTGCAGGACATCCCAGAAGATACACCTGACCCCAAACTGGGCCTCTCAGGTCGGGGGGGGGGCCCACACAGGCACATCCAGGTGGGTTGCAGCAAGATAAGGCTGTGGAATCAGATGTGCAGGCAGACCCTGACCATGACTTCTTAGAAAGCCAAGATGAGGATTTCATGGATCTTGGGGAAGCTCCTGACCTTAAAAAATTGCTCTCTGATGAGGAGGACGGAAGGGGAGTGGACGGAGCCCAAGTCAAGGATGCTGATCCCCTTCCCCATTTGACAATAAGTCCTTGTCCTTTTTGATAGCTGAGGTTTGTAGATCCTTACAGCTTAAGAAGGAGCAGTCAATGGATATAGTGGATGTCAATGCAGAGGGGCTGGAAGGAAAAGTATGTCTCTTTGCAGATGGCACAAAGATCTGCAACAGGGTTGATACGCAAGGGTGTGTGTGGAAAGGATGAGAAGGGACTTGGCAAGGTTGGAGGAATGGTCAAAAGTATGGAAGCTTAGATTCAGTGCAAAGTAATGCACCTGGGAAACAAAAATCCAGGGGAAGAGTACACAGTGGGTTGGGGGGAAGATACTAACAACAACAAAAATGGAATGGGACCTGGGGGTAGTCATGTCAGAGGACCTAAATGTAGGTAAGCAATGTGAAAAGGCAGTAAGGAGAGTTGTAAGGAAACTGGGATGCATAGGGAGAGGCATCACCAGTAGAAATCAGGAAATTGTTACCACTCTGTACAGACAGTTGGTAAGACCCCATCTGGAGTACTGTGTGCAGTTCTGGAGACCCCATCTCAGCAAGAACATAGAAAGGATGGAGACAGTCCAGAGGAGGGCAACTAAAATGGTGCAGGGTCTGCAACAGAAGCCATATAAAGAGACTAAAGGAGCTTAGTATGTATACCCTTGAGGAAAGGAGGGAGAGGGGGGACATGATAGAAACATTTAAGTGCCCCAAGGGAATCAACAAAGTCCAAAAGGGTAGCATCTTTCAGAAAAAGAGATGTGGAAGAACAAGGGGACACAATTTGAAGATAGAGGGGAGAAGGCTCAGGGGCAACGTGAGGAAGTATTTTTTCACAGAGAGGGCAGTGGACACATGAAACAGCCTTCCAGAGGAGGTAGTGGGGTCAAAAACATGGGGGAAATTCAAGAATGCATGGGACAGATATAAGGTAATTCTAGTGGGGGGCAGGAGGAAGTAGGCTGTTGGTGAACTAGGATCTGCAGCTTATCCAAAAGGTAGGGAACCGGGCAGACTGGGTGGGCCAAGTGGTCCTTATCTGCCGTCAAAGTCTATGTTTGAATCCAATTCTGTCTGCGTCCTCTTCTGCTCCTAAGTGTTTCCCAGGTTTTATTCACTGTGACCAAATTATTGAGCAAGAATTGGCAGGTGTGGATCAGATAAAGTATCTTCCCAAACCAAAGTCTCGGAATTTTCCTTTTTAAGAGGAAAGGTCTCATAAATGGGAAGCTCCTCTACTGGCACATAAGGCTGTTTATAATTCAGCCAAACACACCACACTGCTTATTGAAGGCTGTCTGGCCCTAGCAGATTCGCATGACAGGCAGGTGGATACCATGTGCAGGAGGGCTTTTGCCTCTAATGGCATGAACATTCGTACGTCTTATGCTTCATTTATTACTGCTAGAGCTTTAAACATTTGGATCACTACTCTGGCCAGTTTCATTCCACCTGACTTGGAAGGTGCAAGCATTTTCCAGTTAGTGGCCATGGCCTCCATTTTTCTTGGTGAGTCTACAGTGGAGAATTTGCACCTGTCAGCCTGTTTGGCCTACCACATTGCTTCGGCCATGAGGGGCGTGTGGCTCATACATTGGGCCACTGATCAATGTTTCAAAAACAAAACTGTATAACCTCCCCTTTGAGGGAGGCTTATTGTTTGGTTCCACCCTGGATTCTGTCTTCAAGGATCATCAGGACAAGAAGGGCCACTTTCCAGTGTCAAAACAACACTGCAAGACCACAGCATCCCAAAGGGGTCAAGGCGATGGCCACCTCAGGCAGTCCTGAGGGGTATTACATCCCTTTTGGAACTTTGGTAACCAGAGAGACAGAGGAGCCTACTCAGGTGACAAAGGTTATGGTAACAGAGGAGCCCTGGCCAGGCACCATGGAGGAGGACCAGCACAAAAGCCTGGTGCCTCATAATGAGGGTACACGGGCCCATCCCTGCCCCCCTTTCCTTGGTGGAAGACTTCAGGAGTTCTTCTCAAGATGGGCCCAATCAACATACAATGCCTGGGTTCTGGAAATCTTTCACCTGGGCTATGCCATAGACTTCTTAACTGTTCCCTCAAGGGGACGTTTTCTACCGTCTCAGTTTCCAAGCACATGGCAAAACACCAGGTAGTGTCAGAGACCCTGACCCACCTCATTGAAATCGGTGCCATTGTACCGGTTCCACCAAGCGAGCAAGGTCAAAGGTTCTGTTTGATCTATTTCATAGTTCCCAAGAAGTCAGAGGGTGTCAGACCCATTCTGGATCTGAAGCATCTAAACAAGTTGATCTGCCACAAAACATTCAAGATGGAGTCCCTGAGGTCGATAACCTGGGCAGTTCAGACGGGAGAAGTCTTAGCTTCAAAAGATCTGACAGATGCTTACCTTGACATCCCCATCTGTCAGTCCCACCAGAAGTATCTCAGGTTCTGGATACTGGGCCGACATTTTCAGTACAGGGCGCTTCTGTTTGGCCTTGCAACAGCCCCCCAAGTTTTCTCAAGGGTGTTGACAGTCCTGGTGGCTCAGCTCCGGCAAGAAGGGCATCATATGTATCCATATCTGGACGACCTGCTCATTTGTGCACCAATGTTGCCTCTGGCAAAGAGGTTGGTGCTCAGGACTCTGGAGCTCCTAGAATCACTTGGCTGGGTGGTGAGACAGGAGAAGAGCTCTCTTGAGCCATCTCAGATCTGGAACATCTGGCAAGGCAAGGCAAATTTTACTTTTCTAGGTGCCCAATCCTGGAGGCTCTGGGCACTGTACAGTAAAAACAGAACTCTATACAAATAAATAAATATAAGTTAAAATCACTATATGGTAAATATAGTCTGTGGCAACACAAGGCCCTGCACACAGAGTCCAAATAAAAGGCAAGGGCACCCCAACAACACTACCAGACAGGCACTGAGAAAGCTTGGTTAAACAGGAAAGTCTTGAGGTGGGCCTTAAAATCCTCAACTGAAGGGGCCTCCCCGATGACTGGAGGAAGCAGGTTCTACAGGACAGGGCTGGCCACACTAAAAGCTCTGTCACTGGCCGTTTTAAGCCTCGTCCTGGGAACTGCTAGGAGGCCCCTAGAGGAGGACCGGAGGGAGTGGACCGAGGCAGCGGGTATAAGAAGGTCCACGAAATAGCCAGGGCCCTACCCATGTAGGGCCTTAAAGATGAGCAAATCCACCTTAAAAGAGGATCCTTCACCTGACTGGAAGCCAGTGCAGTTCACACAGCACCAGGGTGATGTAGCAGAATTTCAGCTGCCCCATCAACAACCTGGCAGCTGCGTTCTGCCCTAGCTGCAGCCGGTGGAGGTTTCCTCCAGAGACCCCGAGGTAGAGCACATTACAGTAATCAAGTCTGGTCGCCACAAAGGAATGCATTAAGGTGGGAAGATCCATGGGTGGAATTAGGGGCTTCACCCTGGTGATATTCCTAAGGTGGTAGAAGCTGGTCTGGACAACGGATGACACCCGAGAATCAAATGCTAGTCCACTGTCAAAGGTCACACCAAGGTTTCGCACCCTATTGGAGGCCTCCAATGGCACTGATCCCAAATATAATCCAGTTTCAGCACCAGAGGCCAACATATTCCACCCTTTGTTCGACTCCACCACCAGTACCTCTGTCTTATTGGGGTTCAGTCGCAACGAGCTGGAGGCCATCCAGTCACTGATCTCAGTAAGGCAATTATTTAGTACTTCCACCGCACTGGATGTTCCTAGGGCAAGGGAAAAATACAACTAGGTATCAGCAGCATAGCAATGAAAACCCAAGCCATATTTCCTAATGAGCTCACCCAGTGGCAACATATACACAGCAAGCAACATCGGTGACAGAACCGAACTTTGAGGTACTCCACATGACAGAAGGCTAGGGGAGGAGGAGAAATTCCCCATCACTACCTGTTGCCTCCTATTCATGAGGTAGGACTCGAATCAGCGGATGACAGTGCCGGTGAGTTCACAAAATTCCCTCAGGCAGTCTAACAGCACACAATGGTCTACCGTGTCAAAGGCTAAAGAGAGATCGAGGAGAATGAGAGTTTTCCCCTTCCCCTCGATCTCTTGCCCTGAGGAGGTCATTATGTACCTTAACTAATGTGTTTTCTGTACTATGCCTCACACGAAATCCAGACTGGAATGGCTAATAAAGATCGAGAGCCATGAAGTGATCCTCAAGTTGCTATGCAACAACCTTCCCTAAAAATGGGAGGTTGGAGATCGGACAGTAATTCGCCTTGATGTCAGAGTCTAAAGATGACTTTTTTAAGAGGGGACGATCCAGTGCCTCTTTTAAGGCATCTGGAAAAATCCCTTCCAACAGAGAACACCGGACAATCAAGGCGAACACTGGGCCAACAGTGTCAACACATCTCATCAAGAAACGGGTTGGCATTGGGTCCAGTTCACAAAATGTGTGCTTTAAGCTGGCCCGTCAGCACTGTGGTTCAATTTCCACTTGCGATGCTGGCAACCTGGGTTCGGTAATGGACTCGGGTTGCTGGCTGGCCGGCTGGGGGAGAAGGCTGGAGCATCCAACGACTGCTCGCCTTCTCCAGGGGGAAGGGTGGGATGTGGTCCGGTGACTGCTGACTCCTGGTGGAGACCAGGGGTACAGCATTTGTGTCGACCGACTGACTAGGAGCATGGCAGGCGTTGGCGTATGCCTAGACATCATAGCACACCATGCCCCCAAGAAAAAAATGGGAAAAAGCTCTCCTCTGCTTGACTGGATGACGGCCATCCAGTCCCCTCTGCCGCCACGAGTACCATGGTCAGGCCCAAGAAGACCGTGTCAGCAGCACCCGTGGGGTCAAGTAGTTGTGCTGGCCGGCCTCTACCGGTGCCTTTCTCCTTGGAGGAGGAGGAGGACCCATCCGGTGAAGGGATACACCGGATTACCACAAGGGTGGCTGCCATCTGAAGTGGGGGATAGTGGCAATGGGCGGAGGCGCAAGCGTGTGGTAGGAGGAGAGACCATAGATGGCCTGAAGGAGAGGCCAACGGGAGACACGGAGGAGGCGGGGGGAAAAAAAAGTGTGCTTTAACTTGGAAACAACCCCAGTGACCTCTAGCGCCTCCACTGGTCTAAACTCCCCCCAACAAGCGGAGTGCTCTCTGTGGGATCCAGACGACCACTGCAGGCCTCACTATGGCCCATTGGTGGAACACCCTGCCTGATAGCGGACTCTCTGTCTGAGAAGAATTGAGCAAACTCTTCGCACCATGCGTCAGAAAAAGGCTTTTTCGGCTGGAGACAGGCTTGGTTACGGAGCCTGTCTACAGTCCAAAAAAGCACAGTTGGTCAATTCTTCCTGGCAGCAATCTCTCTGGGCTGGAACTCTGCCTTCTTATAAGTGATTGCTCCCTGATACTCACTATAATGTGAGCACAGGGCCAGTCTGTCCACCTCCAGGCCGGACCTCCGCCAGCAGTGCTCCAACCTCCGACCCATAATCTTCAACACCTTGCACTCCCCATCAAACCAGGGGGACCTCAGGTGAGAAGATCTGGATCGTACATGAGCTGGTGCAGGGGAATCAAGTGCTGCCATCATCACCCTATTATAAGTGGCAATAGCCTTACCCGGACCCCCATCGCATGCACTCTCCACACTAGATAAATCTGCTACTGCCAGAAAACCCTCCGGAGTCAAACCTCTCAAAGGGCGGTAGCTGACCACCTCTGCAGGGGAAGGGTTCTTGAGGGGGGGTTCTCGGGAGGGGTGCAATTGAGAACTCCATCGTGCAATGATCAGACCAAACGATCCAGTCAGTCTTGAGGTTACTAACCTGAAGCCCCAGTGAGAAAAAAGGTCCAACATGTGGCCACCTTGGTGGGTCTTGGAGGAAACTTCCTGTGACAGGCTCAGAGAAGACATGGTCTGAAGGAGGTTATAACCTAGCCTAGAAGCTTCATCTCCGGCCCAGGCATTGAAGTCCTTCAGGACCAAACACTGAGGGTGGGACTCCAGTGTCTCACCGATGACGAAGTCGGCTAACTCTTGAAGGAATGCCCCTGCTGCCCCAGGTGGGTGGTAAATCAAGAGACTCCTACAACCTGCGCCCGGACCCCCATGAATGGCCATACATTTGAAGGATCCCGGCTTTCCCACTGGGTGCACAGAGAAGCCAAACTCGGATCTAAAGCAGCTGGCCATTCCCTCACCCCTGCGTTCCGCTCTGGGGCAGTGCGCTACCGAGCACCTGGGGGGATGGCAGCCTCCAGAACTGGGCCAGCATTGTCACCCACCCAGGTCTCGGTCATGCAAGCCAGATCGACCAAGGAAATCAAGTCTACAATAATAGCAGTCTTGTTCCTAATCGAGCTGCCATTGCATAGCACTACCCTCAGGGGATTGGTGGAGAGTGTAGCCCCTTTGGCTACTTGCCCACTTGGTCTGGTGGAGACCCTAGGGGCAGGCACCAAACATGTCTTGCCTCACCCAAGTGCCCGTTGACACCCAGGGTGCCTTCTGCACCCAACAACCTCAATCCTGCCCCCTCCTAACATGCATGGGACGCCCAGCCACAACCGATCAGTGTGATGCCTCTTTATCCCGACCTTCTGACAGTGATGTGCTGTGGTGGTAGAAACCGGGAGGTCAGTAAAGGGCCACAGGTCGACTAGCTGGGCTGCCCCATTTACAATACGGGCATGCCCGGGGCTCCCCAATGTTCCCAGACACATGTAGCCACGAGCCCAAGTAACCGTGTCCCACAGTCACACAAAACCTAACTATATATTCCAATCACCCCCCACACACACACTAATACAAAATTATCTAAACAATCATACCACACAAACACACATTATCTAGGATCCCCACTACCCCTCAACAACCCCAAGACACTACCCCTTAAAAACAAGAAAAAGACAAATCAGTGCAGCAAATAAGTTATCCAGGAGAGAAGCCTGCAGGACTAAAATAAAGTCCCTCCAAGACAGGGAAATTAATATAATGTTAGTATTCCAGTCAAACAAAATCAAACATTCTGGCTCAGAACATAGGGAAACTAGAGCCCTCTCACAGCCCAGTCCCCAGCTGGGCAGGAATAAACTGTACCAAAGTCCCCCCACCGAGAGCAGCTGGATTTCAGAGCCAAAGGGCCACTTTCACTTGCCCCAGGCAAAGTAAAATAGGTCAGAGTTACCACAGAGTCAGGAAACCACTGGCCTCCAAATAGGATTCACCAGAAGGGGCAATCTTCAACACAAAACTAGGGAGTTTTTTTTTTTTGTCCCCTTCCCGGAAAGAGACCTTATTGTCGGAGATCCAGTGGCTCAGGAATCAGTCATCGGCCTCTGCCCACAGTCTTCTGCGAATTCTAGGCCTTGTGGCAGCAGCAATAGATTTAGTGCTATGGGCTCACTTCCATATGCAACCTCTTCAAGTGGGTTTGCTGATGGCCTGGGATCCATCATTGGAGGGTTATCAGGCCAGGATTTCCCTCAGCTTTGTCACTCCTTGAGTTGATGGGTGAATGTGCAGAATCTCAGCAAGGGGGTTCCACTGGAACTTCCCCCAGAGTTAATTCTCACAACAGATGCCAGTCTGCATGGGTGGGGGGCAGTCCTGAAACAACTTCCTAATCAGGGGACTTGGTCAGTACAGCAACAACATCTCCACATAAATGTTCTGAAGATGCAGGTGGTCCGCTTAGCTTTCCTTTGGTTTCAGACTGTGCTGCAGAACAGCACAGTAATGGTGCGGTCAGACAACGCTGTCACAGTGGCATACATAATCAGGGAGGCACAAAAAGCAGAGAGATGCTTCGAGAGGCATCCGAACCCCTGAGGTGGGCAGAGGATAATGTCTCTGTCAGCAGTATATCTGGCAGGGAAGTTGAACATTCAGACAGACTGGCTAAGTTGTGAACAAGTTCACCCCAGAGAGTGACAGTTGAACCCAGAGGTGTTCGAACTCCTGAGCAACTGGTTCGGTCGACTGCAGATAGATCTGTTCGCATCCAGTCACAGTGCTCAGATCCAAAGGTCCTTCAGCAAAGTGTATGCCTTTCCTCCACTGCCTCTTCTTCCAAAGGTCCTAAACAAATAAGACACACAAGAGGAAGTCCTTCTAATAGCTCCAGAGTGGCCGAGAAGACCATGGTTCTTGGACCTGGTTTATCTAACTCAGCAAGTTCCCGTCTGTCTTCCGGTGAGAAGAGGTCTTCTTTTACAGGGTCCCATTCTGCACTCAAATTCAGGAGTGATGCAGCTCATGGCCTGGCTGCTGAAAGGAGGAGGCTTCCTAAAACTAGGTTTCTCCAAGAAAGTAGTTGAAATGCCCTTTGGGGTAACCCTTGCCTCAGTGTTTGCGCACAGAGGTTCTTTGTCTTTTAAATATTTTTTTATTTTAATGGGTTCACCACAATATAACCCAGACAGACCACCTTAGGCTAGCTGGTTCATTCCACTGGGGTGTCAAACAGACGAGGCATACTTTTGAGTCCTGGTAGGACGAAACACGTGTCTATGTCATCTGTTAGCACCCTTGGCAAATTGTGTGAGAGGCCTTCCGGCACCATGCACTTCTGCTTAAAGTTGAACCAGCATAACATTCTGTGGTGATTTTCATATGCAGCCCGTGATGCTTTGCATTGTGTGGGCATGTGTGATTTTGTATTTTCTTGATACCTTGATGGCTGCCAGAAAAACTTCTACGTCCACAGTTTATGTTTGAGTATGGATCACCTTTTCGTCTTGGGCCAGAGGGAAGGATTCTTACCCCAGGAGTCCTTTAGCATCGGTAACTTTTGCACTTAGCTGGCTAGGTGCAACTGCCCCAGAAGTGTGCCTTTAAGAGATATTTAAATGAGCTTAGGGCCAAGCCAATCAGAAGACAGGAAGGGGAGTGAGCTAAGTGAGAGCTGTTGAAGGCTTCAGAATTTTTTCTCCACTGACAACATTGCCTTGAGGTGTCTCTCAACTTTCCTTGTTGCTAGCCTCCTAGTGCATATCTGGGTAAAGTTTTCCTCATATTTCATTTCTAATAGTGTGCTGAGTGAAAGTTTTACGTTTTCGTTAGCACTGCGCTAATTTTTTATTGTTAGCGCGACCACACTATTTTAACTGTATATTTACTGCGACTATTCATTTTAAACTTTAATTTTATCATGGGTGCTTACTTTCAATGGTTCCCTTCTTTTTTGGGCAAATTCTTGTGGGAACCATCGAATTAGGGACAGTTGCCTTGTTTTTTACCTCAGACCTCGTGGGGTTTACCGCGAGGCACCTGCAATGGAATTCAAATCTAAACAGTGCCTGGGGGGTTTCTCTCTAGATTGGCAATTACGAGAAACTTTTTATTATATTACTGTACCTTGGTATCATCTGTCATAGGGCTGTCCATAAGGGTCCAGCAGCCATCTGTGCACAGTTGACCAGTATTACTGGGTTTCTGTTAAGATTGGCACTGGTTTAGATCCCAGTTCTACAACTGAAAAAAAAGACACTAATAATAGCAGGAGTATATTGTGGGGCAGGACTGGCTGGTGGCATTTCCACAGAAACCTGCACTCAGTTCGTAGGTCCAGGACTGGTTTGCTTTGCTTAAATTGGCAAACATAGCAGACGAACCTTTGGTTATTATGGCTGAGGATAAATCAAAGGCTTCCAGACTGTACACCCTAGCCACGAGAGTAAAGTGCAGCAGGCAGCTTGTGAGAAAGCTGGAGTCTCCTTGTCCCCCTCACAAGGATTCCAAGAGAATTGACTTTATAGCAAAGAAAATGTATGCCACAGCTTCTCTGCTTCTCAGACTTTCTTCTTACATGGCGTTCACAGCCAAATATCAGAAATCCCTTTGAAAATCGGTCCCGGCTATCACCTGCAATGGATCAGATTCTAAGGTGCAGGAGCTGGTGGATACGTCAAAAACTGCCCTGGAAGCTACTGCGTACCAATTCCACATGGCAGACGACAACAATGATGCAGCCTCTAGGGCGATGGCCCATGCCATCTCTCTGAGACGCTTCACCTGGCTTAGAACAACCAGTCTAACCACAGACACTCAGAACAAGGCCACGGATTTTCCCTGTGATTAAAATATGTTGTTTGATTACAGAGCCACTGACTACATGAAAAAAGTTGATGAGTACAAGGCCTCTTGGCAGAGCCACTCGTCCAAACCTAAGCCCACCACCCCTTAGAGATCCTGTCCCAGGGGCGGTAGGGGCAGAAGTTTTGTTCCCAGGCCTTACAATCCCTATCCCCAATCTGACTTCGGTCAGTATGGGGGGTCTTTCAGAGGCAGGGGCAGAAGGGGCCAAAGAAGAGCCACCTCTACCCAGCCGTCTCTCTCTCAGTCTGAATCCTTATGTGAGTGTCCAGGTTGCCTCCCCGCTTCAGGTGGGAGGCAGAGTCTCCCACTATCTTCAGCACTGGTCCCTCATTATGTCAGACAAGTGGGTGCTGGAGGTAGTGGAGAAGGGTCTGCCACTGCAGTTCAAGCAGATGCCAGATCTCAAGCATTCCCAGGTGTCAAGATCTCTGTCCCCAAGACAGGTCCCACTGTTGGAATTGGAGGTACAAAACCTTCTGGCTTTATGAGCAGTGGAGAGGGTCCCTGCTCACAAGAAAGGCAAGGGCCTCCACTTCAGGTATTTTTTGACACAATAGAAAACTGGGGAGTGGCAACCTATCTTAGATCTGAGATATTTAAACAAACATCTGAAAAAAAAAAATTTAAATGGTCATTCTGTCACTGGTCATACCGTCCTTACAGCAGGGAGACTGGCTACCCTCCCTAGACTTAAAGGATGCCTACTTCCACATACCCATAAGGAGATCTCACAGGAAGTTTCTCAGGTTAGGACTGCCTTCAGATCACTATCAGTTGGCTGCAATGCCCTTTGGTCTGTCCTTGGCCCCAGGAGTCTTTATCAAGTGTCTTGCAATGGTAGCAGCACATCTCAGGAGACTGGATGTCGCTCTCTACGCCTATCTGGACGACTGGCTCATAGTAGCAAAGTCTCCTTGTCAGGTCAAGGGGTCTCTTTCCCTCATAGAATGCACTCTGGAGTCTCTGGGTTTCCTGGTAAATCTAAAGAAATCTCACCCGGAACCCACCCAGCTGCTCACCTTCATAGGGGCCCAGCTGGACACTCAGAAGGGATATGCTTTCCTCCCACAGGAAAGAATTCAGAGTTTCCTTTCAGTGGCAGATTATTTTGTCCAGGGACAGCCAAGACCAGCCAGACATTTCCTCAAACTTCTGAGACACATGGCCTCTATGACTGCAGTGGTCCCAGGAGTCAGGTACAGGATTCGACTCCTGCAAGCCTACCTCAGAGCTTGCTGGTCTCAGAGAAGCAACAACTTTTCAAAGTTGATACCTGTGTCAGAGCAGTTCCTCCAAAACCTGCTGTGGTGAAAGAACCCTGCAAATTTGCATGCAGGGGTTCCCTTTCAAGCTCCTCTTCCCACAAGGGTGATCACCACAGATGCCTCCCTCTTGGGCTGGGGAGCTCATCTGGACAGTGTCTCAGTAAGTGGCAACTGGACTCCTGAAGAATCACAGTTGCACATAAACCTTTTGGAACTCAGAGTAGTCTTCCTAGCTCTCAAAGCTTTCACTTCCAGCATAGAAGGGCAGGCGGTTCAGATTCTAACAGACAACACCACTGCAATGTTTTGCATAAACAAGCAGGGTGGTACCAGATCAGGAATACTCTGTTCGGAAGCTCTGAAGCTCTGGTCTCTAGTATTCTTCCTGGGAGTCAGCCTCTCAGTTATTCACCACCCAGGCAAACTCAGTACTCTAGCGGATGCTGTAAGTCACATCAGTCAAGGCCAGAGCCAATGGACACTGAACAAGCAAGTACTAGCCACAGTGTTCAAGCAGTGGGGTACACCAGATGTGGATCTGGTTGCCTCTCCCCTCAATTTTCAGCTTTCTCAGTACTGTTGCAGGCCCCAAGTCCGGGAAATGCTTCCTCTGGATGCCCTGATACTGGACTGGTCAGGGAGGTTCCTATACGCATTCCCTCCCTTTCCCCTGATACTCAGGGTTTTGGTGAAACTCAGACAGCAGCCTACATCGATGATCCTAGTGGCTCCGGACTGGCCCAGGCAAGCCTGGTACCCTCTCCTTCTCTCAATGTCCTGCAGCAGGCCCATTCGCCTACCTCCAGTTCACTTCTTGCTGACCCTTCCTCAGACAGGGGTGCAATACCCAGACATACACTCTCTTCACCTCAAGGCTTGGTTCTTGAGGAGATAAGAGTTTCCATCCTCTCAGTACTCTGAACAGGTCCTTAAGATACTAAGGATGGGTAAAAAACTGAACACTAAGAAGACTTATGCAACCAAATGTAAAAGGTTTTCCCTCTGGTGCAAGAGCAAAAAGGTCAAACCTCTATCAGCTTCAGCCCTTCAGCTGCTAGACTACCTAGTACACTTACAAGCGTCAGGCTTGAAACCAGCTTCCCTCAAGCTTCACCTGGTGGCAGTTTCGGCCTACCTTTCAGTGGGAAAGAAAAAATCAATTTTTCCCATGCCATTTTTAAACAGTTTTTCAAAGGCCTCTTGCACCTTTAGCCTCCAGTCAGGGAGACGGTTCCCCCTTGGAGCCTGAACCTCTGCATAGACAAATTCATGAAGTCACCCTTTGAGCCCATGTTCACTGCTCATATCAAGTTCGTGACCTGGAAGACAGCCTTCCTGGTGGCCATTACCTCTGCCAGGAGGATTTCAGAGCTACAGGTCCTGTGCACTGAGCCAAGTTACATCATCCCTCACAATGATAAAGCTGAGCTCAGGACAAATAGGACATTTCTGCCAAAGGTGGTTTCAGAGTTTCACTTGAACCAGTCCATTACTCTGCCTGTCTTCTTTACTGAGAAATCCACGCCTGGCGACCAAAAGCTCCACAGCATGGATGCCAAAAGAGCTATCTTCTACTACCTAGTGCACAATACGCAGTCCAGAGGCTCCTCCACTCAGTTGTTCCTCACCTCAGAGGATGTAGGCAGGGGAAGACCAGCTACCAAGAGAACCATTTCCCGTTGGTTGGTCTCTTGTATTAGTTTCTGCTATGAAAAAGCTGGTCACCAACCTCCAGTGGGGCTCAGGGCTCACTCCACCAGGGGCACTGCAGCCTCGCTTGCAACAGCAAGGGACATTCCCCTACTGGATGTCTGCAAAGCAGCTACCTGGAAATCTGTGCGCACCTTTGTGAAACACTACAGTTTGGATGTGCAGACCAGATCTGATGCCAGATTTGGCAGGGTGGTTCTGCAGAGCCTCTTTCCTAAGTAAGTTCTCTGCCCACCTCCCACTTGGTACTGCTCGGTAGTCTGCAAAAGTTACTGATGCTAAAGGACTCCTGGGGTAAGAAGAAAAAATTACTGCAGTAATCTTCTTTCTCCCAAGGGGTCCTTTAGCATCAGTAAGCTCCCACCCTTCCTCCCTGGTTCACGTGTCAGAGAAGGGCTCTTTCTCTCACCTTTTTACCAAATTTGGAGTTTCTTATTGATGAGTTTTTAACTCGTGTTGTTGTTGCTTCTAGTTCCACTTTTTGTGGACATTTGCATGTTTTTTGAATCCTGTTGATTCTTTTTTGGGGCAATTGCCTTCGTTTTTCCTTTGAAAAAATTCTGAAGCCATCGATAGCTCTCACTCAGCTCACTCCCCTTCCTGTCTTCTGATTGGCTTGGCCCTAAGCTCATTTAAATATCTCTTAAAGGCACAGTACCTAGGCAGTTGCACCTAGCCAGCTAAGTGTAAAAGTTACTGATGCTAAAGGGCCCCTTGGAAGAAAGAAGATTACTGCGGTGAGTAATTTTTTCTTTTAAGCCTTCCAAGGCCTCAGTTCCACAGATTTTGGTTTTCCTACAGGAAGGCATGGAGAAAAGGCTGGCATTGAGCACACTGAGAGGTCAGGTTTCCGCTCTCAGAGCATTCTTGGGGTCCTCCCTATAACTAATAAAGAGGTTATTTGTTTTTTATGCGCAGTTAGCAGGAGTCATCTGGTGTTTTGATCTCCGGTTCTCCTGTGGGATCTACATCTGGTTTTGAATGCTCAATGTAAAGAGCCTTTCGAGTCGCTATCATCCATATCGCTGGATGTGTTGTCCTAGAAGGTGTGTTTCTTAATGGCCATGTGTTCAGCTAGGAGAGCTGAACTCCAGACCTTGTCTCACAAGGAGCCATACCTTATTATGCATAAAGAAAAGGTGGTACTCAGGACAGTCCCGTCTTTCGTCCCTAAAGTGCCCACGGCCTTCCATGTGAACCAGCAAATATGCCTTACATCCTTCTGTCTGTAACCTTCTCACCCCAAGGAGAAGGAATTGCACAAGCTGGATTTGCGACGGACAGTTAAACGGACAGCTGAGTTTTGAAAGTCAGATAGTCTGTTTATGTACATACGAACATATGAAGAAGCCAGCAGAAGAAGGCCATTTGGTCTATCAAGTCTGCTCATATTGCAGGGTTTACAGCTTGAGCTAATGTCCCTGCCCTCCCTCCCCACTCCTCCCATCCTCCCTACCCATGATCCTTACCTTCCCCCTATGCCTATCCCAGCCTCTCTTGAAGCTGCCCACTGTCTTCAATGGGATGACCTCTTCCAGCAGTGTATTCCAAGTGTCCACTACCCTCTCTGTAAAGAAGTGCTTTCTGACCTCCGTCCTAAACCTCCCACCCTCCAGCTTAAGACTGTGCCCTCTCGTGTTATGGTTGCCACTCAGCTTGAAGAGACTGTCCTTATCAATTTTATTTATCCCTTTCAAGTACTTGAAGGTCCCAATCATGTTCCCCTCTCTCTCTCTTGTCTTCCAGGGAGTACATGTTCAGTGCCCTCAACCTCTCCTCATATGCCTTACCCTGCTGACCCGCTATCATTTTTGTAGCCCTCCTCTGGACCTTCTCCAGCAGGTTAATATCCTTTTTTGAGGTGTGGACACCAGTACTGAACTCCATACTCTAGATGCGGCCTTACCAGTGACCAGTACAAGGGCAGTATAACCTCTTCTATCCTACTACAAATCCCCCTAGATATGCATCCCAGCATCTTGTTTGCCTTTGCTGCTGCTTTCTTGCACTCTGTGGAGTGCTTCAGGTCACTAGTGATTATCACTCCCAGGTCCTTCTCCTCCTCTGATTCAGATACTCGGACTCCAGGCAGGTAGTACTCTGTCCTGGGATTCTTGGCTCCAATATGCATAACTTTGCATTTCTTGGCATTGAAGCCAAGCTGCCAGATCCTGGACCACCTCCTCAGCTTTTCCAGACCTTCCTGTAGGTCCTGTATTCCTTCAGCTGTGTCTGCTGTTCTGCAGAGCTTGCTCTCATCTGCAAATAGGCACATTTTGCTCTAATACCATCCCCAATGTCATTGATGAAGACATTGAACAACACTTGCCCCAGCACCGAGCCCTGCAGGACCCCACTGGTTACCTCTCTGGTGCCAGATAACTCTCCCCTGACAACCACCCTCTGGGTCTGTCCTGCAGCCAGTTTTTCACTCATCTGGCCATCTTTTCCCCAACTCCAAGATCCACCAATTTCCCTATCAACCTTTTGTGGGCACAGAGTCAAAGGCCTCGCTGAAATCAAGATAGAGGATGTCTACCACTTGGCCCCTGTCTACTGTCTTAGTGACACAGTCAAAAAAGTCAATTAGATTCGTTTGACACGATCCCCCCCCATGAACCCATTCTGCCCCGCATCCTGGAGACCATGCTCCTCTAGATATTCCACCACCTTTCCTTTAGTGTGGTCTCCTGGAGCTTGCCCACAGTGGAGGTCAGACTGACTGGTCTGTAATTCCCTGGGTCATCCTTGGAACTGCTTCTGTGGAGGGGCACTACATGTGTTGTTCTTCAGTCCTGCGGTACCACGCCTGACTCTAGAGAACTATTAAATAGGTCTGCCAGTGGCCCTGCCAGCTCCTCAGTCAGTACTGTGTCTGGGCCTGGTGATTTGTCCACCTTATATGCCAGCAGCCCCTCCCTTACTCTGTCCTCCTCTATCACTACATCTGTGTTTCCCTTCCCCCCTGCTCCTCTTTTCCCTCCTGAAGGCACAGATCCATCCTTCTCCTTGGTGAAGACAGAACAGAAGTATTCATTTAGTATCTATGCTTTCCCCTCATTATCCTCCACCCACTCCACCCCTTTCTTAAGCCTAATAATTCTTTCTTTCTTGTCCCTTTTCTCAGCTCTATAGTGAAAGAAATCCTTCTCCCCTTCTTAATTCCTTCAGCTATCTGCAGCTCTTTCTGTGCCTTTGCTCTCCGGACTTCCTTACTTGCCTCACTAACCAACCTTAGGTAATTTTTCCTATCCACCTCTCTTGGTCTTCCTGAATTTTCTATAGGCCAGCCTCTTTTCCCTTACTGCCTGGGCAACCCCAGAACTGAACCAGCTGGGCACGTTGGCCCTGGTGTTCTTCCCCCTGAGCCTAACGCACTCATCGGTGGCAACCAGTATTCCTTCCTTAATGATGGACCACCTTTGGTCTACCCCTGTATCTGCTCTGATCCCTGCCAGATGGCTCCTTAGCACTTCACCCATTTTTCTGAAGTCCACCCTCCTGAAATCCATGATTTTGGTCTTAGTCACGATGCTTTCCGTGCCCATATTCAACTGGAACCACACTGTGCAATGGTCACTTCCCCCCAGTGGCTCCCTGACCATTATTTCCTGTACATGCTCCCCATTTGTGAGCACCAGATCAAGAATTGCCTCAGCTCTTGTTGGTTCAGTGATGCCCTGAGTCAGGAACCCACTCTGCAGTCCTTCCATGATCACCTGACTCCTAGCACATGTAGAGGGAATGCTCCAGTCCACCTTGGGCAGGTTGAAGTACCCCACAATTACCACCTCCCCTTTCACCGCAGCTTCCAGTGTTTGTGAGCTCAGTTTGTTCTTTCTGGAGCAGCCAAGGCAAGCCAAGCAGGGTCAAAAAGCCTTTAAGGCCACTCTAGCTAGATGAGTGCGGGCCTGCGTTGCTTAGGCCTATGTCACGAAAAAGAAGAGGACTCTGGCTCTCATCAAAGCTCAGTCCACCAGGACTATGGCAACTTCCTGGGTGGAGAGAGGCGAAGCATCGGTTTTAGAGCTATGCAAAGCAGCTATGTGGTGTTCCATCCACACATTCACAAAACATTACAAATTGGATGTTAAGAGGTCTGCTGATGCAGCTTTTGGTCACAGAGTGTTGCGGGCAACAGTTCACAAGTAATTTCTCTACTTGTTTCTGGCATATGGAATAATAGTCTCCTCCCTCCCATATTTTCTGGGTACTGCTTCTTAGAACCCAATTGTTTTGATTACCCATTGACAATGTGGAGCGCTATAGAAAGAAGAAATTTCTTCAAACTTACCATAATTTCCTTTTCTGTAGCTCCAACATTGTCAATGGAGGCCCTTGTGGAGAATCTTATCCGTATGCCAGAGGGGGTCCTCTTTTATTATCCCCAACTTTTTAGACATCTCTCTATTCTGCTGTATTATATTTATATATATATATATATATATAAAAAGTTTGCAGTTAGTCTATAACCGAAGTTGACATATTTTGTTATCCTTCTTAAAGGAAAACTGTCCAAATTAGGGGGCTCTACTCCTGAAAGGCTTCCTCCAGTTTAGATTTGTACACTAAAAGCAGCATTTTCTCTACACCGAACTGAGTTTATTTTACTTGTGAAAGTCTCTGACCCGAAGTATGGTGGACAGTGGGGTTCTACTAACTGTAATGGTGCTGCACCGCACAGCTTGCTTCACTACAAATGTATTGAAGTGACGGTGCAGCCACCGCATTCAGTTAATGGAGCCCCCAGCTTCTGCCATACTTCCAGGTTGTGACTTTTCAAAGATTTTACTCAAACTGTCTGAGCTGTTCAAGTGTTGTGCCCTGCTTTTGCAGTGAAAAAGTTGTATTGTGTGTGGACATCATTGTGCCAGCCCAGTGTGAAAAATGAAGTAATGTGCCTTGCTATGTGTGATCCAAGCCATGACCTCTGCCCTGCACAATAACACATCATTAGAGGGATGCCTTGCCAGCCAAGGCTGCGAGGGTTGGGGATTTAACCAATGTGTCTCTAGTGCCAGCCTGTTTTTGGGGGAAGGGGCGAGCATTGGGAGAATTCAGTTAACCCTGAGTCTGTCTGCTCCTCTTTCTGCTGTCGAAGGTCTACTCTTGCTGTTCCCATGAAGTCATTGTGCTAGGAGGTGGCCTTCACTTCCTGTGAAAAAAGCCTGCATTGCAAAAAGGCTGCAGAGAGAGACTGGGGCGGGGCCAGACCCTCGGTTGTTGAATTCTGACCAACATGCACTGTTGCACAGTTAGCTCGGCAGGATGGTAACAGCTGAGCTGCCACTCTGCACTTATAATGCTGCAGGACCAGCATTCTCAGTACAGCCACTGAAATGTGTTAAGTGCACACCCAGACACCTCTGTTTACCCTAACTTCAAACTTTTTAATAATTGCAGTCTGTCTGACATAGCTGGAGTAAAACTAGCAACTGCTGAAGGATGGCACCATAAGTATGATCAGAAAACAACTGGCTACAGATAAGCAGTGAGGGAGACTTTGCAGTACATGTTAGTTGCAAATTGTGCTGTGCGTACAGAGATGAGCTACATGGGTTGAGGAACTTCGGTGAGGCATTAATTTCAGGGATAACAGGCCTCCAGCTAAAAGTTGACACCATCTGGAAACTTCTTCAAACAGAACAGCACAAGAAAGCTATTATGTTTAGAAATTTGGTAAAACAAGGTCACTGCTATATATATATATATATATATATATATATATATATATTGCCACACCACAGTTGGTCTGTTTAAATAGTGAAGGGGCAGTAGGAGTTTGGACCCAGAGCTAAACAATTTTAATTGATCTGCAGGGAGAGCTTTCAGTAATGCAGAGGAACAGCATAGGATGGTTCTAGGCAGGCTGATGGAGATCCTGTATATGATGGCCAAAGAGGACATCCAAATTAAAAAGTCTGAAGCGATAGCAGAACAAGAGACGCACCATGGACTGCATTTGGGCAATAAATACATTAATGCTGTTAGTGGGGAAAGAACTTAGATTGTGTATTGGCAAGAACCTAGAAGAAAACCTGCAGGCAACTGTCAAAAATGCAACTTATTTTTTAGTGCTTATGGACAATAGTACTGACAGTGGTGTAATTGAAAAGGAACTAGTTTATGCTATTTATGTAAATCCCAGCAATGGTCAAGTGGAGACTAAGGGCCCGATTTTCAAAAGAGTTGCATTCGTCGCAAGGGACTTGCGGTAGAGAGTTTGACACAAGTGGCGATTTGTGTCAAACTGTGCCACAAGTGCAATTATAAAAAGAAGCTTGCCATAACCCCACTGCCGCAAGTCCCTTGCGGCGATGCAGCAAAGTTGCGCAGCCCCCTGGTGTAATCTCTTGTGTCCGTAGGGAGCCTGTTTACGGGGCTTGAGCCACACAGCTTTGGTGCAAACTGCCATAAAATGAGGGCACTGTCACAACTTGCTTCCAAGGTTATAAAATCTGGCTCAAGTTGCAGCAAACTTAGTGGGACACAGGGCTTGGTCACAAACCCTACGTCCCTGTTTGAAAATCGGGCCCTAAAGTTCTGTAAATGAAAGCCGTATCAGATGGCACAAGTAATGGATTGAACAATCTCCTCTTAGATATTCTTGCAGAAAGTGGCCTTAGTATAAAGAAAATGGGGTTTGGGGATGATGGGGCAGCTGTCAATGTGGGTGTAAGACGTGGTCTTGTTGCGCTTTTAAGGGAAGACATTGAGTGGTTAGTTGCTGTTCACTGTTTCTCACTCAGATTAGAACTGGCCATAAAAGAGGCTTTGGATAACACCTGTTTTAATGAAATTTCAAACTTTCTGACCCAACTGTTTTATCTTTATTATAAAAGTATTAAGCAACTCACAGAGTTGCGGTCCCTTGCCCAGGCACTGGTGATGTCGGTTGAAAAGCCCAAGAAGGCTCATGGCACTCGTTGGGTGCAGCATAAACTTCTTGCCACCTGGGCTGTTACCAAATCATACCCTGTAATGTGTGCTGGTTTAGAATCTATGGCCGCAGTCCCAACTCATGACCAGGCCAAAGCCAAGGGAGTGTTGCAAATTATGACTAAACTCCAAATGGTGGCACACCTTTTGTATTTTGAACAGTTGCTTCAGCCACTTTCCAGATTCTCACTAGTATTTCAAAAAGAAGTAGTTGAAATGTCAGAGCTGCTTAACTCGGTTGAAATGTTGAGAAACAGTGCTGAATATGTGAAGCAGAGTGGTCCCATAGGTGGCAGTGAACTTGAAATTCTCTTAAAAAAAGGGTCTGAAGTCACTTACAAGGGTGTGACATTGTTAATTTAATTAAATAACACATTTCAGTGGTCAAGCTGTTAAAAATTTTAAACAGCAATGTAAAAAATACATTACAAACTGGATTTTAGGGGGGCAGACTTTGGGAAAATGGGGAGATACTTGAAAGAGGCATTAAGGGGAATGGGACAGGAATCAGGGGTTGAGGAACAGTGGGCAGTATTTAAAATGGGGATTACAAGAACAACAGAATTATGCATTAAGCAGGTTAGCAAGAGGAAAAGGAAGAGGAGACCATTATGGTTTTCCAAAGAGGTAGCAAAGAAAGTGAAAGCCAAAAAGATTGCATTCAGGCAATACAAAAGACACAGGCAGAAGGGATGAGGAGAAGTACCAGGAGAAGCAAAGGGAGGCAGGGAGGTCAGTAAGGGAAGCCAAAGCTCAGACAGAAGAACACATTGCAAAATCAGTGGGTAGAGGGACAAAACCTTTACAGGTACATAAGTGAAAAGAAAGACAAAGGGAGGGATAGTGAGACTGAAGGGGAGGATGGGGCCGCGTGGAGGATGACAACAGTAAAGCTGACATATTGAACAGGTATTTCTGCTCAGTCTTTACTAAGGAAGAGGAGGGTAATGGGTCTGAAGGAGTACAAGGGGTGAGAATGGTGCAGAAATGGACACAAGTCCCTTTACGAGAAAGGGTCCTGAAGGAACTGGAAGTAATAAGAGTTGATAAAAGCAATGGGGCCAGATGGGGTGCACCCCAGGGTCCTTAAAGAACTAAGAGAGATGGTGGCTGAACCTTTGGCTATCCTGTTTAGCCGATCACTGGAAACAGGGGAGGTACCCAAAGACTGGAGGACAGCAGATGTAGTCCCCTTATACAAAAGTGGGAACAAAGAGGAAGCAGGGAACTACAGACCAGTCAGCCTCACCTCGGTAGTGGGGAAGATCATGGAAGCACTACTGAAGGAGAGATTAGTGGAACATCTGGTTGTCAATGGACTACAGGACCCAAGGCAGCATGGTTTCACCAGGGGGAGGTCATGTCAGACCAACCTCGTTGAATTTTTTGACTGGGTGACTAGGGAGGTGGATCAGGGGAGGGCAGTGGACATGGCCTATCTGGACTTCAGCAAGGCCTTTGACACTGTGCCACGTAGAAGACTATTACACAAACAGGAATATGGGTGCGGGCAGGACAGTAGTGTGGTGTGTAGGTAACTGGCTGGGTGGCAGGACACAGAGGGTGGTGGTAAATGGCTGTCACTCCACAGAGGGAAGAGTGACCAGTGGGGTACCACAGGGATTAGTGCTGGGACCGGTCCTATTCAACATCTTCATCAGTGACATTGCGCATGACCTAGAAGGCAGAATTTCACTGTTCGCTGATGACACAAAGCTCTGTAACAGAGTAGACACACCAGAGGGTGAGACAGAATGAGAAGGACCTGCAGAAACTTGAAGAATGGTCAGGGGTTTGGCAGTTGAAATTCAATGCAAAGAAGTGCAAGATAATGCATATGGGCACAAAACCCTGCACAATATATCAGTTGGGGGTGAGGATATAATGCAGCCAAGCAGGAAAGGATCTTGGGGTTGTCATCTCTGATGACCTCAAGTAGGGAAACAGTGTGACAAGGCAGCGGGTAAAGCAAATAGGATGCTGGGATGTATAGGCAGGGGCATCACCAGCAGGAAAAGGGAGGTCATAATTCCACTATACAAGACACTAGTGAGGCCCCACCTGGAGTACAGTGTACAGTTCTGGAGACAATACCTACGTAAGGACATAGGGTAGAGAAGGTTCAGAGGAGGGCAACAAAGATGGTGCATGGATTGCATCACAAGTCCTATGAAGACAGGTTGAAGGAACTGAACATGTACTCCCTGGAGGACAGGAGGGAGAGAGGGGATATGATAGAGACATACAAGTATCTTACAGGGAGGAACAGGGTGCAGGAAAACACTATTTTTAAGCGAAAAAGATGTTCCAGGACTAGAGGGCATGGGATGAAGTTGAGGAGGACGATTCAGAGGAAACATGAGAAAAGAATTTCTTCACAGAACGGGTGGTGGACAAGTGGAACACCCTGCCAGAGAAAGTGGTGGGGGCTGAAACAATCACGGGATTTAAGTATGCATGGGATAGACATAAAGGAATTCTGGAGGTCAGGGGTAAGGGGCAACGGACTTCTAGGAAAACAAACTGAACTTACAAGCTCAAATGGGCAGACTGGGTGGGCCATAGGCCCTTATCTGCCGACTCTGTCTATGTATCTATGTATCAAACATTGAGAAGTGTTGCAAAGAAAGGTTCTCTGTGATAGATGAAAGTAGTATCTATAACCATGCAGAACTGTTAGATACCAGACTTTGGCCAGCAGACCCAAAGGAGCTGGAGCTGTGTGGTAATAATGACATTACTGCAGTAGCTGACCATTTTTCAACACTTTTGCAGTCTGACTGTGACAGAGCTCTGCTGCTTGCAGAATGGCAAGAGTTTAAGATTTTTGCTCAAACCAGTTTCATGAATCTGTCTGCCTCTGCTGTCAAAGCTGGCATATGACTTCCAGAATTCTTACCCTAATCTTTTGAAGCTTATGAATATGTTGAGAGTATTTCTTGTGTCTAATGCAATAGTAGAAATGTGTTTTTCAACTATGAACAAGATTAAAACTGACTGGAGAGCATCTCTGGCAGAGGACACTGTAGAAACATTGATTCACATTAAAAAGCAGCCTCCTCCCCTCCCCTTCCAGCTGAATTCAACCCACAGAGGGCTGTAGATATATTTTGTAGTCAAAAGCTAAGACATCCTGGTGATATGGCAGCTCAGGATGGTGAACCCCCAGTTCCTTCCCCCAAAAACAGGCTAGAATTAAAGGGATCAGCCAGTGATTATGTGGGGGAAGAGCTCCTCCCCCTCAGCTTATTTAATCAAAGCAGCTGACTCCCGCTCTGCTTAGAGCGAGTCGCACTCACTGCGCTCGCTGGCGTGCCCTGGGGCGCGGTTGCTGCTGCTGTTTGTCCCCCCGCACTTCCTGCTTGTTCCCTCTGTTGCTTCGTCTTGTCTCCCTCTCTCCTGTCTGTTGCGTCTTTGTTTCGTAACGAAGTTCTGCCGCCATGCCTATCCTCCTCACTCCCCTTTTTTTTCCGTATTCGTTTGCTTAGCTTCAGTTTGCTTCCTTTCCTGCTGCCTTGCTCGTTTTTTGTCTGTTGCCCATCCCGTCTCCGTCTTCCTTTCCTCCTGCTTTTCTCTATGGCTTCTTTAGTTTCTTCGGGGTCTAGCTGACTTGCATACTCCACCCCCCCCCCGTCCTCCTCATTGCCTACGCTTGCTTTAGCTCCTGCTTTCTTTCTTGGTTGTTTCTGCTGTCTTTTTTTTTTCTCCCCTTTGCAACCATCGCTCTGTGCCGCCACTTAGTTCGTCGCCTCTGTTTGCTGCCATCTGTTTGATTCTCCAGTGCCTTCACATCTCAGCAGCATACCGTTTGCCATGGAAAGTAATTACTACCGTGCCTCTTTGCTGCTTAGGCTACAGTCCTTCCCATTGGACATTCCTCGTACCGTGGGTCTCCTTGGGCTGGTTCCTTCTGCTATTCGGTATCGCAGCCAATTCCGGATCAGCTGTATGCATCTCGTATGCTTCCTCATGCGCTTCATAGTTCTGCACTGCTCCATTCAGCCAGATTTACGCTGCATTTCGAATGCACTACATGCTGCCCTCCTTTGCTTCGCCACTGCTGAAGGGCTTGCATTGTTTTTATATGACAGATGTTGTTACAAGTCTCAGCTGCAACTATACTTCATTTGTTGGGTATATCTCTATATTAATATGTTTGTTCACCTTCATATACTTTCGGTCGCCACTGGCTGGCGTATTCCTTCCGTTGTCCTTCTGGCTTCCAAATATTTATTACAGGATTCCTTCCTATCCAGCAACATTCAAGACCTCGCTTCTGTTTGCTCTGCAATTATTATTGTGTTTGCCTCGGGACTGCTGCTTGCTGTTTTTGTGCATCTCTACGCTTGCCTATACAGCTGTTGTTCCATGCTTCGCAATACATTCCATGCATACTGCCCTCTTTGACCTGGGATTCTGCCGCACTCATTCTGCACTTGGCCTCCTCAGCTGCTGCTTTCATGGTCATGCGTTCTAACCACTCAGTGCTCTTCAGCTCGCCTGATTGCCAGCTGACCTACGGGGTCAGGCTGCCCTTCGAGGAGTTTGCTGCATGCTTGCTTTCAGGCTGGCTGCTACTTACCTTTCCAACATACCTGTGAAGCATCCCTCTACCCTGCTTGCTTCCGTCGGTATACTGGCCTCCTTCCTCGCCTTGCCAACTACTTTCCATGGACTATAGCCATCGCTATTTGCCTACTTCTATGAACTGCTTGGCCGGTCAAGCCATGTGTTAGCTCTTCTGCTCTGCTGCCTCGTCAGCTTGGAGCCTCCTGGTTCACTTGTTATATACGCCTGCCTGCTGTCATGACTGCCAGCCCTAGAGCCCTTTCATAAGGATTCGCATTTGCTATTCGACCCTTTTGGATGCTTGTGCCTGCTTCCTGCTATTATGTCTATGTCATTAAGCTAACTTACGACTACAACTCATACAGTTCCCTTGTCCGTCCTTGCTCCAGTTACCTGCTTTGCCCTCCCGGGACTTTGGGGTCATCCCGACTAACCTGCCATTACATTCTACTGCGCTCCTCCTGACCTGGCATCCATCTACCTTTGTTTACATATTTACTGCGACCTCTACATGCCAGGACATGGCCCTCTGCACTGCTCGCAGTTCAATGTTTCCATTGCATTATGTACGACTGCTCTGCAACCTGCCTCGCCCGCGAGGCCGGAGGTTAGCCATCGCTTTCGTCAGACCTGTGCCTTCGAGCCCGGAGGTCCTTTGTTCCTACATTCTACTACATCTTAATCACCTGCTTCTATGACCTGCTTTGCTCATCAGGCTGGGAGCTTTACCTACTACTTGCCTGCCTGTATGACCTGCCTTCGCCCATCGGGCTGGGAGGTTTACCTGCTAATCACCTGCTTCTTCGACTTGCCTTCGCCCTTCGGGCTGGGAAGTTTACCTGCTTCTGCTATACTTCTGCCTCGCCCGACTCGGGGCCTGGAGATTCCCGCATTCTACTATACGCCTACCTGATGCCCTGTCAGCCAGCCGGAAGCTCCTTTATTATGGATCCGCATCTGTCCGTTTCTTTGTTCCTCCTCTTTTCTTGGATGCTTTGTCTTGCTGCTTCAGCCGTGTGGAATTGCTGCTGCTTCACCCTTTCCAGGTCACTTAGTTGCGCCTCTCATGAAGACCTTATCCTGATTGTGCTCTACCGCTTTTGGACCCTGTGACAACGCTACTCCATTTGACTCAGCCTCTTCAGTTATCTCCATCCAGGACTCTTATGCTCAACTATTCAGGTCTCATCCCATTATTGCTGCCTCAAACATTGCCTACCTACATTTTCGACTGCTATTCCTCGTCAAGTTGCCATCTCTGTGCCACGGTCTCTTCAATGCGATCCCTGCCATCCTTGCTCTACTGGATACGTCAGTCCTCAGCGCCATTCCATTCTCTACATCTGCCTTACAACTGCAGTACTGCTCTGCTCTAACCTGACTCAAGATACATCTCCTGGAGGCTGTATACCACACGCTATTCCTACTGGCTGACCTCCGTAGGTCTGGCTGCATTTCCTGTTACCTGGAGCTAGTCGCCTCTCTACTTAACTCTCCAGCTGATGGAAAAGCTGCGCTTCTGGCTGAGGGACTAACTGCCACGCTCTATTCTACCAGCAGACTTCCATGGGTCTGACTGCGCTTCCCATACCTGGAATTAGCCGCCTCTCTCTCCTACCTCACCAGCTGTCAGTTTAGCTGCGCTTTCTTCAGTGGCTGATTGCCACGTCCTGTTCCTTCTCATCTGCCTTCGTGGGTGCAATCCCTGCTCCTTCTACCTTTCACTTCGGATTAGCAGTCCACCTGACTTGCTTACTTTTTGGGCTCACCATACTCTACTACTTGGATGCTTCATACCTCGCATCAGTGTCTCTGATTATACTGTACAGCTTGCCTTCATATCAATTTCTAAGACTATACTTCGCTTATCAGAACTGGATTCATCAGCCGGTAGCCTGGCTACAAGCCTTCTTTCATTACATGTACTACACAAACCCTGTATTAGAAATCAGAAAGTCGTACTTCTATTCATCCTGCCTCGTTGATGTCAAGTTTGGATGTAACTATCTGCGTCTGGTCTCCTGTATTGAATTTGTCAGTCATCAACTTCATCTCCATCATCATACATTTCCTGGATTATGCCTGCTGTCAACCGAAGTCTGGAAGAAGGTTCTGCACATATCCACTCTCCATCATTTCGAATTAGACATGGATTCTCGGACTCTGACCTTAAGAAAGAGGAAATTACTTCACTGGACATTTACAATTCAGTTCTTTCTTAAGCTCCATTTATCTGGGTTGAATTCTACAAATTAGAATTCAGATTTAGCTGATTAATTTAGTTTAATTAGGATCTCTCTCCTTTAGTATGCCCAGAAGGACGGGCAGGTCAGTAGCCATGGGTCCTCAGAGGTTCCCCCAAGGGGTTTTTTCCTCTCCTGAGTGCTACTGGTCACACTCTCCAGAGTTGGAGAAGGTGATCGTCTATTCCTATCATTAAGTGTTGTCATGCACTACTCTTCCTCATTCAGTTAAAGAACAATCGTTGATATATATTCTTTTTGGGCCTTCATAATTCTAAACCAAGCTTCCTTCCTACAGGTGGGATGCAGAGAAAGGCCAAAACCATCAAATATTATCAAACAACTCAATTCAAGCATCCAAGTACCTAAGCACAAACATTCTATACTATTACCTACTGAACATTGACCTCTCTATACTGGCCTCTGTATCCAACAACCATTTTCATCATTCAACTACATATGTTACATAAGCACTGAGCTATGAACCACACATAATTACAAGATACATGCTTGGTGGAGAATAGTAATCTCACAAACTAGACCTAATAAGAAATCAACCCAGTCTTTTGGGTTGGTGGGGTTTTTATGTTATTTTTTGTCACGGTCATGAATTTTGTCACGGTAATGAATTCTTTGTCACAATCTGATTCTCGACATGTCATCACGCTCTGAGGCTCTCGAATAACATTGTGCTGCACTGCATCTCCTCAGTAAACTGCTGTTTGTGTCAAAAATGGCTGAAAATTAACAGATTATGTCTGAAACTGAGTACAATGTGTATTTTATCAGTATATACAATGACAAGTAGTTATTATAGAGTTTAAAGTAAAAATACCCATTTTTTGAAACTGCTAATCAACCTCGGCCAACTGCTAATCATTTTTTCATTTTGGTTAGCAAAGGCCGCTAGTCAACTCTCCGAAACTAATTTATACCTTGGAATCCTCTATGGGATGCCATAGTTTGTTTTTTTTTATTTTGTTTTAGTTGTTTAACCAGGAATAGCACACTAAGCTGAAAGCTTTTTTACAGGAGTGACCTGGGAGCACAAGGAAGTTAAGTGACTTGCTCAGGGTCACACAGGATGCAAGTGGAAGCTGTGGGATTCAAACCCAGGTCTGGTCTGCTGGATGTCACCAGATTTGCAACTCAGAGCCTTAGACCACTGTGCTATACTGCCTCCTCTAGTGGTTTATGAACTGCTGCAGGGCTTTGACAACTACGCTGGCTTTTTGATCTTTGGTTGGGTAAGCCTGGGTATACCTGGTATAGTGGTCGGTGATGAGAATAATGTTGGATTTGCTCTTTCTGTCAGGCTCCAGCAACAAAAAGTCCATGCACACAATCTCTAACGGGCTGCTAGTTTGTATGTTGACTGAGGAAGAACCTCTCTTGGGGAGCGTTTTCCTTTTAATGCGCTGCAAACAAGCCTTGCAGTGTTTCTCTACATCCCTTTTCATTCGAGGCCAGTAGAAGCAGGTCTTTGCCAGATCTAATGTCCTTTAATAGCCCAGGTGACCCATTTCATTGTGGAGGGATGTCAAAATGACCTTGCACTACTTCAAAGGCTGGGCCAGCTGGATTTTGGAGCTTGCATAGTTATCATCACTATCATGCACCTTCTGTATCAGCAGTCCATCTCTCAGGGCCAACTTACTCCACTCTCTGAGCATTATTTTGGCATCCGGATGGAAAGCGTGCAGTTGGTCTGGGTTGAGCCCCTTCTCCAGTGCTTGAATAACATCACAAAAGGCATGATCCTCTCTCTGGGCCCATTGAAGCTCAGACTTACGTGGTTGGAGGAGAGAGGATAGGTCAAGTCTGGTAAAGTTTAGGTATGCCTCAGGAATAGCATCTGGTGACACCCCCAGCATGTCGATGGCTTTGTCTGGGTTGGCTAGTGTGGCTTCTTTCTGCGCAGAAAACTTAGACCACAGCACTTTAACAGTGGCACTTGAAAGCTGTATACTGGAGTCAGGCTGATTGTGGTGCGAGCACCTTGACAGGGCATCAGCGTCTATGTTGGTTTTGCCACTTCTGTATGCGAATGTGTAGTCATTCGTGGACAGTGTGGACAACTGTTTATGTCTAGCTAGAAGTAGGCAAACTAGAGCAGGCTTGAGCCTAGTGTCTGACTCGGCTTGACCTCTGTAAGCAATTTGAGAGCTGAGGTCAAGCTGAGGCAGTTACGGTCAAAGAAATCATTTTTATCATCTTAAGCAGCTTGTGTAATGTCTGAAATGTTCAACTCCTATGTAGAAGACAGCCTGCAGCGGCCATGGCTCAACTCGTGCTTTGGCTCGTAGAGTCAAGCCAGACCCCTGGCTTGGCTCTGGCTTGGCTTTAGGTGAAAAATTCCTGTAATGCCCACCTCTATGTCCAGCAATGACCAACTTGGCTGTGGTGTTCCCATATGTCACGGGGCTGTTATTGGTTGGGACAATGAAGTGAACACCATACAAGTAGTTGTGGAATGTTTCTGTCACAGCCCACTTCAAAGCCAGAAATTCAGGTGTGAACGGTAATGTTTTTCAGATGGGGACAGGCTACGGCTTGCAAAGGCCACTGGCTGGAGTCCTTCTGGATGTTCTTGATAAATCACTGCTCACAACCCGTTCAAGCTAGCATTGGTGTGGAGAATGTATGGCTTGTTGGGGTCTGCAAATGCCAGGACAAGTGCTTCACACAGTCTTTTCATGGTCTCCTTGAAAGCAGCTTCACGCTCATGGGCCCACCTGTCGCTGAAGGGATCATTTACATAGAAACATAGACTTTGACAGCAGATAAGGACCACTTGGCTGGCCCACCCAGTCTGCCCATTTCCCTACCTACTGGATAAGCTGCAGATTCTAGTTAACCAACAGCCTACTTCCTGCCACCCCCCACTACAATTGCCTTATGTCTGTCCCATGCATGTTTGAATTCCCCCACTGTTTTAGACCCAACAACCTCCCCAGGAAGGCGGTTCCATGCATCCACCACTCTCTCTGTGAAAAAGAAATTCCTCACATTATCCCTGAGCCGTCCATGTGCCTCCTTGTTCTTACACATCTCTTTTTCTGAAAGATGCTACCCTCCTTTACTTTGTTGATTCCCTTGAGGTACTTGAATGTTTCTATCATGTCCCCCCGTCCCTCCTTTCATCAAGGGTATGCATATTAAGCTCTCTCAGTCTCTCTTCATATGGTTTCTGATGCAGACCCTGCACAATTTTAGTTGCCCTCCTCTGGACTGCTTCCATCCTGTCTATGTCCTTGCGTAGATGAGGTCTCCAAAACTGCACACAGTACTCCAGATGGGGTCTCACCAACTGTCTGTACAGAGGGATAACCACTTCCCTTTTTCTACTTGTGATGCCCCTTCCTATACATCCCAGTATCCCCCTGGCTCTCCTTACTGACTTCTCACATTGCTTACCAACCTTTAGATCATCTGATATGACTATCCTCAGGTCCCTTTCCATTTTTGTTGTTGTTAGTACCTCCCCTGCTATTGTGTACTCTTCTCCGGGGTTTTTGTTTCCCAGGTGCATTACTTTGCACTTCTTTGCATTGAATCTAAGTTGCCATATGTCTGACCGTTCCTCCAACCTTGCCAAGTCCCTTTTCATCCTTTCTACCTTCCCTTGTGTATCAACTCTGTTACAGATCTTTGTGTCATCTGCAAAGAGGCACACCTTTCCTTCCAGACCCTCTGCAATGTCACCTATAAAGATGTTAAAGAGGACTGGACCCAATACTGAGCCCTGAGGTACCCCATTAGTTACCCCCCTTTCTTCAGAATGTGTTCCATTCACTATTACCTTCTGTGTCCTGTTGTGCAGCCAGTTTGCTACCTAGGCTACCACCATGGGACCCACTCCCAGGCTGGCTAACTTGATTATTAATCTTTTGTGCGGGACTGTGTCAAATGCCTTGCTAAAGTCTAGGTAGGCCATATCCTCAGCCCCTCCCTGGTCTATTACTTTGGTCACCCAGTCAAAGAAATCAATTAGATTCATCTGACTTGACCTTCCTGCTGTAAATCCATGCTGCTTTGGGTCCTGTGCCCGCTTCTCCTCTAGGTACTCAACAATTCTTTCTTTCAGAGTGATTCCATCATTTTCCCTACCGAGGTCAAACTTACAGGTCTGTAGTTTCCTGCTTCTGCCTTGCTCCCACTTTTGTGAAGGGGAATCACATCTGCCCTCCTCCAGTCCTCAGGTACCACCCCATCCTCCCATGATTTGTTAAAAAATGTGGTTAGTGGTGTCACTAGGTCCTCCCTTAATTCTTTTAGGATTCTGTGTGAATCCTGTTAGGCCCCATTGCTTTGTCCACCTTGAGTTTTAGGAGTTCTTTCACCTTATTTACCTTGAGGTACTCCTTCTGTGGACTTTCTCTCTGGGACTGAGTTTTCTTTTTCTGGTTAGTGGGCAGGTAACCTTGGGTTAACTTGTTTAATGGCCGCAGTATCATAGAGTAGTCCTTCACAAACCACCACTAATATACAGAGAAACCAAGGAATGGAGAGTCCTTAAAGACCAAGTGCTTAGTAAGGATGTATGTTTTAAAGAATGAAGGTGTGTGTAATCACATTTTATTTTATTAGCAGTATAAAAAGCAAAGATAAAAACCCACTTGTTTCACTGCACCAATAAATATTTTATTATAAAAGTATATAGAGAATAAAGTATGGGGTGGTGTGTGTAACGAGATTTTACGCACACCCCAGGGGTTGGATGGCATATAGTTGTCAGGCACCCAACCCAGGGTGTGTGTAAATTGGGTTACACACACACTCCATATTTATATTTATATAATTGCTGGTTAGCTTTTTCACCACAGCCAGTTATACACAATAAATGGTCTAGATGCGGCTGTGGTCTGGATGATGTTGCTGAGTCCTCGGTCACTAGCAGCAGTTTACTTTTCTTGTTTTGTTGTCCCCTTTACGGTGTGATTTTTGTTAGGAAGTTTTTTTTAAATAGTTACTTACCGCCTAGAGATAGTGGTGGCGGTGCGGTTTCGACCGACGAAGAAATCTGGTGGCGAGTGGTGAAAACCCGGAAGAGCTGTAGGTTAGGCATGCGCATAGCGAGGGAAACCATGCGCGTGTTTGCCGTTATAAACGCTCCTTTATAACGGCAAATTATGCCATGGTTTCCCTATGGGAAAAAGTGTAACCCAGTTATTATAAAGTAATTACTAACACATCAAAATACAATACATAAAATAATCAGATGTCTATTTGTTAGAAGTAAAGTTATGTGGCCTGTGCCAGGTGGTGAGAGCCTTGATCTTGTCGGGGTCAGTCTACACTCCATTTGCCGTGACAATGTGCCCCATATATTTCACTGATGGTTGGCAAAACTGGCACTTATCATTGGAGACCTTTAATCTAAATTCCTCCAGTCTGTGTAGCACCATCATCAGCTGGTGTTCATGCTCTTCCAGAGTGCTACCAGAAATGATTAGATCATCCAGCTAGACAATCACCTCCAGAAGATGCATGTCTCCCACTGCTTTTTCCATTAATCTCTGGAACGTGGAAGGTGCTCCAGAGATCCCTTGGGGCATATGCTCGAACTGGTAGAATCAAGGGGCAGATAAAGGTGGTTTTCTCCATGTCTTCCTCCTCCATGGTGATCTGATAATACCTACTCCTGAAATCCAGCACTGATAACCACTTACTCCCTGATAGGCTGGCCAGAGTGTCTTCCACCCGTGGTACGGTGTATTGGTCAGGGATGGTCTTTTTGTTTAGAGTTCTATAATTGATGCACATCCTTACAGCACTGTTCTTTTTGCGTGCCTCAATGATAGGGGAGGCGTAGATGCTTAGGAACTCCTTAATGATTCCTGCTGCCAATAACTCTTGCAGGTGCCACTGGACGTCCTCAATGTCCCTAGGAGCCAGCCAACAGGATCTCTCTCTGAAAGGGCAGTCATTTCTTAATCGAATATAATGTTCTCATCGGACGCGCCCCACATCCCATTCATGGAACAAAAACACGTTGTGCCTCTTTGCCAGTTTCTGGCTCAGGCTCCATCTATAGCTGTCAGGGATGGGCAAGTCCCCAAAACGGAAAATGGCTGGATCTATCTCCAGGTCTGTGGCTCTCTTTGGGTCCCCTTCGGCGACACTATCCACATTGAAGATGTGTGCCAGCACTCTGCCCTTTTGAATGATTACGGGTTTTTCTGACTCATTCTTTACTCCCACGATTACACGCTTGGCCTGGGGGGTCTGGGAGGTGGCAGTACCCCTTGCTGCACGATTAACCCCACCCCTCGGGTAAATTATCTTCTGGTGGGGTGTCAATGATAAAGGCGGGACCTTTAGGTGGCTGGGCAAATTCTACAATACCTGTCACTCTACACTCTGACTTAGGCGGCAGGATTAGCTCTCGGCTTTCCGCCCTCTGAATCACAGCAGTGGGGTCATCCACTAATTCAGGTTCTGGTTCAGTAGCAAGGGTCTACCTTAACTTTTTTTGCACTAGCCAGCTAGGCTAGTGAACTAAAGATTGCAATAACCTGCAGAAGTTTGCACTAGCCCGCAGTCAGTATGGTTCACAGTGATTTGTTAATCAAAAGGCAAATAAAATCGAAATGCATCAAACACGTGTCTGAATTTATTTGAAACCTAAATTACAAATGAACTCTGTGAAATTAAATACTTCATGTACATATGTATATGTGTGTGTGTGTGTATATATATATATATATATATATATATATTGATGGCTACTGCTGCAAGGTCACTTTGACCTAGCCTTCTGCTGCGTGGTGGACAATGTCATCTGCATGGCTCTAGAATCCCCCCTAACTGCCCCTCTGAAAACCCGAACACTCCTCCGCAACCTCCGCTCAAATGGTACTCCCCCTCTAGCTGTTCCTAGGGTAGCCACCAACATGGGTAGCAGAGCTTGGTCTGCAGCTGCCCCTTTGCAATGGAACAAACTACTGGCTGAACTCTGTTCCATTGACACACACTCCAGTTTCAAGTCCCACCTTAAAGTCTGGTTCCTGGCAAACTCATCCTGCCGATGCTCCCAGGGGTCTCACACCAACCCACACTAGTCAACTCCCCAGCCCAGGGGTTACCCAACTACCCACACTAGTCAACTCTCTTGCCTACAATTGTTATATTGCATTTTTCACAGTAATATTCGACTTCCTTGCCTGTACGTATTGTATATAAATTTTTTTACTGAGTATTCTGTGTATTACTTGCTCACTGGACAATGCAGTCTCACATTGTACACTGTACCTATGATTTGTTTGTTTGTACCAAGTCTTCTCATGTCCGATATTGAAACCTTGTATTCACTGTTCTCAAATGGACCTATGCATCAAACCTGTATATTGTGCTTACTATTGTTGCTTATATCAAATCTGTTTCATGTGTATTACTGTTACCTTGTACTCCACTATCACCCTGCCCCATGTGTTATGGCCCGGGTCGTGCCTGAAAATGGTTCCTGGGATCAGTGCACTCACCCGGTTATCAAAGTCATAAATAAATAAATAATAAATTATATATATATATATATATTATAAAACACTTAGTGAAGTCAGTGTCTTAATGTAATTGTCTTAAAGCTCTTAATATAAATGTCAAAAGATCCTTAAATGTTGCTGGATTGTGTGGTGTCAGGGGAGTGCGGCTCAGTCTCAAGCACACTTGTATCACTATCACAGTCACTCTCAGCTCAGACAGACCACAGGGACAAGGCTGAAAAGAACCACGGAAGTCGAAATGCTGGTTTTACCTCCTTGTGTTTCTGGGCTGTAGCCTGTAGTCTCTTGTTTGATTAGTACCGTGGTCTCTCACTGTTCCAACTGCACTCTGGTGTGAATGCTGGTGAATTTAGTGATGTTGTTTTACTTGGGGGGGCGGACTCAGGGATCTGTCTTTGTACTATTACTGCGTGTGGAGATGGAGACCAGTTGTTACAGTTAGGACAGAGGAGTCCATTTTCTTACTGGCACATATTTGCTGCTGCTGCTGCTTCAGAGTGCTTCTCAGAATGATGGCGACTACAGGGTGACAGGGTCGGGACAAGGCATCTTACTCTCCCGACAGCGCCATGTCCTGACTGTTCAGTTTTGGGGGGGTGCTCCGATCACATTTTTCCTTTGGAGGAGCCCATTTTCTCACTCATACATACTATCTGCTGCCACTGCTCCTTTGCAGTTTCTCAGATGGTAACCACAGCACAAGGTGACAGGGATAAGGCTAAAACAAATGGAACAGCGGAGATGAGGTCGGAGTGCATTATGTTTCAGCGGTCTGTCTTGATTTACTTCTGACCCGTTATGATGCAAATGCTGCCCTACGACTAGTCTTGACTTAAATACTGAGCTGCTTGTCTTTAATTATGTGCAGTCTGCAGTCTCACTTTTCCAACTGTGCTGTGTCCTGAATGCTGCTGCTGGGGTGTTGTTCAGTTTGACGGAGGGGGGGGTTACTCTTTGTGGTTTCAGTCAGTTGTCCAATCCCATTTTTAATTTTTTTTTGCTTTACTTCTTTGCGGTCTCACTGCTCCGATCACACTTCATGCTGGTGTTTTTCACAGCACAACAGGCAGAGAATGAAACTGCAGCTTTCCACCAGAGGAACTGCACTAGCCCAACCGGGCAGTGACAGAGGTCCTGCACTAGCCCGCATCAATCTGCACTAGTACCCAGGCTAGTAAATGAATGTTAAGATTGACCCCTGTTCAGTAGCATCTAAGGACATGCTAACCCTCTTCACCACACCTTGGATGGAGGATAGGGTTACCACCTTTTAAGAAGCCCAAAGTGGGACATTTCCTACTGAAACATGATTTTTCGCAGGACAATATATAACCTCGACTAATGCAGTAGACTTGTTTTCTCTAAATAATCAGATTAAGACTAAGTATTGTAGTTTTTTGGTTGTTTCTACTGTTTCTTATTATTTAAGGTATTTTAGTTAAGGTATTCTAGTTCTTTGCAACATTTACAGGAAAATCTGAAAATATCTTTTCTAGTACAATGTCAGGACATATAGTATTTTTCATGTTTTTCTGCAGGACACAGTGGCGCAAATCAGGACTGTCCTGCAAAAATAGGGACAGGCGATAACCCTAATGGAGGAGTGCAACAGGTTGTCCACTCCGCCTCTCTCCTGACAAAGTTTAGCCAGCCTGCCAGACATATTTACATTTGTCCCAATCAAGACAAGCATATCAGTCATTCTCTTGGCAGATCAGAGCCATGGTCACAATCTTGGTTGTTGATCAGCACCCTTCAAGATGAATGCAATCTGTACTATGCAATAACTATCGTAAGGGCAACTTGCGTCACCTATCCTCCACACCGATAAACCTGACAGAGGTAGGAGCAGCAGGTGCTTGAGGTGGCAGTTATAGGAAGTCCAGTGGATAATAGTGACCTGTGATCCACTGTCCAATAAGGTAAAACACAGCAATCCTTCAACCAGAACTTCCACATTGGCCTTAGAACCTATCTGGTCTGGGGCACCTTGCTCCCTTGAGGGATTTCTGATTCTATCCATTTGGTGGAACTGTCCACTTTTGGAGACCCGGGTCACTCCCTCACTGGGCTTCTCTGTCATTTCCCTGATTTCTTTGTCTCTTTTTTTCTCTTCTACTAATGGTAGGTTCTCTGCACTGACACATCCATAGACAAGGTGCCCAACTTGCCCACATCTACAGCAAAATAGTCCTTCTTGATTCACAGCAGGCAGCTGTGGCCTGACACTCTTAGCAGCAACAACGGTCACGTGGTTGCCCTGTTCAGGCATCACACTATTTGACTGTGGTTGGAACTCTTGGGCCAGCTGCAGAGCCCTCACACACTCTCGAATTTCTTGCAACTCTGCCATACTGGGTTGTGGCCAAGACTCCTGTGCCATTTGCTAGGTTTTCATACAGTCTGTAATCTCTCTGAGCACAGCTTCCACATCTGGTGAGGTGATTGACTCCATGCGGCTGGCTTTGTGGAGCCACAGGGCAGGAACTGTTGCAGCGGGTACCTGAAGAGAGTCAGCAGTGTCATCTTGAGCTTTCTCCTCCTTTACCTCGTCAAGCAACTGCTTAAAGGTGGGGTGTCTGCTGACCGTTCTTTCAGCTGGAGGGCTATTAGGGTTAGACAAGAGTGAACAGCACCTCTTAAAATCTGGTCTAATCTTATCTGGGTGATCTGTCCTGAAGGGACCCCTCCAGTCTCAGCAATCTTCCCGATCATTGCCTCTACTCTGGTGATATACTGGGACAGCTTCTCCCCTTCTCGTTGCATGGTGCCCCTCTGCTGGAAAAAAAGAGCCTCCTTCTTTTACACTGTCCCAAAGGTACTCTTCAATACGGCCAAGTGATCATCTGCAGTACATGTAGGCTGGTTGGCTCGCAATGACTGAATTACATACAACACCATACCCCTTAAGCTCTCCACAATCTGTTTGCACTTCTCCTCATCTGAACACCTCCACACTTGTACCATTTCAGCAGCCTGGCTCATCCAGCTTTCATAATTGTCCTCTCCCACTGGAGTTGGGGTGGCTCTCGAGAAGGTGCTCAACCTCTTGTACTGTTTATGTGGTGCCACCACGGAGGGGGTCATTCCACTGGGTAGTACTATCAGGGTTGGTTCCCCTTCTTGAAGCAAAGTCTGTACATCTTTCACGGACTTCCCTTTGCTAGCCAACAACGACTAGCTTAGCCTTGAAATCCCCTTCTTTGTTTGGATGGGGGGACGAGGGAGGGGGAAGGACTCCCTTAATCTGCACCACCCAGGTTTCTTAAAATCCTTCGAGTATCACTGTAGGGGGCACATCTACAATACTCAAGTCCTTATCCGTCAATACAATTTAAATTGCTAAACCAGGTGCTTGGTTCTCTAGTCACTCTTTAAATCTTCATGTGCCTACATTCCTTCAGGGCCTCCTCCAGCACCCCCAAGATGAACTCTTTATAGAAACATAGAAACTGTCAGCAAATAAGGACTGCTAGGCCCATCTAGTCTGCCCGTAAGCCCCATACTTGATTACGGCTTCTGACCCACCCTCTGCTTTACCTCTATGGTTCCCCTATGCCTGTCCCATGCATGTTTAAATCCAACTACTGTGCTTGCTCCCACCACCTCTAGTGGCAGACCATTCCATGTGTCCACCACCCTCTCTGTGAAGAAAAACTTCCTGACATTCCCTCTTAACCTGCCACCTTCCAATTTCATGTCATGCCCCTCGTTCTTGTACTTCTGCTGTATTGGAAGATGTCTCCCCCTGCACCTTGTTTATGCACTTGAGGTACTTGAATGTACCCCCCCGCACCTTGTTTATGCCCTTGAGGTACTTGAATGTTTCTATCATGTCCTCTCTCTCCCTCCACTCCTCCAGTGAATACATATTGAGGTCCCTTAATCTCTCTTCATAAGTTTTGTGGTGCAAACCCTGTACCATCTTGGTCACCCTTCTCTGGACCTTCTCCAGCCTGTTACTGTCCTGTCGAAGGTGTGGCCTCCAGAACTGCACACAGTACTCCATGTCAGGCCTGACCAGGGTTTTGTTTAATGGCATCACTACCTCTTGTCTTTTGCTAGTGATACCTCAGCATGCCATTAGCCTTCCCTGCTGCCCTTGTGCTGTGCTTTGACATTTTCAGGTCATCTGAAATAATAACCCCCAGGTCCCTTTCTTCCTTGGTGACTGTCAGCACCCCCCCCCCATCCTGTAGCTCTCTCCAGGGTTTCTATGTCCCAGGTGCATAATTTTGTACATCTTTGAATTAAACCTCAGTTGCCACTCCTCAGACCATTTCTCAAGCTTCCCCAGGTCCTTCCTCATTTTCTTCACCCCTTCCAGAGTATCCACCCTGTTACAGATCTTGGTGTTATCTGCAAACAGGCAGACCTTTCCTTCCAGCCCCTCTGCAATGTCACTGACGAAGACATTGAAAAGGACTGGCCCAAAGAGTGATCCCTGAGGTACCCCGCTGGTCACCCCCCTCTCCCCAGATTCTACCCCATTTACCACCACCCCCTGCCTCTTGTCTGTCAGCCAGTTCCTAACCCAGTTTACTACCTTGTCTCACATGCCCAGACTACCCATCTTGTTAACCAGCCTCTTATGTGGGATGGTGTTGAAGGCTTTGCTGAAGTTGAGATAGGAAACGTCCACTGACCTCCCCCCGATTTACTTCGTTACTCAGTAAAAGAAATGTATCAGATTTGTCTGACATGACCTACCCACTGTGAAACCATGCTGGCTAGGGTCCTGGGCACCGATGGCTTCTAGATGTCTTACTGTCCTTTCCTTAAGCAGTGCCTCCATGATCTTCCTTGCTACTGAGGTGAGGCTGACCAGTGTATAGTTCCCCGCCTTCTCCCTACTGCCGGATTTGTGTACAGGGATCACATGTGTCATCCTCCAATTCTCTGGTACCACTCCTGTGTTGAGTGACTCTGTGAACAAGGCTGCCAGAGGTTCTGCTAGCTCTCTTCACAGCTCCCTTAATATCCTCAGGTGTATGCCGTCTGGCGCCATTGCTTTGTCCACCTTCAATTTAATGAGCTCCTGCAGGACTCTCTCTCCTGTGAATGGACTGTTGTCCACCTGTTTCCCCCCCTTGGCATCTGTTGCATGGCTTTGGTCCCTGTCCTTCCCCCTCTTCCATGAATACTGAACAGAAGTATTTATTCAGTATTTCTGCCTTATCCATGTCTCCCTCCTTATACTCCCCTTCCTCACCTTTGAGCCTAACAATCCCACTCCTGGTTTTCCTTCTTTTGCTGATGTACCTGTAGAATGTCTTGTCCCCTTTACTGTCTGCGCTAATCCTTCCTCTGTCGGTGCTTTTGCTCTCCTTATAGCTCTTCCTGCTTCCCTTAGACACTCTAGGTACACTTCCCTGTCCTCCTCTCTTTGGGTCTCCTTATATTTCCTGAACCCTACCTTTTTAACCCTTACTTTGTCTGCCACCTCTTTCGAGAACCATAGTGGCCTTCTCCTTCTCTTGTCTTTGGATACCAGTTTGATGCATTGGTTTGTCACTTCCACTATGGCTCCTTTTAGGTGTTCCCACTGCTCGTCCATGCCATCTCCTATCTCCCATTTCTCCAGGGCTATTTTGATAGCTCTCCCCATTTCAGCGAAGTCCGCCTTTTTGAAATCCAAAACCTCAGAGCTAGTGTGACATGACTGAGTCCCTGTCCCCATGCTGAACCACACTATGTGGTAATCGCTAGATCCCAGTTGCCCTTCTACGTAGACATCTGCAATTCTATCCCCATTGGTCATCACTAGATCCAGAACTGCCATGTCCCTAGTGGGATCAAGCACAAGCTGCCTGAGTCCAGCCTCCTGTATGGAATCTAGGATGCCTCTGCTTCTGGCTGAAGCCGCTGCCTGGGTGGTCCAATCAACGTCCAGCATATTGAAATCTCCCATTAGCAGAATTTCACCTTTCACTGTCATCTCGTGTATTTCATCCACGAGCTCCCTGCCCACTTCCTCTTCCTGTCCTGGAGGCCTGTATATCACCCGTGTGTATTGCTATGCCATTTCCAGGTTCAAGAGTGACCCACAGTGCCTCAGCCTCCAACTTCTTACCCTGTATCTGTGTTGCTTTTATATCTTCCCTCATATACAGGGTGACTCCCCCCCCCTTTTTACCCCCCATCCCTCCTGAACAGAGCATAGCCCCATACATTGATTTCCCACCCATGATTTGCAGTGTACCAGGTTTCATTTATTGCTACTATGTCCAGCTGTGTCTCTACTATCAATGCCTCCAGGTCTGGGAGTTTATTTCCCAGGCTGTGGGCATTAGTTACCATGGTCTTCCATGTGCATTTTAGATTACTTCTCTGCCCATGTTACTGTTCTCCTGCCTCCTTCCCCAACCCCAGTTACCTTCTTGTGTGGTCCTGATTCCATCACTTTGGCCCCCCTCTCTCTGACAACTTCAGTTGTACTTGCTGACAATTTATTTTCCTACATGTGCCCTTGGGGGTGGTGTTTATAAGCCTCCTGACCCTCCTGGCTCCACCCCCTTGGCCAGTTTAAATGCTCACTGCTGAAGCATTCAAACTTGTCACTCAGGATAGTGGTCCCCTTCCCGGAAGAATGCAGGCCATCATCCTTATACAGGCTTGCATCCGTCCAGGTGGGGCCCCAGTCCGCCATGAAGCCTCACACAATCACTGCTCGTACGTCTAATTGATTCTGAATTACTGCTTTTATTGTAACCTTGTTATCATCTGTACTCTCTCTGTAACCTGTTGTACCTTATTATCTGTTACTGTACTGTATCCCGGGTCACCCGTGAAAAAGGGACCTTTGGGGCTCAGTGGGCCTGCCCGGTCATCAAAATTTAATAAATAAATAAATAAGCCAAACTCCTTCCTTGCACACCATTCCTTCAACCAGAAGCTGAATTTCTGGATGCGGAGTGTCCTAGCCTCCCCCCTGCTGTGGACAGGTATAGCACCTCAGAGAAGGAGTTGGAGTGTGCTACTTGGTTCAAGCTCCCCCCCCAGCTCCCTGAAGTCCTCCTGTCTTCTGACTGACTCCACCCTGTGTCTTGCCACATCATTCATCCCCATGTGGCTGAAGACATCCAGTTTCTCCCTCCTTGCTATTGTTCTTGAGATCCTATTGATCTGCTTCCCATCCCTCCATGCTGTGCTTCCTGGGATGCACTTGACCTCCCTGTCTTTCCCGCTAGGTTCCTTTAAAGTAACTCCCCAGACAATTGAGTCCCCCACCAATAGAAGCTTCCTTCTCATCTGGGGTTCTCTACCCCTTCCTCTGGGCTCCATCATGGAGAACCCGCTCATCTTCCCTGGTCTCAGCTGTGGGTGAACCTTTGGGGCTGTCCTGCTCCTCTAAAACAGCGTAGGAGTTTGTTAACTGGACTGGTTGGGGGATGTGCCTCAGACCCCCTCCCTCCCTCCCTCCTCCCTGAGCCCACTGTGTTCCAACCACTCCTCCTCCTGGGCATCCTTTGAGGTTTAGGTTGTGGACCCAGTGGCTTCTGGGTTGGGATAAAAGCCCCATGTAACCTGGCCAACTCGGCTCAGAGACAGGTGACTTCCTCCCTCAACCCAGGGAGGTGCCTGCAGATAGGGCAGCATCGCAGCCTCCAGAACGTCTCCATGAAGACAGCCACTCCACAACCACTGCACCACTCCCATCATGTTTGTTGTGGCTATCCCCTATTTAGCCTTTTTAGTTCCAAGAATGACTTATAAATATCTAACAGCACTCCCCTTTCAATTTAAATTGTGCAGCACAAATTGCTAAGCCTTCCCAGATTAGCTAGATAGCACAACCTCTAAAAAGAAATACTAAACACTCCCTGATTAATTAGATAATACAGTCCCTAGACTTTTCAAGGCCTAAACGTAAACCATATTGTTGTTTTGTCTTATCTCTTCCTCTTTTGCTTTCTCTTCCACTTTTCCCCTTCTTTGGAGTAGTACTTCCTGGTCGGAGGCAGGAAGACGTACCTTTATCTCATTTAATGTAATGCTACCTGTTACCCTTTTGCTCAAAGTTGTTCAACATATGTTGATTCTAAACATGTAATGTCCCCCCACAAAGGTGTACACTATCCAGGGCCCCGTGTTTACTGCAGCAAACTGGACCTACATTCTGTGGCAGCACCTCATGCTTGCTGCGGTCAGGCTAGGAGCAATTCTGCGGCAGTTCTGTGATAGCCTTTACATTCTCGGGCAACTCAAATGAGCCCCAAAATAAAATCTAGTTACCCAGAAAGAATGCTCAGGAAAAGGCAGCCTGGGGCAGTTTGGCAGGTGCACAGGCACCTGGTCCCACTCTGGAAAACAATCAGAACATAAATATATAACAGACATATATGAAGCTGTGTGACTTCCCTTACTTCGCTCTTCAGCCACATTTTTGATCAGGAGCACTTTCTGGGGGTCAAATCCCTCAAAATGCACACCAGTCCTCTACCTCTTCGAAGGCCTCTTTTCTGTTTGAAACAATTCAGGGGTGGGGCGGAGGGGTGGGGGTTACCAATAATTTTCAGAGTTGCAGTTTTGGCGTGGCCACTAGAGGGCAGCAAATTCCAGCAATGCCTCCAGTTTGTAACAATCCTTTCACTCACCTTGGCTGTTTCTGGGGCCCTCGGGTCTCGCCTAGACACCCCTTCCCCCCCAGAGGTGGCTGTCCTGGGTTCAGGAGTAAAGAAAGAAATGACGCGGTGCCTCCACCTGGGGTAATGGCAGGGAATACCTGTGAACAGACTGCAGGATACCACCCCCCAGGAAAATATACAGTAGCTGCCCCCAAGGACCCTCCTCACACAATAACAATTCCTCTTCTTATAGTGATTCACAGTACTAAGATATAACATTAACAATTGACCCTATTTATTTTGGGGAAGGGAGAAAAAGGAGAGAAAGCACAACAACATTAACAACTAACTGACCAATTCTCACCTCACACAACCCCCAGCTGCCCCAAATGTCTCTAAAGTCCTCTTGGTGGGTACCACATCACAGTGTAGGTGTTGCTGGGGGATCCTTCGTTGGGGCCCAAATAACTGTAAACTGTAGAAACAATAAAACGTCTGGGCTGGGCACAGTTTTCTGGCAGAGTTCTGCCCAGGACCGAACCCCCTAATAGTTACCTAGCTAGCTAGCTAAATAAAGACTCCCCAAAGCTGCAGCTTGGGGTATTTACAGTTCAGCAGTTCAATGGGCTTGCAAATGGGCTTAGACTGTACCGTGGAGGTATCAGGTTGGTGGTGGACCACAGCAGCAAGGAACACTTGAATAGTTGAAGGATGCTATAGGTGGATCCTGCCCCCCCTAAAAGCCCTGATGTCCACCCGGGACAAGGCCTGGAAAAAGTTCAGGAACACAATGCTACCTGCGGACTTATCCAGCTACAGGGCCCTTAGAAATCAATGCAAAACGGCCATAAAGAAAGCCAAAAAAGAATATATCACCAACCTCCAAAAAACTAATCTTGGGAACCCGAGGTTCTTCTGGTCTTACATTAATGAACTCCTCAAAGGAAATAAACAGAAAACCACGCCCAGCCCAATCATGGCCAACGGGCAAGTAATTGACGAGGGACCTCTAATAGCAGAGGCCCTCAGCAGTTACTTCACGAACCTTGAAGCGTTCAAGGCGGAACCCACTGACAACAGGAGCGAGCATAATGCACATCAGCCCCCAGACCTTGATCGCCCTTTGTTCCACTTGAGGCTGGTTAGGACAAAGGAAGTTTTGAGCATCCTTAAATCCCTGCGTTCGAGAGGATCTGGGGGCCCTGACAGGATACAGACTAGAATCCTCAAGGATGGTGCCCCAGCACTAGCGAAGCCCTTAACCTGGCTGATAAACCGGTCCATTACTGAGGGATTGGTACCTGAGCCTTGGAAGCAGGCCCTAGTGATCCCTATACACAAGGGGGGTCCACAGAGCCAATTGGGAACTACAGGCCTATCTCCCTGCTGTGTGCTGTTGCTAAAGTTCAGGAGAAACCTGTTTACGCACAACTCTGAGGAATACCTGGAAATACACCAGGTAATCTCTCCGTCTCAGCATGGCTTCCGAACCAAGCACGGGACAGACACTGCGCTAACCAAGTTCTCGACTGAAGTCCTGAGCAGCAATGACTCGGGGACCAGTACAGGAGCGGTCTTCATTGACCTCTCAAAAGCATTTGACTTGGTTAACCACCACCTCCTTATACAAAAAATGCATCTACTCGACCTGGACACCCACGCTCTGGGGTGGTTCGAGAGTTACCTCACGGGACGCACCCAGAGGGTCAAGTGGAATGACAATGTCTCCAACCTATCAACACTCAAAGAAGGCGTACCACAAGGATCAATACTCGGCCCACTTCTCTTCACGCTATTCATAAATGACCTACATTTATACTGTGGGAGCAGCAGCGTTATCCAGTATGCTGATGATGCTGTCTTCTACAGAGCCTCCCAGAACCTAACTGAACTGGAGTCAGCCCTCCAAAAGGACATCCTTCAGATGGAGGACTGGCTAACTCTGAGCAGTATGGTACTAAACACCAAAAAGACAAAGGTGATGCTGTTCAGGCCAAGATCACTGGGACCCGAGAGGCCAAAACTCCTCCAGCTTCAAACCAGAGGGGGTGAGAAACTCGAGGTGGTCACCTCCACGAAATATCTTGGTCTTACCCTGGACCAAGGCCTCACACTAAAAAATCACGTTGACCTAATCACCAAGGCCATCCATGGGAAACTTGGTATCCTTTATAGAATAAAGGACCAGATTATCCCTGAAGCTAGGATAGCCATTGCCGCTAGCGTACTTCTCCCTAAGCTTACCTCACTTGGCCCCAGTCCTCCAGGGCATGGCCACGACGGAGCTTGGTAGGCTGCAGGCCCTTTACAACAAGATAGTCCGCTTTTCCACCCTTTCACACCCGAAGATTCACCATTGCGTACCTCAAGCTCGGCTCAGCTGGCCGTCTCTGGAAGCTCGGCTCATCTACCCAACCCTCTGCCTTACATTTAAGTTATTGGGTCCCACACCTCCCCCCAGCCTCCAAGGTCTCGTTAGGGTTAAGACCAACCCGCGGAGCCTAAGAACTTCCGGCCAAACTCTCCTCGTGGTTCTCAAAACCAGGACTAAAGCAGGTTCCAGGTCCTTGCGTACACTGCTCCTTCCATCTGGAACAACCTCTCCTGGAGAGTGCAGGAGGCAGAATCCATCACCAGCTTCGACCAAGCTCAAGGCTCACCTGCTTGACAGGGCACCTCGTTGCCACAGGACCTAGCCATGCATTAAGGAAGGGGTGTACTTCCTCTGCTTCGGTCACTACTGCAGATAATACTGCAGACTGTTCACCTAATTATAAGTTAGCCCCTAGCGAGATATGCACTTCGCTCTCCTTCCCTATTAATGATCCTATACTTGGGTACCAAGGATAACTACTGGATTGTCTTTATAAGGTTTTAGCCAATGAATAATGTAATGTACAACATCTTACCAATGTCATGTCTGCAATGCGCAAACAGCTGAATACTGTATTCCGCGTTTTTCTGTACTCTCACATGTTTTTCTAATGTATGTCTTCTTAATGTTTATTCCCGGGTCGCCCCTGAAAAAGGGACCTTAGGGGCTCAGTGGGCTTACCCGGTCAACAAAATTCAATAAATAAATAAATATGCTGGTCTTCACCTGCCTGGCCTTGCCAACTTCGCCTCTGAGGCCTTTGTGGACAGTGTTTGTCAAGCAGGCCTCCCACCATCTTTCTCCTCTGGTCTTCTTCCTCTTCTTTGGTCTAGGGACCGGGCAAGCATGGTCCCCATGACCCCTCTTTAAACACAGTTAGCAGCTGGGCTTTGACTCGGTCTCTAGCCCCAGCACTCTCACTACATTCCTATGGGCACAACTGTGATTGGGCACTGGCTCTGTCTCTAGCCTCAGCACACACAGTCACTCAAGCTGGCTGCAATCAGCAGTCTCCAACGCCTACCCCGCGGAGGGGGAACACAGGTATGGATGCTGATATAAAAATTATTTTAAATGTTCTAGGATTTTGTGTGATATTATGAGTCTAAAAACTAAGAAAAGACGTATGTGAAGATCATGATCAGATAAATGAACATAATGTTCGTGGATCTTATTTAGGAACTAATAGTAGGACAGTGGTATTTTAAATTGTTTTGTTAAATTTTGTGAAACTTATTTTGGGGTGGTTAGTGTTAGTGTGATTAGGTTTTGTATTGCTTTTCGCTCTGTAGTTGCAGCATGTGTTGGCCTCTAATCTCCACGGTGGTGCGCTACTCTTCCTCCTCTCTTTGTGCCCTTTGCCCTTTTTATTATCCCCCTCTCAAAATTTGAGACCTACCAGTGCTGTAGAGCATTGGGAATTATGCGTAGGAGAGGAAGATGGGTGAGGGGTTGTGAACAGGGGAGGAGAGATGAGGGGGGGGGTCACTGTATTGGGGTAGTCAGATCCAGAAGGCGTCCTGGGGTGAAATGGAACCCAGATCGTGGTCCGCCATGTCTGGTGCCCATACCCAAGGGTGGAATTTGGTGGGCAGATGGTCCGGACAGCCTCTGAGGTTCGTCCAACTCGGCGGTGTTGTGCAATGCCAGGTCCATCAGGAACAAGACTGCTGTTATTGCTGATCTTGTTAGTTCGGTGGACCTGGCTTTGATCATCGAGACCTGGTTGGATGAAAATCCAGGCCCCGTATTGGAGGCATGACTCCGGCTGGGTACTCGGTGATACACCGCCTGAGATTGGATCGCGGGGGGGGGGAGTTGTGGTCTGTGTCAAGACTGAACTGGGCCTCATAAGTGTAGTAGTAGTTGAGGATTCTGAGCCCTTCAAGTGTACAGTGGTAGCAGGTGTAGGCGTTCGAATCGTTCTCATCTACTGTCCACCCGGGGATGAGAAGCGATTCCTTCAGGAAGTGGCAGACTTTGTGGTTGACATGGCATTTGAATCACCCAGATTGATGGTTCTGGGCGATTTCAGTGCCTGGGTCAACGACGAATTCTCGCAATTTGGTCAGCACTTCCTCCAGTTAATGACTTATCTGGGCCTTACACAGGTGGTTTACACTGCTACACATAAACATGGACACTCCTTGGACTTAATCTTCTTGCTAGGGATCTAAGCCTCCGATGTGGGGGTGGAACCAGTCGCTTGGTCAGATCAGTACACCATGGTGTTTAGTTTTTGCAAACCCCCCTTAGAAGGCCTACCCCTGTGGAGATGGTTAGGTACCATCCTTTATGGGATATAAATTCCCAAGGCCTTGCGGCGGTGCTTGACCTATCATCCCCCGCGTTGGCGAACAGTGATCCAGAGACCCTTGTGTCAGCTTATAATTCGGCTGTTATGGTGGCTCTGGATTCTATTGCTCCTGTCCGTGTGTGCCCCCTCTCCCTTCGCCCCAAGTCCCCTTGGTTTGACATTGAGGGAGATGCGGAGACAGGGGCGAAGGTTAGAAAGTTGCTGGCGTAAATCCGCCCTTGATGCCGATCACCTTAGATTGATGGACCATTATGCAGTCTATCAATCTGCAATCACCCGTAAGAAGGCAGAATTCCTGTCCAGGGAGATTGCGGTTGCTATGAATTGACGAGCTCAGCTATTCCGAACTGTAGACAGGCTGTGCAACCCAGCCTGTCTGCAAGTTAGGAAAGCTTTTTCGCAATTAGAGTGCGAGGAGCTTGCTTGTTTCTTTGCAACTAAGATGGCTGACATCAGGGCGGATCTGCAGCCAGCAACCTCTAGGGGGGTTGTGGTTGATCAGTGTGAGTTCGCTATACCTCAGTTTTCTTGGACTTCCTTCAGTCGGCCAGACCGTGGATGTCATGAGGATTATTCAGAGTGTGCGCCCTACAAGCTGTAGTTTGGACCCTGGACCGACCTCCCTAATTTTGGGTTCTATTGATATCATTGGTCCAGTCCTTGTGCAAATAGTCTGGTGCTCCTTGGAGTCGCGTGAGTTTCCCAGCTCCTTGAAAGAGGCAGTGGTGACACCACTCTTGAAGAAAGCTACTCTGGACCCAGACTGTTTCACTAACTACAGACCTATCTCTAACCTTCCCTTTGTTGGGAAGGTGATTGAGAAACTAGTGGCAGCTCAACTGGAGGACAATTTAGCCATCCATGACATCTATGAACCCCTCCAGTCCGGTTTCCGTAAAAGACATAGTACCGAGACAGCGCTGGTTCGGGTGCTCAATGATCTCCTGAAGTCGAGAGATCAGAAGAGACATTCCATCTTGGTTCTCTTAGATCTCTCCTCAGCTTTTGACACCATGGATCACATGGTATTGATAGCATACCTGAGGCATTTATGTGGAATATCGGGAACCGTCCTCCGATGGTTCACCTCATTCCTCACGGGGAGATCACAAAGAGTTGTGTCCGGGGTCTTTTCCTTGGGCCCAATGGCTTTGTTGTGTGGGGCGCCTCAGGGATCTGTGCTGTCACCCATGTTATTCGTGGTGTATATGCTACCCCTTGGAGACACTGTAAGAAGGTATGGGCTGAGGTTTCACTGTTATGCAGATGATACCCAGCTATACCTGTCTTTTGCACCTGACCAGAATGGAGCTCTCTCGGTCTTTAACAGCTGTCTGAAAGAAATCCAGGAGTGGATGGAGTCTAGCTGGCTGAAGTTGAACTCAGAAAAGACAGAGGTATTGGTTGTGGACTGTGGTCGACAGATAGAGAGGGGTTGGGTGTTGGTGTGCCTTCAGGAATTTTTCTTGGTGGCATTTCTCTCCCAATCTCTGAATGGGTGTGTAACCTGGGGGTGATCTTTGATGACAGATTGACACTATAGTCACAAGTGTCGGCTGTCGTCAAGACCTCCTTTTACCATCTTAGGAATATTGCCAGAGTTAGGCACCTAGTTCCGTCTGACGACCTTCCAACATTGGTCCACGCCTTTGTGTTCTTGCGCTTAGACTACTGCAACTCCCTTTACTTTGGGCTTTCAGGGGTTGAAATTCTCCACCTGCAGCTGGTGCAGAACGCAGCAGCCCGGGTTTTGACAGGTTCTAGTAGATCCTGTCATATTATTCTGGTGTTGCGCGAACTGCACTAGCTGCCTATACGGTGGGCGGATCACCTTTAAAGTCGGTTTACTGACTTTCAAAGCCCTTCACAGGCAGGGTCCAGCCTATCTGAAAGAGCTTCTGGTTCCCTACTATCCTGGTCGATCGCTCCGCTCGGCCGACGAGGGGTTGCTAGAGATTCCTAGGGTGAATCTTAAATCCTCTGGCTCTAGAGCATTTTCCTATGCTGCGCCAACCCTTTGGAATTCTCTACCCTGTTGATTACGGGAGTGCACCTCCGTGGAGAAATTCAAGAGAGGATTAAAAACATTCCTCTGGCAAATGGCCTTTTCAGAAAATTGAATTGTATTTGGATTATGATCTTTTTATTTATGCTGAGATCTTGGATTTTATTGTCTGTTTTACATTGTTTAACCTGTAAAGCGCTTTGGAATTGGGAAAAGCACTGTACAAATAAAAATTATTATTATTATTATTATAAAAGTCGAAACTGAGAATGTTTGTGCCAGTAGAGAGTGAGTGAGTGAGTGAGTGAGTGAGTGAGTGAGTGAATTCAAACACAGCTATGCATTTGTTCTAAACATAGCAATTCTTCAATATTCTTAACCCTTGCAGTCAGCCTGAACAGTAGAACTGCCCGGAGAATGGAATGGATGTAAATGATGGAACCCATATTGTCTTGTGCCACTTATTCAAATGCTGCCCTTATGCTGTGTTCTAAAATGCTCAGATTTCATTCTCAGCCTGCTAAGTCAAGACGCCTTGGACATCTCTCCTCACAGTCGTGATTTTCATTGTTGTTTACGTTGTTTACTTCAGAAAACAAGTAACATTTTAATATTGTTTCATCTGTTGCCTTTATTTTTTGTTTAAGTTAGTTAACGCTAAGTTAGTTTAGTTGTGATACTTTTATTTAGCTGTTCCTTGTAACTATCAAGGAACTGACACTTCTTTCAGAGTTTTCTACTCTTTTGAGAAAAGTGAGAAAAGGAAATGCAAAAGAAGGAAACCACTTTGGTTCTCAAACACGATAGCAGAAAAGGTCAGAACCAAAAGGCTGGCCTTCAGGAAATATAAGGGAATGCAGCAGGATGAAGATAGGGAGGCATACCAAACTTCCCTAAAGGAAGCAGGGAAGGCAGTAAGGCAGGCAAAGGCACAAACTGAGGAAACACTAGCACAAACAGTAAAAGAAGGTAACAAGACTTTCTATAGATACATTAGTGAAAGGTGAAAGTCCAGAGGGGGTATTGCTAAGGTCAAAGGGGATTAGGGGCGTGTGAGGAGGAGGACCATGTAAAAGCATCTATCCTAAATAGATATTTCTGCTCAGTATTTACTGAAGAGAAGGTAGGGCAGGGCCCACAGCTCAGCACCATGGACACGGAGGGAGGTGTGCACTAGTCCCTTCACAAAAGAAAGGGTCCTACAAGAGCTTGATAAGCTCAGGGTGAACAAGGCAATGGGACCTGATGGCATACATCCCAGGGTGCTAAAGGAGCTAAGGGTGGAACTAGCAGAGTCATTATCAGAACTGTTTAGTGAGTCTCTGAGCACAGGAGAGGTTCCAGAAGACAGGAGAAGGGCTCATGTGATCCCGCTCCACAGGAGTGGTAGCAGGGAGGAGGCAGGGAACTACAGACCAGTCAGTCTTACCTCAGTAGTGGGCAAGATTATGGAGACACTCCTTAAGGAAAGGATAGTGCAACACCTGGAATCCATAGGAGCACAGGATCCAAGACAGCATGGGTTTACAAAAAAGGAAGGTCCTGTCAAACTAATCTCATAGATTTCTTTGACTGGGTAACCAGAGTGGTGGACCAAGAGGGAGCAGTTGATGTTGCCTGCCTTGACTTTAGCAAAGCTTTCGATACTGTTCCACATATAGAAGATTGATTAATAAGCTGAGTAGGCTTGAGTGGGTCAGACGTTGGTCAACTGGGTGGCAAACTGGTTGATGGGCAGAAAACAGAGAGTGGTGGTAAACGGTATACAATCAGAAGAGATACAAGTCAAAAGTGGGGTACCTCAGGGATCAGTACTGGGGCCAGTCCTCTTCAATATCTTCATCAGTGACATTGCAGATGGACTGAAGGGTAAGGTTTGTCTGTTTGCAGATGGCACCAAGATCTGCAACAGAGTAGATGATCCAGATGGGGTGGGCAGAATGAGAAGAGATCTGGATAAACTAGCAAAATGGTCAGAAGAGTGGCAACTGGGGTTTAACGCAAAGAAGTGCAAGATCATGCACATAGGGAAGAGAAACCCTGAAGCCACCTATAGGCTTGGAGGGGAGTAGCTGGCAGTCACAAGGGAAGAAAGAGACTTGGGTATCTTCATCACCAATAACCTAAAACCATCCAAGCAGACCACTAAAGCAGTAGGTAAGGCTAGAGGAATGTTGGGGTGTATTAGTAGGGGTATCACAAGTCAGAAGAGGTAGGTAATAATCCCTCTTTACAAGACACTGGTTAGGCCCCGTCTGGAGTACTACATGCAGTACTGGAGGCCACACCTTCATAAGGACGTTAACCAAACTGAGGCAGTCCAGAGAAGGCCAACCAAAATGGTGCAGGAACTGCATCAGAAAACATATGAGGACAGATTAACTGAACTCAATATGTATACCCTAGAGCAAAGGAGGGAGATTGGTGATATGATTGAAACATTCAAACACCTTAAGGGCATTAACAAGGTGAAAGAGTCTAACAAGTTTCAATATAAGAAAAATAGCAGGACAAGAGGACACAGCATGAGATTAGAGGGAGGCCGATTAAGGGGTAATGTGAGGAAGTTCTTTTTCACAGAAAGGGTGATGGATGCATGGAACGGCCTACCACAGAAGTGGTGGATATGAGTACAGTGCAGGGCATCAAACAGGCATGGGATAGGCATAAAGGAGCAATACAGATGAGTATGAATAGATAGGCCATTGACAGAGCAAATGCCGATGGCACATTCATAAGGTAGAAAAAGAAATGGGCAGACTGGATGGGCCTTGCGGTCCTTATCTGCCATCAACTTCTATGTTTCAGTTTTAGTATGGTTTAGTATTTATTTCTATTTTGGGGTAGAACTGGTACTTCTTGGTTCTTTTTCTGGTTAACTCGGTTCCTCACAGGAGCCAACTGCGGTTCCTGAAACCGCTTTATAACCACAAAAAAAAAGTGTTTCTGTTGCAGTTTACTTTTGCTTTTTGCCATTTAAACATAATGTCAGATAAACCAAAGAAGAAAACTGGCCCTACTGGGTTTAAGAACTGTGTTCAGTGTGGAGAGGTTTTTGCCAAAGCAGACAAACATGATAAACGTGTTGCTTGTCTTGGTGAATCCCACTTCGCAGCTGACTGTGAAATCTATAAAACCTTCCCAACTAAAACCATAGAAAAAAGGCTGGAAAGTTAATGAAGAAGATGTTTCCATCTACAGAAATGGGAGATAATGACTCTGACCAGTCTACTTCCTCAAAAAATATGGGTGAAACTGTGGAACCGGAGCCATCTACCCTGGATAAGGGTGAACCTTCTAAGACTAAGCGAACCGATGAACCATCTGAGAAACTGGAACCGACTAAAAAGTTAAAGAAAACAAAACACTTAGAACCCCCAGCTGGAAAGCATAAGATGACGTCTAAAGAAAAAAATGAGTTGCCTTCACCAGAGTCTATTGCTAGGCACTCAAAGTGATTCAGGCATTGCAAGGATTGGTACCGGTTCCGGTTCCACCGGTAGCGGTCAATCCGCCGGTTCAGCCACCAGTTCAGCAACTGGTAACTCCGGCTGCATCCTCAGTTCCTGAGACTGAGGAATACGAGGAATATGAGGACTATGAGGATGAGGAAGATGGGGAAACCATAGAACCTGAGTTTTCCCCAGACCAAGAGTTTGAGTCTCCACCTAGATTGCCTAAGGATTTTTCCTCACACTTCACGTTTGTGGAGAAGATGGTGGAAGCTTTGGACATCACTACCAGCGAGGTGTTAGAAGATGAAGAAGAGGTGGAATACCTCAACCTCATGGGGCTGACACCAACCCAGAAGCTTTTATTGCCTGTAAATAAGTTTTTTAAGAAACATGTTTTGAAGATACTCCAGACAACAAATTCTATACCTCCGTTGGACAAAAGGGCTGACAGAAAATACCACCTGGGAAATTTTATTTGGGCAGGTCACAGTCCACAAGTTCATTTCTCGGTACTGCAATTACCCTTAGCACAAGGAGGGGTTAACTTGCTTAATCTCAAGCTTTGTGTAAAGGCAGCATTCCTCTGAATAACTTTTTTATGGATGTCCCCAGTATATCAGGCACCATGGAAAACCATTGAAACCACTATAAACAACCTTCATGATATAGATCCTATTCTGTTCTCAACTAACAAAACTTCCCCACCCCTTAAACATTTTACCTTCATTACAGCCCAGACATTATGGGTTTGGTATGGACTGTGCAACCACTCAGATTTCTAAACAGAATTTACATATGTGAGGTTGCTGTCGGCTGATGAATATTTTCTTCCCAACCAAAAAGACCTCACTTATAAATATTGGCATTGCCTGGGGCTGAATTTCATCCATCAGTTTTTGACTTCAAGGGGTGACACCATTTGAATCACTACAACAGGCCTATGATGTTCCCCAGTGTGATATCCAGAGATACCAGAGAGTGGGGGCTTACTTGACCAAGACTCTAGGAGAAACAGTAGCACTTCCTAGCCTACGCCTCCATTTCTACAGCTGGTTATAAACCAACTAGGTGGGGCCCTCCATCTGAGGCTTATTGGTGTTCTGTACAAAACACTAAATGATAAAATTGGGGACTCCACCTTTACTATCCTCGAAAGTTGGAACAAGGACCTGGGGACTTCAGTCACTAGAGAAGTCTGGTTAGGCTCACCCTTCCCTGCCGTCAAACTCACATACATGACTGTTTAGCATGAGTTCTCTTGGAAGTGCACAAACAGATAGTTTAGAGCTCCAGCAGTACTTGCAAAATATCTCCCAGAACGATATGGTATATGCTGGAGAGATTGCAGATGCCAGATGGCAGACTTAGGTCATATATTTTGATCATGCCCTAGGTTGATGCCTTATTGGTGCTCCCTCCAAATTGAACTGTCAGAATGTATGGGGGGAAAATATAGAAATAACTGATGAAATGGTTATATTAATGATAATGTCTCCCCATGCTGCAGCCTGATACAAAACACTACTCCCTACTCTTTTGTTGGCTGCCAAGAAGGTGATTGGCAGGAAGTGGATGACAGCCACACTACCTTCAATTATGGACTGGAGACAAATAGTCACGTCTTTTTATCAAATTGACAAGTTAACAGCAAAACTTACAAACAGGGCCACAACATTTCAACTAAAATGGCAAAGATGGCTATGGTACATGGCCCAAATTGGCACAACATTCGTACCATGGGGGGGGGGGGACAAGGGGGAGCATAGTAATTGAGCAAGGCTCTAGGAGACACAGGAGATATTATAAATAAAAAAAAGGAAAAGCAAGAAAGGTCTGGGTAGCGTGATCTGCTGTTTGATTATAACTCTAAGCTGAAACTGGAAATTGTGAAAATGTCTTTCTTCTATATTTCTCATGTTGAATATGGAAAATACTTTCTCTCCACAATGATGTAATGATGAAAACTTTAAATAACAATGTATTATACAATCTGTCTCTCAATAAAAAAAAAGAAAAAAAAATTAAAATACCAACTGGGCAGGGCAGGGGCAGAATTTTTATTCTCCCACCCTGATCATGAGGGTGCAGTGCAGACTGCAGCCTGTGACAGGGCAAAGGTGCCTTTGGCATCTCACCCTCCAGAAAAGGATTCAAGGAAGAGTGATAGCATGGCCAAACAGGGCTACCCATCAGCTCCCCTCTCAGTTAGGCAGGCTAATTACATGGCCTATGCTGCCCAGTACCAAAAGTCTCTGTGGCAGTCGGTTTTCTCAATGGCAGATAAGGCTCCTCTGGTCTGGCAGCTGACCTGGCAGAGACTGCAAGGTTCAGCCTAGATGCCTCCCAAGTACCAGTTTCAGATGGTAGCAGATGCCAATGATACTGCTGCTAGGTGGATGGCCAACACAGTGGTTCTCGGAAGATTTGCTTGGCCCAGAGCCACTAATTTGTCAGAGGATACTCAGACAAAGGCTATGGATTTCCCCTGTGAGAATAACTTTCTGTTTAGGGACAAAACAGAGGCTTACATGAAAAAGGTGGATGAATGCAAAACCACCTACAAGAGCAACTCAGCCAAGGCAAAGTCCTCAGTCTCCTACAGGCCTTATAGAAGGAGGGGGGCAGGGGTAGGTCTTCTGATGGTAGACCTTTCTTTCAAGCTCAAGCCGCATATCAGTACCAGCAGTATCTCCAACAAACAGGATTCTTCAGAGGTAGAGGAAGAAGGGGATCTAGGCGTGGGGCCCAGTCTGGCCAGGTCCAACCCCAGCCTAAGCAGAATCCCTGACTTGGTTGCCAAGGTTGCCTCCCCTGTGCCGGTATGGGGCAGGCTGGCTCACTACTTCCAGGTTTGGGAAATCATCATCACAGACAAGTGGGTCCTGGAGGTAGTGTCAGGGTTTCTCCCTCAGTTTCAAATCCTTCCCACCTTTAAGAACAAGAGTATTCAGACCAACTTCAAACTCAGAGAGGAAGCTGTTAGAGGAAGGTGTGGCAAATATGTTACTGTCAAGGGCAGTAGAACCAGGTCCTCCACAACAAAGAGGAAAAGGATTTTACTCAAGGTACTTTCTGACCACAAAGAAAAATGGGGAGTGGCGACCTATCCTCGACCTAAGGTTACTGAACAAACATTTGGCAAAGCCAAAATTCAAAATGGTAACTTTAGCCATGATTCTGCCAACCCTTCTGGAAGGAGACTGGCTAGCTTCCCTGGGTCTAAAAGATGCTTACTTCCACATCCCTATATGGGAGTCTCATAGAAAATACCTCATGTTCAGACTCCCATCAGGTCATTACCAGTTCTCAGCACTACCATTCAGTCTCACTTCAGCTCCAAGAGTGTTCACAAAGTGCTTGGCAGTGGTAGTGACACATCTAAGAAAACAGGGAATGACAGTGTTCCCTTATTTGGATGACTGGCTAGTGGTGGGGAAGTCACCACAGCAGGTAAGAGATTACCTACAGGTAAAGAAAACCCAGGACCTTGTGGAGTCCTTGGGGTTCCTACTGAACTTAAAGAAATCCATCCTGCAACCAGTGCAGATATTGCATTTCATAGGAGCAGAGCTGAACACAGTGAAGGGAAGGGCTTACCTACCTCAGGACAGGGTGAGCAACATCCTTCAGATTGCTGGGTCTTTCAGGCTGAACAAACCAAAACCAGCAAGGCAATTTCTGCAGCTCCTAGGACATATGGCTGCGGCAACAGGTACAGTCATAGGGCCCAGGTTCCAAATGGGAGACATACTGGGCACATTGGTACCAAAGGAGAGACTCACTCTCAAAACTGGTTCCAGTAACAGGGACATTACTACAAATACTTCAATGGTGGCAGGTAAGGGAAAACTTACGGGATGGAGTTCTCTTCCAGCAGGAGTCCCCATCAGTAGTTCTCACAACAGATGCATCCCTTCTGCATTGGTGAGCTCACTTGGGCACCCATACGATACACAGCACTTGATCAAGTGAAGAGTCTCTCCTGCACATAAACCTGCTGGAACTCAGAGCAGTGTTTCTAGCCCTGCAGACCTTTGCATCTGTGATTCAAGGCAAGGTGGTAAAGGTCAGGACAGACAATACCACCACAATGTACTACATAAACAAGCAGGGAGGAACAAGGTCCAACCCTTTGTGCACAGAAGCAATGAAGGTGTGGAGTTTGGTCTACTCACTTTAGGCTTCACTAATAGCATTCATTTGCCTGGGAAGGACAACACCCTAGCAGATATCCTGAGTCGAATCAACCAGGATCATTACAAATGGAGTCTCAACAGGCAGGTGCTGGAGGTGATGTTCAGAAGATGGTGCACTCCAGAGATAGACCTCTTTGCATCCCACAAAAACCAGCAGCTGCCACAGTTTTGTTGCAGGCCAGTAGCCAGGTGCACAATACCCCCGGATGCCTTAACATTGGATTGGTCAGGGAAACAGCTGTATGCCTTCCCTCCTTTTCTTCTGCTTCTCAGGGTCCTGATCAAACTCAGATCTCAATCAGCATCAATGATCTTGATAGCTCCACACTGGACCAGGCAGCCATGGTACTCGTTGCTGCTCTCCATGTCTGTGGCACCACCAATACACCTTCCATGGAGGCACAATCTGTCAACTTCCTCTCGGGGAGAATACTGTACCTGAACCTCAGATCCCTCAGACTCAAGGCATGGCTCTTGAGAACCTAAAGCATGCAGGCTTGCAACTCTCACAAAGTGTTCTAAATGTTCTGAGGGGGGTCCAGGAAACCCTCTACTAATTAGACTTATGCTTCTAAGTGGAAGAGGTTCTCTATATGGTGTTCTACCAATGATGTAGTACCATTCCAGGCAGGGGTACCAGCCCGGCTGGACTACCTTACCCATTTGCATTCTCTAGGTTTGCAACCCACTACTCTGAAGGTTCATCTGTCTTCAGTTTCAGCTTATATTTCAGTTGGTGAGGATGTCTCCATAGCATCCAACCCTATTTTCAAGAAGTATTTCAAAGGATTAGCTCATCTGCACCCTCCTCACAGGGAACTGGTACAAGCATGGGACCTTAATGTATTCATTGCCAAGCTCATGGAACCTCTATTTGAGCCCATGGTCTCAGCTCGCCTGAAATATGTTACCTGGAAAACAATGTTCCTGGTTGCATCACTTTGGCTAGAAGTAATAGTGAACTTCAGGCCTTGTGCATTGAGCAGAACTATATTTCCTTCCACAGATGCAAAGTGGTGCTTAGAACTAGTAGGAAGTTCCTTCCTAAAGTAGTTTCTGATTTCCACTTTCCATAACATAATAAACATAAATAATTCCATAACAATTGCCAGTATTTTTCACTGAGCATTCTAGCTCAGGTGAATCTAGGTGTCACAGTTTGGATGTCAAGAGAGCTTTGAGCTACTACGTAACACATACTAAGGACCTCAGGCAGGACAAGCAACAGTTGCTCCTGACTTATGGGGATGTGGGAAAAGGAAAACCAGCATTTAAAAGTACTGTTTCTCATTTGATAGTCCAATGTATCCAATTCTGCTACTCAAAAGCAGGTAAGGAACCCCCAGTAGGCCTAAGGGCCCATTCCACAAGGGGCATGGCTTCTACCTTAGTAGCTGCCAGGGATGTTCCCCTATTGGAAATCTGCAAAGCAGCCACATGGGGGACAGTACATACTTTCACGAAACACTACTGCCTAGATACTCAGTCCAGGAGTGATGCCAGGTTTGGCACAGCAGTTCTGCAGAGTCTATTTCCAAAATAGGTTCTGTGCCCACCTCCAAAGGTACTGCTTCATAGTCTGTAAGAGTTAAGAATATTGAAGAATTCCTGGGGTTAGAAGAAAAAATTACTCATCATAGTAATCTTGTTTCTTCCATGGTAGTCTTCGATATTCTTAACTCTCCCACTTTGCCTCCACTTCCAGAACCAGTGGCCTCTGCACATCAAGCTGGGTATCTGAATGAAAGGGGTTATTCACCCTTGTTGTGTGTCATATTTTGAACCCTGTTGGGTGTTGTTTTTCCCTCTTCAGGTCATATCTGACAGTTTGGGGGTACCTCTAACAAGAGATCTGTTATTGTTTTTTGGTTGTTATTAGAAATAGTTCTATCATTCTACCTTTATTACCTAAAGTTTGTTAGCACAATGTTTAATAAGTTAGCTTAGGATGGGCCTTTCCTTGCAGGCTGCAGTGAATCTGAGCAATTTAAAATATATGCTTCTATCTAAAAGGGTGAAATATACAAAGTATCTGTTTGATGGGGAACTGCAGTAGATGCCAGGAAAATTTAAAGAGACAGTAACCTGTTTTGAAACTACCATAAAGAGCTGGTGACACATTCAGGAGAACTTCAATAAAACATAATATTTAGGCACTGTCCAGCTTGTATTTCCCACTAATTATGTATTCCTCCTCCCCATTATTTATTATTGAAGTAATTTGTATGAAAAGAGGATCTTTGCTTCCTGAAGAATTCATCTATTCCTGCTGCTTTCTCCTTACCTGAAGTCACAGAGCACTGCTTGTGGTATCACCGTTACTCCCATGGCAACAGATTGTGATGTCACAACAGAGGATTATGACTTGAAGTAGGGAGTAAGCTATAGAGGCAGAGGAACTCAACATTAACGCTAAGGGACAACGATCATATATTCATACACATTTCCTTAGTAATAAATTATGGGGAGGAGAAATATTCATACATTCATACACATGTGATGGCAAAAAAGGGCCATGCCCTCTTGAATCCCTCCACTGTACTAGCAGTCACTAGCTCCTCCGGCAGTCTGTTCCAGGGCTCAGCCACTCTCTCTGTGAAGTAACACTTCCTAACATTTCCCCTAAACCTTCCCCCCTCTACCTTCAGTCCATGCCCCCTAGTTCTTATATCTACCTTCCCTGTAAATAAGCTCTTCCCCACTTTATTGATCCCTTTCACATATTTGACTGTTTCAATCATGTCCCCTCATACATATATATATATATATATATATATATATGTATATCTTACATTATATTATAAAATATAAATGGAATGCAAGCAGAATTGTACCTAATTATTACGTTTTGTAAAGTTTTCTTTGAGGTGTCAGTAGCTCTTTAAGATTGTTATACTTAATATTGATTTTTGTTTACTAAATTACTATATTTTATGCATTTAACCACAGATCCTTGCCCTTGAGGAAGCCCATGGGGTGAAACGTTGGGTGTTATTGGGGAATCTGTTTGACAAGATAATCAGAATAAATCATCAAGACAGTTGAAATACCTTTGGAGTTTGTCTGGTTTATTATACATTTTTGCTGTCTCTAGCCTCAGCACACACAGTCATTCAGGCTGGCAGCGATCGGCAGTCTCCAACACCTACCCCAGAGGGGGAACACAGGTTGCTCAGTCTTTAATCACAGCTGCAGCAATTTTCACTTTAGAAGGCACGATTGCTGTCTCTGCTCTCACACTGCAGCTTCAACCTCTATTCTCCACAGAAAAGTCAGTTTCTTCTTTCCCTGCAGCAGCCATGGCTCTCAGAAGCTCTGCCAGATGAAAATTAGCTGGGGCCGAGCTGGCTGTTGAGTCTGAATGTGGGACTTGGGCTGGACAGCCACACAGCGGTCTCCCCTGCACCCTGCTCCCACCGGAGTTCCAAAACAAATCCCCATTTGGTGGAAAAAGCAGCTCTATTTATCCCTTTTACATTGCCCCTTCTAATTGGCTGCTGCTTGCCCGGACTTTCCTGGTGCCTTTGACATATATCCCAGCAGCCCTCTTCATGCCTGAATCCCTGGGGGCTGCCATCTTTATTTATATGTGAGTCCCAAAAGACATCCTTATATTTTATTTATTAGCCCTTGCAAGGGCTGAAAAACCATCCCCCCCACGCCCGCAGACTTTTTTGTACTGATCCCTGGCTCCACTGCCTTCCCTGGAGCTGGGGATATTATTCAACAGCAGCTGCAGATGAAACCACCTTTGGGAGCCATGGTGCCTTTAAACTTTCTTCTCGGTGACCACACATGCTCAGTAGGACATGCACCGCCATCTTGTTTGTTTACCTCCTGCAGTCCCATTTTCCAGAGCTACCAGGACTGCAGGCATGACTCCCAGTGCACCCAGAGGCACAGAAACAATGTTTTGGTCCTTGGCCCCCTCTGCCAATGGGCTGAGGACATGGAATTCTGCAGCCGTGGGACACCATCGTGACTGCATAGGGTCTGAAGCCCTCCTGGATCGACAGCGGTAGGGCAGCACTGGAGCAGAAACCCACAAGGTAAGCCCAATTTGGGGGGCTTACATATTGTAACCTCCTATAGGGTTTACAAGTAGTATTTCTTTAAGAGTGTTTATGACCTTTACAATGGTGCTAGCCTCTATACCCTTGGAGGACCAGGATAGCTGCACTGCCCTGGCATTCCAAAGGGGAGGAGTCAGAATGTTCTGAGTCAGTTGGTGGAAGACTAGCTCCTGGCACACTGTGCCAGCTCCTACTGTCTTGAAACCTCTTCTCAGAGACTGCCGTTGGAAAAGTTCCTAGTTCTTGGCAGCAGCCATTAAGCAAGGCCATTCAAAGGGGGGGCACCCCCTCTCCTTATGGTGGAAACCCATTTCCATACTTCAAGAGGTTCTTTCTGAGAGGGACTGCCAGACTGTAAACTGAAATTAAAATTCTAAGGTGACATTTAAGTTTATTTGAATGTGAATCCAGTGGCACTCAGATGTGCCTCAAGCCTCGACCGTGGTGGTAATTTTCAGGATGCCAATTTTCTGTCAGCAAACAGGATTGCATCAAAGAATGTGTTGCTGGATGCTTTTAGCCAGAGAGTGTTTGTGATGTGCCTGTGTGGGCACCAAAGCCATGCCCAGTTTGGGCACCGAGTCTGTGATTCTAATCACAGTGAAGAAATGGGAAGAAAGAGTAAAAGAAAGGGTGCACTCTGTGGAGGTGGAATGAATCTTTACAGAATCCTCACAGGATCTAAATGGCATTGCACTGTTGCCCTACAAGGAGACTGTTTGTGATTGTTAGCTGAGTGGCTTGTGATTCCCTATCTACCCCACTGGGGCAGGAATATCAATGCATAAGAAAAGTATCAGCCTTTGAGACATCTAAATGCTCATGTGAAACTGTGCCCCCCCCTTGGTCCTGGACTAGCCCAAATGGGAGTAGGGACCATAGCCATGGCTAACTGACTGTTTTAAAGAATAAAGGATCCTGGTTGTTTTAAATTTTACTCCTGGTTTCGACATTGAATCTGTTTGCATCCAAGTTGCTTAACCCGTTTTAAATCTGCAGTCTAGCCAGCCCTGCCATGTGTCAGTGGACGCCCAGAGGTCAACCCCAGTGCCTGGAGGGTCAGGTATGTTGGATTTGTGTTTCTTGATATGAGGCACCTCCCTGGTGAGCGTACCATCCTTTATACCCATAGACATGCAGGGAGGGGACCCTTCCATTTGGGGATTGATTCTGCAACTTTAGGGTGCCTTGTGGGCATTCCGGAGGGCGGTAGGTGCAGTGTAGGACTTAAAAATAGTGTTATGTGTGTGGCCGAAGAGAAAATAGTGATGCTGAAGAAAACCAGTAGTTTTGAATGTTGTCAGGATTGAGAAGCGCGAGCTGGATGTTTTGCACTAAGAAGAGGGGCAGCCTGCAGCATAATGTGCCTGCATGTGAGAAGCTGATTAACATTCATAGCAGGACAGGAATGGCATAGAGTGATTGGATGAGCATCACAAAGGGGGAATGACTAAGAACTCGAGATCTGGAAACGTGGACAGAGCTGCAGAGTGAAGAAGAGAAGACACAGGAGACCAGGGCTGCAGCTGTGAATCCTGGGGCCCCGGACAAGTCACTTGGAATGGGCCCCCGTTTCCCAAACCAGCTAATGACAGAGGGAATGCCAGCTCCTCAGGAGGGCCCCTCCTGAGCTCGGGGCCCCGGACAACTTCCCCATTTACCCCCCCCCATTACTGCAGCCCTGCAGGAGACAACTGAAGAGTGTGGAGTGAAGAAAATCACACTGCGAGTATTCCCTTGTGAAAAAATAAAGTCCTGTGGGGCCTGCAGCACCAAACTGTGTAATTTTCCCAGTGGAGCAAAGAAAAAGAGCCTGCAGCCTTGGGACAGGAAAACAGCCCAGTGAGATGATCGAGATTCATTGGCACTGTGAGTAAAGAGAAAAAAATATGCAGAAACAAAATGTTGCAGGGTAGAACGAATGAGAAAGTGAAGAGATTGTGAAAAGGGGAGAAATAGAACTGAAATGACCACTAAATGCAGCAGGGGCATGGAAAAACAAAAACCTGTTGTGCAGGTTCAAAGAGGAAAGCGAAATGGGACGTAAAGCAAGGGAAGAATAGTGTGTGATGTGAAAATAGTTAATAAAGACTGAGGGAGATATTCTTTTCACTTTTGCAGACTGGGAACAGAAAGCTCAGTGGGGAAGAATGGCAAAGAGCCCAAGAAACCCTAAGAATAAAGTCCCCTTGGATGCATTTGAACGTCTCACAGAGAAAAAAAGGGCCAAAAGATTAGAGGAGGGTGGCCCACTCCAATGTGCTGGATAATCCCACGTGGGGTAGGATGTTGCACTCATCCCCATGTGCAGTGACTGCAGGAATGAGGGTGTTATGGCCCTCACTGGAGCCTCTTGGCTAGCTGTGCCCTTGGAGATATCCATCCGATCTGTATCCATGGAATCCATGTGGGAGGCTTGAGAGCTCCCCAAAAGCATCCCTCTCACCATGAGGGAGATTGAGAAATGCCTCTCATCAGAAGATGTGAGGGTTGTTGTAGAGGAAGAGTGGAAAGAAGTACCCAGCAATGACCGGGAAACCGAAAAGGGGGATGAGATGGAGAAACTTGTGCAATCCATTGGGGGCAGTGCCCGAGAGCTGTTCGTGACAATTGCAAAAATTCCAAAGCCCCAGTTGACCTCAAGCCCTACTAGTGCCATGGGAAAGAGAACCCCTTTTGTTTCGCCCCCTCATGCTGCCACGGAGAAAATAGCCCAGACTGGCACCGAACTCAGTGGGGAAACTGGAAATATTTCCTTCTTGAGCAGAAGGAGTTCGAGGCACTCCAGTGGTGAGGCAGCTGTTGAAGAACCCTCACCAACCAAAGTCAGCTCATTTGGGTGTGGAGTCTCATCTGGGCCCATCCAAACTGTTCCCCAACAAATAAGAATGGTGTATGGCCCACCCCTTTACATTATGGTAGGGGTTGGCCTGGAGTGAAAGCATTGGAGGAAAATACTGCCTTCTATTGCTGGCATACCAAACCAAGGTGTGGTTACTCCCCGGGAAAGCATTCAGGACAGGTATATAAGGTCCATCCCTGAGCGGAGTGGAGTACCAGGTAAATTATTTAAAAAAGGTGATCCTGAGCTAGGGTATCCCTATCGAAGTGAATACATGTGGGATCTGATTGAATGTAACAGGAAGGACAGGACCCACCATGCCATAATTGACAAGGTTTGGAAAAGACATGGCATCACTTTTAAAAGTGACCGTGCAACCAAAGATGAAGCCCAGCTAGTGGCCCAGACTATCCTCAGTGGGGCCTTCCGCGTACTAACTTTATTCAAAAACTATGCTCAGGTGCAGTCCCCAGAAGGGAATGTGGCCTTCTACAAGGTGCCAAGTGTGGACTGTGTGGGACACCCCTGCATTAAACCTGACCCCCGACACTACTTCTGAAGTGTGGGACTCACTAGCTGCCCAGCGGAGCAAAGATATGCCCAAGTTTGGTGTTCATCCAGGAGTTTGGCCTTGCAGCCGAGAAGTGTCCTCCAGCTAGGTGCCCAGAAACAACTCCCAGTGGTGTTGCCACCATTTTAGAGTTCTTTATGAAGAGGTCAGTCTCTTGCTGCTCCAGTCATTTGTTTGCATTGCTCCCTAGCTGCGCAAGCAAAGGGGGATCCCAGGCCCTGAAGACTTTTTGAAGATTTTCCGTATGACCAAGCCCTCCCGGGATGAAGACCCAATGGTTCCACTGCACCCGCTGTGTAGACCCAAGGAAAGAAAACAACCCAGTGAGGTTTGCAGGACTGTCTGTGTCATCTGGACTGGTGATGTACTTTTTCTTTGCATATTTTAGTGTGACATGTGGTTGGGAAGCTTAGTTTTAAACTTTGTTTATGCCCGTTGTTGAATTTAGAAGCGAGGAAAAATATATATGCTAGAACCCAGTGACATTCTGTCTTGGGGACTAAAAGTCAGCAGCCCAGTGGGGCATGTGGAACTGAAGTGGGGACAATATTACATAAACGGACCCTTCAGTCTTTAACAATGTTTTGAAAAAAAATATATAATGACAAAACACAGAAGTTAATATTTGTGATTTTGAAATCTTAGAGCAAAATAAAGAAACAGTAACATGGCCATTGTGTCTGGGTGTTTTGTTTCCTTTCCAGGGTTCCAGTGACTAGACCCCAGCTCCTGGAGGGGCTACAGGTAATCAAGGTTGCAGAAAAAAAAGAGTGCGTGATCTGGGTTTTGCTGTTCCAAGAGGTGTCACTGAGGAATAGAGTATGGGCAGTTATTTTAAACAAGAAGGGTATAGATAGAGTAGGATTACACTGACAATGTGCCAGGGACCTACAGTACACTGCATGAACTGTACAGATGTTCACTGCATGTAATATGTAGAGTATAGGATAGAATATTAATGTTATTTAAGAAGCCTAAGGCCTGCTAGTCATGTGAGCCCATAGCTTAATGGTTAGAACACTGGAATAGTATTATCAGGGGTTTGGGTTCAATTCCCAGTCGTCACACTTTTCCTTTTTAATTTCCATCCATGATTTAAAATTGCCTGATGGGCTGAGCTGCACTGAGAAGTGGTCTGTTTGTAATTCTGACATGTTCTTAAGTTGCAGGATTGTGCAACACTTGAGAAAGGAATTTGTATAGATTTAAGGGAAAGCCTAACACCTGCTAGCCATGTGAGCCCATAACTTAATGGTTAGAGCACTGGAATGGTATTACCAGGGGTCTGAGTTCAATTCCCAGTGGGTCACACTTTTCCTTTCTCTTTTCCATCCATGATTTAAGAAGTGATAGAAATTTTAAGAGTGGGGGGAGCGTTAGAGAGCCAACTTCTAGGATGGCTGTTTCTGCTGAACACTTTCACTCTAAACTCAGCAACTTTAACATAAAAAGTACATTTCTAAGATCTTAAAAGCCTAATTTTCAATGGAATCAACTTCCCACAGCTGTGAGGAGCAGAACGATACCTTTTTCAACTATGGTTCACCAAAAGACACAACAAGGCCAGCAAAAAAAAATGCAGCCTGCTGGTAAACCAGTCGATGCCACGAGTACAGCAGCGCCCAGCAATGGAGGAGGAGGAGTGGAGCCACCCTGGCATGCCATGATGGAAACTATGAGGCAGTGGATGCCAAGATAGAATGTACTCTAACTAAATTGGAAGCCCACGATGTGGCAGTCCAAGGTCCGTGGCAGATCAGGAAAAACGGACGGTTTCCACGCAAGCTGCAGTGACTACATTGACTTGAGAGAACAACCAGCTTTGTGGCAGGCTCGAGTCAATACAGAATGAAGTCAGAGCAGGAAATCTATGTCTTGTTGTGGTTCCAGAAGGAGGAGGAGAGGGCATGGACCTATTCTCCCACATTAAGGAGTGGCTGCAAGTCTCAATTTCTGTGCCAGAAGATTTTTCAGTGGTCGGCACTGAGATATGCTTACAGAGTGAACCCGTGTTTCAGGTCTCAAAACACTTCACAGCCCCATACTGTCCTGCTACAAACCACAGGAGTGGAGGTCCGGGATGTGGTTCTCACAGCTTCTAGAGTGGCTTACCTGCTTACACTGCACGGAGCGGATGTTAAAATCTTTCCAGACCTGCCTTTCCAGACCTGGGCGCGCCACAAGAAGTTCTGCAGTGTGGCAGTATCTCCAGTCATTGGGCATTAACCACTCTTTTTTATTGCCAGCCAGACTGAGGATCACATATGCAGGGAAGAGTTGGCAGTTCACCGACCCAGGAGATGCAGGTTGTTGGCTGGAGAAGACCGAGGGGGAATTTGTGACAGCTGCCAGAATGAGAGAAAGGGAAGAGGAGTCCGAAGAAGAGGACTGAGCAAGAGATCTGAGAAGTAGACTGATTTAACTTTTGCAGTATTTCCAATTTGAACTTTTTTGGATTAGTCCTGGCTTATGAGCCAGTTCATTCCTAATTTGTGGGACTGAGAGAGGTGGGTGAGTAGGTCGCCTTTCTCCATGTGGCTAAGGCCACGTTGCATATTAAATATATGGCTCAAGGGCTTTATAGTGGAAAGTTGCAGAATAGTATGTTTTACTATTTGATTTAGAGTATATTCAGCAATGACAAAAACTAAGCTATGTTGGATAATTCTGCAAAAATATACTTATCGTTTATGGATACAGGCTGGGCTGGGGGGGGGGTGTTAATAGCAGATATAAGATACCTGACCAGTTATTATTTTTCTTAAAAGATTAATAGCAAGCTGGTGCTTGTGTTGTTTCTTCCTGTTATAACTCTCCCTTATAAGGGTAATACCTTTCTATTGAAGTGACTAGCATCTCTTAGAAATGATACATTATGGGTTCCTTTTTTATCTGTGGATCCCTCGATATTCTTGTTGTATAGGATTATGAAGCCACTTGTTTAATGTTTTAATCCAACAAACTGAACAGATAGCCTGTGATTGTACTAGCTATTATTTCTGTGGTGCTTTATATGAGCAACTGTATTGTCTTATCAATTTGATGAAAACAATAAACATAAATTTCAAAAAGAAAGAAATTTTAAGAGTGTGGGTGTGAGGTTTCACTGTATGAACTGTGTAATTTACACTGCATGAACAGCTGATATTATTTTGCATGTCAAAAAGAAAAAGTGTAAATACACGCTTTGATAGGCACATGTACACTTTGGCGATATGTCATGTTCTCGCCCCCTTTGGGTGAGCATATTGTTCTGGTAGGGATATGTGATATGATGTGTGGCCCGGTTAGCAAAGTTTTAGGCCTGATGTGCCACTGTGGGTCTCCTGGGGCGGATCCCTTAGGTGGGCTGGAGGCTTGGGCTGTCTGTCAGAGGAGCCAAGAGGATAGATTGAGACCTCCATGCTTCAAGGATTTATTTTATCCCATTTTACTGCTAAGCACTACTCTTGTAGTGTCCAGCCATATTTCCCCTCGGAGGGCCTAGTTCTTGGCAGCAGCTGTTGAACAAGGACATTCAAAGGTGGGGTTCCCCTCTCCTGATAGAGGAAACTATTTCCAGAGTTCAAGAGGTTCTTTCTGTGAGGAAAGACTGCTGGACTGTAAGCTGAAATGAAGATTCTGAGGTGACATTTAAGTTTATTTGAATGTGAATCCAGTGGCACTCAGCTGCGCCTCAAGCCTCAACCGAGGTGATAATTTTCAGGATACCAATTTCCTGTCAATCAAAGAATGTGTTTCTGGATTCTTCCAGCCTGAGAGTGTTTGTGATGTGCCTGTGTGGGCACCAAAGCCATGCCCAGTCTGGGCACCGAGTCTGTGATTCTAATCACAGTGAAGAAATGGGAAAAAAGAATAAAAGAAAAGGTGCACTCTGCGGATATGGAATGAATCTTCAGAAGATCCTCACAGGACCTAAATGGCATTGCACTGTTGCCCTACCAGGAAACTGTCTGTGATTATTAACCGAGTGGCTAGTGATTCCCTAGCTACCCCACTGGTCCTGGATTAGCCCAAATGGGAATAGGGAACATAGCCATGGCTAACTGACTGTTTTAAAGAATAAAGGATCCTGGTTGTTTTACATTTTACTCCCGGTTTGGGCATTGAATCTGTTTGCATCCAAGTTACTTAACCCTTTTTAAATCCACAGCCTAGCCAGCCCTGCCGTGTGTCAGTGGACGCCCGGAGGTCAGCCCCAGTAGTGCTCAGAGGGTCAGGTATGTTGGATTTGTGTTTCTTGATGTGAGACCTCTCCCTGGCGAGTGTACCATCCTTTATACCCCTAGACATGCAGGAAGGGGACCCTTACACTATTTCTTCTAACTACTACAATTCTTATAGCTCCATGAGATTTAAGTGTGCTGTCAGGAGACAGCGGTAATGCAGCAGTCAAAGCACCCCCCAACACACACACACTTGGGGCATCTTGGGGGATGCAAGAATGACTGGCAACAAAGTACTCAGATACCCTAACTGAAAAACATTCCAGAGGTTAGGGTGTGAAACATTATGAAATCCCCACCTCCCAGGGCACAGAAGGTACAGTGCAAGCCGCTTATCGCGGGCTCAACTGTGTAAGCAGATTTTGCCCATTATATGGAGTGGCCTGTGTAACCATTGGCGGTGTTTTGTAGTAAACAATTGCAATGTTTACTTCTGCTAGACAGTTACTGTTATATAAATTAGAGTGCAGTTTCATTATCTGTTTCATTATTCCCCAAATGTAAGTCACCCCCTTTTGCTGAAACATCACTGTTACTGCTTACAGTATAGGTGCGAGTGCTGTCTCGGTTTCGGTCTTATTTCTTCCTTTTGGCATGCAGAGATGTGTGGCATAAAAAAAAAAAAAAAGGACCCTCTCTCCGTAAGTCCATTTAACAAGCACAATAGATTAAAGCCTCAGGCTCCCTCGAGATAAGGCTGGACGCCCAGTCGTGCTGTATGAGGGGCTGCTTATTAGCATCTTCCGTTTTGGGCAGATCCTCTCTCTTCCTTGCTGTAAGTCTGTTAACAGTTCTCTGCACAGTAGATTAAAGCTTCAGGCTCCCTCGAGATAAGACTGGCCACCCGATTGTGAAGTAGGATGGATTAGCACCTTCTATTTTGGGCAGACTAGTTGTTAGACTGTTAGACTTGCTAATTTATGTTAGTTCACACTTCAGCATGCAGAATCCATTGTTTTATGCAACCCCGTATGCCAATGTGTGAACTGACACTAACTAACCTAGCAGCTAATCTGCCCGAAATAGGAGGCAGACATAAATCGCTATAACCATAGTTTTTTTGCATTAAAGCCTATGTATTTGGCAAATGGAAAACGCATTATGCCCGGACAAACCGACTGTCCACATAAAGCATGGGAGCTATAAGTGGCATCAACTGTACCTAAATCCCTTTTCCCCAGGTTCCACCACATTCCCCCCTACATTGCCCAGAGTGGGAGAATACCTTGCTGTATAATTTGTGGGTGTTACTTGTTCAGTGTGGGTGGCTTGGAGTTGTAACATGGAAACACAGAATTTGTTTGCAGATAAGGAACACTTGGCTCACCCAGTCTGCCCAGATGGTCCCTGCCGAATCTGTCTCAGCAGACCCTACCTGGTCTGTGATGACCCTCCCTCCTCCTGGTTTATTTACTAATACTCCCTAATGTCTGTCCCATGCATGGTTGAAGCCTGTCCCTGTTTTTGCCTCACCACTGCTGCTATTCATTTATTCCAGGTATCTATCACTGTTTCAGTGATGAAGTACTTCCTCACACCCCTCCTGAACTCCCGCACCCCCCAGCATCATTGCATGCCCCCTGGTCCTGGTGCAGTTTCTCATTTAAAGGAGACTCCCCTCCTGCACCTTGTTCACCCCCATGAGGTACTTGTGGGTCTCTATCATGTCCCCTCTCACTCTGTCTTCAAGGGTGTACATATTGAGATTGTCAGTCTCTCCCTGTAGGGCTTTTGATGCAACCCCTACACCATTTTCGTTGCCCTCCTCTGGACTGCTTCCACCCTGTCTGTGTCCTTTCTGAGGTGTGACCTCCAGAAAGAAGTTACCTACCAGTAACAGCAGTTATTTGAAAGAATCTCCTCCATTGGGCCACCCCTTTAGAACTATAAGCTGTCAGTGTCAAGACCTTCCAGAAATTTTTGCCTAGCTGGGGGCTCTCCACAACAATGTACAACATTGGTGCCTATGAAATGTGGGCTTCTCCCCTCACTCCTCAGTTCCCTACCTGAAGCGAGCTGGGAGGGCCACTTACCAAGAGGAACCAGGAGAACTCACCAGGACCAGGCACAAAAGCAGAGGCTGGGACTGCGGACAGAAGACATAACAGAAATAACCATTCCTTCTGCAACGGCAGCAGGACAGCCTGCCTGTCGGTACCTCATGAAGGGGGAAGGAGGGTGGGTGCACTGTGGCCCACGGCAGGATATTCTCTCAAAGATCTACTGTGACTTGTAGGTAACTGTTCTGTCTTGATCGCGGATATCACCCCCATTAGGTCACACCTTTGGGACAATTTCCGAGCAGTACAGAGTACCTAGGGAGGCGGGCATAGTCTGATAATGTAAGGCCTTGCAGGACATCAAGACCATAGGCAGCACATCTGCGTGAGATTATGTCCAGACTGTAGTGTTTATTAAAAGTGTGAACAATGCTGCATGCGGCAGCAGCAGCACAAACGACAGCAGCAGACACGCCCTGGAAACATGCAACAGAGGTGGCCATACTACGCATCAAGTGGCCAGGAACATCACCCGGAAGTTCCTTACCATACTTCCTATAACAAAGTTGGACAGGCACTGCTGAGTTACAGGTCCAGAGGCAAAGGACAGAAACAGCTGAGAGGACCTCCTACAGTTTTTTGTGTGTTCCAGATAGAAGTGCATTGTTCTGTGTACAGAAAGGGTATGGAGTAATTCCAACCCCCTTGTTCGCACGTTCAGGGTGATACACTGTTAGGTTAATGATCAGATTCATTGTGAAGTCTGAGACCACCTTAGGTAACAAAATAAGGATTCGTACACAATGCCACCCTATCCTTGCGGAAGATCAGGTAGGGGTGCACACTCATGACAGCCAAAGTTCAGAAATCCTTCCAGACAAGGTAATAGCAACCAGAAAAAAAGCCTTCCGGGAAAAGAAGGGTAGTTCACAAGCTGCAGCAGGCTCAAAAGGAGCCAGAGTCAACTTATCCAGTATAAAATTATGGTCCCAACATGGAACTGGTTTATGAATTGGGGGACGCATGTGCAGAATACTTTACAAGAAAGTATGGGACACTTCATTTGTGCTACTGTGCGTCCATCAATAGGGGTATGGAGAGCCGAAACATTGCTCAAGTACACCTTAATAGAGGAGTACTATAGACCGGAGTCTGATAAAACTGGAGGTAGGCAAATACAGCATTAACAGGACACGCAAAAAGGGTCCTCAGAGCAAGAAGCACACCAAATAGAAAAATGCTTCCATTTCAGAGAATATGTGTGTCTGATGGAAGGCATTCTCGCTGCCAGCAAGACATCAGCCAGCTGGGGAGAAAACCCAAAACATGCAGTGGCTATGCCCTCAGGAGCCAAGCACGCAGGTGGAGTGACCTGAGGTCCAGATGTCCTGGGACAGCAGACCCTAACACAGGGGGAACTAAGCCGAGGGCCCCACTGCCAGGTGCTGCAGGAGTGGAAACCATATCTGGCAAGGTCTGATCTGGTGCTCATGAATAGGGAACATGTATAGGAAGTAACGGTCAAAGATCCCCTGGGTGGGAGTGACCATTGCACAGTGTGGTTCCAGTTGGATATGGGCAGGGAAAGCATCCTGACTAAGACTAAAATCTTGGATTTTAGGAGGGGGAACGTCAGGAAGATGGGTGGAGTGTTAAGGAGCCACCTGGCAGACAGAGCAGATATGAGGGTGGAGCAAAGGTGGTCATCATTAAAGAAGGAATACTGGTTGCCACAGACGAATGCGTTAGGCACAGGGGGAAGAACACAAGGGCTGAAGCACCCAGCTGGTTCAGTTCTGGGGTTGCCCAGGCAGTAAGGGAAAAGGTGTTAGCCTATAAGAAATTCAAGAAGACTGAGAAAGAGATGGATAGGGAAAATTACCTAAGGTTGGCTAGTGAGGCAAGTAAGGAAGTCTGGTGAAGTAAGGCATAGAAGGAGTTGCAGATAGCTGAAGGAATTAAGAAGGAGAAGGCCTTCTTTTGCTACATAAGTGGGAAAAGAGACAAAAAGGATGGGATTGTTAGGCTTAAGAAAGGGGAGGAGTGGGTAGAGGATAATGGGGGAAAAGCAAAGATACTAAATGAATACTACTGTTCCCTCTTCACCAGGAGAAGCATGGACCAGTGCCTTCAGGAGAGAGAGAGGAGTGGGGGGGGGGCACAGATATAGTGATAGAGGAGGATAGAATGAGGAAGGGGTTGCTTGCATTGTAGGTGGACAAATCACCAGGCCCGGACAGAGTACATCCAAGAGTACTAAGGGAACTGGCTGAGGAGCTGGCAGACCTGTTTACTAGTTCACTGGAGTCAGGCATGGTATGACAGGACTGGAGAACAGCACATGTGGTGCCCCTCCACAAAAGCGGTCCCAAGGATGACACAAGGAATTACAGACCAGTCAGTCTGGCCTCAATTGTGCAAGCTCATGGAGACCATACTTAAGCAAAGGTTAGTAGAATATCTAGAGGAGCATGGTCTCCAGGATGTGAGGCAGCATGGGTTCATGGGGGGAGATCATGTCAAATTAATCTGATTGACTTCTTTGATTGGGTCACTAAGACAGTAGACAGGGGCCAAGCAGCAGACATCCTCTATCTGGATTTCAGCAAGGCCTTTGACTCTGTGCCCCACAAAAGGTTGATCAGGAAGTTGTTGGATCTCGGGGTTGGGGAGAGCATGACCAGATGGGTGGAAAACTGGCTGAGAGACAGAACCCAGAGGGTGGTTTTGGGGGGGAAAGTTATCTGGCACCAAAGAAGTAAACAGTGGGGTCCTGCAGTGCTCTTTGCTGGGGCTGGTGTTGTTCAATGTCTTCATCAATGACACTGGGGATGGCATTAAGGGCAAAATGTGTCTAATCGCAGATGACACCAAGCTCTGAGGGAGAGCGGACACAGGACCTACAGGATGATCTGGAAAAGCTGGGGAGGTGGTCCGGGATCTGGCAGCTTGGCTTCAATTCCAAGAAATGCAAAGTTATGCACATTGGTGCCAATAATTCCAGGACGGAGTACTACCTGGATGGAGTCCAGGTGTCTGTATCAGAGGAGAAGGACCTGGAAGTGATGACATTGATGCACAACACAGTGCAAGAAAGCAGCAGCATGGGCAAACAAGGTGCTGGGATACATAACTAGGGGGATCAGTAGTAGAAGAGAGGAGGATCTTACTTCGAGAGGGTTCCTGCAGTTGGTCATTACACATAGGACTGCGCCCCCTGGCATCAGAACCACACATCAAACTTCTTGCTAGCAATCCATAGTGGGGGACCACCCCCGGTGTCACCTGATGGGACATCAGTGTGACATTATAAAGGGGGCGGTCCCCATGCCCGCTCTCCAGTTCTTTCCTGCCGCCGACCTGAGTCAGTCAAACCTCGCGGGGAAACTTCGCCTTCAGTCGACTGCCATTTTTCTGGCTAATGGTTTTATTATTTTATTTCTTCTGGTTCTATTTTCCATTGTTGCATATCTTCTACGTCACTTCACTCGAAGAAGAAGTGCGACAAGTTCGACGCTCAAATCCTGCACAGGGGGGATGACCACTCCTGCTGCATCCTCTGTCTAGGCCCAAAACGCCAGGCCCAGGACTGCTTGATCTGCGTATCCTTCAACAGGGCCACATGAGTCAGATGCAAAAAAGCCCTCAAAGCCCAGCTGCTCAAGAAGTGCCTGCTTCCATGGAAAAGGAGCTGCAGGAGCTGCGGGAATGCTCTTTATGTCCCACTGAGTGAAAGAAGGAAAAAAAAGGAGAAGCGCTGGGACCGGGATCAGCCCCCCTCTGTCCAGCACTGCCAGACCGAAGAAGCAGCCTCAGGGGAGGCATCAGCTTCAGTAAGTATACCCCTCCTGCTTGGCCTCTGTCCACCCCGGCGGATTGGTTGGTGGCCCCCCTCCTGTAGTTGTCAGATGGCGGAAGGGGCATTCTTCTCAGGAGGGTACCTCTTCTGGGACTGTATGCAGCACTCTGGCCGGTAAGTTTCTCCGGCGCCACCAAAGAGCGCACAGCCATGGTCGATAAACTGGACTCCAGCTCTACACCTCGGAGTTCCTCACCGGTTGACGACCTTCCCGATCTGGTATGGCCCATGTGTCAGTTGACCTCCCACTGCCTGATGGTTCTACGGGTGCTCTACTTACACCTCATGCTCCAACACCTGAGCCGCCATCAGGTCTCCCTGGGGTCCCAACCCCCCAAGGCCTGCCATCAGATCCCTCAGCCCCTAGCGGTCCCTCTACCCCACCCCCTGCCAGACCAGTTGTCCCCCCCTCCATTGGGCACGGTCCCAGGCTACCCCGTGCCACAATATCCCTATTACCCAATGCCAGGGTATTCGTTGTCAGGATACCCATCGCCAGCCTATGCAACTGGGTACCCGCCGCAGGGTCAGTTTTTTCAGGGTTACAGCCCACAGGGTTACCCTTTTAGCTACCATTACTCTGTCTACCCTTCCTACCCTTGCTCGGAGTACCCACGGTTCCAACCTCCTCCTCTGCCTCCTCCTCCACCACCCCTGCCACCTTCTGCTCTGCAGTCTCTGGCTCCAGACAGGTCTCAGGCCAGCATGTCAGGGTCTATTTCCTCTTGGTGGAAGGATGCAAAGTCACAGCTCTTATGTGAGTTGTCTCAGCCGGAGCCGATACTGATCCCTACATTGGCTCCATGATCAGCCCCCAGGAGTCTTTCCCCTGCCGACCCCCAGTCGTCAGACAGGGAGCCTGCCAGACACCCTCCCAGAGACTTGCCTGGTGACAAACCCACAGAGGGGGTGTCAGATGAGGCCTCGTAACCCAGCAGGCCAGCATCCTCTGACTCAGAATCAGACTCCAACTCTTCAAGGAGTTCCGGGTCCCATTCCCCCATAGAACCTCAGCTGAAGGAGTCCCACAAATCTCCCCCGGAGGACCTTTCATTTGCTGACCTGCTTTGGTCTATTCTGACCATGTGTGGATGGGCTACCCAGGAATTGGATCCCAAAAGAAAAAGGCTCCCTGAGCACCTGGATATCTTTGATGTGGACTCCTTACCCATCCCTCCTTGGACAGGGCCGCACGAGGACTTGACATCTACCATTTGGCAACAACTGTCCTCTATCCCTGTGGTCTAAGAAGGCCAACAGGACTCCCCAGAAGGGGTTTCTCACCTCACTATGCAGCCCAAGGCAGACTTCATAGTGATCACCACAGCCCGCGACAGATCGGCCAAGCCGAAGCACCTTAGTGCTTCTCCGCCAGATAAGGAGTCCAAACAAATGGACCAATATGGCCACAAAGTGTACACTTTCTCCACTTGTGCCTTGAGGTCTTCAAATTACATGGCCCACATGATTTCCTTCTAGAAATCTTCTCTATCAGACCTGGAATCAGACATTCTGGCTATTCCAGACCAAGATCTAGGGGAAAGACTCCTTAAAAAGGTGAGGCTTAATAAGTCTTCCTGCCATCATGCACTTCATGCCACCTTCGATTCTGTGGACTTGGTGGCACATAGCACTGCCTCTGGCATTTGCTTTAAAGGCTTGCATGGCTGTGCTTGGTGGGCTTGGCACAGGATATCTAATCCACTCTCCTGGATGCCCCCTTCCGGGGTTCTGTTCTATTTGGGGGGGATGTTATTGACATCATCACGGAGCTTCAGGACAGTGGTAGGTCCCTCCAAGATGTCCACTTCCTCTATCGCTCCAGCGTCAAACCCAAGCAGCCTTTTTGCTGCCCGCAGCAAAAAAGGAACAGACAGTCTCCAGCCAGATGTCAGGGCAAATGTCATGCCACGGGCTCTGGGGTGCCAATCCCCCCCCAAGCCAAATCCCTCAGGGCAGTGTGAGGCCATCAGTCAGCCCTCCCTCTGCCTCCTGATTTGCAGGACACCCCTCCAACCACCTCCAGATCTGCCGATGGAACCGGTGGGGGGGGAGGTTCACCTTCCATCTCAGAGAGTGGGAGATGAGCACCTCAGATGCTTGGGTGTTACCAGATGATCTCAAGAGGACACTCAATAGAGCTCCTGGACTGACCCCCAGACAACCCTCTGGGCAGGTCACATTACCTGTCAAGCCACCTTCCAGTGGTGTGGGAAGAAATTCAGGCTGTTCTGTCCAAATCAGACATAGAGCCAGTTCCTATGGCTCAGGAAGGAAGAGGCATTACTCACACTTCTTCCTGGTGCCAAAAAAGATGGGAGATCTAAGACCCATCTTGGATCTCTGCCTGCTGAACCTCTTCGTAGAATACAAGAGGTTCCACATGTTGACCCTCCAGGGACTCTAACTCCTGCTCCTCAAGGATCAGTGTCTGTGCTCGCTGGACATGCAGGATGCATACCTGCACATTCCTATCCTCCAGCCCACTGCCACTTCCTCAGTATCATGTTCCAGGGGAACCATTTTCAGTTCAAGGCTCTCCCCTTTGGCCTGTCTTTGGCACCTCGGGTTTTTACCAAGTGCCTAGCAGTAGTGGCAGCGGCCTTACACCACAGGGGGATCGATCTGTTCCCATACCTGGATGACTGGCTTCTGTCAGCCCCGTCCCAAGACAGTCTGAAGGAGTCTCTTTCCTGGGTATTGTTTATCAGTCTTTCTAGGCACTGCAGGCAAGGTATTAGGCCTATGCCAGGCAGCAGATTTTGCATCTTCTAATGTAGGATATACAGGAGGTGCTACAATAAATGTTGCAGCTGTAACCTCCAAAACTCCAGTGCATTTTAATAACTGGAGTTTTCTTCTTCACCCTGAAAACCAATGACATCCTGGATTTGTCTGAGCAAAGCCTGGAATGAAGGATCTTCTGGTGGATCCCTGGGGTATATACCACAGGGTCCTCACTACAGGAGGAGAGGGAGGAACTGGAAGGTAAATCGTCTTCATAGGGATCTTCTTCCCTCTTCTCATCCTCCAAATCCTCCTCCTCCATGTCAAGGAGATCAGGATTATATTCCACCTTTTTGTTACCAGACTTGAACTCAGTGCCTGAGGCAGGTGATGACCCGGAGCCAGGTTCCTCTTTGGAGCCACAGGGAAACATCATCACCAGTGAGGATAGGGGTCATGCCATGTGACCTGTACAGCTCTGGTTTCCTCACCATGTGGTTTCCCCACAAGGGTACCGATCGGGTCACTCTTCCGATGTAGGAAGACACCCTTCCTGCATCTTTGCTAGGCTGTCCCCTTGGGAGAGACCTTCCAAGCAGTTCTGCATCCCAGGTAGAAGCCCTCGAGACCAGGAGTCTCAACCCCTCTAGAAGGTCCTCCCCACTTTTTTGGTGAGTATGCCCTCGTTAATAGCCCCCTCAAGGCTGCCAACTTTGAATCAACATTGGGTGTGGGTTGGTGCCTTAGTGGACTGGCATAGGTGGGAACAGCGGTCTGCATTCAGCACACAGTGCGGCTTTGCCTGTCATGACTGGCACCTTTGGCAGGGTGTAGGGTGTTTAACTCATATTTACAAGGGGCTCATTTCTGCTCCACTAGGGTCAGGTGGAAACTGTCAAGGAACCCTCCTACTCCTTTGCCACAGAGAGCTCTGCATGGCCCTGGCCAGTCTCAGGTCTCACCAGACCAGTAAGGAGCCCATATCCTCAGGTATTTTCCCCCACACAGAGGGCTGAGGGTATATCTATACCCACAGGGTGAGCCAGCTCCTCCCAAAGAAAAAAGGAAGCTTGGTACTCTGACTCATAAGTGGGGATCAGCAGAGAAGACTGATTCATGGAAGATATTAAAGTTACATACTTGCCATAAGTGCTGATATTCCAGAATATCTTCTCCTTTGATTACCACACCCACCCACCATCCCCCACTGTAGCAGAGCCAGGGCCTCTGGGCAGCTCACCCTGTTTTCTGGAATTATATATGCTACTACTGGTGCTGTATGCCTCTCCCCAGTTATACCCTTTTCCCAGCGGGGGGGGGGGGTCTGCTTTTCAAAAATAAAAAAGGCGTGGAGACCCACTCCACCAAAAAAAAAAAAAAATTGGGATGAGGGCCTTTTAAGTGTGTCATGCCAACTGAAAAGAAAAAAAAAAAGAAGACCCCCCCCCTTTCTCTATCCTGTCTTTTTCCTGCCCATGGTATATGCTCTCTCCCTGGGTATATATCCCTATTAGTTGCTAAATGCAACCTGTATCCTCTGGGTACCATTCAAATCTAACTTCACTTGCCGGCCCTGTGGTGTAGAGGGCTGAGGTGCTGGTGCCTTACCTCTTACCTCGCTGGCAACCCGGGGTTGGGAGCCACCTCGGGTGTCAGATGGTCAGCCGGGGGGGAAGGAGGATCGAGCATCCCATGGACTACTGCTCTCCTCCGGGAGGGTGGGAGGGATGACCACGGAGGTACTGGCTCCTGGTGGTGGCCAAGGACTAGTACAGGACTAGGGGTCACAGTGTGGGTTGGCGTGGGCCGACGTCATACATGCAGTGCTCAGAAGCATCACTGACATCATTGCATGCCCGCGCCATGGGGGGCAATCACGGGGTCAAAAAAGAATCCTCAGGAGTGCACATGAAGGCCGGTCCCTACGGCGCTGCAGTGGACGCACTTAAGTCAGCTCCCCTCAAGCTTGGCCTCTGGGTCTTCCACAGTGTGTGGGGTAAATACCCACTGTGAAGCAGCCTGGTGAGGGGAGGGCAAGGGGTTAGAGCTCTGACTGCTGTTGGTGCGGGGGCTGAGGAGACAGTGCTGGATAAGGGGGTACCATAGGCAAAATCCCCCCAGCCGAGGAGGTGACATAAAGAAATAAAGGAAAAAAAAATCTAATGCCACTTGACAGTAGCCCTGTTCATGGGTGTGTGCTGAGCACCAGATTGGGTCACTCTTAATGAGCCTTGGCAGAGGGTACGTCCCTGTTACCTGCAGGAGGAGGCAGGTTCATTTTCTACTGTGGTTTTAGTGGCTGTGCCAGGCAGTTTTTCCTTGTTATGTGGTTGGCATGGTTTTCACTCTATGCCGTGTTTTTTGCTTGTCTTGTCCAGTAGGCTCAGGGATAATTGGGGGACTGAGTACATCTCTACTCCCTAGGGCTGAGCAGCCCTGCAATACCACATGCTCCAGTGTTTTTCCTCTGCCCCATCCTCGCTGGGTGGGGGCATAGTCTGTTTTTTATGTTGTCTTGCACAGGCGCAAGCAACATCTTGCAGTAGTATTAGCACAGTGAGAGATGTGTCAGTGTTGGTGAATGCAGGGCACACTTTAGTAGGTGCGTCCCTCATTCCCCAATTAGCCAGCATGTTCGGGCTGATGCAAGAATTATGTAAAGTGCCACCAACTTGCAAAAAATGTGCCGCTGCAAGACAAGCTCGTCATGCAGTGGCACAGATGACACGCCTCCCGTACATGCCTTTCCTGGTGAAAGATTTCAATAAACATGGTGGCAGCAGCCGCAGCCACACATTCCCCAAACACAGCCGACATCGGGGGTGCAGTCCCCATGTTGGCATGTCCCCCACCTCCCCACATTGTGTGGCACACTGGGAGCCCACCCCAGTGTGCCGCTGCTCACAGAAAGCCGACCATGTCGGCATGTTCCTGCTCCCCACCCCATTGTGTGGCACACTGGGATCCCACTCCAGTGTGGCCAACATTCCCCCTGCTCGAAAGTCATGGGGCACACTGGGAGCCCAGCCTAGTGTGTCCAACATTTGTTTAATTTCATCTGTAAAGAAAGAAAATGGTCCCGTGATGTCCATTTGTTTTTTGTACCTCAAAAAAGAAAACGGTCCCTTGTTGTGCATGGCGCCCCTCTCCCCCAACCTGCACCCATCTTCTACACACCCCACATCCCCACATTCCCCCACCCCATACTTACCTCTGGAGGTCTGGCACTGCGATCCTCGGTGAAGCAAGAACACGTCTGGACTCTTCAAAGCTGAACTGCAAAATGAAGAAATGCTGGTAAGCTGTATAATGGCATCAATGGGGGGGGTCATCTTAGGTGGATATCTCAGCCATTTTTTTGAATTTTTGGCTCCAGATTTTCAACATGGGGTTCTTGGGCCCCACCTCATGAACACATGTACTGTCATCTCGTTATTCGATCCCGAAAGGTGATTTCACGGTCACTGCACAGAAGCACCTTTTGGGACCGATTAATGAAACAACAGTGCCACTGTTTATGAGGTGAGGTCCCAAAAAGCCTATGTTACAAATTTGGTGAAACAATTCCAAAAAATGACTGTGTTATGAGCCTGCATTGTGCAGTTTCCACGCACGCTCGTAACTTCAACAATTTTTAATGTTTTCACTATAGATTTTCAACATTGCCATTTTTTTACACCTCCTTATGAACAGTACAGCTGTCATTTTTCACATCCTGCCCGAAATGTGTTTTCACGCATCTGGCACACAATGGCGCGGTTGCTGTGGGAAATCAACTTCTGGAACAGATTAACAAAATTACAGTGCCACTGTTCATGAGCGGATGTCCCAAAATGCCTATGTTGAAAATCTGGTTAAAAATTCCCCAAAATAATTGCGTTACGGGCGTGCGTTGTACAGTTTCTACACATGCTCATGACTTCACCAGTTTTTCATATTTTCACTCCAGATTTTCACCGTTGCCATTTTTTTACACCTCCTTATGAACAGTACAGCCGTCATTTTTCATATGCTGCCCAAAATGTGTTTTTACACCTATGGTGCCAAATGGCGCAGTTGCTGTGCAAAATCACCTTTCGGCTAATGAACTGATAGTGCCACTGTTCATGAGGTGGGGTCACAAGAAGCCCATGTTGAAAATTTGGAGTGAAAATACCAACAAACACCTGGGGTGTTAGGGTTTACAACCATAACGCCCCACCCTGTAGAGACTGACAGGCGTCAGGGGTGTGACTTGGGATTGTCGGCTGCAATTCTCACGCCATTCCACCCCCACCCTCACCCTCTAACCAGTGACAGGCATCGAGGTGTGCCTTGGACTCTTTGGTCCCAAAGCTCACCCCATTCTCCTATACTGCACCCATCTCAGTGTATTTCCTTATGGAATGGGATGAGTGTAAGCCCCGAAGACCCCAAGGAGCAACGTGACACTTGTCGGTGTCTGCAGGGTAGGATGAGGTGAAATGGCATGAGCGTTATGGCCAATGACACAAAGGCACACCCCAATGTCTGTCAGTCTCTGTAGGGTGGGGGTGGGGTTGGCGTCAGTTCAATACTTCACTGCCATTCCTATTATGCATCTCTCTAACTCCTGCATTACCAATGCCAATACCAGCAAGCAAACATTCGGCATTGACAAATGCTTGGCTTTTTTTATTTCTTTTTAAGGACAGTTCTCCTTACTGGTGGCATGCTAATTGCTTATTATGAGTATTTGTGCAGTTTCTACTGTTTGGCACACTTTTGCGATCTCTGTTGCAAAGGAGCCCGTCTTTTCTATTCCGCTTTGTTTTTGTCTGCCAGAACCATATGTTTACAGGGTTGCTGCCTTAGTCCCACTACCCTTTGTCACACCTCTTGCTAACTGGCTAGTGGTATCTTGAGGCTTTGGCTCCATACTCAGACTACCTGTCTGTGCCACCTTAGTGTGCCCTTTCTTCTCTGTCTAGAAGTTGGTGGTTGGGGTTTTATTTTGTTCCTTTATTTTTCCTATATCTTTTTCCCTATCCCTTTGGGCTACTGAATTTCTCAAGCCTCTGTTCTTTTTCCTCACTTTATTTTCTCTCTCCTGGCAAACAGAACTGAGGTTGATGAGGAAACCATCAGTGGTTATTAGCTAGCATGCAGTACCACGTGGGGTGCACAGGTGCCATGTCCAGTAGCTGTTGCTGGCCCCTGGCCAAAGCTTTGCTCCTGCAGGGTTCTAGTATCTCTGGCCCAGACCCATAAGTGCTAATCAGTAGAGAAGGTATTTTGAAAGACAAGAAGGTACAATAAGTACATAACTTTCATGTCTTGCCCATATAGTGTAGGCACAGCCTCGTCAGACCCACCGAATAATATGCTATCCCCAAGCCAGTCTTTATGGACCAATCAAAGGACTTTTGCCACATATGAGTGGAGTAATTGAGGCCTGGGAATATACACACTGTTTATTCCCCGATGAGTATCAGACCCTGCATTTTTTTTTATAATTAACATTTTACTGGGTGTAACTACTAATGCATCATTACAAGCCATGACCACCAGTAGGAATGCTCTTCCCCTGCAAATCCTTCACTCCTCATCAATGTTCTCCCTCAATACAGCTCTACTCAACTATCTGATCCCTAACTGCTCTTGCTCCTAACCCCTCCTGTATTCTCCTACTCTCCCTCCCACCCCCTTCCCTGTCCACCCAAGTTCGCACTAAACTTCCTAGCACTTACTACGGTGTCTGGTACTCATGCTTCCCTCCCTTGTGTATTGTATTATCATGTATCCCCCGATTGCACTGTATTCCTGTATGTATCGACTGACATTTACTATATGCTACTGTCTCTGTACTGTACTATGCTTGATTTTTTGTATCATTTAAACATGTTGTGACTTCCCATTCCCTCTCCCCAGGACGTACCGTAAGACAAGCATTAAGTTGCTCAGTGTACCCTTTCTGGTGAAACATTTCAATAAATAAATAAACACAAGAGAGGAAAGCCTGGTCGGGGGGAAGTATCCCCTTTGGAGGTACAACCCTAAGTGTGGTCAAACAAATGTAAGTACACGACAGTAACACACCAGTAGCAAGGCAACAAGGACATCGAAATAAAGTTAAACGCTATTCTGTTCAATCAGCAGAGAAAGAACCCGTGTCCATTAGTTCTCATAGCATGGCTCCTCCTTGAGACTGTACCCAGTCCTATTCTAGTGAGCCGAAGTATTTGGGGATTAGACATGATGGCAGTGGCCACATGCAGTGCTTGTGAGTGGGAACAGCAGGTATCCCATTGAAACATGAGATATTCTTGGCTGGGTTAGTTTAACAGGGAATGCAGCACGTAACACCCTTGGGGTATTTTGCAATATGAGGAGAGCAGGTATGAGCCCCAAACCTCTATGTATTTTCCCAGCATGTTTGTCATTGCGTGATTGTCTTTTTTTCATAACTGGCCAGTTTCCCCATCTTATTCGTCCATTCTGATATTGATGGGGGTGGGGGGTCAGTGCTTTTCCAGTGGTAGAGAATAAGGTTTTATGTGATAATGGTGAGTATTTAACTGTGCTGACCACAAACACCGAACCAAAGAACACCCAACGTTAAAAGGGCAAGCAGTATAACAGTGACCTCTGCAAAAGCAACTGTCGCTTAGTTTCCCAATTGCAGCAACAAAATACTGATTTTTATGTGTGGGGCTATGCCCCCCCCAAAAACTTTTTATAATCAACTCCATGGGGGGTGCAGACACAGGGGAAAAGAACAAACAGTAGAAAAACAACCCTGTCCCTGAGAGTTAGACCTGAACCCGGGTCCACCAGCTGAAGCTGCGGTGGCTTTAGCCATTACATCAAATAGCCAGCTCGGCAGGGCTTGGCCAAACAGATGCCTATATCCTGTTCCAGCGAGTGCAGCTCACTGCTACACTCACTGTAACCTACTCATCTGTGTTTTTTCCCCATTGGCTCTCAGTACGAGCGATATTATTGAGTCGTTTAAATTGAGACGCTCAATATTACGCACTCACATCAATGTACACTGAGAGTAACTCTCTTAGTAGTGTCCAAAGCTCCTTGTAACCACTGATTAGACCCAAGGGGGGTTAGGGAGGAGTCATCTGTCTCATTTGTGAGTCCTGGCATCATCAGTGAGGCTGTGAGTGTGAGATTGGGACCCATAACCACTCTGCAAACCTTTTGAACTCCTACCCAATAGGTGCTTAGTTCTTTACAGGTCGAAAGCAGGTGAGTGATACTCCCTGGCTCCGCCTGGCATCTCCAATAGGTATCTTTGGGGATTAGTCCCCATTTATGATGTTTTTGGGGAGTTCTATGCCATCAGTGCAATACCTTAAATTGTGTGAATCGATTCATAGTGCCTTTAACCGCCCTGCCTAAGGCCGATTGGGATTCGGGCACCTCTCCGGCTTTTTCTCTCTGGAACAGCCCGGCACTTAAAATAGGGGGTCAACCAATACTTTGGCCCTAGTGGATGAGCAGGGGCATATCCACCTTACAGGATCTCCTGGACCAGCAGGCATGTTACCTTAAGTCCTTTGAGCAGCTCCAAAAAGAGTTCCAGCTGGAGAAGCAACATCATTGGCAATACCTTCAGCTGAGACATGCGTTTACATGTGAGCTGGGGTCCACACTTAGGGCCCTTATCCTGAATGTTATGGACACAATGCTGGAAACAGATTCACACTCCATCCCCTGTGGGCCAGTCAAATATGCAAGAAGCTTTCAGCTGTAGAAGGCAATGGCACAGGGTCTCTGTGAGAGACATGGGAAGCAGAGTTAGGTACAGAGAAACCAACTCAGCAATGGAAGACATTCACACTCTACAGTTTTGCCATTTGCAGCACCATGTCCTTTTTGCCAATGTTGCCTGCAACTGCTAACAGAGTTCTGATAAGGGAATTTCCATCAGTGTTCCATCTGGTGTAATCCTGTATGCTTGTAGCACTTATATCAGCATTAGGAGCTGGAGGGAGTCTTTCAGCCGTCCTGACCGGATTTGGAGTCCTCATCTTGATTTCCCTCTGGGGGATAGAAAATTCAGCGATTAGAAGCCCGAGCAGTATTTTTTAACTGCTCCAGTCTTAGTCGGAGGAACTTATTCTTTTTCATTAGGCCTGTGGAATGTGTGACTACTGCTGTCTGTTGCTTTGAGGCCCTTCTTACTTCCGCTTGAAGTTGCTTCACATTGGTTTTGATGATCGCAGTTTGTGCATTAAAATTTGGCAACTTTTTTGCTGAGAGCTTTTATACTGCAGCTTTGTGTAGGGCTGCATTGCAGAGTTCACTGGTGGCTGCATCTTGTTTTTGAGGGTCCTGCATTATCCATCTCCCCAACCAGTGGTCCTCATGGTCAGCCAGAGTCTACAGCATTTGCAAGCTTTGTAGTGCATCTCATCATGTGACCCAAAGTCAACACTGTTGCTTTAAGCTCAGCAGCTATCAATATTGGTAAGTTAAGCCAATCTTACAGCTTTTTTAAATTAGGAGATATTAGAAGCTCTCAGGAGCCCACATTATTTGCATCCTACCTCAATAGCTGCTGACTACACCTCCTTACCTTGCACCAGTCTTATAATATGCACACTTTCTCCCACATACCACCTCATTTTTTTACTTACTATACCACTAAAGCCATCCTAGAGTTTGTACCTTTGCACCCATCCATAAAATCTGCATGCTTCCCTAAATCTGTGCCCTCATCCTTGAAACCCATTCAGAATTTGCAGTCTTACTCTGCACCCCCCCGTAATTTGTTCATTTACCTCTCACACCTCTCCCCAAATGTGCAGCCTGCCCCACACTTTTATCCATCCTCACTCCCCAACGTTTGTACCCATCTGCAGTTCCCAAATTTATAACATTTGTACCCCTACTCCACATGACTCCCATAATTTGTACCTCCCCTGCAATTCTCCCCAAATCTACAACCTTCCACAAATTTGTACCCCCACCAGTCACAAACTCTGTACCTCCTACCTTGCCGCTTCCTAAAATTTGCACCCCTGCAACCTACTAAAGTTTTACTGCTACCCCTGCACTCTCTACAAAATATTATCCCAACCCATGTTCGCTGTGATTTGCAGCCCCTCACAGTATCACCCCAAACTTCATACCACAAGCTACACAGCTTCCCAATTTTTTTTGTAATTGGTTTACCCCTCTTGTTACTGACCAAGGCCCACTTCAGAACCGAACCCCCAGCCCTGACACCAGGCTTCCCACAGACATACCTGCTGACTCCTTGTCCCCACAGCCTACCTCCCTGCCCCCCCCCATGGCAAGGTCTCCAACAGCCACAAAAGTGGATCCCCTGTTGGAGAAGGGCCAAGTAGCCAATACAGGGCCTGCGAGGGGTCAGTTTGTCATCCTGCATAAGTCTTGGATTTATCACTGTTCCTAATCCCTGCAGGATACCAACACTGGGGAGTGCACAAGCTCAGACTCACATAAGCATATGGAACACAAGACAGACGGCGTTCCCTGTATGCCACTACATGTGCACTGCCATCTGTGGTCCCTCAGGTGGCAGTAATGTACCTGAGCTGATAGCTGTCCCTCCATAGAGGAGGAGAGCATCCACAGGGATGTTCAATCCTCCGCCCACTGGCTGACCCCCAACCTGCCTGTGAAAAGACATGACTACAATTGTTTTAAAACATCCAAAGTAATTGCCAGCGCTATATGCCTACAGAACTGTCTTTCTGCTTACACAATGTTTAATTCACACTCACCAAGTCGATTATGGTGATACAACATGGTCCTCTGCTCTCTCAATTAGGAAAGGCAGCATGCTCACTCGAAACTGGTACTCAGAATCAGGCATCCCAGTGTACGCACTGTAAATGGTGTCACTACGTCATGTGGCTTATGCTTGAACACGGATGTGCTTGAGGTTGTGCCTGATCCACACTAAGTGTGGCACCTAATGTCTAAATAATTCAATGGTACTAAGCATCCTAGTGCTGGGATGCACTGTTTAATATATTCCAGGCACCATGTTCAAGCAGGATATGCATATAGTGCTGGTAGTTACTTCGGATGTTTTTAAATAATTGTAGTCACGTCTTTTCACAGGCACAAGACATGACTCAATGTTTACAGACTAAGACAAGGTAAAAAGTCCATCTCTTCAAAGGTACTGAAGAAACTTAAAGACACAGTGAGATTTTGATATCTGATTTGCCTATTTGAAGGACATGGGATATATTGTTATTTTATTATATTCTTTCCTTAAGAAATGAATTACTGATTCACAATATAACAATTTAAAAATGTAAGGTATTTTGCTATTAAGTTTTTGGGTTTCTAAAGAATTTCATAAAAATGCAGAATATATTTATAACAAAACATGTATATATGTTTTTATAACATGCAGATAGCCACAGAAAAGATGTGCATTTGATTAAGTTACATACTTATCTAAGTAAGTGGAATTGGTCTTTATGAAATATGTCATCTTTTATTATCCAATTAAATTGAACAGACTAGAAATAAGTATTATTTTGTATATGTTTTAGTCAAATACCAGTGTAACCCTGATGAAGAAGATCAGCTCCAAAAGGTTGGTGATATTGTAAAACACTTTTTTCTTTTGTTTTGGTTAAATAAATAAATGTGAATATACTGTATAGACATTATTGATGAGTGGGCCCTTAATTCCACTCTGTCCTAATCCATATCGGTTGCCTTGACTGGATTTAGCTACTCCCTCATAAAGATTTTTGCATCTCCGAGGTTGTCTGTGCTGGACATCTCACTCTGCTATCATATGATTAGATATCAGAATAGCCTATGGAACTCCATCTAGGTTGTGGCTGACAAGCTGCCTGATAGTCCCATCAAACTTGGGGTCCAGCAGACTGTTGCCTGTGGTCTAGATGATGGACAGCATCTTCTGAGGTCAGCTCATGATGCCTTGGATGCTTTGGTTTGTGCTGCAGCCTATGGCATCATCTTCAAAGGCATTCCTGACTTTGAGTTGCTGGCTTTGCAGCAGATGTCCAGCATCAGTCTTTAAAGAGCTAGTGTACTGCTTGGAATTAATAGTAATTTTGAGATGTAGCCAGCTATCACTTCTTATATCTGAAGTATTTTTTTATTTTCTGTTTGCTAATTAAAAGATTTTCCACCTGACAGTACTGGGGTGATGTGTGGAGCAGCACTCTATCTGGAGGGGGGAAAAAGTCAGTTCTGTTCCTCCCACTACATCGTCAGAAATGAGACCAAACACCTTGAGGCACCACAATCCTAGCAGCCTGAGCAGTGACCTTCACAAACTACCAATCAAAATGCAGCAAACTGCGACATCACTAGTAACCAGGGAGAGCCAGTCCCTGCTGCTTCATGTGAAAGTGAAACCTGGCAGTGAGAAATGGTTCTCATTGGTTACTAGTGATATCATAATCAGTGTGGTCTCAGTGTTGATGTAGCGGGAGGAACAGAACTAACTTTTTTTTTCCTTCAGAGAGAGTGCTGCTCCACACATCACCCCAGTACTGCCAGGTGGAAATTTCTTAATTAGCAAACAGAAAAAAAAAATACTTAAGATATAAGAAGGGATAGCTGACTACATCTGAAAGTTACAATTAATTTCAGGCAGTTTCCAGGCAGTACACTAGCTCTTTAATGGCACCTTTCATGGCAAGGTCATGTTCAGGGGGGGTGTCCTTCTCTTCAACAGTGCTGGCTCAAACGAGCCATAAGTGGGACAGTTCAGACACCTTATCTGAAGGCATTTGGGGTGTGCTCGGATGGAGAAGGCACTGACAGAGCAGAATCCCAGTCTCGGCTCTTCTGCTTTTTGGCAATGAAAAGACCAGATTTGTATCGTTATTATTTTTTCCTATTTTATTCATTTATTGTCTTTTTGTGCTGGTATTAGAGGTGGTATTTGTTGACCGACTTCTTGCTTCCTTTTCCCGATCTTAAGCTGTGTGCATCCTGCCCCCCCGCCCCGGACCTCTATCTTCACCCCTCGCTCCTCTCCTGCATTTGTTTGGCATTTTTCCAGGCTAGGAGATTTGAGAGGGTTGAGCATAAGGAGGGCTGAAGAAGGCTGGAGGGTGGCGATAACCATGATTTACGAGGGTGCCCTGAGGTCTTTATTTTTACCACACTGTATTGCTCTGATGCCAAAGTAAAGTTGAGCATATAGATTATACTGATTATATTCAGTGCCTGAATTCTGCTATTATTGAAATTTATTGGAATTTCTAAAATTAATTAATATCAGAAAAGGGAGGGTCAAGGTGTCGGCCAGGTGAGACAGGAAAACTTACAAGTTAAAATAATATTTTATATACAAGATAATATAGTATTTTACAACTTGTTTTGTGCTTAGCTTTGTGCTCCTAGTGCCTTTGCTCAGCGTCTTCCATAAAAGGAGATAAGACCAGAACTCTGTCATTTCCAAGCCTGTTGCCATGGCATTACCATGACAAAACCATAGTAACTGACAACGCTAATTGGAGCGCCTATAAAAGTAGGCTCAGAGTGCTTAGCTACGGGAGGGAGCAGTCACTGCTCAAAAGCAAGCTGCGCTGGTGCACAGACAATGTTTTTGAGCTGCAGGTGCTCATAGAGCACATTAGGGTTACCACCTTTTAAGAAGCCCAAAGTGGGACATTTTTTACTGAAACATGATTTTTCGCAGGACAGTACATAACCTCGACCAATGCAACAGACTTGTTTTCTCTATATATAATCAGAATTAAGGCTAAATATTGTAGTTTCTTAGTGGCCTATGTTGTTTCTTATCATTTTAAGGTATTTTAATTAAAGTATTGTAGTTTTCTGCAACATTTAGTGGAACGTTAGAAAATATTTTTTCTACTATAAAATCAGGACATGTAGTATTTTTCCTGTTTTTTTGCAGGACACAGCTGCCCAAATCAGGACTGTCCTGTGAAAATCAGGACAAGTGGTAACCCTAGATCACATTGAATATACTGGAATAAATTATACGCAGCCAAGATACCCCTCAATGTCTAATTATATATTTTTTTGCAACTGAATTTAAGAAATCGAACTGAAGTTTTAAGAATTGCCTCAAGGTCTGAAGCTAGACTGGTGGGAATGAAGGCAGAAGGGAGAAGGAGAGTAGGCAGAAGGGAAAAAGGGGGACTGACAAGAAGGGTGATAGAAGAATTTGGAAGGCATGCTCAAAGTCTGGGAAATAAAATTCTGGATCTTGTGTTCATTATGGCAGAGGCTGATCTGGACATTGTCGCCATCACCGAGTCATGGTAGAGTGAGAACCATGACTGGGATATAGCCATACCAGACTATACTCTGTTCAGGAAGGACAGGGAGGGTAAAAAAGGGGGAGGAGTGGCTCTTTATGTAAGGGATAGCATAAAAGCTACAGAGACACAGGGAGTACAGGAAGGGGCGCAGGCACTGTGGGGCACCCTAGAGACAGGGAATGGAACCGCTATTCGCATTGGCATAATCTACAAACCAGGTGAAAAAATGAATAGAAATCATGAATAGTGGGCCTACCTGGTTATCAAAATTTAAATAAATAAAAATAAATAAATCTAGGAAAGCTTGAGGAGTGTTCAAGAATGTGGCAACTAAGTTTCAATGTGAAGAAGTGCAAAATTATGCACTTAGAGCATAGAAACCCAGGGGCAGAGTACATGATGGGGGGAGTGGTACTGACGACCACCAGACAGGAAAGAGACCTGGGGGTGATCATATCTGATGACCTAAAGGTGGCCAAACAGTGTGAAAAGGCTGTGCTGAGAGCAGTGGGCTGCTAGGGTAAATAGGGAGAACTGTCACCAGCAAAAAGAGGGAGGTGGTGATACCATTGTATAAATCATTGGTGAGACCTCACCTGGAGTACTGTGTCCCATTCAGGAGACCACATCTTCGGAAGCACATAGACAGAGTAGAAGCAGTCCAGAGGAGGGCAGCAAAAATGGTGCAGGGTCTGCACCAGAGACCATATGAGGAGAGAATAAAGGACCTCAATATGTATACCATGGAGGGAAGAAGGTAAAAGGGGGATATGATAGAGACTATCAATTACCTCACAGGTATAAATAAAGTACAAGAGGGAGGCATTTTTCTGAAAAAAAGATGCTCAAAAACAAGGGGACGTGCTACGAAGCTGGAGAGGGTAGACTGAGGGGAAACATAAGGAAGTACTTCTTCACAGAGAGAGTGATGGATGCCTGGAACAGGCTTCCAGTGGAGGTTGTGGTGGTGAAAGCTGTGCCAGGATCAAGAACAAACAGGATAGGAATAAGGGAACCTTAGTCATTAGGGAAGGAAGGGCTAAGCCAGAGATCAAATGGGGTCTACAGTATTGCAGTAGGTAGGGAAAATGAGCAGACTGGATGGGCCAAGCGGTCTTTATCTGCTGTCAAATTCTATGTTTCTTTTTTTGAACTTAAAAACTCTTTATTAGGTAAACAACAAGTACAGATTTATCTTCAGAAACATTTTCTTTGTAGAAATACATATGTGTACATCAGCAATAACAAACAGTTTCAATTAAACAAAGTGCATCTAATTGTCCATTGTGATTCTTCCCCAGGGTTAGCAGCCATGAAGATTGAAGGTGTGTGTTTCTCTACTGTCCTTAATAAGCTCTGGCCCCTTGGGGGTGTAAATATTTTATCCTGGAGAGCAGTTAACAAAAATTGTCTTAACTTGGACAGCAGTAAAAAACTTCCAACTCTTAGTGTCTCTGGTTATTATTGCCACGATTAACTTCAACATTTATTTTGTAAGTGTGCACAATATAAACACTGAGTAATTTATTAAAAGGTAAAAAAAAATCTTAAAATCTTACTATGACATTAAATCGGGGAGCCAGCCAGATATTTTAATACTAAAAAAGGGGGGGAGAGGGAAAAAGAAGAAACCGACATGGGTTACAGGATCATTTTAATAAGATACCTCTGATGCTGTTATTATCGGCTTCATATCTTATTTAATTTAGATAAACCCCTTTACTTTTATTGTTATAGCCAGATGTTGTCTCTTCCTCTGTTTTTAAGTCTGACCTAAGGTTTGGAGCAATTGATCGAAAACTGATAGGCCCTCCCTCTCATCCAAGTGATCAAAATAGGGAAGCCATCTTGTGTTAAATTTCTCTGGGGTAAGTCTTAGGCGGGCCATTATGGCCTCCATGTTTTTAATTCGGTTGGTAATATTATACCACTGAGATATTGCAGGGGGTCCTCCCTTAGCCAATTCTGAGTAAGAGATTTAAGTGCTGCTACTATTAATGCATAAAAAAGATATTTCTCTGTCTGCTTTTCATTTCTACCGGAGGGGATCCTAGCACCAAGTTCTCAAACCTCAGTGGAGACCTCAAGGAGAACACTCTGGTTATTTGTTTGGCTACTTCTGTCCAAAAAGATGCAATTCGAGTGCATGCCCAAAACGTATGATAATGTGTGCCTTTAGACCCACAATTCCTCCAGTATTTATTAGATGGAAAGGCGGCATAATGGTACGATACCGTGGGGGTCTTGAAAAAACGAATGTTAATTTTCCACCTAAATTCTCTCCACGAGGGGGATCCAGTTGTTCTACGTATGCCCATCCCGATACCCTTCCATGTGTTCTCAGGGATAATGTGCTCTGCCTCAGCATTCCAACGATCCGAACCCCTCTGAATAGCCAGGGTTCCTCTGTCTTCAGTTGGTGCTTTATGTATTTGTGAGATACATGTTTTAGTATCTTGCAGGATACTCTTTTGATACGTTAGTATGACAGGGGCTGCTGGGCTTTGTGCCAGCTCTGTTATCCCGATGTTATTCTGTATATAATGTGAGCATTGACTATTTCTGAAAGATTCAACGCCACTTAAGTTAAATTCTCTTAGTATTTGAGCGAAGGGTTTAAGGCGTTCTGCGCCCATAAATTGCTGTGGGTATTTAAGTCCTTTAAGTGCCCACCTAGTTAGGCATGTGTCTCCTTTATGTGCCGGGAGGCCTGGCAGGTCAGACAGTGGAAGGTATTCACAAACTGGTCTCACTATCTCTCACTCTTGCCTGGCTTTCAACCACATTGACATGGTGTGTCTTGTTAGAGTATTTCTGTATGTTTCAAATCTTTAGGAAGAACTCTCCATGGTAATATATTTACTGGGTTGCTCGGCAGTCCCTTTCCTCTATCTCCAGCCACCCTTGACTCCTCCCGGGCATCAGCATTTTAATAACTGGTAACAATTGAGCGGCTAGATAATATTTTGGGAAGTCTGGAAGTCCCATTCCCCCCTTTCTCTATTCTCAATTAGGATGTCCCATCTTACTCTGGGTCTCTTCCCAGCCCATATAAAGTCTGATAATTTTTTTTAAGTCTTTCCAATCTCTGTTAGGAATTAGGAGGGGGAGGATTGTAAAAAGAAAAAGAAAATGCGGTAAAATATTCATTTTAACTGTCTGTAGTCTGTCAGTGAATGATAGAGGAAGCTGGGACCATCTATTTATGTCAGCATATATTTACTGTTTAAGGGTTCCGTAGTTATGTTTGTATAGTAGGTTTCCCTGTGTGGGAACTTGTATTCCTAAATATCTAATTTTGGTGTCTACCCATTTAAAGGGGACCATTCTTCTCAGCTCCTGATCATGTGTCCCTCCCAAAGCCATCACTTCAGATTTTCCTTTGTTAATCTTAAAGCCCGATATCTCCCCGCAGTCCCTCAGTAAATCCAGCAGGTGTGGGATGGAAGCTCGTGGGTTACCCAGATAAATTAGGGTGTTGTCTGCGTATAGGGAGATCTTATGCGTTGTGTTTTGGACTTCTATTCCCTCAATTTGTCCTCTCTGCCAAATGGCCTGTGCCAGCAGTTCCATGCTGACGGCAAAAAGTAAAGGAGAGAGGGGCATCCCTGCCTCATACCCCTGTGGATTCTAAATGGGGAGGAGACTGTGCCATTCACCTTTATCCTGGCCTGCTGGTTCTGATAGCTAAGCTTAACCCACTTTAAAAAGTTTCCTTCAAACCCGATTTTTTCTAACACTTGAAAAAGATATGTCCAATTCAGCCTATCAAGAGGCTTTTTCTGCATCTAAGAAAATTGCAAAATCTGTGTGCTGGTTAGGGGCTTTTTTCTGCATAATATTTAGGAGTCTCCTTTTATTATCACTTAAATAACGGTGAGGGATAAACCCTGTTTGGTCTGGGAGGACTAGTAATTCTATATATTTTTGAAGCTGAATGGAAAGTATTTTAGTAAATATTTTTTGGTCTTGATTAAGTAGAGCTATTGGCTGAAAAGAAGCACATTTTGTGTTATCTTTCCCTGGTTTTGGGATCACTGTGATTAACGAGTGGGTCCAACTTTCCGGGGTTCTACCCTCTTCTAGGCATTTATTAAATACCTCTGCAAGCAGGGGACCATCGTGGGACCCAAAGCTTTGTAATATTCTCCACTAAACCCATCTGGGCCTGGGGTCATTCCCCCGGTAACTGTTTGACAGCTGTCATTATCTCCTCCACTGAGATGGGGTGGTTCAACTCTGTTCTCATCGATTCGGTTATTCGGGGTAGATTTATGTAATCTAAGAAGGTTTTGGTTTTATTTTGGGTAGTGGCCTCACCCTTGTCTTCTAAGTAGAGATCTTGATAGTACTCCCGAAATTGTGCTGCTATTTCCTTAGGACCCTCCCATCTTGTACCTTGGGGCCCTGTGTCCTGAATAAAAGGGACATATCTATCCGCTTAGGCCTTTCTTAACCTGAAAGCCAGTAGTCTTGAGGCCTTTCCCCCTACTTCATGGTACTTTTGGTTTCTGAATCTCAGATACCCTTCCACCTTTTTATTCTCAAATTCTTGCAAGGCCCTTCTAACCTGTGTCAGTTCCTTTTGGATCTGTCGGTCAGAGGGATTTGCCTTATGTGTTTTTTCCACCGAGTTTAATTCTGTGTTTAGTCTGTCATGTGTTAGGTTTGAGAGTTTCTTTTGGGCCGATGCAAAACTGATTATTTCCCCTCTCGTAACTGCCTTGAGGGTGTTCCATTTGAGCAGCACCGAATGGGTGGTTGTCTGATGGTCTAATTGGAAATCTTTTATAGTTTGTCTTAATTTTTCAACAAATGTTTTATTATTCAATAAAGAGACAGTCAATCTCCACAGAGTCTGTCTGTCCCGTGGTAAAAGGGCCATACAGATTGAGATTGGGGAGTGGTCCGATAAAGTGATATTATGTATACAGGAACTCTTGACCCTGTGGAGACAGGATGCATTTGTGTAAAACAAATCTATTCTAGAATAGGACTGTTGTGAGTTTCAGAAAAAAGTATAGTCTTTTTCCTTTAGGTGTTGGGCTCTCCAGATATCCACCAAACCTATTTCCCTTGTTAATGCGGCCAGGATTTTAGATGCTGTTTTATTTGTCGAGGTTGCCCCGATGAGCGATTTCTCAGGGGATGGGGCGCTGTGTTAAGCTTTCCTCCAAGTAGTAGCTGACCCTGGGGGAGCTCTGCAATTTTCAGAAAAAGCTTTTTAAAGAAGTTTTCTTGTTGAGTGTTAGGGGCATAAATATTAACAAAATGGATTAACATACCTTGAATTTTGGCTGACATCCTCACATATCTTCCTTGCAACCCTCCCTCTGTCAACTCTATTGTCAATTGTAGGCCTTTCCACAGTAGAATCGCCACCCCCACCCTTTTGGATTTGGGATGAGAGGCTGCTGTCACTTGATCCACCCAAGCTCTACGCAGCTTTAGGTGCTCGGTCATGGGTAAGTGTGTTTCTTGAAGGAAGATCACATCCCCCTGTAATTTTCTAAGTTCTTGTAACATTCTTGTATGTTTTATTTGGGAGTTAATTCCCTTCACGTTATATGAGCACATTTTTAAATAAGCCATTGTGCCGTCTGGGGAGACACAGGGAGAGAAAGGGGGTGGCAATACCCCAAGGTGTGTGTTTACCATTAATTCGTTTCATCCCCCCCTCCCATTCCGGAGTGCAATTATACATTTTCTACTACATTGTACATTAATCTGACTGTCCAAAACTGTGCAAACTATGAACATTACCAAAAATAAAACAACCTTTAACCTAGGGTGATTGTAAACTGGTAACAATACTATAAGACCAACACTGGTCTTATGAACAAAGAACAGTGAGAAAACTATAGATTGTCAAGTTACACATTACTTCTCTACTTATTTAATGTATAAACTACCTTACTATTGCTTCCTAAGTGATTCCCCAAGCCCCTGTCCCTTTAAAATGAGAGAGGGTGGGGGGTAGCCTAGCTACTCTTGTGTTGTGAGGTGTTATACAACACCCACTGTCTCTATATTAGAGGCTCAGAGAAGTTTTGGTGTTCGCTCTGAATAATATGTTACGCCACTGAGACCAGGGATCAAATCAACCCCTCCAAAACCCGTCTCATCCATCTTTCCTATGATCACCTCCAAACACCCCCATACACGTCCCAGATTATGAATGGTTACATCTTTGAAAGAAGAGTGCAGTTCCCCTTATCAGTTTTCTTGCGTGGGGTTCCTATTACCTTAAACTGGGGGAGTTGGATCAGCCAGTCCCATGATTCCCAGAGTGGCTTGCATTATTTTCTCCTTCTCAATAATCAACTGTCCAATCGGGCACCTTTAAAAGTCTGCTATAAAGAGTCCTGGGCTATGTGCTTTCACTATGGTGCTCCTCCTAGAGTTAGAGACACCCCTCCCTCATTTCATGGACTAGAGTCGCTGTTATTAATAATTTTCAGGGGGACGTGGCATCCCACCCTCAGCCCCTCCCAAATGAGTGCGTGTTGAGATGAATGACTCTCTCCTATTTAGTGCCTCCCTAGCTGAAAGAGCCCTTTACTTACCCATCTGAGTTATTTATCTCCCAGTTAGATTTATTTATTTATTTTAAACTGTAGAGGTTGGAGCGTAGGCACTTGACATATCTCCCTTTTCCTCCACTTCCCTCCACCCCCATCCTGCCCCCTCCCATTAACCAATAATCTGTCCAAAGCAATTACAACCCCTTTTGCAGGGTAGGTCATATCTTTTAAAATATAGACTTATCTGTTAAGTCCTTCAAACAGTCAGTGTTTTGGTTCTCCTGGGAGAGCAAAGGGCTCTTCTACCATCCCTCTTCTGCTTCATCGGTTGTTGCTTGTGTGACTCGTCTCCAATTCAGTGATGCTGTGAGGGTCTAGAAGGAAAATTGGGGCTTAGGTGGTTTTCTCTCTTCTCGGCTCTCTGGATGATCTTCCCTGCATCTTTCACCAACATCTTTGGTACTGATCCAGGTCGTACCCTCTAAAAGCCTCTCCCCGCCGTATGCCACACATTTTTCTGTAGGTTCTGCTTAAGGATTTCCATCTCCAGATTGGGTAACTCAATACTCCATTCTTTTAAAAGTGGCAATGCTTCCAGCAGGTTTATGAAGGTCTTAGGGCCTGAGTCCACGTGGACCGTAGCCTGGCTGGGAACTACTGTAAGGCCGGGGAGAAATCTTGCTAGAAAAAAAATGTTGTTTCCCTGATACTTCAGGTCCCAGAGTCGCCACGCTTCTCTAAGAATCCATTCTTTGTTTGGAATAGGACCATCCGGATGATCCACGATCTGGGCCTTGCATCAGCATTTATGGGCTTTGGCCTAGGAGCAGTGACCCCAGTCCATGGTTAGTCGAGGTCGGATGGGATTGTGAGTACTGACCGCAACAGGTGCTGCATAAAATCAATGGGAGTCATAAATCCCTCCTCCGCTCCCTCCGGTATTCCGTGAATACAGAAGTTGTTGCGACAGGAGTGGTTTTCAATATCCTCCAGCCTGGCCTTAGTTTCCTGATCTTTCTGCAACAAATATAGTAATACTCTATCTCCCGTATCTTGCGACTCTGATAACTCTAAGATTTTAACTGTATTTTCTGCCACTTTACAGTCTATGTTCTTTATATCTTGCCTTAGGTCCGTGATAGAAGAATCGATTTTTTGTACCGATGACAGTATTTTCTGGAGAGTTCGTTCTGCCTTTCTAGGGAGTAGGAGTTCACTATCTTCTGTATCAATTGAGGACTTGGAGAGAGGGTATGATTGCGCCGAGCGTGGGCCGTGAAGCCCTCCATTTCTTCATCCAACGTGAGTTGCTTTAACTTCGTCAGTGAGGTATTATTTTTTGCCATTTTCAGCTTGTTGCTTCTGGTAGCCATTCTGGAACGTAGATCTTGCCACCAAAATTTGAATTTTTGTCAGTTTGGGGGAGGATTAACTTCGGTTTTGTAGACGGGTCCTGGAGCTCTCAGGTTTTAGTCTCCCATTCGTCCCATGACATCACCGGAAGTCCCAAATTCTATGTTTCTAATGCAGTCTACTTTTTCATGATTGATTTTGACTGAGCTATTCCTCTCTCTAATTTTGGTATAACCAAACGCAGAGTAAAACTCCAGTTTCTGTGTAATTCAGTAAGCTCGAAGTTGCACAGTAGTTTTATATTTCTATGATGCCAGAGATTTGAAATGTTGGGAAGAATTTCTTCTTATTTGACACTACTGAGCGCTGCTAAAATTCTTGGTTCGAACAGGAGCTTCTGGCTGAGTTAATGAAAGCACTTGCAACATTCACAAGCTTATTTGCAGCATTACAAAGTAAGTTTAAAAAATCCATCTCTGAACTTGATTGTTTTTCCTGCCTGATTAGTCACTGGTACCTGTTTATTACATACAAACATATGAAATTGGCAGCAGAAACAGGCCACATGGTTTATCAAGTCTGCTCGAGTGTGCAGCTAGCCTCTCATTTTGCAGCTGCCCCTCTTGCCCCCCATCACAGTACCCTTACCCTGTCCCAACCCTCTTAAAACTGCCCACCATCTTACAGGATACCAGCTCTTCTGGTAAGGTGTCTCACTTGCCCACCACACTTTCTGGAGAAAAATGTCTCCTTACCTCCCTCCTAAATCTTCCCCCCACAAATTATAACTGATTTTGGAATCAAACTTCTGGTTGTAATAACTTAATTTGGAAGTATGACTTAATTCTGTTGTTTTAAAACATAATTTTTACATTACTTTATGATCAAGTCACTGAATGTATTTAAGCATACTCCAATTAACCATAAAAACTAATTTAAAACTTAAAATTTAAAGGAAAACAGTGGATATTTCCCTAACCTCCCCTGCCGCATCCCAAGTCCCCGATTTGCATTTTCACCTACCTCCTGATGTAGTTTTTAAGTTTATTGTTTTCATCCGTGGCTTCCAGTTTAAAAGAATGTCTGAAGCCATCTTGTGGCTGCAGCACACATCTCTCGCTGTCTTAATGCTAGTATGCCCTGCTGACCAATGGCAGAGTCAGAAGGGTGCATTAGCATAGCGTGAGCGTGGAATGCATGTGGCAGCTGCGAGATGGCTGGGGACATTCTTTTAAACCAGAAGCCACGGACACAAATAAACATAAAAACTACATCAGGAGGTATATTTTGACATTTTTAATTTAAGGTGAAAATTCGAATTAAGGCCGTGGGATGCTGCAGGGGAGGTTTGGGAAATGTCCACGTTTTTTCTTTAGAATTCATCTTTGGACTAGTGACACATTTTTGCTTATTTTATTCTATTTAAAGCCCTAATAGAGAAGGCATATATATTCCTAGTCTCATTGTAGTGGGAAAGAAATAATGTGATCTAATTCTCATCTTGCATATTCTTAGTCTGTAATTCACATCTTAATTTGTAACAAATAATATATTTAATGGTCTACATTTCATTTTAAAGTGGCAAGACTCTTCAGGAACATGCAGAAATGGACAGTCGTCTGACAAGTTTCCCATGGGGACTCCATAGATTCCCTTTATCAGCGAGGAGCAGGAAGCGGAGGAAAGAGGAAACAGAAGAGAAACAGAAGACATCAGAGAAGTTAAGAGTAAAGAGCAAAGGCCAATAGAGAATACAGATCAAATGCAGATCAAAGAACCAACTTAAAGTGAAGAAGGATGAGGTTCTAAAGAACCTAAGCTGAATCAAGTGGGGACAAGCAGGTAAAAAGATTGACAAAGAGATACTGTTTTTTAATTTGCAATCTGCAATATTTAATTTAAAAGGTTTTATGTTATTGGATCAGGGAGTCTGGGAATTTTAAAAGAAAGGAGATTGAACCTTGCCATTACAAGTTTAAAACTGTTACAGTTTATCATAGTTATATGCATATAATAATAATTATACAATTAAGGCTTAGTTAATTGAAATCTCTAGTAAGTGAAATATTTGGACAACTTTGGTTATCTTTGTCGAGGCATCTTTAATTGTGTAAACATTATTTTAAGACTACAAGGCCCTCATTCAAGTATAATTTTTAATAAATCAGGATGAGACCTAGTGCAACAAAAGAGAATAACTCGGTCTTAATTATGGACTGTGAAAGCAAAAGTAAATCACATAAAAAGAAACTTCAGTCCATGGAAGCTATTTTAGTAGAACTAAGGGGAGATAATTAAAAACAACAAAAATTAAATAAAAATTGTCCCAAAGAATTTAAAGATAAGCTGGATTCAGCCCAGCCCAAAGCAGTAAACGTTATGGGGAAAATAATGTCAACCCCAGCAGGGAATGTTTCTTGCTAATGTTCTATACAATCATCCACAATTGATTTTAATGGAAAATTGGATGCTATTCCAGTTGATTCTGGTACTAGAGTCAATGAAAACAACTTATCACAAGACATTGAGGACTTACAGTCCAATGAAATATTTCTAGATTGTACAAAAAATGGGGCCAATAAAGTGGGTAATTCTCCTTTAACTCCCAAAGCTTCCAACATTCAGAGTTCATTGGTCCAGAATGCTCTAAATGGACAAGATTAACCGAATACTTCTCTTTTTATGAACTCCAATATTGCTGAGTGGTGAATGAGGGCATTTTTGTTCACAAGTTACCTTAGTAGCCAGGGACAAGGTAGTGGAGGATATTGCCCCACTTCCAAATTATCTCTGGAAAGTCAGATCAGGTCATTTGGATGCAAAAAATAAGGAATGACCAGATAATTTATTTATTTAGTTAGTTTTTAATATTGCCTACTTTCAGGCATGGCCCAGGAGAGTTACAGATATGAATGATCCAGCAAATACAAAATACTAATTGAGCAGAGATAGAACAAATAAAATAAGTCAGAAATAATACAAGTGTAGTGGCATGAAAGTACAGGAAAATACAACAGGAGAGGTAAATCAAATCAAATCAAAATGTATTTATAGTGTGCTTTTCTTAAACCAAGGCGCATACACACTACAATATGAAACTAAGTATACAGTCTAAAAATATACAAAATAAAAAGGCAGCAATATAAACTCGCGCTAGATCGAATAAATACGTTTTTAATGAAGACTTGAAAGACTCGGTGGACAGGCACTCTCTAATCCGAAGAGGTAGACAGTTTCACAGGGTCAGGGCTACAAAAGAAAAGGCCCTAGTGCCTGATGTTTGAAGACGGACCCTGGGAACCTCTAGCAATCCCTCATCAGCGGAGCGAAGCAGGTGGGAAGGGAAGTAATGCCGAAGGAGGTCTTGCAAGTAACCCGGTCCCTGTCTGTGTAGGGTCTTATAGGTCAGTGATATTATGTATACAGGAACTCTTGACCCTGTGGAGACAGGATGCATTTGTGTAAAACAAATCTATTCTAGAATAGGACTGTTGTGAGTTTCAGAAAAAAGTATAGTCTTTTTCCTTTAGGTGTTGGGCTCTCCAGATATCCACCAAACCTATTTCCCTTGTTAATGCGGCCAGGATTTTAGATGCTGTTTTATTTGTCGAGGTTGCCCTGATGAGCGATTTCTCAGGGGATGGGGCGCTGTGTTAAGCTCTCCTCCAAGTAGTAGCTGACCCTGGGGGAGCTCTGCAATTTTCAGAAAAAGCTTTTTAAAGAAGTTTTCTTGTTGAGTGTTAGGGGCATAAATATTAACAAAATGGATTAACATTCCTTGAATTTTGGCTGACATCCTCACATATCTTCCTTGCAACCCTCCCTCTGTCAACTCTATTGTCAGTTGTAGGCCTTTCCGCAGTAGAATCGCCACCCCCACCCTTTTGGATTTGGGATGAGAGGCTGCTGTCACTTGATCCACCCAAGCTCTACGCAGCTTTAGGTGCTCGGTTATGGATAAGTGTGTTTCTTGAAGGAAGATCACATCCCCCTGTAATTTTCTAAGTTCTTGTAACATTCTTGTATGTTTTATTTGGGAGTTAATTCCCTTCACGTTATATGAGCACATTTTTAAACAAGCCATTGTGCCGTCTGGGGAGACACAGGGAGAGAAAGGGGGTGGCAATACCCCAAGGTGTGTGTTTACCATTAATTCGTTTCATCCCCCCCTCCCATTCCGGAGTGCAATTATACATTTTCTACTACATTGTACATTAATCTGACTGTCCAAAACTGTGCAAACTATGAACATTACCAAAAATAAAACAACCTTTAACCTAGGGTGATTGTAAACTGGTAACAATACTATAAGACCAACACTGGTCTTATGAACAAAGAACAGTGAGAAAACTATAGATTGTCAAGTTACACATTACTTCTCTACTTATTTAATGTATAAACTACCTTACTATTGCTTCCTAAGTGATTCCCCAAGCCCTGTCCCTTTAAAATGAGAGAGGGTGGGGGGTAGCTTAGCTACTCTTGTGTTGTGAGGAGTTATACAACACCCACTGTCTCTATATTAGAGGCTCAGAGAAGTTTTGGTGTTCGCTCTGAATAATATGTTACGCCACTGAGACCAGGGATCAAATCAACCCCTCCAAAACCCGTCTCATCCATCTTTCCTATGATCACCTCCAAACACCCCCCCCATACACGTCCCAGATAATGAATGGTTACATCTTTGAAAGAAGAGTGCAGTTCCCCTTATCAGTTTTCTTGCGTGGGGTTCCTATTACCTTAAACTGGGGGAGTTGGATCAGCCAGTCCCATGATTCCCAGAGTGGCTTGCATTATTTTCTCCTTCTCAATAATCAACTGTCCAATCGGGCACCTTTAAAAGTCTGCTATAAAGAGTCCTGGGCTATGTAGCTCACTATGGTGCTCCTCCTAGAGTTAGAGACACCCTCCCTCATTTCATGGACTAGAGTCGCTGTTATTAATAATTTTCAGGGGGCGTGGCATCCCACCTCAGCCCCTCCCAAATGAGTGCGTGTTGAGATGAATGACTCTCCTATTTAGTGCCTCCCTAGCTGAAAGAGCCCTTTACTTACCCATCTGAGTTATTTATCTCCCAGTTAGATTTATTTATTTATTTTAAACTGTAGAGGTTGGAGCTAGGCACTTGACATATCTCCCTTTCCTCCACTTCCTCCACCCCCATCCTGCCCCTCCTGTTAACCAATAATCTGTCCAAAGCAATTACAACCCCTTTAGCAGGGTAGGTCATATCTTTTAAAATATAGACTTATCTGTTAAGTCCTTCAAACAGTCAGTGTTTTGGTTCTCCTGGGAGAGCAAAGGGCTCTTCTACCATCCCTCTTCTGCTTCATCGGTTGTTGCTTGTGTGACTGTCTCCAATTCAGTGATGCTGTGAGGGTCTAGAAGGAAAATTGGGGCTTAGGTGGTTTTCTCTTCTCGGCTCTCTGGATGATCTTCCCTGCATCTTTCACCAACATCTTTGGTACTGATCCAGGTCGTACCTCTAAAAGCCTCTCCCCCGTATGCCACACATTTTCTGTAGGTTCTGCTTAAGGATTTCCATCTCCAGATTGGGTAACTCAATACTCCATTCTTTTAAAAGTGGCAATGCTTCCAGCAGGTTTATGAAGGTCTTAGGGCCTGAGTCCACGTGGACCCGTAGCCTGGCTGGGAACTACTGTAAGGCCGGGGAGAAATCTTGCTAGAAAAATGTTGTTTCCCTGATACTTCAGGTCCCAGAGTCGCCACGCTTCTCTAAGAATCCATTCTTTGGTTTGGAATAGGACCATCCGGATGATCCACGATCTGGGCCTTGCATCAGCATTTATGGGCTTTGGCGCCAAGGAGCAGTGACCCCAGTCCATGGTTAGGTCGAGGTCGGATGGGATTGTGAGTACTGACCGCAACAGGTGCTGCATAAAATCAATGGGAGTCATAAATCCCTCCTCCGCTCCCTCCGGTATTCCGTGAATACAGAAGTTGTTGCGACAGGAGTGGTTTTCAATATCCTCCAGCCTGGCCTTAGTTTCCTGATCTTTCTGCAACAAATATAGTAATACTTCATCTCCCGTGATTCTATGCACTCTGATAACTCTGAGATTTTAACTGTATTTTCTGCCACTTTACAGTCTATGTTCTTTACATCTTGCCTTAGGTCCGTGATAGAAGAATCGATTTTTTGTACCGATGACAGTATTTTCTGGAGAGTTCGTTCTGCCTTTCTAGGAGTAGGAGTTCACTATCTTCTGTATCAATTGAGGACTTGGAGGGTATGATTGCGCCGAGCTGCAGTGAAGCCCTCCATTTCTTCATCCAACGTGAGTTGCTTTAACTTCGCAGTGAGGTATTATTTTTGCCATTTTCAGCTTGTTGCTTTGGTAGCCATTCTGGAACGTAGATCTTGCCACCAAAATTTGAATTTTTGTCAGTTTGGGGGAGGATTAACTTCGGTTTTGTAGACGGGTCCTGGAGCTCTCAGGTTTTAGTCTCCCATTCGTCCCATGACATCACCGGAAGTCCCAAATTCTATGTTTCTAATGCAGTCTACTTTTTCATGATTGATTTTGACTGAGCTATTCTTCTCTAATTTTGGTATAACCAAACGCAGAGTAAAACTCCAGTTTCTGTGTAATTCAGTAAGCTCGAAGTTGCACAGTAGTTTTATATTTCTATGATGCCAGAGATTTGAAATGTTGGGAAGAATTCTTCTTATTTGACACTACTGAGCGCTAAAATTTTGGTTCAACAGGAGCTTCTGGCTGAGTTAATGAAAGCACTTGCAACATTCACAAGCTTATTTGCAGCATTACAAAGTAAGTTTAAAAAATCCATCTCTGAACTTGATTGTTTTTCCTGCCTGATTAGTCACTGGTACCTGTTTATTACATACAAACATATGAAATTGGCAGCAGAAACAGGCCACATGGTTTATCAAGTCTGCTCGAGTGTGCAGCTAGCCTCTCATTTTGCAGCTGCCCCTCTTGCCCCCCCATCACAGTACCCCTTACCCTGTCCCAACCCCTCTTAAAACTGCCCACCATCTTACAGGATACCAGCTCTTCTGGTAAGGTGTTCCACTTGCCCACCACACTTTCTGAGAAAAAATGTCTCCTTACCTCCCTCCTAAATCTTCCCCCCACAAATTATAACTGATTTTGGAATCAAACTTCTGGTTGTAATAACTTAATTTGGAAGTATGACTTAATTCTGTTGTTTTAAAACATAATTTTTACATTACTTTATGATCAAGTCACTGAATGTATTTAAGCATACTCCAATTAACCATAAAAACTAATTTAAAACTTAAATTTAAAGGAAAACAGTGGATATTTCCCTAACCTCCCTGCATCCCAAGTCCCCGATTTGCATTTTCACCTACCTCCTGATATAGTTTTAAGTTTATTGTTTTCATCCATGTTTCCAGTTTAAAAGAATGTCTGAAGCCATCTTGTGGCTGCAGCACACATCTCTCGCTTTCTTAATGCTAGTATGCCCTGCTGACCAATGGCAGAGTCAGAAGGGTGCATTAGCATAGCGTGAGCGTGGAATGCATGTGGCAGCTGCGAGATGGCTGGGGACATTCTTTTAAACCAGAAGCCACGGACACAAATAAACATAAAAACTACATCAGGAGGTATATTTTGACATTTTTAATTTAAGGTGAAAATTCGAATTAAGGCCGTGGGATGCTACAGGGGAGGTTTGGGAAATGTCCACGTTTTTTCTTTAGAATTCATCTTTGGACTAGTGACACATTTTTGCTTATTTTATTCTATTTAAAGCCCTAATAGAGAAGGCATATATATTCCTAGTCTCATTGTAGTGGGAAAGAAATAATGTGATCTAATTCTCATCTTGCATATTCCTAGTCTGTAATTCACATCTTAATTTGTAACAAATAATATATTTAATGGTCTACATTTGATTTTAAAGTGGCAAGACTCTTCAGGAACATGCAGAAATGGACAGTCGTCTAACAAGTTTCCCATGGGGACTCCATAGATTCCCTTTATCAGCGAGGAGCAGGAAGCGGAGGAAAGAGGAAACAGAAGAGAAACAGAAGACATCAGAGAAGTTAAGAGTAAAGAGCAAAGGCCAATAGAGAATACAGATCAAATGCAGATCAAAGAACCAACTTAAAGTGAAGAAGGATGAGGTTCTAAAAAACCTAAGCTGAATCAAGTGGGGACAAGCAGGTAAAAAGATTGACAAAGAGATACTGTTTTTTAATTTGCAATCTGCAATATTTAATTTAAAAGGTTTTATGTTATTGGATCAGGGAGTTTGGGAATTTTAAAAGAAAGGAGATTGAACCTTGCCATTACAAGTTTAAAACTGTTACAGTTTATCATAGTTATATGCATATAATAATAATTATACAATTAAGGCTTAGTTAATTGAAATCTCTAGTAAGTGAAATATTTGGACAACTTTGGTTATCTTTGTCGAGGCATCTTTAATTGTGTAAACATTATTTTAAGACTGCAAGGCCCTCATTCAAGTATAATTTTTAATAAATCAGGATGAGATCTAGTGCAACAAAAGAGGATAACTCGGTCTTAATTATGGACTGTGAAAGCAAAAGTAAATCACATAAAAAGAAACTTCAGTCCATGGAAGCTATTTTAGTAGAACTAAGGGGAGATAATTAAAAACAACAAAAATTAAATAAAAAGTGTCCCAAAGAATTTAAAGATAAGCTGGATTCACCCAGCCCAAAGCAGTAAACGTTATGGGGAAAATAATGTCAACCCCAGCAGGGAATGTTTCTTGCTAATGTTCTATACAATCATCCACAATTGATTTTAATGGAAAATTGGATGCTATTCCAGTTGATTCTGGTACTAGAGTCAATGAAAACAACTTATCACAAGACATTGAGGACTTACAGTCCAATGAAATATTTCTAGATTGTACAAAAAATGGGGCCAATAAAGTGGGTAATTCTCCTTTAACTCCCAAAGCTTCCAACATTCAGAGTTCATTGGTCCAGAATGCTCTAAATGGACAAGATTAACCGAATACTTCTCTTTTTATGAACTCCAATATTGCTGAGTGGTGAATGAGGGCATTTTTGTTCACAAGTTACCTTAGTAGCCAGGGACAAGGTAGTGGAGGATATTGCCCCACTTCCAAATTATCTCTGGAAAGTCAGATCAGGTCATTTGGATGCAAAAAATAAGGAATGACCAGATAATTTATTTATTTAGTTAGTTTTTAATATTGCCTACTTTCAGGCATGGCCCAGGAGAGTTACAGATATGAATGATCCAGCAAATACAAAATACTAATTGAGCAGAGATAGAACAAATAAAATAAGGCAGAAATAATACAAGTGTAGTGGCATGAAAGTACAGGAAAATACAACAGGAGAGGTAAATCAAGTCAAATCAAAATGTATTTATAGTGTGCTTTTCTTAAACCAAGGCGCATACACACTACAATATGAAACTAAGTATACAGTCTAAAAAATGTACAAAATAAAAAGGCAGCAATATAAACTCACGCTAGATCGAATAAATACGTTTTTAATGAAGACTTGAAAGACTCGGCGGACAGGCACTCTCTAATCCGAAGAGGTAGACAGTTTCACAGGGTCAGGGCTACAAAAGAAAAGGACCTAGTGCCTGATGTTTGAAGATGGACCCTGGGAACCTCTAGCAATCCCTCATCAGCGGAGCGAAGCAGGTGGGAAGGGAAGTAATGCCGAAGGAGGTCTTGCAAGTAACCCGGTCCCTGTCTGTGTAGGGTCTTATAGGTCAGCAATGTGACCTTGAAAGTGATCTTCCATCGCACCGGCAGCCTGTGCAGTTCGCGCAGCACAGAAGTGATATGGCTAGTTCTTGATAACCCCTGTCAGCAACCTGGTTGCAGCGTTCTGCACCAGCTGCAGGCAATGGAGATCTACCCCCGGCCACCCTAGGTATGGAGCATTACAGTAATCAAGACAAGAGGACACTAAGGCATGGACCAACACAGGGAGATCCTCAGGTGCAACAAGGTACTTTATTTGGGCAATGTTTCTCAGATGATAGAATGAGCACTTGACAATTGCTGACACCTGAGCTTTCAGTGTCAGTTCATTGTCAAGCACAATGCTCAGATTTTGCACCCATTCAGAAGGTCTCAACTGGTTGCCCCCAAGCACAAGGCCAGACGGTTGCCCAGGAGTCAACTTCTCTGCCTGCTGACCTGGGTCCACTACTAACACCTCAGTCTCATCTGGATTTAGTCTCAACCAATTAGCACCCATCCAGTCCTGAATCTCAGCGAGGCAGTTAAAGACCGAGACTGCACAATTTTTTTTCTTCGGGTACAAAGACATGTATTGCTGAGTATCATCTGCATAGCAATGAAAACTCAGCCCATACCACCTTATAATGTCTTCTAACAGCAACATATACACCATGAATAACATGGGGGACAGCACGGAACCCTGTGGCACCACACAGAACAGGGCAAAGGGGGCCGAGGAAAAGACCCCCGACACCACCCTCTGAGTCCTGCCTGTTAGGAAAGAAAGAAACCATCTGAGGACTGTCCCAGATAGTCCACAGAGCAGCCACAGGTGTTCCAGCAGCACCCCATGATCCATGGTGTCAAATGCTGCTGAGAGATCAAGGAGGACTAAGACTGAACAACTCCTCCGATCTCTCATTATCAGGAGATCATTAAGTACCCGAACCAGTGCTGTCTCTGTACTATGCCTCTTCCTGAAACCAGACTGAAGAGGATCATAGACTTCATGGGTGGTAAGAAAGTTCTCGAGCTGTGACGTGACTACCTTCTCAATAACCTTGCCCACAAAGGGCAGGTTAGAGACAGGTCTGTAGTTCGCAAGACAGTCTGGGTCACAGGAAGGTTTCTTTAAAAGGGGTGTCACCATGGCCTCCTTCAAAAGATCTGGAAACACCCCTTGGTCCAGTGAACACCAGACTATCACAGCAAGGATCAGTCCAATGACATCCAAACACCCCACAAGGAGGCAGGTTGTACCAGGATCCAAACTACAGTAAGTCGGTCGCAGATCTTGAACAATCTTCACAATGTCCACGATCGCTGGTTGGTCAAAATCTGTCCAGATAGACCGGATGGCTGCATCTTCGCATCAACCACCGCCATACTCATTTGAATGAGTCAGGCAGATTTCTGACCTGATGGAGGATGCCTTATCTGCAAAGAACTGAGCGAACTCCTCACACTTAGTTTGTGAAAATGCTTGCCAGCCCCGGAGGCAGGCTGGATTGCACAACCTGTCCACGGTCTGGAAGAGCTGGACCAGTTGGTTCCTTGCTGCAGCAATCTCCTGGATAGGAACTCTGCCTTCTTACAGGAGATTTCTGATTGATAGTCTGAATAATGGACCGTCAACCTAAGTCTGTCCTCCTCCAGGCCAGATTTCCACCAAGAATGTTCCAACCTTTGTCCAGTTCTCCTCAACTCCCTCAAAGTCTCATCAAACCAAGGGAACTGAGGGTGGAGAGAGAGAGAGAGGGTGAACTTGAACAGGTGCTACAGAATCCAGGGCTCTCAGTACTACACTATTATAGTGCACTACCAGGTCTCCCGGGTCCAAGCATTCCATTGGCCTACTCGATAGGTCCAGCACCACCATCAGACCCTCAGGGGTAACATCCCTCAAAGGGCAGTACTGGACCATCTCCAAAGGGGTGGGTCTCACAGGGGGAGCCACAAAACTGAACCTTATAGAGTGATGGTCTGACCAACCGACTGGTTCCACCACCAAATCAGTGGCCTCCATCCCCAGGAGGAACACCAGGTCCAAGGAATGACCCTGAATATGGGTTGCAGCAGTAACTACCTGTGTGAAGCCTAACAAATTCATCAGTTAGAGGAAGTTCTGTCCAAAATGCGAGAGTTCATCATCGACCCAGGCATTGAAAGTCACAACATATAGCAATCAGAGAGAACAGCTGCAAGAGATTAAGGAAAATATACAAAGTAAGTGCTCAGATTGGTGTGGAGGAAGTAGAAGCACCAGATTGGTGAGATTACTGTGGTAGATAGCTGCACATGCATTTATCATTACACTAGGAATTTGTGAAGCTCACTTTTGAAAGTCCGGTGGGACTCTAAGCATCTTATTGACAGTGGTAGGGAGTTCCAAAGCTTGGGTGCAAGTATTGCGAAGCCTGCTCATGCATTTTGGTTGAGCATTTGGGGATGTCCAGTAGTGACCTTTCAGAGGACCTCAGAGGATAGGCTTGTGTGGCTTGGACTAGCAAACTAGCCAGTGTAACTGGTATGCCAGATTGAAAGCGATTGTCAGTAGTGCAGGCAGTCGAGTACTGATGGAAAGCAGTAGGGGAGAGCCATCCCAGGCTTGAGTAGAGGTCACAATGATGGGTTAGCCTAGTTACAGAGAGAGCAAAATGACAGATGTTGTTGTAGCATGTATTCCATTTACTAAAGCAGATATCACTTAGGATTATCCCATAGCCTTAAAGTTTTTATCCTGGAACATAGATGGCTTAGCCTCTAAGCTAGCTGATAAAAATTTCATGACATGTGTTCTTTAACCTGATATCATTATGTTACAAAAGACATAGGCCGGGATATTCAGACTTTGCCAGGCTGTGGTGCAAGCCTGGGCGCAGCTCAACTTGGCTGTGCAGGGGCGTTGACTGGGCGATATTCAACGGAGCTGCATCATGGCACAGCATCGTTGAATATTGCACCCTGGCCACCCGCAGTGCACATGGCGCAGTGGCACTGCGTCAGCGCTAGTGGCCAGAGTGGAGCAGGGGGATGCGCTAGCGCAAGTTCCGTTGCGCTATGTGCAACAACTGCGATATTCAAAAGTGTACATGCAAATGGGGCCATAATGTATGCAATGCGCAAATGGGTCCATTTGCATGTCATTATGGCTCCATTTGCATGCAGGTGCACTGATCCCCGGCGACTAATGCTTGGCACCCTGCCAGGCAGCAGCCGTTGGGGACCGACGCCCCCTGCACAGCACGGCAATGTGCCCCTCTGCCTGATCGTGGGCATATGTAGATTCACTAAATCGTCCAATATCCCTGGTGGTCCAGTGGACCGCTTGCAGCCTGATCACGGCTTCAGTGTAAAAATATATGTCCAATATCCCTGGTGGTCCAGTGGACCGCTTGCAGCCTGATCACGGGCTTCAGTGTAAAAAAATATGTCCAATATTCCTGGTGGTCCAGTGGACCGCTCGCGCTTCAGTGTAGAAATATATGTCCAATATCCCTGGTGGTCCAGTGGACTGCTCGTCGCCCGATCGCGGGCATATGTGATAATAAGGAGATCTCCACGGTACCCCCTCCCCACCCGCCCACTGAGCCACACTGCCCTGCTCCCCCCCTGTCAGCGGCGGGTGGCAGCACCCCACCAGCCTGCCGCCCCACTGCTCACCAACTGACAGTGTACAGTAGGGCTGTATGCCCATTGGTCCACAGCGTGAGCCAATGGGCGTGCAGCCCGTACCGTACTACACAGTCCAGATATGTGAATGGACCCTTCTCAGTATCCAGGCCATGGTGGGCAGTTGATCCCCTCAAGCTGCCGGACTATGGTATTTTCCAGATAACAGCTAAGAGATCTGCTAAGTCCGGTAGGAACAGGATCGGCTTACTTATAGCAGTTAAATTACAGATGAAGCACATTTCTTTGTTATATACCATTAGTTTTGATAATTTACTAGTTGTGAAAGTCTTGGGTTTAACACAGAAGCTGCTATACATAAATACTTATATTCCACCCATTTAAACCATTGTGTTAGCTCTAAGGATGAGAAAACAAATGAAGCAGATAACCACCTAATAAGAATTCTTCAGGATTTGGACTTAGTCTTTATTAATGGAAGAAGTGCTAGATACAGGGAAGGAAATTTTACACACCACTCAATAAATGGAGCCTCAACGATTGATTTATTTGTCACATATGTTAATGCCCTGGACAAAGTTATCGATCTTGAAATTTTGGAAAGAATGGAATCCCCACATTTCCCTGTACAGGTGCATCTAAATTATGTGAGACAGCCAGAGATGTACTCAAATGATGTCTCAAACACTGTAGAAGCCTTTAATTCCAGAAGACGGAAATGAATGCAGTTTAATCTCCAGCAAACAGAATGCTGCCTAAATTCAGTGCGCGTTCAGAAATATAGACAGGGGGCCTGATTTTAAAAGGGCAAACTTTGGCGCAAGGTACCTGCACCAAATGGGTGTGATGCAAGTAGTACCTTGCTTCAAAGTCTGCAGCAGTCCTGATTTTCTAACGCAGGCTGCATCAACATCAGGATGCCTTGTGCCTAAGCTGCCCTGCACCACCCTTGTGGCAGAAGCACCCCTCCGCCAAGTCGCAAGGGGACTTGTGCCACAGTGGGGCTACACCATCCCCTTTTTTTTTTGAATTTTGGAAGCCCTACCATGGACGCAACAGCGGGCTCAGGCTAGACCAGTCAGGAGGAGGAGGTCTAAGGGCCATTTGCCACTGCCAGACATTGTGATGGTTGGGGTTGCAGGACTTGCCAGGAAGGAGCCAGGGGCAGAAACGGCATGAGAGGTGCGCTAGGGGACATCTGGGACATGGCAGCACTGTCAGGGTGGTGAGGTGGCACATGGCCGGGGTGCCATGGGCAATGGCAGACAGACAATCAGCCCAGGTAGTGGGGGATTGACAGGGATGGACCATGATCTGGGCCCCAGTTGGCACAACCCAGGCTCTTGTCCCATAGGTGCCACACTCCTAAACCCTGTAGGTGGGAAGCAGTGGGTTGAGGGCAGGGTGGTGGAGGAAAATGTTCTCCTGGCACCATAACAGTCCCTGGTACCCAGCCCCCCCCCTGCATTGTGGCAGACTGACTACTGCCTACACAGTTGGGGACTGTGGTACCTCTGGGGCAGGTGCCAGGGCTGTACCCACCTGGGGCCAGGTCATGGTCTGTCCTTGCCAACCCCCCAGTACCCAGGCCGATTTGCTGTCTGTCTTTGCCCATGGCACCCCCACTTGGTGCCATCTCACCCCCCCCGACAGTGCTGCTGTGCCCCCTACACACTCAAGGGTACCCCCCTTGCTTTTTCTGCCCTCAGCCTCCTCCTGGCAGGCATATTTAACCCCCTTTTGTGGTCCCTCTAGTGTTGCACCGGGTGGGGGGAGAGATCCCTGTATCTAACCTTGCATGTGTGCCACATATTTGGCACAAGCCTGTGTCTGCGGCAACTCCTGGGTCTTTGGTGCAGGGCCTCCAGTTTTATAAAATTCGGCACAGGGTCCCTGATGCCCCCAGAGTTTGCTGCAGCCCTAGAGCGACACGACTTGCATCGCTGTAACGGCGCTTTTAAAATCAGGTACAAGATAATTTAGTTTCCTTGGATTTTTTAGATAGCATATATCATTGAGAGGGAGTTGTTAAACTTTATAGCCCCTCTCCTTTATAGACAGGTAAGTAATTTTCAGAAATTTGGGGCACATTGAGTGTTATTGTGGCACAAATCTTTGATTAATATCTGGGGTGGGATATTCAGAAGGGCTGCGCCTGGCGCAACACAGTTGCACCATGTGCAACCCACTGATGTGCCCCGGCGTGATATTCAAAGGGGGAAAGTTCGTGGCACAAATCCTGATGCGCCGGGGTGCATCAGTAAAGTATGCAGCGCAAGTAGGGAGGGCGTGCCCATGCATACTCCACACATCCCAATATTCAGCCGGGATGTGCTGAGCAGATGCAGGCGGAACCCCTACCTGCGCCACACACAGTTGAGCCAAGAAAAACAGGAGCAACAGCTGGCCACCCACAGGTGAGCCGCCGTATTGCAGGGCGCAACACAGCAGCTGCCAGCTGTGGGTGGCCACCTGAGCTCCTGCGGCACCATCTGTTGTGGTAGCGCCCACCCCACGCCCGATCGCGGGCATATGTTTTGAATTAAGTATGTCCAATATCTCTGGTGGTCCAGTGGACTGCTTCCAGCCCGATCGCGGGCATAAGTATAAAATAAACATCCAATATCCCTGGTGGTCCAGTGGACGCTTCCAGCAATCGCAGGCAAAAGTATAAAATAAAGTCACAGTATCCTGGTGGTCTAGTGGACCACTTCCTGTCCAATCATGGGCATAAGTATAAAATAAACATCCAATATCCCTGGTGGTTCAGTGGACGCTTCAGCCCGATCATGGGCATATGTAGTAAATACAGCGTAAAACCATCCCTGGTGGTCCAGCGGCCTACCCCCTCCCTACCGCCCACTGGGCCCCACCACCCGCTCCCCGCCAGCAGTGGGTGGCAGCTCCCATACAAGCCGTGGCCGCCCGCTGACTGACTGCGTACAGTATGAGCACACCCATTGGTCCTGGCGTGGGCAATGAGCTTTCTGAACAGTACTGTACTACACAGTCTAGATATGTAAATGGATTCATTCACATATCTGGACTGGCCACCACTGGGCATACAGCCGCATTTCACGCAGTCAGTCAGCGGGCAGCTGGGCAGCTTGTGGGCGGAGCTGTTACCCGCCGCTGATGGTGGGAGCGGGGTGGTGGGACTCAGGGGGTGGGTGGAGAGGGGGTACTGCTGGACCACCAGGGATGGTTTTTATGTTGTATTTACTACATATGCCCATGATCGGGCTGAAGCGGTCCACTGAACCACCAGGGATATTGGATGTTTATTTTATACTTATGCCCACGATTGGACAGGGAAGTGGTCCACTAGACCACCAGGGATACTGGATGTTTATTTTATACTTATGCCCGTGATCAGGCTGGGAGCGGTCCACTGGACCACCAGGGGTATTGGACAGTTTATTTAATTCATATGCCCACGATCGGGCTAGAAGCGGTCCATTGGACCACCAGGGATATTGGACGTTTATTTTATACTTATGCCTGCGATTTGGCTGGGAGTGGTCCACTGGACCACCAGGGATTTTGGACAGTTTATTTAATTCATATGCCCGTGATCGGTCATTGGAGCACGTTGTCAGTGGGGGCAGGGGGCGTCGCTCCCCGACGGCTGCTGCCTGGCAGGGCACCAGGTGCAAGTCGCCGGGAATTGGCACATCTGCATACAAATGGGGCCATAATGACATGCTAATGGCCCCATTTGCATCTTGTGTACATTATGGTCCCATTTGCATGTCCACAACTGAATATCGCAGTTGCTGCACCTACCGCAATGGCACTAGTGCTAGCGCATTCCCCTGCTCCTCACTGGCCACTTGCACTGGTGCAGTGCCACTGCGCCATGCGCAATGCGGGTGGCCACGGTGCCATATTCAACGGTGTGGAGCCATGGCGCAGCACCATTGAATATCACCCAGACCACACCCTGGCACATCCCAGTTGCACTGTGCCCGGCTTGTGCCCCTGCCTGGCGTAGTTCTGAATATCCCACCCCTTTACTACAAAGTTTTTATAGCTGGAGATTTTAATCCTAGGGCATCTTCAAATTATAATACCCTAAGTAATGATCTTCTAGATGATAAACACCAGGAAAAATCATGGAGGCACTGTGACTCTGCCTGCTGCACTTTTGTCTCCTAGCTAGCTACCTAAGTTAATAATGTCACTGTTTATTTTTCTTTTGAGCAAGTTTATTTTGTGAATCTGCTGAGTGTTGAATTGTTGCTTGATTTCTGCCTTCACATTGGTCTCTGTCTGTATAAATTGTTGCTCACTATTCTTGACTAGATTGTATGTACTGCCTCCACTCTTATGCTAATTTATTTATTTTTATTTATTTATTTGTATTTCGGATGACACCTTTGAGCCAAGGACTCTTTTACAAAGGTTTCACGTCAAGGCAATAAGGACAATAAGGTACAAAACATAATATGATCATTACAATGGAACTTAAGACCGGCCCAGTGGCGCTGAGGGTTGAGGCGCTGGACGCCACACCTCGCGCTGCACCGGTGACCCGGGTTCGGGGATGGACTTGGGTGGCGGGGGTCAGCGGGAGAGAGGAGGATCGGCGTCCAATGGATGCTCTCCTCCTCAGGGGCGGGTTACCAAGAGCGCATTCGCTCTGCATTCACCTCACGAGGCTGCTGGAAGCACCGGCAGTGGGAGGATGGAGGTGGCTTCGCTTGTCGGAGCCGGGAGGGAGGACGTCAGTGTGCATGAGGGTCTGCGCGTAAGCACGCCACTTACTGGGATGTACGCCCCAAGCGCAAGGCGCCCTGGGGAGTGGGGACGCAGGAGAAAACCGGAAAACCCCTCCGGCAGCCCTAGATGAAGGCCGCCCTAAGTCCACCTGGACCACCTACAGGACAGACCCCACTGTGCGAGGAGAGGAGGATGGGCACTCTAGGGGCAGATCCCTAAGGTAGGTACCGGGGGACATGAGCGGACGGAAGGAGGGGGCACCGGAGGTAGGAAGGAGGAGGATAAAGATAAAAATAAAAAAAAAACAAAAAAAAAACAAAACAATGGAACTAATGAAAAAAAAAAAGACAAATAAGGTTACAATAATAGCAGCCAAAGGCATTGTCAAGGAATTGTGTTACGAGTTAATTATACAGTACAAGTCATAGGCAGCTTAGTGAAGCTTTTTTAGGAGTGGGTTAGTGGGAAAAGAGAAAGAAGAGTGGTGGTATGGGAAAGAGAGAGAGAGAGGGAGGAGGGAGAAATGGGAGGGCAATGGGAGGCATTGCATTGGGTATGTGTAGATGGAAACAGCAAGAGAGGAGGAAGGGGGATGAAAAGGAGACAGATTCATCCTATACCCAGTAATGGGGGGTAGAAGAGGAGGAGGAGGAGGAGCTGAGGCAGTGAGGAGGGATGCTTGAGGGTAGTCTGCCTGGAGAGGATTATAAGAAGCAATCACAGAAGGCACTAGCCATGAGGTGTTGACGCAGTTTACACTTAAAAGCACCAATCGTGGCAATGTTGGAGATTTCTGCAGGTAGCAAGTTGAACCAGGTGGAGGCTCTGACAAGGTAAGAACGCTGAGCTTGAGAGATCCGACAGTGAGGTATTGTAAAGGTTAGACTGTCCGATCTTCTAGTTAGGCGGCGGATACGCTGTGGGGTCAATATTGATTGGACTCCAGGGGGCATAAGGCCCAGTGATGTCTTCTTAGCTAGGATGCAGGTCTGGTACTTTAGCCTGCCGGATAGCTGGAGCCAGTTAGCCTGCTCGTAAATGTCACACGTGTGAGAAAGGCGGGCAGCTGAAATAAGGAGTCTACATGCTTTATTATGGGCTACAGCTATGCGCCGCCGGAGTGCAGTATCAGTAGCGGATCCACAGATAACGAGCCCATAGTCAATAGTTGAGATAACAGAGCTCTGGATAGCGAGGTTCAAGGCTTCAGCCCTTAGGCAATGTTTATGCTTGTATAGTAGCCCTACATGGGAGTTCACAGTTTTAGCAATATTGTCAATGTGTTTGGTATACGAGAGGGAGCAGTCAAGGGTCAGGCCCAGATATTTAAACATATCCAGCTGCTCAAGAGTGACGCCTTCGTGGTTGTTAATTATGAGCTCATGGTCCTTGTACTTGTTGTGGGTTCCATGGAACAACATTGTTTTAGTTTTTTTGTGGTTAAGGATGAGTTCATGTGAGCAAAACCAGTCTTCCACTTCTGTGAAACTTTTCTGTAGTTGAGACTGAAGGGAGGTGGGGTCGGTGTGGCAAGTGAAGATTACTGCATCATCTGCATACAGTAACATTCTGTCATGACAGGAGGCAGGGAGATTGTTCAGGAATATGCTGAATAACAAAGGACCCAGGATAGAACCTTGTGGGGTACTCCAGAGTGGATTGGTAGAGATGACGAGAGGAATTCACCAATCCTGACCTGTTGGATCCGGTTACTGAGGTAGCTTTGAAACCAGAGGGTAGTTTCACTTGAAAGACCAAGGAGGGATAATTGTTTGAGGAGAATGGAGTGATTGACGGTGTTAAATGCCTTAGTCAGGTCAATAAAAGAGGCGCCGACCAACTGGCCCTGATCAAGTGCATGATGGATATATGTGGTGAATTCGAGGAGTGCCGTGGTAGTGCTGTGCCCCTTTGTGGAAGCCATGCTGCTGGGAACATTGCAGGCTGTATTTTACAAGGTACTCCGTGAGCTGATCAGCCACTATCCGTTCCAAGGCTTTGGATAGAGGAGGGAGGATGGATATAGGCCTGTAGTTGTTCGTGAGAGTCTTGTCACCACTTTTATGGACTGGAGTCACCACTTCCAGTTTCCACTTTTGGGGGAACTGGGAGAGCATGAGGGAATGGTTGAGGATTTTGGTTAGTGGGAGCAGGACTTCGTCAATGGTGAGGGTGAGAAGTTTCATATCCAGTGAATTGCCACTGACCCTAGACTTTCCAAGCACTTTAAGAATTTGTTTTTTAGCTAGGCTTTCCGGGATTGCTTTGAAATGGAAAGGAGGGTGCCCTGGTGGCAAACCTGAACTAACAGGAGCTGGGTTGACTGTGGTGGGATCAAAAAAGTTAGGGGGTAGCACATGACTAAGGTCAGCAAAAGTGGTGTTAAATGCGTTGGCTATGATTACATGGTCAAGAGTGATGGTACCATCTATGTTCAGCATTGTGGGTGTTGTTTTGGGATCCTTTCCAGTCACTTCAGCAAGGTTACGCCAGAATTCACTCCCATCATTCCAGGTGCTGGCTAAGGCGTTCCTGTAATAGTTAGCCTTCTCATGGCGGATTGCTCTGGTACATGCATTCCTTGCTGTTTTGTAGGCCTGGATATCAGTCTGGGTGCCAGTAGCCTTAGCATGATACCAGAGCTGGTCTCGAGATTTCATTTGTGTAAGGAGGCCTAGTGTCATCCATGGGTTATTGACACCCTTGATCTTACACTTCTTGAACAGAGCATGAACATCGCAGGCTGAGTTGAAACAGGTGATAAAGTATTCAAGTGCTGTGTCTACATCGGGGGCTATATCAGTTGGTGACCAGTCATGTTCACGAAGGAGTGTTTTAAGTGACTCAAGATAACTGGGGGTCAGCATTCTCTTGTTAATAGTTTAGGGGGGGAGTTTGGTGTATTTGTTGGTCCAGATACACAAGATAGGGGAATGATCACTTAAGGAGTCTGGGAGGACTGTTGCTTCGTAGATGTGCTCTGGACGATTAGTTAGCACCCAGTCTAGAAGTGTACAGGTCCTTGTTCTGTAGTTTACTCTAGTAGGTGATTTGACCATTTGTGAGAAGTTAGCAGCAGCTAGGGCATCCTTATAACTATTCGAGCTGGAGGCCAGCCAGTTGATGTTGAAATCACCAAGTAGGATAACTTCTGTATGCTGATCCAGGGAGTTGATACAGTCAAGGAGGGAGTGAAAGCCCAGACTGCTCAACTTGGGTGGTATATAGACAGAGGCAACAGTCAGGATCTTGTTATGAGTTCCAAGAAGTACTTTGGCAGCAAGGATTTAGATGTCATTTCCGGGGATGGGCACGGGCATGACATGACCCATGAGGGACTCTTTAAGGTATTATATGACAAATCTGATGTAGTCTACTGCATTGTACAGCGAACCTTGTGCATTGTTAATATGCCATGTAGATGGCCTGGGTCATCCCTGAAAATGATTCCTCGGACCAGTGTACCTACCCAGTTATAAAATAAATAAATACATTTATACATTAATACAATAATATTCCAGTTGAATGACCAAGAATTTCACTCACCAAAGGATAAAAATTACTCAATTACTCATCTTGCATATGCTAATGATGTGGTATTAATCTCTACATCCCTTTTGGGGTTGCAGAAGAAAATAAATTTAAAGGGATATGTCATAGGTTCAGAGGTAGTTTACAAACTCAGTAGGCAGTGTTGCCTTTTGTGAGCTTGCCAACATTTTATTGGCGGAAGTGAAATTTGCGGTTTCCCATAAATTAATCTAATCTGGTTTTAAAAATGCTTAATGAATTACTTTCAACAATATCTTCAGGTAGAGCATTCCATGTGGATATCACCCTTTGAGTAAACCACTGATTCCTTCTGTTCATTTTATTTTGCGTTCCGTATAATTTTTATTATGTGATCTGGTAGTGGTTGTGGAGGGATTCATGCATAATCCAATGGTTTCAGATATTGTTTTGGCATTATTTGCTTTGTAAACCATAATCAAATCCCCCCTTAGTTTCCTATACTGCATAGAAAACAGTCCCAGATTTTTTAATCTATTACAGTAATCCTGCTCCCTTACAGCCTTGATTTTTTTTGTTACTTTGCATTGCACTCTTTTAATAAGTTTGTTACCTCTGACTGAGGATGGACCACATACAGATGAGTAATATTCAAGATAAGGTCTAACTAGACTATAGAAAATAGAGAGATTATTACCTTTTTATTTCTACTTCTGATATTTTTTAGTATGCAGCCCATAATCTGATTACTCTTCTTTACAATATTTGTGGTGTGACTTTCAAAGGACAAATCCCTTGAAAAAGTAACACCCAAGTCTTTTTCATTATCTGTTTGTAAAATCGTATTGTTAAATGTATAGGTAAAACATTGGTTATGTTTCCCAAGTGCATCACTTTACATTTTTGAACATTAAATAACAATTTGTCCATGTAGTTATGTCTCACACCTCCGTGTGGGACACCTCTTCCGATTAGAAGTTTAGCACAGTGTATCTTACTTTTACTTACTATGCTTCTATTCTATTTATATTTCATCTAGTTGATCCTGCCATCCCTTCTGCCGGCATTTTGAGTGACATGTCTGTAGCGGTGCATCCCACAGTCTACCATGGCTGATGTCAGAGCCTTGGAGCAGCTGTGGGAATGTGTATAGTGTTGCCCCATAGATGTAGCTATTAATAGCTCCAGTTTATGAGTTAGAGGTCTCAGTGTTATACCTTGACCAAGTACAGCCGCTACAGATGCGTTACTCAAAATGCCGTTAGGAAGGATGGCAGGATCAACTAGATAAAATATAAATAAACCATCAGCACAGTAAGTAACAATTAGATACACTGTGTGAAACTGTTAATCAGGGAGGTCACACACGGAGGTGTGGGACATAACTACATGGACATTTCCTTTAATGTAGATTGTTAGAAAATGTGGAAAGTGTTTTCTCTTTTCTGATTAGCTACAATAGCCGATCTGCTGGTCCGCTATGAGACAACAGAAACCAGGAAGTAACTAGTCCCAGTCTCCATTGCCTCATATCATTCTACGTTGTCTTGGGCCAGTAGAATGTGGAAAAGGGCCAATTGCCATGTTGGTTTCTCACTTAGCGAGCGAGAGACCCCCTAAACTCATCTTCATGTTACACACAGTTAAACGCAAGGCAGTCACCTAAAGAGACTCTTCTCTCAACTAAAATAAACAGTTTCCCCATTTTCTTAAATAAAAATTAAATCTGTACCACAAAATCATCTTTTGTGCCTGACCGTTACCACAGCTGCTTATGTCCCGATCAGCGCCGCTGATGATATCCTATTCCTCGCCATTGGTAATATCCTGTGTGCACAGAGCACCAGTACAATATAAGTAAATAAAAAAATAAAACAAAAGGCAAACCTCCACATAAATTTCAAATAAAAACAGAAATTTAGTGGTCTGCTGCCCCTTCCCGTCCCACTGTACTATACTTCCAGGTGTCATGTGTTATGGGCACCCACAAGGTAAAGGCTGCATCTCCCCTAGCACAGTAATCTAAAAACCAAAACATTATCAGGCAGTAAACACAAATACATACTTGAAAAAGAATACATAAAAAAAAAAAAAAAGGTAAAACGAAGCAGTGTGAGTGTGTGTGTGTGGGGGTGAGTGAGTGTGTGTGTGTGTGTGTGTGTGTGTGGGGGGATATCAGTGACAACCAGCAAACTAACAACTACAGAAGTTAAAATAGGACAACAGTCTCTAAGTTAAGTCCCTAGGTTAAAAAAAAGATTGTAATGCAGACAGAATAACTATTTGTTTACAAAGCAAATAAAATATTTTAGAGCTTTTAACATTTTAACATAAGAATTAATTTTTGTTCAAACATTAAAATACAGTTGCCCATTTTCTAAGCGCAATAATACCCTCTAGGGTGGGCAGTATGGACAATACCGGACCTTCCAGGGGCTATAAGGCCCTCCACCTGTGGCGCTGGGCCTCATAATGCCCTTGGGTGGTCTGGTATTGCCCAATACCACCCTCCCTGTCAGGTATTATTGCTTACTCAAATTAAAATAGCTAAAAATCAACAATAATGAAACTCAACTTCTATTTTTTTGTAGTACAAGATTGGATAAATATTCACTTTATTTGGACTGGTTTAAATTGTAAACTGTTAATATCTATGATCACTTAGGAATCCGGTATAGTAGGGATGTGAAATGGAAACCCCATATTACTTATATAAAACAGAAACTATGGTCTGCTGTAAATGGGGTTAGTAGATTTATGAAAAATTACTGTGGCCACTCTGTCTAGGGTTGTCTTTAAACAAGAAATGCAAAAGTTAAGACTTCGGTTCTTTATGCTTCAGAAATATGGGGGAATAACAAGGCTGGATTCGTTGGAGAAAATCTTAACTTATACAAATGCTTAATCTTCCAGTTTGTGTCCTGGAACACATATTACAAGTAGAGTTGGGTCTATACTTTATAGTGACACTAAGAAAGATATGACTCTCAATTTTTCTTTTGACCCTTTGTGAATCAAGACTACCAAAAATGCCTTGAGGAACAAACTGAATACTCAAAGGTTTTCATTTTCCTTATTTAGTTTTTTTAAAAAAAAGAGATTTATTCAATAACCCTTGCTAATATGATGACTTCTATTTCCAGAACATCAAGAATCAGTGTCATCGAACAAATTAAAATATTGACCGAGTTAAAGAGCTGCTGACACCGCAAAGAAAACTTTGAAAAATATAATAATTAGGTACAAGTCAGCTTGCATTCTGTATATATTCTATAGATTTCTCCTCCCAGTTATTTATTACTGAGGAAATTTACATGAATACATGATCTCTGTCCCTTAGAGTTCATCTGCCTCTGTAGCTTACTCCCTACTTCAAGTCATCATCCTACGTTGTGACATCACAATCTGTTGCCATGGAAGTAACTGTGATGTCACATCCATGCATTATGAGCTCAGGTAGGGAGAAAGCAGCAGGAATAGGTAAACATTTCAGGAGCAAATATCCTGTTTTGATGCAAATGACCTAGTAAAAATTAATGAGCAGGAAAAATGCAGAACTAATGTGAAATACAAGCTTGACAGTGTCTAAATATTATGCTTTGCTAAAGTTCTCCTGAAGGCATCAGCTGCTCGTTAAGGATGTTTCTACCCAAGTGGACATGACTGCCATCCTTCTTGCTAATATAATGATTGATATTTTCAGGACATCAAAAATCAATGGCATTAACCACATTGAAGAGATTTAAGGATGTTTCTAGCCAGGCAGACATGGCTGGCATCCAAAATTCTAATCTTCATAGTTCTTATAAGCTCCTGAAACAAACATTTGGTAGAGAGCAGTACATGGATTGTATTTAAGATAAGAAAGCAAGAAATATGCATACCAAATTTAGGCTAAAATTGTTCCATAGTAACCAGTTATACTATTGGCAACACAGGAAGGAAATGCCTTCACCATTTTGCAGTGTGGAAATGGTGAGATAGATGATCTTAAACACACATTACTGAAATATTCTCTTTTTAAAGAGCAAAGGAATAAATATTTAGGAGAGAGTCTCTCCACATTATATTATCCCTCTATAGAATTTAGCATCTTTTTCTTTGCTGACTCCAACATGGAGCTTTTAAATAAGGTTACACGGTTTATGAAGGCTTTGAATTTAACATAGTTTCCCGTGAATCAAACTCTTGCTGCCCAACCTCGTGACAACACCCTTTAGAACGGTACTCTTTTTAAGCCTGATTGCCTTGTTATCCAAGTATGCTGTGAAATTTCTGGATGAATCTTGAGACACTTTCTAAGTCCATTGAACATTATCCAAAGCTTTGGTATGGGATTAGTCAGATTATGGGATTAGTCAGATTACAATATGCTGTTAAGAGACATAAATTGCCAGACCTGAATCTTACAGAGGTTTGTTTACACTTGGACATTTTCCTAGTTATCTAAAATTTATCACACGCTTCAACCTTACACGTTCCATTCATTTTATCTCTACATGAATCCATGCTGTTGTTAATTTATGTGGTGGTGGTTGGGGAACTCTCATCACTGAGGGAAGTGATTAGCAGAGTGCCACATGGATCGGTACTGGGACCAGTGCTGTTTGGGATATTCATAACTGATATCTCACACAGGATCTGGAGTAGGATCAGTTTGTTCGCAGATGATACAAAGATGGGAGCTGTGGTAGATGACATCGAAGGGTGGACGGGGCTGCAGAAGGACCTGACCAAACTACAGGATTGGTCAGAAACATAGCAGCTGGGGTTCAATGCTAAGAAGTGCAAGGTACTGCACTTCAGAGCTAGAAACCAGGGGAGGAGCTATCAGCTGGGAGGGGTGAGGCTGGGAAGCACTGAGGAGGAAAAGGATCTGGGGGTGCTTATAATGGGCAGCATGAACAACTCAGCTAAGTGCAGGAAGGCAGTAGCATAAGCCAACAGGATGCTAGGGTGTATAGCAAGGGGAATCTCCTCCAGAAATAGGGAGGTGATCTTTCCCCAGAACAGATCTCTGGTCAGGCCTCACCTGGACTACTGTGTGCAGTACTGACCATCAAACAGTGTGGTTCACGTTAAACTCAGCTACAGAGTCAAGCCATACAAAAGTGAGGGTACTGGACTTTAGGAGGGCTGACTTTGGCAAGATGGGAGAGTGCCTCAGAAAAGCACTAGCAAACAGGCTAGAAGGAGATGTGGAGCAACAATGGGGAATCATCAAAACTGCCATCACAGAGGCAACAAGCCTTTGTGAAGCAAATAAACAAATCAAAATGAAATAAAAGCCACTATGGTTCTCAAAAGAGGTGGCTGTGAAAGTCAGGAAGAAAAATAGCATTCTGGAAGTATAAGGAAACACAGAAGGAGCAGGACAGAGAGCTGTACCAGTTAAGGCAGAAAGAAGCAGGGAGGAAGTCAGAATAGCAAAGGCCCAAACTGAGGAAAAGATCGCCAACTCAGTTAAGAAGGGGGATAAAACCTTTTATAGGTACATCAGCAAGCGTAGAAAGACATAGTGAGGCTGAATAGAATGAACGTTGGGTGGGCAGAGGGGGACAGTGAAAAAACAGGGATACTGAATGAATATTTCTGCTCAGTATTCACAAAAGAGGAGGGGGAAGTGCCTAATCCAATTAACAGAAGCACTCTTGATAGGGGGGTCGATCCCAGTCCTTTCACAGAAGAAAGGGTTCTGCAAGAACTCCTAAAACTGAAGGTGGACAAAGCAATGGGTCCTGATGGAATTCACCCCAGAATTCTAAAAGAATTAAGGGAGGAACTAGTAAAAACCACTGGCTACTCTTTTTAATAAATCATGGGAGGATGGTGTGGTACCCGAGGACTGGACTGGAGGAAGGCGGATGTGATTCCCCTTCACAAAAGTGGGACCAAGACAGAGGCAGGAAACTACAGTCCTGTCAGTCTGACCTCTGTGGTAGGGAAAGTAATGGAGTCACTTCTGAAGGAAAGAATAGTTAAGTACCTAGTGGCCAGTGGGGCACAGGACCCAAGGCAGCATGGGTTCACAGCGGGAAGGTCATGTCAGACGAATCTAATCGATTTCTTTGACTGGGTGACCAAAGTAGTAGACCAGGGAGGGGCTGTGGACATTGCCTACCTAGACTTTAGCAAGGCATTTGACACAGTCCCACACAAAAGATTAATAGTCAAATTAACCAGCCTGGGAGTGGGTCCCAGGGTGGTAGCCTGGGTAAAACATTGGCTGCACAACAAGACACAGAAGGTAATTGTAAATGGAGTCCACGCTGAAGAAAGAGGGTTGCTAGTGGGTACCGCAGGGTTCAGTATTAGGTCCAGTCCTTTTAATGTCTTCATCAGTGACATTGCAGAGGACTGGAAGGAAAAGTATGCCTTTTGCAGATGACACAAAGATCTGCAACAGGGTTGATACACAAGGAGGCGTGGAAAGGATGAGAAGGGACTTGGCAAGGTTGGAGGAATGGTCAGAAGTATGGCAGCTAGGATTCAATGCAAGGAAGTGCAAAATAATGCACCTGGGAAACAAGAACCCAGGGGAAGAATACACAATGGGGGAGGTAGTAACAACAACAAAAAAGGAAAGGGACCTGGGGGTAATCATATCAGATGACCTTAAGGTTAGCAAGCAATGTGAGAAGGCAGTAGGGAGGGCTGGGGGTATACTGGGATACATAGGGAGAGGCATCAGCAGCAGAAAACAGGAAGTTGTTATCCCTCTGTACAGACAGTTGGTGAGACCCCATCTGGAGTACTGCGTCCAGTTCTGGAGACCCAATCTCCGCAAGGACATAGACAGGATAGAGGCAGTCCAGAGGAGGGCAACTAAAATGGTGCAGGGTCTGCAAGAGAAGCCATATGAGGAGAGACTAAAGGAGCTTAATATGTATACCCTTGAGGAAAGAAGGGAGAGGGGGACATGATAGAAACTTTTAAGTACCTCAGTGGAATCAACAAAGTCCAAGAGGGTAGCATCTTTCAGAAAAAGAGACGTTCAAGAACAAGGGGACACAATTTAAAGATAGAAGGGGCGGTTCAGGGCAATGTGAGGAAGTATTATTTCACAGAGAGGGTAGTGGATGCATGGAACAGCCTTCCTGAGGAGGTTGTGGGGTCTAAAACTGTGGGAGAATTCAAGAATGCATGGGACAGACATAAGGCAATTCTTGTGGGGGGTAGGAAGAAATAGGCTCTTGGTTAACTAGGATCTGCGGCCTATCCTGTAGGTAGGGAAATGGGCAGACTAGATGGGCCAAGTGGTCCTTATCTGCCATCAAAGTCTATGTTTCTATGTTTCATTCCCAAAAAAAGACATCAAATTGTTGGAGGGGGTGCAATGTAGGGCAACAAAGATGATTCAGGGATTGGAGGGAAAGTTCTATGGGGGTAGATTGGGTGAGCTGAACATGTACTCCCTGGAGGAGAGGAGGGATGGGGGGGATATGATTGAAACATTTAAATACCTTAAGGGGATAAATAAGGTTAATACAGAAGGGATTTTCAGCTTAGACGAGGGAGGAATATGAGAGGGCATCAGTTGAGCTTGGGGGGGGATTCAGGAGGGAAATCAGGAGACATTTTTTCACAGAAAGGGTGGTGGACAGGTGGAATACTCTGGCCAAGGAGGTGGTATCCTGTAAAATGGTGGCAGCTTTAAGAGGGGTAGGACAGGGTGAGGAGGGTTATGATGAAGAGGGTTGGGGAGGTGGGGCAACTGCAAGTTGAGGGGCTAGCTACACATTTGAGCAGATTCGATAGACCATAAGGCCTGCTTCTGCTAGCATTTTCATATGTTTGAATGTATGTACTTGATTCATCTCATTTGATCCCTTGTTCGAACCCAAGCCCACTATCAGATTGTACCTGAGCTTACAACTGACGGTGACCATCTAGTGGAGTGGGGACCTAAAACTCAAAGTCAAACAATTCCACAGAGCGCTAAAGTGCCAGGGATGATACCTGTGTGCCAGGTAATGATACCTGCATGCCAGGTAATGATACCTGTGTGCCAGGTAATGATACCTGCATGCCAGGTAATGATACCTGAGTGCCAGAAATGATACCTGTGTGCCAGGTAATGATACCTGCATGCCAGGTAATGATACCTGAGTGTCAGGTAATGATACCTGTGTGCCAGATGCATCTACTGCCCAAGAACAAGTGTACAGTCATTCTGACTACAATGAGGATGATGCTGGGTGCTGCCTCAGAATACCCAGTTTACTGCTATGTGTGCCATTTCAGCCAAATGACTGAAGAACTTCACAGCCATCGACAAGTACAGCTCCCATTGAGAATTTAGTACATCATGAATTGTCCTATAGTCTGAACCTATAAGCTGCACCTTTTGTTCCAGAAGAGCTAACGACTGAGCAAACTGCAGAGCCTGTGAGGGAACATGAAGTAGAGTAGGAGTTTGAGGAACATGTCCCAGAGTCTAAAGTAAATCCCTGTTATTCCTGACAATGAGTTCTATACATCAAGGAGTGTAAGGTATGGGTCAAAGGTACATACCCAACCCATGTAGCTCCGCACCCGTGGACAGATACGCACTGATGGTATTCACTATCGCCAGCCACCTGTTTATGGTTCCCCCCCCCCAGCACACAGGTGTGTGGAGGGCGGATGGGGTGGAACAATGGACCCAGGCAGGCATCCAATTGGATGACCTTCCTGGATCCCAGAGAGGATACCCTGCACTGTGGCATGGGTCTGAGGCGGTGAATGGCACATGCGGTTATCCACAGTGCATACAGTACTACCGTAGGTGCCCCCACACTGCAGTAAGCCCACACCAGTAGGTACCTGGTGGTTAGTGGTTCCTCCCCTCGTCCAACCTAGTGTGCCCTACAATGCCTATACACAGCTGCCCTCTCCTGCATAGCAGAGCCCCTGCCCAGATCCCATTCTGCAGAGACACTCCCCTAAACCGGAGCTCAAGGCTGGCAGCCCTCATCCTGTAACTCACCGAAGTGACGTGACAGGGCCCCTAATGTAGATACCAGAGTGCAGCCCATTAGGCACAGGTGGCCATTGTCAGGGGTGACCCGGTAGCACTGGGGTGGTTCAGTGCCATGTCAGAGTCACACAGTAGACCAGTGCAGGTATCCCCCCCCCCATAGATAGGCAGTGCACTCCCAGCATCAGTTGGATGGCGGGCGGTCGACCGAGGTGGAATGTGTGGTGGGAAGTATCGCTTGCCATCTGGCAACTGCAGCACCAACATACAGGTATGGAGAATGGAGGGTTGGGATGTCGGTGCTGTGGGAGGGAAGGAGGGAGTCCACTAACCACCACTGAGTGGGCTGGGGGCATCGACATATGGTACCAGTGTGGGGGCGAGCTACCTGCACTGGTCTACTGTGTGACCCTGACATGGCACAGAACCACCCCAGTGCTACCAGGACGCCCCTGACAATGGCCACCTGAGCCTAGTGGGCCATACTTGGTTACCTACATTAGAAGTCCTGTCACATAACTTCGGTGACTTGTGGGATGGGGGCTGCTAGGCCAGGGCTCCGGTTGGGGCAGGGGAGTATCTGTAATACAGGACCGGGCCGGGGCTCTGGTTGGGGGGGGGCAAGCAGTCATCTGAATGGCTGCAGCCACCTGTCCCCAGCTGCCCAGTGGGCTGCACAGCATGGAGGGGCGACTGTCAGTCCCGCCGCAGCTGGCGACTGCCATCCATGGGGCATGCATCAGTTATGGCCGGGTCCCCCACCTATAAACTGCACCCTCCTAGGCCCCACTGTATGCTGCACTACATGCCTTTGTGAATGATGTGTAGTGTGGGCATGCTCCTATCAATCTCCCTGGACTGCCTTGGTACATAGCTGCCTGGGCGGTTGGGGATCTAGTGCCTAAGGGGCCACACCCATATTACGAATGCTGCCTGCACAGCTTTCAACAGTAGGGTTGCCTAAGCACCACACCTACACTGTGTGTATATGCCCCTATGTTGGACCCAGAGCTGGAAGGATGTGCACACCCCAGTCCTGGGAAAGATGCAGTGTTACCCAGAAAGCCTGGACATGAGCCCAAGCCCCTTATCAAACTCTTATGACACCCTGAGTTTCTCCTCTTACTATTTCATTTTTGTTTTTATACTTGTTGGCTGATGAGCAAAACTGCCCGTTTTCACAAGCAACAAGTTTCTTTCCCTTTCAGGTGGCTCATGAGTTAGCAACACTCAAGGTGTATACTTTACCCATGGTTCCAAGCATTCGATTAGAGGTGCAGTTAACTCTAGGAAAATGTAAAGTGATGTTACTATTTACTACCTGTGGATAGATGGGCACCAATTGCCTAGCCAGTACTGTTCAGTATGTACATACAGCATGTATAAATACTCTGAGTAGATAGGCACCAGGTGTTAGACAGGAATGTATATAATATGTTATGTATACTTACACCACAGCCATTTGAACTTGTGGACAGTAGGGACAATGTCTTGGCAAGGATGCCAATAGCCAGGCTGAGGAAGAAGTGACTGGTCCACTCCATCATTCTGAGACAGCTGTCAAACCTTTGCTCAAGGTAATTAATGACTCTCCAGGTGAACTTGACATGGACGTCAAGATTTTAGGTGGGGGGAGGGCTTACCAGGACTCCATTGTCCTGGATTGCCTACAGTACTTGTAAAAGGAATCTATACAGGTCTATTGCCACAGTAGAAATGAACCAACCCATTAATGGGTTAAGGTCCCAGCAACATAGCAAAGCCCTAGTCAGTATGTGAAACAAGAGATCTTCTTTGAGACAATTTCTTGCAGCAGGTCATAACACATGGGAATCTTCTGCCCTAGGCACTTGTTTCTGGATGACATTTTAGCTGTTGTACCTGGGACTGCCCCCTCATGTGTCACATGATCTGGTCTGTGCACTATAAAAGAGAGGGTGGTCCTGATACTCCTCAGTTCTTTCTTTTCCATGACCTGCACACATCTCTCCTGGAGATCGGCTCAGCAGTACCTTCGCGTTTTAAAAACATTTTTTTCTTCAGACCCTGAAGGCCGACTGGCATTGGTAACAGGAGACCTGGAGGGAACTTGGGTTACCCTAGTAAGTCTGTATTTCCCGCCAGGTATGAATTCTGACACAGCTAGATCTTTAATGCAAATAATCACTACTAAACACATAGGAATGTTAATTATTGGAGAGGATCACAATATGACACATGAAAATAGAGACACGGCAAACCCTAGACCTCCACAGCGCACCCCTGTCCAGAAAGCCATATCTCTATACATAAAGCAAGTAAAATGGGTGGATGCATGGAGATATGCAAATCCAACTAAAAAAAATACCCTCAATATTCGGCACCCCATAAAATATATGCAAGCAATAATGCACGACAGGGTGGGTGGTATTGCCCATACCGTCCACCCTGTCGGGCATTATTGCGCTTAGAAAATGGGCACAGTAAAAATAAATGGCAGAGAAAAAAATTGTTAATACAATAATTAATTGAGATTAACTTTTGTAATTAAATAGTTCCTCCACCTGTACTGGAACAGAGAACATTGTCCTAATGGAGATGCTGTTGTTAAGGAAATGAAAACGTAACTAGTGGAATGCTTTTGGTGCCACTACAGCACAGTTTCTATTTCTACAGTCGACACCCCCACCATGGAACAGTTTCATTTGCAGGCCTGCCTTTTGTCGTTTCTTTTTTTTTTTTATATATTGGGGAGGAGGAGAAGAGGTGCCGAAGAGTTTTGAACAGCGATCTGGCAGAACGGGAGAATGACAGGTACCTCTGAAGTATTTCATATGTGGCGGGAGTTTGCAGTTCATTTTAAAAGCCCTCTGTTGTGATGCATTACAAATTAATTTTAAAAGGAAACACAGTCAAAGTGTAATGCTTTTTTTTCGATTACAGGGAGACAATGCGGCAGAATGTGGGAATAACGCTAGGAAAGCAACCGTGGTGCTCCCAAGAAACACTGGTGACATCTTGAAGGATATGAGCCATGATTTGGGGGATGGGGTTAAAGTTTTTGCACTTCTGCAGGTGAGTGGGCAGTGATCTCTTCTGAGGGAAAGGGGGGCTCTTTGGTTTGACAGCATGCTTGGCTGCCGATTAGCGAGAGAAAAAAGCCGTTGGCAGTGAAAGTTGCAGGCTGCTGGAGGAGCGAGACGAGCACAGTGCTCTGTCTCAAGTATGTAGAAAGTCATGGGGCATGGGGGTAGAATATGGCATTGTAACTAATAAAATTAAAGTTACCATAAATATGTGAAATGAAGGTTTTTATGTGGTTTTCTTTCACAGTTGGGACTGAATTACAGTGTTGGGTTAATATCTCTCGCTAAGCTAGAGATAAAAATGGTAACGATTTCAAATACTGTTTGGTGGTTTTTGCCAATCATTAAGCAGGGTGCACGAAAGGATTCGTGTGTGGGTGAAAGGGTACTTGTGCTGGCACTTTTAATTTCCTGGGCATCTATTGAAAGTTAATGTACCCCCCGGCAGGGGTACCAGCCAATCGGATGCCAGGAAATAAAAAGCCCATTTTCTAAACTAGAATAGATTATAGTGTATAGTGGAATGCTGTTATGCACGAAATTCCATGCCTGGAATATGCTTGTTCTGCTGCAGTAGTGATGTCATTATGTTGTTCTGCTGCAGTAGTGACGTCGCTACTGCAGCAGAACCACTTGGAATCCTGGCACATTGTTGCTTTCCTCTATATAATTCTATGGTGACAGTATTCTAGAACCTCTAGAGACTTTTCAAGTCAGTTTCATTATGAAAAAAGAGAGAAACAAAACACAATGCACACATTTCACATAGTATTACTATACACTATAAAAAATACAGGATGAGCAATTTTATGCACAACCTGTGTGTTCTGTCACCTCGAGGTTCTGATTCCTATGGACCTCTTGAGCTTCACTGTCGAGGTCAGAGGAAATCAGAACCCCTCTGTGGCAGAACACACACTGGTTGTGCATACAGTAGTTGCCCATCCAGTATTCTCTATACTTTCACATCTCTGGGGAACTTGCTTACTGTATAAAAGAATGTGAGATGCAACCTTTCCCCCCCTCAGACTATTCTGTGATAACCTTAAACGTAGAACGGCGTCAAGACAATAAATCTACTTTGTGGAAGTTTAATAATTTTCTATTAAACTTTCCTGATTTTCAGGAAAAAAATAAAGAAACTCATTCCACAAATCTTGGCTGAGAATGAAGGAGAGGAAACAAGCCCAGGAACTCAATGGGACACTTTGAAGATAGTCCTTAGGGGGGAATTAATTAAATGTGCCTCGCACTACAAGGAAAAATCAGGCAGTTACTCTGGAACTGCTGCAATCTCAACTTAAAGACCTTCAGGAACAACACCAAAAAGGGGACCAAGCCGTTTACCCTCTCCTAGAAGCCACAAAGCAGTGAAATCAGCACTTGCTTGACCTAAAAACAGAGAAGGTGCTTCAATTTATCAAGCAATGCTACTATGAGGGGGACCGTGAGCTACGTGTATTTTGGCACATTGCCTTAGACACAAAATAGCCCAATCTTTTATCACACAAATCCATTCGCTGACCCTGGGCAAGCACACGGATAACCCAATAGAAATCAGGGAAGCTTTTTAGACCTTTTACTCCTCTCTTTACATGCCAGAGGCAGAGACAGACAAAGAGACAGTTGATAAATTTCTTAGCACACTGCGACTCCCTAAAATTTCAGAAATGCATAAGAATATTTTAGAGGCCCTGATTACAGGAGCTGAGGTAAAGGAGGCTGTCCGGAACCTTCAATCAGAGAAAAGTCCAGGGCCAGATGGGTACACTGGGGAATTTTATAAGGCTTTCAGAACCCAGTTGCAACCCATGTTGCTAAAAGCCTGCAGGGGGGTAAGTGAGGGAGATCCCATACCAAGTTCATGGCGGTATGCCATTGTAGCTAATATACCCAAGAAAGACAGCCAACACTGCTCATCCTACCGACCTATATTGGTCCTAAATGTGGACTACAAAATATATACTAAGATCCTGGTGTCTAGGCCGGAGAAGGTGTTGCCACAGATCATTAATACAGACCAGTGTGGCTTTGTGCCACTAGACAAACACAGGACAACATAAAAAAGGACATTGCATATCTTGCACCATGCTGCTCGGTTGGGGGCCCCTTTCCTACTAATGAGTTTAGATGCTGAGAAGGCCTTCGACCGAGTGGCATGGCCATTCTTGATGACAGCGCTGGAAATCCTGGGCTTCACAAACACATTTCTAAAAATAATAAAAGGAATATATGACAGGGCAATGCCTATGTAAAGGTTAACCGAGCAATAGCTGCCCCCATCCAGCTGTTAAGAGGAACAAGACAGGGGTGCCCATTAAGCCCCTTCTATTTGCAATTTACTTAGAGCCCCCTGGTGCAGGCAATAAGACAGCAGGAGGAGATAAGAGGCCTGAGACTGGAGGGGGAAACACATAAGATAGCTTTGCACTCAGATGACCTTCTGGTATACCTAACAGCCCCAGAGACTTTCCTGCCTCTGCTGTGGCAGATTTTAGAGACATTTGGAAAAGTGGCAGGTTACAAAGTGAATTTAAATAAGACAGAGGTGCTAAGAATAAATTACACTCCCTCAGAACAAATATGTAGAAGATTCCCTTTTAAATGGAATCTTGAGCACTTAAAATACTTAGGGGTACATTTGACTAAAGAGCCTACGAAACCTTATAAATATAATTATGAACCCCTCCTTCATTCTCTAAGCAAAGATATGGAGAGGTGGAAATTCTTACCCCTCCCATTAGTACAGAAGGTAGAAGCGGTAAGGATGAACCTGCTACCAAGAGTGTTATACCTAGCTCAAACCTTACCTATTAATCCACCTAGACAATTCTTTGTAGAAATAAATAAAAAAAATCATGATACCTATGGGATAATAAGCATTCCAAGGTCAGATTTGCCACTTTACAATTACCAAAACAAAGGGGAGGATTAGCATTGCCTGATTTTGGCAATTATCACTTAGCTGCTCAAATAATGGTGATTTTCTTATGGCTACATCGATCTAAATTTGCAAAATGGAGAGAACAAGAGGTCAGGGCAGAAGATCTTACCAGCCTATTTCAAATACTCTTAGCATTCCTTAGACCAAGAATAGCATTACAACCAATCTGTATACGCAAATACTCCCACGTGCTGGAACATGCTCCTTGACCTCAAACAGTTTAAACCCATGAAACCTCTACTCATTTCCCATCTAGAAATAGATTGTTTCCCCCCACCCTACTAGATTCTGGATTTAGAAGATGGGAAAAACAGGGAATTATTATACTATGACATATCTTAAGAAAGGGGGTACCAAGCAAGTTTAGGGACTTTAAGAACAGGTATGACCTAACTTCACAGGATAAATTCTGTTACTTACAAGTTATTAACTTCATTAAAACATTCTCTCAGGAATCTTTACAACAAAATTTTAATTCATCTATAGTAGATTTAATTAGGCGAGCTCTTGAAGGGAAAGTGCCCCTGGAACATACGATATCCCAATTATATAAGGCATTTGTGGCATTAAAAGAGAACTCTGTACAATTCATTAAACAGAACTGGGAAATGGATTTAAGTACTACAATACTAGATACAGACTGCAGAGACATGTACGCTCTTTGCAATTGGTAACTGCATTGCCACACTGGAGAGAATTTAATTGGAAAGTAACAATGTGATACTTTACAACACCAGCCATACCGGTTAAGTACCTTCCATAATTGGGAGACGCCTGCTGGAGGAAATGTGGGGCTTCACCATCTACACATGGGCATGTATTTTGGTCATGCCCAATCCTTTGACTCTTTTTTGATGCCTTTCAAGATGCCTTAACAGAAATTTTCTCAACCCCAGTTTGTATTACAAAGAATTTTTTTCTTTTCACACAATTCAGAGAAGAAATTAGAGATATAAATAACAAGGCAACGCTACACATAGGGGTCCTACCAGCCAAAAAACACAATCACACGACACTGGCTAACAGAAGTTATACCGACAATAAAAGAGTGGCAGGACCAGATGAACGAGGTTTACAATATGGAAAAGATCACAGCCTGGATCTGCCATACTAAAGAACACTGAGTTGGTGTGGAAAAAATGGGTAATATATATATATATATGAAATATAGACCAACTTTTGTACCCTGGGGAGGGAGTTGGGGAGGGGGAGGGTAACAAACAAATTGTGGTGAGCTAGAGACTTAGTGGGAAAGGGAAACGGTATAGAACTGATCAATAAGAGTAAATATAAACCTGTTAAGACCTTGATATTGGATATAATTGTACTATCATTCCCATGAACTTCATGTGAACTTGGAAAGACCCGACCTATATTTGTATGTTTGTTTGTATGTTAACTGTTTGTATATATACTGTGTATATATATATATATATATATATATATATATACCTGATAAAAAGTTAAATAAAGAGTTAAAAAAAAACAACATTTTTTTCTACTAACTTTTGTTGTCACTGACCATCTTTACTAGACTGACCGTGATGAAGATCCTTCAAATTTTCATAAGTATAATTACATCTTCAGCATCGTGAAAGGTGGCTTTTGCCCTCTCATCGATGATGGCTTTTGCCCTCTCGTTGACGATGGTCCCAGCCCTCTCATTGCAATGGCTTCTGCTCTCTTGACAACAATGGCTTTCATCTTCTCGTTGATGATGGCTTCACCCTCTCATCAATGATGGCTTCTGCCCTCTCATCGATGTTGGTTTCTACCCCTCTCATTGCAATGGCTGTTGCCCTCTTATTGATGATGGCTTTTTTCTCTCTCGTCAATGGTGGCTTCTGCCCTCCCATCGATGGTGGCTTCTGCCATTGTATTGGTGATGGCTTCCACTCTCTAACTGCTGATGGCTTTTGCCCTCTCATTGACGTTGGCTTTTGCCACGCATCGATGGCAGCATTTGCCATCTTGTTGACGATGGCTGCATCCCTCTCATGCACGATTGCCTGAGTGGCAATGGTTTTGGCCTGCTCCTTGCTGTGGGCTTTGTCTCTGTCGTTGTCGGGGGGGGAGGTTTGCCCTCACAATCAACAATGAACTCTCAACGACAGTGGCTTCTGCACCCTCCCATTGCCACTGACTTCGATAGGCTTCACCACTCTCATCGGGGAAGACTTCGGCCCCCTGGTCGCAGTGGGTTTTGACCCTCAGGTTGACGATAACCTTGGGTCTTTCATTACCGATGACGTCTCATTGAAGCAGGCTTCACCCTACTCCTCGATGAGACCTTGGACCCTCTTACGCACAATGGACCCAGAATAATCTTCGGTCCTAGTCCCAGTTGCCCTTGCCTTTGGCCTCACTGTGGGCCTCCTCATCTTCTCCTAATAGAGTGTGAGTTATGCGCCATCTGACTGGTGACTTTGGCTATGGAGTGTCCTCTGAAATCCACACCCGAACCCCGTTTGGTCTTTAACTGAAACTCTGACTTCATACTGGGTATACGGTTATTTCTTTGGCTGCTTTGAACATCACTGACATCCTCCTTGACCACTGAGGGACTCTGTTTCAAACAGTGCTGGCTCCTTCGAGTCAACTCTTTGCTGACCTGCTGGGGTTTGCTTCCCTACCAGTTTTCTTCTTTCCCTTATTCGAATGGGGTCTGACCATGTCTCTTTGGAGCTCCGAGTTGGGCCATTAGGACACAGATTGACATGCCTATTCTTGTGGCCTGGTGGCCCCCCGATTGGTGGAGACACCTCTGAGTCCTATTCTGGTATCCATCTATAGCTCTGCTGTACACCAGGCTCCATCTACAGTTGTTGCGGTGGAGACTCTTTTTGCTTGCTTAGGACTGGGAACCGGACCGGTTCTACTCTCTGGGGCCCAGGTGTAGGAACTGCACACCCCTAGGCATGAATTGGCTTATTATTTGAAGATGCCCTCACAGTGGTCATTCCGCCTCTTGGGGATGCTTCTGCAGCCATTATATTCGCTGCTTGGAACCTCTGGCGGCTATGGTTCACATGACCTGTACTGTAAAAATATGTTTCACATGACTTTCTTGGTTGCATGTCGAGCCTTTTGCTCCCACCTTTCTGAGTTTTCTTCTTGAAGCTGCTTTTCAAGGTCTCGCTACAAGACCCACCACCTCTAGTTGCACCATACTTTGGTGCATTCCATTTCATTTTCTGCATTAGGAGAATTCTTTTATGAAAGTTCTTTTTCAGACCCCACTGATAACCTTGCAGGGGCCTCCCTAACACGGGTTCACTACCTGTATTAGCCTTCCCCACCTTTGAATTCCAGTGTCAGGTTCTGTTCTGCTGGTTCCCACCCTGAAGGCCCCCTTAAATCCATGGTTACATATCTTTCCTATGTCTGGGATCTGTTTTTTTTTCCTACTTGAATAATGCCCATTTTGCCTGTGCATCCCCCTCCTCAAAGGGTGAAGGATATATTTTCTCTTTCCTTCCAGACAATGATCATGGTAGACCTTTACCATATGTTACAAAAGGCAGTGAAATCCCCATTCAGGATAGACTCTGCCACTCTGGGTATGGACGTACACCTTTCTGGCATTCATTCAGTTGGAAACGCTTCCCTTCCTGTATCTCAATAGACATGCCTCGGCTAACTGGCTTCCCATTATCCACCGCACAAGAGGTGTCTCAGCCAGGCTTTGCCTTCTGACTTTTTGGGGATACTTGGCTGTGGCCATCTTAATCGAGATCTACCTGCAAACGGATGCCAGTGTCTTATCGCCTGCTATCAAATTTCTCTGTTTGTGAAAGTGCATGACCACTCTTATGATGAATACCTCGAATCCAAAGGCTGTGGGTATTCCTTTCAAAGGTCTACAAATTTGCCAAGGTGTTTGGCAGCTGAGTGATACCCATCTGCACGTCTTTGTCTTGGAAGAGCCATTTTCTATGCTCGCCATACTCTTGGGTGCCTCCTACGGGGGATATGTCTCATGATTCAATCAGTTATTTCCTCAATGTCTGTTACCTGACCAGGACACATTAACCCCGCACCCTTGCCTCTATGCATTGAAACCATGCGTATAAGGTTCTGGGCCACGCATAACAGACTGCACCTCGTTAGAGGTACATATCCCTGGCAGCGGTAATACACTGCCGGATACCCTCCGCCTTTTCAATGCTGCGGGGCAGCAATGGAAAATTCCACAGAATGTAGTTGAAGACATCTTTGTCCACTGGGCTCATCCTGACAGGAATCTATTAGTCTCTCTGCCCCATATCCTATGGTTCTATGTCATAAGGGCGACTGCCGAATGGCGATCATTCTTATGGTGAGTGTACATCGCCGAAATTCAATTTCGGTGATGTGCAACTCCAGCGATAATGAAAGTGGTGCAAAAACTTGTTTTTTTTTACTTTTATGCGGGGAGGGGGCTATGCCCCCCACACACCCCTACTATAGATTTTTAACTCCAGGGGGGTGCATGTCGGGGGGGAGGTGCAACAGTGGGGGAAAAAAATAAAAACCCGACTTGGGCGGGGCACAATAAAATATACCTGTGCCCGGACCCAAACCCTGTACCACATCCACCCCAGGCCAGTGCCCATCCCACCACGCCACGGAGCCAGCTTGGTGGTGGTCCATGGCACATCCCTCACAAACCCTCCCGCCCCTCGCTTGACGTGCTCACTCCTCCCCCTCACGTGTGTAGGTAAAGCGATATCCCATCGCCATTCGCGAGCCATCCCCATCTGGTCACCCTCCCTCCTCCCTTGCCGTGTGGGTACTCGCTGCAAGTGGGTCACTGTTTCAGTAGGCACCCACTTGTGACATGCCCACATCACAGAATACCTATCTTACTGCCTCACTGCTGCCCACTACAGCCAGACCCAGACACGGTCTGGCTGGATGTGTTATCTCTTCACTGGGAGGCACCTCTGGGGTCAGAACAGGTGTAGTTCCCACCGCTACAGTTGAGGGTTCTGCTACTGATACCTCTCCATCTTTATGCCCACCCTCCTTCCCTTCTATTTTGGTAACACTCCTTCAATCCAGTTTTACGTTTCTTGCTCCTCCATGCTCTGTTTCCTGAGGGCTTACCCCTCTCTTGGTTCCAGATTCACCTTTATGATGACGGGTCTTTACGCCAACCTGGGTGTCTCATGCCATGTTCCTTTCTTCGCAGAAAGAGTACCATGTCTCTCTTTGATGGGACTGGATTGAGTTGGACCTTGTTTTTTTGTCCTCCTCTGTCCATAATGGACTATTTACTCCCACTTTCGGTGTTTAGGATTCCCTTTGTCAGAGAACTGTTGCCCTTCCTTCCCTGATGGGAGAAAGGTCTCTGACTCCATTGGGCATTTACGACTGTTCTTAAGGGACATTCTTCCTCCTGCAACCCGGTAAGACTTCACCTACCTCTGAGGGTTCTCAATTAAGTCCTAGACTGACTGACTATTGGTCCCTTTAGGGCCCACTGTTCTATGAGTCCTGTTCTTCCTGTCTTGGAACCTTTTACTCTACATTGCAGTTTCATCGGCTGGCTGCATTGCTGCATTCTAGGCTCTGTGTATACAGGGCCCTATATGCTTTCCTAAGGAAAGGATGTCCTTCTGTGACCCGATCCTGCCTTTTTTACTATGGTGGTCTCAGTTGTTCCTGTGTATCAATAACCATTCGGCTACCAGTCTCTTATGCGGGGCATGAAGCTCCTGAGGCTGCTATAATTTGCATCTTGGTTGTTCAAAGTCCCTTTCATTCTTAATGAATGAGGCCTCAGTGCAAAACAGCACCACCTTTTGTTTCATTTCCCTTGGATAGTGCAGGGGAAACACCCTGTTTCAGTACAGGGTCAGTCCAGACTTAGGTGGTCGCCTACATTTTCTTTGTTATAACAAAAGTGACATAAAACTGCCACTCTCGGCTGTGGTCAAGACTCACTCCACATGGACGCTGGCTAACGCCACAGCAGGTTTACAGGGGTATCAACAGCTGTGCTGGGGATTCAGCTCCTGCTTCCAGGATCCGTCCCTCCCCTATACATTACCATGGATGGGCCTGGCTTTTTACATGAGGACTACCTTTAGATGTACAGTCCTCCAAGGTCTGCTTTCACACAGACAGACTTGCCTGCCGCACTACGTTACACATAATTGCTTGGGAATCTTCCCATGTGCAATGACCCGCTGCAAGAGATTGTCTCGAAGATAGTACAGCTGCGTAAGAACTTAACTGTAACAGTAGATCTTCACGAGTATCTCTTGCTGCAGGTCATGCAGCCCCTCCCTCTGTCCTCCTTTTTCCTGTCAAAACTGGGGGGCGGAGTTTGTCTTTACTTTCCAACTCCTGTATATTTCTACATACAGTATATAGATATGTATACTTCTGTATATTTATTTTGGTTATACTCAAAACGTGATTTTTTTATATATATTTCTCCTCAGTTCCCTCGGTGACATCATGATCAAGTCGTATTGAGGACAAGAACTGAGGAGTATTGGGACTGCCCTCTCTTTTATAGTGCACAGACCTGGTCATGTGGTGCATGAGGGAGCGGTCCCAGGTACGACTGCTAAGAAGTCATCCACAAACAAGTGCCTCTGGCAGAAGGTTCCCATGTGTTATGACCTGCTGCAAGAGATACTTTTGTAGATCTACAGTTATGGTAAGTTCTTATGCAACTGTACTATAAGTCCTGTTAACTCAGACTACGACTTGATGAATTATGTCTCCCTTCTGTAGCTGGCACCAAGGTTAGAGATAACAGGGAAGTATTTGCTATCTCACAGGAAGAATTTCATTCCAGGTGCTTTTAATTAAAAGAAGATATGGTTTCAGTACTTTAGGATGTGTGACATTATGCTTCTTGGTCCCGTACTTTCTTGCTGGGTCGAGGGGGAGAAAATGCAATAAGGATGGGCCTCTGAAAGACAGATCGAAAGGAGAGGAGAGAGTTGAGGGAGACCCCCGAGAGAGTGACTGTGTGTACAGTTGTGGGCTGGTTTGCCCTGTCTGTCCAGGCACTGCAAGAGGCAGCCAAGAAGTGTTGGGATCCCAGAGTAAAGCATCTGTAAGAGTAAAAGGAGTTTTCAGTGAAACCTTTCTTTTAAAAGGGCAAGCTGGAACTGGGTTTGTCCTGACCCACCACAGACTTTTCCCCTCTGGGGGGATCAGCTCCTAGTGAGTCTCCAGTCCAAGAAAGCATCTGCCTTCATCCAGGTCCCATGCCCCAGTGAGATGTACCCAGAGAGAAGAGAAGCAGAGCCAAGCCACTATAAAGCCTGTGAAAGTCAGCGTTCCTGCCGGAAGCACCGCATCCAGTTAGCCCGCTGTACCTGAGGTATCGTGTGAAGCATCATAACCATGAGTAAAACCCAGGGTTCAACCCTGCAGCTGGGAGGAAAAAGTTATTTTTCAGGACTTAAGGGAAAAGTCCTGGGCAGGATTGTGCGGTGAGAGAAGCCCAGGCAGAAGATGAACTGTGGCCAGTTGCCACAAAATCCCATTGGTTACAAATAGGAGCCCCTCTTTTCAAGTGTGTACTGGTTTGAAGTCTGTGTTCAGCCATTGTGTTTAAAAGCAATTTCTCTGCAACTGGCTAAAGCACGCCATCAAGCTCTACCCTGCAAGCAGCATTAGCAACCCTAGTGTGATACCCACAACAACATTTGAGAGATCTCTCACCCATGGACTTTGAGGGGGGAGTTAAGACGGGTGCACCCGCATTGGGGTTTGAGGACTGCTGATGGGTGGGCAAAATATTAAACTGAATTGGATATTGCCTTTTACTACACAGCGTGCAGACATACTGCTTCCCCATTGTTTCCTTTTTTCCCTTGCTGCCCCTGTTCTTTCCCATATTTACTGAATTTTGTTGACCCGGTAAGCCCACTGGGCCTAGAAGTCCCTTTTTCAGGGGCAATCGGGGGGGGGGGATACAGATGGTAACCAACTGAAATTGAACCAGATTAAGCTGCTGGTGGTATTTTTAGTGAATGGAGGAAATTTGGCCAGGACACTGGGGAAATTCCCCTACTCGACAGAGGGGAATACTCTGTCCAAGATGGTGGAACCTCCTTTGCTTGCTGCTGAGGTGGATGGAGAGGCAGGAGACTTGGTCTCAGCTCCTGTCTCTGGCTGTTTGGAGACCTCAACTGACACTTTTCTGTTTGAGAAGGAGACTGTTTTGTCAGAAAGTACATCCCTGGCTGCATCTACTGTTGGAACTGCATCTCACCCTGACCTCATGGAAATGGACAGTAATACCTCACTTGCTGTTTCTCTGGTGAACGAAACGTTTTCGGCACTTGTTGATACGGATATGCAGAACCGCGACGTTGGAGAGCACTTGGCTGAGTCGGACTGCCATTGGGCGCTACATACTCCGACTTTGCACTATGGCGAGAGGCGAGTGTGCAGTGCTGCTACAGGCGGCGATTGCTCCTCCGCTCTTTCTGATGGACTCACAGGGCTATCGGGATGCCCTCTGTACTGCCGCCTGCATCAGAGAGTTCGATGCTGTTAGACACTGTTACTGAGACTAGGCCAGCTTTGCAGATACTGACGGACCGCTTCTACTGGAAACATGCTATGCTCCCTGAGCCGCCCCCTGCTGTGAGACCTCCTTTGCAAATCCCTGCACAGACTGTTAATACTGGTGTAGAGCCTACCTGGTCGGTAGAAACAGCGTTGCGTGGTGCTGGGTGGATTCAGGAACCCGGACTTGGACAGTGGGTCTCCGGTCCGTCCCCTATTCGGTCCCCCTGTCCCGAAGACTTCCTGGATGTGCAACTGGGGAAGCCAGATTCACCGAGTTCTCCTGACTCTTTGAGCATGCCGATGGAACTTCAGCTCACTCAGAATCCTGTTTTGGCTCTCGTGCAAGAGTCCACTTTGGCAGTTTTTCCTCCCTCTGATGGCAAGGCAGTAAATATCTTGGATTCTGTTGCTGCGGGTAAGACACCTTCTATACAGTTGGGACAGTCTCGTTCTTTTTCCTCTTTATTTCAACACCCTGTCCTAGCTGCGAAAAGACATAACGCTGTTAGACTTGTTTATAGAGGTGGACTTCCAGACCCTCCTGACCGTGTGTATGTGGCCAGAACTCTGTTGAAGGACTCGTTGGAATTTTTTGCCTATGAGATCTATGCTCTGATCCATGTATCAGGCGAATCCACATTTGATGTGAGTTTCCAGATGTCTCGTGGCCTAGACCGTTTTTGGGCTAGATACCACGCCTTGAGGAATACTGCTTTGTGGACTTCTTTTCAGGCCGTCCCCCTCTCAAAACCTGCCTTTAAGACCATTACGGTGATGTTTCGGAATGAAGGTGTGGATGTGTCTGATATTGTTTACTGGTTGAAACAACGCTGTAAGGTACAGGGCCAACCTGAAGCTATCCTGGACACAGAAAATATTTGGACAGGAGGGTGGAAGTTTAAGGTTCTGTTACATACCAATGACTCTGGCCCTGTTCATTTACCTAATTCCTTTTTCTTAGGTCGTGATAGGGGGGTCCTGTTTTACCCGGGTCAGCCCAAAGCCTGTTATAGATGTGGGGATCCCTCACACCTGAGTAATGTATGTGATAAGATAAAATGTAACAATTGTGGTGAGTTGGGCCATGTTGGGATTCATTGCTAGAATGTTAGCAGATGTAACCTTTGTGAAGAGCTAGGCCATACGTTTCAAACTTGCCACTGGTCTGCCCACGCTCAGGCGAATCATCATGGTGGCATTGATCAACGCTTTGTGATTACACAGGCACAAAAAGCCCGGCTTCGTACCACTGTGGCTGCACCCCCTGCGGCGGCAGTGACCCCTGCTCTGAAGACCCCTGTGCCTGTGTCTCCCCAGGTCATTGCTCCTCAGAAGGCTGCTATTGTGAAACCCCCATTAGAAGTGGACCCCCCCCCACTGACACATGCCCTGTCAGCTGCATCTGATTTAGATCAAATCCCGGGTCCTAGTACTATGCCACCCCCCTGTGAACCCTTTACTGTCATGCGTCGGAGGTCTCTGAGGACTGGTCCTCATACTTCGCCGCCTCCTATGAAGACATTGCTGACCCAACCCATAGCCCTGTCTAACACCTTCGAGGTGTTTCAGCCTTCTACTGACGACGCGGGTGGTGAGTCTGACACTTCCTCCATTGCGTCTTCTCTCCCTGATGGCATTACAGATTCGGAGCTCCAGCTGGGCACCGGCCTCTCACAAAAGCGTAAGGCTAGAATTAAGCTTAAAGGAAAGAATGTGGCTGGGAAGAGAAAGTCTTGATGTTTCTTGACACCATACTTTTTGTGACATGGCGCACTTCGTTTGCCATACTATCAATGTAAACAGTATGAAATGTATGGAGAAACGTAGGTTAGTGTTCTCCTTCTTAAGACTTTTGCCATTGGGTATCTTTTTGTTGCAGGATACAAGACTCCACACGGTGCAGGAGATTAGGCAAGTTAAACAAGTCTGGCTTTTGGGCCCGTCGTTTTGGTCTATAGGCCTGGACCCCTGTTCGGGTCTAGGCATATTACTTAATGTCCCGGACTTTCGGTTACTTAAATTGTTTGATTTAGCTCCTGGTAGGGTCCTCATTTTGAATTTTGTTTTAGGTAACTGCCTGTACCGAGTTATAAACATTTATGCCCCTCAAGTTAAGTCGGCCCGCATAGCCTTGTTTTCTTTGATTCGCCCCTATTTACACACGTCCTTCCAAGTAATTTTTTCTGGTGATTTTAACTGTGGCCTGAGCCTTCAGGACAAAAGTTTGTTTTCCACCACCAAGAAAATTTTTTGTGATTCCCATGAATTGGATAAACTAATTTGTACGGCGCACTTGACCGATGCTTACCTCTCTTTCACGACCAGTCATACCACCACATTTCAAAAGGGCACGTTGGCAACAAGGATTGATTTTGTCTTTTTGTCCCGTACGTTGCCAATAGGCTCCGCTCAGGTACAGGCGGTAGCCTTCTCTGATCACAAACTACTATCAGTCGGTATAGGTTCAGTCACCCATTTTAGCAAAGGGCCGGGATTTTGGAAATTTAACACTTCCCTGTTACAAGACCTGATGTTTCAAAGCTTTCTTCTGTCTTTTCTTTCTGCTCGTAAATCTGTATTTATTTGCTATGATGATCTAATACGTTGGTGGTTGGATACGAAACATGCCTTGAGTGTTTGTCTGAAAAGTTACAGTCGACATAAATGTAGGAGGGATTATTTGGATTATTTACAGAAGAGAGCTCATCTCCAGTCACTGCTTTCTATAGCACATATGACTGGTCAGGACCTATCTCTTCAACTACAAGCAATACGGAGGGATATGCTATGTTTTCAGTCCAGACAATCCCAACAATTGTACCATCAACATAAATTCCACATGTCTGGACCACGGGACATAGTTTTCCCTTTTGAGTCTAATTCACGTCTTGTTTCCCAGAAATCCATGCTGAGCCTAGCAAATTCTGTAGGTACGTTGTGCTCTACACGTTCTGAAATTCTGCAGATTGTGACAGATCACACGACTGCTTTATTCTCCCCCCTTCCAGCTGCAATGGATGACATTGCCACCCTGTACATGGATCTTGAGATCCCACTCCCTTCGAAACAGAGTGTGGCTGTGGCTTGTGCTGCCTTGACGGTGCAGGAGCTGTCTTCAGCAATTTCTTCGTTGCCCTTGCTGAAAACTCCTGGACCGGATGGTCTTCCAGCTGATTTGTATAAAGTGTTAAATGTTCACTTGGCCACTGAACTGACCTCAGTATTTAATGCCTTGTTGCGTAGCGAGAATATTCCATTAGACTTTACGAAAGGTGCATTGATGTATGTTTACAAACAGAAGGGCGACATTCACCTTCTTGAGAATTGGTGCCCTCTTTGCATGTTAAATACTGATTTCAAAATATTAATGAAAATTATCGCAAAACGTCTGACTGGCATTGCGGCCGAGGTCTTGCATCCTGCCCAGTCTTGCTCTATACCTACCAGGCGAATTTCGGATCACCTGATTCTCCTACGGGAACTGTTTGCCCATGGCTTTGCGGGCCTGACCTCTGGTATCATTGTATCAGTGGATCAGAAGGCGGCATTTGATTCGGTTAACCACAATTTTTTGTGGACGGCATTACATTTTCTGCATATACCAGAAGACATGATACGATGGCTACAAAAGTTCTACAGGATGGCCATGGTGGTTCCTGTGGTAAATGGGTGGGTGGGACCTATGATTCCTGTTAAAAGAGGAGTCCGTCAAGGCTGTCCTGTTAGTCCTCTGCTGTATGTCCTGTTTTTAGATGTCCTGCTCCGACGCCTGAATGTTCACCCTGAGATCCATGCCATCTCCTGCTCTGCTATGCTTGCACCTTTTAAAGCTATTGCATATGCAGACGATATTTGTTTCTTAGTAGCTGATACGTCCTCGGTGGCGGCCTCTCTACAAGTATGTTCCTTGTTTGGAACTTATTCGGGAGCCCGTCTGAACTTTGACAAAAGTGTGGGTATTGGGTTAGGTTCTGTCGTGGCCCCGCTGTCCCATATTGGCCCGCTACGTCTGGTGGAGGGCCCCATTCATATTCTAGGGGTTTATTTTGGAACCAGAGATTCTGATTTTTTTAATTGGGATAATAAATTACGACAGGGTAAACTGAAAGTCGCCTCTTGGAATAGAGGGTCGATTGGGAAAAAAAAGAGGGTTTATTTGATAAAGACCTTTTTGATTCCATTGTTTCTATATTTAAGTTATGTCTTTCCTATTCCGAAGCAACTGGAAACTACGATTTTCAGCCTGTTCTTTCAGGCATTGTGAGGGAGCAGGCTGAACCCGATCAAGAGGAATGTCACTTATTTGTCCGTTACGGAGGGTGGTGTCGGTATGATAAATCCTTTGTTGTTTTTTTCTAGCATTTTTTTCATGACCAATTTGCGGCTCCTTCTGATCAACTCTCAGAGGGATGGAAATGTGGTTTTATGATTCTTGTGGGGTTTGGTTCCACCAGTGGGAACACAACTCATTCGGTGTTACGACACTCTGAAGGCACACCGTTGTATGTGAAACATATGTTTTTACGCTTGGAGCAATGGAAAGTATCGCCTCAGATGCTTATTGCTCATTCGCACAAGACTCTTTATAAGACTCTTCTCTCCTCTGTCTGTATGACACAATCCCCTTTCGATAAATGTCCGGTCCAGCATCTTTCTTCCCTTTTATCCTTGTTGCGTTGTAAAAGAATACCTGCACACATGTGGGATTTTCATTGGCTATCTTGCCATGAACGGATAAATGTTAAAGCCAACCACAAACATAAACAGCTTCAGGATAGATTGTGTTCTAGGCCATTATGCAATGCTGCACTGGAGACGATCTCTCATCTATTTTTTGAATGTACCTTTATTCGGAATTGGTGGGCCTTTTTGGCACGGAAGTGGGCTACTCTGATATTCCAGTCTCCAAATTTTCAGACACTTATGTATGGTGGTTTTTTCCCCTCAATGGTCCTCCTGGCATACGGATACTTTAAATCTTGTTCTCGTTGTGATTAAATGGAACATTTGGATGGCTAGATGTCAGTTTGCCCTACAGCAGAAAGACTGCACATATTTGGAACTAGAACAGAAAATTGTGAAAGATTTGAAAACCATCTACGAACTTGAACAGAACATGCACACAGAGTCAAGACTGCTTGCTTTATGGATTGCACTTCCTTGGATAACTGATTCAGATTCTGCTGTGACTTGATGGTTATTCCTTTGTTATACTTTTGTACTGTTTTTCTTTTCGGTTTGAAATTTGCTACCTGCTGTATTACCTTTGTATTTCTTTTTCCCCTGTTGTTTGCAGATTCTGTGCTGTACTGCTATGTGTCACACGATTTTCTGTCTCAATAAAACTTTCCCCTACTCATCAGTAGGGGGCACCCTTGGCCATTCTGATCCAAGATGACTGAATCCCAGAATGGTGAAGGAGGTGGTGGAGGTGCTGCTCCTGCTTCTAGCTCTGGATATCTACCAAAAACAACGGAGGAACTCATTAATATTGGTTCTAATGTCCAACAAGTGACCACAGAAGGGATTGAGCATCCTGGTATTTCTCAAGATTCACAAGCTGAAAACACAGGATTTCCTGCCTCTAAGACAGTCATGGAACCTCAGGTGTGTACTGACCAAAAAGATGTCTCTGAATTATAATTGAAGCAAATGTTCCAACAACATAAACATTTTTTCTTAAAACTCATGCAAAAGGAGGAAAACACACAAGAATCTATTCCTGAGGCTGACTACTCAGCAATAAACATGGAACAAAACCTGATTGGGGAAAATAACATTGCCACAGCATCATTACCTATGTCTCAGTGGCATTTGCAACCATCTGCCAGAACCTCAGAGGACCCTGATGGCGTTTGGTCTCCAGACGCTGCTCTTCGGGCTGCAGAATGGCAGCAAACTAAAGGAAACTCTGGGTGGACCTCTCCTGGACCAGTTGCAGCGGCAGACATAATTTCTACAGCTAAAGGATCTGTATCACAGGCTTTTCCAATGAACTCACAGGGTTCTAGCTCTTCTAGTGAAACCCTGACTGTTGCTAACTCCCAGCCAACCACTGACCAGGATACTAATAGGCAGTCTGGAACTTCAGTGCGAGTTATGGGCCCCAATGAGTCAAACTTTACCCAATGTACAGGACAGAAATGATACTAACTTTAAAACAAGCATTTGTCAGTGCCGAATGTTTGCTTGTTGGCATTGGCGGTGTAGGAGTTAGAGAGCTGCATAATAGGAATGGCAGTGAAGTATTGAACTGAAGCCAACCCCACCACCACCCTGCAGAAACTGACAGGCATTGGGGTGTGCCTTTGGGGCGTCAGGCATAATGGCCACGCCATTTCACCACACCTACCCTGTAGACACCGACAAGTGTCACGGTGTGCCTTGGGGTCTTTGGCCCTTATGCACACCCCATTCCATCAGGAAATACGGTGAGATGGGTGCAGTATAGGAGAATGGGGTGAGCTTTGGGGTCGAAGAGTCCAAGGCACACCTTGATGCCTGTTACTGGCTGCAGGGTGTGGGCGGGGGTGGAATGGTATGAGCATTACAGGCGACAATCCCAAGTCATACCCCTGATGCCTGTTAGTCTCTACAGGGTGGGGCGTTATGGCTGGAAACCCTAACGTCCCAGGCGTTCATTGGTATTTTCACTCCAATTTTTCAACATGGGTTTTTTGTGACCCCACCTCATGAACAGTGGCAATATCAGTTCATTAGCCGAAAGCTGATTTTGCACAGTGACTACACCATTTGGCACCACAGGTGTGAAAACACATTTCAAACAGGATGTGAAAAATGATAGCTGTACTGTTCATGAGGAGGTGTAAAAATGGCAATGTTGAAAATCTGGAGTGAAAATATAAAAAAACTGGTGAAGTCACGAGCGTGTGTAGAAACTGTAATTAGTTTGGGGATTGTTTACAGCAGATTGCCAATACAGGCATTTTGTGACCTCCGCTCATGAACAGTGTCACTGTGATTTTCGTAATCTGTCCCGAACACTGATTTCCCACAGCGACCACGCATTTCTGCGCCAGAAGTGCAAAAACACATTTTGGCCAGGGTGTGAAATATGACAGCTATACTGTTCATAAGGAGGTGTGGAAAAATGCCACTGTAGAAAATTTGGACGGAAAATATTACAAATTCGTGAACTTACGAGAGTGCATGGAAACCGCGCAATGCATGCTCGTAACAGTCATTTTACGGACTTTTGTCACCAAATTTTCAATATAGCCATTTTAAGACCTCAGCTCATGAACAGTGTCACTGTGATTTTCTAAATCTGTCCAGAACATTGATTTCTCACACGACTGCGCCATTGTGCGCTACATGTGCGAAAACACATTTTGGGCGAGATGTGAAAAATGACAGCTGCACTGCTCATAAGGAGGTGTGGTAAAATGGCAGTGTTGAAATCTGGAGTGAAAATATTCAAAATTTGCGAAGTTACAAATGTGCATAGGAACTGTGCAAAGCACGCTCATAAAACAGTCATTTTTGGGAATTTTTTCACCAAATTTTCAACTTTGGGTTTTGGGGGGCTACGTCATGAACTGTGACACTGTTGTTTTGTTACTCAGTCCCGAAAGGTGGTTCCGCTCAGTGACCTCAAAATCACCTTTCGGGACCGAATAACAAAATGACAGTGACTGAGTTCATGAGGTGGGGTCCCAAGAACCCCATGTTGAAAATATGGTGAAAAAATTCTCCAAAATGGCCGAGATATGCACCAAAACTGAAAAAAAAACATTTATGCCATTATACAGCTTACCAGCATTTCTTCAGTTCGCGATCGGCTTTGAAGAGTGCAGACGTGTTCCCGGTCCACTGAAGATCGTCGCTTGGGCTCGGAGGTAAGTATGGGGTGGGGGGAGGTGAGTGCTAGAGGGTGGGTGTGGGTTGGGGATGGGGCAAGACAGTCATGAGGGACCATTTTTTTTTTTTTCAGGTGTCTTTTTTTTTTTTAATAGAAGATGGCGTGGACTTTTGCCATGTGTGGTGGGCTCTGGCGTGGCAGCTGGAAGTTTATTTTTGGGGTAGTGGAGCCGACGGGGATTGGGCACCCCTCAGAGGCCATAGGATGTTTGCCACGCAGTGGGCTCCCAGCGTGGCAACAGGAAGTCAGTTTTTTTCTGCTGGGGGGGATTTAGTGCAGCCAACAAAGGATTGGGCAGCCTCATCGCCATACGGACTTTTGCCATGCTGGGTGGGCTCCCAGTGTGGCACTTAGAAATCTGGTTTGGGGGGCAGCGGAGCTGATGGGGGATTGAGCACCCCGTCAGCCATACAGTGTGCGGATGGGAGGAGTGCATGAGCACGCTGGGGTGGGCTCCCATCATGCTATGTAGGTGTTCAGGGCGTGGGGGGGAAGAACTGTCTATGACAGTTCAGATGCAGTGTGATGTGCGGCAATTTGCATACTGCTGACGGCAGTATGCAAATTGCCACGTTACCACCACTGATTGCAGCGGTTTTTCACTTTCAACTGTATGCCACTGCATCTGAACTGCTGTCATAGACAGCTCCGACATTTATTGGTGCAGTGAGACAGCACCTGCAAAAGGGAGCAGGGCATTGGAAGCTGAGTGGCACACCTACAAAAATTTGTATGGTGGCACTATGTTTCTAGCACATGCGTGCAAGCAAATATAATGAGTGATTTATTTAAAGCTGCAGGGGAACCTGCTCAATGGTGAAATGCAGTTCATCTTAAATACTTAGGAGAAGTGGCTTCAGCCCCTGCACGAAGAACTGTACTGCACAACATGTTAAAAGACTCACTGGGGATTAGCCCCACGGAACTTTTTGCATTTATACATATAAAAGATTAAACAGTTTATGATCTCAGTTTTAAAACTGTTGGTACTCTGGAGAGATTCTGGGTGCAATATAAACAAGTGAAAACTTCCCCACTGTGGAGTCCATTTTTGTCGATTCCCCTCACTAAGCCACTGGTTAAGCTCATTACGTTGCTTTTCAGGAGTGAAGGGGTCAACATAAATGATATTCAGTATTGGTTAAAGCAGTGATGTGAATTGTTAGACACTCCACGTCCTATATTAGATGAGGACCTGGTCTGGATGGGTGAGTGGAAAATCAAGGTGCAGTTAAGACAAGCAGAACAGGGGATAATACACCTGCCAGGCAGTTTTTACATAGGTAGAGACAGGGATTTGCTTTTACCCCAGGCAACCACGAATATGCCATAAATGTAGTTCCTTTTTTTTTTTTTAACTTTATTCTTTATGCCTCCTTCTCTCCTCCCGGATCCCACTCCTTTCTTCCTCTCAACTCCTCCATTCCACCTCCGGTGATATCTGCCCCTAGAGTGCCTCCTTCCTCCCTCCTGCACAGTGGGGTCTGTCCCTTTATCGGTGGTCCAGATGGTACCGAGAGGCTATCATCTTGGGCTGCCGAGAGGGTTTTCCTCTTTTCTTCCCTGGTTTCCCCGCCCTCTGAGACGTCCGCTAGGACGACGTCCGAGTGGGCGGGCGCGGTTGACGCACACCAAGCCCCCGCGCGCAGCCGACGCCCCTCCCCGCCCGACGAGCGGAGCCGCCCATCCTCTCTTGGTCGGTGCTTCCACTGGCCGTGAGAGTGATGCAGAACGCGGAACGCTGCTCATGGCTCCCACCCTGAGAGAGAGAGCATCCGCTGGGACGCCTCGATCCTCCCTCCCCCCGCCGACCCCCGGCAACCCGAGTCCGTTCCCGAACCCGGGTCGCCGGCGTAGCACGAGGTGTGGCATCCAGCGCCTCAACCCTCAGCGCCACCGGGCCGGCTTAAATGTAGTTCCTGGACTCAACTGAGTTACACATGCGACCAACCAAGATGCACACTATGCCTTAAATATGGGCATGTTAGTTTAGGGTGTCCCAACCCTCTGGTGTGCAACCTATGTGATGAACATGGGCATACCTATCCACAGTGTCCCTGGGCTGAGCATAACAGGGAGGACTGGGTTCCCTAAGACCATACCAGACTTATTATAGAGACACAGGCTCAAGCACTAGCCAGACTAGAGGAGGCGTCACTTGAGTTGGTAACTCACGAGGTTTCCACAGCCCAGACTGATACTTCAGCTGTAGAGGTTCCTGTAAACCCAGTATTACATCCCTCAAATCATAATCTGCAAAGTGAACTACCAGGCGCTTCAGGTGCTCCTCAGACCCAGGAGGCTCCCCACCAAGGACAGGGCACAGTAACACAAGGCAGCATGCCCCCCCCCAAGAGTTGAAGACCCCTCCTTTCCTGTCCCAACACCTAAATGAGGAAGGGGGAAGAGGAAATCAGATTCACACACTCCCAATAAAACGATTCTCACAAGGAACAAGTTTCAGGCCTTAGTGAAAAAAAGGCAGTGGGGGGATACTGAAGGGGAAGATGCAGATTCTGACTCTTCTGCTGCTTCTTCCTCTAAAATGGAATTTTCCTCTGAATCAAGTAGGGGAAGAACTCAGGGGGACAACACCAAGTGACACAGCGCCCAAATGGATGAATTTGATGGCAACTATGAGGGTCCCATTTTGATAAAAGAGGTAACCAAGGTCCATTGACTATTTTAATTAAGTAAAATGGTTAATCTGTTTCAGTTAAGAGGCTGCAAGCTGAATGTGTGCAGCATCAAAACATTTAGGAAGCAACTCATTTTTGCCTTTCTGCAATCTGTGCAACATGACTTTTATTTTTGCAGGACGCTTAAATTAAAGCCAGGCGTGAATTAACTCAAGTAAAGAATAAATGGAGAACTGGGCCTTCCTTAGGTGAAGACACATGCGACGGGGTGGGAATTCTCTTTCCGGGTTTTACTTACAAAATCTCCAAAGTTATAGATATTTCACCTGGGAGGCCATTAATGGCGGATGACACTTATGGGTCTCTTAAATTCCGATTAATTAAATTTTTTTTTTTTTTATGTATTTATTTGAACAAGTCGGATTTACGACCTTTGAGTTAGGGACTCATTTACAAAGGCACCTCGTTGCAGGGAGGGCAAGACAATAGAACATTGTGCAGATACAACATTGGACAACATTACAGGTGCAGACATTGAACACAGAATAAACTTAGCTACATGTTGGTATAAAATACAGATTTACAATTAAAGATGTACAATTTCTCTGGAGTTGCAGTGGAATACATCCTTGTATAAACCTAAGGGGGTAGGTAAAAAGGGGTAGGGGGAAGATGGATCGGCAGTCCAGGGGACCTTGTCGAGATTAGGGGGGCCAGGCAGGGAAAGGTCCTACAGTAGGATTGGGGGGGCAGGGTTAGTTGCACCTACAGCAGCGGACATTAAAGAGATGGTTCCGGAGAGGCGGTTTTGAAGGGACCAAGTTTGGCAGTGTTGGTGATGCAGGTAGGGAGGGAGTTGAACCAGGCGGGGGCTCGATAAAAGAAGGACCTCTGGGCGAGGGAGGTCTTGGTTCTGGGCACTTTGAAGGTGGCTTTAACAGAGCTGTGGGTGGAAATGAATGAGGATGACCATGGTAGGGAGGTAGAGACTCCGGGGGTGGGGGAAGAGTCCGAGTAGGGATTTCTTAGCAAGAAGGCAGGTCTGATACTGCAGACGTTCCTTGAAGTTGAGGAGGTTGGCGGAGGAATACAGCAGGCAGGTGTGGGTACAGCTGGAGGATCTGGTCAGGAGCCTACAGGCCTTATTGATAGAGAGCTGGATTTTAGAGAGGGCAGTGTTATCAGCTGCAGCAAGATGGGCAAGCCGTAGTCCACAAGGTACAGGACGGAGGAGGTGATGGCCAGCTGGAGGGCAGTGAGGGGCAGGCAATCTCTATGGCAGTAAAGTAGGCCAATCAGAGAGTTTATGGTGGAGGAAAGAGCATTGATGTGGGTGTGGAAGGTGAGGGCAGTATTGAAAGTGATGCCTAGGTATTTGTATGTGGGCACTTGCTCTAATGGGAGCTGAGAGTTGGGGGTAATCAGGAGGGGCACTTCTAGCTTTATTTTGGTGCTGAGAGAAGAGCATTGATTTGGTTTTCTTAAGGTTTATGACTAGTCTGTGATCAAGAAACCACCTTTCTGTTTGGTTGTAGGCGAGTTGAAGGGATGATTGGAGAGTGGAGGCATCTGGGTGTGAGGCAAAGAGAACTGCATCGTCTGCATAGAGGAGCATCTTGCTATTGCAGGAGCTGGGGAGAGTGTTGAGGTAGAGACTGAAGAGAATGGGACCCAGGATTGAGCCCTGTGGGACCCCGGAGCTAACGGGTTGAATGTTGGAGAGGGAGCCGTTGATTTTTACACGCTGGGATCTAGCAGAGAGGTAGCTGGAAAACCAGGCAAGGGGACCAGCAGAGAAACTGAGTTGGTGGAGACAGTCGAGTAGGAGGGGATGACAGACAGTGTCAAAGGCCTTGGAGAGGTCAATGAACACTGCACCGGCCAGGTTGCCGGAGTCGAGAGCAGAGAGCAGGTATTGGGAGAACTCCAGGAGAGCAGCGGTTGTACTGTGTCTTGGGCGGAAGCCATGCTGCTCCGGGCACATAATGTCATACTTAACCAAGTACTCAGATAGTTGGATAGACACCACTTTTTTGAGGGCTTTGGAGAGTGGGGGACGATGGAGGTTGGTCGATAGTTGCTGGGGAGGATTGATCACCGCTCTTGTGTATTGGAGTGATTTCAGCAGTTTTCCACGCACTGGGGAACTATCCAAGGCATAGGGACCGGTTGAGTAGGTCCGTCAGGGGGACTAGGACAATGTCCAGGACCAGGCAGAGGATCCTGGAGTCAAGGGGGTCACTGCTGGGGTTATTACTACCAAAGGCTTTTAGCAGGTGTGGCCTGGCTTCGTGGAGGGATAGGGTGTGCAGGTAGAAGGGGTGATGCAGGGCAGGGGGGAGTGAGGAGGGGATTGGATCAAAAAAGTTGCTGGGGAGGACAGGGCTTAGATCAGAGAAAGTGGTGTTGAGGCAGTCAGCTATAGGTAATGGATCAGAGGAGGTAGCACCATCGATGGTGAGCTGAGATGGTGGAGGGGAGCGAGTCTTCCCATTAGTTCTTTCATGCTATCCCAGAAGGTCCAGGCTGAGCTGCAGGTGAAGGTGAGGGTGGCCTGGTAGTGCTTTGCCTTGGCCCGTCTGATGGTCCAGGTGCACTTATTGCACTCTGCATTGTAGGCTTGTTTATCAGATGGATTGCCTGAATCTACAGCGATTCGCCAAAGATTATCCCTATTCTTAAGTTTCTGGATGAGGAAAGGGGTGATCCAAGGGGTGTTGTGTTTCTTTGTACGGATCCTGGTTGGGGGGGGAAGAGGTCACAGGCCTTGCACAAGGCTCCTGTGAAGAAGTCAAGAGCTGAGTCAATGTCTGGGGCATGTTAGATAGGGGACCAGTCTAGCTGGGCTAGGTGCTGTTTCAACTTTTTTAGGCCACCAGGGCATAGCCACCAGCGCAGTGTAGCCTGGGACACTGGTTTTGGAGAGGAGGATGACCAGGTACAGATGACTGGGGAGTGATCACTAAGTGAGTTGGGGAGGACAGTGATGTTCCGGATTTTAAAGGGGTGGTTTGATAAGATAACGTCTAGGAGGGTGTTGATTCCACTGGATAATATATATGCTCCTCAGAGCATTGCAGCAAGATCTTCACTTTTTCTTAAAATTCAGTCATTCTTATTCACTACTAGGTATGTCTATTTTGGTGGAGATTTTAACTGTGGACTTACTCCTGCCGACAGGGGGAGTAATGCTCACAAAACATTTGGGGATACAGCTACCCTACTAAAACTAATTCAGTCAGCCAAGCTGGTGGATGGGTACTGAGCCATACATCCTTTAGGTGCTAAGACTTATTACAGGGGCATTTATGCTACATGCATAGACTATGTGTTTATTTCCAAAAATGTAAAAGTTTACCAAGTGGCTGTGATCCCCTGCGAAGCATCTGACCATTTGGCAGTATCCCTAGTATGCGCACCAGCAGGGGGGCCCTTTCCATACATTCCTAAATCTAGATGGAAGCTAAACAGCTCACTCCTACTAGACAATATAATCTCAGGGAAGTGTATGGATTTATTGCAGGCAAGGGTCTCCATTTTCGATGCCTTCCACTCTTCTAATGCTTGGTGGGGAGGACACCAAAATGGAACTACAGGGTTTCTTTATAAGGACTGCAAAACATAGATCACTGTCTGCTTATTTCAGATATACCCAGTTGTGGCAACAGCTGTTGGACACACTGTCATTGGCATATGAGACTAAAACAAATTGTTCTCAACAAATAGGGAAACTTAAATCCCAAATGGCTACACACCAATATAACAGGGCATTTTCGCTGAAACTAGAGAAGCAGTGCAGAACCCAAATAACAAAATCATCTTTAGATATTTTTAAAAGCTGCTCGGACAGAGTTTTGGCCACATTTATTGAGCAGATAAAAGACCCGGATACTGGTCTAGAATACTCCTCCCTCCAACATATGAAGTAGGTCATTCAATCCCATCTGGAAGGAATGTTTGGCTCTGCCCCTGCAAGTCAGCACGTTTCTCACTATCTTGCTGGATTAGCTATCCCTAGCATCCCAGAAGATCAATTGCAGGCTCTGACTGCCCCTATAACAGTAGAAAAAACAGCTCAGGCTATTAAAAAACAGAGAAAAAGCACCTCTCCAGGTGCTGATGGTCTGACTGCTGAATTATATTTAATGTTTATAAACATTTTTGGCCCAATTCTGACTTGTGTTTTCAATAGTATAATAGACACCTGCTCTATCCCTAAAAAATTCACAGATGCCATAATGATACTTTTATTTAAAAAAGGAGACAAGTCTGATACAAAAAAATTGGAGGCCGCTCAGTCTTTTGAATGTGGATTATAAAATATTTGCCACAATTTTACTAAATAGGATTCTACCTATTCCAGCCCAAGTAATCTCTATAGAACAGACCTGTGCCATCCCAAACAGGTCAATGATACACACACCCTCTCTCTGTTTCGAGATATAATACAATCTTGTTCTCCAGAAACCTATGCGCTTTTTCTCTCTAGATCAGGAAAAAGCGTTTGACCGGGTGTCCCATTATTATTTATTTCAAGTGTTACGGCATTATCACATACCAAAAAAATTTATTTCATGGGTAGAACTTCTATATAGCACAGCCTGGATTACTCCTTTTATTAACCCTTGCATGGCCGCGGACTGATATATCAGTCCAGAATTCCTATGCATTCTAATTCTTTCAGCAGCCTAAGGGTTAATAATTCTCCTGGAGATGTCTTTCTAGGGAAGAAAGGGGTTAGGCAGGGATGCCCTCTAAGCCCTCTTCTGTATGCCTTTCAAACTGCCCCTCTCTTAAGAAGACTTTCACACCACTCTCACATCCCAAGACTAATACTGAAAGGGTTTCCTGTTCCTATTGTTTTGGCTTACGCAGATGATTTATGTATCTGCACCACCCCTCTACCAAACCCTTCAGAAGTTATTTCTGCAGTCAGAGACTTTGAGAAATATTCAGTTTCTAAACTGAATTATCATAAAAGCACAGCAAAATATGTCCTTAACCTAACTAGTTCCCAGGCCCCTGTCTCTATAGCCAACATTCCAGTTACGTTCAATCCAATTAAAATATATTGTATGAATAAATGTATTCATTTTGGCAGCTCAGATGATTCAGAATTCAATTGGGCTCTGTCTCTAGATAAAACGGACAGGGTGGTGGCATCATGGAAAGGACGAACCATAGCTAAGAGGAAATGGGTTTTGCTACTAAAAACCTTAATACTCCCTCTGTTTGCACACACAGCTTCAGTATACCCTCTACCAGATAAATTAGAAGCCAGACTGAATAATGTATTCTTCCAGGGATTCTGGGGAAGCCAATTGAACCTGGGAAAATGTATGTATATGTATCATGACTACTGCTTCGGAGGAATGTGGATGATTCACCCCATAGTGTTTTTTCATAGTCTTTTTCTTAAGCTTTGCATTCCATTTTTATTACATCCCCCCCCACCGATGGATCACTTTGTTAGTGGCTCTGCTGTCTCCTTCATGCAAGGAATGGGTTAGAACCCTTGATAAAATGCCAAGAAATTTTCAAAAATATGAGCCACCAAAATTTCTAGTCCCCACTATGCTTAAAATGAGGCAATGGAAACTGGATAGTAGCACCATTCAGACACAACCACGTAGGCAGCTTTACTTTTCTAGTCTCCAGAACAACTATTCAGAACCACCAGTTTTGTTGGACACTCAAGGCTTGGCCATAGACAACACGAGGGTATTCACACAACTCATTGACACTAGGCTCCCCAAAAAACTTTGGGACACTACTTGGTTGTCCTGTTATGGAAGGCTTGGAGTACGGAGCAATTTTAAACATAAATCTATAGAGGAAAGAAATTGCTTTAGAGAGACCTGCACATACCAATTGAAGACCATGCAGCATTTTTTCTTGGAATGCCCATACAGTGTAGAGTTTTGGACCATGTTCCTCCATAAATGGAAAGACAAACTGTTCACCTCTGTCTCTTATGAGACTTTAGTTTATGGTATTTTTCCACCTACATTGTCTCAATACCATGCTAGCACTTTGAGGCTTATATTTGCACTCTGCAGATATTGTCTATGGCAAACTAGATGCGCCTGTCTACTGCAACAAAAAGTATTTACTGGGGCACATGTGATTAAGCAACTCATATTAGAACTAAAGTCTATCTATACTGCTGAACAGGGGAGTTTGCCAAGATCACAATTCAACAAATACTGGGCCTCATGTGCACGGATCTGGGGGATTAAACTAAGAGGCCTCGGAATGATTTCAAGGATGGGGGTTACACAAATGTGTGACTGAAATGCTTCTTTAATTTTGTTATGATTTGAATAATTTATGAATGATTTAACCCTGTTTTTTATTTATGTTTTTTTGCCTTCTAGTTTGTGCTTAGCTTTTGTGTGATTTAACACTGTGCCATATTATTTGTATTTGCTTTTGATGATTATTACAATAAACAATTCCCCTACTCTTTTCGAAAAGTGCCATGGGATCTTTGACATCCACCTGAACTACCACCAATCCAGGAAGGTGGGACCTCAGTTTAACGTCTCATCCAAAGGATGGCACCTCAGAAGTGCAGCGCCCCCCTCATACTGCACTACAGTGTCAGTATTGGGATATTAACCCAAATGCCAGATGTGGGAACTGAACCCACAGCTCTCTGATCTCCCGGCCTCAGAGGTGAGTGTGGTACCTACTGAGCCACTGACACTGGACTCTCCCTTTTGAATAAATTGTGTGTTCTAAACTGCATTTTATTGTTTTGGGAACTGTCCTTGCTTGCAGTTTCACTTGTTTTGGGGACTGACTGTGTGGACAGTTTATGCGTTGTTTCCTGGTGGGGTAGTAACCTTGTTTTTCAGCTGCTAGGTACCCCATATGACTACCCTAGGTGGAGGCAGTGCACCATTTTACTCTAGTGTAGTACACCCTTAGGGAACCCAGGCTGGCCTCCTCAGGAGGGGAGGAGAGGTGCACCCTGAGGACCCCGGTATGGCAACTGCTTTACGTGTATGTGTGCTCTGTCTCTTTTCTGGTTAGTGTTTTAGCTCCAAAGCAGTGTTGTTTTTGCCTTTCTACATGGTTCTTGAATGGTTCCAGAAACCATGGCCTAGGCAGCAAAGGATGCTGAACTCAGAATGACTGGGGTGGAGTTTGTAGTTTAGATTTATAAGCCAGCGATTCCACTTTAATGGTCCTGGTTTAAATAAAAAAAGTTTTAAAGAGCTTCTGCCAATATTTTTGCTAGCCATTTTCATTGACCTTGCAAAGGCCTTTGATTCAGTCTCCCACCTCCTCCTCCTCCTAAATAAGCTAAGTGACTCCGGCCTTTCCCCAGCCTCTGTTTCCTGGTTCAGCTCTTACTTAACTGGCCAGTCCCAGGCATTAAAAATCGGTAATGTCCTTTCTCCCTCCCTCCCCATCCTTGTTGGTGTACCCCAGGGTTTGATCCTTGGACCTGTTCTCTTTTCCCTGTTTATCAATGGCCTCCTTTCTGTCTGCTCCCATGCCTAATTCACATGTATGTGGATGATACCATTCTCTTCCTATTTAGTCCCTCTGCCCCAGCCGTCCAAGCTCCCCTTCAACAAGATTTATCAGTGGTCACAACCTGGTTCAATGTTAACTGCCTCAAACTGAATACAAAAAAACCCATAGCCATGACCTTTGGCTCCAAACAGAAACTCACCAGGACTCCTGCCCTACCCTCCTTCTCCTATGGTACTAATACTCCTCTCGACAGTGTCCCTGCTTACAAGTACCTTGGAGTGTGGCTTGATCCCTCCCTAGACTTCTCTTCCCACTTTAGTGCCCTTCACTCCAAATTGCACCCTAAATTAGGATTACTGTATTGCCGCAAGGCTAGTCTTTCCCTCCCAGTTAGACGTGACACAGTGATCAAATGGATCCTGCCTGCTTTTGATTATGCCGATGTAGTTTTCAACACAGCTCCAGCCACCTCCCTCACCAAACTAGATGTCCTTTTCCACGCCTTCTATCGTTTCGCCTCAAACTCCCCCTACCTGACACACCACTGTGACCTCTATTCCTCCCTATCTCTCCAATCCCTCTCGCAGAGACGCTCATCCCACTGTGCCACCTTCATCTCTAAATACTGGTTTGGGACTCTTCCATTCTACCTCGCCTCTCTCCTAAATCCTGCCACTTCTTCCCCCCTACAACTCGCTTACAAACAGCATCCACTCCTTTGCCCTTTCATGGGTATGCACCTCAGCTGGTAAACTAGCTTTCTCTTATAGACTTCCCTCCCTCTGGAATAACATGCCCCCCACCTGTCCCACCCCCTCCTTTCCCACCTTTAGCTGCTTACTCAGACCTACTCCTACTACTTCCTGTACTTGTCCAGCTTTCTAATGACATTTGTTTTTCTTCTGCCCTGCTTTACTCTGTTTAGCTATAATCAGTTGTACAGTATATATATATTATATATATATATATATATATATATGTAAATACCAAAATGTAAATAGCCTCTATATACATTGTATTACACTTTATTTGTATTATGTATCCCTCTGTTGTATCTGTCCCCCCATCCCTGGGTCGCACTTGGAAATTAGCTTTTGCTCAGCGTGCCTTTCCCAGTTATCAAATTTTAAATAAATAAATACTTTAGACTGTTAGTCCTATTTTACTGAATTGTTTGGGTCACAGTGACTGTGGTTGGTGGTAAAGTGCTTCTGCCTTGCTTTTTACAGCACTTTCAAAATTGCTTTCAGCTCACAATGACTGTGGATGAATTAAGTATTCAGGAAACAGGTATACAGGATTTTATGAAATGGGCTTAAGATTTAAGCCCTGTGGTTGGTTGATAGCCATGCACTAGAAGTGTCTAACACATGGCTACAACTAGTCCTGGCACACAGGACACAGAACCCATTTTTAAAATCCTTGTGCCAGAGTCTCTGTTGCCTGCCTGCTGCCTTGCTCGCCAGCCAGCTCCCTTGCTCTCTCTGTCACCCGGCTGACAGAAACCACAGGCACCACGCAAACTATAAACCCCCCAACACACACACCTCAGACTCAGTTTAAGATACTAAATTATTAAAAACAAATACCATCCTCCTTTACTTTTTTAGCTTCTACTGCTCTGTTCCCACAGAAGCACAATTGCTCCCATGCCGCTCCGTACGCTCGCTTTCTTCAAGGTCCCCAAACAAATGAACAAACAAGCTTTTGTTACTTGAACTAGAAAAACAAATACCATCCTCCTTTGCTTCTCTCTCTTCTGCTGCTCCGTTCTCACAGCAGCATGCACAGTTTGTGACACTTGTTCCTGTGCCACTCCATTCAGTCCATGACAGTTGCTACCACGCCGCTCCTCTGGCTTTCCTCTTAGTCCCAAAACAACAATAGCAACAAAAAAACAAAACATCTATTTCCTAAACTAAGTATTACGTAACAAATAATTGAAATGTGTGTGCATGGTCATCTGTGTGAGGGGACCATGTCGACCACAAAAAAAAATTTACAAATACAGTGGCCACATACAGGCGGAGGAACTATTTTATTTAAAATAAAGACAAAAAATTAACTTTTTTATTACTCAGACCTAATAATTTTAATTTTGACATGCATCTAAAATTTAGATGCACATTTCATAAGTGCAATATGCCACACCGGGGTGTGTGTTAGACAGTTACAATGCAAGGCTATAGGGCTGGATGCACTCGGCCTGCAGCCTTATGCCTCATTATGTCCCCAAGCTGTGTGTTAGAATGGGCTAATGCACACCCCATTGTGTCTTATTGCTTACATAAAGCACTCTGCAGTAAGTGTAAATCAGCAGTCCGTGCAGCCAAAATAAACTTTCTCTGAGACAAGCAACTGAGTGAGAGGGGCAACTCAAATCTCACCTGGAAAACTTTGAATAATTTGATTGGCAGGGTTATGAAAGATGAACAAATCACCCTCTCCAAGGAGAGAGGTCTTATCTGTGAGCCTCGCAAGATAGCCAATCTCTTCAACTCCTGTTTTGGTGACTTTGACATGTACAAACCAAATGACTCCCAGCCCAGTGAGACTAGCTCAGTTGCAACCCCGTATTCCCCTGAAATCCTAGGAGCTCTCCCACTACCCTCCCTAAATTCTACTTTTGCTACCTCCCGCTGACTGAGGTTATCGATTATTTAAAAAAGAATGATCCCCGGCTCAACCTGGGCCTTGATGGCATTGACTACTGTATCCTGAAACACATCTGTGAACCTATCGCTCTCCCTCTCACAAACATCTTTAATTACTCACTGTGTATGGGGGCCTTCCTGAGTAAATGGAAAAGCACCACCATCAAACCTCTTCATAAATCTGGCCCAAAAAAGGATGTGTGCAACTTTAGGCCAATTTCCCTTCTCGCTTCCCTCACTAAATTTCTTGAAAGAATTTCCTCGAAACTTATAACCTTTTTTTTTTTTTTGTGTTATGTGTTTATTTCCCTTGCGACTCCCCTACCACTCCTTCGGATCAATTGCCAAGGACACTCACCTCTCGCTCGGTTCTGCCGCCAACTCAACCCCACATTACAGCCACCACAGGGTACCCCGACGTAACCCTTGTGTCAGGTGGGTCCTCTTCTTCCAGGGAGAAATGGCCTATTGGCCTATGCATTGGACCTGGGTGCTGCTGTGGTCAGTTCGGCTGCCATGGAGCCCGAGGGGGCACTAGTCCAGGCGGCCGTTATCTGGCAGGAGGAGACGCCATTTTTCATTTTTTCCTCTGATTTCCCCTAGTCGCGTTGACTCTGAGCTTCCCCTGGTCTCCACCGGGGGCCGCTGCAGAGCTACACCAATCCCCAACCCACCCCAGGAGAGGAAAGCAGTCCTCCGGATGCTCGATCCTTCTCCTTCCCCTGCCGACCCTCCAGCGTCCAAGTCCATTCCCGAACCCGGGTTGCTGCTGTGGTATGAGGTAAGGTGCCAGCGCCTCAGTTCTCTGAGCCACCGGGCCGGCCACTTATAACCTTTTAACTGAATTGCAGCATGGGTTTCCAGCCTCGCCACAATACAGAAACTGCCCTCATGAGGTTTACTGACTTTATTGACAAGGCTAATGATGAAGGGCTCTATACTGGCACAGTGTTTGTGCATCTCACAAAGGCCTTCGATCTAGTTGACCATGACGTTCTCCTCTTTACCCTGTCCTGCCTAAATTTCTCAAATGAAGCGGTTAATTGGTTTAAGAATTACCTGTGCAATCGTTCACACAAAACAGTCATAGGAGGACTTTATTCCAATGTTAGCCCCATTAAATATGAAGTACTGCAGGGTTCTATTCTAGGACCCTTACTCTTTTCACTTGTGGTCAACCCCCTTCCGGAGATATGCAGGTATACTGAACGTATTCTTTAAGCAGATGATGCAGCACTGTTCTGCAATGATAAGACTCCCTCCGTCTTCCTTGACACTTGGTTCTCCACCAGCGGTTTAGTTCTTAATGCAAAACACAGCAACAAATCAATGGTTTTCTCAGGTGGCATGTGACAGGGAGATCCTGCCACTCTTGAGGATTGACCTTTTCTTAAATCTGTGGCAGCATTTCTTCAATTTCTTAGCCTAATTTATCCTTTACAATTTCTAGTCCATAAGGTTGGCCACCTATGGGCACCCTCTCCCCCTTTTTTTGACTATGCTATAGTATCCTCTTTAATTTTCCTTTTCCCACTCATGTCCTTATACAGGGGGGTTATTGTGGTGACCTCCGAGCTGATGTAAAACAACAGGCTGTGTTCCTTGTTGTTGGATTTGGTATGCAATAGCACTATGTCATAAAATGTCTTGATGTTTGCCTTATGTGTATGAAACCTGTAAATGTTGAAAACACCACGGCACTAGATGTTTTCCATAAAGGTAAAAAGTCACTAGGGGACTGTATTATAAAAATTAGTTTCCAGGGACATCAGAAAAAAAAAACATTGTGTTGTTAAAATGCATGTAAATTGCAGATTGTTTGGTAGGCCTTTTGGTACCATGCATTCCTGCTTTAAGCTGAATCAGACTAAAATTTCATGGTGATTTGCATATGCATCCCATGATGCGTTGCATTATGGGGATATGTGTGATGTTGTGTTTCTTTGAAACTTGGCTTTATTGTCAATGCCCTTTGAGGTAACCCTTGATTCAGTGCTTCTGCACTGAGGTTCTTTATCTTTAGCTTGTTTTGGGGTTTTCCTTTTTTGAGCGCTCCATCACACAAACACACAAGACCAACATAGGGAATTAAATAATTTTCACTAAAGAGATAGATCAGTGGGTGCTGACTAAGTGCAGAGAAAGGACATGCATAGTCAGTTGCTGCAAACTGATGTATTGAAGAAAGGAAACATAGAAACATAGACTTTGATGTCAGATAAGGACCGCTTGGCCCACCTAGTCTGCCCATTTCTCTACCTACAGGATAAGCTGCAGATCCTAGTTAACCAACAGCCCCCCACAAAAATTGCCTTATGTCTGTCCCATGCATTCTTGAATTCTCCCACAGTTTTAAACCCCACAACCTCCTCAGGAAGGCTGTTCCATGCATCCACCACCCTCTATGTGAAAAAATACTTCCTCACATTGCCCCTGAACCACCCCCGCCTCTATCTTCAAATTGTGTCCCCTTGTTCTTGCACATCTCTTTTTCTGAAAGAGGCTACCCTCTTGGACTTTGTTGATTCCACTGAGGTACTTAAAAGTTTCTATCATGTCCCCCCTCTCCCTCCTTTCCTCAAGGATATACATATTAAGCTCCTTTAGTCTCTCCTCATATGGCTTCTCTTGCAGACCCTGCACCATTTTAGTTGCCCTCCTCTGGACTGCCTCTATCCTGTCTTTGTCCTTGCGGAGATGGGGTCTCCAGAACTGGACGCAATACTCCAGATGGGGTCTCACCAACTGTCTGTACAGAGGGATAACAACTTCCAGTTTTCTGCTGGTGATGCCTCTCCCTATACATCCCAGTATCCCACCAGCCCTCCCTACTGCCTTCTCACATTGCTTGCTAACCTTAAGGTCATCTGATATGATTACCCCAGGTCCCTTTCCATTTTTGTTGTTGTTACTACCTCCCCCCCCCCACTGTGTACTCTTCCCCTGGGTTTTTCTTTCCCAGGTGCATTATTTTGCACTTCTTTGCATTGAATCCATGCTGCCATACTTCTGATCATTCCTCCAACCTTGCCAAGTCCCTTCTCATCCTTTCCACACCTCCTTGTGTATCAACCCTGTTGCAGATCTTTGTGTCATCTGCAAAGAGGCATAGTTTTCCTTCCAGTCCCTCTGCAATGTCACTTATAAAGACATTTAAAAGGACTGGACCCAGTACTGAACCCTGCGGTACCCCACTAGTAACCCCTCTTTCTTCAGAGTGGACTCCATTTACAATTACCTTCTGTGTTCTGTTGTCCAACCAATGTTTTACCCAAGCTACCACCCTGGGACCCACTCCCAGGCAGGTTAATTTGACTATTAATCTTTTGTGTGGGGCTGTGTCAAATGCCTTGCTAGAGTCTAGGTAGGCCATGTCCACTGCCCCTCCCTGGTCTACCACATTGGTCACCCAGTCAAAGAAATCTATTAGATTCATGTGACATGACCTTCCTGCTGTGAACCCATGCTGCCTTGGGTCCTGTGCCCCACTGGCCTCTAGGTACTCAACAATTCTTTCCTTCAGAAGTGATTCCATCACTTTCCCTACCACAGAGGTCAAACTGTCAGGTCTATAGTTTTCTGCCTCTGTCTTGGATTCTACTTTTGTGAAGGGGAATCACATCTGCCTTCCTCCAGTCCTCAGGTACTACACCATCCTCCTATGATTTGTTAAAAAAGGTAGTCAGTGGTTTCATTAGTTCTCCCCTTAATTCTTTTAGAATTCTGGGGTGAATTCTGTCAGGCCCCATTGCTTTGTCCACCTTCAGTTTTAGGAGTTCTTTCAGAACCCTTTCTTCTGTGAAAGGACTGGGATTGACCCCCCTATCCAGAGTGCTTCTGTTAATTGGATTAGGCACCTCCCCCTCCTCCTCTTTTGTGAATACTGAGCAGAAATATTTGTTCAGTATCCCTGCTTTTTCGCTGTCCCTCTTTGCCCACCTACCGTCCATTCTATTCACCCTCAGTATCCTTCCCTTTGTCTTTCTATGCTCCCTGATGTACCTATAAAATGTTTTATCCCACTTCTTAACTGAGTTGGCTATCTTTTCCTCAGTTTGAGCCTTTGCTAGTCTGATTTCCCTCCCTGCTTCCTTCTGCCTTAACTGGTACAGCTCTCTGTTCTGCTCCTTCTGTGTTTCCTTATACTTCCTGAATGCTGTCTTTTTCTCCCTGACCTTCCCCGCCACCTCTTTTGAGAACCACAGTGGCTTTTTCTTTCATTTTGATTTGTTTATTTGCTTCACACAAAGGCTTGTTGCCTCTGTGATGGCAGTTTTGATGTTTCCCATTGTTGCTCCACCCTCCTTCTAGCCTGTTTGCTAGTGCTTTTCTGAGGCACTCTCCCATCTTGCCAAAGTCAGCCCTCCTGAAGTCCAGTACCCTCACTTTTGTATGGCTTGACCCTGTAGCTGAGTTTATCAAGAACCACACTGTTTGGTGGTCACTTGTTCCCAGATGGCTACCAACTTCTTGATCTGAGATCCTCTCACTGTCCGCATTTGAGAGTATGAGGTCTAAGATTGCTCCCTCATGAGTGGGTTCCAAAACTAGCTGTCTGAGGTATGCCACCTATAGGGCATCAAGAATGGCCCTGCTCTTGGATGTAGCTGCAGAAAATGTGTTCCAGTTAACATCTGGCATATTCAGGTCTCCCATCAACAGCATCTCCCCTTTCTCTGCCATCCTAAGAATGCCTTCTAGTGTATCCTTGTCCATTCCTTCCCCCTGATATGGAGGTCTGTATACAACCCCTGTGCGGATTGTGGTGCAATTTCCAGTTTCTAAGGTGACCCACAGTGCCTCCTCTCCTCCCTGTTTATTCTTTTGTTCAGTTGCTTTTATCCCTTCCCTTAGATAGAGAGCTACTCCTCCCCCTCTTCTCCCCTCCCTGTCTCTCCTGTAGGTTGTGTACCCTGGTATGTTAACATCCCAGTCATGGTTCTCTGTGTACCATGTGTCTACAATATCCAGGCATCCCTCTTCCATCAAGGCCACCATTTCAGGGAGCTTGTTGCCCAGACTATGGGCATTGGTACTCATTACTCTCCATTTCTTGATGGCCTTACCCCTTTTTGCCCCATCCCTGTCCTTATTGCCTTTGTCACTTTCTCAATTTACCCCTGCCCTTCTCCCTATCGACAGCTCTATCTTGGGGTTTACCTCACTTACTACCCTGACTTTTGTGGGGGGGGCTAGGATTTCCCTGCTCCTTTCCAGTGCCTCCTCCCTTGGCTAGTTTAAATGCTTGCCAATGAAGCATTTAAGCCTATCACCTAGGATCCTGGTTCCCCTCCTGGACAGATGCAGACCATCACACCAGTATAGGCCTGCATCACTCCAGGTGGACCCCAGTCCCCAATGAAGCCAAAAATCCCTGAGCTCTGCACCAGTTTTTTAACCACTGATTGAATCTCATGGTGTGGAGCACCCTCGCCTCACCTATGCCATAGACAGGCAGCATCTCCGAGAAGGTTACCATGTGTGCTACTTGTCTAAGGCCCTTCCCCAACTCCACAAACTCTTCCTGCACTGCTCTGATTCCTTTCTTAGCCAGGTTATTTGTCCGTAGGTGGACAATGACATCCAGCTCCTTCCCCTGTGCAGCTGCTCTGGCGATCCTGATGTTTCGCTCCCTGTCTCTCCAAGCCATGGCACCAGGCAGGCACCTTACCTCCCTCTCACCTTCCTCCCCCAGTTCTACCTTCCTAACAATGGAGTCCCCCACCAGGAGTTGTTTCCTTCCCCTGTGGATTCCCTTGCCACCCTCCTGTGAGTCTCCTTTGTGGAGGTTCCCAGCATCCTCCTTGGTCTCCACTGTGGGTGCCTCCATAGAGGAACCACACTTTGCCAGAACGGCATATGAATTGTGGAGAGGTACAACTGGAGGGATGCACCTCTGTCCTACCACCCTCACCCTCACTGGGTGGGGATATGCCATTGCCTAAGGTTATTCCCTGGGTTTTCAATAAACATCACACAGAGATTCTGTGTTGAACCTGAAGTTCTGTGTCTGGTCCATCTGTTATCCCACAATCTCTCCCCATGGCAGAAAAGCCACAGACTTTAATTTCACCCTCAGAGATAATGATGGTAACCTAATTGAAAGAGTCACTGAGTTCAAACACCTGAGTATCTACCTTAACTGTCACTTAACTTATGAACACCATATCAGTATGCTAATTTAAAAAGTCCACGAAAGACTCGGCACGTTATATCGACAAAAGAAATTCCTGATTCCTGAAACCAGGGCCCTGCTGGCCAACAGCTTCTTGCTCCCTGTAATTGACCACAGTTCCCTGATCTACTCTTCCTCCATTTCCCAGAAAAATCTTGGTAGGTTAAGGGCCTCTTATCACAGCATTATTCAGTTTGTCAGTGGCCTTCCCAGAAATACCCACCACTGCCACCTCCACAAGGTGGCAAACTGGCTATCCTTGAAGGATAGGTTTGACATCAAGATTCTGACGTTGTTCTGCAAGATTCTTTTGGGTTGTCTGCCTAGTAGTATTGCTTCCATCTTTCAGAGGTCCATTAGTTCTAGGACCACCAGACTCTCAACTGGTTACTCCTTCTCAATCCCCTTCTGCCACACTTCCCAAAGTCAACATTCACTCTCCTACAAGGGTGCCAAGCTCTTCAATAGTCTGCCACAGCCCCTGGCTCAGTGCCCATCACTGTCCTTATTTAAAAACAACCTAAAATGCTACTTCTACAACAAATATGTATGCAAAGTCCAAGATGGGAGCATCTTTAAGAAAAAGAGATGTACAAAAACAAAGGGGCACAATTTGAAGATAGAGGGGGAATGGCTCAGGGGCAACATGAGGAGGTACTTTTTCACAGAGAGGGTGGTGGATGAATGGAACCACCTTCCTGAGGAGGCTGTGGGGTCAAAAACAGTGGGGGAATTTAAGAATGCATGGGACAGACATAAGGCAATTTTAGTGAGGGGTAGGAAGAAGTAGGGTGTTGGATAACTGGAATCTGCAGCTTATCCAGTAGGTGGGAAATGGGCAGACTAGGTGGCCAAGTGGTCATTATCTGCTGTCAAAGTCTATGTTTCTATGTTTCAAATGCTCTTGATTTTTTGTCCTATCCGATATGTTGTCTTGCACTAATATGTTGCTATGTGTTACTTTGCTTTTATAATGCCTGTACAATGTATATATTGTTACTACTGATTGTGCTCTGTACTTACTGTATATACTCTACTACCATTGGATGCTTGTGAAAGTGGACAATTTTGCTCACATGCCTTTCCAGTACAAAAGTAAATGAAATGAAAATGAAATAACTAAAACCTCTCAGCTCACAATGACTGTGGTTGACACAAAACTACCACCTCTTAATGGCTGAGATGAGAGAGTTTGTTATGGTACCTCTTTTATGGTCTCATGTCTGTGTCAGAACCAAATGAAAGTTTGAAAAATGTACTGGGCCACAGGCTTAAAAAAATGGCAAAAGTTTGGCTGCTGTTTGCCTAATGCTTCAAGTGTGCGGCAATAGATCGTAGCTGGCATAACTGTGATCTGTGCAAAGTGCTTCGTCCTAAAGGGAAGCAAGGCAATGGGGTTGGACAGAATTCACCCAATGGTACTTTAAGAGCCCCAGACAGCATTTGGATAATTTGTAAATGTAAGATTTAGACACATTTCAGTTTACAGTTCAGATATTTCTTTTTGCATTTCTTTCCCCTTTTTCTTTATAATTGAAGACAGTTGCATAAAAAGAAGATCACTGTCCCCTGGATTGCATTTGCATAGGCTGCTTGTCTACATATGACATCATAATGCCCTGTTTATGACATCATAGCTATTTCCACAGCCACAGATTGTGATGTCATAAACAGAATTGTGACGGCAGGTGTAAACAAGCAGCCAGAGCAAATAGGGCAGAGATCCTGTTCCTGTGCAAAATGCCCTTAGTAATAAAGAAATAAGGGTGATAATTACATAAAAAATAATGACATATAAGTTAATTGTGTCTAAATATTTCATTGGTTTAAAGTTGTCCCAGCACTGTCAGGGGCTCTTTAAGGAACAAAACATGGTGCTGGCCGCCCCTCTGACAACACTCTTTAGTGCCTTATTGGAGACGGGGTGGTTCTAGAGAAATGGAGGAGGGCCGATGTGGTCCCTCTGCACAAGAGAGGCAACAGGGAGGAGCATGAGTGCAACCATGGCTAAACAGTTGGGGGTGGGGGACATGGCTCTACTGAGTCTTTTGCACCAACACCAATAAGTAGATGGCAACTGCTGCCACTGCAAATAATTAAGTGTAAAGATAAAGACCCCAGCCACCGCTGACTGCCCCCAGCACACTCGCTAGCAGCTTCCATCTCACTTACGTACATTAATAAACAAATAAATATTTCTACATTAAAGTCCAGATAGGAATTGCCATAAAACGTTGCACTGGCTTTAAAGTTCGTGCTTCTGGAGCAGTAGGCTAGCCGACAGCAGTGGCACTGCTCTCTCCATGCGGCTTCGCCCTTGGCTGCTCAATGCATGCATGATGCACCTCAGAAATTGTGTCCCACAGCTCAGGACAATGCTTGGCCACTGGCCAGATCTAACTCTGACAGATTAAACTAATTTCTTCTGGGTCATGTTATCCTGGTGTATATTATGCCATACATGCTAGAATAAAATGACCTAGAAGAAATCAGAGTAGCAGCACACAATAATCTGACCTGCCAACAGTAAAGACAGTCACAAAACATCTATTCAAACTGGTCCAGGAGAACAGGCATTCCTTGGCTGAGCTTTACATTGCTCCACACTGCCCTCTGACTGTTGGACAGGGTCTACAAGGCTGGGGATGCTGCCAGCACTCTGTATATAAAGTATTAATATTATATTATTATTTAATAAACTCCTTGACTGTTATGATTGGAGGTTCTGCTCTCTGTGATGACCCCTTACCCGCTGCCTGTTCTCCAGAGAGGAGGAAGAGGCCACACCATGAAACCAGACCATCTTAGAAGGGAGCAGCAGTGACTGAATCTGCAGCTAGCAGCTCTGGGTTCGAGCAGGGAGGGAGGGATGTGCAGGTCTTTCATAAGGGGTGAGGAGACACAGCTGATTAAGGAGGTTCTGCTCTCTGTGGTGCTGATCCTGACAATCTTTTACCATCCTGTATGAAGTGCACAGTAATAGGAAGGAAAACTGTAAAAGCTGAGGCCTAACAGGCCTCGATAATTAAATCAAGAAAGTCCACTGGCTTAGACAAGCTGGTGGTAATTTTTACATAAGTGGTGCTCTGAAAGAGGACACTTCTACTTGTTAAAATCAGTTCAAAAAATCAACAAATTATCATGCCTCTGAACATGCAGATCTCTCAGTCTCAACACGTCAGTGTCTATTACCATAAGTTCAAGGACCAAGTCAGGACACTTAAGTGAGGATGAAGGACATACCGGTAGAACTCTTGTTATAAGAAGGTTATGGGGGACATCATTTTATTACCATTTAATCTTTTCCTTAGCTTTTCAGACAAAAAACAGCATTTTTATCCCAATGTAAATATCTTCCCCACAGTAGTAAGAGTGCTACTGTGCTCTCCAACTCCCTTATTGGACTTATGAAGAACAGAGACAATCTTTGGCATATAGCAAAAGCAGTTGGTACACCTGCTGCATTTAATACCTACAAGGCAGCTAGAAACGCCTGCACCAGACTCATCCGACAAGCTAAAGCCTCCTACTATAAGGATCTACTAACCAAAACCTGGAGTTCTAGTAGAGACTTTTGGTGCTCTCTTAAATCGTTAATGGGCAAAGCCCCCAAGAACCCCCCAGATCTACTATTGACTGCGAAGGGGCCCCTACAGGAACCCATCAAAATTGCCAGTGAGCCCAACAACACGTTCACTGACCTTTCAAGTGTGCTTCCGGGTGACTACTTCAAAGATATGCATGTTCAGCAATGCCCAACTGCCTCTCAAGATCCCCCAAGGGAAGATGTACCACCCTTTTACTTTAGACGTGTCACCAAAGCCGAAACCATCAAGCATATTAAAATGGCACTTGGCAAGATCAGGATGGGGGCGGATCTGCTTGACATGAAGCTGGTTGGTCTACTCCTTCATGAATTTGCTGGTCCTCTTACCATGGTGTTTAATACCTCGCTAAAATCAGGAGTATTTCCAAATGCCTGGAAGTCAGTTAACGTAATACCTGTCTTTAAACCAGGGGATAAAACCCAAACATCAAACTACAGACTTATAGCCATCCTTCCTCCCCTTTCGAATGTACTTGAAAGAATGGTCTCGGAGCAGCTTACTGAATACCTTGATAACCATAACCTACTCTGCCCACAACAGCACAGCTTCCGTAAAAAGCATTCCACACTGACCACTCTAGATGATTATTTATCCCAACTATATAACGCCTTGGATAGTGGTCAGGCAGTTAGATTAGTCTTCATCGACCTTACGTAGGCTTTTGACTCTGTTAATCACAACCTCCTTCTTAGTTGCCTTCTGCCTACAGGTCTATTCCCAGATACGGTACTATGGTGTGGCAGCTACTTCTCTAACAGATCACTACGAGTCAAAATTGGTGATACCCTATCCACTGTTATGGATGTGTAACTTGGGGTTCTGCAGGGGTCAATCCTCAGTCCTCTACTCTTTAGCCTTTTCATCAACTCCATCCCAATGGCGTGCTCAGCAAGCACAGTTCTCTATGCTGATGGTGCAGTGATCTCAGTCACTGGCAAAGACCAACAATCCAGCAAAACTGAACTCCAAAGCAGCTTCCATAAACTTGAATCTTGGCTTATGGAAAACAAGCTACTATTAAACATCAAAAAAACAAAGAGCATGCTCTTCACCTCCTCTCAAAGCAAAAAGAAATACCTGCCCCTGCGTATTCATAACTAAAAGGGTGAGATCCTAGACCAAGTATCTAATTTCAAATATCTTGCCATTACCTTTGATGACATGCACACCTTCTCAAACTACATTAACACTCTTATTTATTTATTTATTTATTGAATTTTGTTTACCCGGTAAGCCCACTGGGCCTAGAAGTCCCTTTTTCAGGGGCGACCGGTGGGGTTGGGATACAGATGGTAACCAATTGAAATTGAACTAGATTAAGCTGTTGGTAGTATTTTTAGTGAATGGGGGAAATTTGGCCAGGACACCGGGGAAATTCCCCTACTGTGCAGTAGAGGGAGTGGCTGTGTGAGACCCATGGCTACTTCCAGTGGAGCTCCAGTGGAGATGGAAGTCCCCGAGAAGGGAGAGTGGATCTAGTGTTTTACCTTTGATTCTTTGGATACCATCGTACCCCGTGAGCTTACTATGGAATGCAATGAGCCTGAGGATGGTAAGATTTTTATGTCTGTCGAAGATCTAAGCAAGACGGGAGTGGAACAAGAGGAAAGACCTGTGGACATGAATGCCCTTACATCAGAGGAGGTGCTACATTTACAGATACAATGAGAGTTGGAAATAAATGTGAGGGAAAAGGAGCATTTGCAAGAAAAAACTGTTGTTGTTACAGGCTGAGAGTGCGGCAGTCAAACCTTTGGGGACGCCTGTCCAAGGGCCTGACTGTACGGATGACGTGGCAGCATTACAGGGAACCGTGCGGTCGGGTGAGTCAACCTGTCTTCCCCCCCTGTTCTTCTTACTAGCATTGTGGAACCTGCACTAATATTAGAGGCTGGCAGTTCTGAAACCGGGAAGGTTTTGTGCCTACAGCCTGCGGGAAAGGTTGATTCCTCGGTACCTGTTGCTCCTTTGAACTGTGACGAAGGAAATGTGTTTCAAAGCCCTAGCAGTGCGGGCGCTGTTGACAGTATTAAGACATGTGAAGTTATTTCTCCTGGGACAACTACTTTATCTAAAACCATGGGGTTTGTCTTCCGTGGTGCTGCACTTAACTCTTCTGAACAGGTAGGAGTCCCAGGGGCTGACTTTATCTTCCAAACTTCCCCGGCGATTCAGGACGGAGTTACTGAATTTTCTTTTTCTAAACGAGGCTTGCCACCTCGAGTGGGGATAGGGGAAGAGAAAAAAGAAAAACGTACTGCCATTACTTTGGCAAATAGACATTTAGGGAGAACGCCTGCTCTTCCAGTGACTGTTGGGTCCAATCCTGTTCATGGAGGGTCACCAGCGTTGTAACTTACTGCTGCAGACCTGCAGTCTGCTTCTCCTGCTCCAAGTCCTGTTTTATCTCCCATAGAGCCTTGGTCATCTCAGAAGACTTTAAGTGAGGCTGGCTGGACACAAAATAAACATGGGACATGGCTTCTTACCCCAGATTGGGACCCCAAGTTAAATTTTTTGCAGAATACGCCTGAATTATGGACCACAGTGTTGTCTACTCCAAGGACTTCTGCACCCCACCCCATCCCGCTGTCGGGTCTGGATCATCCTCGGGTACATCACAAATTCCTGCAACAAGAAGGTGACCCTACTATTTCCAGCTCAGCTCCCGGGGTAGCTCCCAGCTTTCCCACTGAAAGAGACTGAACTATCTTCCCCTGATAAAGATACTACCGAGGGGTCTTCAAATTCAAGCAAACCTTTATTGTCTGACTTATTTTCAAAAATTAAAAAAGAAGCTGCACCTTGGAGGAATGCGGTTAGGATACATTATAAAGGTGGACTGGATGTTCAGCCTGATAGGCATTATGTTGGAAAATTTTTGTTAAAAGAGTCTTTGCACTTCTCCCCGAGAGAAGTCTTTGCTTTTATAAATATTTCGGGAGACGATAATTTTGACGTTAGTTTTCATTCTGCTTATGCTCTTGATATTTTTTGGGAGCAGTACAATCAAGTTAAGTTCTCTCCCACTTGGGCCACCTTTTTGGTTATTTGATTATCCAAACCCCGGATTAAGTTTGTTACAGTCATGTTCCGGAATGAGGGGGTACACATGGAGGATATCACTTATTGGTTGTCCCTCAAATGTGATGTGTTGAGTCCACCTGAAGCTATTCTTGATATTGAACAGTTCTGGACTGGGGGTTGGTGCTACAAGGTGAAACTTAGACAGACTGAAGCAGGAATAGGACATATTCCTAACTCTTTTATGTTGGGACGTGATGGGGGGTCTGTTTCTACGCAGGGCAACCCTGGGCATGTTATAAGTGTGGGTCTAGAACCCATTTATCCAGCTCTTGTGACAAACCATGATGTGACAACTGTGGGAAAATAGGCCACATCGCATTCCAGTGTGCCAATCATACCAAATGTGACCTCAGTGAAGACACTGGGCATGTCTTCACAGAATGCTCTTGGGTAGCCAAAAACAAGGCCTCTTGTATGAGTCCGGACCTATTAATTCAACAGGCACAGGATTCTGTTTCTTGTTCTGATCAGGATCAAACTGAGCCTAACCCACGTCCTGCCGAGGTTTAGCCTCCCCTTCCTATCCCATTACATGTTGACTCAGATAAACATGAGGAACCCCCCACCTCCCCCTCTTGCTGTACCTCCCCTTTTTTCACCAGTGTGTTATGCAGATCAACGGGGAATGGATGACCCTGACCCACTCCCTGCACCTTCTGTTGTTGTACTGGTTCGGAGATCAACCCAGAACATTAAGTCCATTGTAGCTCCTCCCCCTGCAGATATTGAGTCTAGCAATTCTTTTGCAGTTCTGGCCACACAATGGGGGGATTCGGAGATGGAATGTGGTGATTCTGACTCTCTGTCCTCTAAGGTAAACTCGCAGACCCCACTCCATCCTCAGGAGGAGTACAAAGGGAAGAAAAAAAAGAAGAGAAAAAAAGATTGTTGATTATTTCCCTACTTGAAACCTGGCTTCTTTTTGTGTGGTATCGTTGAATGTCCATGGTTTATTGAACTCCAGGAGAAGACAGGTTGTTTATGAGTATGTTCACAGGAATGCTGTTAATATTTGTTTTCTCCAGAAAACATGCATGTTCACGAGTGACCAGACGCAGTTCTTCCAGAAGGATTGGATCTGGGGCCCTTTCTATTGGTCTTTTGGTATAGACACAGCCAATGGGGTGGGGTTCCTTTTTAACTCTTATGATTTTTCCTTAATTAAATTGATTGATTTAATTCCTGGGAAATTATTGATTCTAGACGGCTTGTGAAAGCACATGGCTTGTAGATTCATTAATGTATACTGTTCCCAGGTTAAAGCTGAAAGGGTAGCTCTGTTTGTAACTTGACGGGCTTTTTTACTTACCTCCTTTAAAAAAAATGTATGCGGAGACTTTAATTGTGAACTGAAATCTAAAGTTGCGGTCTTGTAGGGCAAGGGAAAAAGATTTATTGTGACTCAAATGCCCTGAGGCAACTAACTGATTTGGCGGGGCTACTGGATAGCAGACATAATCAAAAAAGTGGCCCTAAGTTTACTTATAGGCATAATAGATATACTTCTGCTGTAGACTACAGTATATATTTCTCTCCAACAATCTTCCCCCCTATAGTTTTAAGACTTTTCCAGTTGCATTTTCAGATCACTTACTCTTGCTATGTATCTTTTCCATGACCCCATTATGGTCACCACATAAGCCTAGATGGAAACTGAACTCCTCTGTTTTGGCTAACCTGACTGTGCTGTCTAAAATTAAGGACTTGTTACTAGCTAGACTTTCAGTCTCCTTCTTGTATGACAATTTAGGAGACTGGTGGATGGATTCTAAGGCAGACCTTAAAGCTCTGCTTATGAATCAGGGTAGGTCTGGGGAGAATGTTAAGTTTGTTACCTATCTTAAACTACGGCAACAATTACAATATCTATTTTCTATGGCTAATACTTCTAGACACGATTATACAACCCAGATAGATAACTTTAAACAACATATGCTGGCGTATCAATATGATAGGGCCAATACCATGAAGCCATTATTGCAAAATGGAACTAAGAAATCCCCCCAGGGGGATCCCCATGAGGCATTTAAAAAGTTTAAAGATGTGACTTTTTTGGACTCTTTGTCAAATCAGGAAGGAAACATAGAAACATAGAATTTGATGGCAGATAAGGACCGCTTGGTCCACCTAGTCTGCCCATTTTCCTACCTAACAGATAAGCTGCAGATCCTAGTTAACCAACAGCTTACTTTCTCCTACCCCCACTAGGACTGCCTTATGTCTGTCCCATGCATTCTTGAGTTCCTCCACTGTTCTTGACTCCACGACCTCCTCAGTGAGGCTGTTCCATGCATCCACAACCCTCTCTGTGAAAAAATACTTTCTCACATTACCTCTGAGCCGTCCCCCCTGTATCTTCAAATTGTGCCCCCTTGTTCTTGCACATCTCTTTTTCTGAAAGATGCTACCCTCTTGGACTTTGTTGATTCCCTTGAGGTACTTGAAAGTTTCTATCATGTCCCTCTCTCCCTTCTTTCCTCAAGGGTATACATATTAAGCTCCTTTAGTCTTTCTTTGTATGTCTTCTGGTGCAGACCCTGCACCATTTTGGTTGCCCTCCTCTGACAGCCTCCACTCTGTCTATGTTCTTTGTGGGAGATGGGGCTCTCCAGAACTGCACACAGTACCTGTAGATGGGGTCTCACCAACTGTCTGTACAGAGGGATAACAACTTCCGTTTTCTACTATTGATGCCTCTTCCTATGCATCCCAGTATCCCCCAGCCTTCCTTACTGCCTTGTCACATTGCTTGCCCACCTTTAGGTCATCTGATATAATTACCCCCAGGTCCCTTTCCATTTTTACTGTTGTCAGTATCTCACTCCCCATTGTGTACGCTTCCTCTGGGTTTTTGTTTCCCATGTGCATTACCTTGTACTTCTTTGCATTGAATCTGAGCTGCTATACATTTGACCATTCCTCCAACCTTGCCAAGTCCCTTCTCATCCTTTCCACTCCATCTTGTGTATCAACCCTGTTGCAGATCTTTGTGTCATCTGCAAGAGACATACTTTTCCTTCCAGTTCCTCTGTAATGTCACTTATAAAGACATTAAAAAGGACCGGTCCCAGTACTGAACCCTGTGGTACCCCGCCAGTAACGCTCCTTTCTTCAGAGTGGACTCCATTTACTACTATCCTTTGCGTCCTGTTGTCTAGACAATTTTTTTATCCAGGCTACCACCTTGGGACCCACTCCAAGGCTGGCTAACTTGTGTATTAATCTTTTGTGTGGGACTGTATCAAATGCCTTGCTAAAATCTAGGTAGGCCATGTCCACAGCCCCTCCCTGGTCTACTACTTTGGTCACCCAGTCAAAGAAATCTATTAGATTCGTCTGACACGACCTTCCCATTGTGAATCCATGCAGCCTTCGGTTCTGTGCCCCACTGGCCTCTAGGTACTCAACAATTCTTTCCTTTAGAAGTGATTCCATCATTTTCCCTACCACTGAGGTCAAACTAACTGGTCTTTAATTTCCTGCCTCTGTCCTGCTCCCACTTTTGTGAAGAGGAATCACATCTGCCCTCCTCAAGTCCTCGGGTACCACCCCATCCTCCCATGATTTGTTAAAGAGAGTAGTCAGGTGTCACTAGTTCTACCTTAGTTCTTTTAGAATTTTGGGTGAACCCATCAGGCCCCATTGCTTTGTCCACCTTCAATTTTATTAGTTCTTTCAGAACCCTTTCTTCTAAATGGAATGGTATCGACCCTGTCTTCAGAGTGTTTCTCTTGTTTGGTTTAGGTACCTCCCCTCCTCTTCCTTTGTGAATACTGAGCAGAAATATTCTGTTCAGTATCCTGCTTTTCACTGTCACCCTCTACCACATTCCCTCCCCTTTATTAAGCCTCAGTATCCCTCCTTTGGTCTTTCTTACGCTCCCTAATGTACCTATAAAGGTCTTATCCCCTTCTTAACAGAATTGGCTATCCTTTCCTCAGTTTGGGCCTTTGCTATTCTGACTGCCTTCCCAGCCTCTTTCTACTTTAACTGATAAAGTTCTTTGTCCTGCTCCTTCTGTGTTTCCTTATATTTCCTGAATGCTATCCTTTTCTCCTTAACCTTCCCTGCTACCTCTTTTGAGAACCATAGCAGTTTTTTCCTTCGTTGTGTTTTATTGATTTGCTTTATACAAAGGCTTGTTGCCTCTGTGATCGTTGTTTTGATTACTCCCCATTGTTCTTCCACTCCTCCTTCTTGCCTGTTTGCTAGTGTTTTTCTGAGGCACTCTCTCATTTTCCCAAAGTCAGCCCTCCTAAAGTCCAATACTCTTGCTTTTGTATGGCTTGACTGTATGGCTGTGTTTATCATGAACCACACTGTTTGGTGGTCGCTTGTTCCCAGATGGCTACCCACTTCTAAATCTGAGATTCTTTCTCCATCCCCATTTGAGAGTACCAGGTCTAAGATTGCTCCTCCCAGTGGGTTCCAATACTAGCTGTCTGAGGCATGCCCCTGTAGAGATCAAGAATGACCTTGCTCTTGGATGTCCTGCAGCAAAGGTGCTCCAGTTAACATCTGGCATATTCAGGTCCCTATCAACAATATCTCCGCTTTTCTGCCATTCTAAGCAAGCCTTCTATCATTTCCTTGTCCATTCCCTCCCCCTGAGATGGGGGTCTGTATACAACCCCCATGCGGATTGTGGTTCCATTTCCTGTCTCCAGGGTGACCCAGAGTGCCTCATCTGCTCCCTGTTTACTCTTTAGTTCTGTTGCTTTGATCCCTTCCTTTACATAGAGAGCTACTCCTCCTCCTCTTTTACTCTCCCTGTCCCTCCTGTAGATTGTATATCCTGGTATGCTCACATCCCAGTCATGGTTCTCTGTGTACCATGTTTCTGTGACTGCCACAATATCCAGGCAACCCTCTTCCATCAAGGCCATTAGTTCATGGAGCTTGTTACACAGACTACAGGCATTGGTACTCATCACCCTCCACTTTTTGAAGCCTTACCCCTTTTAACCCCATTTCTGTCCTTACTGCCATCAAATCATACATTCTGCTTAAGGTCTTTATACTGCTATTAGAGACTTTATGTTGTCTCATACCCCCTCGGTACCCCCTAGGGAGATGGATATTACACAAGTTTTACAAACTATAGAATTTCCGGGGGACCCAGAAGTGGTCTTAGGGATGACTAGACCTATTACGGTGGCTGAAAAAGAGGGAGCAATTAAGACCCTGAAGTGCAGGACATCCCCGGGTCTCGATGGCCTCACCAATGAATTATATAAAACTTTCCCCCAGGACTTCTCCTTATGCTTAGAAATAGTATTTAATTCCTTTTTATCGATGGAATGTTTCCCTATTTGGTTCACAGAGGGATTGCTGATCTTATTGTTTAAATCTGGGGATAAATCTTCTCTGGAAAATTGGCATCCAATCACTATTTTAAATTCGGACTACAACATTTTGACTGGCATTTTGAATGCCAGGCTGAGGGTTTATGCCTATTCAGTCATTTCTCTCTTGCAATTCTGTAGTCTTCCGGGTCGAAAGATTCAACATGCCCTCATGATTATCAGAGATCTGACTGAACATTTATCATTACAAGGGACTCATGGGAGTATCATTTCGGTAGATCAACGGAAGGCCTTTGACTGGGTCTACTACCCCTTCTTATTTTTAACCCTGGAAGCATATGGTGTTCCTGCTAAACTGATAAGATGGGTACAATCCTTACATGCCACTGCAATAGTACACCCTGTGATAAAGAATGAAGTCACAGATGGGTTCCGTACAATGACTGGGGTTCGGCAGGGTTGCCCACTAAGTCCCCTTTTGTATATCTTCACCATTGACCCACTAATTCGGTCTCTAACTGATTCTCCCCGCTGGACAGGGGTGTTGGGAGCAACCACAGCAGATGCGCTCTGTTTACAAGCCTATGCAGATGACATTTGTTTATTCTCCTCCGACCACACTCAGGTGACCTCTTTTTTGGAATTAATGCAAACTTACTCCTTAGTCTCAAATTCCAGATTGAATGCCCAGAAAAGTAAAGGCCTGTTTGTGGGCACTGGGTATCCTGATCCAGACATGATACAAGGCATTTGGATTTCTTCAGAACCTTTAAAAATTTTGGGGATTCTTTTTGGACCCCAAAATATCCCCTCCCTGAATTGGGAAACCACCCTGAACACTGTTGATAAAGTAAAACGGTGGAAACATTGGAAGTTGGCTAAACTTAAACGTATACAAGTAATCAGGCAGTTTATTATCCCTATGATTTTATATGTAGCAATGATTTTTCCCCTTCCGGTTCATTTGGAAACTAAAATATACAGTCTTGTTTTCCAAATGCTTTGGGGTAATAGACTTAAGCCCATTAAAAGCCAATATACTTACTTGGCAAAGGACAAAGGCGGTTTAGGAATGGTTGACCCTGTTGTCTTTTTTCATAATCTTTTCTTTTCACAGACCATTAGAGTTGGATTGGTTCCTACAATTTCACTTCATAATTTTTTTAATAAAATCAACTTTGGCTAGATATTTTTCAGCATGGCACATAACTCCCCCCAAACTTTCGGAGCACCTGCATGTGCTGCAGTTTTTTAGACCTGCGGCCCAAAAGCTTTATAAATAGGGACTAACTAAACAGCTTTTGAGGGATGTTAGAGGGCCGAAGTTATACCATGCAGTTATGTTAGCATTCTACCCTGCGGAACCAGGTTTTAAAAATTGTCCTTCTTCTCTAATTCCAGGAGTTCTGCAGCAACTGAATAATAATAGATTACCTGTCCAAATGTGGGAATTTTTGTGGCTTGCTGTATATGGGAGGATTGGTGCTATGGGTAATGCCAAGCATAAGGCTAGAGAGGAAAGAAACTGTCCCTTTGCTGCTTGTATTAATCAGGAGGAGTCCATGGAGCATGTTTTGTTCCAGTGCTCCTATGCCAGTTCCCTCTGGAAGTTCCTAGCCTCAAAATGGAACATGGGGTGGTTAAGGAAGTTAACTTATGATACCTTGGTTTAAGGACAATTTTATAATATTGGGAACCTTTATCATACAGACACACTGATAATGTTCTGCTGTTGTTTAAAGTATTATTTATGGCACGCTAGATGCCAATGGGTATTGTACCAGAGGCTTATGCACTATGAGACGGTGGGATCATTGATTCATGTGGCAATGGAGAAGGTTTATGTGAAAGATTCAGAGGTCCATACCACTAGGAAGGAAAATAATTGGTGGAACAGATTTTCCATGTTTGTTAAATATAAATGAATGCTCAAACATGTTCTTTATGATTTTCACATGTTTTAGTTGTTCTCTTTTGCAGGAAGGAAGTGAGTGTTAGGTGATGGGTGGAACTGTTGGGTTATGAATTATGGTTTTTGACTTTACTGTTTTTGATCTTTGATTTAGTGTGACTGAAACACTGTATGTTATGATTTATTTTTAGATGTTCTTTAATTAAAAAAAATACAAAATTTTCCCCTACTCTTTTAGTGGGGGGGCATTTCTACATTGTTCTTTTCATCCTGTTCTGATTCTGTATGATTGCAATACTTTTTATTTTTGTTTCCATATGATTTATATCTTATTTCGTGTGACTTAACCCTGTTTGTAATTATTTTTTTTTTGATGTTATGTAATAAAAAATTCCCCTACTCTTTTCGAGAAGTGCCACGGGATCTTTGACATCCACCTGAAATACCACCAATCCAGGCAGATGGGACCTTGGTTTAACGTCTCATCCAAAAGACGGCACCTCAGAAGTGCAGCACCTTTCGCATGCTGCACTACAGTGTCTATATTGGGATATTAACCCAAGTGCCAGATGTGGGAACTGAACCCACAGCCCTCTGATCTCCCGGCCTCAAGACTTATCAAGACTGCAAATATAAAACTTGGTATACTTTATCGTCACAGATTCAATGACACTGGATGCACTCAAACTAGCCACCAGTAGCTCAATACATTCTACCATTGACTATGGGTTGCCTATACATAGGGCGGGCACAAAAACTGCTCTTAACAGGATCAACACACTCCTCAATAAGGCCTGTCATCTTCAATCAATCAAAATCTTTATTTTGCCAGGTGGAACATCATTGAGACAAGTTCATTTACAAAGATGGACCTGGGGCAAAACAATTGCCAACAGGGTTAAGAGATAACAGGTTGAGTGAATGTACATAACAATTACATAGTAATAATAACAAGATAATAGCATATAACTATCACATGTGACAAGATACTTCCACCAGAACATAGCAATAGGTTCAACAGGAGGTAGTGCCATTTAAATACAATTTCATGGATACAGGTATATGGATGTAAGGTAATGAGCTAAAGTTTGGACAGTAAACATCATTGGAGGAGTCATAGTGAGCAGGAGTGGCAGTTCCTCTAGCGTCAAAGTGCAAAGAAGATTGAGATGTAAGAGTCATTTGATAAGCACTGTAGGCATGTCCTGGCAAGTGGGGAGGGAAGGTCAGACGAGATAGGATAGGGTTGGACATGATGGCCTAGGGAGGAAGGACTGTTCAAAGGGAGAATACAACAGATGCCACAGGCAATGATTGGGGTTTGAGTCCAATATTTGACGCAAAGACAGATCGTGATGTTGGGACCTTGATTTGGGCAATGACAGAAGGGAGGACTCAAATGACGCCTCAGGCAATGGTTGAGGTTTAAGTCCAGAATTTAAAGCAGTAACAAATTGTGATGTTAAGACCTTGACTTGAAGCAATGACAGGCCTCAGAGAAGATCCTCAGGAACAAGGATTTGAAGAGGGAGAACGTGATAGGGGAAGTGAGCCTTAAGGTTTTCTGGATCTTATTCTAGAGCGTAGGAAGAGTGATAGCTATCGAGGCTCTACCAAAGTGTGTTTCAACTTTAGGGATAGCCAGAGATAAGATGGTAAGACTTCTGAGAGAATAGTCACTAGGGATGCAGGGAGTTAGGCAGCTTGTGAGGTACTGAGGTAATTTATGAGTGATTGCCTTATATGTCCATAGAAGAGCATTCTTTTGCCTCCTGAAGCTAAGGGAGCTCCAGCCTATGGAAGAATAGAGGGGGCAGTGGTGTGTCATAAGGGGCATCAAAAAATTAACCTAAGGGCTGTGTGGTATAGGGTATCAAGCTTGGAGAGAGCTGGGCTAGTACTATGGCCATATAGGGAGTCCGCATAATCTAGGAGAGACAAGAAGATAGCTTGGACTAGGAGTTTTCTAGCCTCCTGGGTTAGTGAGTGCTTGATCCTGACGAAAATATCAAGCCTTTGATGTAGTTTCTTGGTGAGTTCTTAAATGTGATCAGTGAAGGACAATTTGTAGTCAGTCCAAACCCCCAGGTATTTGAATTGTTCCACAAACTCCAGGGCTTCTCCCAAAAAAGTGCTTATGTGAGGCACCTTATCTGGGTTTTGTTTTTTGACATGAGAGGCCAGTGGAAAGAAAATCATGGCCTTAGTTTCTTTGGCATTGAGCAGGAGTTTCAAGTTAAGTAGATTTTTTTGGAGGATGTCAAAATCATTCTGGAGGTCAAAAATGGCTTGATCTGTCAATGTATAGCACTGTATCATCAGCGACGAGATGGATACTAGATGACTTTAGGGCAGTGTCGATTTGATTAATATAAATGGCAAAGAGAAGTGGACCAAGTATGGATCCTTGGGGGACACCTCTAAGTAGTATTTTGTTTGGCGATAGGTCTCCTTCAGCCTTGACCTGCTACTCTCTGTCCACAAGATAGTTTGCAAACCAACTTAGGGCCAAGTTGTCCACCCCAACTTTCTTCAGGGTCACCAGGAGTAAATTGTGGTCCACCGTGTCGAAAGTCTTGCTAAGGTCCAGAAACAAGGTGCATATATATTGCTTTTTATCAGGTGTGGACTGCCAGTCATTTATAACCTTGGCAAGGGCAGTGGAGGTACTATGCATTGGATGGAAACCGGATTGAATTGGGTTTAGTAGATTAAAACTTTCCAGATGAGAGCTGAGCTGTTCATTTACTACCTTCTCCAATAGTTTTGACAAGGTCGGGAGCAAGGAGATTGGGCTGTAATTATTTAGGTAGCAGGGGTCCCCTGATTTGAATAGAGGGATGATATGGGCTGTCTTCCAGACCTTGGGAAGGGAGCCCTGATTGAGAGACAAATTGAAAAGGTGGGTAATAGAGGGGGCCAAAATATAGTAGGCCAACTTTAGGAAGAAAGGCGCAATCATATCCTCACCCGCACATTTTTTGGGATCAGGTTGAAGAAGGAGATCCTCAACCTGTTTGACGGTGACCAGACAGAAGGAGAAAGAGTGGTAAGGGTCAATAGATTCCAGATCATGGCAATCAGATGACTGACTAAGGAGCTGTGCCCTGATGGCTTTTTCTGGGGAGGCATCAAAAGCCATCCCTGCTGTGGCAAAGTGATTGTTAAGGAGGTCAAGGACCTCATTTTTATCTGGAGTGTGGGTACCACCAGTTGAAATTTTGTGGGGAAATGTGCCAGCGCTGTTATGGCCTTCTACCTCCCTTAAAGTTTTCCAAAACTTAGTAGCAGAGTTAGTGGATGCGTTAAACTTAGAGCAGAAATAACTGGACTTCGCAGCTCTGATAGTTTTCATGCAGTAATTCCTTGTGGTTCGGAAAGCAGACTAGTCTGTGGCCAATTTAGACTTTCTGGCTCTTTTCCAAAGAGCATCCCTATGCCGTAAGGCAGTCTTTAGGTTATCCGTGAACCAGGGACAGGATTTTCTTTTGGTTCTGCTTTTGGTAGCTGGGGCATGGAGGTCTAGGGTTTCGGTGAGTATTTTATGAAGTACCTTGTGTGCCTCTTCCACAGAAGATGCGGGGTAAAATTTCTGCCAGTTAGCATACTGGAGGTCGTAGAGAAAAGCATCTGGGCAGAAGTTCTGTTTACATCTATTGTGGATGTATTTAGAAGAAGAGGAGGTTTGGAGTTGCGCCAACCTTATGCATGCAATGGCACAGTGGTTTCTGATGTTGTTAAAGAACACCTGAGTGGAGGAAGAGGTGAGGCTTGCTTACAAGGATCAGGTCAAGAAGGGAGCTACACTCCGGGTTTTTGGTGTTTGGGCGGGTAGCTTCATTAATGATCTGGGTAAGTCCATGGGCATCACAGAATTCTTTCAATGGTAAGGAGACTGGAGAGAGCCAGTCAAGGTTGAGGTCACCAATTATGGATACTTCTGATGAGGTGGTAGCTAGTATGTCGCTTAGTTGTTTGAGCAGAGAGAGGCTAGCTGAGGGGGGCCTATAGCACCCACTAATGCAGATAGAGGTAGATTTGGCTGGTTGAATTATTAGCATGAGGCACTTGAACTCCTTGGGGACTGTAGTCGTGTCCGCCATAGTTGCAGTAATGTTGTCCCAGACATAGATGGCTACTCCCCCTCCCTGGGATTTCCTATCAGTATGAAACAAGTTGTATGAAGGAATGTTAATCTCATAGTTCAGGGTGTTTGGTCTTAGCCAAATTTTGGAGATTACAAGAACATCAGGAGAGCAGTGGAGGTCTGTGATAGCATCAAACATTTTCAGAAGGCAGCAGGCATTCGAATGCAAAAATGATAACCCTTTTAGTAAAGGTAGGTCTTACTTTGGGGGGCTACTCTTGACACCCACACCTGCTTGCTGTACACTGAAACTTGATGGCTTCCACTCCATCTTAGAGGGCAATATCAAACCTGCCTATTTCTAAAAAAAGTACTACTTGGACTGACATCCCCCACACTGGGCGGACACTTTAAGCTGGCTGTCCCAACTAAATCTTCCCATAGTGCGGTCACTGACAAGATGGTGATTTCCTTCAAAAGGATGAAATTTGCCCAGAACTCCATCCTGTATCAAGGACTGAAATGATACAATGAACTACAGTACCTACTGACCTCACTGATACTACCAAGATTAGTACCTTCAAAGCTGGGTTCAACTCTCTCCTTGGTTCTAAAATAAACTGTACCTGCCTACGCTAATGTGATAGTACCTCGCCACCAGTTTTCCATTTACCTACCCCCCCCACATCTTTCTGCTATATACCACTTTTTTCTGAACCGGCACACCTACCCCCAATTACGTGACAATGGCCTCACTTGGTTGAAAGCTCCACCTTTCTCCCACCTCTGACGATGCCACCTCTGGCTGACCCCCCCAACCCCTTCTTATCTAATCAGTCTATCTGTTAATATATACTAATTTGATGTGTATAAGTTCAAATTTTACTATTACTGCATGTGTGTATGCTTCAATTTTTTGGTTTTTTTCTGTAAACCTTGTATTTTTGTAATATTTGTTCAACACTGACGTGGAACCTTTGAAAATGAGTCCTTGACTCAAAGGTATTAATCCCAAACTGAAATAAATAAATCCAAAGCCCATTCAGCTCTGTTAGGTGTCCATAATACCCAACCCTCTGGCTCAATCCCTCAGTATTGATGTACAAAAAGTAACTGTAAGGTAGTCTAAATTCTAGGCATCCAATTCTATGTTTTCACCCAAGCTCTTAGACTGAATTCACCAAAAACAATGTGAACTATTTATCAATGGATACCGATACCAAGTTGGCATCCATCCACGGCCTGCCTGAACATTTTATGTCCTGGCTGCATTAAGAAACCCTCCCAAATACTCCTTGTGCACAAGAAAACACACTGGTGTTTTGCATTTCAAACAGAACTGTCAGAATCAAGCATCTCACCTCCAGTTTATTTATTTTACAGTTCACCTATCCAGTATAGCCCAACTGGAACATCTCATTTACAGTGGGGTCCTGCTTTTATCAAATTTTGCAGCTTGTCCGAAGGACTTAGGTACAGGAAGGCAGAGTGACTTGCTCAAGATCACACAGTGGATCGGACACACTCAGTCCTCTGTTGGTCCCTGGATGGGACACTCAAATCTACTCTCAACCCCCCGCCGCAGTGTAAACAATATCTTATATCTTGCCACACCACTTGGCTGGACTGTGGGAAACAAACTTACTGAAAGATCCCCAAAGTATTTTTATGCCTACCTATCCCAGGAAAGATTTCATCCATGAATACTCAAGTTGATTTATAAATACACTTACAGTCAGACTAGGTGCTGCCCAGAGATATAGAGGAGGCCTGATCCAGACTTCAGTATAAACTTAAAGGTGAGGGGAGGAAGCAGTTCAATGCCAAATATACTAACCTAGGCATTGCAGGAAAAACAAAGCACACCGCTATTGATGGGTAATCAGACCCGGATCCTGCTGCCTGATCTCAGTCCAGGGTCTCAAACCCTCTCCAATCCAGTATCCCAACTAGATCAGTTAGAAACCTGAACCTGCAATATATGCACTAAGATAACATGCTCCCCCTCACCAGGTGCCGCCTCTGAACAGGGTGCCCCACGCAAACTACCAGGCTGCAGCTTGGCTTGCTATGCCCAACTGCGCCTCGCTGCCCACCCACCTGCTGATTGGAAGAGGTGCGGCCCCGAACAGGGTGCCCCACGCAAACTACCAGGCTGCGGCTTGGCTCGCTATGGCCGACCGTGCCTTGCTGCCCACCCACCTGCTGAATGGAAGAGGTACGCTGGTTCGAGCCCCAGACTGGGAACTGAATCCCTGTAATTTTATTGGACTTCTCTAGCTAGTCGGGGCTTCCCATTCGTGACTCACAAACAACTGTGCTGGAGCTTCGGGGACAGACCTGAATTTTTACTTTTTTTTTTTAATTCAAATTTACCGCTCTGCTTCTGTTCTTCTATCTATTTTGCTGCCTGTTTCACTGCATATTAACTGCTTCCTTTGCCTCATGTGTTTAATTTACTTGCTGACGTAATACCTAACGGCTAGCTTGCTAGATGTTAGTTACTGCTAAGCGCGAGTGCATTGTGCTGCTTAGTTAGAGAGGACTGCATTGTGTTGTGTAGATAGAGAGGTACTGCAATTGTGAATCTGCAGTTTTCTCTCTCCCACTCTCTGTCCTATATTGTAAGACAGTACTCAGCCCTGCCTGCTCCCCTTTCTTCTCCACACAACCTTGTTTCACTTGCTTCATCCCTTCCAAATATTGAACTCGCTTCTCCAAGCCTACTTGGCTAATTTTTTAACTGCTCCGATCTGCCCATTCACCTACTCTCCAAACTCTAACCCCCCTCCGCCACCCTCTGCTTACTCTGACTTCTCGACCCTGCATCCCCCTTGTTCCATTTTCCTTTTTTTTCTTATCTCTCACTCTGTTCTCCTTCACCTATCCCTGTACTCCCCTAGCTTCTGTTTACTCTGGCTTCACCTAGCGTTCCTCCTGTTCTATTTTATTTTCATGACCACTCACTCAGTTCCTGTCCAAGTTACTGTTGCAAAGGGATTATTGCCTGCTTCTCACTAATCGGTTTGCTCTCCTTGGTGCTGAGGCATGTCACCCCCTGCTAGGCATCCTTTGTATTTGTCCCCTCCCTGGTCTATCTATCCCTCCTCCAGACCACTCCATTCTAACCTTGTTCACTGATCCCACCCATGTTTTAGTGTTTAAAATCCCTAATCTCTGTTTTCTCTTTCCCTCATCAGGTGCTGCCCCTGAACAGGGCACCCCATGCCAACTACCAGGGTGTGGCCTGGCTTGCTATGGCCAACCGCGCCTTGCTGCCCACCCGCCTGCTGAATGGAAGAGGTACGCTGTAATTTTATTGGATTCCCCTAGCTAGTCGGGGCTTCCCATTGGCGGCTCAGTACAACTGTGCTGGAGCTTCGAGGACAAACCTGAATTTTTACTTTTTTTTTTAATTAAAATTTATCGCGCTCTTCTGTTCCTCTCTCTATCTATTTTGTCCCTCACCCTCCTGGCCCCGACAGCTATTAAATGCTGTCTCTTCAGCTGCCACTCCTAATTCTCCTCCTCCCGTTCTCTGATTCCACACTTGGCGACCACTTCTTAAAGTAACAGACAAATTTTACTGTGCCCTCCATACTCTGTGTACTGCCCTCATCTTTCCATGCTTAAACAGATGGAGAAAAGAGATTACAGTGCATCCTCTCCTGTCTAATGAGTCCACATAGCACCAGGCATAATTCCCTGGTGCTCTAGTGTTCCCCACTAGTCGGTAGTACACAATTTTCCAAAACTCTAGTGCTCCTTCCTTATTGGTAGTGTACCTTGCTCCCTCCCGCATACATAACTTGGGAGATTTCAAGTATTAAGGGGTCGGCAGAGGGTTCCCACACAATGGACCCTAAAGTGTGCACACATCTTGTAGTGCAAGGGATCCTATTACAATTGCTGCTACTCCTGTTGGGTGTCCCGGTTCAAAAACAGCTAGCCCCCTCCCGATGCCCCAGCAATCCTATAGCACATCTTGTAAAGCTGTCACAGTGGGAGACATGCAGCTCAGTGCTCCCTCCTGCTTGCCCCCTACAGGATCCCTCCTTGCCCTTCACTAACAAGGGGTCCTCTATCCCAGCCATATGGCTACTACCTAGCCTCCAATTTGAAGTGGGTGCACTGCCTACTAAGGGCCCCTCCCTGAATCTGTGGAGGTCAAAGTCTAGACATTTCTTCCCAAAAATCTGTAGAAAACTCATCCTTCTCCTACTGTTATTGTCAAGTAGCATCCACCCTAACCCAGGCCCACAGACAAGCCATACCCAGACCCATACACCCAGTGGGCAACTAAAGATTGTGTCTATGAACCTTGGTAGCCTCCTAGCCAAATTTACTCAGTTTGAGGCATGGGTGGCCCAAATTCAGCCTGATGTCATTGCATTGACTGAGACGTGGCTCTCCTCGCATACATCCGACTCAGTAGTATCCATACCAGGGTTCAACCTATACAGGGTGGACAGCTCCTCGAAAAGAGGTGGTGGGTGTTTAATCTATGTATGCAGCCACCTGCAATGTCACTCAGTTGAATTGACTGTTACCAGCAAGGACTGTGAATGTCTAGCTATAAAAGTTATGATAGGAAAGGGGCACAAAGGCTTAATTATTATGGCAGTTAATATCCCACCTGGTCAGGTTAGAAGTCTTTGCTTTAGCCGGCCCAGTGGCACAGAGGGCTGAGGCACTGGATGCCTTATCTCAAACCACACTGGTGACCCGGGTTTGGGAACAGACTCGGGGCACTGGGGGATGGCAGGGGAAGGAGAGGATTGAGTGTCCGGAGGACTGCTCTCCTCTCCTGGGGTGAGTTGGGTGGGTAGCCTCACTCTGAAGTGGCCCTGGTGGAGACCGGGGGCACTACAAGGGTGGCGCAGCAAGGGGGAACAAGAAAAGTGTGAAAATTGCATGCATGCCATCTGGATGACGGTGGCCCCGCCTGCCAGCCGTGATACCTCCAGACTGCATTTCCACACCCCGTAATTAAGCAAGGAAGTGCTATGTGCACTCTGGTCTCCTCTCCTGAAGCTCCAGTGCAGGGATATGACTGGTACAGTGGGGAGTTGGAGCAGCTGGATTGCGGGTCGGCTGGAGGTAATGGCAGGACTTGGCCACCCGAAGGAGAGGATGACAGTGGGTGCATAGGAGGAAGATAAAAAAGATCATGCAAAAAACAAGAAGCCTTCGCTGGCTTCTACACCAAGGCAAGTGTCAGGAGGTCTAAACCCTCACTCTCAGATTCCATCCACACCATGCAATAATCTGGGTATGATGTAATTGATCACACCAGTTTCAAAGTTCTGTGAATGCGCTTTGATAGTAGCAATGTCTGCTTTATTCCAGATAGACATTGTAGTACCAAACAGACCAGTAAGGGTGCCTGTGGCACAGGTGACATTGGAAGTGTCACATGTTTTTCATTTGTGACTTTGAGAATCATCTGTTTGAGAACTAGGTTTTCTCCTAAAATGACCTCTATGCTCGGTGGTGTATACCCCGGCAATAGGGTCTTGATTGCGAATCTGAAAAGCTCCTGAGTTATCAAGTAACAAAGTACTGTAAAATAACGAAGTGTTAATAGTATGACACATACCAAATTCTTTCATATTCCAGTAAGTTAAGTTAAACAAAACAGGTATATGCATATATTGTATGTTGTTAATAAGTGTGCCAGGCAAAGCAGTGGCTGTTAGACCACTACGAGGGCCAGGGTGTTGTTTGGGACATTCCAGAAGTTCTTTCTCAGAGGGGGGTAACACAGATAAATACATGGTGGCTGAGGCCATGTTGTGTATGGCACAACATTTCCTGGCAGAATCCTTAGAAAGTGTGTTACAATAAGAAGGATCAATTAAGGCTGTAATGTTATATAAACCTAAATGTCTAAGAGAGGTTTGGTGCAAGGACAAGGTACCATTTTGGGATAATTTTGCGTTGGGCCATCCATGAAAAGATCCCTTGGAGAGTTTGGCCATGGGGACTGTTTGTCCTTGAGACTTGGTTTGCCATTCAATTTGTAGGGTAGATTTATCAGGAGCAACAACCGAGGCGGTGAGGTAGGCATCTGAACCTTCCTGAACTGTAATCAAATTGTCTGGGACATTGATGGAGACTCCCTCTGGGGTAGTTGCAGGCAGATCAAGATGAGGAAGGATGTGCTTTACCATGCCTTGGATGCAGGGGATTACTCCTCAGATGAGGAGAAAATGGAACAAGATAGCCATCTTGTCAGTATATCTGAAAAGGAAAATCAAACATTAGCAAAGTTAGTACTATTCCACCCAATGGGGTTAGGAAAAGTAATTATACTCCTTTATACAGTTTCAACTGGTTGGCATGTAACCATTTGTCAGTTAATTTGTTGTTCTGCATAAGTCTAATTTGATAGACTGCTGGACTGATCTTGTTGACAATAGGGTAGGGTCCTTCCCACATTTGTTGGAGAAGGGGTATGTTGGATGCACAAATCTGAGAACCATTACCTGATCTCCAACTTGCCAATCCACTTCTTGTGCGTGTTTGTTAAACTGAATTTTGGACTGTTGCTGGGCTTTGCCCATGCAGTTTGCAGCATACAAATGAGTGTGTATTAGGTCTTTTCTCAACGTTTCCACATATTTATCCACAGAGACACGATCTGCAGTAGGAGTGTGCTGGTCAAATAACAGGTGTTCAGGTAATCTCATACTTCTGCCAGTCATCACTTAAAAGGGTGTCAACTGAGTGGTGGCAGTCATCACTTCAAAGGGTGTCAACTGAGTGGTGGCTGAGGGTGTACCCTAATTGCCATAAGGAGTAATGGCAGTAGGGAATCCCAATCCTTGGGATTGTCCTCAATAAATTTGGAAAGCATTTGCTTAATCCATCTGTTGGCCCTCTCTACTTGACCAGATGATTGTGGGTGGTACGGTGTGTGGAATTTCTGGTAAACTCCAAGGAGTTCAAGGGCTTCTTCCATCAACTCACCTGTAAAACTGGTTCCTTTGTCGGAGTCTACCTTAAGAGGTAGGCCCCACATGGAGAAAATCTGTTCCACCAGGATTTTTGCAGTGGCTTTTGTGGTGCATGTCTTGGTGGGAAAAGCCTCAACCCACTTAGAGAAAAGATCAGTTACCACGAGGGTGTATTTGTTATTTTTACTGGTATTGGTGAGGGGACCAATAAAATCGATTTGTAAAGCATACCAAGGGCCAGAATGCCTTTGTGGTAATAATTTGGTGTTTCTTTTTGTAGGGATGGGGTTGTTTTGAACACAAACAAGACAGTTAGCTATGTACTGTTTGACATCCTTGGTGATACCAGGCCACCAGGCTATGGTCTTTAACCTCTGGAGTGTATTTTCCACTCCCTGGTGTCCACCAGTGGGGGTGTCATGCACCTGGTGCAAACATTCAGGCCTAAGATGATGGAGAACCACCCATAAATTTGTGGTGGTGTCATCTGGTTGGTACCAAATGTGCTTGTCATCCGGGAACAAGTATAACTTACCTTCATGCCTTCTGTATGGGTTATGGGCAGGAAGATTCTTCTCGGTGCCTTTGTCCAAAAATTTGAACACATACTTGAGTTCAGAGTCAGCATGCTGAGCTTCTGACAAATCAAAGGAGGAGAAGGGTTCAGGTTTCTTTCTGATGGCTGCAATGTGCACAGCTGCTCTGGCTTCTGGATGATCCATCATCCAGATGCCCCCACAGGCACCTTCCTTAGCAAGGGTGTCAGCTGTGTCATTGAAGGCATGATAGGGGTCATATATGGAATGGGCCTTAACCTTGTGTACATAGAGTTTGCACGCAAATTTCTGTGCCAGTGAATGAATGTACCAGTTCCTTGTGTTTCACTGGGGTGCCATCAGAAGAGGTAAAGAAGTTCTGCCAGAAAGAGAGAAACTCTGTAAGAGAACAACAAACCCAGTTAGAGTCTATAAAAATGATGGTATCCCCGGTTCTATGCTGGATGAACTCGAGGGCACAGGCCACCACTGCCATTTCTGCATAGTATAATGATGCTACACTGCAATGTTTGGAGACTTTAACAGTGTTACCAAAGGGGTAAACCACAAGTATACCCATTCCTGCTATCTGTTCTCCCTGATAGTAGAAGGCTGATCAGTCTGTGAAAACATGACACAATGAGGTGTTCTCAAGTAATTGTGGTGTAGCAGGAAAGAAAGGGCCTGGATCTGGTAGATCAGGTGGCTGCAGTGTACAGTCATGTGGTTCTCTTTGGAAAAGAAGGCCATGCGCCAGCATGGATGGCATTTTATTTGGGTGAACCTTGATGTCCCTATCCTGGAGAAGGAGGAACCAGTGTGTCAGTCTGGTGTTAGAGACTGACCCATCCTTTACTCTGTCTGAGAGTAGGAATGTTGTAGGGCTGTGGTTTTTACTGATGATAAGAGGGGAACACCCAATGATATATAAAAAGTGACTGACAGCCCAGTAGGTAGCCAGAAAGTTCCTTTCACAAAGGCTGTACTTCTGTTCCACTGGGGTCAAGAGCTGCGATGCATTTGCGATGGGTCGTAGGGTGCCATGAACCTTCTGGGCCAACACTGCAGAGAACATCTTCCTTCAGTAATTCATACAGAGGGGTGGTCTTCTGGACAAAATCACAAATAAAATCTCTGGAATAGTTTACCATACCTAGAAATCTTCTAAGAGTAGCCACACTGGTGGGGAGTGGCAAGTCCTGTAACCCCTGTATCTTCTTCCAGGTAGGGCTTCTACCTTTGTCTGTTATTCTCAAGCCAAGAAAGAGTACCTCTTTCTGGCACAGTTGTGTCTTTGCTGGGTTACATTTGAGGCCTGCCCTCTGAATGAGGGTCAGCAATTCGTCCAAGAGGTCCAGATGTTGCTCCTGTGTGGCTGTTGCCAGCAACAGGTCATCCACATACTGCAAGAGGCACTGGGGTGTAGAGAAACCCTCAAGAGCATCCATCATGTGCAGATGGAATAGGGAGGGGCTGTTGTAGAACCCCTGTGGTAAGCAGGTCTAGGTGTACTGCCTACCTTCAAAGGTGAAGACAAACTTATATTGACTCTTGGGGACCAATGGCAATGACCAGAAACCATTGGAAATATCCAGGGCACTAAACTATTGTTGGTCAGGGGTCAGTAGTCATAGCACATCTGGTCCGGATGCCACAGTTGGAGCACAACTAGGGGTGACCTGGTTTAGTCTCCGGTAGTCAATTGTAAGTCTCCATGCACCTGTGGGTTTTTTCACAGGCCACATGGGGGAATTTGCAGTGGAAACACATGTCCTGATTACACCCTGTCTGAGAAGTTTTTTGATTGTTTCCCTAAGAGAAGGCAAGGCCTCAGATGGAAAGGGGTATTGCCTTTGCCTCTCATGGGCTGGTCCTGTTACCTCAATGACAGTATGCATCTTGCCACAGTCATGTTTGTTGGTGGCAAATGCCTCCAGATGCCTTTGCAAGATGGGAAGGAGCTTTGGAAAAAGCTTGTGGTTCTTTAACAAATCTATGACGTCATATTCTTTGTAATTTGCGGCAATTGTTGCAACCACATGTGAGTCAGGAATCATGACAGCGTGGTACTGTCCCTGAATCTGTATCAACAACATGTTGGCCAGGTCTATCACACAGCCATGTGGTACCAAGAAGTCAATTCTGATAATACTAGGGTGATCATGCAGTACCATAAGCTGAAAGGTATGATATGCCTCCAGGTGTCCCAGTGCCACAGGTAATGGCAGGGAGTGGTACGCAGGTAGCCTAGTTCCATCTACTCCAGACATAATGGTCTTCTGTCCGGTGGACCAGAGTGATGTGGCTGGGTTGTCATCATGCAATACAGACAGTGCTGTGCCTGTATCCAGGAATACTGTAAGTAGGCAGCCCCCGACCTTGGCTTCTGTACAGGGCCTTCCATTTGTATCCAAGACTAGCTTATTTACAATATGGACTGGGGTCTGTAATTATCAAGCCATACTAGTAGAGGCATGGGGATGCTCTTGAAAGAGCATTTGGACCCGGTTCTTGTGGACCGTGTAAGGGCCTGAGAGCCTGGCTTTCCGGTATCCCCATGGCCTGTTGAGGCCTGCCTTCCCAGTTGTACTACAGCAAGGGCCCGAACAGGGACAGCGTCCACTACGGCGCACACTTGTCTGAGAAGGTCTTGGAGGCTTTGGTTTTCTTCGGCTATGTCCCTGTATGAAGGGCCAGGTCTCTGTTGTTTACCTTTATTATTTTTATGGTGTTTCTTGTTTTTGTGGTAGTTCAGGTTCCTGCCCCAGGATTGTTGTTGGGCCTGCTGGGGTTGTTGGTTATCTGTGGGATGGGGCAGTTTCTCTTGGGTCTGCCCCTCCACCGTGTAGTGATTGTGGCCTCCGGGATTGTGTTCCATGGCAGCTACCTTCTTGGAGCTGGAGCTTGAATCATGGATGTAGAGTTGATAAACTCTTTCTGTTTTCTGAAGAATGTCGGAAAACTTATCCATGGTGGGATAAGTGGTGGGCTCTACCTTCTCTCGCACTGCAAGGATCATGTTCTGAAGGAATAGGGTTTTATACTCAATAAGGTCCACATCCATGGCCTCTCCTGCAAGGTTCTTTCCTGCTCGATAGGTTATCCAGAGCCTCTGGTGGAAGGTCACTGGACTTTCCTTCGCATTCTGTTTCACAGGGTATGTGAGCATCACTTCTACCACACCCGGGTTATGTGCGGTAATGAGCTCAGCTGCAACTTCATCAAAGGTAGCGTGGCTATCCTGCCAGATAGTATCAGGGAGTTTCACCCATAGGCCAGGATCGATGGTCTGGTGTAGGATATGGACTTGGTAGTCTGCAGCAAGACTAAGCATTTCACATTTGGAATGCACCCTTTCCAAGTGGCAACTGAGGTTGTCGGATGGGCTCATCTGATCAGTGCTATCAGCTATCTGCTGAACACAGAGGACTGTTTGTAGGGGATTACTGGGATGATTGTTCAGAGGTAGATTGTTTTGGGCGTCCTGCAGGACTGCCTGAGCTGTGGAGTCAGCCACACTACGGACCATCTGTTCCCAAGTAGCACTCTCCTGCAGCACCTGTTTTATCTGAGTTTGGAGGGTCCACTTACTTCTCTCGGGAAGGGTCACAGTGCCTAAGGCATTATCAGTCATTTGTTCTATCTCTTCCCTATCATCCACAGAAATAACAGCGATTGGTGGTGCCACTGGGACTAGGCCTGGGTCTGCTCCCCCCTATCATGGAGGTCACCATGTTGGCGACGCCCATGATGGTCATCATGCCGTTGATGATGTAGGGACGTGGTGCCAAGGGTGGGGGTCCGCCATGTTGTGGATGGTGGGGTGGGGTCACTGGGCCATAGTAGGGGCATGACTAGGTGTTGCACTGAGAAATGTCGTCATCTGACTCCTTCTCCTCAAATGACATCGTCAGGATGGGGGCTACCCTGCCCATCGCTTTGACATGACCAGCCAGCACCGCTCGCTGATGGCGCAGTTTTGCCATCTTACATTCACAGTCATCGTGACTAGCTTTTGCAACATTCTGATCCACACCATCCTGTAACTGCTTCTGTAACACTCTATACGTGGCACTCAATTCACGATTGTCCCTAGTAGCTACACCTAAATCATTACGTACTTGGTTTATCTCATCCTGGAGCTCCCTCAACTCATCACGGATCTGATCATTAGTTCTACATAATATATCATTCATTTGCAATGCCTGCCTCTCATCCTGTCTCAAACTTTCACAGTCCTGCTTCAACATACAAAGTTCCTGCTCATTTTCCTGGACAGAATGATGCAAAAGTGAATCCTTTTCATTACACAGAGTTTGGAGCGCAGTCTCCAAATCCTGCTCTCATTTTAAGCATTCAGTTTTCTGCAGTCTTATCTCCTGCTTGAGAGATGAGACTTGAGGTCAAGGGTTCGAAACCTTACTTTGCAGGCTTCCAGAGCAGCATAGAGAGCCATGACCAACAGCCCATTAGCTTCACACTTTCTGACTGTTTGTCTTGTCTCTGAGTACTGGGTTGAAATCCCCAGCAAAAGGTTGTCGGATTGACCTGCGTCCAGTGCAAAGTCAGCCCATCCTCCATGGGAGGCAAGGAAGTTTGAGACATCGAGTCTCAAGTCTGTGCAGATATTTGATATGGTGGCCATTTAGTGGAAGGGAATGTAAGATCAAACTGTGAAAAGGCGCCATGATGTGTATCAATCCACAACAGGTGCACTAATTCACTGGCGGGCTACTGTGCACTCGTAAGCTTGCAATTCAAAACTGCCATAGGGTGAGGTGAGTCGGCATTGACCACACAAAGTAAGCAGCCAGACTTTACAAGGAGTTACAAAGTGGGTGAAAAACAGGAGAGGTGAAGCGGGTGTGCACACCTTCTGTCCCTGTTGGGAAGGGAAAGTAGTATCAACGAGTGAAAAACTTTGCAAACTCCAAATATTGCATGCACGTGGTCGCCAATTGTCAGGAGGTCAAAACCCTCACTCTCAGGTTCTTGGCAATAAAGGGAATGCAAGAAATCACAAACAAGTTGCATAAGAGTAATAAATCTTGTTTATTACTACCAAAAGGAAAATCACAGTTGCCCTAAGCAGTTCTTACCATTAGGAACTGGGAGCCAATGCTATGCATTCCCCATACCTTGAGGAGTGTAGAAATCTCAGGGGTCTCCGAGGTAGAAGACTTAATGTCTTACATTATATACCTAAGATAGTTACCATAGTTACTGTAAGATAGAAACATTTCTAGTTACAGAGATGAGCCCTATTGGCTAAATTAGAGGTGGCTCCACAGTCCTAGATAACATTATATAATTTTGTTATAGTCATCACTTCGTGAAACAAAGAATGTACAGTTTGTAATAATACAAATCATCAGAAGATGGCAATGTCGACTCATATATTATAATACTACAAAGACACAGGTGTTCTAACATCTTGTAAACAAGGAATACATGTGTATATTAGAAAGTAAAGCGTATAACAATCATGTGCATACATATCCTGATATCTACTCTTATACAGTAGATGTCCTTAGCCCTAAATGTTAGTATAACTTATACATAAATGCTGTCTGTCTGCAGTGTACCTCTGGGATATCAATTAGGGTGCAGGGACCTTGTGTAACACAACAAGCCAGAATAAGGAAACCATTGTTCTGGGGGATTTTAACTCCAACTGGCTTGCCAGCTCCAGTGCCGCATGCAGAGACCTAGTCTCTGGACTCTACCTAACACAGATGGTCCAGAGCTGCACCCAAACAAACTACTGTACAGGCAGCAGCATGCCGATTGACTGAGTACCAACAACAAACCCTGAAAGGCTAAACAATGTCAATGTACTCCCTGACACCCTCACTGGCCACTAAACAGGCCAAGCCTCCCCCAAGAATGGTGAGGAACAGAGTAATTAAGAACAGCTCAATGGACAGCTTCAGAAATCACCTTAAAGGAATAGATTGGAGCTTTCTTGACTTGTGCCCCACTGTTGACACTTCCCTGTAGCTCTTCATCGATCACTTTAATGCAGCAGCAGACAAGTTTGCCTCGTACCTCAAGAAGATGATCAAAGGAGGTAGCATGGACTGGGTCACCTCCCAACTAATTGGCATGATGTGGCAATGGGATCTCCTCTGGCACCGAGCCTGGGAAACAGGGATTCCATTGGATGTGCAAAACTATAAAGTGGCCCGAAACAAGTGCACTTGGGCAATCCGACAGGCCAAGGCCGTGTATCACAAGAAACGGCAGTCACAATGCTGGGGGGGATGGGAAGAAATTCTGGGCTTCACTTAAGAATATCATCGGAACCAGTGATAGGTCCCTGCCATCTACGCTCCACCACAATGGCGAGGGCATCCTTGATGAAACCACAATGGCCAATGTCTTTAATAAGGCCTTTATGGACTACAGTGCTTTCCTCCCCCCCCCACCTGGCTTTTTATCATGGAGATGCACCAGTCCACAGACCACTTACCCCCCCCCAGCACCAAGCCCTGTCCAACCTTTTATTTTCATCAGGTAACCATCAAGGAAACAAGAAAATACCTCACCAGAGTTCTGGGGAAAACAAGGGTAGGAGGCAATGGGATAGATATGAAACTGGTATCTATCACCCTACCTGAGGCCATCATTCCCACCACTAAGTTGTTCAACTTGTCCCTCCGCCTGACCACCTTCCCCTCTATCTGGAAAACTGCTCTGGTCACTCCCATGCATAAAGGAGGTAGCCGGTCTCTAGTATCCAATTACAGACCAAGTTCTATCTTATCGCTGCTCTCTAAAGCACTGGAAAGAATCACTGCCTATCAAATTATGGATCATCTGCATAAATATAACCTCCTCTCCCCTCAACAACACAGATTCCACAAGTCGCATAGCACCAATACCTCACTAATTGACTTCACTGGCTATGTACATGAGGCTCTTGATCAGGGCCTTCTGGTTGGGGCAATCTTCATAGACCTGACCAAGGCCTTTGACCTTGTGGATCATCAGCTAATGCTGCACAGGTTAAGTTGCCTAGGGCTGTCCCACACCATGGTTAGCTGGGTTTCAAGCTACCTGTCCGGGCAGTCTCAGAAAGTAAAAATCAGTAGTGCAATCTCTGACTCTTGTGGTGTCACAGTAGGGATCCCTCAAGGTTCTCTATTGGGCCCACTTCTGTTCAGCCTCCTTGTGAACAACCTCCCCGATACCTGCCCCACTTCTAAGATCCTGCTCTACGTGGACAACATAGTCATTTTCTCCCAAAACACCAACCAAGAAGCTCTCACCAAGGAGTTGCAGCACAGCTTTGACCTCCTGCAGGACTGGTTCAGAGATAACATGCTAGCGCTTAATAGCAAAAAAAAACAAGGTAATACTCTTTGCCTGGTGTCAAAAGAGGAGATCTACTGCACCACTCTCAATTAGCTTTAACCCTAACACCACCTTGGAACAGGTGTCTTCATTCCATTACCTTGGAATAACAATAGACATGTCCCACTCATTCGATGAACACATTTGCAATATCACCTCTGCAGTCAGCAGGAAACTAGGGGCCCTCTATAGGCTCCGATTCTGCATCACACCTGAGGCCAGGCTCCTGGCGGTTACTGGAACAGTACTACCCACACTGGACTATGGAATTGTGATTTATGGTGCGGCCACTGACTCGAGCCTACTCAGAGTCTACACAACCCTTAATAAAGCCTGCAGATTTGTCTTAGGAGCAGATCGCCTAACACATATGTGCGACCTATACATCAAGACTAAATGGCTTCCTCTCTGGGATTGCATCAAGTTTCACTCTTGTCTTGTCGAGGAAAAGGCCCTCCTTGGGCTGGCTCTCCCCTCCATACAAGCTTTATTCTGCCCTGCACCTTCTGAACATGCAACAAGAAGTGTCACTAAACAAGCCCTTGCAGTGACGTTCAGAAGAACTGCCTTGGGGAAATGAGCCTTCATGGTCAGAGCTCCCCCCTGGTTAAATGAGCTCCCCCACTCTACCACAAGCCTCCCCACATAAATCCCTTTAAGTCCGTGCTTTTGAATACTATCCCCCCCCAGAACGCTGCTACTGTTGCACCTGACCTTGCTGTAGGTAGCCTCCAGCCCTTCCGGGCAATGCCCTTTATTCACCCCCTACTGCTTTTGTATCCACAAGGCTCCCCATCTGACCCATCTGCCCGTTACCTGCCTGTACCCCCTCTGCCCCCATTCTGCTCCCCCTTGTGCTCTTTGCTACCTCCACTATGCCATCCTGGCACCCCTTTTCTCTCTCTAGTCCTGCCTCCTCCCTGACTCCTCATATGTCCCTTCTGTTCAGGGTGATGACACAGATGCATTGCTACCTTCTTAATTCACTCATGTTATACTTTTGTTGATTGACACACTTTATTACTGAGGCTGGTATGGGAACTGTACCCCCATGCACTTTGTACCTATGCAATGTTTATTTTATGCTTGCCTATGATTGCCTTATGCTATGCCTTGCCTTATATGCTATTAGCGATTACTGTTTGTTATTTGTTGATATCTGACAATGCCCAATGGCTGCCACTATCTTACCTACTCCTGTTTACGCTCCCCTCCCCATGTTTATGACGAGTTTCCTTTGTAAACAAGCTTTTAGCTCAAAGGTTGTAATTCTGATTACTTAATAAATAAAATAAATAAATAAATGCTGGAAAATGGAACCCAGATATCACCCCCCCGACTCCATTTTCTGACAGACAGTTCCTGCACTATCAGCGTATTAACATATTAACATACTGCTCCTTACAGCGTGGCACCAGGGGCGGTATTCCCTGTCTGTATACCAATTATTTCAGTTTGGTTTAAAATAAACACACAGGGCCAGATATTCAAAAGGGTTGCGCCATGCGCAACAGGGTTGCGCATGCTCAATTCCTAAATTGCGCCATTCTGCGATATTCAGCAGGAGACAGTTGCGCCACTGAAAACAGGCTGAGCAACAGTGCAATGCAAATGAATGCATGCTCAACAGGAGGGGGAGGAACCATGCATAAACTGCACAGCCCGATATTCAGCCGGGCTGTGCAGAGTTGTGCTAGGCGCAACCTCAACCTGAGCCTGCAGGACCTTGAGCCAAAAAAAGGCTTAAGTCGAGGGCCACCCACAGGTGAGCTGCTGTATTGCAGGGGCGCCCAACACAGCAACTTTGCCACCTGTGGCTGGCCCCAACTCAGTCTTGTGCCCCCCAGCCCGATCGCGGGCATAGTGTACTCTCCCCACCCAGCCCGGTCGCGGGCATCAGTGCTAGCCCCCCTCCCGTTCTATCCCTGGTGGTCAGTGGACGAAATGCCCGATCGCGGGCAGAAAGTAAATTGAAACCCTCCCTTGTGCGATCGTGGGCAGAAAGCCAAATTGAACCCCGGACATGTCCCTTGTGCCCGGTCGCGGAGCCGGTAAATGAAAGTGACCCCGAACATCTCCTGGTGGTCAGTGGACCCGTAATGCCGATCGTGGGCAGGATATAATTGAACCCCAAACATCTCCCTGGTGGCTGATGTCCCCCACCCGTGAAGCCCCACCACCCCACCCCCGGCGGCGGCGGGTGGCAGCATCCACCCGCCTGCCGCCTGCCGCCCGCCGACTGACTGCCGGTAGGGCTACTGCATCCATTGGTGCAGAGCAGGCCAATGGGCGTGCAATGCCGTACATGACAGTCAGATTTGTGAATGCACCAATGGTGCAGCCCTACTGGGCAGTCAGTCGGCGGGCGCGACGGCGGCAGGCGGTGGGATGCTGCCGGGCTGCCGGGGGAGCAGATGGTGGGGCTTTAGTGGTGGGTGTGGGGACACTCAGCCACCAGGGAGATGTTTGGGGGTTCAATGTACATTCTGCCAGCGATCGGGCATACAGTCCACTGGACCACCAGGGAGAAGGTTCGTGGGGGGGCTTTACTTACTGCCCGCGATCGAGGCACAAGGGACATGTTCGGGGGGTTCAATTTACTTTCTGCCCGCGATCGGGCACAAGGGAGGGGTTTCACTTTACTTTCTGCCCGCGATCGGGCACAAGGGAGGGGTTTAAATTTACTTTCTGCCCGCGATCGGGCATTTCGGTCCACTGGACCACCAGGGAGATGTACGGGAGGAGGTGGGGGAGCCACATTGCTGCCCGCGATCGGGCTGCAGGGTGCGTCGGTCACCGACGGCTGCTGCCTGGCAGGGCGCCAGGCGCAAGTCCTCGGGGATCGGCGCACCTACATGCTAATGGCATGCAAATGGGGCCATAATCAGATGCAAATGGCCTCCCTGTGCCTTGCATGAATTATGGACCCATTTGCATGTCACCTTGAATATCGTGATTTTACGTATGGCGCAATGGTATTAGCCACACGCAAGTTGAATGCTCCACTTGACAACTTGTGGTGGCGCAAGTTCCACTGCGCCATGCACAGTGGTTGTGGCTTGGGTGATATTCAGAGAGTTGCTCAACAGCACAACCTTGAATATCGCCCGCCACACCCTCGCGCAACTATTTTGCGCATTGAAGCGCCCTGCGCTCAGAATGGCGTAGTTTGAATATCCAGCCCACAGTATTTACAGGGTGGTATTAATGAGCCCCTGACGCTGTTGTGACAACTTTAAAAAAACTGCAATAGTTAGACAGACTTCAGCTTATATTTAATATTTTTTCTGTGATTCTTATCCTTCCTTATTACTAAGGGCATTTGCATGTGAACAGGATTGCTGCCCCTATCTGTTCTGGCTGCTTGCCTACACCTGACATCAGAGTTCTGTATATGACATCACAGTCTGTTGCTGTGGAGATAATTCTGATGCCATAAACAGGGGATTATGATGTCAGGTATAGGCAAGCAGAAAGAGCAGATAAAGTCTAAGGGACAGTAATCCTCTTTCATACAACTGTCCTCAGTAATAAAGAAAAATGTGAAAGCATTATACAACATATATGAAATATTTAACTTGAACTGTGTCTAAATCTCAAATTTTTTTCAAGTTTTCAAATGGTATCAGGGTCTCTTTAACCTGTACACAGAAAGGTGTAAAAAATAATCATATCATGTGTTTATCGCTAAATACACAGTGTACACGCCAAGTATACTAGTAAGTGTTACTTTTTTCCTTTTTCACAGCAGAGTACATTATTACATATGAACATATGAAATTTGCCAGCAGATAAAGGCCTAGAGGTCTATCAAGTCTGCTCGAATGTGCAGCTAGCACCCCTTATTCTGCAGCTGCCCTTCCCTTCCACCCTTCCCTTCATTAGCCCTCCCCCTTGTCCTGTCCCATCCTCGTTTGAAGCAGTCCACTGTTCCACTGCATACCACTTCAGCAGGTAACGCATTCAACCCAGCCACCACCCTCTCTGTAAAAAAGTGTCTCCTCATCTCCCTCCTGAACCTTCCTCCCTCCAGTCTCTTATCATGGCCCCTGGTGTCCCTCCCTTCCCTTACATTGAACAGCCCCTCTATACCTGTCTTGTTTATTCCTTTCATGTACTTAAAGGTTTCAGTCATGTCCCTCCTGTTTCTCCTCTCCTCCAGCGAGTACATGTTCAACTCCTTCAGCCTCCTCTCATATGATCAGTCCCCCAGCCCCTTGGTCATCTTTGTCACCCTGTGCTGCACCCCCTCCAGTAACTTAAAGTCCCTTTTCAGATACAGGTGCCAGTACTGCACACAGTACTCCAGGTGCGGTCTAACTAATGACCTATACAGTGGCAGAATCACCTCCTACCTCCTTGAGGATATACCCCTTGCAATGCAACCCAGCATTTTGTTGGCCTTTGCAGCTGCCTTCTTACACTGTGCTGAGTTGTTCATTGACCCTATAATAAGCACATCATTCAGACAAAAGGCACACCTCAAGATCTCAAGATGTGCCTCATCCCACTCCCATGCAGGGTAGGCTGCCTTCTCTTATCGCCTCCCCTAGTTATGGAACAGCCTCTCCCTCTCTGGTTTTTCACCTTCTTCCCTGCTGTCAAGCACTTCTTAATCTCACCTTCCAATCCTCCTGCTCATGCCCTTCCTCCTGCTCCTCCTGACCCCTTTTTTATCCACTGTGCTACAACTGCACCCCACTTAGGGTCACTAGTGGTTATTGTTTGCTCCCTGTCAACACCTGAATTGCACTGTTCTTACCAATCTTACCATTGCATATACTTATATCTCTCTACTTTTATTGATATTGTATTTATCTTTCTCTGTTTTTGTTTATTTATTTATGTATTTATTAGCTTTTGATAACCGGGTAAGTACGCTAGGCAACAATCCTGCCTAATTTCAGGCACGACCCGGGAGAGTACAAGACAGAATACAGGTAAGCACAATTGTACAAAATCGTAACAACAACATAGTGCAACAATATAACACAGGTTGAGATACATCTTGGAATAGGACAGGTAGAGAAAATTATACAGGCACAGTAAGAGGAGAGAAAAGGCTAGTGGATAAGTGCACACATTTTCTGTCTTTAGCCTATCTAGTTCACAATAAAAACACTATAAACAAAGTACCATAAGGTAAGTAAAACATAGACCGCAACACAGCAAGGAGACCTAATGATAGTTTCATCTACGTGCATTTGCAGCTCCCAAGGGAGTAGAGGTGAGTGAACAGCAAACGCTTAAAAGCAAGGTGGGAGGTGGAGTTTTTAACCTGCAAGGGGAGCAAGTTCCAGAACTTAGGAGCAAAATTGGAGAATGTCTGTTCACCCATTTTGGTAACACAGGGATGTACTGAGAGCATAGGGATGGACGAGGACCTAAGGGTGCGGGATTGTGAGACCGGGGTAAGCAAGTCAGCCAGAGAGTCCAGATGAGGTGGATGAGCAAGGGAGTTAATAAGGCACCCTAGGGAATAAGCCCGGAGGTTTTTAGGGGACAGCCAGTTCAAGCCAGAGTAAAGTAGGCAGTGATGAGTAAGGCGAGAGGCTGATAAGGCGAACCTACAGATATTATTGTAGGAGGTGTCCCATTTGCAGAGCATACTGGCATTGGCTGGGTAAAGAACCGGGAGGGTGTAAAGAAGCTGAGGGAGAAGTACACCTCTGGCTACTGATAGTCTGGCTGACGGAGTGAGAGAGTGGCACACACGATAGGCCGCTCCTATTTTTGCATTGACCGACCGACAAACCTCATTAACATGAGCAGAAAAGTCAAGAGTCGGGTTGAGCGTAACCCCTAGGTATTTGAAAGTAGAGGTGTTAGTGACCGCAGTACCATCACTGCAGTGGACAAGGAGCTTAGGGGCCTCAGAGGGCACTTTTTTGTGGAACCAAAAAGCATGGCCTGAGTTTTACATACGTTTAGGATTTGCTGGTTATCCGAGAGCCATGATTGAAGGGATTGAAAGTCATGAGAGAGTTTGAGGTTAATGTCGTCAATGGATTTTGATGAGTAATAAAGCACCAAATCATCAGCATACATGAGCATGCAACTGTGAAGAGAAGGACTGGGAACATCGTTAAGGAAAAGGGAAAAGAGGAGAGGACCGAGTATGGAGCCCTGCGGGACACCACGAGTGATAGAAATGGGGGAGGAGAGAGCCTTATGGAAGGCAACAGCCTGAGTGCAGTTGTTCAGGTAACTGCCAAACCAGGATAGGGTAGAGTCCGATGCACCTAAAGTTTGTAGCTTCATCAGCAAAAGTGGGTGGTGGACCATATCAAACGCTTTAGAAAGGTCAATGAAAACTGCACCTGTAAGTTGGCCCTTATCCATATTGTCTTTGACATCACTGGTAAGTTGGGTCAGGGCAGTGGTGGTGCTGTGCCCAGCCCTGAAGCCATGTTGAAACGGGAATTGAATTTTGAACTTGGTAAGGTACTCAGAGACCTGTCGATGGACAAGTTTTCTAGTAGCTTGCTGAGAGTGGGGAGAAGTGAGATGGGAAGTGTAGTTAGACAGTTGTTTATCATCACCCTTTAAGAATGGGAATTGTTCTAGCTGATTTTCCGACCGGGGGAACAGAGGAAGTGCTGATAGAGAGGTTGAAAAGCCTAGTAATGGGTGCAGCAAGCAAGGACATGAACTGCCTAAGAATCCCAGGATGAATACCATCTGGGCCCAAGCTGCCAGTGGCCGGAATGGATTTGAGTAGCTTTAGAACTTTGTGGTATGTGACCGGGGCCAGCTCCAGGGTAGAGGGAGTGGGGGTTCTGTCGGAAGCAACAGGCCAGGATTTTTGGGGCCCAGATGGGGAAGGAGAAGGTAGCGAGGAAAAGAGGGAATTAAAGGCATTGGCAATGGTGAGCGAATGGTTACAGTGGGTATCCTTTGTAAACATATCTGTGGGTGTCTGAGGCTTGTTGTTTCCAAGTATTTCCTTGATTTGGGACCAATACCGTTTTGGGTTGGAGGCAGAGGACGTAAGAAGATTCCTGTAATAAGAACTTTTTGCCAGGCATATCTCCTTCTTGCAGGTGTTCTGTAAAGCTCTATAGGCTTCAAAGTCAGTAAGTAGATGAGAGGCCTTCCATCTTTTACTGTCTCCCTGCTGTAACAGTTCCTGTGCTAAACTCTGTTCCAAGCACAGCCCGAAAGTACTTTGTTAAAGACCCACCAAAACCACATTATACAACTGAAAAATAAAGAAACACCCATATTTTCAATCAAAACATACATTGGCAGTCTTTCAGGCAATGGGGACTATACCAAGAAAGCAGTTATTTGAGGAAAAAATCCCCAGCAAAAACCCACCTGTTGCCACAGCACGGTTAACTTTTCTGTCTCATTACAAGGACACACTTTGTCAAAGTGTCAATGTGTTTGTTACCAGGACTCCGTCGGGTATAATGACCCCACTGTATGCTAACAGGGGGAACATCACTATGGCACCTCTTTTCCATCTAGCAGTATTAGACTATCATATTTTATTTTTTTTATTTATTTTTCTGTTAACTGGGTAAGGCCCACTTTTCAGGTACAACCCGGGAGCACTGTTGAGGTTAAGTGCCTTGCTCAGAGTCACACAGTATGTAAGTGGAGGTTGTGGGAATCAAACCCAGGTCTGTTTGCTGGATGTACCAAGCTCATTCACAGCTCATTACTCTAACCTCTAGGCTATACTGCCAGGCCACCATAGTAGTCTGCCCCGCTTAAAAGAACCTAGGCTGACATTTCAGCCATGCCATTAAAAGTCACTGACCGCCATTTTGGGAATTAGAACCCAGAACTGCCTAATTTATTTATTTAAAAGTTTAACTAGGAAGCACATACAGTACTGAGCAATGTCTGGGAAGGTGTGGAGAAACACTTGGTCCTGTCCTTGTGGGCATGATACAACCTATTAGACTTTGTGTTTTGCCTTAAAACATCCATACTAAGTAGATTATGCTTGGAACCTAGTAGTAATTAATAGATAGCACCTCTCTCTATTTCTGGGCCTTCCACAATAAGCCTCTGTCCCATACAGACCACACCTGCATGTGAAAGAACAAGACAAATGGTTAAATTACTCCAGTACCCAGTACCCAGTGGTCCAGATAAAATTTGGTCTGTCAAATTATTACTATGAAATTATTGCTAGCTATACAGTTGAACAACTGAATAAGTAAATAATTATATGTAATATTTATTTGCAGTCTAAAGGCACATGAATGCACCTTAGCAAGATAGTCAAATACATGCAATAAAGAGTTGAGAGCTCCAGGGCTAAATGAATTTGTTCATGCTGCTGTCCAACGAGAGGCCATCTAGTATCACTCTAGGTGTACCCTACTTCTGTGGCCACCAGTACCCGAGGAAGGGTGGGGGCGGGTGGGGCACCAGCCCCGGGCGATACATCCGAGGGGCGCAAGTTGCAAACAAAGTTCCCCGCAACCGCAACCCAGTAAAAAATAAAAAATAAAAATTCCAATCTCTGCCAGGCGGGCGATCCCCCTGGGGTGATCATGGTCCAAGCGCCTCTGTCTGAAAAAGGTCACATGGTGATGGTAACAGACAGTATAAAGGAAGGGGCGCGGGAGTCTCGCGGAGTTGTGATGAGAGTAGAGAGGAGAGCGAGAGAGACGACGTATATATATAGAGAGAGAGAGAGAGAGACGACGAGAACGAGAAAAAAAAAGTATACTTGTCTTAAGTTTAAGTTTAGACTTTAGAATAGTTAGTGTATATCATAGTACTACTACACTACCAAGTGTACTACTCTGTACATTAGAGCCGGTCGGCAGAGGCAGACAGTTGAGTGAGAGAGTCAGAGAATCCGATTCCAGTGAGACGTTGGCAGTTAATGATGGTGTGCGCTAGCGCCGCGGTATATGTCTTCTTTCTCAGCCGGCACCGAAAGAACAGTCGATTAGAATAGAATGCCTTACAGAGCTGAGCGCTGATGACTGTTGATGTTATGTATAAAAAAAATTATATATAACGGTGCGTCGGCGCTTTCTCGAGTCTGTTGTTGACCAAGTCACTGTGTCCCCTGAAAGATGGCCTAATCCTTGTTGTAAGCGTTTATTATACAGCTGTCATTCAGAAGAAATTCATTGTCAGTGTTTAATTATTAAACTAATGGCAATCAAAGTATTTAATTACAAAATTAAACACAGTATTCGCAACAAGTAAAAACAAAGCAGGGAGGGTGGGCAAACAAAGGGAAGGGGGGTTATGTGGAATGAAAAGCCAAGGGAGGAATTGAAAACATGATAATCAAGAACAATAATTAAAAATATCTTATTTTAAACATTTCTATTAAAGCAGGATTGCAACAAAGCATACTGAAAATACATAAATCTGTAATGATGTAATCTTGCTATAGTTAGAACAGTTCACTTAATTCATTACCATTAAGTACTTCAATCGAGACAGAGGCAGACAACCTATATTTAATGTAAAGTCTATTTTCTGTCCTCCAAATAGGGACATGGATCAAAGTCTACCCTTTGTTTGCCCACCTCTCTGCTTTGTTTTCACTTGTTGCACTTGCAAATACTGTGTTTGACTTTGAAATTAAATACTGTGATTGGTTTTAGCACTTAAACACTGACAATGAATTTCTTATGAATGACACCCGTGTTAGAATTACAGCTGATAGGGTGAGAAAAGGGCTTGATATTCTAAAAGTGGGGTAAGACTCCAGGCTTAGACGGCCTACGATCAAGGATGCTCAGGGAACTGGTTTCAGAGCTGGATGATCCCTTGGCTGTACTCTTTAATGGCTCACTACAATCTGAAGTGATGCTGGGGGATTGGAGAACTGTGGAGGTGGTCCCACTCCATGAGGGGAGGGACAGGGAGGATCCAATCAACTACAAGACAGTCAGTCTACCTCAGTTGTAGGTAAACTGAAGGAGAGCCTAGTGAAAGAAAGCCTGGTGACCTACCTAAAGAAAAACGGGCTGCAGAAGAGCAAGCAGCACGGCTTTGTGGCAGGAAGATCACGTCAGATCAGCTTACTAGTTTTCTTTGACTGGGCCACTAGAGCCATACCTCTCGAGTGTCCCTGATTTTGCCTCAAAATTTTGCTCTGTCCCTCCTAAAACTTGTGTTTCCATGACCAAACAGTGGAAGTTGTAGGCACAAAATAATGTCAACCATTAAAGTTACAGACTTGTTCTTCCTTAGAAAATGCATTCTACAGTAAGTCCCTTACTCTGTCAGCTTCCTGCGTGGATTATTTATAACGCTTACAACAAGGATCAGGCCATCTTTCAGGGACACACTTGTACTGGTGATATTAGACAGATGTTTCATGAACATTTCCAAATTATCACAGCAGCAGTAACTCTGCCAAAGTTATTTCTAGCAGAATTAAATTTCTGCAGCCTACTTGACAGCCATGTTGGAGCATCTCACTGTCTGTATTCAAACATCAGTTTAATAATTATATATATATAAATACATATAGTAATATAAATTCAAAATAAATAGGTTTGTTTTGTGAATCTGAGATTCTGCTGCTTAGGTAAAAAGAATGATTTTTATCCACTGCTACAAGCTAGGCTCCAATCCTCCTCCATGTGTAGCCTTCAAGGTCTCCAGTACTAGTACACCAGTTAGCCTGTCCAGTCTTAGCTCCCAGTGCAAAGAATGTGAGCTAAGGTGTGGAGTTAACCTCTGCTTCCATACCTCCACATGGAGAACTGCCATGGGCCAATGTTCCTTTAGGCATGCAGCTGCAGTACTGTGCAATTCCTCCTCCATCATCTAAGGATGAACAAAGCTGGGTGTCTTCCAAACAGTCCTTAAATGTTGCCTTTATGAGAAAACATGTGTTTTATCTGAAAGAGGGGTGGCGGAGACTGGAAAGGGCACCACAATCCACACAGGGTTGTGGTACAGACCCCATGTCAGGGGAAGGAATGGACAAGGATATGATGGAAGGCATTCTTAGGATGGCAGAGAAAGGGGAGATACTGTTGATGGGAGACCTGAATATGCCAGATGTTAACTTGAGCAATTTGCTGCAGCCACATCCAAGAGCAGGGGTCATTCTTGATGCCCTACAGGTGGCAGGCATTAGACAGCTAGTTTCAGAACCCACTCATGAGGGAGCAATCTTAGACCTCGTACTCTCAAACGGGGCAGTGAGAGGATCTCAGATCTAGAAGTGGGTAGCCATCTGGGGACAAGTGAACATCAAACAGTGTGGTTCACGTTAAACTCAGCTACAGAGTCAAGCCATACAAAAGTGAGGGTACTGGACTTTAGGAGGGCTGACTTTGGCAATATGGGAGAGTGCCTCAGAAAAGCACTAGCAAACAGGCTAGAAGGAGGTGTGGAGTAACAATGGGGAATTATCAAAACTGCCATCACAGACGCAACATGGCAGGCGCCAGAGCAGCGCATCAAACGTTTTATGGGAATTCTTCAGATGTTTTCAGAGTCAGAGTGTGACTTTCTTATACTTATTTAGCAGGGTGGATGCTGGAAGGCTTAAATTAGTCCTGAAGACATCCTAGGTCCTGTGACCAATCTGAAATAGTGCATTCTCACTTGTAAAGTATTCACACATTTTGTTTACTGCCTTAGAACTATGAATACTATGCAACTGATGGCATTAACAGTTTTGCCATTCAGGGCCTCTTTCTTGGTGATTCATGCTGTAAATCTTTTTTTTATACATGTGAAGTAATTCTTATTTAAAAGGGGGAAGTGCTTTTATGTGTGTCTCTAAACTTAATTCAGCACCTGCAGAGTCATTCTGTGGATGGCTTTATTCCAAAACATATTACTAATAAGCTGTATACGAACAGTATTCAAGTTTCGTTAAACTTTTAAGAAAAAAAAATGTTGGCCGGAAAGATCCCTAGACTTTAAATGGAAACAGCTGTTGGTAATATTTCACTGAATTTGGTCACATCTTTAACAGTGTCATTATGGGCTTTTGAGTGAGGTCTTAAATTTTGTAGTACTGGCAGTGTCAAGAGGCAATGTGATCCAATGTTTAGAGCATGAAGCAATGAACCAGGAGAACCTGGGTTTGAATCCTGCCATAGGTTGTGGCCCACTGTATGATCTTGGGCAGGGAAGTCACTTTTTAAGTCAGTGTTCAGTACCTTCCAATGATGCTACATCTCCATTGGTGAATAAATTCAATCAAGCAGGACTCAAGGGCCAGACCCTTTCGCCTTGATGCTGCTACTACCGCTTCATAATATGGCGAACCGAATTCGTGCTAGGGTCTCAGGAGGGGGTCCCGGTCAGGGAGAACATCTAAAAATGCATATGTGTCTCTGTCGCCAGTAGGAGGCAACGGGGACCAAACAGCTATATATATATATATATATATAAACCTTTCCTACATCAGCATAGTACCACGAGCACATCACTTGCTCAGTACAACTCCCAGACAGCCTGGCTCCCCTTACCGCCAGTCAGGCTTGAAACAGTTTCTTTCTTTCTTTTTTTTTTAAACAGAAACCACCCATATTTTACATCCCTAACCTGATCAGGAGGGAATCTGTCAGGCACCATCTGTCACCCCATGGTGCTGTATTTCTGACCTCAATCTTTGCTGCACTCTGTCCCCATTCTCTAATTTAGTTCTACACCACGGACTCCAAAATAGAATACATGACTTCAAACCACCACCCCCAAAACCCGAGCACTGGGAGTGTGGAGGAGATGGGAAGAGATGGACTAGTACTAGAGAACAGGGGAAACAAAATGAATCAAGGCTGTTATTAACAGTAAAACAACTAACACTGCACTGCCCTTGACTTGTAAGTATACCTGTAGAGGGACTACTGTACCAACAAAACCCACTTTCATGTCATCTGTAGTCTTTTTAATTTTTTAGTTTGCCAGTTGTACTATAAAATGTCACATATAGCCTATTTTTTTTTTTTTATTCAGATTTTTCCCATTTTTTCTTGTTTTTTCTCCCACTGTCCTGGGATATCAGCACATCGGCAATGCATGCACATGGGATGGAGGCGCGCATTGCATCCCATGGCGCAGGCTACAGCCCCTTCCAGCCCACCCTGGCTATTGCCTGGGCTCCCTAGGAGCTTGACGCCCACTCATCCTCCACCAAGTGGCAGCTAAGAGCCAGGGAATCCCCACGACCCACCTGGGAGAGGAGTGCTGCCTCATGGCAGCTCAGTCCAGCTCCTTGCCCTCTCCCAGCTGGACCCTGATGACCCAGGCTTATTTCTGAAACTGGTGTTGGCATGGCACGAGGTATGGTATCCAATGCTTCAACCCTCAGCACCACTGGGCTGGCTCTTCAGCCTATTTTCTAAGCACACACACCCTCCAGGGTCAGCAGTATTGGGGTATATTGGACCTTCCCAACCTGCCCCTCTCAGAACTTCTACTTGGGTAGGGTGTGGAAATTAGTGCAAGCACTGTGTCATGCCATTATAGGTGTTTTTTTCCCTTTTAGGATTTGGGGAATTATGTTTCTCATTGTTAATTGGCATTTTTGTCTGGCCCTCCTGACTTGAGTCTTTGGGGGTTCATGTTTGTTTGGTGAGGTTGGACATTGTTGTTGTTGTTGTTGTTATTAGTAGGTAGCCATTGGGCTAGTATAGGTTATAGTTTCCACACAGACTCTTAGTGAGTGTTTTGTTCAGAAAGATCTGACAGTTTCTGTTTGAAACTAGCCAGATAGAGCTTCTAAGAGGAGCGCTCGGTTTGTTTTAAAAAGACTTTTAAAACATTGTACTATATATTTAGAGTGCGGTTCTCGGTTCTTATCAGTTCTAAAAAAAACGGACTTTGTATTACGTTTTTTTCAAATACCCGTGACACCAAGTTAGAACCGATAAGGTGTCTTGCCTGGCACTGCCATTAAAAGGGCAAGTTTTGGTTAGGCTGGCATTATGTCTGAGAAACCCAAAGAAAAACCAGGCCTCACTGTTTTTCAACACTGTGATGTTGTGGGGAAGTTCTTGCCAGGCTGACCCACAGACACACCATATATGTGTTTATTGTCTGGGTTTGACCACCTCCAGTCAGACTGCCAGATTTGCGAGCCCTCCCCTGCGCCACCCTGGAAAAAGATTGGGCAGGCTCAGGAACGAGGTTAAAAGTCCGGCTGACCCGATGGTCAGCCCGGTCCAGTGCCAACTGGACCAGAGGGAGTGCCTCTGACCAGGGCGAGACTTCTCGGCAAAAGAAAAGCAGTTAGCTCCTCCTGTAGAACTGCCCCGGAGAGGAAAGATAACCTATACGGATGGAGTTCTGAGTGCGCAGCCTTCTTAGAAGCTCTATCTGGCTAGTTTCAAACAGAAACTGTCAGATCTTTACGGAGCAAAACATACACTAAGAGTCTGTGTGGAAACTGTAACCTATACTAGCCCAATGGCTACCTACTAATAACAACAACAACAACAACAACCAATATCAACCCTGACAAGCACTGCTAGACCCCCCCCCAAAGACTCAAGTCCAGGAGGGGGGCCAGACAAAAATACCATTAACAATCCAGACATTTTGTGAATACCCTTGAGCAGAGGTAAGACCAAGAGCATTGCCCTGAACTGGTAGTGGCCTGAGGGCAGTTCAACCTGAGGTACTTTCGTGAGAAGGCCTGATGAGGACAGTCTCCAGAACAGGTGAAATCCCACTGCAAGTCACCCAGCAGCTTTCTCACCTCCTGGGATTCCTGCTAAATCTTCCAAAGTCAGTTCTAGAACTGAGTTCAGGTACTCACATAGGTGCGAATTGACATAAGCTGGCTAGGCCTTCTCCCTGAAAGTGGGTAGAGAAGTTGATGTCTCTGGCCTCCTTTCACCCCTGCAGGTGTCTCTGACCAGCAAGACACTTTTTGCAGCTCTTGTCCCTCAAATGAAACTGAATGTCTCTTATCTGGAATCTTGCTCCCTGCACTACAGCTGTGGAGGCAGCCATGTGCCCCAAGAGCTGCAAAAAGTGTCTTGCTGGTTGAGAGACCTACAGGGTGAAAGAGGAGGCCAGGGCAATCAACTTCTCTACCCTTTCCAAGGGGAGGAAGGCCCTGGCCAGCTTTGTGTCCAATTCCGCACCTATGAAAGTGAGTACTACTTTTGCTCACAGTTATGCTGCTGTTTCTTCTGCATATATATTTAAATAAACTTGCACTTTTTACCTTTTTTTGCAACTTTAAACATGTTGTATGTGAGTGATTTCCAATTTACTATGGATGTTGAGAGCCGCTTATTTTGTTTTAGATTCAGGTTCACAACCTCTGAATTCTTTCACCCAATCATTTCTTGAAGAAAGTCTGTCCCTGTTCAACTGGCCTGAAAGATTCTGCGCCTCGATCAGTACAATCTAAGCTATGCCTATTGCTCACCATATTTGGCTCTGGGTGGGGGGAAATCACTTTATGACAGCAAGAGTAAAATCAGAATAATGTGGCTTACCCAGGCTGTGGTAGGAGAGATCATATCACACAGAAGAGGCAAGACTAAATACTGTATTATGTAAGCACTGCACAAGCACAGAACTGACACACAACACCTCCCCCCACTGTGCACTCTGTAATTTCCTTGCTGATGTAATACAAATGCCCTTCCTTTGAGAGTGGGTCTACATGATTTCAAATTCAACTACTTTAGACTCTGGGAGTTGAGCGGACAGTACAGCAGAATAATACTGTATGCAGTTGTATAGCTCAGCTGTCACTGGAGGCAGCAGGCTATCTGCCCCAGTCGCAGAGAGAACCAGCCAGTCCAGTAGTCAGTTCAGTGTAGTGTGGTGTCACCTGACTCCAGTAATTGTAAAATGGGCATCATATAGATGGGTCTTGTGGTCCTTATCTGCCATCAACTATTATGTTTCTATGTCAGTTATCTGATTATCAGGCATCAGCTCAAAGGTAGCAGCGCACCAGTGGTAGTACCAGTGTTACTACTTTGGGTTGGTGCTTCTCGGTTTTGTCTGTGAGGAGTAACTGACTGACCACTCCCACCCAAACAGAACTGGATCACCAACGCCTGTTATCTCTAGGCTGGTGATAAACAGCCATATAACTGACATAGAAACAGAGTTGGTGCAGATAAGGACCGAATGCCCATCTACTCTGCCCATTCTTTTCTACCTTATGAATATGCCCATTCTTTTCTACCTTATGAATATGCCATAGACCTTACCTCGTCAGTGGTGGCCTATCTATTCATACTCATCTGTATTGCTTACTTATGCTCTACCCTATCTGATGCCTGTTTGAAGCTCTGCACTATTCGTATCCACCACTTCCCAGGCTGAGGCAGGCCTGACCATACTATTCTATGCATCCACTGTGACCACACCTTTCTGTGAAAGAAGTTCCTCACAAACAATACCCCTTAATCAGTCTCCTAATCTCATGGTGTGTCTTGTTGTCCGGCTATTTTTTTATATTGAAACATCATCATGTTAGACTCTTGCACCATTTAGCAGTACTGCAGATGGGGTCTCACACAAATTGTCTGTACAGAGGCAGAGGCCGGATGACAACCCCTGTTTTATACTAGCGATGCCTTTCCCTATGCAGAGAATCTACAAGTTCTGGCTCATAACTGACTTCTCAAATTGCTTGCCCACATTTATGTCATCTTTTGTTTGTGTTGTCTGCAAAGAGGCATACGTTTCTTCCTCTGCAGTGCACTGCCACTTACATAGATACATAGACAGTGTCGGCAGATAAGGGCCTCAAGGCCCACCCAGTCTGCCCATTTGAGCTTGTAAGTTCAGTTTATGTTTTCCTGAAGTCAGTTGCCCTCACCCTGACCTCCAGAATTCTTTATGTCTATGTCATGCATTCTTAAATCCTGTGATTGTCTCAGCCCCCACTTCCTCTGGCAGGGTGTTCCACTTGTCCACCACCCGTTCTGTGAAGAAATTCTTCCTCATGTTTCTCTGAATCATCCTCCTCCAACTTCATCCCATGCCCTCTGGTCCTGGAACATCTTTTTTCACTTAAAAGTAGTGTATTCCTGCACTTATAAAGACAGTAAAGAGGACTGATTCCAACCCTATGGTACATGACTATAACCCCACTTTTCTTCTGCATGGACTCCATTCATTGATTACTATTACTGGCCCCTATGTCCTGTTGTTCATTCCCTGGCAATTGTTTACCCAGGTTACCATCCTGGTATGCACTCCTGGCTGGCTTTCTTGTTTATTAATCATTTGTGACAGTGTGGGACTGCTAGTCTAGGTAGGCCATATCCACAGCCCTCTTTGTTCTACTGACTGGCACCATATCCCAGCATCCCTCCTCCACTCACCCTCCCTATTTCGAATTACTTGTAACATGCATGCCCACCTTAGGTAACCTGAAATGTACTCTGTAATGTGTCTAATGAGGGGGCAGGCCATCCTTTTCAGTGAAAAAATACTAAATATGTACACACTGTAGCTGAGGCAATCTACTGTACGAGACTACTACTTAATGTAATGTGTGGACTTTCTTTTATAGCCAGTGTCGAAATTGAGTACAGTCTTCTGCAGACGACTCTTGAGGGATAGAACGACGCACCGGGTTGAGTCTCAGTCTTATAAGGTAAGGTAATAGGTTTTTAAATTTGGAATTTGATGTTTTGTGTTATCTTTTACACCCTATTGTCATGGTATCGATGTGACATACCAGAGAGGGGTGAACAACCTCTGACATCACATCGATACTATAGCAACATAAACTTGCAGAAATTGGGACTAGTACTTTTTCTGTATGTGTGTAAGGAGGTGCTTTGCTCTTGAGTGAAAAATAGCAATAAATTATGTACTTAATTTAAATGTGAACTTTCATTTGTAGGCCCGAACTTGAGTGTGGACTCCAGACCATCCATCACCATCAGATCAGAGAGTTCCTGTCCTACATAAGTAGCAGCAGTCACCAGAGGCTGTGTGAGGAGTCACCTCAACAGTCAGTCTTATTAAAGGTAAGTTAATGTGTTTTTAAATTGGGTGACGGGTGTATCGTGATCGCATTTCTGTAGCATTGACTGGTAGTTTGTCTGTCCGGGTTAGGGTACGGGCGGGAGTAGGGGAGGTAGGGGCAGTAACGTAGTAATGATGGTTGGAGAGCATGGCAATAAGTTAATAAGAAATAAGGCACCCCAGAGGTTAGATTAATAGTCAATAACCACTATCTAGGGTCTGGGATGTCAATGTATTATGGCACAACAAGACGGTGGTCCAGGGGCAATTTTCCCACAGGTTGTAATTAATTGGATGTTAGTTTAACTCCTGTGAGAGCCTTTATTGCTATTATAAAATGTATTCAAAAGAAAACTGTAACAAGTATAGTTTATGGTTATGAATGTTCTCTGTAGCCTAGAGTTAGAAGTCGACTGGTAATGCTGCATTGTGATTTTAGCCAGCATTCAAAACTGTTTATAGAAGAACTTTTTCTAAAAAGTTGATCTTAATAATATCAACTGTTTATATAATTTAAACAGAGAGATATTTGAGAAAAAGTTCTTCCACCAACAGTTTAGGAATGTTGGCTCAAAATCAGAGTGTAGCATTCCAGTCAGTCAGCAGTGACAGGATGGAAGCCTAAAACTCAGGAAGAATCAACATGCCTATGGTAATCAGGCTGTACATGACGATTAATGTGGGTGGTTGATCCTAACAGCCAGCCAGTCAAATGACTTTAGGCTGGGGGCTGGATGTATAGCGTAAAGTTTACAGTAATGAGCTGTGAATTTTGACCTTGTTGTCCTCCAGCAGCCTGGGTTTGATTACCACAACCTCCACTTGCATACTGTGTGACTGTTATTCTCAGCAGCAAGTCATTTAACTGCCCAGTGTTCCCAGGTCACTATGAAATGAGGCACTTGTGCCGAGTAGGACTAACCCAGTTAGCAAACTCTAACAATTAAAATATGTGTTATATATTTCTTGCACAATGAAACTGCTTTCTAAGATCTTCAGCATTCTCTCACATGACCGGTAAATAGATGTGCTAACTCAGAACACCCCAGTCAATAACCTGTCCCACTTCTTGTGTGGTAAAGAGGTTGCCACTGCGCCGTGACACACCACACACAAGGCATGGTAAACTCCTAGTAACCCACACCTGTTGTGCCTTATTGATTACACAAACAGGAAGTTGGATAGACATTGACTGGGATGATTTGAAGTTAAGTAAGTACACATATTATACTGTACACTTTCTCTTCAGTATTTTGTAAAGGAAGGCCTGATTCTTGAAGATGGCAACAAGAAACCATCAGGGCAGAGTTTAGAAAACTGAGGAAAGCAAGAGAAGAAGAAAATCGAAAACTCTCCCAGCACTGGCAACATTGGCTTACTAAGTCTAAGGAGCAGGAGGGAAGTTCTGCAACTCCGTTAGTAGCAACACCAATTGACATCGATGAGCCTACCCCTACTGAGACAGATGTTGAGGGCAATATTACAGAAGAAGAAGTAGTTGAAGAAAAAGAAGATGATAATGATGATTGCCAGCCGACACTGTCTGCGTGCAGCTTTGAAAATTATACAGAGGATCCTGCATTAGGAAGTAATGTAGATGCTGTAGCCAGTTCGGTACTCCAACTTAATTTTAATGACCCAACATCATGGCCTGACGTGACTGACAAAGTTAGATGTTGCTTGGTGGAACATGGCCCTGAACAAAAGAAAAATGCTGATTTTAGTTTCTCAGCGCCTGATGATGGCAGGCTTTTATCGGGATTGGTCTACAAAAATTCTTCCCAATGGAGAGACTGTGAACGCACATGGCTAATGTATGGTGAGACCAAGAAAGCTATCTATTGCTTCCATGCATGCTATTTGCAAAAAAATCATCCACTACATCGAGTCTAGCAATCCAAAAAGGATTTTGTGACTGGAAACATTTAAATCCCAGAATTCCAGATCATGAAAACTCCTGAACACCGTGACAGTTATTTACGTTGGAAGAATTTTGAAATGTGCTTGAAGACAGGGCACAATAGATGATCAACTGCAAAGGTCAATTGCTTCAGAAAAGAAAAGTGGCATACCATTCTGAAAATTATTCTTGATGCTATTCTTTTCTGCGCAAGAACAACTTGGCTCTCAGGGGTCCACAGAGATAATTGGACACACACACCTGGAATTTTTCTTAATTTGCTAGAACTGATAAGTCACTATAATCCGAGCTTGCAGGCACATTGCCAACCATAAGAAGGGTCTGCCACTTATTTTTCTCCTACAATTCAGAACGGGTTTATTAACTTGCTGGGTTCCACTGTGAGACATGAAATAATCGCAAAATTAAGGAGGCAAATATTTCTCTATTATGTTTGACTGTATGCTGGATGTGGCTCACAAGGAGAGATGTCTCAAATCATTCGGTATGTGAGGATACAGGATAATGATTGTACTGTTGAGGAAAGTTTTATTGATTTCATCATCTCACATGAAAAGACAGGAAGTGGGCTAGCTGCAGAAATTGAAAAGAAATTAAGTGATGATGGCTTAGATATAGCTAACTGTCGTGGCCAAGGTAATGACAACGGGCGCTTAATATGGCAGGAAAGTATCGCAGTCAAGCTCAGATAGCACAAGTGAATGAACATGCTAGATTTGTCCCATGTGCAGCTCATTCTCTTAATTTAGTTGGGGTCCATGCTGCAGTGTATCAGTGGACATGGTATCATTTTGACACAGTGCAGAGATTGTTTACATTCTTTGTAGCTTCAACAAGCCGTTGGGAGGTGCTGTCCCGAGCAGTAAAGGTCACTCTGAAGGGTCACACTGAAACAAGATGGTCTTCAAAGTTTCGTGCAGTTCACTCCTTCATCTTCAAATACCTGAAGTCTTAAAGGCATTGTACCAAATAAGTGAAGATGCAACCAATGCTGACGCGTATCAACAGCCCAGAGCCTAATCAAGCAGATAGATTTCAAATTTCTTTGTACCCTAGCAATGTGGGACAAAATACTGAACCTGATTGAACAGAGTAAACCAACTGTTGCAATGTAAGGGACTGCCTGTCGATAGTGCCTCAAACATATCAGTGGATTAAGGGATGCACTGCAGCACATACGGGATGATGGAATACATGATGTTGTACAACATGCAGCAGAAGTTGCTGAACAGATGTCACTGAATGCAGAATTCACAGAAAAAAGAAAAGAAAGGTGAAAAGGATGGCCGATGAGAATGTTGAAGATGAAGGGCACTTGATTTCTGCTGAGCAGGATTTCAAAATGCAGTTCAACAGTGTTCTAGACACCCTCACTTCCCAGATTCAGTGGCGGTATGAGGCATTGTCTGAAGTGGCTGCTGACTTTAACTTCCTTACAGGGCTATCTTTTTCAACAATGGAAGTTAAGAAGTTAAAGAAATGTGCAGCAGATCTAGCAATGAAATATTCTAATGACCTAGATGCTTGTGAAATAGTATATGAGGTAGAGAGCTTCAAATTTCAGGCAGCTTCAGTACTGCCCAGTTTTTCTAATACCACACCCCTCAGCTTGCTGAAGCTCATTCACAAATGGTCTCTGAGTACTTCCTATCCAAACATTGAAATTGCTCTCCGACTCTTCTTGACGCTTCCTGTAACTGTTGCTTCTTGCGAACGTAGTTTCAGCAAACTGAAGCTGATCAAGACCTATTTAAGATAATCTATGGGACAAGAAAGACTGTCAAATCTCGCTATACTATCTATTGAAAATGCTGTAGCCAGTGCCATTAACTTCGACAAAGTCATTGGACAATTTGCCTCTTTGAAGGCAAGAAAGGTTCACATAGACCAGACAGACAACTGTAAATGTATAAGCTGTATCTGACTACTGTGGCTATGCGATTCGGATTCAAATAACATATTTGCATGAAAATATATAGCATCCATCAGCTCGTCAGTTATCGGGTTTCCTGTCCTGATTGCCTTCAGGTTTTTGGTTTAGTACTCAGTGGCCTGTGCTGTTGTGTGTGGGGCTTTGTTTCATTCAGCTCTAGCTCCATATCTTGTATTGCTGTGTAACTGTCCCTGTGTGTTGTATAGATTGTTCAATTCTCACATTTCATATATTTATCAATTAAGTTGGAGTACTGAACTGGCATCGACATCTGCATTACTTTCTAATGCAGAATCCTCTGTTAGCAAACTGTGATTTTGATTTAAATACCGCTGGTTCTCATTTGGCCACTTTACAACACAGTTTATTCTAATTCCATGATGAAGAAAAAATCTGAAATCAGGGGTTGCTACGGATACTCAATTCAGAAGAACATGTAAACAAGTGTGTTTTTGGTTCAGTAGGGAGTATTTCAGTAGTAGATTACCCACAACTACCAAATCAGGCTACAGCATGTAACTGTCTCCCTCCAAGAGCTTCAGTGGGCCTAGAGGACCCCTAGCCCCATGCTTTGTGTAGCAATCTTTCACAGTACATTTCAGAAATGCATATAGGGTGGGTGGTTGATGGCATTGTTGGTCACCAACTCATCCACAACAATTGCGGCGGCCCACTCTATACCACCTACTCAGAGTCTCCCACAACTCATATTCCATGGGAGCAAAATATTCCCTCCCTGAAATCAGGGATAGGGAACTGTAACAAAAGTATGTTTTTTCTTTGAAAAAGGCCCCAAAACTCACCACAGAGCATGCAAACCCCTCAGAGCTTCTGGGGGCCTTGCGGCCCCCAGACCCCTGACTCTTTTCTTGAAGGAGGCGCAAACATAGACTCTCGCCCACAGCACCAAAATGCCTTCCTATGGCACTGGTGGCCACCCTTCACCTCCATCAGCGAATCATCACTGCACCTTATTGGTAGGTAAAGCCAGCTCAATGGAGAAGGCCACCTCGTCAGGAGCCAAAGGACTGTGGATGAAACTACTTTGTCCAAGGTGAAGTTAACAGTCTCCCAGCCACTGGGTGCCAAATAAGCCCATTTATGCCCTCAGGAAGAACAAATCTGCTTCAGGGAGGCCTGTAGGGGCACTATGCAGTGCATATGGCTCTGTGCCCTTAAAAGCTACTCCCCAAAGCTGCTGTTGCTCCCACCCAGTTACACCCTGGGCATCACATAAAAGGCCCCACAGCCTGGCCATGCTCTCTCCCATTAGGTTATTTTGTCCCATATTACTGCCTTATGTCCAGCAGTGGGCCTATGCAGTGACTCCTGATCTGAACCACATCTTGTACATATGGATATCCACCTACTGAAGGGTAGATGCAGCCACGCCACATTATACTTCTGAGGGCATTCCCAAAGATACTGTTCAAACCTGCCACACACAGTCATTTACATGAACCTTGACCATACTCTCCTGTAACTGCATTACTTAACCAGCTCTGAAACAATTATCTATAGTTAAAAAGAAAAATGATTAAAAAAGTAATACTGATGATTAAAAGGAAGCTTCTGGTTCTTAAAAAATACTGCTCAATGTGACCTATTTCTCTAATTATTTACAGCATAAGATTATAAGACAGCATTTTAACAATAAGCTATGAAAGACTGTCATAATGTCTGCCCCTTGATATAAGCATCTAGTTTCTCAGAAAGTCCAAGTCTTACCCGCTCCAAAAATTTGCAAGGAGATCAGAAGAAACATATAATTTGAATAGCATATAGCGTATAAGACGTCCTCTCACAATGGCACCAGAGAGCCAAGGGAATCAAAATATTCTAAAAGAGTTGGTGGGCTGCAACCCCAGCTTAGCTTGGACTCGTTGCACCAATGAAGAAATTCTCTTTCTTGTCACTAGATTAATACCAGCATTATATCAAAATCAGGGGTCTTTAATATTTGTAAGTCATATCTCACAACATTCCCCAGCAGACTGACCTTGAGTAGTCATACATACAAAGCCAAAGAAGCCCACCAATAGACTCTGTACACCAAACCTCCAGGTCAGCTCCAAAAATAGGCCCCCCTCCACAAGGAGCCCCCTTTCCAATCCAGTCATTGGTGAGCACTCTGCCAGTTCTCTCACCTTCTCTCCAGACCCATGGTACTACTTAGACCCTCTTGTCCACACAACCTGCAGTACCTGTATGAGGAGAAACATAGAAAGGAAATCTGAGCACAGTAAATTTTGGCATATTAGGATTCAGTCCCCAACCCCTTAGGCAAGGCTGGCATACCTTATATACTTTAATTTCTTGCATATCAGCACTCATAGGTGCAACACTCTACCACAGGTTTTCATAATTCCCAATTGGTCTCTCGCTTCAACTCTCTAATAACCAGGCTGAGCAAACTCCATCCCTCCAACCGCCCTTAAGTGCCAACAAACTCAGTCCGTCAGACTGTTGGCATCTCTGCGCTCAGCCAGGGCTCTCTGCTTCAAGATACTCTGCTCTTGCCCAGTTCTGTAATCCTTCCATACCTCGGGGTTCAAAGACAAAAATGCTGATACAAGCTACCCACAGAACAACAGGCAGATTTACCCTCTTGGCTTATCTTTCAAACACTTACTGCGAAAATCTCCACATCACTTAAATGTCGCCATGCTAACTAAAGCAAACTGCAGGACCTGAGCCAGACTAGTGAATTAGCCTCTGCCTGCCCTTAAACTGCCCAAACTGCTGAATATGCAAGTATTCAGAACAGCAGGCTGCTCCGGTGATAGGCACACCACAAATCACCTTTTCCTTCCCAACTGCTTACAACTATTCTATCTGCTGCAGCTGCTCCTCCCCTCTACTGCTCACACTCCAGAGTCGTTCTGTCCACACGTCCACAAAATAGGGTCTCACTCACTCCTCTTGCAGTGCTGCTCCACCCGGTCCCAAAAATCTTCCCATCAGTGATCCAGCGCTGTGTAGTCATTGTCTTCAATCAAACCAAGGATACCGAGTTAAAACAGGAACGAATGACACAGAGTACCTGTATTTGTTTAGTGTAGGATGTAGGTTCAAAAGGCGTGTGGATGCATTCCCTTGGCTCCTTATCTAATCCATTCTTGATTTTTCAGCAACCCGCCCCCTCTCTGCTCTGGTCTGATCCTTCCTCCTGCTCAGTTACAGCCACCACAGGAGACATTGGATTAATGCAAGCAACATTGACAAGAAGCAGCACTTCAGGTCAGCACTCAGATTATAGCCAAGGAAAGAAGCAGGGGAAATAGTGGTCACTACATGCTTCTTTGCTACCCCTAGGCTAGAAATTCTGTATGCATTTGCATACACCGTGCATGCCTGTTGGTGTCCTCTGCTGAAGGCTTCTGTTGCTGCTGTAGTAGCGGCAGGTGGGGACTGAAGCCTAAAATGTTGGGGGGGGCATGATGGCTGGCTTAAAAAATTGAGCAGGCACATCCCCTTCATCCCCACCAGTGGCTGCACCCACGGGGAGGAGGTCAACAATTACAGACCGGTCATTCTCATATCAGTGGTGATTACATTAATGGGGTACCTACTGAAACAGAGAATGATGGAGTACCTGGAGACACATGGGCTGCAGTACCACCATCAGCATGACTTCATGGGGGGGCTTACAAACAAATCTCATAGATTTCTTTGACTAGGTAACCAGGGAGGTGGCTCAGGGGAGAGCAGTGGATGTGGCCTATCTGGACTTCAGTAAGGCCTTTGACACTGCACCACACAGGTTGCTAATAAAGAAACTTAGCAGCCTAGGGGCAGGGCAGAAAGTGGTGAGCTGGGTAGCCAACTAGCTGGAAGGCAGGAGGCAGAAGGTGGTAGTGAATAGCAGTCACTCAGAGGATGGGAGAGTGACCAGTAGAGTTCCAAAGGGATAGGTGCTGGGCTCTGTCCTCATCAGTGTCTTCATAAGTGACATTGCTGATGAACTGGAGGGGAAGGTGTGTCTCTTTGCACATGACATGAAAATCTGCAAGAGGGCAGGCACCCAGGAGGGGGTTGGAGAGGATGCAAAGAGATCTGGGGAAACTAGAGAAATGGTCAAGGTCGTGGCAGCTAGGATTCAATGCCAAAAAGTGCAAAGTCATCAACCTAGGGAGAGGAATCCTGGGAGCCAAGTATGAGATGGGGGGAGGTACTTGCAGTTACAAAGCAAGAGAGGGACCTCAGGCTTATCATATCTAATGATCTCAAGGTGGCAGGAGAGTGCAACAGAGAAGTAGGCAAGGCAAGCTGGGTGCTGGGTTGCACAGGGAGGGAGGTCTCTAGCAGGAGAAGGGAGGTGGTGTTGCCTCTGTATCGCTCACTCATGTGACCCTACCTAGAGTATTGTGTCCAGTTCTGGAGGCCGTACCTCTGCAAGGACATAGGGTGGAAGCAGTACAGAGGAGGGCTGCCAAAATGGTGCTGGAGTTGCATGAGAAACCATATGAGGAGAGGCTGTGGGAACTCAATAGGTTCTCCCTGGAGGACATTGAAAGGGAGCATAACTGAGACCTATGAGCACCTCACAGAGCTGAACAATGTGCAGGAAGGGAGCCTCTTTCACATGAGAAAGAGCACCAGAACAGAAAGGCATGATATGAAGTTTTAAGAGGGCAGGTACAGGATGAACATGAGGAAATACTTCTTCACAGAAAGGGTGGTGGATGCCTGGAACAGGCTGCCAGAGGAGGTGGCAGGGCAAAGACAGTGAGGAGCATTCAGATATGTGTGGGATAGACGCATGGGTATACACCTGTGACCAAATAGAGTCCAGGGTGTAGTGTTAGGCAGGGAAAAAAAGGGCAGACTAGCTGGGTCTACCTGTCCGTTTCTGTTGACACATTCTATGATTCCATGATTCCAAGACACAGAATAAACAAGCTAAAAAATAATTAAGTATACTCTCCAGCCTCTCTGTCTAGCTCCAAAGAGTGTTCCCCTATTAAAAAGGCTGAGAACATCTCTTTAATAATGTCATCTGACAACGCTTCCCCTAAAGATTAGTCTAAATTACAACAGTTCTCAAACTTTGTCATAGTGAGCCTCCCCTAAGCCATGAAAAAGATCATGAGCCTCCCCCAAAATACTGAAATATTGTTGGGCCTCCCCATAGAAAAATAGGCTATTATTCACAGTACAGGAATAAATTGAAACCTCTTTGTATAGCTGACTCTCATGTTATTAAACTTATTGTAACACCCTCCCCCCCCCCAACAGGACAACCTACTTACTCCAATATTTTGACTCTCGAACCATTGTTACCCCTTACTGCCATACCTTCATGGGTCACACTGCTTTTCCTGTTTCCCCTATATCTGGAATAACCTTTCTGCTGACCTCTGCCTCTCCCCCTCTTACCCTGCTCTTAAGCAACTTCTCAGGGATCATTGTGCTCCCTCCTGCTCTTATTCCTAGTACCTGTATGGTTAACTCTTGTATTTGGACAGTTCTGCTGCCAGTCTAATTGATCAATTGTTCCTCGTATTGTTAGTTTATTGTTCTTAATTTGTTTGTACTTTTATTCATTTTGTATTGCATGAGTGTTTTGTAGTTACATTTTGAATTGTATTCTCTCACTACCCTTCCCTGGGTACACCTGAAATAAGCCATGGCTCAGTGTACAGTACCTTCCCTGGTCACATACTTGTGAATAAATACATAAATTCAATTACTATTATCCTCTTTCAGTTTGCCTTATCCCTTCACACAAAATCTATAAAGTTCAAAATTGAAATATAATACTTTTTCAAGACTTGCTTGAGCCTCCCTTGGAACAGGTTGGGGCCTCCCCATGGAGGCTGGCCTCATCATTTGAGAACCCCTGGTCTAAAACAAAGTCTGCAAGGAAGCAAATGCAAATGAGGCAATTGTCCAACCTGCTGGTGATACTCAGATGCCATTGTGGTGTTTTTGGTGTTGGTCAGCCACTAAAGACCCTTACCTTCTTTTTGTACTACCAGGCCCATCTGTTGCTGCAGATGTAGACACTTTGCTGGACCATGCGAACAAACTGATGGACACAGAAATACAGCGAATAAAGATTTTATTCTGTACAGTAGGATGTTCTTCTCCTGAGGTCTAGCCCCAGACTGAATAAGGGGTGGGGTGGGGGGCAGCTGCAAGTAGGGGTGTGCTGCACACTCGAGCAGACTTAGATAGACCGGGTGGTCTGTTTCTGCTGGCACATTCGTATGTTTGTATGTTCGTATAATTCTCTGACTGACAGGCATACATGGCGCTGCCAGGCACTGCAACAAACTGTTAGATGTAAGTTCTAAGTGCTCTTAAAGGAGGGGCAGCAGCTAACAACATTAAGTCCCATACTCCCCGACCCTCAACCCTCTCCCCTGCTTGCCCTCTTCCTCCAGTCTGTTTCTTGTATTACACATTGCTCAGTCTGATTATGTCAAGCAAAGTTGCTGTCTGAAACCTTGTACCTGTAACTGTCTTATGTTTGAGTGCCTGTTACCCTGTAACCAGCCTGACATGGAACCTTTGTAAAAGAGCTTTGGCTCAAAGGTACTTTGTAATCCTAGATATAAATAAATAAATAAATAAAATAAAAATAATGTGTGCTTCACATCACTCCCGGGGTCAGGAAAGTGAGTACCACTCGAACAAGCAATAACACACTATAAGCAGTTTAATTTTTTTTTTTTTTAGCATTTCAAGGCATGACACATTTAGAACAAAACAGTACTCCACTGCAGGGGAGGGGTGAGGGAAGGATCTGGACTACTGTGGGGCCAGTCAGAGTAGCACCAGGGGGAAGAGAAACACCATGGCAACTTGAAGCTTGGTCACGTCGACAAGTGCTATGGTGCAGGAAGGGGAGAAGGGAATGGAGGGAAGGGATAGCAGCTGGAGGATACCCAAATGCAAAATAATAGTTCAATAACAGTTTCAGAAGGTTGAGAAGTCCCAGGGAGTTCATCTGGTTGATGAGGCAAAACGGGATCTGGCTGGAGGGTGTCAGGAGTGGGAAGATCTGTAGAAACTGGTTGCGAGTTGTTTGAAGGGATCTCAGCTTCAAAGAGGATGGCGGGCTCAAGTGCAACTTCATTGTCAGGTGGACTGGGATCATCTGGGGTGGTGTTACTCAGGTACCCATGTTGCAAGCAATTGATGTGGACTTTGTTGTGTACCAGCTTTCCAGCAGACTTGCGGCGTAGATGAACGTGCACAGGAGGAAGCTTTTCTACTTTGTAGAAGGGACCAGTCCAGGGGCGAAGCGGTTTCTTGATGGCACCCGGAACTAGGGCAGGTCGGTACAAGTACACAGTGTCCCTAACAGAGAATGAAGGCTCACGCAACCTGGCTTCTGACATTTTCTGCATTGCAGATTTTCTCTGGCTCAACATGGTGATGGCAACACATCTGGCAAATCCAAGCTGTTCCAGCATTGGAATGATGAAGGAAGAAGCTGATTTTGGATCTTCTAGCAGAGATTCCTGCCCAGTGGAGTTCTTGGGTGACGTCCATGGACTAGAAAAAATGGTGTGTACTCTGTACTGTTGACTCAAGGGCTTGTGTTGTAAGCAAATTGCACAAATGGAACAAAACGATCCCAAGTGCTGTGAGTTATTTTCCAGACTTTTATATGTGATTTATCAGTAAACAGCCAAAGTAAGATTATTAAATATGCAGACGATTGCAAAATAGGCAACATCTGCAAAAATGTAACTGATTACATGGTCATTCAGGAAGATCTGAAATCATTACAGTTCTGGTCCAAAAAAATGGAATCTACACTTTAACATCTCTAAGTGCTGTGTCATGCATTTTGGAAAAAATAATCCCAACTACCACTATAATCTTTACGATAGTATTTTAGCAAGTAAGGACAGCGAAAGGGACTTGGGGATTACAATTGACTCATGCTTATCATTTGACTCCCATATCTCTACTACTATTAGTAAAGCTAATAAGATATGGTGGGTAATCTGCCATAATATAACATCAAAAACCCAGATATCTTGATGCCTCTATATAGAGCATATGTGAGACCTCACTTCGATTTTGTTTCACAATTATGGAGTCCATATAAAAAAGGATATAGCTAGAATAGAGAGAGTTCAGAGAAGGGTGACGAAATATTTTGTGTCCCCTAAGTCACTTTCGTATTCAGACAGACTTTCTAAGTTTGATTTGATGTCACTGGAGGACAGAAGGGCAAGGGGTGATCTCCTGCTCACATGGGACATCATCAATGATCAACACCTATTTATAGAATGTGGTCTGGATTTTAAACAAATTAGGGTCAATACCAGAGGTCATCCACTGCAACTTGCTAGGAACAAGTGTAAAACCAAAAAAAAGGTCTTACTTCTTTTCACAAAGGGTTGTAAGGCCCTGGAACATACTGCCTCTAAATGTCATTGTCAGTGACAGTAAGGTTACTTTTAAGAACAGACTTGACAGCTATATGAAATCTAATAAACTATTAAAACACTATATGTAGGCCTGAAGCACTATGGGTGTTTCAGCCTTCTGCATCATACAGCTTCTTAGTATGAGTCTCAGCCAGGTACCTGGAGAGTGTGCTGAGAATGATAGACATCATTCTTTCACTTTGTCCATTGCATTGTGGATGATAACTGGTTGTGTGAGTCTTCTTGATGTTGAGAAGTCTGCATGTTTCTCGCACAATAGTTGAAAGGTAGTTAGTGCCTCTGTCTGAATGCAGGTATGATGGGTACTGTGATGACAAATGATTGTGTTGAGGAAGACAATTGCCACTGTGGCAGCTTTGATGTCTTTTAGGGGCATTCGTTCCAAATATTTTGTTAGGTAGTCCACAAAAACAAGGATGTATTTGTTGTCAGAGTCAGAACATGTAGATAAAGCTAAGAATGTCTGTGCTGACTCTTTGGAATGGTTCAGTGGCTAGAGGCATTGGAATGATGTGTGCCTTCGTCGGTTTTGCAGAAGGCTTTCTTTGGGAGCAGGACTGGCAGGATTTGACAAATTGGACAATGTCCTTGTTCATGTGAGGCCAAAAGAAGTGAAGCCTTGTCTTTTCTAGAGTTCTGTGGATTCCCACAGTAGAGAGAAGAACTTGATTGACTAGAGAGGCCGGCACAACTAACTGTACGTGAGTTCTGTCCGTGTGATGACCCTTACCTTCCTTGGTCCAAATGTGGAAAAGTACTCCTTCACTGAGGAATTATTGTGAAGCAAAGAAAAGTACATCCGGGTGATGCTTCTTTTGTTGTGGTAAGGTTCCAGACTCTAAGTATGTGATTATGTCTGTGAATTGAGGATCAGTTCTTTGTTGCATTTTGACCGTTGTTAGGGAGAAGTCAAAAGCAGAGTAAGTGAGAAGCTCTTTGGCTGCTTGTAGTAAGTGAGGATTTGTGTGTCTTTCTGTAGAAGCAGTTGGTAGCAGCAAAGCAACTTGAGGTGTTGTAGGAGTGTCCATAGGAAGCATATCCATGGCGTGGAAGGGAAGAGCTTGTAAGCAGGAGTCTTTGTCTGTTGAGGATGATGCAGAGGGATATCATTTCTGGCTTACACCATCAGCATGTGAGTGAACTCGACCTGGTCTGTACTGAATTTCAAAGTTGTAGGATTGCAGCATGGCAATCCATTGGGCGAACTTGCCTACTGACTCCTTCATTTCAAATAACCATCTGAGGGTAGAGTGAGCAACGATAGCTGTAAAGGAGGAGTAGCGAAGGTAACAGTCAAATTTCTTTACGGCAAATACCATGGCTAGACATTCTTTTTCTGTGATGCCATAGTTCTGCTCAGCTGAGAAAAGAGAGCACTCTGCATAGGAGACAACTTGTCTGTTCCATCTTGAATTTGACATAGCACAGCACTCACTGCAAAGGAGCTAACATCTGAGTAGAGCTTGAAGGGTTGGTCAAACCTTGGGTAGGCCAAAACTGGAGAAGATATCAGGTTTTCTTTCAAGGTTTCGAAGGCATTTTTGCATTTGGAAGTCCATGTATAGTCACATTCCTTTGGTGAGGGTGTACAGTGGAGCTGCAATCTTGGCATAGTTGCAAATGAACTTTCAGTAGTAGCCAGTCAAGCCCAGGAAAGCTCAAAAGGCTTTGAGATTGTTAGGCTCTGGATAGTCTTTGACTGCTGAGAGCTTGTCTGGGTCTGGAGAGATGCCTTGAGAACTAACAACATGTCCCAGGTAATGAATTTGATGCTGTGCAAAACAACACTTCTCTGGTTGAAGCTTAAGATTGGCTTGTCTGAGACATTCAAACACTTCTTTAAGATGTTGGAGGTGCTCTGGCAAAGTTCTGCTGAAGACAATAACATTGTCCAGGTAGACTAGGCAAGATTTCCAAAGACTGCCCATGTAGTATGGCTTCCATAACATGTTGGAATGTGGCTGGACTGTTCCGAAGTCCCATAGGCAGATGTTTGAATTGAATAAATCCCAAGTGGCAGTGCCATGCTGTGTATGGATGAGAAGCTGGATCAATTGAAACTTGGTAGAACCCACTCTGAAGGTCTAGAGTGGTGAAGTAAGCAGGACTGGCTGCGCCAAGACTCTCTAAGGCATCTTCAGTTGTAGGTAAGGGATGAGCATCCTGCACCGTGTAGGCATTGAGTTTTCTGTAGTCTAACACGAAATGATACCCTTTGTCCTTCTTTATCACCAGCAGGCAAGGTGCACACCAGGAACTTGTAGACTCTTCAACTATGTCTTGTTCCAGCATGTCTTTGATTATGTCCTCCAGGACTTGTTTCTATTTATGTTCCACTTTGTAGGCTCGCTGATGGATTGGTTTCTGGTTGGGCTGCACTTTGATGGTGTGTTGCAGGGAATCATAGCATCCAGGCTTGTTACCTGGACCTACAAAGATATCAGGGTAACTCTCTAGGAATTTCAAAAGTTGTTGCTTTTCTGTTGCAGATGCCGTAAGTTTTGAAGAGGACAGTCTCTTACTGAGGGGTAACTCTGGTGAAGCTGGAGTGGTCATGATAGTACTGACAGGACTAGAGTTAATGGAACCATGCTGAGGTTCTTGCATGAGATGGAGCTGGTCCCCTGTAGACAAGCAGACAAACTTTCTGATGTTAGTACCCTTTGAGATGACTACTGGCTCATCTGTGAAGTTGCAACATTTTTGGAAGACTGTGCCACTATGCATTGCAGACAAGGTGTTTCCTGGGAGAAGACCTGATGAATGCAGAGCGGGGGGAACCTGTGACAATGCCAACAACACCTTGTGGAAGTGGTTCATCTCGAATCTTGGCAATCAAAACCATCTCTGTTTGAGGAGGCACAGTGATTGAGTCTGTAGCTGCAAGTTGCCTCTGAGGGTCTAGTGACAGTTTGTTTGATGCAAAGTCTAGGATGGCTTTGTGAGCTTTGAGGAAATCCAGGCCAAGAATCACTGCAAGTTGTAGATCAGGCACTGGATAGAACTTGACAGTAGCTTGTTGTGAGCCAAAGTGTAGCTTGAGATGGACCACACCTGTGATAGGTACTGTAGCTGTACTTGTTGTGATAATGTACTTTAGGTCGGCTGTAGAGACATTAGGTACGTGACGAATAGCTTGGTTTTTCAGAATATTGATAACTGAGATTTCTGCTCCAGTGTTGACCAAGGCATGCGTGGACCAATCTCTGATGGTTACAGGCCCATAGTTTGCAAGGAGAAGTGATCTGGTGACAGATACCTTGGCCCCTGGAAGCGAGAGGGTGCTTGAGTTAGCAGTTAGAGGGTATGGTTTGTTTGAATTGCGAGAGTCAGAGGTGCAGTCAGTTGCTGTGTTCCTCTGATCCTGGGAGTAGTTGCAGTTATCTTACTGATTGTGTGGTGGTGGTGGTGGGCCCCTTTGGTTCTCTTGATTTCTGTTATGGTACTTCAGCTTTCAGAAGACAGCAGCAATGTGTCCTCTGAATCCACACCACTGGCAGGTCAAAGGCTCACATGACGCTGGAGGCAGATCAGGTGGCTGTCGAAATGGTCGGAAAACATTGACAGAGGTAGCAGAAAAAGCAGTTGAGCTGACATGCAGACTATTGACAGTTGTGGTGAGTGTGTCTATCATTGATTGCTGCTGCTGGACACATGTTGCGAGTGGAGCTAACTGTGATGACTGAGGTGCTCGTACTCTGGGGGTCTGGGACAGTAATATGGACTCTTGTGCAAGTCATGCAGCTTGGATTTGTGTCCATCCAGGTTGTTGGTTTCTGATGGATTACATAAAGATAGAGTTGAGGAAGCAGTCCCCAGACAAAGGTTGTGATTTGCTCTTTCTCAGGTTTCTGCAGATATTTGCAGCGAGACTCAATGTCCACTTTGAAGGCTTCTAGAGATTCAGAGAGTTGCATGGAGTTTCCTTCTGACTCCCCAGTTTGTGGAACAAACTTGCCCCTTCCATTAGAAACAGCACCTCGTACCTTACCTGCAAGTACCAACTTCTCTCCCATCCTCCTCCACCTTGCCTCTGTTCCAGATGACCCCCTTCTTTCTAGCACCTGTCCCTTGTGCCCTAAGCCAGTCTACTGCACTTACTGTACTACTCCCCAAAATGTGAGCACTTTCACACGTCAACTCTTTGCCTCCTGGCTCTACCACTGTAAAAACTGAAGAACTCTATTGCAAGGTTGTAGCCACTTGCTGAACTGTATGCAAGACCAGAAGGATATCCGTTCTGATCCACCCACCATCTATGTTAAAATGTTGTTGTATCTGGCATCTTGCAAGCAACCTCATCTTGTCACTAGTTGATCCGCTGTTGTATGTAATACTGCTGTTTCTTTTTTGTTTATTCTTGCACACTTACAAATGTACTCCATATCCCTTCCCTTCCGGGTCGCATCTGGAATCGAGCCTCGGCTCAGCGTGCCTTTCCCGGTTATCAATTCTTTAAAAAAAAAAAAAAGGTATGTTCCCACAGCTGTTGTTCCAATAATCAGGGTGGATATGCTTGGACAAAATGGCCTTTGAAGGTGGCATACAGAGTGGCAGTATCTCTTTTGACTTGTTCTGGAAGTGCGTTGAACCAGAAAATGGCAGTCCCTCTCAGAAACAAGTGCAAGGCATTGGAAATACGCAAAGGATCAGTCCAACCATTGAAGGAAATCCATGCTTGGAATTACTCGAGCCAGTCGACAACATCTTCATGAGGCAAGGCTGAGAAGGGTACTGGCTGTAGGCTGGTATGGACCATGGACTGTGGTGAAATAGCCTTAATGTAGGCCAGGTCATCTTGAATGGCTTGCATAGCTGTTGATCCTTGAGCTGAATTAGATGACTGGATGTCATGGAGGATGGTTTCTATTTTGTAGCCCCATGCCCTTGAGGTGGGTGAAGATGGCTCTTCAGACGCTCCAGCGCCCATATCGGTGTCTTCGTCAGACATTGTGGTTGGAGACTAGCGTAGTTTCACTGAATGAAGGTTATAAGGATGAGAAAGAGTTGCCGTCATGCAGGAGATGGGACGTTGTGGAGTAGATGAAGTGCCGAGAAGAAAATATTTTTTGTAGACAAAAGTACATTTATTTGTAAGCAAAGTTCATCAAATGATGTCTTAATAAACAATTCCCACTCAATTCTGTGTTGTCTATTATTTAAATAAAGGTTTCATTGCAAAAATCAGCTATTTGTTGCAGTGTCTATTCATTTCAATAGGTTTGCCATTGATTTCAATGGCGTGAGGTCATTTTGTGCCCTTCACAAGATGGCTGCCGAACTATGGCATACAGTTCCTATATGCTGACTGTAGCAAGATGGTCACCAGAAGGGGGTTAAAGGTCACTTCCTTTCTTCACTGTGTAAACAAAGGTGGATGCTTTGTGCCACGAGGCTGCTGTGAAGCTAAAATTGCCAAAATGGCGATTCCCACAATTGTTCTTCTGAGCTGCAGCCAGCAGCGGGCTGTGAATTTTGGTTAGTGGCACGGTTAGAGAAAAGTTTATTTGCTGCTCCTTGTTTGTTAATGGAGCTTACTTTTCCTTTTATTTTCTTTGTTTTGTTCTCCCAGGATTGTGCTTTTTGTCTTTTGCTTTCTGACTTTTTTTATTTTTGCCCTGCCTGGATTTATGCTGCTGTTCCAATTTTATTTTGTGGCTGACCCCATTTGTTTACTGTATGTGGGGCTGGTGCTCTTGATGTGGCTTGTATTTTATTATTTTCATTATTTATTTGTTTTTGTTTGGTCGCATGGCCGAGTGGGTAGAAGTAGAGCTCCGTGTAATGGCAGTGGTATGTTGCAACCTGGTGAATCGGGGAATGGATCGAATCATGCGGCCGTTGGTGCAAGGGAAGCTGTGGTTGTTGCAGCTTGAAGGGAGCGCTGAGTAACAGGTCGGGAGAATGGAGCTGTGGTTGATGGGAAGAAGCACTCGGTGCAAGCAGCTTGTATTTTTTTTTTTGCAGTCCTTACAGAGCGGCTACTGAGCTGCGTAGTTGAGAAGCAGCTGCAGTGGTGCTGGATCTGATTGCGGCAATACTTTTGTATTGAAGTGAGCGGTGCATCACCGCACCTTTTCAGCAAATGGAGTGTCCCCTGCCTCCTCCATACTTCCGGGTTCTGGAGTTTTAAATATTAAAATACAGCTAGTTGCAGCGCAGAAAAATGCCACTCTTGCTGTTAAAATCTAAACTGGAGGGTAAGCTGTCCAGAGGTGGAAATCCATGTTTTGGACAGCTTTCTTTTAATGTGTACTTCACACCATCCATGAAAGAATTTAAACACATGCAGCAGTTTTTCCAGACCATGAAGGAACAGGCATCACAAAAATCCTCCCTCTTTGTCACTTAATATCACAGAGGAGCAATACTATTTGGAGGAGGAGGAGGAAGGAGAACCAATTATTCCTGAAGTCAAAGGTGAGGAGGAGACAGGTTCACCTCCATATGCTCTGGAGGATTATTCTTCATATTCTGCCTCCAGTAGGGGCATTGCAGAAATTATTAATATCCCTACTTTAGAACCGGATTCTGAAGTGAGCGAATCAGATTTCTTAAGCTTGTTCTGACTGACCTCTGCAAAAAGACTCAGTAGTACCATCCGTGAGACCCTTAGAAAGATGATTAAAAAGATTCTACAACTGCCTGCATCAACAACAGGAATTGAAAAGAAAGTGGAAAAAGATATGCCGTAACCAGGACAGGTCGGAATAGCCTTATCAACACCCTAGTCCTGAAAGTCAGATATAGGCCACTACCTGTGAAAATGAGAAGGCTACCTTTCCCCAGCTACTCTTGACAAATAATTCAGAAAAACTGACACACCTGACAAAAAAGCTGTACTCTTCTGCTACCCTCATTATCAGGGAGGCAGCATGTTTGAGTTACATAGCACATGACCAGGAAGCACTCTGGAAAACTGTGTTACCCTTTTCTGACAGTCTGCCCTCTGAGGACTGGTCATACTTGCAGTACCTTGTAACAACTTTTTTTTTTTAATTTATTGATTGAAGTCTTGGATGACACCTGTGAGCGGATGCTCGTTGAGAGGTTCCACGTCAGATACATTAACACAAGAAGACACAATATAGTTACAGTAAATTATACATACAGAATACAAAAAATTCAACAGTACATGGGATGCAATGACAAGCAGTTCACAAATTGTGTTAAGGCATTGTGCATGGTATGCCAGCATCCTGCGGAAGAGAGAGACAGAGGCAGAGGCAGACTGTTAGGGTGAAGTAGGGAGGGGCAAGGAGGGGCAGTGGGAGCTGGGATAGGGAGGGCAGAGGGAAAGAAAAGAGCCAAGGGGTAGGGGGTGGGAGGCAAGTGCTAGGCCAAAGACTTAACCTGGCGAGCCAGGAGTTGGAAGTGCTGAGGCAGACTAAAACTGCGGGCGCAGACTAGCATGGGCACCTACAGGTACTATTGTCGGTGAGGTGCTGACGGAGTTTGTGCTTACAGAAACCAAGGGTTGTGGCTCCGGCAATGTCAGGTGGTAGACCATTTGTCCACAGAGGGGCCCAGTGAGCAAAGGATCACTATGCTGTAGTTGTGCGGCACCTGGGCACATGGAATACTTGTGTAGTCGAGCTCCTGGTGTGCCTGGCATGTATAGGTGGTGACAGAAGGCTCAGAACTCCTTGAGGAAGTAAGTTTAGTGAGACCTTTTTTGTGAGTAGGCAGGTTTGATAAAGTATTCTGTCCTTCAACTGAAGTCAGCCTGATCACGCATAAAGCTCACAGGTGTGGGTGAGTTTTGGGGCATTAGTGAGCAGGCGGCAGGCTTTGTTTAAGGCTGTTGAAAGGCATTGGAGCGCTGTGTCAGTGATGGAGCCATAGGCAGCTAGATCATAGTCAATCAAGGTGATGAGTGAACTGTTAATTGCCAAATTCAGAGCTTCATAGATCAGGCAATGTCTGTGCCTGTAGAGGATACCGATCCTGGTGTTAAAGGCTTTGGCCGTGATGTCAATGTGCTGTGTGTAAGACTGGGCAATGTCCAGTGTGATTCCCAGGTACTTGAAATGGGGGATGAGTTCCAGGGTGTTACCGGAGTCATTCAGAATTGCTAGGGAGTAGCCTTTTAGCTTGTTTTGGGCAGTGGTAAAGAGCATGGTCTTGGTCTTTTTATGGTTCATGACCAGTTTTTGCTCTTTGAACCATTTTTCAGCTGCTGCTGCGAAGATGCTCTGGAGGTCGTATTCCAGAAGTGTGGGGTCGAAGTTGCTAGTAAAGATCACCACATCATCTGCGTAGAGGAGCATGCGGCTGTTGCAAGCAGCTGGGAGGTTGTTTAGGAAGACACTGAAGAGTAAAGGACCGAGTATGGATCCTTGTGGTACCCCTGATCTGACCAGTTGACTTTCTGATAGGATGACCCTGATCTTTACTTGCTGTGATCGTAGGCTAAGGTAGCTACAAAACCATGCTACAGTTTCTAGGGCTAGCTCTATGTCCAAGAGCTGTTCAAGGAGGAGGGCATGATGGACCATGTCAAATGCCTTTGATAGGTCAACAAAGGCCTCCCCTACAATGTGCCCTTTGTCAAGAGCACTATGTATGAATCTGGTAAATTTCAGGAGAGCCATGATGGTGCTGTGGCCGGCTTGGAAACCATGCTGTTCTGGGCATAGGAGCTGATATTGATTGAAGTACTCTACCAGCTGGTCAGCCACAACCCTTTCAAGGGTCTTGGAGAGCGGGGGGAGTATAGAGATCGGCCTGTAGTTGTTTTGAAGAGACCGGTCACAACTTTTGTGTACCGGGGTGACCATGCAGCCTTTCAGATTTGGAGGAATTTGAAGTGGCAGAGGGATAGATTAATTATCTTTGTCAGTGGACTAAGCACTTTGTCTAGTGTTAGTCAAAGAAATTTTAGGTTCAGAGAGTTCCCACTGTGCCTTGATTTGCTGAGGGCTTTTTCAAGGTATTTTCTATCAGCAGCTTCGGAGACCAGTTTGAAACAGAAGAGTGGCTGGTTTGGTCATGCTGGGGTCTTCTCACTGACCCCTGGAGCAGGGGTACTGAAGAAGTTCATTGGGAGCACACTACTGAGATCTGAGATGGTGAGGTTCAGAGAGTTAGCAATGAGCAGAAGGTCCAAGGTAGGGACGTTCTCAACATTTAGCATGGCTGGGGCTATTTAAGGGTCCTTCCTAGCGATATTGTTTAGATTTGCTGAGAATGATTTGCTGCTATTCCAGGTGTTGGTGAGTGCTTCCTTGTAGAATTTGCTTTTTGCCTCATGAACTTATGTGCCCGTGCTGTTTGCCAGAGTTGGTTTCTTATGTTTAGTTGCACCAGTAGTTCCGGGGTAATCCAGGGATTTATAGGTCCTCTGGTTTTCTCTCTGTGATGGGAGTGTGTTTGTCACAGGCCGCATTGAATTTTGAGATAAAGAGATCTAGTGCAGTGTCCACATCCGTGGTTCCGTACAGGTCTGACCAGTCCTGCTACTTTAGGTCATCCTTTAGTTGTGGAAGGTGGCTCTTTAGGAGTAGGCATTTTTTTACGGTTCTGGCAGGGGGTTTGTGGTAGTTGTTCCAGAGGAAACTAACAGGGGAGTGGTCACTCAATGAGTCAGGGAGCACAGTGAGATCTGTGATGTGGGAAGGGCGATTTGAGGGAACCCAGTCCAGAAGTGTGCTTGTGCCCATCTTGTAATTGGTTCAAGTCGGCGTGTCCACCAGTTGGGAGAAGTAGATTGTGGCAAGGGTATCTTTGATGGTGTTAGCAGCAGGTGAGACCCAGTAGGTACTGAAGTCTCCCAACAGCATTGTTTCAGTGTTTAGGCTCAGCATGCCGATGTAGTCCAGTAGGTTGTTGATGCCAGGCACGGTCTGCTTAGGTGGGATGTATACGGACAGTAGGGTGAGCACTCTGTTGTGTGTTCCTAGCATTAGTTTGCTGGCTAGTACCTGGAGATTGTCATTGCTGGGTGGTGGGGGTATGACATATCCCTGGAGTGTATTTCTAGTGTAAATGACACATCTTCCACCTCTTTTAGAGTGCTGATCCTGTCGGTACAGGGTGTAGTCGGGCAGGGATATGGCAGTCTCTGGTATTTTTGGGGAAAGCCATGTTTCCACAACAGATATCACATCAGGGTGGTGTTGAGAGACCCAGGCCTTGAGACTGTCCATTTTTGGGAGGAGGCTGCAGATGTTTAGGGATGAGAACATGAGACCTGAAGTTTTACGCTGTCTAGCATTGTGGGTCATTGGAGGGCCAGGGATGGGATGTACATTGCCCGACATCAGGAGTAGGAGAAGCAAGAGTAGTCTTAGAAGCTGTTCCAGTATTAGTTTTTTCTGTCGTTGCCTTACTCATTTGCTGGGTGCCTGCGTTTTCATTTTGTGAATATTGCCGGAAAGTAGGAGTAGTAGTAACAGCAGGTGAGTAATGTGGTCCAGTAAGAGTTTATAATTTCTTGACTGTTGCCTTTTGCTGGACATCAGTACTTTAGTGGTGCTAAAGTGGGCAACGAATCCAGGGATGAGTAGTACCAAGGAGGGATCTTTTGGGTGACAGGACTGTGACCAGGTCCTGGGATGCCCATGCTGGGTCTAGCTTTTGGACCCCTGGTAGGGGGAGGTGATTGAGACATTAAGGACCATCTCCTGGTGGTTTAGATGGGAGGAAGGAGGCAACCTGGTGCACGGAGGTTCCATTGGGGATAACAGAGAGAGTATGGTGATGCATAATAGGGTCCCAGAGGTCCTAATCGACATTGTGATGCACAAGCCTCAGGAATGAGGTACTACCCCTTTAAGAGACAGAGAGAGAGAAACCTGAGAGAAGTAGGGGCAGGTCACTGGGAGAGAGAAAATGTATTTAATAGGGCTGTGCATCCCACGAATATCATTTTCAGTCTACACGAATAGTGGCTATCCGAGATATAGACCTTAATAATGAATAGCCCACTATTCGAGCGGTATTCGGCCAGGGGATTGCCTAAAATGAAAAAATAAAGCCTTTTTTGGCCCCCCCGGCCAACGATAGAACATTAAATATAATCCCTGGTGTCTAGTGGTCCCACCCACCCTCTGCCAATCACCAGCCCAAACTGAAGAATCACCCCCCACACCAAGATTGCCATCAGTTTCCTGGTCCCCATTGTCTAAAAATAACAAAAATGTCCTGTTTCCCTGGTGTCCAGTAAACCCCCCACCCTCGCATCCTGCCAAGATATAATCCCGATGTCTAGGTCCCACCCCTCGCCGATCACCGCCCAAACTGAAGGATCTCTCACCGCTGAGATCGGTTATCAATTTCCCGGTCACCACTGTCTGTAATATTTAAAGTCGTCTTGTTCCTCTGAGGTTCAGTGGATCTTCCTTCCCACTCTGGGTTATCAGATGTTTTCAGTGCACACTCTACTCCCCTATATACTGCCGCAGCAGTCGGTTGCCTTCACCTTCCACAGCTGGTAGCCGATTGAGCACTTCAATGAATGAGCATTACTAGCTCATTCATTGAACTGGCTCAGACAGGCTGCTGGCCGTGGAGGTGAGTGGAGGGCTGTGCCAGTGGCCTGCCTGTGGTACTTGAGGGGATTAGGGTGTGCACTGAAACTTATCTGATGGCAGGGTGGGAGAGAGAGGAGGTCCACTGGACACCAGGGAGACAGGACATTTTTGTTTATATTTTAGACACTGGGGACCGGAAAATTGATGCCAATCTCAACGGGGGACTCTTCAGTTTGGGCCGTGATCAGTGGGGGGCACTAGACATCAGGATTATATTTTTTTGTTCTACTGTTGACCAGGAGGGGGGCGGCTTTTTTTTACATTTTAATCAACCTCCCTCCTGGCCATGAATACTGAATATTTTGGCCCCAAATACTGAATATTCGAAAAAAGGTATTCGTACAGCCCTAGTATTTAATAAAGGAAGGAGGTGAGGGAGGGGGCTGGGTGAAAAATTACCCAGAGAGCTGCACAGAGAAAGAGCTTCAGTGATCCCAGCTCTTCACCCTGCTTAAGGACTTTCCTCAAGGTAATGAAATAAACAACTGGTCTCATACAGCCAAGCACCAATTGCAAATGGCTGTAGTTGTTAATTATACAGCAATCAGAGCCTTTGCAAATGCAGTATCTTCGAAAAGGTATGCATGTTTAAGAACCACAAGTTTATCTGTGGACCTGCAGAATAAAACTGCTGACATTGCCTTTGAAAGTACATCTCTCTTTGGAGATTGGACATAGAGCAACATGAAAAATATGGATAAAAATAAAACTACTTTAGAAAACCTTGTAGAAAAGAAAAATCATGGGGTACTGCAGACCCTATGACAGGGAAGGCATGGGAAGGGGGTACTACCACAGACAGTCCCACCATCAATCATATAGTGCATCCAGAGGATCACATAAAGGTGGATGAGGATGGGGCAAGAGGCAAATTGCAGTTCCAGCCCACCCACTAGAGAGAAAAACTAACCCCTGATGAGTGACATGTTGCTACCAACTCTCACTGGGGGTGCACCTCTCTCATAACATGCAGCACTGGCAGCCTGTCACAACAGACAAATGGGAGTTACAGCCTGGGAGAGAAGGCTTCAACCTGTCTTTTGTTATCAGACCAAACATTTCAAGATAAATTCACCAGCAGAGTCACCACAATTAAAATTGGAAGTCCATAAGCTACAAGCTCTGAATGCTGTGGAGGAGGGACCAGTAAAACAGACGGGGAAAGTTTTTTCTCAAGGTACTTTTTCACAAAGAAACAGTCAGAGGATTGGTGGTCAGTTCATGACCTAAGGTGTCTAAACAGGCACATAAACAAGGAAAGGTTCAAAATGGCCACCTTGCAAACAGTAATCACATCCTTATAGCAGTGAAACTGGCTTTGCTTACTGGATCCCATAGATGCTTATTTCCAGATTCCAGTAAGAGCAAGCCACAGAAATACCTACACTTTTGGGCAGATATGGCTCAGTACCAATACAAGGCAATGCCTTTTGGTCTGACTTCTTCCAAAGGCAGGGACGACTAAAATGGGGTGGGGGGGGCAGACCGGCCATGGCCCTCCACTCTGATTCCTGAGTGGACCAGTAATGTGTTTTGCCCCCCCACACACACATACACATTTGCATTGCAATCTTTTTTTTTCTAATTAATTTTAAGAGTAAGAGTATCATTCATTGGCTGCAGCTGCACAGTAGCCAGTAAAATGTTACGGTTCAAGCTCATAGCGCACATACTGATAGAAACAGAAGACAGTCTTCCATGTCTATCAGTATGTGTACTAACAGCTCAAGATGTGCATTGTGCCGATTGCCCTGTTACTAGTCCACGACTTTGCATAGATACCTAATTTTTTGGCTCTCCCATTAATATTCTTGCGATGAGTGCTGACCTGATCAATGAAATCGCAGCAGTGAGCTGTCCTTTGTTGTAGCAGGAATAGGACACACTGTTGACCAGACAGAGCCAGAAGGTATGGGTTGTCAGCAAAAGATACCACTGCTGAGGTAAAGTTTATTTAGCTATCAGATCAGAGTCTCAGCTTTCATTATAGCAGCTTTCCTTGGCATAGATACATAGATACATAGACAGTGTTGGCAGATAAGGGCCTATGGCCCACCCAGTCTGCCCATTTGAGCTTGTAAGTTCAGTTTATGTTTTCCAAGAAGTCTGTTGCCCCATACCCCTGACCTCCAGAATTCCTTTATGTCTATCCCATGCATTCTTAAATCCCGTGATTGTTTCAGCCCCCACCACTCAGTGGTCTGTCTGCTGATAAATTACAAGTTGCCTCCTTATCCCCTTGATTAACGCTTTCATCACTTGAGGGGGCAAACAAAAATGCGATTACTGTTACCCCTCCCTTTTAGCAGAAGTAATTTGTTTGTGGTGTATTTTTGGCTAGACTGAGGTGGCTTGAGGTTGAAAGATTGTGTTCTGCTTCAGAAAAAAAAAAACACTGCTCACTGCAATCACTCCTCTTACTCACCACACATCTTGTGCTGAAGCCAGAAATAAAAACAGGGATTACGGGAAGGGCTGTGCAACTTACTACATGCTACCATGTGTGACAGCATGTGATGCCTTGCTAAGCCCTTCTGTTAATGTTTCTGTGTTTTAATTTAATGGCTCTAACCTAACAGTGCCTGGAGGCCAGGAAAGAGAAAGCAGGAGGTTGTGCTGCGCGCCAGGATAATTAAAAAAAAAATAAGAAGCATAAAAATCAGTGTAGGAAACATGAAAAACAAAGAAACTTTAAAATACAATCCAAGATAAGAATGAAAGTGCGATTTTGTTGGTATTGCAGGAACATTACAGTGTGTCGCTGATGAAGGAGCTTTCTGAAACGTATGATGAAAAACACTGTTTTGATCTACAGGTAATGAATAATAAGATTTTATTCAAAATAAAGTATATGGGTCAGTGGGCTCATGATATTCCAATCTGTTCTTGATTCTCAGAGTACATATCTCTGTCAACCATGTGGCAGGAAAGGACAGTGTCCTAGCAGACTCATTAAACAGGATAGGCCATGTCACACATGAGTGGGCCCTGAAACAAACCGTGCCATGTCAGGGTTTCAGGAAATTGAATATCCCTGAGGTGAACCTTTTTGCTTCATGGGAGAACAAAAAACTAGCACTATTCTGCTGCAGAGTCCATTGTCTAGGAACAGTCCTGAAAGATGCTGTGAACATGCACTGGGTAAACAGGTTTCTTCATGCCTTCTCATCTTTTCCCCTACTGCAGAAAGAATCTTGAAAGTGAGAGTGGAACCAGACGAGCCCAGACAGCCATGGTATTCACTAATTATTGAGTTGTTCACAAAGACTCACACTCGGCTGCTTATTGAGACCTTCTGACAATCTTAAAAGACAAGCTGATTCATCCAGACGTGGAATCACTTGTCTTGAAGGCACAGTTCTTGAGAGGATAGAGTTCTTGAATCTAATCATTTTTACCCAGGTTATGGAGGTCCTTGAGGTGGCCTGAAAGACATCCAAAAGGAAAACATACAAATTAAAAATGGAACGGATTCTCCAGCTGGTGTAAGAACAATTCCTATTCAACTGAGAATGCAGAGCTTGTATCAACCCTAGACTAATTGCTACTTTTAAAGTTCCTGGGCTTAAAGCCAGCATCACTAAAGGTTTATTTGTCAACAATTTCAGCTTTTAGGCCCAAAGCCTCAGCAGAATTTGTTTGCACATTCAGTGTTTAAGAGATTCTGTAAAGGCCTCTCACCAGTGCTGGAATTACAGTTTTTGAGCTTTGGAAGCTAGAGGAGCCTGTAAGGGCATGATCTTTAAGTTGAGCCCTCTTCACATTATAAGTCAATGGCAGTGATGTGTGAGCTACTGGGGCTCACTTCAGAGCTATGGGGACCAAGCCCTGGGGAGACCCCTTGTAATTCCAAAACTGCCTCTCACATATGCTACCCCCTGTGGAGAAGTCTGTATTAGCTTGGGAGCTGAACCTGGTCCTCGCATGGTTAATGACCTGTCCCTTTGAACCTATGACCACTACTGAGTTAAAGTACATAACAAGGAAAACATTCCTGATGGCTATTGTGTCAGCAAGCAGGATCACTGAGTTGCAAGCACTCATGCCTGATTTTCCACAAGGAAATGTAGTGTTAAGAACAAGTGTACAATTTATCACCAGGGTAGTGCCAGAATCCCATTTGAAGCAAAGTATTACCTTGCCAGTGTATTTCCCAAGGCCACATGCCAATAAAGGGGAGGAAAATCATCAAATATAAAATATCAGACGGGCACTCAGTTTCTACAAGTCTAGAACAGAGGACAGCGAACTGTTGTTTGCCACATATGGTGAAGTATCACAGTGACACCCAGTCTCTAAACAGACTATATCAAGGTGGATAGTATCCACAACAAACTACTGCTATACCAAGGCCAGGAAAGTATCTCCAGATGACATTACAGGATACTCCACTAGGAGTACAACAGCATCAGTGTCAACAAAAAAGAACGCACCTGTAGCATAGATGTGTTATGCTGTTCATGGGGCAAACTTTTGACACAGTTGGAAATATTTCTGAAAACATTCCTCTCAGGTGGTCAGAAAGGGTTAAAGCATTTTCACACCCTCTAAAGACTTTTTTGAGTGTAAGGAGGGTCTCAGGCTGTGGTACATTTCAGAAGAACTCAGTGGTAAGCAGATTTATCTCTGGGAGTGGACACAGGTTTGACTTTGATTAGTAGCATGAGAGCTCCTCTTTATCATATAAGGAGACTGTCTGCAGGGATCCATGCTTTGGTGCCCTGTCCAGAAAACAGAGGCAGCTAGTGTTTTGGGTAATACTGAATCCACTTCTACCCCCATGGAATTTGCAGTTTTGTTGCATTCTGGTTTCAGCAAGTTTTTAGAACTTTAACGGGATTCCAGAAAAAAGAGTAGTCTGTCCTTGGTAATGGACAGGGATGATTGATGATGTAATAGGTGGGTAGACCACTTGAATATTTTTACCTGGAAACACAGGGCTCAGGTCTTCAGATTTCCCTTGGTACAGGAAGATATCAGAGGCCAACTGGAAATGGGGATCCTGAGCCAAAATTTTACCCTTTGCATTTGCAATCCTAAAGTCCTGCAAGTGTGTTGCCTGGGTCTGGCAGGGATCTGACCTGATGGCAAAACAAAACCCAGAAACAGGTGTTGCAGAATACAGGTTTATTACCTAGCACATGTAAAAAGAACAGCTCACCATAGCAGGGAGTCTGGAACCTTCGAACACCAAGGTGATCATGCATGAAAAACTCAAAGAACAAAGCTCTTACATAAAGTTATATACTCATAGGTAAGAAAGTCCATTACCTGGGTAATGGCTCATCTGCCTAGCAGTAAAGTGTTTTCATTGGTAGGCTACGTGGGCAGCTCACACCCAAAACCATTAGGTTTTGCATGCACACATAGGTAACAGTAGGTGGCATGCTAAGACCACACATATAACACTGTATAATATATATAGCAACTGTAAGTAAATACTGATTTCCCTTATACTGTAAGATGAAGGCCCACATGAAGGATTATAGGTCAGGCAGGTCTACATAATCCCCACCTTGTTGCCTGAATAAGGAGGCAACAACAATTAGGGTAAGTATGTTGGGTACAGTCTCAGTTACAGTCCAGCTGCACAAGCTTTGTAGAGAAACTTCAGTTGAGCATGGTGTTTGAGCGTGCGTCTAAAACAACATAAGGTAACAATCATGAAAAAGATCAAAAACACTTGAACAATAAGAAAACCTTTAAAAGTAAGTTCCAACCATGTGTTGGACAAAGCAGTAGAAAGACCACCATCATGAAATAATGCATTAAGAGAATTACCAGCTTTAGTGATGTTGTTACTGATATGGATAAGGTGTGTATCCTTTCTGTCTAGTAAGGTTCTAAGATTCAGGATGAGGGGAACGATATGCACATTAAACACTGGTAAGTACTGTGAAATAGCATCCAGATAGTCAGGGTCACTGTCAATGTAATTTGGTTCTGGGGTGGGGACGGGGTGATAACTGTAATGGCCAATGACAGTGCGCTGTTGGGGTACAAAACAGAAGTTGGGTATAGTGATATTGCAAATCAGAGGTCCACAGGATAGAGTCTTATGGTTGGTTCCGACACAGTACAGTCCTTCAGAGTTATAAGAAACACGAACTTGAGGAAGTCACCACTTGGTGAGCTGGATCAGGCAAGTAAATGAAGAGTTGGCAATCTTGCTGGTGAGGAGTTGAACATCTTCAGAAGAGGCAGCAAAGGCAGGCTTAGGCTCGTCTGACTTTGGCTTTTCCGGCTTGTCATTGGTAGAAGTAGATGTGACATTAACAGTTTCATTGGCAAAGAGGTCATTATCAAACTTATATGACCAGTCCATAAAGCTTGGAGCATAACCACAAACAGGCTTGATCACGTCAAAGGCATCACATCTGCATAAATAATGGTAACACCTTTTAGCACAACAGTCAGTATGTGGGGCTACCCAGGCATCAAGTTAAGGATGGAACACCAGTAAAGGAGGCAAGTCAATGCATTCATGGTAGATACTGTCCTCGAGATGGCCCATGGAGTCATACCTCTCAACTGTCCCGGATTTTGCGGGAAATCCCGATTTTCAGCTGTTTGTCCCGCGGTCCCGATCCAACTGGCCGTTTGCACGATTTCAGGCTGAGCGGCTGAGCCCTGTTCAATGCCACCATGCGTCTCCTCTCCACACCACCATCGCCACGCTGATCGTCTCCGCCAAAATCCCCACGTCCCCATGTTGCAGTTGCACACAGTGGCGTCTTTACGTAGGAGGCACTGATGTATGCTCTCCCATTTGACCAATGGTGTGATTCAGTTGCTGTCCATTGTTTTTCAGCACCCCCACCCACACGCGGACCTGATATTTTGTGTCCCCCATCAGGTCTGAATGTACAGCATATAATAGGACCTCCGGCACTCTTGGAACCACACAACCGAAGAGAGAGTTCCACAGCACTGGTGAAGAATTAGCCCCCTTGCCTAGCTATGAGTCAAGCGAGTGAGAGAGACTGCTGCAGCTTGGAGACTTGGATCGACCGGGAGAGAGAATCGAGACTCTGCATTTGGAGGAGGAGGAGAAGTGTAAGTTAACGCTAATGCCAGCCTGTTTGTTGAATCATCGCCATCGCGTGCCCATCAGCCAGACCGTTTTTTTGCACCAGTCTGCCATCCCTGCCTGCCTGTCTGTTAGCTGCTGCCTGCTGCTACTGTAAATCATTTATTATTTCATTTGAATAAAAGAATGAAGCAGCAGCAGACACTGCCAGCAGCGGGCATACCGACTACCGAGCAACAGGGAGCACATGGAGAGACAAAGAGGAGCAGACTCAGAGCAGCACAGAGCAGAAGGACCTGAGCCCAGCTGACCTTGGTTAACCCAGTGTCATTGCCGTTAGCAGAGATTGCCACCACACCAGTACTCACCGCTTAAGTGTTGGGCAGCAGGTATGTAAAATGCCAGGAACTGTGGAGAATATATTTAGTATGTTAACAACTTGGTTTATGTATTTGGCTAACGTGGAACCAAATTGGGGGGGGGGGATCATGGAGTAAGTGGTAAGATTTATAAACTGGCAAGTGGACTGTAGGTAATGACTTTTGGATGAGTTGGAATCATTTCATTCATTTAATTTCATTTATTAGTTTTACTGTACCAGGAATTACTGACTTGGATTATCAAATGATTCAGTTTTTGTGTATAGGATACATGGGGATACTGAAAATGATGATTGGTCTGGTGGGGCATGGGGGGGTCCACCTTGGAGGTAGTGAATGCATGAGCTGCCTCCCACCCTGTGGGGGGGGCTTGAAATTTGGAACCAGGATTTTGAGGGGGCAAGCACAGTATTCCAGGTTATGGGAGAGAGATGGGGTGGGGACCTCATCATTTGGCAGTCCCAGGCACAGCATCTTATAATCACTGCAGCAGGAGGGGGGTGCAGTATGTTAACTATACTGTGGTGATGGTCATGTCTGTGCTAAAGGATGATAACCTCAAGGGTTAAGGGTGTGCAGTGCCTATGCACTAGTACCTAATAGAGTTTTGGTCATCAGTTTAGGTGACCCAGGCTGCACTTTATTTCTTTTGTCTTCTGAGTGTTCCCTAGAACCCAATCATTATTGTAGAGATGGGATCTTTGGGTATTTTGACACTGTACTGTGGACCGAGAACCGCCCCCTGCAAGAACACCTAGCGGGAGAACTCTGGTGAATGTTTGTACACAGCACTACAAGATTCAGATGTCAAATGGTAGTGATTTGTAATAACAGCTTCAGCTCCTGTGAACATTGCCTCTCAACAACTTGGCTGTTCCACAAGAATTATCACTGTCTGTAACTAGTGACTGAGTCCTGTAACAACTGTTAGCTGCTGAGCCTGTTGCCAGTGCCATTTGAACAACTTGGCTGCCTCACAGTATTCACACATTTGAAAGATGTGAACACTGTGATGCAGCATTTTACGCGGCGCGAAAAATGGTGTCCCTGATTTTGAGCATTTGTCCCTGATTTTAAAGGGTAGTGTCCCTGATTTGTGGCCTTGGAGGTTGAGAGGTATGCATGGAGTTGATCATTGCTAGCTTGTCAATCACTGAAGAATCTGGATCAAAACGTGGAAGAGACACAGTAAAAGTCACTTACATAGTATCCTGTAAGGTACAGGCATTATGTTGTAACAAGGTCCCCGGTTGGGGTGTCGAGTCACATAGCCCAAGTTCTGTGCAGTGTCCAGGAAAAGAACACAGTCCTATCCATGCACCAGGTAGTGCATGATAGGGTTCGACAATTGGGGCAATACCATTTAGCCATACGTCCATCATGGATTAAATCTGGAATCTTCCCTGATTCCAGATCCTGGAAGAGATTGGTGATAGTGTTTATGGCAAAATTACCATAAGCTGAACAAATTATTTCCCTGCCTATGTAGTGCTCAGAGGCTTCTTTATTATTTTGGAAGATCAATTCATTAATCTTATTTTTGGACTCACTAAACAAAGGTGCAGTATCATGCATTCTATACACCGTGAATCTTTCCTCTTGTGAATTACAAACTATACCGTGTGTAGCACAGACTGCATGACATTTTGACCCAAACCAGAATTCAGTTTTGTAGTTTGACTTTTAATTGCTGCCAAACTGGCTCAGTTCCAGATTGACATTCCAGTGCCAAATAAACCTGTAACAGCACCTGTTGCACCTGCTACATTAGCAAAAGTTGCGGCCCTTTTTAGACACGACCGGAACACACCTAAATGTTCCATAGTATGGGGCCCGGCTACAGGGTCTTGTGTACGTGCTTGATATGCTGCCATTAGATCTAGTAACATAACAGCATGGAATTTTGAAGCATTGGTTGAGGAACAATGGCCAAATTAGACCATGTTCCAGTGAGTGAGTGTCAAAACAACAGAAACATGCATAGATTGAACATTATTAATGAGAGTCGACTGGTCCACAAGGCACAGAGGCAGGGCATCTGTCTGTGGCGCCGATGACCCAGGTTCAGGAACGGACTCGAGACGTGGGAGGGCCAGCTGGGGGAGAAGGATTGAGCATCCTAGGGACTGCTTTCCTTCTCCAGGGGGTGGGGGGGTTGTGTGTCCAGCACACTACGGACCCCTAGTGGAGGCTGGGAGAACCACAGTGCCAATGCCGTATCAATGGGGGCAGGTGGAATCTGGTGGTCATTGCACATCCCCACCCCCAATACAGCATACAAAAAATGCCGGCCCTGAAGTGTGAAGCTCTGCTCTGCCTCCTCCACTGCCTACCATGTCCGCCAGGTGGGGCCCCGCCTCATGGCCCTATCCTGGGGGGGTGTGTGCTATCATGACCTTGGGGTGCTCTGCCTGGTGGCTGTTCCAGGGGGTAAGTCTGGTCGTGGGAGGTGGTGAGGGTGGGAGCTGAGTCCCTGTGGAGAGATCAGAGAGTTGACACACACACACAAAAAAAGAACATTATTAATAAGAGTCCCAGGGAATGAAATTGCTACCAGGCCACTGGGTGGACCTGATTCCTGTACTGGACATTGTATGGGATCATTTTCTGTTGGTGGGAGTACTGTAAGGAAAAGAGCAGCACTTGCAATTAAATGGCTGGAACAGAATTGATGGCAGAATTGACGTGTGGATTCATTTGAGACCTTGGTACAAAAGTCTAGGTTCATCATGGCCGTAAGGTTGTAGAAGCCTGTGTGCTGCTGTTGGGCTTGGTGTATGGAGGCATGGGGTCATTCCACTGCACGTTAAAACAGCGTGGCTAAAAATGCTGCAGTGAAACAGTATCGGACAAAAGCAGAGTCGAGCAAAACACCAACCTGTTCTGCACACCGTGCCCATTGGAAACAATGGGCCTTCATGTTTTTTGTTGGGGGGCTTCAACCCCCATGCCCCAGAACTTAAATAACTAACTCTGGGGCAGGGGGCTTAGGGATGTGGAGAAACTCAGGAGGGGGTAGTTTATTATTTTTTTTTAATTGTGGCAAAAAGTTGTAGCAGGAAAGACCGGGGGGGGGGACTGAATCACGGTCCCAGGTCTCCTGACTGTGCCGTATGCTGGTGCCCTAACCACTCCTCCACTGGAGCAGCTCAACCAGGCACCCAGCACATGGCAACTACTCCACCCTCATAGATACATAGACAGTGTCGGCAGATAAGGGCCTATGGCCCATCCAGTCTGCCCATTTGAGCTTGTAAGTTTACTTTGTTTTCCTAGAAATCTGTTGCCTCTTAACCCTGACCTCCAGAATTCCTTTATGTCTACCCCCTCCCATTCTGTATGCATCGACAGGGGTAGTGGTATTCCCCTACTGCTGTTCTACCCCAGTCACTGCAAACCCGGGTGCTCACTATACAGCGCGGTTAATATTGCGCTGTCTTACATGCGCGGTATTGACCCAGTACCATGTATGGACAAAGTTTCATTAGGAGAAATGTAGGTGTTTGACCAGCCTAGGAAAGTCCTTTTAGAAAGGTGGGCCATGGGGATTTGTTGTTCATTCGAATTGTTAGTCTTCCACTTTGTCTGTAGCATGGATTTATCTGGTGAAACAACCATTGCATTTAGGTAGGTGTCTTTGCCTTCTTGAACAGTGACAACTTTGAATGGGATATTAATGGCAACCCCCTTAGCAGAAGTAGATGGTGGGAAGTCATGAGGATCTGCTGGATTCAGAAGGTGTAGGAGCAGACGGGTATGGGCCTTCTCCACATGGGTGAGCTCTCTTGTGCTAACCAGCATTGCCAAAAGGCAGAGGATAAGGATATTTTTATCCTACAAAAGAAGAAAACAGGTACATTTACAGATCTCCCTCCTCCAGCCAGGGGAAGCAGCATTAATCAGAAACATTTAATTACCTTTATACAACTTGAACTGGTTTGCGTGAAGGGTCTGTTCACGAAAAGGGGTTACCAAAGTGTGACATGGAAGTCAAATTTTAAAATCGACCATAAATTAATTTTGTAATACAGGTTAAGATACTGTGATCCACATGTGAGGAAATCAGTATGTTGCAAGATAAAAATGTTAAGGTTCCCAAGAAAAATAAGGTCTGGTGTGATGGGTGTAACAAGACACACCGTGGTGGGTGTAACAAGACACCACACACCATGGTGGGTGTAACAAGACACACTGTGGTGGGTGTAACAAGACACACTGTGGTGGGTGTAACAAGACACACCGTGGTGGGTGTAACAAGACAACACACTGTGGTGGGTGTAACAAGACACACCATGGTGGGTGTAACAAGACACACCGTGGTGGGTGTAACAAGATACACTGTGGTGGGTGTAACAAGACACCACACATCCCAGCGAGTGTAATAAAGGGCACCACACAATTGCTGATGGGAGAAAAAAACCTTTACTTATATAGACTGAAAGTTGTAAAAGACATTACGTAACATTAAACAATGATAACATGTTTGTTATAATTAACGCTACTTTAAACTGTGCAATTCTACAATTGTGCAAATCAGCATTGGAATGAGAATATCTGCTGTATATTTTTATTATGCACAACAATTCCCAGTAATAGTGAGACTGTTTTTGTGGGCCACATACACTCATCGCAATGGAACTGCACAGTGCTTTCTGCACGTGAAGTGGACAGTGAACTTGTAACAGACACACCACTGCATACCTCTCAAGGGTCCCTGCTTTGATGTCCATTATTTCACCATTAGCAACTATTATGTCCCTTATTCCTCCTAAATATCACAGGCCAATCAAGGGAGCTGCACAGAACACTCCAGACCATTCGACAGTAAGAAAGAGCCAACATGCACATTCCGCATGATACTGCCAATCAAGGGAGCTGCACAGAACACTCCAGACCTTTCGATGGTAAGAAAGAGCCAACATGTACACTCTGCATGATCTTTCCAATCAAGGGAGCTGCAACGAACACTCCAGACCATTCGACGGTAAGAAAGAGCCAACATGCACACTCTGCATGATACTGCCAATCAAGGGAGCTGCACCAAACACTCCAGACCATTCGATGGTAAGAAAGAGTCAACATGCACACTCTGCATGATCCTTCCAATCAAGGGAGCTGCACAGAACACTCCAGACCATTCGACGGTAAGAAAGAGCCAACATGTACACCCCGCATGATCCTTCCAATCAAGGGAGCTGCACAGAACACTCCAGACCATTCGATGGTAAGAAAGAGCCAACATGCACATTCCGCATGATCCTTCCAATCAAGAGAGCTGCAAAGAACACTCCAGACCATTCCACAGTAAGAAAGAGCCAACATGTAAACTCTGCATGATTCTTCTAATCAAGGGAGCTGCACAGAACACTCCAGACCATTCAACGGTAAGAAAGAGCCAACATGTACACTCCGCATGATACTGCCAATCAAGGGAGCTGCACCCAACACTCCAGACCATTCGACAGTAAGAAAGAGCCAACATGTACACCCCGCATGATCCTTCCAATCAAGGGAGCTGCACAGAACACTCCAGACCATTCGACAGTAAGAAAGAGCCAACATATACACTCCGCATGATCCTTCCAATCAAGGGAGCTGCACAGAACACTCCAGACCATTCCACAGTAAGAAAGAGCCAACATGTAAACTCCGCATGATCCTTCTAATCAAGGGAGCTGCACAGAACACTTCAGACCATTCGACGGTAAGAAAGAGCCAACATGCACATTCCGCATGATCCTTCCAATCAAGGGAGCTGTACAGAACACTCCAGACCATTCCACAGTAAGAAAGAGCCAACATGTAAACTCCGCATGATCCTTCTAATCAAGGGAGCTGCACAGAACACTCCAGACTATTCGACGGTAAGAAAGAGTCAACATGTACACTCCGCATGATACTGCCAATCAAGGGAGCTGCACCCACTGCTCCAGACCATTCGACAGTAAGAAAGAGCCAACATGTACACCCCGCATGATCCTTCCAATCAAGGGAGCTGCACAGAATACTCCAGACCATTCCACAGTAAGAAAGAGCCAACATGTAAACTCCGCATGATCCTTCTAATCAAGGGAGTTGCACCAAACACTCCAGACCATTCGACGGTAAGAAAGAGCCAACATGCGCACTCCGCATGATACTGCCAATCAAGGGAGCTGCACAGAACACTCCAGACCATTCGACAGTAAGAAAGAGCCAACATGTAATCTCCGCATGATCCTTCCAATTAAGGGAGCTGCACAGAACACTCCAGACCATTCGACGGTAAGAAAGAGCCAACATGTACACTCTGCATGATCCTTCCAATCAAGGGAGCTGCACAGAACACTCCAGACCATACAACAGAATCAAAGATGGGATATTGAAAGCTTTAAGAAATGCTGCAATCTGATTGGCTGTTTGGATTCCAATGGCTATTACCCACGACATAGCATAGGTGTATTGCGGCATCAGTGCATGCCATGGGTGCGTTGTTAGGCACGAGGACTTGCCTGAGTGACTTCAACCAGCCGAGAAGTGCATTAATGCCCTAATACACCCATAGCTGTCAGATGACCCTCTAGCACTGCTGAATTACTGGAATGATGCTTTCTGATGCTGAACCACCATTCTTAAACTGTTGGAAGAAATTTAAATAAAAGAGCAAAACATTGAAAAACACCTTTCTTTTTGAGTAATTTTAATAAACACCATAAGGCACTCCCAGGAGTTACATTAATAGTCAGTTAATTACCCCCTCAGGGCAATATGGCACTCTGATGCACCACGTGCCACAGTACACCCCTAGGGGGTGTTTAACAGACTATTAAGCACCTGGTCATGCCTTACTGCTTATTACAAAGCAACGACTGAAGGAGAGAGAAGGTACATGTAGTTATTTAATGACATAAAATAAAAAAAGAATTAAAAAAACACCTGCTCCCAGGAGGCCAGCATAAAAACCACAGCAATATTCCGTTTTTTTAAACCAACACAAATATTTGAATTTGAAGCACTGAGGATATCTGAACATTCATATTCAGCCATGATGAGACCAGCACATTCACCGAAAAGCCTCCCCCCGCCCCGGCAGTGAAGCTGCATGGTGCTCAAGATGGCTGAACGTGAATGCACAAACATACAGGCCGAAGTTGGAGCCTGCCTGTGACCAGGCCCCAGGCCAGCAAAACCACCACATTTCTTTTTAAAAACAAGATGCTTACACCAAACCACCAATGCACGGAGGCAATGTTTGAGCATTCATGTTCATCCATATTGAGACACCCTAAAAGACAGGTGAGGCAAGAGATCCATCTACCCCCAACCCCAACAGCGAAGCCATATGGTGCTCAAGATGGCTGAACGTGAATGCACAAACATACAGGCCAAACAATTTTAACAACCAACCACACCCCCAACACAACAATGATACAGATCTTTATACTAAGCAATATTTAGCACAATACCTACACAGTCTAAACAAAAACTTCTACCCACCCCCAAAACATTGCCACAGATCTACAGTATTCTAGAATATTGAGCACAATACCTGACATGGAGAACAATTCTAACCACCAACCACACACCCTCTACACAACAATGATACAGATCTTAAGCAATATTTGGCACAATACCTACACAGTCCAAACAAAAACTTAACCACCCCCAAAACAAGATCTGCAGCGTAATTCTAGAATATTGAGCACAATACCTGATCAGAACAGTCCATGAGGTAATCCTTTATTTGTCTAGCATGGGTGCTTGGTGGGAAAAACTGCGATTTAAAAATAAAATTGCTGCTGCACAGCTCTGCTACAACTGTGCTTCCCCCCCCACCGACCGACCAACTGACTGACTGACCACCCCAAACAGGTAGCATGGTTGGCGCACCTACACACAGTGTGACGGGCGAAATGCACACACCAGAAGCCTTGGTGTGTGTTCTCGACTTCTGTAAGGCTGTTTTGTTTTAAAGATAGCTGGCTGCACTACACACAGGGGAGCCACACCAGAATTGCCATTAAATGCCAGCAGTAATTCCCATGCGCAGAACCGCAGGCCATTTCTTGCACAGCAACTTGTTCCCTGTTATGAGCGTAAAAAAGTGCCTTACCTAAGGTCGCCCGTAACAGGCTCGCTTCTTTCGGACACGGTCGGCATTTTCTCTCCTTGGGGGTGAATAAGTGGACAGAAAGAGTTGAAACAACGGGATTTATAGCCCAATCTGTATAATTTAAATCCTGCGACGACACAACAGCTCAGATGCACTGCAAGAATGTAAATTGACCCCCCCACCTGTGATGCGCAAACACACGTGAATCTCAGACACCACGTCAGGTGGGGGGGATCAAATGTCTGATTTGCAGTGTCTTGCAGGAGTCCAGGGAAAGAGCACAATTTAGCAGCACAAGTCAGGAGTTTGCTGTACACATCGCAACTCCTGCAAATTAAAAATATTCAATGGAATGTATGTTTGGTGCCACCGTGATGGGTGTAACAAATGCAGGCACAACAGGTTACACCCATCATGGAATATTCAGAGCACCACAGCACCTAAAGGGAGCAGTAGAAGGCAATAGGACACTGTAAGCCTGCTAATTTGTAATGGCACCATTAACCCCATACTTTTAATTGCATACTGTGATGTACAATGGGCTCATAATAGCCAATACAAAACACATGCCTCAAAATGTCACAGTTCAGGGAGCAGAAAACTAGCTTCTAAGCACACATTAAAACAAAAAAATTATAAAAAGGCATGTATTAGAAATTTGACATTATGTTATGTATCTCTACAAGCTGGTACACAAATGATGGACCACTTTCATATTTAAAATATTTTTTAATTTTTGTAATTTAATGATAACTAAGTTATGTACCCCTTGGTAACCTCTGTTTGTGAACAGACCCTGAAACAGTTTATCAAGAAGTTTCTTGTGGTCTGTGATCTGCACTTGATAAACTGCTGGACTCAATATGTTGATGATATCACATGTGCCCGCCCATTTGTTTCGGAAGGGGTGGAGAATTTCAGTAGCAAGACTTGGTCTCCTACTTGCCAGTCAACTTCTTTGACATTTCCGTCAAAATACATTTTGGATTGTTGTTGGGCTTGGCCCAGGTTAGTGCATACTTGTTGTTTTAGCAGGTGGTGGTCAAAGGTCCAATTAAATCAATTTGGATTGCATTACAGGGGCCAGATTGCCTCTGGGGTAGCAGTTTGGCATTTTTCTTGCCAGGAATTGGGTTATTCTGTGCACAGGTGATGCAGTTGTCCATGTAGTGTTGGAAGTCCACTGTCATACCAGGCCACCAACCGGTGGTTTTTAGTTTTTGCAGTTTTATCTACCCCCTGGTGTCTACCTGTAGGGGTGTCATGGACCTGATATATAAACTCAGATTGAAGTGCTTTGGGAATAACCCACAATTTTTGATTGTCAGAGTGGTAAAATACCAACTGCTGGTCTGCAGAGAGGTGAAGGTTGTCTGCATGTCTCTTGAATGGATTGTTCAAAGATATTTCTTTTTCTGTTTCTTTAGAGAGGTAGTCAAATACTTCCTTAATCTCTGGATCTACCCTTTGTACTGCATTGAGGTCCAGAGGGACTACTTTAGTCTTCTTGTTGGTGGCCACTGTGTGTGCTGTAATGAGAGGGGGCATGGTCCATACCCCCCTCCCCGAACTCCATCCTTGGCTAAGGTGTCTGCTCAATCATTGTACTCATGAAAATGTTCGACCTTGGAATGGGCCTTTACCGTGTGTATGTACAGCCTGTAGTAGAATTGTTCAACCAGGCTGAAAATGTATATGAACAGGTCCCTGTATTTCACTGGAGTACCTTCTGATGAAGCAAAATCATGTGTCTTCCAGAAAGGAAGGAACTCGGTTAAGGAGTTGCACACCCACGAGGAGTCAGAAAAGATGATGGTATCTTCTTTTCCTTGGTGGATGAATTCCAGTGCACATGCTACAACAGCATGTTCTGCATATTGTGAAGACTGAATGGGACACTTCCCGGACACCTCAATGGTGTCTCCTGCTGGATTCAGGACCAGGACCCCAAAACCTGCAATTTGTTCTCCTTCATGATAGAAAGAGGATCCATCCATAAAGATACAGCAGAGTGCAGGATCTTTTAAGGTGACCTCAGTGGCTGGCAGGAATGGGCCTAGTTCTGGGTAAGGTGGGTGGCTCTAGGCCACTCTCATGTGGCTCTCCTTTGTATAGGAGGCCATGTGCCAAAATGGAGGGCATTTTGGTGGGAAGGACAGTGATGTCTCAATCTTGTAACAGGAGGGACCAATGGGTGAGTCTAGTATTAGGCACATTTCCACCTTTGATCCTGTCATTTAACAGGAAGTTGCTCAGGGTGTGGTTGGTGTGCAGCACAATAGGGGAAACCCTATAATGTTGGTGAAATGTTTGATGGCCCAGAAGGTCACCAGGAGGTTCCTCTCACATAGGGCCATATGCACTAACATTAAAGTTGCCTACATGCTGCGTATCCGATGCACGTGCAGCAGGGGTCCCATTGACCCCTGGCGACAGTCACCAAGGGTGCGCATGGCACTTGTGTGCCCACCTTCCTAGCCCCTTGGGGAACACTGTGCTGGGGGTGTGTCAGGGGTGTGATTGCACTATGCAGCATTCACTAAGCCGCGTAGTGCCAGACACAGGGGGTGCCATGTATGCCAGTCGAGACCAGGTGCAACCCGGTACGTGCCCCCATGATCTGCATCCCCTGGGTGTGGCAGCACCAGCCAACAGACATCCATGCTGCCCCAGCCCACTAGGCTGCAGGGGAGGGCTGGGGCAGCAGCTTGGGCAAGTGCCCAACAGGTGTACTTCCATTGCCGCTTTATGTGGCTGGCTCCTACTCTGCAGGGGCACAAGGGATCTATTCAGGGACCCGGTACAGACATCCAAATGGATGCCTGCTTGGGTCTGTGTCTCTGCCTCTGACCACTCACACAGCCCTGCATGACGAGGGGGCATGGTCATGGACAGGCGCCCTGTGAGTGCATGCGATCATGCATATCATGCACCCTGCACCTGTCCAGGGCCATGTAGATCCATGGGCAGAGTACACACCTCAGATGCATATAACCTGCCTGTAAGTGCATAGGGCCCACACAGAGTACTTTTGCTCAACAGGGGAAAGCATCAAGGAGGCATAGGCAATGGGTCTGAGGGTACCATTTGCCTTTTGTGCCAAAACTGCTGACATACCCACTTCAGAGGTGGCAGTTTCCAAGTGGAATGGAAATTCTGGGTTGGGTTGATCAAAGCTGGAGCAGAGGCCAATGACTTTTTTAGAGGAGTGACAGCAGCTTTGTGTTCTGGTCCCCAGTGCCAGGTGACATCCTTCTTCAGTAGTTCATACAGAGGTGCGGCCTTTTGTGCAAAGTTGCAAATGAAGTCCCTGGAGTATTTGACAATACCCAGAAAGTGTCTCAGAGTAGCCAAAACTGGTTGGTAGTGGCAGAACTTGGATGCCCTGGACCTTGTTCAGGGCAGGGCTCCTGCCTTCAGCAATGATGCACAGGCCCAGAAAGGAAACTTCTAGTTGGCATAGTTGTACCTTTTCAGAATTGTACTTGAGGCCTGCCCACTGTAGGAGTGTCAAGAGCTCGTCTAGGAGTTCTAGGTGTTTCTCCAGGGTCTTGGTTGCCAGGAGAAGATAATCTACATACTGCAGGAGGCATTGTGGTGTTGTAAAGTCCCATATGGCATCCCTCATATGAATGTGGAAGAGGGAGGGGGAGCCATGGAACCCCTGTGGAAAGCAGTTCCATGTGTACTGTTGTCTCTCAAAGGTGAAGACAAACTTGTATTGGCTCTCAGAGGCCAGTGGAAGAGACCAGAAACCATTGGAGATGTCAAGGGTACTGAACCATTTGTGTTCGGGTTTTAGAAGTTTGAGCACATCCTGGGCAGATGCCATGGTGGGTGTATAACTAGGGGTGACTTGGTTAAGTCGCCTGTAGTCAATGCTGAGTCCCCAGCTGCTGTTAGGCTTTTTCACTGTCCAAATGGGAGAGTTGACTGTGGACACACAGGATCTGATGACCCCTTGTTTGAGAAGAGAATCAATAGTTGTCCTCAATGAGGGTATTGCCTCTGCAGGAAATGGGTATTGTCTGTGGTTGTTCATCACCAGTCACCTGGATAATGGTATCCATCCTTCCACAATCATGTTTGTGTTTGGCGAAGGCTTTTCTGGTACCTTTCCAAACTTGTCTTGATCTCGGGGAAATAACTCATGGTTTTGGAGCATGACTATGATGTCATACTTTGCATCGTTGGTTTTTATCGTGGCTACGACGTGCGAGTCAGAAATGAAAAGCACATGGCACCGGCCAAGAATTTGGAGTAGTAGCCGATTGGCCAAGTCCACCACGCATCCATGGCATGAGAAGAAGTCGATTCCCAAGATGCTCTGGTGATGATGTAGTATCATGAGGTCACAGCGATATGTCACTTCCATGGTACCGATGATGACTGGTATTGGTTTGGACTGATATGTTTTAACCACAGCCCCCTCAAAGGTCTGAGCAGAGGTGGACCTCCTTGTTGACCAGTGAGATAGCTGTGGGTCATCTTGATGCAGCACAGAAACTGTGGCGCCTGTGTCTAGAAGTAGTTTAAGCTGGCGGCCTCCAACCAGCGCTTCCACACAAGGACGTCCTGAGTCATCAGTTACCAAAGTATAGTGATGTTATGAACTGGGGCCTGACACAGTCAGTCCAATTCATTCTGCTTCTGGTCTCTCAAGGGATCTACCTCGCAAAGCATCTGCACCACTTTGGAGTAGGGAGATTTGTTGTGTCCGCTTTCCTCAGGCATCTCACTCATCGGAGGTGCGGACAGGATTGCAGCCACAGTCCTTGCCAGAAGGGTTGTTGCTACCAATAGGACCTTGGCCATAAACTCCCAGAGTAAGTTGTTCTCCTTGGCCAGCTCCTTGTACGAAGGGCTGGACTGCTGTTTTTGTCCTTTGTTTCCCTTCTGATTTGGTTGGTTTGGCCTCAGCCCATACTTTTGCTTGTTCTTTTTGGACCCCTCTCATTTCTGGTAGGAAGGCTTGTCCTGTTGGGAATCTTTGGATTTCCCTTCCACCACATAGTGGGTGTATGACTTAGTGCTCTGCTGCACCATGGCCACTTTGGCATTTGAACCTGAGCCCAGGTCCCGCATGAAAATTTGGAATGCATGTTCCACTTTTTCCATGATAATATGGAAGCGGTTCTTCTTTGGAAATATCACTGTTTCTACTTTCCCACAAAAGCCTGATTACATATTTTTCAAAAACAGGCTTTTGTACTCAGTCAAGTCTTGGTCAGCTGGTTTGTTAGCTAGCGTTTTGCCTGTTTGGTAGGCAAACCACAGACGGCTATCGTATTGGGTCAGTGTCTCTTTGGTGTATTGCTTGATCAGATGGGCTAGCATTACACTGAGCACGTTGGATCAGTCCATCTTCCAACAGTATAGGAAGCTCAGAAATGACTGCAAAAAAGCCATCAGGGTGGCAAAAAGTGACTACTGTAAATCTGCCCTGCTTAGCTCTGCTAAGGACCCATGTAGGTTCTGGAGGAACATAAAAAACTTAGTCAGTGGTTCCTCCAACTCTGGGGTATCTGAAATGATCATTGATGGGTCGAGTTGTAATAATCCACTTACAATTGCTAATGCTTTAAATTCCCACTTTTCTGACTTGTCTGCATTTACCTCCCTTTTCCCTGCTGCAGAGAACATCAGTGGCCCCTTGGCCTCTGTCTCTCAGGAGGTTCACTCCTCTCGCCCATTATTTTATCTCAGGGCTGCATCTGTCATGGAGATGCAGAGACTCCTCTCTGGTCTCTCTCCACACTCCAGCACTGGCCATGATAACATGGAGCCCAAGCTTCTGAACCTAGGTGCCCCCTATGTTGCCATCCCACTGGCACATATCTTCAACCTGTCCCTTGCCACTGGTGTTATCCCCGACAGTTGGAAAGTAGTGAGGATTGTCCCGGTTCCGAAACAAGGGAACCCCAAAGTCCTGGACAACTATTGTCCGATTGTCATCCTAGCGGCCATTAGTAAACTCTTAGAGAAAGCCGTGGCTGAGCAGCTCACAGAGCATATCCAAACTCATAAGTTGCTGTCCCCTGCGCAGCATGGCTACTGAAAAGGGTATGGCACATCCACGGCCCTGGTCTCAGTCTCTACTAGCATCAGGGTGGCCATGGACCAGGGCAAACTCTCTGGGGCCATATTTATAGACCTATCCAAGGCCTTTGACCTTGTGGACCATGCATTACTTTGCTCACAGATGCAGTCCCTTGGCCTGTCCCCTCCTGCCTTGAACTGGCTTGGAAACTACCTCCAAGGCAGAATACAGCAAAATTCAACAAGGTCCTCTCTGATCCCACTCCGGTGACCTCTGGCGTCCCGCAGGGATCAGTTTTGGGGCCTCTTCTCTTTTCTGCATTTAACAACCTCCCTGCTGCTGCTTCCAACTGTAATGCCACCCTTTATGCCGATGATCTTGTCATCCTTGCACACTCCCGGGACACTGGGGTTCTCAACCTTCAGCTGAGTGAGCCTTTAAGAATATTCAGTCCTGGGTAATAACTCACAAGCTGGTCCTCAACCTAAAGAAGACTCAGGCCATGCTTTTTGGGTCAGTAGCCAAGATCAAGGCCTCCCCTCTCCCTCTATGTGTCAGTGGCATTGACAGATCTCCCCTTATAACCACGGTCTCAATAAGATACCTTGGAGTGACACTTAACCCCCAACTTGACATGGGGTGTCACATCCTAAATGTTTGCAGAGCCGTAAACTATAAACTGGGTCTTGCCTACAGGGCAAAGAAAAATTTGACATCTGCAGCTGGCTTGGTGTTTGCCAGAGGTGTGCTGCTCCCTTCACTTAGCTATGGCCTTCTCCTGTTCGCTAGCACCGCCAAGGTCCACCTTGCTCGATGGAACATGAACTACAACAACATCTGTCGCTTTGCCCTGGCAGCCCCATGTCTCACCCATCATTGTAAATTATACCACAAACTGGGCTGGCTTTCCCTGGCCAATCACTTGAAATATGGGTTAGGCTGCTTCATAGGAAAGGTGCTCAGAACTGGAACCCCTCCGGGGCTGGCGCAGCTCCTCAAACCTGCTGAATTCTCCTCCTACTCCCTCAGGTCTTAAGGTCCAGGGGTGCTCAAAGTTCCTTGTACTAGAACACTAATGGGGGATAGGGACTTTGGTACGTGCGCTCCGAGGCTATGGAACTCCCTTCCAGACTGTGTTCGTACCTCCCCCTCCCACCTGAGTCTCCAGAATTCCCTGTGGGTGCACTTGAAACTGTCCTCTGTGTGTGGGTGTCCTAAGCCACCTTAATCAGGTCTCCAAAGTGGTCTCATCCAATCCACTATCCACTGTCCTCTAACTCTGGGAAGCACGTGATTGCTTGCCATCTGCTTATGAATTATGTGACCCTGGTAAAAGGGTCACTCATGCAATGTAATTGCCATTGAATGTCTTAGTCTATTTATTCTGTATGTATATGTATATTTTACCTATTACTGCTCACTGTAGACTATCTATGTTCATCTTGCTCTCCTGTAACTATGTACATTGCCCTCTTGTTGTTATGTACCTTGTTTGAACCTGTATTTTTCACTGTACTTTCCTTAGTCGTACCTGAAAATAGGTATACAACTTGTCTAGTGTACCTACCTGGTCAACAAAAGCTAAATAAATAAATGTTGGGATTGTGCACCACCAGCAGGTTGGCTGCGACAGCATTGGACTCTGCAGTGACATCATTACATATCGCTCCGGGCAGCTTAGCCCATAGCATCTGGTCGACAGTCTGTCTCATGACCTGAACTCTGTGCTCGGCTGGGAGGCTGAGCATTTCACATTGGTGCTTCACGTTTTCCAAATGACAACTCAAAATGTTGCTGGGTGCCATACGGCCTACTTTGTCCGTGATTGTCTGGATGGCTTGTGCAGACTGCAGAGCATTCAAGGCAGGCCCCGTACGTCTGGGCATGGTCTTGACTACCGCTTTGGCCATGGCATTGGCCACACCCCCAAAAGGAGGGTCTGTTTCTCCACCTCCTTCTTCAGCAGGTCAGTCATAGCTTGCCGGATTGCCGCGGATTGCACCTCGGAAAATCTGGCTTTAGCAATCACTTGATCAATCGTGGTCTCTACCCCCTCCCTTGTCTTGCTTACTCACCGGTGGGGGCTGAGGCCTCCATCCACCGGCATCCGAAAGGATGGCTATCTTGGATTCCGCCGTCATCGTTGTCATCCTCTCCTGATGACGTCAGGTCGATGAGTGGAGGGGACATAGCATAGCTCGCGCATGACCTTTCAGGATTTCCAACTGCTGACATAACTCTGCCATCTTGGCTCTACAGTTCGAGTGATTTACCCTGCCTTTGTGCTGCCCCTTACTCACATACGCTTGCAAAACTCTATATGTGGTGCTCACTTCGTGATTTTCCCTGATCTCCTTATCCAATGCTTCCTGGCACTTTCCCAACTCATCATACAACTCCTGATTCAAGCCCCAGGAAATCTTACTGTATTCTGACAATGCAACATTGTCTCATCATAGGACTGCCCCGGAGCCGAAATGGCTACTAGAACCTATGCAAATAGTGGAATTTATTTATTTTTATTTATTTAACATACTTTAGGATTACAACCTTTGAGTCAGAGACTCATTTACAAAGGCTCTGTGTCAGAGTACAGAAAGAACAGAATGTACAAAATACATAGTAACATCATGATGGAATTATGGGTTACATACGAAAATTATATTAACAGGAGTACATGATTACAGTTGCAATGCTAGGCTCCAGCTCGGTTTTCAAACCACTGTCCCTGGTTGCACTTCCTGCAACCATCAGATTATTTACTCCGCTTGCCTCAGTAAGACTTCTCCGGAGAGCTCTCCTTCACTTACTCAAAGTTATTTTCTCGGTTTTGTCGAAGTTCTATTTATTTATTTCGATTTGTAGAGCACTGTCCTTGGTTCACAGGTAGACTTAGTCTAGATTAGTGTTTATTGGGTAAGTGTTTTGGTTCCTTATCAGTTTTTCTCAACTGAGAAGGAACCGATATTTCTCTTTTATTTCCGGAGGTAAATCTCAGTATTATTGCCTATTTTGACTTATAAGCAGGGCCCCTACTTTTCTGCTGCACAGTGGGACCAAGTTCTGCGGCAAGACTACCATTTGCCACAGAACTTCTGCGGTGGTGGTTTGTAATTTCTGCGGAAGTTCTGCGGCACTAACAAACTACCACATCACAGTGTCAGCTTGTCATCCTGACTTCACTTTCATGGCAGTGGTTATAGCAATCAGGATGGTGGAAAGCACAGTAACACTAGTTCAAAAAATAACAGACTTATAAAAATAATTTTATGCCTAAAAAAGCAAAACAAATGTCTCTCCCTTAAGGTCCTAGCCTGTTACATAAATGACATATGCAGAGGGGATCTTATGTGATAAATAAGGTATTTCTATATGCATGCTATCTATCCCACTGATGAGGTTTCCACTGTCTATCACTTATATATTTATATGCAATCTGTAACATACATACAAATGTGTGTGTGTGGTGAGAGAGACAGAGATACTGTATCTGTGTGTGTGTATATATATATATATATATATACATCTTTTTTTTTTATTTCCATGAACTTGCATCCTCATTCATACAGGTCCCATTGGAAATGGAATAGCAGAGTTATTGCAAAACTAATTTTTCATGTCAACCTGCTTACCCTGACACACTGCGTAACACTATCAGGCCATGACATGCATGTGAAACAATTGTGAAATAGAGCTCTCCAGCCCATCACAATGTGTCCACCGTGTGACAGAACACTGCACCATACCTTCCCAGGCTCTGAGCAGTGATGTGTTCCACGAATCCTTGTGCTGCCCAGCCAGCTCCCAGAGATAATCTCTGAATCTGAGTTGCCAGCATGGAAACACAGCATGCTACTGTCTGGCCCAGCAGCTGTCCCTGCACACAACATTTCTCCATAACTTTTAGGTGATTCTATCAACCAATGACACTATGTAATCAATAACCTTGGCAAAAATGCGTACAGTGCAATTATTTATTTAACAGGTCTAGCCTTTCAGCAGGACGACACATTATTATATTCCTCGTTTCTGGGCATAATTACTTTATTTTTCTTAAAAATGACAGTTAAATTAATTTTACCAGTTATTCATTTCAGATGGCATCTCTATACCTTAAAGGCACAAATAGGTTTGTACAAAGTGAGGTATGGACTTAACAGGTCTGTGCTATTGACAATGTTTTGTTTAAGTTGGCCCTAGCACAATAATGTAAGACTGAAAATTGTATTAGGCTGTAGTGCAGGTTGAACAAATATCACCATGCATGATGTGCTGTGCCACCATCTCTGGCAGTGGGAGCTGTGGTAGATAAGTGACTGTTCATTTCTGTTGCAGAATGCAGCCATTTCGTTAGCTATGTATGATGGTATATAGCAATGATAACATTACATTCTGAGCATATAGGGGGGTTTAGGATATAAAAAGAGGGGAAGGGAATCAGATTCTATGGATAAACAGAAATATTAATAAAAAATCACCAAGAAAAGTGAATTCTGTGGCACCGCAGAAGTTCTGCGGTAGATTGCAAGTTCTGCACAAAATTCTGCGGCCGCAGAATTCTAGGAGCCTTGCTTATAAGGTAAGTTGGATCATCTTTAGTTAAATTTTACAGAGGTAAATCTCAGTTGTTCAGTTTTAACCAACCGAAAAAGAAAAAAAGGATTTAAAAAGGTGTTTTTGGCTAACTGTCACAGGCCAAGAAAAGAATGGTCCCTACAGGTTTCTAACATTGCACTGCGTGTGGGAAACTGTTCGCTAAAGCAGATTCTCATTTGATTTGTGTTTTTTGTTTGGGGTTTGACCACCTCAGAGAGGACTGTGATATTTGTAAGAACTTTCCGCAGTTGACGCTTGAGAAGGAACTTAAATGACCGCAGGAAAAGATGTCTGAGAAAGCTGCTGACCCGGCTACAGACAAACCAGCTACCAGCCATAAGGAACCGGAGGAACAGCCCTCTGACAAGGAAAAAACGGCCTGCGGATACTGCCACTGAACCGGCAACCGCAGGGAAAAGAAAGAAAAAGGAAAAACATACAGCGCATGAACCATAACCGAAAAAGACATTGGTTCCAACTGCTGAAGAGAGAACAAATGCTATAAAAATTATACAATCGCTTTAACCGAGTACCCCGGTTCCAGTTGAGAGATGGTTGCAGTCACAAACCTCCGGTTCTTCCTTGGTTCCCAGTTCATTGGAACAAGATGCAGAACCTTTTGGAGAGGATGAGGATGAAGATGAGGATGAGGACTATGGAGAGCCAATTGAACCAGATATCTCTCCTGATCCCCACCATCCTGATTCCCCTGACAAGGGATCTGAGGACTATACATCCTACTTTGCTTTCATGAAGCAAGTGGCCCAAACCCTGGACCTCCCCACTCAGGAGTCCACCGATGAGGAGGAAGAACAGGACTATATGGAGATGATGGACGTTCCACTCTCTAAAAGACTACTGCTTCCCATCCATAAGTCCTTGAAGAAACAGGTGAATGAAATATTGCAGACACCCACTTCTGTGCCACCTGTGGATAGAAAACTGGACAAAAATATTGGGTTGTTAAGGGAGGAGCAGAATTCCTCTTTGGGCATCAAAGCCATGAAGAAGTGGTGCAGGCTGCAGCTTGTGATAAATCTGGCAAACCCCTGGCATCACACCCTCCAGACAAGGACTCCAGAAAAACAGATTCTATAGCTAAGAAAGTTTATCTGGGATCCTCTCTGACCATCAGACAAGCCTCCTATATGGCCTATGTCGCAAGATATCAGAAGACACTATGGAATACTGTTCTGGACATAAAATCTGTCCCAGGCCCCCATGGCAGCAGATTTAGAAGAGGCTGCTAAAAGGGGCATAGAAGCATCTAAAGCCCAGTTTAGGATGGCAGTGGACAATAATGACACTGCTGCCAGACAGATGATTGCTTCTGTGTCACTCAGAAGATTTGCTTGGCTCAGAACTACTAATCTGACCCAAGACACACAATCAAAGGCCTTGGATTTTACATGTTAGCTTACATCTCTGTTTGGGAGCAAACAGAGGCTTACATGAAGAAAATGGATGATTACAAAACAGCCTACAAATGTGCTGCTACCAAAGAAAGGGCAGCTACACCCCAGAAGCACAAAGCTGGGGGGCGGAGGTGGGGGCCATTATAAGCCATTCTTTCAGCCTCAGGCTTTTCTCCAGTATCAATAGCAGAGGGGGTATTTCAGGGGCAGGGGCAGGAGAGGCAGCAGCCATACTAGCCCCAGCACCCAGGCAACAGCCCAGGCCAAGCAGACAACCTGAGGTGTATGCTTGGGTCACCTCCCCAACTCCAGTAGGGGCAGGCTGGCCCACTACCTCCAAGAATGGCAATCCATCAACACGGACAAGTGGGTCTTGGAGGTAGTGGGCCAGGGCCTAGCTCTCAGCTTCAAGTTTATGCCAAAGCTGAGGCAAGGGTTTTAGACCCTCTACACCATCAGAAAGAACCCTGTTAGAAGGGGAAATATCCAATCTCTTGTCTCAAAAAGGCAGTAGAACCAGTTCCCCAGGAACAAAGGGGAAAAGGCCTTTACTCAAGATACTTCCTCACAACAAAGAAAACTGAGGAGTGGCGACCCATACTGGATCTCAAGCACCTAAACAGACATTTGTTGAAGCCAAAGTTCAAAATGGTGACTCTGGCAATAATCCTCACAACTCTAAGGCAAGGGGATTGGCTGGCATCTCTGGACCTGAAGGATGCTTACTTCCACATTCCCATCAGGCAGTCCCACAGAAAATATCTCAGATTCAGACTGCCATCAGGCCATTATCAGTTCAAGGCAATGCCTTTCGGACTGTCTTCTGCTCCAAGGGTGTTCACAAAGTGCTTAGTTGTGGTGGTGGCACACCTAAGGAGGCAGGGCGTGGCAGTGTTCCCCTACCTGGATGACTGGCTAGTCATAGGGCAATCACCACAACAGGTCAGGGAAGCCTGGCAGTCACTCAGTGCCTTCTGCATTCACTAGGGTTAATAGTCAACCTGGAAAATCTGTGTTAGAACCAGTACAGCTCCTGGAATTCATAGGAGCTGAACTGGACACTGTAAGAGGAAAGGCATTTCTTCCACAGACAAGAGTTAACAGTCTGATACAGTTGGCAAGTACCTTCAAACTACACAGCCTAAGGCCCGCAAGGCACTTCCTACAGTTGCTGGGTCACATGGCACCTTCCACAGCAACAGTGTCAGAAGCAAGGTTCCAAATGAAATATATTCAGTGTCATCTCAAGCTGCACTGGCACCAAAAAAGAGACTCACTGTCAAAACTGGTGCCAGTCATAGGAACACTCCTTCAGGCACTTCAGTGGTGGCTGGAAAGAGACAACCTCAGACAGGGTGTACCATTCCTACAGGTAACCCCCTCCTTGATGCTAACCACAGATGCTTCCCTTCTGGGATGGGGAGCACATCTGGAGGAGTACACTGCTCATGGCTCAAGCAGGAGTCACTGTTGCACATAAATCTGCTAGAGCTCAGAGCAGTCTTCCTGGGTATCCAGTCCTTCACCAGTATATTGCAGGAAAAAGTGGTGCAGGTCAGGACAGACAACACAACCACTATGTACTACATAAACAAACAGGGAGACACAAGGTCAACTCCCCTGTGCACAGAGGCCATGAAAATTTGGAGTCTGGCATACTCCCTGGGGATTTCCCTTTCAGCAGTCTACCTACCACGGAAGGACAATGTCTTGGCAGATGCTCTCAGCAGAATCACCCAGAACCACCACGAGTGGTCTCTAAACAAGCAGGTGTTGCAGATTGTTTTCAAAAGGTGGGGCACTCCAGAGGTAGACCTCTTTGCAGCCCCAGACAACAATCAGCTGCCTCAGTTTTGCTGCAGACCTCCTGTGAGGGGCACAGTCCCTCTGGATGCACTACTGTTGGATTGGACAGGGAAGTTCCTGTATGCCTTCCCTCCATTTCCACTGTTGCTAAGAGTCCTGAACAAGCTCAGATCCCAGTCAGCGACAATGATCCTCATTGCTCCAGACTGGGCCAAGCAGCCCTGGTACTCCCTGATTCTGGCTCTGTCTGTGACTAAGCCGATAAACTTCCCCAGGAAATACAACTTATTGACCTCCTCCTAGGGCAGGATCCTATACCCCAACCTCCAGTCCCTCAGGCTCAAGGCCTGGATCTTTAGGACCTAGAGTATGCTAACTTACATCTCTCGGAAGGGGTCTTGGAGGTCCTCAGGGTTTCTAGAAAACTTTCCACTAGGAAGACCTACACATCCAAGTTGAAAAGTTTCTCCATTTGGTGCCAGAGTAAGAATATGGATCACACTCAGGCGGGTTTGCCAGTTGTCCTGGATTACCTGACCCACCTTCATTCCCTTGGTCTAAGACCATCTACTCTGAAAGTGCACTTGGCAGCTGTCTCTGCTTATTTGTGAGCAGACAAGGCATCATCCCTGACTTCAAACCCAGTAATCAGAAAGTTCTTCAAGGGGCTGTTGCATTTGCACCCCCCACACAGGAATCCCACCTCAGTGTGGGATCTCAACATATGTATTGCACAGCTCATGCAGCAACCTTTTGAGCCTATGTCCTTGGCAGAGCTCAAGTATGTAACCTGGAAAGCCGTGTTCCTGGTGGCAGTTATCTCTACCAGGAGGATTAGTGAGCTCCAGGCTTTATCCATGGAGACTGACTACATTGCATTTCACAGAGACAAAGTTGTCCTCAGGACTAACAAGAAATTTCTCCCTAAGATGGTATCTGATTCCACCTTAATCAGTCCATTACACTGCCGGTCTTTTTCACTGACCATTCCACTTCAGGGGAACGTAGACTGCATAGCCTAGATGTTAAGAGAGCTATCAGCTGCTACCTGGACCACACAAAGGGTCACAGGGGGACAGTACCCAACTCTTCTTGACCTATGGAGAAGTGGGAAAAGGTAAACCAGCCACAGCCATTGCATGGTGGATTGTTGCCTGCATCCAGTTTTGCTATGGCAAGGTGGGCAAACAGCTTCCAATGGGTCTCAGGGCCCATTCTACTAGAGGAACAGCTGCTTCCATAGCAGCTTCAAGAGACATTCCTCTGCTGGAAATCTGTAGAGCAGCATCCTGGAAAACTGTTCACACATTCACAAAGCACTACTGCTTGGATACCCAGGCTAGAATTGATGCCAGGTTTGGCACAGCAGTACTGCAGAGCCTGTTTCCTATAGGTTCTCTGCCCACCTCCAGCAGTACTGCTTGGGTGGTCTGCATTTGTCAAAATACAATAAGATTTCCTGGGGCTTGAAGAAAACATTACTTACCATAGTAATCTTGTTTCTTCCAAGGGAATATTACTGTATTCTGAGCTCCCACCCTACCTCTCCTACTAGAACCTAGTGGGCACTGCAAGTCAGCTGTCCATATCCTATGGCAAATCTGTTGGTATAACTGTTGTTTTTTTGGGCATCTGTGACTTGAGTCTTAGAGATGCCCTGCTGTTTGAAAGGGGGGTTGGTCTGAAGAGGGGCTTTATTTTAGAAACATAGAAACACAGAAACATAGACTTTGACGGCAGATGAGGATCACTTGGCCCACCTAGTCTGCCCATTTCCCTACCTATTGGATAAGCTGCAGATCATAGTTAACCAACAGCCTATTTCTTCCTACCCCCCCAAGAATTGCCTTATGTCTGTCCCATGCATTCTTGAATTCTCCCACAGTTTTGGACCCCGCAACCTACTCAGGAAGGTGCTTCCATGCGTCCACTACCCTCTCTGTGAAAAAATACTTCTTCACATTACCCCTAAGCCGTCTCCCCTCTATCTTCAAATTCTGTCCCCTTGTTCTTGCATATCTCTTTTTCTGAAAGATGCTACCCTCTTGGACTTTGTTGATTCCACTGAAGTGCTTAAATGTTTCTATCATGTCCCCTCTCTCCCTCCTTACCTCAAGGGTATACATATTAAGCTCCTTTAGTCTCTCCTCATATGGCTTCTCTTGCAGACCCTGCACCACTTTAGTTGCCCTCCTCTGGACTGCCTCCATCCTGTCTATGTCCTTGCAGAGATGGGGTCTCCAGAACTGGACGCAGTACTCCAGATGGGGTCTCACCAACTGTCTATACAGAGGGATAACAACTTCCTTTTTTCTGCTGGTGATGCCTCTCCCTATACATCCCAGTATCCCCCCAGCCCTTCCTACTGCCTTCTCATATTGCTTGACAACCTTAAGGTCATCTGATATGATTACACCCAGGTAATTTTTTTCTATTAGAATAGCTTAGTTAGTTTGTTTTAGCTTATGCATGCTTCATAAGAATCTCATGGTTGCAGGAAATGCAACCAGGGACAGTGGTTTGAAAACCGAGCTCAAGCCTAGCATTCCACTATTTGCATAGGTTCTATTAACCATTTCAGCTCTGGGGCAGTCCGATGGTGAGACCATGCTGCATTTGCCAGAATACAGTAAGATTCCCTTGGAAGAAACAAGATCACTATGATAAGTAACGTTTTCTTCTCACTCCGCAACGTATCATTCATACCGGTCAGCAAATCATTTGTTTGTTTTTTTCTTCAAACTATTTTACACCCCTGGCACTGGACACTGAGGCATCTCTCCAGTGAACCATGGGGTACATGCTTCCACTGCCCACCTGAACCCTTGCCTGACCGGGAAATTGGGTATGCTGGGTCTTCCCCCACCCCAGCCCCATGGGGGGGCGTAGGACCACAGAGAGCTGAATCGGGTTTGGGCTGGCATTGAACATGTGGGAATGTGCACAGGGCTCCACTTTTGGCTCCCTGGAGCCCAGGGTTTTTCCTTTGTTCTCCCCCCGATGCAGGATATGCAATGCCATCTGCACGAGATGTGAGCGCTCCCACCCACACCGCATGATGGCTGCCTGACATCTCCCTTGCACAGCCCCTCAGCTGTTGTGCCCCCCAGTCTCCACCTGGGGCCACTCACGCCAGGGGACAGGAACCCCCCCTCCCTCCCAGGAGAGGACAGCAGTTGGACAGATGCTAAATCCTACTCCTCCCGACTGAGTCCTGGTACCCAAGGTTGCTCCCAAACCCGGCTCGCCATCGTGGCGTGAGGTGTGGTGTCCAGTGCCTCAACCCTCAGCACCATCGGGCTGGTCTAGCAAATCACTCATTTGTAATGCATGCTTTTTATCCTGCTGCAACCTCTCATGGTCCTCTCTTAACTTCACAAGCTCCTTTTCCTATCATGTACAGTACAATGCAGTTCACTTTGAGCCTCTTTTCGGACCTTCTGTATTTCTTGTTCCAGCTGTCTCTGCTGCTTGCCCATTTCTTGGGACTTGGGGCCCAGTTCCTTTTTCAGAGCTAGGACCTCTGTTCTCAGTGCCTGTAGTGCAGCAAACAGGGTGACAACCATTAAACCCTTCTGGTCATGCTTTTTAGCCATAGGTCTGGTCTCCGATTACAGCATGCACACATACTGTATCAGATGACCATGCAACTTTGCCTCCAGCACGAAATCACCCCAGCCTCCATGGGAGGCTAGAAAGTTTGAGATGTCGGGGCCAGCCCAGTGGCACTGAGGGTTGAGGCACTAGACGCCACACCTCGTGCCTCGCTGGCGACCTGAGTTCAGGAATGGACTCTGGTCATTTGGGGGTTGGCCGGGGGAGGTAAGGATTGAGTGTCCAGAGGACTGCTGTCCTTCTTCAGGGAGGGGGGGTTTGTGCTGCATGCGTCAGAACAACAAGAGGGGTTTGGCCCCCGCCCAGGGTGCTTGGCTGCCTTCGTGGAGATGGAGACAGCTGCTGCACCCATTGCACAAGCAAGAAAAACAGAGGAAAATACTGGGACCTGGCAGGACCCACGATGGCCCGATGTGCTGGAGGATGCACCCCTTTGAGGGGGGGAGTCATAGCCCCTGCCAGGGTCCATGGAGGTGGTGACAAAATAATGTCATGATAAAAAAGAAGAAAGTTTGAGATGTCTAACTTCAGCTCTGTGCTGATGGCCATTTTGGGAGGTTCATTTCTACTAGCACTAGCCGGGAGCACAGACCAATACCACGGTTGAACGAGGGGGCGTAGGCTCAGACACCTTCGCAATCCCAGTCCCATTCATCATGCAGAGAGCCTGAAAGATCATCTGCAAAAGTTGAACTGGTGGCATAGGCTGGAGCGTCTTTGTGTTTTCCGTGCCCGTTCTTCTGAACACCTTTTTAGGTACTGGTTCAGTTCTGTCCAATCAGGTCCTGCCACGGTCGTCAATTTGTTGCCTGGGTCTGGCAGGGATCTGACCCGATGGCAAAACAAAACCCAGAAACAGGTGTTGCAGAATACAAGTTTATTACCCAGCACATATAAAAAGAACAGCTTACCATAGCAGGGAGTCCGGAACCTCTGGAAACCTGGGAAATCATGCATGAAAAAACTTAGGGAATAAAGCTCTTACATAAAGTTATATACTCAGAGATAAGAAAGTCCGTTACCTGGGTAATGTCTCATCTGCCTAGCAATAAAGTGTTTTCATTGTTGGACTAAGTGGGCAGCTCACACCCAAAACCATTAGATTTTGCACATACACATAGATAAGCAATTATGCTGAGCAGCACTACTTTTGGGTTACAGTAAAGCAACTCAGTGATTATGCTGATCATTGCATTATAGCTAATAACAGTAGGTGGCGCACTAAGACCACAAATATAAAACTGTATAATATATCATAGGAAGCATGAGTAAATACTGATTTCCCTTATACTGTAAGATGAGGTCCACATGTGGGATTATAGGTCAGGCAGGTCTACAAGTGAATGCAGTAATGTAGGTCTTAGTGTGGGACTAGAAAGTGTTTTGTTTCTGCAAACTATCTGCTTAAACCATTTTTATTTTGCATTCCCTGGTGTGTTTTATCCCTGTTGTGTTTTACCATACATTTAGTTTATATATTTAATATTTTCTGTGACTGTACAGTGTTACATGCTACAGATAACATCCATTTCTGTTGAGTAGTATGGTGTTCTACTAACAAAGAGCACAATTACCAAGTATAAAAGCAGTCTGTGTCTTACACAGAGAGTTGAGGTTTCTCGGAGTGACCAATTGTGTGGTTCTGTTGCTTAAAATAAAGACTTTACACTGGGTCAGCGTGGCTGGTGGTGGGGTGGGAACGGGATCGAGATATCCTAATGGCAATGTGGTGGCAGAGAAGAGCAAGTAGCTGTTTGGACATCTGGTCACACTTGTGTGTGAGCTCCTGACAGTGCCACTGGCAGCACTATGCCAAGCTGCTACTTGGTCCACAGTCCACACCCTCATATCTCTTTATTGCCTGGACACATAGCATGAGGATACTAGATCTGAGATTTCTGTACTTCAGAATGCATTCTCAAAGTAAACCACCAACCCTCCTACTCAGGGTACTTCTTGGAGTCTACATAATTTGGACTGACTATCCTAATTCATGTAGTTAGAAGGAAGTGTTACTCACCCTGTAGTAACAATTTGTCTTCTAATCAGGGTGGGAGAAATCAGGTAGCCAGGTGGTCCATGGCTAATTAAAAAACTGGTTTGGCTACCATATTTTGAAAATTATTGGCCAACTTGGCTACTTGCCTAAAAAGTGATTTTTGAACCCTTAAAAAGGATGGCCATTACAAATATTAGTTTGCCTAACAGATTTTGAAAGCTAGTGGCCAAACTGACCACCAGCTCACAAACTGATTTGTCCCATCCTGCTTCTAATGGATTAGAACAGCCACTGAACTTTGCTTCCCTGCCTCCCCTTTTTAGGATAAGGTAACCAGGTTCTTCAGAACCAGTTACTGTTTTACTGCTTGAGCGTTTAATGATTGATGTTGCTTGTTCTGTGTCATTAAAAACTCTTCTTTTTTTGGAAATTTCCTTATATATTATTAGTGGGGATTTACTCGGCCAATTGGTCGTGGTGATAGATATGTTCTTTTTCTCTGAATTTTCTCCTATTTTATGTCTAATCCCCGGGATCTTCCAGGCTGCATGCTATGGACATATTTCACATTATGTTATTAGACCATGTTTGTTATTCCCCCCCCATGTTGTATAGATTGCGATGACTTCCCCTTGTGTTTGGTATATGTCTCTCAATTTTTAATGTTAAATGGTATCTGGATTCACCTGTTGATTTATGTTTTTGTAAGTACATCTTGCAAAAGTCAATAAATAAATAACACAAAAAGAAAACACTTCTTTTTTTAATCTGAAATTTTATATTACTATAATTGGCATATATTTTCAAATTAGGTAGTGAGTCTCCCGGCCCCTTAAGTTCAAGGGCACCATTCCTCATGGAGATGTTGTATAAGTTGTGCTGGCTATTCTAAACCATCAAAAGAAAAATTGTCACTAAAATGACTAACTTTTAAAACCTTTTCCAAATGGAAAGGTTTAATGTACTATGAACAATCAAGTTCTCATCAGCCAGTCTAGCATAAGCTTCTAAGGTATCATTTTGAAAGACTTAAATTCGAAATACTGAGTGTCAGAATCGTGAAACTGATTGCCCGAAACTCAGAATCCCAGCAGTTGGTAATTGCCTGCGGTGGAGTTTGTCATCTGAAGTGTGGGGGACAAGCCCCCTGAAACATGGGCAATTACCGAGTGTCAGGATTCCAAGTTTTGGGCAATCAGTTTTGGGATCCTGACACTCGGTATTTCGAATGTCGGTCTTTCATCATATATCCGCTTCTAAGGCCCTACCTGATAGAAATTAGGCTAGATTATGAGCCCTGATACTGAACTCCAGTTAATGTGTTCTACACAAGCTTTTGAAGGACTTAAGAAATTAATCTTTGCATTCCCCCTCAGCACATCTGGGCCACAGCATAGGTTTAAATTTAACTCCCATCTGTGGTGATCCATTTATGTCCTTCACTTACCTCTCAGAAACACACTGCTAACCCAGTCTCTTTAGATCTGAAAACTGATGTTGTCTTTTTTCTCCTCTGTCTCAAAACACATCTTCTTTTCCTTGATCTGGTGATGTTTTTCTGTTTCCTCCTTTCATGATGCATCATGTAACTTTTTCTTTTATTTGCATAACCTTTTAACTACATAAGTAATGATTTTCATTTCATGCTTGTAAAATGTTACTCCCACCTTGAAGGTTTGCCAAATAAATGGGAAGGCTGTAAGCCTGAGGTTCGATTGGGTGGAGCAACTACGTCATTCTCCCGTCAGGCTTTATAAAGTAGCTCACCCTGGGCCTTCCCAGGATTCGTTTCTTTTTGCTGCTGGAGGCGCTGCTCTCCTCCACCTCTCTGGACTCGTGCTATGTTTTCCCTCGTCTCTGCTGCCTCCGTCTGCCCGTTTGTTCTTCTCCACCTGCTTGTCTCATTTCATCTTGCCTGCTATCCCTCTCACAGCTAATGCTGCTTCAGTCCATTGGCCCTTCTCCGTTGGTGCTTTGAAGACTCCTTGCCCTCTGCTCACCTGCCTCCCACCTCCCACTGTCATTTCCCCTCTTCTGCTGCCGCTTGTCGGCTTTGTCCCCCCTTTTCATTGCCCCTGCTTCTGGTGTGATCCCTGGGCTCTCTCCATCAGCTGCATTCACCCGCTAGGGGCCAGTGAGTGGGAGCGCCTCTGTTTTATCTCTCCTCCTGTATTCTCTTCTTGCTCATTACCTGGGAGACTTTTGTCTCGGCTACAGATTACATGCCCTTCCTCTCCTCCCATTTGCTGCTTTGGTGGCCAGCTTTTCCCATTCCATTGGCCCAGTTCTGGCTGTCCCCCATGGGGTCCCATTCTGCCCGTTTGTGCCATTTTCGGTGGCTCCATCTCCTTACTCTAGCCCGTCCCTCTGGCTTTTGTCTCAACATTGCATGCTCTGCTCTGCCTATGAATCCCTTAGTCACCTCTGCTCAGCACTACCCCTCGCTCTGTGCTGGTTTCATAACTCTTGGTATAGGACTTGTGGCAGCCTTTTGCCGTAGCTGTGTCCCTCCAGGTATATTGAATTGTTTGTGTGTGATTTTAACTGTTTTTCCTCTATTGCCATGCTTTGCTCACTTTCTGGGATACATCTGCACCTTGAAAGTCCATATGGGGCATGCATCAATCTTTTGCATCTGTGTCATTTTGTATGCTTCACGTTCAGTCACCTTTTTGGGGGTCTACTAGTCCTGCTGCATGAGTGCAGTAGCATCATGTTTGTGATGTAAGTCTTTGACACCCCAGCCCTCTGTTTCTGTCACTGAGTTTAACCGCACCATGTCACACTGGCTCTGGTGGGTTTCACGAGCCATGCACTTACAGCACGGTCTGTGGTTGCCAAGCAGTAGTCAATGGATGCACAGTGCTTCATTTTAGAGCCCAGCTAGGCATGCGGTATTGATGTGCACAAAGCCCTCATTCATAAGCATTGTGCCTCTTACAGTTTTATTTCATGGCGCTTTTCCTGAGAGCAGAATGTTCCACAGCTCTCAGATATTGGTTTGTCTCCCAGATTATGCTGTTTCTGCACTCACTGCCAGCTACTACATTCAATCAATGTTATTCTGCTGCACACATCATTATAATGTAGTTCCATGGATTCCAAGGATGGTCATTCATGAAGGTACTGTCTCAAAGTTTCTGCGCCAAACTCGCTTCCCCTGCACTTCACTCACATACCTATCATGGCTCCTATGCCACCTCATTGAACCGCGGCCCTACCGCCATGTGTATTCAGGTTCATGACTTCATTAAGTATTCCCTCATCCATACCATCCCTGCTCAGCCATCTGGATTCAATCCACTCATGGCGCCACTCCTCATCGTCCATTGTCCATTTGCTCAGTGACCTGCGGCCCTCCTGCTGCATGTCTCAGGTTCCTGGCTCCTTATCTCTTGCCAGCTGCCTTTTCTCATACTGCCCATCAGGATTCAGTCCACTCATGGCATCCCTCCTCATTGTCCATCGTCCATTGCTTCCCTGCTGCCTCGATTCGATTCTATCTCCACTAAAGGCCATGCCTTCCTGTCCATCTCCCTTTGATGAGGGCTAGCTGACTGCTCTCCACCATCAGCTGAAGTTCCTTTCCTCATTCTCAGTCTTCTCAAGTTGGACGGCTGCACTCCTGCGGCGATCATCATCAGTCTTCTTCATCCTCAGTCTTCTCATGAGTGCATCTGGATACCTTTTGCTCCTCTGACTTCTTCATGGATCTACTCCTTCCCATCGACTCCTTGGAGTACCCTTCTCAGATCCCTGCTGCCTCATGTTCCTTCTTTGATCTGTGCTTCTTTTGGGGGGTTTTCTCTATCCGGTCAACATCTTCCCTACTCTTATCCTTCTTTTTAATGACATACATTCTTAAATCAAACATCATCAGCCTGGAGGGAAGGCAGCCTAGGCCTTGGATCCCCAGAGGTTTCCTCCTTAAAGAGGATTTTTCCTCTCCTCCGTGCCAGTGGTCATAATATTAGTTAGAGTTAGTGCTTCCTTAGGTTAATGTGCTGTCTTAGGTTAATTAGTTAGATTCCGCTGTTGGATGGAGGCAGATGGTGGCCCCAGCTTTCCCCTCTCTCCTTAGGAAGTCCGCCTTCATCATCTTCTCAGAATTCATTCATTCATCATCCTCGCCTCTTCGATGCTTGACACCCAATTGGGTATTCTTTTTGGGCTTCTTCCTAAGCCACCTTTAGCCGATGGACTCATTTCCGTGGCCCCTATGGGGGGGACCCTCCTCTAGTGTTCTTCTCATTGTAACCTTAATAGGATAGTATATCCCAAGGATAGAGAGGCGGAAAGCCACAACATAAATCAAATCCATTCCATAAGTCAAGTCACACCAGCATCATCTCATCCAGTTGCGTAAGCACAATCGAATGGGAAGGCTGTAAGCCTGAGGTTCGATTGGGTGGAGCAACTACATCATTCCCCCATCAGGCTTTATAAAGTAGCTCACCCTGGGCCTTCCCAGGATTCATTTCTTTTTGACCCACCATTCACCCCTCCTCCTCCATCTCTCTCTTAGCCATGGGCTTCTTCCTAAGCTACCTTTAGCAGATGGAATCATTCCCGTGGCACCTATGGGGAGGGAACCCTCCTCTAGGGTTCCTTGTGTCATAACCCTAACAGGGTGGTATATCCCACGAATAGAGAGGCAGAAAGCCACAACATAAATCAAATCCACACCGTAAGTCAAGTCACACAAGCATTATCTCATCCAGTTGCGCAAGTACAGTCGAACCAATCTTAGTTTTCTCCAGCTCGAACTGGCATTTGCTTGTCTTGCTCTGCAGTTACAGAATCTTTTTAGTTGACTTGCAGCTTGGCGAGCAGCAGATAAAACTTTAATGCCTCTATTTCTCTGCTCATCATTTCTCATTTGCACAAATGTTACAGAATGCCTGAATCTTATGAGCCCTCTTTGCACAGCCTCTGCTTATGCAGAAAGTTTCCAGTCCCTCTGGGCAGCCACCAAATATGTGACATTTTTCTCTGCAGGTTGTTCAGTCTAAGCTGGGCATGTTCTTTCTTTTTTATGTTTGACGTGTACACATGTGCAGTGAACATTTTGTTAGCAGAGTGGGTTTTGAGGGGTGTGATACTGTCAGTTCAATGCAGAGTGGTCTGCAAGGGGCTCGTCAGTGTCACACCAGTCATCACACAGGCTGATCATGACACTGTTCTGGCTTGCTGGGTAGAAACTTCATGCAGTTCAAAGGAGAGAGCCAACTCAATCATAGGTGGCTCTTTTCTTTGATCTACATAATGCCACCCAGCAAATACAGCTGATCTGTTGTGATCAGCCTGCTGAAAACTGTCCCTCGTAGGTTGAATTATACCTTGTAAAAAAAAAAATTCATCGACGTCTGTTGCTGCTGCTTTCGTAACTGTCTCCCCCAAAGTCCTACCCAGGCATGTTAATGTTCTGGCACAGGGTTGCCCAATCCCCTGTGCCGGCTGCCACCCCCCACCCTTCCCATTTTGCTTCTGCAACACTGGGGAGCCCACCCCCTGTGCTGCTAAACATAACACCCACACTGAGGGTGCCCAATCCCCAGTGTCAGTAACTGAAATAAAGAAAACTGTCCCTCATAGTTTTTTTTAAGTTATTTATTTATGCTCCCCTCGAGCCCTTGGCCAGTCATTCCTTCAGGCTGCCTCGGCCTACTGCTGACATGTCCCTTTGCCATCCACTACCCTTGTAGCCATGACCTGGATAACCCGACATATCCCTTCATTGGGAGCAACCGGGAGAAGAGAGTTGCCCGTAGGTATTCTGCATATCCTGGGCATGGTAGGGGCCAGCACAGACACCTCCAGACTTTGTGGCAAGGGAACCAGCCACCATCATCCAGTCAGCTGAACAGCTAATTTTCCAGTTTTTCCCTGACCCACCCACCACCCTCCAAAAGGTCTGGCCATGGCAGCATCCTGGGGATGGGGGTGTTCAATGACATGTCCAGGCCACACACCGCCAAGAACGGCAACCACTAGCCACCACCAGGAGCCAACAAACAGCGTTCCGGGACCTGCCCACCCCTCCAAGGAGGGAAGCATCCAAAGGATGCTCTAAACACCCTCCTTGCTGGACTCCGATCCTCATGTCCAGGTTCAGGGCATGAACCCATGCCACGTGAACACCCATCACTCTGCCCCATGGAGCTGGCTGTTTTTTTTTTTAAATACCCTGTAAAAAAGAAAACTGTTCATCGATGTCTGTTGCTGCCGCTGCCGTAACTGTTCCCCCCCCAAGCCCAACCCACACATGTTAATATTCCAGCACAAGGGTACACAATCCCCATTCCAGCTGCTACCCCCCACACCCTGGCTGTTTTGACAATGCTGCCAAAATATACCAACACTGGGGTGCTCACTCCCCAGTGTTGGTACCTGAAATAAAGAAAACTGACCCTCACCGATTTGTTTTTTAATATACCCTGTAAAAAAGAAAACTGTCCGTTGATGTCTGTTGCTGCCTCTGCTTTTATTGTCCCCCCACCTGAACCTCCCACTCAGCATCCACCACCCCACACACCCCCCCCAGGCCCTTACTTACCTACTGAAGGTCCAACGCCATAATCATCTGAACCATAGACATGTCTTCACTCTCCAATGCTGGACTGCTAAGTGAGGAAATCAGGTATGCGGTTCAGTGTATTTCAATGGGGAGTTGAACTTGTCATCATAATTTAGTCATTTTTGAATATTTTTGCCGCATGTTTTCAACATGCCTTTTTTGGCACCCCACCTCATGAACAATGGCAGTGAAATTAGGCAAATCTGTCCTAAGAGGTGATTTCATGGTGGCTGTGCAAAATTCACCTTTTGGGCAGGAGTTGAAAAATGTCTCCACCCTTGTTCGTGAGGTGGGGTCATAAGAAGGTTATGTTGAAAATCTGGGGTACAAATATTAAAAAACAACAAAGTTATGAGCCTACCTTGAAATTTACAAACACATGCTCATAACTTTGGTAATTTTCACTATTTTGACCCCAAATTTTCAACATATCCATTTCTTCACAGCACCTCATGAATGTGACAGCTGTCATTTCAAACCTCAGGAAATCTTACTGTATTCTGACTTCTGCAGTATGGTCTCACCATAAGACTGCCCTGGAGCCGAAATTGTTAATAGAACCTATGCTAATATGGAATGTTAGGCTTGAGCTCCGTTTTCAAACCACTGTCCCTGATAAACACTCTACAACCGTCAGATTCTTTACTCCGCTTGCCTAGTACAGATGCCTCAGACAGCCCTCCTTTGTCTTTCTTGAAGATTTTATTTTCTCATTTTTTCTGAAGTAAATTTTATTTCTATTCATTTTTAAAGCACTATCCTTGCGTTTACAGGTAGATTTGTCTAGATTTAGTGTTAATCTGATAAGTTTTTCAGTTTCTTCTCAGTTCTTTTAACTGGGAGGAAACCTATCATTTATTTGTACTTTTATAGTTTAATTTTGAAATTTAAAACCCTTTGGGACCGGTTATTTTATTGAAAGAGAAACAGGGGTAACTCTCGTTTTTTCTTGGTAGCTAAATCATTTGCAAAAAAAAGCGAGGAAGTTTGTTTTGTTGGGCCTACAAAAGACCTCTTTTTTTTTTTTTTGGCTGGATATGTCACTTCCTAAAAAAACAACCGGCTCAATGGGTTTTCAACATTGCACAGAGTGTGGGGAAACATTTGCTGAAGCCAATCCTCACTTGGTTTGTGTTGTCTGTCTGGGGTTTGACCACCTTCAGGCAGATTGTGAAATTTGCAAGAATTGTCCTCAGTCGACGCTTGATAGGCGATTGAACTGACTGAAGGAAAAAATGTCCGAGAAGGCTGCTGACCCAGCTGTGGACAAAGAATCCTCCTCCCAGAAGAAGAATCCAAAGGAACTGGTTGAACAACCCTCTGACCAGGGTGAAGGTTCCTTGGGGAAAAAAGAGAACCACAGTAACTACCTCTGAACCCGCAGGTTCTGCAAAAAGAAAAAAAAAGGAAAAGCACTTGGTCAAGGAACCGCAACCGACTGTCCCAGGCACTGCAAACCCGTACCACGGTCCCAGTTCAGTGGCCCGGTTCACAGCCCTTGGTTCAGCACCTTGGTTCTTCCTCAGTTCCTGGTTCACTGGAAACATTTACTGAGGTGCATGGGGAGGATGAGGAAGATGACAACGATGATGATGATTTTGGGGAACCTCCTGAATCAGAGGTCTCCCTGGATCCCCATCGTCCTGATTCCCTTGAGAAGGGAGCTGAAGATTTTACATCCCATTTTACTTTTATGAAGCAAGTGGCACAGACCCTGGACCTCTCCACCCAGGAATCCACAGAGGAGGAAGAGGAACCAGATTACATGGAAATGATGGATGTGCCAGCCCCAAAAAGACTTGCTGTTGCCTATCCATAATCCTTAAAAAGACAAGCTTCAAACATTTTACACATACCCACTTCCATTCCCCCAGTGGACAAGAGAATGGATAGAAAATACTGGGTGGCCAAGTCTGGGGCAGAATTTCTGTTCGGTCATCCCAGCCATGAAGGTGTAGTACAGGCTGCTGCATGTGATAAGGCAGGAATTCCCCTGGCATCACATCCACCAGAAAAGGATTCTAGAAGAATGGACTCCATTGCTAAGAAATCCTATTTTTGTGCCTATTTGGCCATCAGGCAGTCAACCGATATGGCTTATGTATCCAGATATCAAAAGAGTCTTTGGAACACTGTCTTGGAAATATCCAATGCTTGTCCTGGTCCCATGGTTTTGGACTTGTCCGAAGCTGCAAAAAGGGGCATAGAAGCTTCCAAGTGCCAGTTTCATATGGCAGTGGATGCAAACAACATTGCTGCCAGACAAACGGCAACCTCAGTGTCCCTCAGAAGATTTGCCTGGTTAAGGGCTACTAATTTGTCTCAGGACACATAGACTAAGGCACTGGACTTCCCTTGTGAGCCTACATCTCTCTTCAGAGAACAAACAGAGGCTTACATGAAGAAGATGGATGAGTATAAGGTGGCTTATAAGAGTGCTGCTGTCAAGGACAAGGCAGCAACACCTCAGAAGTACCAAGGGAAAGGTACTTTACCCTGTAAAAAACACATCTATCGATGTCTGTTGCTGCTGCTTGCGTAACTGTCCAACTCAAACTATAAAACCCACTATAGGCCTTTCTTCCAAGCCTAGGCATCACCAGCTTTCTAGCCACAGAGGGGATATTTTAGAGGCAGGGGCAGAAGGGGTGCAGGCTGGGCTGGCCTGAGTACCCAGCAAGTCACACAGACCAAACAGACCCCTGAGAGGTTTGTCAGGATTGTCTCCCCACTTCTAGTAGGAGGCAGGTTGAACCACTATCTCCAGACATGGGAATCCATCACCACAGACAAATGGGTCCTGGAGATAGTGGGCCAGGGTCTAACACTCAGCTTCAGATTTCTTCCCAAGCTGGGGGCAAGAGTTTTCAGACCTGCCAACCAAATAGAGGCAAATCTGTTGGACGAGGAAGTAGCAAAGTTGATCCTGGAAAAAGCAGTAGAGCCAGTTCCCTTAGCACAGTAGGGAAAAGGCCTCTACTCAAGATACTTCCTCATTCTAAAGAAAACAGGGGAGTGACGCCCATACTGGATCTCAGACACTAACAAACATTTGACAAAACCAAAGTTCAGAATGGTTACTCTTGCTACCATCCTTCCTACACTTTGACAGGGGGACTGGCTGGCATCCCTGGATCTAAAGGATGCTTACTTCCATATTTTCATCAGGCAATCACACAGAAAGTACCTCAGATTCAGATTGTCATCATGTCATTACCAGTTCAGGGCCATGCCTTTTGGCCTCACATCAGTTCTAAGAGTGTTCACCAAGTGTCTAGCCGTAGTGGTGGCACACCTAAGGAGACAAGGGGTTATAGTCTTCCCATACCTGGATGACTGGCTGGTGGTAGGTCATTCCCCTCAGCAGGTAAAACAAGCACTAACCATCACTCAGGATACCCTGGGTGCACTGGGTTTCCCTGGTAAACCAGAACAAGTCAGTTCTCACACCAGTTCAGCTCCTGGAGTTTATAGAGGCAGAACTGGATACTCTGAAAGGAAGAGCCTTCCTTTCTCAGGGAAGAATAGACAGCTTGGTTTAGCTGGCAGGCTCTTTTCAGCTTCATACCCCCAGACCAGCAAGGCATTTTCTCCAGCTGTTAGGACACATGGCCGCATCAACAGCAACAGTATCAGGATCAAGATTCCAGATGAGGGACATTCAGTTCCATCCTCAGGGCTCACTCGTCTCAGAAAAGAGACTCCCTGTCAAAAATGGTACCAGTCACAGGAACCCTCCTGCAAGCTATGCAATGGCGGCAGGAAAAAGCCAACCTCAGGGAAGGCATGCCTTTCTTCCAGTTCCCACCAGCAGCAGTTTTGATGGCGGATGCCTCCCTCCTAGGCTACTCCTCATAATACCTGGCTCCAGCAAGAGTCACTGCTTCACATAAACCTGCTGGAACTCAGGGCAGTTTATCTGGGTATTCAGTCCTTCGCCTCGACGCTGCAGGGTAAAGTGACTCAGGTCTGGACAAACAATACAACTACAATGTACTACACCAACAAGCAAGGGAGCAGAAAGTCCCGTGCACAGAAGCCATGAATGTATGGAACCTGGCTTATTCCCTGGGAATTTTCCTCTCAGCAGTCCATCTACCAGGGAAGGACAACATCTTAGCAGATGCCCTCGGCAGAGTCAACCAAAATCTTCACGAGTGGTCATTAAACAGGCAGATCCTGCAGGTTGTGTTCAAGAGGTGGGGCACCCAGAGGTGGAGCTCTTTGCAGCCCCAGACAATCACCAGCTGCAACTGTTTTGTTGCAGGTCTCCTGCATGGGGCACAGTGCCTCTGGATGCACTCCTGCTGGATTGGACAGGGAAGTTCCTGTATGCCTTCCCACCATTTCACTTGTTGCTCAGAGTACTGAACAAGCTCAGGGTCCAGCCGGCAACAATGATCCTAATTGCTCCAGACTGGGCCAGACAGCTTTGGTACTCACTGCTACTGACCTGTCGCTAGCCAGACCAATCTCACTGCCCAGGAGGCTCAACCTACTGACCTCCTCTCAGGGCAGAGTTTTGTACCCCAATCTACAGTCCCTCAGGCTCAGAGCATGGCTCTTGAGGACCTATAATATGCTGACCTGCACCTCTTGGAAGGGATGCTAAAGGTCCTCAGGGTGTCTAGAAAATCTGCTACCAGAAAGACTTATTCTTTCAGATGGAAGAGGTTTTCTATCTGGTGCAGGCAAAAACAAATAGTTCACCACCTGGCTGGACTACCAGTAGTCCTGGACTATCTGGCACACTTGCACACCCTGGGTCTTCAGCCATCCACTCTCAAGGTGCATTTAGCAGCTGTCTCTGCTTACCTTTCTGCTGGAAAAGGGGTATCCCTGGCTGCAAAGCAGGTATTCACAAAATGTTTCAAAGGTCTACTGCACTTGTATCCCCCTCACAGGGAACCCACCCTGCATGGGACCTTAACATATGCATAGGCCAGCTAATGCAGCCACCTTTTGACCCCATGTCCTCAGCAGAGTTTAAGTATGTGACATGGAAAACAGTGTTCCTGGTAGTCATCACCTCAGCCAGGAGGATCAGTGAGCTCCAGGCCTTGTTCACAGAGCAATGGACCAATGGGCTTGCACGGCATATACTGTCACCGCAGCGACTTGCTGACCATGAAGACCACCACAGCACCAGAAATTGGGCAAAATACACCTGTTGCGATGATAGGGACTGCTTCGTTGGGTGATTGCCCCCCCCCCGGTCCAACTCTGACTCGGAGTTAGAATCTTAGAGACTGGGGGTGTGGGGAGCAGAGCCCTCACAAGGGGGAGTTTGGGTGCAACTCCTTGATTGTGAGGGCTGATCCCATGGCTACAATGCTGACAGTCAGCATTGTAGCTGTCGCTGTAGGGATGTCGGCGCCAGCGCTGTCGAAGCGCTATAGGGTAGACCTTGCAGGGCTATACATGAGACAGTCACATATATGTGAATAACTTCATTCATCTCTTGTGACTGAATTAGTTATATGTTTGCAGCCCATTGGTCCACAGTGTGGACTAATGGGCTTACAGCACATACTGTAAGCTGTCATCCGGCGGGTGGCCGAGTGGTATGCAGGCGGGGTGCAGACACCCACCGATGGTGGGGGATCAGGGTGGGCAAGGGGTCCTGTGTGGTTGGGAGGGGTGGGGGTGCCACCGGATCACCAAGGAATGTTATTACGGATGTTTACTGGTGACTGGGGAACCGGGAGGAAGGGGGGTACCACTAGACTACCAGGGAATATTATTACGGACTTTTACTGGCAATCAGGGAAATGGGAGGGACGGGGATACCACTAGACTACCAGGGAATGTTTTCATGGACATTTACCGCAACTGGGGAAACGAGGAGGGAGGGGGGTACCACTAGACTACCAGGGAATGTTATTATGGACTTTTACCAGCGATCGGGGAAACGGGAGTGGGAGGTACCACTAGACTACCAAGGAATGTTTTTATGGACTTTTACCGGTGATCACAGAAATGGGGGGGGGTACCACTAGACTACCAGGGAGACATGGGTGCTTGGGGCGGGTGGCCACCCACGGCTGGCGGCTCCTGTGTTGTGCCCTGCAATATAGCAGCCCACCTGTGGGTGGCCAGGAGTTGTTCCTCCTATTCACAGGCTCAACTTTGAGCCCTCCCTATGCGGCGCAGTGCAGGGTTATGCCAGCATATGTGCCGCACACCTCAGGCTGAATATCGGGATGTGCCGCATATGCATGGGCATACCCCCTGCAGCTGTGCTGCACACATAATCATTGCTCCCCAGTGCATCAGGATTTGCGCTGTGCCTGGCAGCCTTTTCAATATCCCACCGGGGTGCAGTGCGGGGTTGTGCTAGTTGCACCATGAGCAACCCCTTTGAATATCTAGGCCGTGGTGTACAATCACCTTTTGCGCAGGATTTTAAAATGTTTTCTGCCTTTGTTCTTGATGTGGGCTCATAAGAAGGCTATGTTGAAAATTTGGGGTAAAATATGAGAAAACAACAAAGCTGTGAATCTACTTTGTAGTTTTTCAAAGCACACTCCTAAATGTGGTAATTTTCAATATTTTGACCAAAACTTTTAATATAGACATTTTTTTCACACCACCTCATGAATGTGACAGCTGTCATTTCTTAAACCTTACCCAAATGCGTTTTCACACTTGTGGCGCAAAATGATGTTTTGGCCATTGTTTTATAAATAACACCTGTCATACTCGGAAGGAGTGGTCATAAAAAGATTTTGTTGAAAACCTGGGTTAAAAATGTGAAATACAAACTAAGTTATGAGGAAATCAATAGTTCCACATTTACTCATAATTTCAGTTTTTGGCCCCTAATGTTCAACATATCTCTTGTGTTAACCCCCCTCTCTCCTGAACATGATAGGTGTCATTTTTCAAATCCCCTCCAAAACTTGTTTTCACAATTGCACAGCAAAATCACCTTTGAAATGAGATATTAAAAATTCCACCTGTCTTGATCATAAGATCAGGTCATAAAAAGACCATTGGACATTTAGGGTCAAAATATGGGAGACCATTTAAAAGTAGATATTGCCTCTCAGCTGAGCTATCCTGGGTTATTACAATCTAACAATGTGTAACAGCAGGACACTGCATCTTATCTGCTCTATCCTGGGTAAATATATAGTAAAAATGGGTACAAACAAGGCCCGGCACAACAGCAATACCAACGGCTAACATTTGGCATTGACAAATGCTTGTTTATGTTTCCCAACTGCACACATTCCCTGCACTCAACAGTGTAGTTAGCATGTCAGTCCTTGGATCATAGTTGCCACCAGCACTGTCTGTAATTCCAGCTATGAACTTACACTGGGCAATTATTTCACCTTGTAGTGAAGCTCTAAAACTGGATTGACTCTGTGTGTCACTTTAAAGATGGGTGAATCATCTCTGCTTTGTGGAGACGAAATTACATGCACTTAGATATTTCTTAGAAAATAAGAGTTGGTGAGAGCATTTTAAATTAAAACATATAGAATAGTGGATGGTTGACTATCCACAGCAAGGCTGTGTTTCCATCGAGGGAGCCGATGATGTCATAGAGACCTCGAGAGCGAAGCTCGAGAGGTCTCCATGGCATCATCAATTCCCGAGATGGAAACACAGACTTAGTTATGGATAGTCAACCATCCACTATTTTTTATAGTATATGGTTTCCCCCAAAATGGACAAGGTTCATACCTTGCGTTGACACTCCTGCACTGGTCCTCGCTTGAGTCCCCCAAGATACTGATCCCCTTCACTGTGGTTATGCTTTTCCGATCACGTCCCCGAATACAGTGTTCCCGCTCTACTTTCATGTAACTGTGCCAGAGATTTAAAAAAAAAAAAAACAGCAAATTGAGAGTTTGGATACACGGAACCAATTATGGCAGTCCATGTCCAAACTGTCTGCTCGCCTGACCGCTCGCTAAGTGAATGCGCCATTTTAGAATGTATTTTTTTAATCACTGCCTGTTTCCACCAATCAGGTAGGAGCTCAAGGGCCAAAAGTTATTGTACTATCGATGTGATGTCAGAACGATAGTACAACAACTTTTTTGACCTTTGAACTGTCCTACAACAGGATTTGGAAAACCATTGTTTTCCATTAACAATAAACCCTAACCATATACTATAAATGATTTATTTCAATGTTAGGTGGATCATCAGCATTTATTTCCACTTTGGTTTGGTCACAAAGGAGCTCTTAACCAATTGGAGAACAGCTTGCACAATGCTTGATTGATGACATCACAAGAGACTCTGCTGCACTCAAAACAGAGCAGTGAAATTAAACAGAACAGTTAAATCTTCCAAATGAACTAATTAGAAAGTTTTACAATTTAAATTAGGGAAGGCTATTTTATTTATATGGCGCCTATTCCCAGAGGCTCTTGGCACCTCTCAATAAATGAAGGAAAATAAATAAATAATAAATAGAAACACTGATAAATTTTAAGAGCAAGTGTCCAGGCCAAAACTTAGGTTAAAAAAGTGTTTTTAAGGATCTTTTAAAAGCAGTCAGTGAAGGAGCGCCTCTCACTTCCTGGGGAAGGGTAATCCAAAGAATAGGGGCTACAACAAGAAACACCCTATCACCTGAGGATTTCAGCTTGAATCGAGGAACAGACAAGAGGTCTGCCTCCACTGAGCAGAGGGTGCGAGCAGGAATGTATGAAACTAGGAGATCTTTCAGGTAGCCCAGACCCAGACCGTGCAGGGCCTTGAATGTAAACAGGCAAACCTTGAAGCTAGTGTGCTATTAAACCAGCAGCCAGTGGAGACTGCAGAGAATGGGTTGTGATATGCTCAAACTGCAAAGTCCCCGCTACCAGCTGTGCTGCCACATTCTAAACTACAGTAGCTGCAGGTGGTGCATTAGCCTTGTGGATAACCCAAGCAGTGGCGGCTCTACACCAGGGCCCGACAGGGCACGTGCCCCGGTAAAAAAATGCTGTGCCCCAGTTGGTGCCCCATATGGTGCAGAGCTTCCCCCATAGTAACCATATATCAGTGCCCTGGTTGCCATCTGTTGTGCCCCAGCTGTGCCCTGGTAACCATTTGTGGCTAGAGCCGCTACTGAACCCAAGGTATGGAGCATTACAATAATCAGCCTAGACATGACTAGGGCATGTACCAGTGTAACCAGATCAGTTGGTTCGAGATAGGGCTTGATCCGAGCTATGTTATGAAGATGATAAAAGTCACTGTAGATGATGGCTGATGCCTGTTGCTCTAGGGTCAACTTTGAGTTCACAATGACCCCCAGATTCTCTATCCTGTCAGCAGTGCGAAGAGCAACGTCATCCAGCAAGGGAAGGGTGGCACTACTATGAGGTACTGCTGAATCAGATCGCCCTCATTCCACCAGTAACACCTCCATCTCTGATGGAGTAAGCCCAAGCCAGCTAGCCGCCATCCAAACTTGGATCTCCCTAAGTCACTCATTCAGTACGTTAACAGCAGCACTATCATCAGGGGTACAAGACACATACAGCTGGTTATCAATCAAATTATATTATATAAATTGGCTACACAATGACCTTACTCAGAATATGACACTTATTCTCACTTGTGAGGTAGCAGAACTTTTGTAGCTCACTCGTGGTTCTGCCATGTGTGAGTTATGGTCCTGCTCCCAAACTCATGAAGATGTATAGCATATTATGTGTCAGGCATTTGCATATCCCAAATTTATTCAGGCATAAAGAAGTTACTGGACTCCTTTGATTTAACTGAGAGGTACAGTTTGGTTACAGATATAGTATGAATTGTCAAATCTGAGAAGTACAGCCACTCTGTCTCTCAAGAGGCCTGATTGGACTACTCCAAAGGCTGGACTGATTTTCTAACAAAGGTTTCAGTAAATTAAAACTCCCAGCTTAACCTTAACTGGACCCTTTTTCTGACCTCTTCCTCTGATGTGTTAGTTCCTGTGAGATCTCACATATCCTAACTAGAGCAAATGTCTCACTGACTCTGGAGTCTTGTTATATCAAAAGAGGTTGCCTGTATCTGTGACTAAGATTTATGACCGTCTCCCCCTTCCCCACGCTGGCACATTGTGTAATTATCGAGCCACAAAAGCAACATAGCAGTTGTGTAATTATCCAGCCACAACACACCTACAAGTCACCCACATTGCAGCTCCCATTCCCCTCCCTCTCCCACTCCCACTCCCACTTCCTTCACAAAACACAGTCAGATGCTGTTTTTTTACAACTGTCGCTCGGTGGTACTTGCTTCACTCCCATTCCCATCCCCCTGTTTCCCAAAACACTGTTTTTACCGGTGGGGATCTTCCTGATGCAGCTGCATGAGTTGTTTATCTGTCCACAAGCCTGGCAGGGTTCTCCATGATGTGCAAGCCACACATCTGTCCCTGAGCCCTGTGGGGGTCCTATGAGATGCGGCTACATGAGCCATTCATCTGACTCAGTGTCTTGCTACTAAAGTGAAATTCCAACTGGAATTCTTGAAAAAAAAAAAAACTGTTCAAGTCCCTGTTAGGATTTGAAACATGGTCTTTTGTGGAAGATGCAAAATATTGTGCTCCTACATGAATTTGAATCACTAATCCTTTGCTTGCTAACTAACCACACATCCAATGCACCACTGAGCCACACTGCTTGAATTTGCAGCTCCTGTATTGTAGAGGTTGCGCCACCCTATGAAGCAAGTGAACAGGGTTCTAATCCCAGCAGGAGCATATATATTGTAAACTATCTAAAATGTACAGTAGCATGTTCCTAACAGGAATGTTTTGTGATACCTTTGTGCATACTGCCCCCTCCCCGCACACACACACACACACACACACACACACACACACACACACACTGCAGAGGATGATTGAGCCCCACAGTGGCCTACACTGCTGGTATTCCATGCTTTGTATGCAAACCTGGGTTACCAGCTTGCCAAATAGGTACTTCTCAGTGCCACAGAGCTAGCCAGGTATTCTTATTTCACTGATACCATTGAAGATGACAATACCTTTTTAATGACATTGTCACCTTGAACATTGAGAGTGTCGGCAATATTAGCACATTGTCTTGATTTGATGTCATATACATGCTGTATTATTACAAAACAATAGATGACTGAGAGTAAAGTACTGAGGCAGTGGTTCTGTTGCAGGATTCACTGACACTTTTAAACTGCTGAAGCTGTGCTGCTATGGGTTATAATGTCAGTAAAACCCCTTGAGTAATAATAGCCTTATATCCACCCTGGGGCATTTATTATCCTCTATGTAACTTCTTGCTGATGGGAATTCTAAATGGCCTGTTTAAGCCCCTACAACAGTCAGGGTAGTATATTGAAGCTGGATCATTGACTTGCATCTACCATAAGATAAAGATTGAATACTTAATGCATCTGTCTTACCAGACAAGGTTGAAGGATCATAATATTTTCTCCTGTGAGCTATCAAGCCAAACTTACATTTCTTTGTTCAAGATTATCAAGAACACTTGAGCTGGGTGTTTCAATTTTCATTGGTCAAGAGGCTGATAAGAAGTAGTGATCTTAGCTGTTTTCCAGTTCCTGATTAATCCACAGTAGAGGCCAGTCCCATAGCAACAGAACAAAAACATTTGATACCGTCTTGCACCGAAGGTTTGTTCAGAACATGGAGAACCTAGGTGTAACCAGTTGCATAATGCAAAATAACTAGCTGCAGGATGGAAAACAGTATTATATGGCTCAGTGGCATGGTCTGTTAAGAAGCTGGAAGCTTCACTACCAGCTATGCTGGTGACCTGGGTTCAGGAATGGACCTGTGTCACTTGGGGCTGGCCAGGAGAGGGAGGATTTTATTTATTCATTTCATACAATTGGAATTTACAACCTTTGCTTCAAAGACTCCTTTGCAAAGGCTGCATGTCAAAGAGTACATAAGGCAATAACAACATACATACACAAGAATAATGAGACAGTCTAGGGTTAGGTAAACCCAGTATTATATAGTAGTTTGAAATGCTGTCTGGGTAAGGTGTGGTTACCCATCGTTAAGTTGTCCAAAGGTGTCTATAGCAAGAAACTTTGGTTTGATGGCCCAGGGGATAGACCCCAAAACAAAGGAGATGAGAAGAGAAAATGGGAGGCTAGGTTAGGCGCAGTCACAGGATGAAAGTTCCCGGAGGTGAGGTTTTTAGGTAGGTTTTGGAAAGGCCTAGTCTGGGCTCAGAGGAGATGAGCATCCCATGACAGCTCTCTTCCCTTGGGGTGGGGGTTTCTGTGTCCCACCACTTGGCTACCACCTGAAGGAGGCCAGATGGCTGCGACAGCTGGAACTGCAAGAAAGAGAATGACGTCGGTAGATGCAGCACGTATGTGTACATCATTGAAGGCTGACACCTTGGGGGAAACTAAAAAAAAGAAACACCCTTATGGAGAACACCCTTTCTCACTCAGCATCCCCCACAGGCACCACATGACCCTACGTGACAGGCCACTCCATTGTTTAACCTTTAAGTCCCCAAGATGGGTCGGTGTTGGGGCTGGGGGGATTCTGCTGAGACCAGAGACATCAGAAGTCAAAGTCTGTATGGAAAAACAGAAAACAGTGTTCTAATAATCGACAACATGTAACAATGGAAACAAGAGACTAGAGCGTTCCCTCACAGGTCTGTCCTGGAACCAGCACTGCTCAGTATATTTACAAGTAATCCTGAGGAGAACACAAGTAAGGATGCTTGGATATCTCAAAATCCGATCTGACCTTGAATATTAGGATTATCCATATCTGTATTCAATCCAGACTCTAGGTAGCTTCAGATTTGGTTTAGGATATCCTAATTTCAGAGTTTAAGATATCCTAAAATCTGATTTAATTCATGGGGCTTTTAGGACATAGAATATTAATGACCAATATCAGAAAATCTGAAAAATGGTCAGATATCCTAACTATATGTTTAAAAAATGGATATCCGAGCAACCCTAGACACAAGAATTTGGGTGACCAGGTTTACAGATAGCACCAGAATTGGTAAAGTAGTTGAATCCTAGCAGGAGATAAATGAAAGACAGAATGATAAACTCAGAGAATGAACTTAAATGCTGAAAACTACAAGGTAACATACTTAGAAAATAAGAATTGTAAGACAATATGCTACCCAGGTGATAAAGAAATGACAAAATCGGCAGGAAAAATACCTGGCTGGATGCAGTGATAGGCAACATTTTTAGATGGAGTGGGGTTGCAGTTAGTAAAGTAGTAGTAGTAAATCTTTTTTATTCATCAGAATAAAGGAATACATTCAACTGAGCAACAGCTCATTTCCAGTGAAGTCCCAGCAAGATTACAAACAGACATAAATACAACATGGTGGAAAAAGTACAATATACATCATTAATGAATAACATATTACAGAGTTTCAATAGATCTATTAATCAAATGTCAAGCATCACATTGAGTACAGTGAGTGGATCTGTTTAACCAAATTTCATACCATTTGTACAAGTTGGATAAATAAATGGGGGTACCAACACCCCGCAAAGGTACGGGAATTTGATTCCACAAGTGGTTCCTCTACAGGGGACAAAAGACCTTCCCACATTTAGAGTACATCTAACTATGGAATATTGTATACCCTATGAAGAATGTAAACAATCCTTAACACATCTAGGAATAAATAATTCAGAAATATAACTAGGGACCCCCGTTTTCAAGACTTTGAACATAAACTGAAGAAGATGTAAATTCCTATGGACAAAAGGTTTTGGCCAGTTGAAATTATTATACAACAGACATCTATGAGTTCTATAGGGCACCTCCATTACAAAACGGGCCATTCTATGGAACATTAAATCAACTTTGTTCAACAGACAGATAGCCCCACCATGTATTTTTTTTTTAACTATTTTTATCCTCCTGTGGCAGGTCCTCCCTCATCATCCACCAATCTACCGGACTCGGGGTCTTTTGGGGGCTTGTAGCGCCATGCGTGCCCCGGCAGATCCCCAGAGCCAGTCCGGAGGTATCATCCTCGGCAGACCCCCACTTTTGCCTCTGTTTTTCTCCCATGGACCTACTTCCCCGAGACCCCAGAAGTGGTAGCACATGTGCGTGGAGGTGCACATGTGTACCACAGCTCCAGATGGGGTCACCTCCTCCCTCCCCTGAATGGCCTAACACCGAAGGTCCTCGGAGAGGCGCCGCTTCTCCGGCCTCCACCAGAGGGCGGCCAAGCTCTGAGGTACCTGCTACCCCTATCCCTGAGGTAGAGGGCCGCCTGACGGCAGCCAGCTCTAGTCCTCTCCCTCCCCCCCAGCCGACCTCCGACGACCCAGGCTCGTTCCCGAACCCAGATCACCAGCGTGGCATGAGGTGTGGTGTCCAGTGCCTCAACCCTCTGCACCACCAGGCTAGCGGCTCCACCATGTAGAAGGTCCCCATACTCTAACACGGGCATTAAAAGACAGTTACATAAATTCAGGCGAACATCCCTAGACATATATTTTTTGAGTCTATATAAGGCTCCCATCTTCCTGTTTACATTCCCCAGCATGTTATCAATATGAAAAGCCCAGGTTAGACTACAGTCTAACTAAACACCCAGGTACTTGTAATGATCAACCTCTTTGATATCAGTACCATCAGAGGTAGAAATGGCCAGATATAAATTCTGCTCCCCATACTGTTTATTCCTAAATAATAGCACCTAGGTCTTTTTGAGGTTTACTATCAGAAAATGCTTATTAAAGAAATCCTGAGCCTGATCAAATGCCAACAGTTAGGAAAGTAAACAAAATCATGACATGCAGCAATAGAAATTTCATAAACAGGTCACAGAAAAATACAAGTAAGCAATAAGACACTTGGGGGGTGCATTAGACAGTTCTAACACATGGCCAGGGGTGCACTAAGGCACTATACCACAAGCCAAGTGTCTTCAGCCCTTGGCGTGCATTGGAACTGTCTAATGCACACCTCCAGAGTTCTTATTGCGCTTATAAAATTGAACTGTGTTGTATGTGGATGTAAAAATTTTAATGTGGCCTGGTGGCGCCGAGGGTTGAGGCGCTGGACGCCACACCTCACGCTACGCCGGTGACTCGGGTTTGGGAATGGACCCAGGTGGCCGGGGGTCAGCAGGGGAGAGGGAAGATTGAGCATCTCAATGGATGCTCTCCTCCCTCAGGGGTGGGAACCAAGAATGCATCCGCGTTCTGCATCCCCCTTCGCAGCTGGTGGAAGCACTGACAACTGGAGGGGATGGAGGTGGCTCCGTTCATTGGAGCCAGGGAGGGGGGACGTGAGCGGCGATGAGAGGCCGGGCAGCCAGCACACTCCCCACCTCAGGACGACGCCCTACGCCGACGCCCCAGAGGGCGGGGAAACCAGCGGAGAAAACGAGAAAAGCACCTCCGGGCGGCCCTAGATGATAGCCTCTCAGGTACCATCCGGACCACCAAAGAGGGACTGACCCCAATGTGCAGGAGGAGGAAGGAGGCACTCGAGGGGCAGATCCCACCGAAGGTGGTACGCGGGGGGGGAGAGGAAGGAAGGAGTGGACCCCGGGAGCAGGCGAGGAGAGATAAAGAGAAAGTATAAAAAAAAAAAAAAAAATTTAATGTATAGCTTAAAATAGTAAAAAAAAAAAAAAACTAAATTTTTGTTGTATTTTACTGTAAAATAGTTCCTCCACCTGAACTGGCTTGCAGTGTTTTTATTTTGCCCTGACAAGGTTTGTCCTTTTCTGAATACCGTAATTGTAGTTTTTCTAAACTGGTTATCATGGCTCTTCCCTCCCCATCATAGCAGTAGGTTTTTTAATACTGGTTTTATGATACATACTTAGCCCTTAAACTGGTTGTCAATGCCTAACCCCCCCCACATCAAAATTCCAAGCCCTCATGGCTAACCCACTCGCACCTGCAAGACAGACAATAAGATGTAAGGCTGGCCCATCGGGTAACCAGGAGCACCGAGTGACCATCACTCACCCACCCCTATACACAGGTTGCCATTGGCTTTGAAAAGTAAAGCCTTGACTCTGAACATGTGCATTAGCACTGATGCTGATACACATCCCACAGTCAAGGCTTTACTTTTGAAAGGCAAGCTTAAATATCAGTAGGTGTTTTTTTTTTTTTTTTTATTAAAAGTGTATGCTTTAAAAAAAATCCAAACTCGTATATGAATGAGGTTTCTGGTGCACCATATTTCTCTGGGGTGCACAGGAGGAGTGGACCGAGTGAGTAAAAATCGGGACACTACGTATACATTTTTCATAAAAATACTTTGTTCCTATTATTATTTTGTCACTGATTGCCCATATATACCATCAATGTACATTTAGATGACAAAAGGCACCAGGATTTAGTACTTTGAAAAATAGTCAGTAAAAGCTGACGGTGTCCCTTTAAAAATGACCAAGTTATGAGGACATGATCTAAACCCATTAAAATACAGTACATTGAACCATATTCCTAATTTCCTCAGTTTCTGGTCTAGCACTGAAGAGTGAAGATGTGATTCTGGTCCTATGGCATTAGACGCCTGGTAGGTAAGTGAGGGGTGGGGGGTATGGGGTGGTAGGTACTTAGTGGGAGGGTAACGTTGGCAGTGGGTCGATGGCAGCAACAGACATTGATGCACAGTTTTCTTTTTTACAGGTTGTATTAAAAAAAGACTATAAGAGATCATTTTCTTTATTTCAGATACCGACACTGGGGATTAGGCAACCTAGTGTCAGTGTTATGTTTGCTGACATCGAGGGTGGGCTTCCCAATGTTGCACAGTGAAAACAGGTAGGAGGGGGACTAACCAGCATTGGGGACTGGGCACCCCAGTGTCAGAAAATTAGGAAGGAAGGAGTGGAAGGAACTGAGGGATGGTTTTCTTTATTTCAGGTACTGATGCTGGGGATTTGGCATCCTAGTGTCAGTGTTATGTTTAGCAGCACTGGGGTGGAGTCCACAGTGTTGCACAGTGAAAATGGACTGGGTGGGTGGTACTAGCTGGCACAGGGATTTGGACACTCTGGTGTTGGAAAATTAAGAAGGAAGTGGTGGGAGGGATTGTTTTTATGTTGGGGGGAGGACCACAGCAGGCTGATCATGACGCCGATCAGCTCTGCTTGCTGGGTGGTGTTATGCAGATCAAAGGAAAGAGCTGCCCTATGATTGGGGTGGCTCTTTCCTTTGAACTATATGAAGTTTCCTCCCAGCAAGACCAGAAGAGTGTCATGATCAGTCTGGCTGATGATTGGTCTGACACTGACGAGCCCCTTGCAGACTACCCTGCACTGGACTGACAGAGACACACCTCTCAAAATCTGTGATCATACCAATATGTTCACTTTGCACAAGTGGAAAGGTGAACATAAAAATAGGTCCATGTAACCCTCTCCTAGGACACACCTTGAATTGAGCTCTCTCAGCTCAGTGTGCCTTTCCTGGTCATAAAGCTAAAAATAAAGCAAGAATAAAGAAACTGAGTGTCTTCTCAAGAGTGTTTGGTGAGAGAACTGTGGGGCAAGGCTGAGCAGTTCTGATGCACAATGAACTTGAGATGACGTTCTCATAACCATAAACAAGAGCTGGCTATAGCCAACAGCTGCTGTCTTTGATTTATCTTGATGTATCAGGTTGTAGCTGTTGTGTAATTGATGAGACACATCTATATTTTTTGTTGAGTTTTATATATCGTTTGTGATGTGTAATGTTTGGGCAGACTGGGTGGTCCAAGAGGTCCTTACCTGACGTCAGATTCTATGTTTCTATGTTTTTGGAGTGTCTCATTATCTGTGAAGTGAGGTCCTTACCTTCCGTCAGATTCAATGTTTCTGTGTTTTTGGAGTGTCTCATTATCTGTGAAGTGTTTATCTATGAATTTGTGTCTCGTATGATAATAACTAACTAACTAGCTAAATCAATCAATAAGTAATTGTTGACACATTTCGACACTCTACTACCAATCACAACCTACTGTGCTATTTCGACACTCTATGGCTGTCCTTCTCCCCCACAACCCCCTCTTCCCCCCTACAGATGCTCTCCCCTTTTTCCATTCCTAGTTTACCCCATTTTCTCCAGCCTCCCTATTCCTTATCCCTCTTCTTCCTGCTGGTCACCCGCCACACTCCACGTCTCCTCCCTGCATCCCATTCTCTCCTTCCTTTTCTGCCTGGTCCTGTTCCCTTGCAGGGTTCTCTATCATCCTGAAGGGGTACAGATCTTGCTCCTCTCTTCTACCCCTCTTTTCTCCCACTTTCTAATCCTGACCCCTTGCAGGGTTCTCTGCATCCTGAAGGGTACAGATTGTCTCTCTCTCTTTTTCCCCTCTTCCCCCCACTTTCAAATCCATCACCCGCCCACCTCCCTTCTTCCTTATCCCCTTCCTCCCCTCCTGTTCCCCTGCCGCTCTCTTCTTTACTACCCCACTCTGTTTCTTTCCCCTCCCTTTCTGCCTGGTTCTAACCCCCTTGCAGGGTTCTCAGCAACCTGAATGGGTATAGATCTTGGCTGTCCCCCTCTCTGCCCCTCTCTTTCATCCTCCACCCTCTACCCCTCGCCCGTCCACTTCCTCACTTGTCTTATAACTGCCCTCCCTTGGGTATGCAATAGCACTTCAAATCTTGTGCTCAGCCTACTACTTCTAGCATTTCAAATGTGTTATCCATCCTCTAACCTTTACCCTACTGGATCATCTGCTCTTGGGTTGTTGCAATATATGCTATATACGAATATGATTTTGTTTACCCCGGCTGGGTTATTTCTGCTCTGAATTTGTACTACACTGTTTTGTTTTAGTAATTGTACCTGTATTGCTATGTGTTTGCTTATTTTCCCAACTCTTGTTCCCCCCACCCGGACGCTTCTGAAAATGAGCTGTTTACAGCTCATGTTGTCTTTCCTGGCGAAACATTTTCCAAATAATAAATAATAAATAAATAAGGAGGCTGGTCCCAGCTCCGCTTATGCCATCCTCCTCCTCATCCAGTTGTGGGAATTCAGTGTACAGAAATAGGATATGGGGGCAATGGACATATGGCCCCCCAGTTTGTCCCAAACTGCATGGACTTATTGGACCACCCTACCTCATGACCATGTAAGTGATGACAGGTGACAGCCATCCAAAATGGCTGCTCAGTGCGCTCCCTTGGGTGTCCCCTGAGCACCCATTTTGGGTGGAAGTTACCTATCGTCACTTATGTGGTCATGAGGTGGGGTGGTTGGGTAGCTCTCTGTGAAGCTTGAGACAAAATTGGTCTAGGAGTGCTGAGTTGTTGGCATAAGTACATTGCAGGTGTATATTTTCAAACTCCAAAGTGGACATAGAAAACATTTGTGTCAGGCCTTGCATCACCATACAACCTTGTGGAGCAATGTAAGTCCTGATGGAGGCAGCCCATGTCTAAAATGGGAGGTGAGTGGTGGGATACAGTGGACTGTTGACTCTGTTCCAAATCCAAACTACTGTATTTTCTAGCAAAAAGGCTCTGTTATAAGGCTTTTTTATTTATTTTTGTTTATTGGATTTTGATATACAGGATATTTATTTTATTTGTAATTTTATTGTCCAGAAAACATATACTGAGCTGTGCCAGCTGTTTCCAGGTGTGTTTGGGGGTGGGTTACATAGAACTGCTTTACTTGACATGGGGAATATTGGCCAAGATATCATTGAAAATCCCTCCATTCTTACAATAATGGCCATAGGTTCTTTAACTTTCACCTAAACAACTACCAGAGATAAACAGAAGGAGCTAGGTTTAACATCTCTTCATCAAAAGGATGGCATCTCCTCAGGGCAGCATCCCTTAGTGTCGCAGTACAGTGTCAGCAATGAGTGTTAGCCTACGTTCTTGATGACGAACTAAACCCATGATATTCCGATCTTTTAGCCCAAGTTGGAACGCTCATACTGCTGTGCCACAGACATAGATATACAGCAGTCTTGGACACATAACAAGGAATAATAGAGCAGAACAAATAGAAATACAGACTATACAGTCTTTACAATACAATTACTGCATGAGACACGTTGCACTGTAGCACAAAGTGATCACAAGGAGTAGGCTGCAGCAGCGTCTAACATAGAAACATAGAATCTGATGGCAGATAAGGACCTCTTGGCCCACCTAGTCTGCCCATTTCCCTACCTAACGGATAAGCTGCAGATCCTAGTTAACCAACAGCCTACTTCCTCCTACACCCCCACTAGAATTGCCTTATGTCTGTCCCATGCATTCTTGAATACTAAAGCAGCAGCCAAACAGCGGCTCAGAGTGGTCACAGAATATAGCACTCTCACCACAAGAGAAAGGCCATTAAATTGCCTAGTAAAAGAAGAGTGAAACTGTACCCCACCCCATTACAAGAAATCAGCATGGGAAGGGTATAATAACAGCCTTTCGTTGACTGCTCTAAATCTTTTATCCTTTGTTTACACTTCACTTACCCAAGATAGCCCTGATGTGATAAAGTATCTTGTTTTCAGTTTGGTTTTGATTTTACCCATTTTATAGCGGCCTGAACTGAAGGGTTTGGGAGGTTAAGTGAATTGCTCGGGATCACACAATGAGTCTGTGGCTGTGGTGGGAATTTAGCATGGGTTCCCTGGTTACATTTGGTTTTATTGCTCCATATTCCTAACTTTATTTGATAAGAAGACTGATGTGGAGTTATTTTTATGTTCGCCATGCATGTGTGCACGCAGCGAACAGCGTGCTGTAATAGTGCCTTTTGAGGGGTATAACACGATCCAATGCAGAGCAGTGTTTAAGGGGCAAGTCAGTACCACATCAATCATCATTCATGCTGATAATGACAGAGTTTGATTGCCAGCCCACCAGCACAGTGACAAGGCGACCGCTTGCAACGCCGATGTCCCGGGCTCGGGAACACACCTGGGAGTCAGAGGGTCGGCCGGGCAGAGAAGGATGGAGTGTCTGAGGGACAGCTCTCCTTCTCTGAGGGGGAGGGGGAGTGTCTGGCTGATCGGTGACCACTGGCAGAGGCCAGGAAAATTGCGGGAGAGCCGGCGCCTGACTGAGTGGGAGGTGGGACAGATGCTGGCATCATTGCACTTCCTAGGGATCATTGTAAAAACCTCTGGTCCCCCAGGTGTGATGTTGTGCCCCAATGTTGTTCCCACTGCCACCAGTGCCCATCGGGTGGGTTCCCATTCCAGTGGCCCACCCTGGGGGGCAAGCCAGGGTATACCACTAGTGTCCTTCAGGGATGGGGTGCCCACCTGGTGGCCCTGCTCAGGGGGGTAAGCCTGGGCATGGTGGGACGGCATTCAGGGCAGGGGCTGAGCTCCCTCTTTGGAGGGAATTGGGGATGGGGTCCGAACAAATAAAAATGACAGAGTTTTGATTGCTGGGTGGAGAAGTCATGTACTTCAAAACAAAAAGCTGTCCCAATCCTGGGTCAGCTCTTTCCTTTGATCTAAGCAGCAGAACTGTTCTGTCTGATCAGCCTGGAATTTCAAACATCCAGGGGCTGAGGCCAGAAGCACCCTCACTCACAGCATGCGGAAGCACCCCTGATGTGACCACTTTGGAAGGGTGAGTGACCATAGTTCAATCAATTGTAGAGCCTGTGCCAAACTTATGATTGCATCTAGTTGTTTCAGTTATCAACTGCTGTACCCCTAATTCCAGAGAAAATTTCCTTAGCCATCCTAACCTGTTCAGAGCCCCAATTCAAATAGAAACATAGAAACATAGAAGTTGACGGCAGATAAGGACCTCAAGGCCCATCCAGTCTGCCCATTTCTTTTTCTACCTTACAAATGTGCCATCTGCCTTTGCTCTGCCAATGGCCTATCTATTCATACTCATTTGTATTGCTCCTTTATGCCTATCCCATGCCTGTTTGAAGCCCTGCACTGTATTCATATCCACCACTTCCTGAGGTAGGTCGTTCCATGCATCCACCACCCTTTCTGTGAAAAAGAACTTCCTCACATTACCCCTTAATCAGCCTCCCTCTAATCTCATGCTGTGTCCTCTTGTCCTGCTGTTTTTCTTATACTGAAACATGTTAGACTCTTTCACCTTGTTAATGCCCTTAAGGTGTTTGAATGTTTCGATCATATCACCTCTCACCCTCCTTTGCTCTAGGGTATACATATTGAGCGCCATAATCTGTTCTCATATGTTTTCTGATGCAGTCCCTGCACCATTTTAGTTGCCCTTCACTGGACTGCCTCAACTGGTTAATGCCCTTGTGAAGGTGTGGCCTCCAGTACTGCATGCAGCACTCCAGATGGGGCCTAACCAGTGTCTTGTAAAGAGGGATTATTACCTCCCCCTTCTGACTTGTGATACCCCTACTTATACACTCTAACACCCCCCTAGCCTTACCTACTGCTTTAGTGGTCTGCTTGGATTATTTCATGTCATCGGTGATGATGATTCCCAAGTCTCTTTCTTCCCTTGTGACTGCCAGCAATTCCCTTCCCAGCCTATAGGTGGCTTCAGGATTTCTCTTCCCTATGTGCATGATCTTGCACTTCTTTGCATTAACCCCAGTTGCCACTCTTCCAACCATTTTGCAAGTTATTTCCAGATCTCTTCTCATTCTGCCCACCCCATCTGGATCATCTACTCTGTTGCAGATCTTGGTGTCATCTGCAAACAGACAAACCTTACCCTCCAGTCCATCTACAATGTCACTGATGAAGATATTAAAGGGGACTGGCCCCAGGGCTGATCCCTGAGGTACCCCACTTGTGACTTGCATCTCTTCCGACTGTATACCATTTACCACCACTCTCTGTTTTCTGCCCGTCAACCAGCTTGCCACCCATTTGACCAACTTCTGACCCACCCCGAGCCTACCCAGCTTATTAATCAATCTTCTATGTGGAACAGTATCGACAGTTTTGCTGAAGTCAAGGCAGGCAACATCAACTGATCCCCCTTGGTCCACCACTCTGGTTACCCAGCCAAAGAAATCTATGAGATTAGTTTGACAGGACCTTCCTTTTGTAAACCCATGCTGTCTTGGATCCTGTGCTCCTATGGATTCCAGGTGTTGCACTATCCTTTCCTTAAGGAGTGCCTCCATAATCTTGCCCACTACTGAGGTAAGACTGACTGGTCTGTAGTTCCCATCATAATCCATTCTGTTTTCTGGGGAAGCCTTTTTTTGAATCAAGAAACAAGTTGCAATCCCATGTCATGCAGGCCTGGTGCAATGTCAATAGTACTAATGACAATATGTTTGTCGGAACCCAATACAAGATCAATTGAAACAAAATCATAACCATCTTGCTTTGACAGCGATTGAAATTCAAATGTTTTAAATTTTGTTGAAACATATAATAATAAACCACAACCTCTTTTCCCACATCTGTCCTTCCTAAAAATGGAGTAACCTTCAAGGGATGCTTCAGAGTTACTCATTGGTTAAGCACGTCTTTGATAATGCTATAATGTCAAAATGATTATGAATGACCCAGGCCTCAAAAGACAGCCTTTTAGCTGGTAGACTTTGAATGTTAGGGATTACAGGGCCTAGTAGGGTATTAAATGCACAGGTTGCATGAGTGAACAAAGAGTAGGACCAAACTGAAAGATTTGCTGTACTTAATTTAGGTTGTCACACTTCTGGGAGGGAGATGTAATCTCAACGAAAAGTGAATGGGTCAGAAAAGTATAAGGAGGCTCACATCTAAAAAGAAAATGCAAGACTGGCAGGTATAAGGATAAGTAAAACACAAGTGGACTGTGGGGAAAAAATTCCTTGATGCATTATCTTAAGCAGACAGATACCAGACAGGCTACACCTCAGTAGGGAGGGTTTGAAGGTACTCAGGGACAAACTGGGGGAATACATAACCACTACACTTAATTTAAACTACTGAGGGAGGACAGTGGGCATGCAAGCCCACAGACTCCAAGAGGAGGAGGAGGAGGTCAGTGAACCTCCCTCCACAGTGATGGAAGAGGTCTGGAGGGAGGAGGTGAAAGGGTCAAGAACACAGTTAGCAAAGGGTGGAGGGGTGAGGAACACATAACAAGGGGGAGTGATGGGGTGCACACAGAGGGGATAAATGTGAATAGAAGACTAGAGGGAAGAGAAGGAAGGTCAGATTCTAGGTGGAGGGTGGTGTCTCTGAATGCACGGAGTCTTGGAAACAAGATGGAAGACCTGCAGGCACTATTAGTGGACAGGAGGGTGGACATAGCTGCAGTAACCGAGACTTGGGCAACATCACACCATGACTGGGACCTTGCGATCCCTGTATATAAATTAAACAGGAGGGACAGGGTATTTGGGAAAGGGGGAGAGGTGGCAGTTTATATCAGGAACAGAATAACTTGCACGAGGTAGGAGTCGGAGGAAGGGGAGGTGGAGGCATTATGGGTTCAGTTAAGGTCCAATAGAGGGAGAAAGGTGAAGTTGGGGGTGGTTTACAGATCACCCAGTCAAGATAAGGAGAGGGACAGGGAACTGAGCTCACAAATATTGGAAGCTGCGGGGAAAGGATAGGAGGTAATTGTGGGGGACTTCAACCTGCCCAAGGTGGACTGGAGTATACCATCCACGACATGTGCTAGGAGTCAAGTGATCCTGAAAGGACTGCAGTGTGGGTTCCTGACTCAGGGTGTCACTGAACCAACAAGAGCTGAGGCAATTCTTGATCTGGTGCTCACAAATGGGGAGCATGTCAATCAATCAATCAATGTACAGCATGTACAGAAAATAACGGTCAGGGAGCTACTGGGTGGAAGTGACCTTTGCCCAGTGCAGTTCCAGTTGGATATGGGCAGGGTAAGCATCCTGACTAAGACCAAAATCTTGGATTTCAGGAGGGTGGACTTCAGGGAAATGGGTGAAGTGCTAAGGAGCCATCTGGCGGGCATCAGAGCAGATATGAGGGTGGAACAAAGGTGGTCCATCTTAAGGAAGGAATACTGGTTGCCATAGATGAAAGAACACAAGGGCCAAAGTGCCCAGCTGGTTCAGTTCTGAGGTTGTCCAGGCAGTAAGGGAAAAAAGGTTGGCCTATATAAAATTCAGGAAGACCAAGAGAGAGAGAGGTGGATAGGAAAAATGACCTAAGGTTGTCTTCATCAATGACATTGGAGATGGCATTAAGGGCAAAATGTGCCTATTCGTGGATGACACCAAACTCTGTGGGAGAGTGGACACAGCTGTAGGGATACAGGACCTACAGAAAGATCTGGAAAAGCTATGGAGGTGGTACAGGATATGGCAGCTTGGCTTCAATGCCAAGAAATGCAAAATTATGCATATTGGAGCCAAGGATCCTTGGACAGAGTACTACCTGGATGAGGTATGAGTATCTGTATCAGAGGAGGAGAAGGACCTGGGAGTAATGATCACTAGTGACCTGAAGCACTCCACGCAGTGCAAGAAAGCAGCAGCAAAGGCAAACAAGATGCTAGGATGCAAATCTAGTGGGATCAGTAGTAGGAGACAGGAGGTTATACTGCCCTTGTATAGGTCACTGGTAAGGTCGCATCTAGAGTATGGAGTTCAGTACTGGTGCCCACACCTCAAAAAGGACATTATCCTGCTGGAGAAGTCCAGCGGAAGGCTACAAATATGGTAGCCGGTCAGCAGAGTAAGGCATATAAGGAGAGGTTGAGGTCACTGAACATGTACTCCCTGGAAGACAGGAGAGAGAGAGAGAGAGAGAGAGAGGGACATGATTGGGACCTTCAAGTACTTGAAAGGGATAAATAAGGTTGCTAAGGAGAGTCTCTTTAAGCTGAGTGGCAACCATAACATGAGGGGGCACAGTCTTAAGCTGGAGGGTGGGAGGTTTAGGAGGGAGGTCAGGAAGCACTTCTTCGCTGGACACTTGGAATGTGCAGCCAGAAGAGGTAATCTCGTTGAAGACAGTGGGCAGCTTTATGAGAGGCTAGGACAGGCATCGGGGAGGTAAGGGTCATGGGTAGGGAGGATGGGAGGAGTGGGGAGGGAGGGCAAGAACATTTGCTCAAGCTATGGACCCTGCAATATAAGCAGACTTGATAGGCCAAATGGCCTTCTTCTGCTAGCTTCTTCATATGTTTGTATATATGTTAAGTATAAGCTACAGATGGGCAAACAAACAAAAGAGCTGAATAATAAAATGGGCAAAGGATGCCAGCCAGATGGCACTAAGGGCTGAGGCGCTGGATGCCTTACCCTCGCGTCACACCGGTGACCTGGGTTCGGAAATGACCTCAGGTCATCAGGGAGCCAACCCGGGGGAAAGGGAGGGGGAGGGAACAGGATTGAGCAGCCAGAAGGCAGCTCTCCTCTCCCAGGGAGGTTGCTCACCCCTCTTTAGCTCCACTCCCATTGGATAGAGGTCCAATGGGAAGCGTAGGTAGAGGGGGTGGCAGGCAATTGCCAGGGGTGGGGTGGAAAGGGCCAACCCAGTACCTGGCGTACATGTGCGCCTGCACGCATGCATGTGTGTGTCTGCCGGGGTCCCAGGATCTGGGGAGAAAATGAGGGAAAATACACAAAAATTGTAAAAAAAATAATAAAAATGGGCAAAGGATGAAGCTGTAAGTATTGACTGAGGCAGTATCTATCTGTCTGTCTGTCTGTCTATGTATCTATCTATCTATCTATCTGTCTATCTATCTATCACATGTTATTAGTCCTATTGACCAGAAGTGGCCTCAGTGTGGGCAGAGCCTGTCTCAAGGTAGAGCAAGTAAGTGTTCTTAAAGCAGCAGCGCAATTAAATTGGGCATAACATTTGACCCTACCATTTTTCCACTATAAAAGATTTCCGACATCTTCTAGTTTTATTTGGAGGTACATTTTCTAGTTTCACCAAAATCTGAGTAAGTTATAAATGTTTTCATTTAGTTTTTCTCAACCAAAAAAAGGTGTCCATCAAATCTGGCTTAGAAATACTGCCCCTGAAGCTCGGAAACATCCACGTTGCTCATTTACTTCATTATCTGTGAGCACAAGTATCTTGCATAGACTGATATCTCCCTGTGTGCAGTTTAAAGTTTCATGTCAGCTGCGTTTCTCTGCCATTGCCGTTTATACTACCGTTCTAAATTTAGCCGAGTACCTGTGTTTGATGCCGATTCAGCTGTTAATTGTACTGCTGCTTAAACAGTGCTAAGTGATAGAGTTTGTTGCCAATATTCCTGCTCTGGGTACTGCTGCTTTTGTGCTCAGTGACTGTGCGTGCTCTTGAGTCACCTGAACTGACTGGGATTACTGGTGGTGTGTGTGTGCCCTGTTCTCCTGTATAGCCGCTAACCTGCCTCTCTCTCTCTCTCCCCTGATTGGTGGTGGCAGCCCACAGGATAGGGTTTGGGGGGTTTAAATCACCAGCAAGCCAGCTGCAGTGGCATCTAAAGAAGCAGCCAAACAGCAGCCAAATTGCGGGAAAAGTGTGGGACAGGTGCGAGAAGAGTTCATTGAAGCCGTTGGCCTGGGGCATTGTACTCTGTTTAAACATTAGTTCATATTAGTTTTAATAATGTTTGTTTTAAGTTTTACTTTTCTAACAGTGTATTTTATGAGTAAATTGTCACGCCATACTACACAGTTTTTTGGTGCCGAAGGTGTTTATAAGTTTGAAATAAGTCAGTCGAAATATATTAACAGCAAGTATTCCTGGGTGCAAGTTTCAAATCTTATATTAGAATGCTTACACAGATAGAGTCTTACAAGTAGACTAATTTGTGGGGGTCTTGTATTACCTCTGAGTGATATTTTAAGGATGAATATGGCTGTTAAGAAGTGTTTGTTGGTTTTGTTATTATTACTATCGACAGGTAATGTTACACCCAATCCTGGCCCAATTGTTACTGATCAGGATTTGAATGCTTCTAGAGCTGACATAAGGTATACTATTTCTTTTGTTCATGTTAACATAAGGAGTAGTCTAGCTAAAACAGATGAACTTTGGACTTGGGTTTTTGGTAAAACGTTGATGTAATTACTGTTTCAGAGTCATGGCTAATTGGCAGCATATCTTATACTGCTGTTTGTTTGGATGGATTTAACTTATGTCATTATGACCAACAGGAAAAATGTGGGGGAAGGGTTCTGGTACATGGAAAGGATTTTTATTCTGTTGGTACATGTCATTTTTCTAATTCTTTTTCTGAAATTGATTTTCTTCCTTTGATTATTTATTTGGGGTATAAAACAATTGCACTCGGCTACTTTTAGTTTTCCACCAGGTTTTTCACAGCAAGGCTTGTCATTGCTTATGGATTACAAAACTTCTATTTCAGCAAATAAGGAAGTTATACTATTAGGAGATTCCAATATTAATTGACTAGAGAAATCTAGTGTTAAAGTTAGGGACCAATTGGTTAACTTTAATTTGCCTTAGGTTATTAATACACCAACTAGGCTTAATTATAAGCAGGATTCTGACATGTTAATTGATTGGATATTGATCACTCAACCAGATCAAACAGCACAAGCATTTCCTCTGGCTGGTTGTTTAAGTGATTATTGCTCAGTTTTTTGTTCTTGGAGTTCTCCGAGGCCAGAAGTTCCACCTGTACATATTACTTCCTGTTCATTAAAAAGATTGGATTTGACTGCCTTTCGGAATACCGTTGCTGTTATTGATTAGTCTTACCTGTATTCTATTCCTGATGTTGTCCATATGTCAGATTGTATAAGTACTGAATTTAATAAGGTTTGTGATGGGCTTGCTCGGAAGCGTAGGTCAAGAGTTAAGAACAGATATCAGGAACGGATAACATCAGCCGTAATAGATAAAATGCAGGAAAGAGATGCTGCCTGGCACCGTTTTTGGAAATTATGTACGTCAGACTTTCTTCTAAAGTACAAGTAATTAAGACATTTATGTAAAAAATTAGTTAGCCAGACTAAAGCTGAACTTTTCTTGTAGAATCAGTTCTCTAGTTTTAAGAATCAACAGAGCACTGGTCAGTTCTTAAGTTACAAGGCAAGGCTAATATTACTGGTGTTCCTTTGCTTTCTACTGATCAAGGTACTATAACAGATCGATTAGGTATTGCCATAGAATTAAACTGTCTTTACAGATGGCTTTAAATTAGCTCCTTCACTAACTACATTACATTCTAATATGCATCACAGTGGTGCTGGTTTATTACATTTCAAATTTAAACCCTTAACACCTGCACAAACATTTCACTATCTTCGGGGTATGAGACTTAGATCACGTATGCTGCTTGATATGATAGACTTACATTTATTCGGATTAGTGTTAGATTTAATGGTTTTACCATTGAATATTTTGTTTGACCTTTCCCTACTTTTATGCAGAAATTCCACAACTTTGGAAACAGGCTGCTGTTGTTCCAATATTTAAATCTAGTGATCATGCTAGCTAGAAGAATTATCATCCAATTTCATTGTTAGCCCCTCTGTCCAAGGTTCTGGAGTGAATAGCATTTGATTGGGCGAAAGAGGTTCTAGATTCTGGGAATTTATTAATGCCATATCAGCATGGTTTTAGGAAAAATTATAGTACTTTTACAGCTACTATGGAACTTATTAATACTCTTCACAGAACCCTGGACAGAGGAGGTATGGTAGGTATGTTATTTCTTGATTTTATTAATTTATTTATTTAAAGTTGTACCAGGAAGAACGTACTGAGCATCAAGTGCTCATTTCCAAATGTGCCCTGGGGGGAGGGGGAACAGATGTAGAGTTCAGACAAGTATATGTATACAGTATTAACAGATAAGAATACAATATTGAAGTAACAATGAGCAATTGGGGAGAGGGTTACACAACTACAAATACAGAATACAGCAACAAATACAGCAGAATTACAAATAGAATTACAAATTTAATACATTAGAATACAGAGTTTACAGAATTATAATTTGCAAGTTATTTACAGGACTGTTGCAGGAAATCACCCAGTGGCAACCAATTAGGGTAGGATGCACAAGGGCAAGTAAAGTGACAGACAAGAGGGTGATCAGCTGTTGAAGGATGTGGCAAAGGGATTAGAAACAGGTGCAGAGAGAGTGGAAATGGTTTTTAATGAGGGAATTGCAAACCATAGAGGAGGGGCAAAGCTAATGGAGTGTGGGAGGGAGTTCCACAGATTTGGAAACCTGTAGGAGAAGGCAGCCTAGCCTGCTGAGGAGGTGCGATGGGGCACAGGTAAGATAAGATAAGAGGGTCAGAGTTTCTGAGCAAATAAGAGGCAGAGGGAAGGGTGGAGAGGGAAGAGGAGGAGAGATAGGAAAGCAGGGACTGGGACCAGAATTTAGCCAAGTATCTGGCACAGTGTGTATGCCATCTGTCCTCTAAGGAGGGGAGGGGGGAGGGACAGAGATTGGTAAAGGGTACAGTGGTGAGTGCAAGGGGTGGGACAGTCAAGGGAAAATGGCAGAAGGAGTGGAAGAGTGTGTCCAGTCTGGTTAAGTAGGAGGAAGAAGCAGCACTGTATTCCACGGCCCTGTAGTCAAAGATGGGGAGAATCATTTTCTGTACAATGGCCCAGTGATCCAACAGCGGGATACAGCCCCGGTTGTGGTACAGGGTACCCAGTTTTGGGTGCAATTTCTTGTGAATGGCCTCTATCTGTACAGAAAAAATTGAGGTGCCAGTCAAGCCAGACCCCAAGGTATCTAAAGAAGGAGCAGTCCTCGAGCAGTGTCCCATCCAGGGTGTGGAAGAAGGGGAGGGAGGGGAGCAGAGAGAGTCTCTGCCTTGTGCCGAAGGTCATGAAGACTGTTTTCTTGGCATTCAGGAAAAGTTGGTTTGTGTGAAACCAGAGCTGAACATTATCAAAATCACATTGGAGCCTGGTCACCACATCAATGATGAAGGGGCCAGATGCATACAAGATGGTGTTGTCTGCTTACATATGGATAGAGGTATGTGAGCAGGTGGAGGGCATGTCATTGAGGAAGACAGAAAACAGCAGGGGGCCAAGGATGGAGCCTTGGGGCACATCAGTGGTTGGGACGGGAGTTACCAATCCAAATGGATTGTGATCTACCTAATAGGTAGGAGTGGAACCAGCTGGTGGTCTCATTGGAGAGCCCTGCGTTGGAAAGATTAGAGAAGAGGACGGGATGTGACAGTGTCAAAAGCCTTTGTGTTTAGGTGTCAGTGTGGCTCAGTTGGTAGCACATCCGCCTCTGGACCAGAAGGTCGTGGGTTCTCGTCTCACACCGGGATTGGACTTACACCTAAAAATCGCTGGCATCTGAGTGCAGTATTGGGAGGTGCTGTACTGCTGGGGTGTGCCATCCTTCAGATGAGATGTTAAACCGAGGTCCCTTCTGCCCATCCTGGTGTTGTCCTGGTGGGTGTCCAGGTGGAAGTAAAAGAACCCAGGGCACTCTTCACAAAGAGTAGGGAACATTCTCGGTATCCTGGCCAACATTCCCCTTCCCATAAACTGGTTCATGCAATTATCCAGGCTGTGTGTGGGTGATGATGTGCGATATGGCTGCCACCACACATTCAGTCACTTCACTACCAGTCTAGCATTGCTTGTAAACCACTTTGGGATACACTGTGTATGAAAAGCGCTATATAAATGCTGATTCTTCCACTTCTTCTTCTTTGTGAGGTTGATGAAGGTGGCAGAGGTGATGTGTCCCTGGTCCATGCCTGTATTGATGGAGTCAGTGGTCCTCAACAGGTTTATCAAAAGTATTTGGTGTGGTTAATCATAGACACTTGCTTATTCATATTGAGGAACTTGGTTTATCTTCCATTGTGGTACAATTGTTTTCACACTATTTATCTAACAGAAAACAATCTGCGGTTCTTGATCCAGTTACGTCACCTTTGATTGATGTACGTATGGGTGTCCCCCAGGGATCTATTTTGGGGCCCCTTTTGTTTAGTATTTTTTTGAATGTGTTACCATCTGTTATACAGGATAAAAATAATTGTATTATTATGTATGCTGATGATATTGTTTTATATCGGTCTGGAGATGATCTTTTGGAAATTAGTACTCATTTACAGAAAGATTTTCTAAATGTCCAACAATGGCTACTGGATAATGAAATTATGCTTAATGTTACCCACACCAAATCTTTATTTTTTTGGTTATCAATATAAATTAAATCATTTAGGAATATTTTCTTCTTTTCATGATTTAAATGATGTTAAAATTGAACATGTCATGCAATTTTAATACTTGAGATTCATATTGGATCAACACATATCAGGAATGTATTAATAATGTTATTAAAACAGTACATTCTAGATTAGGACAACTTTATAGACTAAGTAGTTGCTTGTCAGCTTATTCAAAAAAGGTGTTAGCTCAATCTTTACTGTTACCGATTATTGTTTGTGGTCTTTTAATTTATTCTTCTGCTACTGGTACTAAATTGCATCGTATGAAAACATTATATCACTCAGTTTGCAGATTTGCTAGTTCTGCTTCTTGTGCAACTCATCATTGTACCTTATATAATATCTTAGGTTAGTTTTCATTTGAGCAAAGGGTGAACTATTTCAATTTATGATTTCTTAAAAGATTATTGTGTACTCAAATACCTGTTTCATTTATGTCTAACATTTCCGTTAGTCTTCATTCTTATTGTACTAGATTGGTACATAGTGGAAAATTTAACCCTTCCTCTTATAGGTCTTTCTTAGGTCAAAGGTCCTGGATTTTTCATTTTGTAAAATTGTGGAATGACTTGCCTAATAATATTTTAACATGTAATTCATAGTATGCTTTTAAAAAACATATTTGAAGCAGCTTTGTCGTTCTCATTTGACTCGTTATTGTTATAAATAATCTATTTGTTATTTTTATTGTATTGTATTGTTATTGTTATATCCAGGTCACCCATGGAAATGGGCATTTGATGCCCTTGTTTTTTTTACCCGATGATCAAATATTAAATCAATCAATCAATCAATAAAATACCATTGGAAACATGGTAAGGGTTTAGGGGTTGAGAACATTTAAAAACATATGTTGCGCAGCAGAGGAGGTGTCTAGAAAAGTAAATTCAACAAGTATGCAAATATTTGTATTAGCTGAAACTAGCTTTTGTGGAAAAACCTTTTTGTTGCACTGCTGCCTTAAACCAAGTGAGAGTGGGGAGTGAGTGTACAGTAGAATTTGGAAACTACAAGATATATTTTGGGGTTGATATGAGAAGTAATTCAGCAAAATGTCCAGGCTACCTTTGCTTCTCTAGGAAGTATCATAAAACCTTTGTCTGGGTCATCTGCTTGACAAATTCCAAATATTCCCAAAATGATTGGATGAACACCACTCAATTATTCCAGTTTCCAAAATGTTATTGCTTGCAAAACACCATTGGTTAATGTTTTGTAGCAAATGCTACTTCGTCAGACCCAGTAAATGTTGTGTTATCTACTAATGCTTATAAAATGGGTAAGACCAAACTTGCAACCTGATTGGCTAACAGGTACCAGTAGCCGTGTCCTTATCAGCTGATATATATGGCAGCTGGTACTTCTTATGCCAAGCAGGACACACTGCAGCCACAGATCCATGCATGCCACTTTACAAAAAACATTTTCTGCTGTTGTGCTCTAGTCCCGTTCTGTCTCCCGTCCGCTCGCTCGCCCGCCCTATCACAACACTGAACTCATTGCCGAAAATGACTGTATCTGCCTCCTCATCATTTTTAAATACAGCATTATGATAAATAACACTGACCTCCACTCCACAAACATCATTTCTGTCATGTCTCTTCAAAGAACTTGCTTCCAATCCAGCCAGCATCCCGCATACTGCCACTATGCAACGTTACATTTAAACCACTTGAAAATCACCTCTACTATAAAACATTTAAATAATTAAGAGCCTTCTTTCTTTTTTAAAAAAAATGAAACATACTCTTTTCAAATGGCACGATTAGTTCGGCAAAACGCTAGTACAGAAAAGCGATGTCTACAGCAGCCAACCTGCGACATGCTCGCTCCCACTTGGTCTCATTCAAATTAACCGCATAGTCTATCATATAGCAAGAAACACTCGCAAAGTGAAAAAAAAAAAAAGTAAACTAAACATACTTTACATGATTTTCTGTGTGTGTGTGTGTGTGGGGGGGGAGCAGGCACTCGTGCCTGCTAAAATTGTCCACATCAGTCAGCACAAACCGCTGGCTTGCTCTTACATCCCTTACAATGAAACCGCCCTCTCTCTCTGTGTGAAATGGATCCTACGTTCCTCTCAGTAACGAAATCACCTTACAGCAGACTGTTCAACTTCAAATACTGTGTGTTTTGTAGGTGAAAGAGCGCCCTCTATTTGCTATCACATACTTTTAAAAGGAACTATTTTCAGTATTGTCACAGTTATCAAGCTACTTTTCAAAAAATAGTGGATTTTTTCTTTCTTTCTTTTTTTTTATTTACTAGTAGTACCCATTTGTAAGCACAATAACACACTCCGAGGGTGTAGGTTATCTCCGGATAAGAGCATGCCTATGTGCATAAGGCACTCGGCGCAAGCGTCTCGTGCCTCATAACACACCTAGGCGTGCTCTTATCAGGAGATAACCCGCACCTCGTCATGTGTTATTGCTTGCTTATAGAATGTCATTCATTCACAATTCTGTTCTCCTACAGTGTATACCTTATATGGCCAGCCTCCTTATAGGGCCAAAGGACCAAATTCCTTTATTTAGCCTGAGCGCTTCACTCTTTATAGCATACTTGGGGACTTTAAAAAGGTGTGGCCAGAAGAAATTATTGGACAGACTTACATAGCATAGTTGGGGACCTTGTTACATCCTTCAGCTGACTCTCATGGAGAAAAGAGCAGCTGGAGCAGCTGTCATATGCAGTTTATATACCACCTTGTGGAGGGGGTGCGGGGTAACATCATGATGACATCAGAGGCTGGTTCCATCTGGCCTGTCTTAGAAAGAGACCTTACCTGGCAGCCTCATATGTCCTCTGGCTTCCCTGTTGACCAATTTAAGTACTGGACCCTTTGTAATGCCTATACCAGAGCTACCCGGCTTGCTAAGTCTGAATACTTTGCATTAACACTGCAGAACAACCTTAATCACCCCTTCAAGTTCTGGAAGTTCATCCATGCACTCTTCTACCCCTCCCCAACCAAGTTCTCAAGGTGGGTGGCATTCCTATTTCTGACCCCTCTTCTGTTGCCTTACCTTTAAACTCCTTCTTCACCTCCTGTGCCGGATCCTTTGTCTCCCTCTCTTCCTCCCTTCCCCCTTCTACCCCACCCCATCCCTCCTTCCACTCCCACTGCACCCTTTAAAGCACTTCTGACCCTAAACCCCCAAAAGGTTGTAAGCCATGATGGTCTAGATCCCAAACTCCTGCATCTCTCCACCCCTGCTAGTGTACTACCTATTATCCCACTTCTCAACCTCTCTTTCGTCTTAGCCTTTGTCTCTGGTTCTTGGAAACAGGCTGCAGTTATCCCCCTTCTCAAAGGTGATGATTCCACCTCTCCTGGCAACTACCGCCCTATCTTCTTCCTCCCCATCCTGGCCAAGCTCCAGGAACACCTTGTACTATCCCAGCTCTCCTATTCCTTGATTCATCTTCCTTCTTCATTCCTTTCCAGTCTGGTTACTGGAAGTCCCATTCCACCTCCACCTCCCTCCTCTGGCTTACTGACTCTATTCTGTCTGACATGGATCAGGGCCTGGTCACACCAACCTTCTTTGTCAACTTGGCCAAAGCCTTCTATACTATTGTCCACCCCCTTCTCCTGGACAAGCTAGAGACAGCAAGACTATCAAACTCCACAGTCCGGTGGTTCCACTCCTACTTTGATGACAGTTCTCAAGCTGTCCAGATTGTTGAATCCATCACCCCCCACTCCCTATCAGCTCAGGTGTTCCCCAAGGGTCCAGCCTTGTCCCTATTCTCTTCTCCATCTGCCAGAATGACCTCCTCACTGCCTGCTCTTCTGCTTCCACCCATATGTATGCAGATGACAGTACTCTTTGCCTGTGGTTATGCTGCCTCTGACCTCAATACCAGGCTCCAGCTGAATTATGCTAACATCTAGCACTGGTTCCTGGAAAATCAGTTGTCCCTTAACACCAAGAAAATTATCTCTATGACATTCGTTACTAGGCTGAGGCTCACTAGGCTCACCCCTCCCCTCCTGCCATACTCTTGATGGTGCAGTGATTGAGGATGCTCCTCATGTAAGTGCCTTGGGGTCTGCCCGGACAGACACCTTAATTTCTTTGCACACATGGGTGCAATCCCCCAAAAACTTCACCCCAAACCTTGTGCATTTTACAGGAATAAAGGGAGCATCTCACTTTCTGCCCATAGAGAGATCATCTTGCAGATGATACTCCCTATCTTCGACTATAGTGACATAGTATACAGTGCTGCTGCAAGTCCACCCTGGCCAGACTGAATCCCCACTTTCATTTCTTTTGCTACTTTACCCTGGACTGTCCCCTCCGCCCCCACACCCACCACTGCTCTCTGTACTCCTCCTTTTATTTCCCCTCCCTTGAGTGTAGATGCCTCCCCCACTGTTCTTCTTTTATCTCTAAATACTGGCTTGGCTCCCTCACCTCCTACCTTGTTTACCTCCTCACTTCCTCCCACCACTTCCTACCCCCCTTCACAACTCTGGGTCTCGCTCTCTTGCACTTCCCTCAAGGAAATCTATTGCTGGTCAAGCTGCCTCCTCCTTCAAGTTCCCAAACTTTGGGGGTTCCCTCCTCCTATAATCCAGTACACCCCTTTCCAACACTCACTCACCTCTCTCCTCCATGACTTCATTACTCACTCCTGCAGTTACCCCTCATACTGGACCCTGGGCTGTTGGCCACCACCCTGCTCCACAGCACCCCCTTCACCCTGTACCTACACTAGTGCAGTCCCCTTGTCCACCATCTCTTTCCCACAACTATTGCCCCTTCCCTAGACTCAGAATTGCCTTCTGTACTTTGCAAATGTTGTATCCTCCATCACTTTATTGTATTGTGGTGTATTTTATATACTCAGAATCTATGTTCTTGCACAGTTGTTATTGATGATGCTTACTTACCTATTTGTATTAATTGCTTTTGCTTTTATTGTTCTTAGTGTACATCTGCTTCTCCCTCCCCCCGGACACATCTGGAAATGAGCAGTTACCAGCTCAGTATGTCTTCCTGGTAAAACTTTTGAAATAAATAAATAATAGGGAGGAACATCCTCAAATAGATATGGAAGACACTTTTGGTTTAGATGCATGCAAACAGTTAGCCTACACTTAAGGCAGAACTGAAGGAATATATTTTTATTGATATATTCCATAGGAGATGATAAGTTAAAAAATTAGGACCTCAAGGGCAGAGGACAGTTTCCATAGTATATCTCAGAATCAGAAAATTCTGTGTGGTCTGAAGATGAGGTTTCAATAAAACTTCTGTCAGACTCCCTGCTGGAGAATCTTAGAAATACAACTGGTGGTTTGAAATCTGTCGACACTGCAGCCAATAGGGGATGGAAGGAAGATGTACAGAAGAGTATGGAAATGTCCCATTGTGAAGAGGGGGCATTCAGAAAATGCATACAGGAAGCAGGTGTCAAGTTTGGAGGAACACTGAATCTTATAATATCCAAAATATTAAAAGAAGATAGTTAGCAGGTAATACAACTAAAATATAATGCACATATACTAATGCTAGGACAACTGTATGTGATAACTGTAGAGATCCTTGCTATGAGAGCCCAGTTTGTTTACATTCAGGAATGTCTAGTGCAAATGGATGGAAAATAGGTATTGTGGGGCAGGGGAGTGCGATGTAAATCACAGTACAGCAAAAACTGCAGCTTTAAGATCAATGGTTGGTGCCTGTATATGTAACCCCTTTGTTACCCGGGGTTACTAGAATCCCAGTAAGACCTAGTGGTAGGCAGGGAAGGCAGCTTGTGAAACTCCAGTTAAATGGGTTTCACACTGTCTCACTTTGTCCTCAGTCACAGCTGAGACTAGAGGGATGACATCATAATAGAACTGTCGCAGCTGCATGAGCCACATTTGGAATTTTCAGCTCAGAGTAAGTTTAGAACCTTGGGAATTCAAAGTCAGTCTTCAGTTTGTCCTTAAGCAAACAAGAAGGACACCAGTAGTTGTCTGTTTACCCCCCTCCCTCTGGGGTGAGGAAAAGTTCTTTGTGGGTTCCAGGGGCAATCCCCTTCTCCCACCCTGGGAAGAAAGCTGCCTGTTTTAATTTAAGTTCAGTCTGTTCATGTATAACAGCAAAGGTTGCAGTTTTTGCCTGTGGGGCACCTGCAACAAATGGGTGAGTGTTTGGCCCCATTGGAGGCAAACAGCTTTTTCTTCAGTTGGTTCAAATATTAGGGACTGCTATTTGGGAGGACTATGTCAACTAGGACAAACAAATAGAGCAGTCATCTGTTTAAAGTGTTAATGGATTTAAAGTTCACTGTAGAGGGGTGCTTCAGGTCATCCACCGTCAATCTACATTTTAAAGTCTAAAGTTCTGTGTGTCCAGAGAAATGGCTGGGTATGGGCTGTGGGAGCTGGAGGTGGGAAACCCCCATCTTTAGTAACCAGGTCCACCTCTACGGATTTCTTCTGTGTTTTTGCTACTTGCCTCATGCGCTATTGTGATGATGGGGTGAGTACCCAGACGTGGTCGCAACTTGAAAATCTCTAGGAGTCGAGACTCTAAGTGGTGGGGAGCCACAGGATTGGAAAATTGCTCCTTGTTGGATGGGAGTCTCCTTGTTGGATGGGAGTTTCGAATTGGAAGTACGAAAACAAAATCTCTGTAGGAGTCGCAGACTTCAAGTGGTGTGGGGAGCCACAGTTTGGGAGCCTCCTTGTTTGATGGGATGTCTTTCCAAGTAGAGTTTGTGTTCATTCACCAAGTGGACCGTCAGTCGAGTGGCCGGCAGGGGAGCCGAGCCAGTCGGGCTATGTATCCAATGCGCATGCAAAGTCCGGGCTGAGTGCCTGGTGGGTCCAAAGCCAGACAACTGTTGCATTGTGTTCATTCCTCAAATGGACCACTGTGTTTAACCTCTAATCTGCATTACAGTTACGTAGCCCTGTGGGGGACCATGCAGTGCTTTGTTTATGTTCAGTGAGTTAATAAATAAAGCCACACTGAAAAATCCCAATTCTGGTTCTGGACATTACAGTTATTGCTTCCTGTAGTTGGATTTACTTGGGTGCCCCTGTGCAGAGTAGCCAAACCTAGGTCTCTTGTGCCAGGTAACCTCATCCTTCCCCAAACCTGTAGATACCATATGTATATCCATGTTACAAAAATGGACATATGGGTTACATATATATTTAGAGAAAGGCCTAAAATCTGGCACCAAACCTACCCCAAAAAGTCAGTCTTATAAACAAATTAAACGTAAGTGACTGAATTTATTGTATACATAATATAGAAGAAACTCCTTCATACTGACCATAATTTCCTTTTCTGTTTGCTCCAACGTTCTCAGTGGGGAATTAATACATATGGGTAATGTGTTCCCACACTGGGGCAGTGGTACAGCCTAAAGCCGTGACACAGCATAGAACCCTGAGGGCATGAATGTTCCAGATACAGCAGTTTCTCAGTTTACTACTGTCCATGCAGTACTTCCAAACACAAATAAACTACCGACATTTATGTCACCAAGTAAATTCTCTTTAGCAAAAAAATATATCTACTTATTCTCAGTATAAATCATGAAATGAAAAAAGGCATAGCCTACCTTATTCGAAGGTACATCTTAGTTAAACAAGTCAGTTGACCCTCACATCATGCGCACTGGTTTGTCAGGAACGACTGTGTCACTTCAAGCCAGCCACTGGTGTGTGAAGAGACTGCTGTCAAAACTAAAACATAAATAGCTGACAAAGGAACAACATGTGGCCTTAACTCTACCAATAAGAAAGTGCAACCCAGATTCATCTGCACCCTGACAATTTCAAAAAGCATAATCAATTAACCTATTGGCCAATAATAGAATTATGCTCTGGGCCAGCCCGGTGGTGTAGAGAGTTGAGGCCCTGGCGCCTTACCTCGACCCATACGGCAACCTGGGTTCAGGAACGGACTCGGGTCACTGGGGGTCGGCAGGGGAGGATAAGGATCGGGCATCCGTAGGACTGCTCTCCTATCCTGAGGTGGGTTTGGGAATGGCCTCGCTAGGTAGCAGCCCCCAGTGGGCACTACAAGAACGGCATGCAGGGGAACCTGGAAAAGCGGAAATACTGCTCACTGGCCGCCATATGATGGCTCTCTGTCCCTGACACCTCCGGTGCCTTCCCGGAGCCTCCTTCTCCTTGGCAGCATCCCTGGGCCCTAATAGTGTGTGCTAGGGGTTGTCCCCACTTGGTGCCTTCCCCCTCGGAGGAGGGGGGACCTGCTCGGTGAAGGGATATGCTGGGATATTTCAGGGACCGGCTGCAATTCAAGGGGTGAGGAGGCATGGGTAAGGACAGTGGGGCTTGAAGGGGACTTGTGTGGAGCCCAAAGGAGTGGGGGTCACCAAGCACGATGGGACAAAAAAAAAAATACAAAAAAAAGAATTATGCTTTGAAGCCCATGGATAGCAAATGAATCCTGAAACCTGCATGGTTGCGATAATAATCCTGTCTAAAAAGAATATTTCCATAATATATTGGACAGTATTCTCCAAGACGAGCCAATGGTTCCAGGGGTAGGCCTCAGTGACAACGTTGGAGCTGCAGAAAAAGAAATTACAGTTAGTATAAAGGAATTTCTCCTTTCTGTATTGCTTTACATTGTCAATGGGGAATTAATACATATGGGTTCTAAGAAGCAGTAACCATCTTCAATAGAGTGGGGGAGAATATTGTCCCATATATGACCCATAAGGGTAAACTACAGGACTCATCTTCTAACAATCACCTGCACTACTCTGTGCAGTATTAGCCTACTTCTGGACACCCAGTCTGTAGAGCTTTGTGAATGTATGAAAGAAGGAGCACATTGCACAGGATCTTAACTACCTCTCTAGAGTGGCTTTTGAAGTCCTTTTTCACCTGTTTACTATCCATAACAGATGGAGAACTTGCCAATTTCCTGAGCTCTTCCATTCACTTTAAATACGTCTTGACTGCCCTGAGCATGTCCAGCTTATGAAAAACTTCCTCTTGGATTCACCGGCTTTGGGCAGCAAGGGGACAAACAACCTCCTGGATCATAGGTAATGCTGCGTGATCTTGGGCACAAAGGGACTGTATTCTACTTCGCACTACTTTTCCATATGCATTATATGGTAATGGATCCTTATGCAAAATTGCTGACATACTCATTGGCAGTATAAACAGCAATAATGCATTAACAAATGTGAATGCTTTCAATACCCAGTTCTCTGACCTGCTTTCACCTCCCTATTTACTGCCCCTGATGCACAGAAACCATCTGACAGCTCCAAGTCTGGATTTGTCTCTCACCCACCTTTTTGCTTCAAAGCAGTGTCTGTAAGTGAGACACAGACTCCTGGCCAGTCTCTCCCCTTTGCCAGCGCTGATACAGCTGCGCCAAAGCCTTCTTGCACCAGGGTTGCATCAAACAACTCAGTGTGCCAAATCACAAGGGAGCTTGCACAATGGGGGGGCTGAAACATTCCCTTGTTTTGGTATTTTGCAAGCCCCACCATGAACGCAGCAAGGGGCACCACTTAGACCAGCCAGGAGGTGGTCTAAGGACAGAGTCAGATAATGGGCTGCCAGGTGCAGAAGGGGCATTGCTTTAGGGCTGTGGCAAACTCCAGGTGTGGGAATTGCCGCAGGGATGCACCCCCCCCCAGGGAAGATGTATCAATATTTATGGGGGGCATCAGGGATCAAGGTGGTCTGCTAGACCACCAGGTAAGATAAGTATTCTATACATATGTAATAAATTACAATGCAAATGCACCCCCACCAGGTGCCACATCACCCCTGCTGATGCCCAGCTGTCCCCTGACTCCCTCATGCCACCTCCCATGCCCCTTCTGCACCCTGAACCCTCCTGTCCAACAGATTCACCCCCAACCTTCCCAGCCCCTCTAGTGTTGCGCCGGGCAGGGGGGGTGGATCCCTGTAGCAATTCCTGAAGGTGCAGCAAACCTGGGGAGTTTGGCGCTGGGACCCTGATTTTTATAAAATCGGGTGCAGGGTCACTGGTGAACCCAGAGTTTGCCACAACCCTGGAATGACACAACTTGGGTCGCTGTAAGGGCTCTTTGAAAATTGGGCCTTTAATATTTATTAAATCTGTGCATAAACACAGATTTCTCTTGCAGATCTAAATGACTGCATAAAAAATATTGTGCTGTGTGGTGATGTTATTTCAAAATGGTTTCAAAATGTTTTAAATGATTTTAAAAATATGAGCAGTTTGTTCTCACATTGCAGGCAATATCCTTGGCAATCAAATGAGGTGTAACCATGTGCTTATGAATCGCATTCTATTACTAAATCGGTTTATCTCTATGTCTGTATGTTAATGAAATTCAGCTACTATCTGGATCTAAATTTAAAGTAAAAATGTCTCATTATTGGTTTTGTGTTAGCTTTTCTGGGACTACAGTCTGACTCCCTTTCTCTTAGCTAATCTCCCTTCCCTTCAGCAAACGGGCTGCTTTACATCAGAGCTCATACATCACTTAATATATCTGGTTCTAAACAGAAAACAGCTAAGATGGGCTGTGTTCTTACTGCTACCTTTCAATGAGTATATCCCAGTTAGACCTTAGCAAGTGGGAAGCGACGACTCAGTATAGGGTTCAGAGGAGTTTGAATAGCTGTGCTGAGCTATCCTTTCTAATTCTGGTATGGAAGCCTTGGGGTTAAACTAAGTGGACAGTGTTGCACTGAAGCCAAATGTAATGATGAAACTACCCCTGTCAATTAGTAAGCAAACTTCATCCTGAGGAACGTGGAAAGGGAAAAATTTGTCTGAAAATTCTCTTCAGTTCGGAAGTAGTTCTGCTTTACTGTATATGACCTTTACGTCCTCCTTTCATTCTCCCCCTGTACAGCTCTCTAAATAGGGTTTTACCTATGGTTGCACTGTATTTAAAACAACCTACTTAAGCCTTAGAGAATTTGTTAGAATTTTAGATTCTCTCGACTGCAGGCAGGGAATAGCCCTGTTAATGAGTGTCGGTCAACTAAGTCAAGAGGAGTGTTTTTGTAAATTAGATTAACTCTGCTGGCATCTTGGAATTTATGTCTTAGTATCTTCTGGTGTAATTCGGCTTATCAGCTCTTAGGGTTTTTGTCATTTATTGTTTACTAATCTAGAGCATACTTTAAACTCAATTTCTAAATAGTTTTCTGTTTTTTGCACCTATTAGATTTTACTTTAATCTGTTATCTCAATATTTTGATGTAAATAGTTATACTGCACAAACATACAAATTAGCCAGCAATTGCTGGGTCCACAGCTTGTGCTACTGACCCTGCCCCCCCCCAATCCTCCCAACCTTTCCACCCATCTCTCTCATAATTTTTACTTTCCCATAATGCCTATCCCACCCCCTTTTAAAGCTGCCCACTGTTGTTACTGAGACTACCTCTTCCAGCAGTGCATTCCGACTGTCCACCACCCTCTCAGTGAAGAACTGCCTTTTAAATTCCCTTCTAAACTTTCTGCCATCCAATTTAAGACAGTGCCCTGTTGTATTATAGTTTCCACTTAGCCTAAATAGAGCATCCTTATCCACCCTATGTATTCCTTTTAAGTATTTGAAAGTCTTATCATATCTCCTCTGTCCCTCCTCTCCTCTAGTGAGTACCTATTTAGGTCTCTCAATCGCTCCTCATAGGTTTTCATTTGCAGACCAGCAATCATCTTTGTTGCCCTTCTCTGTACCTTCTCCAGCAAGATAATGTATTTTCTAAGGTAAGGGTGCCAGAATTACACTCTGTACTCCATATGTAGCTTCACCAATGACCTATACAAGGGCAGAATGACCTCCTTTCACCTACTGCTAATCCCCTACCAGTGCACCCCAACATCTGGTTCTCCTTAGCTACTTTGCTACCAAAATGGTGCATGGTCTGCACCAGAAGACATACAAAGAGAGACTAAAGGAGCTTAATATGTATACCCTCAGGGAAAGGAGGGAGAGGGGGACATGATAGAAACTTTCAAGTACCTCAAGCAAATCAACAAAGTCCAAGAGGATAACATCTTTCAGAAAAAGAGGTGTGCAAGAACAAGGAGGCACAATTTGAAGATAGAAGGGGACGACTCAGAGGTAATGTGAGGAAGTATTTTTTCATGGCGAGGATTGTAGATGCATGGAGCAGCCTTCCTGAAGAGGTCGTAGAGTCAAAAACAGTGGAGAAGTTCAAGAATGCATGGGATAGACATAAGGCAATTCTAGTGGGGGGTAGGAGGAAGTAGGCTGTTGGTTAACTAGGATCTGCAACTTATTCATTAGGTAGGGAAATGGGCAGACTAGGTGGGCCAAATGGTCCTTATCTGCCATCAAATTCTATGTTTCTGTGTTACTGCTCTCCTGCACTGTGTGGAGTGCTTTAGGTTGCTCTGTAGAACTACGGTTGCATTTAGATTATATTCTGATTATTAGGACTCTGCATTTGAGTGATAGGGAACAATGTAACAAGGTGATTTATTTTTACAGAGTGTACTTAGACATCACTAATCCTTCAACCCCTTTTAACATCTGCAGTATGGACTCTAAACCTGTGTCACTTTGCTCTTAGAATGTTAATGGCCGAGGCTCCCTGTGGCAGAGTTAGGCTACACTCTCGGCTGTGACTGATGGACCACTTTTGCCTTATTTCCTAGCAACAGTTAATGCTTTTCTCCCCCACCCCCACCCTAGGTTGGCCAACTAGCATAGCTCCTTACTATCCCTACTAAACTTCCTACTACAGTAGTTCTCTCTTTTCATTCTTTTTCCATTTCCATCCATCCAGTCCCTGGAATGATGCCAAATACCCAGAGAGGTGTTGTGTAAAGTGCATAAGTGCATTTTGTGTACAGAAAGCATGAAGGCTGTTTTAAATAGGAATAAATACAGTTAATAATGCTTTTTTAAATAAAAAGGATTCAGAAGCCATACAAAACAATAATGATTTCATTATTAGTACAGTTATAAAAAATCCTTAAGGTATTTTCATAAATTCACACTATAAACCTGTTACTGTGTAAGGTTCTATGCATGAAAATGTGGAATACTTTATAATAGCGCTTAGTCACTGTGGATCAGAGATGTAGAGAGTCAATATCTGTGGAGATATACACTGTACCTTTAACTGAACCAGGAAATCCCCTGACACAACCCCCCAATGGTTTTGAAACAATATGTTCAGACATGAAACAGCATGTCCAGACATGAAAATAGAAAAGGGCTCAGTCAGGTGACCCCACCAAAAGATATAAAAACAACTTCACTGAGTTCACTTCAGCTCAGTCCAATGGGGCTCAGCCCTGACAGAGGAGAAGAGAGGCAGACAAGCTGTTGAATGCAGATGAGAAGAGTTTTAGGAGCTCTAAAATCCAGGACTGTGTTTTGGAGAAACTACTGCTATTAAGTAGTGATTCTCTTTGCAATTTTTTGTTTTCATGTATTATATTTCTAACCTTTGAAAAATAAATATCACACCATGGTGTGAAATTTGCCTCATCTGAAGTTTATTCCTACATGCTGTGATAAACTTGGTGTCAGAAGTGGGATGGTACTGGTTGTCCAGAGAAACAAGGGGGAGACCAGTACCTGGATACCAGCCCTGATATCCAGATATAGGTGGCAAAGAGCAGGATGGCATACCTACAGGATCTCGTGGATGCCAAGGATTGTTTGAAGGAGGAGGGGCATACCAGAGCCCAGGTGAGGAGAACCAGAGGGGAATTACTGACCAGACTGGAGTTCGATGAAACACAGAGGTGGACCAGTGCTGGAGAGAGGTGGAGCACTGCTGCAAGGTGCTGATGGAGGGTTCCCAACTGGAGGATTTCATAGCAGAGGCAGAGGACCAGGATCCATGGGTTCTAGAGGAGGAGGGCTCCCTGATGGAACCTTTGTTACCGACACTTTTGAAATCCCATTGTTGCCCATTTTTCCAGGTTGCTACTACTTGGAGGATGTTGAGATGAAGGCCCCAGGTAAGACTGTTTCAGGACATTTGCATACTGGGGTGAAGACTACAAGCAACAAGGAAGACACCATGGTGGTTAAATGGACTTTCCCATGTTTTGAACCCCCTGTGATACGGTATGAAATGTATGAAACATGTAATGTTTAAAATGAATATGGCATTAAGGCTGGTGCTGAGTACAGTCAGTTGAGGGTACCAGAACGGTGTAAGGGTTGAAAGGAACCCCTGGTATGTTAAAAATAGGGGTGGAAAGAAAACCCCAAAGGTTTTGGGAGTTAAGAACTGGCTGGTTGATGCTCAGTATGAGAAGGTTCCTTGTCTACCAGAAAATATATGAAAGGGAAATGGATAACTGAAATGTATGAAATGATTACAAGAAATGTATAACATGAAAGAAATGTCTATACTGTATGATATAAAATGAGGAACCTAGGGTCATGGAGGATCTAGGTATGGGATGGAACTTGTGATTGGGCCCCTGAGTGGAAACAATGTGTTAGAAAGGGGTTAGAGCTGGGTACAACTCGTCCTGGAGAAAGATGTGGTATAGGCCTGTACGGCCACCCTGATAGCTAGATGGAGGAAGCAAGAAGTCAGCATAAAACTGCTGTGTATTACTTCCTCTTTTTTAATGTACTGATGAAGGTATGATTGTGGATGCACAGGGCTGAAACAATGCCAAGTGATGGGTATGGAGGAAGCTTGAAGTCAGCATAAAACCGCTGTGTATTACTTCCTCTTTTTTAATGTACTGATGAAGGTACAATAGTTGGTGCACAGGGTTTTGAAATTATGCCAAGTGATGTGTTCTGAAAAGATGCCAAGAGATGGGTGCTTGATATTACATATACATATGATATTACATATGAAATGTCTGAGTTGTAATAACCAGAGTGAAATAGTTAGGGGATAGAAAGTCACTACAGACTGAAGTCCTATGAAAGTATAGATGGGTACTGTGCTGAACTGTATGACAGCCCCAGGGTAATGTTGGGAAAGTATTGTCATATTGCAGTAACTTGGTATGGTGGACAATACTAAAAATAGCTGAATTAAGGGACCCTGGGGTGAAGCTTTCATAGTGGATGAGAGAAAGTTTCAACCAACCCCCATTTTATTGTTTTGGTAGAATATTTATGACTGAGAGGGGGTTCTTGAAAAAACAGTAATGTTTTGAGAGCTGTTTTTTTCTTAAGGAGAGAGGTGTGTGGTGGAGTTAGGCTACTCCCTTGGCTGTAACTGATGGACCACTTTTCTATCTCCTTATTTCCTAGCAACAGTTAACGCTTTTCTCTTTGCTTTTCTTCTCCCCCCCACCCTAGGTTGGCCACTTAGTGTAACTCTTTACTAACCCTACTAAATTTCCTACTAGTTCTCTCTTTTCATTCTTTTTCCATTTCCATCCATCCAGTCCCGCATTGCCGCACAACACAAGGCCAAAGATCCTTTGCTTACTGGGCCACTAGTTGGTACAACGGTCTTCCGAGCGACATCTCATCTTCACTATCACTCAGCACTTTTAAGACTCGTCTCCGCCTAACACTGACAGCCTCCAACCTCTGTGACTGTTGTGGCTAAACATGTCTTTTGGTTCCATAGCTGAAGATGCCCTTTTGGATTCACATCTACTCCTGCACTTTGCCAGCACCCCCCCATCTTCACCTTCCCTGCTGGCCCATGACAAATGCCACCCGGCTGCACTACCGCTATTCTTATTTGCCTTCCACCTCTCCTCTCTCTGTTCCCCCCAACCTACCTCCCCTTTTCTCCCATCCACTTAGTCTCCCTGATTTCACCCTCCTCCTTTCCCTTTCCCTTTCCCTTCCCCAAAGTTTCACCTTATTGTTCTTTTTTCATCTATAAGACTATGTTTTTTTTTTTTAATTTTATAAACTGTTATCTTTGCTTCTGTTTGTCTCAATTGTACCAATGATGTGGAACCTTTGTAAAAGAGCCTCGGCTCAAAGGTATTTGTAATCCTAGAACAAATAAATAAATAAAAGTCCCTGGAATGATGCCAAACACCCAGAGAGGTGTTGTGTAAAGTGCATAAGTGCATTTTGTGTACAGAAAGCATGAAGGCTATTTTAAATAGGAATAAATACAGTTAATAATGCATTTTTAAATAAAAAAGATTCAGAAGCCATATAAAATAATAATAATTTCATGATTAGTACAATTATAAGAAATCCTTAAGGTATTTTCATAAATTCACACTATAAACCTGTTACTGTATAAGGCTCTATGTATGAGAATGTGGTATACTTTATAAAAGTGCTTAGTCACTGTGGATCGGAGATGTAGAGAGTCAATATCTGTGGAGAAATACACTGTACCTTTAAATGAACCAGGAAATCCCTTGAAACAACCCACCCATGGTTTTGAAACAACATGTTCAGACATGAAAAACACGTCCAGACATGTAAATAGAAAAGGGCTCAGTCAGGTGACCCCACCATAAGATATAAAAATATCTTCACTGAGTTCACTTCAGTTCAGTCCAGTGGGGCTCAGCCCTGAGAGAGGAGAAGAGAGGCAGACAACCTGTTGAATGCAGATGAGAAGGGTCTTAGGAGCTCTAAGATCCAGGACTATATTATGTGAGAAACTACTGATGTTAAGTAGTGATTTTCTTTGCAATTTTTTTGTTTTCATTTATTATTTTTCTAACCTTTGAAAAATAAATATCACACCATGGTGTGTTTTAAACCTGTAAATTTGCCTAGTTTGAAGTATATTCCCACAAGCTGTGACACTCACACATTAAACAAAAAAAGTCCTTAGCTAGACAAGCTGTAGCTTTATTACAAGAAACTAATTTATCTGACCAGGAAGCATTAAAGCCTGCCAATTCTTGAGTAGCCCAGGTAGAATACAGCTCAAATACAATAAAAAAAAGAAAGGAGAACTGCCATCCTCATTAGAAAAGGTCCCAATTTTGTTAAATCCAGTCACTATGCTGATACAGAGGGGATATTCCAAATCCTTACAGGCTAACTGACTGGACAAAATATTGCTATGTGTAATATATGTGCCCCCAACTCAGATCAGGCTGCATTTTTTGATCACATATCTGTAGAGGTTGTGGGAATTAAAGACCTTACAATCATTTTGGGAGGGGACTTTAAATGAAAACTACACCCTCATATCTTCTAAATGTTATTTGTTTCCATGTCAACAGACACCTCTTTTAATGTAGCTGTTATAGATGTATGCAACAGCTTTAGTCTGTTTTCACAATTCATACTAGGCCCTGCAACTGTCCTGGGAGGTTCCATTTGGTGGCTATTGAAATCTCATTGTCCCCGACAGCTGCATTAGCATATGAGAATATGATGCGTAATCAACCTTTAAATTCCCCAGTATTCCTGTCTGCTTAATTAGTCTTCAAAGAAACAAGCTGCAAGAAGGTGTGAAATACCACATTTACCTTCAGTGAGCTTTGCAAACTATCTGAGTTGTAATGCAGGATTTTTCCCTTTAAACTCCACTCAGTGTGTTTCCAGAGAGTTTTTGCAGGGTATTTGTTCATTCAGCTTAGAGTTACATGATATAAATGGTTGATCTGACATCATGTTCTCATATGCTAATGCAGTTCTCATGGACTATGCGATTTCAACAACCATGAAATACAGATCCCCAGGGCAGTCACAGGAGGCTTTCATGAGCAGTGAAAAAAAACTAAAGCTAACACATATAGCCCTAACAGCTACAGGACATGAGTTGTCTGTTGACATAGAAATACATGAAATTTAAATGACGTGTGGGTATAGTTTTCCTTTAATGAAGTGGTCGACCCTCTTTTGGATAGAAATAGAAACGAAGCTTCACTAGACAAAACTAAGTCACAAAGGGCAATTAAGCAAGCTCATGGAAGATCTAAATTTGGTAGACTCTTGGAGGTAGGTCCAGCACCAGGACAATAAGTACTCCTTCTACTCAAATAGACATGACTTTAATAGTAGGATTGACTGTTTCTTGACATCTACAGCCCTTTGCAATGAGATTGTGGGTTCTGAAATAAAGGATGTAATGATCTCAGGTCATGCCCTTATTAAGCTCTCCTTGTCTCTAGACAAAAAAACTATTAAGTCTTTCAGATGGAAATTAAATATATCATTGCTGCATGATAAAAACTTCTTAGAGTAGCCAGCCCACCGGCACAGCAGTAGAGATACTGCCTGCAATGCTGTTGACCCATGTTCCTGAACAGACCTGGGTTGTCAGAGGGTCAGCCATAGGGAGGTGATAGGAGCATCTGAGCCTCCAGGGGGAGTGGGTGAATGGACATTGGTGTAATGCCATCACCTGGGTGACCATGGGTGGTAGTGCAGCCAATGCTGTCAGCTTACAGGTGGGTAGGATGCCGGGTTTCACTGGTGCATGTGCACATCTCTGCATGTGCATGTGCACTGTCCTGGGGAAGGGAGGGAAATGGGAAAAACCCCAATCTGCAGGATGACACCTTCCATCCTCACAGGCCCCACACCTGCCACAGGGGGTAAACCATGGGGCACTGTAGACAGGTAGGTAAGTCCCAGAGATGGTGGGGTGTTGGGGCTGGGGGAGAGGAAAAGCTGAAGGGGGAAGGCTGGATGCGGGAGTAAAAAGTACAGTAAATAAAAAAAACTTCTTAGAGTATCTGGGTAGTGAAATTAATGAGTGCTTTAAGGTTAATGACAATGGAGAGGTACCTAAAGCTTTAGTCTGGGATGCTTTTAAGGCTTTTATCAGAGGGTGCAGAATCAGCTACTATGTTACCAAAGAGAAAAAGAACCAAAAAGATTTAATAATTAAAGAAAATAGCTTATTTAACTTAGAGAAGAAATACAAGCAGAAGGCTGAGTTACTATTCAAACTTACTCAGTTGAAATATAAAATAAACTAAATTTATTCATCCAAGGCAGAATTTGTACTTTTCAGGACTAGACAGGCATTTTGGGATGGGGAGAAAAAGTGAGGAAGCTGTTAGCGTACAGACTGAAGAAAAGACAAGGGCAGAACCTAATAGCAGGAACTGAACATTCTTAAAGGAAGGTGGTCACAACTAATGTAGGAATTAATAAAGAATTTTACTGTTTCTATAATAAGTTATATAGGGGCACTGGATAAAACTACATGGAAAGGAATGATACCTTTCTAGACACAGTTAAAGAGCAACTGACACCTTCAGGAGAACTTTAACAAAACATAATATTTAGCCACAGTTCAGCTTGTATTTCACATTAGTTTTGTATTCCTCCTCACCAATATTTATTATTAAGGTCATCTGCTTGAAAATAGGATGTTTGCTCCTGAACAGCTGAGCTGTTTCTGCTTTCTCCCTTCCTGAGGTCATAATTCATTGCTTGCGACATCACAGTTACTTACATGGCAACAGATTGTGATATCACTACAGAGGATTATGACTTGAAATAGGGAGTAAGCTATGGAGGCAGATAAACTCTAAGGGATCTCTGAGGGATAAAGATCATGTATTCATGCACATTTCCTTAGTAATAAATAACGGGGAGGAAAAATATATTGAATTCTATATAAGGAATGCAAGCAGAATTGTACCTGATTATTAAGGATTTCAGGGTTTCTTTGAGGCGTCAGTAGCTCTTTAAGGCCCTAGAACTGGAGACACTAGATAGACGAGATTTAAATAGGCCAATAATGATTGAGCAAATTACCAGAGTCATAACTCTGGTTATGACAAAACAAGATCTTGTTTAACCAACTTGCTACACTTTTTCGAACGGGTCAATATGGCCATGGACTTAGACATACCAGTCAATGTGCTGTATGTAGACTTTGAAAAGGCCTTTGACACAATGTCACACAGTGAACTGATCCAAACACTAAAAGAAATAGGAATAAATTAAAAATTAATAACTTGGATATGGCTTTGGCTTGCAAAGAGGAAACAGAGAGTTTGCATAAGGGTTATTATTCAAAATGGGCTGAGGTGAGTAGTGGAGTTCATGAGGGGTCAGTTTTGGGTCCCGTTTTGTTTAGCATTTTTGTTTCAACAATTCAATGCAATGGCACAACCTGGCTAAGTAAATTTGCTGATGATTTAAAACTAGGATCCTTAATAATGAATCAAGAGGAAGTTGCTAAATTCCAGGAGGATATAAACACATTAAGTGCTTGGCCCATTACAAAAAAATTAGAGTTTAACACTGGAAAATGTAAAATCATGCACTTTGGAAAGAAAAACCCGTTGGCCAAATATTACATAAATGGCCAGGAAATTGTATCTGTTGATTCCGAAAAAGACCTTGGAATATTGGTGGCCAGTACGCTGATGTTTGATAAACATTGCATAAACATAGCCAAAAATGGAAACAGCATCATGGCATGTATTTAAAGAAACATAAGAAGTAGGGAAAGGGAGGTGCTGATGCCCCTTTACGTAGCTTTGGTGCAACCCCACATGGAGTACTGTGCTCAGTTTTGGGCACCCTGCAAAAAGGGAGGAATAAAGAAACTGGAAAATGTACAGAGAAGAGCACCTAAGCTGATAGCAGACATAAAACATCTAACCTATGAAGAAAGACTAAATGAGCTCGGAATGTATACGTTAAGTTATAGACAAGTAAGAGACGGTATGTACTTGATTTATAGGGCATTTGAAAATAGAGGCTTATGGGAATGTGCGGGACTGGAAACCAGGGAGAAAATGATAACTGTAAGATGACATGTCACTGAAAGGTGAAAACTACAAAAAAAAAAAAAAAAACAGTGAGAGGTGGTTGGTCTATATGGAAGAGTCTTCTGGGTGGAGTAGTATCTAGCACCATTATCAGTCAATTTAAAAAAATCATTGGACGATGCTCTGAAACAACAGGCATCTGTTTGTATGACATAGTTTGGAAACAGGTCACAAAAGGTTAGCGCTAACTGACCTGTAACAAATCCTATGGATCCTATAAAAGAACTTCCCCTTAATAAAAGTCCTGGACTAGGTGGTCTGATAAGCAAATTCTGTAAGCTATTGAACCTGTCCACTAAAAAAATATTTGTCTGAGGTTATTAAAGAAGCCCTAGACATTGGCTGCCTACCTGACGCAATGAATCATGCCTATATCTCCTTAATTCTCAAAAATGGCAAGGATGCCCTGTAATGTGAGAGCAACAGGCCAATATTCCTGCTGAATGTTGATTATAAGATCATGGCCAAAGTCCTAGCACACAGAGTTAGACTGATTATTACTAAATTATTAATGAAGTAGCAAGCAGGATTTGTTCCCGGGAAGAACTACGATGGAAAATGTTCTCAGGCTAATAAATGCTGTTTGGGCTGCCAACAAACTCAGAATGCCAGCTGTCTCAGTGGCCTTGGAGTTTTTAAGGCCTCTGACTTCTTACATTACAGCGTTCTATTTCAGGTCCTTAAAGATGAATGTGGGAGAACAATCTATTGCCTTGATCAAAATTATATATAGCAAGCTGACATCCAGGGTCATAACAAATGGGTTCATGTCAGAACCCTTCAACTTAACTTTTTATTTTAAGATTTGATTCTAATATACATGGCCTGAACACTTAACATAAAAATTGGGTATTAGCTTAGTACTCACCTTGCAAAAGATTATCATATCTAATTGGAAATCTGCAACAACACCTGTCTTTGTAGAGTGGTGTCATAATTTGAGTTGAGTAGCCAATAATGAAAGAATCGCCTTGGCAATATAAGGGAAAAACCAAAATATTTGAGACAACTTGGTCCCCTTTTCTATCATTTATAGGATCATCGCATTGGAATAGTCAGTGTTGTATGAATTAAGTAAATGAGAACAGTATATGCCTAAGATACTGAGCTCTAATATGCAATAAGCATTACTTATACTTAAACAAAAGAGTACTTCTGAGCACCAATTAGAAAGTTTTTGTCCAAATCTAAGTTTTTATCTTTTTTCATTTATGAAATCTATTGTAAACAGAATTGTTGAAATAGCAATTGACTGTATCTGAATTGTCTTTATTGTTGTATTTGTTTTAACATTTGAATAAAGTTTTTAAAGCAAAAAAAAAAGAATTCTATGACATAGTTCCAAACCAGAATTTTCAGTACACATAGATCAGACATTAGTTGTGCTGATTGTGGCAAAATGTCTGCAAACAGAGGCAGCGATGGACCCATGTAACTTCACTGAGAAGATTTGCCTCTCTTTCCTGCACCTTCATTGTGTCCATAGGCAAAGGCACCTCTGTTACAGTTACCCTTGAAGGTAGAGTAGGCACCTCTGATTCTCTAGTCACCAAAATGCTGCAAGGGCCTGAAATCACCCCTTGACTCCCATGGGCAGCCATTCCATTGCCCTTTGATGACAGATTGTCTATGGCGGCGCCCCCCCCCCCAAAAAAAAAGTGGAGGCTGTTGATACAAACTTCAAGATATTCGGCCTCTCTGAATCATGACGGACAGCACTAACCTAGGAGTCTCAACACATGGAAATAATAAAGGATGCCTGTGCAGCTGATAGGTTGACATGATGTGAAGTGAAGGTCCATCTGCAGAATGCATCTGCTGTTTGTCACAACCATCAGAAAACATGACAAAGCCTTCTAACGGAATGGTCATGTGCTTGATAGCATTACTCACAACTTTGTAATCACATGTATCGCCCATGTATGTAAATTGCATTTGCTCGCCCCTGCACATTCTTGCTGTATAATCTGGCACAGTGTTGGAGGCTGGGAAGAACACTTCAGTGCTGAGGTGGACCAGATGAGTTCATGTCCAGAGGCTCTGTTTCCTAAACTCCCTTTAACTGCAGAGTACTGTGAGCCTCTGTGATGAGATAGGGCAGAGACTTAGAACCAAATGAAGGGGGGGGGATCAGAAACTTTTTGGGGGATTCTGTCCACTCCCCCTCCTCCTCAGAGGGACACTCTTCCTTTTTTGATGGATCCAGAACTGTTGGGTCAGGATGCTCCCCAAATCCCCCTGCATTCTTCTCTTGACCATGTCTCTCATTAAGTTCAGGGGTTACCTGCAATCTGGTTCAGCATGATCAATCTGCTCTAGTGCACCTAGACATGCCTGTATGGTCCCCCCAACCTGAAGGGCCCATTCTGGGTTTAGATATTATGGCGATGACTGCAGGTCATCAGCATGAAGCATCTTATTCAACAGAAGCAAGATGAACCTGTGCAACTCAGCTTTGCCACTGCCAGTTGGTACTCCAAGTGCACCCCCTTCACCCAATCCTTTGGTTCAGCGGGGTGGAATCAAAATAGGCAAGTTAGAATGTGTTATACAGTAAGAACCATATGACTCCTACAGTAGTGGTATTACTGTCCTGCAGCAGGTCTTATATCCATTAAATGCAATCGGTCTCCTATAAACCATGGTATCATTGATCCTGCACTGGAAGATCATGCATGGAGCTAGCAGTGCTCTTCTGTATTATTGTCTCCTTATGAATTACTGCCTTCTCCAAACAAATTAGTGCAGACATGTTTACTGCCCATGTAAATTACTGCCCCTTGCCCTGTAACCTGCTCTCATTACTGTCTTCTCCAAACAAATTAGTGCAGACATGTTTACTGCCCAAGTAAATTACTGCCCCTTGCCCTGTAACCTGCTCTCATTACTGTCTTCTCCAAGCAAATTAGTGCAGACATGTTTACTGCCCAAGTAAATTACTGCCCCTTGCCCTGTAACCTGCTTTCATTACTGTCTTCTCCAAATGAATTAGTACAGTCTTGTTTACTGCCTAAGCTAGTACTGCCCTTGGCCTGTAACCTGCCTTCTCTGTGCATAAACAACCAAAACACAGTAACCTGAAAAGGAGCGCAGCCACTTTCTTCCAGCATGCAGCTTATACATCTGCCTTCTATGCACATAAAGAACCAAAAAAATAGTTATCTGAAAAGGAGTGTAGCCACTTTCTTCCAACATGTAGCTTATACATCTCCTGCCTTCTGTGTGTATAAAGAACCAAAAAAATAGTCACCTGAAAAGGAGCGTAGCCACTTGCTCCCACCATGCAGCTTATACATCTCTTCACCTCACTTGAGAAGCACTCCCAATTCCCAAGAGTGCTCTCCCCTTCGGAGATCAGATGGTAAAGACCACGCCAGACAGCCAGACATGAACTGGCAATGCATGTGAACACTTTGATGTGATGTGGATGAGTGAGCATGTGCAGGTCCTTCTACCCCAAACATGGAGGGGCTGACTAAGCATGCAAAACACTGGAGGGGAGACATAGCATGGTGAGGGGCAAACAGGATGTGGAGTGAATGGGGACCTGGACCTAGGATGGCCTGAACTGAATATGTGTCTTTCTATTGCAGTTCTCTGAACAAGAGCCTTGATAAAGTGCATGGTTAAGCATGAAACGTTGGCTTGTGTGGCAGGGTGAATGCTGCTGTATGTTTTTAATTATTATGTAGCAATAAATTTGCCTTTTTTTTGTGAAACTCATGTTTATTGAACAAATTGTATGTAACATACAGCAGAAGAGGAAATGACTTACAACAAGTTATCAGTTAATAAGCAGGACTTGAATTTGAATCTCCTAACACCAATGTCTATCTATAAAAGCCTTGATAACTTCAACAAGTTAATCTATAAATTAAAAACTAATTAATGCACCATAAGTGCACTAAACTCAAAGACCTGTCCATCAGAACCTATATGTAATAACTGCTCCATTATCTAAGCAGAAGGTGGTCCAATTAAATCAAGTCAAGGGCCTCAAATGTATGACAAGCTATAAAAAATAAGATGTATGTTAAGGGATTGCAAGAGAGCTGTCATGTCACAGGGTGACACCGCTTCTAGGCACTAATGATGGAAAAAAGCAGTCTCATAAGCAATAAGGTAAAATTGAGGGGCTAAAAATTCAGACTCCGTGACCCTACTGTACCGAAGGCTTACAGCTGATGCCAAGAATGCCAAAGTTCCAAAAATGGTGATAGACTAAGCCTGAGCACTGCTGTGATGTGCTCCATTGATTCAATTTCTGAGTCTTTTTGTTTCCATTGATCGGGGTTGGGAGGTCGAGGGGTCAGCCATTTGATCATCAGGCATTTGAGTGTAGCAACATGCAGAATTTGACTCAATTTGATTCTACTTTTAGGTCCCTGAGGAAGGTCTGGGAAGTCTAAGATAAAATGAATAAAAGTAAAAGAAAACTGCAACTTAAAATTCTCTGCATGGAGTCATGGATGGCCTACCAAAATGGAACTATCACTGGGCAATCCCAGAACAGATGGAATGGGAGCCAGTCTCTCCACACTGTCTCCAACAAGCATCGGAGTGTGTAGCCCCAAATGCCCCTTTTAAACCTGCTATTTTTCTTAGTCTTCACTGGGGTGGTTAGAGCTGTTAGCCAATTTCTGTCGTGTTTTCTTTGCTTGGAATGAGAGAACCTTGTGCCTGTTGCCAGAAGGGCCTGGTGGCTCTGAGCCCGCCACAAGGCATGCTGAAGGAAAGCACCAGTCATTGTGCTCAGCTGTGGACCAGTTGGTACAAAAAACAATGAGGGGAGAACAAGCAGGGAAGGACTCCCTGATGAAAACTTAAGGCCATAAAAAAGGGGGGATGTAGTAAACCTGTGCAGAACAGTCCTAGCTGACAGGACACAATGTAGGGCCAAAGATAGGAGCCCTAGTGAGCAGCACCAGACACAAACACACTAATTCTGGAAATAAGGGTGAAAAAAAACATAATCCCACTAGCTGCTACTAAGACAGAAAAAACCTCCTGTAAACACCATCCTGTAGCTATCGGAGGAGGCACACACCATGCTGAAAGATGCTAGAAATGGGGTGGGGGGGGACAGTAACAGTTAATTCCAACCCAACTGACTAAGGCCTTGTCCACACCTGAGTTTTTGTAACGTTACTAGCAGTCAGTAACGTTACAAGAACGTCAAACACAGTTCACGTCCACACTGTAGCATGGTAAAACCATGCTACAAACCGTGTTTCAAAACCATGCTACAAACCTGATCAGAACCATGCTGTAACATGGTTTAAGGCAACCTCTGTAACTCTTTTGTGGCTCTACAATGCTGCCAGGACAAAGGGGGGGGGGGACTTACACACATCAACGAGGTCCCAGTAATTTCCTGAACAGTTCAACACCTTTTTCACTCAGATCCGTTACTGAGTCCTGCTGTGGGTATCCCAACATGCATTGCAGTGCCGCACATTTTGAAGTTCTGCCACAGTCATGCCTGGGAACTCAAGCCAGCAAGCACAGTTGTTGGAATACAGTGTGGACGCACTGGTAACCATGCTCAAACATGGAAAAGAAAATGTTTCGGTAAACATTTTAAAAACTGCATGACAGTGTGTACAGGGTCTAACTTACTTACGTCCCAACAACATACAATAAAACAGATTTTTACTTCTCTAAGGGACCAGGCTAGCCATCTCTAAAGAGATATGACCTAAAGACATCTTACAAAAAGCAAGGGCTTCCCATTCAAGCACTGTAGGCACTGAAACATGTATTAACTAGCAGGTAACGGGCATGATTTCTAAATTTAAGGGTGCTCCATGTCACCAGGTAGCCCCAACCTGCCTAAGTGTTGCAGAATTCATAAAAAATGAACAAATAATATGTAGGCAAAGGCCAGTCTTCCAGAGAACTTTGCTGTATGCATCCTACCCCTTAAGTGGTACAGCAAAAACTAAGTAACTGCTGTATCTGGAATGTTCATGTCCTCAGGGTTCTATGGTGGGCCACAGCTTTGGCCTGTATCACTAGCCTAGTGGGGGAGCACATCACCCATATGTATTAATTCCCCATTGACAATGTGGAGTGATACAGAAAAGGCATAATTGACAAAACGGCACAGGAGGAAAAAAACTTCACTTTTGTGCTTAATACGAGTGCTTAATCAAGAGTCACTCTTATTAAAGAAATTGTATTGGGCCCTATGCATGACCCTGGTGCGAGTACATTCAGAAGGTGCGTACTTGATTTGCACTGCCCTGCACCTGCAGACAGATCTGCACCACCTAGTGTTCACCATAGCTGGCTGCCTGTCTGCATCCCACCCCTTGCTCCTGTTCACATGCAGCAGCAGCATGGGACAGGAGTATGGCTGCATGGGCAGGCATCCAATCGGACGCCTATCCCAGGTCCTGGAGTGGATCCCCTGCTGCACTCATGCAGGGGATCCTGGGACAGCACGTAGCCTGACTGAGTTTCAACAACAGTCATTTGCCTGAACGGACACCCCACCCCTCCAAGGCAGCACAGTGGGCTGGTGCAGCTGTGTGTAGGGGGATCCCATTGCTGCCATGCTCCACCGGTGACCTTTGGGGGGGCGTATAAATAGTTACAACAGGGTCCCTTCACACAGCAGTCTCCCCACTGGCACGGTGTGTAAGTATTTCCTCTCAGAATGCGCCAGATGGGTGACTCCCTCGCACACCCTGGACCTACTCCCCTGCCTCAGCACTGCACAGCCCCTTGGGGATCCAGTGTGCAAGGCATTAGTGTGTCTGGCGGTGAATGCTACCGGAGGTGCTAAGATCACTGCTGCGCAGCATTTTAGCATAGGAAGGAATGCCTACGCGCTGCTCTTACGAGGCTCATAGGCATTTGTGCATAGACCCCAACAAGAGCCAAATGTCAAGTCTTTTTTTCCTCTCGTGCTGTTTTGTCAAATTCAGTCATACTTAATTTGTTTCTCAGTGACTTTTTTGGGGTAGGTTGGGTGCCAGATTTTGGGCGTATCTTGGAGTTAGATATTGAATGCTGCAGACCACACAGGGAGACTGATAAATGAACCTAAGGGAAGGGCTAGCTCAGATAAAGAGAGAGACTTTATATCAGCTCAAATTTAGAATTTTCATTAGTTATTCAAGAAAAGTTTGGAACAAGGAATAAGTCAAAAAAGAATAGGAGGAAGAAGAAAAAAACAGAAAAAATAGTAATGCGGTATAAAGAAATTCAAACAGAACAAATTGTGCAGTTAGAAAAAGATACTATCGCAGGTAAGCAACTAGTGGGAGTACTGAAGGAGTTTTGAACCTAACATTAAAAAGCTGAAGTACAGAAGATTTCTCAGGAGTTGGAATTTGTAGACCAAATGAAGAAATGAAAACTGACAGGGTCACGCACTCTAATCAGTATGGAAAATATCACAAGAGCAATGAGTCCTGTCAGTCTCTGAATGAATTGATTACATATTTAAATAAGATATTCTCAAAGCATCCCAATTAAGGATCTTTAGAGGTAATGAGGATATTTTTAATCAGAAAAGTTTGATCATTGTAGAAAACCCAAGATTTATAACTGCTTTATTGAAACAATACCAGAAACTGAAAAGATAGGACATAACCCGTCTTCCTCCAATGCAATTGAAATTGGCTTTTCCAAATATTAATTTTGAATATGGATAGGGAAACAACACATTTGAGTAAATGGTCATTGTTAAAAAGACAATGGAATATTCAAGGAAGGAAAATAGTGGGGAGGTAAGGCTCTCAGCCTTTAGTTTAAAGTTTAAGAATGGTGATTTCCGTCAGTGCTAGGAGCCTGGTAAACAAGACGGTTGACCTCCAAGCCTTGGTGATGGAGGGCCAAATGGATCTGGTGGTACAGTGTAGTCACTAAGATCTGAGTATCCCCAAAACAGGACTGGGCTCTCTCCATATTGGGTTCACCCTCAATAGAAAGGATAGTGTAAGGAAAGAGATGTTGCTTTATATCAGATAAGGTATTACAGCTATGAGAAAGGATATAGGGGGTTGGTCACTGAGTCAATCTGGGTACAGGTTCAAACAGCAGCAGGGAGCTGGATTCAGGTGGGGGTGGTCTACAAGCCTTCTAATCAGAATGAAGCCACAGTTCAGGAGTTTTGGAAAGGAGCTCAGGAAGGCTTTAATGCAGAGGGAGGTGGTGACTGAGGGTGACTTCAGCCTACAGGATGTATACTGGAATATCCCTCAAGCTAGCAGCAGCAGAAGCCAATTGCTCCAGGACACAGTCCAAGAGGGCTTCTTAACCCAGGAGATGATGGAGCTGATTAGGGATCAGGCTATCTTGAACCTAGTCCTGAGAAACAGTGACCATGTCAGGGGCATTCCAAATATCCTGGGCCAAATTTGCTTTCTTCAGATAAAAGCAGAAACATTGGGAGGTGGGAGAAAAAAATCCTCTGAACTATTAGACTGTGGAGTGTGGACTCAAGGCATTACAATCTAGGATGTTATTTTGGTATGTAGAATGAGAAATTGGAAAATAGTGACTTCAAACAAAGACATTTACAACTGCTTGTACTACTATAAAAATCTTTATAAAAGCAAACATAAAATAAATAAGAATTTTATAATGAAACTAAATTGAAACATTTTCTACCTCTATCTCAGAGAAGCACAAGTAATTCTAGTACAACAAAAAGGGAAAGATCAGTTGGATTACTCAACTTCTAGACCAATCTTCCTGCTCAGCTTCAACAGTAAAATTATGGCAAAAAATAAATGTTATTAGTTTACAAAATATCTTAATAGATCTTGTCAGAGTTGAGCAGGTAGGATTTATTCCAGGCAGACAAGGGTCCAATAATATATTCAGACTAATTTTAGTTTTATGGGAAACAGAAAACAAAGATAAATCTATGGCCTTAGGTTCTCTTGATGCTGAGAAAGCTTTTGATTCTGCTGAATAAAATTTGTTGCATGCAGTGTTTAAAACATTTGAACTCAGTGATTCATTTACAGAATGGGCAAGATTGTACACTCAGATCCAAAGGCTGCAATTTTTACTAATGAAATAGTAAGATAGAGTTCGGCTAGAAAGAGGTACCAGGCAGGGATGACTTCTGTCCCCAAGCTTATTTGCATAAAAAACTATGCCATTGATATTAAAAATTATGGATCATAGAGGAGTTGAGGACAACCCTTTTAAAAACTGACTTACAATTACAAGATGTTACCTTTTATGACTGCTCTTCTTTCAACTTCACAAAATACCACATTATCCTTTCAATGCCTGATCATTTTGGTGAGTTCTTTCATAGCCTTTCTGGACTCACTACAAATTCAGAAAAAAACTGTAATTCTTTCACATATAAATATTGTAATTGTACTTCCCTGGTAAATTATATTTTCTCTGTAAGCTGGTCTGAAAATGTAGTTACATACTTAGGAATACAAATTATAGAGAATATAAACAAATTGGTTTAGGATAATTTGGAGTCTATCATTGAAAATATGGAAAGTGAGTTTGCAACATGGAGTGAATTACACCTTTCACTTTGGGGAAAGTAAATGCCATTAAATATTTAGTAGTAATTCACTTTATTGTTCTACTGGTAAGTCTTTACAAGTGTACAAACAAACATTTACAATAAAAGTATTACATATATTTAATATTCATTTCACATGCAACTTTAAAAATCATTAATTTAACAATATTACACATACAACACTCTTCTAAAATCTCATTCAGTGGTTTGTACTAAATGCTTGTCCCAATATAAATTATTCAGTATTGTCCCATTCCTTAATATTGTTCCTGTTTTCAGGAGTAGTAGATGATTTAGTAGATGTTTATACCACAGAACGCTCTTTATTGTCTAATCATTTTTTCCTGATTTTTGTAATAGCCATGAAATAATCTGCTAAATGATTTAGTGTATAAAGATCTTCAGTGTTTATTAAAATCAGTGTCAGAGTGGACACGTCTATGCCTGCTAGATCGCAAATATTGAGGCTGCCAAATACTAAGTTCAACATTTTTCTTTGATTTTGTTTCATACCAGCTACAGTACCAAAGTACATGTAATAGGTCTTCCCTACCCCCATGTTTACATCCACAGTTCATATAATTCATCTTGCCATACCTTACATTAAGGAAGTTTCTCTCAAATAGTTCAAATTTGTATCTAGTATATGTATTCCTTCATGTCTTATTTGTTTAGGCTTCCAAATAATATTGCAATTTATAGGTGCAATTACTACTGGCATACCACTTTAAGTATTTTGAACAATTAATAAATGCTAGATCAGAATTAATCCAATAGTTCTTAATTGTATTTCTTATATACTTACTGTACTGCTGGCTGATAGTAATCCCCTTATCTATATATCTTAATAGAAACTGAAAATCATATTTGTCCAAAAGATCTAAGATATTATTATACCATACTGACTTTTGGCATCCTAATGTTATCCATTTGAACTTTTCTTCCAAACAACTTCTTGTAACCTTTCCTATCTAGTCTTATTATCTGAAGCCAGTAGGTTAGTTTTTTGGTATCAGCCAAGGAATTGGGGGAAGGGGGGATTGTTTAACCAGGAAAGGCACACTAAGCTGAAGCTTGTTTCCAGGTGTGACCTGGGAGCACAATGAAGTTAAGTGACTTGCTCAGGGTCACACAGTATGCAAGTGGGGACTATGGGATTCAAACCCAGGTCCCCAGGTTTGCAGCTCAGTGGCCTAAACCACTGTGCTATACTGCCTCCACTGAACTGATATGATCTAATCCCAGTTCCACCCTTATATATGGAGCAGGGCAAGAATGTGTAAGTGCTAATGTTTTCCTTAGTATTTTATAGATTGGGGCACAGTGAGTGAGTCCAAGATGGTGCCTTGAGGAGAAGGAGAAGGAGAGTTGGAGCTCCCAGGATCGCCAATGAAAAACGGCAGTAATTCCTTGCAACTGACCTCGGCTCTCCCAATTTATGGATGGTTGGTGGTAAAGTATTAACAAACTAGAAAGAGAAAGGAGGCCCAGGTAAAACAATTCTTCTACAACGTGTTTGGGACCATTCTTGCAATGTATATTTGAATGTCAGGGTTATGCTGTCGCGGGTGTGATGTAAGTGCCTTGTAAACATTTACGGCAGTTCCAATCACATTCGTAACCTATCGCTATTACAGCAACAGGTTTGCTTCAGGAATTGTTTTCGTATAACCTTTAAACTTGGTGCCCCCATTCTACTAACTCCAGTGAAGAGCCTGGAGAGAGGGGTATTGGGCAGAACCACAGGATTGGGAGTTTGTCCTTTAATTTGGAGTGTTTCTGAACTGAGTAGATGCCCTTTTGTTATCCAGTAGTGGTGATGTTGTGGAAGCTGTCGGGTGGAGGGCAATCACAGAAGGAGCCCGGGGGCGGGTAATATGCTTGTTTAGACATTGGCCTGAATGCCTGAAGTTATAACAGGTGATACCCAAATGCAGCCCAATTATATAAAGGGTTGTAATTACCTTGGTTCTGTCTTGGCTTATGCTACATGCTACATGAATGGCTACCAGACCTAAAAGTATAAAAGAAATTTGAGCTTTCTTCACTAAAGCAGATCTGAAGCCTAAAGGAAAAAGAAACGGGAAGCAAATGGATAAAACTTTCCCAGTGGGGTTGGGGGGACTTCTTCTAGAAGACAAGGAACAATTCTAGTGGATAATAGTTCCCTCTTTTGCCCTCCTCTTTTTTCACTAGATATTGTCCAAAATACCAGAGAGGAAAATGCTGTACTGAAATCAGAAGTTGCAGAACAGAACGACCCCCTCAACAATCCCAGGATGAGGCAAGTGATCCCCAACTGGTAATGGAAACTGTGAGCCAGTTAAGTAACTCTGAAAATGTCATAGGACAAGATGACACACAAGATGAGGAAGCTAATCACAGCAGAGCATACAACTCTCAGCAAGCTCAAACCTCTTGTGACAAGGTCTCTGAAGGTGCAGAAGAAGTACACTGGGACAAGGGGTCAGCTTGTTCAAACTCTCAAGGGGGAAAATTATACAAACTTGGAATCACAGGCTTGCCAAAATCAAGATAACACCTCAGAAATTGTTAGGAGAGTATCTGGGGAAATTACAACTGGTACTGAGACCCCCCACCCAGATTTCCATTTCCACTAAAAAAGCTGGCACAGGGAATGAAAATATGCTGCTACTAAATATCTTACAACAGATGAAGGAGGGCTTTCAAAAAATTGAGGAAAAGCTGGAAGGCATTAATAATGAGATGAGAGGGGTTAAGCAGGAAATAAAAGACTTGAATAACAGAATGTCTCATTATGAAGAAAGGATCTTGCACTTACAGGCTGAGATACCAACACTAAAACTGCAGCAGGAAACTTAACTGAACAGATGGTCTCTCTGGAAGAAAATGTCTTGGACTTAGAACTCAGATCGAGGAAGGATAACCTGAAAATGTTAGGAGTCCCTGAAGGCTCTGAGCACAACGATATCCTTGGTTACTGTGAAAAAATGTTAACAAGAATGCTGGACAGGGGATATCCTGAAGATGTCAACCCTCCATCCTATGGTCTATGGAAAAGTCTTTTCCTGGATTGTATGAACCTGGAACGGTTACATTACATCAGTCGAGGTTTGGAGCAAAAGTTTAATTTAATCTGGGAACCCATATAACAGTTACTAAGAACCGATAGAATTTTGTTTTGATCAGAAACTTTCTTTGGTTAACCCCGACATACACACACAAAAACTGATAAAAGCTTAGTTACAGAGACAGGTTTAAAATCAAAGTTTTTAGCTATGATAGTTAGATCACCCTAAATACCTTCTTACCACAACAAAACAAGGTGCGGGGGGTAAAATGAGAGGTGGGGGATATAATTTTTGGATAGATTGACTCTACTTGGTTTCATCCCTGTATACATATCCTTTAACAATAATTGATCATGAATCAAGGGTGGGACTTAGGCAGAACAGTTAGCTTAGGCTTGTACAGTTAGGAGGGGTGGCTGGGGTGATGATAAAAAATATCCAAATGCAACTCAGAACTACCACTGGGTAAGGGGAAGTGGAGACCTGAAAGTCAACTGATGCTGTACTGATATGTCTGAACCCCACAAAATAAGTATTATATAGATTGGGATCATCAGTTTTTCTTTGTTTTTATATTCCTAAATTTCTGCCCCATACATTAGTCGAGGCATGTATTTTTTTCTAACTGATTTTAATATAGAGAATAAAGTATGGGGTGGTGTGTGTAATGAGAAGTTTACACACACCGAGGGGTTAGATGCTACATAAACCCGAGAGCAAAGCTTGAGGGGTTTGTGCAAGCATCTAACCCTGAGGGTGTGTGTAAACTGAGTTTACACACAACACCCCATATTTTATTTTACATAATTGCTGGCTCCCCATTTTTCACCACAGCAATTATATAAAATAGTAGAGGTTCTGGCCAGGGACCGTGCTCCGTTTTCATTTTTTCATCAGGTGATGGTGCCAGATTTAAAAAAGGGACCGTGGTGTTCATTTGTCCCTGTAAATTTAAAAAAAATTATTTAACTTACCGCTGAGTTACTGTGGTGGACAGCAGTTCACTTTTCGGTGAGCAGGCAAGTGGCGTGTTTGGGAAGCGGCAAACTCTGGCAGGCACATGCGCAGAGTGAGAGAAATCGTGCACGTGTTTGCCGTTATAAACGCTCCTTTATAATGGCAAATTATGCCACGGTTTCCCTATGGGAATAATGGGGAGCCAGTTATTATAATGGTTTTACAGATAGACCGCCATATGAATGACTGAGTTTGCAAAGTGCAAGAGCAGTCTTCTTGACTGTAGACAAGATTTTATTTACATGACTAGTCCACGATTCTGTATGGGTATAACTTACTTCCAAGTATGTATAGGAATCTACTTTTTTTAATTTTCTTCCTTGAAAAAATATGCTATTGCACTGGGTTGGGGGGGGGCTTAGCAGCAGTGGAGAGCAAACATGTGTTGGACTTGCTCCCAAGAGAGTTTCAATTATCTTATTTTTTAAACTTGTTAAGTTGAACAAATGTATTGCATACTCATTTCAATAGCCTGGCAAATGTGTTTTTGAGCTAAAATGGGCAAGCAGTGCAGCGCTTTGGCTGCTGGACACATTTTCTGCCTGAAGACCGCTCAGCAGAAAAATGTCAGGCTGCCTCAGCACGTGGCGGCATCTGAGACAACAGATATGGGCGATGGGTCTAGAGAAGTCTCTCATTGAATCACAAAGTCTACCTTCAATCACTTGGTGAAAACAGTGCAGAACTTAGATAAAAAGTGTGATACCCTCTTGTCCCAGGTTGCAAGTTTGGAGACCAGAGTGGACACCATGGATCACTCTTTGCAGCAGATGGAGGCCTCCCACTGAATACAGCAGGATCCGTCATGAGATTAGTCCAGGAGAATACTTTGTTCCAACAGAGTTTGGAGTAGCTGGAGAATCAGGTTTGTGAACGTAATTTTCAGCTGGTGGGCCTGCCTGAGGACGTTGAGGGGGGATGATCCCCTGGAGTTCATTTGCACCTTTCTCCCATGAATCTAGGGGCTTTCAGAGGAGGATAAGAGTTTCCCCATTGAAAAGGCATACCGTCTAACACCTAGGAGGGCCCTGACTGATCCCACTTTTCCGTGTACATTTATGATAGTTTGCACAGGAGTGGGGGATCAGGACAGGGTGCTTATTTTGGCATGGTGGCAACGCACTCTCAAATATGGTGAGTCAACATTGTCTTTTTTCCCCAACCTAGCTTACAGTACATAAGTCAGGAGGAAAGCCTTTCATTGGGTCCGGGGTCTGCTTCATCAAATCAAACTTCAACACAAACACTGTCAGCAGCTGTGTGGTATGGCGGGGAACATTTATTTGTTCAACAGTCCCAAGGATGCACAGAAACATGTGCAAACAATTGAGCAAGAACAGGCTACTGTGGACAATGAGGAGTCAGACAGTATGGATTGAGGACTTTTCCGGACTTTGACCAGTTATGGACCCAATTTGTTGTTGTGTTTGTAAGCACATTTTTGTCTGTTCTTTGTTTACTCATACACCAATGTTTTATGTTGTGTTTTTGGAGTTATGGTTCTCGATATATGATGGGGTGGCTGGGTATTGGTATCGTTATTGGGTAAAGAGTTCGTTTTACCACTGTGTTTTATTAATCTGTGTCACACAGTGCTTTGAGTATGGCATTTCCTGCCACTGCCCCCTCCGTCTTGTGTAGTCTGTACTGGTGGCAGTGAGACTCTGCATGAGCGTCTAGGTGCTCTATATAAGCCTGGATTTAAGATACTTATTTTTCTGTCCTTTCTGTACTTTATTTCAGACTTACAAATCAAAACTGGTCTCATGAGAGGGAGAAGGGAGCCTCCTATATCATTACAGTTTCTGTGGCACCTTTTATTTTTATGAATTCTAAGGTTGGTATCAGTAGTGGTACAGTGTGTTAAATGTCCTACATTTTGTTTATTAGGTCGATGCTGTTTTGGGAAATAGTGACTAAGGTTTAAAGAAAGCATTTTTTGCTGCATGGAGGACAAGGAGAGGCTATGGCCCTGATGGAAAAAGGGAATTTGTGATATTTCTTTTATTGTACGTTCTGTCCCCATAGAGCTGTCATACTGAGTGCCGTATGTGATTCACTGTACTATTGTTTTAGGTAAAAGGTTTGATTACTTCCCCCATGATGTACCTTTTGAGAAGGTGTATGTAATCTCCTTATTAAGTGTTCTAACTGACAATGTTAACCTTCTATTGATTTTTCATATTGCGTTAAAATGAAAAAAGAAAGTATATAAATAAATACTGTTGCACCAATAATTTTTTTGTATACTTAGCAGATTATGTGTAAAATAAAGGTGTTATGGTTTCAAAAAATTAAAAGTCTTATTTTAAACTTCTTATGGGAAGGCAAAGGACCTAGATTAAGTTTTAAGAAACTCTATAAAAACGGAAAAGGAGGCTTTAGCTTTCCGAAATTCCAAAAAAATACTATTGAGCATTTGCATTCAAACAAATTAATTGCCTGCTGGGAAATCAGAATAATACAACACTCTTTATGGGTCAAATATGAAAAAGCATATCTGAAACCAAATATCTTTTCGGATTCCTTATACCCTCAAATGCCAAGAAAGATTTAGAATCACCCAACTATAGCTTTCAGGATGAAGATGTGTAAAAACGTAGGCAGATTTATACAAGGGGAAAATTATCTCATTAAGTTAATTCCAATCTGTTTGAGGGGGAAATGTTGAATATTACAGAATGGAAAAAATTATATATGACGCTGGAGGATCTTCTGGCTAGAGCTACTCATTCAATATTACTGTTCCCAGAACTAAAACAAAAATTTAGACTAGGTAGGAAGGATTTTGCCTTTTTTTTGTAAGTCAGACATGCAGTAATGTTGAAAATTCAGCTCCCAAAGTGGTCATGAGGGCAGTCCGTGGAAGCCCTCCTCCGTGCTGCATTCTGTAGGAAAAACAGCTCCCTAAGTGGTTGTGAGGGCAGTCCATGGAAGCCCTCCCCCGTGCTGCATTCTGTGGGAGAAACAGCTCCCAAAGTGGTTGTGAGGGCAGTCCATGGAAGCCCTCCCCTGTGCTGCATTCTGTGGGAGAAACAGCTCCCGAAGTGGTTGTGAGGGCAGTCCATGGAAGCCCTCCCCCGTGCTGCATTCTGTGGGAAAAACAGGTATGAGCATAATCCCCGGTTAAAACAGGCAATGGCCGAGCTCTACAGGCACCGCAAGCCATTTCAGCTGGAGTCTTTGTTGATTTTGGCGCCAAGATCAAACACCGTTCCAATTTCAAATCTGCGCTTTGTGTGTCGGCCTACAAATGGAGATCATTTTTTTTTGTGCTCATATTTTTCTGAATAAGCCTCCCTACTACATCCTTACAGCATGATACCTTAATTGGACTTTAATGATTTGCAGGGATGTTGCAGTCTGCTGCTGGTGTTCCTTAAGATAGCTTTTAACATAGCTGTGCAGCATTACAGAGGATTTTTATATGTTAAAGGGCTACCTTTTTTGTTCTCTTTAAAACTGCATCTGAGGCTGAGACCATAAGTAATTACTGCTGATAGAAAGAGTTTCACCTTGTGGAGTGTTTCTAACCATCTGTTATCTGTAAACGTCTGTAGCCATCTGCAAACTGTAACTTTCAAGGAGCCATAATAGTTGTGTTTATGCATACTGCGAATCTCAGGAGACACTGTTAAGCTAAGCTACAGCATTCAGATTTTCATTTGCCTTGTGTTTGTCCCTGACCCCCCAAATCCCTCCCCCAGTCCCCAGCTTGCATACATTTCTGACCTGAATCTCTCTCTGTATTTCAGCTCCCGAAGTGGTCGTGAGGGCAGTCCGTGGAAGCCCTCCCCCGTGCTGCATTCTGTGGGAGAAACAGGTACGAGCATAATCCCTGGTTAAAACAGGCAACAGCCTAGCTCTATGGGCACCGCGAGCCGTTTCAGCTGGAGCCTTTGTTTTGTCCTCGCTGACGCTTCATGTCGGCTGCCCCACTGCCCCCACCACCACCCTTGCTGAACATTTCGTTATATAAGCAGACTCACGTGATGGTAAAAACCAATCACCCTGCTTTCTCATTACAGCTTATACTCGGACACCGCTAGAGGCTGCTAGAAGTGGTTTCCTTATTTCTTACTTTACTCCCCCTTGTACAATCGGGTGAAATGACTGCACCTCTCTACCTACTCTTTATTGGTCTCTTGCCCACTGTATCCCCCCACTTTCACAGTTGTCCCCCCTCCCCTACCCCATCTCATCTCTCCTCTCTCACATTTACACTTTTCTCTTGTACCTGTCCTTCCCACTATGGTCATGACAGCAATCTAATCCATAATACAATTTACCACCTTTCCCCCTGCCCCCCTTTCCCGCTCCTCGTGGCTCCACTCATCCTCTCACTTCTGGTACCTGCACATAACCTCACTAGGAAAGCATCTGCTGTTGTCAGGGAACACAAACGCATTAAGTTTGCCATAACCCAACACCTCCTCCTCCTCCTTCTTTTATCTGGGGATGTTCACCCTAACCCAGGGCCAATTACCCACACCACTACCACTGGTGATAAAAGGAAAGGCCTTATTGCTGCGTCTCTAAATATCTGTATCCTATTGAAAAAAATTGACTCTCTTCAAGGATGGATTATGCAGCACAAGTCAAACATCCTGGCTTTAACTGAGACCTGGCTCTCCAAAACCACTATGGACTCACATGTGGCTCTAAACGGCTACTCCAGTTTTTACAAAGTAAGTGGAGTGGCAGCTGCACACTCTACTTCTGAAACACCCTTCAAGCATTGGCTGTCCCTTCCTTCCCTCTCACAGATGGGGCCCAAGTACTCACTGTAAAGCTTACTCTGGACAACCCAGGTAAAACCCTCTATGTCTTAGTGGTATATATCCCACCGAGTAACCAGAAGGCAGCCTTCACAGCAGTTGCCAGCTGCATCTCATCCCTCCCTTCCTCTAGTGAGATTATTGTGCTGGGTGACTTTAACACAAATTGGCTAGAACCACCATGCCCGCTATAAAGATGCCTCCTTAGCCATGGGCCTGACTCAAGTGGTCCAATCCCCCACAAGACATAACCACAGGACAGGGACTGCCACTTTGCTGGACCTAATCTTCACTAACTGCCCAGACAGAATCTCTAAGGTAAAAAAAAAACACAATGGAATTAGCACAAGGACGTGGTGGTTCCTTACTAACTTAAATTCATCAAAACATAAAATGTAGAGCACACACACCTCTCATAGCAAGGGCACAGGTCTGTTAAAAAAGAAAAATGTTATTCACAAATGCCACCAACCTGGCCGCTGTTGGATGTCAACCACATCCTTTCTTAAGAGTAAAACACCAATAGTGAAAATGTCCTAAATACTCTAATAATTAAGATCCAATCAGTATCATTAATTTAAAACACCACCATGATTGGTTAAAACATCTACATACTAATTATACAGCTTAAATACATACAGTATAAACACATATAAAAGCTTTACTTTATGATATTAAAACAACTAAATTATTTCAAAACACATTTATCCATTGTTTTTCTTAGAAAAATCATAAAATCCAGACTTAAATCAATAAATATGAATAATGAAGGAGAAACAGAGTGGAAGAGGAGGGGGGAGAAATAAGGATGGAGGTAAAAAGAAAATGGGAGCTGGGAATTAAAGAGGGGACAGACATAGGAACCCCCCCTTCCACTCTGTTTCTCCTTCATTATTCATATTTATTGATTAAAGTCTGGATTTTATGATTTTTCTAAGAAAAACAATGGATAAATGTGTTTTGAAATAATTTAGTTGTAATATCATAAAGTAAAGCTTTTATATGCGTTTATATGTATTTAAGCTGTATAATTAGTATGTAGATGTTTTAACCAATCATGGTGGTGTTTAATTAATGATACTGATTGGATCTTAATTGTTAGAGTATTTAAGGGACATTTCACTATTGGTGTTTTTACCTTTGAGAAAGTATGTGGTTTACATCTGAAACGTGTCAGGTTGGTGGCATTTGTGAATAAAATTTTCCTTTTTTAACAGACCTGTGCCCTTGCTATGAGAGGTGTGTGTGCTCTACGTTTTATGTTTTGAAGAATCTCTAAGGTCTCAGTGCTCCCGGATGCCTTCAGTGATCACTCGTCTGTACTCTGCTGGTGGTCCTGTAAGGCCCCAAACCTTCCCCCCAAAATCTTATACTGTAGGCATTTAAAACGACGTTCATTAGCCAGGTTAAAAAAACACCTCTCAAACTGCGACTGGTCTCCCATAAATACAGCAAGCAGCATTGACGATGCACTTAGCTACTTCATAACCTCTCTAACTCTGGCGCAGGACTGCTTTGGCCTCAGTTACAAAGCTGGTGGTAAAAAACCATAACACCCCTTGGCTATCTCAAACACTACTTGACATCATGCACCATCAGGACAATCTTTGCATAAAGCCCTGGCTTCTAACCTGCCTCAGGACAAACAACTGTATAGGAAGCTAGGGAACAAATGTACCTGTGTTTTACGTCAGCCAAAGCCACTTATTAAAGGATATCCTCACCTCTAGGGGATCGGGGCATAAATTCTGGGATACTATCAAAGAACTAAATGGTAAAACCCTATCCCCCCACCCTCACAACTCACAGTAAATAGGATCATATCTCATGACTCCGTACAAATTGCTAATGCCTTAAACTCTTCCTTCTCTGACCTCAACAGTGTGCTTCCCCTAACTTTTTTGCCCCCTAACCCTTCAGCCTCTTCATCATCAGATGTTCCCCCAACTACCGCCCCACCTTTCAGGTTTCGAGTCATAACTATAAAAGAGGCTAAGTCTTACATCTCAAATGTCCTGGGCAAGAGTCGCCATAGTGGTGACTCTCTGGACTTAAAACTCCTTCACCTATCCCTCGAAGCTGTCCTAGTCTCCCTCACTAAAATCCTAAACCACTCCCTCTGTCTGGGGGAGTTACCCACCTCCTGGAAAAGGGATGTCATCACCCCGCTTCTGAAAGTTGGTGAACGTACCTCCCCTGCTAATTACCGGACGATCTCTATTCTGCCCCCTCTCTCTAATGCCCTGGAAAAAATAGTAGCCGATTAGCTCTCTGAACATCTATCTAAATTTAACCTATTATGCCCCGAGCAGCATGGGTTCTGCAGGAGTCATAGCACCACCACAGCTCTCCTTGAATATACCTCCTACATCCACAAGGCCATGGATCTGGGGCACTTAGTTGGGTCAGTTTACATCACCCTAACTAAAGCATTTGACACTGTCCATCATGCCCTTCTCCTTAGATCCCTGTCTGACGGGGGTCTGACACCCGATACTAGGGCCTGGTTTGAAAACTACTTATCAAACAGGTCACAGCAGGTCACACTTGGCACACAACCCTCTCCTCCCACCTCCCAGTTTGCTTTGGGGTCCCTCAAGGCTCCATTCTAGGCCCCTTTTTATTTAGCCTTTTCCTAAACTCACTACCCAGAGCCTGCGCCGGTCAGTTACATCTTTATGCCGACGATGCAGTCATTTACTGCAGCAACCCTCAGCCTCGACCACTGCAGGATGCCCTACAGAAATCCTTCACGGGAAGCCGAGACCTGGTTCGCAGAACACAGGTTAGTAATAAACTATAAGAAAACCAAGACCATGCTCTTTGCACACCATCAGAACCCCTACCATGACTCCACTCTACTTGTCAACACCGCCCAAGGCTCCCCACTTGAGCAGGTAAATGCTTTCAAATACCTGGGCATCACCCTTGACTCCTTCCTTACCTATCATACACATATCCACACCCTCTGTAACACCATTAACTCCAGAATTGGCATCCTATATCGGATCAAACACTGTCTGCCTAATGAGGGGCTGCACCTTGCTGTGTCATCCTCGGTTCTCTCTGTGCTGGACTATGGAATTGTGTTCTATGGCTCAGCTGATAGCACTGCTGTCTATCGCATCAAGACATCACTAAACAAGGTCTGTCGCCTGGTGACAGGCTGCAATAGAACTACATACACGTGTAACCTCTACAGCCACTCTAACTGGCTAAATTTCGAATGTCGCTTTAAGTACCACACATGCCTCCTAGCGAAGAATATACAGTTGAATCTCACCCCACCTAGCCTACAGGGCCTCATCCAACACTTCCTCCCACAAAGATTCACCAGAAGTACCTCCAGGGTCCCATTATTGGTCCCTCGCTACAGGACATTTATGGGTCAGAGAGCCTTTTATCACAGGGCTCCAAGCTGGCTAAATGACCTACCTGTTGCTTTGACTGCTAGTACAAAAATTGACCCTTTTAAAACCTCACTCAAGATATCTCTTGCTAACAACTCTACTTGCGCCTGCCCCTGGTAGTACTATTCCAACCCAGCCCCTGCCACTTCCATCACACTGTCTTTACAATCTGTACTCTGCTCTCCAGAATTTCTGCTGCTGTTGTTGTACATGACTCAGGGTTGTCTCTGCCCTCTGCTAAGGAATGTTACTGTGCTCATTCACTGTACCTACTAATGTAACATATGGACTGATTGAAGTCCAGCACCGGTCTTGGAATGTTGTCCTATCTGCTGTTTTTGCACACGACTCTGGGCTGTCTAGGCCCTCTGCTGTGCTATGTTTCTCAGTTCTTTACCTTACCTGCCAATGTATTATATGGACTGATTGATGTTTCTGTATCTGTACTTGTGATGTTGTACTCTGTTTACCGACGAAGAGTCTTCACAAAAGTCTTTGACTCAAAGGGTGTAATTCTGATTTCTCAATAAATAAATAAATAAATAATTCAAGGATTACATGCAAAAAACAATTGAGTCTGATTTTGTAGTATGGCATCAGAAAAGGGATCAGGCACAGTATATAAAGGATTGACAAGTGAAGGGGCTAATCCAACAAATGGTTCCAGAAAAAAATGGGAGACAAAACTAGGAATAACGATTACACAACATGACTGGGACAAACTCTGGAAAATGCTGGGGACTGTTTTAAAGAAGCACAAGAAAGATTTGTCCAAATTAAAATTCTGCACTACATATATCATACTCCAGAAGTCTTACTGAAAATAGGTTTGTCTACAGATAGTGAATGTGGGAGATATAAAGAAAATAACACACATCCCTCTCATATTTTGCACTCATGTCCAAATCTAAAGTAGATTTGGGTCAAAATTCTTGATGTTGTGCTTTAGTATTAAATAAATGCATATCTCATTATCAAAAAATGAGGATACTGTTTCTGTTTGTGTATACTGTCTAAACATAAGCAATTATGACTTCTAGGAGCTGTCCTTTAAAAAAAAAAGAAAAGAAAATGTTTATTCTTTCTAAATGGAGAACTGAATTTATATTGTCTTTTAAAGTGTGACTGTGCAAGGAGCAAACTAGCATATACTGAAAGAATAAGCTTTATTGCATTATGTAAGCATCCACTATTTGAACAAATCTGGAGGGCTTTTTTTAAACTTATTATAAGAAATATTTTAAAGTGAAATTCTCTAGAGATAATTTTAATAGAATTAAGTCTGACAATTTGCATGTTTATAAGTAGTATACGACAATTCATTTAATTTGCATCACCTGGTAGTTCATTTGCATCACCAGGTAAGGAAAAAGGTCTGGCTCCCCATACGATGCGTAGGGGAAATGCTGGAATTCGCCCAGCAACTACTGCCCTGAAATCTGGCCAATGGAAACTCATGTATACAAATGCCCTCAGTCTGGGAAACAAGATCCCAGACCTGCAGGCAACAATGACAGTCACTAAACTGGACATAGTAGCCATTAGCAAGACATGGTTCACCAGTAACCACACTTGGGAGACTTCAGTACCCAGTTATGTACTGTTCAGAAGAGACAGAGGTGCAAAAAGGGGGGAGAGAGTGTCAATGAAAATACCAAAGCTACAGAAATTCAGAATACACATAAGGAGCCAGAAGAACTGTGGGTCACCCTGGAAACAGGAAATGGGGCAGCCATACGAACTGGGGTTGTCTACAGGCCTCCAGACCAGGAGGAGGACATAGACACATTACTATTAGAAGATATACAAAACATGACAGCTAAAGGGGAGGTTCTGATAATAGGATACTTCAATATGCCAGATACAGATTGATCAATACCAGCAGGAACATCTGCCAGAACTAGACGCATAGTGGATTCCATGCAGGGGGAGGACCTCAAACAACTGGTACAACAACCAACAAGAGACAGGGCTATCCTAGATCTAATACTGACTAATGGGGAAAGGATCACACATCTCCAGGTAGAAGGTCACCTGGGGGCCAGTGACCATCACATGGTATAGTTCAATTTGTCCACTAGAACTAAATCATTCCATTCCAAGGCAAAAATATGGGACTTCAGAGGAGCTGACTTTGATAAGATGGCCAACAGAGTTAAGCTAGCCCTGACAAGAAGAAATACAGGTGAGGGGGTAAAGGCAAAATGGGTAAGCATTAAGGATGCAATACTTGAAGCAACATCCCATTGTGTTAGGGAGAAAAGCAAGAGCAAAAGAAGGAGGAAACCACTTTGGTTCTCAAAAACAGTAGCAGAAAAGGTCACAGCCAAAAGGTTGGCCTTCAGGAAATATAAGGGAATGCAGCAGGACGAAGATAGGGAGGCATACCAAACTTCCCTAAGGGAAGCAGGGAAGCAGTAAGGCAGGCAAAGGCCCAAACCGAGGAAACACTAGCACAAGCAGTAAAAGAAGGGGACAAGACTTTCTATAGATACATTAGTGAAAGGACAAAGTCCAGAGAGGGTATTGCTAAGATCAAAGGGGATAAGGGGGAGTGTGGGGAGGAGGACCAAGGAAAAGCATCTATCCTGAATAGATACTTTTGCTCAGTATTTAATAAGGAAAAGGCAGAGCAGGGCCCACAGCTCAGCACCATGGACACAGGGGGAGGGAGGTGTGCACTAGTCTGTTCACAAAAGAAAGGGTCCTACAGGAGCTCGCTAAGCTCAGGGTGGACAAGGCACTAGGACCTGATGGCATACATCCCAGAGTACCAAAGAAGCTAAGGGTGAAACTAGCAGAGCCATTTTCAGAACTGTTTAGTGAGTCTCTGAGTACAGGAGAGGTCCCAGAAGACTGGAGAAGGGCTCATGTGATCCCGCTCCACAAGAATGGCAACAGGGAGGAGGCAGGGAGCTACAGACCAGTCAGTCTTAACTCAGTAGTGGGCAAGATTATGGAGGCACTCCTTAAGGAAAGGATAGTGCAACACCTGGAATCCATAGGAGCAAAGGATCCAAGACAGCATGGGTTTACAACAGAAAGGCCCTGTCAAACTAATCTCATAGATTTCTTTGACCGGGTAACCAGAGTAGTGAACCAAGGGGGTGCAGTTGATGTCGCCTACCTTGACTTCAGCAAAGCTTTCGATACTGTTCCACATGGTAGATTGATTAATTTGCTGGGTAGGCTTGGGGTCAGTCAGATGCTGGTCAACAGAGTGGCAAACTTGTTGGTGGGCAGAAAACAGAGAGTGGTGGTAAATGGTATACATTCAGAAGAGATGCAAGTCACAAGTGTGGTACCTCAGAGATCAGTCCAAGGGCCAATCCTCTTCAATATCTTCATCCGTGACATTGCAGATGGACTGGAGGGTAAGGTTTGTCTGTTTGCAGATGAAACCCAAGATCTGCAACAGAGTAGATGATCCAGATGGGGTGGACAGAATGAGAAGAGATCTGGATAAACTAGCAAAATGGTCGGAAGAGTGGCAACTGGGGTTTAATGCAAAGAAGTGCAAGATCATGCACATAGGGAACAGAAATCCTGAAGCCACCTATAGGTTGGGAGGGGAGTTGCTGGCAATCACAAGGGAAGAAAGAGACTTGGGCATCATCATCACAGATGATCTGAAATCATCCAAGTAGACCACTAAAGCTGTAGGTAAGGCTAGAGAGATGTTGGGGTGTATTAGTAGGGGTATAACAAGTCATAAGAGGGCAGTGATAATCCCTCTTTACAAGACACTGGTTAGGCCCTATCTGGAATACTGCATGCAGTACTGGAGGCTGCACCTGCACAAGGACATTAACAAAATGGAGGCAGTCCAGAGAAGGGCAACCAAAATGGTGCAGGGACTGCATCGGAAAACATATGAGGACAGATTAACGGAGCTCAGTATGTATACCCTAGAGCAAAGGAGGGAGAGAGGTGATATGATCAAAATATTCTGACATCTTAAGGGCATTAATAAGGTGAAAGAGTCTAACATGTTTCAATATAAGAAAAATAGCAGATCAAGAGGACACAGCATGAGATTAGATGGAGGCCGGTTAAGGGGTAATGTGAGGAAGTTCTTTTTCACAGAAAGGAAGGTGGATGCATGGAATGGCCTACCTCAGGAAGTGGTGGATATGAGTACAGTGCAGGGCTTCAAACAGGCATGAGATAGGCATAAGGGAGCTATACAGATGAGTATGAATAGATAGGCCATGGACAGAGTAAAGGTCTACGGCACATTCATAAGCTAGAAAAAAATGGGCAGACTGGATGGGCCTTGCGGTCCTTATCTACCGTCAACTTCCATGTTTCTATGTTTCTATGTAATTTCAATTGTTCCCATAATTAGGATTTGTATATAAGTTGTTTGTTTTGTTGCTGAATTTATTAATTTTGTTATATGTAATATTGTAATGTATGCATAGCAATTTAATATTAGATGTGCTGTATATTGAAAAGCCATGTTATTTGTTGAGTTTACTAAAAAATCTAATAAACATTTATAAAGGAAGACAGGAGCAATGTCTAATTATCTTAATCAATATTCCACACCTTCTAAGGAGGATGAGGAGGCTCATAATATATGAGCCAGGGATAAGGATGATGAGGGGTGTATGAGTGGTTATATAGCGCATAATGGAGGCAGGAGTGACTGCAGTCTGAGAAGGAGGTGTCCCCAGTGGGAGACAGTCACATGGGAACAGACTCACGAGGGGTGAGACTTGACAGGGTGTGAGGTATAAGTGGATAGCTCAATGCCTTGATAGCCCCTGGAAGTGTGGGTATCCACCAATACCCCATACCCTGAAGGGTCTTATTGCATTTAGAAAATGGGTTGGGCAAATTAAAAAAATCTCTAAAAGATAAAAAAAAGACACAAAAAATATAACAAAATATTGCTTAGAAAATGTGAATAGTCCCTCCACAGATAGTTTCTACCTGTCAGTCATTTGTTTTTCTACACGTGCAGTTGAAGGTTTGTTTGTTTGTTTGTTTACCATGGAACATTAAAAATCAGTATTCCTCTAATAGAATTCTCACTCCCCCCACCATGAAGCATGGAATATTACATGGAATGCATGAATTCAAAATTCTGCAAAATTCTACTGCCATACACTCTCACAGATGTGCACACACATACATATACGGGAACATTGTTTAACCAGGAGTAGCACACTAAGCTGAAGCTTGTTTCCTGATGCGACCTGGGAGCACAAGGAAGTTAAGTGACTTGCTCAGGATCACACAGTATGCACCTAGGCGGTTGTGCGATTCAAACCCAGGTCTTCAGATCTGCAGCTCAGAGCCTTAACCCACTGCCCTATACTGCCACAGGTCTCATATAGAGCCAGACGTTCAGTTTTATCTGGGGCAGGGTTAACAGCAGAGATTGCCTTGCCAAGTTAGTTTGGTTATGAGGGGAATTTGTCATTATCTTCAAAGAAACACCAGAAGTAAAAAAAATCTAAATAATGCTTGATTTTTTTTATTTGTTTATGTGGAGAAGAAAGGATGCAGTCAGATAAAAGCACCCATCACACGGACTACAAAGGCACTATACTAGTTTCACATAAATTTTATTTTACACTGTGCCAAAACATCAGCCAGCTAGAAGAAAGTATCATGAGTAGAAGGGCCATTCAGTTATATATGTACTTTTTAATTTAAGGGTGCTTTATTTTTAGGGTTTAGTTGAAGGTTTGTATATAAGAGTAAAGGTGGCAGCCATGTTTGTGATGGAAATCAATAATGAGGAAGTGGCTCATGAATTCTGTATGTAATGTGTCCAAATTCCAGATCACAAGTTGGACCTTTTTACAGAGGGTACTGGCACATAACCATATGCCAATGGAATAGCAACAGCCAATCTGAATACAGTATTTACAGTGCCCATTTTCTAAATTGCATGAGCCTCAGTTTGAAAAGGACTATGAAATGTGTGACATATTGCCAGATTGGGGGCAAGATAAAAGAGAGGGATGGGGTAAATTTAGAGGCAATGTTTCAGAGAGTGTTATTTGTTAGTTTGACATTATTGGTTCAACACAAGTACAGGTTTGAAGAGAGTCCTCCGAGCACAAACTGGGAGCTCATATCCTGTGGGGCAGTAATATAAGGTTATATCTGGTCATAGGATAGCCTAACAAAATATATGGGCTGATATGTTATTGGTCACATGGAATGTAAGTGGAGTTTCTAGCCCAATCAAATGGAAATAGCTGTTGTTCAGTCTGAAACAGGTGGGGACCCAAATACAGTAATTTACCTATAGAAAACACACCTAGTTCCATTACAGGTAAACAAACTAGTGAGGGGTGAGTGGGGCAGGGACACAGTGCCTGCCATAACTCACGCAGGGGGAGAGGGCCAACCCTAATTCACAAGAACCTTTTTGAAACATAAATTGGACAATGGAGGATGTTGGGAACTGTAGATTCTGCTCCCTTTTTATTTATTTGTAATTTTTGACCAGGAAAGGCACACTATGCTATGATAGTTTGTTTCCAGATATGTCGTTGGGGGTGAGTTGCATGCATCAGTTTTATTGATGGGGAATATTGGCCATGACACCTGGGAAACTTCTTTGATAAGTGCCATGGGATCTTTCACGCCAACCTGGACAGTGACCAGAGATGGGCAGAAGGGACCTCAGGTTAACATTTCATCTGAAGGACAGCACCTTGCCAGGGAACCCCCCCCCCATGTTGCACTATAGAGTCAGTTATGGGTATTATCCCAGGTACGTGGTGTAGTGCTAGAACCCATGACCATTCTGTCTTCCAGCCCCAGAGGCAAGAGTGCTACCTAGTAAATCACTAACACTGCCAGGGGACGTATAAACTTATACAGGGAGAAGGTCATATTTGGCAATATACACATACAAACAGGATATGACCCCGTGTATTTTTAGAAGCTAAGAACCCTTATCCTGAGAGAGGGCTTCCCTGGCCAAATTTTGGTGGTGTGGAAGAGATTTTAACATAGTTATAGAACTAGAGCTGTTAGGTCAAGGGGCTCTAGTGGAAGCATGAATGTCCAACTGCTGGGCCTGTAACAGGCACTACATGACCTGGATCTCCATGACACCAGGAGGATGAAGTATCCAGGGGCCAAGATTGACACTTTCCACTCAACACCACACAACTCCTGGTCCGGGTTGGACTACATAGGCATACAGTGCACATGGTGCCACAGAGTGATAATGATTGACATAGGTTCCATAATAATATTGGATAACCCCACAGTGGCTTGCCTGATAGCACCCCTTTATAAACAAAGACATGTGGCCAATTGGCAGTACCTTTCCTATTATCTCACAGATAACCAATTCTGCTCCTTGCTTCAGGAGGAGTGACACAGATATCTGGAGCTCAGTGCACAATTTGTGACCTCAAAGGCACCAGTATGGGAAAAAGATAAGGCATACATAAAGGTGATTATTATTGCATGAGTGGCTGCAATGAAGAAAGTGTAAAGGGAGCAATATGCTAGCTTTTACACTTACATCAGGGATCTGGAAAATAAAGTTCAAGGTGAGACCACCCCAGAGCAGGCATCACGTACCACCTTGGACTCCTTATTGGAAAATGAAGCTAGAACATCATTGTTCTTTGACAGGCAAAAGATCTATGCATGGGGAAACAGGCTAGGCCCTCTACTAGTTCATGTCATCAGGGGAAGTTGATCTCCAACATTATTACTATCAATAAGGAATGGACAGTAGGGTCTCATGAAATTAACAGATTAATGACACATTTGTAGACTATTATCGCAAACTGTACACCTCAGAAGCACAGGACAAGGAGAATGATACAATAATCTTCCTGAACAATGTAAACATGCCCACTCTGACAAAGGAGCAAGTTGGAGCTTCTATCATGACAGAGCTGGGGAATAAAGCTATAGAGTAATTAATAAGGGGCAAGACAAGGGAGCCAGGTGGATTTCCTGCACAATTCTATAAGCTGACTGGAGGTGACATAGTAGGGGTGTTGTGAGAAATTTTTGAGGAGGTTATGATGCCTCAATTATAGTTCTCTTCAAGAAGTGGAAGGATGAGACTCCATGTTCCTCATATAGATCCATTTCACTACTGAATAGGGATGCAAAGATTTTTGCAAATATTCTGGCAACCGAAATGGGAACCGATTTGTCCTAAGTGGTCCAACTGGAAAAGATGGGATTTGCTATGGGGTAACAAGTATATCATAACATGAGGAGACTACTGCATGTGGTGCTTAAGGAGACATCAATCATTTCTCGTTCCTTTATGCTGCCAATGGACACTGAAAAAACATTTAACAGTGTGGAGTGGAACAACCTGTTTGCCACCTTGCCCAGATTTGGGATGAGGAGAGGTTTGTTTTGTTAGTGCTGCTCTTATATAAAGCTCCTGCAGCAGGGGTCTCCAAGAATGGTGTGAGGTCCTGGGATTTTTTTTTTTTACTAAAGTTACTTGCCAGGGATGCCTCGTCTCATCACTTCATTTTGTATTGGCTATTGAGCCTTTGACTGCTGCCATAAAAAACAAATGGCTGGATAGAGGGAAGTAGTGGGAGATGCCACAAAATCTGGCTATGTACAGATGCTATACTCTTATAAGGGTCCAACCCAGTGGTATCCCTCCCTGGAATTAGAAAGGTAATAGAAATACAAATATTTTGCCACACTTCCTCTATTCATTACATATGTTACCTACAGGACTTACAAGCCTAGAGTGCAGATAGCTAGATCAAGGGTTCATGAAACCTGTTTAGAAACATAGAATAAGATGACAGAAAAAGACCCAGAGGTCCATCCAATCTGACCATTTCCAATTTATGGGGAGGGATAGAGACCTAGGACAAGCCTAAAGCTGAGGCAGTATAGCATAGTGGTTAAGGGCACTGAGCTGCAAACCGGAGACCTGAGTTTGAATCCCATCAGCCCCCACTTGCATACCGTGTGACTGCATAAGTCACTTAACTTCCTTGTGCTCCCAGGTCGCACCTGGAAAAAAGCTCCAGCTTAGTGCGCCTTTCCTAGTTAAACAATTTCCCCTTTCCCTTTCCCTAAAGCCCCTAAAAGCACATCAGAGCAAAAGAAGGTTAGGAGACTCAGACCTGGAATAGTACAGAACAGACTGTTACCCACCAGGCTGTCCCTGTGGGATGAAAAACAAGGGGGGAGGAGTCCTTTTACTGACAGCATCTCAAGTTTGTGCCAACATTTTTGGGCCATGCTTGTTCATCAGGGCAAATAGCAATAAATGTCTGTGTGCTGTGCTTGTGATTTGCTCAATTAATATGATCTGTAAACCATCTTTTCTCTGGTATAGTACTTCTTGTCTGACATTCCCTTCTAAAATTTGTAGTCTGATTTGCACAAAATCCTTTTGCATGATATGCCCAGGCTTATGTTTCTGGATGGTTCAACACACTGTGTGTCAGATCACAGGCCTGTGAAGGGAATGGTCTCAAAACATTGGCACAAACTTGAGCAACCTGATGTGATGCTGTCAGTAAACAACCGTTCAATGTTGGTGAAATATGTAGTGCTTAGTGATACTGAGATTTGTAAGTATTTGGTGTTGAATTATAATGTGGCTTTTCACTATTCCCACCCTTGGTAGATGAGCTGGTTAGCTGTAGGGAATAGAGGCCCTATCCAAGGGTGGACAGAGTGCCGGAGAAGAAGGAGGCTGATGGGCAGGATGGAGGGTGAGTTTCAGATTCCTAAGCACAAAGTGCTGCGAACGGCGTGCTTTTGAAGGTGAAGTGGGAGGAGCTATTCCCCCACATTGAACCTCGGGCTTAAAGCCCTCCCACTCAATGTTGGTGAAATGTGTAGTGCTTGGTGATACTGAGATTTGTAAGTATTTTGATGTTGAATTATAATGGGGCTTTTCTCTGTTCTCACCCTTGGTAGATGAGCTGGGTAACTGTAGGGAATAAAGGCCCAAAAAGATTACCTCCTCCAACTCCAGAAAGTGTGATCAGGAGCACTCAGGAGAGGAAAAAAACCCTTTGGGGGAAAACCTCTGAGGACTCATGGCTACTGACCTGCTTGTCCTTTGAGCAAACTAAGAGGAGATACTAGAAAAAGCATTTTTGAGTGTGGAAGTTGGATTGGGTATATATACTTCAAATGCAGATGATTTCCATCTTCTGAGTCTTTTGATAATGCGAACTGGAATATTATGGCGGGATGCTGAGGTGGCTGCTCCTATTCTGAATGAATGACCTGAATAGGAAAATGGCTCCAGTCCTAGTCTCTGTAGGAGGCTTCTTGTGTGATCAATGAACCATTTTGATGTCATGGGTGTATTGGCATCGGAAGTTAGTAGAGAGAAGAGGGATTGGAATTGGTGTGAAAATTCATGAGTTTTGACAGTATAACGACTGGGCACCATTTGTTTGATGTAGAATAATAAGTTATGGAAGTCCCGGATTGAAGTCTGTTGGTTTTTGATGGTTGTAGATTTAGAATGAAACTGTCATTATTCTTTTCCAGGTTAGATATTCTGAAAAAAGCAGATGAGCGAGCTGATGCTATAGTGAATTCTCCAGGACAAAGAAATCCATAGAATGCAAGTTTGATTGCTGATGACATCATGATATTTGAATGATGCTCAAATGAATCTGAATCCAGTAAGTCTAGTAGATTTCAGAATAGTGGTCCTTTGATTGGAAGGTGATGAGGAGAACTTGAAATGGATAGTCTTTGAAAGCCCAATAAGAGTAGCTTGACTGATTGATTACAGAATAAAGATGGTGAAGATGGAGAATATTGAGAGAGAAAGAACTGGATGCCTGCTAGATATAATTTGATGGTACCATGTGCAAGATGTAAGGCCTGATGGCAGAATGTCAGGAAAGCCAGAACTCGATCAACCAACATGAATGTCGGTTGTGATGATGATGAAGCACAGAATGATACGAATTTGTTCCAGGCTGTTGCATATGCAGCTCTGGTAGACAAGGTCAATGTTGACCACATGATGAGAGATGCTTGATTTCCATAAAAAGTTATGTCATTATTAGGTCGTAGTATGATGGCGGAGGAGTCATGATGGGATCTGCTGAAGGATGAAGATGGAAAAATTCCTGAAAATGAAATCGAGAAAAAGCATCAGCTGCTTGGTTTTGAGTACAGGAATGTAATAGCAAGTAATAGTGAAAGCATGAATGAGGGAAAGCCAGGTTAACCTCTACATGATGGAGGGTGAGGATGATCGACCTTTGTTAACGATGGCTACTGTAGATTGATTATCTGACTATACTGAAACTGATTGATGGGACCATAGGTTCCCCCATAGAGCTGCAACTGCTACTATGGGATATATTTTGAATAGTGGAGAAGTAGAATCGAAATCCATCAATGATGAGACATCTGGAGGCCAAGGGGCAGCAATCCATGACCGACAGAATATGGCTGTGTATCCGTTAGTAGAAGATGTATCTGTGAATATGCAAGGGTGAGTTTGAGGCGATGGATCTTTATGAAACATAGAGCATACGTTCCATCTTGCAAGAAAAAGGGACCACATAGCTAAGTCAGATTTTGTAGATGTTGTGATATGGACATGATGGTGACGCTCTAGAACAGATGATGCTTGAATAAGGAGGTAAGATATGAAGAAGTGACCTTGAGGAATGATTCTCATTGCAAAATTTAGGTACCCCAAAAGAGAGAGCAATTCCTGTTTGGTGCAGTCCTTTCGGGTAGAAAAAGACGAGACCAGTTCCTGAATCCTAGACAGTTTATCCAGCGGAAGGTGAGCTTCCATGCGGTAGGAATCCAAGACGATGCCCAGAAATTTGAGGGATGTAGAAGGTCCAGATGTTTTTCAGCCACTATGGGAATCGACAAGTCATCGAAGAGGCGGAGAAGGACAGAAATGCTAACGGCCAGGGAGGAGTGTGGCGGATCGATGAGGAGGAAATCATCCAGCAGATTAAGCACGGCAGGCTCACAGCAGACATTGAGGAGGGCCCAGCACAGAAATTCAGCAAAGATATCAAATAGCTTAGGGCTGCTATGGCATCCAAAGGCAAGGCAGACAGAAAAGTAGAAAACAGAATCCCAAGAAACACCATATAGGTGCCAGAGAGAAGGATGGATGGGGAGGAGCTTGAAGGCATCCGATATGTCTGCTGTAGACAGCCAGGAGCCACAGCCAGATTGCTTAATAATGGCAATGATGTTGTCAATATGGGCAAAGGCTAAAGAAAAGTAATCTACTGGAATGAGGGAATTGATACTCGGCATGGAAGAATAGAGAGGAGTGGAGAGGTCGATAACAAGCCGCTTCTTACCAGAAAACATCTGAGTGGCAATGCCAATGGGATTGATCCTGTAAATAGGGAATAGAGAGTGCAGGATAGGTCCCAAGGTGAAGCCTTTGGCAACTTTGGTTTGAAGGAGGGAGCGGACCACATCGGGTTTCTTAATGGCAGACTGCAGGTTAGCATAAACAAAGGAGGAAGTAGGGAGAATGAAGACATGGTGTCGAAACCATGAGTAAAACCCGAGATGAGAGAATGCACAGAGTCCTGGTCAAGATGATCAGTCAGCAGGCGAGCCAGGGCAAGGAGGTCCACAGGGGTAGAAGGATGCACCTGGCATCACCTGGATGGTCGAGAGCTTTGGGGCAAATATAGCGAGCATGCACATCACCCAAATGTAGCAGAGGTGGAGGAATTGACATCTGGGGTAGAACAACCACGGTCATTAAAGTTGTTGCAGATGGACTTGCTTCCAACGTTACGGATAGGACGCCCATGCTGGTCGAGGTGAGCATGTTGGTCGGAGACAGGGCAAGTCGGGCCAGAATAAGAAGCGGACTCGGAAGGGTGAGAAGGCCTAGGGATGAACGAGGAGGATGGAGGAGGAGACACAGCCATGGGGCAAAGGGGAGCGAAATGCTTAAATGAACCACAAAGGGAACAGGAGTAGGCATATTGGCCGGCGAAGTGGCCACAAAAGAGTTTGTTGTCCAAAACTGCCCAACTTAGCTTGATGTTGTAGTGGGATAAAGCGGATGCTGCCTTGGCTGAAAAAGAGCGAGAGTAGCCATAGAAATGCATCCCACCATATTAGACACTGAGGTCGATGAGGAGATAAAGATAGGTGTCTAGTTCTTCTCAACGTGCCGGGAAGGCTGAACAAATAATATCTTGATAGAGACTGAAGGCGAGCACGAATTCAGCCGTAGTCATTTTGCAAAGTAGACGAGAATCCTTGGACTTCAGGACGATGGAGGCGTCCCCACAAGACACAATATGATTGTCCAAGACATCATGAGAAGAGATGAGGAGCAATACCAAGTTGGTATCCTTACTGTCCAGGATGTCCTTGCGGAGGGGAGTCGGCATGAGATGGACAGGGGAGATGAATGGAGGCTGATGAGAGAGCAACAAACCTGTCGGAATGGTAGGAGGCAGGGATAGAGAAGGTACCATGACCAGAAGGGGACTGGAGTCTGGAGGGGAGATGAGGCTCATAGATGTCACCCCAGTGGGCAGGATGGAAGCCAGAGGAGGAGGAGGCTGAGGAACAGCAGGGCAGGCTTCAAGCGATGAAAGGCGAGTCTGGATGTCTGAGATAGAAGCAGTCGTTTGACCCATGAAGTCCCGAATGTCTGAAAGGGGAGCAGAGTCAGGCTGAGAAGAAGGAGGCTGGCTGGGGCCCGGTATTGATCCAGGCTGAGATATGGATGCCATGAGGAGGTCGTAGAGCACCTGCTTTCAAGCAGAATTAGAGTAGGATATGCCTTTTCTGGTTAACTCCGACATGAGTTGAGGCACGGTCCAGTCCTTGATGGAATGATGGGACTTGAATGTGCATTTGCGACTGATGGGAGCGGAAGAAGGTTGAGGAGTCATTGGAAGATCTTCAATAGAGGAATCATTGACGGACAACATAGTCAGGAAGGAGACCTGGGGATAAGAAAGAAAAGAATGAAAGCAATGGGTATTGACTGGAGAAAGACGAGGATGAGGGGAAGGGAAGTACGGATGAGAACAGGGAACTACTGAAAAGCATGGAAGGAATGGGAAATGAAAATCAGATGGGAGGGACTGGAACTTACCACCGAAGGCAGGATCCTGGTGTGGATGAGGCAGGATGAGGACGCTGCAGGGAATGAACACCTGCCAACTATGACAGCTAATTCAGAGGAGATGTACAACAGACCTGAAAAATAAAATAAGCAAGGTGTGAAGGAGCAAGAAAGTGAAAAAGGGGGGATGAAGATGAAAAAGCCTTTCATGTCTTTTTTTTTTTTTTTAAACTGAAGTAGCAAGGAAAGCTGCCAAAGGAGAGGATACTTCTCAGCCGGGCCACCCTGAGAAGTGAAATGAATTGATAATGAGCAGGAGACTGAAGACTACAAGATATAACGGATTTGCTTTGCAGGAGTAGAACGTAGGCATGAATAAATACATATGTGGTATTAAGGGAAGGGCTGGATAGTGGTGGCTTGACAGATGAATTGCCCCACCACCATCAACTCGCTGAATGACCAGAAGCAAAGTTGTTGACCACCCAAACCTGCCCCTACTCACTCCCTAAAAGAAAAACGAAAAACAAAATTCTGTACCGGAGATGTAGTTGGCAGTGATGAAACAAGGTGATAGTGACCGAACAAAGAAAACCAACTCCTATGAACAATGCAAATGCGAGCAGCCAGGTCGCAGCCAGGATTGGAATGGATTCCATTCTGTTTATGCCGAGGGTATAATAAAATAGTACGTGGAAGCTGGGGCCGGGCTTAGCATACCATGTGCGTCCCTACATCACCAACACAGCGGAATCCCCACCAACCCGCGAGGTAGCAGGCAGGCAGGCAGGCAGGAATGTAGTAACCTGGCTGCTGGGAAAAGGGGCGAGCCATTTCCTCAAGGTGCTACACTACAGAAGAAGGAGGGAAGGGTGTCTCCAAAGCAATAAAAACAAATGCCAGAGGGCAGCGTTACGTTCTGGTAAGAACCAGAGCTGCAACAAGTGGAAAAAGGCGCACTACTACTGACACCAGGGCAGAGCTATACACATCGGGAGGGCTAGCCAGGGCATCCGATGAGGCGGCAGGGGATTACAAGGGAAAAGGAAGCAAGCTAGCAGTGGGAACTAGACGAGTACAGGGAGTGATGGAGAGGAGGAGTCCGGGGCTATTTGAGGGAGAACAGAACATAAAAGAAAGGCAGGCAGGCAGGACAAAACAAAATAAAAAATTAAGCTTACCGGAGGAACAGAAGCTGGAAGGGAGGAGAAAGTCAACCGGCCTTGCCGGGGAGGCGAACAGCCACCCGGTGAACACCTGAAAGGCAGAACACACTCAGGAGGCAAGGAGATTCCAACAAAGAAGCAAACAAAAATGAAGCACAAGTGGTTAACAAGAATCCAAACGCTGATGCAGGAGCTCAGGGGAAACTAGACAAGTCAAGTTTCAGATTCCTAAGCACAAAGCGCTCCGAGAGGTGTGCTTTTGCATGGGAAGTGAGAGTAGCTATTCCCCCACATTGAACCTCGGGCTTAAAGCCCTTGCATTAATAAATCATGAGAATTAAAGCCTAACTTCATCTGGCGAGTGAGTCATCTCTCCGAACCTGTTTCTGGATTTCTACAGCAAAGCATGCCTGGCAAGATCTATCATGGACTAGATAAAAGGAGAAAAGGAGGTCATGCAGCTGGAAATAGAGTGAGGAAGGAGCACTACTGTATACCTTGGCCCAGGTGGGGTCCAGTCCTATAGGTCAGTCCCATATCACAGTCTGTTAGTAATGGTTATGCTAGACATTTGGGCTAAGATAAGGAAAGGGGAATAGTGTATGACAGCTCAAGATTGTATTTACTGTGCTAGTTCATTTTAAGGTTTACTTGACTGATGTATATGTAAGCAACAAGACACGACAGGGTGTGCATGGAACATATTTTACCACACGGCCAGGGACGTAATTAGGCACGAGGCCTTGGCCGAGTGCTTTAGCCCCTGGCGTACGGTAAAATATGTTCCATGCACACACCTGGAGTATCTTATTGTGCTTGTGAAATGGTCTACTTTAAAAAATAAACTTTTTACATTTAGAAAATTAATTTTTATATGTGGTAAATAACATTTACTTATGCTGATGTAAGATAAAATAGTCCTTCTGCCTACTACAAAATGACATCCTGCTGTCTCTAGCTCTTTGGGAAGTGGATGCTCTCTAGTGTGTGTGTGTGTGTGTGTGTGTGTGTGTGTGTGTGTGTGTCTAGGGGGGCTGCTGCATTTGCTAGACTTAGAGGCTATTCTCTGTCACAGTACTCAAAATATACACAGACAAAATGAGAGCTTGTTTCTTAGACCCACATCTCTGTAACACCGCCGCTATGTGCATATAAACGCAGTGGGCAACTTGGCCAGCCGAGCGATGTCTCAAAAGTTAACCTAACTTAAAAAGAATTAAAAATGGCTAATTTATTTCAGTTTACCTGAAAGACGAACTCGAGCTACTCTTTTATCAGAGCCTTTAGCACAGTCGGTAAACCTGTCGTAAGCTCCTTCGCCGGCGGGGCGGACAGGCTATGAAAATGCTCGGTATGTACGCAAATTTTCTGGGGGTATGCTAATGCTTCTTAAAAGGAACCTCAAACTCAAATTGAGAATTCAATTGCTGTTTAGTTGTGCGACTTCTGGAGTGGATATGTATATCGGTAACTGCTGCATTCATTTGCTTTTCATGCAGGGGGGAGACTGCTTTTAGCGAGGAAACAACAATGGCGGCATTTTTAAATGCCAACATTCTAAGGCTTAGTGATTTTAGCCTTTTTACTGCCGTTTTTTTTTTTTAACCATGCATGGAACATATTCCATGCATGGTGAGCTTGATTGGCTGGTTTAGCCTACCCATTTTATATAGATTTTACAATGTACGAACATACGAACATACGAAATTTGCCAGCAGATAAAGGCCTAGAGGTCTATCAAGTCTGCTCGAATGTGCAGCTAGCACCCCTTATTCTGCAGCTGCCCTTCCCTTCCACCCTTCCCCTTCATTAACCCTCCCCCTTGTCCTGTCCCATCCTCATTTGAAGCAGTCCACTGTTCTACTGCATACCACTTCAGCAGGTAACGCATTCCACCCAGCCATCACCCTCTCTGTAAAAAAGTGTCTCCCCATCTCCCTCCTGAACCTTCCTTGCTCCAGTCTCATATCATGAACCCTGGTGGCCCTCCCCTCCCTTACTTTGAACAGCCCCTCTGTACCCGTCTTGTTTATTCCTTTCATGTATTTAAAGGTTTCAATCATGTCACCTCTGTCTCTCCTCTCCTCTCCTCCAGTGAGTACATGTTCAACTCCTTCAACCTCCTCTCGTATGATAAGTCCCCCAGCCCCTTGATCGTCTTTGTCACTCTGCGCTGCACCCCCTCCAGTAACTTAATGTCCCTCTTCAGATACGGACGCCAGTACTGCATGCAGTACTCCAGGTGTGGTCTAACTAATGACCTATACAGTGGCAGAATCACCTCTTCCTCCTCAAGGACATACCCTTGCAACAAACCAGCATTTTGTTGGCCTTGCAGCCTTCCTACATTGTGCCGAGTTGTTCATTGACCCTGTAATGAGCACACCCAGATCCTTCTCCTCCTCTGTCTGGGCTAGCTGCACTCCCCCTAGCTGGTAACTCCTCCTTGGGTTCTTCATCCCAAAATGCAGCACCTTGCACTTTTTGGCATTAAAGCCCAGTTGCCAGGTGTCTGACCAGGTTTCAAGCTTTGCCAGATCATCCTGCAACCCCTGCCATCCCCCAGGTCATCCACCACTGCGCCTACCTTGGTATCATCAGCAAACAGACTGATCTTGCTCTTGATGTCCCATGATATGTCTGCAATGAATATCCCAAACAACACTGGTCCCAACACTGAGCCCTGTGGAACACCGCTCGTCACTGCCCTTGGGTGTGAGAGCTCCCCACCCACCACCACCCTCTGTTGCCTTCCCTGCAGCCAGTTTCCTACCCATCTCACCGGCTTTGCACCCGCCCCTGTGCCTACTAACTTCCTTCCCAGCCTTCCATGTGGCACTGAGTCGAATGCCTTCCTGAAGTCCAGATACAGGACATCCACTGCATGGCCCCTGTCCAGTTGCCTAGTTACCCAGCCATAAAACTCTACCAGGTTGGTTTGGCAGGATCTGCCATGTATGAAGCCATGCTGTCTGCTGTCCTGTAGTCCTTGGCCTCTAGGAGGGCCACCAGCCTCCTTCAGGATAGTCTCCATTAGCTTACCCATGATGGATGTGAGGCTCACTGGTCTGTAGTTTCCCGGTTCATCCTTGGGGCCACTCTTGTGGAGGTGCACCACATGAGCCATCCTCCAGTCCTGAGGTACACACCCCGAATGTAGTGAGGCATTAAATAGGTCTGCCAAAGGTCCTGTAAGGACCTCTGCCAGCTCCCTCGGTGCCCTGGGGTGGATGCCATCTGGGCCTGGCTCCTTGTCCACCCTCAGTGCCTTCAAACCCTCTCAAACTCTGCTCTCCATGATTTCCCCATCTGTCACCACTTTCCCCCCTGCTTCTGCCATTTTTCCCACCTTGGGTGTCACCCCCCCTCTTCTCTTTAGTAAATACTGAGCAGAAGTACTCATTTAGTGCTTCCGCCTTATCGCACCCTGCTTCCACCCAACCCCCCTCCTTCCTAATCCTTACTATGTGGTCCTTACAGCCCTTTTCTCCCTGATGTACTAAAAAGTCCTTCTCCCTTCTTAATGCCTTGTGCCAGCCTGAGTTCCGTAGATGCTTTGGCTTCCTTATTGCCCTTGTCACCTCCTTCGATTCTGTCAAGTACTCCTCCTGTCCTCCCCCTCCCTGTTTTCTTGTACTTCCTAAAGGCAGCTCTTTTCCTCCTTACCTTTTCATGACCTCCTTGCTCAACCAGATCAGTTTCTTAGCCTCAGCCTCTTGCTCTGGGCTTTGCAGGTTTTGCTGCCTCCACTATCCCCAGCTTCATGAGCTCCCACCTCTGGTTAGTGTCCATACTAGATTGAATTCTGGCCAGGTACCCTTTTACCACTTCTCCCATCCTCCCAAAGTCGGCCCTCCTGAAGTTCAGCACTATTATGCCAGATTCCACTCCTTCCTTGCCCATATCCAATGTGAGCCATACTGACACTCCCTGACAGTGGTTCCTCCACTGTAAGTTCTCTCACAAAGTCCCCATTTGCCAGCACAAGGTCAAGGGTATTTCCTAACCTGGTTGGTTCACTGACCATTTGCAGCAGGAAGCTGTCCTGGAAGGCATCCAGCAGTACCTGCTCCCTTCTGTTCATAGTTGTTGGGGTGCTCCAGTCCACTCCTGGCATGTTGAAGTCCCCCACAATCACCACACTACCCTTCTCGCAGGTCCTCCTGATCTGTCCCGCTAGTTCTCTGTCTAACTCCTCCATCTGAGATGGTGGCCTGTACACCACTCCCATTCTAAGAATCCTATTCTTGGAATCCTGGATTTGCATCCAAAGTGACTCCATACTACCCTCCTCCCTTCCTCCCTTATACACTTCAGTCCTTCCTTCACATATAGTGCCACCCCTTTCCAATCACTCTGTCCCTACGAAATAATCTGTACCCTGGTACAGACAGGTCTCCAGTCATTGTATTGGTGGCCCATGTTTCCTGATGACTGCAATGTCCACCCCTCCCTCTGCCATGAGAACCTGTAACTCTGCAGTTTTCCTCCCAAGGCTCCTAGCATTAAGGGTAACCACCTTCCACCCTCCCCCATCCTGCCCTCCTTTCCTAGCATCACCAACAGTACTTGCTATTTGTCCTTTGTCACTGTTATAGGGGGTAAGCTCATATGGTTTCCCAACCTGTGGTCTCTGCATATCTCTTCCCCAACTGCCACCCCCCGCTCCTAGTTTAAATGTATTCTTGTCTGTTTTTATTCTAAACTTTCAATAAAAATTTCAATTGCTGAAAAAAAAATAAGGAAAGGGGGAGGGGGGATAAATTTATTTTCATACTTAACTCTGACAACTAGAAATCCTGACTTGTGATCTCCAGGGCCCAGGTTTTATGCGTGAGACCAGGAAGGTATCAAAACATGGGGTAACTAGGTATCCACAAAGAGAATACACACCGGGCAAAGTTAGGGGAGGCAGCAGGTCTCCCCCAGCAACACTTCTATAAATACCTTCAAGCAAGAAGTTTTATGGAAGCAGAAACCACAGACCAGACAGGAGGGCAGAGTCCGAGTATCCTAGAAGGCACATTAGTTAGAAAAGATTAAATACAGAGGGCATAGCAGCACAAGTGTATCAGGTACTGGGTGACCCTAGCCCAGATGCGGGAAGAATAAGGAAGGTTCAATGCCTGTAATTCTTTTATTTTTCCACTGTCTCAGAGACAGTGTTGTGTTGCCTACTGCCACTTCCTCAGGGTAAAAGTGGTAACTTATTAAGGTGTCTCACATTACAAGGCTGGGTCTAGATCGATTACTGAGATATACTGGAATTCTTATGGCAAAATCAGTTTTACTAGTCCCACTGTAATGTCCTCATACAATTGTGTTTTTCTGTCAGAAAAATCTGTGCCAGTCTATTACTTAGTGTGACTCCTCCTCCCATTCCCTGTAAGTTGCCTAGTAACTAAGTAACAGACTAGTCGGACATTTCTGGCAGAAAAATGCATTTGTATAAGGACATTAGGAAGGGGCTGGTAACGCTGATTCTGCCACAAGAATTGTTTCTAGGTTATTGATGCTTGTGTGCAAGCTCGGGATCATGTTCTCATTTTTTTTTTTATGGTCCACAGTCTACAGGAGACTTTACATGAGAAGAGATAACACAGTACTGTATACTGATATACTGGGATAGACAGCTTAAGATTAAGTTGGTACAGGTAGTGGGGTAACAACTGGGGGTAAGAAGTAGAAGACATCAGGAAGGTAGCTGCTGGTAGAAGGGTTGAAAAGGGAAAGTAGGAGACACCCTATCTAGAGTAGGGTAACATAGATTTCAGTTGCTGGACTCCTGGCCGAAGTGGCAAAGGTACAGAAAACCTTCTGCCCCACCCAGGGGACACCAAGTCTGACACCGCTCTCCTGGAGAATGCCTAGGCAGAGACAGAATGGTTGGACCTTGGTGGGCTCCAGGAGGGTATTGGTGGTGGGAAGAGAACACACTCCTCAGCCTGTACCACTGCACAATTCCTTCACTGTACTGGTGGGATGGGGCAGCTGGAAGGAAGCATCCACAGCAGTGGAAAGTGAGAAAGTGGTGGTCGTCAGAAGGGGAGGCCCCAAGGAAGGAGGAATCAGCTCCAAGCTGAGAAGTAAGCAGCTGCTGGTGGGGGACTGTATTGTTAGAGGGATAGGCTTTGGTGCAGGGGAGGAGAGGAAGATGAAGTACCTCCCTGGTGCTTCAGCTTGGAGGGATGGAGAGTGGATCCAGAGGATCTCTAGGGTGGCAGGAGATCACCTAGGGACAAACGAAATAGCAAGGGATAGTATAACGGTGGTACAGGGTAATTTCAGGGAGCTGGACAGGGGCCTGAAACAGGTAGCATGCATGATGGTGTTTGCTGAGGAGAGGAAAGGGCACTCTGCAGAATGGCTTTTAACAACTGGTTGAAGGCATGGTACATGGTGCATGGATGAGGGCTTTGGCTACATTGGGGACTGGGTACTAGCCTGGGAGGATATGGGCTGCTATACAGCAGATGGTCTGCATTCCTCCAGGAGGGGGAACACAGTCCTTACTGGGAGGTTTAAAAACTACTTGGATGAACATTTAAACTAGCTGGGGGGGTGGCGTCTGTAATACCAAAGAAGGGAAAGACTGCCTACCCCCCAGGCAATGAGGCAACAAGGGGGGAGGGCACAAGGGGAGGAAGTTCTCCAGGGCTAGGAGCAAGAAGACAGTGGGGAGGACAAGGCACAGGACAAGGGGATATAAATAAGGATAGCAAGAAGAGAGAAGTAAAGGACACAGGTAACAGAGAGGGTAACAAGGGATGAGGGAGATCAAGGGAGCTTCAGGAAACAGCACAGGCATCAGGGGGAGAAAGCAGGGAGACAGGCGGCGGGGAAGGAGTAATGTATGGAGAACCATGTGGGCCAATGCAAGGATTCTGGGAAATACATTTCCGGATGTGGAGATCATCATGGAGGAGGCGAGCCTGGATTTGATGGCTGTAATAGAATCATAGTGTACTGACAGCCGTGACTGGGATGTGGCCATACCAAGCTACTCTCTTTTCAGGAGAGACAGGGATGGGAGGAGGGGAGGCGAGGGTGTACTGTATGTGAGAGAAGTAATCAAGGCTATGGAAATGCAGGGGCACCTGGAGGAAAAGGAAGGATTGGAGGTGTTCTGGGTCATCCTGAAGGCAGGCACTGGGGCTGTTATCCATACAGGGGTGGTGTACCGACCCCCAGCACAGGGAAAGGTGCTGGATAAAGCACTTGGGGAGGACATCATCAGGATGGCAAATAAGGGGCAAGTGCTGCTAGTTGGTGTCTTCAATCTACCAGATGTGGAGTGGAGCCTTCCAGCTGCAGCTTCTGCAATCAATCAATCAATCAATCGTATTATGCACATTAACGTGTGCAGGCTGCTGAAAAAAATTCACCCTTATCCAGGCTTGGACTGCCTATACAATGCCAGATGTGCTTGTTATCTCAGAATCCTGGCCCCGGCCCTCTGCAAAAAAAAGTGTGATTAATATACCTAACTACCAGATCTTTAGATGCGATAGGCAATCCAGAGGAGGTGGGGTCACCATCTACATCAAAGATAGATTTGTGGCATCAACACTTAATTCTAACTCACTGGTAACGGGATTTGAGTGCCTGGAGATAAAAATCGACCAATCCCCATCGTTAGCACTCCGAATCATAGGATGCTATAGACCACCATCTGCCGGTACTCAGTTCTTGTCCTATCTTACAACTATCTTGGACACTAGCCCCCTGGAAACAATTATCCTCTGGGATCTAAACTATGATTGGCTGTCAGAAGCCAGTCACCCACTTAAATCTTTCTGCGACTCCCTTGGTTTCACCCTACTCAACAAAGAGCCCACCCATATCAACAAAAAGAATACAGCCAAAAGTACCCTTCTGGATGTCCTGCTTGTGAATAAACCCCATTCCTTCTCCCATGTTGGAACCTTTGACGTGGATATTAGTGACCATTGCCTAATAGCTGGAGTTTGGCAGCCAACAAAGTGCCAACTATGGCCAAATTCTCCACCAAAAGGTCAACCAGGTCATTCGACCCAAAAGCATACCTACTTGACCTAAAAAACTCCCCTTGTGGCAGAGTTTTTACCTTGCTAAAACAGTGGAAACTGCATATTCTATACTACGTGAAATCATTACCTATGCCATGAATCTACATGTGCCTCTGTCAAAAATATGCATAAAGGCTAGGAAATGCCAATGGTTCACTCAAGATCTCAAGGCTGCACTACTGTCCAGGGATAAACTCTGGAAAACTGCCTGCAAATCCCAAAAAGAGGAAGACTGGCACCTCTTTAGAACAGCCAGAAATTGCTGTACCAAACTGATTAGGGAAGCTAAAGCCTGCTATTACCAAGCAGAACTAGATACTGCAGCCAATTGCCCTCCAAATTCTGGGCCACAATCAAAGAACTGGCGGGAGCCACATCATAAAACATACTCCCTACAAAAATTACCTCTGACAATACAGTAATCAGTAACAAAAAAGAGATACTGCAGGCATTCAACACGTAGTTCGCCACAGCAGGCTTAGCTTTCGATAACTAGCCTGCATGTAGCCTGCATACACAACTTGGCATGACCCCACCAAATGTTGGCTTCGCTAGTCAACATTTCTCATTCTCAACGGTTTCCCTCAAGGAAGTGGAAGACTTGATTCTCCACCTGGATACTAAGAAAAGTGCCGGCGCAGATGCACTTGAACCATACTTCCTAAAGATAGCATGCCGCTTATTGGCAGTGCCTATTACTCATTTATTCAATTTGTTCCCTAACACAAGGTACCCTCCCTCTAATATAGAAGATCGCACACGTTATCCTGCTATTTAAATCTGGAGACCCTTGCTACCTTAATAACTATAGGCCAATTTCTCTCCTACCCACACTCTTGAAGCTACTGTAAAAAATAGTAAATGGCCAACAAAGATTCTTCATCGACAGAGAAAAAATACTAAACCCCCTTCAATCCGGATTCAGAGCCAACCACAATACAGTCTCGGCATTAGCTAAAGTAACCAATGACTGGCAACTGGAGTTGGAGCATAAAAAGTCAGTATGTGCTGTGTTTCTTGACCTCAGCAAAGCACTCGACACAGTCGACCACGACCTGCTCCTCGACTCGCTAAACACATTAGGACTGGATGCTAACTCTCTAAACTGGTTCTCTGAATATCTGACAGACAGATACCAGCAGGTGAAAGCAGATGGTGAACTATCTGCCCTAAAACTCTTACAAAGAGGTGTCCCTCAGGGATCCATATTAGGTCCCCTCCTCTTCACAGTGTATATCAACAACATGGATGAGGGAATCAAGGATGCAAGTATTCACTTATTTGCGGATGACACAGTGCTGTACCTGAGTCGTCCCACACCAAAAGAAGCTTGTACTGACCTACAAAAAGATTTCAACCTCCTGCAACTCCAACTAATCAAAAAAAAACTGCTATTAAATGCTGAGAAAACTAAAGCCATGTTATTTTCCCTCGCAAACTATACAAGTGCTACTGACTCCTTCCCCTCAATAACCACGATGCTGGGAGAGTGCTTAGAGTACATTCTGAAATTCAGATATCTTGGGGTCTGGATCGACTGTAAACTCTCCTTCACTGTCCACCTGGAAGACATGCTGAAAAAATTAAGGCAAAGACTTGGCCTTTTTTACAGGATAAGAAGACTTCTTACAGCAGACGCAAAGAAACGACTAGTCCAAGCCACGTTCCTGTCCTTAATTGACTATGCAGACTTCATATACAGTAGCTGTGTGGCTTTCTATCTTGGAAAATTGGATACGCTCTACCACAGAGCTATTACGCTTCATCACTGACCTCCCCTTCTCTACCCATCATTGCGCACTATATGCTGCCATGGCTGGACCTCACTTCACTATAGGTGCAACTTTAATGCAGCACTCTGGACACTTAGAGCCTTCTGTGTCAAAATCCCTCAGTACATCATTGACTGTCTGTCTCCGATTGTGCCCAGGAATTATTCCCTTAGAGGTTGCTCACAACTCCTGCTAAATATACTTAGGGCACTCACATGAGTCGGGAGAGCCACCTTTGAGTTTTCACTCACATCAATATGGAATAAAACCCAAAAAATGTTTAAGCTGAAAACCCCAGTAAGTACCCTTTTGTTCAAAAGGCTTTACTGTGATGGCATTATGGAAATTTGCAATTGCTTTATTAGACACTAACTAACCTCCCTCCCTCAAATGGCAGCCCACAAAAATGGCAGCCCCCCAGCTGAAATGTGTGCCTTTGCATCTAGCATGCCCACCAACAGATCCACAGGACTTTTTGCCAAACTCCCATATCTTATTCTTTGATGCTCTGAACAGCCGCAGCCTGATTCTAGCACATGCTACCACACTTGGGGATAATTATCATCTTTTGCCCCCAAAAATAGTCGGTCCCTTGTCCATCTAACACCTCCCTCTGCCCCAACCTCCAGGACCCTCCCAGTTATGCCCCTGCTATTATATTCCTCCTCTTGCACTTAGTACAACGGCAGCTTTTCTCTTCCATATGTCGCCGCGTTTTGGGGCAAAAATCACTTTGTCGCCTTTTGTATGGTTCTCCGCCCTCCCAATCCCTCACTCTGCTCTAACAATTGGGTCCTCTTCGCTTGCGCCCCTATTCCCCACCTCTCCCTACATTATGTGCTTGATATCTTCTATCTGGTATGCCTACCCTCTCCCTAACATTTCCCACTACAAAATGCACAGTTTGGGGGCTTAGATCCAGCACAAGTTCATTATCCATGACTCCTTGTAGTTCTATGTTCAATGTATATTACCTGTAAATGTGCATTTTTACTATAATAGCAGCTATTTTTACTGTTTGTACTATTGTAACTTGCCTTTCTGTATTATTACTGTAGGACCGCAGGTCCACCTTGTAAATGAGCTTGCTCAATGGTGCCCACCTGGATAAATAAAGATGTTGATTGATTGCATGAAAGAAGCGAGTAAAAGGGAAAATAGATGTATTTAGGAGGTATAAGGAAACTTAGAGAGAGGATGACAGGGAGAAGTACCAGGTAAAACAGAGGGAAGCAGTTAAGGTGTTAGGGGAGCAAAGGAGCAGACTGAGGAAAGGATAGCCAAAGGGGCAGCAAATGGGGGTAAGACCTTCCTCAGGTACATAAGTGAGAAGAGGAAAGCACATAAAGGAATAATGAGAATATGGAGGATGGCAGAAGGGGACTTCATAGAAAAGGACCAAGAAAATGCAGATATCCTGAACAGATACTGGTAAAGCAAATGGGATGATGGCATGCATAGGAAGGGGCATAACAAGCAGGAAGAGGGAGGTGCTGATGCCTTTGTATAAGACCATGGTTAGACCGCACCTGGAGTATGGGGTACAGTGCTGGGGGCCTCATTTAAGAAAGGACATAGATGTAATAGAAAAGGTTCAGAGAAGGGCAACAAAGATGGTGCAGGGTATGCAAGGGAAACCATATGAGATGAGATTGAGAGAATTAAATCGGTATCCGACAGAGAATAGAAAGGAGAGAGGAGACGTGACAAAGACTCTCAAATACAGGAAGGAAATTAATAAAGTGAGGGAAGGAAGCCTATTTAAAAAGAAAGTCGGCGTTAAAACAAGGGGTCATAGCTTAAGATTTGGAAGGAGGAAGATTTAAAAGCAATGTAAGTGGGTGTTATTTTACTGAGAGGATAGTTGAACCCTGGAACAAATTATCTGAGGAGGTTGTAGGTGTCAAAATGGTGGAGGGATTCAAGAATGCATGGGATAGACCCATGTGGCTGGTTAGAGTAGAGAGGAAAAGATCCTTGTACACAGTTGACAAGTAAGATAGGCCATCCCTTTTTTGCTGGGATGGTTTGCATCTTAGCAGACAGGGCAGTACAATCTTGGGACAGAAAATAGCAACTTTCATAAAAAATCATTTAAACTGATAGAAAAGGGGGAGATTGGGATGCCCCCCATATCTCATACTGTTAGTCCCTGTTCATCATATTGGACAAACCTTAATATTCTTTCTTTAAATGCCCGATCATGAACGATTACTAAACATGCAGAACTTGAAATTCTGGCAAAGACTCTTGACTTAGCCTTAATAGCTATCACTGAAACCTGGGGCAATTCTGATAGAAAATGGAGCGTAGAAATCCCTAGCTGTAAGCATTATTATAAAAATAGAGTGGATACAAGAAAAGGAGGAGGGGTTAGTTTATACGTAAGGGACGATATTCCATCGTATGAGTCAATGATTACTGTTGAATCTGAAAGCATTTGGGTCCATATCAGACCCATAGATAGCCCCCAGCTCCTTATTGGAACTTGTTATCGTCCTCCTTCCTCTGATATAAACCAAACTAAGCAGCTATGCAATGAAATTGCTCAGATAGCTTGTAAAGACTCTGTCCTCATTTGGGGGGATTTTAATCTTCCCACCATAAACTGGCATGCACTCTCTGATACCAACCAACATGACGAACAAATTCTCTCGGTTATAATTAATTTGGGCCTTATTCAAATAGTCAGAGAACCAACTAGGGGAGCAAACATATTAGACCTAGTTATAAGCAATCCCGAGACTCATATCTGACGTTCAAATTTTAAATCCCCTGGGAAACAGTGATCTTATGTCCCTATTTTTTTTCTATTCAACTGCCTTTACAACCCAAAACTAATAAACTTAAAACAAAACAATATAACGGCTAATTTTGAAAGCATTAACTACCAGTTAAAGGCCCTTAACTGGGAACAGATACTTTCTCCATTGAACACTGAGGAGGCCTGGGACTTTCTAAAGTCAAAAATATTTGAACTCGAAAAACAGTATGTCCTAGACAAATTCAAGTATAATAGCAAAGGTAAAATTCCCCCTTGGTTTAATGGAGATATTAAAAAACTAATTAAACACAAAAATAAATAGTTTTTAGTTCTAAAAAAATGTTTACCCAATCAGAAAGACATTATCTTATCTAGATACGGGGTGGTAGTTAGACAATTAAAAAAGGTAATTACTTTGGCAAGATGCAACTTTGAATTTAAAATTGTTCATACTAAGGATGTCATAAGGCGTTATATTCTTATTTAAATGGTAAAAAAAAGTAACAACAATATGATTGGCCCTTTAGTCTGTAACAACACTACTATAACATCTGATATAGAAACAGCTACAGAACTAAATAAATATTTTTCATCTGTTTTTGCTCCAGAGTCATCTAATATTCCACCTATTCCAGTAGTATTAAATTTAGAGTCATATAAAATCTCTTCTCAGGATATACAGTGGGTCTTAGATTCTTTGAAACAATATACTGTACAAGCTCTGGCCCTGGTAATATAAGCTCTAGATTTCTTTTAGGGACAAAGGATGCAATTATCCTGTCTCTGACAATCATTTTTAATAAATCGCTTCATGAGTCTTCAGTTCCAGCAGATTTGCGTACTGCCATTATTACACCTATCTTTAAACAGGGTTCACACTCCAGAATTGAAAATTACCAGCCTATTAGTCTCACGTTGGTACCATGTAAACTAATGGAAAAAATAATTAAACAACCATTGGAAAATGAAATGTCAACTTTAAATATTACTGATGTGTATCAACATGGTTTCAAAACAGGATTTTCAGGCACCACAAATCTGGTCTCCTTTTATAACTATATCAGTTATAGCCTTGACTGTAATATACCTATGGATGTTATTCTTTTGGATTATAGCAAGGCATTCGATAAAGTATCACATGGCATTTTGATTAATAAACTCAACCAACTAGGTTTTTCATCACCTATTATATCTTGGATAAATAACTGGTTGAGTAAGAGAACACAAAGAGTAAGGGTGAATGGTGCACTGTCAGACGTGGGTGTAGTGACTAGTGGTGTACCTCAGGGAACTGTTCTGGGCCCGGTGCTGTTTAATTTGTTCATCAGTGATATGTACATCTCAGCTGATAACATTATGGTTAAATTTGCAGATGATACCAAACTTGGGGGTAAGGTTAATACCCTTACTAATTGTCATAATTTAAAGTCGGATCTTGCCTTAATTGAGCAATGGGCATATCTTAATAAAATGCATTTCAACATTTCTAAATGTGCAGTACTTCATTTGGGAAAAAATAACCCCAAACAAGAATATTACTTAAATAATACTATCATTGGGACCTCCTGTGCTGAAAAAGACCTGGGAATTTTGGTAAATGATAAACTGTCTTCTACTTCTCATTGTTCCAGACTTGCATATCAAACAAATGCATTATTATGTAGAATAAATAAAACATTTATCTCCAAATCTGAACAATGCCTTATAACTTTCTGTAGATCTCATATTACGCCTTACTTAGATTATGGATCGCCATTTTGAAGTCCTTATCTAAAATCAGATATTAACAAAATGGAACAAGTTCAATGCAGGGCCACTAAACTAGTACCCCATCTTGCCCACCTAGAATATGACATTAGACTTCAAAAAATGGGATTACATTCCCTTAAGCAAAGATGAACTAAAGGTGACCTTCTGCAGCTGTTTAAAATTGTTAAATCCCCAGTTCAAATAGCACAATGAGGCATTGTTTATTCATTAAGGAAAACTGTGCCTAGACTTCATAATAAACAATTGGAAGTTAAAAAAGCAAATAATAACAGGTAAAATTTCTTTACTATTAGAACTCCCAGGATATGGAATACATTACCCCAGGACATTGTTGACTCATCAACTATAACAATTTTCAAGAATAAATTGGATAAATGGATGGATGTACAGGATCTGGGTTAATGTTCCATTTATACGCAGGACAATCTTGATGGGCAAACTGCCTCCTTTTGTCCTACAAACCAAGTAAACCAAGTAAGGGTTGGGGGGTAATGGGCAGACTAGATGGGCCAGGATGGTCCATTTCTGCTGACACATTACTATGATACTATGATACTTCTGCTCAGTCTATTATTCATTTTTATGTTTGCTTGCGCACACAGCACATAAGAAACATATTGAGGTTAGTAGAGCAATGCAGAGGTGTGGCAGCATTTGGCCAATCCAGCGAATGCTTTCAGGGGCACGTTCTTTGTCCACCAATCAACAGGGAAGCTGCCGATGATGGCAGTTTCAGAGTGACCGCCGGACTTGAAAGAAATCTGCCACTCCAATCAGGGACAGTTTCAACATCCCTGATTGCAGCAGCAGCCTGCCCTTCCCCCGTAACCAGGCACACAGCAGCAGAGAAGACTCCAGCCATACGCATTATAGTGCACAGTAATGTGCATGGCTGGAGTTAACTAGTAACCTGTTTGCTCAGTGTGCCTTTTACTTTCTGACACCGGGATGCCCACTCCCAGTGTTGGATGACACCCCCCCAAGTCCAAACATATCTTTTGCTGACAATGGGGTGCCCAATCCCCATGTTGACATGCCCCCAAGCCTGAACATATCTTTTGCTGACAGCGGGCTCCCCAATCCCCATGTTGGCATGCTCCCCCACTATTGTGGCACACGGGAGCCCCCCCAGTGTGCCCCCCACACCTCCTTTTTTTCCAGTGGTTCCAAATTTTCAACATGGGGTTCTTGGGACCCCACCTCATGAACACTGACACTGTCATTTTGTTTCTCAGTCCCGAAAGGTGATTTCGCGGGCACTGTGTGGAATCACCTTTCAGGACTGAGTAACAAAATGACAGTGCCACTGTTCATGAGGTGGGGTCCCAAAAAGCCCATATTGCAAGTTTGGTGAAAAAATTCCAAAAAATGATTGCGTTATTAGCATGCGTTGTGCAGTTTCTACACATGCTCGTAACTTTGCCAATTTTTTATATTTTCACTCCAGATTTTTAACATTGCCATTTTTTTCAAACCTCCTTATGAAGAGTACAGCTGTCATTTTTCATATCCTGCCTGAAACATGTTTTTGCACCTTTGGCGCAGAATGGCACAGTCACTGTGCAAAATCAACTTTTGGGATGGAGTGCCAAAATGATAGTGTCACTGCTCATGAGGTGGGGGCCCAAAAAGCCCATGTTGAAAACTTGGTGAAACAATGTCACAAAATGATTGCGTTACGGGTATGCGTTGCAGAGTTTCTACGCGCGCTCGTAATTTCATAGTTTCACTCCAGATTTTCAACATTGCCATTTTTTCACACTTCCCCAAGAATGGTACAGCTGTCATTTTTCACATCCTGTCCGAAATGCTTTTTCGCACCTGTGGCACCGAATGGCACAGTCGCTGTACGAAATCACCTTTTGGGATTGAGTAACAAAATGATTGTGCCTCTGTTCATGAGGTGGGGTCCCCAAAAGCCCTTGTTGAAAATTTGGAATGAAAATGCCAACAAATGCCCTGGAAGCTAGGGTTTTCAACCATAATGCCACACCCTGTGGAGACTGACAGGCATTGCGGTGTTACTCGGGGTCGTCGGCCATAATGCTCATGCCATTCCACCCCCACCCCCACCCTGCAGCCAGAGACAGGTATTGAGGTGTGCATTGGTGTCTTTGGCCCTAATATTCAGCCCATTCTCCTATACTGCACCCATCTCAACTTATTTCCTTATGGAATGGGGTGAGCGTAAGGGCCGAAGACCCCAAGGCTTGCCACGACACCTATTGGTGTCTGCAGGGTGGAGTGAGGTGGAATGGCATAAGCGTTATGCCCAATGACCCAAAGGCACACTCCCAACGCCTGTCAGTCTCTGCAGGATGGGGTTGGGGGTTGGCATTAGTTCAATACTTCACTGCCTTTCCTATTATGCTTCTCTCTAACTCTTGCACTACCAATGCAAGTACCAGCAAGTAAACATTCGGCATTGACAAATGCTTGTTTATTTTAGTTTTTGTTAGCCAGATAAGTGCACTATACAAATAAATGCCTATTTTCAGACACAACCTGGGAGTCTTCAGTGTCTTCACTCTGTCACCACTGTGTCTTTACAGTATGTCTTCACAGTGGAAGGAGGGGGGATGAACCACCAGTGATACGCAGCAACAAAGGGGGGTGGAGGCAGACTCAAGTCTATTTTCAGAGGTACTTGCAGCTGTGAAAATGGACATGGCTTTGGGACCAGATAGGATACACCCAAGGGTACTGAAAGAACTCAAGAAGGTGCTGGCTACCCCGCCGATGGCCTTATTGAACAGGTCACTGGAATCCAATGTGATTAAGGAGGACTGGAAGAGAGCAGATGTGATCCCTTTACAGAAGGGTGGCAGCAGGGAAGAGGCTAGTAACTATAGGCTGGTGAGCCTCACCTCAGTGGTGGGCAAATTAATGGAAACACTGTTGAAAGAAAGTTTGGTAGAATTTCTCGAATCCAATGTACTGCAAGACCAAAGCATGGATTCATAGAAACATAGAAGTTGATGGCAGATAAAGACTGCAAGGCCCATCCAGTCTGCCCTTTCCTTTTTCTGCCTTATGAATGTGCCATCGGCCTTTGCTCTGTCAATGGCCTATCTATTCATACTCATCTGTATTGCTCCCTTATGCCTATCTCATGCCTTTTTAAAGCCCTGCACTGTATTCATATCCACCACTTCCTGATGTAGGCCGTTCCATGCATCCACCACCCTTTCTGTGAAAAAGAACTTCCTCACATTACCCCTTAATCAGCCTCCCTCTAATCTCATGCTGTGTCCTCTTGTCCTGCTATTTTTCTTATATTGAAACATGTTAGACTCTTTCACCTTGTTAATGCCCTTAAGGTGTTTGAATGTTTCGATCATAACACCTCTCTCTCTCTCCTTTGCTCTAGGGTATACATATTAAGATCCATTAATCTGTCCTCATATGTTTTCTGATGCAGTCCCTGCACCATTTTAGTTGTCCTTCTCTGGACTGTCTCAGTTTGGTTAATGTCCTTGTGAAGGTGTGGCCTCCAGTACTGCATGCAGTAGTCCAGATGGGGCCTAACCAGTGTCTTGTAAAGAGGGATTATTACCTCCCTCTTCCGACTTGTGATACCCCTACTAATACACCCCAACATCCCTCTAGCCTTGCCTACTGCTTTAGTGGTCTGCTTGGATGATTTTAGGTCATTGGTGATGATGATGCCCAAGTCTCTTTCCTCCCTTGTGACTGCCCAGCAACTCCCCTCCCAGCCTATAGGTGGCTTCAAGGGTTCTCTTCCCTATGTGCATGATCTTGCACTTCTTTGCTTTAAACTCCAGTTGTCACTCTTCCGACCATTTTGTTAGTTTATCCAGATCTCTTCTCATTCTGCCCACCCATCTGGATCATCTATTCTGTTGCAGATCTTGGTGTCATCTGCAAACAGACAAACCTTACCCTCCAGTCCATCTGCAATGTCACTGATGAAGATATTGAAGAGGACTGGCCCCAGGACTGATCCCTGAGGTACCCACTTGTGACTTGCATCTCTTCTGACTGTATACCATTTACCACCACTCTCTGTTTTCTGCCCGTCAACCAGTTTGCCACCCAGTTGACCAACTTCTGACCCACCCCGAGCCTACCCAGCTTATTAATCAATCTTCTATGTGGAACAGTATCGAAAGCTTTGCTGAAGTCAAGGTAGGCGACATCAACTGCTCCCCCTTGGTTCACCACTCTGGTTACCCAGTCAAAGAAATCTATGAGATTAGTTTGACAGGACCTTCCTTTTGTAAACTCATGCTGTCTTGGATCCTGTGCTTCTATGGGTTCCAGGTGTTGCACTATCCTTTCCTTAAGGAGTGCCTCCATAATCTTGCCCACTACTGAGGTAAGACTGACTGGTCTGTAGTTCCCTGCCTCCTCCCTGCTACCACTCTTGTGGAGTGGGATCACATGAGCTCTTCTCCAGTCTTCTGGGACCTCTCCTGTGCTCAGACACTCACTAAACAGTTCTGATAATGGCTGTGCTAGTTCCACCCTTTGCTCCTTTAGTACCCTGGGATGTATGCCATCAGGTCCCATTGGCTTGTTCACCCTGAGCTTATCGAGCTCTTGTAGGACCCTTTCTTTTGTGAAGGGACTAGTGCACACCTCCCTTCCCCCTGTGTCCATGGTGCTGAGCTGAGTAAATACTGAGCAGAAGTATCTATTTAGGATAGATGCTTTTACATGGTCCTCCTCCTCACATGCCCCCTTATCCCCTTTGATCTTAGCAATACCCCCTCTGGACTTTTTCCTTTCACTAATGTATCTATAGAAAGATTCACAGTGGGAGGTCATGCCAGATGAATCTGATTGAGTTCTTTAACTGGGTGACAAGGGAAACAGATCAGGGGAGGGCAGTGGACATGGCCTTTAGGGACTTTAGCAAGGCCTTTGACACTGTGTTGTACAGGAAACTGATTAAGAAATTAAGAAATTGAACAGCCTAGGGCTGGGATCCAAAGTGGTGAACAGGGTTAGAAACTGTTTGACGGATAGGCATCAGAGGGTGGTGGTTAATGGCACTCACTTTAATGATGGGAGAGTGACCAGAGAGGTGCTGCAGGGCTCAGTACTCGGACTGGTCCTATTCAGTGCCTTTATAAGTGACATTGCAGAGGAACTGGAAGAAAAGGTATGCATTTTTGCAGATGATACCAACATCTGTAATACAATGGACAATAAGGAAGGGGTAGAAAGAATGCATGGGGATCTTGGGGAAACTCGAGGAGTAATCAAGAGCATGGCAGTTGGGGTTTGATGCCAAAAAAGTGTAAAATCATGCATCTAGGAACCCAAGAACTGAGTATAGGAAGTACTGTCAGTAACTAAGAAGGAAAGGGACCTTAGCATTATCATATTTGATTACCTTAAAGTGGCAGAACAGTTTAACAAAGAAGTAGGTAGGGCCAGTGGGATGCTGAGATGCATAGGGAGGGGTATTTTTAGCAGGAGGAAGGAGGTGGTGCGATACCACTATATCACTCACCGGTGAGACACCATCTGGAGTATTCTGTCCATTTCTTGAGGCCATACCTCAGAAAGGACATAGACAGGACAGTAGTGTCCAGAGAAGGGCAACTAAAATGGTGCAGGGGTTCCATCATAAACCCTATGAGGAGAAACTGAGGGATGTCAATATGTACACCCTGGAAGGCAGGAGAGTGAGAGAAAACATGATAGAAACTTACAAGTACCTCATGGGGGTGAAGAGAATGCAGGAGGGGAATCTCTTTCAAATGAGGAAGAGCACCAAAGGGCATTCAGTGAAGACAGAGGGGGGACGTTTAGGATGAATGTGAGAAAGTAATACTTCACTGAAAGAGTGTGGATGCCTGGAATAGACTGCCATCAGAAGTGGTGGAGGCAAAACAGTAAGGGGCTTCAAGCGTGCATAGGATCAACATAGGAGAATATTAAGAAATGGGCAGGGAAGAGGGAGGGTCACTGGAGACCAGCTAGATTCTGTGAAGACAGACTAGGCAGGCAGGCACCACCTGGACAGACTGGGTGGGCAAAGTGGTCCTTTTCTGCCAACAAATTCTCTGTTTCTATATTTTTAAACCATTAAAACTAATACTTGCAATACTCATTTTAAATTCTGACCAAAAATCCCCATGCACAGAAGAGCTAGGCCCAACCTTTTATTATGATTGTTTAAGAAATTCAAAATTCGTGCATGTACGAGTTTACAAGAAGTGCATGCGCAGGTATAATAGGGGGCACATTCATGTTTAGGAGAGGTGTCAGCATTTCAGCCAAACACAAATGTAATGTTTGTGAAAATAGCTATTATTGCTCACATTGGGGTACATAAATCGGTAATATTGTCATAGATCTGGGTCGCTGCTGAGCAGCCTGAGAGCAAAGAGCACTTCACATGGGCTCCCAGGAGAATTATATTAAACATATTATTTTAACCTAATTTTGGTGCTCAATTCCAGCTAAATTTTTCACACATTGTTGCTGATACCTTTGACTGCAAGATGGGCAAATCTAAAGCCTCACATTCACAGTCTGAAGACTTTCTCAAGCCCTAAGCACAAAAGCACAAGGAGCAGCCTTTTGCAGCAAGGCAGAGCGGGGCTGTCCATTCAACCACAGGCAGGCGAGATGACTCTATCTACCATCAACACCATGCTGGGACAACTAGTGAAAACAGTCAAGATCTAGATTGCCAATTTGATGCTCTACATCTGAGGGTAGCCACCCTGGAAAACAGAATGAACAGTGTGGAGCAGTCATTCTAGTGGACTGAAGACTCCATTTCCAAATTGGTCAGTGCTACAGGCTGCCTTGCAAAAGCGAATGCACTATTGCGCCAGAGACTTGAGAATGTGGAGAATCAAGCTTGGGAATGCAATGTCCATGTGGTCGGGTTTGGCTTCCCGAGTCAGCGGAGGGAAAGGACTGTCTGGGTTTTGCCAAAATGTTTCCTACTACTGTGTTTGAACTTTCTGAAGCTGACCCTCCCCTATCTATTGAGAATGCCTTTCACATTACGCTGCAGTGGGCAGCTGTGGTGGTGACTACTCCCTGGATCTTCATGGTGGTGTGCCTAGGAATAGGGGACAGAGAAAGAATTCTGGCAGTGGCATGACAGAAATGATCTCTGCTCTATGGGGAAGATATTGTCCTATTGTTCCCAGATCTTTCCTACAGTAGCCGGCAAAGAAGAAAGTCTTTTGATGGAATTCGGACTTGGCTTAGTCAATTAAAGCTGGAACACCAGCTTCTTCTGCTTACAAAATTGTACCCTTCAATAGAACACTCAATCTTTCCTTTTTTCTGACACAAAAGATGCTTAAAAGTTGTTGCGTCACATAGAATCTGAGATAAAGCAACAGAAGGAAGAGGCAGACTCCTCAGACATGGACTAACTGGTGGCTTCAGTAGTAAGTGCTTATCTTACCATGAATGTCCAGGGCAGTGCTAAGATTCACGCATTCCCATTTGCTCACAAAATAGATGGTTTTAAGATACTAGCAAGTAAACACAATGCAATTTTGCTTTATTCATAATGGGGTCTATTTACTAACATGGATGGGGTTATGCACGGAAGGCACGTAACCCCTCCCATGCAACTCTGCACCCTTGGGAGTTCCGTGCTTTGGACGTATTCATGAACACTGGCCAATGCACAGCTCCCATCCATTCCCTCGCACCCTGTGTACAGGTTCATGGGGGTGGTCCAGTGCAGTGCTGTGGACCCAGGCAGGTGGCCAATCAGCTGCCCATCCTGGGTCCCTTGCTGGATCCCCTGCACCCATGGGGCACCATGTTGGCAGCAGGCATGAATGTGCCTACAGCACAAGGGGGAGTCCCCCAGGTGACTGTCCCCCAGTCCTGCTAATGTGCCTGGACATCAGGGGCGGCCTCAGTGTGGGGTCTGGTGACCCCCAACATTCCCATTGTGGCCAGTGGCGGCATCCTAGGGGGTTGTGTAACACTTACAGCTGCCTTCAGAAGGCATAGCCATCACTCCCCCATGCACTGCACCCACACTATCGTGAATGGCATGGAGTGTGGACATGCCCCCCCACACCATCCCCCAGCCTGCCCCCATGCGAAGCTGTGCATTTGGCCGGGGTTTCTGCCCTGTAGGCGGGGCATAGTGGGGTTGTGAATAGTGTGCAGGGGGTGCAATATGCATGGCCAGGGTGCCTATTTGCCAATGATTGTGTGGGTGGGCTATGCACAGGGGTTGCGCATCACGTAGCCCATCTGCACCTTTTGTAAATATGGCCCTATATGGGGACTATTCATTACCAACTGACTTTCCTTCCAAAGATGGTGGTCCTTCCTGCTGAAATTTCAATGTTTGACTACATGTTTCTGTTCAGCCTGGTGATCAGCTCGAACTTTCAAAGTCTAACGTGGGCACCATGGGCATCTTGGCAGACGTAACCTAGACAAAGTGGTCTGGCTCATAGATTCAGCTGTTACAGTTTTCTCTTTTCCATGACAGATTAATGTTCACTATCTGTTCTGGATTTGTTTTTGCTGATTGTCTATATCTGTCTTTCTCACTGGCTTAAAGTTAGCTGAGCTGAATCTGTTCAACGTCTCTGCTGTTTGCTAATAGTGAGGGTAATGTTTGTTCCTGGGAGGCTGAGAAAAATTTAATATTGCCTGTATTCCTTTTTTCCACTGAGGGATCTATAGACCAGTAGGTCCTTTTGTTAGTAGGGTGTTTTGGCGCTATAATTTGTTTGATGCCTTGTAGGTTTCCTAGGCTGCATGCTTTACATACGTTGAAGTCATTTATTGGAACTTCCCCCCAATGATGTAACGCTTGGGGAGGTGTCTTGTATTTTATCATTTGTAAGTGAGCAATATTATCTGAAAATGTATTTGTGTTATCCTTCTGCGTATTCTGATTTTTGCTTGCAAAATTAATAAAAATAAATTACAAAAAAATGGTCATAGATCTTGTTAGAGGCACACTGGTCACGCAAAACCAAGAATAGCTGGTACAAACTGGCAGTACCCCTTTAATCAATACATCTCATACATTTGGTCCATCCCATTAACAGGAGAATGATCCCCTATTGAAGCCTCTGTTTACTTTTCGGCTACCTGTTAGTGAGGACATCCCCAAGGACTATTTTTCAGCACAGTATAATTTATTGGAACACTTGTAGAACCATAACAACATTCTTTATCCCACACAGGTACAATTATTTGTGTGATCTCTTTTACATTCACGTCCCCTTCCTCATGAAACTTGTTGTTATTGTTATTGTCCCACCTGTGTCTACGTCACATTTGAATTACACTGTGCTCCTTGGTCATCCCAGCCATTGGTGGTAGCCAGTCCAGCACCAGTTGCCACATGTGTTAAAATCAGTCACTTTTCTTTTGATAGACCAGTTCCCTCAGGCCTCTGGTACCTCTGACATCAGACGAATTCTACTGATTCTTGTCGGGGGCCCTCCTGCTGCCATTGGAAAGGAAGCACTTTTGTTCTGCCTGTGGTGGGTAGAGGTGGAAGGGATAGCCTGGTTTGGTGCCCTGGTAGTGTGGGAAGGGCTGCCAGGAGGCTGTCACTTGGGGTGCTGTGTACAACACTTTTCCGTGTTCAGGGCCCTGTCTACCACTCATGCACGTGCTACTACAGCAATGTCCTGGAGGCAGAGATGCTTGGCAGTGTGGGACCACCCATGCTGCCAAGAGCACCTTCACAAAGCCACTAACAGAAGATGATACTGAAGCAAAGCGCAGTCACCCACCCTTTGGAAGGGATGCCTCCCTGCTGCCCCTACTCTTGACAGCTTGGGCTCGGGGGATTAACCCTCATTGCCAGCATACCAGAGGGATGCACCATCACTTAGCACCACAGAACTGGCCGACTACCTGCCCTTTAATGCCTCATATGTATTATGTCCCTTAGCCTTACCTTATTGCCTCTCCAAAAACTTGCAAAGAGATACATTATTTATATTTGAATTCATTATGAAAATCTAATTTTTCTTTTTGGTTACTTCAATGGAGCAGGAAGCCAGTGGCTTGTGAAATAAAAATACTAATAAAATATTTTGAAGTTCAACTATTAGCAGATCAATTCCCCCTGCTTTTTATTTATTTTAAATGTTTAACATAATTTAGAAATGAAGCCTGACTTACGTTTAGAACTTTATACTTCCAATAACATAACAAATAATTAATATGATTAATTTTTTCACCTTTACTTTTAAAAGCCCTCCAGCTCTAAAGAAGGGACAGTATAGTCATGAAACAGCAGCAAATTAATTTTGAATACAAGGGTGCCTTTTGAGATAACAAAAATGTACTTTATTATGGAAAGGAATAAAAGTGTACATCCTTGTGAAATCTGATAAAATTAGAACATTATAATCTTGTTACGCTATGAGGAGTTTGATTACACATGTAATGTAATGTCCTAAGGAGGCAGTATAACGCAGTTGTTTAAGGCTCTGAGCTGCAAACCTGGAGACCTGGGTTTGATTCCCACAGCCCCCACTTGCATACTCTGTGACCCTACGCTAGTCACTTAACTTCCTTGTGCTCCCAGGTCGCACCTGTAAACAAGCTTCAGCTTAGTGCGTCTCTCCTGGTTAAAAAAATATATATACTAAAAAAATTATTAAAGAAAAAATGCTCTCTCTATAACTTTTACACTAAAGATAAGTCTGAAATAAATTGGTTAAGATATAAGGATACACTAAAGAAATGTAACAACAAAATCATGAGAAAACAAAACAAAAATTAGAGCACAGTTTAGCAAAAAATAAAAACAAAGATAACATGAAGGAATTCTATGGATATGTAAATTCACTGTGAAACTCAAACAGCTGCCTGCTGTATGTTCAATAACATTACAAAATGAAGTAGCTGATGACCCAAGAGTAATGGCTGAAATGCTTAATACATATTTCGTATCGGTGTTTTCTAAAGTAAACCCATACATCGGAACCATGTAGAAAACAACTCAACTATAATAAAAATAACAGAAGATGACATCATAAATAAAATCACTCAACTAAAAAATATACACTCAGCAGGACCAGATAACATATCCCCTAGACTCCTAAAACTCCTCGCACCACATATATCTATACCCCTAAAAAAGTTATTCTTATCATTACTAAATAATGAAGTCCCATCAGACTGGTTGTCTGCTGCAGTGATACCTGTGCATAAAAAGGGTTGTAAAGCAAACTAAAAACTATAGGCCTATTAGTTTTACATCTGTGCTGGGAAAGATCTTAGAATCCATAATAAAAGATATGATTAATGGGCACCTAATGAAACATGGTAATCAGGATATAGAACAGCATGGGATTACCGCAAACAGATCACGCATAACAAACCTCCTATGTTTCTATGAAAAAATATCAGCAACATTGGATAGAGGATTGGTGGTGGAGTGCATATATCTTGACTTTTCAAATTTTTTTGACATGGTCCCACATGAAGCAATAATTCAGAAATTAATAAACTTATAGCTAGATTACAGAATTGTACAATGGATACAGAGTTGGTTGAGTGACAGGAGTTAGCGAGTGTATATCAACGGATGTTATTCAGGCCCAAGGGCTGTGGGATAACGCAGGGCTCCATCCTGTGGCTTGTGTTGTTTCAGATATTCTTAGCAGATATGGGGGAGCACATAGTCAGCTGGTTTAGCAAGTATGCAGATGACACTAAACTCGCTAGTTTTGTTAGCATGGATAAAGATCTAGCAGATATGCAAAGTAACCTGAACAATATCCCAATACGGGCCAAGACATGGGGAAGAGTTTTAACAAGGAAAAATGTTGTGTCGTGCACCTAGGTAATCAATATAAAAAGGCAACATACTTTTTAGATGGATCCCCTCTCAGAGGATTGTTAGAGGAAAAAGATTTGGGATTAATAATAAATCAAAACCTGACTTGTTCATCTCACTGTGAGAGACAGATAACTAAGGCTAAAAGGTTGCTTTGGACAATAAAAAGGAACTTCAAAAGTAGAAGGGAGCAGGTGATAGTGCCTTTCTACAGTAAGTATGTTAGACCAATACTGGACTATGGTAGCCTTGTATGGGGTCCAATCACCATAGCGACTATTGACAAGATTGAACGAGTTCAGAGACAGGCTACAAAATGATACATACCATTGAAACATTACCATATAGCGAATGATTAATGAAACTGGATTTGATGACACTAGACATTAGAAGAATCCGAGGAGACCTACATCTGTGTTACAATATCATACAAGATGACTATTTGTTTAGTGAACTGAATCTTGAGTTTAAAAATGACCAGAAGGGCACTAGGGGTCACCAATTACAACTAAGACCCACAAAATGTAAAACAAACAAAAGAAAAGTATTTTTTACCCAAATAATAATTAACCCATGGAATAAATGCCCTTTGGAAATCATAACTAGTAAAGACAAACAGCAATTCAAAAGCAGGTTAGACTCATATATCCTAAATGGAAACAAACTGTCTTATTATGGGTAGGTTGGATAGTAGCATTAATGGGCCAACTGCCTTCTCAGCTCCTTACACCTTAGTATAATAAATATTCCTGATCTATAATAATACAGTGTATTTGGAGTGTGCTTGTTATGGGTACGGGACCTTACTCCCACTTTGCATGGTTGGAGTACCAGTTTCTGTAAGGCCTCCCCTGCATTGTTAGTACTAACCAACAAAAAGGAACCAGGGGAAAGGATTTGTATGAAATAAAAAATCTCTCCAGAAATTCCAGGTCTTGGGCACCTTACATCGTTACATGTTTTTTGTCCTCATACTAAATAAATATTGTAAAGAAACAATGAATTTTGCTTTACTATCTTCCGAAGCTTTTGTACGCAAAGCATGTGAATGCAAGAAAGACCAGGTGTTGCTTCAGGGAAGAGATGAATGTGTGTAATGTGATTTAAAGGTATTAATTGGACGTGTACGGTATGTGGATGAAACTGTGCTAGTTATGTGTGAAATTGTCTGAAACAGAACCAATGTTTTTTAAAAAATTAGTTAATTTTTTTGACCCATTACAGGCCTTAGAATAATTCCATGTTCTCCATGTCACCATCTGCTGCTGACATGTTGCCCTGTCCTGTACTACTAAATGTCATCAGTTACATTGGTCCCCTTCCTGACTCTTGAGCTATGATTTTGGGAGGAAATAGAAGTTTGACTCTAGGCTGACTCAGTTATTCTTGTCCCTAACCCTACTGTTTATAAGTCACATTGTCATGTGACAGCAGCAGCAAGCACCTGGAAGGGGGTGGGAAGGAGTGACCTTGATCATTAAAGGAGAACTGCTAAGCCAGAACCATAGCACCGAATGGTGGGGCACACGCTTTGCAAGACTGACCTTTTTCTACTGTCCTGTAAGGTGCCCTTCTTTCCTCATTTTGAGACTGCTTTGGCATTGTTGTTTATATCTGAAATCATGAAAAGCAGCACTTCTCTTAATCTGGCAAGCTATAGGTTTTCATCACTGTTCCTGTTTTTGAACACCCATTATTGCCTTCCAACTCTTTTGCAGGTGAAGCTTGTGAAAGCAAGGAAGAGTAGGGACTAATAGAGAGGGGAGACTGAACAGTTTGCAATGTGATTTAAGTCATAAGATTAATGAAAATGAAGTTGTAAACTACACAGTTACAAATTAAATAATGTGTAGTATTACCAAAATTCAGAAAAAGTTAAAAATATTTGTCATTAACATTTATTTTCAGACCCTCATGTACAGCAATTTAGTGTAGATACAAATAGCATTGGTTCACTCTGTCGGCATTAGGAAAACATATTGACATGCTATACTTTTCAATTTTAACCTGTCTTGCAACTAAAACAAATTGTATTGACAATATTGTTAAAATGCAGTTTCTGAAAGTGTTGACATTCACAGTAATGCAAAACATATACAAACAGTTGTTGCAGGAGATTGGCTCACAGTCCAGATACACAGAAATACTGCAGTTGTGCTGAGGATAAGTTTTATTTTAAATCAGTAGGCACAGATGTAACAGCATCCCCCTACATCAACAGGTTAAATGTTTTCTTGCCAAAGTGCTTCCTGAAAACCTGATGTAAGGTATGACTGGCCGTGCTTAAAAACCACACTCTTAAGGAGACAACGATATCAGTGCAAATTGTGCATAAAGTTCATAAATATACAAAGTGCAAAATAGCAAGTGCCAATGTGCCAGTTCATAAATAACCAGTCACAAATATGTATAAACAAGCAATTATAACAGTAAATAAAGAACTCAATAAGTAAAGACCTGACCACATAGGAAAAAAAGGGGAGGGAAATGGAAACCAAGTTATGCGGAGGTGGTGGTGGTGGTGGAAAAAACATAAAACACACTGTGTAAAACGCAGACATTATTAATAGCATCACAAATAATCCAGTCTGGGCTGGCCTGCCACGCAGTGGTAGTGCTACTGCTCGCGGAGCAGATAGCCCAAGTTTGGAAGTGAGCTCAGGAGTCGGAGAGTTGGCCAGGGGAGGGATTGAGCACCCCAGGGACTGCTCTTCTCCTCCTCTGGGGAGGGGTGGGATTTCTGCCTGGCATTAACTTGGCCTCTAGCGGAGGCTGAGGGTGGACATGCTGAGCCTGCACACAAGGAGGAGGCAAGGCAGATACCTAACGTGCTGCATATGGGAGCGTGAACAGCACAGCCATTGGTGTCATTGCACGCCACTTCCTCCACACCAGGGATGGGATAAAATGGGAAAATGCCAACCAGTAGGATGAAACCGGTCTCCCACAGGCCATGCACCTGACTATCTGAGAGTATAGAAACCAGAGAGGAGAAGTTTCTAGCATTTCACTCTTAAGAGAGTTTTTACCACTCACGTCCCTGAGTTATTTCTTAATTCTAACAAATAGCAACTAATAGAAGTTGACAGTGGATAAGGACCGCAAGGCCCATCCAGTCTGCCCATTTTTTCTACCTAATGAATGTGCCATAGGCCTTAGCTCTGTCAATGGCCTATTTATTCATTCTCATCTGTATTGCTCCCTTATGCCTATTCCATGCCTGTTTGAAGCTCTGCACTGTATTCATATCCACCACTTCCTGAGGTAGGCTGTTCCATGCATCCACCACCCTTTCTGTGAGAAAGAACTTCCTCACATTACCCATTAATCAGCCTCCCTCTCATCTCATGCTGTGTCCTCTTGTCCTGCTATTTTTCTTTTATTTAAACATGTTAGACTCTTTCACCTTGTTAATGCCCTTAAGGTGTTTGAATGCCTCGATCATATCACCTCTCTGCCTCCTTTGCTCTAGGGTATACACATTGAGCTCTGTTACTCTGTCCTCATATGTTTTCTGATGCCGTCCCTGCACCATTTTAGTTGTCCTTCTCTGGACTGTCTCAGTTTGGTTAATGTCCTTGTGAAGGTGTGGCCTCCAGTACTGCATGCAGTAGTCCAGATGGGGCCTAACCAGTGTCTTGTAAAGAGAGAGTATTACCTCCCTCTTATGACTTTTGATACTCCTACTAATACACCCCAACATCCCCCTAGCCTTGCCTACTGCTTTAGTGGTCTGCTTGGATGATTTCAGGTCATCTGTGATGATGATACCCAAGTCTCTTTCTTCCCACGTGACTGCCAGCAACTCCCCCTCTCAGCCTATAGGTGGCTACAGGGTTTCTCTTCCCTATGTGCGTGATCTTGCACTACTTTGCATTAAACCCCAGTTGCCACTCTTCCGACCATTTTGCCAGTTTATCCAGATCTCTTCTCATTCTGCCCACCCCATCTGGATCATCTACTCTGTTGCAGATCTTGGTGTCATCTGCAAACAGACCTTACCCTCCAGTCCATCTGCAATGTCACTGATGAAGACATTGAAGACAACTGGCCCCAGGGCTGATCCCTGAGGTACCCCACTTGTGACTTGCATCTCTTCTGACTGTATACCATTTACCACCATTCTCTGTTTTCTGCCCGTCAACCAGTTTGCCACCCAGTTGACCAACTTCTGACCCACCCCAAGCCTACCAGCTTATTAATCAATCTTCTATGTGGAACAGTATCGAAAGCTTTACTGAAGTCAAGGTAGGCGACATCAACTGCTCCCCCTTGGTCCACCACTCTGGTTACCCAGTCAAGGAAATCTATAAGATTAGTTTGACAGGACCTTCCTGTTGTAAACCCATGCTGTCTTGGATCCTGTGCTCCTATAAATTCCAGGTTTTGCATTATCCTTTCCTTAAGGAGTGTCTCCATAATCTTGCCTACTACTGAGGTAAGACTGACTGGTCTGTAGTTCCCTGCCTCCTCCCTGCTACCACTCTTGTGGAGCGGGATCACATGAGCCCTTCTCCAGACTTCTGGGACCTCTCCTGTGCTCAGAGACTCACTAAACAGTTCTGATAATGGCCCTGCTAGTTCCACCCTTAGCTCCTTTAGTACCCTGGGATGTATGCCATCAGGTCCCATTGCCTTGTCCACCCTGAGCTTAGTGAGCTCTTGTAGGACCCTTTCTTTTGTGAAGGGACTTGTGCACACCTCCCTCCCCGTGTTCATGGTGCTGAGCTGTGGGCCCTGCCCTACCTTCTCCTCAGTAAATACTGAGCAGAAGTATCTATTTAGGATAGATGCTTTTCCTCGGTCCTCCTCCCCACACTCCCCCTTATCCCCTTTGATCTTAGCAATATCCCCTCTGTACTTTCTCCTTTCACTGCTGTATCTATAGAAAGTCTTGTCCCCTTCTGTTACTGTTCATGCTAATGTTTCCTCGGTTTGGGCCTTTGCCTGCCTTACTGCCTTCCGTGCTTCCTTTAGGGAAGTTTGGTATGCCTCCCTATCTTCGTCCCACTGCATTGCCTCATATTTCCTGAAGGCCAACCTTTTGTATCTGATCTTTTCTGCTATTGTTTTTGAGAACCAAAGTGGTTTCCTCCTTCTTTTGTTCTTGCTTTTCTCCCTAACACAGTGGGATGTTGCTTCAGGTATTGCATCCTTAATGCTTGCCAACTTTGCCTGTATCCTCTCACCTGTATTTCTTCTTGCCAGGGCTAGCTTAACTCTGTTGGCCATCTTATCAAAGTGAGCTCCTCTGAAGTCCCATATTGTTGCCTTGGAATGGGATGATTGAGTTCTAGTGGTCAAATTGAACCACACCATGTGATGGTCACTGGCCCCCAGGTGACCTTCTACCTGGAGATGTGTGATCCTTTCCCTGTTAGTCAGTACTAGATCTAGGATAGCCCTGTCTCTTGTGGGTTGTTGTACCAGTTGTCTGAGGCCCTCCCCCTGCAGGAAATCCACTATGTGCCTAGTTCTGGCAGATGTTCCTGGTGGTATTGAGCAATCTGGCATGTTGAACTTTCCCATTATCAGAACTTCCCCTTTAGCGGTCATGTTTTGTATATCTTCTAACAGTAATGTGTCTATGTCCTTCCCCTGGTCAGGAGGCCTGTAGACAACCCCAGTTTGCATATCTGTCCCATTTCCTGTTTCCCAGGATGACCCACAGTTCTTCTGGCTCATTATATGTATTCTGAGTTTCTGTAGCTTTGATAATTTCATTGACATAAAGGGCACCCCCCCTTTTTTTCACCTCAGTCTTTTCTGAACAGTACATATCTGGGTACTGAAGTCTCCCAAGTGCGGTTACTGGTGAACCATGTCTTGCTAATGGCTACTATGTCCAGTTTAACCTCTGTCATTATTGCCTCCAGGTCTAGGATCTTGTTTCCCAAACTATAGGCATTTGTGTACATGATTTTCCATTGACCAGACTTTGGTGCGTTAGTTGCGGGGCGAAGTCTGGCTTTTCCCCTGTGCGTTCTATGGGGAGCCAGACCTTTTTCTTTACCTGGTGATGTAAATGAACTACAAACATGTTGAACTCCTGTTTGATCACTAGCTCAGGGGGGAAGGGTGCTCTTCCCATTTGATGAGCTGCACCCCTCTCCCCATTTGCTAGTTTAAATATTCTGCAAAGACCTCAGACTTCTGCCCCAATGTGCTGACTCCCTCCTTAGTCAGATGCAGTCCATCAAATTTAAAGAACTTTTGCTGCTAAAACTGTTGCCAGTTACCTACAAATGTGTGTTCTTTTTCCTGGCACCAGCCTTTGAGCCACATGTTTAGCTCTCCTATCTCCCCTTCTCTGAGCTTCTGCCTGTCTGCCTCCCTCTCTCAGACTAGCAGGACCTCAGAGAAGGAGATGACAGATGAAATGGATGACAGTCTGTCTCCCAGTCTGGTCAGGTGTTCCTTGGTCTTCACAACTGACCGGCTGGTGAGATCGTTAGTCCCTATGTGTACCAGGACATCAATGTTTTCTCCTGCTTCCTGCATGATTTTAGTAATGCGGTCAGTGTCTCTTCATGCTGATGTACCTAGGAGACATCTGACCATTACCCCTGGCCGGAGGTAGGTATCAACTCCCTGAATCATGGAGTCTCCTATGATCAGAAGTGTTTTGGATTTCCTTTTTGCCTTTTTTGTTTTGGTCCCTATTATGGGCGAGATTTGTCACACTAGCTCCTGTGCTGCAGTGTCCTGCTCTGCAGTGTCCTTCTACCCCTTTGTTTGATTTCTGAGATAGAGGCAGATACCTGTTTGTAGTTTTTATATAGTTTGTGGAGGTGATACAATGGTGAGCATTGAGTGATGGGGCACCTGATTTGCCCCTCCTAACCACCTGCCAAACTCTCGGACCAACTACCCTCTGCAGTCGAGGTGCTTCAGTTGGATGTTGGGGAAATGGCGGGTGGTTCTTGTAATACATTTCCTCCTGAATATGTGATTTGAGGCATGCAATCTCTGCCCATGTTGCCCAGAGCTGAGCCCTTAGATCTCCGATGGTCCAGCATGTAAGACAGCATCCTAAATCCAGTATAACTGCCCTTTTGAAAGGTGTCCTGCAGTACCTGTAGTTAATATTCATTCCAGTTGAGTTGCTGAGTTTATAACCTGGTCTGAGTAATTAGAAGGAAAATGAGAGTAAAAGTTACAATTTTTTTATATTTTTTTTGTTCGTTTGTTTTTGTATAACTTTTTATAACAAGTTAACTTTAATTGTGCCCCTTTAAGTGAAGTCACTGTGTGGATACCCCTCTGATCCTCCCCTTCCTGCTTTGCTACAGGAAATGTCATGACCGTGCTACACTATAAAAGGAGTGTAGCGTGGGGTGGTTGGGGATGGGGTGAGTGGGTGAGCCCTTCACCTGCTGAAAAAGAAGAACCATGGACAAAAGAAACAAGGAGGTAAGAACAAAAACAATCAACCAATAACAAATTCAGACACTATCCCTCAGTCTGTATCTCGTATGTGCCCCTATAATTAGCCCTGAAAGCTTAGCCTAACAATAGATAAAACTGTGAAACCTGTAAGTACAAAAAGTTGCAAAACCTGTAAGCACTACCTGTAACAATTTAACAGAAGATGTGCCCTGCAAAAAACACTTTGCTAAAGAGAAACATAAAGCAGTAATCTGTAAGCACAAAAAGTAACACAATCTGTAAGCACAACCTGCACAACAATTTAACATATACCTTGCAAAAACACTTTGAATCAGAGAAAAATAAAGCAGAAATCTGTAAGCACAACACAGTATCAAACTGTAAGCACACCCTGAAACTATTTAGCAGAAAATATACCCTGCAAAAAAACACAATCTCAATTGGAGAAAAAATAAAGCAGTAGACTGTAACACCTGCACACACAACACAGTAACAAAAACCTGTAGGCACAACCTTGAACAATTCCACAGAAAGTATACCCTGCAAAGAAACAATTTGAATCAGAGAAGATAAAGCAGTATCTGTAAGCACAAAAAAGTAACAAACCTGTAGGCACACCTTGTAACAATGTAGCAGAAAGTATACCCTGCAATAGCAATTTGAATCAGAGAACAATAAAGCAGTAATATGTAAGCAAAAACAGTAACACAACCCGTAAGCAAAAAAGAAAATAATAGCACACAGTAAGGGGGTGCTAATGAGCAGCCAGCAGTAAAGACGTAGGTTCCCACTGCTCCCGACCCTGCATTAATTAAAATGTTATTTTTGGAGGCATCCGGTGGAGAAAACGCATCAGAATGGCAAGAATTGACGGCTTAGGAGGTATGGAGGAGTATTTACACTCAATTCCCGGGAAAAGCCAAAGGTCCACAGCGAAAAATCAGGGGAAAAAGATGACAGCACAGCCCTCAGAAGCCATGAGCCCGATTTCACTCTCGGTGGCAGAAATGGTGGTGCTAGGCCGCGAGGTGTCTGACCAAGTGTTGGAGGCACTAGAAGAAAAATGGAGCAAGCTTGAGGGTGAAATTGACAGTCGCCTACAAAGTTTGGTAGAGCAAGTGGCTACGCAGGCAATTACGGTTACAGAGGTGGAAGAGAGGATATCCAAGCTGGAAGATGAGGTGGACCCTATGGCTGTTCGTGTGGCCAAACTAGAAAAAGAGCTGGCAGACCTGACAGAGCTCCACGATTACTAGGAGAACTATGCTAGTCGCCTTAATCTTCGCCTCTGGGGGCTCCCAGAGGGAAAGGAAGGTCCCAATGTTTTGTCTTTCTGTGCCGAAAAACTCCCATCTATGCTGGGCATGAAGCTGAAAAGGGGGAGGCTTAAATTGGAACGAGCTCACAGAGCAGTAGCAGCACGTCCACCAGCAGGACAACCCCTGAGGCTAATCATTTTTAGGTTCCATAATTTCCAGGACCGGGAGGAGATGCATTGGGCTTATTGGGGTATGAAAGAGCTGAGATACGAAGGTGAGAGACTGTATCTCATGCAGGACTACTCCAACCGCATAATTAAAAAGTGAAGGGCTTTTAACCCCGTGATGGCCCAATTGAGAAAGCTTAAGGTGGAGTGCTTTATGGTCTTCCCTGCAATCTTAAAGGTGAAACACGAAGGGGTGACATTCTTTTTGGGAGCTGGAGAGGGCAACTGCATTCATGGAGGAGCTTAAAAAAAAGGTGGGCTGAATGGAGCAAACTGGGAGGAGAAGTGAAGAAGGCTCTTGTGGTGACCGCGAGGAGTGTTTCAGCATGGTTTGGAATTTAAACCGTTTGAGGGAAAAAAGTTGAATAACTGTTGTTGTTTTATGTTTACAAAGTGGAGTGTAAATCTTTTTGCACCCCCTGTTCTCTTGTTGTGTATATATGTTGGAACCTCTCCCCGTGGCCCTGCTGGAATGACTGTTAACTCAGGAGTAGATAACGCAAGTGGAAGGCCCCTGAGCAACTAAGCTGTGGTCAATTAACCATAAAAGGAGCTACCAGGAAAGATGGACTGTGGGGGCACTGCACCCATGTGTGAAGAGACTCGCAAATAATGAGGTGCTTGGGATATGCTGGCGACAGAGGCAGCATCACGGAGGTCGGGTAAGTGGAGGCCTCGGGGTGGGCTGACACTGCATGAATTTCTAGGGTAGCATCGGCACCCTGCAGGCCTCTACAAGCTTGTTTTTTTGTAACTGCGTGTGCTTTGGATAAGGGGAATGAGAAGAATTGCTTATGGGGTGGAACCCGGCGGGGCAGGAGAGGGGGAGGGGGAGAGGGCTGGCAGGGGGTAGCCAGTCTCATAGAGGGAATGATTTAGAAGTTAAGTAGAAGCATTAGAGGGTTGATGTGTTAACACAAAATGGGAAATGTTACTCTGTTAAAAGTTCAAAATTAAGGTGCCATACGAATATAGGGCAGCAGGGGAGGGGGTGGGGAACAGGACGTCTGCAGTACGTAACATAGGGCCATTCTAGGAGTTGAATGGTGGGGATGCGATTTTTTTCTCAGAACTAGTAAAAGGAATAGAGGGGACTATTTTTTGGTGGGGATGGAGGGTGGTGGGTGAGGGGGGTATGTGGGGAAAGGTGTTTGTTAATATTTATTTTCTGTATTTGTGTTATAAGTGTGGAAATTCTCTCATCTCTCAGAACAGGGAAATGTGAAATATGTGGAAGTAATTTAATAAATGATTGTCATTCTGGCTGGTGGGGAAAAGGGGTAAAAGTAATGGTGGCAGTGAGGATGGAGAGAAAAGTGTCTTGGTCCAATGGCTAAGCAAAAAACACTAGGAGTGACCTCATGGAATGTGAAGGGGATCTCATCTCTGGTAAAACGCACAGGTATTTTGATGGCTTTACGCCGACAGGACACTCAGGCAGCCCTCTTACAAGAAACGCACCTAACCAGTCAGGAGCACCAAAAATTGGAAAGAGGGTGGGTAGGTAAATGTTATGCATCATCATATAGCTCGCATAAAAGAGGGGTGGCGGTGCTGATAGGTAAAACAGCTCCCTTCACCTGCACAAGAGTAATTACAGACCATGGGGAGGGCAGATATATTTTTGTGGAAGGAATGTTACTGGAGGAGAAGGTTACCTTTGGGAGTGTGTATGCCCCTTCAGTCTTTAATCTGACCTTCTATCAGGGGGTATTGGATGTTTTGATTCGGGAGCAATTTGAAGGGCTGATTATGGGAGGGGATTTTAATGCAGTAATGCAGGGGGAGTTAGATCACTCGGAGGGGAGGTGCAAGCATGGAGGGAGGTTGAAGCATTGGCAGGAGGGTATGGTAGATCTAGACATGGTCGACTGTTGGTGAGCACGGCACCCAGCAGAGAAGGAGTTTACATTTTATTCAAACCGGCATAAAACTTGGTCCAGGATAGATTATATGTACTGTATATCCCCCGATCTTGGTTGAGTAAGGTATATAAAATTGATCATAGTCCCATTCTCCTATCGGACCATGCTATGGTCCAGATGGTGCAAGAACTAAAAGAACAGAAAGAGGGGCCTCCACCCTAGAAGTTCCAAAGGTATTTGCTAGAGAAAAAGGAGTTTATAGAATACCTTAAGCAACAGTGGCAGCTGTATAAGGAGATGAATGAGGACTCGGTGGAGTCCCCGGGTATATATTGGGAGGCCGGAAAAGCCTTTATAAGAGGGGCTATTATTAGATTTGTGGCCCAATACAAAAAAAAAGAAGGAAGCTAGGCGGGTGGAGTTAGAGGAAGAGGTCAAAAGGTGGGAGAGGGCAGTTGTAGATAGGCCAACTGGGGAGAGGGTTCAGAATCTGAAGGCCGCAAGGGAAGCATTGAATGCATTTCTCTTGGAGGAGGCAAGAATGGCAGGGATGCTAGCCAGAAGCTGCCTGTTTGAATGGGGGAACAAATCTGGCCCATTAATGGTCCGGTTAATAAAGGGCAAATGGGTATATACAAGTATAGCCGGAATAAAGGACAGGGACGGGAAATTATTAAGGGACAAGGATTCAATAAGGACGAGGTTTGAGCAATTTTATCAGCAGCTGTATCAGGTGGAGTGTTCTGACACTGGAGATAGAATAAAACAATTCTTGGCAGAGTTAAAATCCCGCATGTAACAGAACAACAACGAGGGCTGCTGGGGGAGGGGAGATTACTCAACTAGAAGTTAGGCAGGCAATACAATGCTTGAAACAAGGGAAGGCCAGTGGACCAGATGGGTTTCCCATAGAATTTTATAAAATATTAAAGGGGCAGGTAGTGGATCCCCTGTGTCGGGTATTCTTGGAGGCCAAGGGAGGTGGAGACCTCTCGATATCATTTAAAGAAACAGTCATTTGCTTGGTTCCAAAGCCAGAGAAGGATGGGCAGGAGTGCTCTTCATACCGGCTGATCTCCCTACTAAATTGTGAAGCCAAAATTCTGACCAAGGTCCTGGCTGGGAGGCTGGACCGGGTTCTCCCGGGCTTGGTGCACCCGGACCAAACGGGTTTTGTTGCTGGGAGGAGTTCATACCGTGATACGAGGAAACTTCTTAATGTGATGTGGAGAGCCTCGTATGGACAAAAAAACATAGCAGTTTTAACAATGGATGCCGAGAAGGCATTTGATCGTATAGAATGGGAATACTTATTCGAAGCCCTCCAAGGATATGGACTAGGGGAAGGATGTATAGGGTTGGTAGAGAGTTTGTATAAAGCCCCAGAAGGTAGGGTATTAGTAAATGGAAGCCTAACTAAGAAAATCACTCTCCATAGGGGTACTAGGCAGGGTTGCCCCTTATCGCCACTTCTGTTTGCATTGGCCATAGAGCCCTTGGCGATAGCAATTAGAAGCTTAGCGGAAATCAAAGGAGTGGTGGGGGGATCGGGGAGGGAACATAAGGTTACATTATATGCAGATGACATGCTGTTATATGTTCGAGACCTGGCCAGATCTGTCCCCCCATTGTTGGCAATTATTAAACAATTTGCGGCATTTTCTGGGTACAAGAAAAATATTCATAAATCAGAAATAATGTTATGGGGGAAAATTGAGAAAGAATTTGGAGATACGGCCTGGGGCCTTAAGAAGGCTAAGTTGGAATTCACATATTTGGGGATTCGCATTGGCCATGAGCTGGGTCAATTATGTAAGTTAAATTTTACCCCCATGGTACAAAATATAGAAGAGGAACTGAGGCGGTGGAGAGGTCTACCTATATCATGGCTGGGACGCATAAACCTGATAAAAATGAACACCCTACCCAGGATCTTGTACCTGATTCCAATGCTGCCAATGGGTCTAAATAGGAAGGACCTGAAGAGAGTTGAGAAGGCCTTTGCTGGATTCATATGGATAGGGAAAAGGCCGAGAGCGAGTCTACGCAGGTTGAGAGCAGATGGGGAAAGAGGGGGTTTCAATATGCCTGACTTAAGGAACTATGCCTTAGCCATGCATTACAGAATCCTGGGGGACTGGGTGAACAGACCACCAGAGGCTGGATGGCTAGATCTGGAGGAAGGAGGGAAGGGGGTGAGGATCTCAGCTCTCTTGAGAAGAGGAGAGGAGAGAAAAAAGGGTATAAGAGGCAGGGGAAACCAAACTCATTAGTAATTTCAGTACTGGAGGGATGGGAGCAGCTATTAAAATGGGTGGGGTTAAAACCTGGGGAAGAGACATTACTACTCCCACTGAAGGGAAACCCGGGGTTTACAGTAGGTCTGGAGGATGCAGGTTTTCTGTGTTGGGAGGAGCAGGGAGTTAAATGTGTAAAGGACCTTTAGAAACAAGGAAAGCTTATGTCGGGAGAAGAGATTGGTGAATATATGGGATCCGGTATGTTTAGAATTTTTCAGGCAAGAAATTATGCCAAAACAATAAGGAAAAGTCGAACAGCGGACTCTCCTTTAGAGCAGATCGAATGCATGGTCCTAAGTACAAGGGGGAATGAAAGGGGTATAATAGGGAGGGCGGCAGTATATGCCTGATCTTACTTGTAAGACTAGGAGACTGTGGAGCAGGGACTTACAGAGGGAGATACCAGACCAGGGCTGGCAGCTGTTGTTACAAATGCATAAGGGATTATTAGTCTGTAATAAGTACCAGGAGTCCTATTATAAATTTCTGCACAGACTTTACTGCCCACCAAGTATGGTACATAAATTCCACCCCGAGATCTCATCCCTTTGTGGAAGGTGTAAGATAGAGGAGGGTACATACATACATTGCTTTTGGGTGTGCCCGTCCCTGAGGAAGTTCTGGACAGGGGTGGCAGAGGAAGTAGGTTGAGTGTGGGGTAGACAGGTAGAAAGAAGCCCAACTGTGATGTTGTTTGGGGTGGATGACTCAGAAGAGAAGGATTGGAGACCTCTTCTAAGGTGGGCTCGGATTCTGGTTGCTTTAGCCAGGCAGTGTACTTTAAGCACTTGAGTCACAAATGAGACCCCAACTGTTCAGCAGTGGAAAAATCTGTATCTGCAAGCCCTAGGATGGAAAAATTGTACTATGGGGCAAAAAATAGGGAGGACCAGTTCTGGAGGATATGGGGTGCGTTCTTGTCCTCATTACCCACAGGGGAGATGGAGGTGCTGGGGAGGGGGTTGCAAGGATAAAAGAGGGCGGGTGAGGTAGGAGGGAGAGGAGGGGATTGGACTGGAATGGCGAGGGAGAGCACATTGGGAAGGATAAAGTAGAGGAAGTGTGGATGAGAGACAAGAGGAGTTGTTTCCTGTTTCTTTTTTTTTTTTATCTGTTTTTTAGGATTTATTACTTTGTAAATTACTCTGCGTTTCTGGTTTTTATTGTTTAAAGGGGGGGTATCATGGGGAGTAGGGCCTGGGGAGGGGAAAGGAAACCTGGTAATCTGGTATGAGAAGGAGATTTTATGAGGGTATTGATAAAATGATGTACTAAGGGTAAAGTTACTAATGGGCTTTATGTAAAAGTATGGTCTGTGTTTCCTTTTATGTATGAGTATGTTTTTTTCCTTTGTTATGACTGGAAAACTTTTAAACATATGATGCAAAAAAAAAAAAAACAACACACAGTAAATCTGTCTAGCCAAAAGAAGTCTTAATTTTTTCCTTGCTCTAATAATGTTGTTCCTTGCTCTGTCCTTACAAGCAAACCTAGAAAAAAAGAGCTCAGGTGAAGCTAGGTGCCTTTGCCAGTCTTTCAGGATGCTTAACTGCTCGACTTGATCTTCTCATTCAAAGTCCTTCGAACTGATTTGAATTCATATGCAGCTGTCTCATTGTGTATGTGTCATCATTTCTGAAATCCACAGTTTTTTCAGATGTCTTGGTACAGTTTGTAAGTCTGTTCTGCTTCTGTATTCGGTAAGTGGTTCAACATCTTGGCTGCCCTTGATCCTCTGAAGATCTTCACAATTTCTCCGTAAGACATGTCCTTGTTCAATTTTCAGTTTGCATGATCTTAGGTCGGTTTGTTCTGTTACTATATCCTTCAGGTTCCATGTATTGTCTCTGCTTCCCTTGAGGCACACCCTAACTCCTGGATGTAACTCCGGTAATGGTTGAGTACTTGTCAAAAATAAAACTTTTGTTTCATTTTCTCTTGTTGTTTGGTCTGCATTACCTTTTTCCACATTGTTTGTTCTGAGCAAGTCTTCCTTCATTGGAAGTGTTGATCTAATTCTTCCCCTAATCGACTGTGCAGGTGACAGTCCACTTTCAAGTGGAGAACTCTGATATGCTGAGTCCTTTATAGATGTCCTCTCCACCTGTGTTTCTTCATGATGTTTTTCACAATTTGCACAGATTTCTCTGTTAGTACAAGCAAAGCAAAGAAAGTGCGCACAGGGTTAGTGAGGCTCCCAACAAATAAAACACTGTATTTTGCTGGAAAGGTGGGCACTCACCACTTCAAATTAAGAAGACACCAACATTGCTCCATTGTCTATTTTATTTAAGACAATCAACAGGACAAGCACCCATCCAGCGGCTGCCTGGCATGTTTCAGACATCAGTCCATTATCAAAGGCTCTCGATTAGTCTATTTGACAGGGATGATTTGAACTTGAGGTACTGTGTACAAATTGTCATTTTCTTGCAAACTACTTTAATTCAGAACAGCTAAACTTATGTCCATTGTCAATGAATACCTCATCAGGTATACCATGCCTTGAAAAGGTTGCTTTCAGGCAGTTTATCACAGTTCCACCAGTGGTGCTGTGCAGTGTGCTCACTTCTGGATCTACTCAGTAGGAATCAGTCACAGTCAGATACGCTTTCCATGCCACGTGAACAAATCTGTTCTTACTTTCTGAAAAGGTCTCTCTGTGATGGGATGAGGATGTAATGGCTCTGTCTGCTGACTTGGTCTGTACTTCAAACACGATCCACAGTTTGTCACCATCTCTCTGATGTCATGATTGTTTCTGTGCCAATACATAACCTCACTTGCTTGTTGTTTGCACTTCTCAATTCCCAAATATCCTTCATGATCTTTTGTAGTATTTCCATCCTTCTGGTGAGACATTAAACTGAGGTCCCTTCTTCCCATCTCTGGTCACTGTCCAGGTGGAAGTAAAAGATCCCATTGCACTTATTGATGAGGAGCAGAGGTGTTTCCTGGTGTCGTGGCCAACATTCCCTCTTCCAATGAGACAGGTCCATACAACCCATCACCCAGGACACACCTGCAACAAGCTACACACTATAATAGCTTTATGTGCCTTTCCTGGTCAAATCTTTGAAACAAGTTCTTTAATAAATAAAATTCCCCTTTATAGGATTTTTGGAATTACAATTTTTCACCTTTTCAAATAATCCCACTCACCACAGTTAGTTGACTCCTACAGTTCCAGTACTCTCTGGTATTCACTGGACACTTGTTTTTTTATATCTGATCACCTGTTAACAATCATCTCTGAGGACTTTTAGTGACACCTCCTTTTCTGTTTCTTCTTTGATCTGCTCTTACCTGTGCTCCGCTACTGGCATTGCAGCAACTACCAGAGTTACATACACATGTCCCTTTCAGGCTGAGATTTCAAAAGATCTATTGGATTTTAATACTTGTGACAATGCATCTGCTGTATACATCAGTTTACCAGGTGTATATGATATGCGTAAATCATACCTCTGCAGTGTTATCTTCATCTGCTGAATTCATAAAGGGCATTCACTCAAAGGTTTGCAGAACAAGAGTATCAGAGATTTGTGATCAGTTTCTACTGTGACACATTGCCCATATATGAACCAGAGAAAATGTGCATATGTGAAAGTTATACCCAAAAGTTATTTCTCTATTTGAGCAGAGCTTGTTTCTGCATGTCATAGCTATTGATGCTAACCAATGGGTTGCCATTTATCCTCATGTGGTTGCAATAGTATCTCTCCAGCCTGTGTTATGAAGCATCTGCTGAAACTTTCATTGGTTTTCTTGGGCTATAAAACCTGAGTATGGGTGCTTTTGTAAGCTGCATCTTCAAATTTTGCCTTGCTTCCTCTTATTCAAGAACCCATGCCCAAAGATTTCTTTTGTCTAACAGGACTCTAAGCAGTGATGATTTCTGAGAAAGGTCTGGTATAAATTTACTCAAGCAATTCATCATCCCCAGAATTCTTTGCACATCTTTTTTGTGACTGTGGCATATTTAGTACTGCCTCAATTTTCTTTCCATCAGGTCTGGATCCTTCACTGGTTATTACATCACTAATATAAGTCAGTTCCTGAACTCCAAAACACAGTTCTCTTTATTCAGTTTCAAAATGGCTTTTCTGGTAACCTCAAGTACTTTTCTCAGCATACAATCATGTTCTGGCAGGATACTGGGATGCATGAGGAGAGGCATCACCAGTAGAAAACAAGACGTTGTTATCCCTCTGTGCAGACAGTTGGTGAGACCCCCTTCTGGAGTACTGCATGCAGTTCTGGAGATCCCATCTCCACAAGGACATAGACAAGATGGAGGCAGTCCAGAGGAGGACAACTAAAATGGTGCAGGGTCTGCACCAGAAGACATATGAAGAGAGATTAAAGGACCTTAATATGTATACTCTTGAGGAAAGGAGATAGGGGACATGATATAAACTTTCAAGTACCTCAAGGGAATAAACAAAGTCCAAGAGGGTAGCATCTTTCAGAAAAAGAAATGTGCAAGAACAAGGGGGCACAATTTGAAGATAGAGGGGGAGATGGCTCAGAGGTAATGTGAGGATGTATTTTTTCATGGAGAGGGTTGTAGATACATGGAATGGCCTTCCTAAGGAGGTAATGGAGTCAAAAACAGTGGGGGAATTCAAGAATGCATGGGACAGACATAAAGCAGTTCTAGTGGGGGGATAGAAGGAAGTAGGCTGTTGGTAAACTAGGATCTGCAGCGTATCCATTAGGTAGGGAAATGGGCAGACTAGGTGGGCCAAGCGGTCCTTGTCTGCTGTCATAGGCTATGTTTCTATGGTCTGTGTTTCTTCCATAGATACCCGCCACACAATGACATCATCCATGGAGTTCTTCACACCTTCAAGGTGCTCATACAACATATGTATAGTTTTGTGGTACATCTACAGAGCTGAGGCTGAGGCTGTTCCAAGTGGGAGTCTTAAAAATCTGTATCTTGGAAAAGGAGAGTTGAATGTGCACAACTTTGAAATTGTGTCACCTAATTTCATTTGCCAAAATCTTGCTTATGCATCCAATTTGTTGAAATATTTGACATTGGCAAGCTGGTCTGTGGGATCTAAACAAATATATAATTTCTTCCCTTGTTGGTAGCTTGAAATGCTCCATTTTTACAATTCGATTAAAGTCTCTGGGATCTAAACAAATATGTAGTTTGACATTCTTTTTGTCTACAATCACCAATGAACTGACCCATTCAGTTGGTTCAACTATTCTTCAATAACTTCCAGTGCTTCCACGTACTCTTAACTCTGCTTTCGGCATATCACCCAGTGCAGAATGTACCTCTCTGCATGGATGAATTACAGGTTGGGCTTCCTTATCTACTCTGATTACATGCTGTCCATGGAGGCATCCCAAATCTTCAAACAAGTCTCAATACTCAACTACCAGGGCATCACACTCTTTAATACCCTTCCTCTCCATTGCAGGTACTCTGTTTACCAGATTCAGCTTTTCACATGCTCTAGTACTAAAATCAGTTGCACTACTTTTGTTACTAATAAGAATGTGAGCTTGTAAGATGCATTTTTATGTTTCACTGTTGCAGTGCACCCTCGAGTATCTTCAGGTTGCTGAAATCTCACTGTCCCTGAGTGCTGCATTAGTATAGGAAAACATGATGTTCCAGCACCCTTTAGACTCCTCGGTATACCTGTCTGCTTAATTATACTTTAACAAAACAAGTTGCAGCAAAGTGTGAAATACCACATTTACCTTTAGTTAGCTTTGCAAACCTAGCTGGATTTCAGTAAGGCTTTTAACACTATTCCATATAGGAGACTGGTAAGCAAGCTAGGTAGCTGGGGGTGGACAACAAGGAGATAACCTGGGTAAGAAACTGGTTAGGGGATAGGAGACAGAGGGTAGAGGTAAATGGAGTTTGCTGCAAAGAAGGCAAGGTGACCAGCAGGATACCTTTAGGGTTCAGTGCTAGGACTGATCCTCTTTAATGTCTTTATAAGTGACATAGCAGAGGACCTGGAAGGAAAGGTCTGCCTCTTTGTGAATGACACCAAGATCTGCAAAAGGCAGACACTCTGAGGGGTGTGTGGAATGGATGGGCAGAGATCTGAAAAAACTGGAGGAGTGGTCAACAGTAAGGCAGCAGGATTTTAATGCAAAGAAGTGCAAAATAATGCACTTGGAGCATGGAAACCTGGGGCAGAGTACAGAATGGGTGAAGTGTTACTGACAAGGACCAAACAGGAAAGAGACCTTGGGATAATCATATTGGATGACCTAAAGGTAGCCAGGCAGTCAGGAGGGCTAATGTGATGCTGGGGGTGGATAGGAAGGGGTATCGCCAGCAGAAAGAGGGCGGTGGTGTTGCCCTATATAGATCACTGGTAAAATCCCACCTTGAGTACTGTGTCCAACTATATAGGCCACATCTCAGGAAGGGCACAGACAGAGTAGAGGCAGTTCAGAGGAGGGCAGCCCAAGATGGTGCAAGGTCCACATCAACAGCCCAAGAAGGACATGCTAATGGAGCTTAATATATGTAAACCCTGAAAGAAAAGAGAGCGGGGATATGATATCTATGCAGTGTCAGTGGCTCAGTAGGTAGCACACTCGTCTCTGAGGCCGGGAGATCAGAGGGCTGTGGGTTCAGTTCCCACATCTGGCACTTGGGTTAATATCCCAGTACTGACACTGCAGTGCAGCATGAGAGGGGTGCTGCACTTCTGAGGTGCCGTCTTTCAGATAAGACATTAAACCGAGGTCCCATCTGCCTGGATTGGTGGTAGTTCAGGTGGATGTTAAAGATCCCATGGCACTTATCGAAAAGAGTAGAGGAATTTCCCCGGTGTCCTAGCCAAATTTCCCTCATTCACTAAAAATACCACCAACAGCTTAATCTGGTTCAAGGTCAGTTGGCATTCATCTGTATCCCCCTCCCCCGGGTCGTGCCTGAAAATAGGCAGGATTTGTCTAGTGCACCTACCCGGTCAACAAAAGCTAAAATTAAAAAAAAAAAAGACCTATAAATGTCTCATAGGGATAAATAAGGAACTGGAGAGGAGTACTTTTCAGAAAAAAAGTGCTGCAGAACAAGGGGACTTGCTAAGAAGCTGGGGGGGGGAGGGAGTAGATTCAGGAGAGATGTGAGGAAGTATTTCTTCACAGAAGGAGTGGTGGATTCCTGGAACAGCCTTCTAGTAGAGGTAGTGGGGGTGAAACTAGTGATGGAATTCAAAAATACCTGGGATAGGCACAAGGGAATAGTAGATGTAAGGAAGGAGGGAAGAGAAAGTGCCAGAGGTCAAAGAGGGTCTCCGGCAAAAATGAAAGTTTCCCGCTATTGCTCTGAGGTCTAAATTCTGACCTGCCTCAAACTGAAAATTATTGTACATATCTGTTTCTTTTCTTACATAGTGGTGCAGAAGAATAGAGGTATACAGTCATGGCCAAAAATATTGGCGTCCTTGCAGTTGTTTCTAATAATGCACCATTCCTTCCAGAAAATTGTTGAAATTAAAAAATATTTTGGTATCCACATATGTATTTCTTTGGTTTGCAGTGGAATAAAACACAAAAAGCAGAAACATTTACTAAGTCTTAGCTTATTCCACACAGAAATCCTTAAATGACCCGGACAAAATTATTGGCACCTTTTAGAAGTAGTTAGAAATAATTAGATTTCAAGCAGGTGATTCTCCTTCACTTTGGAATTGAACTCACCTGTGGTAAGTTGCAGGTGCCTGCAATATAAAAATCACTCATTCAACCAGTTTGAATAGAGAAAAGGACTCATTCTCCTGTTTTGTGTCACTGTGTGTACCACGATGAGCATGGAGAAAAGAAAGACAGCCAGAGAATTGTCTGAGGAGGTCAGACAGAAGATCGTAGCCAAGCATGGATAATCTCAAGGCTATAAATCAATCTCCAGAGACCTTGATGTTCCTGTTTCCACCGTACATAATGTTATCAGGATGTTTAAGGTGCATGGCACTGTAGCCAACCTCCCTGGACATGGCTACAAGAGAAAACTTGATAGAAGATTGCAGCGCAGGATTGTTCGAATGGTGGAGAAAGCACCTCAATCAACTGCCAAACAGATTCAAGCTGACCTTCAGACACAAGGTATGACAGCTTCAACTCGCACCATCCATCACCAACTCAATGAAAGGGGGTCATATGGTAGGAGGCCAAGGAGGACCCCACTGCTGAGAGAAAGACATAAGAAAGCCCAACTGGGGTTTGCCAAAACACATCTGAACAAGCCAAAATCCTTCTGGGAGAATGTCCTGTGAACAGATGAGACCAAATTAGAGCTTTTTGGTAAAGCACATCATCTCTATGTTTACAGAAAACAAAATAAAGCCTTCAAAGAAAAGAACACCTTCCCTACAGTCAAACATGGAGGAGGTTCAGTGATGTTTTGGGGTTGCTGTGCTACCTCTGGCACTGGGTGCCTTGAACGTGTGCATGGCATCATGAAATCTGGAGATTACCAGGCCATTTTGGAGTGCAATGTTGAACTCAGTGTCAGAAAGCTGGGTCTCCGTCGAAGGTCATGGGTCTTCCAGCAGGACAATGACCTCAAACACACTTCAAAAAGCACCCAGGAATAGTTCAAGACAAGACGCTGGACTGTTCTGAAGTGGCCAGCAATGAGTCCAGATCTAAATCCCATTGAAAACCTGTGGAGAGATCTGAAAACAGCAGTTGGGAGAAGGCACCCTTCAAATCTGGGAGAACTGGAGCAGTCTGCACAAGAAGAGTGGGCCAAACTGCCAGTAGAGGAGTGCAGGAAGCTCATCCATGGCTATAGGAAGTGGTTGAATGCAGTTATTTTGACCAAAGACTGTACTACCAAATATTAAGTCTAGGGTGTCAATAATTTTGTCAATGCCATTTCTTTTCATTTTCTGATTTAAAGGATATATTAAATTCTGAATCAAAAACAAAGGTTCTGTAATATTAATAGAGGAATAAAAAATTGTGGAGCCCAAATACTGTACTATTGTTAATTTCAACTTTATGTTTAGAGGAAATTGTGAGTTATTTGAAAAAGTGCAAGGGCGCCAATATTTTTGGCCATGACTCTGTACCTCTCAAGTGTCTCAATTTTGGAAGGGGGGATTTCCCAAATTCTGCACCCCTGTCCCAAATTACTGAGTCCCTGTGCTTCTTTCAGAATTTTGAAGCCTCACCTTACCTCTGCATACTCGCCAGCAGTTGTGGACTGTATTTACACATTTGAGATGCTAATTGTTTTGTGACATCATCACAGCACAACAACAGCCAATCCAGTGCACTCAGCATTCCTATATACACTGATGTGCCAACTTCAGATTCATGCATGTAATGCATGGAGTGATTTCCTGCCACGAGCTGCCCAGGTAATGAGGACCCCCCCATCTCCATCCACTCCATAAAAGGAGGCCCTTGGTCCTATCCATTCTCACATCTGACTTGGGCTTCCACAGCATCATAAGCATTTTGTAGCCTGAGCAAGAGAGTGGCCTGCCTCGACCCGATGAAGACCTGTGTGGCAGCAACTGAGTGTGTCTTGTGTCAGTGTACGTTCAGGACTGGGTGTCAGGTATTTATTCACAGAAGTGGTTTTCTATTTTACTAGCAATGGTAGGTGACTTTTCCTGCTCCTTGCATTGACAGTGTCTACACCTCACTACCAGTTTCGGTTGCTTTATCCAGGAAAGACGCACTGCTGCCTGCTGTTGATGCTTCTCTTGCATTGGAATAGTGTGGCTGTCACTGTGCATGGGGTCTATGTGAGTTTCTGTTTTAATTCAACATTATTATTACGTTGTCATGTATTTCTGTCTCCATGTGCTGCTGGCTTTTATTTTTGTTGTTGTTAAATCAGAACTTTTGTTTATTTATGACTCAGTGCAGCAGTTATGGATGTATTTTTTTAAATGCTGGTAGAGCTGGAAAATCAGTAATAATAAATGCTAAATGGCATGATTTTAATACCACACAGCTGAATATTCACCATTATTCTTTAGCGAGAATAATTTGCTTATAAAAAAACTGAAAAGCTGATAATTGGGATAGATGTGTTTTGTTGACCAGTAGTCACTTTACAATTACAGCAAAAAGGCACTCCATCTATACAGCGCTGTTTCAATTTGTCAATAAATAAACTAAAGCTTTTTTTGCTTTTAGTTCTAGCCATGGGAGCTGAATTCTGTTTTTTGTTAAGTGGCATAGAATCTGCAGCTAGTGGCAAGTTGCCATAAACACAATGGAAACTGTAGGTGTTTAAATTTGCTGTCTGGATGTAATATATATATATATATATATATATATATATATATATATATATATATATATATATATATATATATATATATAAGTATGACTGTTCAGCTATTACCCATCAAGTATGAAATGCTAAATACATAACATTTCTAGTTCAGACTATACAATTAGACTGAAGTGGTAGGTGTTCCCACTAAGTTGGTGGGGTAAATAACTTGATGGGCCAATGTTTCTTCTTTTTTGTGTTCATATTACCACTTTGTGTTGTTGGGTCTAAGTTGAAGCAGTGGTTATAATGATCAGTTAGGTATGGGGGAGCTGCTTCGGAACTATTTTTTTTTATAAATATCTTCTTTATTTAGATTTTACAACATATATACAGACATGTCATCCAGATCCAGTCAACTTATTTTATTTATACAGTTCATAAAGTCTCAGCTTGGTTACAAAGGATTATAGCTCTACAGGGAGGAGAAAGTACAGAAAATTCTGGTTGTATTTATGGGGGTTATGTGACTAGTAGCATTATCCAACCTGGCTGTAAGGCAAAGGGAAAAGAGGTTAGTCCCCCAGACCAAGAGTCTTATTGGGTAGCACCTGGGAAAGATAGTCAGGTTGTGGTTCAGATTGCACCATGTGTTATGCCCCTGGCCAATCTCTAGAGTAGTCGTAACATTTTACATTCAATATATTTTCATTCCTCAACTCCCATTTCAGGTTACAATCTCAAGTGATGAAATCAAGTGCTTCTGGGCAATTCACTCTTCAGAACTATTTTATAGCATATTAACCAATCCCATGGCAACAGCAACATTCATCATGGGGAAGGGTGGTAGTTTTCCAGATAAGCAAAAGCAGTGGTAGCTGTAGACTTTTAGTACAAATTGGAGTTGTGTAATGATCCGAACATGGAGCCGTCTGACAAAGAAAGCTGGGCAAGGTACAGATAAATAGCTTGTACTCAGGTTTGTTCTGCAGAATGTCAGAGTTGAGCAGTGTTGTTTCTATTATCTAGTCTGAGCCTACTGACATGAGCATACTGTATTATATTGGCTAGGCTGGTGCACAGGTGCCTGGTGCAGTGACACATGGGTGCATTTTGTCTACACTCTTTGGTTCCTCGATCTGGTTTGAATTTGACATCTAAAGCATAAAATAAAGATACTTTATGTTATATGGTACCTCACCATGATGTGATGAATGAATGACGCAATGGCATGGGGTAGCGAGATGCCATCATGTTGAATAAAATATGGTGTCCCTGATTTTGGTTATTTGTCCCTGATTTTTGGGGCGAGTATCCCTGATTTTGGTCCCAGCAGGTTCAGATGTATGAATAGAGGCTTTTACCTTGTTTATTTTTTCACAGGTTCCAATTGCTCTTAAATATACCTAGAATCTTCGGTGAAACTTCTTCCAGTTTTCTGCCAAATTACCAGACATTTGTAAGCTGAGAGATGGTGGAAGTTTATCTGTGTTGCAGATTCTCTATCCCTTGTGCAGTCAGCTCCTTTTTGGCTTCTCAGTTTCCCTTTCAGCAGATTCCATGTGCTTTTTTTTTTTTTTTTTACTCTTCAGTCTGCAACTCTGAGCTTTCAGTCCCAGTGCTTCTAAAATCACCATTTTACCTTCTGTTACCAGAATCCCATTCTGACACCATGCTATCTTCTTTTATTTGTGGGTTCTTCAATAACAAACCTATACTCTATTTTTAGCCGCCCCATATCAGGGTGTGCTAATGAAACCCCACATACATGTAGCAACTCAGAACAAGCCAGCACTACCCCCCACTGAAAAAGGGCAACAACAAAATGTAAATTGTCCAGACAAGTGCAGTTTAATAATACAGCCTCAAACACAAAAGGTGTAAAATCCACAGACCTTAAACATGCTGGGCCAGATATTCAAAAGGGTTGCGCCATGCGCAATAGGGTTGCACCTGCTCAAGTCCAAACTTGCTCCATTCTGTGATATTCAGCAGGAGGCAGTTGCGCCACAGAAAACATGCTGAGCAACAGCGCAATGCAAATGAATGCATACTGAACTGGAGGGGGAGGAACCATGCATAAACTGCACAGCCCGATATTCAGCCGGGCTGTGCAGAGTTGTGCAGGTGCAACCCCCAACCTGTGCCTGCAGGACTTTGAGCCAAAAAAAAAAAGGCTTAAGTTGAGAGCCACGCACAGGTGAGCTGCTGTATTGCAGGGTGCAACACAGCAGCTGCCATCTGTGGCTGGCCCCCAACCCAGTCCCTGTGCCCCCCCGCAGCCCGATCGCGGGCATAGTGTACTCCCCACCAGCCCGATCGCGGGCATCAATGTATCCCCCCTCCTCCGTACACATCCCTGGTGGTCAGTGGACGAAATGCCCGATCGCGGGCGGTATGTGATTATAATTCCACCCCTCCGTACACATCCCTGGTGGCCCAGTGGACCAAAATTCCCGATCGCGGGCAGTATGTGTGATAAAACCACCCCTGAACATAGCCCTGGTGGCTAGTGTCCCCACCCACCACCCCGAGCCCCACCACCCTGCTCCCCGGCAGCGGCGGGTGGCAGCATCCACCTGCCTGCCGCCCGCTGCCCGCCGACTGACTGCCGGTAAGACTCGCCCGGTGGTGCAGGCAAGAGCCAATGGGCATGCAGCCCATACCGTACAGACAGTCCAGATTTGTGAATGTCGTTTACAAATCTGGACTGTCATCGTCGATATAGGCTACTGCCATGGCTCTTGCACCATAGCACTGCACCGGGCAGTCGTCGGCGAAGACGGCGAGCGAGCGATGAATGAGTGAGATGCTGCCACCCGCCCGACAGGAAACTGAGTAGTGGAAGCCGTGGGTGAAACAAGTGAAATGAGAACACTAACCACAAAGCTGTTAGGGGTAGTTTATCACACATACTGCCAGCGATCGAGCATTTAATCACTGACCACCTGAGGATGTACGGAGTAGGAGTATCAACACATACCGCCAGCGATCAGCACCGTTCACTGGACCACCAGCGATCGCGGAGGAAGAAACCACGATGATGCCGCGATCGCTGCAGAGGAAACCTGCCAGCGATCGGCTTCAAAGGCTCAGGCGCAAGTCCTCTCGGGATCGGAGCACCTACATGCTAATGACATGCAAATGGGGACATAATCACATGTAACTGGCTCCCCTGTGCCTTGCATAGTTATAGCCCCATTTGCATGTCACCTTTGAATATCGTGATTTTGTGCATGGCGCAATGGTACTTAGCACACATAGAATGAATGCTCCACTCTGTCAACTTCGCGGTGGCGCAAGTTCCACTGCTTCACTGTGCTGGGGGTGATATTCAAAGGTTGCTCAATGGCGCCAACTCCTTTGAATATCGCCAGGGCCACCCTACGCAGCTATTTTGCGCAGCTCAAGAGCTTGCGCCTATGAATGCCGCAGTTTGAATATCCAGCCTGCTGTTAGCACAGGCTGGAAGAACAAGGGCAGGGCCCAACTGACTTCTACTAGTTTTGCAGTAGCCTCTTCAGGAAGTGTCCCAAGATGCTTCAACATGGGCAATTTGAAGCAAATTCTTAAAGGAGACCTCACTCAATTCTTAATTATATACATAGATTTTTTTTATAAATTCAACAAGTCGGTTAATAAACCCTCAAAATTACTACCAATGTATATTATACATTACAAACCATAAGATCATCCAACAAAAAAATATCATGCAGAAATCTATATAAACTCAAGTATGCATAATTACTTTATACCAAATCTAAATCACCCCAGCACCAATAATTTTATATATATATATGTATATATGTGTATACATATATATATATATATATATATATTATTCATAAACATATATAATAAACATCAAACATATATAATATAAAACTAAAGGGACTTACAGCTCTCATCTAATCCTCAGACATGGGGGGTATACACCAGAAAAAAAAGTGTATATTAAATATTACAACCCATCAGGATAAGAGTAATGCCCACCCTAAAACAATCAGCTGATAGAACAAATTATTTAATCCATTCAATTGTGTTATTATTTGTACAAGATTTACTAATGACTATTACCATTCTGTACATTTATAGTATCAGTCTTGTTTTACTACACAAAATAAACAACATTTAAACTGTTCCCAGACCTCATAGGTCAAATTGTTATAAATTCAGATTTTTACTTATGAAGATGCACTGTTAAATCAATATCATCATTTAAACCTGGTAATTCAAGTGCACCCAGTGTAAAAGTCCAAAATGACTCCTTCTCAGTTCGAATCCTTTTAACATTGCCACCTCATGGTCTCACAAATGCATGGTCAATACCGACAAAAGAAAAATCATGACCACTTTGATACTTCACTTCCTGCAAATGTAAACTTAAGGCACTCTTGCAGTCTTTTAACCTAATAGAGCTTAGATGTTAATCTATCCTGATTTTTAATGTGTGAGTGGACATGCCCACATAGAAGGCCCCACAACAAGTAGCAAGGTAAATTACATTAGTACTACTACAGTTAATAAAATGCCGGATTTCATAAGTCTTGGAATTGTTTTTTGAAGAAAGGACCTTCATTTTAGTCACAACCTTACGTTGTGTGCATCTACCACATCTAAAACACCCCTTAGGTGCTGAAGGTATCCATCCCATAGAGGAAGGGTTGTTATAAGGTAGAAAACTGTGTACTAATGTTTCCTTTAAGTTTTTACCCTTTTTATAAACCATCTGCAATTTGTTCTCTACCACTTCTCTCAAGGTGGGTTCTGTAGCTAAAATGTGCCAATGTTTTAACAGGATATTTCCAACATCCTCACTATCAAGCCCAAACTTGGTAATATACAGAACGTTATCTTGAGTTACATCTTTTTTCTCCTTATGTTGCAATAATTCCAATCTGGGTGTCTGATCCATCTGTTGTTTAACTTTATTTAAATGTTCCATACTATAGCCTCTGTTCACAAATCTCTACCATAATTCCTTGCATCTTTTTGCACTAGTTCTAACATCAGAACAGTTTTGTTTAACCCTATAAAGTTGTGACTTGGGGATGTTGTTGATGGTGTGGCAGGGATGACAGCTGCTCGATAACAAAAGATTATTACGGTCCGTCTCCTTATGATAAAGGTCTGTTATAATACCCCCATCAGGGCCCTTAATGATATCTAAGTCCAAAAAATGCATCCTGTCCACCGATTGGTTCACTACAAACTTTAAATTTGGATTTGACTGTTCCAAATATTGGACAAAATCTCGCAACTGTTCAACATGTTCCTGCCACACCATCAACACATCGTCAATAAAATGACGCCAAAGATCAATATAATCATAAAATGGATTTACTGTTCTGTCATAAATGGTCTGTTGTTCCCATAGGCCTAAGTTCAGGTTCGCATATGTGGGGGCAAAAGTAGCCCTCATTGCAGTTCCCTTAACTTGTAGGAAATGCTGCCCTTGGAACAAAAAACTATTTTTAGTCAGAACCAACTTTGATAAATCAAGCAAAAAAATCACAAAATGGTTCATCAAAGGTCGTACTTGTTGTTAACCAGTAATCAAGTGAATTGAGGCCTCTCTCATGAGGGATGTTGGAATATAGAGATTCTACATCCAATGTTACAAGAAGCCAGGCAGGTTCAAGTTCTAAATCACCGAGGACACCCAAAATCCGAGTAGTGTCTCTGACATAGGATCTCAAAGTGGGGACAATTTGATTTATATGTCCATCCACAAATATAGATAATGGTTCTGTCAGAGATCTTATACCAGAGACAATTGGGCGTCCAGGGGGATCAGTCAAAGATTTATGAACGTTCGGCAACACATAAATGGTCTGTCTAATGGGAAAATCAACCTTCAAGTATTCTTTTGATTGCTTAGTGCTAACAACATGTTTAAGGTTTGTGGATTTTACACCTTTTGTGTTTGAGGCTGTATTATTGGGGTAAATGGAGAAAGTGACAAAAGCAAGAAGGACAGGGATGGGGCAAAAGGGAGTAAGGCCATCAGGAAATGGCGGCTAATGAGTACCAATGCCCGTAGTCTGGGCAACAAGCTCCCTGAGCTGATGGCCTTAATGGAAAAGGGATGCCTGGATATCATAGCAGTCACAGAAACGTGGTACACAGAGAACCATGACTGGGATGTTAACATACCAGGGTACATAACCTACAGGAGAGACAGGCAGGGGAGAAGGGGGGGAGGAGTAGCTCTCTATGTAAAGAAAGGGATAAAAGCAACTGAACAAAAGAGCAAACAGGGAGGAGAGGAGGCACTGTGGGTCACCTTGGAGACTGGAAAGGGTACCACAATCCGCACAGGGGTTGTGTACAGACCCCCATGTCAGGGGGAAGGAATGGACAAGGATATGATAGAAGGCATTCATAGAATGGCAGAGAAAGGGAAATACTGTTGATGGGAGACCTGAATATGCCAGATGTTAACTGGAGCACATTTGCTGCAGCCACATCCAAGAGCAGGGCCATTCTTGATGCCCTACAGGTGGCAGGCATTAGACAGCTAGTTTTGGAACCCACTCGTGAGGGAGCAATCTTAGACTTCGTACTCTCAAACGGGGGCAGTGAGAGGATCTCAGATCTAGAAGTGGGTTGCCATCTGGGGACAAGTGACCATCAAACAGTGTGGTTCATGTTAAACTCAGCTACAGAGTCAAGTCATACAAAAGTGAGGGTACTGGACTTTAGGAGGGCTGACTTTGGCAAGATGGGAGAGTGCATCAGAAAAGCACTAGCAAACAGGTTAGAAGGAGGTATGGAGCAACAATGGGGAATTATCAAAACTGCCATCACAGAGGCAACAAGCCTTTATGTGAAGCAAATGAACAAATCAAAATGAAAGAAAAAGCCGCTATGGTTCTCAAAAGAGGTGGCTGTGAAAGTCAGGGAGAAAAGATAGCATTCCGGAGTATAAGGAAACACAGAAGAAGCAGGACAGAGAGCTGTACCAGTTAAGGCAGAAGGAAGCAGGAGGGAAGTCAGAATAGCAAAGGCCCAAACTGAGGAAAAGATAAGCCAACTTAGTTAGAAGGGGATAAAACCTTTTATAGGTACATCAGCGAGTGTAGAAAAGACAAAGGGAGGGATAGTGAGGCTGAATAGAATGAACAGTGGGTGGGCAGAGGGGACAGTGAAAAAGCAGGAATACTGAACGAATATTTCTGCTCAGTATTCACAAGAGAGGAGAAGTGCCTAATCAATTAACAGAAGCACTCTTGATAGGGGTCGATCCCAGTCCTTTCACAGAAGAAAGGGTTCTGCAAAAACTCCTAAAACTGAAGGTGGACAAAGCAATGGGTCCTGATGGAATTCACCCAGAATTCTAAAAGAATTAAGGAGGAACTAGTGAAACCACTGGCTACTCTTTTAATAAATCATGGGAGGATGGTGTGGTACCCGAGGACTAGAGGAAGGCAGATGTGATTCCCTTCACAAAGTGGGTCCAAGACAGAGGCAGGAAACTACAGACCTGTCAGTCTGACCTCTGTGGTAGGGAAAGTGATGGAGTCACTTCTGAAGGAAAGAATAGTCAGTACCTAGAGGCCAGTGGAGCACAGGACCCAAGGCAGCATGGGTTCACAGCGGGAAGGTCATCAGACAGTCTAATAGATTTCTTTGACTGGGTGACCAAAGTAGTAGACCAGGAGGGGCTGTGGACATGGCCTACCTAGACTTTAGCAAGGCATTTGACACAGTTCCACACAAAAGATTAATAGTAAAATTAACCAGCCTGGGAGTGGGACCCAGGATGGTAGCCTAAATAAAACATTGGCTGGACAACAGGACACAGAAGGTAATTGTAAATGGAGTCCATTCTGAAGAAAGGGTTACTAGTGGGGTACCGCAGGGTTCAGTATTGGGTCCAGTCCTTTTAATGTCTTCATCAGTGACATTGCAGAGGACTGGAAGGAAAAGTATGCCTTTTGCAGATGACACAAAATCTGCAACAGGGTTGATACACAAAGGCGTGGAAAGGATGAAAAGGGACTTGGCAAGGTTGGAGGAATGGTCAGAAGTATGGCAGCTAAGTTCAATGCAAAGTGCAAAATAATGCACCTGGGAAACAAGAACCCAGGGAAGAATACACAATGGGTGGGAGGTAGTAACAACAACAAAAAGGAAAAGGACCTGGGGGTAATCATATCAGATGACCTTAAGTTAGCTAGCAATGTGAGAAGGCAGTAGGGAGGGCTGGGGTATACTGGGATGTATAGGAGAGGCATCAGCAGCTGAAAACAGGAAGTTGTTATCCCTCTGTACAGACAGTTGGTGAGACCCCATCTGAGTACTGTGTCCAGTTCTGGAGACCCCATCTCCAGAGGACATAGACAGGATAGAGGCAGTCAGGGAGGGCAACTAAAATGGTGCAGGGTCTGCAAGAGAAGCCGTATGAGGAGAGACTAAAGGAGCTTAATATGTATACCCTTGAGGAAAGAAGGGAGAGGGGGACATGATAGAAACTTTTAAGTACCTCAGTGGAATCAACATAGTCAAGAGGGTAGCATTTTCAGAAAGAGACTTGCAAGAACAAGGGACACAACTCAAAGATAGAAGGAGAGGCGGTTCAGGGCAATGTGAGGAAGTATTATTTCACAGAGAGGGTAGTGGATGCATGGAACAGCCTTCCTGAGGAGGTTGTGGGGTCTAAAACTGTGGGAGAATTCAAGAATGCATGGGACAGACATAAGGCAATTCTTGTGGGGGTAGGAAGAAATAGGCTGTTGGTTAACTAGGATCTGTGGCCTATCCTGTAGGTAGGGAAATGGGCAGACTAGATGGGCCTAGCGGTCCTTATCTGCCATCAAAGTCTATGTTTCCATGTTTCTATGTTATTAAACTGCACACGTTTGGACAATTGACATTTTGTCTTTGCCTTTTTTCAGTGGTGGGTAGTGCTGGCTTGTTCCGAGTTGCTTCTTCAATAACAAGCCACAACCGGTGACTTAAAACTTTTTTTCTTTTTATTTATACCATTTGGAATACTTTTTTTAATACAGAAAGGGCACTTCCATCAAACTCACATTAATTATATACAAAACAATAGCAAGAAGAAATTAATTAATATTATAAGGCCAAAAAAATTTCCTGCTTTCTGACTGGTCAGTGCACATCTTCAACAGTGATGTTATCTGAGCATAACATCACTATATGAAGGTCCACCACCAAGACAAACTCAGTAAACAAACAAACAAACAAAAAAAATCACTGCCCCCCTTCATCTCAAAGCCGTCATGGGCTTTGCAACCCCCTACTGCCCCAGTGTCCAGTGAACATGTCAATGCTCCATAGCAGTAAACCGCCATGAAAGGAAGTCGAAGAAAACCACTTCCTTTTTTTTAATCTGGCAGTAATGGAGCACCATGACCATTTAATCGTAGACCACCGTTTCACTGAAAGCCACTTCTGTGTCCTGCTGTCACTTGTGATAAGTGACTGCCCCCATTTTCCCAGGCCAAACACATACTTCAATTAAAACAAAAAAAAGCTGTCAGTACAATCACCTCTATATACTGGCATTCTAACCAGTAAGAACATATGTAAAAGCTGTTTATTTCCCCTACTGTCCCTTCCCTAGTCACCATGCGTCAGCTTGCCTGAACATGCTTCATGCACTGCACTCACCAAACGGCACTGCTCCATTTCCATAGAGCATTGTTCTGGCAATGTAATGTGAAATGGAACAGTCGTGGGGGGGGGGAGATAAACAGAGAAACATCCTGACTTTGGTGTAAGGGGGAGGAGAGTCAAAACACAGAAGGTTCCCAACTTCTGGAGGGGGCACGCAAGCAGCACAGAAGAAGTGAGCTCTAGCAGAGGAGTGGCAGACAGATCCACTGACACCATTTAACAGTACCACCTACTGGACAAAGACAAAACAGGAACTTTTTCTTCTTTTATCCTTCCACACAGAAAAAACAAACCAAAAAAACTATTTTAAAATTTTGTTGTTATTGATTTATTTTTCCTGTATAAAACAAGCCACTGTATAATAGTAGTAATGCACTCCCGGGGGTGTGTGTGTGTGTCATGCTTGGATAATGTCACTTCTTGGGTGCTGGACGCACTTGGCCTTTGGCCTTGTGCCCAAACACCTGAGGCATGACGTTATTCAAGCACAGCACACACCTTGTCATGCATTATTGCCTAATTATAACATACTTTCAAAGAATACTTAAGTCCTTAAAGACCAAAGGGGGATATTCAAAATAATAATTTGTTAATAAAGAGTAATTCAAACCCCAGGAAATCTTACTGTATTCTGGCTTCTGCAGTATGGTCTCACAATAAAACTGCCCTGGAGCCGAAATGGTTAATAGAACCAATGTTAATCATGGAATGTTAGGCTCGAGCTTGGTTTTCAAATCACTGTCCCTGTTAAATATTCTACAACCGTCAGATTCTTTACTCAGCTTGCCTAGTACAGATGCCTCAGAGAGCCCTCCTTTGTCTTTCTTGAAAATTTTATTTTGTTGGTTTTCTGAAGTAAAATTTTATTTCTGTTCAATTTTAAAGCACTGTCCTTGAGTTTACAGGTAGATTAGTCTAGATTTAGTGTTATTCCAGTAGGTTTTCTTGGTTTCTTCTCAGTTCTTTTAACCGTGAGGAAACCGATTGTTTATATTTTAATACTTTTCATTTTACTTTTAAACCCTTTTTGGGTCCGGTTGATTATTTTGTGGAGAAACCGGGGTAACTCTCAGTCTTTTCTTTGGTCGCTAAACCGACCGTCCAAAAAATAAAAAATAAAAGGGTATTATTTTTGTGTGGTGGCCTTAGACTCACTAGATCCCATTGTTAGGGGTTTAGGTTGGTATGTCACTAGCTAAGAAAAGAACCAGCCCAACAGGTTTTCAGCATTGTACAGAGTGTGGGAAACCATTTGCTAAGGCTGATCCTCACTTCATGTGTGTGATCTGCCTGGGATTCAACCATTTAAAGGGAGATTCTGATATTTGCAAAGATTTTCCTTAGTCGATGTTGGATAGGCGCTTGAACCGACTGAAGGAAAATATGTCCGAGAAAGTTGCTGACCCAGCTACGGAAAAAGCCTCTACTTCTCAAAAGGAGAAGTCTATTGAACTGAGTGAGCATCCCCCAAACAGGGTGATGGTTCCTCAACAAAAAACAGAACCACAGAAACTGCTGCTGAACCGGTAAGTTCTGGGAAAAGGAGAGAAAAGAGAAGCACTCAGCTAAGGAACTGCAACCGACGGTTCCAACGGTTCCTACCACAGAAGCTTTAGCTAGTCCCATAAGCCTTTTACAGGTGTTGCAAACTGGTACCATGGTATCAGTTCAGTGTTCCAGTTCACACCTGTCAGTTCCAGATTCAGGTTCACTCTCGGTGCCTGGTTCATTGGATCAATCAACCGATGTTTTCCCTGAGGAAGAGGATGATTATGATGATGAAGAGGATGACTTTGGAGACCTCATAGAACCAAAGGTGTCTCCTGATCCTCATGTTGCTGATTCACCGGATAAGGCAGTGGAAGATTACTCTACCCACTTTGCCTTTATGAAGCAGGTGGCACAGTCTCTGGGCGTTTCCACTCAGAAATCCACAGAGGAGGAGGAACCAGATTATATGGAAATGATGGGGTGTTCCAGCAACAAAGAGGCTTTTGTTACCCATTCACAAATCTTTAAAAAAACAAGCCACAAAAATCCTGCAGACACCAACATCCATTCCCCCAGTGGACAAGAGAGTGGACAGGAAATATTGGGTGGCCAGATCAGGAGCTGAATTCCTTTTTGGGCATCCTAGCCATGAGGGAGTGGTGCAGGCTGCTGCTTGTGACAAGGCAGATATCCCTTTGGCATCACATCCTCCTGAGAAGGATTCCAGGAAAATGGATTCCATAGCCAAAAATCATACCTGGGGGCTTCTTTAGCCATCAGGCAGGCTCCCTACATGACTTATGTGTTCAGGTATCAGAAAAGTCTTTGGAACACAGTACTTGAACTAGCCAAGGCATGTCCTGGACCCATGGCATCTGACCTGTCAGAGGCAGCTAAGAGGGGCATTGAAGCCTCCAAGTGTCAATTTCGCATAGCAGTGGAAGCCAATGACATTGTAGCCAGGCAATAGGCTACCTCAGTGTGTCTGAGGAGATTTGCTTGGCTGAGACTGGCAAATTTGTCTCAGGATACCCAGACCAAAGCACTGGGTTTTCTCTGTGATCCCACATCCCTGTTCAGGGAGCAAACTGAGGTTTACATGAAAAAAATGGATGACTACAAAGTAGCTTACAAGAGTGCTGCTGCCAAAGAGAAAGCAGCAACACCCCAGAGATCCCAAGGAAGAGGGAGGGTTAGAGCCCATTATAGACCCTTCTTCCAACCACAGGCCCTGCCTTCCTACCAGCTCCAGAGGGGATATTTTAGAGGCAGAGGCAGAAGGGGCGGCAGCAGCAGAGCTGACCCCAGCACTCAGACTAGTGCTCAGGCTAAGCAGACTCCCTGAGAAGTCTGCCAGGGTTGCCTCCCCACTCCCAGTAGGGGGCAGGCAGGTTCAGTACCTCCAGGCCTGGGAATCTATCACCACAGACAAGTGGGTCCTGGAGGCAGTCAGCCAGGGTCTTGCTCTCAGTTTCAAGTTTCTGCTCAAGCTGACAGCAAGACTATTTAGACCTGCCAACCTATCAGAGGCATCTCTGTTAGAGGAGGAAGTAGCAAAGCTCATTCAGGACCATGTAGTAGAACCTGTTCCATTGCTCCAGAGGGGGAAGCTTCTCTACCCAAGATACTTCCTCACTCTAAAGAAAACAGGGGAGTGGCGACCCATACAGGATCTCAGACATTTAAACAAATACTTAACAAAGCCAAAGCTCAAAATGGTCACTCTGGCCACCACCCTCCCTACACTTCAGAAGGGAGACTGGCTGGCATCTCTGGCTCTAAAGGATGCCTACTACCATATTCCCATCAGGCAATCATACAGAAAGTACCTGAGGTTCAGATTGCCATCAGGCCATTACCAGTTCAGGGCCAAGACTTTCGGCCTGACATCAGCTCCAAGAGTGTTCACCAAGTTTCTAGCAGTAGTGGTGGCACATCTGATGAGGCAAGGGGCTACAGTCTTTCCATACCTGTATGACTAGTTGGTGGTAGGTCAGTCTCCTCAGCAGGTAAAGCAGGCACTGACCACCACACAAGATACTCTGGGGGTACTGGGTTTCCTAGTAAATCAGAAAAAGTCAGTGCTGACACCAGTTCAGCTCCTGGAATTTATAGATGCAGAACTGGATACTCAGAAAGGAAGAGCTTTCCTCTCTCAGGGAAGGACAGACAGGCTGATTCAGCTGGCAGGCTCTTTTCAGCTTCATACACCCAGACCAGCAAGACATTTCCTTCAGCTGTTAGGGCACATGGCCACAGCAACAGCAACAGTATCAGGATCAAGATTCCAAATGAGGGAAATTCAGTTTCATCTCAGGGCTCACTTTTCTCAGAAAAGAGACTCCCTGTCAAAAATGGTATCAGTCACAGGAGCCCTACTTCAAGCTCTGCAATGGTGGCAGGAAAAAGCTAACCTCCAGCATCCACAAGCTGCAGTCCTGACAACAGATGTCTCCATCCTAGGATGGGGTGCCCACCCGGGGGACCATGCTGCCCATGGTACCTGGCTCCAGCAAGAGTCACTACTCCACATAACCTGTTGGAACTCAGGGCAGTTTATCTGGGCATTCAATCCTTCACCTCTATGCTTCAGGGCAAAGTGGTTCAGGTCCAAAAGGATAATACAACCACAATGTACTACATCAACAAGCAAGGGGGCACAAGGTCCTTCCCCCATGTACAGAAGCCATGAATGTATGGAACCTGGCTTATTCCCTGGGAATTTCCCTCTCAGCAGTCCATCTCCCAGGGAAGGGCAACGTCCTGGCAGATGCCCTCAGCAGAATCAATCAGAACCACCATGAGTGGTCACTAAACAGGCAGATTCTGCAAGTTGTGTTCAGAAGGTGAGGCACCCCAGAGGCGGACCTCTTCACAGCCCCAGACAATCACCAACTGCCACTATTCTGTTGCAGACCTCCGGCAGTGGGCACAGTACCACTAGATGCACTTCTGATGGACTGGACAGGGACGTTTCTGTATGCCATCCCACCATATCCCTTGCTGCTCAGAGTACTGAACAAGCTCAGGGTTCAGCCAGCAACAATGATCCTCATTGCCTTAGACTGGACCAGGCAGCCTTGGTACTCACTGCTACTGACTGTCAATATCCAGACCAATCTCCCTGCCCAGGAGGGACAACCTACTGACCTCATCTCAGGGCAGAATTCTGTACCCCAATCTCTAATCCCTCAGGCTTAGAACTTGACTCTTGAGGACCTAGAATATGCTGATCTACATCACTGTGAAGGGGTACTAGAGGTGCTCAAGGTGTCTAGAAAACCTTCTATCAGAAAGACCTATTTGTCTAAATGGAAGAGGTTTTCTATTTGGTGTGGACAGAGACATTTAGATCACCACCAGGTTGGCTTACCAGTAGTCTTGGACTATCTGGCACACTTGCATTCCTAGGGCCTTCAGCCCTCTACTCTTAAGGTGCATTTAGCATCTGTCTCTGCCTACCTTTCTGCTGGAAAAGGGGCATCCCTGGCTGCCAACCAGGTATTCTGGGAACCCACACCTGCATGAGACCTTGACATATGCATAGGCTGACTAATGCAACCACACTTTGAACCCATGTCCTCAGCAGACATGGAAAACAGTGTTCCTGGTAGCCATCACCTCAGCTAGGAGGATCAATGAGCTCCAGGCCTTGCCCACAGAGCCAGACTACATAGCAGTCCACAGGGACAAGGTGGTCCTTAGGACTAATAGGAAGTTCCTCCTTAAGGTGGTCTCAGACTTCCACCTTAACCAGTCCATGACTTTGCCAGTCTTCTTTACTGATCATTCCAGTTCAGGAGAATGCAGACTACATAGTCTTGATGTCAAAAGAGCGATAAGCTACTACTTGGATCACATGAAGGGGCACAGGCAGGATAGGACCCAGCTCTTCCTGACCTATGGAGAAGTGGGGAAGGGCAGACCCGCCTCAAAGAGGACCACTGCCTGTTTGATTGTTGCCTGTATCCAATTTTGCTACAGCAAAGTCGGTAAAAAGCCTCCTGTAGGCCTCAGGGCCTACAAGGGGTACAGTTGCCTCTATAGAAGCTGCAAGAGATATCCCTTTGTTAGAAATCTGCAAAGCAGCTACCTGGAAAATGGTTCACACCTTCACCAAACACTACAGCCTGGATACTCAGGCCAGAAGCGATGGCAGGTTTGGCACAGCAGTACTGCAGAACCTGTTTCCTAAATAGGTTCTCTACCCTCCTCCAAAGATACTGCTTGGGTAGTCTGCAAAAGTCAGAATACAGTAAGATTTCCTGGGGTTTGAAGGACAAATTGCTTGTCATAGTAATCTTGTTTCTTCCAAAGGAATCTTACTGTATTGTGAGCTCCACACCTTCCTCCCCTGCTAGAACCTATAGGCACTGCAACACAGCTGGTCATGCTGTTTGGAACCTGTAGGTGTTTCCTTTTTGGGCCTAATGACTTGAGTCTTAGTTTTGCTCACATTTTAAAATGAAAGGGGAATAATTGATGTTGGGTGTGGTTAATTGGTTGTTTAATTAGTATAGTTTAGATAGTTTGTTTTTATGCATGCTCTGTAAGAATCTGACGGTTGTAGAATGTTTACCTGGGACAGTGGTTTGAAAACTGAGCTTGAGCCTAACATTCCATGATTAACATAGGTTCTATTAGCCATTTCGGGTTCAGGGCAGTCTTATGGTGAGACCATACTACAAAAGTTAAGACTACAGTAAGATTCCCTTGGAAGAAACAAGATTACTATGGTAAATATTTTTTTCTTTCCCTGCATGTAGTCTCTGAGGAGATGCAAAATAAGAAATACTTCCCTAGTCAGAATAACTCAATTTCAAAGTTTATATGAATGACTCTCTCTACTAAAACCTTTAGTTCATATATTTCAGACACCCCCCTCATTCAAAATAATTGACTCCCTCTAATCCTATCTACAAATAATAGGATAGTTGCCATCACTTCAGTTAATTACAAGCGCTATCTATGTTACTCAATTAAGAAAAGGTTGAAAAACTGACTTATTTCACACTTAAGCCAAGTAATTTGTTATATAGTTATAGAAAGAACTAGGACGTGAAGCACACAGTTAAAAATGGGTATAGCCACATACATTTTAGTCTTCTTTTACCCTCTACCCCGAGCATATGGCAAATAAAAAATAAATATTTATACAACGAGAAAGCAATTTTTATTAGTTCTGTATAATAGAGAAAACAGAAAAAATTAAAAGACATTCATCAAACTGGGTTGGGGGGAGATCTAGAACAAAAGAAGTGTATTAGGCAGCAGAAGGCCATTATCTACATACTATGCAAAATCATCATCAGTTTAACATTTACTCATGGCTAAACCAAACAACTAAAGGAGATAGGAAATGATTTTTACGTAGTTAGCTGCCCTTCCATCTTCCTTTTCATGCTAGTTAAGTATTACGATATGCCTTGATCAATTTTTGATAAATAAACAATCTAATTTTGGGATGCCCTCAGATCTACATAGAGTTCCACTCTCCTTGCCAGCAACTGCTCTTTCTTTTTGTATTTCTAAGACATTGAGGCCCAGATATTCAAAATTTTGCACTGGGAGCAAACTGTTTGTGCAGGTTTAGCATGGGATTAGTGCGGGTCTGCAATATTCAAAAGGCCGAATAGCGTGCGCAAACTGCATTAGCACAGGGCAAAACCATAATATATGCAAGGGGCAAACTGAACATGAATACAGGCACAATTCTATATTCAGCGACTAGCAGCATGCTAAGTTGTTTTGTGTGACTTTTTGTGTGGTACAAATTACTGCCCAGGAAAAGCTGGTCTTAACCCTGGGCAAACAGCTATGCACGACATTGTGACTTTGCATGGTGGTTGCACGGCTTTTGCTCAGCTTTGCGTGACTCTAACATATGAATATGACACTTAGAAAAAGCCAGACATGGAGGACACATGCTGCTCACTGACGGCACCACACAGATGCCAACAGTTGCTGCCAGTCCCAGCCAAGCACAGGCAGTAATGGGTGATCTGACCCCCAGGAGACACCATGGTAGTGTGGGCATACAGCACACACCTGCAGATCATACGCCTGTAGTGACCAACAGATGCCAGCACATACATGCAGCACTGCGGGCATGATGGCTGTTGAGGGGAAGGTGTACGGGTGGCCAGGCCTCACCACAGACCAGGTGTGGCCACAAGGCTGGGACATATCACGCAGTGCATATAGGATAGTATTGGAAATACCTCCACACCAGTGTGCCTGTTGGATCATACGTGCCCCCCTCCACATACTACACAACTGTACAAATGCCACAGCACACACAGCCAGCCATGTATATGTCACTGTGAGCATCCCATGCCAGAGGTACAGCATCTGTGGATCAAATAACAGCAGAACAGTACTGAACATTTTCAGTAATCACCTGCACGTGGGGCCTGTCACTGTGTACAGTGCAGTGGTCATCACTGCCCTACATACCATAGGCATTGCAGTGTCCCTCACACTACTGGCCTCCTTGCTACTGTAGTGCCTACTGTGCACTGTAGCATGACCTACAGTGTGACAGGTGCATGCAGCACCACTGCCACCTGTGCCTATGCTGTGTTGTCCCCTGGGGTGCAATATGGTATGCTGTACTATATACATGTAGCCTGCAGCTATCATCATGCACTGCCAGACTGACCAGTAGGTGGTGCTGTGGGTGGACCTGGCCAGCCACTGTACTGCTAGACTGACCTACAGGTGGCGCTGTGGGACCCTGCAGTAACACTGGGCAAACTGCGTGCAAACCAGGGCATAATGAGATGCTAATGTGGATGTTTGCCCACGGACTACCTAAATAGGTTCATTTGCATGTCACTTTTGAATATGGCAAAGTTTAGTGCCGGGCAAACATGTTTGCACTGGGCAAATGGCTTAGCTCTGCGCTAAACCCGTGCAAACACATTTATTTATTTATTTATTTATGTATTAGCTTTTGGTAACCGGGTAAGTGCACTAGGCAACAGACCTGCCTATTTTCAGGCACGACATTAGCACCGTGCAAATGGTTCGGGGACTATTATACAGGTTTGCACACTGTACTTTCACATGCGCTGCTCCCTACAGCTGTACTGGGTCCACAAATTTGCTGGCACACACATTGGCCACATAGGTCACTTCTACCTACCTTCATGTTGCTGTGCACTGTGTTGCTGTTGTGGTCTGCACTTCTTGGTTGCTATATTCAGAACTGTCTTATTACAGGATTAAGTTTGCCCTGCACTCGCAGCCCAGTTTGCCCCACCTCATTCCCATGCTATATTCAGAAGCTGTTTGCACTGGGCTATTCTTTTTGATTAAAGCTTACTTTTTGCTCTGGGCTATGTTTTACCGCTGGGCAGTGCTAATTTAGCCCGGGGGCAAAATTTTGAATATCTGGGCCTCTATGTCATCAATAATTCCATTCCATGCTATTCATCTGAATGGCCTAGGACAGTGTTAGTGATGTCATAGAATGTTCAGGCAGTATGAAAACAGAGAGCAATAACTGCGGTGGAGAGAGGGATTCAGGGTAGTTACCAAGGCAACACAATTAGATAATTAATTTTAAAAAGAAATGTCAAAAACCTATCAGAATATTGAGCAGACACTAAAAGGACAACTGGAGGGCAGGCAGAGGTGTACAGACTGTTTCCTATCACCTTTAAGACTGTGCTTCATAATCCATTCTTTTCACTTTGTCAGACAGTTTCTCCATGTGTCTCTTCCATGTCTGGCACACCAATGTCAGTCTCCTTGGAATCACTTAACAAGGTACTTTCCTGCACTGCAGCTGTCCTTTATTTCACAGAGTCCATTAATAGATCAGGGTCAAAGAAAAGATATTTTATGGAATTCAGGATAACCCAAACTTTACATGGGTATAATAATGAAAATTGACCCCCGATATTGGGCGCTTCTGGCCTTAACTATAGGAACCTTCTCTGCTGACCCTAGGTTTAGGGACTAACATCCAGGTATATGGATATCTTTGCTTGCATGAACGTTAAGGCTCCCTTTAGAATAACATTTTTAAACACTGCCTCCCTGTAACTCTTCAGTGCAAACTGAATTAAAACAGTAGCTGGTATTAACATGAATTTCAATAAAATTTCAATAAAATATTGGAACTGTCATAACATATTGTATTACAGTTTACAAGATGAGACCTCTACAATAAATAAATAAATTAATTAGGAAAAAGTAAAAGGGAGCACTAACCCCTCGAAAAAGCAGGCTACATGCAGTACCTTCAGAAAGTGTTTTATTACATTAATAGTATTAGCCGTCAAACACCATGGTAGCAAACAAACAAAAGGGGAGGGAAAAAATGCCACTCCTTATGTTTTACCCCTTCTGTTTGTTTGCTACCATGGTGTTTGATGACTAATGCTAGTAATGCAATAAAACAGACTTTCTGAAGACATTATGTGTGGCCTACTTTTCAAGGTGTGAGTGCTCTGCTTACTTTTTCCTGATGTACTAAGCACTAAGAGAAGCACCACAATCCTAGTGCACACCTACATCAAGTTGTAAATGTATTAATTAATCAACTGATAAATAGGAAGGGAAGATGTGAATTTTGAGTCTCAGCTAATTTTAACAAATTTGCCAAAATGTAAACAGAACATCATGGGGTTTGGGCCTGATTACCCACATTCCCCATGCTGATAATGTTCCCTGTAGTTACCAGTTCCAATCAGATCTGGGAGAAATGGCATGTGGGCCAATAAATACCCATCATTTTAAATGTCCTCATATAATTTCAAAATAATAAACAGATTTACAGATAAGTATATACTTTTAAGTAAACAGTTTCTTCATCTTATTAAATTCTTATCTAGCCCTTAATATAAGTGATAGCTCTCAGGAATCCAAACACCTTTTTGATATTATTTTCTGATTCTGAAGTCATTATTCTGATAAGTACGTTGCCCAATAATTTATGTGTATTTGCTAAATACCCTGCCAAAAATATATTTCTATCACCCTGCCAAAAATATATTTCTTTGAGCATTATATTTAGGACAAACTAACCTCACATGTTTTAGGTCTTCTTTAACCATTATCCCACAATCACAGAATGATGGATAATTGTTTTCTACAGAATATCTTGCTTTTAGGAAGTTGCTTTCATAGAAATCAAAATGATATTGTGTGAATAATGTTCTGTCTTTTGGTGCAAGAGGTAAAGTAAGATAAAATTCCATTTTATGAATTTTATGAACTTCTTTTTATATACTGATGCACATTCTGAGGCTCTTTGATTTTTTACTTGTTCCATATTTAGCTGCTTTGCTTGATCTAGTAGACATATCTTTAGTTTGCTAGTGATAGTTTTAGAGGCTCAGTTGAAGGAAAATCTGTTAAAGGAGACAGGAAATGATTTGTACATAGTTAACTACTCTTCCATCTTCCTTTACATGCCATTTATATATTCTGATATGCTTTGACCATTTTTTGATAAATAAATTATTGAGATTTGAGGTGCTCTCAGATCTACATAGAGTTTCACTCTCCTCATCAGCTACTGCTCTTCTTTTTCATAGTTCTAAGACATTTTATGACATCGATGACACTATTCCATGCTATTCATCTCAATGGCCTGGAATGGCATTATCAGTGTCATACAATGTTCATGCAGTATGAAAGAGAGATCAGCAACTGCTAAGGAGAGAGGGATTCGGGGTAGCTACAAAGACAACAAAATCTGAGTACTAATTCCACAAAAAAGTAAAAAACATATCAGAATATTGGATCTACACTAAAAGGATAACATGAGGGCATCTAGAGGTATAAAAATTATTGTTTTATTATCACACCTGAAAGCCATATCCTGAATTATATAGAATTTTAAAACAGTTTGATAACTAAGAAGATTGAAATGCATTATTTAGATAATATTTTTTTCTTTGAAACATACTGTGCATGTATTTATTAAGAATATTAACCACTTTAGTTAGCCAATATTTCATGATTTTTATATCTATGAGTGATTTCAGTTAAAGGTGTCCCAGTTCTGTCCTTACAAGGGCATCAATGGCTAAGTTTGGAAGCTGAAGGACTCTGTTACTTATTGACTCACTTATTTGTCTATTTGTTTATTTAAGGATTCATTTGTTTATGTATTTGTTTTGTTTTTATTGACTGGGAAAGGAGGGTTAGATAACTCTGCCTATTTGTGACCTCGTATGGGGGTGATACAGAGGGAAACCAATTGAAATAAACCAAATTTAGCTGTTGGTGGTACTTTTTAGTGATGCATGATTTACTGCTCTTTCTAAGATATTGACACATGCCACTCCCCAGAGTTCTGCCCTGTACAGAAGTGAAGCTTTTAATTTAGCAGTCTGAACCTGAATCTTACCTTTATCCACTGTACCAGTATGCTGTGATTTGAATCAGTTTAATGCCCCAGTAAACATTTTTGTTTTACTTTGCAGCATCTTAATTTGTCTACCCATTTAAAGAGACACTGTCAACTCCCCATTAGACCTCAAAGTATCCCTAGTTTAAAAAACACATTTTATGATTGTTCACATTCTATGGAGACTGTTGATGCAGCTGGTAGTTTGATTCGGATCCTTTTTTTTCTTTTAAAAAGTGAAAAACTGAGTGCCCACCATACTGGTGTTACCACACCAAAACATGTTTGTTTACATTTCTTGACCAACTCCCACTGCATCTTTCCTGGACTCAGGAGCATCCCCAACACAATCTAGCCACTCATTATGCAGTGGGAATAAAGGAGACAATGGTATCATCAGTGGCTGCACTGTTTGGGGGTATTTCTAATGTTCAGTAAGTATGCAGTAAGAGTACTTCAGTGATCTGAAGCAGAACAAGGCTGGGTATAGCTATACATTACACAGAGAACCATGACTGGGATGTTAACATACCAGGGTACATAACCTACAGGAGAGACAGGGAGGGGAGAAGAGGGGGAGGAGTAGCTCTCTGTGTAAAGGAAGGGATAAAAGCAACTGAACAAAAGAGTAAACAGGGAGGAGAGGAGGCACTGTGGGTCACCTTGGAGACTGGAAATGGCACCACAATCTGCACAGGGGTTGTGTACAGACCTCCATGTCAGGGGGAGGGAATGGACAAGGATATGATAGAAGGCATTCTTAGGATGGCAGAGAAAGGGGAGATACTGTTGATGGGAGACCTGAATATGCCAGATGTTAACTGGAGCGCATTTGCTGCAGCCACATCCAAGAGCAGGGCCATTCTCGATGCCCTACAGGTTGCATGCCTCAGACAGCTAGTTTCAGAACCCACTTGTGAGGGAGCAATCTTAGACCTCGTACTCTCAAATGGGGACAGTGAGAGAATCTTAGATCTAGAAGTGGGTTGCCATCTGGGAACAAGTGACCATCAAGCAGTGTGGTTCACGTTAAACTCAGCTACAGAGTCAAGCCATACAAAAGTGAGGGTACTACACAAAGAGGCGTGGAAAGGATGAGAAGGGACTTGGCAAGGTTGGAGGAATGGTCGAAAGTATGGCAGCTAGGATTCAATGCAAAGAAGTGCAAAATAATGCACCTGGGAAACAAAAAGCTAGGGGAAGATTACACAATGGGGGGGAGGTAGTAACAACAACAAAAAAGGAAAGGACCTAGGGGTGATCATAACAGATGACCTTAAGGTTAACAAGCAACGTGATAAGGCAGTAGGGAGGGCTGGGGGTATACTGGGACACATAGGGAGAGGCATTACCAGCAGAAAACAGGAAGTTGTTATCCCTCTGTACAGACAGTTGGTGAGACCCCATCTGGAGTACTGCGTCCAGTTCTGGAGACCCCATCTCCACAAGGACATAGACAGGATAGAGGCAGTCCAGAGGAGGACAACTAAAATGGTGCAGGGTCTGCAGGAGAAGCCATATAAGGAGAGACTAAAGGAGCTTAATATGTATGCCCTTGAGGAAAGGAGGGGGGGGACATGATGAAAACTTTTAAGTACATCAGTGGAATCAACAAAGTCCAAGAGGGTAACATCTTTCAGAAAAAGAAACGTGCAAGAACAAGGGGACACAATTTAAAAATAGAGGGGGGGGCGGTTCAGGGGCAATGTGAGGAAGTATTTTTTCACAGAAAGGGTAGTGGATGCATGGAACAGTCTTCCTGAGGAGGTTGTGGGGTCTAAAACTGTGGGAGAATTCAAGAATGCATGGGATAGACATAAGGCAATTCTTGTGGTGGGGTAGGAAGAAATAGGCTGTTGGTTAACTAGGATCTGCAGCTTATCCTCTAGGTAGGGAAATGGGCAGACTAGGTGGGCCTTATCTGCCGTCAAAGTCTGTTTCTATGTTGGGGGGGGCAGCTGCAGTCTAATGGACTGAAGTATTGCACACTTGAGCAGACTAAATAGACCAAATGGCCTGTATCTGCTGGCAATTTCATATGCATTTCAGTTCTAATAAGCAAGGAGGCAGATAAAACAACCAGCAACATCAATGAATTTTAAAGAAAGTAAGCTATCACAAAATGTGGGTTTTTACTTAAAAATAATATGATGCAAAAAAGGTTGGCAGTGTCCTTTTAAGGTCTGCTGAGAACTGGATCCCCAAATAATTGTAATATTTAACCTTCTCCAATTTAGTTTTGTTTATATACAATGAAACTTTTTATTATGCTTACCAATAACCATTATTTGTGATTTTGAAGTATTAACTCTCAGTTTCAGATGACTGCAATTTTCCTCTAGGAGCTGTAAGTTTTTTTAAAGATGTAGCACAATTATAGACATCAAAGCAAGATTGTCTGCATATGCAATACAGCCACAATGTTCACTCAAGATTTTTGGATTATGTAAAAATCCTTTGTTCATTTCTTACAATATGGAATTTATATAAATGTTAAATGAAGTAGGAGTCAATAGGCATCCTTCTCTGACTCCTTTGTTTGTATAGAAGAATTGTGTTGAATTACACTGTCACAAATAACATACTTTTGGCACAGTTTCCTAATAAAATGCTACAATTATTGAGAGGAGGAGCAGACGAACCCGTATCCTCTGCATCGCATCCCAAAGTAAATTTCTATCCTCTGTATCGAAAGCTTGTGAAAAGTCAATATATGCCACTTATAAAGCCCCATTCTTTTTTTATGTATTTTTCCATTAAATGTGGAAGAATTATATAACAATTAGTTGTGAATCTGTTTGCAATAAGAATGAACTGTGCATCTGTTAGTATCTCAGTCTGAATTAACCATTCTTGTAATTTGTCTAAAATGATTTTTTCTAGCATTATTTTGTGAATTATCAATGAAAGAATTTGGCTAATACTTTAAGAGATCACTCGAACAGCCCTTATTTTTATAAATCGGTACAATAGTTGTACCCTGTCAAAACTCTGAGATAGTCAAAGAGTATCAGATGTTATTAAATAGGTAAGTTAAGGCATATGCCCAACAAATTTGTTGTCCCTTGTAAATATCTGTTGGGAGCATGTTTGGGCCAGGGGCTTTATGTGATTTGTTTTTCCATATTACGTTTTTCTGTTGTTTTCCATTTTTCTCCCTGTACACCTTCTCCCCCTCATGGCATAAAAGTGCATGTGTGGAGGCACGAGGACGTCACGTCTCTGTGCTTCTGTGTTTCCCAGCCTCCAGCGCCTCCATTAAAGGGCAGCCAAGGAGCGGGACGACATCCCTCCCCTCCACGGGAAAGAAGAGCAGTCCATCAGACACTCCATCCTCTCCCTCCTCTGCCGACCCTCAGCAACCCAAGGTCATTCCCAACCCCAGGTCGCTGATGTGGTGCAAGGAGTGGCATCCAACTCCTCAACCTTCAGCACCACTGGGCCAGCCACTTTATGTGATTTTTGACATTCAGTCGTCAACACTACTTCTTCCAATGAACATGGAGGGGGACGTTCCTATTTCCTATGATTTCCAAGCAGAAAGGTTTATTCATTATTTTAGCATAGACAGTATTCTTAAAAATTCTATCCACACAGAGTGATGAATAGTTGCTAAGATGCTTCTGTCATCGTTTAGTCTTCCTCTTGCAAACAACTGCCTGAAAGTCTTTCAGTCATTAGCCATACCTGTTTTATTCAACTTGTTCCAAAGTGAGTTTATAGAAGCTTGTTTTTCTTCAGCTAAGACTTATACAATTTTTTTTGTTGATTCAATTGTTTAATGTTGTTCAGAGTTCTTGATTTCCCTGTTTTACTCAGTATTTCATTAACCTTCTGTTTTTATTTAAAGTATCTTGCATTAACCCTTGCATGGCTGCGGCCTGATATATCAGTCCAAAATTCGTATATGTTCTAATTCTGTCAGCAGTCTAAAGGTTAAGCCAAGTTTTTTTTCTTTGACTTTCCTGTTCTTGAATCATGGTACTTGGGCTGAGGACAATGGCTGCCTTATTCTGTGACAGCTTTCCCTCTTCATGATCCTTCAGAAATAATGACATTTTGAAAGTTAAACTTGTGAATGTTTCTACACTTTTAAATGCTATAAAAATTGGTGGTCCTTTGTGAGTTATAGTACCTGGTACCAGCAAGCTCAGGATGACGTCCAGTAATGGTCAGCATGGAGGTTCCACAACTCTCACCTGAAAAGGCAGCCCAGGTAAAATACACCTTACTGAAATTTAAAAAAATGCTTTTATGATAAAGCAGGACATTTCTAAATTAAAAGTCAGTGGCAGTACTAAAAGAAAAAAAAGACAGCTGAACTTACTGATGGAACGGAAACATATGAGGAGAGACTATCTTTCTTGAGGAGGCATTTATTCAATAGAGGTCCTCACTACATGTCACTTGGAATATTTACAGTCAACATTTTCTAAAGTAGACAACTTAGAAAATGAAAGCAGAAGGAACAATCTGCAAATAATTGGGGTTCCTGAGGGCTCAGAAGGTACTAAAGTGCTAAGCATTCCTCAAAGTTTTCTTCCAGCACTACTTAATTACGAGTGACCCTGGCAGATTGAAATTGAGTGGAAATATAGAGCCCTAGCCCCTACACAGAAAGCTGGACAAAAGTCTTGTCCCAGCATAGCTACATTCCTCAGATTTAATGTTAAAGGAAGAAATTGTGCAGGAGGGCGGATGTAGAAAAGCTCTTTTTTGATGAAAGGACCGAGTTCACATTTTTCATGACTATTCTTCAAACATTGTAGAGAAAAGAAAGCATTTTTCCAAGGTCAGTCTGCACTCCAAAAACTGGGAATTCAGTATTATATAAAATACCCAGCCATCTTAATAATACTTGAAGGGGGAGCTACCATGAATTAAGCAGTCCCTATGAAGCATGGGAATTTATTCACAGGTCTTGGCCAGAGGCTTCTCCTCACTCTTTGAGACAGCATAACTATGGGGACCACAATCTTCAAAAATCCTACCCATCCTCTACTCCCCCCCCACCCTCTGTACTCCAGCAAATGGATATGGGACATGCTTCAAATATCTCAGACCCTTATTTGCTAGAGAGCGTGACTGCATCAGTGCAACAAAACCTGTACCTACTTGTAATCCCTCTCACAAGTCCATTTCTTATGCAGAAGAAATCAAATCTGTAACTAAGCTCACAAGTAAAACACAAGGCTGGTCATCCAACCTGTGCAAGAAACCACAACCATTGTACAAAAATAAAAACAGCTGGTTCATTGATTAGCAACATTACCAACAAATACAGAGACAGGAGTAGAAGTAGGAGTAGACTAGAAGAAAAAACATCTTATTTCTCCAGGAAGAGCAGCTAATGCCGCAGTATATAGCAATTCCTCTTATGCACAACCTAACAATTTTACAGCCCTGGCTGAGGATAACTTGGCATCCTGAACTGCAAAGTATGCCTGTATTTCTTCTATCCTCAGAGCCTGTTTGATAGGATGATACCTATATCTTTAGTAGTACATGCCCCTACTGCCTATTTGTAGCACTAACTTGAGGCACCTCTTGAAGAAATGTTCAGGATACTGCCTGGGACATGTGGTTCTGATGCAAAAGGTATTGTTGGCACTGGTCTGTTCTGTATCACATTTGTAAAGCTCAAGTCTCCCAACTAACCTTTTGTTTAAACTTCAGATTTTTTTTCCCCATTCAAGGGTCAATTCCTGCATAAATCCATCCATTTACTCCATACTTGTCTGTTTAGCAACCTTTATGGTCCACGTGGCATTAAACAGGAAGCTTCATCCAGCAATGGTTACATGACATCACTTCCTCTTCCTCTTTAAGAAGTTAGAGTCTCAAGACTAAAGTATTTTTTTGCTTTTAACTTATTGCTTCTGTTGCTACTGACCAAACAATGTTGAATTATATTGTTTTTCTTTAGAAAAAAGAAAAGGTAAATTCATGTCTGATTATTTAGAATGCGACCACAAACTCACAATGCTTGGGGAAAGGGGAACTTGGCTGCCAAATTGGAAATTGCTTAAGGGTAAAAGAACCATTTTTCCTCTCCCTCTCTCGCTGTCTGTCTCTCTCGTTCTTTCTTTCTTTAGAACAAGCAAGGATGGTTTGTGCAGTCTGCTGGCACCCAGTACAAGCCAAAGTTATATACTAGTAAATCAAACGCAGTGTGGCTATATGCCATAATGACGATTATGGATCAATACTCAGTGACCAACTTTCAGGCTACTTTAATTAGTTACACTGCTCAGAAATAGAAACCTGGGGAACTGAGTTGGCTGTATTTGGCCAGTTGTCGAGCTCCGACATAGCACACCTATATGCAACAACTCAGGTTATCACTTGTAGTCATGGAAACTCAGTTTGTTCTACTGATATCTATTCAGTCCAGAGACTCCTACAAATTCTATTGCACAGCTATAACTAATTGGCTGTTCATATCAGGTTTGCAGCCCAGTCATTCTCTCTTCTCTCACATGTTCCCTTTTTGTGAGCTCAAGTTTCTGATAAATAATATGAATTAAACATAGTACTGTATCCAGGGTTATGCTGCTACAAAACCTTATAATACTTCCAGTGAACATCCCTGTGAATGATCTTATATCTCTATATCTTTCTTGTGATTCTGGTATTTGATACTTTTCTGCTATTGCAAACCTCCACATGTGATTTTGAATTCACTAAGTCATTATGCGAGAGCACAATGGAAACAGGTAGTTAAAGAGCTAAAAGTTTCACTGTGGGTTTTGTTACTCTGTGGAAAGCTTCTTAGCTCTCCTCTATTATCTTTTTTTGTCACTCTTTTTTAATACAGCCTCAATTTTATTTTTGAACTGTTCTGAAAGTTTATGGTTATTGTTTTCTATGAGTATTCTAATCTGACGTACATCCATATTTATTAGGTGCTGTCAATTTAACAAACTACCGTATTCTCTTATGCACTATATCCATATACTTATATTGTTTGCTTACTTCTAAGTGGTTTCATGCTGTTTATTGGCCCTTAGGAATCCTCTAGAAAATTAATTTAATTAACCTTATGTCCTGCAATGTTAAGGGTTGATGGATCCCTTTTAAATGACAGGCAGTACTAAATTATCTTAATAAACACCACACAGACATTGCTTTCTTGCAAGAAACTCACTTGATTCCATCTGAAGCAGAAAAGGTATAAAGGCGATGGGTAGCTCAAGTGGAATTTAACTGTTTTCCAAGCAAGGAAAGGGTTCCTTACTCATTAGACAAAGCTATACTCATTAGAAAAGGAGTGAATTTTGTGAAATCTAAGAATATTCATGACTCTGAAGGAAGACTTCAGATTCTTTGTGATACTTTTAACAGTTATAAGATAGTCTTATGTAATGCTTATGTGCCCACATCTAGACAAGCAGACTTTTATGACAAAAATCTATTTGAATTAGGAAAGCTAAAAGAATATGAAAGCTTACTTGGTGGGGACTTCAACAAGGTCATGAATCCCTTAACTGAAAGGACTTTAAACACATCTGTATTTATTATCACAAAGTCCGGTACAGCCCTGCGTAGCTCACTGTCAGATGTAGGCATTCCTGATATCTGGAGATGTGCTAATCTACATTGAAAGGACTGTTTTTATTTCTCTGCAAGGCATAATTCCTTCAGCAGAATCAATTACTTTTTCACTCCTTCAGACCTTACAAGTAATATTTCTAACATATCCTTGACTGTTTTGTTATCTGACCATGGTATGCTAAATCTTCCTTTATGTCTTGACTGTGATGAAAGAAATAGCCATAGATGGAAATTAAATTATTTCCTTTTTTTTAATTTTTTTATTTTTTTTAGTTGTTTAACCAGGAGTAGCACACTAAGCTGAAAGCTTTTTTACAGGTGCGACCTGGGAGCACAGGGAAGTTAAGTGACTTGCTCAGGGTCACACAGTATGCAAGTGGAAGCTGTGGGATTCAAAACCAGGCCTGGTCTGCTGGATATCACCAGATTTGCAGCTCTGAGCCTTAAACTACTGCGTTATACTGCCTCCCATTTCCTCACGTACCCTCAATTTAGAAATTGGCTTACTGATGAAACTAAAATATTTTTCAAAATAAATGATAACAGAGAAGTGTCCTACTGTAGTTTGTGGTAAACATTCAAAATATACATCTGAGGGGGAAACTCTTGGTTTTGCTGCAACAAGAACAAGCAGTTGTCAATGCTGGATGTTCACCACTGGTATAGAAGCCCTGGGGCACTAGATGGTGTTGTGGTGCACTGTGTGGGTTACAGTATGTATTATCAAAGTTCGGAGCCTGCATTTGTAAATTTAAATGCAGGCTCATAACTATATTATGTTTAAATATCTTTGCCCTAAATTGTCAACATTGTCTTCTTATGACCCCACCTCATGAACAAGTGCAGAGAAATTTTCAACTCCTGTCTGAAAAGTGATTTCATGCAGGGACTGTGAAATCACCTTTCAGGACACAAAAACACATTTTGGACAGGATTTGAAAAATGACAGCTATCACATTCATGAGGTGCTGTAAAGAAATGGCTATGTTGTAAATTTGGGGTAGAAATATTGAAAATTACCAAGCAAGCCTGCAGTCACAAAATTCAATGTAGGCTCATAACTTTGTTTTTTTTTTTTATTTTTTTACACCAAATTTTCAACATTGCCTTCTTATGACTCTAACTTATGAACAAGGGCACAGAAAATTTTGAACTCCTGCTTGAAAGATGATTTCATGTCGGTACTGCAAAATCACCTTTTGGGATGTAAAATACATTTTGCCCAGGATTTGAAACATAGAAACATTGAGAATGATGGCAGAAAAAGACCAGAGGTCCATTCAGTCTGCCCAAGTTCCCTATAATCCATGGAACCTGCTGTTCTTCAAAGGTACTACCCTTCCCCGTCCTCTCTCTATTCTCCTCCCTGGTCCTGTCACCCCGGTAACCACTATTCCTACATTATGTCCCGCCCTGCTTGAATCCCTCGATTGTTTTCACACCCACCACCTCAATCAACAGGCTGTTCCCAGGTTCCACCACCCTTTCTGTAAAGTAGTACTTCCTCACATTCCTACTGAACCTACCTCCTGTTAATTTCCATTCATGTCCATGTGACCGCGAATTGGTATTCAGTCTAAATAGCTCCCAGCAGTTCACTTTAATTCCTTTAAGGAACTTGAAGGTCTATCATATCTCCCTTCTCCCTTCTGGTCTCCAGTGAGTACATATTTAGTGCCTTGAGGTGCTCCCCATAGGATCTGCCCTGCTGGCCCTGAATCATGTTTGTCATTCTGCACTGTCCTGTCTCCAATCTATTCTTATCCTTTCTGAGGTGAGGACTCCGGAACTGGGGGCAGTACTCCAGGTGAGACCTCACCAGGGATCTGTAGAGGGGAAGTATTACCTCTTTTCTTCTGCTATCAGTACCCCTCTGGATACAGCCCAGCATCCTGTTAGCCTTGCTACAGACCTTGCTGCATTTGACTCAGTTATGTAAAGGAATTGCTAATGACAACTCCCAGATCTCATTCCTCATCTGTAGTGCTAAGTCTCTCTCCTCCTATCCAGCATTCTGTCTTGGTGTTCTTTTTCTCCAGGAGCATTACTTTACACTTTTTAGCATTGACTTTTAACTGCCAGATCTTTGACCACCCTTCTAGTTTTTATAGGTCTCTCTAGATTTCCTTTATTTCCTCATCACTATCCACCCTCCCATATAGTTTTGTGTCATTTGTGAAGAGTCACAACCTGCCCTGTATTCCTTCTCCAATGTTACTAAGCGGACCACTTTCATGAGGTGCCGTATAGAAATGGCTACGTTGTAAATTTGGGGTAAAAATATTACAAATTACCAAAATTTGCAGAATTCAGCATAGGCTCATAACTATTTTTACATCAAATTTTCAACATAGCCTTCTTATGACACTGCCTCATGAACCAGGGCAGAGAAAATTTCTGACTCCTGCCCAAATAGTAATTTCACACAGGGACTGCAAAATCATCTTTCACGACAGATTTGCCTAATGTCACTGCACTTGTTCATGAGGCGGGGGTCCCAAAAAAAGGCATGTTGAAAATTCGGGGCAGAAATATGCAAAAATTGCCATGTTATGCCACTAAGTTGAAAACCTCATTGAAATACATTGAACCACATACCCGTTCCATCAGTTTGCGGTCCAGCTTTGAAGAGTGAAGACATGTCTGCAGTTGACAGAGGATTACGGCGTTAGACCCTGGTGTGTAAGTAAGGGCTTGTGGGGGCTGTGGGGTGGTGGGTGCTGAGTGGAAGGGTCGGGTGAGGGGACAGTAACAGCCACAACAGACATCAATGGACATTTTTCTTTTCACAGGGTGTATCAAAAAAAAAAAAACAGCCGGCTCGGTGGTGGTGAGGGCTGAGGCGCTGGATGTCTTACCTCATGCCATGCCGGTGACCCATGTTCAGGAACGAGCATGGGTCACTGGGGGTCAGCCGGGGAGGAGAAGGATAGATGGCTGCTCTCCTTCTCTGGGGGTTAACTGCAGGCTCCTGCTGCAATGCCACCACCTAGAGGAGCCCGGGTGGAAGGCACGGTAAGGTGGAGAGCAGTAAGGGCATTGGGTGGATGTTGACAGAGGGGTGGAGCAGGAGGTATATCTCAGCGTGCCTCCTAGCTCATAGCCCCTCATTGCATGCTGACATCGGGGGAAGGAAAAACACCTCGGTCCCTCCTAGGTGATGACACCTCTCTGGGGACTCCTCCAGGCTTGTCGGGCAGACTCTGCTGTGCCAGCTCTGCACACACAGACACAGTATGTTGGTTTGGGGAGGTAAGCATGGGGAGGTCCCTCTCCATCCCTACCCAGGGGGTATACTGGGGATTTGCAGGTGTGTGTGTGGAACCAGGGTACTCTAGGGGCAGACCATGATGGGAATGGAAGTCCACAGACAGAGGATGTCTGAGAGAGTGGAGTGAGGAGGCAGATTGAGAGCATAAACATAAGGTTAAAAAAAAATAAAACAGCTGAAGGATTTCTTTATTTGTGATAATGACACTGAGGGATTGGGCACCCCCAGTATTAGTGTTATGTTTGTGGGGGTGGGTGGGTGCTGAGAGGGAGGGTTGGGTGCGTGGAATTAGAAAAATATAAGATGTGACTACACATTGGGAACAGTGCGGTACTGGACGGGGTCACTTATCAGGTGGTGACACTGGGAATTCAGCACCCCATTGTCAGTGTTATGTTTGTGGGGGTCCAGGAGGGAGGGAGGGTCGGGTGCGGAGAAAAAAAGTGAAGGAGATGTTACTGTACATTGGGAGCAGCATGGCAGTGGACTGGGGGGGTCATTTACGAGGGTTGCAACACTGGAGGATTGGGCACCCCCAGTGTCAGTGTTATGCACATATGAACATACAAAACTGCCAGAAGATACAGGCCATATGGTCTATCAAGTCTACCTAAGCGTGCAGCTAGCAATCCCTTATACTGCAGCTGCCCCTTCCCCTCCCCCAAACAGTGGCCCTCCCCATCACTTTGTCCCACCCCTTTTAAAACTGCCCACTGACTTGCAGTATGCCACCTCTTTGAGCAGCGCATTCCACATAGACACCACCCTCTCTGTGAAAAAGTGGCTACTCATTTCTCTCCTGAATCTTCCACCCCTCCAATCTTAGACCATGTGTCCCTCCCTCCTTTTAACTTAAAATCCCCTCTGTACCAGTTTTGTTAATACCCTTCATATATTTAAAAGTCTCAATCATGTCCCCCCATCCTTCCTCTCCTCCAGGGAGTACATATTAAGCTCCCTCAGCCACTCCTCATAGGGCTCATCTTCCAACCCCTGGATCATCCCTGTTGCCCTGTGCTGGACTCCCTCCAATAATCTAACATCTTTCTTTAAGTACGGGTGCCAGTACTGCATGCAGCACTCCAGGTGTAGCCTTACCAGTGACCTGTATAGATGCAAGATCACCTCCCCCCTCCTGGAGTTGATTCCTGTAGCAATACACCTCAGCATCTTATTGGTGTTATGTTTGTAGGGGGGCTGAGAGTGAGGGTTGGGTGCAGGGGACAGTCATGGGGCTGCTAGTAACATACCGATAGGCGGTTTCCTCTTATAACTGGCAGACATTCCAGGCTAACCATGATGGATCAGCCTTGCTTGCTGGGTGGTGCAGATCAAAGGGAAGAGCTGACCCATGATTGGGTCAGCTGTTTCTTTTCAAGTTTTTGCCATCCCCACCCAGTAAGCCAAAACTCCATCATGATCAACCTTCCTGATGATTGGCATGCCACTGACTCACCCCTAAAACACTGCTCTGCATTAGATGGACAGTGTCACACCCATCAAAAGGCACTACTATGCCAATACATTTGCTGTGCACACTTGCACATGGCGAACATAAAAAACTGCATTCAACTGATTTAAAACAAAAGGAAGATTTACTATCACAGCTCCAATCTACAGCTAAAGAAAATCTTATATCACACCATAACACTCTCTCCCAAATTATGAAGCTGAAGTTTGAAATCAATAAAATGTATTTTGCAAAAGCAGAATATGCCTTATTCCACACAAAGCAAAGATATTGGGAGACGGGGAAAAGGTGAGCAAGCTTCTGGCTTTTCATCTTAAAAAGCAACAAATCAGAACATCATTGCAGGAATTTGAACTCATAATGAAATGGTTACACGTAATAATAAAACATCAATGAAGCCTTTCAGAATTTCTGTTCCATTCTCTACTCGAGTAAAGGTTTGCAGGAATGCTCACTTATAAATTAATTCTTAGCCACCATTAGCCTCCCATCTTTATCTGAAAAAGATAAAGGCTTTTTGGAAAAACAGATTACTGCAGATGAAATTCTGACAATAATTATTCAGGCTCCTTCAGGGACAACTCCAGGTGCTGAAGACATACCAAGTCAACTGTATAAGTTTCTCAGCCCTATTACATACAAACATACGAAGAAGCCAGCAGAAGAAGGCCATTTGGTCTATCAAGTCTGCTCATATTGCAGGGTCCACAGCTTGTGCTATTGTCCCTGCCCTCCTTCCCCACTCCTCCCATACTCTCTATCCATGATCCTTACCTTCACCCATGCCTATCCCAACCTCACTTAAAGCTGCCCACTGTCTTCAATGAGATGACCTCTTCTGGCAGCACATTCCAAGTGTCCACCACCCTCTCTGCAATGAAGTGTTTCCTGACCTCCATTCTAGACTATTGTTAAAGAGCAACTCTCTATTATAATAAATTGCTTAAAACCCTAGATTTACACCAACTACGTTTTAACGTTATCCTTTCCCCTGCTATTGGGCTACAGAATATTGTAGATAACACAGCAGTATTTGACTGAGTCTTTCAAAATGTATCTGACTGTCCCCTGCTAACTGCACAATTGCTTTTAATGACATCATAGTCTGTTGTCATGGTGAGCACTATGATGTCATAAACTAAAGCACTGTGAGGTAAATAGGATGGAGTCAAAGGTTTTCAGATGTTTTCTACACAGAATTTTTAGATGGACTACCTATACATGCTGTAAATCTGGGAGAGGAACGTTGAAAATGAAGTAAATTGTAACGGCTGAAACATCTTATTTATGAAGGCACATACTGACGTGCAGAGTTGCTCTTTAACTTTCTTCTCGCTATCTATCAAGAAAGTTCACAAGGGGTACCCTATCTCATACAATGATGATGCCCTTATATGCCTTTTGTATAAAAAACATAAAGATCCTTTAGACTGTGAATACAATAGGCCTATGTCTTTTTTGAACTTTGATCATAAAATTCTTGCTAAGATTCTAGCAACCAGACTCCAAAACATAATTTCTGAACTAACAAGTCCCCAAAAAGTTGGCTTTATTAACAGATGGAGTTCCATGGACAGCATAAGACATCTCTTTCCAGTAATATGGGCAGCACAAAAAACTAACATGCCACCAGTAGCCTTGTACTTGGGCACTGGTAAAGCATTTAACTCTCTAAAATGGTCATATGTTAATAAATGATTGGAAAAATACAATTTTGGAAAATCCTTCTGTAAATGGGTCCAACTTATCTGTAATTCACCTACAGCAGCACTGGGTGACCAAAGTAGCAGATCAGGGAGGGGCTGTGGACATGGTCTACCTAGACTTTAGCAAGGCATTTGACACAGTCCCACACAAAAGATTAATATACAAGTTGGCCAGCCTGGGAGTGGGTCCCAAGATGACAGCCTGGGTAAAGAATTGGCTGGAGAATAGGACACAGAGAGTAATAGTAAATGGAGTACACTCTGAAGAAAGGGGGGTTACTAGTGGGGTACTGCAGGGTTCAGTATTAGGACCGGTCCTCTTCAATGTCTTTATAAGCGACATTGCAGAGGGACTGGAAGGAAAAGTATGTCTCTTTGCAAATTACACAAAGATCTGCAACAGAGTTGATGCACAAGGTGGGGTGGAAAGGATGAGAAGGGACTTGGCAAGGTTAGAGGAATGGTCAAATGTATGGCAGCTTAGATTCAATGCTAAGAAGTGCAAGGTAATGCACCTGGGAAACAAAAACCCAGGGGAAGAGTACACAATGGGAGTGAGATACTGACAACAACAAAAATGGAAAGGGACCTGGGGGTAGTCATATCAGATGACCTAAAGGTGGGCAAGCAATGTGAGAGGACAGCAAGGAGGGCTGGGGGGATACTGGGATGCATAGGGAGAGGCATCACCAGTAGAAAACAAGAAGTTATTATCCCTCTGTACAGACAGTTGGTGAGACCCCATCTGGAGTACTGCATGCAGTTCTGGAGACTCAATCTCCACAAAGACATAGACAGGATGGAAGCTGTCTGGAGGAGGGCAACTAAAATGATGCAGGGTCTGTACCAGAAGACATATGAAGAGAGACTTAAGGAACTTAATATGTACAGCCTCGAGGAAAGAAGGGAGAGGGGATACATGATAGAAACGTTCAAGTACCTCAAGGGAATCAACAAAGTCCAAGAGGGTAGCATCTTTCAAAAAAAAATGTGTGCAAGAACAAGGGGGCACAATTTGAAGATAGAGGCGGGGGGCTCAGAGGTAATTTAAGGAAGTATTTTTCACAGAGAGGTTGTGGATGCATGGAACGGCCTTCCGGAGGAGCTTGTGGAGTTAAAAACAGTGGTGGAATTCAAGCACACATGGGACAGTCATAAGGCAATTCTAGGGGTTGGGGGTATGAAGAAGTAGGCTGCTGGTTAACTAGGATCTGCAGCTTATCCATTAGGTAGGGAAATGGGCAGACTGGGTAGGCCAAGCGGTCCTTATCTGCCATCACATTCTATGTTTCTATGTTTCTATGTTTCAGTTATAATTTCTAATGATATGACATCTGAATAATTTGGCTTATACAGGGGCAGCAAACAGGGATGTCCTCTCTTCCTATTCCTTTTCTTGCTTGCAATAGACCATCTAATTAGGTGAATAATAAATTCTCCAGTTAGTCATGGTATTCCAGTGGGAGGGAAGAATAATAAAGTGTTTGCTTTTGTGGATGATCTTCTACTGACTAACTCAGCTGCATTTTTCTGTTGGTCACCTAAAAACCTTACTTAATAATTCTGGCCAGATTTCTGAGTTATCCATCAACTGGAAAACAAAAATCCAGAAGGAATAACCTTACACCCTTCTAAATTTGAAGAAGGAAGATTGTCTTCTTCCTTTAACTTTCCTTGGGCAAAATGTGGACTCCCTTATTTAGGATATACTGTACATCTTTAACTCCAGAAATAAAATAATTGAAGTAAACTTCAATCTCCTGATCTCAGACATCAGAACCTGCACGGAATGATGGGGAAATGCAGTCTTTCAATGTGGACAAAAATAAATTCAATAAAAATGATTGTGGCCCCTTGGACAACAAAACTCCTTGCCTCAGTATCAATAAATTAAGAGCTTCTTGTAATATAGGAGGCTTTGGATTCCCTTGGTGGCAAGGGTATCACTGAGCAGTCCTCCTTAAACAAGCAGTTACCTGTTTTTTGCCAAACAATTCACAAAAAGCCCCTCGTTGGCTTCACACACAAAATATTTTATCCCCTTTGGGTAAAATTTTAGACTTACTGGCCGGGATATTCAGAACAGTTGCGCCATGCACAATAGGGATGCACCTGCACAATCACTGAAATGCACCAAAATGCAATATTCAGCGGCAGCAAATGCACAGCACAAAATCCAATGTACAAGAGTGCAATGGAAATGAATGCATGCACAACTGCAGGGGGTGTAACTATGAATATGTGGTGCAGTGCGGTATTAAACAGCAGGCGATGTGCGCAACAGAGGAGCAATCGGAAGTTGCGCAATAGCAGACTTGAGCCAAAATAAAAGGGAGCAACTGAGGGGAGGAAGCTTGTGCATTAGAGAAGCCATAGTAGCAAGGAGATGGGACAAAGCAGCAGGGAGTGAGGGCAACAGAAAGCAGCACCGGAGTGGCCCAGAGGTGGACGGGGGTCACAGGGAGTGTGTGTGTTTGTCAGAAGGACTGTGCATGGGTGCCACAGAGGAGGGACAGCAGAGGGGCCCAGGCAGGTCACACTGTGAGTGGCACAGGTGGTGCAGGGCCAGCAGCACACAGCCAGGGAGACCGGGTAGAGAGCCACCCGGAGGAGGACAACAACCCTGGACATGGCCAGTGCAACCATCCAGATGGAGGAGGTCATGAGGGGTGTGAGGAGGCAGGGTGCAGGGAGGCATGGCCGTGGAAGGGCCCGTTGGCGGTATGCCCAGAACAGGCTGTACCACACCCACAGCAGCTTCAAGTTGTACAGTGACACCGAGATCATGGGCCAGTACTGCATGAACCAGGCCATTTTGAGGTGGCTCTGTGAGCTGTGCAGTGAGGAGAATCAGGCACCCACAAACCAAGACATGCCCTGTTGGTGGAGACAAAGGTCACAGCCGTCATGTGCCTGCTCGCCACGGGCACCTTCCAGAGACCAACAGGGGACACAACAGGCATAACCCAGTCAGCTGCATCATGCATCCTCACACAGTTCCTCAGTGCACTGCTGCCACATACTATGGAGTACATCCATTTCCCCAGCACACAGGCAGAGCATACAGCAAACATGTAGGAGTTCCACAGGGCAGCACGGTTGCCTGGCGTGCTCGGGGCCATTGACTGCACTCATGTCGGCATCCGCACACCACCCAGCCCAGAGAGGACAGCATACATCAACCGCAAGGGATACCCAAGTGTCAACTGCCAGGTGGTGTGCAATGCCAGGGGGCGCATAATCAATGTCTGTGTCACGCACCCTAGGGGAGCACATGATGCCTTCATCTGGTGTCAGTCTGCACTGTGCCACAGGTTCGAGAGTGGGGACATCTCCACTGGCCATCTAGTAGGTGAGTATGCAGTGCATGCCAGATGATGGGGGAAACAGGGGGTGTGTGTGTGGTGCATGAGCAGGGGTGTCATGGGATGCAGCCTGGAAGGCCGGGGGCACAGTGACACAGATCCCCATACTAATGATACCTCACAACACACAGGTGACAGTGGGTACCCACTCCGGCCCTGGCTGCTCACACCATACCGGTGGCCCTCGACCCCAGCGCAGCAACAGTACAATGAGGCAGACGCCACGACACGGAACATCATCGAGTGGGTGTTCGGGCAGCTGAAGGCTCAGTTCCGTTGCCTGAACAGGTCTGGCGGTGCCCTACAGTACAGCCCCTTAAAGGCTTGTGGGCTATTCCTGGCCTGCTGTATCCTGCACAACATGGCCACTGACAGTGGGATAGCCATTGAGGTTGAAGAGGGGAACAGCAGAGGGGACGATGGGGATGCTGGTCCAGCTGGAGGTGGGCAGCCACCCCCTGGGTGAAGGGATCCCCGGCTGGCCTGGATGGCGCAGCAGCACTGGGACACCATCGCAGAGGAGCACTATGGACCGCACAGGCAGGTGAACTTATCCACGAGCATGCACCGGGTATCCAAGCATAGCCGACAGACAGGCAGAGGCAGACACCCAGCCTGGGTCAGTGGCAGGGGTGTGTGAATGGGCGGGGACTCGGACACCATGGCGGAACACAGCAGGGCTGCACACAGCATGCACACACATGCACAGACCTCCCCATCCCCTAGCCACATGCACACCCACTCCCATACGCCCCCCCACCCACACCAGACCCAACAGAGCCACACCCAGAGGCAGGCACTGGGCATGTTTCAGACACTGAGCACCATTGCACAGTGGCGGACAGCGCTATGCTGGCATCATCATGCACACACCACAGTGGCCAGCTGCCGGGTGGGTGTGCACAGGGCCCCTGTGTATGCAGGACTGGGTACCACACCCATGCGTCGCATATGGAACACCACAGTGCACACAGGGCAGCGGCAGACAGTGGTCATGGAGGGGGTAGGTTCAGTCACACTGCACAGTAGCAGTGCCACCACAGACACGTGGGCATCCCCATCGAGGCCTGCCAGCTGGCACAGGCTGCTCAGTGGCCTCATGGGGTTGCACAGATGGTCCCCAGGGGTGACACTGCGTGAATGCGACCAGGTTTGCGCAGGTGTCTGCAGGCCACCAAACATGTCCGTACCAGGCGTGCTTGGTATGCCCACAGCTGAACCCAGTGTCGACATGGCTGGGGTCACCAGACACCAGGCCTGAGGGGTGGACACTGCACTCCGAGGGCTATGTGGCAGCTGGGCACACAACCGGTCAGCCAGTGTTGCCAGGACAGTTGTCACAGCAATGGTGTGCCTATCCATGGCTGCGGTCATGTCCACCCGCTGCCGAGCTAACTCTGCCAGGAGCAGGGCAAGGTTCCTGCTGCACCGATCCTCTGCCTGGTGCAGCTCCACATGGAGTGCATCCACCGCTACCATGAGCCAGACCTGCTGATCCACAGAGGACTGGAGAAGATGGCTGTGGTCATCCAAAGGGTTGTCCGCATGGGCACCTTGCTGACCCATTGGAGAGACCTGGCACAGCGCCCCGCGATGGTGGGCACTGCACGGCAGTGCATCCTGGGGTATTACCTCACGCGGTGCACCATTGCCACCTGCCACCACCAGCCACCCTTCAACACTGTCCAGCTGCTGCCACCACCCCTCCAGCTGCTGAGCGCTGGGCATCACCAGCGTGGCTGCATCGGCGCCACCTACATCACTGCTGCGGCCGCACACCAGTGCTGCCCCACTGGATGCCGTGGACATGACGGGCACAGCAGCCAGTGGGCAGGCAACCATGCCAGCACTGCCTGCACAGCCGCCCTGGCGGTTGCCTGTCGAGGGTGCCCCCCGTGACACACCAGCATCACTGTCCGGGATGTACGTCATGTCATCATTGGTGCTGGAGTCAGCCCCAGTCTGTGTCTTGGCACACAGGACACTGTCCCTGGCATCATGCTAGAACACAGCCAGGGCCTCGTCTGCACCCGTGCAACAAGCATCAGCCCGGACAGCCGTGCAGGGCTGTTGGATGTCGGACCCTCAGACACCGGTGGAGGTGGATGGGCGCTCCACCTGTTCCAGGGCCATACCCTCAGTGGACACACCCACCCCCACTGCTCCATGCAGACGCTCAGAGCTGAAAGAGAACACAGTACCATTAGTGGTGCTGACCGGAGCCCCTATTTAACCCCTGCCACCTCACACCGCCACCACCCCGTTCCTACCATGCAGTGATGGGCTGCCGCCCATCTGGAAGCCTCCACCAGTCACACCCTCAATGGCACAGCACCGCATGCTGCTGGCCACCTGCTCCTCCCGCGGCATCAGGCATGGCACAACCTGCTGTCCCCCACCTGTGGCAGAATGCGCCACCCAGACGGTAGCCACCTTCTCCTAGGTCCTCCTCCTGTCAGTGCCAACCTTCTTCTTGCATTCCTGCACAGAACGCTGGTGGCTGCCCTGCTGGTTGACTGCAAGTGCCACCTTCTCCCATGCTGTCGCCAGGGCATGTGGTGTGCCCCTCTGTCCACTCAGGAGTGGCTCCTTGTCCAAGTATGCCTCGAATAGGACATCTGACCCCACCCTGGTGAAGTTCAGCCTTTGCTTATGCACCCTCTCCTGCTCCTCATTCTCCTCACGTTTGGACATGCCTGTACCTGTGGAGATGGACAGGTGTTTACATGGACTGTTCAGTGCCACACCGCCCACGTAGCCCACTGTCCCGATGACCTCACAGCATGATGCTTACCTTCAAAGGCTGCAATACTGATCCATGGCCTGTGCAGTTCCATGGCACCTCTATAGTGCAACACATGCAAATGAGGTCATGCACAACTGTAATGGGATGCAAATGCAGCGGGTGTGCCGTGGAATGGCTCATGAGCTGATTTGCATAGCTTGGCTGAATAATGCATGGCTGCACCTTGCCCAATGGGGTTGTGCATGCTCAAGTCAGGGCACAATACTGTGACGTGTGCAGTCGGCCCCACAGCATGCATGCGTGTGCTGCTGACAAGTGGCGCAGCATACGCACATTGCGCAGGAGGCAGCACAGCACCTGGCCACTATCGTTCCTGTGACGCTCATGCACTGTATGACCTACGGGGCACATGTGCTATAGTGCAGCTGGCACAGTGCCATCATGCCCTTATTGCACCACTGCACCGTGGTTCCCATCATGCCTCTGCACAGTAGGCCATTGCACAGCGTTGGTGACATGCCCCTACCATGCACCACACGAAGGGCCCCCAATAGTGCAGTGGTGCTCTGTGTGCGGCCTGACCTTTGACCCCATGGATGACCTCTGCCCTCTAGGTGCTCTACAGCCACATGGCTGCTACCCTATTGTGATGCTCAGTGCCTGCAAAATTGTGAATGGCAGCGCAGCATCGCACTAGCTACGCACGTGGTCCACATGCACTACTGGCTGCCATTTTGATGTCTGGTTAGCGAGGGACATGCCGCGCACCAGGGAATGCCATGCTCCAATATGGGGTTACCTGGAGCTCACCAACCTCGTGGCCTTTTTTCAGCCACACACTGGGGCTCTGTTTGGCCAGGTGCCCCTCCAGAGGCCATGGACGGACGTGTGGCAGGAGGTTGCGGATGGCTTAGAGGAGGCAACTGGCAGCTAGCGCATGGTGGAACAGTGTCACCACCACTGTGGTGACCTGCAGTGGCAGGACCCAGACAGGCTGAGGCACCTGCAGGTGCGGGTATGGAGGGGTGCAGTGCCACGGCCAGGTAGATGCACATTGACCTTCACCAGTCTCATCCAACAGTCCTTGGGGCACAATGGTCGCCATGCCCCACATCATGAGGGTGGATCAGCATGTGTGTTGGTGGCTATGGGGGTGCACCGTGACAGCCCTGCACCACTGCAACCCGGACACACTGTGTGGCACGTCACACAGGCTGGGGTGTGGGGGGCCTATGTTTCAGACAGGTACTGATGTGTGTCTCTCCATGTTTCCCTCCTAGGCCCTGAAGACAGGCGGAGAGCACAGCTGGCAGCAGCTGGCCAGGGGCAGGACCACGCAGGGGGAGAGGGGCACTGGCCAGCCAAAACAGGTGGTGCTGTGGGGCAGCAATGCCAAGGTGACCAGGATGCAGGTGAGTACTGTTTTCCCCTATACATATGTGCATGGTGACTTGCAGGGGTGGAGGGTGTGGCATGGCCCCTCTGCGCATGGCCCCTCTGGCTGTGCACCACCCACGGTGTCCTCTGCACCATCCTGTAGCCTTGCACATGTGGGCGGATGTTGTGGGTGGGCTGTGGGTGCACTCAGTGCTTGGCTGTGCCACTGCCATCACACTGCATTGCCATGACGCTGGATGGCCAGGGCGGTGGTGTGCGGTGCATGAGTGGTGATGGTGGGAAGTGGCTTGCATGGCTGTGGTTACATGGGTTGGTGGCTCATGTGGGCACACCCACTGTGGGTGGTTGCATGCCATCCCCGGGGCACCAGTCACTTACGCACGCCGTGCACGTTAGGTGGGCTGCATTATCCTGGCCAGGCACTCATACTGTTTCCGCTCCCTTGTCCTAGGTGGCCATCATTGGGAGGCAGTGGAGAGGACCCTCCAGGAGCTCCTGCAGGTGGTGAGGGCCACACTTGAACTGTTGCACAACACGACCACAGATCCGGAGGAGGCACCACAGGCGCCGGAGGGCAGTGGAGGAGGACCGGGGCCACCATTAGGGCCTGATGGCCCGCATCTTTGCTCCTCCCCACCTGGACTGTTCCCCACACACCCTTGATCCCTACCATTGCCTTTTCCCATGTCCCCTCTCCCTTTTTCCTACCCCCTTGCAGCATCCTACCCATACCCCTCCCCTGATGTACATATATGTAAATAGGTTTTGTTCCCTTGTTGTTGTACTAATACATATATTTCTATTTACATCCATGTCTGTCTCTGATTTGCAGCTGGTGCATGGAGCATTGCTGCAGTGGTTCATGGCAGCTGTGTGGTGGGGCTGGGGTGGGCATGGGTGTGCCTGGTGGTGCTCCTCCACAGGTGTGGGTGGGGGCCATGGGCTATCTATACAGGGCATGTGTGGTGTGCCCTGTTTGCCTGTGTGATGCTGGCTGTGGTGCATGTGGCATTTCCAGGGCCCCCTGTCGGTGTGGTCACTGCCTGTGTGGCTTTGGCCATTGCCACTGCCCCACCTGCATGCGCCACTGGGGTCCGCGTGGTCATGTGGCTATCACTGCCACATACTCATCTGCCAGCATGCCTTCAGGGGCAGGCCATACCTGTAACCTTGCTGACATGGCACCCTTGCAGCTAGCACTCTGACCCCATGCCTATCAGCCTGTCATCCCTGTTGCCCCTGTTGGCAGTGCCACTGGATGCCCCCTTCATTCTGTCCATGTGGACTGGTGTGGTGCCTGTGGGCCAGTGGCTGTCACATGGGGACCTGCTGTATGTGGGTGGTGGACAGGTGACTGTGGGATGACCCAGGCCCATGCACCTGCCATCAGTGTGTGCAGGCTCATGGGGTGCCTGCTACATGGCAGACTTCATGGCTGCCTGGTGGCAGGTGGCCTGCAGGTTACACAGCACCATGGGATTCACACTGGCAGTGCCTATCTCACAGCTTTGATGGGATGCTTGCCAGGGTACCCATGGGACTGGGTCAGGGGGCCTTTGGGTGTGCCCTGTGTTGCTTCCTGTTTGATGCATGCCTCTGTGCCCCACAGGAGGGTGCTGTGTTGCCTGGTGGGATCAGTGCTGTGGCAGGGTTTGGTGCATGGGTGTGGGCCCTTGCTCTGCTCCTGTGTTCAGGGGCCTTCCTACATGTGGTGCCATCCATGGTGGACCTGGTCACATGCGGGTTCCCTCGGGTACTGGTGCTGGGTCACCCACCTTGCTGTGTCTCCACTGGGGACATGGTGGAGGGCCTTGTATGGGTTGTGGTTGTGTTGGTGGACGGTCCCACCGCCTGCATTGGGTGGTCACAGTGGTGATGTGGTGGGTGTGCACGGCACTCCGAGGTGACTGGATGCATAGGCATGGGGGTAGCGGACTGCCTTCATTGCCATGCACTGTTTGGTTATGCATCTAGGCTAGGTGTCTCAGACACACTGTCCTGGGGGGGCATTGTTGGGATGGGGATGTGGCATGGGTGGGGCTTGGCCATCATTGCGTCCTGGTCCCTGTTGGCTGGCGGATGGTCCAGGGGTGCCGTGCCCAGCAGCTGGGATCTACTGGTGTGCATCTGCTGGTGGTTCGAGGGTCAATGGCCCTTTTTGCACCTGTCTGGCTGTGCTGCTCATGGGGTACTGGGTCCACCTCTAGGGGCCTTGCCCTGGTCGGATGTGGGGGGGCTGGGGATGTCTGTCCTGGTGCATGCTAATCTGCACCTTGCGCACCCCTGGTTGCAGCTCAGCTGATTCCTGGCCTTGTCCCTGTGCATCCCTAGGGGCACTATTGCACATCATCCCTGCCCCAATGCGCATTCCTCATTGCGCTATGGTGCATTGAGGGTGGTATTCAGCCGCATTGCACAGGCACACCTTGTCCTGTGCATGGTTTGAATATCATGCCTGTTGCATCATGGCACACTGGGTTTATGCCTGCTCCTCTATTGCGCATTGTTCTGGCGCAGTCTGAATATCCCAGCCCCTATTTTTATCACTATCTATTTCTTTAAAATCCCATCCCACCACTCCAAACATTGTTAAATTATGTAAAACATTTATGAAAACACTTTTACCTTAATTCTCTACCAATATTACACATTCCTTTATGGAACAATCCAAGTATAACTTTTCAAAACAAACCCCCCAAAAATGTGTGTTGGGGGAAAAATGGATTTTTGGAGGCTATCAGACCTAAATAACTTAACTGATAATGCTCTCTACTCATTTCAGGATCTTTAAGAAAATTTGAAGATCCACAAATATCAGTTCTGGCAATATTGGCAAATAAGGAATACTCTGCAGACAGCATGAATTCTATCCAGTTCAGGAGAGCGTGCAATGCTCTAACCGTGATGGCTGTGTTGACGAGTGCTCAGCTACATCCAGTTTTTATTTATTATTTATTGCGGTTCTATTTTCATAAAAATGATCGGATAAAGTCTCAGAAGTATAACTCGAGTATCACTGTAAAAAATTACTTACGTTTTTAAGCTGTCATGGTCACTACAATAAAAATTTACCTCACTGAAGTTGGATCACCCAGCAACACAGAATAAATGGTCAGAAAATGTCTGGGCCGACTGGTAAGTCAGCGAACTTCAAACGACCTCCCAAAATAGATTTAAGTGACTCATCACTAATTACCAATGCTGAAGAACCAGCTAGTAAAGGGGGCATAGCAGAATTAAAACAACTTTTCTCCAGCTTTTCCTTAGAGATTAACAAAATAAAAAGGGCATCAGAAAAAATGGAGCAACAAAATGCTTTTTTATCAGACAGAGTTGAACTCTCGGATGCTCACATGAACAAACTTTCTAAAACAGTCCAGGATCCTCATGATCTGGCAGCCAGCCAAACTAAACAGATTGACTTTTTAATGAACAAAAGAGACGACCTAGAGAATGGAGGTCGTAGAAACAATTTGCGAATTCTGGGAGTACCTGAAGGGTGGGAAGGGAACAATTTAATTCAGTTTTGGCAAAAGCTTCTACCAGATATATTAGAATTCAGATGGCCATTTCCACTAGAAGTTGAAAGAGCTCACAGATCAATCAGACTAAGGCAGGGAAATAAAAATAGACCAAGACCAATTGTGGCTTATTTCTTAAGATTCTCAATTAAAGAACAAATCCTGAGATTGGCCAGGGGGAAAAAAAAACCTGCAGTGTGATGGGGAGAAAATAATTATATTCCAGGATTTCTCTGGGGCAGTAGTGGAAAAATGAAAGGGATTCTTCAAAGATAAACAAGAATTGCAAAAGCTGCACAGACAGTATAATTTTAAATATCCAGCAACCTTAATTGTAAAGGAAACAAGGGGTAGTACAATGATATGTAACTCTCTGGATGATGTTTGGGATTATTTGCAGTTAACTTTTGGGGTTAAAGGGAAGAAAGGCTTTTTTACCCCTCAGAAAGAAACAGAACAGTACTTTTCAATAGAGCGCGTGAACCAGTTATGGATGTTCAAGCCGGTCAGTGCCCATGAGCTGCCCCCAACAACACAGCTCATGAAGGACATGCTCTCAGCTCTAATGTTGAACATTCCATAGTAAAGCCCCGTAAAGCTACCCCATCATTGTAGTCCTCTGTGATTAAGAATTCTGACCTACAAGATGAAGGTTTGACCATCTCTAGGAAGTCTAGGAGCCCACAAAGTGTTGCAAACTGATCAAGGCAAATTCTGGCATTGGAAAAAAAGAACTAAAAAAAAAAGAGGAACCGGAGTAAGGAAAATGTGCCTTCTTCATTGCGTCCTCCTACCTATTGTTCCATTGTACAGGAAGTGCTTTCCAAGCCTCCCTCCCCTGATCTTCCTACAGATTCTGAACTTGTGGCTGCAATGGAGATTTCAATTACGCAGGAAGTGGAGGAGGTTTTTACAGGTACAGATAATGCTGAACAGGTCAGAGGTCACGTGGGTTTATCGTGAACAGAGTGTCTGATGTGCCTTCTTTGTCTGTCTTTCTGATCTCCCTAGTACCGGTTTATCTCGGTGGATTAAAGGAAGTATGGTACTGTTGAATTTATGAATCTCTTACTGCCTGCTAGTGGATTTGTGACATCACACTTCAGCATAATAGTGTGCTGATTCTAGTCCAACAAAGATAAGATTGCTGGATCCAGAATTTGATAAATAAAAAAACTCTTCAACATTGTACCGTCAAAATAATATTTGGTTAACTTCTGGATCTATTATAGTTATTAAAGTTCTAAGGTTTTAAGCTAAAAGTGGGAAAAAATTTATTTGTGGTTACCCCTTTTTCTTTCTTTTTCTCTCAGAAACTTTTTACCTAACCTCATGGTTACCCAGGCCTTGAAAACTTGAGAGAAAGGAGTTTTTGCAATTGGGTGTGGTCTGAACTCTCATCTATACGAAGACAGCTAATTAAAGAAAGGGTCCGGGTTCCTGTGTTTCCAGAGACAGTCTGTGGTCAGGGCTGCAATGGCTTAATTGGAATTAGATTGTTTTCTCACTGAGGTCGCTAATAAAGTTCTGCTAGGTGAGAGAAGAAAAGCTATGGTTGTTTAAGAAAAAAGGGAAAATGGTCCTTAAGGGTTCTTTGTGGGCTCACACTAGAGATGGATACTGATTATAAGTCCCACATAATAATTCAGAAGGCTAAAGAGTGTTTGCAGGATTTGTGGCATAGCAGACTTTTTAAGCATACACTATGTTCTGGCCTTATTAAATTACTCTTAAGTGAGTGAATTTGCTTTCACTTCAGTGAATTGAAGGAGAGATAGGTCAGTGGGAACCAAGGAGTTGCTTCCTTTCTGGCTAATCTCTGATAAATACTGAATTTAATAGGAGGCCTGGCGATTTTATCTGAGTGTGTGAGGAATGTCAGTGAATCTTATTAGTGTGGGGAAACATAGAAACCCTTTGTTTTAATATTGCTCTAGCTTACACTGTCTATTGTTTTTCTTTTTACTTCTCTCATCAAAGCTAATGTGCAAATGGGACTGCTCAGAGTGTACACATCATGATGGCTATAAGAGTCTTTAGGGCTTTAAAGCTTCGGAATTTGCTGGTTAAAAGGGACCAAATCTATTTCATTACTAAAAAATATTTTTAGTCTTTGCAAGAGAGATTCAGACCCTCTCATACCTTTAAATAAATCATTATGAGTATTGAGGAACTATTTTATTAGACAGTATTAATTTTATAATTTTAGGCCTGAGACATACCAATCATTTTCTTTATTATTTTTAATAATTACTTAGTTTACAGAATCAGTAGACCATGTATGTTTTTACTTGTTCTGGACTGAAGTCAATAACTCATTTACTCAGACTTTGTAGGTGTAAACAGCTGCACTGCATTGGACTCTCAGTCCTGCAGCACAGGGGAAAAAGGGTTTTTATATTTATATATATCTGTCTAGGTACATAACTTACCTAAGTCTAACTTCGGCTCAGCAAGTTAAATTTAATTGTAAGTTTGAAGAGTTCTAATTTGATAGCTTTGTTTACTTCACATTTTGATTGTTGCTGTATCAGTATAACGTTCCAGATAATCTCATAAGTAGTAATATTTTTTAGTCATTTTACTAATATTGATATTTTAGTAAATAGCTTATAGTATAATTGAGTGCTTAACTTTTATTATAGCATAAAAATAAGTATTTCTGTTTCTAAGGATAAATATATTGTACATTGTACTTGATGCTAATGGTCACAATCTACTGTTATATAAAATATATAAATTAGCTTAACCTTACAAGAATTTGTCTTTTCTGATTTTTGGTATAAGCTCAAACTCAGTGAAACATATCCTGTTTTAAGAGTGTTGTGCAATTCAACAATAAAAATTAACAATAATCAACCATTGATATTTATTCCTGGAATGTGAAGGGCTTTAATTCACCTATAAAATGGAAAAAAGTTTTAACATATTTGAAGAGGGAAAAATCAGATATAGCTTTTCTACATGAGACACATTTGATTCCAAGTGAAGCAGAAAAACTTTGAAGAGATTGGGTAGGAGTGGTAGAGCATAATAGTTTTAATTCAGAACAAAGGAGTATTGCTATATTAATCAAAAAGGGTACAAACTTCATAAAGCATTCTCAGACGGTTGATGAGGAAGGGCATTTTCAAATGCTGCTGGGTTCTCTAAACGGACCCAAGATAGCTTTATGTAATATTTATTCTCCAAGTGAAAAACAACTTGACTTTTTCAGTAAAATAACAATATAGTCAAATAACTCTAGTGGGTATGAAATCATTTTGGCAGGAGACTTCAGTGAAGTAGTGGACCCACTTCTAGATAAAAATTCACTTAGGGGAAGCCTATATAGATCCAAGGCTTGAGATGCGTTAATCAAACTTCTTGAAGAAAATGGCCTAACAGACTCATGGAGCATAATGCATCCTCAAGGTAGAGATTATTCATTTTATTTGGCTAGACATCATACACGTAGTAGAATAGATTACATCTTTCTTTCCAAAAACCTCTTAGAAAACTTGCTAGACACTTGCATTGATAGTATACACTTATCAGACCACACTTTAATTAAGGCATCCCTTATAGTTCAGGCTGAGTATAGTAAGACATTTAGATGGAAATTCAATAATTCATTGATCAAAGATAAAGAATTTGTGAAATAGCTTCACGATAAGACCACAGAATTTTTCAGCATAAATGATATGGGAGATGTCTCTAATGAGTGCCTTTGGGATGCATTTAAAGCATACATCAGAGGAAGGATTATAAGCTACGTCAGCCATAAAAAAAAAGTAGGGCCAAAAAGTTGATTGCGTTAGAAGTGAAACTGAAACATCTAGAAGTCAGCTATAAACAGAATCTTAAAATTAAACAGAATTTGTTACATGAACTAACCTTAACTAAATTTGAAATTAATCAAATACATACTAATAGGGCAAAATATGCATTGTATAGAACAAAACAAAACAAAAATATTGGGAGTTGGGAGAAAAAGCTGGTAGGCTATTGGCATTTAGATTAAAGAAAATGCAACAGCAGAATTTAATTCAGGGTATTAAAAACAAAACAAAAGTAGTAGTATTTACAAATAAAGAAATAAACAAAACCCTAGTGGCTTACTTTCAAGAAATATATTCCTCTCCTAAAGTTGACACAGTAACTCAGGTGCAAGATGTTTTACAGAAGTTGAAGTTACCTAAAATCGGTATAGAGGAGAACCTAAAACCGTCAGGGATAATCACTTTACAAGAAGTATTAGAAGTGATAAATGCCCTACCAAACAATAAAACTCTGGGTCCTGATGGCTTTTCAGCTGAATTATTTAGTTTTAAACTGAAACGTATCTAAGTATTTACATAAGGCTCTTATAGATGCTCATGAGATGAAACAGTAACCACCCTCTATGAACGGAGCTTTAATTTCTGTAATAGCCAAGAAAGGAAAAGATACTCTTGAATGTGACAGTTATAGGCCAGTTTCACTTCTTAATATGAATTACAAAATTCTAGCCAGAATCTTGGCAAATAGACTTCAAACATTGCCCTCACTTATAGGAAGAGAACAAGTAGGGTTCATTACAGGAAGATCTGGGGCTGACAACCTTAGAAGGTTATACTCTGCTATTTGGTCATCCCATTGGGGTTAATTGCCAGCATTAGCAATTTCTTTAGATATGTATAAGGTGTTTGATTCTTTAGCATGGCCATACTGTACCTAAAAGCATTACTAACTTCTTTTGTTTTTTGTGAGGCATTCACTACCTAGACCTCACTGATCTATGATAAGCCAACAGCTGCACTAATTACAAATGGATTAATTTCTACTCATTTTCCTATGCATAGAGACACAAGGCAAGGGTGCCCACTCTCTCTCTCTCTCTCTTATTGTTTGTCCTGGCCATTGAGCCACTTATAAGAATGATACAAAGGGGTAATTCTGTACAAGGAGTACTAGCAGAAAAAGTAGAAAATAAAGTGTTTGCTTTTTCAGATGATTTGCTGATTACAGTCACAAATCCAAGGAAATCTGTAAAATCACTTAAATCAATATTAGAACAATTTGGGGAGTTCTCTGGCCTAGTATTAAACTGGGGTAAAACTCAAATAATGCCTCTGTATTATCTAAGCTCAGTCGCAGCAGGAGGTAGCTTTGGGTTTGTTTAAAGATTCCATTTGATATCTTTGATTTGAAATTTTTAACAACTTGTTAAAACTTCTGAAAAAAAAACCTTAATCCTATTCTAAAGGCCTCACATTTGGACCTTTTTAAATGGGACAAATTAATCTGTCCATTTGTGGAAAATCTCAAGCTATTAAAATGATTCTAGCACCTAAGATCTTTTTTGTTCTCCAAAATACTCCGACAGCACTGCCTCAAAAAATAGAAAAAAAACTAGGCACTATGATTAGAAACTTCTTATGCGGACCTAAACCAGCAAGACTGTCCCTAAATAAAATACTGCAAAAACCATCAAAGGGTGGTTTCGCTCTACCTTGGTGGAAAAATACAGTGAGGCATTCTTACTTAAACAAGCTCTACTACACCTAAACAATTATAGAAAGGTTGACACACCTGTGGTTAGAAATAGAATCAGTACTCATGAATAACAATGGTCTGACTGATTTATTAGTTCTCTCAACTCCCGTTCATTTAAAAGATCACTGGTGTATTATAAACTCAGTTAAAGTATTAAAAGACACAATATGGAATCTAAAAATTAATAATCCTTTGGGATCTATTCAACCACTCTGGAATAATCCAAATATCTGTTATGATAAAATCCCACTGAAAGCTCTGGGATGGGAAAACCTTGGGATAACTCGCCTATCAGACATTATTGACCCCAATATTAAGATACCACTATCTTTTGAAACTCTTAGGGAGAAATATAAACTACAGAGATTTGATTTTTTGTGTCTATCTTCAACTCAGAAATGCACTAAATAATGATCCTCTGAAGGAGGCAGCAGCAAGGGAAATATATATAACATGGGCTCAAATAATGAAACTGGCTGGTCTAAAAAAGGGTGCTGGGTGGATCTATCAACTTCTTGTTGATAATGGCACAATAACAACTCTTCCAGCTAAGTCCAAATTGGAAGATGAGTTAGACATGAACATTTCAGAAGAAGATTGGGACTCAGTCTGGACGCATGACATCAAATCAAGTAGGGAGATTCAAGGTAAACTATTACGATTTAAAATACTGCATTATTATTACACACCTAAAAGATTGGAAACTATGGGTTATTCAAACAATGATCGATGTTGGAGGTGTCAAGGACAGTATGCAAATCTCTTACACATTTTATGGGAATGCCCGTCTTTAACCCTATTCTGGAAAGAAATAATTAGACACTGTTCTACTATAATTAACATAAATGTTCTTCACCTTACCTCCTTTGTTATCTTAGAGATTGTTCCACTGGATTTTAAGATACCCAAGCAACAGCTATACTGGTTACTTGCAGCATTTTTAGGCGCTAAACACCTAATTCTTAGGAACTGGGGAACTATTCAGGTACCTACTGTACCTTATTTGAATGGTATTATTTTATGACTTCTGTAGTGAATAATGAAAGAACAAGTTATTTATTATCAGATCTATTTGAAACTTTTGCACACATTTGGAGTGCATTATTAAATGCTGATTTATTAATGCACACTGCATAAAAAGATTAGTAAATGTAAATACTGAATTGTTAGAGGAGTCTTAAAGGCTACAAATGCATTATATCAATTGTTAATGCTTAGTATAATTTTCAATGTATATAACTGTATATATAATTGCAAAAATTGGATATATTGCACATTAGTATTTTAAGCTTGCAATGTCTATATTCTGGTTCACAATTGTTAAAAAAAAAGGAAAACATCAATAAAATATTTTATGGAAAAAAAAATTTCTATCCAGTTCCTCCCTACAGTAACAGTCGGACTGGGACCAGATTATCGGGATAGGCCACTTATGGAAAGGTGCTAGCCTTCTTTATAAAATTATTTTAGGTGAAGATGTCAACCTCATTCTTACTGCAAAACAAAAATGGGAAAAGGAACTGGGCAAACAACTTGATATTAAGTCCTGGGGAAAGTTATCATTGCAGCAAAAAGGGCCAGGGCAGACATGTTCAATTTAAAACCCTATACCATTTTCATTTCTCACCAATGAAACTTAAAAAATGGGATGCAGATACTATGATGCTTGTTGGAAATGTGGGAAGGACAAGTGAGAATAGGGTCTACCCTTTCTGCTAAACTGCTTGTCTGCTCTAGAGTACCTCTAGGACTGATACTGGGACCCCTTATATTTAGCACCTTTCTCAATAATCTTCCAGCATCCTGTTCTGAACCAGTACTCCTCTACATGGATGATGCAGTCCTTTTCTCAAAGACTGCTGACCCTACCCTCCTTCAGGCTCAACTTTAGAAAAGTTTTACTGAAGCTGAGTCCTGGTTCACCTCTCATACGTTGGCATTTAATTGCAAAAAAAACAAAGGTCATGCTCTCCCATGGTACCCACAGCAAGCACAAAGCCAAACAATTGGTGATTAAAAACAGCGCGGGTATAGTCCTTCATCAGACTCAATCTTTTAAATACCTAGGAGTTACTCTGGATAGTATGCTCTCCTACTTCAACCATGTTGAGAATGTTGCCAAGGTAGTTAACATTCGCCTAGACCTTCTACACAGGCATAAATATTGCCTTACTACCAAAGCCCTCAGATTGGCTATCTAAAGTTCAATTGTGTCTATTATTGACTATGGTTTGTTCATTCATGGTTCCACCACAGACACAACCCTACATCGGCTCACCACAGCTCTGAATAAAGCATGCCGTCTACTAACTGGTGCAGCATATCATACTCACACTTGTGACCTTTACGGACAAAGAAACTGACTTCAACTCCAGGCTCGCACTGAATATCAATCCTACCTTCTGACTAAGAAGGCAGATCTTGGTCTCCTACCACCAGGTTCCCTTCAGTTTTTCAGTCCCTTCTGGGGCACTCGTAACACATGAAGTTCTGTGAGCCAAACTTTTACTGTCCCTCACTGTCGAACCTCGCTCTGACAGCAATCCATTGCAGTTAGAACTGCTAATTTATTTAATTCCCTTCCTCCTGAGATTGTGACGACTGCAACCTTGGGACCATTTTAGCGGAAGCTTCATCAATTCCTAGTTTCCAGAGCATCTTGTGACTGCTATACCTAATCTTTGCTGACAGCTAAATGCACTGGGACCTCCCTCTTTTACCATTCACCTCTGTATAGCCCTACCCTGTTGCTGCGCTATTCCACATACAGCACTTCCTTCCTTCATCCCTTTCCAATCCCCATTCCTGCCCTCTTTTCATCCTACCTCATCCCCCTTCCTTTACCCCTCCACTCCAACTTCCCTGCCCTCCTCTGTTTCCTCACCTTGTTCACTTCCTCTAGCCCCCTGCCCCCCTGTCGGTCTTTCCTGCATACGCTTCATTGTGACATCTCCCTGCTTGCTCTTATTTTGCTCCTTCCACCCCCCAATTCACCCCCTGTCCTCTCCTTGTAATCCCTTTCACCCCTCTTCAGACAAGGCCACTGGCTGTACTTGACACAATATTTATCTTGCTATATTATTCTTTTGTTTACATAATTACTTTCCTCATGTTGTACTACTTACTGAAACTATTGTAATTTGTTATTCTTGTGACTTGATGTGGAACCTCTGTAAAAGAGCCCTTGGCTTGAAGGTCTTTCTGATTTGTTAAATAAATAAAATTAAAAAAAAATAAAGCAGATTTAAGCCATTTATTCTGGTTTTGCCCACAGATTTTAGACACCTGGAAATATTTTTGTTTGATAATTCAGGGTGTGTTAAAATATTCATTCCCTGTAATCCACAAACTTTCATTCTAGGGGACTTATTCTCCATTTATATGTTTGATGAGCCCCAGCAAGTCTGGCTTTTAGGTGCCTTTCTAACATGCAAAAGACTCAGCCTAAAGAACTGGTAAATCTTGAAATACCCAACCATCACCGGATGGATAGACAGGATGGGGACAATAGCCAGCCATGACAGAATACATTATAATTTATTTATTTATTGAAAACTTTCACCATGGAGGGCACATTGAACAACAAGTTGCTCGTCCCATGGTACGTCTTGGGGGAAGGGTAACAGGGGGAATAACGTTCATACATCAACAATATTACAATCAGCTGAGATAACACATTTAAAACATTTTGGACAATTCAGCAAGATAATACTGAAGGCAAATCAGACTTACCATATTTTTAGCAATTAGGCAACCTTTTTGGACTTTAAAGGACATTAACTTTCTATTTTGCGCCTTCTCTCTCCACAACCATCCTTTTATCTGATTATACCAATTTCTAAGTCAGATTGTTATTTCTAGTAATTTATGATATACTTTACCACTTTTCAGATGAGTTCTTTTGTTGTTGCATATCTGCTTATTGTGTTGATACATTATTAGATTTTATTTGAAAATTCATAAAAATTACATTGAAAAAATACCTTCTTGTTCTTTCCATATAAATTATTTCCTTAATTATGTCATTAATTTTATAAAGATAAGTTATTATAACTGGTACTTCATCTGTTTCAAAGATATTTTGCTTTAATATTTCTACAGCTTCATTTTCCATGAAAGAAGTCTTCCTTTATCCTAGATGTTAGATTCAATTGAATAGACTTTTTTATTTCTACTTTCAAGTGGGTCCCTGTTTTCTTCTACTATTGTACAATTTAGCTGAAAGTTAGTTTTGAGAATTAATGGTAAATAGTTTCTGTCAGACCTTTCTACGGTGTTAATTTTTTGCAAATATGGTAAAAAGCTTACACTAGGTCAAACAAGATCAATAGCGAAAAACCCCGTTTCCTATATATGTGAAATTCCCAGGAATATCTCCTTCTAATCTTCCAGTAAGTATGAACAATGTATGTGATGGCATTGTCTGCATTAATTTAGGCCCATCATTTGAGATTTTCTTATCTCTCATAATTCTATTTGGAAACTGTGACAAGTGCTAGTTCCTTCTCGTATATCTTCTACTTCAAGTTTATCTTCCAAACGTATTCAGATAGAGGAGAGTAAGTTATTACCTATGGTCTAAGGGTTATCAAAGGATCAGTATGGAGATGAGAAAAAGCATGGAGGTAGTGAGTTGTGGGGACTGTGGGATACTCTTCTCCAGGGTTACACTCTGGAGGAGGGGCGGCTGCCCTATCTGCAGGACCTTTGTGGAGTTCCATGCTCAGCTGGTAACAGCAAGAGATGTGATATCTCAGCTGTGACACCAGCTCACTGCCCCCACTCCCCCTGTGGCCCACTGGCCCAGAGGGCTGGAGAGTGGGGGGGGAGAGAGGGAAGTGGCAGGGGCAGCCACAAGGGATTTGATCAATCTCACACTGTCCAGATAACAAATTGCTTTGCACCCCTGGAGGAGGGTCAGGTATCTACTCTGTCAGGGGGACTCTGAGTCAGTCAGTCAGGGGGAAATGGGCAGGATGACTTCATTGGAGAGCAAAAGGAAGTCATCAAGGAGAGTCTAAGTGATTGAGTAATCAGTGATTAGTGGGGTAGATAAGGTGGTTGGCAGGGGCAGGAAGGGGAGTGAAATAGTCAGAAGCTTTTCTGGTATGTGAGTGATCTGGGATACGGATAGGGAAAGGCGGATGGTAGAGAAGGAGGAGGGGAAGCTGGGGTGCTGGTACACATGGGTACCAATGATCTATTGAACCAGCCTGTGAAGGAAGTGAAGTGAAACTTTAACAGACTAGGGGACAGATTGAAGGTGCACTTGACTTCAATGGTCTTTTCTGAGGGCCTCTCTGTGTGGAATAGGGAGGATTGGAATGCTAAAGTAAGGAAAGAAGAGACAGAGGAGTTTAATGGATGGATGAAGGGATTGTATCATGAAGAGGGGTACCACTTTGTAGGGGACAGGAGGGACTTCTGGAATAGAAAGCTCTTCAAAGGTGATGGCCTTCACCTGACAAGAGAAGGGGCCAATGTTCTGGGGCAGCAGATTGATGTCTACATTGGACAGTTAAATTGTCTGCAGGGGAGACGGAGGCTAGGGGAACCAGTGAAAAAGTAGAGTGAGTGGGGAACCTAGCTAGGGCCCCCCCCCGAACAGGGGACTAGTGGTGCCATAGAAACATAGAATTTGTCAGCAGAAAATGACTTCTTGACCCACCCAGTCTGCTTAGATTGTCACTGCCTAGTCTGTCTCCCCAAACCTTGATTGACCTCCAGTGACCCTCCCTCCCTCCCTCCCTCCTCCCTGCTTATTTGCTTGTATTCCCATATGTCCATTCCACACATGCTTGAAGCTAGATGGTTAACAGTAGGTTGAAGTTCAAATTAGGTTGGGGAAGAGGACAATGAGGGAGAGCTGACAAATCATACATTTAGCATGAAAAATAAAAAAGTAAAGAGTCTTTGGAAGAATAAGGGAGAAGGAATAGGAAAAAACAAGAGGGGATCAGGAGAATGATGGAAAAGAGTCTGCCTTGATGCCAGGAGTCTGGGAAATTAAATTAGTGAGCTCCAGGCAATGCTGGCAGACACTACGATGGACCTAATAGCCATCACAGAAACTTGGGCTACAGAGAATAATGACTAAGACCTGACCATCCCCAGGTACACCATGTTCAGATGTAAGAGAGGAAAAGGTAAAATTGGTGGGGTATCCCTATATGTCAAGGAAGACACAAAAGCAGTGGAGGATGGAAACATCAGGGGCAGTAATGGGGAAATAGAATCACTGAGGATTCAGCTCATGGCATCTTCAGGCAAGAAACTATGGATGGGGTGAACTATAGACCTCTAGGACAGGGGGAAGGGAGCGATAAGGAGATAGGGGCAGAACTAGATAGGGAGGTGGTAAAGGGGGATGAGGTGGTGGTGGTTGTGGTGGGAGATCTAAACCTGCCAGATATTCAAGAGTCAAGATTTTTATTTAAAATGGTCTGCATACGCATGCCAGAAGAGATGCCAGCTTAATTTTGAGGCACCAATGCCAGCCTAGAACCTAAGAGAAATAATTTAAAATTAACTTAAGTTTTGTACTTCAGCCATTATCATTCTGCTGCCGACACTATTCCGGTCCTGAAAAATGGAAAATTTGATCATTAGCTGTCACTATGGGTAATCCGTAAGACTTTCAAATACAGTGGTACAATCCTGAGATGACTCCTGGTAATGACAAACTCAACGGGGGGGTACAGCAACTGCTGCACAGGGTGGGCTCACCTCTTTCAGCACCCTCTACTGAAAAGCATACAGACTCAGGTAAAGATGGTAAAGCATAAAAAAGTGACATGACTTTGATTAAGGACATTCTAATGTCTTTTAAGGATGACACAGCAGACCTAAAATAAAAAGATTCAGCCACAAATAAAAAGATTACTGAGGTCTCATCACATATGGACTCTCTGGAAGAAAGATTAGCATTTATGGAGGAGTCATTGACCAAACTGGAAGATTTTATGGAGGATGAGGCAAGAGAGCTAGGATGAGTCACAGAAAAGCTTGATGACTTAGAGAATAAGGGATGAAGAATTAATTTGAGATTTATTGGTGTTTCTGAGGGGCTCGAAGGGGTGGACATGATCCATTTTCTGCAGGAATTCATTCTTGCATTACTAAACCATCAGTGGAATTGGGTTCTTGAACTTGAACATGCCCACAGAGCTTTGTCACCTAAACCAAAATCGGGTCAAAGCCCCAGCCCCATCATCGCAAACTTTCTGTGCTACTCTGTGACAGAAGAGACAGTTAGAGTAGCCAGAGAGAGAGACAGAAAGATCCTGAGCTGGGACAGGGAACGTATATTCATTTTTCAGTACTTCTCCTCAGAGGCCGTCAAAAAGAGAAAGGTGTTTGCCCCAGTTAGATCAGCTCTGCAGAATCTAAATGTGAATAACTTTATCAAATACCCTGCCATACTAATGATCCAGAAAGGGGGGGTAGGGGATTCATGCTTTGTGCACTGTAGAAGAAGCATGGAATTTTATTCATAGAAATTGGCCCACTACCTTGCAGCAGAAAACATCACCCAGGAACAGAATCTCTCAACTGTCACCCTCGTGCACTACAAGCTCAAGGTGGACATTAGGCAAAATGGATATTACCCAACATGCGCATCTGCAAAATGATCAGTCACCCGCAGGGCAAACAAAATCTATGGTTAACAAAAACATGACCAAATCAAGATCCTTAGCTTCAGTAACCTCAAAACCTGTACAGAAATCATTGGCTTGCTCATTTAAATCATATAGGAAGGCAATACCTATTTAAAAAAACAGATATCGCACTCTAGAAATGGCCCCCCAAAACTCTGACTTTCAGCTGAATCCAAATAAAGATTTACATGCATTGGGAGCTGCTCAAAAACTTCAGTCTGCACTAAGCCCCACATAACTGCATCAGAACTTGGATGAACCAATGGATTCCCTCTTACCTTTGGGACATCCGAAGTTCTCTTAGTCTTTTTTTGTATTTCCAGCACAAAACTGTAGTGGTTGCAAGACCTGTAAGCTTCTTGCAAAGAAATGCTGTTCCTAATTTGTGATGGCATGCACGCGAGCCGCAGAAAGTACACCGCTTCCTTCCCTGAAATATACATTTGCATACTGAAGAGTATTCTTGCTTCAAGGGATAGTTATTGCTCTGAAGGTTTTTTTTCTTAGCGCCACATTAAGATGCTGTTGCCCTACTGTTTACATGAAGCAGATCCAGGGGTATTTTAAAAATATTATATTAATCCAGTTTGATTGTCAGAAGGGTGTTACAGTCTTACCCAGAAACCTGTTAAAGGACTCTTAGTTTGGATAGTTTTTCTCTATGGCTCAGCTTAATTTATTCGAACTGCATATGTAATTGACTGATGCCATCTAGTGATTTCATCTTACAAGCTTTTGCAACTCACTTAGTTTACTTTATTTTGCACCGTTTCAGGTACTTTGCTCCTGTTGTACGTATTTATTTGGGTCATCCTTTTCCAAAAAATTGAATCCATTAAGGCTTTTGGCCTTAGTCATCCACTGTTTACTGAATCTTGAGCTGGTATTGTAAAGATTCCTGGATGTCTGTTGTGGTTTGGGGTAAGTCTGATTTGCTGTCAGTTACAACTTCTGCATAGGACCTTATCCACTGGGGAGGTGTGGTGCTAGTGTTTCTCTCTCTCTCTCTCCTTTGGCCAACAATTGAGTGGGGGAAAGGATTCTTATTAAGCATTTTTAAAATACCGTCCCATTGAACCTTACAGCCTTCAGACTGTATGTCTTGTCAAATTACTTAACATGCTTTTCTTTACCTGACTAATGAAGTCCCAACTTTTCTGTGGCAGCTATTGTGTGTAATAGATATTTCTGCTGGATTGCTATTGACTAGAGACCCCCTGGTGAAAAGTAGTCCAGGATCACTACCCCTGCCACCTTGCCTTGGGGAGGTTAGGAGTAACCTTTGATGAGACAACTCTATCAGGATGGTGATCTTGGAATATGAATGACAGATACTCTGAACATTACCTCTGGGCAAACTGAAGCCAGTGGGGGCAGCCCAAATACACATGTTGTAAGTACTTGAGGGACTCTAGTTGGCAATGAATATTTTCTGGATGCAGTCTGGGGACTGGGAAGGAATAGTCTAATAAATATATATTTTTTTTCTCTCTCATAAGGAGAATAGCTGGTGAGGGGGAGGAACACAGGCATAAATGATAGCTTAATTTATCATTTATAAATTGCCCAATAAATATTGATCTCCTATGAAGAAATCTTAGAATATCTTGGCTGGGGGGGGTTGGAGGTGGCACTGGCACATTATGCCTCTGCCATGGATCTAACTACGGAATGATGTTGGGGACAGTAAAGCTGTATTTTCACTAATGTACAGGGACTGCAATATCTTTAGTTATTATGACAGCTAAGGGTTACAGGTTTCTCAACCATTCATTTACAGATATGCTGGAACTCAGAACCTCATTAAAGCTTATAAAACGTATTGAATGCAATGTTGCTGTCTAAAATAGGTCTAAATGTTACAGATAAGCTGAAGCTATTTATAGTTAGAATTTTAAACAAAATGTATTCACTCTGCATGAGTGCTAATATTGCCCATATTCCACAAGTTGCCCGTCATGTGTGCGATTTATACAATAATGCTCTTACTTTTCACATTGTTTTATTTTGTAAGGTGTTGTTTCAGTTATGTTTTGGTTTGGTGTTGTTTTTTCTTTTGGTATTGTTCCGCTGCTTCTCTTTGGTTTGTGAATGGTGTCTGTCTTGAATGGGATGTGTGTAGTTTGTTATTAGTTGATAGAGTTGAATGGGTATGCGGTGTGTGCGGTCATTGGTTGGTTTTGTTCCTGGTTCATTTTTATTGGTTGGTTTTGTTCCTGTTTCATCATGCGTGTGCTGTAATTGATTGGTTTTGGTGTGTAGTGCGTGGCCTAGTATGGAAATGTGGAATGGAGCTCCATGTGTTTTTTATATTTTAAGGGGGTTTTGGGAGGTAATTTGTTATTTCTTTTTATTTTGCACTTGTGCTTCTCTTTATTTTGCAGGCTATGTTGCGTTTATTATGTGTGTGGTGCTTTCACTTTTCGGATTTCGGTCTATCACTTTGAAGTGTGTGTGTTACAATTGCAGCATCTGCAGGTAGAAGGTTTTCACAGAGTTCTTATGGTTTTCAGATGTTATTCACGGGTGAAAAATATTTTGCATTGAAGGGCTTTTCTGAAATGAGTTCCATCTGTTGTGGTACCTGTGTGGTGGTTTGCTGATGAAATGAGTGTTGGAATATCAGGTACTGACGTAGAGAGAGAGTAGGTATATTTGTATCCATATACCACTTGTCTACATCAACAACCTGTTATTCAACACTTGTGAAAATAACACTATTTATTTGAATGGATATTCCTTCACCCATATACATATAGTTAAGGTTGAGTAGGCACTTTAATGTTAAACCTAAAATTTTGCATGTTGATAACTTTGCAACTGTTCACCAGATTTGCACAAAATTTGACATGCATGGTCTGGTATGCTAGATCTCTTGATTTACCAAGTTGCATTTCAGTCAGATATACAATTTCTGCACAGTGAAATGCCAAAAGATGCACTTTTCGCCAGCTTTGACACTTTTTTGCCTGTGGTGCTGTGACCACACCATGTAGTCTTTTGGTCTGAAACTTGGAAAGTAGAAAGAGGTTGGGTCAAGGAACAATTCAGCATTGGTTTGGTAAAAAAATATTAATCCATTCCAAAGTTATAACATTTTTAATATTTGTGTTCTGACATGCTCAGTTCACTCAAAAATTTATATGTATATTTTGCGAAAGATAAATGGTCTCACAGTCAAAGATTTTGTGAGCTTGCGAAAGAAAAATCCTAGTCTGTCAGAAAAATTCTTTGTTTATGTGCCGCCATTTTGTTTTTCGTTTTCCAGTGAAACAAAATGTTGTAGTCTTCTCCACAGGTGACTTTTGGACCAAATGAGGCATGGGTTTTGTTCAGGGTGACCCCCTCTACAAAACCATGCCTTTGGTTTGCTTCATTTCTGTCAAAAAATAGTTTTTGGTTTTTTGTATTCTGTATTTATTGATTTTGTAAGACAAACTCACAATACCATACAAGGAGTAGAGGGCAAGCATGCCTAGCATCCGTAATATACAAACAGATATAAACATACTATCCCTCCCCATTCATTACATCAAGGGGGACATTCCAAAAATAACAGCTCAGAATTATCCCAGGAGCATGCAGCTAAGAGCAAAAACTTCAGGGAGCACCGTGTTTGTCAGACCTGTATAGGATCTGACGGTGCCCATAATGGAGTTTCCCAATGTGTTCACTGGAGTACCCTCCTGCCCTGAAAAGGGATTTAATAAGTCACTGCACATATTAGAATATAGTATAGTCCCCTTAGCTTATAACTAGCAACAACCCTCAAAGTGGAGCCCTTGCTAAAAACCCACATTATTATTATTAGATATTCTGCAGGCTAAGCAAGAATTACTGGGTTTGTACCAGGTATCTAGATTAAACAGAACCAGAGCAGCAAGTAGACAACTTTATTGTAAGTATAATCTCACAAGTCCAAATTATCTATAAGTCTCAGACACAGATAAACACAATTCTTGTGATACTTCTAAGCTCCACATTGTACGCACTGAAGAACTTCAGTCCTCCTCTGAAGAGGGTTCACTATCTGCAGCCGATTCCACTGGATCATTTTCCATCAACTGTGATACTTTTCCCACGTCCTTGGGCTCATTAAATGAATATGACTGACCTTTCCACATTAAGCGCAGCCTCACGGGAAAAAGTAATTGGTGTTCCACTTTCAGCTGCCGCAACTTCCCTCAAACTCTGTTGAATGCTTTGCGCTGCTGTCTTGTACTGTAGGCCAAGTTCGGGAAAATATTGGTGTTATCCTGGCCATACTTCATTGCTCTTCATCTGCGTGTGATTTGTAGCATTCTATCCCGATCCCCAATTCCATGACAAATGACCAACAATGTTCTCAGGGCCTGGGAACCATTTAAGGATCTCTGTGGAGTTATTCGGTAAGCTTTTTCAACTTCAATCGAGGGGTCCTATTCATCTAAGCCCAAGAGAAGGGGTAAGAAGGTTTTGAGAAATGCAAGGCAGTCCTCCCCCTCCGCTTGTTCAGATAAGCTCAAAATGTGGAGATTCTTTTCCCGGCTCTGGTTCTCAAGCAGCTCCAGCCTCCGACGAAGCAGAACATTTTCACTTATAAGCTGAGTGTTTGCATCACAGGCTTGCAGAACTGCACCTTCAGTGTGCTGGACTGTTTTCTCAGTGTGGTCCATCCTGGATTCGAGGGCCGAAACCCTGGGTGTTAGTGCATTCAATTTCTTGTCAATGTCTTGTACAGTTTTAACCACTTGATTAAGGGTAGCTTGGATTGAACATAACAAAGCACCCTCTTGGAAAGCAGCACCCAACACCATGGTTTCTTCATCACCTAAGGACCTCTCCCCACGTGGTGGCTGTGTTTTCTTTGGGGTATAGAAATCTGTTGCTGTTGCAGAATTTCCCTGATTTTTACCCATCTTTCTCATGTAGGTTACTCCAGATGCCATTCAGATGTCAAAAAATACAAAATCTGCTAACAAAATAGTAAATTTAGTGCAGAAAGAGAAATATTGCTCAGGAGCTCTAGATTAAGGCTGTTTCCTGCAAGCTGCTCAGCAACACCCCCCAAAAAATAGTTTTTTAAAAATTACAAATTCTTCTTTTGTAACTCGCTAATGATCTTTTGTGAGCCTACAAAATCCTTGTCCATGGGCTTTGTTCATGAGGAGATGACCAGATAGCTGGAATTTCACAACCAGATGGCCCTGGGGATGACCAGATGGCCCTGGGGATGACCAGATGGCCCAGATTGGCATGACCTGATGTCCGCTTATGGGCTAGGATTTTGTTAGGTTGCAGACTAGGATTTATCTCATGGCTGAGGATTTTGCTATCTCATAACTGAAAGTTTTTTAAAGGTGTAAAAACTTTAGACTTGCATAGCTCATTAACAGTTTGGTCTTTTTACTTGAAATTTACAGGGTGTTGAGGGGATGTCCTACAGGTGTGAATTATGCTGTTTAGGTGTTGAAGAATTAAATGGTTGCATAGATATGCCATGACAAATGTGACGTTTTCCCCATAGGATTACATTGTGGTGTGTCACACCTTTCGGTGCTGTTATCTCGAAAACAAAGTGAGATACAGATTTTTTGTTACTGACAATAAAGGTGATCTATGCTGCTGGAACAAGATTTTAAACTACAGAGTAAGCTTGGAGTGGCATTTTTTTCGTAGGTTGCATGGTTAATGAGATATTGTCAAATTTGTGTTACAAGGGTTCCTTGCCGTATAGGGTTTCTGTATAGCTATGTGTAAGTGGGGTGAGACACTCCTGAATGCATGTTGTTATGCAGTGGGCAACTGGTGGGGCCCACACTCCCACCAATCATGTTTTTACTAGTTATATCACACTTTTTCAAAAAGTAATGACATTCATGGCATCACCCCATTCTCCTTTACTGTAGCATGTAAATCTGCTTACACATGGAATGGGGTGAGAGTTGTGCCTGACGACCCCATGGCACACCCTGGAATCTGTCAGTCTGTGGAGGATGGGTGTGTGGGTTGTGGAGGGGTTAGGTGCTCAACCCTAACATTTCATTTCTTCACTTTTGTCACTTTAACCCTAACTGATGCATTAAATGCAGGTTTTTGCCATGAATATATATATATGTGTGTGTATATATATATATATATATATGCACAAAAAACTTCATTAATGCATCAGTTAGAGTTCTTCTACAGTGAAAAAAGTGAGGAAATTCTATTTTAGGGTTCCCACCCCTTGCACCTCACCCCCATACCACCCACACCAACAGGCATCGGGGTGTGTGTTGGGGTCATCAGCACTAACTCTCACCCCACCCCATCCCATGTGTAAACAAGCTGAGGTGGTGCAGTGTAGGTGAATGGGGTCAGAGTTAGGGACGATGACCCCAATGCACACCCTGATGCCTGTTGGTGGGGGTGGGGGTGGGGTGCAAGGGGTGGGAACCCTAAAATCAAATTTCCTCACTTTTTTTTACTATAGAAGAACCCTAACTGATGCATTAACGAAGTTTTTTGAATAGAATTTCCTTACTGTTTGAGAAAGAATAGAAAAGTAGAAAGTTGCGCAAGTTGTGGGCCCCGCACTCCCACCAATTTGTAAGTGTCAGGCCACATTACACACCCAATGACTAAAAAGTACATTCACAACAGCAAGGCCAGCCACCTACCAAATGTTAATCTAGTAGAACAATAGAAAACGCTGTCCACAAAATGTAAACTACGCCACACAATATCTCAGCAAAAAATATATTGTCTGACACATAAACACCTCTATTAACATCTACAGGACATGCTGTCAACACCCTCCAAATTCGAAGTAAAAAGACCAAATCGTGTCCAAGATATGACATATCAAAATTTGAAATTTTCATTCATCAGAGTGGCACAGTTCCATACCTGTTGACATTTAACACAACAACAACTGAAAACTACATCCATGGCACTAAAGCTAGGCATCCTATCAATTTCAAACAACCACCACAAGCAAAATGCTGTCCATAGAACGTAAACTGTGCCACGACATATCTCCACCAAAAAAAAATTTTCCAACATGAAAACACTGTCGTTTACATCCACAAGACATGCCGTCAACACCCTCCAAATTTCAACTGAAAAGACCAAACCGTGTCTGAGATATAACATTTTAACATACGAGATTTTCATTTGTCAGACTGGCACAGTTCCTCACCTCCTGACATTTAACACACACAATGACTGCAAACTAGATCCATGACGACACTAAGGCTAGGTATCATATCAATTTCAAACCACCACCACAAGCAAAACACTGTCCACAACACGTAATGTGCATCACGCAATATCTCTGCAAAAAAAGTTCTCCAACACATAAAGACCATAATTCACATCTGCAGGACATGCTGTAAATACCCTTCAAATTTCAAGTGAAAAGACCAAACTGTTTCCGAGGTATTCAATGTTAAAGATTGGTAAAATTTCCCTATCTATTCCATTATAAAAAAATCTTGCCATCTTGTCCTGCCCTCACAATCAAAGATGGTGATCAAAGAATCTCACAATCAAAGAATTTTCAGGCTCACCATCAAAGAATTTGCAGGCTCATGAACAAAGAATTAAAAATCTTATAAATCAAAAAACTGATGGAATTGTGGTATACCACTACCATGGTTCGACAGAATGAAGCCCCCTGAGTAAAACCCACTCTCATTTGACATCCTAGGGCACCCCATGGCTGAGAAAATTGCTTTTTTTTGTGATGATTTTTTCCCTCCTGGCCGCCTGAGTTGCTCCCATCCAGCCGCCATCTGCCTCTGCTGCGGACACCAGACTCTGTGGCTCCTCCCCCACAGTGGGGCCACAGGGAGGGATCCCGTGTACTCCCTGCTGGCATGGATCAAGGCAGGTGCCCGGCAAACCTTGTGGATGGCCATCAAGCCGCTCATTTCAGGCACCATTTTTCCTGGTTTTCTTGTCCAATCAGTGCATGCTCAGACAGTGCCCCCAGTCTCCACTGGGGACCGCTGCTGAGCGATGCAGCCCCAGATCCCAGCCCCGGAGAGGACAGCAGTCCACCAGACACTCAATCCTCTCTGTCCCCTGCCAACCCCTGGCGCCCCGAGTCCGTTCCCAAACCTGGGTCACCGGCGTGGGTCGAGGTAAGGCACCAGCGCCTCAACCCTCTATGCCACTGGGTCGGCTGAGAAAATTAATTTTTTAATCTGGCCATCTCATCCCTCACTCGCGATATATGATCGCCATCACAGAATCTCATGATCAAAGAATTTGCAGGCTCGCGATCAAAGAAATTGCACGCTCGTGATCAAAGAATAAAAAATGGTGAAATGCAAATTTTTCACCAATTTGAACTGAACCAATGGCATGCCTCGATAGAACAGACCCTCCTGAGCAAAACGCACCCTCATTTGTATCTCTAGCCCACCCCGAGCCGAGATATTAGTGTTTTTAGGTCACGATGCAAGATCGCAATCAAAGAATCTCACAATCAAAGAATTTGCAGTCTTGTGATCAAAGATCATTAACGAGACACAAATTAAGACTTTAAAAGCTTATAACTCTATTTTTTGACTGATTTGGATAAAACCAAAGGCATGGCTCAATAGATCCGAGACCCCTGAGTAAAACCCATCCAAGTTTTACTTCAGAAGTGACCCTTGGGTTGAGATATTTGTGTTTTTCCGATCAGAAATTAAAAATCAAGATGGCGGACCTCACGATCAAAGAATTTTGAAAATTCTCAGGGACAAAGATTCTTGAACCGCGAAGCTGCAAATTTTTTAATCACCAGGCAGGACGAGATGGCCAGAACCCCATTCTTTGTTTGCAAAACATACATATACATTTTCCCATTGACTTATAATGGGAACTTAAAAGTAGCATAACTTTTGAATGACTTAATATTTTTTCACCAAATGAAAAGTAGCATGTTTGGCCACCAAAGCTCTTTCAAACAAGCCATCTCACAGAGTGGCAAACCATACGATGGCCACACAGAGCCACATCCAAAATTCCAAAAGCCACCTCCAAAAATGAATAATTTAGCATTTTTCAGCGTTTTCGTACACAAAGACCACAAGTCCGACCGAAATGAAAGTTGGCAGATCAAGAGAACTACCATGCCCCACTGCACATTCCAAATTTCAGGCAAATCTGTTGAATGGGTCCAAAGTTATTAACATGCAAACATTTGACTTTAGTATGTAAGTGACCGCTGAACCTTATCCCTAGTGGTGCGACCGCACCACTATAATATTAATATAGATATATATATATATATATATATATACATATATACATATATATGTAAATTAGGTTATACTTGCTGTACTCATATTTTACTCATTTTAGTCATTTATTTTAACATCTTTTAGGTTATTTTGTTGTTTGTTTACCATCCCCTCCACCCATTTATACTACCTAAAATTAAAAACATCATCATGTAAAACAAATAAACGATCCATGTTTTTTACTCAGAGAATCCCTCCAATTTGTAATTCACTACCTCAAAATATTGTTAACAGCAATAATCTGCAGCAGTTTAAAATAAGACTTGATACATACATGGGAGATAGAACATTTTCTTTCCACCACTGAAAAGTGGAGGCAAGTTCACTTATGGGCATTGGCCCCCTGAACTTGTAAACAGCTATGAAATCTATGTAGTATGTTTTAATCTTATCTTTGTTTTGAAGTGCTGTTTACCTTTGCTTAGCTCTCGAGTAATGTCTAATTTCAATATAGGTTCTTGGAACATTAAAGGACTGGGTTCATAGGTTTCATAGTTATCATAGGTAATTCAAGCTAGTTTGGACTTGCGTCCGTGGTGCTTACCATTCGAATTCATTAAGACAAAATTTGACATTGTCCCCAATTACTTGATCCAAATTTTAATTTGAAGGAGTCCATATTTGGGTTATCCACAACTTCAGCCGGAAGGTGATTCCATGTTGGGACAACCCTGTGGCTAAACCAGTTCTTTCTTCACATGGTGTTCCATTTGCCCCAATGTAATTGTTTGGAATGTCTTCTGTTACTGATTCTGTTGTCACTAATAGCTATTCCCAGTTCATTACTAAGGGTAGGGTCACTTAATGCTCTGAAAATGAGACACACATCTTCTCTCAGTCTTTTATACTGGAGCGTATACATGTTTAGCAGTCTCAGCCAATCCTTGTATGGCCTGTCTCTCATCCCTGAAATGGCTCTAGTAAATCTACGTTGCACTCTCTCAGTCCTTAAGATGTCTTCCTTGCAGTATGAAGACCACACTTGGGCACAGTATTCGAGGTGTGGCCTAACCAAAGCAATGTATAAAAGGAGCAACACTTTGCTCCTGCAACTGGATACATGTCTGAATATACAATTAAGGTTTTGATTAGTTTTATTGATTTGGATTCTACAGTGGGATCTGAATTTCAGGTCAGGGCTGACAACTATTCCTAGATCCTTTTCTTGATTGGTTTTGAGTAGGGTGTCATTCCCTAGTTTATATTTAAAATGTTTGTTATGGGTTCCCAGGTGCATAATTTGTGCTTGGTGGTGTTCAAAACTAGCTTCTTATTGCAGGACCAAGTTAGTATGTTATCAAGAACTAGCTGAAGGGCAGTACTGCCTGCTGCATTGTTTACCACAGTACCTATGTGACAGTCATCAGCAAATTTTAACATCTATATGTTGGGGTTTTCAATGGTGAGAGTAGAGACATAAATGTTGAAAAGACAGGAGCCCAAAACAGACCCCTGGGGGATCCCGCTTGTGACAGGAGCCCATTTGGAGTATTCTCCATTTATAATGACTCTCTGTTTTCTTCCCTCCAGCTAGTTAGCTATCCAGTTAACAATATTGTTTTTTAGTTTAAATGCTATCAAGGTGTCTAAGAGCTCTAAGTGTGGTAATTCATCGAACACTTTGGTGAAATCTAGGAACACAAGCTCCAATAAAGAGGAAGAAAGTTTTCACATATTTAAATGGAAATAAACTTGATATAGTATTATAAGAAACTCACTTAGAGGAAAATGAAGCTAAAAAAATGGCCCAGTCTTGGGTTAACCAAGTAGAGTTTAACTCTTTCAACTCCAAAAAGGGAAACAGCTATCCTGATTAGAAGAAGGGTAAACTTTATGAAAAGCTCCCACTATGCTGACCCAGAGGGCAGATTTCAGGTATTGGAAGGTGCTATTGATGGTAGAGACATTACTATTTGTAATATCTATGCTCCTAACTCTGATCCGGCTGTTTTCTTTAAAGACCTTAATTTAAAACTAAGCACTTGCAATCCCCAAAACCTAATTCTGGGAGGAGATTTTAATGAGGTCTGGGACAGCCTGATAGACAGAACTTCTACACCCTTCCCCTTTAAAGTCTCTCTGGCTCAACAGGCTATTCACAAACTTATAACAGCCCTAACTTTGGTGGATATATGGCAGCTCTTGACTCTACTGTCAGGGATTACTCCTTTTATTCTGCAAGACATGCATCCTTTAGTAGAATAGTTATGATCTTTATCTCTAAACATTTAACTGCTAATCTTATTGCAGCAAACATTAAAGAAATATCCCTGTCACACCATGCCTTAGTTCAGGTGTACATTCAATTTGAGGGCTTTAAAAGTAACTATTTTTGTTGGAGACTGAATGTATCCTTGTTACATGACCCCAGCTTTATAACTTGGATTAATCAGGAGGCTGAGGAATTCTTTGAAATAAATGACAATGGAGAGGTGTCTGCAAACTGCTTATGGGATACATTTAAATCTTTCTTGAGGGGAAGGATTATTAGTTTTTGAGCAGCCAAGAAAAAAGGAAGGGATAAAGATTTTGTACAAAAAGAATCAGATATTCTCTAACTAGAAAATAACTATAAACAGAATGGTGATAAAAAAAACAACCTTCTGAATCTTTTTACCAATCTTAAACATGAAATAACTAAAATATATTCGGCCAAAGCAGAATGCTCACTATACAGAACCAAGCAAATGTTCTGGGAGGCTGGAGAGAAAGCAAGAAAACATCTTGCTCACAGACTTAAAAAGAAAGCTGGATTAAATTTGATTGCTGGAATTTCAAATAGTTTAGGTGTCACTGAAGTCACAAACAAAAAAAATTTAGAATTTAAAATTTTTTTCAAGACTCTATATGCAAACTCAAAGGTGCAGGCTTCAGTGGCACTGCAGACCTTCTTGGACTCAATAACTTTTCCAGTACTCAGTGAGAATGACAGAAAGGCCTTGAACTCCCCTATTTCTCAAACATAATTTGATAATATTGTTAAAAGTCTTCTCCCAAATAAAATTCCAGGCCAGGGTGGACTTCCTGGGGAATTTTACAAGGTCTTAAATCCAAAAACAGAGATTATCTATTAAGGCCCTCTCTGGCTCACTTAATGCAGGCAATTTACCTGATTCTATGTACCAGGCTTATATCACCCTAATTTTAAAAGATGAGAAGGATTCCCTGCAATGTGAGAGTTATAGAACTATCTCACTACTTAATGCAGAATATAAGATTCTTGCACAACTTTTAGCTACTAGACTTAAATCCTGTCTCGTCAAGCTATTGAGAGAGGAGCAAGTGGGTTTTGTACCTAGCAGGAATGAGGCTGACAATTTGCATAGGCTGCTAAATATAGTTTGGAAGGCAACTAAAATGTGAACTCCTGAGGGGGCCGTGGCTAGCTAGCCAGCTGAACAGACGCACTTTCAAAGCGCTCCCATTACACCACATACAATTAGTTAATTTTGTATAGTTTCTTTGCCTAATTTACTTATCAGAACATCATTACTGGATTCCTGGTGCCCGGCTGATTACAGAGATATTAAATCCAACCAAATGGGGAGGAAAAATGCAGATTCCAAGACTAATTTTTTTGCCCCACATGGCAGGGACTCTAAGCCTCCATCTGCTCCTGCAAACCATCCGGCAACAGAAGCCACGAGCGAAGAGACTGGTCCGGCAACACTAGAGTCTGTGCACTTGGTGGTACTGAATTTAAACAGAACCATTCAGCAGATGGATGAAAAAATGGATGGGTATCATACCTGCTTGTTTCAAGCAGAACAGAAGCTGGATGGTCTTATGAAAACAGTGCAAGACGCCGAAAAATCCTCGCAGAGGGCTCAAGCTACTGCCACCACCTGCATAAAGGAGCAGGCTTTGCTTTGTTCTTGACTAGAGTACCTGGAAAATTCTACTTGTGCTACTAATATTCAGATTCTCAGGCTGCCGGAGGGTACAGAAGGAGACAATTTACCTACAGTACTTACCTAAGTATGTGGCTGTTGGAGACTCTTGGTCTGGACTTAGCAGGACAAATTGTACTAGCCTACAGGGTGAATATCCGGAGACAGACATCTACAGCTGGGGTTAGAACCATAATGTTGATCACTACCTCTGTGAAGGTGAGAGACCATATCCTTCAGGCAGTCTGACAGCAACAAGGTAGATGGCTCAAGAATATTGTTTTTTCCAGATCTCTCTTATTCTACACATATGAAGAGAAAGGCTTTTGATGCAGTAAGGAGATGTTTGAGAGCATTAGAGATCCCCAATAATTTGCTGATGCCGACTCGACTCCATGTCACAGTCAGGAAGAAGGCCTACATATATATGGAGCCTAGGGAGGTCGTGAGAATGCTTGAAAAGCTTGAGGTCGAGAGGGCAGCCCAGGAGGAAGACCCTTCATCAGAATCCGAGGCAGAGGACACCTGAAAATGAAAAGAAAGGGCTGAGTTTAACCACATTTTATTAACATAAAACACTAGAAACTTAGAAACATAGAATTTGACGGCAGATAAGGACCACTTGGCCCACCTAGTCTGCCCATTTTCCTACCTAACAGATAAGCTGCAGATCCTAGTTAACCAACAGCTTACTTCCTCCTACTCCCCACTAGGACTGCCTTATGCCTGTCCCATGCATTCTTGAATTCCCCCACTGTTCTTGACTCCACGACCTTCTCAGGGAGGCTGTTCCATGCATCCACAACCCTCTCTGTGAAAAAATACTTCTCACATTACCTCTGAGCCATCCCCCCTCTATCTTCAAATTGTGCCCCCTTGTTCTTGCACATCTCTTTTTCTGGAAGATACTACCCTCTTGGACTTGGTTGATTCCCTTGAGGTACTTGAAAGTTTCTATCATGTCCCCTCTTTCCCTTCTTTCCTCAAGGGTATACATATTAAGCTCCTTTAGTCTTTCTTCGTATGTCTTCTGGTGCAGACCCTGCACCATTTTGGTTGCCCTCCTCTGGACAGCCTCCATTCTGTCTATGTCTTTGCAGAGATGGGGTCTCCAGAACTGCACACAGTACTCCGGATGTGGTCTCACCAACTGTCTGTACAGAGGGATAACAACTTCCTGTTTTCTACTATTGATGCCTCTTCCTATGCATCCCAGTATCCCCTGAGTCTTCCTCACTGCCTTCTCACATTGCTTGCCCACCTTTAGGTCATCTGATATAATTACCCCAGGTCCCTTTTTATTTTTACTGTTGTCAGTATCTCACCCCCCATTGTGTATGCTTCCCCTGGGTTTTTGTTTCCCATGTGCATTACCTTGCACTTCTTTGCATTGAATCTGAGCTGCCATACATTTGACCATTCCTCCAACCTTGCCAAGTCCCTTCTCATCCTTTCCACTCCATCTTGTGTATCAACCCTGTTGCAGATCTTTGTGTCATCTGCAAAGAGACATACTTTCTTCCAGTTCCTCTGCAATGTCACTTATAAAGACATTAAAAGGACGGTCCCAGTACTGAAGCCTGCGTGTACCCGCTAGTAACCCTCCTTTCTTCATTGTGTACTCCATTTACTACTACCCTTTGCATCCTGTTGTCTAGCCAATTTTTTATCCAGGCTACCACCTTGGGACCCACTCCAAGGCTGGCTATCTTGTGTATTAATCTTTTGTGTGGGACTGTATCAAATGCCTTGCTAAAAAATATAGGTAGGCCATGTCCACAGTCCCTCCCTGGTCTACTACTTTGGTCACCCAGTCGAAGAAATCTATTAGATTCGTCTGACATGACCTTCCCATCATCTCTCTTTATTGATCAAAGAAATTACGGAGATTCTCTACATAGTCGAAAGTAGACAGATTGTATTTTGGCAGGTTTGAACGTCTCACCTGAAAGGTTAAAATAATAACTGATTGGAAAATTAATCGATCAAGACATTTCAGGGGTTTCTCCCCTTCTTTTGTTAATTTCAAGCTGGACACGATTTGTTTTAAGGAGACTCATTTCAAACAGAGCTGGATTGAACTCAGAACTCCTGACAAAAATATGTAAACTCTTTGAAATTGAAAAATATTATGTTGAACATTTTTTCTTCTCTTAATTTTGTTTCTTTTCCGCTTCGTTTTCGTATGTGCTGCGGGAGCACACTGAGAGGTAAGGGTTAATTACCGATTAGGGGCGTATAGCCTGGTTACTCTTACTTGAACACACTAAGTGCTATTTTGCTATATTAGTAGCAACGATAGCGTATGGCCACATGATATCTAAATATTGTTACATTTGTTAGCTTACAGCTAAACGGAATTCCTCCCGATCTTGTACTAAATGTTACGGTGGTTCACAAATTCGAATATCTTTTTTAATGATGTTTGCCTTATGAAGTATAACACTGTACAGCTTCTAATAGTGTGATATAAAGGCATAAACTCTATAAATAAAAAGTTCAAAAAAACAAAACAAATGTGGACTCCTGCAGCAATATTGACCTCTGATTTCCGCAAAGCTTTTGACTCTCTTGACTGGGGTTACCTTTCCAAGCACTTCCCAAATTCCAATTAGGGAGAAACTTTATTTCATGGTTAAAAATTCTATACAAAAACCCTACAGCTGGAGTAATTTCCAATGACATTATCTCAAACCCCTTCTCACTGAATAAAGAGACGGCAAGGTTGTCTCCTTTCTCCATACTTTTTTATATTGGCTATTGAGCCTCTGATAAGGAAGATTTCTGAATGGCATGCGGTTAAAGAAATTAGGACAGGCAAGATTAATAACTTATGCTGATAACCTGCTGGTTACCATCTCAAATCCAAAGGATTCAGTAATGCATTTAGGAAATATTTTTGATGTCTTTGCCTCTTTCTCTGGTCTTAACCTGAATTGGAGTAAAACCCAACTTCTGTCTCTGAATTCTTATATAAGGCCTGGTGATTGTTTGAAGATAATGCAATCAGAACTTAAGTGCTCAGAGTATCTGACTTACATAGGCATTAAACCTTTTAGAGACATTCGTAATTTAGGGAACCTCAACCTCCTCCCACTAACAAAAGAAATTGAAGCAGACTTACAAAAGTGGCAAGGACTTAATTTATCTATCTGGGGAAAGATACATTCACTCAAAATGATAGTGGCCTCTAAGCTATTTTATCTTTTCAGAACTTACCTCTCAGAGTAGGCAAAATTATTTTAGACCTGTTAAATAAAATGACTAGATTCTACAATGCTGGTTCCAACAATTGTATTTATCGGCCCAACATCTGTGACAATTATATCGACACTTAATTAGCGTCTACATAAATCTGGCAGGAAGACCCAGGCTGTTTTTCTATCAGGGGGCTTTCCCACCACCACCCAAACTAAAGAATTCCAACTCTGAGTCAGAGTTGATTTGGGAGGGGGTGCAGGACCGGGAGACAGAGTGCCGGGGTATTGGGTGGACCATTACAGTGAACTGTCAATGTTGTTGGCATTGACATGCTCGCTGTAATAGTGTCGCTATATGGTCGGCATACCAAATGGCTAGATGCTTCTTGTGGAATGCCCCACCTCCAAGACTCTCACTGGCAAAGCTTAGGGTCTACAGGTCAGAAGGAGGTTTGGGTCTTCCAAACTGGGAAACATATTATTTTGATTTCCATTTCAAGCAGAGTAGCTGGTACTTAAACCCAGGGTCAGAAGAAAATCTGCCTCTATGGACTAAAGTTGAAAAACAGCTATCATTGCCTTTCAAAATGTCTATCTTCTTGTTTAGCTATCCTCTATACTTCATGACAACATGCATATTAACACTACTATTTTGGTAATCAAAAGAGTTCAATAGCTTCTACTGATCAAGGAACTACCTATTAATTTGGCTGCACTTTGAAACAACAGTAAGTTGTTGTATTATCACGTCCCTATGGTAGATTTTGGTTGGAGTAATTTAGAAACACAGAAAAATAGAATTTGATGGCAGATAAGGACCACTTGGCCCACCTAATCTGCACATTTCCCTACCTAATGGATAAGCTGCAGATCCTAGTTAACCAACAGCCTACTGCCTCCTACCCCCCGCTAGAATTGCCTTATGTCTATCCGATGCATTCTTGAATTACCCCACTGTTTTTGACTCCACGACCTCCTCAGGATGGCTCTTCCATGCATCTACAACCCTCTCCATGAAGAAATACTTCCTCACATTACCTCTGAGCTGTCCCCCCTCTATCTTCAAATTGTGCCCCGTTGTTCTTGCACATCTCTTTTTATGAAAGATGCTACTCTCTTGTACTTTGTTGATTCCCTTGAGGTACTTGAAAGTTTCTATCATGCCCCCCCCCTTTCCTTGAGGCCATATATATTAAGATCCTTTAGTCTTTCTTCATATGTCATCTGGTGCAGATCCTGCACCATTTTGTGTGCCCTCCTCTGCACAGCCTCCACCCTGTCTATGTCTTTGTGGAGATAGGGTCTCCAGAACTGCATGCAGTACTCCAGATGTGGTCTTACCAACTGTCTGTACAGCGGGATAACAACTTCTTGTTTTCTACTGGCGATGCCTCTCCCTATGCATCCCAGTATCCTCCAGTCCTCCTTACTGCCTTCTCACATTGCTTGCCCACCTTTAGGTCATCTGATATAGCTACCCCCCAGGTCCCTTTCCATTTTTGTCATTGTCAGTATCTCACCCCCCATTGTGTACTCTTCTCCTGGGTTTTTGTTTCCCAGGTACATTACTTTGCACTTCTTTGCATTGAATCTAAGCTGCCATACATTTGACCATTTATCCAACCTTGCCAAGTCCCTTCTCATCCTTTCCACCCCACCTTGTGTATCAACCCTGTTGCAGATCTTTGTGTCTTCTGCAAAGAGACATACTTTTCCTTCCAGTCCCTCTGCAATGTCACTTATAAAGACATTAAAAAGGACTGGCCCCAGTACTGAACCCTGCGGTACCCCACTAGTAACCCCCCTTTCTTCACTGTGGACTCTGTTTACTATTACCCTCTGTGTCCTGTTGTCCAGCCAATGTTTTACCCAGGCTACCACCCAGGGACCCACTCCCAGGCTGGCTAATTTGTTTATTAATCTTTTGTGCGGGACTGTGTCAAATGCCTTGCTAAAGTCTAGGTAGACCATCTCCACAGCCCCTCCCTGGTCTACTACTTTGGTCACCCAGTCAAAGAAATTGATTAGATTCATCTGACATGACCTTCTTGCTGTGAATCCATGCTGTATTGGGTCCTGTGCCCCACTGGCCTCTAGGTACTCAACAATTATTTTCTTCAGAAGTGATTCCATCATTTTCCCTACCACTGAGGTCAAACTGACAGGTCTGTAGTTTCCTGCCTCTGACTTTCTCCCACTTTTGTGAAGGGGAATCACATCCACCTTTCTCCAGTCCTCAGGTACCACACCATCCTCCCATGATTTGTTAAAAAGTATAGTCAGTTGTGTTACTAGTTCTCCCCTTAGTTCTTTTAGAATTCTGGGGTGAATCCCATCAGGCCCTATTGCTTTATCCACCTTCAGTTTTAGGAGGTCTTTCAGAACCCTTTCTTCTGTGAAAGGACTGATATCAGCCTCCCTATCCAGAATGCTTCTATTGACTGGATTAGGTACCTTCCCCTCCTCTTCCTTTGTGAATACTGAGCAGAAGTATTCATTCAGTATCCCTGCTTTTTCACTGTCCCTTTCTGCCCAACCACCTTCCTATTTATTCAGCTTCAGTATCCCAAACCTGCATCACAAATCTGCAGGACCTGTTAGGAGCCTGTGGGGAGCTACTTTCTTTTGACCTCCTTAGATCTCATTATAAACTACCTAAATTTCATTTTGCAAACTATCTTCAGTTAAGAAAGGCACTCCAGGACTCAGTACTGGCATCAGATTTGAAACTGAAAGAGGAGTCTGATTGGACTTCAATTTTAGAAGTGGCAAAGCTGGGGAAAGGGGTGAGTCTGACATACAGACTTCTAATGAATACCCTGGACCCCCTTCTTTTGATGGCCTCAGCCAAATCAAGGTGGGAGGGAGTAATCAGAGAAGTCATATAAGATTTAGAATGGGCCTCTACATGGGACAATGCTTATAGCAGTAGTAAGGAAGTACAAGGTAGGGCAATTCAATATAAAATGTTACATTACTACTATCATTTTACCCTGAAAGATTGGCATCCATGGGTCTCCAGCTGGATGGGAAGTGCTAGAGATGTAAGAAGGAGGATAGGGGTCTACTCCACATGTTCTGGTCCTGCCCCTGCATTAGGGAAATTTGGGTAAGGGTTCATACAACGTGAGTCAGCTCTGGGGTTGAAAAACTCCTTTACCCCTAAAACTCTCATTTCGGGGATAAGTTGGGAAACTGAGCATTTGACCAAATATCAAAATTCAATGGTATGGTCAACAGCTTTAACTCTTAAAAGGATTTTGCTCTCTCATTGGAAAACTCTTTCTCCACTTGAATATAGAGAATGGGGCAATAAACGGAGTGAGGTGATTAAGAATTAAAGATTGGCACTCCAAGTTACTGGTAAAATGAATTGTTTGAAAGAATCTGGTCCCCCTTCTTATATTATTTGAATGTTTCATGAGTCTTCTAGGTGTTTTGATAATTACTTCAGTTTACATAGGGAACTTTGATCCAGTCCTAAGCCAGTACTTAATGCTTTTCCTCTTTTGATTTTTGTTTTCTCTCTTATTAAGGTAATGGTTATAAATTATTTGAGTCATACTATGCAGTGAATTTATTAGTTTTTAATTATGTATTTATTTATTATAGTACCATATAAGATATGGAAAGAAGTTATGTATGTTAAGTTTTTTTTTGCTTTAAATATGTTGAATGTGATTTGTTCAGTGTATTCTGTTCTGTTTAAAAATCAATACATTTTTTAAAGCAAAAAAAATTTGTATTTGAATCAGGAAAAGGTGGAACAAACAAACTGAGCTTACACTCTTTTAAAATGGTTTCCTGGTCATACCATCTCCTAGGAGCTCTGTAAGTCAGGCTCTGCTGGATGAACTGCAGGACTGCCTGCTGGTGCAGCTGGTTAAGAAACCCACAAGACAGGCTGCCATTCTCAGTGTGGTGCTCACCAACTTGGACATGGTAGGAGGCATGAGGGTAGGGGAGCCACTAGGGTTCAGCAACCATAACTCTACATGGTTCGACCTGGTCCTATGGGTGAGTAAGCCCTCTTCAAAGGCTGAAGTCCTAGATTTCAGAAGGGCAAACGTCAACCAGATGAGTAGGCTGGTCTGGGAAAAGTTAGTCAAAATGAACAGCATTAATAGTAGTAGTAGTAGTAGTAGCTTTTTATTCATGAATACATGAATAGGGATGCAGATCTCAAGTTAGCAAAATGCTCGTTTCCAGTGAGGTCCCTTGGTATAGGTAAGGTTACAACAATAATACAATATACACAATTAAATGTATTGTTACAAGCATCATTCATAATCGGCTAGCCACTCATATTCACAAGGAGCAAAACAGAAAGATGAACACTAGATAATTTGCAATATAACACTCTTAGATTATAGAGTATTTCAGTTTAAGTAATTTCCAATTGGCAGCAGGATGGTAGAGTAATTCCTTTATTTACAGACCATTTCTTCAGATGATTTAGCCTAACTGGCTGATTACATAATCTTAGGCTCATAGGAATTGAGTTCCATAGGGCTATTCCCCTGTGTAGTACCGATGATATTCCAATCTCAAAGTTATATCTGTTTAAACTGTATTCAACACCCAGAGCTGATCTTAAACTCTCTCTAATGGTTCTTATTTTAAAGAATTCAAGAATGTATTTTGGGACTGAGCCTTTCCACACTTTAAACATAAACTGCAAGAGATGGAGGTTCCTTCTATCATGAGGTCTAAACCAGTTTAATTAGTTATACAATAAGCAAGTGTGTATTTTTCTTGGGGCAGCGACAACATAATGGGCTAGCCTATTAGATATTACAGCTACCCTGTCCAACTGAACTCCTGTGCCCCAGCACATAGTATATCCTCATAATCCAAAATGGGTATAATCATTGAATTAACAACTTGCAATTCTACTTCTCAGGTCATGTAATTTTTTTATCTATAAAGAACCCCCAGTTTTTTTCCTGTATTGATGAACAGCATATCTGCCTGCATATTCTGTTTCAGTGCACAATCAAGCCATAGCCCAATATTTGTACTTTTTGACTTGCATGATCTTTTTACCTTCCTGTGTCTCAATATTTAAATCACAATTAGTTCCCGAGTCCTGAATTCTTCTAAACATGACTGATTACATGTTATCATTTGGTATTAAACAATTTTTTTTTTAAAATCCCCAGTCTGTTCAAATGCCTGCTGCAGTTTACGACTGATATACTCTACTGAATTTCCTTCAGCATACATTATAGTGTCATCTGTGTATAGATGACACCCAATATCCAGATCCTCAAACCTAAGTTCATTTACATAAATATTAAATAAGAGTGGCCCCAAGATTGAATCTTGGGGTACTCCATTGTCCATATGTACCAACTGGGACCTGTATAGTCCTATTTCCACTAACTGTTTACATCCCTGTAAACATGAACCAAACCACCCCAGTGCAGAATAGGACAATCCAATGTGCTTGAGCCTGGGCAGGAGGATACCGTAATCTAACGTATCAAACACTTCTGATAAATCTATAAATAATGCACCCACCATCATCCTCCTGTCCAGGCTCGACTGCAGGTCACTTATCACCTTGACCAGGGCCATCTGGGTACTGTAGCAGGACCTAAACCCTGACTGAAGATCACTCAATTTGTTGTTTGTTTCCAGATGTTTTAGCTGTCTTGAGGCCAATCTTTCAAAAATGTTAGAAATTTCTGATAACAATGAAACTGGTCTGTAATTACCAATTTCATTCCTAGAACCAGACTTAAAACTGGCGCAACTCTTGCTAATTTCCACACCTCAGAATATTCACCTGTGGTAAGAGACATATTAAATATGGTCACCAGGAGGTATGCAATACAAGGGGCCAAGTATTTCAACATTCTGAAAGGTATTTTATCCAGTCCCTCTGCCTTAGAAATATCTAATTTCAAAAGTTCATCCCTAACATTGGCTACTGAAATACTCTTGAAAACAAAACCATTAACACTGCCTGAATCTCTCTCTTGCCCAGGTTTGATCATTGTCTTTGACATTTACTTTGTCATGGGAATTATGGCTACTTTTTGAGTTAGAGCCCAATTTACTGAAGTGGCTATTAAAGGCATTCACAAGCTCACCTCCAAGTGGTACCATCTATTCATTTATTTGAATTTTATTTACCTGGGAGTTTTTATTTTTACCCATCAAATTTGTCATGGTACGCCAAAATGTTCTAGGATTTTCTTTAGAATTATCATTTAATTTTGATTTAAAGTGCTTTTGTCTTGCCAGTCTCAGTGCAAGAGTATATCTATTTCTAGCGTGTCTATGGTGAAGCCAATTTTCATCAGAAGATGTTCTTTAAGGCTTTTGCCACTTCTTGTCTCTATCTTTTTTAGTGCATATAACTCAGAGTTATACCATTTCCCATCTGCATTCCTTGTCTTTCTCATGGGTGCATGACAATCACATACTTGTATAAAGTCATGATGGAAGAAATGCCAGGCCTCAGTTATGGTTGGAATAAGATCCAACGTATGCCAGGGAATACTTTTCATAGCCATCATGAATGCCAGATAATCAAAATGTTTAAAATGTCTCCAGTAGATGGTGGATCCTACCTTGGGCTCATATAGTTTTTTTCCTCAAAGCAAATATAAGTTGATGATCCAAAAAGGAATCGAGTGAGACACCACACATATCATATAGCTGGGGGTGGTTTGTAATGATAAGATCTAGGAGGGTAGATATACTGGAATCATTAATATTAATTCTAGTTGGCTCCTTTATCAATTGGACAAATCCTCGGTTTTCCTGCAGATCTAACAAACTGTGATTGAAATCAATTGTAAGCCAACTGACATTAAAGTCACCTACTATCAGAATTTTGTGTGAATTTTTATAAGTAAATAAATGATTATGTAAATCATTAAAGACAGACATGATCACCGGGGAGGGGGGTGTATACACCTTCTATTAATATTGGTTTCACAAAGGATAATTTAATTTCAGCCATTAAAGTTTGTAATCCACCCTCCTGATTTGGGTAAGGAATTTCACTAGTATTTAATTCAAAATTGACATATATCAGGATCCCTCCACCTTTCTTAGTTCTGTTCTTCCTATACAATTGATAAATATCTAACTCAATAGAAGCATCTGATATTCTACTATTCAGCCAGGTTTCAGTAATGGCAGTTACCTCTGGTTTGTGGTCCATCACTCAATCCCTAATTAGATCAAACTTTTCCCAGACTCTTCTCACATTGAAGTGTACTATCCCAAAGTTATCCTGCATTGCCCCCAACCCCCATCCAGACAGGTGTCCCTCAGGGCTCTGTTCTGGGTCCCCCACTTTTCTCTATTTTTCTCAATGACCTCCTCTCTGTCTGTGCCTCTTCTAGCATCCACATGTATGCAGATGACACTGTTCTACATACATCTGGCCCTTCCCTGGCTAGTGTCACTACCACCCTACAGCTGGACATTGACAATGTCCAGCGCTGGCTAATTTCATATCAACTATTCTGTAATGCAAAAAAGACAATCTCCATGACATTTGGCACTAGTCAGAGACTGTCCTGTATCCCATCCCTGCTTCCTTTAAACACCCTAGATGGGATTAAACTGGGGGATGCTTCCTCTGCTAAATATCTTGGTGTCTGGCTTAACAGATACCTCGACTTTTCTGTACACATTGATGCAATTACCAAAAAAATTCCACCTCAAGCTTGTTGCCCTCTATCATAACAGCAGCTGCATCCCGCTGCCTGCTTGATGTTCTATAGTACAGAAAATGATCCTCTCAGTTTTTGACTATGGTGATGTAGTCTTTAGTGCCGCTCCCAAAACCTCCCTTGCCAGACTGAACACCCTCTTGAACTCCTGTCATTTTGCACTTGATGGTCCTCCTTTCTCTCATCACTGTGACCTCTACAATTCCCTTTCCTTCCTCTCACTTGAGGACAGGAGATGCTCCTACCTCATCTCCCTCACTGCTAAATACTGATTTGGTTCCTTCCCTTCATATCTCTCCTCCTCATTCTTTCTACTCCCCCCCACACATTCTCAGAAGATCCACCTCCAAAGGCCAAGCTACTTTTTCTGACCGCCTGCCTAAATTGTGGAACTCTATCCCTCTGACCCTTCATTATGCCCACTCACCCTTTGCTCTGTCTTCTCTCCTCCACAAACTCTCTCCTCACACCTGCACTTGCAATTAACTTCCTCTCTTTCACATCTAACTTAACCCCCTACAAATTCCTTCCCTGCACCTCCGTCAGCTCTGGATTATTTTCTGCTGAAACTGTTCTTCCTGTATACTGTATATGTTAATGTTTACTGAGTTATTTTCCCCCTTCCCCCTCCCCTTGTTTATTTGCATTGTGTAGTTTTTACTGTATGTATGTATATATATATATATATATATATCATCGATATACCTGTATTGTATATTTTATTGCTTATTTCCTCATTCCCCTTCCCCAGGTCGCACCTGAAACAGCCTCAGATCAGTGTGCCCTCCTGGTGAAACATTTTTTAAATAAATAAATAAATAAATAAAAAAATCATGCCCCCATCAATGTTGGACATTACTTCCAGGGGGCCTGGATTTGGGTGAATATCACCACACAACAATTGTAAGGTGAGAAGGCATTTCAGTGTATTCAAATATAGATACTTCTTGTTTGTCATTTTCCTAACAATATTTAATATTTTTACCAGATCAGGTTTAAGAACTACTCTGTTTCATGCAGTATGGAGAGTACTGCCTTGTATGTATAACGTTTTAACTATCTGGCTAAACAATGTCCTGGGCAAAAGACGTGAATCAATACCCATACCTCCACCATGTTTCTCAAGATATATTAAATTATTAGTGCCACTGTGAGGTAAACTGTCACTTAAAAAAGTGTGGCCTCAGTAAGTATTTTCTGTCCCAACCATCACAGTGGCACTATAGGATAAATGCGAGTGGACACCCGGAAGTGAAACTGAAAAGCATCCACTTGGCTCCTCACAACAAAGTTGCAATAAAGGAATTAAACTTATTTTAATTCATCGTGTGTTCACCACTCATTCGTAGGAAAGGCACACAAATGACAACTATTTCCAAACTAGTGCTTTAAAATAAAATACACAGCACTGCTAATAACAGCACTGTCTGCCTGCATAAAAGTCAGGGCTCCTTAAACACACACACACAAACACATTACAATGTGTCCTCAGGTTTAGCTTTCAGGTGCTTCCCACAGTCTCTTTTCACCAGTGTGCTGTTCCTTTACTAGAAACACAGCATATGCCCACTCGCTCACTGCAGGTCTGAAAAAATGAGAGCGGCCACCCAGAAGTGAAACTGACAAGGGGTCACTTGGTTCCTCGCAGCAAAGTTGCAACATAGGAATTTAACTTCTTTTAACTCGCCATGCGTTCTCCTCTTATTCATGGGAAAAGCACACAAGTGACAACTATTTCCAAATTAGTGCTTAAAATAAAATACACCGCACTGCTATTAACGGCACTCTCTGCCAGCATAAAAGTCAGGGCTCCTTAAACACACACACACTAAAATGTGTCCTCAAGTTTAGCTCTCAGGTGCTTCCCACCATCTCTTTGCCCCAGTGTGCTGTTGCTTTACTAGAAGCACAGCATATGCTCACCCGCTCGCTGCAGGTCTGAATAAATGCAAGCGGACTTCCACAAGTGAAACTGACAAGGGGTCACTTTGATCCTCGCAACAAAGTTGCAATATAGGAATTTAACTTGTTTTAACTCGCCATGCATTCTCCACTCATCTATGAGAAAGGCACATAAGTGACAGCTATTTCAAAATTAGTGCTTTAAAATAAAATACACAGCACTGCTAATAACTCACTCTCTGCCTGCATAAAAGTCAAGGCTTCTTACACACACACACACACAAACATACATATACATGTTAAAATGTGTCCTCAAGTTTTGTTCTCAGGTGCTTCCCACTGTCTCTTTGCCCCAGTGTGCTGTTGCTTTACTAGAAGCACAGGATATGCTTGCCCACTCATCGCAGGTCTGAATAAAGGCAAGCGGACACCCACAAGTGAAACTGACAAGGAGTCACTTGGCTGCTCACAACAAAGTAGCAATATAGGAATTTTACTTGTTTTAACACAACGTGCGTTCTCCACTCATTCGTGGGAAAGGCATAGAAGTGATAGCTATTTCCAAATTAGTGCTTTAAAATAAAATACACAGCACTGCTAATAACAGCACTCTCTGCCTGCATAAAAGTCAGGGCTCCTTAAACACACACACACATATACACATTAAAATGTGTCCTCAAGTTAAGCTCTCAGGTGCTTCCTACAGCCTCTTTGCCCCAGAGTGCTGTTGCCTTACTAGAAGCAGAGGATATGCTTGCCCACTCGCTTCAGGTCTGAATAAATGTGAGCAGACACCCGGAAGTGAAACTGACATGGGGTCACTTGGCTCCTCGCAACAAAGTAGCAATATAGGAATTTAACTTTTTTAACTCATCATGCGTTCTCCACTCATTCATGGGAAAGGCACACAAGTGACAGCTATTTCCAAATTAATGCTTTAAAATAAAATACACTACACTGCTAATAACAGCACTCTCTGCCTGCATAAAAGTTGGGACTCCTTGAACACACACACACACACTTACACATTACCTCAAGTTTAGCTCTCAGGTGCTTCCCACAGTCTCTTTGCCCCAGTGTGCTGTTGGTTTACTAGAAGTACAGCATATGCTCGCCTGCTCACTGCAGGTCAGAAAAAATGCGAGCGGACACCCGGAAGTGAAACTGACAAGAGGTTGCTGGGCTCCTCGCAAAAAATCTTGCAATACAGGATTTCAATTTGATTTAACTTACCGTCCATTCCCCACTCATTCGTGGGAAAGGCACACAAGTGACAGGTTTCCCAAATTAGTGCTTTAAAATAAAATACACAGCACTGCTAATAACAGCACTCTCTGCCTGCATAAAAGTCAGGGCTGCTTAAACACACACACACTTACACATTAAAATGTGTCCTCAAGTTTAGCTCTCAGGTGCTTCCCACAGTCTGTTTGCCCCAGCGTGCTGTTGCCTTACTAGAAGCACAGGATATGCTCGCAGAGTCGCTGCAGGTCTGAACAAAAGTGAGTGGACACCCGGAAGTGAAACTGACAAGGGATTGCATGGCTCATGGCAACAAAGCTGCAATATAGGAATTGAACCTGTTGTAACTCATCGTGTTTTCTCCACTCAATCGTGAGAAAGGCACACAAGTTACAGCTATTTCCAAATTAATGCTTTAAAATAAAATACACTGCACTGGTAATAACAGCGCTCTCTGCCTGCATAAAAGTCAGGGCTCCTTTAACACACACATACAAGCACATTAAAATGTGTCCTCAAGTTTAGCTCTCAGGTGCTTCCCACGGTCTGTTTGCACCAGTGCACTGTTGCTTTACTAAAAGCACAGGATATGCTCACCCACTCGCTGCAGGTCTGAATAAATAGGAGCAGACAACCGGAAGTGAAACTGTCAAGGGGTCACTTGACTCCTCCCAAGAAAGTTGCAATATAGTAATTTAACTTGTTTTAACTCCCTGTGCATCCTCCACTCATTCATGGGAAAGGCACATTAGTGACAGCTATTTTCAAACTAGTGCTTTAAAATAAACACTACACTTCTAATAACAGTGCTCTCTGCCTGCATAAAACCTGGGACTCCTTGAACACACACACACATATACACATTAAAATGTGTCCTCAAGTTTTGCTCTCAGGTGCTTCCCACCCACAGTTTGTTTGCCCCAGTGTGCTGTTGCTTTACTAAAAGCACAGTATATGCTCGCCCGCTCACTGCAGGTCTCAATAAATGTGAGCAGACATATGGAAGTGAAACTGACAGGGGTTCGCTTCACACCTCGCAACAAAGTTGCAATATAGGAATTTAGCTTGTTTTAACTTGCCATTAATTCCCCACTCTTTCATGGGAAAGTCACATAAGTGACAGCCATTTCCAAATTAGTGCTTTAAAATAAAATACACAGCACTGCTAATAACAGCACTCTCTGCCTGCATAAAAGTCAGGGCTCCTTAAACACACACACACACACACATTACAATGTGTCCTCGAGTTTAGCTCTCAGGTGCTTCCAACAGCCTCTTTGCCCCAGTGTGCTGTTGCTTTACTAGAAGCACTGAATATGCTTGCCCACTCACTGCAGGTCTGAATAAATGCGAGCAGACATCCGGAAGTGAAACTGACAAGGGGTCACTTGGCTCCTCGCAACAAAGTAGCAATATAAGAATTTAACTTGTTTTAACTCATCATGCGTTCTCCACTCATTTGTGGGAAAGGCACACAAGTGACAGCTATTCCAAAGTGGTGCTTTAAAATAAAATACACAGCACTGCTAATAACAGCACTCTCTGCCTGCATAAAAGTCAGGGCTCCGTAAACACACACACACACACACACACACACATACACATTACAATGTGTCCTCGAGTTTAGCTCTCAGGTGCTTCCAACAGCCTCTTTGCCCCAGTGTGCTGTTGCTTTACTAGAAGCACTGCATATGCTTGCCCGCTCACTGCAGGTCTGAATAAATGAGCAGACATCAGGAAGTGAAACTGACAAGGGGTCGCTTGGCTCCTCGCAACAAAGTAGCAATATAAGAATTTAACTTGTTTTAACTCATCATGCGTTCTCCACTCATTTGTGGGAAAGGCACACAAGTGACAGCTATTCCAAAGTAGTGCTTTAAAATAAAATACACAGCACTGCTAATAACAGCACTCTCTGCCTGCATAAAAGTCAGGGCTCCATAAACACACACACACACACACACACGCACATTAAAACGTGTCCTCAAGTTTAGCTCTCAGGTGCTTCCCATAGTCTCTCTGCCCCAGTGTGCTGTTGCCTTACTAGAAGCACAGGATATTCTCGCCCACTCGCTGCAGGTCGGAGCAAATGTGAGTGGACACCCGGAAGTGAAACTGATAAGGGGTCACTTGGCTCCTCACACAAAGGCTGCAATATAGGAATTTAACTTGTTTTAACTCGCTGTGCGTTCTCCACTCATTCGTGGAAAAGGCACACAAGTGACAGCTATTTCCAGATTAGTGCTTTAAAGTAATATATACTGCACTGCTAATAACAGCACTCTCTGCCTGCATTAAAAGTCAGGGCTCCTTAAACACACACATAGATACACATTAAAGTGTGCCCTCAAGTTTAGCTCTCAGGTGCTTCCCACAGTCTCTTTGCCCTCGAGTGCTGTGGCTTTACTAGAAGCACAGTATATGCTCACCCAGTCGCTGCTTGTCTGAATAAATGCGAGCGGACATCCACAAGTGAAACTGAGAAGGGGTCACTTGGCTCATCGCAACAAACTGCAATATAGGAATTTAAGTTGTTTTAACTCACCGTGCGTTCTCCATTCATTCATGAGAAAGGTACACAAGTGACAGCTATTTCCAAATTAGTGCTTTAAAATAAAATACACAGCACTGCTAATAGTAGCGGTCTCTGCCTGCGTAAAAGTCAGGGCTTCTTAATCACACTCACACACATAGACACATTAAAGTGTGTCCTCGAGTTTAGCTCTCAGGTACTTCCCACAGTCTCTTTACCGGAGTGTGCTGTTGCTTTACTAGAAGTACAGGATATGCTCACCTGCTTGCTGCCAGTCTGAATGAATGCGAGCGGACACCCGCAAGTGAAACTGACAAGAGGTCGCTTGGCTCCTCGCAACAAAGTAGCAATATAGGAATGTAACTTGTTTTAACTCATAGTGCGTTCTCCACTCATTTGTGGGAAATGCATATAAGTGACAGCTATTTCCAAATTAGTGCTTTACAATAGAATACACAGCACTGCTAATAACAGCACTCTCTGCCTGCTTAAAACTCAGGGCTCCTTAAACACACACATACATACACATTCCAATGTGTCCTCAAGTTTAGCTCTCAGGTGCTTCCCACAGTCACTTTGCCCCAGTGGGCTGTTGCTTTACTAGAAGCACTGCATATGCTCACCCGCTCGCTGCAGGTCTGAATAAATGCAAGTGGACACCCGCAAGTGAAACTGACAAGGGGTCGCTTGGCTCCTCGCAACAAAGTAGCGATATAGGAATTTAACTTGTTTTAACTTGCCATGCATTCCCCACTCTTTCATGGGAAAGGCACATAAGTGACAGCTATTTCCGAATTAGTGCTTTAAAATAAAATACACAGCATTGCTAATAACAGCACTCTCTGACTGCATAAAAATCAGGGCTCCTTAAACACGCACACACACATACACATTAAAATGTGTCCTCGAGTTTAGCTCTCAGGTGCTTCCCAGTCTCTTTGCACCATTGTTCTGTTGCTTTACTAGAAACACAGCATATGCTCGCATGGTCGCCGCAGGTCTGAATAAATGCGAGCAGACAACCGAAAGTGAAACTACTAAGGGGTCACTTGGCTCCTCACACAAAGGCTGCAATATAGGAATTTAACTTGTTTTAACTCATCGTGCGTTCTCCACTCATTCATGGGAAAGCCACACAAGTGACAGCTATTTCCAGATTAGTGCTTTAAAGTAAAATATACCGCACTGCTAATAACAGCACTCTCTGCCTGCATTAAAAGTCAGGGCTCCTTAAACACAAACACACACACACACACACACTTACACATTAAAATGTGTCCTCAAGTTTAGCTCTCAGGTGCTTCCAACAGCCTCTTTGCCCCAGTGTGCTGTTGCTTTACTAGAAGCACTGCATATGCTTGCCTGCTCACTGCAGGTCTGAATTAATGTGAGCGGCCACCCGGAAGTGAAACTGACAAGGGGTCACTTGGCTCCTCGCAACAAAGTAGCAATATAGGAATTTAACTTGTTTTAACTCATCGTGCGTTCTCCACTCATTTGTGGGAAAGACACACAAGTGACAGCTATTCCAAAGCAGTGCTTTAAAATAAAATACACAGCACTGCTAATAACAGCACTCTCTGCCTGCTTAAAAGTCAGAGCTCCGTAAACACATACGCACACACGCACATTAAAATGTGTCCTCAAGTTTAGCTCTCAGGTGCTTCCCACAGTCTCTCTGCCACAGTGTGCTGTTGCCTTACTAGAAGCACTAGATATTCTCTCCCACTCACTGCAGGTCGGAGCAAATGTGAAGTGGACACCCGGAAGTGAAACTGATAAGGGGTCACTTCACTCCTCACACAAAGGCTGCAATATAGGAATTTAACTTGTTTTAACTCACCGTGCGTTCTCCACTCATTCGTGGGAAAGACACACACGTGACAGCTATTTCCAGATTAGTGCTTTAAAGTAAAATACACAGCACTGCTAATAACAGTGCTCTCTGCCTGCTTAAAAGTCAGGGCTCCTTAAACACACACATAGATACACATTAAATCAGTGTCCTCAAGTTTAGCTCTCAAGTGCTTCCCACAGTCTCTTTGCACCAATGTTCTGTTGCTTTACTAAAAACACAGCATATGCTCGTACGCTCGCCGCAGGTCTGAAAAAATGCGAGCGGACGACCGAAAGTGAAACTACTAAGGGGTCGCTTGGCTCCTCACACCAAAGTTGCAGTATAGGAATTTAATTTGTTTTAGCTAGCCATGCGTTTTCCACTCATTCGTGGTGTTAAAGGCACACTGGTGACAGCTATTTCCAAATTAGTGCTTTAAAATAAAATACAAAGCACTACCAATAACAGTGCTCTCTGCCTGCATAAAAGTCAGGGCTCCTTAAACACACACATAGATACACATTAAAGTGTGTCCTCAAGTTTAGCTCTCAGGTGCTTACACAGTCTCTTTGCCCCAGACTGCTGTTGCTTTACTAGAAGCACAGCATATGCTCTCCCACTCGCTGCAGCTCTGAACAAATGCGAGCGCGGCCACCCGGAAGTAAAACTGACAAGGGGTCACTTGGCTCCTCGCAACAAAGTTGCACTATAGGAATTTTACTTGTTTTAACTCATTGTGCGTTCTCTACTCATTCGTGGGAAAGGCACACAAGTGACAGCTATTTCCAAATTAATTCTTTAAAATAAAATACACACCACTGCTCATAACATCGCTCTCTGCCTGCATAAAAGTCAGGGCTCCTTAAACACACACACACACTTACACATTAAAATGTGTCCTCAAGTTTAGCTCTCAGGTGCTTCCTACAGTCTCTTTGCTCCAGTGTGCTGTTGCTTTACTGGAAGCAAAGCATATGCTCGCCCGCTCACTGCAGGTTTGAATAAATGTGAGTGGACATCCACAATGAAACTGAGAAGGGGTCGCTTGACTCCTCGTAACAAAGTTGCAATATAGGAATTTAACTTGTTTTAACTGGCCATGCGTTCTCCACTCATTCATGGGAAAGGCACACAAGTGACAGTTATTTCCAAATTATACTTTGGATGCTGCTGCAACCCTCCCGCTGGGGGCATCCAGGGCCTATCCTGCTTTTTGTATGGGCTTGGGTGCATCTCACCCCCAGAGATACCATAATCATTGTGGATTTTAATCTCAACTGGTCAGGTCACTCTGTGCCTGTATATGCCAGCCTACTGAAGGCACATAGCTTGGAGCAAGTAATCTCCTCCACTACTAGACACAACCTTCACTTACCTAACCATTCTACTCTTGAGTGGATCGCCACTAATAGGTTTGAGTTGGTCCTCCAGGCTGGCACTATGTCTGACTCCATAAGTGAATATGCTCCCACATTTATAATCATAACCAACAAGTACAAACTTCCACCCCCAAATTATTGTCTTTAAGGAAATTCAACCACCAGGATCCCGATACAGTTATTAGGGATGCAGTGACTGCTGATTGGTCCGTCCTCTATCTGCAAAATAACATTCTGACTGCAGTTACTTATCTGACTAATGTCCTCCGCAAATTACATGACAAGCATTTCCCCCTCACTACCTGAAGGGTCAGAGGAGGCTGCACACGATGAGTATCAAAGGAACTTCTGGTGCAAATGAAAGAAAGGGACCGCAAATGAAAAGCCTACAAGGCATCCCCCATCCCCCATCTTTGGAATGCCTATAGACAATAATGCAGCCTATGTAAACAGGCAGCCAAATCATTAAAATGCAAGTACCACCTCTTGCAACAGAGTAGCTCCCTCAGGAGCCCTCATAATTTCTGGGCAGCCATTGGGTCCATATTAAACTCTCATACAGGTAACAAGATTACCCAGATCAAAAACGCCCTTGGGTAACATCTCAGATCCCTCTAAAATTGAGGACACGTTCAACACCATGTTCACCGACCTATCCACCTATCTCAATAAACTCCCCCCTCAACCACCAATTGGCAGGAACATCAGCCCAAACTGCCCTCTTTCTCATGCTAATCCTGCCTCCCCACCCTCCTTTTATTTTAAGGCCATTAGCCAGAGAGTCACTACCAAACTCCTGAAGGCACTGCTGGGGCAGAGGTAGCCCTGGCAGTGATGGTCTTTACCCGGCTTTCCTAAAACTGATTTCCTCCGCCATTGTCAAACCCCCTTACTTTCATCTTCAACCTTGCCCCCTCGTCTGCCACTGTGCCAGACTCCTGGAAGCTTGCACACGTTATCCTTATTTTCAAAGCCAGTGACTGACTTGCACCAGAAAACTACAGGCCCATCTCTCTCCTCCCACATCTCAGTAAATTGCTTGAAAAAATCATTCATTACCAGTTATCTAAACATCTGGAAAAGTATAACCTCCTATGCCCCCTCCAACATGGTTTTCGCAATCATAGTACCTCTTCTGCCTTGACACTTTTTACAAACCACATACTTAGAAATATGGACAAGGGGAAGGCCACGAGTGCGGTTTTTGTGGATTTATCCAAGGCATTTGACCTAGTTGACCACCAACTTCTCGGTTCCACTCTTTGTAGTTTTGGTTGCTCATCTAACAATATGTCCTGGTTCCATAGTTATCTATCTGGTAGATCTCAGACTGTCATCATAGGCAAAGTACACTCTTCCACTTTATCTATTGGTACTGGTGTCCCCCATGGCTCAGTACCTGGCCCTTTGCTTTTTTCCATGTTTATAAACATGCTATCAGCAGATAGGCTCACCTGTAATTCACTCCTCTACGCCGATGATTTAGTCCTCTACCATAGTGACAACTCGCTTGAATCTATCTCATCCATACTCTCTGTCAGCTATGGCACTGCTCACAACTGGTTCACCTCCAACAAACTTATAGTCAATAAGAAGATGACTAAAGGTATGCTCTGGTTCTAAACCCTTCCTGACCAAGACCGCCAAAGCCAACTCGTCCCTCCTGGTTCACACCCCTGTAGGTCCCCCGCTTGACATTGTCCCCACTTTCAAATACCTTGGTGCTACCCTCGACCCCTCTCTTACTTTTGTGGAACACATCAACAACACCATGCAAAAAATCTGTCAAAGACTTGGTGCTGCCTATGGGCTAATGCAACTATTATCCATGGAAGCTCACCTTGCCATTGCACTAGGCAGTCTTCTGCCCCTGCTAGACTATTGCTCCCCTGTCTGCTCTCTCATGTCCTCCTCATTGCACACCCATTTAAATTCCAATTACAATTCCATATGCCGCTTTGTGCTGCAAGCTTCTTACTCCACCCACCACTGTGCTCTCTACCAGTCTCTTGGATGGCTCCCATTACAGGGTTGCTTGGACTATACCATGGGTTGTCTAATTGCAAACTCCCTCAGGAGCCACCAGTCTTCACCCTACTCCTCTCTTCTCACAGAGTGGTACCTAGGAGCCTCGGGGTAACCTCTGTCCCCCCCTCAAAGTGCCACATATATTTTCTGTCATGGGCAGTCAAGCTTTCTCAGCTTCTGCCCCCATCATGTGGAATAAATTACCTGTATCCATCTGCTCCTCTGCCACCCATTTCTCCTTCAAAACCAATCTGTGCAACTGGCTTCTAGTTGGATCACGCTGTAACTGCCCCCAAGACAATACCAGTGGGAGAAGGCTATCAAGATGTTAGGACCCGGTAAACTGTTGGAACAACTCCATCACCTTACATTTCTGGCCTTTCCCACTCTGTCTGTCCCTTTGCTTTCTCTGCCAGCATCAATTGCCCCCAAGATACCACCAGTGGGTGTGGGCCATTATTGTGCCAGGACCTGCTGTGCTGTCTTTTGGGATCCCTCCCTTTCCTCCAATTTGCCTCCCTGTTGCCCCCTAGCCTTTTCTATCTGCATCGTACCTCACGGTACTCTCTGCTCTCCTAACCTGTTCTTACCTCTTTGCAGTACTACTGATCCACTGCTCTGATATTTCTCTAGCAAGTCTGAGCTTCTATGCACCTAACTATCCTACATCATTGCCAGCATGTATAGCTTGTATGCTCTATGTAAGCTTCCATGCACCTACTAATTTAGCCTACTGCCCACGGTTACAGCAGGTAGGCATCTTAGATAGACCTTGAACACTGAAACTTTGCTTGTAGACCTGCTTTGTCTTCATCACATGTTAATTACCTTGTCTGGAGGTCCAGTACCAAATCTTGTATTATATTGTATATATGGTATTATATGTGTTACTTTGTACTACTGATATTTTTGTATATTGTCCCTGTTGATTGTGTTATTTTGTAGCCACACCTGTTGCCCAGGTCATGTCTGAAAATAGTCCAATGGATCACTGCACTTACCTGGTTACCAAAGACATAAATAAATAAATAACTGATATTGGGATCCCTTTGTTTAGAAATTATATAGTGTTACTGTTGAAATGTATATCATTATAGTTTGAGCTGACTGCGAAAAGTTATTGGAAACGCAAGGGGTTAACCTGAAATACAATTTTTAAGCTTTTTGCAAAAGCTGTGGAAAAGGGGCTTCAGTTCTGGGACATTGTGTTCCAGCTGCACATGCCCAATATTTGCTAGAAAATTTTAGAAAAAAAACAAAAAACAGGATGATTAAGAAGGGGGTTGCAAAGACTTAATAAGAGGGAAAGCTGCAATTTCTTGCAAGAGAGAGAGACACATAGGCAGAGACACACGGAGATTGAAGGAAAACTCAGATGGATCTTCTCTGTTTATTCTGCCTTCGTAAATAGTTTTACTGAATAAGTTTTATGTTATTGCTAGTACTAATAAACACTTTTTGAGAAGTCTACAACTGCTCCTGGTTTTTCCTATGCTTCCTGACATGTGCCTCGAGAACAGGCGCATCCCTGCCAAATTCCAAAAATTGCACATCCCCACCACATTCTGAGATTGTGTTTCAGTGTTACATTCCAAAATTGTCACTGCCACAATCCCAAATGTTGTGTCACCACCACATTCCAAAATTGTGCATCACTGCCACATTCCTAAACCATGCATCACCACCACATTCTGAAACGGTGGGTCATCGCCACATTCTGAAAGTTTGCATCACCACCACATTCTGAAACTGTGCATTACTGCCACATTCCAAATCTAAGCATCACAACCACATTCCGAAACTGTGCACCACTGCCACATTCTGAAACTGTGCGCTGCCACATTATGAACCTGTGCATCACCACCACATTCCAAAACTGTGTGGCACCACCACATTCTGAACCTGTGCACCACCGCCACATTCTGAAACTGTGTGCTGCCACATTATGAACCTGTGCATCACTGCTACATTCTAAACCTGTGTGCCACCACCACATTCTGAAACTGTGCATCACTGCCACATTCAGAAACTGTGCGTCATTGCCACATTTTGAAATTGTGTGCCACTGCCACATTCCAATATTGTTCATCACTGCCAGATTCCAAAATTGTGCGTCACTGCTACATTCCAAAATTGTACATCACTGCCACATTCCAAAATTATGTTTTCCAGCTACTTTCTGGGATTATGTCATTGCTGCATTCCACAACTACAACCTAGTGACATTTCAAAATCTCATACCTGCAGTATTCAAAAAATTGCACACAACTTTGTCATTCTAAAGCCATGTTTGCCACTACATTCCAACCCCCACCCCCAGTGCATTCTGAAGTACTGTATCTTGCATCTACACATTATGGAAGTGCGTGTGCTGACCCAGACAATGTCAGTCTTCCTTTTTCAGATGTTTACTACAGCTACAGTTTTAAGTAACATAGCAGAAATAAGTCATATAAGGTAGCTTGCAGGGAGGACTAGGTTGTGAGTTCAGGTGATTACATCACCAGTACCTCTTCTCTGAAACTGGCTTTTTTGAACAGGCTGTGAATTAAGGGTTACAAAATGACTTGTAACTTTTAAGCAAAGTAACTTTGAGATCTGATTTTTGGCATGAGGCTGATTGAGGATATGCTGATCCAAATTCTGAATTTCTTGATGCCAGAAATTTTGGCCTGAGTCCCTCTTTAAATAAGTTTCACTCATTAATAAATTAACAGAGTACTTACAGCTTACAAGATTTAGTTAATTATAAATTTTCTAGTTACTTTCAGACCAGCACTTGAAAAATGCTCTGGTAGCTCTGACTAAAATAATTTATTTTGCTGTTTTAAGTGTGCTAGGAGAAGCGTTTACATTTATTTTTATACTCCACAGGCTTTTTTGTAGCATGTGGGGTGATCTCAACCATCTTTAACTCATGCCGAAGGGAAGTGGATGTGTAATTGTTCAGTTCTCAATTGCATGCTTTCAGCTGTTAGTGCATTGCCACATAAGTATCTGATTTTAGAAGTGTCGTGAAAGTTGAAATTGAACTTTTTAACAGATTATCCAATAGGAGCCAAGATCAGGAAATCACAGCAATAAATGTAATGTCTCCTAAATAAAACTGTTTTATATTCAGTTTTGCCTTGTATTCCCTTAGCTCATTTAGAATCATTAAGAGTGAACACAGACCCCTACATTCTCACCAGTTATGTACTGCCATAAGCTGCTGATTTAAACACTTAAATGTGTATACATATGTGGAAAAATGCTGGGTCTGAAGAGGCAGAATGCATGAAAGGCAGGAAAGCAAAACTTTGGTGCTGTTCGGCCAAAGAAATCACCAGTTCTAAATCAGCCCTAGCATTCAGGGGTCACCATGCCTTTTTTTTTCCAAAGATTGTTTTAAATTACCCTCTCACTTCAGCGAGATAACATTAAATGCAATTGAATTTCATTGATAAAAGAATTTTGAAAGAGAGTGTATATAATGTATGGGAGAACCTTATTACTGCTTTAAAGCAGCAATATTATTTTCTTATAATCCCATTGCTATGATGTCAGGGTGTTGTTAACCCCTCTTGAGCACATCATAGTGATGTGATTATAACTGGAGCCGAAATGCGCATGTGCACATGTCAGGTGGTGGCTTGCAATGAAGGGCTGCAGTGGTGAGTGCTGTCCCCTATGGAGAGTGGAGCCATGGCTTAAAAAGAAAAAAAGGATCCACCGGTAAGTTGAGGAAACCACTCGGGTACTGTATATCTTTACTTCTACAGCACTGAGGGGGGCATCATGTCCGTTTGGGGCAGAAATGTGCTGTTCTGTTATTCCCACCCTCCCCGCATATTTCCAGGAGCAACAATCAATGACGAAAAGAAGGCCCTATTAGCATTTGTAGTGTATGGGACCTATACACTATAAAAGCCAATGGATAGCCATCAGGCAATAACCTCGCCACAATCACTTCTCTGGGTTTCCGAGACAATGGTAAACCTCTTCAGCTGCACTCTCAATGTTTACCATGTTGTCATGGAAACCTCTTGACGTGATTGCAGCGGGGCTATTGTCTGATGGCCATCCATTATCCTCTATATTATGAACATCCTTACCTTACAGTGACTTGAAACGTATGGAACCCAACTCCTGGTGTGGTACCATTTTATATTGGAGTGCATATTGACTGCTAGTGCTTTAATTGGTTTGTTCCTCAAATCATTCTGGCATTGTGGGAGCGGGCAAGATCCGTCTTCCACTTTTTACTATTCTACTTGTTATTTGGGTTCACAAGCATTATGGTAGGTGCCACCATAGCGTTTGGATAGGCATAAGATTGACAGGAATGCAAAACACTTATTACTTTTAGCTTGTTGTAAGTTCGGCCTCCACGTGGCAATGACGGGCCAGCTGGGAGAACCACATGACCGCGCAAGCTTCCTCCCACTGATCAGTGACTTGATAAATTCGTGGAATGACATGATCAGCCACTGATGAATAAAAATTGTTGTTATGCCAGCAATTTTCCAGTCAGAGTGTAAAGTCTTCAGTAAACAGGACATGGGTGCCTCCTATTTTCTGCAGGCCAGTGGAGTTCGCAGGGGCACTTTTCATGCAGAGGCAGGCTTAATTTCTGTGATACTGGATTGACTAGCAGAGGGGAAGAGTGGCTTGTTTAACACAACATCACTAATGAGCACTTTTCAAACAGTATACCCTGTGGTACAGCGAAAGCGAAGGCTAAGACCGCAGACAGTGTTTTTGTTTTGTGTTGTGCTTGTAGTTTTACAGCTGTTGGACCCAAGATGGCAGGAAGAAAACAGGCTGGTAGCGTGGACTTTGAGCGGCAGCTTGTGGCTCTTGTGTGAGGAAAGGAACAGGCTTGGGGGGCTATGTTCCAGAACCCAGATGATCCCAGTCCAGAGGGGCCTTCAAGCCCAGAACTACAACCACAGCCAGGGACTCAGGTAGTTCCATTTCCAGATGACTCAACACCAGCTTGCTTGGCTAAGAAAAGCAGGACCAGAAAGTCCAGGCAAGCACCTCCAGCATCAGTGAATCTTCAACCAGGTAGGCCAGACTTGGAAAATATGTCTGATGAGGAACTAAGAGAGTCAGTATGGCAGATGTTTAGAGTTCCCTTGCCAGGCATGCCAAAGCTGCCACAGAGGACTAAGAGGGTGCTGGTTCTGGTAGGCCTGGGAGCTATCCCCCTGTCTGAGCAGGTGGGTCTCCCACCTCCAGAAATGACCACACCAGGGCCACAGTCCTGGTGCCACATCACCAGAGCCCCAGAATCCAGGCTTTCCCATTACACTGGGCCCAGTGCTCCCATCACTGGTTCTGGTGATTCCACTGCCCCAACCTCAGGCTGGCAGATTACTCTTTATTTAGTGCTTAGGTTGGGCCCTATAGTTCTTTTGCAGTTACAACTTCCATTCATTGTGGGCCACTGGTTTTGGAGAATGCTACATCAGCCCATGTGGTGAGTGGTCAGCATGTGCAGCCTTCCCCCCCATTATCTGGTGGTGGCTGGAGCAGTTTCAACCCCCCATTATTAGCAGGGAAGGTTAAAGGCTCTTTTGGGGCTCTTTTTTGGAAGTTTGCAGTTATACTTCTTGTAGCTGAGTTCCAGACAGCAGCATTCACTGATTATATGCCTTGTATTTATACATTGTTAATTATGATGTACTAGGCCCCTTTTCCAAAATCTTTATGTTGCCAGCAGCATTTTAGCATATAATGTCAGGTTCATTGGCACTGTAGTTGCTGTCTCTGATCACACTGCCAACTCTGTGGAGACAGTTAAGTTCACAGGGACACAAGAAATATTAGGGTAAATGCATGCCTTCTGTTCTGACTCAAACAGGTAGCGTGGATGTTAAACATTTTATTTTTTAAAACTAAATTTACACTTAATGCCAGTGAGCCGGGGGTGTTCAAAAATTATGGCTAAGTATCTTAATCTTCATTCAGCAAATAAATAGTTTATGGATGTCCCTCTGCCTCATATCAAGATGAAGCAGTGTCCTTTCGGCTATCATGTAGCAGTAACATGAAAAAGATCATTACCCAATAGGTCATTACCTACAACCAATGCATTTAGGCCAGTATTGAACAAACACAATTTAAGTGTGCTGGTGTTTGTTCATTTAATAATTTGTCTTGTGTGGTTTTGTTTGTAATGCATGTCATTAAGATGTATCTACTTGGCTTGATTTGTTACCATTTCTTTATCAAGTAAATTGTTTAAGAGCCGATTGTTCTAACTGCATACCCACTTTAAGTAACTGCAAGCTGAACAAACTCTGGCAGAGCCACTATGACTGTGAATGCATTAACTAGATAAGGGTGTTTCATGGGCTTAAACATAGACATTTATTTATTTAAAAAATATCATATTTGCAAACTTTTGTGTCAGAGACTCAGTTGCAAAGGCACCTCGCTGAAACTAATACAAAGACAGCACAGTTAAGTCAAAAAACAATGGCTCAGGGAGCAGACTGTTATAACAGTCATTCACTGGAGATGCATGGGTAGCAGCAGATAAACAGATTACATAGTTTAGGCACACAGACACCACATCAAGAAGACCAAAGCAGTTCAAACAATATACTATAGCTAAAGCAAATAGACATCAGGAGTCAAAGAGAAGTCCAGAGTGTTCACATGAAGGCTGTTGCATATATACTAACTGAATCAAAGTACAGTACAGTGAGAAAGGGCATATTTAAGCAATAAAGCACGACATGGTGTGTGTCATGTAATAATGTCACTCCTGGGGTGGGTTGAAGCATGAGGCAAAGCAGAGTGCTTCCACTACCCCAGGAGTGACAATATTACAAGATAACACACACCCTGGAGTGCCTTATTGCAATTATACAATGACTTGTTATATACAGAATAAAAAATAAATTTTAAAGGATGTTTTTGTTAGTGTGGAAAAATATTTCTTAAGAGAAAATGCAAGAATGATCCAAAGCTACAGTGATATTATTGTGTAATAACATCACTGTTTCAGTGGGTCAGCAGCCAGCTTCTTACATTTTTCCTTGCCATTGTATATTTAAAAATAATGCCACCATCTGTATTACAGTTACCTATATGTTTTGCATTTTATTCTATGCACTGTTATAGCAATCAACTTAACAGAACCAGGCCATCATAACATGAAGGTACCGTACCCTAACTGAAAACAGTGCTGAGACAACTGTATGTTGTGACAAGGTAGAAGATAAACACAATGTTGAGACAAGTTTTTGAAGACATTTGATGCATTTCATTGTTTGTTTGTTTTTAGAAACTGATGTACAGTTCACACACAAAATTCATATAATATAAAAGTGCATATGCCCAAATGTCAATGTAAATTCAACACATTTCATTACAAGCTGTTCTGTTGAAGGAAGATATTACTATGTAAGGCCTAAAAATGGGCATCAGGTAAATGTAAACTGGGGTAGGTGTGTTATTGAGGGTATTGCATAGTTTATCTTTTATTGCTGCTCCACTGGATCAGCAATATTTGCACAAGCTGTGCCCAGTCCAGATTGTACATCTCTGGCTTGGGTCTGGTGATGTGGGTTTTACCCATACCCCACTGCATGTGGCTTAGCTGTATACTGTACAGATGGCTACAAAGTCTAAGGCATTGAAGGTTGAAGTTTCAGAAAACCATTATGCTAAAAATATCAAGACTCATTCCCTCCCTCACTCCCCAGTCACAATTAATCCTCTACCAAAGTCATGCTTAAATACTGGTGCCTCTACATCCATGCCACTAAGCTTTTAATGCCAACATGCTTCTTCTGCTGCTGTGACCAATTCAATGTGTGATCTGCTCAACCCTGGCTTTATAAATTTATTTAATTATTTTTAGAGGGGCTCCTGGTTGTGACCAATATCAAACAACTGAAGTCCAGTGTGCCCCCCCCAAACTACCCAAACAGGCCTGTAATGGAGGATTTACCCATCTTTCATGTCCTAAATAGGGGCTTGTAGTTATCAAACTTTGGCCAAAATGTGAACATGCCAAACCACTGCCTCAAAGTGGCCCCATCGGTTTAGTCCTGCACTTTAAATAATGTAAAAAGTACCTTGCTGATCTGAGTTAGAGTCCAGCTGTTTCATTCTCTGTTTGCAAAGACAATACTCCAGATTCCTTGTCTCACATTTATAAAGGGCAGTCTGCTAGGTGTGGCTGGGAGCAAATCACTAGGAAAGTGATTACAGCTTTCCCCTAATCATAAACCAACTCAATGTGTGATCTGCTCAACTTTGGCTTTATATATTTATTTAATTATTTTTAGAGGGGCTCCTGGTTGTGACCAATATCAAACAAACAACTGAAGTCCAGTGTGCCCCCCCCCAGAACTGCCAGCCTGAGAATGAAATTGGTATATTGTTTGGAAAAATGCAAGGCTGTGTCTCTTATTATGCAATGTCCAGCAAAGATGGTGTTGTCAAATGGCTTAATGAGGTGATGTGAGGTGCCTATGGGAACTTGTCATGTAGAAAGTTCCAGGGACACAGTCATAAAAACTGGAATTACAGGTTCCAATGAGTAATTAATTTGGGAGGAATGTTAGAAATTCAACTCCACTATAAACTAAGCTAGGAAAAAAAGTAAATAGGACAAGAAAAACAAAGAATTTTGTTTCTAAAAATGAGTTGCTAATTGCAACTGGTATTTTTAACGTGCAAGTCAACGTCACTTCTCAAACTTAAAAAGAAAAATACACGTAATCACAGACTGTATTTACCAAGTACTGTGCCCATTTTAGTATATAAATGTTTAAGAAATACCTGAAAGCTGTATATTTTCCATAGAAGGTGAATCCTTAGTAGTTTCAGACACTTAGTCTTTCCCTTTGAGACACCAGGTGACTCTGATAATCATTTGTTCCAAAGGTTTTTAAGTCAGTTTGACGGTATTAAGTATTTTCTGTTCTCATACTCCTTAAAAAAATGCAGGGATTTTCCATAGACTTCTTGTGTTTCTAGGTCCAGGTCCCAAACTAGTGAATCTTATTTCAACATCCACCTCATGCCCCTCCCACATGAATACAAAAAAAGGTGGTCTGGATCTTTAGGAGCTTCTTGGGTGGAAGGGGGTTGGATCTTACTTCCCCCCCAAAAAACAATGCTGCCTCCCACTACTCAGATTCCAGTTCTTGTACCACCCATTTAAGAAAGAAAGTAGTACCCTGCAACCATTGAGTAACATGAAAGCGTATTTGAGGGTGGAAAACATTTCTTGGAGGAGGGTAAGGTGCAGGAGACTATTTACACCTTCAGTCAGTTCCACGGACAGAAAACATGACATCACTCCTTTTGTACATGCAAAACTCCTGTAGGCTCTGCCCACAGTTGTAAAAAGGCAATTTCAACATGGCACACCAGACAGAAACGTGCTGCAGTCAATATTTTATGATCACATTTAATTAAAAGTGGGACTTGGGTATCAAAATGAAAACTGTCCTTATCTCAGGAGCAGATTCCACTTGATAACAAACACCTTGCTCCCCAAAACTGGTATTGCAGATAGGGTCTGATATTATGCACCCCACTGTTGAGTAAATTGGATAATAATTTGAACACAAAATGACTAGATCTGTTTTTACATTGACATATTGTGGGCACCACAACAACATGTCCCAATCCCGAGCTGGACTGAGATGCAGTGCAGAAAAGAGAATCCCTCTTATCTTTTGTTTGATGGAGGATATTTAATCGGGGCGGGGTGTTGGGGCTGGTAACTTTTGTCCCATTTATACACTTAAAACATTGATGTAACAAGTTTTCATTGCTTGATCGAGCCCGTTATGTTACAGAGGTACTGAGGAAACTTCAGCCTGAGACAAGACATGTTGGGTGGCAGCCCTCTGTAACTAAATAAAAAATGATTTTTCTCTACTAGCTTTACACTGGTCCACTATATAAGTACAGTTGTGATGCCACAAGTGGCTGAACTTGTTTGGCAGCTTTGTTGTTCTGGGAGCAGGGTTGCCCCAAAGCATAAGAAAAGGGGTTGGCATTTAATAGGGAACCATCAGGGTGGCTCCATGGGCCATGCAGACAACAGCTGTAACACATTTTGGAAGAGTCATCGGTGGCTACAAGATCAGTAGGAGTTGGACAAACTTGTATTATACAGTTTTACTTGTTTGCAGTCATTTCTTACCATTTGTTACTGTGACAAGGGGTAAAGGCTTTGGTCAGCCTGGAGGGCAACTGCAGTTTGAATACCATGAAAACTGCTAGTCTATATAAGCTTGTAGTTGCCTTATTAGGAATTATCCAAGTGAAGAGAATTTCATGTAAAAATGTTTGATTCGGACGGTGCTAATTCTTTCATTGTGAAAAGGAACAGCTGAGGTAGAGCAGATGATTATATAAATAACATGTTAAATGTTCTATGCAACATAAGTGAATAAGCAGCTGCCTAAGCAAATATTTAATTTAAATGCTGGTCATTTGTGTATATCTTCTCTTAGGAAGCTAGATCACCACAGGAACTCACTGTTAATTTTGTTTCATTTAGGGTAGGGATACGTTTTTGTAATTGAAGGCCATTTACCACAAGGGTCCTAGTGGTATCAAGTGTAAGTTAGTTCAGTCAGTCTATGATTTCCTAAACAAAATTTGCTGTATTTATTGTTAAAAGGCCCTTCCCACAAGGCTGCTTGTGGATGCTGAATTTGGGACTCACATTGAGGAGGTATAAGTGAGGTGGTCAGAATACATTCTGATGATAACTAGCATAGCACCTCATCAAGAGGGTTACTCTATTAATGCAACATTACTAATGCTTGTATTTTGTACAGTGTACTCTGTGGTGCAGTGACAGCAAAAGCTAAGACCACAGACAGGGCTTTTCCCCCAAGGGGTTCAGTTTCTTACCAACTTAAATTCTTTGGGTTTTGAGTCATTTGGTGTCAGAAGTCATTACCCTTTTTTAATTTGGTTTCCAGATCCTCATCACCCTTATCCCCCCTCCGTCCTAGTACCCCCCATTTACCTACTCTACCCCCCTTCTCACCCTACCCCCTATGCCTTCTTTGTAAGTTCTTTTTATCAGGTTTATTTTATTACCCTTCCTTCCCAAAACTATTCTCTGGCTCATTTATATGTCATTTCCTCTTACTAAATTTTGAATTGGATCCCAGAGTTTGTTAAAACTCAGCTCTTGATCTTTATGTATGTATTGTATTTTTTCCAACTGCATACATTCCATATATACATTTTTCCATAATAAATAATCTGGAGGAATTGGATCTTTTCAGAATCTTGCTTTACATCGTCATATGTTTATTAATGCTAAATTAATAGTTTTCTGTAGAGATCCTTTTGGTATTTGCCAGATTGAAGAAGTGCCCAACGTGCATAACTCTGGATCACATTTAAGTGCAACACTATGGATTTTGTTTAAGGTTTCAATAACTTTCTTTCATAACGGTATTATGAATTTGATGTAGCTAAACATGTGTAAGTGTTCCTTTTTGTGTTCCATATCTGTTGCACATGAGAAATATTGCTTGGTTCATTTTGTTTAATAAATACGGTGTATAATATATACGATGGAAGATATCGAATTGTATTTGATTTAACGTATTACTCATTGAAAGTTTTGTATTTTTTATAATCTGAAGCCATTTATTATAGTTCATTTTAATTCCTAGTTCTTTTTTCCAACTTTTTTTAGTTTATATAGATTAATTGTTTGGGTTTCTTGCATTGTATTATAGATTTTTTGAAATTACTTTAGTATTGTTTTTCATTATTAGTGCTTGTACTGACATTATTTTTGGTTAACTAATTCAATTCCTAAAACTTTTCTCAGATGTGTTCTGAGTTTTATGTATATCAATTTATCTTTTTCTGCCAAATTGAATCTATGTTGCAATTCTTGAAACAACATGAAATTATCATCTTGATACAGGTCTCTAATTTGGGTTCCACATCAAAACCACACCATCCAAAAAAGAGTGGTAAAAATATATGCCATCTGCACCATCCAAAAAAGCAAGGTCAAAAATCCTGCTGTCATAAATATACAACCTAGCACACTTCCTTTACCTTATTATTAAAATATATAGTTGGCATACCATAAGTCCAATGTATATATTTCAATGAAAAACTAAAGGAAGTGTGCTAGGTTGTATAGTGGCACTTTCACTGTTTCTTTGTGCAGTTATCATACTGTGGTTCTTTACCATATTTCTTCAGATCTGCAGTCTTGATGAGATTCTTTAAATTTGCACTGTTCTTTTAAGTCTCCATGGGTTATAGTGTTTCACTGTTTTCCTCTTTTACACTTCCTCTAGATATACTGGGTATGAATGTTTCTCCTTAGGTTTTCCTTTGTTGGTCTGTGATATTCTACCCATATTTTCATTGTAAGCTTTGTACATGGGTTATGAATATTTTTTAGATCTCTTTCTGTATTGAGTATAGATGTCCAAATTTCTTATCATATTCATTATTATTGTTGTCAGGTAATTGTTCTGAATATACCCACTATGGTGGGACTTCAACATAATACTGTACATTTTGGTTTATTATTGCAGTGTATTGGTACCATTGAAATGTTGGTAATTTTACTCCATATTGATTATAAAATGTTTGTAACTTTTGTAATGCCATTCTAGCTTTTTTTTCCCCGTTCCAAATGAATTTCCTTATGATTTTATCTAACTCTTCAAAGGCTTTTATTGAAATTCTTAGTAGAATAGATCGTAATATATGTAAAATTCATGGTACGATATTCATTTTGATGACTTGAGCCCTTCCCAGGAGTGTTATAGGCAGATTTTCCCATATTTGTAAGTTTTTCCTTATTTTGGACAATACGTTTATATTTATTTCCCTTATTTTTATGATATCTTTAGTTAACATTATTCCTAAATATTTTAAGTCATCTACAATTCTGAATGGCATTCCAATCCCAGATAGCAGATTATTTTTTGAATTAACCTTCAATAGTTCTGTTTTGTTCCAATTTATTTTGTAACTGGATATCTTCCCAAATTTAGTTATAATTTCCATTACTTTAGGTAATGCCTCTACTGGGTTTGCTATATGTAATACAATGTCTGTATATAAGGACATTTTTGTTGTTTCCTAACTTCGATTCCAATTATTTCTGCAGATTCTCTCATCTGTATTTCTAGTGGTTCTATAATCAGTGTGAACAAAAAAGGGTATAGTGGGCAACCTTGTCCATTACCTCTTTGTAAATCTATTTTTTGTGAAGTCGCTTGGTTTGCTAATATGACTGTGGTTGGATTAATGTATAATAATTTGACTCATTGAATATATTTTTGTCCCAGATTAGCCTTTTCCATCATATGGAATAGGAACCTCCACTTGGCCCTGTCAAAAGCCTTCTCAGCATCTAATGCCAGTATCACTGTATGTGTGTTTTTGCTGTTATCTATTACATTAATAATGTTTCTAATGTTAGTATAACTTCTTCTGTTTCATACAAAACCAGTTTGGTCTTTGAGAATTATTGCTGGCAGGATATTATTCAGTCTTATGGCCAATATTTTTGCGAATATTTTGTAGTCAAAGTTAAGTAATGATATTGGATGATGTGAAGAGTGTTGCTTAAATACCTCCTTCTTTTTTAATTACTATGATTTAGGTTTCTTGGAAACTTTCCCATACTTTATTCTATTGTAAAAAAAAATTAATAATTTTATCAGTAATTCTGCCGATTCTATTTTGAAAGTATGATGGAATTCTATTGGATAGCCTGGTGGTTTTCCTTTGCTAATTTTCTTAATAGCATTTTCTACCTCTGCTTCCATGAAATTTTTGATCAGCATTTCTTTATGAATAGCTGAGATTTTTGGGATTTTTATACTGTGTAATTACTGGTTATTTACATATGTTTGTATTATATTTTTTGAATTCCTGGTTTATCACGTCACAATTTGCTGAAATTCCTTCTTCTGTATTTATTTATTTTATCAGTCTTTCTTCTGTTTCTTTTTGAAGTTAATATGCTAACACTTTACCAGACTTACAGGCATGTGCATAGTATTTAGAGTTTCTCTTTAAAAGTAATTGTTCAATTTTTTCATTGAGAATCATGTTATATTGTATTTTTAGATTTATTAATACTTGTCTAGCTTCTTCTGTACCTGTGTGCATATGTTTTTGTTCAGCTCTTTTAATATCCCTTTCCAATTTTTCTATCTCCTTCCTGCTTTCACTATTTTTTTTAGTTGAGAATTCCATCATACTTCCTCTAATTGCGGCTTTCCTTGTGTTCCATAGAGTGTTTAATGTTGAATCTGTTTCTTTATTTGTTTCATCAAATAAATTTTGTTTGTTTGATTGTTATGTGTTGTATAAATTCTGGATTGTGTAATAATAGTGGATCTAGTTTCCATTGTCCTAGTTGTATTTTGCCCTTTAGTTTTATTGAGAGCTTTATTGGTGAATGATCTGATAGATTTATATTTTGTGTGAAATTTGGTCTATGTTGATTATTCTGAATGTTCCCATTATCCTTTATATTCTATAATATGTACTGTGTCTACTGGACTATAAGGAATATTCAGATGTATTCTCATTTCTGTATCACCAAAAATCTAATAATCCCAGGTTTTCCATATTTACTAATATAGTTTTTGCAGATTTTGACAGGGTCGATTGTGGCCCACTTCTATCTACCTAGGATTTTTGTACTGTACTGTAATCTCCTCCTATTACATATGGTGCTGAATATTTAATTAAGTGTACAAAAAAAAATTACTGAAAAAAGTTGGATCATCCTCGTTGGGTCCATATACACTTGCTGTTGTATTTTTACTGTCATTTATGCTTGCACTACAGACTGCAAACATTCTATGAGGATCACCCATACTATTTTCTATTACCTGTTTTTTTTAATTATTGCCATGCCCTTACTTTTGTTATTTGAGGCTGATTATATGCCCTCTCCACCACAATATCTACAAAATGTTTACATTTCTCACCAGTTAAATGTGTCTCCTGTAGTAACAGACTATCTTGTGTCTTTTTACATATGCAGTGATTCTTTTCCTTTTGATGGGTCCACTAATGCCATTCAGATTCCAACACATGATATTCAAAGTTGAATCAGACATTTTCTCTATCTATATAATGATTAATCTTTGCAAAAAAAGTGTTAATGCACCAGTTAGGATTCAGATTAAACCGACAAAAATAGGAAAATGTGGTATTAGGGTTTCCAACCTAAAGACCCCACCCCACCCCATCCAGCAGGCAGCAAAAGGGAAAAAACATTAGGGGTTTGCCTCTCATGAGTCTTCTCAGATCAGGGCTTGGATCTTCCTTGGGGTTGTCAACCCTAGTGCTCACCCCATTCCATCAGCAAATAAACTCAGATGTGCAGAGAATAGGAGAAAGGGGTAAGCTTTAGGGCCGACAACTCCAAGGAAGACCCCAGCCTTGCTCTATGAAGACTCACAAGAGGTGAAACCATGTTTTTCCCTTTTGCTACCTGCAGGTTGGGGGTGAAGTGTTATGGTTGGAAACCCTAACACCACATTTTCCTACTTTTGTTGGTTTAATCTGAACCCTAACTGGTGCATTAATGGCATTTTTTGCAAAGAATTTCCTTTCTTTTTGAAATAGCATAATCATATCCTCATTCATGTAGGTCCCTTAGGGACCTGCACGAACACATCTATTTGCCTAGGGAAATGCAGGTCCTCTGGGCCCTGCACTTCCATCCCTCCATAGATGCAGTCATCCAGTTGCCTAAGGAAGCACAGAACCCTTTGGGCCATGCACTTCCATCCCTCCATAGATACAGTCCAAAAAAACCAATAAAGTTGGAATGTTATTCTAGGGCAATTTTAATTTTTTAATTATTATGTTTTTTTAAATGCCCCTAATTTTTTTTTGGGTGGGTGTTATGTGTCAGTCTTGTAGTACTCATGGAGACCTTTGTTTTGTCATATAGATTGTTGCTTAACTCCAAATATTGACAGAATTATGCCTTGTTAAAGTTGGAATGTGAAAACAAAAACTAGGTCCTAATTCTTTTTTCATATGAAGGATTCTGTTTTCGTGAGTATGACAGTCTCACAAAAAAAAAATCCTCCATATGAAAACAGAATGTGGAAAAAAAACAAAGTCCAAATTCTTTTTTTGTATGAAGGAATCTTTTTGCATGAGATTGTGTCATATTCACGAAAAAGAATGAAAAAATAAAGTCCAAATTCTTTTTTCGTATGAAGGAAGGGTTGTGGATGCATGGAATGGCCTTCTGGAAGAGGTTGTGGAGTCAAAAACAGTGGTAGAATTCAAGCATGCATGGGACAGTCATAAGGCAATTCTAGGGGGTGGGGGTAGGAAGAAGTAGGCTGCTGGTTAACTAGGATCTGCAGCTTATCCAATAGGTAAGGAAATGGGCAGACTGGGTGGGCCAAGCGGACCTTATCTGCTGTCAAAATCTATGTTTCTTTGTTTTTGTGTGGCCAATTCTTGTTTCGTGTGACCATATGAAAAAGAAAATCATCTCACGAAAAAGATTTTAAAATGTATTAGGAACACATTTCTGGGTAATTTTTCCAAAAACTAAGTGCAGCATCTACCTAATGGGGTTCCGAGTAGCAAGATATATGTGTTGGTGTGTTTGCATGATATCATTTTAATGGGATTTGAAATTTTTTTTTTTAAATGGAAACAAGATGTCAGCCATACAAAAAAAGAGTTTTCCCTCACAAAAAAAAAAAACTACCCCCATATGAAACAGAATCTTTTTTTTTTTTGTATGGGCCAAATTCTTTTTTCATACCAAACAGCTATCCAAAAGATCATACTGAACATGCTCAGAGCTACAATTTCAAATCCTTATAACTTCGGAATGGATCAATATTTTTTCACTAAACTAGTGAAAGGCATCACTCTAGCCCAAGTCCTTTCTGCCCTGAAAATCTCAGATCAAAATTTCAAACCATCTGGGCACTAGACAGTGACAAAGAAAACAGCAATAAAACCCAAATAATTTCACTTTTTTCACTATCTGGATCTCAGAATCCGCACATCCAAGCAGAACGAAACTTGGCACGTCAAGAGACCTTCTCCCCAAGACAGTGCATGTAAAATTGTGTGCAAATGGTTTAAATAGTCGTGAAGCTATTAAGGTGCAGATTTAGAGGTTTAACATTAAACAGCCTACTCAACCCTAACTATAGTGGCGCTACTGCACCACTATTATACAACAGTTGAGGTTTCCCCTTTATCCCTTGTCTGGTTATTACACTTGATTTTTTTATTTACTTGATGGTTAAAAACAACCCTTTTTAATGTATAGTAGAGTTATTTCATCATTGGGAAGTGTTCTAGCTCTTTCCCCTCCCAGCACTTGCTTTGAGCCTACTTCCCCATAGACTCTATGACCCAAATTAATATACAAAATGGATCCCCTGATTTAGTTGCTTGAAGCTTCCTCAGCTATGATACTGTATCAACAGGAGATAGAGAACAAATTAAATATTGGTCTATTATTACCCACATTATAACTAGTTCTTTATTTTCACTCTCCTCTCTTTTTCTTTTCTTCTTTTCTTTTCTTTCTCTTTTCCTATTTTCTTTCCCCCTTAATATTCATATATGTATTTATTTAAACATTGTTTCAGGATATCTTCTACTTTCTTCCATCTGAGTCTTCTTTTCCTTTGTTTAGAATTAAGGCAGTCCTCTTTCAGATTATTATGTAGCCGAAGCAGAACGGCAACTCTTAGATACTGAGACTTATGCATCCCTCAAAGCTAGTCTAATAAATAAATTTAAAGCTGAATTGGAGAATTTTTTGACAGATGCTTTGGATAAGGCATGCATAACAGATTCAGATTTTGATTATCTAAATACTGAGTTTCCCATTGTCCTGGTTTTCTACCACTTGCCAAAAATCCACATGGATGAGCTGAACCCACCAGGGCACCCCATAATATTGGGGTGTGGTTCACTCATGGAACCCCTAGCAGTGTTTATTGATAGCATTTTGAAGTAAGAGGTTACACAGTTGGATTCCTGTTTATGGGATTCAACTGTGGTACTGCAGGAATTTAAAGACTTTAAATGGGAAGATACTTACTGGTGGATCACGAGAGATGTTTCAGCACTGTACACCAGTATTCAACATAAACTGGGTATAGAGGTAGTGCTAGACATATTACAGTGCTCTACTCTAAAATATCCAGATTTTATTGCATCTGCCTTAAGGTTGATTTTGAATTCATTTTTTTTATGTTCGATGGCAAATACTACCAGCAAAGATGTGGGACAGCTATGGGGTCCTCAGTTGCCCCTTCCCACGCCAACCTTTTCATGGGTTGGTTGGGGGTGTGTTCTGGGACCCCATGTCGAACCAATTTTTTTCAAATATAATTATGTACAAGCATTTTATCAGTGATTTAATTTTAGTTTGGGATGGTTCTGAACAGTCAATTCTTGAATTTATGTCATACATAAACAGTAATGAAATGGGGTTAAAATTCATAGCACAATATAATAAAAACACCATGGCCCAGATATTCAAAAGGGTTGCGCACAGCCCACTGATGTACCCCGGTGCAATATTTAAAAGGGAAAAGTGTGCAGCACAAATCCTGATGCGCCGGAGCGCATCAGTAATGTATGCAGGCACAGGTGGGGGTGTGTGCCCATGCATAACCTGCACAGCCTGATATTCAGCCTGGGCTGTGCAGAGTCATGCAAGCACAACCCCTACCTGTGCCTGCACAAAGTTACACCCAAAAAAAAGGAACAAGTGATGGCCACCCACAGGTGAGCTGCTACATTGCAGGGCACAACACAGCAGCTGCCACCTGTGGGTGGCCACCTGAGTTCCTGCTGCACCTGGCCGCACCCCCATGCCCTGATTGTGGGCATCTATAATGGCCCCCCCAAGTCCAATATCCCTGGTGGTCCAGTGGACCGCTATGTGCCCCAATCACAGGCATCACTGTATTCCCCCCAAGTCCAATATCCCTGGTGGTCCAGTGGACCATGCTGAGCCTGATCGTGGCATCATTCATCACCCCCCAAGTCCAATATCCCTGGTGATCTAGTGTACCCCCACCCACCCACTGAGCCCCACCACCCCGCTCCCCCATCAGCTTGTGGGTGGCAGCACCCCACCGCCTGCTGCCCCACCACCCGACTGACTGCTCGGTAGGGCTGCCGCATAAGTGGTGCAGAGCAGAGCCAATGGACATGCAGCCCATACTGTACCAAGACAGTCAGTTTTGTGAATGAATGTATTCATTCACAAATCCTGAACTGTCATGTATAATATGGGCTACTGGCTCAAGCTGCCCTGCTCTACGCAATGACCCCAGGCTGATCATCGGCAGCAACTGAGGCGGCAGGCGGGTGGATGCTGCCGCCCGCCGGCCGCCGGGGAGTGGGGTGGTGGGGCTTCATGGTGGGTGGGGGGACACTAGCCACCAGGGCTATGTTCGGGGTTTCTTTAAATGACTACCATCCACCGATCTGGCTTTTCGGTCCACTGGACCACCAGGATGAATTCGGAAGGAGGGGTTTATTAGACAAACCACTGCCCGCGATCGGGCTTTTCAGTCCACTGGACCACCAGGTATGAATGCGGGAGGGGTTCTTAAACAACTACTGCCCGCGATTGGGCTCTTGTCCACTGGACCACCAGGATATGTTCGGGGGGGAGCCACACTGCTGCCCATGATCGGGCTGGTGGGGATTAAACTATGCCCGCGATCGGGCCAGTGGGGGGTGGTGGTGGAGATTTACAGTTGGCTGCCCACGATCGGGCTGCGGGGGGGCACAGGGACTGGGTTGGGGGCCAGCCACAGGTGGCAGCTGCTGTGTTGTGCCCTGCAATGCAGCAGCTCACCTGTGGGTGGCCCTCAACTTCAGCCTTTTTTTTTGGCTCAAAGTTGTGCAGGCGCAGGTTGGGGGTTGCGCCTGCACAACTCTGCACAGCCCTGCTGAATTTTGGGCTGTGCAGTTTATGCATGGTTCCTCCCTCTCCAGTTCAGCATGCATTCATTTGCATTGCGCTGTTGCTCAGCATGTTTTCTGTGGCACAACTGCCTCCTGCTGAATATGGCAGAATGGAGCAAGTTCGGACTTGTGCAGGCACAACCCTATTGCGCATGGCGCAACCCTTTTGAATATCTGGGCCATAGTGTTTGCTACAGTATAGGTGTGATTCCTTGACACTTATACATTCAAAAAGGAATAAATATAACTGATAAGATGCAAAATTTACATGAAAAAACAGCAAATTAAAGTTAGGGTTTTGGGGAGGAGGAATTTTTTTGATAGCTAGGAAACAAAATAATTATTTACAAAATATTTTGTCTTGAAGACAAAAAAATAATCTGTCAGTGAACCTTGGCTTAGATGAACCTGCTTTTTACATTCCCCAAATTCAAACACAAGTATTTTCTTAACACAAATTTCTGTTGGGCAGACTAGGTTCAAAGTAAATTAAAAGTTATTAATTGTTGAATGGCCAAAATCATACACTGGGTGACATATACAGCAGAGACACTTAAAGGAGCCGGTTTCTTCAGAATCCTTAAAGCAGGAATATGCCTGTGCTCACTGTATCTCAGAGCTGTAAAAGGAAGGACAAAAGAGAAACATTATTAGCAAATAGATTACCAAATAATGAAAAACTACATCACACAGGAAATAAGTCATTTTTTCATTTTCAAACAAGCCACCTATGTTTCAATTTTTTCTGGGTGGGGGAGGGGTGTTTCAATAGAAGGACAGGGATGTTGGAAAAAACACAAGAAAACATTCCACATATTAAGCTGAAATAAAATTTAAACTCAAAGGTTAAGTGGCAAATACTGTGGTATAAACAAAACACCTTTTTTTTGCTTCATTTCAAATATATGATCACAAGTATGGTTTAAAATCAATTTCTTGGTTAAGTCCAGTTGGATGCATGGCTCCAAGGGAAAAAATCCAAAATGTTTCCCTTTGTTGAAGCCTTTGAATTCTGTGTCCACCTCTTGGTCCTACTTTAACATTTTCCAAACCCATAAATCTTAAGGATAAAGCATCACTACTGTGTTCATAGAAGAAGTAAGCAGCAACAGGATTATCCATACAGAAGTTTTTATGTCCTGTACATGCTCCTGCACCCATGTTTTTAGTTGTCTGGTTGTCATGCCCACATATATTAACTTGCATGGACATAACACATATATGACAAATGTCATGATGCAGGAGATAAAGTGACAAATAGACACTATGCATCCATTGATGGGTGATGTAAATGTACTGCTCTGGTGGCAGAGAGGGCAGGAAATGCAGTTGCCATACTTGAAGTTCCCATGTGGTTTCTGCGGGATCCAGGAAGTAACTGGAGGATCTTAGGGGAGCCGACTTCTGACCAATTGGTCTTTTAAGTTTCTTCCTTTCCTAAATGTGACCCTAGGTCTTTTATCAACAAGAGCAGAAAGGGAATCTTCGCTTGATAAAATGGGCCAACATTTGGTGACTATACCACCAATTTGGCCAGCAAGGTGGTTATAATCAGTTGAAAAGCATACAATCTCATTTTCTGCAGGGTCTCTAATCTTAGGGTGTAGCAAATAATTTCTTTCAGTGTTTTGTGATCTCATAAGTGCACACTCAATTGAGTTCAGGTTATACCCACTTTCAAAAAAACATACATTTCATTTCCTCTGCTTGTTTACAAACATCATTCAGATTAGAACAGTTCTTCCTTAGATGGAGAAACTGGCTGTAGGGTATTGCTTCTTTAAGCTTTCTCAGGTGTGCACTTGTGGCTAAGAAGAAATTATTTGTCACAGTGGTTTTCCTAAAACCTTTTGTAGTAACAGTATTTGTTTCATTCACCATAAATGTAACATCCAAAAAGTCAACTGACTGCTCATGCACTTTGTGAGTAAATTTCAAATTCCTGTCATTCTGGTTACGCCACTGTACAAACTGATTTGCATCATAATGTGTTCCCTTCCAGACACACAATATATCATTGATAAAATGATACCAATGTATAATGTGGTCATGAAGGGATTATTTTGATGGTCAAAAATCCGTTCCTCTTCCCACCTGCCCAAAAATAAATTTACAAATGAGTGGGCAATTGACACCCCCATTGCAGTACCATAACACTGTAAGTAGTAATATCTGTCAAATTCAAAGAAACTGTGCTTGAGTATGAATTCAAGTCCCTCCTCAATCAGTTGTACAGGAACCATATCCTTTAAGGGGTCCCTCTGCAGGTAGTGTGAACAAGCCTCGATTCCATCATTGTGTTTGATGCTGGTATATAAAGATTCAGCATCAATGGTGAGCCAATTATATTTATTGCTCCAAACCAAATCTTGTGTTTTATTTAAAACATCCATAGTATCTCTGATATGGAATTTGAGGCATGTCACACTCCTCTGAAGAAAAAAAAAAATCAAGGAATTGTACAAAAGTGTCAGTTAATGACCTTATACCAGAAATTATGGGTCTCCCAGGTAGGTCTATAGCATTTATTTTTAACTTTTTTTATTTGTAGAATATTTTTCATATACAAATGAAACAATAATACAAGACACAAAAACACATACATTTATTTGCCACTAATCAGTGTAATTTCTTATTAGTAAGAGGTTCTGTAAAGAAGTCCATTAAAGTCCATGAGGAAAAGTTAATTGATTCCCAGGTCCAGGCCTTGTAGTCAGGCGCTGGCCAATTAAGGTCAGTGAAGACCAAGGGAGAAAGACACACCATACCCTCCGTTTTATGGTCTTTAGCATTTTTATGAATTTTTTGGGAGTATATAGATTGTTGGTGTGATGGGTGTTTGAGGTAACAAAAACTAACACATTCTCAGGATGTCACCCCTATACTTAGTCTGCAGTAAATGCAGCAATTCAGTTTTAAAGATAGTTGTTGGGCTGATGGGCAATTTGGTGCAATGGTTGCCATCCCTCAATAATGTGAGTACCTTGTTTCTGTAAAATTGCTTATCCATTAAAACCAGATTACCTCCCTTGTCTGATTGCTTTATAACCACATCACACATATCCTGAAGTTCCTTACTGGCAGCGATTTCCCTATGTGTCATGTTTTTATAGTTTAGTCCCTTATCTGTGGCAATTAGTTTCTCTACTTCTTTAAGTACAGCCTTTTTATATGTACTAATCACAGGGTTACAAATCCCAGATCAAAATGTGGATTTAGGACAGAACATTATTTTCCTAAATTCAAGGAATTCTTGTTTGTTTATGTTATATAGGTGCATGATGAAATTCATACCTTGTTCCTGAGGTTGATTCTCTAAATAAAGCATTTCTGAACACTAGATTGTGTCTGTCCAAATCATACCATGACACATTACCATTGTTCAACATATATATTTCTCCCTCTGTCAATTCCACACAATCATCGCTTGGTCTTAGTCCCTCAGTAGAGAAGCCCATACTTAAATCACTTCTGGTAGGATTCTTTAAGAAGTGTTTAAGGGAAGGTTTCCTGAAATGTTTTTTCTAAATCCAAATGTATCTTAAATAAATCTGGTTTAGGTGTTTGTACAAATGACAGCCCTCTGCACAAAACTGCAGTCTGAGTGTCTGAAAGTTCTCTGTTGGTTAAATTATTTGCCATTCCTTGTCTATGGTTTGTTGCCTGTGTTTTTTCCTACCTCCTCTTTTGCCCCTTCTTGCTTTTTTCCTTTTTGTTTTGTCTGTCTTTTCCTTTCTCCTTTACTCTGTTGCCTGTGGTCCTGGGTGGCAAAAGACACCTTGTTTGAGCTGCTAGCTACAGGGGAGCCTGCAGTTGTAGTTTCCACAGGAATGCTCTGTTCACTATTGCTTCCATTGTGATTTCTGTAGGTTGACCTGCCCCTCCTACTACAGCGCCTGAAGTGCCCACGTGAGCCAGATCTGTCCTAATCTGAATTTCTAGACTTAAAGATTCTCCCCTGTAGATAATCAGCTTTATCCATCTCAAATTTATTTTGTTTTGGCTTAATTAGATCTTGCTAATGCTGCTTTAACAGCTTGTCTGAAAGTTTTTTAACCAGTTCTGCAAAATCAGGATGTTTGGATAATTTTTTTAAGACCTTCCTTTGTCCCATTAATTTCTATTAATAAACGTTCATGTGTCTTGGTGTCTTTTCTGATTAGTATTTTCATAAAGGTGATAGCATAGTCTTATGTTGCTTGAGCCGATTCATCTTTTAGCTCAAACTCCTCAAGACCTCCAGATGGAGTAACAGTAGTGTGCAGACCTCGAGGAGCAATGTTTAACTTCACATACTGTTCAAGGCTGCTAATATTATATGTCCCATTTAATTCTTTAAAAGACAGTCTCTCCAGGGTATTGAATAAGGTTAATAGCTCACCTTTTTCTGGGTCAGTGCCTCTGTTTGTGCCGGAACCCAATTTCGTTTTGGCCAAATGTCTCCAGGTGTTCAAATCATCTGTAATGGTAAAACAGACTGAGTTGGTCTCTTCCCTGTTGTCAATTTCGTCATTGCTCAAGTCGCTAATTTCTCCTCCGTGATGCAATATAGCGTGAATTACGTGCACTTGCTTGACCAGGAAGTCAGTCTGTTTAGCAAGTCCCACAGTTGAATCCTGTAGCCAGGAACCTGAAAAAGTCACAAGTAAGCTTTTTGCCACTTGACAAAAAAAGACACTAAATAACATTTCTTTCATTCAGCAGTACAAATCCCCAACTTAAATTGTTGTGGCTGTCCAGATCACTGTAGATATATGCCAAGCAGAAAGAAACCATGGTTTTCACATCACTCAATCGGATAGGACAGGGTGCAGGGGCAAGGTGCGGCACATCTCAAAAATTTAACAAAACAACAATGAAAAACCTTCCAGAATCCCAACACATTTGGTGTTAATGGAGTGAGACTCAATCAGTTCATCACATGTAATACCAAATATGTTATTTATGCATTGTGGTACCAGTGTGGCAAGGCCTATATTCGCCAGACCACATGCACACTAAAAGAGAGACTACAAGAACATTTTAGGTTAATAAAGAAAATGAATGTGACACACCCGCTTGGTAGACACTTGCTAGAAACCCAAAATAGAGAAGTGCCTACTATACATGAACATGTCCCATTTCAATACATAAGGGGTGATAGAGATTTGAAACTCAGCCAAAAAGAATCAAGGGGCCAGATATTCAAAAGGGTTGCGCCATGTGCAATAGGGTTGCACTAACGCAAGTCCGAAAATGCGCCATTCTGTGATATTCAGCGGGAGGCAGTTGCGCTACCGAAAACATGCTGAGCAACCGAAGGGGGTGGAACCATGCATAAAGAGCACAATGCGATATTGAAAGGCTTGTGCAATGCGCAACAGCGGATCAGCCGGAAGGTGCGCCATGGCGGAAATGAGCCAAAATAAAAAGGCTCAAGGAAGAGGCGCAAGAACGCTACAGGGAAGCCACATGAGGCAGGGAGAGAGACAAGGCAAGAGGGACAAAGAGGGCAGGCCAGGGAGATCCCAGGACAAAATAGGGGCATGGGAAGGTGTGTGGGGCCACAGACTGCAGAGGCCAGTAGGTGTACCCGGTGCAGTGGAGGTAGCAGTCAGGACAGTGGGGGGAACACAGCAACAACAGCCAGGGGGGAACACAAGTCAGGGACATGGACAGTGCCAGCTTCCACATGGAAGTTGTAATGAGGGGGGTGATAAGGCATGCTGCAGGGGGACGTGGCCATGGAAGGGCCTGTCGGCGGTATGCCCCCAACAGGCAGTACTGTGCCCGCATCAGCTTTGAGCTGTACATGGATGTTGAGATTGTGGGCTGGTACCACCTGAACAGGGCAATACTGAGGCGGCTCTGTGAGCTGTGCAGTGATGTGATGCAGGCACCCTCATGACGGAGTCACTCTCTGTCAGTGGAGACAAAGGTAACAGCCTGCATGTGCCTGCTCGCCACTGGTACCTTCCAGAGGCCAACAGGGTACACCACAGGCATAACACAGTCGGCCACGTCATGCATCCTCACCCAATTCCTCAGCGCACTGCTGCCACATGCTGCGGAGTACATCCAATTCCCCAGCAACGCAGCACAGCGTACAGCAAACATGCAGGAGTTCCACAGGGTAGCATGTATGCCTGGTGTGCTAGGGGTGATAGACTGCACCCATGTGGCTATTGGCACACCACCTGGCCCCGATGGGGCCACATACCGAAACCGGAAGGGGTTCACCAGTGTCAACTGCCAGGTAGTGTGTGATGCCAGTGGGCACATCATCAATGTCTGTGCCACACACCCTGGTGGAGCACATGATGCCTTCATATGGTACCAATCTGCACTGTGCCAGTGATTCGAGAGTGGGGACATCCCCACAGGACATCTAGTGGGTGAGTATGCATGTAGGGGTTGCAAAGTTAGGGCAAGGGTGGGAAAGGCACAGGTGCCATGGTAGTGGCACACAGGGCTATGGGCAATATGGACCTGAAAATGATACTCAACTACACTATCTCCACACAGGTGACAGAGGATACCCACTCCGTCCCTGGCTGCTCACACCCTACCGACGCCCCACGACCCCATCGCAGCAACGCTATAATGAGGCACATGCAACATCATCGAGTGGGTCTTTGGGATGCTTACGGCACGCTTCTGATGCCTAGACACCTCCAGTGGTGCCCTACAGTACAGCCCCTCAAAGGCCTGTGGGATATTCCTGGCCTGTTGTATCCTGCACAACATGGCCAAAGACTGTGGGATAGCCATACAGGTCGAGGAGGGGGACAGTGATGGGGACACCGGTGGTGATGATGGGGATGAGCAGCCCCCTCCCCGTGGATGGCGGGACCCCCAACTGATCCGGCAGGCCCAACTGCACCGGGACACCATCACGGAGGAGCATTTTGCATGACACAGGTAAGTCATGGGGCCATGTGCAACCAACACTGTCTAGGCACAACCCACAGGCACACAGGGTAACACACCAGGGGTGCATGACGGCAAGGGGAGTGGAAGGGTCCAGGTGCACAAACACACCATCAGGGAGGGGTGAATAGTTACATGCCATATGGACACACACACACACACACCAGGCACAAACCGTAGATGGGCAGGTGCACAGCAGAGTAGGAACAGACATGTGAAACACACAGATCCATGGACCACCCCCACCACCTGGACTGTCCAAGTATGTGTGTCAGATGCTGGGCACCCTTGAACCTTGGTGTACAGTACAATGCAGGCATCATCATGCACACGCACCTGTGGACAGCAGTCAGGTGGGTGTGCAGGTGGTTCGTGTGTTGGGCAGGGCACCCACCAGTGCACTGCCCACCATGACACACATTGCACACAGAGCAGCACCAGACAGGGACCGCACTGGGAGACAGGTCAGTCAGGTGGCACTGTGCCACGGCCACCTCGGATGCATGGGTGGCCCCGCCATGACCCAGCAGCACTGGCAGGCTGAGCAAGGGCCACATGGGGTGGCACCGATGTACCACCAGGGGTCCCACTGCGTGAGCGCGACCTTGTCCGCACAGGGGTCTGCAGCATGCCGAACATACCTGCACCAGGGGTGCTCGGGATGCCCACAGCGGAACCCGGTGTCAACAGGCTGGGTGTCGCATGACATCGGGAATGGGGAGTGGAGAGCGTACTGCGTGGGGTGCGCAGTACAGGGGCACCTGTGTGCCCAATGCGGCCACAACAGCGACCAATGCCTGGGTCTGCCTGTCAATGGTGGCGGTCACATCCATCTGCATCTGGACTATCTCCACATGGATCATTGCAGTGTCCCTGCTGTGCCACTCCACAGCCACACACAGTGCCTCCACGGACATTGCAATCTGCATCTGCTGCTGTACTGATGCCCGCAGCAGCCGGGTGTGCTCATCTAACGGGTAGTCTGCCACTTCGGCAACCTGTCCCCCAGGGTATGGAAGGGCCTGATGCTCAACATCCCTTGAGGGTGGGCACTGTTCACCAGGACCAGGTATAAGCAAGTCAACAGGTGGTGTGCATGTGCCACCGCTGAACCCTGTACCCCCAGACCTGGTGGGTGACTGCCACTGCTGCCCCTCCAACTGCTGTGCCCCAGGGACCAGTCATTCCACAGCTGTGTCCACAAAAGTGCCAGAGACCTGCACAGCCACTGGTGCTGCCCCACCGGTGCCGCCAGGCACTGCCTGGGACTGTGCTGACGTGCTGGCACACACGTTGGAACCAGCTAGGTCCAGGGGCACGTGCTGTCCTGCTGTGTATCTGCAATGAAGCCAAATCCCTGAGCTCTGAGAAGGTTACCGTGCATGCTACTTGTCTAAGGACACTCCCCAACTCCACAAACTCTTCCTCTTCTCAGCCAGGTCATTTGCCCCTGGGTGGACAATGACATCCAGCTCCCTCCCATGTGCAGCTGCTCCAGCGATCCCAAGGATTCCCTGTCCCTTCAAGCCATTGCACCAGGCTGGCACCTTACCTCCTTCTGCCCTTCCTCCCCCAGTTCTACCCCAATAACAATGGAGTCCCCCACCAGGAGTCATTTCCTTCCTCTGTGGGGTCCCATGCCACCCTCCTGTGGGTCTCATTTGTGGAGGTTCCCAGCATCGTCCTTGGTCTCCACTGTGGGTGCCTCCATTGATGAACCACACTTTGCCAGAACAGCATATGAATTATGGAGAGGTACAACTGGAGAGATGCACCTCTGTTTCACCACCCTCACCTTCCCTGAGCCCACTGTGGTCCAATTGATCCTCTTTCTTGGCAACCTCTGAGGCAACAGCAGTGGCCCCGGTGGTCCCTGGGTGGGAGAGGAGGTCCCCCAAATCCTGGCCAACTCAGCCTGGAGATGAACAACCTCCTCCCTCAGCCCAGAGAGGTGCCTGCAGATGGGACAACACCGCATCCTCCAGAATGTCTCCCGGAAGACTGCTGCTCCACAGCCACTGCACAGCACCACTCCCAGATGTGAAAGAACAAGGGGGCACAATTTAAAGTTAGAGGGGGGACAGCTCAGGGGTAATGTGAGGAAATTATTTTTCACGGAGAGAGTGGGGGACACATGGAACCGCCTTCCTGGAGAGGTTGTGGGGTCTAAAACAGTGGGGGAATTCAAACATGCATGGGACAGACATAAGGCAATTATAGTGGGGAGTTGCAGGAAATAGGCTGTTGGTTAACTACAATTTGCGGCTTATCCAATAGGTAGGGAAATGGGCATACTGGGTGGGCCAAGTGTTCCTTATCTGCCGTCAAAGTCTATGTTTCTATGTTCCATCATGTCTTATTTCTGGACTCTTAACTGTTGTTTGGAATAATTACTCTTTCCTCCGTTTATTTTTTTTCTCCTTACTTACTGCCTCTGTGACCTTTAAGCTCCTGATCTTCCTGTTCTGAGACAAGAAGTTCCTATATTTCTCAGTAGTCTCCTTACTTGCTCAGAGTCAGACCTCCAGCAGTTGGCGGGGGGACAGAGAGCTACTCTTTTCCTTCTAAGATGGTGAGTCTTTTGTGGCTCTGTGATCACTTACTTCCTGCTCCTAAACAGGAATTTCCTGTTGTCAGTCAAATCCTGTGCCTATAAAAGTAGAACTAGCTTTCGGTGGAGGGAAGGGAAGGAGGGCAATACAGTCCCAAAAGAGAAATATAGTTATAACAGTAGCTCCTTCTTCTTGGTGTTCTCCGCCTGTTCTCTGGCAGAAGCTATATCGGGCAGTTTGTAAATCTGGCTTTAACCTGGCTTCCTTCTAGCTAAGCCACTCCCCCTACTTCAAAGCTCTTTCTACACTTAGTTAATTGCACAGATAACAATTCCCTTCAGCCACCTGAGATAAACACCTAGATAACTGCATACCATTACCAAGCTTATTAAGGAGAATGCTCTCCTTCATCAAAGGTTAGCGACAGTGAAGAACCAGAAGGAATGGAACACCAAGATGATTGGCTTGTCGGAATCATCCGAAGGAGAGGATGGTTTGGACTTTGCCAACTCCGTTACCCAGGCTCTTTGGATTCACTGATGACAATCTGCCAGTCTCCTTGGAAAAAGCTTACAGAATTACACTGTGACGGGCAGTTGCAGAGTTGTCTACCTCAAGAATTTTTCTCATTATCTGCATGGGAGTGGGTGACAGGGATTGGATCCTTACAGCAGCAAAACGGCATCATCAAAGTACGGAGAATCAGACACATTCTTGTTCCCTGATCTTTCTCACAGCACTCGCCAGAGCCACAAAATGTTTGATGGAGTGCAAAGCCATCTACGTCAATTCAAGGTTCAGCACCAGTTACTGTTACCGACTAAACTCTGGGTCACATGAAATGGGCAGACCTACCTTTTTAATGTTCCTAAAGAGGCTGAAAACATGCTGAGAAAAACTGAACAAGAATCGGAATGGGACACTGAGGAGGATGAAGCTTCAGACGGGGACCGATCCTCTATATGGATTCACTAGTCTTTATTTATTTTATTTTATTTAGCTTTTGTTTACCGGGTAGGTACACTAGACAAGTAGTATGCCTATTTTCAGGAACGACCCGGGAGAGTACAGAACATGCAGAATACATACAAGGCAACTTAGGAGACACATCTTATAACAGGAGGTACTAACAAATTGTGGTAAGACATATACACAGGCAGTAATAGCATCATATGACAGTCAATGCATAGATAGACATTTGTGACAGCTGAGATTCTGCTAGGTCGTGTATTTATAATTAAATTTTCTATTGAAAAGGGTATATTGGGGGGGTGCATGGTTTGGCCCTAAAGCAAGATGACTGCGTGAATTGTTAATGGAGTCATTCTAGGGCTACAAATCCATTCAAACTAACTTTTTCTGTTATCAGAGAGAAATATAAAACGTATTAATCAGCGACTCTTACCGTAGACTTCCAGCTGATACAATTTCAGCTATCCAGCAGGCAAAATGGCTTCAGGACAAGGGGGGGCTGCCCCAGCTGCAACAACACCTTGTGGCACATGTGCAACAGTGTGGCTACATGGCCTATTCAGGCGAGGACAGCTTGGATCCACAATCTATATGTCAAATGTTCACAGCTTTGATGAAACAGATGTCTGATATAACCCTCGCATCCAACGATACAATTCAAGCAATGCGCCAGATGGACGAGAGGGTATTCCTGGTGGAAATAAAAGTTGTCTCTCATGATACTGCCATTGCAGAGCTCCATGCCATAGTTCGGGATCAGGCGCATTTGATCTGTGCCTTACAAGACAAGGTGGACAATTTGGAGAACTGAAGCTGCTGCAACAAATTGTGACTCCTAGGATTCCCCGAGGGGGTGGAGCAGGGAAATGTAGCAGACTTCCTCAGGTCCAAGCTGCCAAAAATATTTAAACTCCCTGTGGGTGTTCGTCTTACGATTGAACGTGTGCCACCACATGCTGCAGCCCAAACCGAAACCAGGTGAAAGGCCCCGACCAGTGCTAGAAAGATTCTTAAACTTTGCTGAAAAAAAAGAGTCCATACAGCACAGAGCAAGAGAGCCAAGTGCCCTGGAATGGAGGGGAAATAAAATCTTAATTTTTCAGGACTATTCTCTTGAGTTAGCATCAAGGAGGAAGGACTACATGGAGGCCAGAAGATTGCTTTCATGCCCTGAATATCTTGTTCTTTCTTTGACACCCCTTAACAATGCACCTAGAGCACAATGGTGCTCCAATACTGTTCTCCACCCCAAACTCCCTTATGGATTTCATCCAGCAGACCTGGCCACAGGAAGTCCATGCAGCAGCCCTGAACAGAGACAGGAGCGGGCAAGGGGCTCAGGGAGACAATAACACTGTTGTCAGGCCCAGCATCAACATTTCCAGAAATGTTGTGAACCTTCAGGGCCCTCCTGTGCAACAGGATCCTGCAAGAATTAGTACCCCAAGCAGGGAGCAACAGTCTGCACCCCACCGTCACAGGAAACAGCTTCAGGAGCAGCATCACACCAAAAGGAATCACCTGACCGGCAGAGAGAGCCCCAGCATGGAACACTATGAAACAAAGACCGCCCTGTGAGAGACGAACACAGTGGACTATAGCCCATACTTCAACAATAACCAGTATGCTGTCCTGGAGATTACCCTGAGATTGATCCCTCGATGGAAGCTGCTGAAGTCAGTGACAATCTTGGAACACTTACTCCAGCATTGGGCAGATGAGGAGGCCATGCACCAGAAGAGATCCACTGGAGGCCCAGAGAACTCTGTGGGCACTCTACTCATGCCACGCCAGTTGGAAGACAATGGTGAAGCTGCGAGGTCAAGTTTACCAGCGACTCCTGTATCCCTGGGACTCTCATACAATTCTGACATTAACATGAACATTCTCAGATAAGTGTGATGATTGAAAAAAGTTGCTTTATTTCTGTTTTTTACTGGAGACTAGGCCTGGTGGGTTCTGGCTTTGTTTGGGGGGGTTGCCTCGATGACATCACCGCAAAGGCCACACTTAGCAGGCCTCTTCGGTTTCCCTCTCTCTCCCCTCAGTATCAGCTCATTGAGTTTTTGCACTGCAGGCCAACTAGGACACACTGACAGGCCCGCTCCGTTTTTGGCCCACAAGTGACAGTCTTATCTGGCAGTGGTATCCTTTTGTGCAACCTTCAGCAGGTGGAAAGTTACAACCAAATTTGTTCCCAGCAGGGAGCCACACCTTCATAAATGGGTGTTAAGAGCCTGGGACCTGACTAAGAATCAAGCAGGGGGGCAAGCTACAGAAACACTAGAGTCTACAGAGGGCTGGCCATGTATAAGCTACCTCAGTGCACTCCATGCGCGCGCGTGCGCGCACACACACACACACACACACACACACACACACACACTCCCTCCACTGAAGTGATTGCCACTCTCAAGCCCACATTAACATAAGTTTGAACAGGAACAGAACTGCATACCAGGGCATGTGAAGGAAATTTTGCTTCGTTATTAAATATCAGTTAATATGGTTAAAAATTTACGGTTATAATTTTTTGTGTGTGTGTTATTTCTTTTTCCCCTACATGCCACAGGGCTCACCACTCCTTCAGGTCGCTAAGGTCCCTACTGCTCCACCTGTCCCTTCCTGAACCCTCTGCCTCACATAACAGCCACCCCCAGGGTAACCCGGTGTAACCTTCGCCGGGCGGGTCCCCCTCCTCTGAGGGGGAAGGCACCAAAGGGGGCAACTAGTGCATACTTGACTACAGGGTGCTGCTGAGGCAGAAGGGCTTCTTCAGGGCATCGATAGCAGTGGAGGAGTGGTGGCCATCTTCCTGTCAGCCGTGAAGTGGATTTCCCTTTTCTGTGCTGTTCTCCCCCTTGTGATGCCTCTGCAGAGCTCCTGGTCTCCACCAGAGGCCACTGCAGAGTGACACCTTCCCACTACCCACCCAAGGAGAGGTGAGCAGTGCCTACGGATGCTCAATCCTCTCCTTCCCCTGCCAGCCCCCGGCACCCCGAGTCCATTCCTGAACCCGGATTGCCAGCATGGCACGAGGGGTGGCGTCCAGCGCCTCAACCCTCAGCACCACCAGGCCAGCTATGGTTTATAATTTAAGGTCTAAGGGGGGACTGATTATTGTCAAGTCCTCTGTTGCTAGGCCCACAATTGTTACCTAGATGCCTATGATCCTTACTCTATAGCAGAGCCCCTGGTTTTGCGCTAGCGAGCCTCAAACACTCACAGCCATGGTATACCTTCCAGGAATCACAGAAATCACTGATGGGTGAAAATAAGGCAGAAATACAAGCCTCCCCTCAGCCTAATTCTCTGAATACAAAGCTCTTGGCTCCTCATCAGGGCCCCACCTAGATCCAGTGTCAGCTATGAACTCTACTAAAAGGATATCCAGGGGCTAAAGTAAAGCAATTAAGCCATTTATAGGGTAGTCACTAGACACACCCAAGGGGGCAAGGCATGCTAGGTGCAGCCCTGGAACCTGTGGTAACAAGCGTTTCATCAGGTGCTCCAAGGTGATGTGCCTATTGGCATTACACACAAGGATGACATACCAGGAGGTGGGTCACAGGCTGCTACCAACCATCAGAGGTAAGAAGGGGGATCCTCACAACTACTTGTTGTGTCTCAAGCTACTCTGTAGGACCTTGGTTTATTGCAACCCCCACCCTCACCTGGTCATTTCCACCACACGACAAGGTGATAGTGCCTCTGAAGGATACTGCAATGGCCCTAGAAGACATTAGTTATGATAGACCAGTGGACTGATGGATGTAGGTCAGTACAGGTACCACTGGTTTCTCTGGGTCTGTTCTTTCTGGCTAGAACCAGATCCCCAGGAAGAGTGTGGCAGCCATTGGCATCTTGGCTATCCGTGGCTTCAGCCCAGTGTTCTTTCCTAAACTTGCTGTTGGTTTAACAATTGCTTATGTAGCTGTGCATATAGTGGGATAGTGATCTTGAGTGAAGTTGGCCTAATAAGGCCTCACAGCAGTGAAATTGTGTACAACTGTAGTCACAGTACCAGGAAACAGTGCATACTCATAGATAGTCTAATATTCAGCTGGACAGACTGGTTCTCCAATTTAATATTTTTCTTGCTAGGTTGGCTGGGTGACCTACTGTCTCTACAGAATGGCTATGAGACTCTATACTCCCCATTACATAGAGCAGGTACAATACATTACAGTTTGGCATCCTTTTACTAGAACACGGCTGAGCTTGTATGCCACTCATGTAATGTGAGCGGGCTCAACACTCCCATCAAAAGGAAAAAGGTGCTCTCACATTTAAAAAGGTTGAAATCTCAAGTAGCTTTTCTGCAGGAGACGAAGCTCCCCCTAAACAATCATGTTTTTTAAGTCAGGGACTAGGTAGGACAGGAGGTGCATGCCTGCGCTCCCACTAGGAAGTGCGGGGTAACAATTCTCATACATAAATCCCTTAAATGGGTGCTGTCCACCAGATAAGCAGACCCTTTAGGGCACTGGGTAATAGCTAGCACGTCCACTCCTGAGAGCCCACTCCTTCTATACAATGTTTATGGCCCTAACCAGGATAAACCAACTTTTTCCACGACATTGCCAATGCTCTCAATTCCTTGGCTTGCCCAGGCTGCCCCATCCTCATGGGCGGAGCCTTCAATCTCACCCTACAACCACTCCTGGATAGGAGTGCCTCTGGCAAAAAATCCCATGTCAGATGTGGGCAAGCACTAACACAGCTAATGGCAGATGTTTGCGTCTCTGACATCTGGCACACCTTCCACCCTTGGGACCAGGACTATACATTCCAATCAGGGGTGCACAATTCCTTTAGCAGAATAAACTACAGGGTAACCTCCCCTCCCCTGACACAGGCCACACTGAACATCAACATCCTACTCATAGTTATCTCTGACCTTGCCCCGGTACAGCCCTTCCTCACATGGGGCCCACCACCTCAGCACTCCTCCAGTTGGGGGATGGACCCCTTTTTGGTTCAGGACCCAGACTTTATAAAATGGGCAGGAGAGGAAACTACCTTATTTCTACAAGAGAATCCCGTCAGTGACACATCAGTAGGGGTAACATGGGAGGCCTATAAGGCCACCATGAAGGGTAATATTATGGGGTATGCCCCCGGAAGAAAGTGAAAGCACCAACTAGCAGACCTTGAGGGGGAATTACTTGAAGCCAAGGCCAAATATAAACACCAACCAGCGCCCTCTCTCCACTCTATACTGGGGCACAAGGTGCTCGATTTACATTTTGAGGTTAACCAGCTTATAAGCAGGAAAGCAGAGATAGCAATCCTACAGATCCGACACAGGTTTTGGGAAGGGGGAGACAAGGGGGGAAAAAGTGTTGGCCTATCACCTAAGGATGCAAATGGCAGCCAGGCTAAAAGACTCCACAGGAAAAGTACTTTACAGCCCTCAAGACATAAATGACATCACAACAATGTTTTATACTAAACTTCATAAATTCACACATTATAAATCCTCAGAGTTAGCTCAACCTCTCCTAGATTCACTCACTCTACCCAAGTTGACACCTACTCCCCACTCTCCACAGAGGAGGCTATGGAAGCACTCTGCTTAAATATCTGTAACTAATCTCTCTCTCTTGCTTACATCTGAGAGAAGTTTTCCTCACTTTTAAAGTGGTATTGCTTTGTGTTTAATTATTTTAGTTTTTAATTCAGGAAGGGGGTTTTCAAAACTGCTTATCTTGTCAGCATCTTCAGAAGGGCTGAAATAACTGCATATTTGATTTTCCTTTGTGGCTAACAAACCACCAGGCTGTTTTAGGGCTGGAGAGGTTTACCTGTGTCTGACTTGGATGTCTGGATTTTTTTCTGTTTGATTAGCAGGGTACTTTGTCAAATTATTGTGTAGGGTATCTTGCTGACAGGAAGGCACTCATTGCAGCAGTGGGTGAGAGCTTTTAGCTGATTGTTTTGTGAGGGCACAGTTTAGGCCCAACCCCTTCCCACCCATCACCCCACCCTGAAATAGTTCCTTTATACCTGAGGTTCTGACATTTCAAAGTGCAAGGTGCATTTCACTGTCATATCCCATCTAGCACACTGCACTGACAATATAAGCATACACATTGGTTATATAGAAATATATATATTATACAATCACACAGACGTGCGTGCACACACACACACACACAAAAAGTAGATAAAAATGTGGGGAGTAGTGCAATGTAATGGCTGTGGGGCAGCAGTCTTCCGGGAGTCTTTCTGGAGGCTGAGATGCTGCCCTATTTGCAAACAACTATCTGCCCTGAGTGAGGAAGTTGCATGTCTTCAGGCCACACTGGACAGTAGGACGGGAACCTCCCCCATCCAGGGAGCACTAGCGCCACCACCACTACCTCAGAGGTTGCGAAGAAAGCACAGCAGTTGGACCACAGTGGGCTCAGAGAGGGTGAGGATGGTGGAACAGAGGCACACCCATTCAATTGTTCCACTCCACAATCCATACACCATTCTGGGGGAGCATAGCTCTCCTATGGATGCACCAGCAGAGAAGACTGATGACAACTGTCACAAGAGAGGCCCACAGGAAGGAGGCAGAGGACACCACAGGGAAAGGAAGCAGCTCCTGGTGGGGGACTCAATTATTAGGGGTATAGAACTGGGGGGAGCTGGGAAAACTGAAGTAAGGTGCCTGCCTGGTGCCATGGCTTGGAGGGACAGGAAGTGCATCCTTAGGATCACGAGAACAGCTACAAGGGAGTCTGAGCTGGACGTAATTGTCCACCTAGGGACAAATGACTTGGCTCATCATGAGATTAGAGCAGTGCAGGAGAACATTGCAGAGTTGGGGAGGGGCCTAAGACAAGTAGCACACACAGTATCCTTCTCAGAGGTGCTGCCTGTCAAAGGCATGGGGGAGGTAAGGGTAATTAGCACCATGCAGTTTAATGAATGCTTGAAAAAATGGTGCGGAGCACAAGGGTTTGGCTTCATTGGGGACTGGGGTTCCACCTGGAAGGACACCAGCCTATACTGGCAGGATGGTCTGCATCTGTCCAGGAAGGGAACAAGTCTTTTGAGCAATCGGTTTAAATGCTTCATTTGCAAGCTTTTAAACTAGTCAAAGGGGGAGGCACTGATAAGCAGCAGGAAAATCCCAGCCTCTCCCTACAAAACAGGGTACTAAATGAGAAAAAGACTGAGGTAGAACGGTCAGTGGGGGATGCTGAAACAGAAGGTAAAGCCATCAAAAAATGGAGAGCAATGAGTACCAATGCCCATAGTCTGGGTAACAAGCTTCCTGAATTAGTGGCCTTGATGGAGGAGGAACAACTGGATATTGTGGCAGTCACAGAAACATGATACACACCAAAACCATGACTGGGACATAAACATACCAGGATACACTATGTACAGGAGGGATAGGGAGGGTAAAAGAGGAGAAGGAGTAGTTCTTTACATAAGGGAAGGAATAAAAGCAACAGAACAAAAGGGTAAACAGGGAGGAGAAAAAGCACTGTGGGTAAATTTGGAGACAAGCAATGGCACCACAATCCACACAGGGGTTGTATACTGACCCCCTTCTCAGGGGGAGGAAATGGACAAGGAAATGATAGAAAGTATACTTAGAATGGCAGAAAAGGGGGAGATATTGCTGATGGGTGATCTGAATATGCCAGATGTTAACAGGAGTGCAGTTGCAGCTGCCACTTCGAAGAGTGCCGTTATTCTAGATGCCCCACAGGGGGCATGCCTTAGACAACTAGTACTGGAGCCCACTTGAGAGGGAGAGCAATATTAGACTTGACTCTCTCAACTGGAGATGGAGAGAGGATCACAGATGTAGAAGTGGATAGCCATCTGGGAACTAGCGACCATTGAACAGTATGGTTCACAATAAACACAGCAATAGAGTCAAGCCATACAAAGACAAAAGTACTGGACTTTAGGAGGGCTGACTTTGCCAAAATGGGTGAGTGCCTAAGGAATGCACTAGCAAATGGGCAGGAAGGAGGGGTGGAAGAACAATGGGGAATAAAAAAACTGCCATCACAGAGGTAGCAAGCCTTTGTGTGAAGCAAATAAAACAAAACGATGTAAGAAACCACTATGGTTCACAAAGGAAGTGGCAATGAAGGTTCAAGAGAAAAAGAAAGCATTCAGGAAGTACAAGGAATCGCAGAAGGAGTAGGACAGAGAACTGTATCAGTTAAAGCAAAAGGAGGCTGGGAAGGCAGTCAGAACAGCAAAGGCCCAAACTGAGGAAAAGATAGCCAACTCAGTTAAGAAGGGGGATAAAACCTTTTATAGGTACATCAGGAAGTGAAGGAAGACCAAGGAGGGCCAGTGAGGCTTAAAAAGGGAGGGAGGGTGGGCAGAGGAGACTGTGAAAAGGCAGATACTAAACAAATATTTTTGCTCAGTATTTACAAATGAAGAGGGGGAGGTACATAAAACAAACAGTAGAAACACTCTGGATACAGAAGTTACCAGTCCATTTACAGAAGAAAGGATTCTGAAAGAACTCTTAAAACTGAAGGTGGACAAAGCAATGGGGCCTGATGGGATTCATCCCAGAATTCTAAAAAAGAGCTAAGGGTAGAACTAGTGACACCATTGACTACCCTTTTTAACAAATCATGGGAGGATGGGGTGGCACCCGAGGACTGGAAGAGGGCAGATGTGATTCCCCTTCACAAAAGTGGGAGCAAGGAAGAAGCAGGAAACACAGACCTGTTAGTTTAACCTCAGTGATAGGGAAAATGATGGAATCACTTCTGAAAGAAAGAATTGTGGAGTATCTAGAGGCCAGAGGGCACAGGATCCTAGGCAGCATGGATTCACAGCGGAAGGTCATGCCAGACAAATCTGATAGATTTCTTTGACTGGGTGACCAAAGTAGTAGATCAGGGAGGGCTGTGGACATGGCCTACCTAGACTTTAGCAAGGCATTTGACACAGTCCACACAAAGATTAATATACAAGTTAGCCAGCCTGGGAGTGGGTCCCAAGATGACAGCCTGGGTAAAGAATTGGCTGGAGAATAGGACACAGAGAGTAATAGTAAATGGAGTCCACTCAGAAGAAAGGAGGGTTACTAGTGGGGTACACTGGGGTTCGATTAGGACAGTCCTCTTCAATGTCTTTATAAGCGACATTGCAGAAGGACTGGAAGGAAAAATATGTCTCTTTGCAGATAACAAGAATATCTGCAACAGAGTTGATGCACAGGTGGGGTGGAAAGGATGAGAAGGGACTTGGCAAGGTTAGAGGAATGGTCAAATGTATGGCAGCTTAGATTCAATGCTAAGAAGTGCAAGGTAATGCACCTGGGAAACAAAACCCAGGGAAGAGTACACAATGGGGGTGAGATACTAACAACAACAAAAATGGAAAGGGACCTGGGGTAGTCATATCAGATGACCTAAAGGTGGGCAAGCAATGTGAGAGGGCAGCAAGGAGGATGGGGGGATACTGGGATGCATAGGGAGAGGCATCACCAGTAGAAAACAAGAAGTTATCTCTCTGTACAGACAGCTGGTGAGACCCCATCTGGAGTACTGTGTGCAGTTCTGGAGACCCAATCTCCACAAAGACAAAGACAGGATGGAAGTTGTCCAGAGGAGGGCAACTAAAATGATGCAGGGTCTACACTGGAAGACATATGAAGAGAGGCTTAAGGAGCTCAATATGTATAGCCTCGAGGAAAGGAGGGAGAGGGGGGACATGATAGAAACGTTCAAGTACCTCAAGGGAATCAACAAAGTCCAAGAGGGTAGCATCTTTCAAAAAAGAGGTGTGCAAGAACAGGGCACAATTTGAAGATAGAGGGTGGGGGCAGCTCAGAGGTAATTTATGGAAGTATTTTTTCCACAGAGAAGGTTGTGGATGCATGGAACAGCCTTCCTCCGGAGGTTGTGGAGTCAAAAACAGTGGTGGAATTCAAGCATGCATGGGACAGTCATAAGGCAATTCTAGGGGGTGGGGGTAGGAAGAAGTAGGCTGCTGGTTAACTAGGATCTGCAGCTTACCCAGTAGGTAGGCAAATGGGCAGACTGGGTGGGCCAAGTGGTCCTTATCTGCCATCAAATTCTATGTTTCTATGTTTACAGCCCCTGGGGGTAATGGCTTTCCAGTCAAATTCCTGCAGGCTGTTGAGACACCAGATTGTTCCCCTCCATACACAGGTGTATGCAGAAGCTGAAATCTCTAGTTCTCTGCACCCCCTCCTTAAGGGGAGCCATAAATCAAAAAAAAAAAAAAAGGAAAGGACTCCACCCTGGCCTCCAACTACCGTCCAATTTAGCTGATCAACACCGACAGTAAGGTGTAAGCCAAGACCCTGGCTAGAAGACTAAGTCCCCCGCTATTTTAATACACTCAGGTGGGTTTCATCCCTGGCAGAAATAGCACAGATCATATTACGGCACGGTTTAACCTTCTCCACACTGCAAGTGGACTTCAAACCCCTTCTGCCCCACTTGCAGTAGACTTTGAGAAGGTATTTGACTCCCTTGAATGGGATTATCTGCAAATGGTACTATCCCACCTGGGCTTTGGGGACAGATTCAGGACCTGGGTTAGAGCCATTTACCAGGCACCCTCTGCCAAAGTATCCACAAACTGTATAACTTCCGCAGTCTTCTCACTAGAGAGGGGCATGTGCCAGGGCTGCCCCCGTCCCCATTTCTTTTCATGCTGGCTGTGGAACCACTCATGGCAGCCATACAACACCTTCAGGTAACGGGTATAGATAATGGTGGAAGGCAGCACACCACACTTATGTATGTGGATGATCTGCTCATCCCCTTAGTGGATGTGCAAGCAGCCCTTCCCCCCCTCTCTTGCCACTCCTGAACTTCTTCACAGGAATCTCTGGACTAAAACTTGAACCAGCTATGCCAATCAGGTTTAGCTGCCAACTAAAGACTGTTATGAGCTAAGCAGGGCCGGATCTACTTAGGTATCAACATAACATCGCAATTAGGGAAGACGTGGAACTTAAACCTACAGCCCCTCCTCTGCTCCTGTAAGACAGGATTTGATAGGTGGAGGCTACTGAACCTCACCCTGGCCAGGAAAATTACAGCTATAAAATGGTGACGGCAGTTAAGATTTTCTATCTACTAACCCATATCCCCCTCCACCTCCCTCAAACTTGGTACCAAAATATCGATAAACATTTGGGAGACTTCCTGTGGGAGGGCAAGAAGCCAAGATTCAGCCATAATAAACTCCGGGTGCACTGGACACAGGGAGGGTGGAATTTACCATGGATGGAGGGATACGAACTTGCCTTCCATGCCTCACAGACAAAACAATGGTTCAACCCTTGCACTGACCAATCCCTGCAGTGGGTACACATGGAGTTGAATACCAAGGAGGTGAACACAGCTGCTTCCCTACTGTATATACCTACATGTAAACCCAACCCACAGCATCCGACAATAACCCCAGCTACCCCAAACTGGCTAGCTGTGCACTGCAAAATCCATGCAAACCCAATCCCAGTTTCACCTCAACCTCATGGAATAACCCCAAAATCTGAATAGTCAGGAAACTGCTGCACTGGCTGTAGTGGTTCACCAAAGGTATCCTATTCAAAAGATATCACAGACCATGACTCAGGTAAGGTGGTAACATTTCAGTCACTTCCGCAGACCTGGGAACTTTCCTATAAGGACCACTGGATGTTTCTCCAGCTAAGGGAGGTAGTCATGCATCTCCTCCCAGAACTAGCTCAGGACCAGGGGAAAACTGGCTTCACACTCGTAAAGGCCTGGCTGGCAAAATATATGCCCAGCTTAGAGACACTAGGCCTAGCCAGTCAGTAGAATCCAAAGGGAAATGGGAGAAATGTCTGGGTGTAGAGATATCATATGTTCAGTGGGCACAGGCATGGCATAACACACATGTACTATTAAGGGACACGAGAAACAGGCTAAACCAGAATAAAGTGCTGCACTCATGGTACAGGACCCTCTCTGTGCTCCATGCTGCAGCGGTTCTTGATAATGATAGGTGCTAGAAATGCCAGGTGACGGGAGGCATCCTCGTTCATATTTTATGGTCATGCCCCATGCTTAAAATATTATGGTCTCAGGTGTGCCAACTTGGCAAATCAGTCTTACATGTCACCATCCCACACTCTCCTACTCTTTTGCTACTGGGCATCAAGCCAGATTCCATTACCCTCAAGCAACCTGCTTTCAGATGGCTGGTCATGTTGACACTCCAAGCAAAGAGGGCATTTCTCTGCAAATGGCACAGTCCCAAGGTTCCTGGAATAGGATAAATTTTACTCTGACAGGTCTCGCCCAGCTTGACAGGCTTTCACACACCATACTGAACAGGCTGGACTACTACTTTGCATGTTGGGGACTCTACATGGCCTATGTTTACCCTCCCACAGGAGTGGGGTGAATCATACAATGTCACCCACACCCAGCAGTCACAGCTGGTCCTGACACTTGTACTCTCTGGAGTAAATCAGAAATGCCTGGCTTACATGAGCTTCCATTAAAGTCTCCCAAGTAATACAGGCATGAGGTTTTTCAGCCAGTAGTGTACCAGTTTACACTAATACTACACCAGTATCACACAAAATTGCATGTTTATGTATGTGTACATATGGGCCCAGATATTCAAAAAGGATGCGCATGGTGTTGGATCAGATGACCTAAAGGTAGGCAAGCAATGTGAGAAGGAAGTAAGGAGGGCTGGGGGGATACTGGGATGCCTAGGGAAAGGCACCACTAGTAGAAAACAGGAAGTTGCTATCCCTCTGTACAGACAGTTAGTGAGACCTCATCTGGAGTACTGTGTGCAGTTCTGGAGCCCTCATCTCAAGGAGGCAGTCCAGAGGAGGGCAACTAAAATGGTGCAGGGTCTGCACCAAAAGCCATATGAAGAAGACTACAGGGCTGGCAGTATAGCCTAGAGGTTAGAGTAATGAGCCGTGAACAAGCTTGGCACATCTAGCAGACCAGACCTTGGTTTGATTCTCAACCTCCACTTGCATACTGTGCGACTCTGAGCAAGTCACTTAACTACCCAGTACTCCCAGGTCACCCCTGAAAAAACAGGCACTTGTGCCTAGTGGGCCTAACCCAGTTACCAAAGCCTTAAATAAATAAGTAAATAAAAAGGAGCTTAATGTGTATACCCTAGAGGAAAGGAGGGACATGATAAAAACATTCTATGTTTCCAGTATCAGGAGCAATAAAGAAATAAGGAAAAAATAAATAAAAAAAAAAAAAAACAAAGGCATATCTCAACTCCAACTCTATAGAACAAGCTGTAGGCAAGACTGAAGTCCTCTTCCAGGGTGGGGCTAGTATTGGGCGCCTCTATCTTGGACATTCAAGGCATTCTGGTGTCTGTTTTCCTCACTGTTCTGTGAGGTTGCAAGAAGATATACATTTCCTCCCCCCACTTCTTCCTCATGGGTCCCCATCTCCTGGTCCCCCCTTTACAAAAGGGACACATTAACAGAGCAGCAGCTGCCAAGCTGATTTTTGTGTCCCCCTCTGGAGACGGGGACACTCACCAAACCCATGGGTACCATAGCCATCTCCAGGTCTCTCTCTGAAGAGAGGAACTCTCACCAACCATGCTGTGGGTGCCATAACATTCTCAAGGTCTCCCTGTATGTTACAGAAGAGTGTGAGGATGACAATATACAATGAGTAGGAGATATGTACATGTACTGTGTTTGAGCGATTTATTAAAATAAAATAAAAAAAAAAAATGGCCTGGCTACATTCCTAGATGTGCAACTGTGAATTTCCTCCATTTGCCCTGATCGGGCTGGCCACTGCTTCATGTCAGTAGCTCTGAGACTGGGCCTCCTTTTATCATTGCCACTGACCATGACTTTTTTTGGTAGTCCAGGCTGGAAATGTGTACATTAAACATTACCAAAAAAAAAAGAAACCCCTGGTGTCCCTCCTAAAGTGCTGTTCCCATTGAAAGGTAAAGACCCCAGGTGAATTACCTCAGAAAAGAAGAGGAGGCAATGGCATCAACTCACAGGCAGATGCAGAGAGAGGGAATGAGCCCAAGTGTGACCAACGGCACCAATATGGAGTCCAGCAGAGAGGCAGTGTTTACAGGGTACAACATAATAAAGCATGACCTTCCAGAGAATTTCACAGTGAAGCCTGCCTACAATGCACATCAGAAGCTCGAAGTGACCGTGTCATACCCCAAGACCTGGATAACCAAATTTTATGGGCGCTGCTTCACATTCATTAGAGGACTGAACATGTTCTGGCCTTCACTACTATCCCAGAACTTTTGAAAACCTACTACATGATTGAGGATGCGTGGGTGAAATCAAGGCAACAATGCAGTTATAAACCATAGGGGGGTTCAAAAATGGCAATTGGAATGAATGCAGTGAAGCAGCCACCAATATCCCTTGGACAGAACCAGTTGCAGATCTTGGTGTCATCTGCAAACAGACAAACCTTACCCTCCAGTCCATCTACAATGTCACTGATTAAGATATTGAAGAGGACTGGCCCCATGACTGATCCCTGAGGTACCCCACTTGTGATTTGCATCTCCGACTGTATAGCGTTTACCACCACTCTTTTCTGCCCGTCAACCAGTATGCCACTCAGTTGACCGTCTGCCCCCCCCCGAGCCTACCCAGCTTATTAATCAATCTTCTATGTGGAACAGTATCAAAAGCTTTGCTGAAGTCATGCCCACTCCCCCTCCTATCCAGAGCCCAGATGTGCAAAGATGCCAAGGATGTCTACCATGGCTCAGCATCCCTCTACTAGTAGCCTAGGTGTTACAGTACCTCCGATCTCCACCAGGGGCCACTGTGAAACCATGCAGAACCCTGGACCCCCGAGAGAGGAGAGCTGTCCTCTGGCTGCTCGATTCTCTTTCTCCCCTGCCGACCCTCAGCGGCCCAGGCTCATTCTCGAACCTGGGTTACCAGCGTGGCATGAGGTGTGGTGTCCACCTTCATTATGTTTTAATGTACTGTTCTCTTGTACCCAAGTCACACCTGAAAACAGGCCCTCAGCCTAGTGTGGCCTACCCATTTTAACAATTAAACAAATGACATCAGGCTGCAAGGGCCTCCCTACCCAGGTGGTTCAGTGTGTTGGACATGGAAAGCCGCTATGTAATTTTGGCAGGTACCCTCTACACGTAAACAATTACTTCAGCTAACAAGCAAGTAAAATTTTATTTATATGGCACCCAATCCCAGAGGATCTGGGCACTTTAGAGTAAAATAAACAGGGTAAGCAGACAGCATAGAAATAAACAATTACATAATAAGAATCATATCATCAGCTATAATCCTCAGAGAACACTGAAAAAAAAAAAAAAAAAAGTAAGTCTTCAGGCCCCTTTAAATACCTTCACCAATGGGGCCTCCCGTAAAATGGTAAAAGGGAGTTCCAGAGGGCTGGGCCGGCCACCTCGACTGCATGATCACCAGAGGTCTTCAGCCTGGCCCTCGGAACTGCTAGGAGGCCCCTGCTGGAGGAATAGAGGGAGTGTACCAGGATAGCAGGTAGAAGGAGGTCCAACAAGTAGTCAGGAACAGGGCCTTATAGGTGAACAAGCCCACCTTGAAGATGATCCTCCACCTGACCAGCAGCCAGTGCAGACCTCACAGGACCACAGCCACATGACAAGACCTAGACAGGCCCATCCGCAACCTGGCTGCTGCATTCTGCACCAGGCACAGTGGGCAAGCGTTCCCTCCACTAACATCGCACTGTAGAGAGTTACAGTTGGGTATCTGAAATTTAAGAACCTTTTTCACTTAGAAATACAGAGAGCCTGCTAAGCTCCCCAGTAGCATGGGACTCATGCAAACTTATTACAGGGGCACAGAAAAGGGAGCTATGACAGTATCTTATAGGAAATTTCAATAGGGGCTTACCAGATTTAACAGAACATAATCTTTACAGACGGAACTCAGAAGTAGGTACTACCCCTACCACGGAAATATGGCTGCAACACATGCCATCTACATTCAAAATCACCTTGGGCCCCATACCTTAGGACAGTCTCAGAAATATAGATCCAGACTTTTCTGAACACCAGAAGTGCAAGAAAACTCTAGTGTGGACCAGACCCATCTATTCTGGGGTTACTCTATTGTGCAACAAGATCTAAAGGTAATCTTTAACGTCCCATCCCTTTGTTAATTATGCTGCTTATCCCAGCCCAGAAACATAACATAAAGAGTAAAATGCAACAGCTACCCGTTAAAGGAATACTACACCCTCATATCATGTGAATTTATTTCCATGTCAGACAACTCTTCATGTAGCAGTTAAAACTATACATGTTTGCTTTGGTTTGTTTTCACCATTCATGGTAGCCCCGTGTGACTAACGTGGGGGTCTCCATTTTATAGTTGTTGAAATCTCATTGTCCATGACAGCTGCATTAGGATGTGAGAACATGTCAGATTACCCATTTATACCATGTATCTATATGCTAAAGCAACAAAAACCCTGCAAAAGCTCTCTGGAAAGTGGAAATACAAACTCAATGTAGTTAAGAGAAAACCCCAACATTACAACGCAAGACACTTTGCAAAGCTAACAAGGTAAATGTGATATATCACACCTTCCTGCAACTGGGTTCTTTGGAGTCTAATTAAGAAAACAAACATACTTTGGAGTCTACAGGGTGATTACACATCATGTTCTTATATGCTAATACCGCTCTCAGGGACAATGAGATTTCAACAACCAGCATAGTTACAGGACCTAGTAGGAAGTGTGAAAACAAACTAAAGCAATTGCATACATCTCCAGCTACAAGAAGAGAGTTAGGCTTTGGGTATAGAAACAATTAACATTTACAAGATGAGGGTGTAGTTTTCCTTTAATTACAATAGCAAAAAAAGTAATTACATGACTATGTATAACAAAAACACCAAGAGAAAAGATGTGGTATGATTTAATTCAAACTAGATAAAGGATGTAAAGCCACAGAGTCATTTATACAACTACTCAAAATGCATTTGACAATATTTGCTGTAGATGGACTACACATTAAGGCCCAGATATTCAAAGGGGTTGCGCCTAGTGCAACCCCAGCTACGCGCTCTGCTGCAATATTCGAAAGAGGGACATGCACAGTGCAAGTCATATAACCTGAACCTAAAGAAAACAAAGTCCATGCTCTTTTCCCATCGGCAAAACAATGCCAGAAACTTCCCCCTCCACATCACCACCAGCAAGCCCCTCCTCCTGGAGCAGGTTGCATCCTATAAGTACCTGGGCATCACCTTCGACTCCGGCCTTACTTTCCATGCCCACCTCAACGCACTGTCATCTGCTATAAACTCCAGGATCGGTCTCCTCTATCGGCATAAAGACTGTCTCCCTGAACCGGCCTTAAAACTAGCCATCACCTCATCGGTTTTATCGCTGGCTGACTATGGGCTCCCTGTCTATGCTGCTGCTGGATGCCTCTGCCTTATCCAAAGTTCAGACCTCTATTAATAGAGCATGTAGGCTCCTTACCGGTGCCCACAGCAGAACCCACACCTGTTTACTATACTCTGCCACTAAAATACTCACTCTTGAGGAAAGATTGAATTATCAAACCTGCCTACTGGCCAAAAAATCCTTGTCAGGACTCTGCCCTCCTGGGGTCTCTGGACCTTTGCAGCGTGCTGCTAGGTCACTGCCAACCCGGTATGCCGCCACGGCCACTTTCATAGTTCCCAGAGCAAGGACCTCTCGCTGCCAAAGATCCTTCCATCACCAAGCCCCGTCCTGTTTCAACTCCCTTCCCGAAACTATCTCCAAGATCCCTGGTATTGGCCGCTTCAAAATTGCCCTTCGCCAGCATATTATTGACAGCCGTTGTTGTAAATGCCTGTAGCTGCCTCTTGCCTGTCCCTTCCTGCCCTATGCCGGTCCCTGCTATCCCCCTTTCAAACCCCTCGCCCACCGGTCGTTTTATACCTACATATTAGCCTGACAGGCTTACTTATGAATACTGTAACTTATTGTTTCGCCAATGTTACTTACCTACTTAACCTGTGACTTGCTGTCGATTTGAATCTCTTGTTGCTTTTACCTATGTTTAGTACCTCCCACAAGTTTAATCCAGCGCAGCCTAGCTGTCTGCTCTCTCCAAGTGTATATTTTACTTTTTTATGTATCTAACCTGTTTCGTCATTCCATTGTCCTAAACCTCACTTTATTGTTGTCTCCCCCCCCCCATTGACGAGGTACCTTTGTAAACGAGTCTGTGACTCAAAGGTTGTAAAACTGATACTCTACAATACAATAAAAAAAATAATAAAATAAAAAAGTCCATGTGCACCGGGGTGTAAAGATAATGTATGCCGCACATCTCCAGGGGATGTGCCCACACATAATTGTCACATCCAGATATTCAGCCCGGGATCTGCAGCACATGTGCTGCCACAACCCTGGGATGCGCTGCATAACCCCTCGGCAAAGTTGAACTTGGGGGGGGGGGGGAAGAGGAGGGAAATTGGCTCAAATGGTGGCCACCCACAGGCGAACTGCTGTACTGCAAGGCACAACACAGCACACCGTGCAAAAGCACCCATGACATCCCTAGTGGTCCTCCCCATAGCCCTGATCCCCATGCTATACCTGTAGAATTAATCCTGGTAGTCTAGTGGTACCCCACGCCTCCTGTAGCTGCGATCGCCGGTATAATACTTCCCACAGCATTCCCTGGTAGGCTAGTGGCACCTTCCTTCCTCCCCATAGTCCAATCACCATAAAACAAGCTGCGACATATTCCCTAGTGATCCAGTGGGACCCTCCACCTGCTGGGACCCCTGCCCACGAGCCCCCCCATCATTGTGAGCAGCAACAGCGCCTGCATACCTCTGCAGCTGCCTGCCGAATGACAGCATACAGTATCAGGTGTAAGCCCATAGGTCCTGGGCTTGCAGGGCATACTGTACTAGATGGTCATAAGTATGTGAATGAAGTCAATCATTCACCTATCTGTGATGGTCTAGTACAGTATGCCCTGCAGGCCCATTGGTCCGCTTACAGCCAATACTGTATTCAGCAGGCAGCAGCAGAGGTATGCAGATGGGTTGCTGCTACCCACCAATGATTTGGGAGGGGGGGGGCCTATGTGGGCAGGGGTGCTCCATATGCATACTACCTGCTAAATATCAGGAATCTGCACACAGCATAACTGTTGCACTGGCACAGTTCCCATTCCTGGTATTCAGCCCTATACTAACATACTAAAATGTCAGCAGAATAGGCCGAACGGTCTTTCGTGTCTGCTCGTTTGGTCAGTCCCCAACCTGGGTGCTGACCTTGCTGTCCCCCTCACCTTCTCTGGCTTCTCCCTTCCCAGTTCCGGATATTCTTGCTGCATTGGATTTTGCTTCCAGAACCCTTCCTCTGTACCTGTCCCACCCCCTCTTGAACCCCTCCACTGTCTCTGCCTCCACCAGGCCCCTAGGCAGTGCATTCCATGGCTCCACCACCCTCTCAGTGAAGTAGCACCTCCTCCTTTCTCCCCTGAATCTTCCCCCCTCCAGCCATGCCCTCTAGTGGCCCCTTCCTCCTTCCTTCAGCACCCGACTATTCCTCCCTATTTACTCCTCTTCATGTACCTAAAGACCTCTATCATGTCCCCGTACCTTCTCTCTTCCAATGTGTACATATTTAGCTCTTCGAGCCTCTCCTCATAGGTCCTGTCCCCCAAGCCCCAAATCATTTTGGTTGCCCTCCTCTGGACCCTCTCCAGGAGGTTAATGTCCGTCTTTAAGTGTGGCCTCCAAAACTGCACGCAGTACTCAAGGTGCGGCCTCACCAAGCAGTTATACAGAGGGAGTATCACTTCCCTCCTTCTGGAGGTGATCCCCCTAGCGATGCATCCCAGCATCCTGCTGCCCTCCTACAAGTCTCAGAGTTGTTCATCTTGACATCCACCACCACCCCCAGGTCCCTCTCAGCCATCGAGACTTGTAGCACCCCCCCCCCAGGGTATACACTTGACCTGGGTTTCTGGCCCCCAGGTGGAGTACCTTGCATTGAACCTCAGCTTCCACTTTCTAGACCATCTTTCCAGAGCCTCCAGGTCCCCTGTAGGGCCACCCCCCCTCCTCCCCATCCACCACGCCCCCAGTTTCGAGTCATCTGCAAGACTCATCTCACTCCTGATTCCTGTCCTTATGTCAGAAACATAGGCGTTGAACAGAAGGGGCCCAAGGACTGATCCCTGTGGGACCCCACTAATGACCCTCCTTGGGGATGAGACTATCCAACTACGACCCTCTGGGTCCGGTCCTGGAGCCAATTGCCTATCCATCTGATCATCTGGTTCCCCACCCCCATTTCTCCCAGCTTATCCAACAGGCCCACGTGAGGAACAGAGTCAAATGCCTTGCTGAAGTCTAGAAAGAGGACATCCACTGGTCTACCCAGGTCCAAGGCACTTGTCACCCAGTCATAGAACTCCACCAGGTTTGTCTGACACGATTTCCCCGGGATGAATCCATGCTGTCTATGGTCCAGGCACCCTGACTTATCCAGGTCCCCCCCTAGCCTCTCCTTGACAATGCCCTCCATCACCTTGCCCACCACCGAGGTCAGGCTGACAGGCCTGTAGTTCCCTGCCACCTCCCTTGATCCCCTTGTGGATAGGCACTATATGTGCCACCTTCCAGTCTTGGGGCACCCACCCTGTCCTCAGAGAGATGGTGAAAAGCTCTGCCAGGGTTTTGCCAGGACATCTGCAAGTTCCTTCAGCACTCTGGGATGTAATTTATCCGGCCCAGTGCTTTCTCCGTCTTAAGGGAGCTGAGGGCTTCCCTCACTCTCTCTGCTGTGATTTCCACTTCGGTACCCTTCTCCCTGCTTAGCCCTCCCCCACCTGCCAGTGATGCCTCCCCTCTCCCCAGACCTGCCGATCGGTAGGGTCCCCCTCCTCAGTATCTCTGTCTCCTCCATGTATGATGCAGCACCCCATTTTCCCTAGTGAAAACTGAGGTGAAGTACTCATTTAGTACCTCAGCCTGCTCCCCTGGTCTTGTGCCCATCTCTCCCTGTTTTAATCCTGCTAATCTGCCCTTCACCCTTCGTTTTCCCCAATGTATCTAAAGAACCCTTGTTCCTCTCCCAATTTCCTGGCCAGGTTCTGCTCCTTCCTTGCCTTAGCCGCCCTCACCACTCTAGTGGCCCTTCTAGCCATCAGCTCGTACTCCCCTCCGATCCCTTTCACTCCTTGAGCACTTGAATTGCTTATAGGCTGCTTTCTTTCCCCGCTCACCTCCTGGACCTCCCTGGTCACCAACAGGGTTTTTGGGCCCTACCGCATTTTCGTCTTACTCTTGCACAGGTGCTGGTAGCATCCTGCACCCCTCTCCTGATGATTTCCCACCATCAGCGTCCATGTCTGACCCAATCCCATCCAAATGCTCCTTAAGGATCCTTCCCATTTCCTTAAAATCCGCCCCCCTGAAGTTGGTTACTTCCGTCTTTGTGCAGCCTTCTACCCCTCCTAGGTCCAGGCAGAACCAGACCGTGGCATGGTCACTCCCCGCCAATGGGTCCCTTACCTCCAGGCCCCCAATCTGGTCACTGTCTGCCAAGACCACATCCAGTACCCGTGCCTCCCTGGTGGTTCCCTCACCTGCTGAGTTAGGGCAGCGTCTTGAAGACATCCAACAACCTCTGTTCCCTGGTCACAGAGGATGTCATAGTCTCCCAGTCTGTTTCTGGCATGTTTAAGTCCCCAACACCACCACCGTTCCTCTGCCCAGTCTGCAGTGTCTCTAACATCTGCCACCAGACTGTCCTCCAGCTCCTCCGCCCAGGGCAGGGGTCTATACACCACTCCTATTTTTACCCTCTCCCCTTGTTATCAAGGTGACCCAATCGCCTCCACTTGTTCCCTCCGCCTCCCTCTACTCCCCTATGCCAATGCAGTTTTGACTATCATTACTACCCCTCCTCCCTCCCCCCTGTCCTTCCTGAACATAGTGTATCCCTCCAGGTTCAGGTCCCAGTCATGTCTTGCAGTGGCCCAAGTCTCAGTGACCGCTGCCACATCCACTGCTCCCTCAGTTAGCATCGCCTGAAGCTCAGGCATTTTATTGCCCAAGCTCCTGGCATTTAGCAGGACTACCTTCCACCCTTTCCCTATAGTTCCATTTCCCCTGCTTGTGTTCCCATGGGGATTCTGTTTTCCTCTGGTCTGCACTTTGCCAGTTGGCCTTTTCTGCAATCCTCCTGGTCCCCAGGGGGGTGGAGACAAAGTCCCTCCTTTATCGGCACCCCCTTGACAGCCTTTTCTCCCATCCCACCCCCCTTCACAAGTTTAAACCCCACTTTTCACCAATGAACCCCTCTATTTTCAACTTAAGAATTCCCTTCCCCTCCAAATTGAGATGTAGTCTATCTCTAGCATACAGCTCCTTATCCTCCCAGGTCTCCCCACAATCCCCCATCAACCCATACCCTCTGGCCTCAAACCAGTGGCTCAGGGGGTGGTGTATCTCCCTAATTTTCCTTTTGTGTTCCCCACTAGCCCTTGGCACTGGCAGGATTTCTGAGAAGGAAACTGTGCATCCTATGTCATGACAGACCCTGGCGAGCTCCCTGAATCTTGCCTGTATCTCTAGCTCGCTATTTCCCTCAATGTCATTTGTACCCAGGTGGACCAGTATGTCTGGGGAACCCCCAATCCTTTGCCAGCTGATATACCTCGTGCTTAGCCCTGTGCACCGTTAGTCCAGGGAAGCATCTTGTTCTAATTGGCCAGGCTTCTCCCTCCCTATCCCCTTTGATACCCCTGATCATAGAATCCCCCAGCAGGAGCACTCTGACCACTCCTTTTCCTCCATTCCCCCCCTTCCATGTCCCTCATCCTTTCTACAGGCCCCTCCACCCAGCTGGCTCCGTGTTCCTCCCCCTTTCTGGGTGCCACATACCACCCCTCCTTACCATGGCCACCCCTCCCTCCAATCCTATGCCTCTCCTCCTCCTGAGTATCCTTCTGTTCCTTGCTAATTCCCCCCTCACTGCTCACAACTGGTCCTTCTCCCCCATCTGCTAAACTAGCCTGGCTCATCCTCCCTTCCTTCCTGTCTCCATTTAGTTCCTCCTTTCTAGTCGTGCTCCCCTGGCCTAAACCCTCAGCTCCCTTTACTGAATCCTCCTTGTACTTCTGGTCCTTCTCCTTTACCTTTCCTCCCAACTGGTCCTTCTCCTTGCACTTTCCTCCCTCTTCCCCCTGCTCCGATTCACTGCTCCCCCCATTCTCCTGCATTCCAGGTCCCCCCTGTTCTTCCTGCTATCTGGCCCCTGCCTCCCATTCCCACTCCCTTTCCATCTCTAGCTACCCCTGTCATGGCTACATCACCCCCCTCATCCTTGAGCAGAAGAGAATTGAAGCGGTTACTGAGTGTAAGGTCTGATCCACCTCCCCGCCTTGCTTCCTTCTGTCCAGCCCTGGCCATCTGCCTACTTCCCTGAGAATGTTGTCCCTCCGTCCCCCCTTTGTGAGGGCCCCCAGTTACCTGCCTGCTTCCTTGGTAGTGTCCTTTTGCACCCCCTCTGCCAGGTTCCCTATGTGACCCCTGAGTATTCTCCTGCACTCCTTTCCCTATGCCCCACCCCCTGCTTGGTGCAACCCTGTGGGAGAGTTCCCACCCCTTCCCCCAGCTTCTCCTAATCCCGCAACCTCCTCCCTAAGCTGTGCTAGCTGGTAGCACACTGGGCAACCACCGAACTTCCAAGCCCAGTCCAGTATCATGGCTGCTCCACACCTGTGCACCCCACCACCCTCCAAAGATGCCAGCCCTAATGATGTGTGGTTCCATCCCCTTCCAAATAGGTTTCTGGGTGAGCCACCAGGTTTCCCCTAGTCCATGATACCCTACTGCCTAATCAGGTCACCCACTAATCTTACAGACAGTCCCACTGTACACCAGTAACCCTGTTACTAGGTGCAGTACAACAATTAAACTTATAAGGAAATGAACAACTCCGAACGCCTCTCTCCCAGCCTTTAAATCCTACCCCAGTAGCTAGAACTACATGAGCTGCACCTGCAGCCTTTTCCTCCAATTGCAGGGCAGGTGTTCCCCTATAAATTTGCAGACTTCTGGGGAGGGAGGAGTGGGGGAGGGCGGGTGTTGGGCAGACACCTGACTCGAGAGAGAGTGTATCAGCCCTGTGTCTCCCCTTCAAGCCCAACAGCCAAAGAACCAGGCCCAAGCAAATCCCACCAAATAGGTTTTAAATCAGAAGAAATAGGCCTCTACCAGTGCAGCCTGTTACACAGTGAAACCTCCACAAAATGAGCCCCCCTTACAGCCACCAAATCAGTTTACAAACATCCAGCAGCACCCCAAACAATACCCTGCTAGCCCCTTAGAAGTAAGAAAGAAAAGAACCAACCTACCAAGTAAAATCCACAAGAACCCTGTGAAAACAACAGCAGCAGCTACTGTCCTGGAACACAACTGATCCTGTCCCTTCCAGTTCTTTCTGGGGATGCGCCGAACATCGAGTTGCGATCACAAGATACCCAATATATTCAGAGAAGATACACCATTGCTGATCTCTTTGAATATATCCCTGGGTTTCACCGGCACAACACAGTTGCGCTGTGCCAACACATACACCACTGCCAAGTGCAATTCTGAATACTGAAGCCAATATAGGCACAAATTCCTCTCATCACCTAGGGCTTCTTGTAGTGGAGGGTAAAGCCACTCTCTCCACAATATTCCTGCAGGAGAGAAAATTTCTGTATTGAAAGCTAATGTTTATATCTTCATCTGTTGAGTACCATGAAGCTTGAATTTCTAGTGGCATCCATTGGTGTAAAATTCTATTGACTGCACTGCACTATTCAATATCTGGAGCCTGCCCAATTGGTGGCATACCTACACAAGAAACTGCCAGCAGAAACAGGCCGCCCAGTCTATCACTGTCTGCCCGAGTGTGCAGCTGCCCCAACCCTCTCCCCATCTGTCATTCCCATGACAGCCTCAGCCCCCTCCACCCAGAGCCTCCCTCATGCCTTCTTTAAAACTTCCTATTATCTTAAATACCACCCACTCTGGTAGAGCATTCCATTTAGACATCACCCTGTCCGTGAAGTAGTGACTCATCTCCCTCCTAAATCTTCCACTCTCCCATTTGTCTGTGCCCCATGTCCCCACCCTTCCTTAAAACACAAACATAGCTTTGTTTATCCTCATCAAATACTTTAGTGTTTCAATCATATCCCTCCTCCGGCGTGTACATAGTTAGCATGTCCTTGCCTTCCATCCCCTGTAACATTTTTGTTGCCCTCCGTTGCACACCTTCCAGTAAATTAATATCCCTCTTCAGCTATGGCCGCTGCCAGTACTCCAAGTGTGGCCTGACCGAAGATCTGTAGAGTGGCAGGATCACCTCCCTATGCCTGAACAAGAAACCCCCTTGTGATGCAGCCCAGTATCCTGTTCACCTTAGCTGCTGCTTTCCTGCATTGGGCACAGCCTTTCATGCTCAGTTCCCAACACCCCTAGGTCCTTCTCTTCCTCCGTGACCCCCAGCCTCACCCCCCCACCACCAATAGTCCCTGCTTAGGTCTTTGCCCCAAAGTGCATAACCTTGCACATTTTCACATTTAATTCCAGCTGCCACTTCTCTGACCATACTTCATTTGGTCAGGTCCCCTAGTAGTTGTTCCCATCCATCCTCTTCATCCACCATTGCCCCCATTTTGGTATTATCTGCAACAAAGTCTAACCCCACTCCCAACTCCATGTGCAATACCAGAAACAAAAAAAAGAGTCCAAATAGCACCAGGTCCAGTGGCACACCACTCGTCACCAGTCTAAGTATCAAGAGCCCCCACTACCACCAATTGCAGCCAGTTCCTTAACCAGTTTGTCAGCTTTGTGCCCACCCCCGCAGCAATCAACTCCCCCCACCAGCTTTCCATGAGGCACTGAATCAAAGGCCTTGCTGAAGTCTAAGTAAAGGACATCTACAGCAGGACCATATCCAGCTCATTAGCCAGTTGTAATATTCTATTAGATAGGTCCGATGAGATGCACCCATGCTGCCGCCCATCACACTCCAAGAATGACACCAGCCCCTCCTTCAGCATATTCTCCATAAGTTTACCCACTATGGAAGTGAGACCGATAATTTCCTGGCCCATCCCCAGGGCCATTTGTATGGGTACCACATGGGCCACCTTCCAGTTCTGAGGCATCATCCCATGTCCAGGGAGGTGAACAGGTCTGCTAGCAGCTCAGCCAACACCTCTGCCATCTCCCTCAGCACACTGGGTGGATGCCATTAGGACCTGGTGCCTTATCCACGCTTAATGCCCTCAGACCCTCTAGTACTCTACTCCCCCCTTAATCATTCCATCATCTCCTCTCCTCCCACGGAAGTAGTGGATCGTCCTTCTCCATTGTGAAAACAGAACAGTATTTATTAGTTGGTACTTCTGCCTGTTCCTCTCCCTTTTCCACCCACTCCCCTTCCCCACTTTATCTTCATGTGGTCTCTGCACTCTCCCCCCCCCAAACATATCTACAAAGTCCTTCTCCCCTCCCGCGATGCCCTGTGCCAACCTCAACTCCCTGGAGTCCTTGGCTACTCTCACTCAGTCACCTCCTTGGCCCAACTCACATAAGCCACCCTGTCCTCGTCCTTCTGAACTTCTAGTATGCAGCTCTCTGCACCTTTATCCCCTCCAACACTTCTCTGTTCTGCCAGCATGGTTTCCTGGCTCTGTACGTCTTGCTCTTAGTCCTAGTGCAAGTTTCTGTAGCTTCTGTTAGAACAGTTTTAATAATTTCCCCATTTTCGCTGTGCATCCATCTCTGGCCTAATACCCTGAAGTCTCCCTTGCAGTATTTCTCTCATTCTCCCAAAGTCTGCACTCCTAACCTCCACCTGTTACTGCACCTTCAGACTCTTGACCAAATCGTGTATGAACCACACTGTTCGGTGGTCACTACGAGCTAGTGGGTCTTCCACCCTTATTTCCCCTTTGCTGCCTCCCCATTGGACAGCACCAAGTCCAGCAAGTTAGCTTGTTGTGTTGGTCTATGGACCAGCTGTGGCAAGCTGCTATCCTGGATCACATGCAGGAGCACTTGCGCCCTGGAAGTGGCATGGGTGCTCCAATCTACTCCCAGCAGACTGAAATCCCCCCATTCACCACACCCTCACTTGCTCCACTAACTCCTGCCCAGTTCCACTGATTGGGACGAGGGTCTGTAGACCACTCCCAGCTTTCTAGCCTTGGAGTCCAGAAGCTGCATCCATAGTGCCTCAGTCTCCCTCTCATCACACATGCATCTGATCCCTTGTCCCTCAGAGTGCTACCCCACCCCCTCTCCCAACCCTGATGTTTCCAGTACATTTTATAGCCCGGGATAGCTGCAGTTGATTAGATCAAGCCACTGTCAGTTTTTTTTTTTTTTCCCTAGCCATGTTTTGTTCCCCACCTCCTTCCTAGATGCCTAGTAATAGCACCATTAGCAATCCTATAGTCACACGTAGCAATGTCCTGTGGAGGAGGCAAGCTCCCTTGGCCCAGCGCAGGGGCAGCTATAGTAACTGAGGTTGCAGCGCCTCCCATCCAGCTAGAACTGCTGCTATATGGCAGATCCAACCAGTCAACTGAAGAAGAAAAAAAAAAAAAAAACCTCCACATCTCTAGCCAAACCTGGATCACAGATGCAGCATTTCTGCAGTGCCATTAAGCAGTCCCTTTTCAAACAAATTTGAGGAAGTAGGTACTTAAAATCCTCATGAAAACTCAACTGGTGGACTGGGCCAGAGAGTTGGGGCGCTGGACGCCACCTCACTCCACAACAGCGACCCATGTTCGGGAGCAAACAAGGGTTGGGGGGTGTGTGTGTGTGTGTGTGTGTGTGCGTGATGGATCAGGCATCCAGAGATCTGCTCCCCCCCCCTTTGGAATCCTGAGTAGTAGTGCAGGATGGGGGAGGGACACAAAAGGTGGGTGTTGTAGGAAATATACACATGCAATGGCAACGGGGGGGGGGTGGAAAAGAGAGAAAAAACAGGAAAGATTAGGGGTGGCAGGCTTCATGATGGCAGGCGTGCCTCACAAGCCACAGATTCTGGATTTTTGTGGACCGGGTTGGGGGAAGGAGAAGCAGGGAGAAAGGCAACGTCCACACCCCCAGCACTTCAAAGGAGGGCAGGAGTTACCTGCCCACTCTGCAAAAGGCAAAAAAAACCCCAAAAAATTACACACCCTGAGAGTTTTACACCTACATTCATTAAACTGGCTTCCTGGGTTCAATTTTTTTGTTTAAATGAATGGGGAGACCTTTAATCCAGTTTTATAAAAACAAATTATGAAGAAAGAGATACCCAACCGTATTCTAGACTTAACATAACGTAGGAGAGAGCACAATTGTTAAGGAAATTCAGTGAATTCCTAGCATTATTTTACCCCACTAGAGACATCAAACTGTTGTTGTACTGGTATCATTCTGAGTATGTCATAACTAGGACAACATGGAATGCCTTGTGCTCACCCGACAGCGGCTCTGATCACTTTTTCTCCTAGTCAGTTTCTTTGGACAATTCCGAGGAGAAAAACGAGTCAGTGATGTTCTTCTTTCCAGGTACCTTTCTAAATTGTGATGCATGACTGATGTCTGCATCCAGGAGGACTGCTCTTCTGATGTGCTTTTACAGATTTTTGCTTCACAGCATTTCTGGCGGCAGTTTCAAACCACTGATTACATATAGTGACGTCCAGTGCCAACATCCAGTTTTTGAACTGACCAAAATGTTATTCTGCTGGTGACCACAAAATTCACTCTAAACTCTGTTGTTGCACAATTGCCCATACACTATAAGAGAACGATGAACAAACAATGTCTAGTTTACTTTGAGGTTGTCATGAAGACCATAGGCCTCGAGACCTGTACTCTCAAGGTCTACTTGGTTGCCATGACAACATCTCGAAGTGAGCACAGCACTGTTGTTCATGGCTGCCCACCATCCTCTAAGAGTGCCATTTTCAGAGCCATCCGGCTACAAGCACAAACGGGTGGGCCGCATTAAAAAAAAAAAAAACTGGTATTCTAGCTCTGGTGCCATATTCATACAGATAGCGTGATCCTACGCTGTTTGAATACTGGACCCTGGTAATACAATGCACAGCAAGCGGCTGCCATATTTGGCACACTAGCACAGGGTGGGGCTGAAGACAACCCATGGCGTAAAGCACAACACACTGGTTAGCGCCACGGCCCCCATGGGTGATATTTAGCCCAAATGACATGCATGGTCCCTTACCCATTATGGGATCATGTGAATGCTGTCAGAGTGTACCTGGTCAGGTCCCACCCCCAATCCCAAGAAGTAAACCATTGGTAGTCCAGCGTCCCTCCCCCAACCCCATAAATAAAAAAGTGGTGATTCAGTATCTCTCCCCTGATCAAATCCCCATGATCCTTGGTGGTTGTGTCCTCCCCAGCCCGGACCCCTGTCCCCATTTAGAAAACTAGTATCACTGGTGATCCAGTGGTCCCCCCTTCACATGATGAATTCCCTACTGGTCTCTCCACCCCTCTAGCGACATCCACAATACCCCAGTAGTCTAGTGGTCCCCACCCTGGCAGGGGTGACCCCGCCTCCAACTGGACCCATGCCAGTAAGTGGCACAGCCTCCTCACACCATGGGCAACCACCAACTGAACTGTTAATGAGCGTGTACAGCAGACAGTGCACACTCACTTGACTACCAACTTTTTTTTTTTTTTTTTTTTTTTTAAACATGTGAACAGGGATTGGGGCTGGCAGCCCTTGACATTGCATAGATAGGGTCTGTGCACAATTAAGGATTGGGTTTCAGAAACGTTACCATGCACCAGTGCTGGTGGTCATTTAGCGCTTCTGAAAGTTTTCAATACTGTGCTACACTGCAAATGCACGAGGGATCCCTCATTTGCATAGGTGCAGCACAAAATTGTGCGAGACGGCACTGTCAGGGGGGTGTGTGGTGCATGTGTCTTGACTATGGGCATGTTCACAACAGCTACCACTATTCCAGGTTAGCAAGGCACAAACCTGGTTTACGCCACACTGTTTGAAAATGGGGGCACATACATTTACTGTGTCCAATGCGATATTCTCTGAAACAAATTAAAAAAGTGAACACCTGCCAGACAAGTGTGCTGCTTTGAAGCAAGCTACAGATCTGGGGCTATGTACAAACAAGCATGCTACTGTGCACAGAGTTCACACAGCCCTGGACAATCCTAGTCGCAGTCCTGCCCCCAGCCCCTCCCACCCCACATCCAACACGACCATCGCTTCAAATACAGCCTGTAAAGCAAGCTTCACATCTGGCACACACAGCATCACTACGAAGCTGCTTTTAGATAGGAAGCGGAAACCCTAAGGAATTTAGGTGCAATATAAGTAAAACTAAACACAACGATTAGGGTTGCAGCACAAAGCAGGGAAATGAAACATCAGGGTTCAGAGTTTCTGGACCCTCGGCAAATAGATGGCGTTCCTTGGAACTCCATGTAGACCTGTAAGCAGACCAAAGCCAGATATATTTGATAAATAATCAAAGCATATAAGAATACATAACTACCATAGAAAGGAAAATGGAAGGTTAATTAACTATGTAAAAATAATTTCCCCATCTCCTTTAAGCTCCTCAGTGCTCCCTGGTTGCCCCTGAAAACAGGCACTTGTGCTTAATGGGCCTTACCTGGCAAAAGCACAAACAGATAACAGTACCTGTACCATTGCCAAATTAATGGTGGGGTGTTCCTTGGAATTTAAAAGATCACGCCATGAAATGCTGGCACTACCTCAATATCGGCATCCTGTATGCAAGCACTGCTGCATCACTATTTTACCTCGACAAGACTGTTCCCATTTTGAGAACACCAACAATGCATCACAACCAGTTTAATGACAAGGAACAACAGATTCAGCAAGTGGCAAGTTGTTTTTTTTGTGTCAATGTTAAATTTCTCTACACTTTATGCTTCAACCCAATATTAATGCCTTTTTTTTTTACAATACAGTCATTAATCATTTCTGTCTCTCGCTCATACAACTCACTTTTTTTTGTTTAATAATAATAGTCACATTTTTATTGATTTTCCAACAATACCCAGGACGGACAAAGAATAAATCTAGGGCCAACAGTTATCCATAAAATTACAGTGCGACTACCATTAACAGAATACTGAGAACAGTTTTCCCCAGAGAGAGAAAAATAAATCAAAGGCAGAAAAAAACCAAGGGTGCAGAAGGGAGGGCCCATGACCTGCGTGCACAAGTGATAGGCCACACGTTGCCCTGTACAGGGGCCAGAACTGAATATTTTGTTAGCAGTTATGGAACAAACCCGGGCTCTTTAGCTGAAACATACATCGGCCATCTGCTCCACCGGTTTCTCCCCTTCTACGTGTGAAGATTTCAGTATCACACATGTGTTGGTGCTAACTGTAGCAATCCAGTCCCCTGCTCACTTGTTCTCCACCATTGTTGCCAATCCACCTTTTGCTAGGTGTGTAATGAAATGGGTTGGACAGCAGAGTGCCAAGTGTATGTATAAATCACCTGAAAAGGAAAAAACAGGACCAGAGGTGAATCAAAACTAAATACAGTATATAATTAAAAGTCCAATATGGGGGCATAAGTAAGGAGTCAAGCCAAGCCCTGAAAAGTGCCTCTTAAGGTTACCCATGATCTTACCAATGTATCCAAGGAGGAAATGTTACAGGTCACCAACCTTTCTTCATAGCTTCCATTCCCCTGATCTTTGTGACAGCTCCACACGTTGCATGCTCGACTGTTTCAATGTCCTTTTGTGCGGAGGGGCCCAGAATGGTACACTGCCCAGGTGGTGCCTGATCAAGACACTAGAAAGTGTAAGGATTCTTTCCCTGCAGATCATTTTCACACACACACACACACACACACACACACACACACACACACTTTGCTGGCCCTCTCCACAGCAGCCACACTGCTCATCATGTTTCAACCTCATTTTTATCATTTAGTTTCTGCAGCCAAAAATTACATTGGCTAAGAGAGGAACACCCGTGGTGCACCTGCCAAGTGCCGTTCTGGTGCTCATGTAGGTAAGCCCGTGTATTAAAGTGATACTTCCTGGTGCAGAGTCGCCCCCCCTAGTAAAGGTTGATTTGTCCACCCTCCAAACAGAAAAGGTTTCATTTTTATATTTTTCAAACATTCTGAAAAGCAGCACAAGAGGAAAATCTCACTCCCCTCTCCATTGCTATAATCTCTCTGTACTTTTCCCTCCTTGGAAGTCTAGCAAAGAAGTATTCTCCGATTGGCTGCTACAGTAAAGTCACTGAATTTTTATTTATTTATTTTTTTAAACTTACTGGCCATTTGGTTACTAGGGAACTAAAAATCACAAGTCTAGGAGTGTCCCAGCTTCGGTGTGGCATACAACTGTGGAAGTAATGCACACGTGCTGGAACAACAGTAACGGTGGCAGGAGAACTGTGCCAGCACCTGCCGGGCCACTACTGCCTGCGGTAAAGGAACTGTCCCAGCATCTACTGAGACAAAAGTGTCTGTGCGAAAGTGGCCCAGTAGATCCACACTAGTGTGTGCGCGCAATGGTACCCGAATCCACTGGGACAGGACGACACTTCCAATAAAATAAGGAAATTGGACAGCTAGCAGCTGAACAGTTATGCTGTCAGTGTTTTTTTCATGGGTATCAAGTATTAGCAAACTAGACAGACAGTCTTTACCTGCTAGCATGTTCCTGTGTTTGGATCACATCTCAGCAAGCATGTGGCAGTCACAACAAACTCAACAGCAGCACCTATCCCATCCTCACATATCCCATACTTGCCACCCCAACGGTCTGTGGACGAACAATTCTGGGTTCCAGCTGGAGTCTGGTACTCCGCATTTGCAACATGAAATAAACAATATTCTTCGCCTACCACCTTTGTCTGTGGCAAACACAGAGGTAAGTCAGTTTAAACACTTCTAACATGCAAGTCAATACAGATCTTGGAGGAATTAGTAAACGAAAATAAAAATGGTGCCTAAGCAGTCACTGGTTGTAATCCTGACTTAACAAAAATGTACTTTAGTCTCCGCTCGAAACACTGCAAGAGCACAATTGAAGTTTTAAACAGGTTAAAACAAAAATATACACTTACAAAAATAAAACTATAGAAGTTTCAAGGGTCCGATTACTTAATGGGTCAAGTATAAAAAAAAAAAAAAAGCTTGTTTTAGTTAACTTCCCTTAAATATAACGGATCTAAAATAACTTCTGCAGTCCGATAGGTACTGTACATGTATCACCATATGACAGATTATAATATTCGCCGGTAGATTCCGCTACAGACTAATCATGAAATAAACTTACCATGTTCTCAATGGTAGAGGCGGACATTACTTTTTAATAGCATCGTCTTAGGTAGAATTGATCACTAAAAACTCATTTTAAAGAAAATAAAATCTGCAGGAAATACCATATCAACAACTCACACATTTTACTGAGAATCTCGCCCCTCTATCGCTACAGTAAACTGTGTAGATCAGTTACATGCAGCTGGCAGTCGGCACAGGTGTGGCGCCCTTCAGACTAGTTACAGGCTAGAAGAGAGCAAAACATGCAGCCATTTTGGAAGAGAAAGACAAAGAGCAAATCACCACGAGAAACCAACGTTTAACATCAGAATAGTCTTAAAAGCGAGTCCCAGCACAGAGCAGCTGTAGACATAATCAAGAAAGGCTATATTTCAACATCTTGCGCTGTTCTGAAGCATTTCGCTAGCCTGGTACATCCACGCTTATTCGCTTCCACCTCCTTCCCCTTCAGTGCTGTCTGCCGTCCCCACTCCTCAATAACGCTTTCAGCCATTTGCCCTCGCTTTAAAACCGAGAGCAGACCAATCAGCTTCCAGTGGAATTCCTCTCGCTGTGACGTCAACCAGCTGCGCGCCTGCGCCGTATGGGCTACCCCCCCTCGGTTTAGCAGCGGATTGAAGATGGCGGCGGGTTCAGATCTGCTGGATGATGTTTTCTTCAACACAGAGGTGGACGAGAAAGTGGTGAGCGACCTAGTGGGCTCTTTGGAGTCCCAGCTGGCGGCTACTGCCAGCAACACGCCCGAAGTTAGGCCCCAAGGAGTCGCAAACCATGTTGCCAGCTCTGGGGTAGGAAGCAATGCTAATGCCCAGACAGAGAGCAAAATGGGACTTGCACAAGAGGTGGCAAAAGGAGGTAACGTAGGAAATGAAAGGGTTTTAAGCAGAAGAGAATGTCGGAGACGTGTCTCTAAATGCATAAAATGTGTATATGAGTAATGTTTTCTTTTGTTTCCCTTTATAACAGGCATTGGAGTGCAAGGGGGTGTTATTAACAATACAAGGTCCCAGGGTTCAGCTATGGATGCAACAGTGATCACATCTTCATCTGCAGGATCCGAGGCATCAGGGGCTATCAGTCAGGGTAAATCTGTGGTCATCAGTGCCATGGCAACCAACATACCCAATCACGGATCCGGTAATGGGAAAATTGGGACCTCTGCGGTACAAACTTTGAATGGGAGTAATGTGGTAATGAACTCTCACAATTCAGGAAGTGCTGCCACTTTCACTGGAACTACTGCTCCTAGTACTAATGCACCTGCTGTAACAGTGGTCAACAATGGACCTGGCTCTGTTGTAAAAGGAACTGTAAATGCTGTCTTGCCTACAGCAGCTAGTACTGTCATCCAGACTTCTTACATGAATACGCCGAATGTTTCATCAACAGTTATTTCGTCACAAGGAACAGGCATTGGACCTACTGTAGCATTGGTGAGACCTCCAATTCACGCAGGACACGGTGCAACACAAAATGGAAATAGTGCCGTATTAAATTCAACATTGAACGTTGCCAATTTGCCCGCAACTGTTGGTTCGGGAGTTTCCTCTCCAGACTCCACTTCTCAATAGTCAGCCTGGCTCAAGTTTGACAGGCAACGTTTCATTAACTGCGGGGACACATGTTATCAAATCCGAATCCCCGAAATCTATTATCCAGGCGCCCCAGCAGTTATTGACAGCCAGTAGTCAGCCGAATACGAGTAACCTGGTTATTGGGCAACCTATGCAAGGTGGGCTTCAGAATGTAGCCCCCAATCCCGGAGGAATACCGCCTCATCCCCCTGGTACCCCGACCGGAATTACTAAGACCACTGCAAGTACTGTCTCCCAGAATTTACCCAGGACTCCAACGGCTGCCGGTGCCGGTGGCATAAGGGCTACGATGGCACCTCCAGTTTTAGCTCCGCGCCTCCCCCACCCATCACACAATCCGCCTAATATTCAGAACTTTCAGTTGCCACCAGGTAAGTAAATGCGTTTGTCTGACATGCTGAAACTGTTGTTACTGAAGCGAAATTTGTGTCGACACAGTACTTTACATGTTATGGATTTTCACTGTCCCTGCTTGGGAGTTAAAGGCTGGTTTTCCTCACTGTTAGCAGGGACGGTTTTAGGTTTTTGAGTTTGGCTTCGTAAGTATTTGTGAGGTAAAAGGCTTCCAGCTATCTGCTTTTCCTTCCTATGTTTCACAGGGAGACAGGGCTATCAAAAAAGTGAAAGTAACGTGCCACGCTGGTGATGCGTTTCGATCTCCTTGAACTGAAAGGAAATGAGCAGCCTGCTTAGTAGTAGGGATGTAAACACTAATGACAGTTAGGTGTTTCTGCAGCAGGAATAGTTTGCTATAAAATGAAGTCGACGAACACTACTTTCCAGAATTATTAGATTATATTAGGAAGTATTTTAAAGCGTTTAAATCACTATGTTTACAACACGGCTAGTAAAACAGAGTAGTGATTATATTTGCTTTCTGTAATATTTTATATTGTGTTTTCTATAGTTTTCATGGCAAACGCACTTAGTATATAGAATGTTTTATTACAGCACTGATATTAGCTTTTAGGTAGGTGGTTATAAATGGTAAAACATTGTTTTATAATATTCATTACAGATCTCAGATGTTTAAAAATTAGAGTACACTATGCATAGACATAGTTTATGTAGCTCTAGAGAAGTTATGGTCATTTTTATGTAACATTAAAATAACAGTCATTTGAAAAATATATTTAGTGAAACTAAAAGCCCAACACAATGTTCCTAAATGCACAACTGGTTCACTGTTGTAAAAGACTAGTGTAGTTGGAGGTGGTGTTTTCTTTTGTCTGAGGTTGCTTTTGCCATTCGGTTATAGTTTTTCAACCAGAAGTTCAAGATCTCATGGTATTTTTGAAAAGCGTAGTGGGCTACACTGGTGTCTTGGCCAGCTTCCCAGCTTTCAATAAAATATATCCTAGTGTAGTTGTACATAATTGTATGGAGACTGCATTATTCCTTTTCATACAGTCCTTACATTACCAGTATTTCACTGCTTGCTTTGAAAACATAAACCGCGTATGAAAGGCCCTATATAAAGACATTAATTTCTGTGCTCTCTAATTAGACTTATGCTTGCTGTTTTGGTTGGTACCCATCAGCCTTGAGCTACGCAAGCTGTTTGGAAATGAGAGAATTGGCTTCTACGGAGTTGATGTTACATGTAATACCATTCTGTAGCATATGTAGAACAAAGACATTCTAGGTCACTTTCTTTTGTTAAGTATTTATAACATCGTTATCCATTCAACAACGTGTTAGTTAAAAGAAACATGCAGTGATGTGATGTGTAACATCTGTCTGCCAGTGTCCTGTTATTACTAAAATACATCTCTGATATGTTGTTAGTGGGTAGAGAAAGTAAACATAGATACCCTAAAGTACGGTAGAAAAAGGTATCACTATATGATACCGAAACGTAAAATCCTGACACCCACCAGCCCGAAACCAACATCCTGACGCTGCACTAACCTAACGGTGTAACATCCTGATGACGGTAAGCCCGACAGTGGAGTTTGCCAGGACTTGGAGTTGGTTATCATTATTTTGGGGGGGGGGGATGATGGGGGGGCATAGCCCCCTGACAGACCAGAAACTCGGCATAAGTCCACTGTCGGGTTTACCATCATTGGGATGTTACACCGTTGGGTTATTGCAGTGTCGGGATGTTGATCTCTGGCTGGTGTGTCGGGATTTCATAGTAGATCCGGAAAAAGTAGCTAGTTGACCCTCGGACCAGGTGGTGCTGGAGGTTGCTGTGTGCTATGCTGCTGTGCAGGAAACCCTAGTTAATATTTTGAGCCTGACTCCTAGTGACCATCCTGCCACGTGAGCACCTGCTGTGGTGGGCTTGTTGAGAGGAATTAGAAGTGTATGGTGACCACTAAATAACCCCCCCCCCAACCACCAAGGCACAGTGCAGTCCCATGCAGAAGGAGGTGGGAGCAGTTTACAAGGGCCAAAAAAGTTCAGTGAGATGTGGTGACATTACGCTTAGCCTGCCATGCTCAGTGGCTGTTGGTGTCCTTTGGTGGCCCCCTGCCTCTGCTCTGGATTCATGAAGTGGTGTTGGAGACCCAGTGCCAGGGTGAAGCCACAGTGGCACATGTGAAAGGGTGGGGCTTGCTTGATAGTCTCCAGGGGAACGTGCCGGATGGTGCTGAGGTTACAGTTCAGGTAAGGATAGAAAAAGCAGCCTTCTGAGGGGAAAAGTAGAAGTAAAGAAAAAAAATGGTATTGAATGTTTTATGTACCTTGCAGGGGTTAGAATTGGCACTGGTCACTAGCCCAATGGTAGATTTTATATTAGGCTAGTAAAACTGTCCCTTAACTAGAACTACTGGCTATTACTGGATGAGCTAACATTTCAGCAAGTACACTAATTGGGCTAGTGAAATGCCTGGGATTTCCCAGACACTAACCTTGATGGATAGCAGTGGCAAAACTGAATGTATAACCCCTGTATTTATTTATTATTTATTTTCGCATTGAAATTACCACCCTTTGAGTCGAGGACTCATTTCCAAAGGCTCCACGTCAGTTAACAGAACATACACTGAATATACAGGATATAAAACATAGCATGCATTTACATGATAGAGAATTACAGACAATAGTAATGTGCAAAACAGAATGCAACAGGAAAACATTATCATACACGGTAGAAACTGTAGTCCTATACAAGGTGGTAGCTAGGCAGGTCAGATAGTGCAGGCGCAGTATACAGACATGTTGCAAATGATACTGCTTTATGAGAGACATTGTCACAGTAGGAGATTAGCTTTGGACCCACAGTGTAGTGGGAGGCTCAGACGGGTCTAGGACCCCGCCGATTGAGGACATGTGTGTCTGCGGGTGGTAAAAAATGTGGTTCCTGAGTGCAGCCTTAAAAGGATCTACTTTAGGGAGGGTGGCAATTGAGGTGGGGGAGGGAGTTGAACCAGGAAGGAGCCCTGTAGCAGAAAGATCTTTGGGTGAGTAAAGTCCTAACCCTAGGGACCTGAAGAGCAGTCTTGGTGGTGCTATGAGTGGAGAAGGGATAGCAGGGTGGAGGGACGTGGACACCCCGGGGGGGAGAGACCAAGGAGTATTTTTGGTTTTTTGCCAGAATGCAGGACTGATATTGCAGTCTCTCTTCAAGATTGAGCACATTGGCCAAGGAGTATAGTGTGTATGTATGAGTCCGCCTGTCCGCACCGGTCAGGAGCCGGCAGGTCTTGTTAATGGACATTTGGATTTTATGGAGAGCGGTGGCGTCTGCAGCTGCATAGATAGGGAGGCCATAACCAACTAGGGACAGGACCGAGGAGGTGACAGCCAGACGGAGGCCTTCTGGTGGCAGGCAGTCCTTATGACGGTAAAGAAGGCCGATTCGAGCGTTGGTAGTTGAAGTGAGCGAGTTGGTGTGTGAGGGCGTGGTCAAATGTAATGCCCAGGTATTTATATGAGCGGACCTGCTCCAGTGGGTGAAGCGAGCTGAAAAGTATCTGGAGGGGCGAGTCTCTGGCCTTGCTTTGGTGATGGGCAAATAACATAGCTTTTTTTATTTTTTTTAATATTAATGACCAGTCTGCGGTCCATAAACCAACTATCGATTTGGTTGAAAGAATGCTGGTGGGAGGTCTGAAGTAAGGAGGGGTTTGGGTGGGAGGCAAAGAGGACAGCATCACCTGCATATAATTGCTGTTTGCATGCCTGTGGTCATTGTCTGGCAATAACGTAGAAACGTAAAATCAAAAAGGGCTCAGTCAGCCGGCCCGATGGCGCTGAGGCGCTGGAAACCTTACCTCATACCACACCAGTGACCCATGTTCGGGAACGAGCACGGATCGCCAGGGGTCGGCCAGGGAGGAGAAGGATGGAGCACCCAACGGCTGCCCTCCTTCTCCGGGGGGGGGGGGCACCTGCAAACTCCAGCTGCGATACCGCCACCTGGGGGTGCTCGGGTGGAAGATGTGGTACGTGGAGATAGCAGTAGAAGGGGATGGGTAGACGTTGGCAGAGGGGCGGAGTAGGAGGCACGTCTCAGCGTGTCTCCTCGCCCCTCATTGCACATTGACATCAGGGGATGAACAAAGGAAAGAACCCCCTGTCACTCCTAGGTGACGACTCCTCGCTGCACACACTCGCAGTTGGTCGGGGCAGACTCCGCTGTGCAGGGTCCACTGCAGAACAGTTGCTGGGGAGGTTCTAGGGGGAGAGTTCCTCCTCACCCCACCGGGGGGTTAACTGGGCATCACGGGTCCAGGGCAGTGTGACCAGGTACTCTAGGGGCAGACTCCAACAGCGGCGAGGTGTTTGTATGGGAAGTCTGAAAGAGTGGAGGGAAGGGGTAGTAAGGCGTAAGAGAAATACAAAGTTAAAAAAAAAAGGGCTCAGTCTGCAAGCACTGCAGTGCTGGATCAGTGCAGGGCAAAGGGCAGCTAGCCCTAGGACAGCAAACCAAAATCAGGCGTAAACCTTTCCCTCATAGCTGATATAAAACATACACTATAGTCCGTAAGGCTTGCTGTAAGTGCTAGTAAACAGTTACACAGGTAATGTCACCCACAGCTGGCCCTGGTGCTTCGAGTCAGCAGGCTGTTTGTCAGGAGACGCCCCTCCTCATTCTCATTTGAAAAAGACTTCACTCCTGCTCCCTGTGTACCCCGTGAAGTAACTGTAGATTTCTATTATGTTTTCTCTTGCTCTCCTCTCTTCCAGGGTGTACTTGTGGAGATCCTTCAGTGTCTCCTTGTAGGGCTTCTTATGTAGCTGTGTTTTGATTTATTTTTTTTTATACCTTAGAGCTGTCCATGTGCACTACACACCCATAAGCGCTGCACAGCCGGCTCAGGAGCAGTGTTCAGATAGTTAGCCAGCTTTGACTGGTCGTACTAACTGTCGGAATATGAGTCTGTGTCAGAGCAGTGCGTAGTGACTATGCACTACGCTGACACAGCCCCCAACTGGAATATGGTCCAGAGGAGCCGAATGGGGATAGCACATCCAACTGGGGTAGAGCTAGTGCTCCTGTGAGCCGTATTCTGCCCTGGTATGCTGATAAGCTCATGGGGCATGCAAGACACTAAGGGCCATTTGCATACCCATTATGGGTCATTAATAGAAATTACAGTAGTCGTGCTTGCATGCCCTGTCATTCAGATGGTGGCCAGCCAGTGTGGCGAGCGGTGGAGCTGTGCCAGTCACCATCTTGGGTGACAGGTGGCTGCTTGGGTTAGTGGGGGGATAAGATGATTGGGGTCCTTTGTAGACTGGAAGGGAGGGGTTTGAACAGGTGTTCGGGGGGTGGGAGGACCACTGAACACCAATGACTGGCTTTCACAGATGGTGTTCTCTATATTGGGGGGTGGGATGACACTGCCAAGGACTGACATCTCCTGCTGTCAGTCTGCTACCCTGCACTTGTGGCGGGGGGGGGGGGTTCAAGCACTAAAGTGCATGGGGTTTAAGGGTAGGTTTTGGCAGCGTTAAACAGCGCTGCAGCGGAGACTGTCTAGGACTGTCAAAACCATTAAATAGACCCTATATGCAAAGGTGATTCCCTCATTTACATGAGCGCAGGGATAGATTCTGCTTGATCTCTCTAATGGGTCAGCACCACGCACCAGAGTCCTTTGAATATGGCTCCCGCCCCATCTCATTGCACACTTCTTGGATAGTTCCACAGCCTGCACTAGCCTTTTGAATATAGGGGCAAATGTATGCAGTTCTGGATCTCTCTCCTTAAAAAAGTAAATGCTCAGAATCAGTCCAAAGGAGGCAACCAAAATGATTATATGGGTAACAGGGGAAGACCCAAGAGGAGATATGGGCTGATGTGAGCATTCAATCCATGGAGGCCAGAAGGGAAAGAGGGGCATGACAGAAACAGTAGTGACATGTGGAAGAACGCCTTTACAGAGGCAGTGGTAGATAGCTGGAATTGTCCACTAGGTGATGTGCTTAACATGTGGATGATTACAGGTTTCAGAATAGGGGGAATAAGAACGTGGAATTGGTGAAAGAGATGGGGAGAGTTGGGAGTGGTTCAGACATCGTACAAGGCAGAGCAGGGGTTAAAATAAGGAAATATGGGGTGTGAGGTGGAATACCAAAAACAAAAATTTGATTTTCCCTCACAAAATCTGGCATTATGTCTATCTAAAAGAGGATACTAACATACTAAAAGCCAGCAGATTAGGCCTGATGGTCTTCCGTTTCTGCTCAGTAGCCATCATCTATTGGGTGCTCGCTCTCCCACCCCCAGCCCCTGAAGGTAATCTTCAGCTTCAGTATACCCATGCACCTGTCCCACCCCGTCTCAAAGCCCTACACTGTGCCCTCCTCCACTAGGCTCCCAGACAGTGCATTCCATGGCCCCACCACCCTCTCAGCGAAGTAATGCCTTCTACGTTCTCCCCTGTAATTTCCCCGCTCCAGTTTCCACTCATGCCCCCTGGTTGTGCCCCCTTTCTTTAGCCTGAACTTTTCTTTGGCTCCACCCCTGTTAATCCCTTTCACATATTTGAAGACCCATATCATGTCCCCCTTGTCTCTCCTCTCCTCCAATGAGTACAGCCCAAGGACTTCCAGCCTTTCCTCATAGGTCCTTTCTCTCATGCCCTGAATCATCCTGGTTGCCCTCCTGTAAACCCTTTCCAGGAGTGCTATGTCCTTCTTAAGGTGAGGTCTCCAGAACTGCATGCAGTACTCAAGATGTGGCCTGACCAAGGCATTATACAGAGGGAGGATCATCTCCCTCCTCCTGGATGTAATTCCCTGGGCTATGCAGCCCATAATCCTGTTTGCTTTTGCCGCCGATCTTCTGCAGTTTTCAGTGTTATTCATTTTGGTGTCTACCACCACCCCCAGGTCCCTTTCACTCGTTGTGGCTTGCAGTGAGACCCCACCCCCGGGGTGTATACATGACCTGGGTTTCTGACCCTCAGGTGCAGCACCCTACACTTCCCTGGATTAAACCTCAGTCCCCACCTCCTTGACCACCCCTCCAGGGTATCCAGATCCATCTGGACTGTCTCTCTCGCTTCATCCCCGTCTGCCAGTGCTCCCAGTTTTGAGTCATCCGCAAAGAGGCTCATCCTACTCCTAACCCCCCCCCCGCATATCGGAGACATAGGCATTGAACAGGAGTGGCCCCAGTATCGAACCTTGGGGAACCCCACTGAAGACCTTCCTAGGGGAGGAGACTATCCCACCAACCACTATCCTCTGTGTTCACCCTGTTAGCCAATTTTCTACCCATCTAAGCAACTGTCCTCCCACCCCCATTCCCTCAACTTTGTTAACCCCATGTGGGGTACCGAGTCAAACGCCTTACTGAAATCCAGATATAGGACAGCCACCGGTCTTTGTCAGTCCAGGGTCCCCATCGTCCAGTTGTAAAAATCTATGAGGTTGGTCTGACACGATCTCCCCAGGACAAAACCATACTGTTTGTCATCCTGGTGCCCCAACCTTTCCAGTTGCCTCCGAGCTTCTCCTTGATGAAGCCCTTCATTAGTTTACCTACCACAGATGTTAGGCTGACAGGCCTGCCATTTCCCATCTCCTCCCTAAACCCCGCCTTTGTGGATAGGCCCCACATGAGCCACCCTCCAGTCTTGAGGCACCCATCCTGTCTGCAGAGAGGCGTTGAAAAGTGCAGCTAGTGGAGCTGTCAGTTTGTCCGCCAGTTCCTTCAGAACCCTCGGATGCAGCCCATCCGTTCCCGGTGCCTTATCAGTTTTTAGCGCCCGAAGGGTCTCCCTCACCCTGTCCTCTGTGATTTCTCCCTCCCAATCCACCCCCTCAACTAAACACCCATCCCCTTTTAGGCCTGGCCCACCCAGTGCCCCAGCCTCTTCTGGTCCTCTTGACTCCACCTGACCTCTCCACTCAGCTGTCTAGATTAAACTGCAGAACGGAGACATGGAGAAGTGGGAATATATCATGGGAAGTGGAGGAGGGGTGGCAATAATAGTCAAAAACTGCATTGGCATAGGAGGAGTGGAGGAGGCGGAGGGAACTGTGGAGGCGATTTGGGTCACCTTGATAACAAGGGGGGAAGAGAGTTAAATAGGAGTGGTGTACAGACCCCCTGCTCTGGGGAGGAACTGGAGGAGAGTCTGGTGGCAGATGTTGGGAGACACTGCAGATTGGGTAGGGGAAGGGTGGTGGTGTTGGGGATTTAAATATGCCAGGAACGGACTAGGGGACTATGTCACCCTCAGTGGCCAGGGAACAGAGGTTGTTGAATGTCTTTCAGGACGCGTTCCTAACCCTGCAGGTAGGGGAACCGACCAGGGAGTAGCGGATACTGGATGTGGTCCTGGCAGACAGTGCCCAGATTGGAGGCCTGGAGGTAAGAGACCAGTTGGTGGAGAGTGATCATGCAACAGTCTGGTTCTGCCTGGACCTAGGAGGGGTAGAAGGCTGCACAAAGATGGAGGTAAATGACTTTAGGGGGCAGATTTCAAAGAAATGGGAAGGATCCTTAAGGAGCATTTGTATGGGATTGGGCCAGACATGGATGCTGACAGTAGATGGGAAATCATCAGGGGAGGGATGCAGGATGCTACCAGCACCTGTGCAGAAGTGAGACGCAAATGCGGTAGGGCCTGAAAACCCTGCTGGTGGACCAGGGAGGTTCAGGAGGCAGTGAGGGGAAAGAAGACAGCCTATAGGCATCTCAAGTGCTCAAGGAGTGCCAGTGATCGAGGAGAGTATGAGCTGATGGCCAGGATGGCCACCAGGGTGGTGAGGGTGGCTAAGCCAAGGATAGAGCAGAACCTGGCCAGGGAAATTAGGAAAGGGAATAAGGGGTTCTTTAGACACATTGGGGAAAAACGAAGGGTGAAGGGGCAGATTAGCAGGATTAAAATAGGGGAGGGATGGGCATAAGACCCGGGGGAGCAGGTTGAGGTACTAAATGAGTACTTTGCCTCAGTTTTCACCAAGGAAAATGGGGGGTGGGCTGCCTCATACAGGGAGGAGACAGTGAAACTGGGGGGGGACCCTTACCGATTGGGGAGGGGGGGCATCACTGGCAGAAGGGGGGAAAGGCAATGCAGGGGTCGAGGTAGCAGAGGTGGAAATCATGGCAGAGAGAGTGAGGAAAGCCCTCAGTTCCCTTAAGATGGAGAAAGCACCGGGGCCGGATAAAATACATCCTAGAGTGCTGAAGAAACTGGTGGATGTCCTGGCGGAGCTTTTCAGCATCTCCCTGAGGACAGGGTGGGTGCCCCAGGACTGGAAGGTGGCGCATATAGTGCCTATCCACAAGGGTGGATCAAGGGAGGTGGCAGGGAACTACAGGCCCGTCAGCCTGACCTCGGTGGTGGGCAAGGTGATGAAGGGCATCGTAAAGGAGAGGCTAGGGGGGACCTGGAAAAGTTGGGGTACCTGGATGATAGACAGCATGGCTTTGTCCCGGGGAAATCGTGTCAGACAAACCTTGTGGAGTTTTATGATTGGGTGACGAGTGCCTTGGACCTGATAGGGCCGGTGGACGTCTTCTTTCTTTACTTCAGCAAGGCATTTGACTCTGTTCCCCACGGGGGCCTGTTGGATAAGCTGAGGGAAGTAGGGGTGGGAAACAAGATGATCAGATGGATAGGGAATTGGCTCCAGGACCAGACCCAGAGAAGGGTCATTAGTGGGGTCCCTCAAGGATCGGTCCTTGGGCCCCTCCTGTTCAATGCCTATGTCTCTGACATAAGGAAGGGTATCAGGAGTGAGATGAGTCTCTTTGTGGATGACTCAAAGCTGGGGGCGGTGGTGGATGGGGAGGAGGGGAGGGTGGCCCTTCAGGGGGACCTGGAGGCTCTGGAAGGGTGGTCTAGAAAGTGGAAGCTGAGGTTTAATGCAGGGAAATGCAAGGTACTGCACCTGGGAGCCAGAATCCCGGGCCAGGTATACACCCTGGGGGGAATGCAACAAGTCTCGATGGCTGAGAGGGACCTGGGGGTGGTGGTGGATGTCAAGATGAACAACTCTGAGACTTGTAGGAGGGCAGCGGCCAAGGCCAACAGGATGCTGGGATGCATCGCTAGGGGGGATCACCTCCAGAAGGAGGGAAGTGATACTACCTCTGTACAACTGCTTGGTGAGGCCACACCTTGAGTACTGCATGCAGTTCTGGAGGCCACATTTATAGAGGGACATTGAACTCCTGGAGAGGGTTCAGAGGAGGGCAACCAAAATGATCTGGGGCTTGGGGGACAGAACCTATAGGGAGAGGCTCGAGGAGCTAAATATGTACACATTGGAAGAGAAAGAGACTGGGGGAGACATGATAGAGGTCTTCAGGTACATGAGGGGTGAATAGGAGGCGAAGTGGGTGCTCAAAGGAAGGGAGGGCAACTAGAGGGCATGGGTGGAAGCTGGAGGGGGGGATTCAGGGGAGAAAGGAGGAGGTGCTACTTTACTGAGAGGGTGGTGGAGCCATGGAATGCGCTGCCTGGGGAGCTGGTGAAGGCAGAGACAGTGGGTTTAAGAGGGGGTGGGACAGGTATAGGGGAAGGGTTCTGGAAGCAAAGTCCAGTGCAGCGAGAATATCCGGGGCTGGGAAGGGCGAAGCCTGAGAGGGTGAGGGGGCAGCAAGGTCAGTTCCCAGGGTGGGGGCTGAGCAGATGCGAAAGACCAATAGACCTAGTCTGCTGGCATTTTAGTTTGTTAATATGATGAAAATGGTATTTTGCCTTAAAAACTGATATGCAAAACAGGGTGGAATACCATTAAATTCTATCCCTGCAGAGTTAACAGCAGGGAGCACTGCCTAGGCCGGTAGCCTGTCAAGACAGTGGGTACAGAACGTCGAGGAGTCAAAATGGCACACAAATTACAGCGAGTGCCATATCTGCGACTGACTGTTCCCCCTCCCCAAGGTCTGCTCCTACCCTGGAGTTATATTAAATAAAGGGGGGGGGACGAGGGGGGCAAAGCCACCCACAAACAGGTTGCCGATGCGGCACTCACTGTAATGTAGTGCTGTTTTGCACTTCGACGTTCCCGTATTTGCTATCTTGACGTGGAACTGCCTAGGCCCTACCTGCGCTAGACTAGAGGGACTAAGCTAGGGGTTGCAGGAATTTTTTTTTTTTCTGCCTTTAAAATTCTATGTTTTTTATGATGTTTGTAGACTTTCATTCTCTGGAGTTGGTTTAAGATTGCTTCCAAAGTTGATAATTGTTCAGAGAAACTTCCTGAAATACTGTCCCTCTTGGTGATCAGTAGCAGGGTATAAGCCGGAAGTGTTAAAGAGGAACAGTCAGCAAAAAGGGCCCCCACACTCAAGTGTGGGGCTGGTCCCAGTGTGCACTTGTGTGCAAAAACATTTTGGTTTACTTAGGTTACGGTAGTATAGTATAGTAGATTGTATTAGACTCATTTTGCTTAGTTCTAGGCTGACATCTTCTGTTACTACAAATCTCAGAATCCCTACAGCTGACATCAGAGCAGTAGGCAGCAATGGGAGATTTAACAGCATGCAGTGTGCATGTTAGAACTTTCATAATCTCCGCTCAGATGTTTTCCGGGTCTGCTTTTCTCCGAGAGATAAGTACAGTCCTCTGTGACTGTACGTAGTCCGGAGAGGACAGCAGAACGAGCAAACAAAATAGCTCATATAAACTCCAACATGCACTGCAAGCATGTTGAATCTCCCACTGCTGCCTACTGCTCTGATGTCAGCTGCAGGGGATTCTGGGATTGGTAGTAAAAGAATATCGCAGTCTAGAACTAAGCAAATGTAGTCTGATACTGTTTACTGCAGTACAGTAGGCTGTAAGTAAACTATAATGTTTTTGCACGCAAAGTGCAAATTGGGAGCATCCCCACACTTGAGTTTGAGTCTGTTGGTGCTGACTGTTTCCTTTTAACCTTTTATTTATTTATTTTGTGGTGTATTGCTGCTGAAAGTTTGTAGTGAAATCCCCAAATCTGTAGCCAAACCAAACATTTCATTTAGTTAGATATAAACCGGGCAGCCATCAGCATCACAATTTGGCGATTTGGAGCCCCCCCATAACAAGCCAAATCCAGAAACGAATAGCAACCTGCGATGTGGCGAGTGGCAGCGTCAACGCTGAATAGTACAGGTTCAGTATCCGGAAACATTTCTGTCCTTTGGAATCCATGCACTGGCCCATCTTGATATTTGAAGGTTTAATAATGTTGACACTGAGCAAGAAAAAACCCGGTAAGGTAAATGGACAAGATTTCTATAGTGCGGTATACAGTATTTTTCTCGGAGGACATACAAGTTGTAATTTGAGGAATATGGAATCTGCAGAGGTCAAGGACTACTTGCTTGCCAGCGTCTGTAAAATTCCTCTGTATTTTTGCTCTACTTTAACTGTATGTTTTTGCCATTTTCATGGGTCAGTCATGCCTGAAAATTATCCTGGGGACTGGGGCACCCACCAGTTGAACAAAAAATTGAATAAATACACTTTTCATACTGATAACTTGCCCAGGACCAGTCTCTGAGAAGACTTACTGGTCCTTGAAATTGATTTACTGGCCCATCCAAATAATTAAAAAAGAAGTTGTAAGACTAATGACAGGACACTAAAATGAAAGAAGGCTAATGAGGTAATCGCACGTTCTGCTGCCGAGGTCACTCGTATGTTTGTAAGAGTGATCTCACGCACATTCGTAGGGTATGAGAACCGTGAAGTGAAGGTGAACGGTTCTGATACCTTAAGAATGAGACCACTCTTACAATTGTAAGCGTGGTCTTTGTGGTTGTATTAAAATATTATTGATCAAGCTTGATCAATAATATATTAATTTAAAAAACAAGCCTTTTGGGAACGTGCCTGTTTCCAGGGCAGCTGCGAGTGAGATACTCTTCACAGAATAAGAGTGTCTCAGACGCAGGGGAAAGGAGCACTTCAGATTGGTCAGGATCGCTTCCTCGATCTGTAATGAGCAACTGTGATTTTGTATGCAGCCATAAATCTTCAGCTCAGAACAGGTAGAAAGTATGTCTGACCAGAGTTCTGATTCCAGTTCCAGTAATTACTGCAGCATCCGTTGCTTCACTGGATCTGTAACAATTTTGTCCATGACAAGAGTCAGCAGGTCCCAGACCCATGTAAATTTTTTTGTTTTAATCTTACTTTTTCTCCCCCGTGGCTCCTGGTTGGCTCCTAATTCCAGGCATTCTGTTTTTCTTCGGCTGCTATCCGTTCACACCCGTCTTGAACCTCGTGTAATCACTATCTCAGCCTCTGTACAGATTAATGTTCCATTTGCTCACATAGCGGTTTCTGTGATTCTCCAATCTCCACAGGTCCATTGGTGCAATTAGAATGCATTGTTAGTGGTCCCGCAGAGAAAGAGCATGCATCTGATCCTATCGGCATCCTTTGATTATGTCATCATAGTGCGTAGAAGGACAACATACTGGGATGTCCCAAGCACAGCAGTTGTGAGGTCAGTTCAGGAGAGTCAGATGCTTTTTGAAATCTATAATGACATTAGCCCTAGATTATGAAGTATCTGCAGGGCTTGCATTTTACGTTCACTTGTTCTGTACACACCCCGAGTTGTAGGCAGAATACCAGTGTCATTGCTGGTATTCTTGTTGAATACCACACTGTAAACTGGATAGAACAAAATCCTTGAAGCTTGTTCTGCTGGACCCATTTTATAATCACAATAAGGTACTCCAGAACGTGCATTTATGCTTCTGTTAGTCATTTTGCGGGTGGTTGAGAACACTCAGCTGTACCTCCTGTCTCACACCGCACCTGAAGTGTGAAACTGTCCTTGCATAACATACGTCCAGTCATGCCTTACTGCTTAATTGATTTTTGTTTTATTTTGCAATGCATGTAAAACGTTTTTAGCCTGAGTTGATACGTCAGATTTTTAGAATGGATAGGAGAATTATAATGTTTGAAACAACACATTTTAAAACCAAACTTCTGTCCTGATTTAGTAGCTTAAAAATGCAATTGGGTGGAAAAAAAAAACTATGATGCAAAGAGAGGCTAAAGGAGCTTAATATGTATACCTTCTAGGAATGGAGAGGGGGATAGAACAGCAACTTTCTTCATGTACCTCAAGGGAATCAACAAAGTCCAAGAGGGTAGCATCTTTCAGAAAAAGAGATGTGCAAGAACAAGGGGGCACAATTTGGAGATAGAGGGGGGGGCGGCTCAGGGGTAACGTGAGGAAGTATTTCTTCACGGAGAGGGTGGAGGACGCATCGAACGGCCTTCCTGAGGAGATTGTGGGGTCAGTAATAGTGGGGGAATTCTAGCATGCATGGGACAGTCATAAGGCAATTCTAGGGGTTGGGGGTAGGAAGAAGTAGGCTGCTGGTTAACTAGGAGCTGCAGCTTATCCAGTAGGTACGGAAATGGGCAGACTGGGTGGGCCAAGCGCTCCTTATTTATTTATTTATTTATTTAAGAGTTTTACCAGAAAGGCACACTGAGCAGAGTACTGCTTGATTTCAGGTGCGTCCTGGGGGAGGGGAGCATAGGAGAAAAAATACATACAATACTTGCATATAGAATATAGAATATTAATATGCATGTAAATATACAGGATATAGGATATGAACAGTCGGTAATATAACTGAGATAGAGAGTAATATATGGACCTTATCTGCCGTCAGTCTATGTTTCTGTGTTAAGCGTAGTTTTCACCATCACTACCCCTCCTGCATTTCAGTCTTTCTTTGCAACTTGGGTCTGAGAAGCAGGCTAAATCCCACCCCCCATTTAAAAAAAAAAAAAAAAAAAAAAAATAGCGACTTTTTGTCTGCAGGTAATTACCTGGTCATCTCCTTCCTTGCTACTCTGGCTAAGGTGCCTGAACCCCCCCATTTTTTTTTTTTTGTAAATATCTTTTTTTATTAAATCTAGTTTGCGCATGTATATACCTTACAGATTAATGCACAGATATATAGTATTCTTCATCAAAATGTTAGACATTACGTAAAATTAACAGGCAAGTCTTAGGGTCTACAGATTGCTGCTGTCCCCCCTACACAGCAAATGGGGGAGGCAGAGCATCTCTGTTACTATTAACATAGAAACGTAGAAAGTGGCGGCAGAAGGTGACCTTATGATCCATCTAGTCTGCCCATTGTAAAATAACTAACCCCCTTCCCCTATTTACTGCTTAGTGCTATGAAGCCGTTTTATTGATCCCCAGTATGTTTGAAGCTCCTGATCGTCTTGGCCCCCACCACTTCATGGGGGAGACTGTTCCATGCGTTCACCATCCTCTCTTTGAAGAAGAATGTCCTCACGTTGCCCCTTAACTTTCCCCCTCAAACGTCGTGTCATGCCCTCTTGTTCTTGTGTAACTCCTGCCCTGAAACAGGTTCTGTACCTGAGTTTTGTTTATTCCTTGTAGATATTTGAAGGTTTCTATCATGTTCTCCCATCCCTCTTATGTTCGAGAGAATACATATTGTTCCATTAACCTATCTTCGTATGGTTTCATTTGCAGACCCTGTATCATTTTACTAGGCGTCCTCTGAACCCTCTCCAGTCTGTTGATGTCTTTTTTTAGGTTTGGGTCCCCTTTTTCTGAGCTAGTATATAGATTGCTGCTGGGTTGGGGGGGCAGGGGGCAGAACGCACTGAGCAAAAGGCCTGTCGGCTCAAGGTTTCTGTACTCCACCCCGTGTGTCTCTCCATCGGCACCAGAAACTCCAGTCCCCTGTCTGAAGTTGATCAGAATCTGGGAGTAACTAAGGGATAAAACCTGAATCATGTGGCATCACACGTATGACCCACCTATTCCACCTTGAGGTGAAGGTATCTATTTTCTCATAAAAGCTGTATATGATTGTTCCCATCTTGTAGCTGTCATTAACTGTGGCTCTCCACTCAGTTATGCCACCTACATTTGGAGATGGCCAGTTTCTAGTTATATATTTACTGACTGCCGGGAGCATGAGCCCCAGTAAATATTTGCTGTGCCTGTCTGTAAGTCCCGCTGGGTAATGGTGGAATAGGTAGAGCTGCGGAATTAAAGATACAGGCACCTGCAGGACCAGAGATATCTCCCATTGCAGGTCCCGTAAGAATGGTTGCAGTAAGGTGCAGATCCCTATAATATGGGTGTGGTTTCCCTGAAGTTCCCCTCAGAGTCTCCAGCATGATCCAGTTCTTGGATATCTGGAGGTAGTTGCCGGGGTTCTAAAATATCATTCTCTCTCCTAGGCTGGTCTCCGGGCTTCCTTACTCCTGGGCTGTACCTCTGTCATTATCAGATGCTTCCAGGCATACTCTCTCCAGACGTGTTACGTTGCCACTCTGCTTATTTCATAACAGCTCTTCTCCCAGTCTGATAAAGTGAGCTCTATCTAGAGTTCTCCCTCCCATCGCTTAGCCACCCCGAAGGTGTTCTCTTGTTGGGTGTATTAGGGAAATCAAATAATTGGGGGTTTGCATATGGATATAGCGCATTAAATCTTGCATCAGAGCCTGGGCTTCCTTTAAATAAGGTTCATCAGAGGGCTGGTTGTTAAGAAAATTGCAGACTTGCAGATATCAAAAAAAAAAGTCCTTCTGAGGTAAGCCATATTGTTGTTGTTGGTCCTTGAAGGACCTTATATTCCCACCGTCACACATCTGGCTCAAATAAATTGTTATGCTTTTGCCAGTCCCAAAATGTAGAATCTGGTTCAGCTGGTAAGAAAGATTCCAGTTGTGCCAGTGGGCATACCCACATCAGGTGGGGGGGGCTAGTACTAGTGAGGATATTACACTCCTACAGGGCTCTCTCCTACTCTGTGCAGCTAGGGGTTATCCTTCAGTCGCCTTCTGCGGGTTAGGTCTGTGCCAAACAGATAGCCAGTCATCTCATAGAAACATAGATTTTGACAGCAGATAAGGACCGCTTGGCCCACCCAGTCTGCCCATTTCCCTACCTAATGGATAAGCTGCAGATCCTAGTTAACCAGCAGCCTACTTCTTTCTACCCCCACCCCCTAGAATTGCCTTATGACTGTCCCATGCATGCTTGAATTCCACCACTGTTTTTGACTCCACAGCCTCCTCCGGAAGGCCGTTCCATGCATCCACAACCCTCTCTGTGAAAAAATACTTCCTTAAATTACCTCTGAGCCGCCCCTTCTATCTTCAAATTGTGCCCCCTTGTTCTTGCACATCTCTTTTTTTGAAAGATGCTACCCTCTTGGACTTTGTTGATTCCCTTGAGGTACTTGAAAGTTTCTAGCATGTCCCCCCTCTCCCTCCTTTCCTCGAGGCTATACATATTCAGCTCCTTAAGTCTCTCATAATATGTCTTCAGGTGCAGACCCTGCACCATTTTAGTTGCCCTCCTCTGGGCAGCCTCCATCCTGTCTATGTCTTTGCAGAGATTGGGTCTCCAGAACGGCACGCAGTACTCCAGATGGGGTCTCACCAACTGTCTGTACAGAGGGATAATAACTTCCTGTTTTCTACTGGTGATGCCTCTCCCTATGCATCCCAGTATCCCCCCAGCCCTCCTCACTGCTCTCTTATATTGCTTGCCCACCTTTAGGTCATCTGATATGACTACCCCCAGGTCCCTTTCCATTTTTGTTGTTGTTAGTATCTCACCCCCCATTGTGTACTCTTCCCTTGGGTTTTTGTTTCCCAGGTGCATTACCGTGCACTTCTTAGCATTGAATCTAAGCTGCCATACATTTGTGCACAGAGGTTCTTTGTCTTTTAAATAGTTTTTTATTTTAATGGGTTCACCACAATATATCCAAGGCACACTGCCTTAAGGGTACCTGGTCCATTCCACTGGGGTGTCAAACAGACGAGGCATACTGATGAGTCCTGGTAGGATGAAACACGTGTCTATGTCTTCTGTTAGCACCCTTTGCAAACTGTGTGAGAGGCCTTTCGGCACCATGCAATTCTGCTTAAAGTTGGACCAGCATAACATTCGGTGGTGATTTGCATATGCAGCCCATGATGCTTTGCATTGTGGGGGGCATGTGTGATTTTATACATTTGACCATTCCTCTAACCTTGCCAAGTCCCTTCTCATCCTTTCCACCCCACCTTGTGCATCTACTCTGTTGCAGATCTTTGTGTCATCTGCCCAGTGGCGCTGAGGGTTGAGGCGCTGGATGCAACACCTTGCGCCACGCCGGCGACCCGGGTTCGGGAACAAGCTCAGGGAGCCGGGGTGGCAGGGAGGGAAGAGATCGGCGTCAGCAGGGCTGCTCTCTTCCCAGGGTGGACGGGATACGACTGGTCGAAGAGCGACGCCTGATGGTGCTCGGAGGTAGCCCAAAGCAGCATCGTGGCATATGCCTGGGGTGGAGCCGCAGCAGCACGCTACATGATAGCCGTAGCCCGCAGAGGGATCTCTCGTGATAAAGGAACTTCCCCATTGCCGATAGGCAAGGCTTCCTCCACAGACTAACTCTGCACACGTCTTCGGAGCCTAGGCTGCCCCCTCAGCCCGGTGACTCAGCACTAAGAGAAAGAGCACCCTGGGTGGGGGAGGCCTTTTCCTGGAGGGTAGACCTGGGGGACGCCTGGAGTTGGAGAGGAGCGTGTGGAATACCGAAACACGTTGGGAGGTAGAGACCGGGGATCAGGAGGTCACTGGAGAGAGCTTGGAGATAAGGGGCGATAAAAAGAGTTAAAAAAAAGCAGTCATTTGTCTAGATAACGGGTCATAATTAGTGGCATAAAGTTGTTGTCTTTGTGATGTAAATATAATCGCGAGGTATTTAATTTTGGAAAGGTCCCAGCAAAAGGGGTAATTTGTGTGGAATGCCGGTGATGGCAAGCAATATAGCAAGAGTACTTCAGTTTTAGTCGTGTTTAATTTGTAGGATGAGATGTTGCTGAAGTTGTTTAGAATGCGGAAAACGTATGTAAGAGTTGGTTGCGGGTGGGTGACGTATAAAAGGACATAATTGGTGTGAAGAGCGAGCTGATGCTCAGTAAGTACCAGCGCAGCGTATGCCCCCTATGCGGTTACTTTGTCTAATCAGCTGTGCCAAAGGTTCGATCAAAAATGGTGAACAGCAAAGGGGACATCGGACAGCCCTTCTGGGTGCTGTGGCCCAATCCAGAAAAGTCAGATACATGGCCGTTTACTTTTACAGGGGTCGAGGGGTAGTGTATATCCTTTGCACGGCCTTCACAAGCTCTTCCCATTTTGTCCATCACTGCAAATAGATAGGGAGATGACACCCTATCAAAGGCCTTGCCCTCGTCCAAACTAATTAACTGGGCGAGGTTCCGTGTTTTGCATATATAGTGGAGAGTATGGAGTGTCTGTTATTATCCCGTCTGTCTACAGTGGACAAATTCTGTTTGATTGGGATGCATAAGGCGGGGTAACGGGATCTACTCGGTGCGCTAGCATCGGTTTGAAAGTTTTATAGTCGGCATTAAGGACCGATATGGATCTGTATGCTGGGCAATATGAAAGGTCTTTCCCTGCTTTAGGGATCACTGACATTGTGTCATATTGCCACGTGTTTGGGATCACTTTTTCCCCAATAAGACCTTATTTCAGGCCCTTAGAAGAGGTGGAGGAAGGTGCTCCTGGTGAGTCTTATATATTTCTGCGATATAACCGTCTGGTCCCGGGGCTTTCTGGGTTTTGGCTTTATGTAAGGCACTCTTCAGCTCCTCCATATCATTCAGCTGTATAAGGGTTTTCACCTGTTCAGGGTCGAAGCTGTGGCAGGGATAGAGACAGTAGAAACACATTGGTTGCTTTGGAGTCATGGAGGGAGTCGGGGGTATATAGGGAAGAGTAATAGGTCACAAAAGCTTTTTCTGTATCATGTATGCCTAAGCAGATGAGCCATCTGGGAGTGATGCAGTTTGGTTACTGAGGCCCTGGTTTTCACTCTGCATAGCTGATGCGCAAGAATCCGTGTTGCTCTTGGCCCTACCTCATAATATTTGTGCCACAGAATGGTCAGAGCAAGTTCCGTTTTGTGGAGATATATAGCGTCAATATCCCACTTCACCTTATCTATGCGGGCCTTGACGGACTCATCTCCCTGGTTATGTATTATTTGCAGGAAATGGTACGTTTCCTGTAGGTCCTTAAGATGTTGAAATCTTTTGCAGTGTTTCTGCTAGGAATATTCATTCAGGTGGCTGCAGAGTACTGTTTTAAGGATATCCCAAAGCACAGCGGTGATATGGGTCCCCCCCCTTGATTTTGGGTCTGTTTTTCGGTAATCTTGTCTGTAACAAAGTTTCAGAATTCTTCTGAGCAGAAGTAATATGGGTTTAATCACCACTGAGTCCATCTGGTTACCATGGTGAGCTGGAGATGTATCTTAATCGGGCATGATCAGAGAGTAAAATATCCCATCTTACATTTAGTAATGCATTGCATGCCCCCCGTTAGGTGTATCTGTAATGTATATGGATATAGATCCCATGCATCCCTGCATAGTGTGTGTAGTTTTTGGTCTAGGGATGGAGTTCACGCCAAATATCCTTCCATCTAAGGTTCCTGAAGATGGATTTACAATTTTTATGCGACGCAGGTTGGTGGGATGTGGAGGTATTATAGGTGTCCCACATGTTAGACTGGAGCATATTAAAGTCCCCTGCTAAAAGCAGGATCCCAACTGTATTTACTATTAACAGGTCTAAGAGACAAACCTGATCAAGTTCTTTGATTGGGTAACCAGGGAAGTGGATCAAGGGGGAGCGGTGTACATAGCCTATCTGGATTTCAGCAAGGCCTGTGACACCGTTCCACTTAGAAGGCTGTTAAACAAGCTGGGAAGCCTTGGAGTAGGTCCGAAGGTAGTAAAGTGGGTGGAAAATTGGCTGGGCAACTGGAGTCAGAGGGCGGTGGTAAATGGCACTCACTTTGGAGTAGGCAAAGTGACTGGTGGAGTACCACAGGGATCCGTACTAGGGCCGGTCCTCTTCAGTGTCTTCATCAGTGACATTGCAGAAGGGTTGGAAGGGAAAGTATACCTGTTCGCAGATCACACGAAACTGTGCAACAGAGTAGACGCACTGGGTGTAGTGAAAAAATGAGACGTGATCTAGAAAAGTTGGAAGAACGGTCAGGAGCTTGGCAGCTGGGTCTTAACACAAAGAACTGCAAAATAATGCACCTGGGGCATAAGAATCCGGGGGCAACATACCAACTGGGAGGAGAGGTATTAACAGTTACAAATCAGTAAAGGGACCTGGGGGTGGTCATTTCTGATGACCTGAAGGTAGCGAAGCAGTGTGACAAAGCAGTGGGGAAGGCTGGAAGGGTGCTGGGTTGCATAGGAAGGGAATCACCAGCAGGAGGGAGGTAATAATACCCCTATACAGATCACTGGTTAGGCTGCACCTCGAGTACTACGTACAGTTCTGGTGGCCCCGCCTCCGTAAAGACAGAGAGAGGGTGGAGGCAGTACAAAGGAGGGCAACCAAAATGGTGCATGGCTTCCATCAAAAGCCATATGGGGTAACATACTAACATACTAAAAAGCCAGCAGAATAGGCCAAATGATCTGTCTTGTCTGCTCGAAAGCCAGCAACCTAATGGCTGCCCGCCTCACCCCCCCCATCCCCCAGTAGTGTCTTTTCTAGATTAAGTTTCCCCTTGAACCTATCCCACCATTTCTTGAAGCCCTCCATTGTGCCCTCTCCACTAGCCTCCCGGGAAGTGCATTCCACGGCTCCACCACCCTCTCAGTGAAAAAAATGCCTCCTACATTCCCCCCTGTAATTCCCCTCCCCAACTTCCACCCATGGCCCCTGGTCACTACCCCCTTCTTCAGTCTAAACAACTCCCTGGTTCCACTCCTAATTATTCCCTTTACATACATGAAAACCTCTATCATGTCTCCCCTATCCCTCCTCTTCTCCAGGAAGTAAAGCCCAAGCTCTTCCAATTTCTCCTCATAAGGCCTCCCCTCTATGTCCCAAATTATCCTGGTCGCTCTCCTCTGGACCCTCTCCAGCAGCGCTATGTCCTTCTTCAGATGAGGTCTCCAGAACTGTATACAATACTCAAGCTGCGGACTGACCAAGGCATTGTATAGAGGGAGAATCACTTCCCTGCTTCTGGACATAATTCCCCCGGCTATCTAACCCAATATTCTGTTTGCCTTGGCTGCAGTTTTTCTACAGTTTTCAGAATTATTCATTTTAACGTCTACCACTACCCCTAAATCCCGTTCTCACAATGTTGCTTGCACTGTGAACCCGCCCGGGTTATTGACCCCCAAATGAAGTACTTTACATTTCCCGGCATTAAATTTCAGTCCCCACCTCCTTGACCACCCCTCCAGGGTATCCAGATCCCCCTGAACTGTCTCCCTCACTTCCTCACTATCCACCAGTGCTTCCAATTTTGAATCATCCGCAAAGAAACTCAACCTAGTCCTAACCCCCCTCCCTATATCCGAGACGTAGACATTGAACAAAAGTGGCCCCAATACTGAACCTTGAGGGACTCCACTGATTACCTTCCTGGGGGAGGATATTATCCCACCCACCATTACCCTCTGTAAATGCCCTGAAAGCCAATTTTCAACCCAAATTAGCTCCTGTCCACCCACCCCCATCACCCCCATTTTTGCTATCAGTCCATTATGAGGTACTGAATCAAATGCCTTGCTGAAATCTAGGTATAGGACATCCACCGGCCTATGTCTATCCAAGGCCCCCGTCACCCAATCATAAAACTCTACAAGGTTGGTCTGACACGGTCTCCCCGGGACAAAGCCATACTGTTTATCATCCTGGTGCCCTAACCTTTCCAACTGCCTCCCAAGCCTCTCCTTGATAAAGCCTTCCATTACTTTGCCCACTACAGACGTTAGACTGACCAGCCTGTAGTTCCCCATCTCCTCCCTAGACTCCCCCCTTATGTATAGGCACTACATAAGCCACCCTCCAGTCCTGTGGCACCCAGTTTGTCTGCAGAGAGATGTTAAAGAGTTAAGCCAGTGGGGTTGCCAGCACATCCGCCAATTCCTTCATAACCCTCGGATGTATTCCATCCAGTCCCGGCGCCTTATCAGTTTTCAGATTCTGAAGGGCCTCCCTCACCCTATCCACTGTGATTTCTCCCCCCCCAGTCCACTCCCTCATGCAACCTTCCTACACCTTCTTGGTCTGGTCTAGCCTGTGCCCCAGTCTCATGCCATCTTATGGTCTCAGGCTGAGACTGACCTCTCGCTTTTACTGACTCCTCATCTCTCTCCCATCAAGCTGTAGGGATCCCTTGTCACCCACTGCAGATATCGAGGCAAGGTACTCAGTTAGCACCTCTGCCTGTTCCCCTGCTTCCTGAGCCCATCCCCCCACAATCTTAATCCTGTTGATCTGTGTACTCTCTTTTCTCTTCTTTCTTCTCTCTTATGTATCTAAGATCCGCCCCAGATATCCTAGCCAGGTTTTCCATCCCTGCCTTAGTGCTCCTCACCACTCTGGTGACCTTCCTGGCCAATAGTTCATACTCCCCTCATTCTTTATCTCCCCTAGAACGTTTGAAACGTACGTAGGCAGCCTTTTTATCCCTCACCACCTCCTGCACCTCCCTGGTCCACCAGCATGGCTTACTGGTTCTACCATGCTTACGCTTTATTTTAGTACAGGACCTAGTAGTCTTCTGTACCCCTTCTTTAATGGTCTCCCACAATCTTCCAGCATCCATATCCAGTCCAACCATGTCCAGCCTCTCCCTTAGAATCCTACCCATGCCCACAAAGTCTGCTTCCCTGAAATCAACCACTTCTGTATGAGTGCGGTCTCCCCCCCCCCAACCAAATGCAACAGGAACCAAACCGTGGCATGGTCTCCACCCGCCAGTGGACGGCACACCTCCAGTCCCTTAATTTGTTCATTGTCTGCTAGCACAATATCCAATATCCGCCCCTCTTTAGTAGGTTCCCCCACCTGCTGGACCAGGAAAGCATTCTGAAAGACATCCATCAGTCTCTGTTCCCTGGCTACAGAGGATGTCTTGGTGTCCCAGTCAAGTAAGGCTCAAGGAACTTAACATGTACTCCCTGGAGGAAAGGAGGGAAAGGGGGGATATGATAGAGATATTCAAATACCTCACAGGCAAAAACAAGGTACAGGAGGGAAGCATTTTCCACAGAAAAAGATGCTCAAGGACAAGGGGTCATGCTATGAAGTTAGAAGGGGGGAGGCTCAGAGGAAATGCAACAAAGTACTTCTTCACAGAGAGAGTGGTGGATGCATGAAACAGCTTATCAGCAGAGGTGGTGAGGCAGGAATGGTGACAGGGTTCAAGAATGCGTGGGGTAGAAACAGAGGGATCTTAGTAGTTGGAGGTGGTGGGGGGGACTGCAGACCGAGTAGAGTCTGCAGCGACACTAGAGGTAGGGAAAATGGGGCAGGCTTTTAAATAATTGATTAGCAGTTTTTTTCTTGGGACTATACTAAGTGTGCAGAAAGTAGTTATACATATTTCCTAGAAGTGCTGTGTTTATTAAACACAGTGAGGCAAGAGCTATGCATTTTCACAAAGATTTAGCACTTTTATGAGCAAAACGCTAATCAATTTTTAGAGTTAAATAAATCCCTGTAGGGTGGGCCATCAGGTCTTTATCTGCTGACAGATTCTGTCTTTCTGTGTTTCCATGTTGTTTAACTTCTGGGGTCTTAGACCCTGGGGGGGGTGGTATCCAGCGATGCCAATGTGACCCCTGTCCTGTAATGGACCCTGGACCATGACTAGGCGGCCCTCCTTATCTTGAATGGTCTTACCCTCCCAAAATGGTGTGCCATGTGGGATCAATATGGCCACTCTCCTGGGCTTACCATTTGGCAACTCGGCACTGTATATATTGCTGAAACCAAATGTAACCAATTTGGCATGCTCTGTCTTAGTTAAATGCATTTCCTGTAAATATATAAGTGCTGGGTGCTCCTTTTTAATGTGGGAGAGAACCTTTGTTCTCTTAATCGGGTTATTCAGCCAGCTGACATTCAGCGAATACCATAAGATATCACTACCCATCCTGAGGTTTGGGCTGGATGCCTCCGAAAAACTTGTTCTTTGATATCCACCTGACTTGAATCAGGGGTGTTCAAATCAAAACTTTTATTGCTTGCCCAGCCATGATTGTAGCTGAATTTTCACTTGCCCCTTTAATTACAGCGAAATTAGCTCTGTTTTGGTACTTGCCCTTCAATGAAATGTACTTGCCCTGGACAGGGGGCAATGAGATTTGCACACCCCTGAATCCTTTTCTTTCTTTTCCCCTTTCCAGCTAGGCTTCTGCAAACACCATTTCATCATCTCCTCCCTCCTCAGGGTCATTGACTTGTTCTGAAAAGTCATTTACATAAACCTGGCAAGAATACCTTTGCAACTGTGGCCCATCTCTTCTCTAGGATAAGTTAGGTGGTGTGGGCCTGTCTGTGTTGGTGGTCAATTGGTTCCACTCCTACCTATCAGTCTGGCTTCAGTTTGTCCAGGTCAGTGATGCCCTGTCAACCCCCACCCCCCTTTCATCAAGTCTGGTGTCTCACAGGGCTTCATTCTTAGCCTGTTTCTTTTCTCCATCTCCTCTCCCCCCCCCACCTATAAAGCTTTTTCCTGCCAAGTCAGGCAGGCTCTCAGCCCCATCGCTGCATCTCCCGACCGGCATCCATCTCCCCTGTCCTCCAGGCTAAGGCCCCCATGGATTCCCCCTGTGGTAGGGCCAGACGGGGGATGTGCTTAGGGACTGGCCGATGATGCGGTTCAAGAGGGAGTAGGTGGGGCTTCATGTAGCCTGCCTGTTTTTCCATTTCCTTCCTTTCCTTCACCACATAGGCACATGTGGAACATGCATACATCACAGAATCGTAGCCGCTCCTTTCAGATCACTCGCAACTGCACTGCCACTGAGCTGCCACCTGGTGGCATTCAAAGGCTGAGATGGCTGGCCACCCCTGCCCGCAAGAGCTGCGCAGTCCCTAGGACACTCAGTCCTGTCCCTGCCGGCTGATCCCCAGCGACCCAAGTCTGTTCCCAGACCTGGGTTTCCAGCGTGGCGGCAGGTGAGGCTCACGTGCCTTAGCCCTCCATGCCATCGGGCTGTCTTTTTTCTCCATCTTCTTAAATGATCTCCCTGCTGCCTATGCTTCCTCACACATCCACACTTATGGGCAGGGAACATGTTAGTAAAAAATGTTTACGTAGGAACTGCAGTGTTGTAAAAACTTAATTTGAGTAGCAGAAGGAAAAATATGTCTTGCATTTTGCAGTAACTTTTGTGTAAGACAGCTGTACTTCCACCTTTGAGTGGGCTCAGATGTGTAGCAGGGGACTGCAATACATAAACAGCTTTACGTAGCAGTTGATGAAAATTGTGTAGTTTTTTAATACGCTAGTAAAATATTCTGTGTGCGTGGGGATGATAGTTTGATTTGCTTTTGGTGCTTTGGTCCCTGAGCTAGAATAGTCATTGCAGCATGACTTTGACAACACCCAGTGCCGGTTCTGCTCAAACCAGCTGTTACTAAATACCCAAAATACTGCCTCCCTGACTTTTGGCACTAGGCAGAACTCAAGATTCTGGATGTTTCAAGTGGCACTCCACTTCAAGTACTTAGGGTGTGGCTGGGCCAGAAACTCAGCTCTTCCACCCATATTGAAATCTATTTCACAACAAATCATGCCTTCCTCTCCCAGTTTGCTTTCCTCTCCCAGTTGACTGGGAGATCACCCCAATATAGTTTCCTGGTATTTGACTACGCGGATGTCAGTTACTGCACTGCCTCAAAGTCTGCACTTGCCAGGCTGGACCCCACCCCCTTTTTTTTTTTAAACTTCTGCACTTTTCCCTTTGACCTCCTTCTGTCACCAATCACTGCTCTTTCTGTGCAAATCTCCTCCCCTCCCAAAACTGACGAGGTTTAGCACACTCATTTTCCAGACCACATACTGGCTTAATACTGTTTCTACTTACCTCTCCTTATTCCTGTTGTCCTGTCCTCCAACTCCCTTGCATCATCTGATGCTCATTCCGTTCATATCCCTCGTCATAAATCTGTCAGTGTCACCACGTACCCTATTGAATAGCTGAAAATTCAGTGTAATCTGTCCTTTTCATGCCTCCTCAGTTTTGTTAAAAGCATGTTGCCTTTCGCCGGCTGCACACTCCCCTAGTTCTCATCCTTGATATCCCCTTTAACATGTGTTTTGCACACTTTCTGCGTTTTTCCCCTGGAATTTATCACGTGTACCTTGCATTTTATTGTTCCTGTACATGCACCTCCTGTAGTCACTATATTTGTTAGAGCTGTATTACTGCATTTTACAACCTCTCCCTCCCGTCGCACCTGAAAACAAGGTCTGGATCAGTGTGCCAGTCACGATCACCAACATGCTAAATAAATGCGTTTTATGCAGAAAGTGTAGAGAGAGAAATCTTGCAGAGCAAAACTCATATTTATGTATCCACTTTGCAAAATAACATGATATTTTGCATTTTGGGGTATGGAACAATTGATACCTAGCAAAGCTGGGTACATCGCAGTGGAATACTGAACAAATTGGAGAGCATCTTTCGCAGTGCTGATTGCATCACAGTAGCCATGTGCAGCACTGAAGTCAGCAGCTGAAATCAAAGAGAAGCCATTAAATCTTCATCTAAACAGAATAATTAAAAGTAAAACATGTAAACTGTTGGTACAGATAAAATATGCAGTAAGCTTACTCAAAATATGCAGTTTACCATCATTTGTGAGGGGCAGGACTTTTACATCTCACTTGTGGTTCCTCTACTCGTGAATTATGGTCCTCTCCCCTCACGATTGAAGATCAATTACGTAATTTTAGTGCATGGCTCTTATTGATTGGAATCTCGGAGAACACCTCTGAGCTAAAAGCCCGTTTTCAAAGGTTCTACATTGTAAGGCAATAGACGAGGTACATATACTTTACAAAACAGATAGGGGTATATACAGCAGGCAAGTACATTATGGTACATACAGATACAGATTCAAGCAAGTACAGTTAAAATACATCAGGTAGGAGAGGTCAACTTTATTACAACAGTACTACAAGCATACCTAAGGTAAACAAGCAGTTTATAGTGGTAGCTGAACTTTAAAGCGTGCAGGTAGAGTTATGGAGGGTCAGAAGTGGCGGTGACCAAAGGAGGGGGAGGACAGAATGGATGAGAGCAGGGGGCAGAAACAAAGGGGTGACAGATAAGGGGATAGAGTGGTCAGAGGGTGGGATTGGATAGGAATCTACCCAGGCTACGTAAGTAGGTGATAGGGGCAGGGGCTGGGTAATGTGGGAGAGAGGGATATGGGAAAGGGTTTTAATGTGGGCAGGGGGTGAATATGAGGGGTTAATATTTGTGAAGAGAAAGCAGGAAGGTGGGGGGATAATGAGGGGGTGTGGGGATAAGTGCTCAGTGGGGTCACACCAGGCAGGGGAGGAAGTGGGTGGGGGGAGATGGGTGCTATGCAGGACAGATAAGCTATCAAAAACAGTAGGATTAGGCACAGGTGACTCAGTCACAGTTATCGAGAGTGGCCAGGTACTGCAGCAGCTTGTCTTTAAATGGGTGTAGTTTCGTTTCCTCAATCAACTCAGAGTTAAGGGAATTTAGCCAGCAGGGGGCCCTGTATTCGAAGGACTGTTGCCCTAGTGAGGTCTGGTGGAATGGAATAATGAAGGCAGCTTTTCTCGAACCCCTAGTTAGTCTGGAGGAAGTGGAGTTTCTCAGCAGTTGGCTCACTCCAAGGGGCACAAGACCTAGGGTAGAATTTTAGCTAATAGACAGACTTGGTACTGTATTCTGCTATTCAAGTTTAACCAACCAGTGCTTGAGTATAGTTCACAAGTGTGAGTTAAACGGTCCACACCCAGGATTAGTCGGCTTTATTTAAGACAATCTTGATTCACCTAAGTGCTGTATCGGTACTGGCTCCGTAGACTACCAGTCCATAATCTGTGATAGAGAGCATGGAGCTGTTAACTGCAAGCTTGATAGTACTTTCAGTGAGGCACTGCCTATGGCAGTAGAGCGCTGACCTAGTCTGGCACTAGCTGCCTTGGTAACATGGTCTGTGTGGTGGCTGTAGGAGAGAGAGCTGTCAAGGTAGACAGCAAGGTACTTAAAGATGGTGACCATTTTGATCGTAGCAAACTTGTTATTGTAGATATTGAGGTGATGGGACCCATGACGGTTTTGATGGGAGGCAGACAACATTGTTTTAGTCTTAGTGTAGTTGAGCAAGAGCTTGGACTGAAGGAACCATTTTTCCACAGCAGTAAAGTCGTCTTGCATGCCTTTTTCCAGCTCTTCCGGAGTAGGGTGACACGTGTAGAGAACAGCATCCTCTGCATATAGAAGGATCTTATTCCTGCAGACTTTGGGGAGCTCATTTAGAAACAGGCTGAACAGCGGGGGACCCAAAATGGAACCTTGAGGCACCCCTGTTTTTATATCATGAGGCTAAGCAGTTCATTTGTAGGGCGCTCGATACCAGGGCTCTGGGCACTGAACATAACACCACCAGAGTTAACAGTACTGAAGAATACAAATATGAGAATTGCTCAGGAAATGTAAAACTTTTAAAACTAAGTTTAAAATTGGCCAGACTCATAAGTTTAAAGTTTTATTAAAAAAAAGTGTTTAAGTTAAGTTATCAATTGAGGGGGGGTTCTCAAATATAAGATGGTTGGATGTTCTAGTGCTCTGGAACTGCTTCTTCGAATGATCGGTCCCTACAAGACTTAAAGATAAACAGTCCACAGTAAGAGCCCCCCTCACCCATGTGTGGGGCTGGTCCCAGTTCGCACTTTATGTGCAAAAACATTTTCATTTCTTTATTGTTTACTACAGTGTAGTAGATTGTGCTTACTTCCAGTCTGACATTTTCTGTAAGTACCAATCCCCTGCAGCTGACAGGAGAGCTCATCTGCAGCTGTGAGAGATTCAGTAACCTATAGCACATGTTACAGTATGAGTTTTTATAAGTTCTGATCTTTGGTTCCGCTGTCCTCCCTGGTCTAAGTACAAGTACAGTCACAGAGGACTATAGTTGGCCCTGGGAGAACAGCAGGACCAACAAACATCTGATCTACGTTAATAAAATCTCTAACATGCACCGCAAGCTATTGAAGCCACCACTGAAGCAGCCCTGCTCTGATGTCAGCTGCAGGGGATTCTGGGATTTGTGTTTATATAAAATGTCAGCTTGGAGGCCAACAGAATTAGTTTGATACAGTCTGCTATATCCTGCAGTAAACAGCAGGTAAAAAAAAAAATGTTTTTGCACACTTGGTGCAAAGTGGACCAGGCCCACAGCTAAGTGTGGGTCTCAGTATTGACTGCTCGCCTTTTAAGGTGGGAATGAGGAATATTGAGAAGACCCGCCTCGGATGACCATAGGGGGTGGATGGGAGTTTATTCAGTTAGGAGATCCTTTGGGTAGCCAGGGCCCAGATCGTGCAGGGCTTTATAAGTTAAACATGTCTTGAAATTGATACACCTTTGAATTGGCAGCCAGTGCAGGATAGGGAGCACCAGGGTGATGTACTCAGACCAAGAAGAGGTCCAAGCAGTCCACCAGGCTGCCGCATTCTGCACAAGCTGCAGGTGATGCATCAGCCGCAAAGATAACCCTAGGTAAAGGATGCTGCAGTAATCTAGTCTTGGTGTAGCAAAAGTGTGGGCCAGTACCTCAGGTCAGCTAGTGCCAGGAGATACTTGTGCTTTATTAAAAGACCTTGTAGCCTTGGAATCCCACACTGAGGGTAGATGGGCGGGGCAGAGTGTGTCACAGAGAGGAGGTGCTTGACTCTCATGGAGATTGGAGAAGGAGCTTGAGCTATCTGGTCAGGGAAATTTGACCTGGAATAGTGTAGCAAAGAAATACACCCGGGGGTGTGTGGATATGATGGAGGCCTTTAAATAAGTCATGGGGGTCGGTGAGGTACAGGAGGGGGATGTTTTTCAGAGAAAAGGGTGCTCTAGAACAATGGGGCATGCTATGAAGCAGACGCGGGGGTTACATTCAGGAGGGGTGCGAGGAAGTACTTCTTCACAGAAAGGGTGGTAGATACCTGGAACAGCCTTCCAGCGGAAGCAGGGCTGCAGTAATGGGGGGGGCAAGTGGAGATTTGTTCTGGGCCCCAAGCTTAAGGGGGGCCCACCTGAGGAGCTGACATCACCCACTGCATTAGCTGGTGTGGGAGACAGGCCAATTTCAAGTGACTTGTCCTAGGCCCCAAAATTCTTAGCTGCATCCCTGAGTGGAAGTAGTGGGGTTCCAAAATGCCTGGTACAGACAGGCACAAGAGAATTGTAGGGCTAAAGAAGGGCGGGGAAGAGATGACACTGTAGATCAAGTTGGGTCTGCAGCAAAAAATGAAAGTTAAAAAATGGGCAGACTGGGTGGGCCCAGTGGCCCTTATCTGCCGACACATTCTGTATTTCTTTGTTACACAAATGTTATCACCGTTTGTGCAGAATTGTTAATGTATTGCAGTTACCTGACTGCATTGATTTAATAGAAAAGTGACCATTCCACACAGTGGGTCGAAAACAACAGTCACTCACTAGGTAGATTTTGTATTCTGCTAGTGAAAGTTTCTTTTAACTAGCCCTGCTGGCTTGTACTAGAGAAGGTAGCATTCAGTAAGTACAAGAGTTGGGCCAGTGGGAAAGTCTTTTGGGTCAGTGCATTTTCCCAGTCACTAGCCTGCTGACTAGAAACAGAATTTGTCAGCAGATATGGCCTGCTTAGTCCGTCCAGTCAGCCCATTTCACCCTACCTACAGTAACCCTGCAGACACTATAGTCAGTCTCCGATTTTTTTAATCCTGCTCTTTATTCCTTTCTCCTAAGATTCGCTTATGTCTATCCCAGGCTTTCTTGAACCCTTCCACTGTGTTCTCCTCAAGTATCTCAGACAGCAAGCTGTTCCAGGCTTCCACCACTCTTTCCGTGGAGGACTTTTCTTTTTATGTCTTTCCTGAATTTATCCCTCTCCAGCTTCATGTCCCCCCCCACCCCCGTTTTTGAGCACATTTTCTTCTGAAATATACTCTCATCTTGTACCTTATTTACCCACTTTAGATATTTCCATGTCTCTATCTTACCCCCTTCTCCCTCCTCTCTTTCAGGGTTTTATTGAGTTACATCTGTCTCTCTTCTCAGAAGTCTTCTGCTGAAGACAGTATAGCGCAGTGGTTTAAGGTTCTGAGCTGCAAACCTGGAGACCTGGGTTTGAATCCCACAGCCCCCATTTGCATACTGTGTGACCCTGAGCAAGTCACTTAACTTTCCTGTACTCCCAGGTCGCATCTGGAAACAAGTTTTCAGCTTAGTGTGTCTCACCTGGTTAAAAAAAATAAAAATAAAAAAAAAAGAAGACCCCACACCATTTTAGTTGCTCTCTTCTTGACCACCTGCACTCTGCTGTGTTCCTTCGTAGATGTGGTCTCTGGAACTGTAAACAGTATTCCAGATGAGGTCTTACTAGTGATCTATACAGAGGTAACACCACCTCCCTACTTCTGCTGGTGACACCTCTCCCTGTGTACCCCAGCATCCCACTAGCTTTCCCAACTGCCTTGTCATACTGCATGGCTACCTTTGGGTCATTCAAACTAATTTCACTGAGATGTCTCCCCTCTTTGGTTGTTGTCAGCATTACCCCCCCCCCCCTTTGGTATTCAGCTGCTGCATTTTTGTACCCCAAGTGCATTATTTTTCACTTTTTCACACTGAACCCCAGTTGCCATACCTTGTACCACCCCTAAAGTTTTTTCAGGTCTCTTTTCATCCTTTCCACACACCCTCAGAATATCCACCCATGTATTTTGTAAACACATTAAAGAGGACCACAGATCACACCAGGGTGGCTCAAAGCGGCAAAGGACTGGTGCCAAAAGCAAGTAAATGAGCGCACAGTCTCTCAGAAGCTCGTCTTCCTCAGTCTCCGCTTCCCAGTAGAAAGAACACACAGATGTTGAGTTTTGGGTATTATGTTATTGTATAACACAAGAAACATCAGTAGTCAGTTGGCTGGATACACACTCCCTCAGGGTAGCTGAACGTTTTCGCACTTCACCAAGTGCTTTCTCAAAGAGTTCGGTCCCCTGTAAGGACCCAAAAGCTTATGTTAAAGTTACTAGAGCTATTTCTGATTCTTTCCCCTTACACAGAGGAACTCGTCAGAGCTGTCTCAGCTCTCCATTGTTGTTTGCTATTTATTTAGAACCCCTTCCCCAAGCTCTTAGGCTCCACCTGGATATTTTTGGGAGGCAGAACCCATACATTAGCACTATATGCAGATAACTTGCTTATATATTTACAAGACTGGTACTGGTACTCCCACATCTTTGTTGGGTGCTCACTGATTTGCACAGCTGGCGGGCTATCACCGAAATGCCACCAAAATGGAAATTTTACTATTTAACTATGCCCCCAGTATACACACGAAACAGTGTTTTAAATTTGGCTGGGATTTGCCTAAACTAAAGTACTTGGGGGGAGGGTATTTTTGCCTGTTCATTTAGATCATCTTAGCAGATTGAATTACAAACTCTTTACAGAACAACTTATCAAAGACTTAGAGGCATGGAAAACAGTGCCTGTCTCCCCATCACAGCACATAAACAGCGTTTGAATGATTCTTCTGCCTCCAACTATTATACTTAGCCCAAACCTTACCAGTACATCCCCTCCCCCCCGGGGCTCTTTCCAGTGAGAGGCCTTTCACCCCACACCAGCGCTGGTTATGACAACATGGAGCACAAACTTATCAGCCTTGCCCCCCATTACTTATATCTTCAACTCATCTCTTGTTACTGGACTCACTCATCCCTGACATATGGAAAATGGCAAGGATTGTCCGAGTCTTCAAGCAAAGGAGATCCCAAAAATCTCGAGAATTACCGCCCGATAGCAATTCTATCAGCTATCAGTAAGCTGCTTGAAAAAGTGGTAACTACTCGGCTCATGGACTGTATCCAAAGCCATAACCTACTCACCCCAGCGCAACATGGCTTTCGAAAGAATCATAGCACCTCCACTGCCCTGGCCAAGGTTACCTCTGAGATCAGGGCTACTGTTGATCAAGGCAACCTAACTGGAGCAATCCTCTTTGATCTCTCCAAAGACTTTGGTCTGGTTGATCACACTCTCCTGTGCTGTGCACTTCAGTCTCCGGCTGTCGTAGCCTGGATTACTAATTACCTGCAAGGGAGGCAGCAACTCACAAAGTTCAATAAGGTTTACTCAGAGCCCACTGTTGTTACATCTGGGGTTCCTCTGGGGTCTGTCCTATGGCCAATTCTTTTCTTCCTCTTTGTGAATGATTTGCCCTTGGTTCCAGTCCATGGTAGTGCTACACTATGTGCAGACGACCTGGTGATCCTGTCCCACTCCCAGGATATCATTGTCATCAATTCTCAGCTCAATACTGACTTTGAGCTCTTGCAAGCTTGGCTAAAGCCCAAAAACTTGCCAGTAACTTGAAAAAAAAAAAAGCTATGATTTTTAGTTCCGTGGCTAAAATCAAAGCTTGTCCAGTTCCCTTGAGTGTCACTGGTGCTGTCGGTTCCCTTGTGAGAGTTGCTGATTCCCTTAAATACCTGGGTGTTACCCTTGACCCTCAGTTTGACCTCTTCCTGCATATACACAATATATACAGGGCTGAAAACAGTAAGCTGGGCCTGTTGTATAGAGCCAAAAACAGCCATACTCCCAGTTCCGCGTCTTGCCCTGGCTAAGGGGGTCCTTCTCCCCACGCACTGCTATGGGCTTATGTCCTTTGTTCAAGCCCCAAAATCCAGTCAAACAAAATGGGATGTTGCATACAATTAAGCATTAATGCACAATGGAGCAGGGCTCTACTAGGGTATTAATGCCCAATTGGCCAACCGGGCATTAATTCCCTAGTAGAGCCCGATTCTGAGTGCATTAATGTGCTTGTAGCATGGCAAGCTCTACAACAATGAAGTGTTATGCTTATAATTGGAACAAAAAAAAAAAAAGCTAATGCTAGTTTCACTTACTTGTTTTTACTCTGAAAACTGCGTTGTGCAACGTGTCACATCTTTCAACATTGTGGCTGCTAGGCTGCTAGAATTCACTATTAAGATTCCTGCTCTTTACTGTGGTCTAACAAGCTATATAGCAAAGATTTTTTAATTCTAAATAGCAGATATTTAGTAAACATGCTTACAACTTCTTGTTCATTCAGTGCGTTGCATTGTAAAGGATTGTGGGCGATGCTATTCACTTTTGGCGTTTTCCTGTCTAACTCTGTGGTACGTGCCCTCTTTGTTTTCACATACCAAAACAGCTTGGCTCTCACGGACACTGACTGCTCGGTCTAGAGAGATTCTTGGACACAAAGTGAGGGTGAGTGACTGTGGCACTGACTGCTCGGTGTATGGAGCTCCTCGGGGGTGGGTGGGTGGGAACGAACAGAAAGTGATGGTGAAGACTGTCTCTGAGCACGCGGGGGGGAGGGAGAGAGACGCACAGACAGCGATGCCCAGAGGACAAAGTACAGAGAGATGACAGGAAACATCAGTGAGACACATTTTGATGACTTTTAGTTTCCGATATGTCTCTGTCTCTCTCACTCTCACCAAACGCGCTCCCGATGTAAAGCTGATGAGTGCAGTGCAGATTTGCTTGTGGATTTCAGAGGTACTACACTAGTGGGCAATAATATGCAATCCCGATTTTGCTGTGGATTGCTGGGGTACTACATTAGCGGTCATTACTAGTGGATTAATACCCACTAGATTTCTGTCACATGTTCCGTTTGGACAAATGGTGATCTTCTATTTCAGTATTCATTTATTGCCATGTTACAATAATATATGTTACTTTGCTCTCTCTGCTTCCAGTCTCACCCACCACTGTGAGCTATACAGGAAACTCGAATGGCTATCCCCTCACAACCATCGAACTTTTGTAAAGGGTAACTTCATTGACAGTGTTGTCAGAACAGGCCCCCGCCCGCCACCGTACTAGCTGAGCTTTTCAAGCCTACAAAGTCTAGCGGTTCTCAAGTATTATGAGTTCCAAAAACCTGTACCCATATGGGTGACCAGGCATTTGCTGTCTGTGCACCCAGGCTATGGAACTCCCTCCCTGCCCATATACATACCTCCACCTCCCATACCTGCTTTAAAAGCTACTACTGGGACCTCCTGAAACTTGCCTCGAGCTGTCACTACCTAAGATTCCATCACCCTCCTCTGCACAGCACTGCACTTTATCGTCCTGTCCGTTCCCCTCCCTTGTGATTGGTGTGTTAGTGAGTCAGGGATGATGCGCTAATCAAAACCGGTTGGAGGTCTGTGTGTGACGAGCCCCAGCTGGTGTTCCGGTAGGAGGTATCTTTTCTGTTAACACTGCAATAAACTCGCTTGTTGCACTTTACCTCTGTGGTGTGAGCCTGTTTTTAGGTGAGTTGGTGGATGATGCTATGCTTTTTTTGCCTTGCATGATCCTGTACATCCTTGATCTCCCAGGTCTGTCAAGTGTTCCTTGAACTTCAGGGGCTCCACATAGATTCTACTCTGGGAAAGTGGGAGGCAGATTTACAGATCCTGTCTCCATCAGACTGGAGTAGATATGTGATTCATATTCACAGGCCAAGTTCCTCCCATTGTTGGAAGAAGTTCTCTTGGAAATGCTTCATCAGATTTTTCAGAATCCCACAAATTGTGGCCATACAGTGTATATTCCAACCCAGAGTGAGCATTGCAGGAGAGGTTGTGGCATTAGTCTCGCCGCACATGGCCATATATTCTGGTCATGCCCACTGTTGTAGACATACTGGGCACAACTCCTTGCAGCCTTTCAGATAATTTTCAGTACAGATTTTATGCTGTCTGCTACAAATGTGTCATTCCTTGACCCTTCATGCGGACATAGAGGTCCTCAAACCAAACAACTGGTTTGGATCTGCCTGTTGGTGGCAAAAAAAATTATAACCAGACTGTGGCTATCCTCCATGTTCCCTGCAGTATTGCATTGGCGGGACAGTATGCTCCAAGTTTATGATATGTAGAAATTGATGGCTAAACTGAATAATGCTACTGTGCACTTTGACACCTTATGGCGGAGATGGGTTTTGTATGTGCTGGATCACAAACCGGTCTTTACACCTTAGAAGTCAACTACTTAACTAACTTACTGTTCTCTATAACAGTGACAGCACAGGAATGCAGTGTATGTTTAATTATTAACTCGGGACCCATATGTTGATGTTTGTATTATCCTTGTATTGTTTGTCTTGTTTTATTGAGATAGCTTAATAAAGAGATACTTTAAAAAAAAAAAGAAAAGGAGGACCCGTCCCAGCATTGATCCCTGTGGCACCCCACTGGTCACCCTCACCTCCTCTGAGCGAACTCCATTTACCAACACTCTCTGTCTCCTATTCCATAACAAATTTCTTACCAAATTTAACACCTACGGACCCACTCCTAAGCTACCCAACTTGTTTAATAGTCTCCTGTGTTGAACTGTGTCAAATCCCTTACTGAAATCTAGGTATGTCACATCTACCGCATCACCCTGATCCACTTCCTTCGTCACCCAGTCAAAAAATTCTATTTGATTTGTTTGACCTGATCTTCCTCCTGTGAAACCATGCTGTCTCTGATCTTGTAACCCATTTGATTCAAGCTAATCCACTATCCTTTCCTTCAGCTGTGATCCCATTAACTTTCCCACCTCCAAGGTCAGACTGACTGGTCTATAATTTCCAGTCTCCTCTCTGCTACCACTTTTATGAAGAGGGACTATATCTGCCCTCCTCCAGTTCTGTGGAACCATGTCTATTTCCAGTGATCTGTTGAACAGGACTCTCACAGGTGTAGCCAGTACCTCCCTGTGTTCCTTTTACCCTAGGATGACCCTGTCTGGTCCAGTTGCTTTGTCTCTTTTCAGACTAGCAAGTCCCTCTAGCACCCTGTCCTCTGAAAAAGGACTTGTATCCATTTCCGTCCCTACGAAGGACATACATAACTCCTTTTTGGGGCCCATCTCATTCTTCCTCCACCTTGAACACTGAATAAAAGTATTTGTTTAGTATGTCTGCTTTTTGTTGGTCCTCCTCTTTGTAGTTCTTAGCCCCCCCCTCCTCCATTCCTTTTTAATTTTATAATTCTTCCCCTGGCACTCATCTTTTCACTTGTATACCTAACAAAATGTGTTGTCCCCTTTCTTTACTTCTTTGGCCATCCTCACTTCAACTTTTGCCTTTGGATTCCTTTGCTTTCCCAGCATCTCTCTGTTTCTGCCTTTATATTTCCCTGTCCTCCTCCCTCTGTGCCTTTTATCTCCTGAGTGCTACCCTTTTAGCCTTTACCTTTCCAGCCACCTCTCTCATGAACCACAGTGGCCTGTTTTCCTCTTACTCACTTGCCTGACACAGAGGTTTGTTACCTTCAAAATTGCCCTCTTTAATTTCATCTGCTGTTCCTCCACTCCACCTAGGTCATCTTTCCCTGCCAGTTCGCCATTAGGCAGTCACCCATCTTAAAGGGAAAGTCCCCTTAACCTACTTCCTCTATACCTGTGTAGTTACAATGATTCCCTCATGCCCCCCTAATTTAATTCTAATTGAAATATAAATGAGGATGCTTCACTGTGTTTTGCCCTGCTGTGAAAAGCTGTTTGTCTCAATTCCAAAGGTCATGGTCCCACTCATGCAAGGCATCATGGGAGTTAATGTGTACATGCACAAGCCAGCAGAAGTTACACTCTTATTCAGCTCCGTTACCTGTCTTCTGGACTCCCTATACTTTCTAAAATCATTTTTTTCTAACTCAGATGCACTTAAAACTACAGAAACCAGCTGGGCACTTACTATGCCTTGAAAAGCTTCATGGCTAGTTTAAGACAAGAACATAAGGACTGCAGAGGACAGCAACAGCACTGACTGATACAGTGTAAGTAACTAATGCAGGCTTTAGCACCAAAACACCATAAAATTCCAGGATGCCTTTCTTGAGTCATGTCACGACCTTTGTAATGGAGTTAAGCAGCTTTTCAAACCAGACGTGAGTATCTTTATTTACATTTAAATACTGATGAAATTGGAAGTCTTTGTGGAAGCCTACAAACTACACAGGGAAACAGAATGAAAGGCTGAGGGGACCCTCCCTTTAATAAAATCTACCCACCTGAAGTCCAGAACTCTCATCCTAGTGTGGTTGGAATCTGCCTTTGTCCTTGTATTAAACTACACTGTTTACGTAATTTTGGCCACTGGAACAAGGCTAGTATTTTTAATTTAATTCTCTGTTAACTGGATAGGGCAAACTGGGAACGGGACCATTTACGACAGTGACTCAGAATACCAGACCGACATACAGTACATGAGAAGTAAGGCAGTGATGTGCGTAAAAGAACAGAAATCCAGTCAGTACAGTTACATTTGAACTGCTCTAAAAGGTTACATTTTGGCGAGCTTTTAAAGTATAAAGGGTTGTGTTTCTGGTATGTTAAACTGTTAAGACTTTCAGAGCTCAAGAGCCACACATTCACAAGAGCATTGACCCATATGGATTTTACAAAAAGCAATGGTTAGTGGATTATCCGAACATTTTTAATTTTTTTTGCCATAAAAGTTTTTATTACGTTTTCCTTGTTTGAAACAGGAACATGTTACATATGGAAACTGATACAGCGTTACAACAATATGTTGGCAAGATACTACAGTGCACCATAAGCAAGGATAGAACCTTTCCATGAGGGGTTTACATCACTATTTTGCTTTCCTTGGAGAACATAACTTTAAAGATGACTTAAGTATATTAGGCACCTGTAACAACTCTTAAACATGCTACTGCCCTGTGTAGACTTTTTTTAGGTATTTTTCTATCTGAGTCGGAGGGCGAAAAAAATGGCATAGAATAGTTGATAACAGTGGTATGGAACAACTGCATATAAGAAACATCTGACTTTAGTGCTCCTATCTACTGTACCTGTGGTCCTGGCAGCATTTTGGTGGGTCCTGGGGCTGTCCCTTAAGTAATGAGGTGAGGCTAGGTTGACTGTTCCGTTGAGTGCTACGTCATGCATCTATCTCTGCTAGGTACCTAATCTTCCCGATTTCGGGGGTGGGGGGGTAGAAAGTATCTTCTCCATTTCCGTTTCTATTTGCTAGTCCTAGCATCCATTTGAGAAATGAAGAAGCTAAGAACTGTTCTCATCTCCCAGAGACTGAGGCCTATTCCTAGGTGGGGGGGGGTTCTGTTACTGGTATTTGTAACTTACACACTAGTGCACAGAGAATCCATACAGGGGTCGAAACTGGCACCAGCCCACTAGCCAAATGCTGGTAGATTTTGTGTCAGGCTAGTAAGATTTTCCTTCAACTAACCCTGCAGGCTTGTACTGGAGAAGGTAACATTTTGATAAGTACATCAACTGGGCTAGTGGAAAAGTCTGTGAGGCTAGTGGATTTTCTCAGTCACTAGCCCTGCTGGCTAGCAGCTGCAAAACTTAATTTCTACCCCTGCCATAGCAAGGATCCCTTGCTCTCATGTGGTTACTGATTTTGAGATTTGGGAAGAGAGCAGATGGTACAGTTAGTTGGTCCTAAAAGGCCCTGTAATGGTAGTTAAGGAGGTGGGGAAGGGCCCAGAGGCACGACTGAGGTGAAACAGCTACCTGCTGTTTCGAGGTAGATGCGAGAACATGGAGCAGAATATGTCAGTGTGGGTTAGGACAGAGGTCATCTGGATCACCTAGGTGGTGGCATAGGGACAGAGTGCCTGTGGTGCTGCTTGATGAAGGGTCCCCAAATTGTCATATAAAGATCCAGTTTTCCTGCTGCCACATGCACCACTGTTTCGTATCAGGAGGTGAGAGCAATTAAGTTCTTTAAACTCCTGTCGGTCCGGTGGTTCTGGATCTTTCCATTGTCTTAAGGAGTATATGTTTTGCTGCTCCTAAAGTATGATTGGTCCAGAGCAAATTAGGGGGTGGTAGTTCACTTTCTAGTGGTGCAGACCTAGCAAGGCCAAATGTGGATCTTTAAGTTGTGGGAGTTGTGCAGTTTTTCTACATTGTTCCAAATGGAGTGATCCCAGTATTGGTCTGTGGCCGGACAGGACCAAAGAACATGACAGAGTGAAGCTTGTGTGGATGAACACCTTCGGCACTCACTAGACATTGCAGTTCCTGCCCTGTAAAGTCCTGGTGGTGTTCTATATGCTTTGTGCAGGATTTTGTACCGGAGGGTTTTGGCTTGTAGCTCTGTTAGCTACATAGGCCTGACTCCAGACCTTGCCCAGTGTTTCCGCTAGTGTAGAAACATAGAATTTGATGGCAGATAAGCAGCGTTGGGTAAGTTACTTTTTCTATTACTTTCTATTACTTTTGGAAACTTGTTCTAGGAAGCTCTGTGCAGTCACTAGCAAGGATGGAGCGGTACTAGAAAAAGTAATACACCTTACAGTTACAGTTACTTATTTCTTTTTATACAAAAATAATACAAACGTAATAAGTACCTATAACAGATTACGTTTATTTGAGAGTAATAGGTTAGTTACTAGTTACTTTCAAATAAATGTAATCAGTTACAGCTATGTATTACTTTGGTATAAAAAAAAAAGTAATTGTAAGTGTAAGGTGTATTACTTGTTCTAGTACTTCTCCATCCTTGCTAGTGACTGCACAGAGCTTTCTGGAACAAGTTTCCAAAAGTAATAGAAAGTAATAGAAAAAGTAACTTACCCAACACTGCAGATAAGGACCGCTTGGCCCACCTAGTCTGTCCATTTCGCTACCTAACGGATAAGCTGCAGTTCCTAGTTAACCGACAGCCTGTTTCTTCCTACCCCCCACTAGAACTGCCTTATGGCTTATTTTCTTAACGAGACTCTGTTTTATTGTAGGTTGATTTGTGCGGTGCCTTGGTTTTTGAAAGGCGCCTTAAAAATAAAGTATTATTATTATTATTATTATGTCTGTCCCAGGTTGTGGAGTCAAAATCAGTGGTGGAATTCAAGCATGCATGGGACAGTCATAAGGCAATTCTGGGGGGTGGGGGTAAGAAGAAGTAGGCTGCTGGTTAACTAGGATCTGCAGCTTATCCAGTAGGTAGGGAAATGGGCAGACTGGGTGGGCCAAGCGGTCCTTATCTGCCGTCAAATTCTATGTTTCTTACTGTGTGAGTCATGGGCCACCGAATAAACAGGAGAAACCTATCTCATGTGGGTGGAGCACCCATGAGACGTCTCTTAAGCTTGCATTTTGATATTCTTGGCCTGCCTGTTCCGCAGTCATGAGCTCCTGGTGATGACCAGGTCCAGTTCTGTCAAGAGCAGGAATTAAAGCTAGACTGATGTCCCCTCCGAGCACTATTCCTGCTGGGTTGGGGGGGAGTTGTTCTGTTAAAACTTGCCGAAAAAGGTCAATGTCTGGATTATTTGGGGCATTGATACTCATAGTTACTCTCTGTTCACCCTGATATGTCCCTTCCACCAGAATCATATGCCCATCTGCATCTTCCACTTGTCTGTGAGTGCCTAATTGTAGACTTTTTCTAAGGAGGATTGCAACCCCTCTCTGCTTAGAATTATATGCACTGTGGTATACCTGTCCCAAACAGGAGCAGCAGAGACAGGACGCTTCTCTTTCCAGCACAAGCTTTTCCTGGACTAATGTAATGTCGCATTGCATGTTTCTGAGTTGCAAACGTATGTTCTTCCTTTTTAGAGGACAGTTCAAGCCTCTGGTATTCCAAGAGATAATTTTGAGGGAGTCGGACTCTGCTATAATTGGCATTAGGTAAGTGAAGATGCTTCAGGGCTAGTATTTACGTACTGTGGACCACCTCCATACTCCCGCGGTCCCCCTCTGCCCCTCCCCACAGTATCCCCAATAACGCAACCAGCCTCACCAAAGAATGCAATATAATACATAGATCTGAAGATATAACACTCAACAAGAGTCAAAGAGATCGTAATAAATCAAATGATTTTCAGCTGGTATATAACACAGTTGTGCCTAAACCACAATAACTAGCCTTTCTGTGTACACAACAAAAGAACCAAAAAAGAAAATGGCTGTTCTACAGAACGATTCCAGCCGGGAGAGGGAACCGTTAACTATCACTGTCTGATAGCTGGGACGGTTGTTAAGCCTTTACTCACTCGGACCCTTCAGGTGCAGACGAGAGAACCCTTACCAGCTGCTGAATCCCCTCCCAGTATTGCTATGGCATTAATAAAGCAGAATGGGACAACATATGCATGGTTTGGGGGGGAGGGAAAAGGGGGATGTTATGGTATCTTCTAGCAGTTGTCTAAGTTAAGAACCCAGAGGGATCCCCCTGCAATTAGCTTGTCTCTGCACATTGTAGCTTACAGAAGGTAATTTTCCCCTCACTGTGTGTTTGCTGTGCTGGGCTGATCAAGAGGTCAGGCGCTAGACTTGACTGGAAGTGGCGGCTCGAGAATCAAAGTGCTGCATGCTTACCCCCTCTCCCCCTGGAGTCACCGCTCCAGGGATCCTCGCCTAAAAGAAAGATAATTAGTATTCAATATTGCTTAAACAATTTTAACATCATGTGCATTCAGATGAACAGTTGTCCCTAAAACAAAAAAAGACAAAACATAATACGATCAGGCACATGGATGGAATGAGCGCAGTGCTCTGAGTCCACCTGAGTCTTGAGACAGCCAGGAGCCCTGCGGTGGATAATGTAGTTAAGCAGGACTCTGGTTCTGTGTCCCCCGATGTTCACTCAAGGGGTCCGCAATGCACCCCAGGACTATCAATTTCACTTGGCATAGTTAAAGTGGAAAACAAGTGGTTGAGCGTGGGGTGGGGGGCGGCACATCAAGACATGCAGTTGGATGGCTTAAACTATATTGGTCAGTTGCAGAAAAGTGCAGAGTGGTGAAAGTCAGAGTTTGTTCTGTTCTACTGTGTCTGTCACTTGTTATGGCTATAGACAGATAAAAACAGAATCACACAGCAGTGTGTCTGGAGAGTAGTAGACAAGGGACATTCCCAGCCCCCATTCCCTTGTCTCCGGTAGAGAGAGTTTGGCCTGTTGTTTTGGGGGGGACCAGTAGTACACACTGAATTTCTGACTGTTCTGTATCTCACACTTAGTTAAAGTGCTGAACGGAAAAGTTAATGTCTAATCTGCCCAAACCTTACCGCTCCCATACTTAGGTACCAATAATCAGTCGGGGAGGGCGGCAGGTCACTGAGGAGTGTGTCTGAGATATGGCAGGCCAAAGTTGTGGCTGGCCCCCACACCCCGGTCTTTCGGTGAGGAAAGAAGAAAGTACTTACAGTTCAAGCCTCTTGGTCTCACCAGTAGCTGCAGGGGAGGTATCCATCTGGGTTTTGGTATCATCTGCAGGTGTAGATTTTGGGGATCTAGCAGGGCCCCACAGAGTTTAAAGATATTTCTTGTGGTGATTGAAATTGCACCTCTTTCTCCTGGAATGTAACATTAAGGACTGCAGGGTACAGCAAGGCATAGGGAATCCCTCTGTTTCTTAAAACAGCCTTCACTTTATTGAATGCCTGGCGGTGATCAAGCATTGTCCGAGGATAGTCTGTGTAGAAGGAAATCTTCGCTGCAGCAGCTGTAACATCTTTTAGGTCTCAGGCTGTTTTTGAAGTCCATTCTTTGTCCTGAAACCTCAGTAATTTAATAATAAGCGGCCTCTGTCTAGCGGACTTGTTCGATGTCCTGACCCTTTGGATCCTATGAGCTCTATCCAGCTCACAGTCATAGATTTTGGGATCCAGTCCCAACAAAAGTGGCAGGTTGTTACGAAAAATATTGGATGGGGTCTTTACGTTCAAGCCCTTCTTGTAAGCTAATTATTCTCAGGTTTTTATGGCAGCCCTTTCCTTCCAGATCCTCTATTTTGCGCATAAACAAGTCAGGTTTTGTCTCAGCTGATTGGAGCTGCTGATTGTGGGCTGTTTGTGTTTCAGAGAACTCCACAAACTTTTGTTCTGTTGCCATTACCCTGCCTGTCAGGACTTCCAGTGTCGCTTGAGTAGTAGTTACCGTTTTTTTATGGTTTCTACACTTTGTGCTATTTGGTGAAGGAGACTGCTGGATTCAGCTGTTTCTTTTGGCAGGGAAGTGTGGGCTTCACAAGAGTCACCATCTTGGATGCTTGTTGCTGCAGCACTGGAGGAGAATGAATATGATCTTTTTTCCTCTTCAGTGGCGGTCTTGACATTTGATCTTACACTCAGACTGTTGCACACTGGAGATGAAGTTGTGATGGAGGCTGATAATAGCTAGGCCATCAGAGAGCTGAGGGCTTAGGCGGCAGTCTTGTTTGGGCACTCATGTGACCTCCTGATTATGTGAATTTTTAATGTAACCCCTAGGTGGTGCTATCCCAAGGGCTACTACCCCTGCCTGCTTGGCTAGTAGCAGGTTAAGAGGCCTGAGTTCTGAAACGGGTGCTTCCACCCAGAGGTCAGGGTTGGTAGTGGTCAAGCAAACCTGGGCACAGCCCTCCGGGACACTGTGACCCCCCCCTCTTTCCGCTCTAGTGGCCTGAACACTGTACAGTAATCACTTTCACAATACCTCTGGTACACCACACAAGTACCCACACTGTCTGCACTTACCACCAGGGCTGGTTCCTCTGGCTCGACCCTGGGAACCCCCATGTAAAACAGTATAGTACTTTGAGCACAAACTGGAACCACAGTCAGATTACATGCAGAAAAAGTTAGATCTGATTTATTCAGGCGACTTGAACAAAGAAGGGGCAAAATCAGGTTAATTAGCTTAAAGGTTATATCAATCAAGCAGTTATGCATGCAGTTTGAGTCCCCCCACACAGTCACACCTCTGGTTACCCAGGTGGAGAAGAGATGGGTAGCCAGGACTGTTGCCTGGGGTTGCAGCTGGTTGGGGCCCTGTGATGGAAAACACAACATGCACAGTACACAATATTTGTAATCTGGAGCCAGAGGGCTCAGTTCGTAAAGGAAACGAAACAACAAGACAATCGGATGACATACTCAGATTAAGCTGTTGTTGCAGGGAGCTGCCCTGGTATTTACTCACGACACCCAAGACTGGACACAGGCTGGATGAAAATCGAGACTGCAAGTGGTTGATCTGGAATGCCAGGAGAAGCAGGGCCCACACGAGTCGCAGAGGCATCGTTCCTGTTCAAGCGTGGAGCAGGGGCCTGATCCCCAGGCAGGTCTCTCATCGATGGCTTCTCTGTGCAGTGGGTAGTCTGGCTGGGCCAGTCTGGCAAGGCCCAGACTGCATGGAGACAAATTTGGATGCAGTCCATTTTGGGCTGGATACAGCTTCCAGCAAGCAGAACACAGTTCACACAGTGAGGAACTAACTCACAACCCACTAGCAGCTCATAGCACATTTACATGTACAGGAATTCTACTGTACTAGGCAAAGTACTCCCTGGTCACAATCGCAAAGTCTCTGCACACACCGGGAGCTTAGGGGTAGCTGGAACTCCTGACAGGCCGATCTCATTCGGCAAAATCTTCGGTCTTCTTCAGGTTGAGCCTGGCCTACTTCAGTAGCTTACTTTAGTCACACAAACTTGGATTTAGTCTAAAATAATTCTCTTCTCTCCCTCTCAGGAGCAGCAGCAGACATGCAAGCCAAAAACTCAGCCCTTTCACAGTTTTCCCATGCGAATCCACTCAGGATTGCTGCCCAAAATACACTTGAGCTCTTCTCATATCACTTCCCAGCTCAGAACTTACTGTAAACTGCCAGCAGCCCGGGACTTCCTCAAGATCCAAAAGATTCGGTTAGCTGATTTGGCTGTCAGTCAAAGCAAGAGCTCCCCCTTCAGTTGTAAAAAAGGCGCAAAAAGTTCAAAACTTCAATTCCTACAGATTTTGACTTCAGACAGCTCCCGTAGTCCGGCTACATTTTAGGTCCCACCAGAACTGATTGGTCCAATTTGCAGTCCAGGACCAAGATAGTGGAGACAGACAAAACAGTCCTTGCTATAAAGAAGGCAGGTTAGACAAACTACATTATCACTCTAAATGATTTTCAGCAAATAGTTGCATCTTTCAACAGAGCTCCCTGTCAGATTATTTAGGCTGCAATCAGGCCGCTCTTAAAGAGACGGTACACAGAGAGGGTATACAGGCTCTTGTAATCACATTTAAACTGTTAAAACGCAGGACACCAGCCTGGCAGTGAGCATTTAGGCAAGCTCAAGGAAGACTTTAAGGTTTGTTAACTTGCTACATTTTTTTTTTTATTACTGGCTACTCAAATTTGAATCACAACAGCATGACACCTATAGTTTGGAATACAAGTTTTCCTGCACCCACCAGTCCTGCACCCTTTGCTGGCTGATCAGAAAGTGGCATTGGTGTTGGCACTGAAGGCATCTTCTTGCCCGTCTTCCTGATTGGAGGAACAGCCCAGCTGTAGCTACCTCATCTTTGAGGCAGAGGAAATAACCAAAGAGAACATTTTAGGGTGGATAATAATAAAAATAAACTGTACTGTGTGGGCACTGTGGAGCACTCATTCATTAAGGTGGGCGATCTTTCCAGAGCTCCGTGATAGATCGCATAAAATATCCAGTTTGAAGCAAAATAATTCATCGCATTTTCAGTAAAATTCAATAAATTGCTGTTGGAACTTTCAGAGAACAGAATGAGCCCAAAAAAGCAGCACCAACATACATTTGCGGGGCTCAACACCTACTTTCATGGTCTGGGGACCAGTGCTGCGGGAAAACCTAGAGGCCCAGCTTTGTCCTCGTCAGCAGACCTTGCACAGCTACTCCTGCTCCTCATTAAGTTACAAGAGACGGGAGATGAAACAAACAAGAGACTGGCGAGTCTCGAGCAAAAATGTATTGACATGGACAGTAAAATTGAAGGGAACACTGCAGCGATTGGGGAGTTGAAAACAACTGCCTGGCGGCATTCTGAGGTCAGTGCAGGCCTGATCCAGGATGTAAATTTCTTGCAGGTGAAGGTGGAGATGCTAGAAAATGGCCAGCGGCAGAGGAATATCAGAATTGTCTGATTCGGATTCCCACCTCGATTTGCTGGCCGTGCTGATCTGCTATCAGTACTGGATCATATGATTTTTGAAGACCTGCGATTGCCGAACAGAGAAATGGGGATCAACATTGTTCAGGCATTTTCAATCCCTATGCGACCTGGCATGAAGGGATCTACTGACACTCGACCTTTTACAATAATAGCGACACTGTCTACCCCGAGGCCAGAATTCCTCTGTTGCAAGGGGCGAGGAAGAAAGGGGACATAGTATGGGAAGGGAGTCGTTTGAGTTTCTTCCCGGACTTATCCTCCCAAACACAAGATAAAAAAAAAAAAAGGCTGCAGTCAATTTAAAAAACAAACAAAAAAAAAACACTTTTGGCAAAGTGAGTGAGGTCCCAGATGCTGTACCTAGCACTCCTGCAAATTTACCATCAACAAAAATCCCACATTTTTACAGACCCTGAAACTGCATCTAGCTTTTCAGAAAAACTGATATCCCAACTGGACCGCAGGGTCTCCGATCAAGATTCAGAGGAGAAGTTGGAGTGATTGTAGCAGGACTGTGATCACTGCCACAACTGCTGCTGTGTGCAGCCTGTTTAGGTTCCCTGGACTTAAGTGAGACGTACTCCCAGTTGAGTGCTCCTTGATTGAGACTATCAAGTAAGCTGGTCAGTTCAGTGTTTTAAATTTAGAAATGCCCTGACCTGTTATAATTTATCTGATTTGCTTACTAGTTCATGTTACATGCAAAGGGACAGAGTTCTATTGGGGTACAGCTGTACTCTGCTCAGTTTGTGGACTTTAAATGTATCCTCAAAATATTCTTCCTCCTACATGGTCCCGAATAAGGGGCCTTTGTGTGTACGGTATAATGGTAACTTAACCGAGCTCAGACAATCTCTTAATTATATGGTACTTATTTGCACCTAGTTACTCCCCAGATTATTGAGTCTGTGAGTGAGGGGGAAGCTCAAAATAGTGATCTTTTTTATATATTTTTTCCTGTAGTGAGAGTACCATATTCTAAGGACTTACTTCCTCAGAACTTTTGCTCCTGATATACTGTTTAGGCGGAGGGCTCAGATCTGAGAAAGTCACAAATTATGAATGATCTGTATGTTAAATATTACCTGTTCTGTGCAGATTTTGTGTTCCTGCTACCTGTGCAGGAATATGTATGTTATTATGTGTATGTGTTACTATTGTGTACTGAAAACCCCTAAATAATAAGTAAAACAAAATTAGAAATAAACCGTGCTAATTCTTTCTAAATGCTATTAATTTTGTGCAGTTTAGTAGGTCTGTGCCTCCACTAACCCTGTTTTATTTTTAATTAGTATTTTATGCCACCTCGGTTTCTGTTTCTGGCTCTGGCTCCCTCCCAGAGCTTCACTGCTCCTCCTCCTCCCCCCTGACTCCCGCTTGCCTTCACCCACCATCCTCCACGGAGGCTCAGTTTACCCCGTGGACGGGGTACTTCATGAAGGAGGTACAGGGTTTTAAATAATTGATTAGCAGTTTTTTTCTTGGGACAATACTAATTGTTCAGAAAGTATTTATTTATATAGGTTTTCTAGAAGTGTTATGTTTGTTAAACACAGTAAGGCAGGTGCTATGCATTTTCACAATGTTTTAGCACTTTCATGAGCAAAACACTAATCAATTTTTAGAGTTAAATAAAACCCTGGAGGTATAACCCGAATGTGCATGATGTCAAGAGGCAGGCAAGGAGGCTGGGGCTCGCCATGATATAGGTGGTCCCCTGGGAAGCTGGTACTGGGGCCTCTTCTCCCATTCGCCCCCCAGAAGACACCTGTGGGAGGGAAGACCGATGTACATGCAGTGCGTGTACACCACAGTTCCCCTGTCAGTGTCTCCCCCGCTACTCTACGCCTTTGCTTCACTGCCACCTCTGCTCACCCAGGTGGCAGTATTGCAGTGCCGATGGCATCCCTTCCTCCCTGGAGGAGAAAAATGTGCTGTGGGGCACTCAGTCCTACTTTTACTAGCCTCCACCAACCCAGGCTCAGTTTTGAACCCGAGTCATTGGCGTTGCAAGAAGTAGCCCTACTGCACTGATGGGCCGACTGTACTTGCCCTATTTTACTGTCCATAGAGAGATTCTTCAAAGTGCTGCTGATTTATTTATTTATTGAAATGTTTCACTGGGAAGGGCACACTGAGCAACAAGCTGCTCGTCTCACGGTGCATCCTGGGGGGATGGTAACAGAGAAAAAAAACATGACATACAATCAAAACAAAAGTACATTGATACAATAACAGCATAGCAATAAATGTATGGATACAATAACAGTATAACAGTGATGAAAATTACAAAAAGTATTAAAAAATAAGTGCAGCCTGAGCAAATTAACAGTGGAAACTCTGAGGAACTAGCAAGTACAATTTCTAGAGTGCCAGGTGAGGCCCAGTTAAGTCATGGTCTAGCTCAAGGTAAGAGACAGAGAGAAAATAGGGTGACAAAGAGGGCGGTTAGGGCAAATAGGAAAGAGAAGGAGTAAGGCCAAGAGGGGTGGGGATAAGTGAAGCTAGGAAAATATTGAGGAAGAGTAATTAATCAGTGGAAGGCTTGGAGAGATGCCTTTTTGAACCTGAAGGCAGGCAAGTTATAGTAGGGCACTGCCTGTTTCAGGGTCTAAAGCGGTTCAAAAGCTTTTATAGGGTAATTAATGAATTTTTTTTTTTTTTTTTTTTGGACTCTCTTTTTATCCCCACCTTACTTCCCTCTCACCTTACTCCTTCAGACTTGATCATCACCTCTGGATCCACCCACGGAGTCTGCCCCTAGAGTGCCCGGCTGACTCCTGTAGCTCTCCTACCTCCTTCCATCAGAGTGCCTGCACATTGGGGTCTTGCCCATGGGTAGTGGTCCTGGGGTCGGATCAGTCATCATCCAGGGTTGAGAGGGTGCTTTTCCATTTTTTTCTCCCCTGTTGTCCCCTTTCCCCTGAGGACATCGGCATGCAGGACTGACGTCCAGACAGACGGCGTGCTGACGCACACCGTTGTCAAATGCCCTCAACGTCCTCCCCTCCCCGACTCCGTAGTGCTGCCTGTGCTGTACTTCTACAGGCACTGGAACGTCGGGTGCACAAAGCACCCCAGGATCCCACCCCTGGAGGAGGAGAGCATCCGATGGGACGCTCGATCCTACTTCTCCCCCCGAACCCGGGTCGCCGGCGTGGTGCGAGGGGTGGCGTCCAGCACCTCAACCCTCAGCGCCACTGGGCCGTAGGGTAATTAATCTGATTAAAAACCTCGTAAGGCTGTCTTGTATTCAGTAAGCTTTGGAGTCCCAAGCTTTAGCTCCACCTTCTAACCAGCATTTTGATGACCCCAAGTAAGAGATAAGGCAAAAGCAAGTTCAGTGTAAGGTGTAGTAGAATCATTAGTGGTAGGCGGTTCATGTCCCTTTGCTCAACTTAGATTGCTACCTTTAATTTTTCAGGTTTAGTATACTACTGACCAAAATGAAAGGTGATTTGTGCCAAGCTGACTAAAGTTACTATAAGCAACCTCCTGTCTTCATTCCTCTACACTTTACATTGAACATGTTGTGGGGCTGTCCCACACTTGGCATCAACAGAATGCTGTTCTGAGGTGGAACTACATCATCCAACTCCAGAGCTTACTAAATACATTCTGGTCTTACAAAGGCTTTCTCCTAATTAATTATTTGAGGATTTGTTTTTTTTTAACTGAACATTTAGGCCCTGAGGCAGGTAGCACCATGTTGTGACTTGCCTACTCTGATTGTGCCAGCTGCTTTTTATTAAGAATTGTGATGCACAGGATTGAAAATTGTGATCTGGAAGTGACTCTCTCATTATATATTGATTTGTGTCTGTTTTCTTATCTGTTAGTGTTGGCTACAGTGGTACAGAGATGCACAAAATGTGGATTAATGCATGGGGTGGTGTGTGTAACAAGGATTTTATATACACCTGAGGTGCGTGATACTACATAAACCTCAAGAGCCAAGGTCGAGGGTTATTCAAGCATCACTCACTGAGGCTGTGTATAAAATTTGAGTTACCAAACCACCCCATGACTTATTTTATTCAATTTCTGACCATCGCCCCCCCCACTCCAAATCTCCTTGTCCCCCCCCCCCCGCTTCTCAGATTACATTTCTGGAGTACATCTCAGAGTACATCCCTAGAATAAATTTAAAAATTGTGATTAGAGACAAGGGCCCTGATATTCAGAGCCTGCCAGTGACGCTGTGCTGCCTGTAGTGCATTGCCGAAAATAGCCCAGGGTTGTTTTGGAGCTATATTTAGCCAGTTACACGCCATAACAGAGCGCACACACTGACAGAATATGGGGCTGACACTGCCCATAATGAATATAGATTATGCTGACATGGTCCAAAGCTGCATGTGACCCACAGGACATGGCACACCCAAACCTGACTAGCTCCAGGGCTTGCTCTACTCAGCCTTGCACTGGCTGTCCCCCAGTGCTCTTCGTTCCTATACATTGGGATGTTTCATTGATTCACTAACCAGACACCCCCACCCTGACTCACTTGGAGCTAGGTTAACCCCCGCCCTTCACTCCCGCTCTCTCAGGTCTTCCAACTCTCCCCTGCTCTCAGTCCCGCATTGCTCTACTAAAATGGGTGAACAAAATTTCTCCTGTTTCGCTCCTAAGCTCTGGAACTCCCTTCCTATCCATATAAAGAATTCTTTATCTCAGTTTACCTTCAAACATGCACTGTTCTCTCACTTATATGCACTTGGTAATTGAGACTGTTCTTAACTTATTGCTTGGCCTCTGCTCTTCTGGCCGCCTGCGTTGTAGGCAGCACCAGTCTTCATGTTTACTGACCGACAAACCTCATTGATGTGAGCAGAGAAGTCAAGTATGGGGTCCAGCGTGACACCAAGGTATTTAAAGGAGACTGTATTGGAGACAGCAGTTCTGCCAATGCATAGGACCTGAAGCTTATCGTATTCAGCTTGGACTTTTCTTGAGGATCCAAAGAGCATGGCCTGAGTCTTAAGACACATTAAGGATTTGTCGGTTAGAGGTGAACCAAGACTGAAGATCTTGAAACGCAGCTGATAGGTGAGTGTTGAGGTCCTCAATAGACTTGGAGGAGGTGTAAAGTACTAAGTCATCAGCGTACATAATGGTTCTACAGGGAGGAGAAGGGTTAAGAATATCATTAATAAAAAGGGAAAAGAGCTGGGGACCAAGAATATAACCCTGAGGGACACTGCAGGCGATGGGGTCCGGGGATGAAGGAACTTTGCAGAAGGAGACATACTGTGACCGGTTGGCAAGGTAACTGCCAGTCCAAGATAAGGTGGCATTGGAGGCACCGAGGGATTGTAGTTTATTCAGAAGCAGAGGGTGATTAACCATGTCAAAGGCTTTAGAGAGGTCTATAAAGACAGCCTCAGTAAGAAGGCCTTTGTCCATGTTCAGCTTCACGTCGCTAGTGAATTGGGTTAGGGCAATAGTGGTACTATGTCCAGCCCGAAAGCCATGTTGAATGGGACTGAATGTTAAAGTTACGTAAATGGGCAGAGATCTGATGATGAATTAGCCTTCCCAGCAGTTTACTAAGCGTAGGTAGTAATGCAGTCGGTCGGTAATTCGTTAGAATTTTGGGGTCACCTTTCTTAAACACTGGGACAGTCAGAGCTGATTTCCAAGCCAAAGGAACCGAGGTGGAACAGATAGATTAAAGAGCCTAGTTACAGGTGTAGCAAAGACAGAGGCAGCAAGTCGTAGGATCCTAGGTTCAAGTCCATCAGGCCCAGCACTGCCGTGTGCAAGGATGGTTTTTAGTAGCTTAAGAAGCTCCTGATGTGTGACTGGAGCTAGCACCAAGGGGGAGGTGCTTCAGTAGACAGAGGAAGGACTGTGAATTGTGGCTTTTTTAGAATATTTGTGTCAAACGGTCTGAGATGTTCCACTCTCTGTAGAACTTTCTGAGGTAAACAATGGCTCTTGAGCCATATTTTATTGATAAGGAAACTGCTCCATTCATGTGATAATTTTAAACCTTATTGACAGAGTTTGAGCCTACAGCATATTATACAAAATAAAACATTGTCCAACTGTAAAGTACAAGGTTTGTAAACCACTTAATGCTTTTCTCTCATGGTGTATGTCGGCAGAACCCCTTGATGGAATTACAGCATCGTCATAGCATCATTAATGCCTAGTCTGTTACTGTGATAGATGTACTGTATCTTGTAATCCACCTGCTCTTGTGTTCCTGCTATGTATATATTGTATAATATTAATTATCCTGTTTATTTATATATGCTTAATGCCTAATCTGTTTTAAGTTATTTACCTGGCTTTCCACTGTAATCATTTTTGCAATGTTGTTAAAGCTGTCTGTATCCTGTATATTATTATTGTATTTATCTGTTGTACTGTGTTCACCATTGACACCCGGGTCGTCACTGAAAGAGGGACTGCATTGTCTCAGTGGACTTACCTGGTTACCAAAATTCTAATAAATAAATAATTTGCAGTTGCCTATCATGTCTTCCATCTCTGATGCATGTCATTTTTTTTTAATGGTAATGGAAACTGATTTTTACACCTCTTGATACCCTTCAGTTGTCTCTTTAGTGTCTATCCAATATTCTGGTATGTTTCTGACCTTTTTTGACGGATCTGTGTCACTGGCGGCATGGCGTCCCGACGACTCCGCCCCACGGGCAGGGGAGCCGTGGAGACGTTTGCTGTTATAAGTCCTGGGGTGCTGGATGACTGGGCTGGGGGAGGACGACAGAAGGTGAGTTATGCCGTGGCAGGGAGGATAGAACGTCTAACAAAAATTAGTCTAATTTTGTTGCCTTTGTAACTACCCTGAATCCCTCTCTCCTCAGCAGTTGCTGCTCTCTCTTCACACTGCTTGAACATTCTATGACATCAGTAACACCGTTCCAGCCATTCAAATGAATAACATGGAATGGTATTATTGATGTAATTTATTTATTTAGGTTTTGTTAACCAGGTAGGTACACTAGACAGCATAGCTGCATATTTTCAGGTACGACCCGGGAGATTACGACAAAGGGTATGTAGACAATAAATACAAGAAAACATCATGGGAACAAGTAGAAGTCAGACATAGTATGAAGAGAGACTTAAGGAGCTTAATATGTATAGCCTCGAGGAAAGAAGGGAGAGGGGGGACATGATAGAAACGTTCAAGTACCTCAAGGGAATCAACAAAGTCCAAGAGGGTAGCATCTTTCAAAAAAGGAGGTGTGCAAGAACAAGAGGGCACAATTTGAAAATAGAGGGGGGGGCGGCTCAGAGGTAATTTAAGGAAGTATTTTTTTACAGAGAGGTTGTGGATGCATGGAGCGGCCTTCGAAGGAGGTTGTGGAGTCAAAATCAGTGGTGGAATTCAAGCATGCATGGGATAGTCATAAGGCAGTTCTGGGGGGTGGGGGTAGGAAGAAGTAGGCTGCTGGTTAACTAGGATCTGCAGCTTATCCAGTAGGTAGGGAAATGGGCAGACTGGGTGGGCCAAGCGGTCCTTATCTGCCGTCAAATTCTATAGTAGACTTATACAAAATTTTCAGCAATGACAGTACATTTGCAGGAATTTATATGTAGTAACAAAACAGGTATATAAGTGCAAATAACTAACAGTCATAAGTCATACAACTAGTGAGTAAGTGCTAGAAGAGGGAAACAGCAAAATTTCCAGGTAGGTTTGAGAGTAGTAGAGGTTGGAGCTGGTAGGCAAGTAGGAGGAACCAGTACAGAAGTGGGTGGATAGAGAACAGGAGCAGGGTTCAGAGCTTAGGAGAGCCATATGAAGCTCCTGTTTGAAGCTGTGTGGAGAAGGGGAGATTCTTAGACTCAGTGGAAGGGAGTTCCATAGTTTAGGGGCCCAGCTAGAGAACGCATTCTTCCCCATTTTGGTTTTACATCTCGGTTGGACAAGAAGGGATTTGTCAGCTGATCTCAGTTGGTAGGCTAAGGTCACAGGTTTGAGCAGTAGAGCCAATTTGTCAGTTATCTGGGAGGAGATTATATTCTTTAGTAAGTAAACTGACGGAAGGCTGAGGGGGTAAACCATCCCAAACTGGAGTATAGTGTGCATCGGTGAGTAAGTTTGGGTAAAGATGGAGCCAAACGTCAAATGCTGTTGTAGCAGACATCCACTTTCGGAGGTACCCTCCAGTAGTTGCCAGAAAGGCTATTAACTCATATGACAATTTGGGTCTCAGGATCCCCTGTGCAATGGCCATCCTCACTGTGGATGTTAGGCTATGTCTCACCTTATATGCTAGTCCAAGCTGAATATAAATGTCCACCGCTTGCAGCTAGTGCAGAACGCGACGGGCAGGTTGTTGACGGGAACCCCTAAATCCAGTCATATAACACCTGTGCTGCGTGAACTGCAGTAGCTGCCAATACAGTGGCAGATCACCTTCAAGGTTGCATTGCTGCCCTGTAAAGCCCTACATGAGCAGGGTACCCCACTACCTGAAAGAACTCTTACGTCCTTACTGTCCCACCCACTTATCTGATCCTCTGGCGAGGGATTGCTGGAGATTCCCAGGGTATCCCTAAAAACATCAGGAGGAAGATCTTTTGCCTTTATGGCACCTACCCTGTGGAACTCTCTACAGTGCCAGATATGAGAGAGCCTGACCGTGGAAGGTTTTAAAAAGTCACTGAAGACATATCTTTTTAATCGTGCATTTACAGGGACTTACTGAGTGTGTATTAATATGTTTTATTTGCTTTTAATTTGTAATGTTATGAAATGTTCTTTTTTAATGTGTACTGTAAAGGCACCCTGAGCACTGGAAGGGCATCTTATACAAATAACATTTACTTACTTACTTACATATTGACGAATTTAATGACTGAGGCTAGGTGCAGGTCAAAATCCAAGGCGGGATCAAGGGTTACTCCTAGGTATTTAAAGGAGGTAACTGTGTTAAGGGGGAGCCATCAAGCGCTTTGATACGTAATGGTTGGGTGCTGGACTGAATTTTTGAACCTGAACCGAAGAACATAGTCACTGTTTTATTTTTATTTAAGACAAGCTTGTTTTGCAATAGCCAGCTCTGAAAGGTAGTGAAGTTACTATTGAGATTCAGGTTGATATCTGAGAGGTTTGAGGAGGATGAGTAAAGAACAAGATCATCGGCATATAGCAGACCTGAGCAAGCACCAGTGAGCGGTGGGATGTCATTTATGAAGACCGTAAATAGGAGAGGACCAAGAATCGAACCCTGGGGCACTCCGATCCAAGTAAGAGCAAGAGGGGACTTAACATTTCCGATCTGGACAAATTGTTGATGCTTTGAAAGATAATTTTGGAACCAAGTGGTGACGGAGGTAGTGAAGCCTAGGGATGACAACTTTGATAGGAGCAGCGGGTGGTCACCTAAATCAAACGCTTTTGTAAGATTATAGAATGACTTAGGAATATGAAAAGAGCAGCAGCTGGTGAGGAGAGTGGTACTCTGTGTAGATCTAAGGGTACCCCAGAGCTAGGTTAATTTATTTATCAAAAATTGGTCAAAGCTTGTAAGAATACACGACTGGCATGGGAAAGGAGATGTAAAGGCGGGTAAGTGTGTAAAAATCATTTTCTGTCTCCTTTAAAAGATTTTATTTTGTTTTTCTGTGTGTGGATTTTAGTGCTCATGAAAGGTGCTACGTTGATAGCACTGAAACCTAAAGTCCTCTATTTTATCAACAGGACTGGTGCAGCATGGGATCACAGTGCAAGCTTCCCCACATTAGGTCGCCAGTGTGCTTCAGCACTGTTGTGGAGGGACCACCATGTAGGTGAGAGGGTAGTCCAGACTCTGTGCACTTTCAGCTGTTCGTCTCTCATGTGAGATTGCCAACAAGGGAAGTAACTAGTGCCAGTTGAGTTGGTGGTTTTTTGATGTGGACATGTGCCCACTGGGAACTGGACTGAGACCCCCACAGTTCATTTCACATAAACCACTGAACAGCCCTCAGGTGATAATGGCATTTGGCCACTACCATCTGTGCTGGATTTGAACCCCATGACCTAGAGATGAAAGGCTCCTTAACCAGCTACCAAGCCGCTGAACCATCCAGTTCCCGACACATATAGTTTCTTGACTGACCATCCAGATTTTACTGGGGTTGGGGGATGGGGTGTTGAAAAGTACCCCTTTATTTATTTAATTAAGAGATTTAACCAGGAAGGCACACTGAGCATTACAGCTTGTTTCCATGTGCGTCCTGGGGGAAGGTAACAGTGGAATATTATAAATACACATGATAATACAGCAAGTGTAACAATAAAGGTAATTATAACATGGTGAGAAAAATGTAAACATTCTGATTGGCTGAGAGACCAGCAAAGACCATAATTACATTCCTTTTCTTTTGGAACAAGAACCTGTGTATCACAGCACATCAGGACACTCTACAGTTCCTAAAGTGCAAGTCACTGTTTACAGTTCTGGATTCCCTTACTGATGAAAGGGACTACTGAATAAGTCTTGCAATGAATTTACTGTTTGAGTTGCAGTAACACAGTGTATCGTAGTTTTTGCGTAACAATTAGAAAGATATTTTCCTCACCCTGTTATAAGTGCGAAAAGACGCCTACTCACGGGGGGAATAATTGCACTTTGCTCTCGGGTGTTGAAAGCACCTTGGGCCTAACAACACCCTCGAGCCTTGCAATTATTCCCCCATAATTACACACCCTGGCACGTCTTACTGCATACAACCTTAAAAGTGCGCAAACCACAGCTAGTCAAACTGAGGGTACAGAGTAATAAGAACAGGACAGTCACAAATCAAACAAACCCCATAAAGGAGACAAATGTAGACAGATTGTGCCTGTAAAAAAGGAGACTTGGCGAATACTTTTACAGATTTCACATGTGTAGGATGACTACCCCAGCTGCCTTCAAACTAGCCATGGGTGTAGGCAGGCATACTCGCTGTACACATGTGTGTACAATTTTGATGAGTGCCTGTCCCAAATCATATCCCTTTTTCTTAACATTATCATTCTAATCTGTGCTGTTTAAGTTAGTGTAGGCCACTGAGCAGTATCTCTGTTTAATCTTATATTGTTTATGTGATAGATATGTGTACAACCTGTTTAGAGACTGGATGAGTCATCTAATAATCTGATTTGTTTGTTATGGGGGCAGCATTTAGAGATGATGTGTACATGTTTCAATCGAGGGGAGCAGCAGTTGGAGAGTGTGTGCACAAAATGGACATTTCTGGCTACACCCCTGAAACTGGCTGAACTGTTGCTTTGTCCTTTCCTGTTGAAAAGCAAAATATTGTTTTGGCTAAGAGAAGGCACTGTATGCTGAGCTATGAAGAGCTTGTTTCTAGGTACTCCCTTGGGGTAGTGAACACATGTACAAATCATAAAAGAAAGCGAATGCGTTAAGTTACAGCTACAGGTGTAATATGCTACTTACAGTAAACACCAATCAGTTTTTTTTTTTTTTTTTTTTTTTTGACTAGGAAGGTCTACTGAGCTGGGACACAGCACGTTTCCAGATGTGTCCTGTTGTTAGAGGATAAGGTGGAAAAACAGAACAATAAAGCCTATGGCTGAATGCAGGCACAAAGGTAGCTATAATTAGTATAGTACATGATAAATCAGATGAGCATAGAGTAGAACCAGTGATTTTCCATTTTCAAAAATGGCCCATTCTGTTCCACAAAATTTTAAAATCCGTTTCCCCTAAAATTGAGAGAAAGTAGCATGTTGCATACAGAATGTTGGCTCAAAGTGATGGGGGGAGGTGCACGAAACACTGGTGCAAAATTAGGTTTCTTTGTGTGATAAAAGTAGTGAAAATCATTTTCGTTACGCTCGCGCATCGCAAGGAACGTTTGGGAAATGTACACTTGAGGTGTACCTCTCCCATCAACGTACTTCTCCCTTGAGCAGGCGTGGCGGTCCTGCACCAATGGGTGCAGGAGCTCAATATGACAGTGGTGTTCCTCTGCTTCAAAGAAAAAACGTTGCCATACTGGCGCCTGCCGCTGTCCTCTCCGCGCGCTCTCCCGCGCGTCACACCCCAAGCTTTCCTGCCATGCTGGGGCCCACCCAGCATGCAAATGTTGTTGTTTGCCGGGGTTGCCCAATCCCCGTCGGCTCTACGCCACGCCATCCTGCTGCCACGCTGAGGCCCACCCCAGCGTGGCAAATGTTTGTTTTGCCGATGGGGTGCCCAATCCCCGTCGGCTCCTCGGCGCCCCGTGTAGTTGCCGATGAGGGTGCCCAATCCCGTCGGCCTCGGCTCCCCCAGTAGTTTTCTGCCGGACGGGGTGCCCAATCCCTCGCCGCCTCGCCCCCACATCTTATGCCACGCTGAGAGCCCACCCCAGCATGGCAACGCCCCACGTCGCCTCGTAAAACAAAAACGGTCCCGCGGCTGTCTCCCAACCCCCTCCCACAAACCCGCGCACCCAGCCTCTCCACACCCACCCCATACTTACCTCCAGACTCCGCGCGACGACCGTGGACCGAACACGCCTGCACTCTTCAAAGCCGACCGCGAACTGAGGAAATGCCGTAAGCTGTATAATGGGCCACATGGGGGGTTCAACTTTATTGTATATTCGTTATTTTTGAATTTTGCACCAGATTAATCAGTGATATCCTTCATGACGACCACTGTCATGAGGCTATTTAGCCCGGCTGGTGATTGGCAGGCACCGCGCAGTCACCGCGCCGAATCACCTTTCCCTCGAATAACGCCATGACAGTGACATCATTCATGAGAAGGGGTCACAAAAACCCCGTGTTGAAAATTTGCTGCAAAAATTACAAAAAATGACTGTTTTACGAGCGTGCGTTGCACAGTTCCTACGCAGGCTCGTAAGTTCGCGAATTTTCAATATATTCACTCCAGATTTTCCACATTGCCATTTTATCACACCTTCATTTGAGTTGTACAGCTGTCATTTTTCTCATCTCACCCAAAACGTGTTTCCGCCCATGTAGCGCACAATGGCGCAGTCGGTGTGCGAAATCAATGTGTGAACATTAAGAAAAATCACAGTGACACTGTTCATGAGCAGAGGTCTTAAAATGGCTATGTTGAAAATTTGGTGAAAATTCTAAAAATGACTGTTTTCTGATGAGCGTTGCGCAGTTCCTACGCTAGACGCTTGTAGTCGCTTATTCAATATTTCACTCCAGATTTTCAACATTGCCATTTTATCACACCTCCTCATGAGCAGTACAGCTGTCATTTTTCACATCCTGCCCAAAATGTGTTTCTGCCCATGTAGCGCACAATAGCGCAGTCGGTGAGCAAACTCAATGTATGGGACACATTAAGAAAATCACAGTGACAGTGTTCATGAGCAGAGATCTTAAAATGGCTATGTTGAAAATTTGGTGAACAAATTCCTACAAATAACTGTTTTACGAGCGTGCGTGTGCAGTTCATTATGCTTTCGTAGGTTTGCGAATTGATATATTTCCTCCAGATTTTCAACATTGCCATTTTACCACACCTCACTTATGAGCAGTACAGCTGTCATTTTCATCCTGCCAAAATGTCTTTCCCCCATGTAGTGCACAATGGCGCAGTCGGTGTGCAAATCAATGTATGGGACACAGTAAGAAAATCACAGTGACACTGTTCATTAGCAGAGGTTTTAAAATGGCAATGTTGAAGAGGTGGTGAAAAATTCCTAAAATGACTGTTTCACAGTGATGTGTTGCACAGTTCCACACATACCTTTCATGGGACTAATTTTCAATATTTCCACTCCACATTTCAACATTGGCATTTTACCACACTTCCTTATGAGCAGTACAGCTGTCATTTTCATCCTGCTCAAAACGTGTTTCCGCCTATGTAGCGCACAATGGGGGTAAAAAAAACATCATGCTGACAATTTATTGTGCAAATACCAGCAATCGCACAGGGCATTAGGGTAAAGCACCATACATGCCAAACACCACTGCAAATACCTGCAAGCGAACGTTCGGCATTGACAAATGCTTGTTTTTTTTTTTCATGAAAGATTGACTCCCAGGTACTGGTTTAATAATGACAAACCCTGTTTTTTTTGTGTGTTACCAGAAAATCATTGGCTCTAATTTAGAGTCGGACGTTAAGGGTAACAAGCAGCATAGTGATAATATATCAAATGTGCAAGCACAGACCAGCATAAGTTAAAGATCGGTGGAAATATACAGTATGCTTTGAGTTATTTTTCACTGCTGATGCTTACTTAAAGCAGAATATTCTTATATAATGTTGATGTGTGAGACTTAATTGTTTTTGTCACTGTTGTCTGCCCTGAGTTCCTACAGCCACAACATTCTGTGGGAAACCATATAGTAATATACAAACATACTAAAAAGTCAGCAGAATAGGCCTAATGGTCTGTCGTGTCTGCTCGATATCCAGCCACCTAGTGGTTGCTCACTTTCCCGCCCCCCCCAGCCCCCAAGAGGGTCTTCTTTGGATTTAGTTTCTCTTTACACCTGTCCCACCCCTTCTTGAAGCCCTCCACTGTGCCATCCTCCACCAGTCTCTCAGGCAGCGCATTCTATGGCTCCACCACCCTCTCAGTGAAATAATGCCTCCTACGTTCCCACTATAATTTCCCCCCTCCAGCTTCCACTCATGCCCCCTAGTAGTTTCCCCCTTCTTTAGCCTAAACAGCTCCTTGGTTCTGCTCTTAGTTATTCCTTTTACATACTTGAAGACTCCTATCATGTCTCCCCTGTCCCTTCTGTCCTCCAGTGTGTACATCCCAAACTGTTCCAGTCTCTCCTCATAGGGCCTCCCCTCCATTTCCTGAATCATCCTGGTTGCTCTCCTCTGGACTCTCTCCAGCAGCGCTATGTCCTTCTTCAGATGAGATCTCCAGAACTGTACACAGTACTCGAGTTGCGGCCTGACCACGGAATTATATAGAGGGAAGATCACCTCCCTTCTCCTGGACATAATTCCGCTGGCTATGCAGCCCAGTATCCTGTTTGCTTTCCCTGCAGTTCTTCTACTATTTTCAGAGTTATTCATTTTGACATCCACCACCACCCCTAAATCCCTCTCACCCAATGTGGCTTGCAGTGTGACCCCTCCCAGGGTGTAAACATGGCCCGGATTTCTGACCCCTAAATGAAGTACCTTACATTTCCCGGCATTAAATTGCAATCCCCACCTCCTTGACCACCCCTCCAGGGTATCCAGATCCCCCTGGACTGCCTTTCTCGCTTCTTCCCAGTCCACCAGTGCTCCCAGTTTGGAATAATCTGCAAAGAGACTTGGCCTACTCCTAACCCCCTTCCCTATATCCGAGATATAGGCATTGAACAGGAGTGGCCCCAATTCTGAACCTTGGGGGACCCCACTGATTACCTTCCTAGGGGAGAAGACTATCCCACCAACCATTACGCTCTGTATTTGCCCCAAAAGCCAATTTTCAACCCACTTGAGCTCCTGTCCTCCCACTCCCAACTCCCCCAGCTTTGCTATCAGCCCTTTATGGGGTACTGAATCAAACGCCTTGCTAAAATCCAGGTATAGGATGTCCACCGGCCTGTGTCTGTCCAAGGCCCCCTTCACCCAATCATAAAACTCTATGAGGTTGGACTGACACAATCTCCCCGGAACAAAGCCATACTGTTTATCATCCCGGTGCCCTAACCTTTCTAGCTGCCCCCCAAGCCTCTCCTTGATAAAGCCGTCCATTATTTTGCCTACCACAGACGTTAGACTGACAGGCCTATAATTCCCCATCTCCTTCTTAGAACCCTCTTTATGGATAGGCACTACATAAGCCATATGATGTAATTTTAATAAAGGAAGTTTCTGATATAAGGTATTGGGCTTCATAGCCCAATACCTTATATCGGCATGGGCTCACCACTGCAAAAATTTTAATTTTAAAGTTAGTAGTTTTGGCAGGGGAAGGGATCGTAACTGGCGTCAAACTCTCGGCCAGCCGATCCCTTCCAACTTCCTCGTGAGCCTGCTCCACCCCCGTGCTCTCTGAAATTGTGACATATGGCCAGGGTGAGCGTGGAGGTGAACCCCATACAAGTCTATGGGGGCTGTTTTTAAAACCGGTTTTAGTAATTTTTAACAGACCTAGGGACTGGCACTTATTTCAGCATGCGTGAGGAAAGTCCTTTTGCATCCTTGGCTGGACAAAGAAATACCTTCTTGACAAGAATGGGACGTGGAATTGCTGTTTGCCCTTAGGGTAGAGAAATCTATTGCAAGATTAAATACCAGATTACAGATTTATGTCTGGAACTGGGAAACTGTACGTTCTAATGACCTTGGACTAATTGTTATTTGTTTAGAGACAATGTACGAAGCCTTTTTAATTTCCTTGTATTACACTGCTCCCCTGTGGGATAGATTTTTACTCCTGTGAAACAGACCTTTCATTTGTTTTCTTTTCTTTTGGTATTTCATGTTTTAGTTGGAACCCTGTACCAATTGTGCTCGGGGTGGGGGGATTTGTTTGTCCTTCTCTTTGTAGTGTTGGTTTGTCTTTCTTGGAAAAATTCAATAAAGTGTATTAAATGAAAAAAAAAAAAACAGCTGCCATACCTGTGATCACTTCTCAGGTTTTCTCAGGTCTCTGCTTATCCTATCCACAACCCCCTCCCCGGAGTATCTACCCTATTGCAGATTTTGCTGTCATGTGCAAATAGGCAGACCTTCCCTGCCAGATCCTCTGCAGTGTCACTTGTAAAGACATTAAGGAGGACCTGTCCCAACACCAATCCCTGCGGCGCCCTGCTGGTCACCCTCCCCTCCTCAGAGTGAACTCTGTTTACTGCCAACCTCTGCCACCTATCCCCTAACTAATTTCTTACCCAGTTTACCACCTTGTGTTGTGACCCTCTCCTAGACTACTCATGTTGCTCAATAGTGTTCTGTGAAGAACTGAATTGAATGCCTTAACTGAAGTCCAGGTAGGCCACATCCACCTACACCCTGATCTAATTCCTTGGTGACCCAAAGCAATGTATCATATTTGTTAGATATGACCTCCCACCCGTGAATCCATGCTGTTTCGGCTCTTGTAACCTGTTTGGTTCAAGATAGTCAGTCCACTGTCCTCTCTCTTCAGTAGTGATTCCATTAACTTTCCCACCACCAATGTGAGACTGACTGGTTTATACTTGCCAGCCTCCTTCCTGCTACCACTTTTATGAAGTGGGAGTACATCTGCCCTCCTCCAGTCCTCTGGAACCACACCTGTTTCAAGTGAGCTATTGAATAGTACTGCCTGCACTATTCCGGTCCCGGCCCTAGCCAAGTAATTTGTCCCCATGTGGACAGTAACATCCAGCTCTCCCTTCCTTCCTGCTGCCCTAGCGGTCCTTTGGATATGTTTCCCAGCCCTCTGGGCCGTGTTGCCAGGTATGCACCTGACTTCCTTCTCCTCCCTATTCCTACTCCCAAATCTGTCCCCCTGACAATGGAGTCCCCCACCAGAAGCTGCTTCCTTATCCACTGGGATTTTCTCCCACCCTGCTTGGATCCTTCACATCTTTGCTGGCCACTACCATGGGTGCCTCCTCCTGGGAGTCCCACCCTGCCAGAGTGGCATGGGAATTATGTAGTGGTACTGATAGAGGAATGTGCCTCCTGTCATCTCCCTCAGTCTTCAAGAGACCCCCACCCCTACCCTTCCCGAGCCTACCATAGTCTAGCCACGCCTCCTCCATGGCATTCTCTGAGGTAGCGCGGTCTGACATGGTGAACTTTGTACTGTCCTACCCCCTTCTCCTGTCCTGTTTTCCCTAACCTTTTTTCCTTTTCCTGACCTCTCTCCCCACCACCTTTACCTCATTCTCACTTCCAGACAGTGGGTGGAATCTGTTCTGTAAGGGAACCTCTTTAAATGTTTGCCCTCCTGTTTCATCTCCTGCAGTCCCACCTTTTCCTCCCTACTACTTGCTATTCCCTCTACCTGAGCTCCCCGGCCTTAAAAGGAGAAGTGCTTCCAGATGTTCCCCTGAATTCACAACCTCAGAGCTTCAGAGAGTGTCCTTGTGTTTTTCTGGAGGAGACCAGCTCAAATACCTCTATCTGTTAGATCTTGTCAATACTCTGTAGTACACGGAAGACTGAGATCATGCCTCCTCTCAGCCTTATTTTCTCAAATGTGGACATGTTAAGAGTCCCAAACCTCTCCTCCCAGCATTTGTCTTCCCTGCACATGATCATTTTTTTTCTGACCCTGTGAATCACCCTCACAACTGCCTCATGTTCTTTTTGTATTTAGGAGCCCAGAACTGCATGTGGTACTCCAGGTGGGGGCTGACCAAAGTCTTGTAAAGAGGCAGGATCACTTCCTTGCCTGCTGTCTTGCCCTTGATACATTCAGCATTCTGCTGACCCCTTGAGAGGCCGCACACTGCTTTTCATGCTTCAGTCTCTTATATATTAGGTCCCCTGTCCCTGTTCCTCCTGCGTTGCCGAAAAGGAGCCTCACACAGTGTTTTGTTCCTACCCATAGAGATCGTATGTAGAAAGGACAGAAAATTCCATGAAACAGCGACTTTCTTGGTTTAGCTTATAGATAGTTTCATTATTTCTAGCTCTGAATTGTTGACACCTACATAAGTTCAGTACTTTGTTTGAAAGATCATTCATGGGCCTGCTAAATGAGACAGATCTGGCATACTTACCCTCCCTTTTAGTGGCAGCAGTGGGGTTTGTTTAGTGCTGTAAGTTGGGCTGTCGGAACATTATGGAAGGTAACTTGCGCAGCGCATGGAACAGCAGTGTCAAAAAAGGATGTGACGATAACTGTTTTGCGAGAACTGATAATTTTAACAGATGATACAATTATTGTCTTTCTTTTCCGATTTTTCAATCACTGTTTTTTCACAATACACTGTACCATGATCTGTCACAATAGCATATGAAAAATTCAATTTTTTACTCCACTATCCCATTTGCTCCTCCAAAATGTACAGTGTCCCTCCCACAAAATCCAAACAAGACACCATAATATTGTGATAACACGATAATTTATCGTTTCTTGAAAAACTTCATATTGTGACGTCAAATGGTCACCCATACTCATGGCCCTTGTTTTACAGCGTCCCTCGTGGTCCAGTGTTCTCCTTTCCTGCTCACCTAATGTTTACAATCTCTGGCAGTTCAGAGGTTTTTCCTCTTTATTTGTTGGTGGTCTGGTGGTCCTCACAATGTGTGTATCCAGACTGTGCTCCGTGTGCCCATGCACCCCCATAGTTTCCCGGTATACTTTGATACCATGGGTAATTTCTGATACCATGGTTTTCAGTAATGTTTTTAGTGGTGACTGTCCCTTCCTCGCAAACTCTCCTTGACACAAGAGTTTAAATAGACTGAAATGACTACTTCTGTAATATCTGTTATGTGTAGGATAACCATGATATTACGCATGATAATTAAATATCATACTATTAACATTTCATATTGTGTCATCAGATTCGGTAGTAACCCAGGAAAAAGAGCTTCTGCATGTTGCTGGGTCTGTGAGGGCTGCCATTACCTCTGAGGATGTCACTGCAGAGCATTTGCATGGTGGTCCTGTCTCCTTTCCCCTCAGCCTCTGTGACCTTTGTGGGTATACAGGAATGGGTTGCTACCTCCCACAGAGTATAGCTTAACAGGGTTGCATTGAGCTTCAATGCTAGGTGGTCTTTGTGACCTCTTAGTGTTGTGCTTAACTCTGAATTAGCCACCAGTTGACTGTGGGCAAAAATGTCTCAGGTTTTTGACTTCCAGCTTAGCCAAATCAAGAGGCAAACTCTAGTAGATGTTGAAACTAAGGGTCTGGGTAAATTAGTTATTAACCTGGGTTCTGATAGCTTGTATGTAGAGTACGTTCAGCATTTGAACTAGAAAATTGGAATTGTGCCGTGGAAAACCCTTAACACTCCCTCTTCAAATGGACAGCGGAGCATCCTTTCATGAAGCAGCTTGATTCAAGACAAAACCGTCTGAACAGAGAGAGAGTTCATGACATGCTGTGAGGATCTCTTGACCCATCTAATTACACCATAACTTATGCAGTGAGATTGTTCTACTCATTTACACCGTAGCAAAACCTTGAGCGTCTCACACGGAAACTTTTTTTTCTCTCCCTGCTTTTGGCACTTTTCTTACCTCTGTAGTTAACCTTGACACATCTACAGTTTAATGGTGTTAATTCCCTGCCTGCCATTTCCTGTGCTAATTCTTTAACATTCATTTTTGGTATAAAACATGCTGCTTCTGCTCAGTTAGCCAACACACCTGAAGAATGGACCTGTGTAGCTCCAAAAGCCTGTGTACATGTTAGTCTAATAAAAGATACCACAAACTGTAACAAATCCATCTCTTCAAAACACTAACTATTGTGGTGGAAGGGGGGTGCTGTGCTGTGGGGCTGTGTGGAAGTAGGTGCAGTGTTTCAGATAAAGAGGAATGTAGAGGTCTTCTCTTCCTTGCAGATATTAGATCCCATGGGATGTGTTGCAGAGTAGTAGTCATAGTTGTAGGTGCTTTAGACTAGTTCATATCCCAGATCCCTCTCACCCTACTGTGTTAGCAGGAGAGTCACGAGTGTCCAAGTGTGCGCCTTGATGCAAAGCTGAATATCCTGAATTTCCTTATGTTTTAGTGGAAAAGAGAGGAGAAAGATACCCCGAGTGCTAAAATTGTTCTGAATTACCTGTTTTGAACATTTTGATTGAGATCCTTGGCTTGGACTGTGTTTTCCTGTGGAACTGTCAGTTTTCCACAACTAGTCAGACAGAAAACAGAGGCTGCACAAGGATTGGTGGTGCAGGGATAAAATATCCACATCAGTTTCACAGTAAAATTCCCGCACTCACCACCCGAAATAAAGGATGCTTCAGCCACTTCTCAAACGTGCTTAATTTTATTCAGTGGCCATGTGCAAAAAAGCAATGTGCAGTCATCCAGATGCGTTTCGGAAGTTCACACTCCCTTTTTCAATGGCTCTCTTTCCACAACTATTATATCAGGACAAGCTCTTTTTATGAATAAACATGCTTGCTCCATGGACGAGCCAGGCACACTATCGGTACTGCTAAAACAATAGGAAAAGATGATATTACATACTAACATACTAAAAGCCACCAGAATAGGCTTGACAGTCTTTCATGCCTGCTCGGTAGCCAGCCCCTAACGGGTGTTCGCTCCCCCCCATTGTCCCCGTGAGGGTCAGTCTTGGCTTCAGTACCCCCATGCATCTGTCCCACCCCCTCTTGAAGCCCTCCACAGTGCCTTACTCGACTAGACTCCCGGGCAAAGCATTCTATGGCTCCACCACCCTCTCTGTGAAGTAATGCCTTTTACGTTCTCCCCTATAGGTTCCTCCCTCCAGTTTCCATTTATGCCCTCTGGTTGTGCCCCATTGCTTTAGCCCGAACATTTCTTTGGCTCTACCCCTGTTAATCCCTTTCACATATTTGAAAACCTCAGTCATGTCCCCCCATCTCTCCTCTCCTCCAGTGAATATAGCATGAGGGCTTCCAGCCTGTCCTCATAGGTCCTATCCCCCATGCCCCAGATCATCCTGGTTGCCCTCCTCTGGACCCTCTCCAACAGTACTATGTCCTTCTTAAGGTGCAGCCTCCAGAACTGCACGCAACACTCAAGGTGCGACCTAACCAAGGCATTGTACAGAGGTAGGATCACCTCACTCCTCCTGGACGTTATTCCCCTGGCTGTGCTGCCCAGTATCTTGTTTGCCTTTGCTGCCGTTCTTCTGCAGTTCTCACTGTTGTTCATTTTGGTGTCTACCACCACCACCCCGAGGTCCCTTTCACTTGAAGTGGCTTGCAGTGGAACCCCTCCCAAGGTATAAACATGCCCTGGGTTTCTGACCCCCAGATGCAACACCCTACACTTATCCGGGTTAAACCTCAGCCCCCACCTCCTTGCCCAGCCCTCCAGGGTGTCCAGATCCCTCTGGACTGCCACCCTTGCTTCCTCCCCGTTGGCCTATGCTCCCAGCTTAGAGTCATCCGCAAAGAAGCTCATCCTACTCCTAACTCCTGTCCCTATATCGGAGACATAGGTGTTGAACAGGAGTGGCCCCAGTACCGACCCCTGGGGCACCCCACTGATGACCTTCGTAGGGGAGGAGACAGTCCCTCTCACCACCACTCTCTGTGTTCTATCTGTAAGCCAGTTTTCCACCCATCTAAGCAACTGTCTTCCCACCCCCATCTCCCCCAACTTTGTCAACAACCCGAAGTGGGGTACCGAGTCAAACGCCTTACTAAAATCCAGATATAAGACGTCCACTGGACTCTTGTCCGTCCAGGGTCCCTGTCATCCAGTTGTAGAAATCTATGAGGTTGGTCTGGCATGATCTCCCTGGGACGAAACCATACTGCTTGTCATCCATGTGTCCCAGCCTATCCAATTGTCTCCCGAGCATCCCTTTGATGAAGCCCTCCATTAGTTTGCATACCACTGACATTAAGCGGACAGGCCTGTAATTTCCCATCTCCTCCCTAGACCCCCCTTTTTGGATGGGCACCACGTGAGCCACCCTCCAATCCTGGGGCACACTTCCTGTCTGGAGAGAAGCGTTGAACAGCACAGCTAGTGGACCTGCTAGTTCGTCCGCCAGTTCCTTCAGTACCCTTGGATACAGCCCATCTGGTCCTGGTGTCTTGTCAGTTTTCAGCGCCCGTAGGGCCTCCATCACGCTACCCTCTGTGATTTCCCCCTCCCTAACCCTCTCCTCAGTAGAGGCCCCATCCTCTTCTGGGACTGGCCCACTTGGGGCCCCGGCCTCTTTTGATCCTCTCATCTCCCTATGCCCTGTCCTCTCAGCTACCCCCCGCCCTGTTTTCTGGTTGAATGAAGCCCATGTCTCCCTCCCTAAAAACCGAGGCAAAATACTTGTTCAGTGCCTCTGCCTGCTTCCCCGCCTCCTGAGCCCATCCATCCCCAGTCCTAATCCTGGAGATCTGTGCCCCCCTCTTCTTCTTTTCCCCTATGTATCTATAAAAACCCTTCTCCCCCCCGTGTATCCTTAGCCAGGTTGTGCTCCATCCTCGCCTTCGATCCCCTCACCACCCTTGTGACTCTTCTGGCTGACAGCTCGTATTCCCCTCTCTCCCATTCCCCACGGAACACTTAAAACGTGCGTAGGCAGCCTTCTTATCTCTTACCGCCTCTTGCACCTCCCTGGTCCACCAGCACGGCTTGCTGGCCCTGCCATTTTTGCTCCTTATCCTTGTACACAAACTAGTAGCCTCCTGTACCCCTTTTTTAATGGCCTCCCACAATCTATCTACATCCATGTCTGGCCTGATCTGGCTCAAGCTCCCCCTCAGTATCCTGCCCATGCCCATGAAGTCTGCCCCCCTGAAATCCATTACCACTGTGTTTGAGCGGTTGTCTTCCCCCCAAGGCACAGCATAAACCAGACCGTGTCATATTCAGGCAATTCTCCTTCTCCCCTTACATAGAAACATAGAAATTGTCGGCAGATAAGGACCGTCAGGCTCATCCAGCCTGCCCGTACGTCCTGTACATTGTAGTTGGCCTCTGACCCTATGTGATTAATGGCTTTGCATCACTCCTGCCCCTCTCAAGATTCCCTTGTGCCTGTCCCAGACATGCTTAAACCCCTCCACTGTGTGCGCCCGCACTACCTCCTGTAGCAGACTATTCCAAGTGTCAACTACCCTTTCTGTGTAGAAAAACTTCCTCACATTACCTCTTAATCAACCCCCCTCCAATTTCATATCGTGCTTCCTTGTTCTTGTACTTTTTCTGCATTGGAAAAGGTTCCCCTCCCGCACTTGGAGAGTGTGGGACCCTTTCATGATACTTCTTTTTAATATAGCTTTTCCCCACTCTTCTGGGTGCCTCCTGTCACAAACCCACTCAGCAGGTCAGGCCCTCTACTCCCAAAGTGCCAACCTCCGAGTGCAGTCTTGTGAACAATTTAACAGAACAAGGTAACCCTCTTGTCTGTTTTGTGAGTTTGGATCAACCTTTGGTCTCAAGTCTTGGAGGGATTCAAACTATGAGCCTCTTGCTAGCGTACCAATGCACAGGCTCAGATATTTCTATCTTCGGGAGGTCAGATATCTTAGCCTGCGGGCACCTAACCAGGTATACAGAGATGAACCCTTAAAAACTTTAATAAAGACCTCAGATTTAAAACGCTCTCTTTCCAGTTTGGTACCACCATTCATGCTTATGTTTAGTATCTGCAGTAACCATTCACTTTTCTTACAACTAAAAAGAAATCAAAGACAGACCAAGTAAGTTCTAAAAAGAATTTTACTAAAATAGTTAAAAATATGTAAAACACAAAATACAGAACTCTTGTATCACAAGACATACAAATCTTTTAAAAGAACAAGGTTTAAACAGTGCAAATTCCTACTTACAGTACTTAGATTTGACTCTCTTTCTAAATACTTGTTTAAAAGTGCTCACCGATCTTCCCTGGTCAGAGTCTAGGTAAAAATATGTCTCTGTGTAGTAAAACAGAATATTCCTTAAGCATACTGTATTAGCCAACCCCTTTTTGTGTGAGGTCAGCTAGCTCCTCCTCTGTCAGATTATATATAAAAAAATATATATATCTTACAAAAAAAAGATGTCTTTTTTTTTTTTTTTTAAGTATTATATTCTGCAACTTCAGCATAATTCATGTCCTTCAAATATAACACTTCTTATATCTCATAATAAACTTCCTTCCTGATACAGCACTCAGATCTGGCTGTCTACGTCACAATTCCTCCCCACCTAGACTGAATTTGGGGGCTCTATCCCCTACATGGGATGAGCTTCCCAAATCAGTTCAGTCCTCATAGACCCTAGACAGCCCATCTGAGTTCTGATTCTTCGCTTCAGCCCTATGTATGATTTTTAGATCATACCCTTGTAAAGCAAGACTCTGTTTTAGTAGTCTGCCGTTGTTTTTCCCCATCTGCATCAGCCAAACCAGAGGGTTGTGGTCAGTCTGCACCACAAAGTGCTGCCCATGCAAGTATGGCTTTAGCTTCTTTAGGGCTCACACTATGGCAAGACATTCTTTTTCCACTGTGGAGTACGCTTGCTCCCTTAGAAGTAGCTTCCTGCTCAGGGTGATCTGTCCCTTGGCCAGACGTCTAGCTCAGTACTGCCCCAATACCCACGTCTGAGGCGTCCGTCTGAACTATAAAGGTTTTGCTATAGTCAGGACTTGTCAAAACAGGAGCACTGCACAGTGCCTCCTTCAGTCTGGTAAAGGCTTCCTCGCAGGCTGTGCCCCAGGTAATTTTCTTTGGCATATTTTTCTTTGTCAGGTCAGATAGGGGAGCAGCCAGGGCACTGTAATCGGGTACAAATTTCCTGTAGTACCGAGCTATCCCTAGAAAGCTCCTAACCTGCTTCTGGGTTTCTGGTCTGGGCCATGCCTGGATCACCTCTATCTTTATTTGGTTAGGATGGAGCTGTCCCCAGCCTACCACATGCCCGAGGTATGCCACTTCTCCCATGGCCACCTGGCACTTCTCAGCTTTGACAGTGAGCCCGGCCCTCTGTATCCAGCACTTCCCTAAGGTGGGATAGCTGCTCCTCCCAGCTGGTACTAAAGATGGCAGTGTCATCCAGGTACACCATGGCATACTCCTCAGCACCATTTAACACCTGGTTTGCCAGCCTTTGGAAAGTGGCCGGGGCGTTCTTCATTCCGAAAGGCATTACTTTAAACTCAAATAAGCCTATCGGAGTGATGAAGGCCGACCTCTCCCTAGCTCTGTCTGTCAATTCTACCTGCCAGTGCCCCTTGGTTGGGTCAGTAGTCGTAAGGTAGGTCACCCCCCCTTCCAGCTTGTCCAGGAGTTCGTCCGTCCAGGGCATCGGGTGGGTGTCTGACTTCGTGACTGCATTCAGTCCACGATAGTCCACACAGAAACAAGTTGAGCCATCTGTCTTGGGCACAAGGACTATGGGTGAGGCCCAGGGTCTGTTGGATCTCTGGATTACCCCTAAATCCAGCATCTCCTCCACTTCCCTCCTGATGTCCTTTTGGACAGCCTCTGACACCCGATATGCTGTCCGCCGTATGGGCATCTGTGTCCCTGTCTCCACATCGTGTGTCGCTAAGGAGGTTAGTCCAGGCTTGGTGCTAAACAAGGGGGTAAAGTCTGCTAAAACCTTCCTTACTTTCTGGATCTGGTCCAGGGCCAGCTGGGGAGACAATTTTACTGCCTCCACAGAGGACTCCTGCTTACTTTCCTCCAGCAAGTCCAGAAGGGGGTCTCCTTCGTCCGTCCCCTCCCCAGGACTACACACTGCAAACACCATGTCAGCCCTATTTGCATATGGCTTCATCATGTTGACATGGTACATCCTTTCTGTTTGTCTTCTGTCAGGTTAACTCCACAATGTAGTTCACATCATTTACCTTCCTAACCACTTTGTATGGTCCTGCCCACTCAGTTAGCAGCTTGTCTTTCTGGACCGGAATAAGGACCATGACTTCCTGACCTACCATGTGCGGCGAGCTCTGGCTCTGCGGTGGGTGCCACACTTTTGTTTCTGTTGGGCGGCTGCCGGTTTTGCTCCTGGGCTGTCACGAAACTCCTTCAGCCTTTCTCTAAACCTAAAGACATAATCTACAATGGGAGTTCCCTGGGTGGCGTGCTTGCCTTCCCAGTCCTCCCGGATCAAGTCTAGGGGCCCATGTACCCGGCGTCCATGTAAGAGTTCGAAGAGGGAAAATCCTGTTGACTCTTGGGGCACCTCCCTGTATGCAGACAACAAGTGGGGAAGGTATTTCTCCCATGCTGTTCAGCAAACGCCCGGAGCATTGACTTTAGGGTACCATTGAATCATTCCACAAGTCCATTGGGTTGTGGGTGATATGGTGTCATGCATCTCTGCACCACCCCACACTTCTCCCATAAACACTTCATCAGGTCCGACATGAAGGAACCCCCTTGATCGGTGATCACCTCCTGCGGAAACCCAACACGGGAGAAAATCCCAAGTAAGGCATCTGACACTTTGTCCGTCCTCAGTGAAGATAGAGGCTACTGCCTCTGGTAGCCGAATTGGCGTAATCCACCACAGTCAGGATGAATCTCTTCCCTGAGGAGTTGGGGTATTAAAGGACCCACAATATCATTCCACCCTCTGGAATGGCTCCTCCATTATGGGCAATGGAATCAGAGGCTGGCTTTGTTTTTGCCGCCTTCCCTGTTTCTTGGCACCGGTGACGCGACCTGCAATACTCCTTCCCTGCTGGGTGAGTTAGACCAATAGAAATTCTGGGCCAACGTGCGCTACGTCGCGGCGATTCCAGATGACAGACAGGGAATATCATGTGCAGTTTTGAGCAACTGCTCACGATATCCCTGGGGAACAACAAGCTGCCTGCCTAGCATCCCTCCCTCTGTCTGTACTGCCTGAGTATACATAAGTCCATTTTCCCAATAAACCTTATGTCTGCCATCACCTCCCTGTGTGCTGTCCGAGTCTGCCCAAGGCCTCAGCTTCTCTAAACTAGGGTCACTTCTCTGAGCAGGTGCAAACCCCTCACACATTCCCAGGGCATGGGACAGGTCCCCTTCAGTCGCTAAACTAGGGTCCCAAGCACTAGCATCAGGGCCCTCAGGATCACTGTCAATCCCAACCCTCTGACAAGGGGTCACCTCTCCCTCTTCGGAGTAATCTCCCATAGCTGTGTGATTACTTGCTACCGGGGAAATTTCTACTCCCTTTTTATCAGTGTCCCCATCTGATGACACAGGCTGGGGAGCCAGCCTCCCAGTGGTTTCCACACTGGTTTCAGTGGAGTTCAGGGAGCTACAATTTTCCCTTGCCGCTTGGCTATGGGTAACTGCACATACCATCCCCTGCTGGAGATTGTTACCCAGGATCACATCCACTGCTAATGTTTTGGCTATAGCCACCTGTTGCACAGTTCCCCCTTTTTCACCCCAGTCTAGGAGAACACTAGCCAGTGGTGATGTTTTCGCTTCACCAGTAAACCCTTGTACAGTGACGTATTTATTGGGTATAAGCTGACCAGGCTGTACCAGATCACCCTTTACTAACATCAGGGATGCCCCTGTGTCCCTTAACCCTTGCGTCTGCACACCATTTACCATGACTGGGTGCACGTGTTCCCTCATGTTCACTGGCATACTTCCAGGGACACACAAACAACCCACTTCTTTTCTAGCACCCGGTTGTGTATTACGGCTTGCCTTTTTGAGACACTGCCTAGCAGTATGCCCAGTTTCCTTACACAACCAACATTCAGTTCTTCTCTCAGAGAAATCTTTTCTCTGAAACCTGGGGCTAACTGGTTTTGGTGGAGGCAGTGAGGGTTTTAGCTGCCCTGAAGGCACGCTTTTCCCTTTCTGCACTGCCATGCTTGCCCCATTCGCTCTCAGAGCAGGTCTGCTCTTGGCATAGCGGTTCGAGAGTTCAGCAGCCTCTTGCACTGTTTTTGGATCTCGGTCCTCTAGCCAGGTTTTTAGCTGTGCTGGGTAAGCTCAATAAAACTGTTCTAATAAAATCACATTTTCAGTTTTATGAACAGAGTTTGCCTCAATTCCTTCCCACCAGCGTTTTAAAAACTGACATTGTTTCATGGCTAGCTCCTTGTAGCTCATATCAGGGCTTCTCCTGAGCTTATGGAATTTAGTTCTGTATGATTCAGCAGTTAATTCAAACTTTTTTAACAGTGCAGCTTTTAGCTTGCTGTAATCATTGCTGTCCTCATTGTCCATTTGACCCAGTGCATCCCAAGCTTTCCTGGTAAGTAGCGGGGATAGCTGGAAGCTCCAGGACTGTCTGGGAATTTTAGCCTGAATACAAACTTTTTCAAAAGAATTTAAAAACAATCCATATCTTCCCCCTCCTTAAATTCGGCTATTAATTTGGTGTTCTATTTGTAACCTAGTCCTGCAGTCCCAGTTAAACCCAAGCCACTTACCTGCTCTGGTGCCGCTGGTTGGAGTAGCTTCTCCAGTTTGTGTTGCCTCTGGCGCTCCTCTCTCTTCTCCTCTGCAGCTCGCTGGCACTCGTGCTCCTCACGGTCTGCGTCTCTCTCTGTTCTCGCTCTGCCTCTCGGCGTTCGCGTTCTCTTTCACGGTCCGCCTCTCACTTTTGTTGCTCTGCCTCTTGGCGTTCTCGCTCTGCCTCACGGTCCGCCTCTCGCTTCTCTCACTCTGCCTCCAGTTCCATCCTGCACAACTCAGTTTGCAGCCTGAGTACTTCTGGATTCAGGATACTGGGGACCTTCCCCAGCTGCTGTGGCCCTTCACTGACAGTGGCCCTGCTGACCTCATCGGCTCTGGACCCTTCACTGACCACTAGCCCTTCCACACTTGAGGTTCGGTCCTTTCTAGTCATGGTTGGTGACTCACTGCTCTGGGTATCTGCTACCATCAGGGCATTTATGAGGGTCTGCTTGCTTGCTTTCACCTCGAATGGGACTTCTCCCCACACGACTGCCTTATGTAATCTGCAGTGCGCCTGCTGTAGTTGGAAGTCATCTTTCCTGACTACTGCTACTCTGACTGCACTTTAGGGGAAAAAAAAATAAAACGGGTAGGAAAAGTGATATATAGTTCTGTTTCCTTTCTAAAATAAAACTCTGTATTTTCCTTTCTCTGTAAGAGAGCTTACGGTCTCAGCTGACACAGAACAATAAAGCTTGTGATACCAAAATTATCCCACTGCTGCCACCAATCAGTCACAAACCCACTCAGCAGGTGAAGCCCTCTACTCCCAAAGTGCCAACCTCTGAGCGCAGTCTTGTGAACAGTTTAACAGAACAAGGTAACCCTCTTGTCTGTTTTGTGAGTTCGTATCAACCTTTGGTCTCAAGTCTTGGAGGAATTCAAACTGTGAACCTCTTGCTAGCATACCCAATGCACAGGCCTAGATATTTCTGTCTTTGGGGGGCCAGATATCTTTGCCTACGGGCACCTAACCAGGTATACAGAGATGAACCCTTAAAAACTTTAATAAAGACCTCAGATTTAAAACACTCTCTTTCCAGTTTGGTACCACCATTCAAGCTTATGTTTAGTATCTGCAATAACCATATACTTTTCTTACAACTAAAAATAAGTCAAAGACAGACCAAGTAAGTTCAAAGAAGAGTTTTACTAAAATAGTTAAAAATATGTAAAATACAAAATACAGAACTCTTATATCACAAGACATACAAATCTTTTAAAAGAACAAGGTTTAAACAGTACAAATTCCTACTTACAGTTCTTAGAGTTGACTCTCTTTCTAAATACTTGTTTAAAAGTGCTCACCGATCTTCCCTGGTCAGAGTCTAGGTAAAAATGTGTCTCTGTGTAGTAAAACAGAATATTCCTTAAGCATACTGTATTAGCCAACCCCTTTTTGTGTGAGGTCAGCTAGCTCCTCCTCCTCTGTCAGATTATATATAAAAATATATATATCTTACAAAAAAAAAACAGGATGTCTTTTTTTTTTTTAAGTATTATATTCTGCAACTTCAGCATAATTCATCTCTTTCAAATGACACTTCTTTTGATCTCATAATAAGCTTCCTCCTTCCAGGACATGAAAGCATCTTTATGATTTTTGCACTTCTATGTAATAACCTGGGCTTTTCCTCCAACGTCATAAAATGGATATGATATAGCAACTACGGCTGTAATCAACCCAGACAAACAGGATCCTTGACTAAAGCCTTCCATGTAACACACTGTCTCTAAAACCTGAGTGTGTGTGATACACATGCTGCTTCAGCAATTTCTCATGGCTTTCATCTTTCAGCTGAAACCTGGGTGGGGGGGCGTGATGAGTGAGGTCATTCTAAGAGCATCAGATTTTCAGCAATGACAGTAATACATTTTATATATAAAAAAAAATGATACAGCACTCAGAACTGGCTGTCTACGTCACACCTCCTGGTGTGCCTTTTGTCCCTCTTACGTGTCAGTGACTCCTTCCTTCCTTTCTGGGATGGACCAGGGGCACATTACGGAATCCATTTTTATCAGTCTGGTCAAAGTGTTTGATTTGGTGGCCCATCCACTTCTTCTGGACAAGCTGAGTTCTGCTGGCCTGTCATACTTTGCAGTTGGATGGTTTTGCTCCTACCGCTTGGGCTGTCAGCAGTCAGTGGGGTTCCTGTCCCCTCCACTCCCCATTCAGGCTGGGGTACCTCAGGGCTCTATCCTCAGTCCCATCTTCTCCATTTTTCTCAATGACCTCCCCTCAACCTGTGTCAGTTTACATATTTGTATGCTTGCAAATGGCATTATTCTCTACGCCTGAGACTGTGGAAGACATACTGCAGCAAGATTTTCACAACATCCTGCACTGGTTTCAGGCAACCAACTTTGGGTCAACACAAAGAAAACTGCGTGTAACCACCCAGTCTCCTGGGGTTACTAGAATCCCCTCAGTATCAGTGCTAGGCAGGGAGAGGCAGCTGGTGATTAAATAGTTAATTGTTTTTTTCTCCTGCTCACTCTTCTGTTTACTTGACTTCAGCTGAGAAGCTTGTGATGCGTGCATTTGGAACTCTCGCAGCAGCATATGCCTTGTGCCAGCTGTGAGAAGGGAGTTAGAATGTTGAGATGAGAGTCAGTGTAAGTCAGTAGTTGGAAGCTGCAGTTTGAAGTTGGAGGAGTGAGAACTGCTCAGCTGTGGTCTCTGAGTTAGGGCCCTACATTCTCACCCTAGTCCTGGTATTCTCCAGTTTGCCAAGAGAAGTGGTGGAAACCATTGTCTACAGTAGGATCTCCTGATTTTCATCCCTGGAGGGTTGAAAAGGACTGCTAGTGGATGGATCCAAGGGGCAGTCCCCTTTTTGATCCAGGATGTTTGAAGCTGCCTAAAATGTCTAACAGTGAGTAGGGATCTGACTTTTGCTGCAGAAAGCAAGTACCTGTGCTATTGTGCTCTCTGGCTAAAAGGGAATGCACAACGTTTCTGTGAATTCAGAAGTGTGAGACTATTCTAATTTAAAGTTCGCTGAAATGTGTAATGTCCAGAGGAATGACTATATCACATTGTTCGGGACTTTAGTTTTTCCACTACCAGTGTAGTGATTCGAATGCTGGATGCCAGGTTTCATTCCATAAGCATTTTCCAAAGTGTGTTTCAGAATATTTAATGTGTAACTCTGAAAGAATGGCTGAGTATGGATTTGGGATTGAAGGGTGGGCAGATCCCCATCTGGAGTAACCAGTTCAGGACTGTAAGTTCAGTAAAGGTGCCTGGTTACTTTAGACAAAGGGCCAATGTCTGAAGAGAATTTAACCCCCTGAAGTGGGTTACAGTTTCTTCTCTGTTTATGAAGAATGGTGCTAGGTCTTAGCAAACAATGTGTGTTCAGTTGTGGCCAGTGCCACTGGAAGAAATGTTCAATGTCCTACGACATGTGGAAAACAAAGTGCAAGTGTCCTGTTAGAAAATGTGTGTTCAGTTGTGGCCAGTGCCACTAGAAGAAATGTCCTATGTCCTACCGTGGTGGGAATACAAAGCGTGTTTTCTGTCAGATACAGTTAATTTGTTGTGCTGCAAGTTCCTAGTGCCATGATGTGTAAACCCTGGGGGTCCACCCTTGCTTTGGAGAACATCTTTTGGAATAAAGTCACACTATAGGCTGGCCTGCTGGTGCAGCAGTAGCGATACCACTTGCGACGCCATCGACCCGGGTTCAGGAACGAGCCCGGGGAGGTGGAGAGCCGGCCGGAGGGAGAAGGCTGAGCTTCCACAGGACAGCTCACCTTCTCCGGGAGGGAGGGGGTTCTGGCTTGCTACTTGACTGGCCTCTGGTGGAAGCCAGAAGAGCAGCAAGTAGAGAGCATCAGAAGAAGGGGTTGGGCAAGGTGGACGTCGGTGTTCATTGCCTTGACATCAGAGTGCACACCTTGCCCTAGAATAGGGAAAATCTGCACCAGATCGCCGGGATGACAGAGCACCGAAGCAGAGACCCTAATGGCTCACACCTGCCTGGTCCTCCAGGGGTCCAACGAAACAAAGAAGTGTCTCAGGCCCCACCTTGTACCTGCCTGGGAGGTATAGCCAAGGCTCCGTGGGGAGTCACCGGAGGTCAGGTAGGTCATGAGGCGGGGCTACTGCAACTGTTTGTCTCCCGAAGTAGCGGTGATCTGACATGGGGGGAGTATAAAAAGAGGTAAAAAAAAAAAAGTCACACTCTAGAACCCCAGCTATGGTCTGGACAGTTCCGTTATTGCTTCCTGCGTGGAGTTACTGGGTACCCCTCCAGAAGATGGGTCTAGCATAGCCCTAGCAAAAAATTCTCTCACCAGGACCTGATTTTGTAAATACCAGATAGGTTGCATTGCTTTTGTACATCCCCACCCCTTGATCTCTAGAAGAATGAGCCTGTTATACTTCCCCAAAGCTAGAAGTGGTACCATGTTTATAAATGTGTTATTGAATCTGTGCCCAGTAGTGGGTGCCAAGGGTAACTAACTGTATAAAGTACCGGTGGGGGGTGGTTACATGTGTCCATGACCTTTGGCTCCAACCAGAAACTATCCAGGCTCGCCTCCCTTCCCTCCTTCACCACCATGGACGGTGCTTCCCTTAAGTATCTTGGTGTGTGGCTTGATAGCAGGCTCACCTTCTCTGCTCACATTGATGCCATTCTTGCTGAACTCCGCCCCAGACTTGGAGCCCTGTACCGTCCTCGCATGTCCATTGGGAACTGGTAGCTGAAATGGTGCTACCAGTCTTTGACTATGCTGATGTGGTATACTGTACTGCTCCCTCCTCTTCCATTGTCAGACTGGACACCCTCTGTAATGCCTTCTGTCATTTTGCCACAAACTCTTCCCCCTCGTATCCATCATTGCACACTGTTGTCGAGGCACAGGTTAGGAAGCATAGGAAAACCAGGAGCAGTTGTATAATTTGCAACAAGAGTTTTGCTGTTACTAACAGTAAAATAAAGTTGTTCAGAATAACTATTTACAATGGCAGTAGAAACATAGAAAACAGAGTCCTTCTGAGTTTTTCTTCTCAATTTCCAGTCTCAGTCTCTGTCTCTCTCTCTCTCTCTGTCTTGCAAGAACATTACAGCTCCTTTTTATACGTCTGTGCAGGAGCTTGTTATGAAAACAGCATGCTTCTCACACAGTGTCCTTATACCTTTCAACAAGTGCAGCAAAAAGAACATTGTGACCCAGAACTGACCTCTTGCTTACAGCTTCTGAGAATTTGCAAATAGGTTAACCTCTTGAGTTCCAAACAGCTTTTTGCAATCATTTCAACAGTGTAACTATATACATTTCAACAGTAAAACTATGTACATGTCTAAACAGAGGGATCCCAGTACCAGTAACATTTCCACATAATGATTCACATATATTTTTATACCAGCAGATATGCAAGGTGGGAGAAAAGACAGAACAGCAAGCGAGGGTAGAGAAATAGAGAGAGGCAGAGAATTGTATGACTGCTGGTGATCAAGTCCTAGGTTTCCACAAGAAACTTTAGTTGCGCAACCAGACAGAGAAGAGACAGAAAAGGCCCCTTCGTTCCAGAGAATAGAACAGATCCTTGCATTTAAACTCCTTCTCCATAACAACTGGGATATGGCCGTATTCAGCCCTGTCATACGCACTCTACTCTTCCTTATCCATCCTCTCTCTTCCCACGTGATGCCTGCATCACTATGCCTCTTTCATTGCTAAATATTGGTTTGAGAAAATGCCCTCGTACTTATCCTCCCCTATCTTTCCGTCCCATCTGCTTCATACCCCCCTTCGTTCCAGAGATTGGACAGTCTGCCTTCTCATAACTTCTCCCCTTCCTCTGGAATCTTCTCTCTTCTACACTTCGACTCTCACCCTCCCCTACCTCCCTTAAGCACCAGCTTAAACTCCTTCCACCCCCTCCTGCCCCTGTCAGCTTCCTCCCTTCCTGACCTGCCCATCAGTCCTCCCTCCCTAGTTCATGCCTCCTGCCTTGGAACTGTTGCATTCTTCCCATTTCCCTGCATTTTTTTCCTTCCAGCTGCTTAATTATGTCTCAGACTGTTGAGTGCATTGTTCACTCCTGAGACCCACATCTTGTATATGTTTCACCTTTGCTAAATTGCACTACACTTGTTTGTACTTTTTAGTTGGTAAACACTTTATTCTATTGCACTATTTTGCTGTATTTCATCTCCCTTCCCCTCTCCCCCAGGTTGCACCTGGAAATGAGCCTCCACTCAGTGTGCCTTTCCCACTTACCAACCTTTAAATAAATAACTAAATAAATAAATTATTGTAGCACCTCCCACCCGGGCACCGTATTTGCAAACCTGCACTGCCATATGAAAGAAGGAAGGGGGTATATTACTACCTCTCTGTAGATCACTGGTGAGGTCCTGCCTGGAGTACTCTGCCCAATTCTGGAGGCCTTACATAAAGAAAGATAAGGACAGGCTGGAGACAATGCAGTGTAGGGTGACCAAAATGATTCAGGGCCAGCAGGGCAGTCTCACGAGGACCATCTCAAGGCATTGAACATGTACTCAGTAGAGGCCAAATGAGAGAGGGGAGATAAGGATAGAGACCTTCAGGTTCCTGAAAGGGGTCCGCCCCAGTGGCGCTGAGGGTTGAGGCGCTGGGCGCCACACCTTGTACCATGCCAGTGACCCGGGTTCGGGAGCAATCTTGGGTCGTCGGGGGTTGGCAGGGGATGGAGAGGATTGAGCATCCAGTGGACAGCTCTCCTTTCCTGGGGAGGATGGGTGGGTGGATGATTCCCCGTCGCGAGTGGCTCCCAGCAGAGGCAGGGAGCGCCGCAGTCTGAGGCTCATGCTAGGTGCAGGGCTGGAGCCTTGGCAGTCGTCCCATAGCTGGGTGCGGAGCACTCGCAGCACTGGATGGCATTGCACATCCAGGCTCCTGGGGGCGCCAAGAACAAGTTGGAAACACCCACCGACGGGGTAGATGTCGCCCCCACCTCCACTGTCGGATCCTGCCCACTGTGTCCTGGGCCTGACATTGCCTCCACCTATGGAGTGCCAGATGATTAGCTGTGGGCAGAAAGTACGGCCCACCCGGTACATTCTGGGATAGCTTCGTGGTTGTGTTGTGGTCATATCAGGGCATCCAGGTACAAATGGAAGGACCTCAGGCTGGAGAGGATAAGGTGAGCTGACCGAAGGGGCCCCAGTTGGTGGTGACCGGAGGGAAAGAAAGTCAGGAAAAAAAAAGTTCCTGAAAGGAATGAACATGGTAAACTTTGACAAATTATTTGGCATACGTAGTGGATCAAGAACATATGGGCATGAGTGGAAACTGATGAAGGGGGAGATTCAAGAGGGAAGAGAGAGTTTTATTTTACGGAAGGGGTGGTGCAGTCATGGAACAATCTGCCAGCTGATGTGATGGGCACCGAAACTGTCAGTGACATCCGACATGGCTGGGACAGAGTGAGGGGCTTAGTGGTTGCTCAGGGTGACAGTGGTAGGGTGGCGAGTATGGGGGTAGACAGTGTGGGTGAGAACTCTGTATGGACAGTAGATCCCGGATTTGTTAGAGTTTATGGACAGACTAGATGAACCACTGGTCTTTTTCTACCATCATTGTCTATGTTTATAGGTTTCTATGTGGCTACTGCTCCTTGACCATACCTGTGGCTTCACACCTGCAGTAGCCAGGCCTAATCTTCTGAGGATCCAATGTGGGGGACGTGGCATCCATGGCTGGAATGGGCCATTGGGGCTTGAGGAACGCTTAGGCAGCATCTCTTTTGGGGGATATGGTCATCAAACCATGACTGAGGCAGTGTGGGTCTAGTGGTTACAGCATTGACTTATGAACCAAGTGAGCACCGGATCAAACCCCACTGGATCCAGATACTATGCGGGTGATGAGCAAGTGCTCTAATCCTTCCAGTGACGGGAAATGGGTAAAAGCAGTATCCCACTGGAATCGAGTTGTTGCATCTCATCATAGCTATCCTAAGTAAATAAATAAAAAATAAAAAAACACAGAAATTAACAAAAAGATGATCCGTGTTCTTTACAGTTCAGTTTGTCATGATTCTTTTTTAGCAGCCAAAGTCATAATCTTTTGCTTGTGGCATCACAGTCAGTTCCATGGCAGCAGTGTGTGATGTGAAAAACAGATGGTTATGACCTCAGCTGCTGAATAGCATCAGGACAACCTGAACAGTAATTATACAATGGCATGGAAGAATCCTGGACTCCGATTGGTCTCTGTGGGACTGGACCTATGATGTTGTCCCAGTACAACATCACGGGTCTACTCCCAGCACACACAAGACTGCAGCAGCTGTTCAGAGAATCACCACACCCAGCTCACTTCACTGCCCGCTTGGCAGTCTGCTTCACTAATCCCACTCGGCAGCTGCCTTCAGTGACCCAGAGTCCCTTGCCGTCACTTGCCGCCAGCACACACAACCACACATACAAGCAACAACTTCCACTCCCCACACAGTATGCCACCAAACAGAAAATGTTAAAAAAAAAAGTAAAAGACGGCTTTTCCATTTCCCTTGGCTGTAGCGAAAAGCTTCCAACAGCAACACTGCTGTTCGCCAGTCAGACTGCTCACTATTGTTACATCTTTCAGCCCCCCCCAAAAAAGTCAGACTCATTTTATTGGTCCCAGGGTAGGCAGCGCTGGAGCGGACCAGTCCGGGGCAATCGGCATCTTTCTGTTTTATACCGATCGTGATTAGTATAATCCAAAGTGCACCACCGTTACACTCACCCAGTACTCAAGCACGTTTTTGCTGCTCCTGGTCTCCGTCAAAATGGCCAGCTATGAAAGTTGTCTGAAAACGTCAGTCACAGACTACCACACCATCTCTGACAAATAGAAAAAAAGAAGTGTATGTATCAAATGTGTGTTTTGGGGGGGTCAGGGTGGCAGCTGTTTGCGGAGGGTGGCTCATTCATTTACCAGCTGCACTACCTACTGGCCAAAATGGAACCATTTTTTTTTTATATACCTCCACATTCATAAATGAACTAAACATGTCTTTAAAAAATGCTTTAAAAAATTTTTTTTTTTTTTTTTTTAAATTATAAATGAGCCATTGTAATAGTAATAGTGCACTCCAGGGTGTGTGTCATGCTGGAGTAATATCACTTCTGGGGCATTGGGCACACTCAGTCTGTGGCCTTGTGCCCAACCACCCCAGGCGTGACCTTATCCCAGCACGACACACACCTTGTCATGCATTATTGTTTAAATGATTAATGTTATAGTTTCATGGTTTTGCAGGGCTCATGGTAGTTAAGTAGTTACACAGAATTTGTCCGCAGATAAAGACCCAGTGGTCTATCCAGTCTGTCCATTGCCTGCCTGACCCTGTGTCTGATCGAATGCCAGACTGGATTTTCTGAGCCAATTGTCCTAATGGCATCTTGGTATTCTACTCCCCATGCTGTCTGAACTCCCTCTTCCCATAGACCCTCACTGTCCCCTTGTGTGTCTGTCCCATCAATGCTTGAACCCCAACAGTGACATGGTTTCAACCACCTGCTTGTGTAAACTATTCCATTCATCCAGCGCTCGCTTTGTGAAAAATAACTTTTTTGCATCCTTTTTGAATCCCCCCATCCTCCATCCATGCCCCATGGGGATGGTACATCTTGTGCCTTGTGACTAGATCTTTACAGCCTTCCCTGTCTATTCCTGTCAAGAACTTGCAAGTCTTTGCCATGTTCCCCATCTTTCGTCTCCTGGTCTCAAGAGAATTCATGTCGAGACACTTTGTACTTCCTTGAACATCTTCCCTCTGTGTCCCTGAATCATTTTGGAACCTGCCTATGGACCCTCTTCATGTGCTTCCTGTCTTTCCTTAAGTGGGGACTCTAGAACTGCACACAGTAGTACAGGTGTGGCTTCTCCAGGGACCGGTACAGGGACAGTATTAACTCTTTTCTTCTGCTAGTGAACACACTACCTGTACACCCTGGCATCCTAGAGGATTTAGGAGGAGTTATGCTGTGTCCTGCTACACCATAGGTGAGTATCAGGCTGCAGCCTGTGCATCTCCAGAAGCTGGTAGTGCATCCCGCAGACTCGCCACATTGATGGATGTGAATCCTGCGTCGTATCATCAAGAACATAGGCCCCCACCGAGAGCCCTGTTTCAGATTTTCCACATATCCTTTGTAATAAAGATAACATTAGCTTGAGAATGTCAGGTAATTGTGGTCTGCTGGTGCCTTGATTTTGTTATGGGTTACCAGAAGCCTGTTTAAAGGGGATAGGAAATGTTTTTTTATTGTCAGCTGTTTTTATCTTTCCTGTTTTCAGAAATTATGATCATACTTCCAAATTACCCATATTTAACTGTACCTGAATAGAATTATGTAAAGAAACTCTGTATTTATGTTGCCTCAAACAGAACTGTATAGAATATTGTTCAATAAAACGAAAACAATAAACACAGTTTTTCACATCAATGTTTATTCAGGTACATGTAAATGTTTACTATTTGGCAGTATGAATTTAATTTCTACAAACAGCATTATACACAGTAAAAATTAACCCCAGTTTTCTGTCCCTTTTAAGTTGTAGAACAACACAGTTTTATGAATTGGCATAAACTTGTGTGTAGATCTTCACAAATCTATTTACTCTAGGACTGGCAAGTCACACCAAGAGGCTGCCCGCCCAAGGGTCTAAAGCAATTTAAAAATTATTTTTCTTACAATATTTGTGAAGATTTCTGCCTTTCTGTGTTTCACAGCCCTACACTGCTCTAGAGTATCAAGCTTTAGCTCCATTCCCAAAGCAGCATTCTGATGATTCCTTTTAAACTAGGAGAGGGCAGTCCTAGCATACGAGGACACATGTATGTGCTTATAGACACTACGAGCCTAACTGGCTCTCCCCCACTGTATGTAGGCTAGGGGAAGGAACTGATTATAGGCATGGCAAAAACTGGAGAACTAAGGAATCTTTGCTCATCAAAACGTTTGGGGGGGGACAAATGGAAGGTTTTGTACATAAGTGCAAGGAGTTTGTAACAAAATGCAAGCAGAGCCACTAAAAACAGGATATAGTGACAGTAGAGAAACATGGGCAAATCAGAACAATCGCTTGGCTCTAACAGCCCCAGGTTATGTCCTGCTTAGGAAGGACAGACAAAATGCAAGGGGTGGGAAGGGGGGAGTGTATTTCTGTGATTTCATAAGGGTAATGCATGATAGGGACATTCCAGAATGGAAAGAAATGGAGTCAGTATAGTATCAAGTGATAGGGGAAGAGAGTAACATTCTTAGAATAGTAGAGGTTTACAGACTGCTGTATCGGGTGGCAGAGATGGATTGGGTGTAGGAAAGGGAAGTCTGGAAGGCAGCGAGTCGGTTAAGCTTGTATTAAAAGTGGATTTTTATCTACCAGACCTAGACTGGGATATACCGGAGGCCAAGAGTAAAAGGAGTCATTTGGATCTCAATATATCCAATTAGGACACTATCAATGATGTGAAGGAAGAGGATCCTATAGGTTCAAGTGATCAGCACTGTGAAGCTTAACATGTACTGGAAGCCCCTAACCTAGGCTAAACTCCAGTACCTTGGTCCCTAACTTAAAACAAGCATTGGTCAATGTCAACCATGTTCGCTTCTTGGTATTCGCTGTGTAGTTGTTGGGCATATATAAAGTGCCTTCAGAAAGTATTCACCCCCCCTTGGATTTTGCCACATTTTGTGATGTTGCAAACTCAAATTAAAATACATTTATATGGGATTTTTTGTCACGTATCTACACAAATTACTCTATAATGTCAAAGTGGAATGAAACTTCTGGAATTTTTTGTACATGTAATTTAAAATAAAAACCTGAAATGTCTTGATTTGATAAGTATTCACCCCCTTTGCTATGACACTCCAAATTGAGCTCTGGTGCATCCAGTTTCCTTTTGAGGTCACTCTAAAACTTGAATGGAGTCCACCTGTGGTCAGTTCAAATGGTTGACATGATTTCAGAGGAAATACACCTGTCTATATAAGGTCCCACTGTTGACAGTGCATGTCAGAGCAGAAACTCTACCATGAAGACCAAGGAGCTATCCGTAGAACTCTGTGATAGAATTGTGAGGAGGCATTGATCTGGGGAGGGGTATAAAACATTTCTGGGGTGTTGAAAGTTCCCAAGAGCACAGTCAAGTCCTTCATTAGGAAATGGAAAGATTACGGAACCACCCAGACTCTTTCTAGAGCAGGCCGTCCTCCCAAACTGAGCAACCGGGCAAGAAGGACCTTGATCAGGGAAGTGACCAAGAACCCAGTGATCACCCTGACAGAACTACAGAGTTCCATGGCTGAGATGGGAGAACCTGTCCAGAGGACAACAATCTCTGCAGCACTTCACAGATGTAGCCTCTATGGGAGAGTGGCTAGACGGAAGCCACTCCTGAGAAAAAGGCTATAATAGCATGCCTGGAGTTTGCAAGAAGGCATGTGGCAGACTCTGAGACCATGTGGCAAAAGATGCTCTGGTCTGATGAAACAAAATTGAACTCTTGGCCTGAATGCAAAGCGCTATGCCTGGCGAACCGAACACAGCTCATCACCTGTGTAACACCATCCCTACCATGAAGCATGGTGGTGGCAGCATCATGTTATGGGATGCTTTTCAGTGGCAGGGACTGGGGCACTTGTCAGGATAGAGGGAACAATGAATGGGAGCCAAATACAGGCACATCCTTGAGGAGAACCCACGCCAGTCTGCAGCAGACCTTGGACTGGGGCGAAGATTTACGTTCCAACAGGACAACGACCCCAAGCATACAGCCAAAGCAACACTGGAGTGGCTTCAGAACAAGAAGGTGAATGTCCTTGAGTAGCCCAGCCAAAGCCCAGACTTGAATCCCATTGAGAATCTGTGGAAAGACTTAAAGATTGTGGTTCACCGACGCCCCCATCCAACTTGACAGAGCTTGAGCAAACTGCAAGGAAGAATGGGCCAAAATCCCAATCCAGATGTGCAAAGCTGTTACAGACATACCCCAAGAAGACTCAAAGCTGTAATTGCTGCCAAAGGCGCTTCTACAAAGTATTGACTCGTGGGGGATACTTAAGTAAACAACATATTTTAAGTTTTTAATGTTCCATAAATTTTGTTACACAATACAAATATTTTTGCCCCTTTAAATTGATGAGTATGCTGTGTGAATCAAGGGGGGGGGATCATTTCAATGCATTCAAAATTCTGGTAGTAACACAACAAAATGTGACAAGATCCAAGGGGGGTGAATACTTCCTGAAGGCACTGTAGTGCAGCAGTGATGAATGTATTCTAAATGTATGCTGTGATGACAGTGGGACTTTGTGCATACTGAGGCACTGTCCGCTTTTTACTGAGTTTTATATCCCCTTTTCAAAAAAGTGGCTGCAGCCCTCTGTACCTCTGTATGCCCAGTCAAGGGATATATGCTGACAGAATGCCATAGTATGCCATACAGTAACCAATTGTAATAGGTTTTAGTTATAATAAGTTTTTCTTCTGATCTGCCCTTATCTCTGGACATCCGATGGTGCCGGGCGTTCACATGTCAACAAGACGCTGAAGTGCCAGTAAGCTCGTCCATAGACGAGTTTAGCAGAGGTTCCAACATGTGACATAAATAGATTCTCTGAAGCCGTACAGAGAGCTGCACTTAGCAAGCTAACTTGCTTGCAGAAATGATTGTTGTATTTCAGTGAAAGCTGGCTTTCAGAAGTCAAGCCATGGCACTGGGCATGCCACATGCCCCGAGGGGTAACTGGGCATGACCTCTGAGGAAAGAGGGCTAGGGGTCATCACCAATGACTCTCTAAAACAATCGAGCCAGTGTAACAAGGCCTACAGTAGGTAGGTAAAAATTTTATTTCGTCGATCTAAGTCATTACAAAATTAACATGCATACAATTTCATAAAAAGATTTACAGACATTTAATAAGTTACATATAAAACTCCACATTATTGCACATGCCTTATAAATACATTACAGCGTGACTCATATATTTCAAATCGAATTAAGTCAATTTCCCAGCAGACTTACTTAGAGATTTAGTGACTTCAAAAATCTATGTAATCTGTCAAGTATATTCAGGTCATTATTGTTAAAGAGATACATTACAAGTTGACCAGAGGGGAGACCAAGGGTAGCTAATATCGGGGCCAGCAATTTCCTCCTTTTTATTTCAAACGGTGGGGAGTGTAGTTCTACATGTTTGAGGTCGTTCACTACTTCCATTTGACAGATGTAATTTGGGACACTTATGTCAGATCCTCTTTGATCATGGAAAATGTATCTTGCTTTATAAAGCTCAAATCTGTACCTAGTTATCACTCTTTGTTCAGGATTTCTGAGGATGGTTAAGTACAGCTCTAATTTGAACTTTTTTGATTTTTTTGTATAATTTAAAATGACATAAATCAGTAATTCTTGCTTGATTTTGTTGAACAGTAGCATCTCTTAATCTATTCTTTACCATTGGTTTAATTTCGAGAAAAGGGAGTTTATATATTTCGAACATAGTATTTCTCAGATCCAAGGGAAGAATATAATCATGTATGGTTTTTATTATGTTTAGTATAAAACCCATACCGTGATATTTTATTTTTTCTTCAAGGCACATCCTAGGGATTTGATTATCTTGAAGAAGAAATGGCCGTAATGTAAATATGATTCTTCTTTCTGTAGCCAAAGTACTTAAGGGAAGCTGACCAAGCTCTTTTAAGATTTCAGGGGGAGCTGACTGCTGGACTTTCAGAAGATACCTATAGATTTTTTTATTTTTACTTATAAAGGTTTTATATTAGATGGGGTCCAGATTTCAGTAGCATATAAAATCCCAGCCTTTATATTTGTGTTAATTACCGTAATTAATCCTTGTATGGAGGATTGTCCCAATCCCCTATGGAATTTTTTAAATGTCTTAAAAGATGTTTTTAATTTTTGTAACAATTTTTTTTCTCCAATTGTTTAACTAGGAGAGACACACTAAGCTGAAAGCTTGTTTACAAGTGCGATCTGGGAGCACAGGGAAGTTACGTGACTTGCTCAGGGTCACAAAGCATGCAAGTGGGGGCCATGAGATTCAAACCCAGGTCTCCAGATTTGCAGCTCAGAGTCTTAAACCACTGCACTATACTGCCTCCCAACATGGTAACATGGTTTTAACATGTAAAGACCACAACAAATTATTAGCAAATTGTAACCCTAGATAGTTGTAATATGCTGTTGTGATGACTTTGTTTCTATCGCTATACAAGGTATATTGTTTTCTAGATCTATTTCCAAACAACTATATTTATTTTTCTCATATTTATTACCAGTTTATTTTTTTTTACATAAATCTGAGAAGTGAGGTACCATTCTTTGAAGATCCAGCAAAGAAGTCGAAATCAATACCACGTCATCTGCATATGCTAACGAGGTGACTGCATAACTACCTATTTTTGGTGAATGAAAATCAGGATTATCCAAGGACTCAAGAATTGTATTTATATAAATGTTGAATAAAAATGGAGCTATCAAGCAGCACTGTTGTACTCCAAGATTTGTATCAGTATTGGATGTTAAATTCCCATCTTGATCATATTTAACCCTTAACCATGTGCTGTCATGAAGTCTTATTAATATATCTAATAAAGCTCGAGCAATGTCATAATTTTCTAATTTTCCCCATAATATCTTTCTGCTTATAGAATCGAAAGCAGTTCTTAGATCTGTAAAACAGCAAAAGAATTGAGATTTTTAAACGTAACATACTTCCACGTACGAGGGTTTAAAACTACCCTTCCATGAATTGGGGAAATGTCCTTCCTGTATGCAATGATTATAAAATGTATGCAAAACGGGGATCCACCAGTAGTTAAGTGTTCTATATATGCCAGAATGCCATCAAGACCTGGAGCTTTGTTATTGTATACTTTATCAAGGGCATTACTTATTTCCATCTCATTTATATAGAGAGCTTTAGGGCAGAATCTCACGCTGTAATTTTTATTGATAAACCACCTATCTTCTTCTTGTGAGAAGTATAGATTTCTAAAATGAGCTTCCCAGTTTAACAGTGTAATTGCTGCTTCAATCGTATTTGCATATTTATCGTAACCTTTGCTTACCAAAGTCCAAAACTGTTTTATATTGTTCTTTGAGATTGCTTTCCTTAATTTTTCCCACATATCAGCATGGTATTTCAATCTTTCCTTTTCCTGTACTTTTTTATTTCTTTCCTTGCATTCTTTAATATTTTATTGGCATCTTTTGATCCAATTATTTTTCTGTTGAATTAAATATAATTTCCTCATCACATTAATACAGATGTAATGAAACCAAGTGTTATTCCTTCTTTTGTGTAATGCTGTAGAGTAAAAAGGGTTTTATGTAAAAACGTATGTCTTTCTAAAGTCTGATCTTTCTATGGTCCGTCTCTAATAATTTATTTTTAAGATTGAGTAAATATTCTGTGTTTGATGTCTCGTCAAACTTCGTAATTTCAGTTGTTTGCCAACGTATTCTTTTAATATTTATTGTCTTCATTCCTTGTGTTACTGTGTGAATGTTTTGATTTTCTGTTAGATATCCCCAATTCCATGTAGTCATTACTGGTAAATGGGCCAATTCTGTTCTTATTTTAATTTCCAAATTTTATATGGCGGCTGTAGCATCCAGATTTCGCCGTACCAAGTCTAGACAAGAGGAACCTAGTGGACCTATATAGGTATAATCACCCTCTATGTGCCCGTTTGTTCTACCATTATAAACCCAAAAATTTTGATCTTTCATGATTTCTGACAATAATTTTCCATTCTGGTTAGTTGTACTATCACGTGATTTCCGTATAGAAGAAATATTTTTATTTATAACATTAATTCCCCGTAAGCATTCACTGTCGGTGTATATCTTTGAATTATTTTGAGAACCTCTAGCATTAAAGTACCCTTGTATTACTACTGGAAATTGTTCATATGTATCTGTCATTTCCTCTAACATCAGTTTAAACTGTTTCCAGTAATCTTCTCTATTAATTTTCATTTTAGGGGAGACATAAATGTTAACTAGAATCAGCTTTAACTTGTCATTTATGATTTTAAGTGCCTGGCAATTCTCTAATTGAACCTTTGTAACTGTGAGCACACAGTTAAGAGCAGTTTCTGTTTTTGTTAGTTTTTACTGCGGGGATGGCAAAGGTAGAAAAACCTGGTAATAATGGTGGATTATCCGCCATCATCCAAGTCTCTTGTAGACATATTATGTCTGTTTTTGTAAGGAAATGGTTGAGTTCCTGGTCTGCTAACTTTGAGATCCGGCCCTCAACATTCCATGTTAATATTGTGAGTTTTGACTCTGATGCACAATCTGTTCTAGGATGCTCCAGTGTGGAAAATTTGTTATTGTTTTTTTGGGGGCAAATTCCAAAAAAAATAACTGTTCTTTCACTTTGGATTTATTCTCCAGAAACTGACTCGATATTAGTTAAGTAAACTGCATACTCATCCAAGGCGTATGAGGCCTGTAATACTAGGACTGTCATTTGGCTTGAGTAGAAAGTGATGTCTGTTTGTGGGTAGTTTAGATTAGTTGGATGCACATGAATATATTTTATAGACCTTCTGTTAATATTTACTCCCAGGGCACATGAGAGAAATACACCTATGTCTCTTTTAATACAACCTATAGATTGACTCTTTTTGATCTCCCACCCAAAAAGGGTCAGCATTTTAGTTTCCCATTCTTTTGCCCTTTATTATTTTGGTCATCAGTTACTTTAGTGAGTTTCTGTAACCATTCCTTATCCTTCTTTTCCTTTACTAGTTTCTCCTTTAGTAAATCAGAGTCAGAATTATCCTTTGAAACAAAAGTTGGAACCAAATGCCGGGGGGTGGGGGTGGGGCATTATTTTTTTTCTTTCTCTTGAAATACACGACCGTCGCTATTTGCAACAGTCGGTGTTGTGCAGTTTGCCCCTTTGATGCCGGGCAGTTCTTTTCTTGCTTTATGGGGGGACATGATTGACATTTTCAAGTACCTCAAAGGCATAAACAAGGTGCAGGTGGGGGACCTTTTCCAATGTAGGAAAAGTACTAAAACAAGCGGGCACAATATGAAGTTGGAAGGGGGTAGATTAAGAGGTAATATGAGGATGTTTTTCTACACAGAAAGGGAAGTCGACACTTGGAATAGTCTGCCACAGGAGGTAGTGGGGGTAAGCTAACATACTAATATACTAAAAAGCCAGCAGAATAGGCCTAATGGTCTCTTGTGTCTGCTCTGTAGCCAGCCACCTGTGGGTGCTCGCTTTCCTGCTCCCCCAGCCCCCAAGAGGGTCTCCTTTGGCTTTAGTTTCCCTTTGTACCTGTCCCACCCCTTCTTGAAGCCCTCCACTGTGCCCTCCTCCACCAGCCTCCCAGTTAGCGCATTCCATAAATGGGCATAAATGCCCTTACCATACAGTATTCTTTCTTGGATTTTATGTGATAACAGTGAGTCCATAAGATTGCTGATAACTTAGAAATTGTCAGCAGATAAGGACCGCTAGGCCCATCCAGTCTGCCCATAGGCCCAATACATTTTATGTGGCCACTGACCTTATGTGATCAATGGCTTTTCATCACTCCCTCCCTCCCTCCCTTTCAAGCCTCCCTTGTGCCTGTCCCAGGCATGCTTAAACTCCTGCACTGAGCTTCCTGCACGGACTTCCCGGTGGCTGCAGTCGGCAGCGGGCCAGGGCTGAGGAGCTGAGTGGAGTGGAGAGTGCACTGGAGAAGACTTTCTGGAGGCTGCAGTCGGCAGGGGCCAGGGTTTTGAGGGAGAACAGCTGAGCTTCTGGAGTCCAATCAGGAGTGAGGGCGCCAACTTCAAATTGTGGCTGGGCTATATAAGGCTGGCCCAGCCACCTCACTATCAGACAAGGAGCTGTAGTTGTGTCCCACATCACTCACCCCGGCCCCAACTGCTATTAAATGGTCTGAGGGGGCGGATCCTTGGGGGAGGGCATGGGGAAACTGGCTGAGACTGAGCAATTACGAAGCTTGGATTTGCTGCAGATTATAGAGGGCGGGCATAAGATTCACATACTCTGCTGGCTTGGGCATGGTGGTAACTACTAGAGGTTGCAAATAAATCTTGGGGTCATTGGGATTACTAGTTAGGGAATTGCTGAGGCTTGATAGTTGGTTACTGAGGGGAACAAGGGCAAATTGCTATGGCCTGACTACTGTTGGGCTTCGCTGGGTAATGAGAGGGCACATTGAGTGTGATCATACTAACATACTATTTGCCAGCAGATTAGGTCTTATGGTCTATCGAGTCTGCTCGAACCTCAGATCCCTAGTTGGGTGCCGAGGCCTTCCCCTCCCTTGTGTTCCAGAAACCCCTATCATCCATCCCCACCCCCTTGGGATAGGCCATCATCTGATACATCCACTTTTTGTGTCTGTCCCACCCTGTCTTGAAGTCCTCCACTGTGGATCTCTGAACCAGCTCACCAGGCAGTGCATTCCAAGGGTCCACCACCCTCTCCGTGAAAAACATCCTCCTCTTCCCCCCTCACCCTTCCACCTTCAAATCATGCCCTCTGGTGATACCTCCCTGCTTTAGTCTAAAGATCCCCACCATGTTTACCCTATTTATTCCCTTGAGGTACTTGAAGACCTCAATCATGTCTCCTCTCCTCCAGTGAAAACAGGCAGAGCTCCTCAAGTCTGTCCTCATACGTCAAATCCCCTAGCCCTCGTATCATGTTAGTTGCCCTCCTCTGTACCCTCTCCAGGAGCTGTATGTCCCTCTTCAAGTGTGGTCTCCAGTATTGTACACAGTACTCAAGGTGTGGTCTAACCAGTCCATTGTACAGCGGCAGAATCACTTCCTTGCTCCTAGAGGTGATCCCCTCTACGATGCATCCCAACATCCTATTTGCCTTGCTAGCCTCCTGCACTGCTCAGAGTTATTCATACATGCATCCACCATGACTCCTACGTCTTTTTCCCCTATTGAGGCCTCCAGCGCCTCCCCTCCCAGGGTGTACCTGTGTTTAGGGTTTCCACGCCCAAGATGCAACACCTTGCACTTGGTGGTATTGAAATTTAATTTCCATGTGTGAGCCCAGCTTTCCAGGGTGTCCAGGTCCCCTTGCAGGGCCAACCTCCCCTCTTCTCCCTCAACTACTGCTCCCATCTTGGAGTCATCAGCGAAGAGACTCATTTCACACCCTATACCTTCCCTGATGTCCGATATGTATGCATTAAACAGGATCAGACCCAGGACCGAGCCCTGCAGTACCCCACTACCAACCTCTCTAGGGTTCGAGAGCTCCCCATAGACCACTACTCTCTGGGTGCGTCCAGCTAGCCAGTTTTAAATTCATCTGACCATCAAAGGGCCTACTCCTAACCCCATCAGTTTCTCCACCAGACCATTGTGGTGTGATCTGATTATTGCTGGGTATTGTGAGTGTGTAATAATTTGCTGGTGGATATTGCTGGGTTTTGTGCTGGGCTTTGCTGGTGTAAAAAGGGGGCACACTGATGAAATTTGTCTATTACTGAGTACTGTGTGTGTGTGTGTGTGTGTGTGTGTGTAAAAATTGCTGGTGGGGGCCTGTGTATGACTGACAGTGTAGTATTGCTGGTAGGGGGCCATATTGCTCACACCAAAATGATGGTGGGCTTGGGGGCAGCCAGATCGGGTGTCTTCGGTAGGGTGATTGGGTGTACGGGGTGCGGGGCGGCTATAATATTAAACTGGGCATGGAGGTTCGTAGGGTGCCCAGTGTGTTTTCAACTGGACGGTCTTAGGGAGGAGTTCAGGGGGATCAGAAGGCAGCTGGAAGGGGGAGGGATGGAGAGGTAAGGTGTGGTATGGACCATGTGTGATTTAGATGTGGACAAAATGGCATATCCCAGGGGAAAAGTGGACAAGGCCAAAAGGGCATTTCCCAAAGGATAGCTGGATCATATGGTCACTCGGGAGGTGTGGGGGGTCGGAATAAGCAACATACGGGAAGCACTTCATAGGGAGGGGGCTGCTCAGAGGGAGCAGAAGAGGGAGGAGGCTGCTCAGAGGGAGCAGAAGAGGGAGAGGGGTAGGACAGAGCAAAAAGGGGGCGGGCATCACACTTACAAACCGATTCACCTTACTATATTCGGGAGATGAAGTGGAGGAGGATGGTGGGAGGGGGGAGCAAGTGTACAGAGAGGGTTTGGTCAGTAAGCTGATGGGGGTGGGAGACAGAGGAGGGAACCAGAACCAAAGGAAAGGACGGAGGAGGGAGGGAAGGACATGAGCCTAGGTTGGAGGGATATATGGTAGATGGGGGGCACTGAGAGAGTACAGGGTGGAAGGAAGAAGGATTGGGGACAGGCCAGTGTCCAGACTGGGGAGGTCAGTCAAGGAGGGGGGGTGGTAGAGAGTCTCTAAACAGGTCAGGTTCGAGACAGGAATCACTGGAAGAGGTGGAGAGTTGGGTAGGGAGAAATACAGCAAATGGGTGGGAGGTGCAGGTCCAAGGGGGGATGCAGGGAGGTTGCTTGGGTGTGGGATCGGAGGATTGTAGCTCAAGAAGGGAGACAGGGGTGGAACTGGGGGGGCAAACTTTGGCCACCCGGGAGATTGGGGGGGGAGGGCGAGGAGCAAATTGGCAGTTGCAGGTAGAAGAAGTATGGTAGGGATTGCACATGAGGGTGGCCCCCAGGATGATGGGGGTGGGAGGAGCAAGCAGGGGATCGTTGACAGAAGAAGGAGCCAGGAAGGAACATAACGGGCTAACAAAGATCCCAAGGTTGACGGGAGCAGCAGGAGCAAACGGGTTCGTTGACAGAAGGAGGAGTCTGGAAGGAACAAAACGAGCTAACAAAGTGGGGTGTGGGGTGAAGGTGATACTGCTGGGGGACTCCATAGCCAGGGGTATTTATTGGGAGAGAATAGTAACAGCCCTGTCAAAGCTAAATGTATACCAGGACTGTCCGTACACAAGGCCAAATTCCACCCATACTTGACAGCACTGGAATGTGGGGGATCCCCAGACTTCCTAGTACATTTGGGGACAAATGACTTGGAAGGGAACAGTAAGCTAGAAATACAGGCTAGATTCTGGGAATTGGCAAGTGTTTGTCACTCTATAGGAAGCAAAATTTCCTTCTCTGAGATTCTGCTGGTACCAAGGGCAACCAGGGAGAGCAAGCTAAAACTTAGAGGGTGAACCAGTGGCTCAGGGATTGGTGCAAGGCAGAGGGGTATGGACTGGTGGGTGATTTGGGGGGATACTTGGGAGGATAAGGGGCTGTATGCCAGGGATAGTTTACATCTCAGTCTGGAGGGGAGGGAGATCTTGTAACTAAAACTTGCTGGATTTTTAGATGAGAGGTGGGGTTTAAACTTGTAACGGAGGGAGGGTCTATTAGAAGAAAGGTCCAAGGGGGGCTGTTAGAGGGTTCAGGTCTAGGGCATGGGAAGAGTGCAGGGGACTGTGTTGAAAGTCCAAGGAAAATTGGGCAGAAAAGGGAGTGCGTAGGGCTGGGGGGACTAGAGGTGGGGGGGAGAGGTTGGGGTGGAGGACAGTCCTGATCAATGCCAGAAGCATGAGCAATAAAATGCCTGAGCTCCAGGCTGTGTTGGCTGAGGGATCAGCGGATGTGGCAGCAATTACAGAGACATGGGCCACCCAGAGAAATGATTGGGATCTAAATTTGGAGGATTACGGGAGTCACGTGATGCAGAGCACGGGCTAGCTGCTTTCTCCAGACGCTCCGACCTCCCCTCGTTTGAAACATCGTCTACTTTTACAATAACTCACCTTTCTGGTATCAATAACCCTATCCCTAGTCGGTTAGATAAGAGGAATACTCTGATCGGTTACTCGATGGATGCGGAGATGCGTAAAGCAGCCCCTATACACACCCCACCTGCTACGCCAGAGAAGGCCGCAAAAAAATCCAGGGCCTCGATTTCCTCCCAAACTTCTACCGCTACAACCTGTCCTAAAGAGGAAGAGCCGCTTACTTTAGCCCAATTTTTGGAGGAGTTTCGTCTGTTTAAATTACAGATTTCTGGTGAAATTAAAGCTATCTCTTGTGCACTAGAAGATCTCACACGGCGGACCTCTGACAATGAGGCGAGGATTCGATCGTTAGAGGGGAGCAGTGCAAAACTTGATCCGGTCCTATCTCAAATGAAACAACGTATGGCTAAACTTGAATCTAAAGTCGAGGATTTAGAAGGAAGGAGCCGTCGAAATAATGCTGTTATCATCGGTTTGCCGGAAGGGGAGGAAGGTCCTGATCCCATTAAATTCCTACAAAGGATGGTAGAAAAAATTGCAGGCCCCTCTCCTTTCGGCTCTACCTATATGATTGAGAGAGCTCATCGAGCTCTACGTCCATCTCCGCCAGCTTCTGCCCCGCCACGCTCCTTTATATTTCGTTTTTTAAACTACCAGGAATGGCAGTTATTTGTTTCTAAAGCCAAAGAAATTAAAGAATTGCAATGGGCTGGAGTCAAGATCAGGGTAGCTCAAGATCTGCCTCTGTCGGTTCGCCAGAAGAGAACGGCTTTTCACCCCCTGGTCAACAAACTTGTGGCTGCAGGAATTCAATTTAAAATGGGTTACCCTGCCAGGTTGCAAGTCCGAATTTCGGAAGGATGGAGCTCGTATGACAACGTGGAAGCGGCGACTGTTTCCTTACAAGCGGCCTTCCCTAACCTGTTTAAAAATTCCTGAATCTGCAGAAGCTTTGTCGTGGGCCTAGCTTGTGTCTGTGTTTACCTGTGTATCAAAACAGGGTCACTGCTGGAACACTTACCAGAAGAAGGAAACTGCTACATTTAACAGGATAACACCAGGACACTGTGCAGGGATGGCATCTGGTTTTATTTTTGTTTGGCATCCTGTATCAACCTTCATGTCACCGTAGTACCTCTTCCTCACATTAAACCTCCTTTTTTTTTTTTTTTTTTTTTCTTAGCGTGGGACGAGCCTTGGAGGACACGGTTCTAATGACTTATCTCGTCGACGACTCTCCTAAATTAATTGTGCTGATATACCCTTTTGCCATATCAGTTTGGGATTTATTGCCCTCCATCTCAACATTTGATATTCGGGAACCTCACAGTGGTTCAAACTAAAGGAGGGTTTTCCCCTTTTTTTTTTTTTTAGGCTTTAATGCCTTTCTTATGCCGGGAGAAACCTGTGGTAGTTGACAGGAAAATTTTAATTTCTTCGATAGGCTAGATATCGAGATTGGTAAAAGTTCAATCAGACTTTAACACTAGTTATATATTCAGTGTCATTTGGACTGGTGTGGTTCACAAGGGAACGAAGAAATACTGTCCTAAAATACTAATAGTGACCACGCCTGTACTTATAACTACCTATGTTTTATTACTACAACTTTGCTTTAAGAACTTGCTTTATTAGTCAGTGTGCAACGGGTTTCTTGCTGTTGTAATTGTTACACTGTTCACTTTGCTAGTAGTGTTATTTGAAATACTCTGCAGGGGGGGAGGAGGGAGTGGAGGAGACGGGGCTGTGTGTACTGTAGTCATGGGCCACGATAGGGTGGGTAGGGAGGGTAGATTCGGGGGATTGTTGTTGGGGGAGAGCAGGGGGGAGGTGGAGGTGGTTATGGTTTTTTTGCGTTAGGGATATATTTGGAAAGGGGTGGTTGGGGAGGGTGCACAAGACCACTAATTTCTCAGAAGGCGACTCCGAAGGGGCTTGCCTGGCTTAGGTTACATATTTGGCAGACAGAACCATGGCACCAGATACGTCCATCAAATTCCTAAGTTGGAATGTCAAAGGGGCCCGACAGAAACTTAAACAGTACAAAATTTTGAAGCACTTGGAGATTGTGAAAGCAAGTTTGGTGTTCTTGCAAGAAACACACCTGCTATGCAATGAGGAGAATGCTATGAGGCGGCTACAAATAGCTAGGGTCTTTTCTTCTCAAGGTACCACACAAAGTAGGGGGGTTATGATTTTAGTACGTAGATCGATTCCCTTTACCCCGTTGCAGGTCATCAAAGATACTGAGGGTAGATTTATCCTTGTTAAGGGGAAGTTATTTAATACAGAGATCTTAGTAGGATCCATCAATGGTCCCAATGCAGATACACAAGATTGTTCGGTTAAACTACTGAATGTACTCACACCTTTTAATCGTCTTCCCATGATTTTGGGGGGTGATTTCAACCTAGTTCTCGACCCGTTGGTGGACAGATCCAAACCTTCTCAGTTGGGACTGTCACCAGCGTCGTGGGCCTTATATGAGTTGACCGATTGTCTTGGCCTAGTTGACGTCTGGAGGGTGCTCCACCCTACATCTCGTGAATACACCTTTATCTCACCTGTACATGGAACTGCATCCCGTATAGACTACATCTTGCTTTCCCGTACCCTTCTATCTGGAGTATTGGAGTCGACAATTGTATCGGGACCCCTTTCAGATCATGATGCAGTGTCGACCTCAATCTCCTTTTCCTTTTTGCCAAAGAAGGGCAACAGGTGGAAAATCAATAATCAGATCCTGAGGTGCCCCAAGGTTGTAAATGACATTTCGACCCAAATAGACGAATTCATATCTAACAACCTAATGGACACGGTCCGCCCTGATATGTTCTGGGGGGCATTTAAGGCATTTACTAGGGGCATTTTAATTGGGATAACGGTTAAAAGGAAGAAAGAAAGGGAACACATTTTGTCAGACTTACTGACCCGGATAGGGGCAATGGAGGCTAATATGTCTTCTCAACCCCAGGAGCTGGATAAGATTGGTTTGGTTAAGCTCAGGGATACATATCTTAAACTTTTAGGAGAGCAAGCGGAATTGGCCTTGATTAAAACCAATGCTAACTATGTAGACCAAGGTGATAAGGCCGGGAAACTCCTGGCCCGACGAATTACACAATTAGAATTCTCCCGTATAATTCCTGGAATTCAATCCAAGACAGATGGAAATATTAAGACTTCCCCTGGGGAGATAGCTCAGGAATTCCGTGATTATTTTGAATCCCTTTACGGGGCTATGGAGTCCCCCCCAGTTAAGGAGGAGATCCTATCCTTTCTTGTTGACCTGCGGCTACCTTCGTTGTCTGACTCTGATAGGTCTTTACTGGAAGCCAGTATTACCCAGGAAGAGATTGAGCATACCATTCAGAGTCTTCCTCTCGATAAAACGCTGGGTCCGGATGGATTCTCCTCCAACTTCTACAAGAAGTTTTCTAAGCAGCTATCCCCTTTGCTACTCATGTTGTTTCAATATATTCTTAGTGGCAGCAAATTCGATCACGCTCTTTTTGAAGCACTTATTGTGCTTATCCCTAAACCAAATAAACCCCCTGAGCAACCCGCGAGTTATAGGCCCATTTCCTTGCTTAACTATGATATCAAAATTTTAGCGAAATTATTAGCACAACGAATAAATAAAGTCCTGTCCAAACTTATTGGCCCAGAACAAACTGGTTTTATGAAAGGACGTTGTGCAGCAGATCATGCAAGGACCCTGTCTCATGTCTTCTCGGTCGCAGAAAGGGTAGATGTTCCCTTGGCTCTTGTCTCCTTGGACGCCGAGAAGGCATTTGACAGGGTTCATTGGGACTTTCTGTTTACCGTGGATGGGGAAATTTGGTTTCCCAAAGGGTTTTGTTGATTGGATCACCTTTCTCTACTCAAACCCCTTGGCAAGGGTCTCGTGCAATGGGGTTCTCTCGGAACCCTTTGCCCTGCATGTGGGTACCAGACAGGGATGTCCGCTATCTCCCCTTCTTTTCAATCTGTACTTGGAGCCCCTTATTAAACATATAATACTCGATCATGATATCAGGGGGATTAAAATCTTGGATTATACCATCAAGGTAACAGCCTATGCAGATGACTTGCTGATTTATGTTTCTGAACCACGGGATTCTATTCCAGCTTTGCTGAAATCCATCCGGAGGTTTAGCCAGTTATCCAATTACAAACTTAATGTAGATAAATCAATAGTTTATCCCCTTACTGGAACCTTCCTCAGGCATGAGATTAGTGATTTAGGTCTTGGTTGGGAACCCGATTCCTTTAAATATTTGGGCTTTGTCTTGGCGAACACTACGACGCGGATACGCCAATTCAACTTTGACTCCCTGGTGCGCACTGTGGAGCTGGACCTTATAAGATGGGCACAACTGCCCCTCTCGCTCTGGGGCAGGATAAATTTAGTGAAAATGAACATATTTCCCCGTTTATTTTACCACTTAAGTGGGCTCAATATTTGGCTACCATTTTCTTGGTTTAAAAAGCTTCATGGGTTGTTAGCCGATTTTGTGTGGGGTTATAAAAGAGCCAGGATGGCCTATCATAAACTAGCTGTGCCCAAAGCATTAGGTGGGTTACGATTGCCGCATTTTGCCCTATATTTTTGGTCGGGCCATGTTAATAAATACTTGAGGTGGGCCCTTAGCAAAGAGATTACTACACAGCCATCTTATACTCCCTTGTGGCTACAGCTGGAGATTGCTCTCATTAAAAAATATGGTTTCTCCCCTGAAGCTTTACTTTATATCAAGCCCAATTTACTCCCCCTTCCTCTTAAAAATTCCCTGATTGGGACTTCCCTACAGATTCACATTCAACTTTGTAACTTTCTAAAATATGAGAATATCAGGGACTGGTCACAACCTATTTGGGGCAACCCGCGTTTTCTGTTAGGCCAGAAACCCATTAATCCCAGGTGGCTGTCCTTACCAGTCGATTCTCGTGTTAGGGATTTTCTAAATGAAGAGGGATGTGTTCACCCTTCAGGGGAGATTCTACACAAGTTTAACATTCCCATTAAAGACATTTTTAAAGTATATCAACTCCGTCATCTGTTGATTAAGGCGTTAGGCACACGGCCAAAACAGACTACAAAGTTCGATTTTCTGGGAGATTTGATTCCTCTAGTAGGTCATCCTCACGCAATCTCCAAGCTATATAATATTTTATTCAACTGGGCATACTCTTCCAATCCAATTCAAGGGCTTATTGGGCCACAGTATTCTCGAGAGACACCTTAGTTGACAGCCCTCTGGCAGAACTGTCATAAATTTATTATGCAGGATCAGTTGAGACTTATTCAGTTTAAATTTCTAATATATTATTACTCCCCATGCAAACTGATGAGTCTAAAACTGAGTTCAGACTCTAACTACATCAGGTGTCTTTCCGGAATTGGCGACTTGCTCCATATCTTCTGGGATTGCCTGAAAATAGTTCCGTTATGGTCCGAAATTAAAAATAAAGCTGATCCCCTTCTTGGTCTGGAGGATTTATTTATTCCGGAAATATGTCTGTTGGGAGATATGTCCAGTATTTCAGTTAAGAATAGGAAGTTTTACATAGCTTTGATCTCTATTACACTTAAAAAGGTGGTTCTTAGACACTGGAAAGACCAGGTAACGATCAGGTATTCTGAATGGCTCGAGGAGTTGCTCCATTGTTTGAGAACGGAAAGGATGATCGCCATACTCCATAATAAGCTCCCCAGGTTCGAGAAGATTTGGGCCCCTTTCTTTATTGCCTATACACTTTAAGTTATAAGGCTACCCCCTCGGGTATGAACAACCCTTTTTCCCTTTTTGGTCTTGTGCAGGGTGGGTGATGGAGGGTTGGGGTCTGGGTGGTAGGGTTCTGGGCGAACTGTTACAAAGAGCGTGTCCGTTCTTTTACTTGTTATATTTCAAGTTGTGCTCTTCTTGGCTACATTGTGTCTCTGGTCACGTTCTTTGTGAATAAATTTCTAATAAAGTGTTAATGGAAAAAAAAAATTTAAATTTGGAGGATTACAAGATATTCAGGAAAGATAGGGGAGTGGGAAGAGGGGAGAGGTTGTGCTGGTAGTCAGAAATGACATAGTGGTTAGTGGAGCGGAGGAGGCTGGAGGGGGTATGGAAGCGATTTGGGTAACCCTGTAAACTAGGGGAAGAAAACAATTGAAAATAGGGGTGGTATACAGGCCCCCCACAATAGTGGAGGCAGTGGAGGATAAACTGGTTGAGAGCATTAAGGGTCATTGTGACCTTGGTATGGGTAGGGTGGTGGTCACGGATGACCTTAATATGCCAGGGGCGGACTGGGACACCATGACATCCTCTGTAACCAGGGAACAACGACTGATGGACGTCTTTCAGGATGCCTTCCCGGTCCAATAGGTAGGGGAACCTACTAGAGAGGGGCGGATATTGTACATTGTCTTAGCGGACAGTGACCAGATAAGGGGACTGGAGGTGTGCAGTCCATTGGCGGGTGGTGACCATGCCACAGTCTGGTTTCTGCTGTATCTGGGGGAGGGGAGGAAAACTGCACTAATACAGTGGTGGTAGACTTCAGGGGAGTGGACTTCGTGAGTATGGGTAGGATCCTGCGGGAGAGGTTGGACAAGATTAGGCTGGATATGGATGCTGAAAGCTTGTCGGAGACCATTAAAAACAGGGTGCAAGAGGCTACTAGGTCCTGTACAAAATTAAGGCGAAAGCATGGTACAACTAGCAAGCCATGTTGGTGGACCAGGGAGGAGCAGGAGTCGGTAAGGGCTAAAAAGGCTGCCTGTGCACGTTTTAAACGCTCAAGGGGGGACAAGGAGCGAGGAGAGTATGAACTGTTGGCCAGGAGGGTCACCAGAGTGGTGAGGGGAGCCAAGGCAGGAATGGAGCAAAATCTGGCTGGGGTATCGGGGGTGGGGTGGGGGGTGAGAATTCTATAGATACATAAGAGAGAAGAGAAAAAGAGGACACAGATTAGCAGGATTAAAATTGTGGGGGGATGGGCTCAGGAAACGAGGGATCAGGCAGAGGTACTTAATGAGTACTTTGCCTCAATCTTTGCAGATGGGGACTGGGGATCCCTACAGATTGATGGGAGGGAAGAGCAGCCAGCAAAGGCGAGAGGTCAGTCTGAGATTAGAGGATGGAGAGAGGCTAGGGTACAGGCAGGGTCAGACCCAGAAGGACTGGGGAGATGGCATTGGGGGAGGACTGGGGGGGAGAAGTCACAGTGGATAGGGTGAGGGAGGCCCTTCAGAAGCTTCAAACTGATAAGGAGCTGGGGCCGGATGGGCTACACCCGAGGGTTTTGAAGGAACTACCGGATGAGCTGGCAGCTCCACTGGCTGCACTCTTTAACACCTCTCTGCAGGCAGGATGGGTGCCCCAAGACTGGAGGGTGGCTTATGTAGTGCCTATCCATAAAGGGGGTCTAGGGAGGAGATGGGGAATTGTAGGTCTGTGAGCCTAACGTCTGTGGTAGGCAAAGTAATGGAGGGTTTTTGTTAAGGAGAAGCTTGGGAGGCAGCTGGAAAGGTTAGGGCACTGGGATGATGAACAGTATAGCTTTGTTCCGGGGAGATCATGTCAGTCCAGCCTCATAGAGTTTTATGATTGGGTGACGGGGGCCTCGGACAGACATAGGCCGGTGGACGTCCTATACCTGGATTTTAGCAAGGCGTTTGATTCAGTACCCCATAACGGACTGATAGCAAAGCTGGGGGTGATGGGGCTGGGAGGACAGGAACTGAAGTTGGTTGAAAATTGGCTTACGGGGCGAATACAGAGGGAAATGGTCGGTGGGATAGTCTCCTCCCCTAGGAGGGTTATCAGTGGGGTCCCACAAGGTTCAGTATTGGGGCCACTCCTGTTCAATGCCTATGTCTTGGATATAGGGAGGGGGGTTAGGAGTAGACTAAGTCTCTTTGCAGATGATTCCAAACGTGGAGCACTGTTGGACTGGGAAGAAGCGAAGGAGACAGTCCAGGAGGATCTGGATATCCTGGAGGGGTGGTCAAGGAAGTGGGGATTGAAATTTAATGCCGGGAAATGTAAGGTACTGCATTTGGGGTCAAAATGGGGGCCATGTTTATACCCAAGGAGTTAAACTGCAAGCCACATTGGGTGAGTGGGATTTAGGGGTGGTGGTAGACATCAAAATGAATAACTCTGAAAATTGTAGAAGAACCGCAGCCAAAGCAAACAGGATACTGGGCTGCATAGCCAGGGGAATTATGTCCAGAGGGAGGGAGGGAGGTGATCCTCCCTCTATATAATGCCTTGGTCAGGCCACAACTTGAGTACTGTGTACTGTTCTGTAGACCTCATCTGAAGAAGGACATAGCGCTGCTGGAGAGAGTCCAGAGGAGAGCGACCAGGATGATTCAGGGAATGGAGGGGAGGCCCTGTGAGGAGAGATTAGAAGAGCTTGGGATGTATACACTGGAGGAGAGGAGGGACAGAGGAGATATGATAGGGGTCTTCAAGTATGTAAAAGGAATAACTGAGAGCGGAACCGAGGAGCTGTTTAGGCTAAAGAAGAGGGGAACAACTAGGTGGCATGAGTGGAAGCTGGAGGGGGGAATAATAGGGGGAACGTAGGAGGCATTATTTCACTGAGAGGGCTGTGGACCTGTGGAATGCACTACCTGGGAGGCTGGTGGAGGAGAGCACAGTGGAGGGCTTCAAGAAGGGGTGGGACAGGTACAAAGGGAAAGTAAAGCCAAAGGAGACCCTCTTGGGGGCTGGGGGGGCAGGAAAGCGAGCACCCACTAGGTGGCTGGCTACCGAGCAGACACGAGAGTCCATTAGGCTTATTCTGCTGGCTTTTTAGTATGTTAGTATGTTAGCTTACCCCCCCACTACCTCCTGTGGCAGACTATTTCCAAGTGTCGACTTCCCTTTCTGTGTAGAAAAACATCTTCATATTACCTCTTAATCTACTCCCTTCCAATTTCATATTGTGCCCGCTTGTTCTAGTACTTTTTCCTACACTGGAAAAAGTCCCCCACCTGCACCTTGTTTATGCCTTTGAGGTACCTGAAAATTTCAATCATGTCCCCCCATAAAGCAAGAAAAGAACTGCCCGGCATCAAAGGGGCAAACTGCACAACACTGACCGTTGCAAATAGCGACGGTCGTGTATTTCAAGAGAAACAAAAAAAATAGGTTAAAGAGGGATACGAGAAAGTTTTATTTTACAGAAAGGTGGTGGAGCCATGGAACAGTCTGCTAGCTGATGTGCTGGGTCCCAAAATTATCAGTGGTTTCAGACACGGCTGGGTCTGAGTGAAGGGCTTAGTGGTTGCACAGGGTGGTAGTGGTAGTGTGAGGAAGAACCCTGTAGGGACAGTAGGTCCTGGGCTTGTCTTTTTTGCAGTTATTGTGTTTCTATGTTTTTAAAGAGAGAAGGAGGAAAAAGGTGTAGAGTGGGTGGAACTAGGGAGGCATCGGTATTCTGAAGTCCATCCAAATTCTGGAAGGTCATCCATTCCCTCTTCTCCCCTCCAGCCGCTCTTTCCACCCCACTCCTAATTGTGAATAACACCCTCCTCTTGGATCCACGAGCTGTTGCCACCAAATTCAACACATATTTCTCCTCCTGTGCCTCTGCTCTTCTCTCCTCCTTGCCCACTCCTGTGCTATGCAGCCCTCCTGCTGGTAACACGGGCTGCTCACCTTCTCCTTCAAGGATATCTCGCCAACTGACGTCTTTGAGGCCCTATGGGCTATCAACCCATCAAAAAGGTAAATCCCTGATGGTCTTGACAGCAAACTCCTCCACCTCTCCGCCCCTACCATAGCAGCCCCCCTTGCCAACCTCCTAAACCTCTGCTTTTCCACTGCATCTGTCCCCAGATATGGAAGCATGCAGTCATCATCCCCCTTCCTAAAGGGGGTGCCCCCACCTCCCCCTCTAATTACCACCCTATCTCTTTCCTCCCAGCTCTTGCAAAACTACAAGAACACCTAGTGCTCAACCAACTCACCTTCTTTCCCTCAGATTCCAATTTTTCAAGGATCGTGGATATGTTGTTCATCCACACTGTTTGGCTTGTCCCTTTCCCCTTTGAATCAAGCTGGCTCCTCCCTCCCACCCGGGTGGTATATACCTCGGCTCTACACCATGACGCCAGATCTTCCTTTCCGCTGGAAGATACAGGTTGCCTCCCTCGTGCTCACGCATTTCGAAGGCCCTGGCTTTCAAAACTTTGGTTTTACTGAGATTAAAACTCATTCGAGTTAGCGATCGCACTTTCGCATCCTCGATCATGGAAGAGAAATCTTCTCCAGGAATTCGCCGGCGTCCTTGTGGCCAGAAGATGTCGCACACTGATACCCATCTCACGTGCGTCTACTGCCTAGGTGTTGGCCATGACACCTCGTCCTGCAGTTTTTCCTTGGCCTTCCATCCCAACATCCTGGACGACTGCCAGGCACATTTGAAGTTGGGGAGACCAGAGAAAAGGAATCCTCCGGTGAAGTCTAAGGGGGCTAGGTGGGTGGTTTCTGCGGCCACAGGTTCCGCCAAGCAGCAGGAACGCATGAAGACGTTCGAAGAAGAAGCTGCCTGTGCTTCGGCGAATCAAAGCTTTTTCGTTCCACTCAACCTGGGCTCCACCTTCACAGGTTCTTTTAAGGAGTTGTGCGAGTCTCTCCCCACCCAGGGTGAGGCGCCTGCGGGCTCGCACTCCTCCTGCTCTTGAAATAGGGACAAAGAACCCACCTTATCTTCGTCTCGACGAAGGCGCTCTTGGGACCGAGAGAGGTCTCAGTCCCAGGAGCATGCAGTCTCGATCTCTGTCGAGATTGCTTCCTTGGCCACAGGTTTCACGGACCTTCCATCTGGCCAGACAACCGAGGAAGTGGCTGATGAGGTCGAGATTGTTCTCGACCCAATCGACCCTCTGTCGCTGGCCATGGCTGACGACTCCTTGTAGAGGACTCCGGTCCTTGTGTTCCCCGATGAGGAGACCCAGTCCGCTGGTGTCCCCATCGAGGTCCCGGTTCCGGACCCCCGGGTTTTATTGATCCCTCTGGTGTCTCCCGAGCGACCGAGTCGGCCTGCCCGATCTCGGTCGAGGTCTAGAACCCCCTTGGCCGAATGGCCAAAGAAGAGCCATAAGTGCTCCAAAAAGAAGTGATGCCACAGGTCATCCTGGTCCTCCTCTGATGAGGAGAGGCTCCAACGGAAACTCCGTCTGCACTACGAGGACCTTATGTGGCAACAGTAGATTTTGACCTGGCAGAAGCCAGCTCCGCTGCCTACCCCGGCCATTACTTGGCTCCCGCCTCCCAGGCCGAAGCTGACCCCCTCGGAACTGAAGCTTTTGGTTCCCCCACCCGCGGGGTTGGCCCCTCCTCCGGTTCAGCCTTTGCCAGGTCTCTCCACTGATAGGGTGGAGCCGCTGCCTAAGCAGCCTGGGGAAGGGGCTCCTTCTAAAGAGGACTGACCAGATATTGGGCATCCCCAATGTCTGTCGGTCATGGTCACCCTGGACCATTCTCGATGGATCGAGGGTGATTTGGGCAGCAGGTCGTTGTACCCTGACTCCTCAGACTCAGATGTCACCGGGCTCCACTCTCATTCCGGGGATGATGAGTCGTCTGTTAGCACAGGGATGGAGGAAGGTCCTTCCTCCTTCCAAGGGATCATCCGTCTCATCTCTGATTCTACAGGGATGCCCCTGGAACCCAGCCAGAAAAAGGCGGAGTACTCTCTCACAGACATTCTCAAGAGAGGGGGGTACCCCGACAGAGGTCTTTCCTGTGGCCGAGGCCATTGTTGGTCCGGTACTCGAACTATGGCAGCGCCCTGCCTCATGTCCAGCACCACCTGCCTGCATGGACTGCAAGTACGCGGTGCCCATGGGGTCTCTTGCGAGGTTCACAGAGCACCCTGTGGCTGATAACCTGGTGACCGCCTCTGTGTTTAGGTGTACTGGCAGTTCTGCTGACACTGACCATCCACCCTGATAAGGAGTCCAAGCTTTTGGACCATTTGGCATGGAAAGTTTATGCGGCTTCCTCCTTGGGTCTTCGTCAGACCAGTTCGGCCGTCATCATGGCACACTTCTCTCATGCCCTTCTTGGGTCATTAGATGAAGTCCTCCCACATCTCTCCGCGGATATGCAAACCACGGTTAAGCAGGTCCTGGACCAGGGCCGTGCTGTTGCCAAACAGCAGCTCCAGACTGCCCTGGACATTGGGGATTCTTGTGCCCGCTTGATGGCTGCCGCAGTGGCCTCTTGCCGCAGGGCTTGCCTGAGGCTCTCCTCCTTCCTAGCAGATACTCGGCATAAGTTAGCTGATGTGCCTTTCCTTGGGACTGACTTGTTCGGCCCAGGAGTGGCCGGTCACCTGCAGTGCACTGAGCAGTCCAATGCCACCTTGGACGCCACTTCTGCCAAGAGTTCTTCAGGCAAGAACCAGCAGAAGAAAAAGAAGAAGCCCTTTTGGCACTCTTCCCCTGCGGTTCAGCAGTCCTCCTACCAAGGAGGACAGCAGCATCAGCATCAGCAGCATGCTCAAGCTTAGTGCCGTCGGCCCAAGCCTGGACCCCAACAGGCCCGCAAAGAAGGCCGAGGCTCAGGTCCTGGAGCCTCGTCCTCCTCTAAGCCTGCCCGGTGACGGGGTGGGAGTTGTCACCCCTAGCTCCGTCATGCCAGCGCTGGGTCCTCCCGCGGGGGGCTGGCTCCACCACTTCCTTTCTGCCTGGTCCGCTATCACTACGGACAGGTTGGTTCTCGAAGTGGTCGGTCAAGGACTGCCTCTAGAATTTGAGCAGTACCCTCCCAGCTGAGCCTGCGCCCACTCCCCTCAGGAAGAACGGAGTTCCGCATGCACCCAGTCAGCTCTTATACGACATTGCTCAGCTCCTCCTCCTCAAGGAGGCAGTAGCTATCGCGGTGGATCCGTCTGCAGACCCAGACTTTGTCTCCAGGTACTTCCTGGTGCCCAAGCGGATGGAGGGCTGGTGCCCTATTCTGGATCTCCATGACCTGAATCAGTTTCTCAGGTCACGCACCTTTTGGATGGTCACTCTGTCCCAGATCATACCATCCTTGGAGCAAAACATGTGGTTCTGTTCACTGGATCTGCACGACGCGTTCTTTCACATCCCAATCCATCTGTCCCATCAGCGGTTCCTCCGCTTCAGGGTTGAAGGGACCCTATATGAGTTCCGAGCCATGCCGTTCGGCCTGTCATCGGCATCTTGGGTCTTCACCAAAAGCATTGCAGTGGTGGCGGCCCAAATGTCTGGCGTCGGGGAGTCAGAATTTACCCCTACCTCAACGATTGACTCGTGGCAGGTTCCACCCACCGGGAGGTGGAGAGGTCCAGGGAGCTGGCCCTCCAGACCTGCTTCCAACTTGGCCTCTTGATTAAGGAGGCCAAGTCAGAACTCGTGCCTTCCCAGGTGATGGGCTTCATCGGGGCAGAGTTCGACTCTTATCAAGCCAGAGCCCAGCTCCTGGTGGATAGGGTGCAGGTTCTCTCCTCCTTTGCCCAATCATTTCTGGTTGGGCACTTGCGCCCTGCCCGGGACTTTCTGCGCCTTCTGGGTTACATGGTGGCGTGCACCTCAGTGGTCCATTGGGCCCGGTTGCACATGCGCTCCCTCCAGTGGGAGCTGACTGCCCAGTTGACTTAGCGCCACGGTCATTTCGACCAGCTGATCACTGTAACCCAGAATATCTTGGACGCTCTCCAATGGTGGACCGCCCCAGACCGGTTGTAAGAAGGGATCCCGTTTGTTCGCCCCGAGCCAACGGTCGTCCTTATGACCGATGCCTTTCTCATGGGCTGGGGAGCCCACTTGGGGGACAACAGGACCCATGGATTCTGGACCCCCTGAAGAGTCCCGATGCCACATCAACCTGTTAGAGCTCAGAGCAGTCAGACTGGCACTGTCAACTTTCGCTCCTCAGCTCTGGGGTCAAGTGGTTCAAGTCCAGACTGACAATACCACGACCATGTACTACCTCAACAAACAGGGCGGCATGCACGCCTGTCTGCTGTGCAAGGAGGCGCTCCGCATCTGGACCCTCGTAAGCTGGTTGGACTCCTAGCCATCCATGTGGCAGGAGCCTCGAACCAGCTGGCAGATGCTGTCAGCTGCATAGGCCAGATATCCCACGAGTGGTCTCTCCATCCAGAGGTAGCTTACAGTCTGTCCTCCCATTGAGGCAGACTGGTGGTGGACCTGTTTGCCTCCAGGGAAAACACCAAGCTGAGGCTATATCATGCCCACCCCCCTCAGCAGGGCTCGCTGCAGGGGGATGCCTTCTCGAGGCCGTGGACCCCAGGCCTCCTCTATGCCTTCCCTCCATTTCCCTTGATCCTCAAGGTGAGGGTGACTCTGGTAGCCCCAGATTGGCTGCGCCAGATCTTACTTCGAGACACAGCTCTTGCAGCAGGTTACACCATTAGGACTGAAGCCGGCAGGCATCAGGACCCCACGGAAAAATTCTAGCTAGCTATCTTCAGCGGGGACTGCCCCCGACGTCGGTCCCGCCTCCGACGTCAGGCGTAGTATATAAGGGGGCGGTCCCGCCAGATTCCCCAGTTCTTTCCCGCCGTCGACTTGCATGTCTCGACCCTTCAGTTCAGTTTCTAGCGCCGATGCGTGGTAAAGTTTTTCCTACGGGAAATGTGCTCTTCAATCAGCCTTTTCTCTGATGTCCTCTCCGACCTCCGTCACCGAATGCGCCTGTGGGAAGCAGATCCCGTTCAAGGATCCGCACTCAGCCTGTGTCTGGTGCCTAGGCCCAGACCACGACACCCGGTCCTGCACCTTTTGCCAGGGTTTCAACAGCAGAACCCGGATCCGTCGCCAGAAGGCCCTCCAGGCGTTCCTGCTCGAGGAACAACTCAAGTCCATGGCTTCCAAGGGGGATTCTTCTCAGAAGGCCCACAAGCATGCTGAAAGGCATAGGGAGAAGGCTTCTTCCAGGTCCCCGTCTAGGGCCTCCGACTCACGCAGCTCCGGCTCCAGGTCCGACCGCTCTCCTTCCCGGGCCAGCTCTCGGCCTCCCCCTGCTGCGGTGAGAAAATCTTCAGGCTCCTCTTCCCAGGCCAAGAGTCCCAGGCCTTCTTCTTCCTCCAAGGCCCTGGCGAAGTTGGGGGACCGTCATCACCATCACAAGTCGGGTTCCCGCCATGCTGAGCCCGACGTCAGGTCTGCCTCCTTGCCTCCTCCTCCCCAGCGGAAGACCAAGGAGCTCACCTCACTCAAGAGGCCGTTGGACCCGACGCCAGTTCGCCAGACGTCGGCTTCTCGCCACAGGTCCCCAGAGCCGTCGTCCGTCAGGAGACCGTCGCCGGCCAGGCCAACTCATCACCGGACGCCGGTAGGGGGACCGGCGCCCGCTCCAATCGAGAAGAGGACCCCGACGCCTCCGACCGACGTCGGTCAGGAGACCATCACTGAGGAGGAGTTAACCCAGCCCGAGGACCAGACGGGCGACCCCGGTCCTGTTGAGACTCTGAGGAATCCCTCGCCGCAACCCGAGCCCCCTGTGGAGCCAACGCCGGGTCCCGACGACCGTCCACCGGCGCCCGGACCGTCGTCGGGCCTTTCCTTTTCAGACGTGAAGGAGCTTTTCACTTACTGGTGGGATACCATCAAAAAGGACATGGTCCCCACTTTTCCTCCTCCTCCTATACTGGTTGCTCCTCCGGTTTCTGTGCCCCTGTCTCCATCTGGCTCTGCAGGCCGGTTACCTCCTCCCCGGGAGCCCAGGACCCCTCCAAGGGGGAGACTCGATAAAAGGAGACCTCCGTCCAGATCCTCTTCTAGGTCACCCAGTCCCAAGAGACCCAGAAGACGCCGCCGTTCGCCTTCGACGGAGGACACGGGATCAGAGTTTTCTACATCCAGATCCCCATCTCCCCTCTCCATCCCTTCTCCAGACCCACGTGAGCTGCCAAAGTCTCCTCCGGATGACCCTTCATTCTCGGATATCAGAGACACATCCAGGAGAACATGGGATGGGATGCGGAAGAGTTAGACCAAAGGCTGCGCCATGTGCACCTGCAGAAGGACCCCAAGCCTGTGGTGGTGCCACCCTTGGTAGACACTTTCGTGGACGTCACCAAGGCAGCATGGAAGCGTCCACATTCGCTCCTGGCGATGCCGAAGAAAGCTGACCGCTTGTACAAGGCTCCAAGAGAAGACCAGTACTTGACTCAGCATCCTCAGGCCGACTCTCTGGTCATAACAGCCTCTCATGACCGGTCCCAGAGACCGCAACATCTGAGCACCCTGCCACCGGACCCAGAGTCCAAGCAGCTGGACGCCATGGGTAGGCGCACGTATGCTTCCGCTACCTGCGCCATCAGATCCCTGAATTATTTGACCCACATGGTGCAGTTCCAAAATGCCCTGTGGGAGCAGGGTCTGGATGCGGCTGAGAAATTGCCGGAAGGTGAGCAGAAGGAGGAGATGTTACAGCTCCTCTGTATGGGTTCGGACGTGGGAACCCAGGTGCTACGAGCCGTGTACGATTCCGCGGACTCCTCGGCCCGAGCAGCAGCTTCAGGTGTATGCCTCTGGAGGCACTCTTAGCTCCGTGTCTCCGGTTTTACCCCGGACGTCCAGAAAAACATCATGGATGCCCCATTCGAGGGGAGAAGTTTTGTTTGGTAAACCCTCAGAGAAGATAATTACCAAACTCCAAGAGGCCGGGAAGGCGGTGAGGTCGGTTCAGGCCATGTACCGACCCAAGCTTAGTTCCTTTCGTAGGAACCAAAGCCGATTTCGTGGACGGACACAGAGACAACAGTCCCGCCCCGTTCCACAGCAGAGGGGCTCCGGTTTTCGCAGAGCCCAGGGAAAACAACCCGCAGGTCGGAGCCAGCGCGCTCCTAAGCCAATCCAGCCAGTGGGACCCTCAGCCGCCACAGCCTGACTCCTTCCCGGCCCCCGCCCCTCAGGATCAATGGGACTTCATGGTCGGGGGTCGCATTTCGAATTTCCTGCCGGGATGGCAGACTATAACCACCGACAGGTGGGTTCTACAGTTGGTCAGAAGAGGCCACGTTCTAGAATTCGCGGAACAGCCACCCTCGAGGCCTTCGTTGCTCTCCCGGTACCTGGGTCAGCACAAATCATTGATCAGGCAAGAGGTGCTCACGCTCCTGCAAAAGGGAGCGATAGAGTACGTCCCAGAGAACCAGAGAGGACACGGATACTATTCCCACTTCTTCCTGGTTCCAAAGAAGACAGGGGACCTCCGTCCGATTCTGGACCTCAGCGACCTCAATTTGTCGGTCGCCTACAAAAGATTCCGCATGGTAACTCTTCCGGGTCTTATTCCCATGCTGAAGCAGGATGCCTTTTTAGCGTCTCTAGATATGCAGGACGCTTACCTGCACATCCCTATAGCTCAAGCGCACAAGAGGTTCCTGCACTTCGAGTTTCTTGGCCATCATCTTCAGTTCCGAGCCCTTCCATTCGGGCTGTCATCGGCACCCAGGGTCTTTACCAAATGCATGGCAGTCGTGGCAGCATCTCTAAGGAGACAGGGCCATTATGTGTTCCCGTACCTGGACGATTGGCTTCTCATGGCCGCCTCCAGAGAGGCGTTGTTACGGGCGATCCAGAGCACCCAGGACCTGTTTTGATCTCTGGGTATCCTAATCAACCATGAAAAGTCCTCCTGGTACCGTCGCAGAAACTGCAGTTCATAGGCGCAGTACTGGACACCGTTCAGGGAAGAGCATTTCTTCCAGACGACAGAGCGGAGCGCATCAGATCCCTCATCAGGGAGCTTTCGTCGAACAAGACCGCCCCAGCCAGGTCGGTTCTTCGCTTGCTCGGACACATGGCTGCGGCCATTCCTACTGTCCCTTTCGCAAGGCTCCACATGCAGGTAACTCAGTAGATGCTCAAGGTGCAATGGGACCAAAGGCAAGACCACATGCAGCATCCGGTCAGAATCACGAATACCGCGATTCGAGACTGGCAGTGGTGGCTAGACCCAGAGACACTCTCTATGGGCGTCCCATTCATAGCGCCGTCCCCGGAGGTAATCCTCACCACAGACGCCTCAGGTCTAGGGTGGGAAGCACACCTGGATGGGGTGAAGTCCCAGGGCACGTGGACCCCTCTGGAGGCCCATCTCCATATCAATGTCCTAGAGATGAGGGCGGTCCTTTATGCCCTGCAGGCCTTTCAGTTAGAAATCCCGCCGAGTACTCTCCTACTTCAGACAGACAACAACACGGCGGTGATGTATTACCTCAACAAACAAGGAGGCGCACACTCTTACCCCCTTTGCAGGGAGGCCATGAGGGTGTGGGATTGGGTAATCCGACACGGCGCGAACCTGATCACAGTACATGTTCCCGGGGTGGACAACACAATTGCAGACGGCCTGAGTCGCTCCCAGGCCAGAGTCCACGAGTGGGAACTTCTCCAGGAGGTAGCAGAGGATCTGTTTCTTCGATGGGGAACTCCAGAATTGGACTTGTTCGCCTCCCCATCCAATGCAAAATTACCCAATTTTTGCTCGCTAGATCCAGGGTCTGGTGTTTTCTGGTGAGAGCGCTGTCCCTCTCCTGGGCGGACAGATTCCTCTCGCTTCCCTCCCTTCCCGTTGATCCAGAGAGTTCTTCTCAAACCACGAGGAGCATGCAACAATGATCTTGGTGGCCCCATTCTGCCCAGGCAGATCTGGTTCCCTTTGCTAATTCAGCTATCCCGGGAACCTCCGCTCCCGTTCCCATTCAGCTTCCACCTCTTGTCTCAGGAGAAGGGTTCACTGGTCCACCCGGACTTACGCTCACTGAACCTGCATGCATGGCTCCTAGAGACATAGCCATCTTGCGTCACGGGGTCTCGCAAGAGGTTGCGGAAGTCCTTTCTGCAGCCAGAAAGCCGGCAACGCATGTGACGTATGCCATGAAATGGCGCCGTTTTTGTCTATGGTCGCAAGCACGCGGCCTTTCCCCTTTAGGTTGTCCGGTGAAAGCGGTGTTAGAGTACCTGCTCTCCCTTTTCCGTTCGGGTCTCGCCTACTCCTCGATTAAAGTGCACCTCTGTGCCATTTCATCTTATCACCTCCCGATGGGACAGCGCACAGTGGCACAATTAGATGCCTGTCGAGAATTCTTAAGAGGGGTGTTACACCTTAGGCCGCCCATTAAGGACCCAGTGCCTCCTTGGGACTTGCTCTTTGTCCTGGAGCAACTCACGCTCCCCTTTGAACCTGCCGTGGATTGTGAGCTGCATTTTCTGTCGTGGAAAACGTTATTTTTGGTTGCTGTTACATCAGCGAGAAGAGTTTCTGAGCTTCAGGCTCTCATGTGCAAAGAGCCCTATTTGATTTTCCACCGGGACAGAGTATCCCTGAGGACGAATCCTAAATTTTTGCCTAAGGTGGTTTCCACACTCACTCTCAACCAGGATATTGACCTGCCGGTCTACTTTCCTAATTACTCTAACAGAGGAGAGGCGCTGCTTCACACCCTGGATGTTCACCGCAGCTAGAGGTACTACCTGAGCAGAACTAAGCAGCTTCGCACTTCGGAGCAGCTTTTCGTCTCCTTTACTGAAAGGATGAAGGGCCAACCAGTATCCAAACAGTCCCTGTCTCGCTGGCTTGTCCAATGTATTTCATACTGTTATGATATCAAACAAAAGCCCCTCCCGGGATCAGTCCGGGGCCATTCCACTAGGGGTGTGTCCACCTCCTTTGCAGCACTTCGAAACGTCTCCACTTCTGCCATTTGTGCTGCAGCCACTTGGAGCTCTTTACATACCTTTATCAGGCATTATAGTCTGGATATCGCTTCACGGCGAAGAGCAGGCTTCGGCCTGGCTGTGCTACAGGGTCTCCTGTCCTAGATTCAGGACCTGGAATGTTCCTTCCAATTTCCTCCTCCCAGAGTGTTTGCAAGCGCTACTGCTTGGGAATCAGTCCTAATGGTGTAACCTGCTGCAAGAGCTGTGTCTCGAAGTAAGATAGTACAGTTACGTAAGAACTTACCGTAACAGTAGATCTTCGAGAACAGCTCTTGCAGCAGGTACCTTCCCGCCCACCTTCCCCCTTGGAGGAGGCACGGCTTAAGCCTTTGCCAACAGGGATTTTTCCCTTTTGTCTTCTGATGGTGGATCCTCGGTCTCCCATTCCAATGTCACCTGCGACCGGAAGTCTCCGGCGGGAGAACTGGGGAATCTGGCGGGACCACCCTCTTATATACTACGCCTGACGTCGGAGACGGGACCGACGTCGGGGGAGGTCCCCGCTGAAGATAGCTAGCTAGAATTTTTCCGTGGGGTCCTGATGCCTGCCGGCTTCAGTCCTAATGGTGTAACTTGCTGCAAGAGCTGTTCTTGAAGATCTACTGTTACGGTAAGTTCTTACGTAACTGTACTTTCTGGTATCCAGATCTCCTCAGCCTCAGCTGCAGGCCTCCGGAGCGGCTTTGTAGACGCCCGGACTTGATATCTCTGAACCGGGGGAAAGTCTTCCATCCAAACCTTCAGTCTGTGCACCTCACAGCCTGGTACCTGAGCGGCTAGAGTTCCAGGCTTTGAGTCTTTCCGAAGGTGTCTACACCCGTGGTTGAACCATCTTGAAAGGGATCAACCAGGAAATGTTATGCCTTCAACTGGAAAAGGTTTTCCATTTGGTGTCAGGGTGAGGGTCTGGACCCCTTATCCGGTTCTGTGGCTAACATTCTCAACTACCTTTGGTCTCTCTCCAAAGGGGGTCTACAGTCATCGACCCTTAGGGTGCAACTGGCAGCCATTTCTGCTTTGCAGGCGCGGGCTGGTCAGACAACATTGGTGCAGGAGACTGTGATCGGGTGCTTTTTCAAAGGCCTGGATCACATATCCCCTCTGTTGCATGACTCTCCACCTCCATGGGATCTACTGCTGGTACTGGCAAAGCTCATGGGCAAGCCATTCGGACCAATGCACAAGTGTGAGCTGTCACACTTGTTGTGGAAGATGGCCTTCCTGGTGGCTATCACGTCTGCCAGAAGGACAGGGGATCTCCAGGTGTTTTCAGTGGACTCCCGTTATCTGGTCTTCCACAGGGACAAAGTTGTCCTGTGCCCCAACCCGAAATTCCTTCTGAAGGTGGAGTCAGAGTTTCACCTTAACCAGGTGTTGACTCTGCCAGTATTCTACCCTAATTACACCTTGGAGGCTGAGTACAGGCTCCGTACCTTGGACCTGAGACGTGCTCTCTCCTATTATAAGGAGAGGATGGCGGAAATTCATGGAAAAGTTCGCCAGCTGTTTGTCACCTATGCTGAAACCGCTTCTGGCAGACCTGCAGCCAAATGGACCACAGCAAGATGGATTACATCATGCATAGGTCTGTGCTATGAGTTGGCGGGCAAGGAACCTCCCAGAGGGATAAGAGCTCATTCTACCTGCCAAACTGCTGCATCGGTGGCTGCTTCCAGGGACATTCCTATCCAGAAAATCTGTCAGGCTGCTACCTGGAAGTCAGCAAGCACCTTTATTACCCACTACCACATCGACCTCGCGTCGTGCCGGGATGCTGGTTTTGGGGCCTCGGTTCTCCAATCTCTGTTTCCTAAGTAGGGGGTGTGTGCCTTGCCTCTGTCCTCCTGAAGAACTGCTAGGAGTGTGCCAAACAGTGTGGATGAACAACATATCCACGATCCTAGAAAAACAGGTTACTCACCTATAACAGTAGTTCTAGGAGTGGTATATGTTGTTCATTCACACGGACCCACCTGACCTCCCCGGCTGCGGACGCACACTACCTGGCTTCCAGAGGGCTAAGATCTGGCATCATGGGGCAGAGCCGAGGTATATACCACCTGGGTGGGTGGGAGGAGCCAGCTTGAAGACTTCCGGCAAGATTTAAAGGGGAAAGGGACATGCCAAACAGTGTGGATGAACAACATATACCACCCCTAGAACTACCGTTACAGGTGAGTAACCTGTTTTTTCAGGCTGTCCCAGTCTGGTTTCAGGAAGGGACATTCCACTGCCTCCTCCCTGATTAGGCTCACTGACAGCATTCTCACTGGAATGGACAGAGGGTTGATTACCTCGGCTGTCTTCGTAGACCTTGCCAAAGCATTCGACACCGTCTCCAACCCACTGCTGTTACAATGTCTCTCGGAAGCTGGTCTCACTGGCTCAGCTACCAGTTGGTTCAATGACTACCTCTCAGCCAGAACACAATCAGTTAGAATTGCAGACGTCACTTCCTCCCCCTCCCTGTGAATACTGGAGTTCCCCAAAGGTCAGTACTAGGACCCATCCTGTTCTCCATCTTTCTCAATAACCTCTCTCTAGCGTGCTCAACTGCATCTATTCATATGTATGCAGATGACACTGTCCTATTCACCTCCGGCTCCTCCCCGCATGAGGTAACAGCCATCCTCCAGGCTGACTTCAACAAAGTTATGGTTCAGCCCTCACCAGCTCTCCCTCAACACTAAAAAAAACTGTCACCATGACCTCCGGCAACATCTGTCTAGGCTCCCCTCCTCCCACACCCTTGATGGAACAATATTGGAGGACGCCACTTACTTCCTGTACCTCGGGGTATGGCTCAACCGTCACCTTTCCTTCTCTGACCACATCAACACAATCATGAAAAAACTGTGGCCCAAGCTTGGTGTCCTCTACAGGAACCGCTATAGCCTCCACTTAACTGCTAGGTGTGAGCTAGTGCAGAAGATGATCCTTCCCTCCTTCGACTACTGTGATATAGTCTACAGTGCTGCTCCCAAATCCACCTTATCCAGACTGGACCCCCTTTTCCACGCCTTCTGTCACTTCGCTCTCGATGTCACCCCTCGCACCTACCACTGTGACCTCTACCATTCCCTTGCACTCCCATCCATCATATACCGCCACCTGCAGCACTCTGCTAAATTTGTGTCTAAATTCTGGTTCGACACCCTCCCGTCCTACCTCACTTCATTAATTTCACCAACTCCCTCCCCTACTCATGACCTCATATCACTAGACCACTAGCAACTACTAATCGCAAGGTGGAAGACCACTATCGGAGCAGGCAGCCTTCTCACATTGCTTCCCCAAACTCTGGAATGAGCTCCCTCCTCAAATTCGCCACTCCTCCTCTACCCACTCCCTATCCACAGCACTGGTAAATTACCTCATGGTAAATTGCTCCTGCACTTGATACTTACAAGTGCCCCCCCCCCGGGTCCTAGCCCCTCCCTCACTGCCTGACCAGCGGCACATAGCATACGCTATGGAAACTGGCCTATCTAAACCAACTACAGCACTTCTTGGTTTATATTCTTTGTCCTGTCCTAAATAGCACTTGATACTCTGACTTTTCACCTCAGTGTTATCCTAATCCATGTGCTACAACTAACTGTAACCATTGTATTCTATGTGCTACAAGGTAAACTGCAATCCATTGTTGCTGTAAATTTACTAAACTGTAGACAATGCCTTCCTTGTGTTATTAGTTGAACTGTATCAAATGTTGCATCCCTGCTGCTGGTTGAACCGTGTAGTATGTCGTATTCGTGTTTACCTCTGTAATTTTACCTCTGTAACTTGTATAACTTTAACCTCAGCCTACTGTATACCTTTTGAATTGTAAACCTGTCGATAACATGCGTGTTATCTTCCATACCCCAGGTCGCTTTTGACGAGCATCTTCTTGCTCAGTGTGCCTTTCTAACATACTAACATACTAAAGAAGCCAGCAGAATAGGCCAAATGGTCTGTCTTGTCTGCTCAAAAGCCAGCAACCTAATGGCTGCTTGCCTTGCCACCCCCTCAAGCCCCCAAGAGGGTCCTTTTTAGTTTGTTTCCCCTTGTACATATCCCACCCCCTCTTGAATCCCTCCACTGTGCCCTACACCACCAGGCTCCCAGGCAGCACATTCCACGGTTCCACCACCCTCTCAGTGAAAAAAGTCTCCTATGCTCCCCTCTGTAATTTTCCTCCTCCAACTTCCACCCATGGCCCCTGGTTGTTCCCCCCTTCTTAAGCCTGAAGAGCTTCTTGGTTCCACTCCTGGTTATTCTTTTTACATACTTGAAAACCTCTATCATATCTCCCCATCCCTCCTCTCCTCCAGTGAGTAAAGCTCAAGCTCCTCTAGTCTCTCCTCATAAGGCTTCCCCTCCATGCCCCGAATCATCCTGGTCGCTCTCCACTGACCCCTCTCCAGCATCGCGATGTCCTTCGTCAGATGAAGTCTCCAAAACTGTATACAGTACTCGAGCTGCGGCCTGACCAAGGCATTATACAGAGAGAGGATCACCTCCCTTCCTCTGGACGTAATTCCCCTGGCTATGCAGCCCAGTATCCTGTTCGCTTTGGCTGCAGTTCTTCTACAGTTTTCAGAGTTATTAATTTTGACATCTATCTCCACCCCAAATCCCTTTCTCCCAATGTGGTTTGTAGTGTGACCCCCCCAGGATGTATTCATGACCTGGGTTTTTTACCCCCAAATGAAGTACTTTACATTTACCAGAATTAAATTTCCTAGCATTAAATTTCAGTCCCCACCTCCTTGACCACCCCTCCAGAGTATCCAGATCCCCCTGGACCACCTCCCTCGCTTCTTCACAGTCCACCAGAGCTCCCAGTTTGGTGCAGGAAACTGTGATAGTTTTTTTTTTTTGCAAAGGCCTGGATCCCAGTATTTAGTTGTCCGCAAAGAGACTCAACCTATTCCTAGCCCCCCTCCCTATATCCGAGACATAAGCATTAAACAATAGCAGCCCCAATACAGAGCCCTGAGGGACCCCACTGATTACCTTCCTAGGAGAAGAGAATTTCCCACCCACCATTACCCTCTGTAAATGCCCCGAGAGCCAATTTTCAACCCAGTTTAGCTCCTGCCCTCCCACCCCATCTCTCCCAGCTTTATTAATAGCCCATAGTGTGGTACTGAATCAAACGCCTTGCTGAAATCTAGATATAGGACGTCCACTGGCCTATGTCTATCCAAGGCATAAAACTCTACAAGATTGGACTGACATGATCTCCCCGGAAATCATCTTGATGTCCTAACCATTCTAGCTGCCTCCCAATCCTCTCCTTGATAAAGCCCTCCATTACTTTGCCCACCACAGACGTTCGACTTACAGGTCTATAATTCCCCATCTCTTCTCTGGACCCCCCTTTATGAATAGGCACTATGTAAGCCACCCTGTAGTCTTGGGGCACCCATCCTGTCTGCAAAGAGATATTAAAGAGTGCAGCCAATGGAGCTGCCAGCTCTTCCGCCAATTCATTAACAACCCTCGGGTGTAGCCCATCTGACCCTGGTGCCTTATCAGTCTTTAACTTCCGAAGGGGCTCCCTCACCCTGTCTACTGTGATTTCTTCCCCCCATTTATCACCCTCACTCAACCTCCTCACCCCTTCTGAATCTGGTCCTAACTGTACCCTAGCCTCATTTCGTCCACTGGCCTCAGACCGACTTCTCACCTTGGCTGAATACTCATCCCAACCATCAGCCTGCAGGGATCCCCAGTCCCCATCTGAAATACTCGCCTCGCTCCTTGTCCCCCCTCGAGCGTTTAAAACGTGCATAAGCGGCCTTTTTATCCCTCACTGCCTCCTGCACCTCCGCAGTCCACCAGCATGGCTTACTGGTTCTACCATGCTTCCGCCTTAATTTTGTACAGTACTTAGTAGCCTCCTGTACCCCTTTTTTAATGATCTCCCACAATCTTCCAGCATCCATGTCCGGCCTAATCTTGTCCAGCTTCTCTCTAAGAATCCTACCCATGCCCATGAAATCTGCTCCCCTAAAGTCTACCACTTCTGTGTTAGTACGATGTTCCTCACCTCCTATATACAACAGAAACCAGACTGTGGCATGGTCATCACCCGCCAATGGACTGCACACCTTCAGGCCTCTTATCTGATCACTGTCCGCTAGGACAAGATCCAATATCCACCACTCTCTAGTAGGTTCCCCCACTTGTTGAACCAGGAAAGCATCTTGAAAAACATCCATCAGTTGCTGTTCCCTGGCTACAGAGGATGTCATGGTGTCCCAGTCCACCCCTAGCATATTAAGGTCTCCCATGACCACCACCCCACCCTTACGAGGTCACAGTGACTCTCGATGTTCTCAACCAGTTTATCCTCCAAAGCCTCCTCAATTGAGGGAGGCCTGTATACCACCCCTAATTTCAATTTTTTTCCTCCCCTAGTTTGCAAGGTTACCCAAATCGCCTCCACTCCTCCTTCAGCCTCCTCCACTCCACTAACCACAGCATCATTTCTGACTATCAGCGCAACTCCTCCCCCTCTTCCCACTCCCCTATCTTTCCTGAATATTCTATAGCCCTCCAAATTTAGGTCCCAATCATTTCACTGAGTGGCCCATGTCTCTGTAATTGCTGCCACATCTGCTGATCCTTCAGCCAACATAGCCTGTAACTCAGGCATTTTATTGCTCATGCTCCTGGCATTTATCAGTACTGTCCTCCACCCCAGCCTCTCCTTCATATCCAACTTCTTCAGCCCGGTGCAGTCCTTATTCTGCACTCTTTTCCTTAGATCTGCATCACAATCCCCCTCACTCTTTAATATCCCTAGACCTGGACCCACAAATAACTTCTCTGGGGCCAATCTTTTATTTGACCCCCCCCTTACAAGTTTAAACCCCACCTCTCTTCTGTAAAACCAGCAAGTTTCAGTTTCAAGATCTCTCTCCCTCCAGATTAAGATGTAATCTATCCCTGGCATAAAGCCCTTTATCCTCCCAAGTATCTCCCCAGTCTCCCACCAACCCATACCCCTCTGCCATGCACCAATCCCTAAGCCACTGATTCACCACTCTTAAGTTTTAGTTTGTTCTCCCCAGTTGCCCTTGGTACCGGCAGAATCTCAGAGAAGGAAATTGTGCTTCCTATAGAGTGACAAACCCTTGCCAGTTCCCAGAACCTAGCCTGTATTTCTAGCTCACTATTTCTTTCCAAGTCATTTGTCTCCAGATGTACTAGGAAGTCCAGGGATCCCCCACAATCCAATGCTATCGAATATAGGTGGAATTTGGACTTCTGTACAGATAATCCTGGCATAAATTTAGCCTTGACTGAGCTGCTTTTATCTTCCCCCACCCTCTCCCACTGAATACCCCATGTCATGGAATCCCCCAGCAGTATCACCTTCACCCCACCCCCCACTTTATTAGCCCGTTTTGATCCTTCCAGACTCCTCCTCCTATCGACCAACCCCTGTGTAATCCTACCTCTCCCATCAGTCTGGGAACCTTTAATAGCCCATTTTGATCCATCTAGGCTCCTCTTTCTATCGACAACCCCCATCTTTCTCTTCCCAACTCCATCAGCCTGAAGGCCACCCTCATATGCTAGCCCCACCATACTCCTACCTGCGTCTGTCAGTTTACTCCTCACCCCCCAATTTCCCGGGAGACCAGAGAATGCCCCCCCAAATTCTCCCCATCACCCTTCTTGAGCTTGATCCTCAATCCCCGAGCAACCTTCCACTAATATTTCTTCATCCACCTCCCTTCCGGACGTGCACTTCCCACAACTTCAGCTGAATTTCTCCCTACCATACTATCCACCTTATCCAATGAATCTTGTCTTGAATCTGACCTCTTAACAGCCCCCCCTCCTTGATTGACTTCCCCAATCTAGACACTAGCCTATTCGTATTCCTACTATTTTCCAACCTGTCATCATTTAGTGCTCCCCCATCAACCAGATTTCCCCCCAACCTAGGCTCATGTCCCTCCTCCCACACTCCTTTCTTATGTTTCTGATACCCTCCTCTATCTCCCCCCCTCAGCTTATTGACCAAACCCTCTCTATCCTCTTGCTGTCCCACACCATCAGCCTCCTCCACATCATCTCCCGGATATAATAGGGTGAAATGATTTGTAAGTGTGATGCTTGCCCCGGTTTTGCTCTCTTCTACCCCTACTTCCCTCTTTTGCTCCCCCTAGCAATCTCCTTCCTACAGAGTGCTTCCCGAATGTTGCTTGTTCCACCCCTCGCACCTCCAGAATGACCATGTGGTCCACCTAACCCCTGAGATGTGCTCATTTTACCTCTTTCACTTGCCCTGTGAGGCATGGCGTTTTGACCACGTCTAGACACATATGATCCATACCCCATCTGGTGAAACAAGTTCAATAAATAAATAGAAGCTGTGATAGGTGGAGAGTGCACGTGCCCCCCAAAAACCTTTCACAGCAGACTGATACCAGTATGTTCACATGCTTTGCAAGTGAACATAAAAAGTGGACATTTGGCAAGTTGGGGGGGTAAGTAAAGATAGGCTAATTATATCACGTTATATAGGGGTGGAGAACAAATGGGCAACAGTAGGAGGCACGATACTGGGGCTTTTCAGGAGGGCATCAGATTAGTCTGTACAGGGGAAAAACATTGGAAACCTATCTGGTTTGACAAGCAGGTGAGGGCAACAATCAGAGATAAGAAGAGGGCTTTAGAACCTACAGAGGGGAGCAAATGAAGGCCAGTAGGTCTATATGTAAGAATAAATTAGAATTAACAGACAGGCAAAAGCAAATACAGAATTATGAATACCTGAGACGATAAAGGGAAATGACCAAACCTTCTTTGGGTGTATCAGGAAAAAGGCAGACACCGGACACCATAGAGAAGATTAAGAAAGATGTGAAGAGGGTGAGGGATATGTGGGGAAGGCAAACATCCTGAATGGCTACTTGAATCTGGTGTTTCAGTCCAGGCTAAATACCCAATGTCAGACAGTGGAATTGAGTTTATAGTGGGTACTGAGGAACATAATCTGGAGATAGGTAGTATATCCAAGGATGGTACTGAAGGGACTGCAATGTCTTAGGGTAGCCAGAACCTTGAGACTAGATGGTTTGCACTTCAGAGTGCTAAGGGAGATAGACCGGCTCTACAGCATGCCTGGTGGACCTTGTCACTGAGTCTCTAGTAACAGGTGAGGTTCCAGTGGACTGGAGTCATGAATGGGGTATCTCTGCACAAAAATGGTGACAAGGAGAATACAAGGAATTTCAGGCTGATGAACCTGATGTTTATTGTAGGCAGTTTGTTGAAACCCATTGTAAGGGAGCAGATAGTGGAATTCCTGAAGGATACAGAGCTCATAGATAGAAAACATATATTCACAAGTGGGAGCTCATGTCCAACAAACTGGATTGACTTCGTAGCTTAGTACAGTTGGTGGACAGGTTAGGGAATTTATATACTATACATGTTACTATTACAAACTACATTCCTACCTATACTGGACTACTCTGACTTCCTTTGCAGTCATTGCCCATCAACGATGCTAAACAAACTGGACACCCTTTACCATCGGCCTTTAAGATTCATCTTAAATCTACCCCGTAGTACACATCACTGTCGTCTATACCAGGTTTCGGGATGGGCCTCACTCTCAACTAGAAGAAAAAGGAATGCTCTCCTCTGGTTTTTTAGAGCATTATCTGATAATCTCCCTGCATACATCTCAAATATCTTCAAACGGGCTAAAGGTTCCTATGGCCTGAGACACTTCTCCTTAATCTGCTTCCAGATTCCTAGAGTGAAAACTACCCTTGGCTCAGCAGCAATCAGCTTCTCAGTTCCATCACTTTGGAACACTATGCAAGACTCTTTAAAATTATCCTCACTTCCAAGCATTTTCACATTCAAAGCTCTATTAACAGATTATCTGAAGGAATCATGCAACTGTTTCAGATGCCGATGACCCCTAAGCCTCAGGTGCCACTCTCAAATCCTACGCCTAAGTATCTCATCCACCCCACATTCCTAACAACAGAAACCTAGGACCTACAAGCCTAGTTCCCTTAATCCAAGATGACCCTGCCTATTCTCTACCTTTTACCTATTCTGGCCTCCCTTTTGGCTGCCTACTCTTTCACTCCAATTTCTACCCTATTCCTTAATACCTCCTTATTTTTTTATCATTTAGATATGAGCTCTTACTCAGCGGAGACTATATGGGATTGTTGTCTCTTCTCATTTCAGTAAAGCTTATCATTATGTACCTTTGCATGTTAATTATGTTGACCGGTATGTATAGGCCCATATTGACCGGCACCTTCACAATGTTTTTGCTTTTTTTTTTTTTTTTTGCACCATTGTCCACCGTAATTGTAATCTTATGAAGTGTACTGTATTGTATTTATGCCCAGGACCACCTTGAAAATGAGCTTGCTCAATGGTGTTTATGCCTGGTTAAATAAAGTGATTGATTGATTGATGTTGTGGATTTCAGCCTTTGACTCTGTGCCACGTAGGAGGCTGGCAAAAAAAATGGGCAACCTGAGTTTAGGGAAGGGCTAACTAGATGGATAGGGAACTGGTTGTCTGGTAGGACCCAGAGGGTGGTCCTAAATGGTAACTTCTCAGTGGTGTAGGAAGTGACAAGTGGAGTCCCAACCCTGGACTGACTCAGTATAATAATAACATTAATGACATTGGGGTGGGTCTGCTGGGGAAAGTGAGTCACTTTGTAGATGACACCAAACTCTGTGGCAGGGTAGACAGCGTTGAAGGGATCAGAAATATGAAGAGGGATGAGGAGAGACTACAAATATGGTCTGTTATTTGGCAACTGAAATTTAATGCCGAAAAAGGGGCACTGGTTGAGTACTCTCGGCAGGAAAGGGATCTAGGTGTAATAATTAGTAACAGCCTGAAGTCCTTCTCGCAGTACAGTGAGGCCTACTGGAAGGCTAATACGATGCTGGGATGCATTACACTTGGATTTACAAGTCAGAAGAAGGAGGTGATTATGCCACTTTGTAACATCGCAGTAAATGTTACGCTGGAATGAACTGCGTACATTGGTGGAAAAAAAGTCTCTAAAAAAAAAAAAAAAGGAGTCATCTGGGGGGCATAATGGAATAATGGATAGCACTGTAATTCTTCTCCAAAATAAACTTTATTCATATTTCTTTAAGGCCCATTGCTCAACGTTTCACCTACACCCTGTAGGCTTCATCAGGAGGTGCCTCTTAATATCCTATTAAATATACCAATCAGTAATACTGTCCATGATGCATTTTGTACAATCCATTATTCTTTAAAAAACATTTCTCATGTATGGTACCTCTCACTTCATAAAGAGCTCCTCTAGTATTTAATCTCACACCGTTTTTTAATTAATAAAATTCCTAAAAAGTTTATACATAGTATTTATAAAAAAAAAATTCCTTTAATAACTATTGAAAATATCGATTTTCCTTTTTCTAATAACAAACACCAACAGTACTTACTGTAATACAGTCTATCAAAAGATGCTACCTATTATTTACACATTCATTACAGTTATGCGTTTTAAATAACTACAAAATGTAAAAGACAGTTTCTAAATATATTGACATCGATATCTTTTCATTCAAAAAATTGAGACTAACATCACATACATAATGATCTTGGATAACCTTGAGACTTGCGTGCAAAGCTTAGCCAACCTAATCGGAGAGGAGCACTTCTGGCTGTTATTCAAGGAAACATTGATGGAAAGACAACACACAAACTAAAATGAAGCGGGCATCAGTTCTCTAGTAATGCTCGTCTCATAGTGCAGTACCTTGGTGAATTACAGTTAAATCGCCAGACCGTGCTGTATAAGAGCAGCACATGTTGAATCTCACCCACCTGCCCCATGGTACTAAGAGAATTGTAGCATGATTGTCCTAAAAGTGAACGACATGAGTGACTACGACGTTACCTTCTCAATATGCGGTGTAATGGGGATCACATTGTGGGTCGATAAGCAGCGCGGGAGCAAATATTGTAGCTCTATACTGAAAATAGCCCAGTTAGTTGAGCGGCACACTTTAATTCTCTGTTGAATACTGTTCTTCGTTGTTATGCAGCAGACGTTAATGTACTAAAAAATTACCTAGATAGCATCCTAGAGCAACTTGCACTGTTTGCAGCCCATTTGATGCACAGTATGGTAATGTGTTAATCTTCAGCTTGCACTGTTTGCAGCCCTTGTAAGGCAAAATATGTTAATGTTTTAAAAACTCAATCCCACAATGCAGTGCTTCTAGTCACACACGCCATGAGCAGCAGTTTTCGAGTACTACAGAAATCCTGTTGATATTACTAGAACTTCAAAATGATTTCCATTATTAATACAGAACTACTTTACAAATGCAGATATTTTGTATATTAACAGTCATATACCACCCACAATATAAATCATATTAAAACTGCTGAAACTCAGGAAAAGTCTCTGTGTGTTATACTTATCAGATCACAGTTATTCCCATATTAAAATTACACAGCTTTCTCACCAGCGATTGCCATGTTACAAGCACATTAAGCCACTCTAAAGGAGGGTTCTACTGAGGAATTAATGCCTGGTTGGGTGATTGGAGGCACTCGGCCTTCGGTTTCATGCCGCCCAACCAGGCATTAATTCCTGAATAGAACCCTCCTTTGTCGTAGCTTAATGCTTACGTATATGTTGCTAACCCTGTACCTGGAACACTGTGTTTGGTTTTGCAGCCCTCATCTAAAGATGGATCGGGGTACGTTAGAAGCAACACAGAGGAGGGCAGCAGAAATGATTCAGGGTCAGCAGGGGAGGTCCCATGTACAGAGGCTGACAGGTCTCAATATGTACTCCTTGGGGGCCAGAAAGGAAAGGGCAGAAATGCCACAAATACTACAGGGGTACAAGGGGGGAATCACACAAGAGTGTTAGAAACTGAAGAATACTGTAGTTCGGCCACCAGGGAGTAAAATCTCAAGCTATTATGAGGTCAGTTCAAGAAGGATATCAGGAAAAAAAAAATCATAGAGCTGGTGGGTGACAAATGGAACAGTCCACCCAGCAATATGATCAGTGTGGCATGGGTTGAAGGCTAAAGCTTTAAAGGGACGCTGTCAGCCCTTTTTGCATAGTAATATTTTTAGCTGAAACCCAACATGTTACGATTATTTACCATCTCTAAAATTCAGAAATATGACCAGTTGTTTTATCTGCTTTCTTTCATAGTAGAACTGAAATGCATGCTAATGGCGTAATTATACCCAGCCTGATTTTGTTTCAGATCCCTTGATCTACTTTTATTGCATAATTCCTGATCATTTGGAACACCCCCAAACAATGCAGCCAGTCGTGTAGCATTAGCCTTCTCTCTTCCTGCTTCATCATGAGTGTCTATACTGTGTGGGGGTGTTCTCAACTCCAGGAGATATGCAGTGGGAGTTGATCAAGGAACCTAAAACATTTTTGTGTGCGTGGTAACATCAGTATGGTGGGCAGTCTGTGTTTCACCTTCAGAAGGGAATCAGAATCACACTACCAGCTGTATCACCAGTCTTTACTGAAGGTGAGCAATGCATGAGTGCTAGGATCTAAAAAATCTTATCTGTTGTGGCTGAAACATACCACATTCTTTGGGCCACATGTAAATCGGATTAGCCACTATATCAGGTTAACTGAACAGTAACAATTCATAAACCCGAAAGCCTTAGCCAGAGTGGCAACTAGGAACATAAACAAATAGCCAAATTCATTTTACAGTAGCCATTGGCAGTGGCGGCAGTCCTTATGGCATACCCGTCCAGAGACAGTTTAAGGACTGTGGTGGGTTGACGGTGTCCCTTTGAGGAGTTCATTAACAGTGGGAGGGTGCAAACTGAAAGTGAAGTTCCAGAGGAGGTGGCAGGTAGAACTGTTTTACAGCAACAGTTCTCAAACTTTGTCATAGTGAGCCTCCCCTAAGTTATGGAAAAGATCTTGAGCCTCCCCCAAAACTACTGAAATATTTTTGGGCCTCCCCATAGAAAAATAGTCTACTTTTCACAGTACATCAGGAATAAATTGAAACCTTTTTGCATAGCTGGCTCTCATGTTATTAAGCTTATTGCAAACCCCCTTCCCCAACAGGGCAACCCACTTGCTGCAATATTTTGACTCTGAACAATTGTTACCCCTTACTGCCATACCTTCATGGGTCACACTGCTCTTTCCGTTTCCCCTCTATCAGGCATAACCTTCCTGCTGACCTCTGCCTCTCCTCCTCTCACCCTGCTCTTAAGCAACTTCTCAGGGATCATTGTGCTCCCTCCTGCTCTTATTCCTAGTACCTGTCTGGTTAACTCTTGTATTTGGACAGTTCTGCTGCCAGTCTAATTGATCAATTGTTCCTCGTATTGTTAGTTTATTGTTCTTAATTTGTTTGCATGTTTATTCATTTTGCATTGCTTGAGTGTTTTGCAATTACATTTTGAATTGTATTCTCTCACTATCCTTCCCTGGGTACACCTGAAATAAGCCATGGCTCAGTGTACAGTACCTTCCCTGGTCACCGACTTGTGAATAAATACATAAATTCACCTACTATTATCCTCTTTCAGTTTGCCTTATCCGTTCACACAAAATCTATAAAATTCAAAACTTAAATATAATACTTTTTCAAGACTTGCTTGAGCCTCCCTTGGAACAGGTTGGGGCCTCCCCAAGGAGGCTGGCCTCACCATTTGAGAACCCCTGTTTCACAGTAATTAGATAGGGTCTCGGGGCAGACTGGGTGGACTTCATGTCTTTCCTTACTTTCTGTGTTGCAAGTGAGGAATGGGGCTAAGTCACATTCAGTGGATAGTATAGCAGAACTGCGGGGGGAGTTGTGTACAATAACCTTTACTAAATATAACAGGTCACCTTTTTTCTTGAGGCAGTGTAGTATACTACATTAACAAAAAATGAAAGCAGGCCTGCTATGTTTTCCAGTTAGTACAGTCCATAAACCCTACTCAGATTCTGCTCTGCTGTCCATTGAACATAATGTAGCAGCATCAAAATATTATTCTGGGGTGGAACTACGGCTCGAGGCTCCAGTGCATAGCAGGGCTGTGGAATGTAAAAGGTTGAGTCTTCTTAAATACCGTGAGAACATTTTAAAAAATGGTTTATTTAGATCCTGGTGCAGACAGATTTCTGGCAGTTCCTTGACTGTGTCTGCTGCGTGTCATTGTCACATGGTGGACCAGTAAATGTAATTCTGGGATCAGTAAATCTTTCCATATACTGCTTCAGGACTAGCTAGCCAGAAGAGAAGTTTTCTTTTCCCCCATGTACTGTTTATTTCTTTTTTATTACATTTTCTTCCCTTACTCAGGGTCACAGTGTATACATGCGTATGCGCGCGTGGAGTCAGATGCCAGGTTCGGTGAGCTCCTCCCACACCCCAGTCTTGCGTTGCTGCTCCTACCGCCTGTATGCCCATCGGTCCTCTACTCGGTGACTGCGGGACTACAGAGGAGTGGGCGTCCACCCTTGGAGGAAATCTCGCACCAACCCCCCCAGCGGCTCCCCGGCAGCCTAGAGTCGTTCAGACCCAGGTCACGGCGTCGTGGCAGTGTGGCGTCCTGTGCCTCAGCCTCAGCGGCGTCCTGGCCGGGCCTGAAGAGAAATTTTCTACCCTTGCCTGGTTTCTTACATGAGTGCAACCAAGTTTTCCCAGCACCGCTGGGCCACAAAACTCACTGAACTTAAACAGATCCACGGTCACTCGGGGGCTGGCTGGGAGAAGGAGGACTGCGTGTCCCTAGACGTCTCTCCTCCTTCATTGAGGGGGGTCAGCACGTTGTGATGCTTGACTTTCATCCACCAGAGGCTGAGTGGCACAGCACGTGGCCGCTTCTCAGATGGCTGGCTGCAGGCTTTAGAGTACATGCGGCGTCGTCATGTGGCACACCCACACCAGTTCAGACGCGTAAACCTCAGGGACAGAAAGCAAACCAGGGAAAATTGAGGGCTGTACTGTCCAAAGCCCTGCTTACCTACTCCGGCCTGTGCCAGAATCCTGCTGCTGTCAGAACCAGTTGGGACGTCTGCGAGGAGGACACCTCCCTCCTGACACCGCCATGGGGGAAATCCGTGGCAGGTGAGTCCTGGAGGGAGATCGTAGCTGGTTATGTAGGTGAGCAGGGGCTGAGAGCCCAGCCAGCACCATGAAGGAAGAAACAGGTCTGTGGGTAAAAATCCTTCCTGACAGGGCAGTACCCCTGCCTTTTTTGTTGCATTATTTGTTTATCCTCCTACCTCAGCTGCCAGTTGCTTCTCTTCTTGGGGCCTCTCAGTCATGGTTCACTGATGCCTGTCAGACTCACTTTTGCGCTTGTTGCACCCTTCCAGATCCTCTAGGTAGCTCGTGGACCTCCAAGTGTCCAGATCTAACCATTTCCAGAGAGAAATGGGTTCTCCCGTATACTGCCACTGAAGGAACAGGAAATAGTCTCCCTGGAGCTATGGCTAGAGGGAAAGTTTGTGACATAGAGGGATAGGTGGTGTGGTGGGTCATGTGAGAGGGCCTTCATCCGGAGTGGCTGTGGACTGGTATTTTCCTGTCTCCCTCCTACTACCCATAGTAATGTGCATGCTTGCAGCCAGCCTGGTGGAAGTGTCTGGAGACATGTGGTCACCGACGCCTCCGATGGCACCACCATGCACTCACTAGGAGCAACTGCAAGAGTGGTGCATGCTGCAGCCCATCCCCCAGAGGAGACGATCCATTGGGTGCTTGTATCCCTCCCTGCTGGCCTCTGCTCCAGATGACCCTTACCAGTTTTGACGATATTACTCTCACAATCGCCTCTCCATCCTTGTTTATCTTACTTCTGTCTTCTACTGTTTGGCTGTCAAGCTGTGTATTTTTAGTGGCATGACTTTTCAGCTGTTCATCTTGGAACAGCCTCCCAACTGACCCCTGTTTCACTTACTCACTCATTCACCCACCCTTTTTACGTCTCATTTCAGAACGTTGCTGTTTTTCTTCATCTGTGACCTCTAACTCCCTCTCCACCCCAACCCTTGCATCTCTCTTCCTATCCTCTTGGAACGCACTGTAAATGTGTCTTTTATATATATACATATATATTTATATATCGTCTGCATCTAATATGTATGATTATGTGTTGATCCCACATGTTGGCCTTTAACGCATTGTAATATATTCATCTACTAATCCCTGCTTTTTTTCATCACCCTGCACTAGGATCACAGTAGATCAGTCTGTCTTTTCTTACTGACTTCCCTCGACTTTGGCCTCGCCTCCTCTGTGACCTCATCTCTCTGCCCTGAAAGCTGTACTCTATGACCACACTGCTCATGTCTGCTCTTGCACCAAACCCCCAGCCCCACTTTTCTTTCTGCTTTTCCCTTAATTTCCACCCTTCGTGCTCCTTCCCCACCTCCCACATTTTTCTTCTCCCAATTCGTTTGCTGTTTGCCCACTCCACATCCTCCCTAATGTTTTAACGCTGGCTACACACATGCTCTGTAAATTGTACGTTTTGTATTGTCGCTGTTAGGCACATTTGTATCTGCTGCAGTATATATTGCGCCCTGATATGCACATGTTCTCAGTCTGCACAACTGTCCTGCTTTACGTTATTCCGTTTTTACCTCCTATTTGCACTGCCCAGTTTTATTATAGTTTCCTCCAGGGTGCCGCAGGAAACGAGCTGTTCTCAGCTCAGTAGGCCTTTCTTGGTAATACTTTTCAATCGATCAGTAAATAAGTGGCTTGGCTTCTAAATTTGCAAACAGTGTCAAAATTGTGAGAGTAGTTCTATCACAGGAAGCTGTAAATGGACCAAAACAGAGAGGAGGGATGGGCAGATAAATGGCAAATGAGTTTTAACTGGTGCTGTGTGGCATTTACATATTCCAACAAAACACAGTTCCATAGAGTTTTGGATGGGTAGCAGAGTTACAGAATTTCTAAAACGGAAGGCTTTTCCTGGATGTGTACGCGTGTTCCTTTTCTGCATTCGGCAGAAAATCATTCCGTGGTTCATGTAATCTGTGGAACGATAGCCTGTATTTTACATAGGAATGCTTTTTGGAATTCCATGCAATTCAAAAGGAAATTTTTTTTTCTTTTTACAATTAATCCTTTTATTGGTTAAAAGCAGGTTAACGGTGGTCACAGTTAGTAAACGGAATAAAAAAGAACATTCTGATTTAGAAAGGTGTAAATACCATTTCGTAAGTAAAGTTTCCATTCAAGATGCAAACGGAGAAAGAAACATCTAAATTTACTGGCATGGGTACAAGGAGTTTGGTGAAAAATTGAATTGCTTTATACAACAATGTAAACAGAGGCTATACTAATTTTCAAGCAGATTCAGAAAGGCGTGTTAAGAAAAGCATTCCAGATCCAGGGAGGATATGTTAAGGGGGAGTAGGGACAATGGTTGGAGGGTGGTGTTAACAAATGGCAGGAGCCTGGGGAACAAGTTGCCAGAGTTTCAGACCATGCTGGTTGAGGGTGGGATGGATGTAGCAGCGGTCACAGAAACTTGGCCACCCTTGGCCATGACTGGGATCTCGTTCTGAGTGGGTACACTGTGCTTGGGAAGGATAGAAAGGTGGGCAGAGGGGTGGAGTAGCTATGTTCATTAGGGATCCCATCAGGATTATTAGGGTAGAAGAAGCGGAGTGCAACGTGGAGGCCTTATGGGTCACCTTACGAACCCCCTGTGGGAGGGAAGGTCAAGATGGGGGTGGTATACAGGTCCCCAGGGCTGGTGGAGGATCTGGAGGAGTGTCTGCTGGCTAACATAAAGGGCCAGTGTGGGCCGGAAGGGAAGGGGGTGGTGTTGATGGGGGACCTTAATATGCCAGCTACTGATTGGGGAACTATGACATCCACAGTGACCAGGGAGCAGAGGCTGCTGGATGGCTTCCTGGACGTGTTCCTCACTCAGCAAGTGATGGATCCAATGAGGGAGGGTCGTGTCCTGGATATGGTTCTTGCAGATGGGGATCTTGTATGTGATCTGGTTGTGGAGGATCCCTGGCTGGGAGCAACCACGACACGGTCTGTTTTGAGCTTAACTTTGGGGGAGGGGAGGATAGTTCCAGGATGATAACAGTGGATTTTAGGTGGGGCTGACTTAGGGAGCCATAGGTGAAATTCTAAAGGGGCACTTGTGGGGGATAAAACCAGGAATGGATGTAGAAGGTAGGTGGGAGATCATAAAATGGGCTACATGAGGCCACCAGATCCTGTGCAAGAGTGACGTGCAAGGGGGCTAGGTCTTGAAAACCGTGCTGGTGGTCCAAGGAGGTCCAGGAGGCAGTAAGGGAGAAGAGGGCTGCCTACAGTAGGTACAAAAAAATGTGAGATGGGATGGCTAGGGAGAACTACCATCTTGCAGCCAGACAAGTCACCAGGGTTGTGGGGGGAGCAAAGGCTAGGAAAGAGCAGAGGCTTGCCCAGGGATATGGGGAGGGGGAAAAGGGTTTCTTTAGGTATATTGGAGAGCGGAGGAAGGTCAAGGGCCAGCTCGGTAGGTTGAGGACAACCGGGGGGTGGGTGGTAGGGGCTGGGGAACAGGCGTAGGTACTGAATGAGTACTTTGCCTCGGTGTTCACTAGGGAGGAGGCTGTGAGTCTTACAGAAAAAAGCAGCCAGACTTAGAAGGGGCAGCAGGCATGCTTGCTGGGGCACCTGCTGCCGAACAAGCTGTTAGGAGGGGTAACTCGGGGATGGGGTGTCAGGTTGGGATCTGCTGAAGGAGGGGGAGGGACCGATGTTGCTTTCCCCATGGACCGGGTGTGGGAAGCCCTTAAGTCCCTAAAAAATGACAAATCTCTGGGGCCTGATGGCATACATCCCAGAGTTCTGCAGGAGTTGGCGGATGTTCTGGCTGCATCTCTAGTGGATCTCTTTAACATGTCGCTAGAGATGGGGAGGGTGCCCAGGGATTGGAGGCAGGCACATGTGCCCATTTGTAAAGGGGGATTGAGAGAAGTGCCGGGAAACTACAGACCCGTCAGTTTGACGTCGGTGGTGGGGAAGATAATGGAGAGCATACTTAAGGAAAGACTGGGGGGTGGGGGTTCTTGGAGGAGATGGGATACCTGGATAGTTGGCAGCATGGGTTGTGCCAGGTAGATCATGTCAAACAAACCTTGTGGAGTTCTATGAGTGGATGACATCAGCACTTGACAGGGGGAGACCAGTGGATGTACTGTTCCTGGATTTCAGCAAGGTGTTTGATTCAGTCCCTCACAGTGGCCTACTGGAGAAGCTGAAGGGGATGGGGGTAGGACCACTGATGGTTAGATGGATAGGAAATTGGCTTGCTGGGCTCACTCAGAGGGTAGTGGTTGGTGGGGAGGTCTCATCTCCTAGAGAGGTCATTAGTGGGGTCCCACAGGGCTCAGTTCTGGGTCCTCTCCTGTTTAATGCCTACATCTCTGGTATCAGAGAAGATATCGTGTGCAAAATGAGTCTCTTTGTGGACAACTCTAAGTTGGATGCAGTGGTAGAGGGGGACGAGGGGCGGTTGGCCCTGCAAGGGGACCTGGATACTTTGGATAGGTGGCCCTACACCTGGAAATTGAAATTTAACTCCTCCAAGTGCAAGGGGCTACACTTTGATTTGGTAACCCCAAACATGTGTACATCTTGGGGGATGAGTTGCAGGCCACAGCAGGGAGAAAGACTTGGGAGTCCTGGTGGATGTCAACATGAATAATTCAGAAAAGTGCAGGAGAGCTGTGGTCAAGGCAGATAGGATGCTGGGCTGCATCACAAGGGGAGATTACCACAAGGAACAGGGAAGTGATTCTGCCACTTTACAACAGCCTGGTTAGACCACACCTTGAGTACTGTGTGCAGTACTGGAGGCTTCAGTTACGGAGGGACATCCAACTCCTAGAAAGGGTTCAGAGGAGAGCAACCAAAATGAGCCGGGCCTGGGGGATATGACCTATGAGGAGAGACTGGAGGAGCTCAGCCTGTTCTCGCTGGAGGTGAGGAGGGACCGAGGGGGGGGACATGACTGAGGTCTTCAAGTACCTCAAGGGGTCAGTAGGGTACACTGAGATGGGATCTTTTGGATGAAGGAGGGTGGGATCACCAGAGGACACAATTGGAAGCTCGAGGGTGGGAGGATTGGGGGGGAAAGGAGGAAGAGATACTTCACCGAGAGAGTGGTGGAACCATGGAATGCTCTGCCCGGGGTGTTAGTGCTGGCTTCTACAGTGGAAGGGATTCAAGAGAGGGTGGGACAGGTATAGGCAAGGGGTGAAACAGAGGATAGCTTGCCTGGGTGGGGGGCGGGCAGGTTTGAGGGCTGGACAAACAGGGAAAAGAGCCAGGATGATGGCTACAGTACCCATGCAGGGTACTGAAGCACGAGTGGGCTTGATAGACCATGAGGCCTACTCTGCTGGTGTCTAGTATGTTTGTTTATTTATTTAAGCGTTTTACCAGGAAGGCATACTGAGTGGAGAATCGTTCGATTCCAGATGTGTCCTGGGGGAAGGGTGAAGAGGAGCAAATAGAGATAGAACAATATAATATAATATTATACAAGATTTACAGATAGTACAGATGGCGTAGATCCAGTATATACAGATTGCAAAGCTCCCATGACTGTGAGCAAAGTGGTAGCTAGACATGAGCAACTGCAGGAGAGCATTGACATATACATGCCTGGAGGGTTAACATGATATGGGGCACAGATAGAAATATATAAGTGTCTAGGCACATTTGAAATACATATTAATACACAAAATTGTTACAGAACTTAGTGTAGACAACAAAAGGACCACATAATTATTAAACTAACTAGTCACTTGTACTAGGCTAGGTGGTGCTCTGAATGCACTTTGCAGGGGTTCAGCATAGCGAGAAGCTTTAAATAGAGGAGAGCGGGGGGGGGGCATTGCCCCCTTGATGGTACTAGGTGCATGCGCAGGTGGAGGGGAAATGTGTCTTTAGGAGGTGGTGGAGATGCTGAGTGGTTGTGGTGAGTCTAATGTCTGGTGGCAATGCGTTCCATAGTTTGGACATGCAGTATCTGAAAGCAGCTTGACCTTTAGATGAGCCCATGAGTGGGACATGAAAAAGCCGAGAGTCACAGCTTCTGAGAGAGTATGTTAGTATCTTATCTTTTTTTTTTTTGTATATTCTTTTTTCCGCTCTCCTCGTACTCGCTGGCCCCCACTCCTTCAGGCTTCACAGGTCCCCCGCTAGCCCCGCTGTCCTAACCCAGCCCTCCTCTAACTCCACGAATCGCAGCTGATCCCCGGGATATCCTGGCATGTCCCTTTCGCCGGGTGGGTCTCCCTCCTCTGAGGGGGAAGGCACTGGGGAGAGGGGATGACCCCAACACACTCTCTACTTAGGGCCCGGGGATGCTGCCACAGAGAAGGAGTTCCCAGGAAGGCACTGAAGGCATTCAGGGACAGAGAGCCATCATCCAGCGGCCAGCGAGTGGTATTTCCTGGTTTTTCCCTAGGTGTGTGACGTCCGAACATCAAGACATTAGCCGATGTGTGTTACGCACCGCCCAGCAGTGAACCCAACCTGTTGCCCTACCCCTGGTCTCCACCAGCGCAACACCGGGTCGTAGCCCTCCCTCCCTCCTTGGAGACAACAAGCAGTCGTGGGATGCTCAAGTTGTCTCCCCTCGGCTGTCCCTCCAGCGACCTGAGCTCGTTCCCGAACCCGGGTCGCTGGCGTTGCAAGCGGAAATCCAACCGCTGCGCCGGCGGGCCGGCAATAGTATGTTAGTATCTTATAATACATTTTTACTTCATCAGACAATAAGCAGCAAATCCTTCCACTATTCGCTAAGCTAGCCATATTGTTAAACCACTCTGTAAGAGTTGGGAGAACTGGTTCCTTCCATTTGGAAAGGAGTAAGCACCTTAAAACCAGTGCGGGTACTAGAACCCAGTTTGCCTTGGATTTAGGAAGAGTTGCAACGTGTGAAGAGAGCCCTAATACAAAAGTCAGTGGGGAAAAGGAAATTCCAGTCTCTGTTACTTTCTCACATAGTTTGTGAGCTTCTTTCCAAATATCAGTAATACAAGGACAGGCCCATAGCATGTGCAGGAGATTTGCGTGTGGCTACCACATCTCCAACAATTGCCTCCCACACCACCAACTCACTTCAGAGCATTTCAGAAACGGGTCTGCCATTCTGCACAGTTTTAGTTTTAACATTGGAAAATGTAAGATTATGCTCTGGATTAAAAAAAAAAATCAGATTATTATTTAAAGCAGCAGTGCAACAAGAAATGTTTTCCACAAAAACTGAGTTTCAGCGACAGTTAATAAAAATATTAGCCAGCCTGGTGGCGCTGAAGGCTGAGGCGCTGCTGATTGCTTTACCTCGCACTCCCCCAATGACCCGAGGTCAGGAATGAGCTGGGATTGCCAGGGTCAGGGTGTGGGTGGTCTGGGAGTTGATGTAACAGCTGCCAGGCAGCTCTCTCTTCTCCTCGATCGGGGAGGGTTGCCGACTCAGCTTTTGGGTGCCAGAAGGTGGAGGTCTGGTGGCAGCACCAAACGCCCATGCGGCAGACGTATCCACGTCAGATGGGAGGGGAGAGACGCAGATTCCAGGTTGCACGTGCACTGCCACGCGCATGCACAACCTGTGTCACCTTGGCACACATAGGGCAGAATACAGAAAATGGGACCTGAGGGTTAGGTGACACTCTGCACACCTCTCCAGACCCACACCACCACATGGACAGCATGGCGTATTCTGGATGTGCACACTAGGTTGGGAGGGGCGGCACTCCCCTCCTCTGGCCCTGCAACGGGGTGAGGGAATCCTTGTGGGAACCTGTGCAAGAGGTAAGTCCATGGGAGGTGGTAACTGGTTTGGGGAAGGGGAGGTCGGAGCAGTCAGCAACCTGAGGGATAAAAAGCTATATATATATAAAAAAAAAAAAAAAAAATAGTATGCCTGTGAACGCGACTTTTTTTGGTACCTCCTATGCTGCACACTATAAGTTGATTTTTGGTTTTTTTTAATTTTCTTGAGCCTAACCATTACCTGGTTTACAATGGTATTTCTAAGCCACATGTGGTGGCCCTCTTTTTTTTCTTGAGAAAAAACTAAATTCAGACATTTATAAAATAATCACATTTTGGTGGAATTAGAACTTTTGACCACCAAATAAAACTGGAGAATGCCTGAAATCTTTTATAGTGAGAAAATCCAATTTCAAGGTAATGCTGCTTTAAGTGGTGTTGAAATTACAGTACTTACCTTTGACCAAGAAAATGACTTGGGCATTATTTTAAGGAAATGTCAGTGGGAGCTGCGGTGCAGAGCTGTAGTAGATAACAGTCGTTTGTTTTGACGGGCATCCTCTGTGCAAAGTATTGTACAAGATTTGTATTGTATTAATACATACCTCGTCCTCATCTTGGGGTAGAAGGTAATGAGTTCTGCAGAGAATTTTATTTTCCAAGTATCACATTAGAGTCTCTTTTTTTAGTGGTAGAACGAGAAGGTAAGGACACAGATGTAGTCCAAAGATTGACATAAGACACCAGCCTAGCATGGGGTTCTTTAAACATTAATAAGTAGGTGTCCAGTGGTTCCTGTGCCTCTAGAGCCCAAACTTGCTGGATCACCTGTAGAGTTTTTCTTACTGTACTACATGCCTGGAAATGACACGGGACTTCATTTGTTAGTTGCAAGGGCACCCTGCTCTTGAAATGAAGTTGTTGCCAATTTCAGGGTCACTGCAGTAAAGGGCTCTAGTGAAATTCCACAGGCAACTCTAGTTGTTCGCCACAGAATATGTGGAAGTGGGTGAGGATAAGTAAAAATGCAACTGAGATACTGCATGAAGTGTGACTTAATGAATAAAGGCGGAAATTCTGTCACTCACGCCTCCCTTTACACTGATGCCTCCCTCTTCACTCGGTCTGGCTCAGTCTGTGACATTCACTCCCTCTTGACTCTTCTCACTTAGTCTTTCAACGCTGTCTCCCCCCCCCACCCCCACCCCCTCCTGTCCTGTCTCTGGTTCTGACATTCCAGCTGGAGTCAACAAGTGTGAATGTCAATGATAGTGCTTGAGTACTGTCTGATTGCATATACTGAACATTTATTTATGATTTGAAAATTGGTGACTGGGAGAGGCTCACTGAGCCAAGACTCATTTCCAGGTGCAACCCAGGGGAAGGGGAAGGAAATGATAACAGTTACAAAGATATACAAACCAGCCTGGTAATGGTACTTACAAACACAGTGATATGATGTGCATGAGTAGAAGTACATACACAGACATTAATGCCAGAATAGCTACAGATGTCCGATATATAGGGTACGGAACCAAACAAGTGTTCAAATAGGGTAAAGTCAAAGTGTGGAGGAATTCAGATGATGGGACGCTGAACCAGTGGTCATAGGTGGGGTCGGGAAAGGTGAGGAAGGGTTTAGGAAGAGGGTAAGCAGAAACAAGGAGGAATATATTGGTGCTAATTTCAGTACAATACATATACAATGCACTGCTCTGTAAACTAATACATTTTGCAAAGCATACTGGTTCATCCCTGCTTATGAAGCACAGGTGGATGGTTATGTGGGGCAGGGATACATGATGGACCTTGAGTCCCTTCTAACCTTTAAGCTAAAGGGAAACATTGCAGCTTTCCCATTTCATATAGTATAGCACAGTGGTCTAAGGCTCTGAGCTGCAAATCTGGTGACATCCAGCAGGCCAGACCTGGATTTGAATCCCACAGCTTCCACTTGCATACTGTGTGATCCTGAGCAAGTCACTTAACCTCCTTGTGCTCCCAGGTCGCTCCGGTAAAAAGCTTTCAGCTTAGTGTGCTATACCTGGTTAAACAACTAAATAAAAAAAAAAATTAAAAATTAAAAAAATATTTGCTTAGCCCCTTTTCTCATTCTGTATGCATCTCTATTTTTTGTTTGCCTTCTCCCTGGTCTCTACAATGAGCTCAGTATGTAGCACCTGTATTATGCCATTCTAGGTTCTCCAACCAGTGACGTCAGTATCCTCAGCTGCAATTGGACAGCGGCTGCTGACGCTTCCCCTTTCATAGGCTGTTACATTGATGAGAATTGAGCACATTTAGAGCGGCTCTAATTCCACTGTTGTAGCTCCTGAATGCAAGTTGTGGTAACAGTGTCACAAGCTACTGACTGATTACAACCGATGATGTCACTTGGGGGAGCAGCTGTAGTGACTTAATGGAGGGGCTATGTACAGGGATGGCTAAAGACCAGAGAGGCAGAAGACAAAAAAAGGTGCACATATACTGAAAGAGAACGAGGTAAGAAAATATGAATTGGACAAGCCCATTAAATTTCTTTGCGGCTATGCACTTTTGTGTAGCATTATGTGCAAAACTCTATCACAAAATACATTGGGCCTGACATTCAAAGGTTAGTGCATGCGATCCCGACTGGCCCATATTCTGAAGCCTTGGGGGCGTCCAACAAATCTGGTAGTGCCAAAGCACTAAAATACCGCTGCACCTATGCAAATGAGAGGGTCCCCTCATACATCCCCACATCTGGCACTTAATTTCCCAATACTGACACTGCAGTGCAGCATGAGGGGGGTGCTGCATTTCTGAATGTGCTGTCTTTTGGATGAGACGTTAAACCCGAGATCCATCTGCCTGGATGGGTGGTGGTTCAGGTGGATGTTAAAGATCCCATGACACTTGTCGAAAAGAGTAGGGGAATTTCCCCGGTGTCCTGGCCAAATTTCCCTCATTCACTAAAAATACCACCAACAGCTTAATCTAGTTCAAGGTCAGTTGGCATTCATCTGTATCCCCTTCCCCCGGGTCATGCCTAAAAATAGGCAGAATCAGTCTAGTGCACTTACCCGGTCAACAAAACCTAACTAAATAAATAAAAAACATACTGGGGCAGCAGTGTATTACAAGGTTTGCAGTGGCGGTAAACAACGCCCCCGAGGTCAGCTCTGTTTACTGCCGCTGCAAACCTCCTCTTAACTGGGTGTTAATTCTGCACCCTCACCCCCCAAAGGCAGGGCGATTGTACTGCAGCCGTCTGCCCCTGAACTCCCATTCAGCACTTACATATTCCCTGGTGGTCTAGTGTGCTCACAGTGGAAACAGCTTTCCACTGTACGCGTGCTCACCAACGGCTGATATGGTGGCCGGCTGTGGCGTTGAGAGGAGTGCTGTTCTGGTTATTGTATTGAGCTTGGAAGAGCACTGGCCACTCTGGTAAGGGTGGGCTGTGGGGAGGTGGGATGTGAGCGGGTGAGTCAGGTGGGGGGGCACTGGACCACGAATGCTTAGATGTAATAGTGTAAACAGGCGATTTGGGGGACCACTGGACATCAGGGGCATATTTAGCCTTTTGAAATGGGCCGTTGGGGGGACCATTGTGCACCATGGCATGTTTAGTCATTTGAAACAGGTGACTGGGGTGGGGGATGAGGGACACATGAGACCACCAGGGTATGTTGAAAGCAGCTGAGAGGAGTGATCGGGAGTGGGGGACACAGTAGACCACCAGGGTATGTTGAAATACAGCTCAGAGGAGCGATCAGGGGTTGGGGGGGGGATAATGCATCAGGACTTAGATTTCCTATGTGGCAGTGGTGCTAAGGGGTGCTGCTTTCCATGCAGATGAGCCCATTGTGTGCATACAGATAGTCCCTTAGCGCCTTGCATGCTCAGTTGGGCTCATTTGCATGTTTGGACTGACTGTACCCCACAGGGGTCTTGGCGCTGTCCTGTTTCGGGCAGTGCTATTCCCTGAGAGCTATATACAGCCCAGGTCCATGCCAGAGCAGCACGGTTGCACTCAGAGCTATGCTGACATGGCCCAATATTCAGTCGAATAGCCCTGCTTTCTTTCTGACAGAATGTAGCAGCAGCAGGGACGAGCACAAGGGCAGCACAAACATTTGCACTGCGCTAGCGAATTTGCCTGAATATCTGGCCCAGTACGTTTTCAATGTTGGCTGCTTTACTTGTATACAGAGTAAAATTTTTATAGAGTTTGCTTTACATAGAAACACAGACAAATAAGGACAGAAAAAGACCAAGTCCATTGAGCCTGAACTAATACCCTACCTGATTTACTCTGCCCCTCCCAGAGTCCTCCCTTCCTCCTGCCTCCCTCTTGTTCCTAATAACCCCTTTGAAAGTGTTGCACCTTGTTTTGGACACTGATGTAGTCCCAGCATTGATCAGATGATTGGATCAACTTCCCCTGTCCATCACCTGCTGTATGAAACAGTACTCTCTGATGTCCTCTTTGCATTCCCCCCTTGTAACTTGAGGTTGGGACGCTGCTGCATCTGCTGTTCTTCAGCTTGAACAATTCTGCAGAGTCCATTCTATTACATCGCCATTTATCCAGCGTCAAAAACACAGTTCAGAAAACAGTGGGCAGTACTCGCGAAACCCAGACTGAACACAGCGGTGCTTCTCTGTTCCTACTGCTTTTTCAGCTGGTTTCTGTGTGGTGTATTGCTATGTACTGGAGATAGATAGACCGAGAGATAGATATGTTTTAAAGGAAGGTGGTCGATGATAAATGAAGAGTAATCTTTGCACTAACAGCAAGTGTGTGGAAATGTGTTACTAGGTTACAGAGCCTGGATGGAGAAGTGCACCATTGCCGTGTAGCTCCATATGCCATACTGCCTTGGGTAGAGGTTTCAAACTATTTTAAATTATCATCTTAAGGTCCTTTTTCTCCCTTCAGTGGTCCACCTTGATCTTGCTGATGCAGTATTCGTAACGTTTTTTTTTGGCATTGAACATTATTTGCCAAATTCTGGACCACTGCTGTGACATCTGCATCCCATTTCATGCTGCCAGTTCCCACTTTGCTATCTACCATCCAAGAGAATTTCATATCGTCCACAATAAGACTCACTTTTTTTCCTTAAATCCCTTTCCAGCACCCCTAATATACATGCCAAAAAGTACCGTCTGCAGGATAGACCCCTGTAGCACCCCACGAGTGACTCTCCTGACATCAGAGCACTTTCTCTTTGGGATTTCTATCTGTATCCTGTCAGCCAGTTCCCAAGCCATCTAATAGTCCTTCCTCCCTTTCATTAAAGGAGTACTAGAATCGAAACTTGGAGAAATGTATGTTGTGCAGTGTGTTTTGATTTGTATTTGTAGTCCTAGCGTGTCCTTCCTTTGTTTGCTGTTAGGAGTTTTTTTTCTAAATTGGTCTACTCGTTTTATAGCCCCTTGGGATTTCCATGTTTGAATTTTTATTGCTCTTCTTTTTCCTACAATGTCTTTTGTCCCATGTGACAGTGATCCATCCAGGACCATTGATTCAGTGAGTGAAAGCTGCTGCAGCAGCAATCTGCTTTTAGAAACCTGTTGTTCCTTTTGTACTGCTTCTTATGCAGCACCGAGTCAAATGCCTTACTGAAGTCCAGATCCAAGATGTTGATTGACTACCTGGCCCATATCCACCATCTGTATCACCAAATTGAAAAAATCAAGTTTGTTTGACATGATCTGCCTCTCCTGAACCCATGTTTCTTATCTTTAAGCCTGATTTATTCTTGGGGAATTCAAATATCTGTTCTTTTCGTATTGTCTTCACTAGCTTACCCAGTATTGACTTAGGGATCACTGGCCTATAATTTTCTGGGTTTTCCTCATCCTTGTGTAGGGAATCACATTCATTACCCTCCAGTCTTTCTGCACTTTTGATGCCAGTGACTTATTTAATAGGTCTGCCAAGAGTATAGCCAGGACCTGTCTTGTCCTCTTCAGCACCCTTGGATGCAGCCTGTCTGACTCTGGGGAGCTGTTTATGTTCAGGTCCTGCAGACCTTTCAGCACTCTCCTTAGGTATGCATCCTATCTCTAATCTGTGGCTATCTGTACTTTTGAAACTTACCTTGTTAACTGGGATTGGCCCTGTAGCCTCCACTAAGAACACAGAAATGAAGTGCTTATCATTTAGTATGTTTGCATTTCCTTAATCTTTCACCACACTTTTCCCATCTTTCCTCAGCTTTCTATGCTCTCTGTTGTCTGACGGATGGAGATGGCATGATCTGTTTGAACTCCATCTCGTTTTCCTTTTTCGACCCATCCTCCCCTGATCCCCTCATTTCAGGGCACAGTTTAGCGGTCCCCTCCCCTAGTGTCCAAGTCAGTCTAAACCCAGCATACTTTCACCCACATTATAAATGTCTGCCACAGTTCATGCCAGAAAGTGGTTGCCAACCCATGGAATTCTGCCTACACGACTCTCTTTTCCCTGGGTCACCAAGCGGCAGTTACACATCTCAGGAACCACCCAGCATCCTCAAAACAGTTGGTGTGGCTGGTGGAGTACATCGGCTCCCTCTGCTAGTCCGTAGTGGAAGTCCCAGGCATGGGTTAGAACCCAGGTCTCCAATTGTATTGAGCAAACACGCTTACGTGTATGCACCAGACTGACCTGCGGCTGCTTAGTTTTTATAACTTCTTTGTTGTACATAGAACTCTTCTTTTCATAACCTTTATGACCACCATGCTCGAAATATGAAATGAAGGCACAGGCCTATGAAAAGCATATTCAGATTGCTGGTTCCTCCACTCTTCTGCCTTATTTGGATGTGTCCAGCTGCCCTCCCTGCCCAGTTAGTTGGTCACACCTAGAGGGTAAAGTCTAGGGTAGGTGAGGATTGGACAGTACCTGAGGCTAGTAAGTAGTGAGAATTCCCACAGTGAGGAGGGGCTTGTGGACTGGGCTAAAGTAGGGCATGGCTCAACCACAAAAAAGGATAACGATGCATTACCACACAATAAATAAATTGGCAAAAAACAAAAATCTGAGGATTTGTACCTCCCATCTTGATGCTTACAGTTGAAAATATAAATTCCAATTCTGACCCCATTGTAAAGCCTTTTATTCAATAGATGGAACACAGAAAATGGCAACATGGTCCCTCCCATTCTTTTCAACATTTCTCAAGGATTGACAACTTCTATTTGGAGATCTACAATAAATGGGTAGAAGTAACATAGTTGAACCTCTCATTTGAAATATTGCATTCCTAGTAGTACCCTGCATTGCTACACTGCAGTATTAGAGAACTAGGTCTAGATCTAGAGAAGACACTCTTGGGGGATAGGGCGGATGGTGAGGCGGGCAGCCATTAGGTTGCTGGCTTTCGAGCAGACAAGACAGACCATTTGGCCTATTCTGCTGGCTTTTTAGTATGTTAGTATTAGTATTGAATGTGAACCTGGGACCTGGTGTGGGACTTCATTGAACCCTGGACTTTCTGACCCAGATTGAAGGGTGCTATGAACTAAGCTATGCTGGCACAGACTAAATACAGAATAATTTGATTTTATTTATCCTGTGATAAAGATTAGGGTGAAGTGTGTTTCTGATGCTAGAATAGAACAAAAACTATGAAAGACTGTAATTCAGAGCCCATGCCATGCAATGCAAATGAAGCACTTGGCACCTCCATGTGGGCAGTCTAGTTTCGATGGTCAAGCCCAACACACTGCACTGGACTGGTGGAGTCTGCAGGACAGAGCGGAGATAGGATTCGCCAACTCCAAGTGGAGAATGGAAGTCTTCTTGGCTCTTGATCGCCTCTTGTGGGAGGTGGGTCAGCATTGTATGTGATCGCTTGATATACTGTCCCCTCCCCCTAAGCCAGGCATGGACGAGAATAGGTGTGTGGAAAACATTCTCAGGCTTGGTGGATGAAGCCTGCCAGTCCCCCCCACATCACACTCCCAAATTAATGGCCCAAGCTTCTCCTCTTACGGGCTACAAACTTTGGTGAGCCGAGGCGCTTGGTTCGTGGGGCCTGCTATAGAGAGGGTGGGGGCTTCGCCTGGCATGCGAACGAAGGGGCAGCCATGCCGTGGAGTTGCTTCACCATTGTAAGACCAACAGGAATATCAGCTGAACAGCCGAAGAAGTTGGAGAGGAGGAAGTCAGTGAGTAAGATAAAAAAAGACAGTTAATACAAATAAATAACAGTGGTATCATGACAACGTGAGATACGGGACATGTGAGAAACAGTAAGAGGGGCAGGATTGGGGAGGGAATGCTGAAGCATATGCAGAGAAAATGCAGCACAGCAGTTGAATGATACCGAGTTGTGAAATGGCTCATAGACCCAACTGAGCAAGGATTGCTGGGAAGGCTGTTACAGAGAAGGCCTACCACCAATGGTGCTGAGAAGGATTGCGGGTGGGGCACATAGTAGATTTCAGTAAGAGGAGTTCTGGTTATTTATTTGTAATTCGGTGGCCGAGAAGGTTTCCAGTTGTTTGGGGAGTGAGTAAGGGTTACAGAGCAGAAGGGACAGAAAATCAAACACTATAGCAAAATTATCCAGATATTAAAACGCTACAGTGATTAAGATTTTAGAGATTGTACAGAAACAGAGGTGCAGACAGTTAAAACAACATTTAAAATACATAAGGTGCAAAAAGCTGAAACAATAGAAGTCTGTCACAGTGTACAATAACAGCAGCAGTAATGCAAAAACAGAAATAAACCTGTGCAGACCATAGGGAATTAGGGAGGGGGCAAGGAAGACCGTGGAGGGCCAAGGAGAAGCTGTAAAAAGAGAGGGTGGGTAGGGGGCATGGGGGAAGTGGTGGAAGCAAAAGACAGTCCAAGGGATGCTGTTACAATGGCGTACTTCTTGTGGACAGATTGACCTCTGGTGGTGGTTGTTGAAATTGTAGTACATGAAATTCGAAGGCTCAGTCCAACCCCCTAGCTAGGATGAACTTGCTTTTAGCTGAATGGTTAGAACTTTGGTACTCAGGGTCTCAGTCTAGATTCTCAGCAAGGGGTTGATGTATGACTGCCCAAATGGAGAGGGGACAGACATAACAGTGGTGATGAGACTGGATGCTACCACCTTTATTTAAAAAAAAAAGGGGGGGGAGATAGTGTTGTATTGGTGAAAAAAGCAGTCTGTACAAAAGTTGCATGGTCAAGATGTGAAAACTCCAGGAGACAGAGTCCCACAGTACTGATGAATTGTAACAGCAGAGTGACCTCTGGTGGTGGTGGTTGAGATTGCAACTTATGAAAGTCAAAGGCTGGGTTGGGCTGTGTGGAATGCAGGGGGTAAGAGAAGGGAGATGAGAGGTGGGGACAAGTTGTAATTGAGAAGTACAACTTCAAAGTCAATTCTTTTAGGAACTAAGGAGCCCTGTCATTTTCATTTCAGGGCAGTTGTAGTGTGGCAGTGTTTACCTTTTTGAGAGTATGAGTCTGCAGAGGTGTGTGCACTGCACACCGTGACCAGTTGCTGCCTGTACCACTCCAGACAGACTGTACTGGCCCCTGTTTATTCTGTTTAGTATTTTGTTGAGCATTTTCAAACATAACAGAATCACTTGGAATATATTTAGTCAGAATCAAGTTAGAGTATCTTTTTAATGGTATCACCACCCTTGGGAGTCCTGCTGCAACTTAAGCCAGCCATAACTCAGCATGGTGATTATATACTGGTATGAACTGAGGATCGTAAATAGAGGAATCGGATTGGCCAAGAGCTCTTTGAAGCCGTGATGATATCGGGCTACATCATCATGGCTTCAAAAAAGTTCTGGCGCCACCAGCCTCCTTGCTCTCTACTGTCTGAGAACTGTTTTTTTCAAAATGTACTCCTACACCACCCAAAATCTCATTCATAAAACATTTTAAAACCTGTTTCTTTTATTTTTTTTATTTATAAAACTTGAAACTCAGTTCATAACAGCAGTAAGTCACTCCAGGGTGTGATATATTATGGGATATCGTCACTCCTCGGGTGGTTGGACGCACCCGGCCTGCAGCCTCATGCCCAACCACCCGAGGCATGACGATATCCCATGATATACCACACCCTGTCGTGCCTTATTACTTAATTATGAACTGTCTGCCGAGAATCAAGGAAGCTGATTGGCTGAGAGGTTTTTGAAGCCATGATGATATCAGGCTACATATGGCTTCAAAAAGCCTCCGGCCACCAACCTCCTTACGGACCAAAAATTCCTCTGACTCCAACTTAAGTGCTAAACAGGCAACGGCATCAGCAATGGTCAGCCTCAAGTTAAGAAACATTTATATTTCCATTATCACATACACAACTGTATCCCATTCACTGCAAAGAAAAAAACACTTTTCCACACGAAGCATCTGCTGCTGACGAGCACGCTACCCATACTTTGACATGCCCGCTCCTCCCGATGAGCACGCTAGCCATACTTTGATCCGCGCGCTCCTCCCACACACTACTGCCTCCAATAAGCCAGCTGTCCATTTTTTTCAGACTGCCCGTCCATCACTCATGAACTCACACACAAAATGATAATGCTCACAATAACAAAATTGAAATGCAAATAAAAAAAAAATGACAACTCCGCATTAACCACCACAGCTGCCACTGACAGAACACTTGCTACACGTCAATGCCAGAAGTGAAGAAATGTCCCTTCTCCGCTCTGGGAAATCTCATAATGGGAAAGACATTCTTTGTTACTGTGGGTCTTAAATTTTATACACAGCAGCAGAATTTCAATACAAAACGGCAAACATACCCGGCTGAACAGGGACTTACCGATACCCAATGATAACCAAAAGTGTCCACATGCACTCTTGACAGTCAAGTCGCGCTTCTTAGCAGATCGGAATTTCTTTAAAAAAAAACAAATAAATAAAATTCCACACACGTCTTCACATGGTCCCACCAGGGAGAACATCTCACATCAGGGGTACTACTGGCAGAAAGAGAAAGACAGAGACCACAGTTGCAGTCTTCCACAAACTCCATTTACAACAGCACCTCCTGCTGCCCACAGCCCTCCAGGAACTATTTTCTCAAAACGTACTCCTCCAACATCCCCAAAAAGGTATTTTCAAAAGGTCTTAAAAAGATTTTCTTTTATATTTTACTCCTAAAACTTTAAAGCCAATTCATAATAGCAATAATGCACTCCAAGGTGTGGTATATCATGGGATATCGTCACGTCTCAGGTCGTCCAACCACCCAAGGCATGATGATATCCCATGATATACCACACCCTGTCGTGCATTATTGCTTAATTATGTATGTCCCCGCTGTGTGAATTCACCTCCAGCCTTTGTTGGGACTCAAACCTGGGACCTTGTGTCCTAAAAGCAGCAGCAGCTCTAACCATTCAACTAAAGGGAAATTAGTGCTAGCTGGGAGGTTAGAGTGCTGTGCTGACTTTCATGTATGCTATCCCATTCCCACCTTTGGAAGTCTCTCATCAGTTACAGTTACTGGAGTTAGCTCTTCTTTTGGCTATTACTGAAAGCTTTCACTACTGACTATATCAGCTTTGCACCGACTTCCTTTTCGCATGTAACATATACATTACCCCTAATGAATTGCGTTGTAGGGTTTTATGTGATAAGAGCAAAACCGGACACTGACATTTCTTTTTGCAGGGTCTTTGCTCCAACACCCCCATTGGGGTTGCCCTCCTCCTCCCTTACTATTATAGCTGATTCCGAGGACGTAACACCGGAGAGGTCAAACCTTTGTTGCCATTCGATTTTGCCCTTTTTGCATTGTGATTCCGGGTGTCAGCATTTTTGTTTTCACTGACCACCGTGTTGTAGGTATGTCATTTTGTGTACCCGTCCAACCCCGTTATCACCTGTATCATATTCCAGCATTATCTCCCTTACATTCCCAAGCGATGTTGTCTCCTGCCTCATCCTTTCATTGTTTCTCCTAACCATGCTGTATTGTGTCCCACCTTGTTACTCTACCGCTTCCAGTCATGCTGTATCTTTTCACCTGTACACCTCCCCTTTGCGCCATATTTTATCTCCCCCGTCATAACCCATATTTCTCACAGTTCTGCCGTATCCTGTTATCACTTATGCCTCTCCCAATTGTGCTGTATCTTGCTCCACCCTGCTTTCACCTGTACCGCTCCAAGTCACGCTGCGTCCTGTTCCATTTTATCACCTGTACTTCTGTCAGTCGTACTGTGTCCTTTTCCACCCTGTCATCTGTACTTCTCCACTTGTATTACATTCTGTCTCTACATTATTTTTTCAAAATGTTTTTCCTCCTGGAGTCATGAGTGAGCTGAGATAGCTCGTTTGCAGATGTGTCCTGGGGAAGGGTACAGTGGAGTTAAACCTGGAATTACAACAGTTGTCAGAACAGTGAGTCAACAGTACACTAAATTAAAGAGCAGCTGGCGCCTTTGGGAAAACTTTGGAAAACGTAATATTTAGACGTATTTCAGCTTGTATAGGTTTCTCCTCAACATTATTTAGTTCTGAAGAAATTCACACAAAAGCGCGATCTTATTTATTTATTGAATTTTGTTGACCACTGACTGCCCACTGGGACTAGAAATCCCATTTTCAGGGGCGACCGGGAGGGGTGGGGTACAGATGGTAAGCAACTGAAATTGAACCAGATTAAGCTGTTGGTGGTATTTTTAGTGAATCTTTATCCCTTAGAGATCAGCTACCTCTATAGCTTATTCCATACTTGAAATTGTAATGCTTTATTGTCACATCACAATCTGTTGCCATGTGAATAACGGTGTTGTCACCAGCAGAGTATCATGGCATCAGGTTGGGAAGAACTACTAGGAGCTGATGAACCATCAAGGAACATCTATCCTGTTTTCATGGGGTCCATTGTCCCTGTCTTTGGGACACAACACTCCTCCACTCCCTCCACTGTGTACTGCTTTTGCTCTTGATACCGGTGCCCACCCCCTTCACCGGGAGACTGTGTTAACACATCTGTGCTCACCCATGGCTCTCAGGGCTTTGGTGCTGTTCGGGAAGTGGCAGTGGACAACATTTAACTGAAGTTGAGGAAAAAAGTGAATTCATATGCGGGACTGCAGGTAAGGAAATATTGCTCTGTCGGTGAATGGGAGAAGATGGGACACATTAGTCGCTGGTGGGAACACTGGACACTTGGTCCTTGAAGGTCCGCGGGGTGGGTGGGAAGGGACAGAGCGACCATGTGTTTCCTAAGCACAGACTCTATGGCAACTGTGGTTTAATGATTTCTTAAGCACGCTCCTGATGGCAACCGTGGATTAACTAGGAGAATTAATCCATGGCCACTTGACAGTTTTGCACCAATGGGAGCTCTCTCTCTCTCTTCAGTACTAATATACAGGGCCATTTTACATTTTTATAACACTGTAGAAAAAGTCAGATGATTTGATTGGCTGAAAGTACCTCTGAGCCACGTAATTATTGACCCATAATTACATGTCAGAACTACTTACAGCCATTGAAACACCATAGCTTGAAGATAAAAAGGTATCACATTTACACATTCTGACAGAGATCAAAGTAATACAGAGTGACTGCCTGTATTGAGGAAACCTCTGAAAATCAGTCTCTCGCAACACAGAATCCACTATGCCCTATATGCAATTTCCTTGTCACCATTAGACGAACCATATCCTACGCAGCACAACCATGTATGTACACATCGATGCTGGCCTGGAGGACTGACAGATTGCTTGATAACCAGCCACAAGAGAACGCACAGTCTGCAAAGCTACTGGTCTGCATCGATGGTGGACAGAGTCCGCAGGAGTAACCTACCTGGTTGCACTGGCGATAAAAACAAGGCACCTCAGTACCATGTGTTTTCTTTACCTCTCTTCGATGACAGCAAGCAGTTCAGCACTTCTCACCAAAAGCTATCATGTGAGAGAACCACCCAGAGCAGCACAGCCAACCTGATACTGCAGCGAGGCAGTGATTCAGATACTGGAAACTGGTCTTCCAAAAATAAACCAGCTGACATCATTCTCATCCAGTCAGGATTGTTTATTTCTAAACATTCCAGGTATTCTTACAAGCGAGTGTCTTATACACATACAGTAGTTCTAAGTTCAGTTGGCATAGTCCATTTCCTACAAAGAGAATTCTTTAATATTCTGCAGAGTAAAACATTTTGATTTTAAATTAAAATTCTATTTTTTAAATAAATCTCTTTAACCTGATTTTATGTGTATAGTTCATGTATCTCTCATGGTTATTAGAGTTTCTTCTCGAGCTCTTTGTGTGCTGGAACTGCTGGGCTTCACTTGAGGATGCACTCTTACAACCACAAGAGACACAATAACTGTACATATAAACATACAGACAAGTACAGTGCTGCAAAACTGTGCTGTTCCGGTTTTCCTTTTCTGAAACCCGATCTTCCTGATTCTAGCTGATTGCTGTTACCCAAATACAGTTAAGAAACATTAAATAAAATTATTTTAACACCCCTTGCACAAAGATGATTAAAACAAGTTAAAGTGTATAAATGTAACCCCTACGCCACTTTTGGCTAGTTGGCACCCCCCTTAAAACAGAACCAGTACCCACATATGGTATGCCATTTACTTTTGGCAGAAATACTCAGATTGGTACCACCCCTAGCTTTAGCGTGTATACCAGGCTCGTTGTCTGAAGGAAGGGGGTCGGGGTACAATTACCAAAAATGAACCTTTGTAAAAACAACCAGGTCCCGGGTGGGGAGGATGCTAGGTGTATGCTAGACCTAACTGCTGAAGGGTCCCCATTAATTCCACACAGAAGCAATGATCAGATTGTCCAGTGCAGCAGCTGGGATTGTGTAGTATGGCTTTATTCACAGATGTTACTAAAGTACCAGCGGACCCCCAAGGGTCGGTCATGGCAAACAAGTACATTTTCTTTCCTCAACTCTTTGCTAGGCAGCACAGTTCTCCAGAGAAACAATTCCTTTCTCCTTCCCATGGTATATGTACCTGGACTGTGCCACACACCCAAACATTTCCATTTCTCAAGAGTGTATGCTTGTGGACTACTGCCACAGAACATCTTCTTTCCCATAGGTGTATGCCTGTGAATTTAATCACCCACCTCATCCCGCAGCAATGGACTTTGCTCAGGGTAACCTGGTGCCCATCAACAAATTAGCCCTGCCTTGGAGACTCCAGATGGCATTCCTCCCACCCTTTGCCCCATCTGAGAGTCTCTGCCATTCCTTCAGGGTTATACCACAGAGGCCTTCATTCCCCACTAAAATGCTAAAGACTCTGAACTTTACTTCAAGTTTCCACACTTAGGTGAACGGGGGTCCTGACAGGTGTGATCTAGCCTTATCTTTGGGCACACACACCCCAGATGACCTCCTGACTAGAGAACTTGTCTCCCATTTTGTACTCACAGTTAGTTGCTTCTTCCTTTAGGCATGGAAAACAACCCAGAAAGCACCCTTTTCCATTCTGTACCTACAGATTTTTTGCCCCTTCCTTTAGGCATGGGAACAACCAGAAAACACCCTTTTCCATGGTAGCTTGTCAGAAATATCACACAAACTCCTTCTCAAAGGCAGCTGTACACACTCAAGGACCTTCAGGGGATTGCCCCTGGGATCCATTGAACTAGCAGTCCCTTTCATTTCTCCTGGAGTGAACATCAAGGAATCCTGCTGAAGAAAGGTCTCCACCACTTCACTGGGAGCTGGGGATGTAATCCAAACTAGGGTGAGAAACACAGGGCCCTCTGATACAGAGCCCCAGTTGGCAGGTCTCCTGCCACTCTAACTTCCAAACTCAGACTAACTGAACATTCTGAACTTCCCCTGAGCAGCTGACTCAGAAATGGTTATGCTGCTGGGGGAGTTCTAAATGGCATAATCATCCTTCCCTCAGGTTAGCGAGTAAAAAAATGATGTCATTATGTAAGAAACCCCTAAGTGAGCTCCTTACCAGCTGCCTTTTCTACCTACCTAACACTGGTACTAATGGGATTCTAGGAACCCCAGGGGACTGGGTGGTTACATAAATATACCTTAATTCATTAAAGTACAATAACACAACCAATCAGCAAAACATAGAGAATAATGTATGAGCAGTCATACACAACAGGACTGTGTTTTCATCAAGGGGTTGAGATGATAGCATATGAACCTCAAGAGTGAAGCTTGAGAGGTCCATGCTGTCATCTCAGCCCCGAGATGGAAACAAATGCCGAGTTGTGTGGTTGCCCGTATTTTATTTTTTATAGTATATGGTTTTTACACTAGAATGACAGACCCCCACTGAAGTAAAACCAAAAAATCTTGCCATTTCTTTGTTCCGTTCTATGATCAAAATCAAATTTACAGACTTTTGAAAGTTAAAAGGTACAACTTTGGGTACTGAGTGGTTGGTAAGTAACTAGGTGTGGAATAAATGCTAAATTTAAAATTGTATTACCTTTGATCTGTGCAGAACAACCATTCGGAATGTGCACAACAACACTTTGGAATGTGCACAATGGTTTAGAATGTGCACAGCAAGGTTTTTGAGCAGGCAGATTTTTATACAGAGCAAAGGCTAACCATATACTGTGAAAGTTTCTCTTTCATTTTTCTTTGTAGAATTTCATGTTATTATAGATGCAGTGAAGCAGTCTAAGGTGTGTGATCATGCTCAGTAGTTGCAAATGAAGCCCTCCCTGAGAGCACCAATAGCCCGCCAAGTCCCCGGAGATGGAAGGAGGATCAGGATGGCCGGTGAATACAGGACGGGCTGACACAGCTGCCCAGCCTGCCAGGGAACAGAAAAGCTTTTATAGAAAAGAAAAAAATAAGTAATCACATGGGCCGAACAGCACCTCGAGAGATGTGCGAGTACTGACTCGTAACCGCACACTCTAGACTGCATTATTGCCCATCTATAACTGGACTAAAGGAAGAGGGATTTACCGAAACAGGCATGGAGCCCAGCACAAGAATCATTTCAGGCTGTAAACTGTTTCATGTGTTAAACTGTTCAGTTTTTTTTTTCCCAAAGGAAAAACTTACTAGGGAACACCTCTAGATATGATTTTCATCTGCTTTACCACTTCAGGGCTTTTTCTGTCACTTGACATTGGAGGCAAAAAATATTTTATTTTTATAGTGGGATTTTTAAAACTGTTTAGCACAATTAAAAACAGTTATAAATAGGTTCTTTCTACCATATGGTGCAAAAAATATATTTTGGGGCGAAAATCGTAACTAAAGTGATCCACCCCATTGTTGACTACGTGGACGTGGTTTACTGCACTGCCTCCGCAACCACCCTATCTAAACTTGACACCCTCCTAAACTCCTTCTGTCACCTTGCTACAAACTCACCCTTTAGAACTCACCACTGTGATCTTTATCTCCTCTTGGACTAACTCCACTGTTCCACAGACGTTATATCCACTCCCTCAACCTTCTATCTAAATACTGGTTCAACATGTTACCCTCCTACCTATCGGACAGTCTCTCCCATGCCTCTGACCTCCTATGAACTAACACAGAAATGAACACTCCTTTTGTATACCCCGTCCATTCTCCACTTTTGGGCAGGCCACTTTCTCCTTCCGACTCCCCAGCTTGTGGAACAAACTAGCCCCCACCATAAGGAATGCATCCTCCTACCTTGCCTGAAAGAATCAACTTCGCTTCCTTCCTCCTCCCCCTTGCCTCTCTCCCAGATGACCCCCCAGCACCTGGCCCTCCTGTCCACTGCCTCCTAAGCACTTACTTTACTACTTTTCTCAGTGTGAGCACTCTTCACACGTAACTTCTTATCTCCTGGCGTTTGTACTGTAATGACTTTCTTCAGACTGATGAACTCTATTGTAAGGTTGTAGTCAATGTAACATATGCCAAACTGTTTAAATGACCAGAAACAACCAGTTCTGGTCTATCCATTATTTATGCTAGAGATTCCCAGGGTCTGTTTAAAGACATCTAGGGCCCGGTCTTTTGGTTTTGTGGCCCCTACCCTGTGGAATTCTCTACCTCGTCTGGTACGAGACTGCCTGACTGTCCAGAGCTTTAAGGCTGCCGGAAGATTTAGAACGCATAGGTGTTTAGGACAAGATATCTTGTTGGCGGCAGCCTAAGGGTTAAAACAGCACTTAAGGCCTGTCTGTTTCGCCTTGCCTATCCTGGTTTTTAGGCCACCATTGGATTTGTAAAGTATTGTTGGATTTTATTAATTAATGTTCTTAATGTGTTTTATTGTTCTTACCTGATGTACAAGTGCCTTGGATATAGAAAGGTACATAGATACATAGACATTATCGGCAGATAAGGGCCTATGGCTCACCCAGTCTGCCCATTTGAGCTTGACAGTTTACTTTGTTTTCCTAGAAGTCTGTTCCCTCTTAACCCTGACCTCCAGAATTCCTTTATGTCTATCCCATGCATTCTTAAATCCTGTGATTGTTTCAGCACCCACCACTTCTTCTGGCAGGGTGTTCCACTTGTCAACCACCCATTCTAGGGTGCTTTTTATAAATAAATTTTGATTTGATTTGATATGATATGTAATTTTGCTGTAACTTGTATCCTGTAAGCAATTGCAACCAGTTCTGATCTATCCGTTGTTCATGTAATATTGCTGTTACTTTTACATTGTAAGCATATTTTGTTTTGTACTCCCATCTCCCTTCCCCCTGAGTCGCACCTGGAATTGAGTCTCGGCCCAGTGTGCCTTTCCCAGTTATCAATTGTTTAAATAAATAAATTAAAAAAACCAGTTTGGCACAAAAAAATAAAAATCCAGAGGTAACCCTGCCAGTTTAAGTAGGTAACCTGCATGTGGTCTTGTTCGTGGTATTGCCTCTGTATAGATTGCTGGTAAGACCACCCTGCCTAGAGTACTCAATCTAGTTCTGGAGACCACATCTCTAGAAGGACATAGGCAGAGTGGAGGCTGTCCAGAGGAGGGTGACTAAAATGCTGCAGAGTCTGCATTAGAAGGGCTACAAGGAGATACTGAAGGACCTCAGTATGTACAGCTTGGAAGAGAGGAGGGGTTATATGATAAAGACCTTTAAATGCCTCATGGGAGTAAATAAGGTACCGGAAGGGAGCATGTTTCATTTACAAAAAAAAAAAAGGAGATGCTGAAGAACAAGGGGACATGCAGTGAAGCTTGAGGGGGTATATTCAGAAGGGATGTGAGGAAATACTTCTTCACAGAAAGAGTGATAGATGTCTGGAACAAACTTCCAGTGGAGGTGGTGGGGGGTGAAAACAGTTGTGGGGTTCAGAAGTGCATTGGGTAAACACAAGGGAATTTTAGTGGAAAGTAAGGGGGGAGAGAGACGAAGATGAAGTGGGGTCTGCAGTGACACGGTAGGAAGGGGAAAAAATGGGAAGACTGGGCAGGCCAAGTGGTCCGTATCTGCTGTTAGATTCTGTTTCCATGTTTCTATCCAGGTGCTGAGCATGCAACCCCTGAGCCTCGCCTGCCAGGTCATTTTCAGCTGCAGTAAAGACTTGACTTACTTTGCTCTGTAGAAATCCTTTGGTAGTGGGAATGTAGTGTTACAAACACACCTTTCTTTGTTTGTTTGTTTCACTTTTTTTGAATATTTTGTACTTTATATTCTTCTAGTCTTGACCGGCCCCATCAATCTCTGCCACCCGTCCAGCTCCATCTCTCATGATCTCTGGGACTTACCTCCACTCCCCATGGGAAGGGCTGTTGGGTCGCAGGGCCCTTAATTCCCTGGGCAGAGTTGAAGTTTCTGTCTTCGGAGTGGAGCACCTAGTCGGCGCTGTGGAGCCTGCCGTGAGTAGCGGATGGCATCCTACTCATAGAAACATAGAAACATAGAATTTGATGGCAGATAAGGACCACTTGGCCCACCCAGTCTGCCCATTTCCCTACCTACTGGATAAGCTGCAGATCCTAGTTAACCAGCAGCCTACTTCTTCCTACCCCAACCCCCTAGAATGGCCTTATGACTGTCCCATGCATGCTTGAATTCCACCACTGATTTTGACTCCACAACCTCCTCCGGAAGGCCGTTCCATGCATCCACAACCCTCTACTCGATTGCTTGTTTGTTTTTTTTTCCCCCTCCTGTTGCTGTCTCTGCTTATGCACATTGGGAAGGCCAAACCGACGCAATGCGTCATGCAGCGACATCCCCCCCTCACTCGGATCTGTGGCACCAGCTGCTTCTCTAGATGGCGGTAGTGCAGCAGATTCCAGCTCTCTCCCCCACCCCCTTAGGAGGCGCATGTCCATAGGAAGCTCAGTCATCCTTCCCTGGCCAGCCCTCCGACAACCCAGGCTCCTTCTTGAACCCTGGTCATTGGCGTTGCAAGCAGTGGCCCTACCGCTGCGCCAGTGGGCTGGCCCATTTTACAGACATTCCTAATTGGACTTGTTATTTGTTTCTCTTCAGGCACTGATTGTTCAGAGTGTTTTTCTGTATTGTTACTGGCTTGATCGCTATTGGTTCCTTGTTGTCAGTTTCAGTTTCACTTTTTTCTGCAACTTTATTTTTATCCTTCTATTGTGCCCACTGGCTCCCTTCTTCTGTGGGCCTCCCAGTGCCTTTCTCTGCTTGCCAGATTCATCCCTTGCTGCTGTGAGGAGCGACCCAGCCTGTCAGCCATTAGTGACATCCTGTGGGCTGTTGTGTTCCTGCCTGAGGCCTGCTCTGGCCTGTGGATCACTTCCTTCTCCGGACTGACACCATTTTTACCAGCTTGTCATCAGTGAGGCCCCTCATGGCTGTGAGGAGAAGCGAACTAGCTAGGATGCCTGTTAGAAGGACACTCTGTGGTGGGCTGGGGGCTGTTGGCAGTTGGGGAACAGTGGAGGCTGCGGTCTGGCGCTTTGGTGCGGTATTTCTGCCGCTCTTCCTCCCTGTCCAACCACTAGCTCATGCACACTTAAGCTGGCCTAGAGGGTGCCTGAAGGCATGTAGTCACCCACGCAGCCAAAGCACCTTCACCATGCTACTACCAGAAAATGCCCTTGAGTGGTGTGTCAAGTTCCCCCACCCCTGTGAAGAAAGTGTCCGTAGCATGCTCGGAACTCTCCCTGCCACAACTCTGAACCAGCGTATTGGGCTTGTCGCGCAAAGTAGGTTGCTACCAGAGTGATCATATCACATGGTGCCATGGAGCTGATGATGCAGTTCCAATTTTAAATAGGAACTGAAGGTTTTCTTGTGATTTATTTTTCTCTCTCTCTCTCTCTCTCTTCCTTCAGGTCTTTCCTGCCAGCTACCTCCCAGCCCTGTCTGCCACTCCTCCTGCCTGCATAGCCAGTAGGGATCCATGGAACATGACCTGATAGTCATGCAAATTGCCCGTCATTCAGACAGCACATGGTACATAGGGCTTTTCTTTGCAGTTATTCTCCCTTACAATCCTGCCCACCTCCCATCTCCTGCGCAGCACCTGGTGGTGCCCTAACAGGGTCACAAAGGCCTTGTTCACACAAAGGGATTTAAAATGGTTTAACGAGCTTGTACCGTTTTAAATTGCCCTAGCATGGTTCACGTTCGCACTACACATGCTTGCTAGACCGTTTTTTAAAACTGTGTTTAAACCCTGATAAGACCTAGACTTAAACATGGTTTTAAAAACATTTTGGGAGTTAAGTTGGACTAACCTGCAGTGTGGGACGGTCTGCCACGGTTCTCTTTCGTGAAGCTGGATGTCCCCGATTGGGAACTGGTTGATGGTTAATCCGGTCCCAAGGCAGTAGTGCGGATGCTGTTAACCATTTTTAATAACGGTTTTCAACACGCTACTGACAGTGCGAACAGAAGATAATGGATGCTACAGCACGGTAATTAATCCGTATTAAAAAATGTATTTAAATTACTGTGCTGTAGTGTGAACACAGCCAAAGACACACAGTGTTTCCCTCTGGAAGGAAAAAAAATCTCCCTGGCCCACCATAGAGGTTGCTGTGGCAGTGGAACCCAGTGCATGCCCTTCCTGGCAACACCACCCCAGGCCCCTCCCCCACCTAGGGTTGCCCGGCCGATTCCTGGAGTGCCTATCAGTTCTAGAACTCAGTGACATTAGTTAGCGGAGGTCCTGCATGGAAAGTTTCATTCTAGGCTTCCATTTAATTGATGTTACTTTGGAGGCAAGGGGCACAGAGTACAATAAACAGGTAATGCAATATTGATCTGAAAAACCAAAAAGCAACAACACGAGATGTTTCGGCCGCCCCAACAAAACCATATGCTGAAAACAGACTCATCACATGCCAAAACTTCCAATTTGTATTAAAAATGTCAACAAACCGAGGGAAGGGCATCCAGCAAGGCCGCCTCCTTTCCCTGGTGTTATTTGCTTTATATATTGAGCTATTAGCTTCTTATATACAACAGTCCACAAATATCTGGGGCATTTCGTTAGGTGGACGAGCCTACAAAATCTCCTTGTTCGCCGTTGATACACTATTAACTCTTACTGACTCAACTATATCCTCATTGACATTTTCTGACCTTCTAAACAGATTTGATTTATTAGTCAGTTTTCGTTTAAATAGACATAAAATGGAAGCATTGGCTTTCAATTATTCCCGGCCCCAACAAAGTAAAGTATTATTTAACATTCACTGGAGTTGTAATTCCCTGAAATATTTTGGTGTGTATCTCACTAAACATCCGGGTCACTTAGAACTGCTTAATTTGGAACCCATAATGACAGCGATGCAGAGGACTTAAGCCATTGGTCTTTGTTAAACGTTTCTTTGCTACCGCAGGTTGAAGTTATTCACTTAAATATTTTACCAAGAACTTTATTTTACTTACAAATGCTTCCATTTACCCTGTTAGCTTCAGGGATTGGCACAGGCTGATTCCTGTTTCCTAGTGAAACATTTCAATAAATAAATAAATATCTGGTTTTATGTCGTGAGGTTATCAACCTAGGCTCAAACTCTCATTGTTACATTTTTCCTGGGCCAAAAGTGGAATTAACTTGCCTAATTTCCAATTATATACCTTAGCATGTCAACTCCATATCCTTTGTCTTTGAACTTCAGGGAATTTTCAGGCTCACTGAAGGACATAGAATTCATACTCAATGACCTTCACGGTGTCAGTTGAATTTTATTTTTATCCCGCCAGGTTATCTTCCATTTTCTAACTTTTTCCGCTATTACGCGGAGACACTCCAGATATGGCATGTGGTTCGAAAAAGGTTTCTTGGGGAGGAAGCTCCTATATTAGAAGTCCTGGCATGTATGCAAAACAATCTATTAATTGCCTCAGATCCGTTCATAAGATAATGGGCCTGTCAGGGCCTACTTAGAAACATAAAAACATGGAAGTTGATGGCAGAAGGAGATCGCCAGGTCTGCCTAGTCTGCCCAGTGTTGTAGACCTAACATACCCTTCTAGCTGCCCTTTGATGCGAGGGCTCCCTTGTGTCTGTCCCATGCATTCATGAATCCTGCAACTGTGTTAGCCTCCACCACCTCTGTGGGCAGGCTATTCCAGGCATCCACCACTCTCTCCGTGAAGAAAAACATCCTGGGATTGGTAGAGAATCTCCCTTTTCTTGCAGCCTGAAATCATGTCTCCTGGGTCTGCTGCCCTCCCTTCCCCTCCTCACTGGATTCTACCCTCACATCTTGGTATATCCAATGCTGCACTTTTCACCCTCTCGCCACCCTTCCTACATTCTTTCTCCCCCCCTAACCTCTTCCCTCTCCCTATGACTCTGGCACTTCTTATCTGTTGTCTATTTTCTCTGACAAATGCCGCTGGCTGCCTTGTTACAATGCTACCCTTGAACTGTATTAATCTGTACTCTGTTTGCAATGTCCACGTTGTTGTAATGCCTGTCTTGATGTTCCCCATAATTTGTATTTCTCTGACGTGGAACCTTTGTAAAAGAGCCATGGCTTAAAGGTATTTGTAATCCTAGACTTGATAAATAAATAAAATAAATAAAATGAAAAATTTCCTGTGTCTGTACCTTGTTTATGCCTTTTATGTATTTGAATGTTTCGATCATGTCTCCCTTCTCTGTTCCAGGGAGTATGTGTTCAGTTCTCTCAGTTTTCCCTCGTAGGGCATCTCCTGCAATCCCTGAATCATTTTAGTCGCCTTCTCTTCATTGTCTCCACCCGGTCAATGTCCTTTTTGAGGTGGGGCCTCCAGAACTGGACACTGTACTCCAGGTGAGGCCTGATCAGTGATCTGTACTGCGGCATGACCACTTCTCTCCTCCTGCTTGTGAGTCCCTTCCCAGTGCATCCCAGCAGTCTGCTGGACTTCAGTGCTGCCTTTTTGCACCGTTTTCTCACTTTCAAGTTGTCTTGAGACACTCCTGGTTTGAGGCCGCTAGTCTTTCTCCTCCTAGGTAATATGGCTTTTTTTGATTTCTCTTTCCTATGTGCATGACTTTGCACTTTTTGGCGCTGAATCTCAGCTGCCATGCTCCAGACCATTCTTCAAGTTTCTTGAGGTCAGCTTCCATATTGTCTGCTCCCTCTGAGGTGCCGACCCTGTTGCATATCTTGGTGTCGTCTGTGAACAGACATACTTTTCCCTCTAGTCCATCAACGATGTCTGATATAAAAATATTGAAGAGCAGAGGCCCCAGTACCAAGCCCTGGGACGCCCCACTGGTTGCCCTGCCTTCTGAAGAGAGTGCTCCATTTACCTGCACTCTGTGGGTCTTGCCCTGTACCCAATGTCGTATCCATCTAACTACTTCAGGTCCAATTCCTATGTGGTCTAGCTTCTTTACCAGACTTCTGTGTGGAACCGAGTTGTAGACCTTGCTAAAGTCCAGGTAGACCACATCCACTGCTCCACCGTCATCCACAACCTTTGTGACGTAATCAAAAAACTCGAGCAGATTTGTCTGACATGATCTACCTGCTGTGAAACCATGCTGTTTAGGATCCTGTTGGCTGCTAGCTTCGAGGAATGCTGTGATCCTCTGTTTGAGTAGTGTCTCCATTAACTTCCCCACGATGGACATGAGGCTTACCGATATGTAATTGCCAGACTCCTCCCTGCTGCCTGATTTGTGGAGTGGGACCACTGTTGCCCTTTGCCAGTCATTGGGCATCACTCCACTCCTCAGGAATTTGGTGAACAGTTTTGCCAGTGGGGTTGCCAATTCCAGCCCCAGTTCCTTTAAGATGCTGGGGTGTATCTCGGCTGGCCCCATGGCCTTGCCAACTTTTAGCTTATGTAGCGCCCCAGTACTTTGGACTCTGTGAAGGGGCTAGTGTCTACCCCTGGTCCAGGGGTGTTGCATTTTTACTTTCATCAGATTCTGGACTCTCAAGAAGTTCACCCCTTTTCTGACTTATGCGCTAAGTACAGGTTACTGACCTCTGACCATTATCGATATTTGTGACTTCGCACATATATACAAACTTCACCTCCTTCCTGTAGATGACTCTCAGACCCCTTCCATTGCATTTGCTTTAATATCACTTCATCAGCAGGGTGACTTACAGGAACATCTAATCGGTAATATTTATTTCATTCTTCGGGATCAATCGAAAGACTCCACCCTCTTTGTTTTAAACCAGTGGAATAAAGACGTACAGCTCTTGTGCGACTCTGCCCTGTGGGAAAAATACTCCCTCCCTACATATAAACTTTTGATGGCTCCTTACTATAAAGAATTTGCTTGGAAGTGTGGATGAGATTCTTTAAGACTCTAGCACTTTCAACAAAATACTCAGGGAAGCTGGCAGGCATCTGTTGGCGAGCTTGCTGTGAGCTTAGAGCTGATCTTGCCCATATGTTTGGGGATTGCCCCTATTTGCAACTCTACTGGACGGCCATTTCAAATGTCCTAGCCTCGATGTTTGATATTTCAGTACCCCTACTTCCCACATTGGTTCTTCTACATATACCCCCAGATAAGTCGAATGTAAGAGGGTAGACAACTAAAACTTCTGTTGATCCTTTTGGTCTGCGTAGAAAAAGCTATTACTAAATTATGGCTTCAGTCCTACCCACCTCAGTTTTCTCACTGGTTAGTCATAGTTGAATATATATTACATACATATGTGTGTGTGTGTGTATAATATATATATATGTATATAGTATATCAACTTGAATAACATACTTATAATTTTTTAAGTATTATGCCTGCATTTGAAAAAATCTGGAGTCTGTAAGTTGCAGTCAGATTCTATGTTTGTTCCATGAGTTTTCTTCATTTTCCAGATTTGGTTTCCTAAGGCCCTGTCCACACTACACCACGTACAGTCTGTAACGGTTCCAAACCGTTACAGTGTGTCTACACTGCCGGCAAACAGTCTCGTTAATGGTTTGGAACCGTTACAGCCTGTCCACATTGTGGGTGCTGTGGAACCATTACGGCTGCACCCTATCCCACAATGCTGTTCGTGCTGCACTGGGGGAATGCTGGAGCTACACGCTCACGCGTCCACACTATGGCTGGTAACGTTACAGGGGCAAAACCGTTTTCATAACCGTTGTTCAAACCACCTCATATGTGGTTTCAACAACAGTTACGAAAACGCCTTCTGTAACGTTACAGGTGTAAACGCAAACCGTTGCGATAACGGTTTGAACCCTCTGTAATGTTACAGAGGCATCGTGTGGACAGGGCCTAAGAGTCCACAAAGCTTTTTGTCAGTGTTTTTAAGTAACAATGTGTTCACTCGGTTTAATCCATGCCCTGCCTCAGTGCATATACAATTTTTGTTCTTTGCATACCTTTTTTAGAATTATTATAATTCTTGAATATTATTACGATGCTTTTAGTATTTTATTAACTTCTATATTCTTACGAAACGCCATGTAAAGCTTTGCAATGATACGTTGTTTATATTGAGGGCTTACATTTTCAATAACTGTTCTGGATGTTTGTTACAATGTGACGTTGATTGATTTTTTTTTAATCCATCTTTCGATAAAAAAGTTATCATAAAAATGTCAACCAACAGGTTTATTAATGTTATTTATACCAGGCGATTGCCTTTCTCTAAGCCAACAAGAACTGCTGCTATAAGGATTTGCAAGTTTGATGAGACTAGTTGGAAGTGGTGTGTTGGCAGGGCTAAATGGGAGCCACCCTAGTTCCTGAATGAAGAGCTGAATGGGTGCGGATAACTCTAAAACTGAATGGGGAGGGGGAGGGGATGTGCCAGTGGTCTTTCTTTCTTTACACTGTTCATATGTAATGATTCATTTGGGTTTTGTTTTTCAGTTATGCTCATATACATGCCCACCTCAAAAGCAATGTTGTTTTCTCAAAGTTTCTTATAAAGCAGTAATGCACTTTTGTTGTTTTCTTAAAATGGAATCCTCATGAGCGCCCTGTGGTAGAATGCCAGTGCTCCGTGACGTCACCTGGGAGATATGGGAACGCAGGTAGACATGTTTTTTGGGGGGAGGGGTGGTTAGTCATGTTGCAGAGATAAGTCAGTATGCTGCCATAGAAGAGGAGCAGGGGCAGCCCAACCAGCTGACTACTGAGGGGCACTGATCACTGCAGTGGAGGGGGCGCTGCTGATGGGGGCAGCCCAACCAGCTGACTACTGAGGAGCACTGATCACTGCAGTGGAGGGGGCGCTGCTGATGGGGCAGCCCTACCAGCTGACTACTGAGGAGCACTGATCACTGCAGTGGAGGGGGCGCTGCTGATGGGGCAGCCCTACCAGCTGACTACTGAGGAGCACTGATCACTGCAGTGGAGGGGGCGCTGCTGATGGGGCAGCGCTACCAGCTGACTACTGAGGAGCACTGATCACTGCAGTGGAGGCGCTGCTGATGGGCAGCCCTACCAGCTGACTACTGAGGGCACTGATCACTGCAGTGGAGGCGCTGCTGATGGGGCAGCGCTACCAGCTGACTACTGAGGGCACTGATCACTGCAGTGGAGGGGGCGCTGCTGATGGGGCAGCGCTACCAGCTGACTACTGAGGAGCACTGATCACTGCAGTGGAGGGGGCGCTGCTGATGGGGCAGCCCTACCAGCTGACTACTGAGGAGCACTGATCACTGCAGTGGGCGCTGCTGATGGGCAGCGCTACCAGCTGACTACTGAGGAGCACTGATCACTGCAGTGGGCGCTGCTGATGGGGGCAGCCCTACCAGCTGACTACTGAGGAGCACTGATCACTGCAGTGGAGGGGCACTGCTGATGGGGGCAGCCCTCCCAGCTGACTACTGAGGAGCACTGATCACTGCAGTGGAGGGGGCGCTGCTGATGGGGGCAGCCCTCCCAGCTGACTACTGAGGAGCACTGATCACTGCAGTGGAGGGGGCGCTGCTGACGGGGGCAGCCCTACCAGCTGACTACTGAGGAGCACTGATCACTGCAGTGGGCGCTGCTGGCGGGGGCAGCCCTACCAGCTGACTACTGAGGAGCACTGATCACTGCAGTGGAGGGGGTCCTGCTGATGGGGCAGCCCTACCAGCTGACTACTGAGGAGCACTGATCACTGCAGTGGAGGGGGCGCTGCTGATGGGGCAGCCCTACCAGCTGACTACTGAGGCACTGATCACTGCAGTGGAGGGGGCGCTGCTGATGGGGCAGCGCTACCAGCTGACTACTGAGGAGCACTGATCACTGCAGTGGAGGGGAGCTGCTGATGGGGCAGCCCTACCAGCTGACTACTGAGGAGCACTGATCACTGCAGTGGAGGGGTCCTGCTGATGGGGCAGCCCTACCAGCTGACTACTGAGGAGCACTGATCACTGCAGTGGAGGGCTGCTGATGGGGCAGCCTCCCAGCTGACTACTGAGGAGCACTGATCACTGCAGTGGAGGGAGCTGTTGACGGGGCAGCCCTCCCAGCTGACTACTGAGGAGCACTGATCACTGCAGTGGGCGCTGCTGATGGGGCAGCCCTCCCAGCTGACTACTGAGGAGCACTGATCACTGCAGTGGAGGGGGCGCTGCTGATGGGGCAGCCCTACCAGCTGACTACTGAGGAGCACTGATCACTGCAGTGGAGGGGGCGCTGCTGATGGGGGCAGCCCTCCCACCTGACTACTGATGAGCACTGATCACTGCAGTGGAGGGGGCACTGCTGATGGGGGCAGCCCTACCAGCTGACTACTGAGGAGCACTGATCACTGCAGTGGAGGGGGCCCTGCTGACGGGGGCAGTCCTACCAGCTGACTACTGAGGAGCACTGATCACTGCAGTGGAGTGGGTCCTGCTGATGGGGGCAGCCCCACCAGCTGACTACTGAGGGGCACTGATCACTGCAGTGGAGTGGGTCCTGCTGATGTGGGCAGCCCTCCCACCTGACTACTGATGAGCACTGATCACTGCAGTGGAGGGGGTGCTGCTGATGGGGCAGCCCTACCAGCTGACTACTGAGGAGCACTGATCACTGCAGTGGAGGGGTCCTGCTGATGGGGGCAGCCCTACCAGCTGACTACTGAGGAGCACTGATCACTGCAGTGGAGGGGGCACTGCTGATGGGGCAGCCCTACCAGCTGACTACTGAGGAGCACTGATCACTGCAGTGGAGGGGGCGCTGCTGTTGGGGGCAGCCCTGCCAGCTGACTACTGAGGAGCACTGATCACTGCAGTGGAGGGGTCCTGCTGATGGGGGCAGCCCTGCCAGCTGACTACTGAGGAGCACTGATCACTGCAGTGGAGGGGGCGCTGCTGATGGGGGCAGCCCTACCAGCTGACTACTGAGGAGCACTGATCACTGCAGTGGAGGGGGTCCTGCTGATGGGGCAGCCCTACCAGCTGACTACTGAGGAGCACTGATCACTGCAGTGGAGGGGGTCCTGCTGATGGGGCAGCCCTACCAGCTGACTACTGAGGAGCACTGATTACTGCAGTGGAGGGGGAGCTGTTGACGGGGCAGCCCTACCAGCTGACTACTGAGGAGCACTGATCACTGCAGTGGAGGGGGCGCTGCTGACGGGGGCAGCCCTCCCAGCTGACTACTGAGGAGCACTGATCACTGCAGTGGAGGGGGCGCTGCTGACGGGGGCAGCCCTCCCAGCTGACTACTGAGGAGCACTGATCACTGCAGTGGAGGCGCTGCTGGCGAGGGCAGCCCTACAGGCTGACTACTGAGGAGCACTGATCACTGCAGTGGAGGGGGCACTGCTGATGGGGGCAGCCCTACCAGCTGACTACTGAGGAGCACTGATCACTGCAGTGGAGGGGGCCCTGCTGATGGGGCAGCCCTACCAGCTGACTACTGAGGAGCACTGATCACTGCAGTGGAGTGGGTCCTGCCGATGGGGGCAGCCCTACCAGCTGACTACTGAGGGGCACTGATCACTGCATTCGAGGGGGTCCTGCTGATGGGGGCAGCCCTACCAGCTGACTACTGATGGGGGCAGCCCTCCCAGCTGACTACTGAGGAGCACTGATCACTGCAGTGGACGGGGCCCTGCTGACAGGCATGGGGTGCAGGGAACATGAGGGAGAGAAATGGGTATTTGACCTGGGGGAACAACTGCGCACTAAAAGTAATTCAGATAATGTTTTACCTGTTACATTTGCCTTTATACCTGCATCTATGCTGTGCACTATATGTATTCTCTTGATCCTATTCTGTGTTTGGGTACATTCAACCATAACCGGACTACATGCTTCCAGAATGCAAGGGTTAGTCGCCCAGTGGCCCACTCTCAAACAGTTGCCTAATTCGAGTGCCCTGTGTTCAGTTGTGACAGTACTTAGCCCCAGGAGGATAGTGGGACCAACAAACAAAAGATAAGAGCTCATAAAAACTCTTTAACATGCACAGCAGGCTGTTGAATCTCTCACTGCTCCAGCCCTGCTCTGAAGTCAGCTGCAAGGGATTTGGGGATTTCTGGTTACAGCAAATGACAGCCTGGAATACAGCAGAATTAGCCTGATACAGTCTACTGTATTGGAGTAAATAGTAAAAAATGTTTTTGCACACAAAGTGCAAATTGGGACCAGCCCCTCACTTCAGTGTGGGGCTCTTAGTGCTGTCTGTTCCCCTTTAAGATGTAGAGTTACAGTAAATAACTTTCCTTTCTTCAGCCAGCTCCTTTAGGACCCTTATGTGAATGTCATTGGGCTCAGCCGATTTATGTCTACTCTGGCAAACATTTCTCTGCGACTATCATCATATCAGATTGCAAGTGATAGCTTCCCACTTCATGAGATCATGCATACTCTTGTTCAGATTTTAAAGATTATTGTTACATTTATTGTGTGTGAGTCTGCTGTGGTGAGGTCTGAGTAGTGATATGGCCATCAGAAAGTAGTACGAGTTGAGGAGTTTTCTATTCAGCCCCCCAAAATGATTTGCATACCCACGATGCTGTGCACTGGGTTTTAAGCTTTAGAATTCATTAGTATGTTCCGGGCAGATTTATCAGCTTACCTCTTATAAGAGCCGTCATCAACTCGAAGTCTGCCCTTCTCAGATCACTAATCACAGCTTTGATGAAGATCTATAATTTTCCATGAGTATACTAAACCACACTGTGTTGTGATCACTGCAACCTAGAGGTTCTTTCATCACTACTTTCCCAATAGTCTCCAAGTTGGATAAAACGCTCTTAACTACTTACTATACCATGCTCACGATGGCAAGAACAATACCTGGTGATGATTTAGGGCGGACCCCTTCTTCAGAGCAGCTTAGCCGTAATTATCCTTTTTTCCTGGAACGCCATAAGGATCTGCACCAAAAGAGTCCTGTTACTGTCCTGGAAAAATCTAACAACAATGTTATAATACTGCCTATTCCTGTACTGTGAGTTAATTAATTATAATTAATGGGTCTTCTCTTTTTCCCATAGGGAAACCGTGACGTAATTTGCTGTAATAAAGGAGTGTTTATTACGTCAATCATGCGCATGGTTTCTCTCACTCTGCGCATCGGCCCGCTGCAGTTCCTCGCTTCCTGACTGCTTTCTGTTTGTCTTCTCGCCAAACCGCTAAGGGAGTCTGAATCGCCACTCGAACTCGGCAGTAAATAAAAAAAAAAGTACCACAGTGACTTAAGTTTTGACTGCCAACAAAATGAAAAACAACAACTTTTAAATAAATACAGAAAGGCGACCGTGCACCGGGCGCTGTAACTTAACTGGACCGCGGCTGCAGAGTACCTTCTTTTTATTTTGTATAATTGCTGAGGCGAAAAAGGGGAAACCCAGCAATTATATAAAATAAAATATGGTGGTGTGTGTGTAAGCATGAGTTTACATAACATTACTTTCGGTGTTAGATGCTTAATAAACCCCTTGAGCTTCGCCTCGGGCTTATGTAGCATCTAACACCTCGGTGGTGTGTAAACTTCTCGTTACACACACACCACCCCGTACTTTATTCTGTTTACATTTTCCTAGAGAGTAAAGGATTCATACTGTTATAAACAGAGCAAGCACAAAAACACTGAAGCAAGGGTTACCCAAAAAGGGCATTGGCAACAAAGCCATGTTTCACAGAAATTCAAAATCGCAAATACCCCCATAATGCAAAGCATCATGGGAAATCTATGCAAAGCACCACAACAGTTTAGGCTGGTTTTGTGTAACAGGGTGCCCCTGTTAATATATATCTAGCCAGTTCAAAGCCCCCCTCTTCCTTGTTTTCCCTTTTTCACTCTGTCCTATCCCTCCTTGCTTCTATTCCTTTTTCTTTCCTTCCTTTGCCGTCAGGGTGGCCAACCTGACAGTACTCTGTGTAACTCTTTGCTGTCCTTTTTAATTTTATTACGACCCTGAAGCTGTATACTCCCAGCTCAAACCACACCTTTATATGGAACCTCGAGTGGGAGGTTATTAATGTAGGCGCAAGTCATGCTGTACTTTATATAAAACAATAAACTGTGTCCCAGTAAAAGTAAAGCTTCCTGTACGACACACCACTCATGCGGTGCTGAACTTCATACTGCTGCATGCAGTAGATACAGCTTATCTTAAAATGGCACTCCAGGGATCTTCGGCGCAGAATAGTGCTCCGAAATACAGTGCAAGTCGTAAGATGCGGCTAAACAAAATAAAGCAAAGTTCGCAGCAGGATGTGCTCCATAGCGAAACTGAAGCAGGGCAGCAGGATGCTTCGAAAATGAAAGTAATGCCACACCAAGCGGCAAGAGGGGGTAAATGAGGTGAACACTGCGTGCAACAATGCCAGTAGTCCCGTAGTGTCTGCCATAAAAAATAATGGACCCAGTTGGGCTGAAGCAGCCTTAAAATAAAGTATATTGTGGCCATGTGATCAGAAGAAAGGGGCTGCAAGAACAAAATAAAGGCCCAAATGAAATTTTTATGTGACGGCTGATATTACAGCTGTCAGAACACAAGAGAAAATCCCTTTTTGTATGTAAAGTGCCCAGAGAAGGGCCATGGTATGAAAATAGGGCACAGTAAGAGCACACTAATAAAACGATAAGGGCTGATAGAAAGCCACCTGTGGGGAAAATAAACCAATAAAAAATATTTATTTTCATTTTCTTCTTTTTGTACTAAAATTTCAGGACTCATGAATTGGCAGGAGAGGGGAGATGAGGAGCGCGCCCTCAGTCTCCCATTCCCCATGCCAATTCAGAGACGCCTGAAGCAGAGTATTCATGGAATTGAATATGAAAAACGTGCATTACCTGTGGGGGCTGTCTGCATTTGTGCTGCTCCTGTAGGGTTGGCTGCCCATAGAATGGCACTTTATATGGCATCCTGAGGGAGTGATGTCACAGCTGAAGGGAGGGGCGTGGCCTCATTATAAGCTCGTTAGGCATTCCAAGAGAATAGAGTGCCTATATTATTATGGATTTCAGCTACATGAAGTTTAAGTGATGTGTAGATACTATGCCTTTATTTGCAAAGTGTACAAATAAAGTGTATACCACATTTAAGGTCTGTTTTCCTGGGAGAAAGGAAATGTGGGTGGAGCCCTAGTGGTGATGTCAGACCTGGAAGGTATAAAAGGGATCACCACTAGAGGTACATCAGATAGTCTGGTCAGTTGAATGCTGACGGTAAGAGGTGAAAGACCTGTATCTAGTGTGTTGTTTTTCACATATTTCGGAGAAAGGAGTTACTAGTGAGTGGCCTTTCACACTACCCTTGGCTATCTTTGGCTGCAGCAAAGCCACAGACTCTGCTGACAGAAGCAGAGGTCTGAGTTATTGTTGGCTAGGACTAACCATTTATGTTTTCTTTCTGTATTGTTGTTATTTTATATTTATTTGGAAATAAATTGATAAACACACTTGTGCATTTTTTATGCACGTTCTCCTTGGCTGCTGTGTCATTTTATCCCACACGTTTACAGGAATGCATGGTGCCAAAGGCCTCTCACACACTCTATAAAGGGTGAGAACAGAGGAGACATGTTTCATCCTACACAGGACTCATCAGTGTGCCTCATTTGTATCTCACCCCAAAGAAAAAGGAACTAGCCCTAATAACGGATGTTTACACCATGCAGTATTTTATATGCTAGCTTCTGGATGAACGTAGAAGGCATGCATGAATCTGAGCTTGCTTTGTTGAGAATATTTTTGGGGAGCTGGGATCCAGTTGTTTGTATATTATAAATAATAGCTTGTACAAACACACCACAGTACACAGTAAGAGCATAGCAAGAGACCACTTCTAGGGGGAAAAATCTGACAGACTAAAGTACTTTTTCTCTTGGATTTCTTTTTGTTTCAAGGACCACCATGTTCTGGAGGTGACCTTTCATTGTGTTAACGAGGCCTGTTTACATGGCATGATCTGTAGAGTTGCGAGGTGCCAGATGAGTTGCATCGGTGCAAGTCAGGCAGTGTAAACAGCCTGAGGAGCATCGTGGGTGGCTCAGTGGTGGTATAGGACAGTCCCATGTCTGCATAGAAACATAGAATGTGACAGCAGATCAGGACCAACCAGTCCACGTAGTCTACCCATTTCCCTACTTGGTTTGGCAATCCTTACTCTTATCTGGACTGCCGTTCCCCTGTTCTGCGGCACAGCAGGGTGCCTTATGCTTATCCCATGCTCTTTTGAAGCCCCATACTGTTTTCGCGTCCACCACCTCTGCTGGTAGGCTGCTCCACGGATCCACCACCCTCTTTGTGAAAAAAATGCTTCCTAACATTCCCCCTAAGCCTCCTTCCCTCCAGCCTCATGTTATGTCCCCTTGTTCTTGTGCACTTTCTTCTCTAAAATATGCTTCCCTCCTGTACCCTGTTTATTCTTTTATGATATTTGAAAGTCTCTATCATATCCCCTCTCTCTCTTCTCTCTTCCAGTGAATAGATGTTTAGTTCCTTGAGTCTTTCCTCATAAGGCTTGTGGTGCAGTCCATGTATCATTTTTGTTGCTCTTCTCTGGACTGCTTCCATTCTGTCTATGTCCTTCCTGAGATGCGGTCTCCAGAATTGGACACAGTATTCCAGACGAGGCCTCACCAGTGATCTATACAGTGTCATCACCACTTCACTCCTCCTACTGGTTATGTCCCTTCCTATGCATGCAAACACACTGCTCCGCCTGTACCAATGCAGTCCCATGATACCCTGCCCCAGAATTGGCCTCAACATTTCTTTAAAGGGTACCTAAACACAATCGTAAGGAGCTACACTGTTCCAAACACCCTCCCGCAGAAGCAGAGCAGACAGGGAGAGGTTCTGAATAATATGAGGCATTACCTTAAACTTCGTAGTTTAATATATTTTTGGTGACCTTTTTTTTTTTTTAAAATGTTGAAACCAGGAAAAGTTTTTCCAGGACCACACCAATCTGAGGCTAAGACTGCTGGGAACGTGCAGTGCGATGATGTCATCTTAGTGAGTCCGGTAGTCCCCAGTATTCGTCCCTATGGAGCCTTATGTACGATGTATAAAATTACCAGTATATGTGTACTTTGTCATCTTTACTGTTATTGAACATGTACAATAGAGTGTACTGTACACGTTCAATAACAGTACAGATGACAAAGTACACATATACCAGTAATTTTACACATCGTATATAAGGCTCCATAGGGACTAAATACTGGGGACTACCGAACTCGCTAAGATGACATCATCGCACTGCACATTCCCAACAGCCTTAGCCTCTGATCGGTGCGGTCTTGGAAAAATGTTTGCTGGTTTCAACATTTAAAAAAAGCCGCTGAAAATATATTAAACTATGAAGTTTAAGGTAATGCCTCATATTATTCAGAACCTCTCCCTGTCTGCTCTACTTCCATATGAGGGTTTTTGGAACAGTGTACCCCCTTAGGATTGTGTTTAGGTAGCCTTTGACACAAAAATACCCGTATTCCTTGAGCTGAATTGTTTTATGTTTTCCATATCGTGTCCGCAAGGCGTAGCATTCTCTCTGTTTGACACCATCCAGCAGCTGAATACCACACAAGGGAAATCCAGCATGATCAGTGTGACAGTTTCTCATTGCCAGATTTCTGTAGGACTTGCCTCATTTTAACACACACACACACATATATATATATATATATATATATATATATATATTCAGTATGCTGCTGCAGTGTGGTGAGCATTGCAGAATGAAATTGGCCAGATAGGACAGCACTGGGTTTAATGCTTTATTTTTTTTTTAGATATAGCTTTTTATTTTATTTTGAGGTAGAATATCACATACATGATCACATTTTATGCAATATGTTAATTGTTGAGGTTCCATAATATGGCTCATACAGGCAGTGAATTTACAGGCATTAGATTCATACACATTGGATTGTTTAACATAGCTCTGTAGTAACATTTTATTTTCTTCCATTATTTGGTTCTTTGACCAAACTAGGATCTCATAGACTATAGTCTTAAATAAATAATAAGATTCCCTTGCTTCCCCCTTCCATCTTTTCCATATCAACATCTCTCCCAAACTGGATCTCTTCCCCTTAGCTTCAGACACCCCAGAATAATATACTATCCCAAATGTGATTAGCATGAAATACAAAAGATTGTCCTTTTTTGGTTTCATGGTACAAAATCTGAGTAAATCTCTAATTGGTATGCAGCCCATAGTCCCCATCTAGTACTAAAAGTGTTAATCCTGTTATTTATCTTATATGAAAGACGTTCTAGGTTATATACTTCATAAGTGAGGTTTCTCCAAGAGGCCTTTTCAGGAATGGTTTTAGTGAGCCATAATTTGGTAATAACTTTTTTAGCTATTAGAATTAAAAGTGTGACCAGTTTATATTTAAGCCAGCTAATCTGTATGTCTTGAGGAGGTGCTGCTGTCAGGATAAATCCTGGAGTGAATAGATCAGGTATATCAAAAATATTGTTAAGTTCCCCTATAATATCTCTCCAAAAGTCTGATAGGCGTGGACAGGCCCAAGATATATGTTCTTGGCCTGCAGGAGAATATCTACATCCTCTCCAGCAGAGACTACCATTTGGTGTTCCCAGTTTTAGCTGAATGTCTGGGGTTCTAAAGAATCTAACCCTGGTCTTCCATGCAAACTCCCTCCAATAATATGATGATGGGTTTTTAGAATAAAAGTAGGTTGATTGTAACCATCTGTCTGGGTCTAGTTCTATTTTAAGTTATCTTGCCCATCTGGCTCTCACTTGGTCATGTTCCTGTGTGGACATAGGATGCATTGCCATATAAATATTACTAATAATGTGTTCCTGAGGTCTGCCTTCCATGGCCTGGACAATCAACTGTACCCTGTTAGAGGGGTTTTTGCTATCTCAGTCAAGAAGTCAGCCATCTTAACTAAAACAGCATGTAGAGCCTTATAGGTTGAGAGTTCTCTCTGGGTTAATCCATATGAGGATTGTAAATATATAAATGGATCCATTCCCGCAGGGCTTATCAGTTGGAATGCATATCTGATGGAATAGTGTTCCCATCTTGATAGGTCTGTCTCTAATGAGCAGGGACAGAAGTCTTTATTACAAGTTAGGGCATTTAAATAGTATGTCTCTTGAGAGGTTAATATATACCGAATGATATAAAGCCAGTTTTTTTTTTTTTTACAAATTCCGCTGTCATTTTCAGAAACCTATTCAAGGGATAACACCTGTTTTGGTCTCCCAATAGATACGTTGGTAGGGATTCCAGTCCATTTAAGGTTACCTCTATTGTTTTCCAGTGTGCCCTATAAGAGGGGTTAATAAGTAATAGGGCTATACGGGTTTGAGTTGCTCTAGAATATTCTTTCAAGTTAGGTCAATTTAGCCCTTCCTGCGATCTAGGAAGCTGTAGCAAGGTGCATTTTATCCTTGGAGGTTTTCCTCCCTAAATAAACCTCGAGATAAGCTTATCCCAGGATCGAAAATAAAAGTCTGAGGGAACAGTTGGCAAAGTTTGTAAGAAGAATAATAAACGAGGAAAAATATTTTGTTAGATTGTTTCTACGTGAATAATTAGGCCAAGGAGAGTTGTGTCCAACTAGACAAATCTGAGGTAATTTGCAGTGTAATTGGTTCCAAATTTACCATTTCAAGATGTATTAACTTAGCTGGGATTTTTATCCCTAGATACCTCATTTCAAGTCTATGCCAGCGGAAGGGAAATTCCAGTTTCATTTGTCTGGATGGAGAGAAGGAGGAATTAAGTACTTCGGTTTTTGAGCAATTTACTTTATAGCCAGATAAGGTGCTAAAAAGTTGAAGTTGTTCCCATACCGCTGGGACAGATGTCTCTGGGGAAGTCTTGGTTAGCAAAATATCATCTGCAAAAAGGGGTAATTTAAACATTTTGCCCCCTAGTGGGATCCCTTGAACATTACCATCTTCCCTTAATTTGGCAGCTAGAGGTTCTAAATAAAGCGCAAAAAGAAGTGGGGATAAAAGGCATCCTTGTCATGTACCTCTGGATAAAGTAAATGGTGAGGAGATCGAACCGTCCAATTTCAGATAAGCTACTGGGGAATGGTACATGGCCTGGATTTGGGATATACAATTTACAGGGAAATTAAATTCTTTAAGGGTAGCCCACAAGAAGGGCCATGAGACCCTACTGAAGGCTTTCTCGGCGTCGAGCCCGAGTAAAATTAAAGGGATTTTTCTTTCAGTAGCATATTCTACTAATAATAGGACCCTTCGTACTGCATCGTGGGCTTGGCGCTTCATGATAAATCCCACTTGGTCTCTGTCAAATAGCTCAGGTAGAAATCTGTCTAATCTATGAGTCAGAATGGACATGAAGACCTTATAGTCACAGTTTAATTTAGATATGGGGCGATAGGAAGCGGCCTGAGTTGGATCTTTTCCAGGTTTTGGGATAGCTGTAATTTCAGCGTATCGCCAAGATTGGGGGGGGGCTCCCTCCGGTATTTCCCTGTATGCCGGTAGTAGGATAGGTATAAGTAATTTTTTTAATTGTTTGAGAAACTCATTCGGGTATCCATCTGGTCCTGGGGCCTTTTGTGTTTTGGTCAGCTTAAGGGTGGGGGTTTAATGTTTTTTAATGAAAGTACCATTGTGTTTTAGTCCCTGAAAAGTGTTAAACCCTAAAGCAGCAGTGCAAGAATTTGCTGAAAATTCTGACCTATACTTTTTTATTCTATTTAGGATGCCCCTTATCTACTGAGTTGTGTGATACCCTTCTTCCCACAGTTGGATTCTGCTTTAGTACTTTTTGTAACATCTGAAATAATAAAAGGAGTGCTCTTTTAATATGGCTCGGACAAGGTTTTCATTACTATTCCCAGCTGTTTTTGAACACCTACTGTTCCATAAGGTCAGGGAGCTCTGCCTGCTGCGTGCTAGTTTGTTTTAGTCACAACAGAAGTGATTTTAAACAGCTGGTGCACGAAAACAGCCTGGAATACTGATGAAAACCTGGTCTAAACCATATTAAAAGGAGTGCTCCTTTTATTATTTCAGATGTTACAAAAAAAAGTACTAAAGCGGATTCAGATTGTAGAAAGAAGGGGATCCTATAAGTCAGTAGATAAAGGATAATCTAAAATAGAAGAAAAAAGTATAGGTCAAAATTTTCACCAAATTCTTGCCCTGCTGCACCATACCTCATTACGGAATTCACTCACCACTCTTGCACTGCTGCACCATATCTCATTATGGAACTCGCTCACCACTCTTGCACTGCTGCACCATATCTCATTACGGAACTCGCTCACCACTCTTGCACTGCGGCACCATATCTCATTACGGAACTCACTCACCACTCGTGAAATGCTGCACCATATCTCATTACGGAACTCACTCACCACTCTTGCACTGCTGCACCATATCTCATTACGGAACTCGCTCACCACTCTTGCACTGCGGCACCATATCTCATTACGGAACTCGCTCACCACTCTTGCACTGCAGCACCGTATCTCATTACGGAACTCACTCACCACTCTTGCACTGCTGCACCCTATCTCATTACGGAACTCACTCACCACTCTTGCACTGCTGCATCGTATCTCACTATGGAACTCACTCACCACTCTTGCACTGCTGCACCGTATCTCATTACGGAACTCACTAACCACTCTTGCACTGCTGCACCATATCTCATTATGGAACTCACTCACCACTCTTTCACTGCTGCACCATTTCTCATTACGGAACTCACTCACCACTCGTGAAATGCTGCACCATATCTCATTACGGAACTCACTCACTACTCTTGCACTGCTGCACCATATCTCATTACGGAACTCTCTCACCACTCTTGAAATGCTGCACCATATCTCATTACGGAACTCACTCACCATTCTTGAAATGCTGCAGATGCTGCAGCAGCTGTATGTGAACACCACTCAGCAGCATTTCAAGAGGAGCAGTGGATGAGCCGTGCAGATTGGAGCACAGCAAGCGCAGTAACATAAATGTGCTATCTTTCTTTGAGGATACCTCTTCCATTAGACTACACCTTTGGAACTACAGCCATCAGCTCTAGGACCCCATGGAAACGTATGCTAGCAGGGACTGCCCCCGATGATGTACCACGTCTGTGAACTCACCTCATTACAGTGCCTACATTTAAATACCTGGAGGTGACACTAGATGCCTCTCTAGATTTTTCAGCACTTAATACTTCCACATATAAGGCAGTCAACACAAAGCTTTGACTCTCTTATAAAGTCAGTGACTGCCAGACACCCAGGGTCTGCATTGCTATCGCCCATGGCATACGTCTGCCTACCCTGACAATACCTGGTCAGAAGAGCGCTGCATTAATAGCGCCAATCAAGGGAGCGCTAGTCCGTAAAGTGCTACCAGGGACAGCTAGCAGGGATTTACAGCGCTAGCTGTGTGCGCTCCACTGGTTGCTGTCCATGGTACCGCTACATGGACAAGGACAGCAGAATCCAGGAGTCTGGCCCAGCTGCTCCCGTGGCGTGGAGGGCTGGGGCACCGAGCAGCTCGGCCAGTAACAGTGGAGCCCAGGGTTCTAATCCTGGTCTCTGACATTTTTTACCATATTGGCACTTTGTTTTGTTTTACATGGGCCGTGGAAACAGTGTTCCATGGCCCCATGAATTTTAACTTTCACTGGGATCCACTACCCCTCGGAGTGAGAATCCTATTGAAGGAGGGGGGGGTGCTAAAGAAAAATCTGCACGATTTTTACTGCACTCTCCTAGCTGATGCTATTCTTGTTGGCACTCTTTGGACCCAGTGCTACCCTGACATATGGGGTGGTGGTCTATTATCCTGCCTCTAAAACTACCCTCCATAGATAGGATGTAGTCTACAACATCATCTGCAGATTTACCCTAGATACTAACAGGTTTACTCACCATTGTGATCTTTATGCTAGGCAAGGGTGATTTCCCCCCCCACCCCTCGAAATTGAGGACATTTGCCATGGGGTGCCTAACCTACTCAGTCATTAACAGGCTGTCCCCCATGTACCTGTCTGTACTTCTAGTTTGACATTTGCACTTACTCCATTATAGGTTCATAAGTATGATACAAGTTCAGTTGGGGGGGGGGGTCCCATTATAAACTTGTCGCCTATTGGCGAACTTCAAATTTCTTATCACCCATATGATTATCTAGCTCATGTTTTAATTTGTGCCAAATTATTGCTGGCAACAACCTCAGTAGGTAAGGAGTTCCATATTGGAGGTAACCTTTGTGTAAAAAATCTGTTTCTCATAGTGGTGTTGTTTATTACAGTTTTAAACTTTAGATTATGTGATCTAGTATTGTAACCTATAGTGGTTTTTTTTGAGACAAAGAGCCTCACATAATGCTTGATCCTTAATTGATCTGTGTGCTAAACACAAATCTCCCCTAAGTGCCCCCTATTGAAGAGAAAATAAACCCAGTGATCTCAATCTAGAACTGTAATCTAAATCCGTTAAGCCTTTTATCTTTTTAATCAGTCACCTTTGTACCTTCTCCAAGGATATTGTACCTCCCGTAGATGTTGGAGTACAAAAAGGGGCACAATAGTCAATTTGTGACCTCACTAAACTAGTATATAGTGGAATCAGTACTTCGGGTTCTCTACTTTTAATATGTCTAAAAATACAAGCGTGTATACCCTGGCATTTGTTTAGGATATTATTGTTATTGGTGCTCCATTAGAGCCAATGCCCTGGCATCTTTGATTGTATCTAAAATCAAGACCAACTTTCGAAAACTGTCTTTTGCCTTTGCTGCCCCCACTATCTGGAACTCTATCCCTGCGCAGTCCGGCAGTACGAGTCCTCTCATACCTTTAAAAAGGCTTATTACTCTTACCTCTCCCAGGCCACAGTGCGCTTCTGCCCTTAGGCTGAACTGGGTCTTTTTTTATTTTATTTTTCCCCATCTACACTGAGCCATTCCAGCATCTACAGTGTTAAATTGCCCAAATACTCTATTATAAGACTTAGTTGGTTGTACTTTCTGCTTTATGTACTATCATGTGTCTGTTATTTTGTATAATGTATTGTTTTTTTGGTTTTTTTGTATTATCTGTTTAGCTCCCCTGCGCCTCCATCTGCCACTCCAGGCCATTTGCCAAGGACAATCTCCCCTGTGGCTCCGACGCCAATCCCACACTCCACATCGCAGCCACCTCAGGGTAACCCGATGTAATCCTTCGTTGGGTGGGTCCTCTTCCGAAGAGGAAGGGCCTGGCAGCCAACGGCATTGGCCCTGGGTGCTGCTGAGGTCGGTTCGGCTTCTCGGAGTTTCGAGGAGGCACTGGTCTAAGCGGCTGTCATCCGGTAGATTGGAGGCGCCATTTTCTATTTTCCTCCTCCTATTCCCCTGTGCGTCACATCTGCTTTACCCAGGTCTCCACTGAGGACCACTACAGAGCGATGCCTCTCCCTAACCCACCCCAGGAGAGGAGAGCAGCCCTCCAGATGCTCGATTCTTCTCCTTCCAACCCTCTGGCGCCCAAGTCCGTTCCCGAACCCGGGTCGCCGGTGTGGTTTGAGGTAAGGCACCAGCGCCTCAACCCTCTGCGCCACCGGGCCGGCACATAATGTATTTTAAATTGCTCTGTAAGCCAATTGTTGTTGCCATATTTTCATTTCAAGTGTTGTACTGTATATTGTATTTTTATCAATTTAATTTTCATTTCTTCATTTTGTATTGTTTTATGTTGACATTGTTCCCGTGTTGTGCTCTCTCAAGTCATGCCTGAAAATAGGCAACTGTTACTGCCTAGTGCACTCACCTGGTAAATAAAAACTAAATAAATAAGCAAAGGCGGGCCCATCACTACTTTGTTCTTTTCCAGCTCTCCATCCTCCTCCTTGGACCTGCTGAAAGAAATGCCATCAACCTAGCAATTGCAGTTTATTCTTCTGTTTTACTACAGTGTTATTTCTTCATTTCTGCATGCCGCTGAAATCGAAAGAGCCTTTATTTCGGAATTATGAGTGCAGAGAAAAAAAACTACAAAGAAGACACAGACGTGGTCTGTGTGTGCTGTCTTGGCCTGTCTCACACTGTGAGTACTTATGAGATTTTCCAGACCAGGCTACAAGGTGATGCCGCAAGAAAGCTCTAGAAAATGTCCTACTTCTCAAAATTTTGAAAGCCATGGAGAACGAACAGTGGCTGTGTCCTCCTCACCATCAGCCAAGATGCGGCTGCCGGAGTTGAAAGATTGGGACATGGAACAGTCATCATCATCACAGCTCTCCTTGTTGTCCGGCCTCAGGCGTAAGCAGAGAGAGAAAAAAAAAGAGTTGCTGTGCCGTCAAGGTCCCAGTTGCCGTTGGGACAAAGTAAATTAACTGTGTCATTAGCCGCACTGGCAGTGTTGACTACATTCCCCCCCCCCACCGACCATTGATGAGACACCAAGGTTGGGGCTTGGCATAGGTTGTGTTGTATCTACTCTGGATAGTAGGATACTGTCGGTGTTCCAAGACCCAATGACACAAGTAGTCCCGGCTCATTTACAGGTCACTGTCGACTCTCAGGTTGTGCTGGCATAATTTGCAGAAATGAACAGACACATTCTGCTTGGACTGTACCAATACAGGCAGTTATTCCGCCAACTCGACCTGCTGCTACTTAGGCCTCGTTGACCGCTTCTTCTAGCACACTGCAGATACCTTCCTGTCAGCTTCCACTGGCATCGCCAGTGCATTCTGTAGCTTCCATCACTGGTAGAGACAATGATGAAGTTGAATATAATCCTGACCTGATGGTTTTAGAGGAGAATTTAGAGGAGGAATATGAGGGAGAACAATATGTTGCACCTCACTCTAGTTCTACCCTCTCATCCTGCAGTGAGGACTCGGTGGTCTCTATCCTGAGATCTCTATTCCCATCTTTATTGCTGGTCTTTACTGCTGCCCTGTTGTATCATCTGCTTCTGTTACTGAGCTTCTTTCCTCGATCTGTTCAAACTCCTCGAGCCACTTCAGCTGACCCAGTTAATTTCTGAACCCATGCGTTTAAATTTCAGATCCTTAAACCACTGTCTGATTGACTGGGTCCTCGTTTCTCATCCCCACCATGTAGTAGATGCTGGTATGCTTCCAGATGCACTCAGTGATCATCATATGGTTTACTGTGTGCATAGGCTACACCATCCTAAAGCTCCCCCTAAACTTATATACCTCAGGTCTTTAAAGTCGCTTGACATGAACTTTCTCTTTGCTGACCTTTGGTCAGTTGATTGCTCTTCCATCTCTATAGCCAGTAATACAAATTCTGCCCTACATTACTTTCAGTCTAAATTCTTGACTGTATGGGATAGTCAAGCACCCTGCGTAGAACCAAAGTGCGGGGTTCACATCTTCCCTGGATATTGGCTAATGTACTTGTCTCCATTCCAGAGACCTTTCCTGGTGTACTTTTAAAATCACTGGCTCTCAGTCCTCATTGGCCACGACAGAAGCCTTCATAATGCCTGTACCAAAGCCATCAGACTTGCGAAGTCTTGAGTATTTTGGTTCCACGCTCCAAAACAACATTAATAACTCCTCCAATTTTTGGAAGGTTATCCATTCCCTTTTCTCCCCTCAGACCCTGTCTCCCCCCCGCCCAACTCTAAAGATTGGTGACTCCCTTATCTTTCACCCTTCTGCTGTTGCTAAGTCTTTTAATTCCTACTTTACTACTTGTGCCCTTTCTCTCAGCCCTTTCTCTACCACCCCTTTCCCTCTTATTGCCTTCTTCTCATCCTTCATTTTCTTTCTCTCCTCTCACTCCTGCTGTTTCCCTAAAGATCCTGTTTCCCTAAATTCACTAAAAGGAGGCAGTCCTGATTGTCTCAGTCCTAAACTTCTCCTTCATTCTGCACCTGCCATTGCTCTTCCCATTACCTTACTTCTAAATCTGTCCTCCTCTGCTACTGTTCTTGATGTCTGGAAACAGGCTATTGTCATCCCTATCCATAAAGGTGGTGGTCACACTTTTTCTGGTAACCTCTGTCCAATTTCACGCCTTCCTACCTTGGTTAAGTTACAGGAACACATTGTTCTGTCTTGGCTTACTTCCTTTTTCAACAACTCCTTTTTTACTCCCTTTTAGTCTGGTTTTAAGAAGTTCCTATCCACTTCGTCATCTGGGCGTTGTCTTTGATGGCGGTTTGACGCTTAAGTCTCAGGTGTCTCCTGTCGTTAAGACCTCTTTTGACCATCTGAAGAGCATCTCCTGGATTAAACACTTGGTCCCGCCCGTTGAACTTCCAATTCTGGTCCATGCCTTTGTGACCTCCCACTTTGACTGTTGCAATGCCCTGTACCTAGGGGGTTGATATATGTCACTTGCAGCTGGTGCAGAACACAGCAGCCAGGTTGTTGACTGGCTTACCAAGTTCCTGCTGTGTCATGCCAGTGCTCCGTGGCCTGCACTGGCTGTTGGTTCAGTAGCAGATCACCTTCAAGGTTGGGTTACTGACCTATGATGCCCTACATGGACAGGGTTTGTGTTACCTGCAATATCTTCTTTGTTCCTACTGCCCTCTCTGCTCACTCGGCTCCTCCGAGGGATTGCTAGAGTTTCCCAGGGTCTGACTTAAGACATGTGGGGCCCGCTCCTTTGCTTTTGTGGCTCCCACCCTGTGGAACTCTCTACCTTGTTGGGTTAGAGGGTGCCTGACCATCGAGAGCTTTAAATCTGCTCTCAAAACTCATCTCTTTTAGCTGGCCCAGTGGCACTGATGGCTGAGGCACTGGACACCTTACCTCACCCAACGCCGGTGACTTGTGTTTGGGAACGAGCATGGGCCGCCGGGGGTTGGCAGAGGAGGAGAAGGATCGAGTGTCAGAGGTACTACTCTCCTCCGGGAAGGGGGGATGTCGTGATCGGTTCTAGACTGGCCCCTAGCGAAGGCCTGGGGGGCAGCACGCCAACACTGCAGAAGGAAAAAAAAAAAAAGGGTGGAGATGGGGCAGATACCTCGAGGGAGTGCGTGCTGATGCGTGCGCACACCCCCATCGGTGTCATTGCACACCACCTCTCCAGAGAAATCCCAGACTAGGGAAAAATGGTCCCAGGTCGCAGCAGAGTTAACAGCCACCCACCGCAGGCCCCAACTCTGAATGGCACTTCCCCGGATGCTGGATCCTATTCAAGGTGAGTTGAGTTGGGGGCTCCTCATCGCCCTGCCATGGAGGGGAATCCGTGGGGGAAGATGTGGATAGCCTGCCTGATGTAGGGGTGCAGGGCTGGGTGGGTGGCTGCAGATGAGTGCCAACTTGGGGGGGGTGGGCAAGGAGAAATTAATAAACCCAAAAAAAAACTAATCTCTTTCGATTAGCTTTTCTAGCTTTTGATTAATGGTTTCTTATTATTTTATTAATTTTAACTGTAATTTTTTATATTCAGGTTGTTGTTTTATAGTTCAGTTATTTGGACACGTGCTTCGATCTGCTGTGAATTGCACTTTTTAAAAATAAACATTTGATTGATTGATTACTAATTCCATAAGTATGGATATAGGACTGGTGACGTCTGCCCTTTTTGTTGATCTTGCTAAGGCTTTTGACACTGTGGCGCATCCCCTTCTACTGGACAGACTTGAAGCTGCAGGCCTTTCTGTCTTGTCAGTCAGTTGGTTTTGTTCCTACCTTAAAGGCAGGTCTCAAGTTATTTGGATAGGAAAATCCATTTCACCTTCTCTTCCCATTAGCTCAGGTGTCCCTCAGGGGTCTGTTCTGGGTCCCATTCTCTTTCCAATATTCCTAAATGACCTACCCTCTGTCTCTTCAGCTACATCTGTTTATATGCATGCTGATGACACAGTTCTTTTTGCATCTGAATCCTCTCCCCCGTGACCTTACTTCCAGACTTCAGTTGGATTTTGACAACATTCAGCACTGGTTCAAGGTTAACCAACAGTCTCTTAATGACAAAAAAACAGTCTCAATGGCTTGGTACCCATCAGAGGCTGGACAAATTTAGTCTCCCCTACTATTTAATACCCTCGATGGTGCTAATATTGATGATGTCTCCTCCTCCTTTAAGTACCTCCGGGTCTGCCTTGACCGGCATCTTGATTTCTTTGTGCACATTGATGCAGTTCACCAAAAGTTTCACACTAAGTGCGGTACTTTGCACAGGAATAAAGTGAGTATACCGCTCCTTGCCTGCTGAGAAATTGTCCTAAAAATGATCCTTCCTATTTTTTGACTACTGTGACTTAGTCTACAGTGGTGCCCCTAAATCTTCCCTTGCAAGACTGGACCCCCCTTTTTCATTTTTTCCGCTGCTTTGCTTTAGATTGCCCCTCTCATACTCACCACTGCTGTCTTTACTCAGCTGTTACCCTCCCCTCTCTTGATACAAGGCACCTGGTATCCCGTTCAAATCGCGAACGCATAATAGCGAAAAAAAATAGCGTTTCAATAATTGTGATTTCGATTGCAGTGACTGCTCACTAATAATAGCAGTGTGACATAAATAGCGCTTTCGCCTGCCATTCGAGAACAACAGTTGTGAATGCACTAAATCATGATTCTTGCCATGAGCACACAACTTGCCTTGCACCAGAGAAAATATCCCTTCCTACCAGGATACGTATCCACCTAAAAGCATGAAAAACTTTCCAGCTCTACAAGCAGCAGTTTCCTATGTTAGGAAATTTGGTGGTGAGGTGAAGAATCCTGGAGCAAAACCTGTGTATGACAGCGTAGCCTGGACTGTGGTGGTGAACCAAAAAATAGAAATTTGGGTACCTGTAAATTTTCTTTCTCCAGCGGCTGGTCTCCGGGCTTCCTTACTCCTGGGTTGTGCCTCCTGATGTCAGTGTTAGGCAGGTCCAACACTGTGCAACGGGGGGGGGGGATAACAAGCCCTCCACATCCGGTGATTTCCAGTCATTCCCAGTGCAGTCCCCCTGAGGCAATACTACGAGAACTTGGAAACAAAAAACACAAACAGTTATGGCATAAGTGGCTCTGAGGTCAGCCAACTATATACATTCTGGGAGGGCATCCGAAGCCCAGAGACCAGCTGTCGGAGAAAGAAAATTTGCAGGTACCCAAATTTCTATTTCTCTCTCCTGGGCTGGTCTCTGGGCTTCCTTACTCCTGGGATATCCAAAAGCAGTGCATCCCTAGACGTCCCGGGTGGGAAGAATGTCAAGTGCTCTTAGGGTTCTACCACTGTCTGAAGCACTCGGCGGTCAAAGGATGCTTCCATAAGGACATGACATCCAGTTTGTAGAATTTTGTAAATGTATGAATGGATGCCCACGTGGCTGCTCTGCATAAGTCTGCTGGAGATGCCTCTCTGAAGTTTACCCATGACGTGGCCATCACTCTGGTGGAATGGGCTCTCACTGGACCAGGCAGGGCTACTCCCGCCTGGTCATACGCCATGGTGATTACTGATCTAATCCATTTGGCTGTAGAGTCCTTTGATGCTTTTTTACCCATATTTTGGCCTGCAGTCAGAATAAACAAGCTTGATGTTTTGCGAAAAGCGTCCGTTCTCTTAATATATATATTCTGATTGCTCTCCTTGGATCCAGGGTGTGAAACTCTCTTTCCTTTTCATTTTTCAGGTGAGGACAGAAAGAAGGAAGTATGAGCTCTTGGTTACAGTGGAAGAAAGACATAACCTTTGGTAAAAAACCTGGATCTGTCCTGAGTACCACCGAATCTGGATGAAAAACGGTGTAGGGCTCTTTGGTTGACAACGCCCCCAACTCGCTAATTCTTCTGGCTGATGTAATGGCCATCAGAAAAAACACCTTCATTGTAAGATGCATGACTGATGCTTCCTTCAAAGGCTCAAATGGCACTTTTGTTAGGGCCACGAGGACAAAATTAAGTCTCCAAGGTGGTACAGTTGGCTTAGTTGGGGGACGTTTCAACATTGCTGCTCTTAAAAACCTCCTGACATGAGGGTGAGATCCCAGTGTATCTCCGAGTCAGCGAACAAAAGCTCCCCCAGTGCAGAAACTTGAACTCTTAAGGTGGCTGGCTGCAAACCCTTGTCGAATCCCTCATGGAGAAATTGTAAAAGCACCAGGAGGGATATTGGATGATCCTGTATAGCTTTGGAATGGAGCCAGAATAAGAATCTTCTCCAGATTGTATAATACACCTTAGAGGATGAGGGGCATCGAGAGCTGACCATCATTTCAATAACCGGAGCAGTGTATCCTAACTCTTTGAAAGTTTCCCGCTCAGTCTCCAAGCCGAGAGGGACAGATTGCTCAGACTGTGGTGCAAGACCGGACCCTGATGAAGAAGGTCTGAGGTGAGCTGGAAAACGAAAGGTTGTGCCTTTGACAGCTGAATGAGTAGTGGGAACCGGGGCGGCGTGGCCACCTGGAACAGACTAGGATCATCTCCGCCCTGTCTCGGGCCACCTTGTGTAGGACCCTGGATAGCAGTGGGATCGGAGAAAAAGCGTACAGGAGGCCGAGGCGACCCCAGTTTAGGGATAAGGCATCCTGAGTTAATGCTAGATTGTCTCTGGCCAGGGAACAGAACTGCTGAGTCTTGGTGTTTTGTCGGCATGCAAACAGATCCACTTGTGGACTGCCCCACCTCTGTATGAGGAGTTTGAAGGCAGCGTCCTTCAGCTCCCATTCTCTCAGGAGAACATCCTTGCAGCTTAACCAGTCTGCTGTGACATTTTCCTGTCCTGGTATGTACACTGCTCCGATGTTTGCCAGGTGCTTCTCTGCTGAGTGAAAGAGGAGAAGAGATTCCCGTAGCATTTTTGAGATTCTTGTTCCGCCCTGATGGTTGATGTAGGCCATTGCTGTTCGATTGTCTGTTAGAATCAACACATCCCTGTTTCGCACCTGCTGATGGAAGTGCATCAGAGCTAGACAAGCTGCCCTCATCTCTAGGACGTTTGTGCTGTATCTCGATTCCGTCTGGGACCACTTGCCTTGGGTTGACATCTGTTATAGGTGAGCCCCCCACCCCAAGGCTTGCATCTGTTGTGATTCTTGTTTGATGGGGATGGCCTAGTTCTCAACCTCTCATCACATTTTCCCTCTGAGACCACCATGTGAGAGCGCTTTTTACCTGCTGTGAAACTGGGATGATCTGGTGCTGACTGTGCCTGGACTGGGACCGCAGCTTGAGCAGATGCGTGTGAATGGGCCGCATGTGCACTAGAGCCCATGGGACCGAGTCTGTCAGCGACCTAACGTCCCGATTAGTTGCAAAAAGGACTGAGCCAGCAGTTGAGTGTTCCTTTGGAATTTGCTGATGAGTTTTAACAGGTCCCTGAACTTTGACTCAGAGTGGGGGGACCTTGTTGTCCTGCATCCTGAATTCCACTCCCAGGTGGGTTCAGGCTGTGACTCTGAATTAGGGAACTCTTCTTCCGGTTGATTAGAAAACTGTGAGCAGTGAGGCACTGGGCTACATCCGCCACTGCCTGTACCGCTTGTTTGAGCTGCGGAGCCTTGATGAGGATATCGTCCAGATAAGGGAACAGCTGGATCCCCCGGTTCCATAGATAGGCTATCATGGCTACCAGAACCTTCGAGAAGGTTCTTGGGGCTGATGACAGTCCGAACGGGAGAGTCTTGAATTGGAAGTGACTGTTCCCCACCTTGAACCTCAGATATTGCCTGCGCATGCTGTGAATAGGAATATGGAGGTAGGCATCTTGCAGGTCGATGGATGCCAAAAAGTCTCCTTGCAGCACTTCCTTGGCAATTGAGGCCAATGTTTCCATTTTGAATGGTCTGCTGCGCACAAAGCGGTTTAGGAATTTCAGGTCTAGGACTGGCCTGTGACCTCCGGTACACTTGGGCACAATGAAAAATAGGGAGTAGACCCCCCCCCGATTGACCTCTGTGGGGGGAACCTGTTGATGGCCCGGCTTGCAGAAGATCCGCGATAGCCTGCAGTATGGCTCGTCTTTTGGACGAGTTGTTTGAGATAGGAGAGGGTACAACGTGAGGTAATGGGGGCTTGGACTTGAACTCTATTAGGTATCCCTGGTGGAGAATGTCTAAAACCCATCTGTCCGACGTTGTTCGGGCCCATTCCTCGAGAAAATCTGTAAGTCTGACCCCTACTCGAGGATGAGCCCGCATTTCCTTATTGTGCTTTCTTGTTGCCATTTTCTGTGTCTCTGGGATTTCCCCCTCCGCCTGATCCACCTCTCCTAAAATTCCGCTGGTGTCGGGAGAACCATGGCCTTTTTCCTGAAAAATTGGAATTCTTTCCCTTCTTGTAACCTCTGTCACGAAAATTGCGCCTTGTGCCTGAAGGCCAGGCTTTGCCCTGGCTTCTGGACTGGGGTATATGCACCTTCGCTGTTTCACCTGATTCCTTCATCGCCTCCTTCAGTGCAGAGCCGAACAGGAGGTTGCCTTCGTATGGTGCATTCACCAAATGGCTCTTTGAGGAAGCATCCGCCTGCCATGTCCGGAGTCATAGGTTGCGTCAAGCAGAAGTTTGGTAGAACATGGTCCGTGCGGCACATCGGACAGCCTCTTCTGATACATCTGCTGCATAGGCAGAGGCCAGCCCCATTAACTGTAGCTGGTAGATAATGGGAGAGTTCTTTTCTGGATCCTCTGCAAATTGAAAGGCTAAATCCGATGCCCAGGATAAGGCGGCTCTGGCAACATAGAAACATAGAAACATAGAATGTGACGGCAGATCAGGACCGCTTGGCCCACCCAGTCTGCCCATTTCCCTACCTACTGGATAAGCTGCAGATCCTAGTTAACCAGCAGCCTACTTCTTCCTACCCCCACCCCCCAGAATTGCCTTATGACTATCCCATGCATGCTTGAATTCCACCACTGATTTTGACTCCACAACCTCCTCCGGAAGGCCATTCCATGCATCCACAACCTCTCTGTAGAAAAATACTTCTAAATTACCTCTGAGCCGCCTCTATCTTCAAATTGTGCCCTCTTGTTCTTGCACACCTCTTTTTGAAAGATGCTACCTCTTGGACTTTGTTGATTCCCTTGAGGTGCTTGAAAGTTTCTATCATGTCCCCTCTCCTCCTTTCCTCGAGGCTATACATATTAAGCTCCTTAAGTCTCTCTTATGTCCTCCTGCAGACCCTGCACCATTTTAGTTGCCCTCCTCTGGACAGCTTCCATCCTGTCTATGTCTTTATGGAGATTGGGTCTCCAGAACTGCACACAGTACTCCAGATGGGGTCTCACCAGCTGTCTGTACAGAGGATAATAACTTCCTGTTTTCTACTGGTGATGCCTCTCCCTATGCATCCCAGTATCCCCCCAGCCCTCCTTGCTGCCTTCTCACATTGCTTGCCCACCTTTAGGTCATCTGATATGACTACCCCCAGGTCCCTTTCCATTTTTGTTGTTGTTAGTATCTCACCTCCCATTGTGTACTCTTCCCCTGGGTTTTTGTTTCCCAGGTGCATTACCTTGCACTTCTTAACATTGAATCTAAGCTGCCATACATTTGACCATTCCTCTAACCTTGCCAAGTCCCTTCTCATCCTTTCCACCCCACCCTGTGCATCAACTCTGTTGCAGATCTTAGTGTCATCTGCAAAGAGACATACTTTTCCTTCCAGTCCTTCTGCAATGTCGCTTATAAAGACATTGAAGAGGACTGGTCCTAATATTGAACCCTGCGGTACCCCGCTAGTAACCCTCCTTTCTTCTGAGTGGACTCCATTTACTATTACTCTCTGTGTCCTATTCTCCAGCCAATTCTTTACCCAGGCTGTCATCTTGGGACCCACTCCCAGGCTGGCTAACTTATATATTAATCTTTTGTGTGGGACTGTGTCAAATGCCTTGCTAAAGTCTAGGTAGGCCATGTCCACAGCCCCTCCCTGATCTACTACTTTGGTCACCCAGTCAAAGAAATCTATCAGATTCTGTCTGGCATGACCTTCCCGCCAGAATCCATGCTGCCTAGGGTCCTGTGCCCTTCTGGCCTCCAGATACGCCACAATTCTTTCCTTTAGAAGTGATTCCATTATTTTCCTATCACTGAGGTTAAACTAACAGGTCTATAGTTTCCTGCTTCTGCCTTGCTCCCACTTTTGTGAAGGGAATCACATCTGCCCTCCTCCAGTCCTCAGGTACCACCCCATCCTCCCATGATTTGTTAAAGAGGGTAGTCAGTGGTGTCACTAGTTCTACCCTTAGTTCTTTAGAATTCTGGGATGAATCCCATCAGGCCCCATTGCTTTTGTCCACCTTCAGTTTTAAGAGTTCTTTCAGAACCCTTTCTTCTGTAAATGGCTGGTATCAACTTCTGTATCCAGAGTGTTACTACTGTTTGTTTTATACCTCCCTCTTCCTTTGTAAATACTGAGCAAAAATATTTGTTTAGTATCTCTGCCTTTTCACATTCTCCCTCTGCCCACCCTCCTCCCCTTTATTAAGCCTCACTATCCCTCCTTGGTCTTCCTTTGCTCCCTGATGTACCTATAAAGGTTTTATTCCCTTCTTAACTGAGTTGGCTATCTTTTCCTCAGTTTGGGCCTTTGCTGTTCTGACTGCCTTCCCAGCCTGCTTTTGCTTTAACTGATACAGTTCTCTGTCCTGCTCCTGCTGCGATTCCTTGTACTTCCTGATACTTCTTTCTCTTGAACCTTCACTGCCACTTCCTTTGAGAACCATAGTGGTTTCTTACATCGTCTTGTTTTGTTTATTTGCTTCACACAAAGGCTCGTTACCTCTGTGATGGCAGTTTTTATTATTCCCCATTGTTCTTCCACCCCTCCTTCCCGCCCATTTGCTAGTGCATTCCTTAGGCACTCACCCATTTTGACAAAGTCAGCCCTCCTAAAGTCCAGTACTTTTGTCTTTGTATGGCTTGACTCTATTGCTGTGTTTATTGTGAACCATACTGTTCGATGGTCGCTAGTTCCCAGATGGCTACCCACTTTACATCTGTGATCCCTCTCCATCTCCATTTGAGAGTATCAAGTCTAATATTGCTCCCTCTCGAGTGGGCTCCAGTACTAGTTGTCTAAGGCATGCCCCTGTAGGGCATCTAGAATAACTGCACTCTTAGGTGGCAGCTGCAACTGCGCTCCAGTTAACATCTGGCATATTCAGATCACCCATCAGCAATATCTCCCTTTTTCTGCCATTCTAAGTATACTTTCTATCATTTCCTTGTCCACTTCCTCCCTGGAGAAGGGGGTTCGTATAACCCTCAGCGGATTGTGGTGCCATTGCCTGTCTCCAAATTTACCCACAGTGCTTCTTTCTCCCCTGTTTACCCTTTTGTTCTGTTGCTTTTATTCCTTCCCTTATGTAAAGAACTACTCCTCCCCTCTTTTACCCTCCCTGTCCCTCCTGTAGATAGTGTATCCTGGTATGTTTACGTCCCAGTCATGGTTTTGTGTGTACCATGTTTCTGTGACTGCCACGATATCCAGATGTTCCTCCTCCATCAAGGCTACTAATTCAGGAAGCTTGTTACCTAGACTCACGGGCATTGGTACTCATTGCTCTCCATTTTTGATGGCCTTACCTTCTGTTGCAGCATCCCCACTGACCGTTCTACCTTGGTCTTTTCTCATTTAGTACCCTGTTTTGTAGGAGAGGCTGGGATTTTTCTGCTGCTTGTCAGTGCCTCCCCATTGACTAGTTTAAAAGCTTGCCAATGAAGCATTTAAACCGATTGCTCAAAAGACTTGTTCCCTTCCTGGACAGATGCAGACCATCCTGTTAGTATAGGCTGGTGTCCCTCCAGGTGGAACCCCAGTCCCAATGAAGCTAAACCCCTGTGCTCGCACCATTTTTTCAACCATTCATTAAACTGCATGGTGCCACTACCTCGCCTCCCCCATGCCTTTGACAGGCAGCACCTGAGAAGGATACTGTGTTTGCTACTTGTCTTAGGCCCCTCCTCAACTCTGCAGTGTCCTCCTGCACTGCTCTAACCTCATGATGAGCCAAGTCATTTGTCCCTAGGTGGACAATTACGTCCCAGCTCAGAATCCCTTGCAGCTGTTGTGATCCTGAGGATGCGCTCCTGTCCCTCCAAGCCATGGCACCAGGCAGGCACCTACTTCAGATTTCCAGCTCCTCCCAGTTCTATCCCCATCAATTGAGTCCCCACCAGGAGCTGCTTCCTTTCCTTGTGGTGTCCTCTGCCTCTTCCTGTGGGCCTCCCCTGACAGTTGTCCTCAGCCTCCTTAGTCTCCTCTCGTGGTGTATCTATAGGGGAGCTATGCTCCCCAGAATGGCGATGGATTGTGGTGTGTAACATCTGACTGGTGTGCCTCTGTTTCACCATCCTCATCCTCCCTGAGCCCACTGTGGTCCAACTGCTGTGCTTTCTTTGCAACCTCTGAGGTAGTGGTGGTGGTTCTGGTGCTCCCTGGATGGGGAGGTTCCTTCTACTGTCCATTGTGGCCTGGGGAAGGTCCCATCACTACTGTCCAGTGTGGCCTGAAGATGGGCAACTTCCTCCCTCAGGGCAGACAGTTGTCTGCAAAATAGGCAGCATCTCAGCCTCCAGAAAGACTCCCGGAAGACTGCTGCCCCACAGCCATTATACATTGCACTACTCCCACATTTTTTTTTTTTTTTTTGTGTGTGATTGGTTTGTAATGTAGAAATATATATTTATATTATACAATGTTTATGCTTATATTGTCAGTGCAGTGTGCTAGAGAGGATATGACAGTGACATGCACCTTGCACTCTTGAAATGATGTCAGAACCCCAGGTATAAAGGAACTATTTCCAGGGGTGGGTGGGGTGAGGTGGGAAGGTTGGGCCTAAACTGTGCCTTTCATAAACAATCAGCTAGAAGCTCTGACCCACTGCTGCAATGAGTGCCTTCCTGTCAGGAAGATGCCCTACACAACAATTTGATAGAGAAATACCCTGCTAATCAATCAGAGAAAAATCCACACATCCAAGTCAGACACAGATAAACCTTCCCAGCCCCAAAACAGGCCCTGGTGGTTTGTGCTCTGAGCTATCCGCCCCAAAATAAGTCAGCTGTGCTTTAAACTCTTCCTGCACTGAAAATCTTAAGAATTGTAACAAACAAACGTAAACCTTAATCCACCACCCTCTGTTGCTTGAAAGACCGTCTTTCCTGTTTCACACTGCAGGTTTTTCTGTGACCACTCCTTAACCCCAGTAACTCTGTTTAAAAAGAGTTTAACTATCACAAACTCCTACGCACCAGTAAATTATTTAAAAATAGTTTCAGCACCAAAAGCCTAGTAGTCAATCCAGCTACCCCCAAGGGACAACCAGAATGAAGTATTTAAACACTTATGAGGTTACTTCCAAGATAAGCAGAGTTTGCAAGTTTCTTTTTCAACTCCTCAGCCACCTGAAATTTAAAAATAGTTTAACTGTCAGCAAATCCTAGTAGACAATCTAGCTACCTCAAGGACCTACCCAAATGCAGTATTTAAATCCTTCTGAAGTTACTAACAAGATAAACAGAGTTTACAAGCCCCTTCTTGGTTAAACCCTAAATAAATATGTGAATAAAAAGCAATTACCAAGGGTAGTTAGTTTCACCTCCCACAGAATTAAGCAAAAGTGCACGTTTGTTGCAGATATCAAGTGCAATATAGAATTTCTCACACAGCTCGCAGTTGAAGAAAGCAGTATCCTTCCAGCTCCAGCAAATATGCTTTGTGTCTTTGAAAATTGCAGCCTGTAGTGGCAGAGAATAGGTTTGCCGTGGCAGCCTTAAGGGAGGTTGCCGAGGCTTGAAAGGCTTTTTTGAGCGATGAGTCCACTGTTCTGTCCACTGGGTCCCTTAGCGAAGCCCCTCTCTCGGCTGGGATGACAGTTTTCTTGGTCAGGTTAGAAATCAAGTGGTCGATTCTGGGGCAGTCTAACCACTTTTCGGATTGTTTTTTGTCAAACTTGAGAAATTTGGAGATCCGTCGGGCAACAGGATATGCACACTCCGGACCCTGCCATTCTTCTTTTAGCAAGTCCTCAATGGTGGGTGGTATGGGGAAAGCTGTAGCAGGTCTGGAGGCGGACGCCAAGCGAAAAACCTGTTTTGGTTGTGTGGTGACCAGTGTGGGGGGCGGGGCGCGAGGTGAATCTCGGATATGACCTTTTTGATAAAGAAGTCTAGGTCCTCTAGGTCGAAATTTCTGGTCAGAGAGTCATCAGGGTCTGACGAGGAATCTACTATCTCTTCCTCTTCGGTGGAAGAGCTGGCAACTGAGGAACCTGGGGAATAGACCCTGTGATGTTTGCCCTTGTACCCACCCCTTGGTCACTTAGCGAGACCCTTTTCTTGGCCTTGGCTAGCATAATGGTGGCCATCTCTGAAGATCTGCCCCATCTCTAAGTTTTTTCTTGGAGTGGGAACGATACGAGGATAGCCCCCTTCGTCGGAAGGGGATGGGAAGGGCGTCCTTTTTCTCCTGGCTTTCTTGTGTGCTCTCCTATCTGGTGATCCAGGAGGGTGCCATTCAAAGGAAGAGGGGTCCAGAGCAAAGGCTGTGTTTAACCTGTCTGTGAGCTCGGGGTCAAGGGAGGGGGGAAGAGTCCCTGGACATTGCTCTGTGCTCAGACCTTGAGGCATCTAGTCGCTCTGACCTTTCCGGAATACTTGACTGCACCCGCTTGGACCTTTCCTGTCCATTTGCTTGAGACAAGATGGCGTCTGCTGTGCTGTCCCCGCTAGCTGCCGCTGCCTTCTCACATGTGAGGCAGAGTGAGCCAGCAAAGGTAATCAGTAGAGGGGACTTGCAGCGCAGGCATTTTTTACCTCTGTTTGATTTTTCCGAGGCATAGTCCTATAATCCCCCCTTGTTGTGGGGCCAGAGAGAAAGGATGAAAAAACAGTCCTTTTGGCACTGCTAACTGCAGAAAACCTGAAAACCAGGCCTGGGAGCCCTGCTGTAATGGCCCCTTGTAAGTACCGCTGTAATGGCCCCTTTAAGCACTGTCTGAAAATGTACAGTAATCCCAGTATGCCTCCACTTGCTTGTTTGGCTGGGGGGGCTATGCCTTAGTAACCCCTGAATGATGGCCCCTTTAAGCACTGCCTGCCTGAATGTACAGTAGTGTGACAGCACTTCCTCAGCGATGCCCCTCCAGCTAAATCAGCATGGCGCGTGGAAGCGCTATCTCCGCTTGCTGCCCTGGTACTTTTGGCGCCAGAAAATCCTGCTGGGCGCGAGCTACGACGGGCGGTCTCCTAAATCTGCTCCGACCGCTCGTCCGACAGGGAAATCACACTGTAGTGCGAAAATCATAGCCTTGCTTCCAGCGATCCGATCGTCGGCTGTCACACGGGGAAGAAAACTGAGAGGGGCAGTTGCGAGGTGAGACCAGCCTGTGTAGCTTGCACGGCTAAGGCTGGATCTCACAGAGGCTAACTCGTCTTTACCAAAAGAGGATTTCCACTCACAGTTCTTCAGCGAGCTCAAAAGAAGATTTTTCACTTATAGATTCTTCAGCCCTGCCGTGTGTGACAGGGCTTTGCTACAGAGTACCTGCATCACTGAAGGCAGGAAATAAACTGGAGATCACCGGATGTGAAGGGCTTGTTATCCCCCCCCCGCTGCACAGCGTTGGACCTGCCTAACACTGACATCAGGCGGCACAGCCCAGGAGTACAGAAGCCCGGAGACCAGCCCAGGAGAGAGAACTAGAAGAGAGCAGAGGCAGCTGGTGTAAGGAGACTACAGTTTGGAGGTGCAAGCTTTCTTCATGGGACTTCCTTGTGGAACAGGACAGAACTGGAGACAACCAGCAGGGAGTGCTGTGGTGAGGTTTGCCTGCTGAGTGCTGGACTTTAAAAAAGCATTCACTGAGGGGCAATTTTAAAAGAAAACACTCAGCAAGCTCCGCTGCACCCTACCTCACCATGCTAGGATAAATGAAATAAGCAAAACAAAAAACAAATCTGGCACTGAAGTAGAGTGCAAATGGCTTTATTAGATATAAAATGCCAACAGCTCAGGCAACAAAAAACTCCTTGACCGGTTTTGCACTCTACTTTGGTGCCGGATAAGTACATAATTTGCTGGATCTGTTTTTAGTTTTACAATTTTGAAAGATAGTTGCTGTGTGGAGCCAGGGGGAGCAAAAGGAGTTGAAGAGAAAGACAGCACTGAGTGTGTGTCTGTGTTGGGGTTGGGGGGGTCAAAGCAAAGCAAACCATGGCTTCTGTCCACCACCGCTCGCTATTATCACGAGACAGCTAATATTGTTGGCACTATAAAGTAAGGTTGCGTTAATAACGCTTGCCATTAAATAGCCGCCGATAAGTACTTCGCGTTTTTAACATGGAACCAGGCACCTTTCCTGTTGTCTCTCTTTTTTTATCCATATTCTGGTTTGGCACTCTTCCCTCTTATCTCTGATCCCTTTTTTCCCATCCTTCTTTTTCCTCCTACCCTCTCTGCTATAATACTTTCCATTCTCTTCATCTTTTCCTTCTGGAAAATCTATTGCTGGCCAATCTGCTTTTTCTTACCACTTTCCAAAACTTTGGGCCTCTCTTCCCCTTTCTAATCATTCTCCTGTTGTCCTTCCTCCATCAAGTCTCTTCTTTCTGACTTTTGTCATCCTACTTACAACTGCCCGTGACCCTTCCTCTTTTTCTCTGTTCTTGCCCTCTTCTGATTGCTCTGCTATTTTCCCTTCTGTAGTTATTAGAATGTGTTGTTATTTATGTGCCTTAAGTTACTATTTTGCCTATAATATTCATGATTCTGCTTGTAAAATTATATTATTGCATTTTACCTTGATATTTTTATTGTTAGCAATCTCCTACTCCCCTCTCCCCCAGGAGACATCTGGAAACAAGCTGTTGTCAGTACAGTATGTACTTCTGGGTAAACCTTTAAGTAAATAAATAAACTGACTCTGTAGCAGGGCTTGCATTAGCACTAGTAAAGTCGGGGTCAGGTTGACCCTCTGCTTCAAATGTTGGGAGTCAGACCAGAGAATCCTGGGGTCAGAAAGTTGCTGTAGTGGCTTTGTAAAACATTACCCAATACTTTTTCTGCTAATGAAATGCATGGAAACCTTTCCATAGACAGGGTCAATGCTGAGGCACTGCTTTCATTTTTATGCTTCAGAATCCTCAAAATTCTCATTTGGGGACTTCAGTAGGGATTAACACAGTCCCTGCTTTAGTTATCAAGCCTGCTCATGATGGATATAGGGCACTTAAACACATGAGTACTTTGCCTCCTAATAAAGAATCTAGGAGGTTGGATGTGATGGGCAAGTGTACATATGCCTCTGACTCACTGGTCCTTAGGATTGCAAACTACCAGGCCCACATGATAAAATATCAGAACAGCCTGTGGAAAGCTGCTTGTACTGCAGCCCAGGCTTTGCTTGATGGCTCTGCCAAGAATGAGTCACTTAAAACATTATCCTGTGGTGCTGATATTGGCAGACATTTGCTGTGCTCAGCTTATGATGTCGCTGCTGCTTCAAGCATTAGTTACTGATCTTGCCAATGATGTGCAGTACGCAGTTTTGAATGTTCCTTGTAAAGTTGACTGAAGGTAAATGTAGTATTTCACACCTTGCTGCAACTTGTTTTGTTGAATTCTAAGTAAACAGGCATACTGTGGAGTTTAAATGGTGTTGACACATCATGTTGTCATATGCTAATCCAGCTGTCATGCACAGTGAGATTTCAACAGTCAGAAAATGGAGACACCCCCCCCCAGGCTAGTTACAAGGGTTGGTGTGAACAGTGAAAACAAGCTAAAGGCCACACATATATCCCCAACAGCTACACAAAGAGAGTTGTCTGTTGACAAGGAAATAAATAATAATTACAAGACACGAGGGCGTGTTACTCCTTTAACTTTCTGGGTTACAGTGTTATTTGATTTCTGCTGATGTGTCGTAAGATTGTTCTGTACCCTTGTGCCACTGTATTATTGTTATTTATTGTTGTACTCATCTGGGTTATGCCTGAAAATAGGCATTGTATTATCTAGTGCACCTACCAGGTAAACAAAAACTAAATAAACAGAATAAAATAAAACTGAATGCCCTGAGGACAGTAAGACACAATAAAGACAAATATATTAAATGCAAGATACACAAAGTATGTTTGAAGACAGTGACAAATATGTTGGAACTTTTTGGAGGGTGAAAACAAACAGCTAAGAATAGTGGAAAAGGCTAATGAAAATACTATTTTTTTTCAGATACAGTAGGTAAAAAACACAGACAACAGAAAGCATTGGCTGAAAGGATGCAGAAAGTGGGAAAGAGAGTGCAGGAGGATGTGCGGAAAGTGTTCATATTGAATGAGTACTTTAGTTCTGTGTTTATGGTGGAAGATTCAAAGCCAGTACCGGACAGTAAGATAAAATTTGAGGGTGCAGCTAGTCACAAATTGCAGAGTAGACATATCTAAAGAGTGATTACTGATGGGTCTACGGTATCTAAAGATTAACAAGTTCCCTGTGCCAGACGGGATGCATCCATGGGTGTTGAGGGACTCAAGACTGGCCCTGGCAGCACTCTTACAGCCTTGTATAACCGGCCACTAGAAACATTTGAAATGCTCATGGACTGGAGATTTGGGGACGTCGTCCCTCTGCAGAAGAGTGGCATAGGGAGAACCCAGGAAATGACAGGTCAATCTATGTTGTAGGCAAGCTACTAGAAAAGTTATGGAATGGATAGCTAACTCCTGGAAGAAAATGGGCTTTTGGATAGGAATAAACATGCATTTATGAGAGATAGAGCGTGGCAAACAAACTTGATTAATTTTTTCACTTCATTGGCACAAGTGGCAGATAGAAGTCAGGCAGTAAACCTCCTGGATCTAGATTAAAGTAAGGTCTGTGATTCAGTACCACATGGTAGTAAAGAATGTGGGTGACTTAGGACCAGGGGGTGAACTAACTAGATGGACTGGGAATTGGTTGATGGATAGAATTGATAGAGCGGTCCTTAAAAGAACGTTTTCTGATGTCTGAGAGGTAACTTGTGGGATAACACAAATATTACTAAAGATAATCAAGTGTACAATAGAATTGATTGGATCAAAAAAGGTTTGTCAAAAATTAACATACTTGACAAAAGGATAACTTTTAATAGTTTGATACTTTAATGCAAGACAGTAGGTTTCAAAACATAAGATTTGGATCAATTTAATTGGTTCATCAGAAGTATAAGAGAACAGCTGTTTAATGAGACAGGTATAATTAATTTAACCAACAGAAACTCAGACGATTTCCTGGCATGCATTCAGGCGTGTCCCAAAATGGCTAAATTCTATAATCTGATGCTGGAAACTACAAAAGGCTCAGATATTGAAAATATCTGGTGGTAGATGCGAACATTAGGCAGTAATTTAGAACGTTAGAAATGGGACAGAATATGGCATAATTCACATGAAGATGTTTAAGATAGTTAACATGAAAAGGGTAATAAGTCTCTCCATAATCTGTATAGCAACGTCCAACTGTAGAATTGGTAACTAGGACATGATACATATGTCCTGGGGCTGTGCTGTTATACAAACCTTATGGGATAGCATAAATAATTTTCTTAGTGTCATCATTACAAGGGAATATAAATTTGGAGACATGTATTACTGGACACTTTGATGTGGGGAAAAGCTGGACTAAGGAACAGCAATGTGCAGTATCCTTAATATCAGCTGCATTTAGGAATCCCACCTTGAACTATGGTTGGAGAATAGGGCCCCCACCATTATGGAATGGAAAAGTGAATGTCTGGAGATTCTGAGTTCTGAAAGGCTAGCTCACTTGATGATGGTCCAGATTGGCAACTTTGTGGCTAAACTGGATAGCATTTATAAGCTTTTCTTCCATACAACATTGGGATCATAATGATTTTTACCTACTTCATGCTTAAATATGGTGCATTTCTTAATGGCATTTCGGCTTGTCCTACAGTGCCACCAAGGATGTCTACATTTACAGTCTTTGAAGATAATTTATTTTTTTCTCCTCTCCTTGCCATCTCTATTTCCTCTTTTTTCTTCCGTTCTCTTCCTTCTGTCTGTAGCCACAAGAGGAAAAGATTTCTGCAAGCAGTGGAGTTATCTCCCTTGTTATTCATAGATCATTCTCTTGTTATTAATTGAATTTTACTGTTAATGTATGAATTTATTTTAGATAATGTTATTTTTGTACTTTCTTTTTTAAAACTTAATTCCGATGTACTATTTGAATAAGATGAGAGTTATCTATATGGCTGTAGCTATTCAAGTAAATATTATGGTTTTGAGCATTTTAATATGTATGCTATTGTATCTCTGTTATGTTATTTGTTAAATATTTGATAAAATATTGACAAAAACTTGTGGGATGCCTTGGTTATGTCCTGGGGCTGCTACTCTTTAACATGTACATAAGTGATACTGGTGTGGTGTTATAGGGAAACTCTGAGTCTGTTTGCAGAGAAAACAAAACTGCAGGAGAGTGGGTAGTGGAGAGCAAATTAGCAGCATGAAAAAAGATGTAGAGAGGCTGGGGAAATGTCTGGTATTTGATAACTGAAATTCAGTGCCAAGACATCTAAAGTAAAGCACACTGGTAGCAGAAATCTGCAAGTGGATTATTGCATAACTGGTACAGAGGTGGAGCACTCGAAGACAGGGACCTCGGGGTGATGAATACCAATAATCTAAAAAGCTCCTAATGCAGTAAATTGTATGGCAAGACAAACAGGATGCTGTGCTGCATCAGGAGGGAGGTAATACTGCCACTGTGCAGGTAACTAGATCAGCCACACCGGAAATACTGTGTGCAGTTTTGGAGTCCACATCTGAGGACGAACCAAGATATGTTGGAAAGTATACACCGAATAGTGACTAAAATGACCCCGGGACAGCTGGGTAGGCCCTCTGAGTTGGAACTGGAAAGTGCCAGTGTTTATTTTCTTGAAGGCAAGAGGGAAGGGGCATATGAGGATATAAAAGAAACATACAAATGCATATACATATGGGTGTGCAAAAGGGTGAACATCATATAATTGTTCAAGATAAAGAACTGTTCAGCCACCGGGGGCACAATATTAAGCTTTACAGCAGCAGTATTTTAGCAAAAAAAAAAAAAAAAATACAAAATAAGTCATCACATTGTTTTATGGCAAAATGTATTGCTGACTTCCTTGGATTCATTTTCAGTGTATTTTTAATTTTCTCAGATTTCTGTAAAACAGCTATTTTTTTTAGCTAATTTGTAATTAATGACCTCCATCATTAAGGATGGCTGCTACTTGCAATTTTTAAAAGTCTCTTCCATTGAGGTTACCTGTTAAATGTACATACTGGAGTCATACTGTGGGTGCATTAGGATGGTGTTACTACATGTTTGTGGTGGTAAACAGTACAGCACTGTACCAAGATATTATGAGAGGTGGAGCACTCAAAGGAAGACAGGGACCTTGGGGTGATGAATACCAATAATCCATATTATTTACTTGAATAGTTACAGCCATATACATAATATATGCAATAATCCACTTGCAGATTTCTGCTACTAGTGTGCTTTACATGTCTTGGCACTGAATTTCAGTTACTAAATACCCTATGACCATCAGCCTCTACAGAACCTCTGCAACTATTATGGCTGTACTAAGAAATGAAACTTGCTGTTGTTCAACAACTGCACAACTATGTAACCTCACTGACTGTTATTTGTACTGTAATCTGTATTCCAAGTTCTGTCCACGTATCCTTTTATGTATGACGTGGAACCTTTGTAAATGAGTCGCTTACTCTAAGGTCTTTCTGAATAGTTCAATAAATAAATAAAAAAATATATATTTTTTTCATGGTGGTATGGTATTGGAGCAGGAACTTTTAAAATCTTCAAAATCCCGTAGCTTAATTCAGAAATGAAAGAAAACAAAAAGAAAAATTGTTATATGAATATTTTTTGCCAGAACATCATTATTGGTGAACAGAAAACTACGTGGTGACTAACAAATACTGCTGCGTTAAGAGTGGAAATTCAAGAGGGTTAGTGGGAAATATTATCTCACAGAGCTGGTGGTGAACAGGAATAGTCTGCCCAGGAATGTGGTCAATGCTGAGGGGGTATTAGGAACAGGAGGGTGTTAGGAGACAGTGTGGACTGAGAGGAAGACTAGTCAGCGTAATACATCGTAGGGCATCAGTGCAGGCTTGATCGACTAGTAGACCTTTTCTGTTCTTATTTATCTACGTTTCTGTGTTGTATGTGATGTATGCATCTACTTTCCACTATTTTCTCATAGGAAAAGGGCAGCATTGTTGTCATAGATGCAGATTTGAACTTGAAAATGTCATTTGAAATTGGCAGATTCTGGACAGCAGACTTGCTCTTCTGAGCGAAAGCATTCTACTCTTCCTTTTATAGACTCTGCGTTGTGATCAACGTTCATTCATTTATTAGTCTATGACAAGCTGGAATGTTTCACCTTTTGATAGTAAATCAACTAATCATTTTATCTTGTTTAAATGTTGAATAAGCAGCATCTGTTAGAAACTTCTAATTGTTTTGGTGTGTGTGTTTTCAGATATACTGTATTTTGTGTGTACTTTGTCAGCCTCCCCTTTTAAAATGGACATTGTTGCTCTTAGGTTCTTACCCAGTGAGAAAATTGTGAAGTAAATTAAAACTACATAAAGTATAGAGTGCAGAGTTTGTTTTTTTTGCAAAGTAATTACTTGAAGCAGAACTTATTAGGAGTCATACTAGGAGTTGTAGAAGCTGAGGAGGCAGAGAGTCTGTAATTAGCTTCATTTGTTAATTGTGAGCTCTAATTAGTAGCCCATGAGATGTTCGTCTGGCCCTTTTTACTTTTACTAGTAATTACATTTTCAGGTAACTTATTCCAGGGTACTGCTACTCTGTGTGAAAAATGATTGTCTAATTGTGGTTTTGAATGGCATGAAGTCCAAATTCAGCTCTGTCATGAGGTATTGGTCCTGCAGTGTATCATACAGTAACAGAAGGTTGCCTCTTAACCTCCTGGTAGTAGGACGTAAGTTTAAGGTACTGTGATCTCTGGGTATAGATATGTTTTTTTATTCCATTTATGGTTTTAGTGACTGTATGTTGAATTGTTTGAATGTTGTTAATATATTTTTATTGGGGTTCTATACCTGGCTGGTATAATCTGTATTGGGAGACAAATGTCAGACTCTTGAATTTTTATGTGTTTTTTTAATTGACCATAATATCTTGTTAGCTTTTGAATTAACTTATGTGCATTGATGTTGAACTTAAAGGAGTTTGAGATGATAATACCTAGGTCTTTTTCTTCCATTACACTTGTAAGGTGGGTGTTTCTGAGTATGTCTTGGCAATGATAGTTGTTTCTGCCAATATACGTAACACTACATTTGTTAAGATTAAATGTCATCACCCGCCTGCAAGCCCTCAAAGTAATTTTATCTAAGTCCTTTTGCAGAGTACTAGTTTGCTCATGGTTTCCACATGGGCCACCCAGTTTCCTTGTCATCGGCATCCATTATAGTTTTACATTGTTAAAGTGCAGATTTGTATCCCAGTCGATACTTACTTTTTCTTTAGCTATTTACTGTGAAGTTTGGTCTTTTCTTTATTTCTTTTCTAACATTTTATTATACCATTTGGGTTTTAGACCTTTGTTATTATATTTCTTTGTTTTTTTATCATAAATGTCAATTATGCGTGAATTTTGTCCCATGTCTCTTATAATGATAAGTTCCTTAGCTCTGTCTCCAAGTTAACCTTATCTATGTCTCTAGACTTCTATAGTATTTGCAGTGTGCTAGAACTAAAGTTCAGCAATACCAACTGTTCTAGACACAGATGTATTGATGGTAAAGTGTACTGTATTGTGATTACTGCTAGCAGTAGGTTCATATACCATACCTTTGGATACCCTAAGGCTTTCTGATACCAGAACTAGATCTAACATGTTTTCTTTATGCAGTGTTTTTTTTTTTTTTACTACTTGGTGCAGATTTTTCTGTGTGCAGCAATCTAAAAATCCCTGCCCCATTGTAATTCTGGCTGTGTTATCTTTCCACTGAATGTCCCTGGTCGTGCCTGAAAACAATAATCTTTATGGCTAGTGCACCCACCCGGTAAACAAAAACTAACTAAATAAATAATTAATTAAAGTCACCAGTTATTACTACATAGGCAAGCTCTGTGGCTTTTTCTATTTCTTTGGCAGTTTAAATTTCTGTGATTGTATTTACACTTGGAAGTCTACAATAGAGACCAAATGTAAGATCCACCAATTTTTTTTGTTGATTAATTTGAAGTTAACCATACAGATTCGATTGTAGAGATGGGGATTTTTTACAGTAGCAGTAATATCTGTGAATGCTAGTTTACCAGAAATATATATAGCCAGTCCTCCTCCTTTTGTTTGTGTGTTCTGTCTTGACATAACAAGTTGTGTACCCTTGGATATTTTTACCCCAGGCATCAGTTTGTGCCCTCCAGGTCTCTGTGATAAACTTTATATGATGAGTGTTCTTTTCAATAATGATTTCTAGATTTTACATTTTTTGTTATTGAGACACCTTGAATTAAATAACATGCAGTTCAGTTCCCTGTGCCTAAACCCCTTGTCCCCCATAGTTGGAATGTATTTACGATCATGTTCTATCCTCTTAGAGATGTCAGTTAGTGGTGAATGAAATAACCCTCACCCTCTCTGGGGCCAGTTTAAATGAATGGTTTCTAGTTTAGATTTAATCATGCTGCCTAGCTTATCAGCTCCTAACTTGTTAAGATGAAGACTGTCTTTGGAAAATAGTCTATTGTTCCCGGCAGACATCTCCCAAGTATTAATTCAAAAACATCTTTCTTACACCAATTAGATAGACTTTAATAGAGCAGGTGGTGTTTTTTCTTTATGGTTCACAAATGCCCTTTTTTTTTTTTTTTATTGAGGTCTTGGATTACACTAATGAGCATATGCTCATTTATAGGTTCCACGTCCATTACATAGACAGTACAATATAATATAGATGACTGGGTTACATATGGTACAGGTAAGTTACAGGGTACAACAGCATTAAACAGCTTAGGCAGTATAGCAGCTAGCTGGTGTCGGAGGTTAACACCCTATTTGGAAGCTCTCAGAGCTGAGAAGGAGGGGTTGCAAACATGGGTGGAAGGAGTAAGGTAGTTGGGAGCATCTTTGGGGGTAGGGAAGTGGGAGCGATGTCATGATTGGTGGGGTAGGTGAAACCTAAAGTGCTGGGATTGGGGTCCCTCAACCCAATGAGTTGTCAGGAGGTAACTGCAGGTAGTTGGTTGATGCTCCGGGAGGGTGGTAATGGTAGCAGTCACATTTACTAGATTTTACTAGGTGCTGCCAGAGTCTGCATTTGAACGATCCAATAGATGTGGCATTGATAACATCAGGAGGTAATGGTGGGTGGGGACGCAGATGATCAGATGGATAGGAAATTGGCTCTTGGACCGTACTCAGTGGGTGGTGGTTGGGGGGGGGGGCTAGTCTCATCTCCAAGGAGAGTCATTAGTGGGGTTCCCCAGGGATCGGTGCTAGGGCCCCTCCTGTTTAACGCCTATATCTCTGACATAAGGAAGGGTATCGAGCGAAATTAGTCTCTTTGTGGATGACTCAAAGCTGTGAGCTTGTGGTGGATGGGGAGGAAGGGAGAGTGGACCTGCAGAAGGACCTGGAGGCTCTGGAGAAGTGGTTAAGAAAGTGGAAACTGAGGTTCAGTGCAGGGAAATGCAGGGTTCTGCACGTGGGGGCGAGAAAGCCAGGCCAAGGGTATACCGTGGGGGTGACACACAACAAGTCTCGAAGGGCGAGAGAGATCTGGGGATGGTGATAGACGTCAGAATGAATAACTCTGAGACTTGTAGGCGGGCAGCAGCAAAAGGCAGTGAGATGCTGGGATGCATCGCTAGGGGGATAACCTTCAGAAGGGGGAAAGTGATCCTCCCTCTGTATAACTTCTTGGTTAGGCTGCACCTCAAGTACTGTGTGCAGTTTTGGAGACCCCACTTAAAAAGGGGCATTGCACTCCTGGAGAGGGTACAAAGGAGGGCAACCAAAATGATCTGGGGCTTGGGGAACAGGACCAACGGGGAGAGGCTCGAGGAGCTCAACATGTACACCCTGGAGGAGAGGAGGGACAGGGTGGATATGATGGAGGTCTTCAAGTACATAAAGGGGATAAAGAAGGGATTCTCAGTCGGGGTGTTCCAAAGGAAAGAGAAGGGGGGGGCAGCTAGAGAACATGGATGGAAGCTGGAGTTGGGGAGACTCGGGAGAGAGGAGGAGGTGTTATTTTACTGAGAGGGTACACAACTTGTTACGTCAAGACAGAACACACAAACAAAAGGATGGGGACTGGCTATATATATTTCTGGTAAACTAGCATTCACAGATATTACCAGCCCCTCTTAAACCCCTCCACAGAGACTGTGGAGGGGTTTAAGAGGGCTGGGGCAGGTATGGGGAGGGGGAGGCTGACTAAGTCCAATACAAGGAGCGCCTTGGGCTGGGGACAGAGAAACCCAAGGGGGTGGGGACAGCAAAGTTGGCGCCCAGTATGGGGGCAAAGGCACATTGTGCTAGGGCTGTGCGGCATCTGGGAACTTTGTAGGTCTGAGTGGAGGAGTTCCTTGTGGGTCAGGTGCTTGAGTGTGGAGTTAGGAGGTTCTGGACCCCTATGGGATGTTGGTTGAGGGAGTATTTCTTGGCGATGGGGCAGGTTTGGTAGTTTGTCCATCAGCTGTAGCCAACCTGCTCAGGTGTAGAGCTCACAGTCTAGTTAGTCTTTCCGCACCTGTGAGCAGTTGGCCCACCTTGTTTAGTGCATTGGTGATGTGGTTTAGGGCTGTGTCTGTCACCGACCCGTAGATTGCTAGACCATAGTCAGTGAGGGAGACTATCAAGCTGTTGATGGCCAGGTTCAATGCCTCGTGTTAGGCAGTGTCTATGCCTGTATAGGGTCCCTATTCTTGTATTAATTGCTCTTGCTGTGTTGTCGGTGTGTTGGGCATATGAAAATGTAGAGTTGAGTGTGATGCTCAGGTACCTGAACTGCTGGATGTGTTCCAGTGGGTCCACATCGACGTTCCTGAATGCAATGGGGGAAGTCTTATGCTTGCTTTGTGTGCTGGTGAACATTATAGTCTGTTTTTTTGCAGTTCATGACTAGTCTGTGATCCATAAACCATTTTTCAGCGGCTGAGAACCCTTTGGGAGATCCATCGCCAGTTGTTCAGGATTAGGGTTGCTGTTGAATATGACCATGTCATCTGCATATAGGAGCATTCGGCCCAGGCATGTGGATGGCAGTTTGTTTAGGAATAAACTGAAAGTAGGGGTTCCAGAATTGATCCTTGTGGGACCCCTGAGCGGACTGGTCTGTTATCAGAGGTGATTCCCCCCCCATTTTGACGTTTTTGTGAGTGATTGTGAAGGTAGCTGCTGAATCAGCATACTGATTCCGAGGAGGGTCCCGTAGCTGACAGTTGGTCCAGCAGGAGCTTCTGATGCACCATATCAAATGTTTTTGATAGGTCGATGAAAGTTGCCCCAACCAGGAGACCTTGATCAATTGAATGGTGAATGTGTCCAGTGCATTTGAGCAAGGCCGTGATAGTACTGTGACCTGATCGGAAGCTGTGTTGCTCAGGACAGAGACGTTGGTATTGGTTCAGGCGTTTGACTAACTGGTCCACCACTATCCGCTCGAGGGCTTTGGAGAGAGGGGGGAGTATGGAGATAGGGCTGTAGTTGTTATATAGGGTCCTGTCACCACCTTTGTGCACTTGAGTTACTGTGGCTGATTTCCATCTCTGGGGGAACTGTGAGAGGCAGAGGGAGAGGTTGATTAGTTTGGTGAGTGGGCCTAGGACTTCAGCCAGGGCCAGCTTGACGAATTTTAGGTCCAGAGTGTCCCAGCTATGTCTAGATTTCCCTAGCTCCTTCTCCAGGTACTGTTTAGCTTCGGCTTGAGAGACTTCTTTAAAGTAGAAGAGCGGGCGGTTAAGTGATGGTTGTTTGGCCATATTAGGATCAGTTGGCGGTGGGGGGTTGTAGTAATCTGCTGGTAACACACTGCTTAGGTCTGTGAATGTGATGTTAAGTGCGTTGGCAATGTGCATGTGGTCCAAGGACGGTATGTCATCAATCAAGAGCATGGCCGGGTGCAGATTTGGGGTCCTTGTCGGTTATGTTGTTGAGGTTATCCCAGAACGACCTGCTGTCATTCTAGGCGCTGGAGAGGGCTTCTTTGTAGTATTTGCATTTGGTGAGTCAGATGGCTTTAGTGCACGCATTCTGAGCTTTTTTATACCTCTGTATGTTAACGGTAGTACCGTGTGCTCTTGTCATTTGCCATAAGTGATCTCTGGCTTGTAGTTGCTCTAGGAGCTCAGGGGTAATCCAGGGGTTACTGCGCCCTCTTATCTTTCTGGTTTTTATCGGGGCACACGTGTCACAGATGGCGTTGAAGGTTTTTTATGAAGTTGGCCAGGGCTGTGTCCACATTATTGGCATTATAGAGTGCTGTCCAGTCTGCACTCTTGAGGTCCATTTATAGCAGCTCCTAGTGCCCTTTTAGTAAGACTCAGTTTGTAATTGTTCTGATGGGTGATTTACAATAGTTGGAAGACCAGGTACGTGTGACCAGAGAGTGGTCATTCAGGCAATTAGGGAGAACAGTAGTGTTGTGGATGCATGCAGGCCAATTGGATAGAACCCAGTCAAGGAGTGTGCTGGTCCCAGTTTTGTAGCTGATACGGGTTGGAGTCTCAACCATTTGTGAGAAATGGATGGTTGTTAAGGCATCTTTGATTGAGGTGGCAGTAGAGGAGAGCCAGTTGATGCTGAAATCTCCCAGCATCATGATTTCAGTATTAAGAGTCTGGTTGCTTACATAGTCCATCATGTCCGCAGTACCAGCCCCAGTGAGTTTGGGTGGGATGTATACAGAGAGTACGGTGAGAGCTCTGCTGTGTGACCCCAGAAGGAATTTTACGGTCAGGACCTGCAGGTTATCACTACTATTGGGGGAGGAGAGGACATGCCCCTGAAGGGAATCCCTGATGTATAGGACACAGCCCCCACCTCTTTTTTAGAGATGGTCCTGTCTGAATGAAGTGTAACCTGGTAAAAAGATAGTGGGGTCCAGTACTTTGGGAGAGACCAAGACTCCACCACTGAGAGGATGTCCGAACTGTGTTGGGTAACCCATGCTTTCAGGTTATCCAAGTAAGTGAGCAGACTGCATATGTTAATTGAGGCAAGAGTAAGTCCAGCTGCCTTGGTCGTTCGATTCACCTGTTGTGGCGGGCCTGGGTTGGGGTGCACATTGCCTGATAGTAGAAGTAGGAGCATGAGAAGGCAAACAAGATGGCACAGTAGGAGTTTCAGATTCCTTCCTCATTTACTTCTCCTAGATAGTCGCTCTTTTACGGTGTTGAATTGTATCACCATCCCAGGGAAGAGTGACAGCATGTATGGACCATGAAGTTGGCATTATCATGACCAGGGCATAGCGCATCCATGCTAGGTGTGCTCGGAGACTCCAGTGCCATGGGATGTGAAGGTCCCATAAGCATTTAGCACTGCTAGTTGGGAGATCCATTGTGTGGGTTGAGGACGCAGTCCACTAGGTGGACCTGCAGGTGATATTATAGTGAGCAGAACAAGGCTCGCAGAAATCCCCTCTGACTTGGTGGGCATTGTGGTGATCACAGAGTTCTTGTCACCGATAGTATGGGGTGAATTTAGGCTGAGAACAATATTCCAGTGATCTGAGGGAAGTTCAGTTAAAACTGGAGCGTACGGGCACCGTGGAGCAGTCAAGATTTTGAAGGACCCAGGACTAGAAGTTTTACTGGAGAGTAGTGGGAAGAGGATTGCAACCTCCGTGAGTTGTTACCCTCTAGTGGTTTTGCAGTATAATTTGCAAATGGGAAAGTAGACACTAGCTGTAGGCTATGAGGCAGGCGGGTCATGCTTGTGTCACTATGTTTAATAATAGTCCCACAGAACAATTTTGATCTCAATGTTTCCCAAGAAGAAATTGAAAGGAAAGGCGGTTTGCAAAGTCAAATCCTAACCAGTCGGGGAGGGAGGGTTCTGGGGCATACTCCTGGAAAATATTTGAAAAGTGTTTGAAAATGGTGCATTCTGGGGGTCTTGACTGTTTTCTGATTTTATTTCTACTTTTAAAAAGTGACATTTTATACTTAAAACTACTTACTGTCACCGACTCAAATCAAATGTTGTATGTTTCCATATTCAACTCTCTCGATAGTACAGATTTGTGCTTCTAAGATTTGAATATGAAACGTACAGCATTGGTTATCAGTACGAATATAATATTTGTACTTATAATTGTGTGTAAAATTTCCAGAGTTCAAAGGGCTGCTTGGTGGGCTGATTCCGGAGGTGTAAAGTGCTGTGGGGGGAGGGGAGGTTGCTTTCTTTCTGGGGATGCCAGCCCAGGAAGGTACAAATGACTTAATTAAAGTGAGTAGTTAATGCTGGAGACAGTCCAATCATCTGGGCTGTCTGCTATAATTACTCATTTCAGTCTGTAAATAGCATGTCAGAAGAAAAGGGAAACCCTGAGCAGGCTTATGATGTGCAGAGGCGTAGTGGGAAGCATAGCAGTACATCAGAAGGATAGCGGCATCCAGCATAAGCATCACAGGACCGCTATGCATAGACGCTTAGGGGAAACATTGGGGTCTGTTTTATGTTCTGGCGAGGGTGCAGTTTGAACAACCTGTTCATTTACACTTGGTAATTCGTGATGAAGTACCCCAAAGCTGTTTCTTAGAGGCATATCGGGGGGCCTAAAGATTTCTGCCCTACGACTTCTCGTGTATTTTGTGGGCAGACCATGCACCAGTCATCGTCAGACAGTGGATCCAGATCATCAGCTGCTGCTGTGTTGTTTGGGGCTGGAGATCTGGGGCCACACCGGCGGTGGGAGTGAGAAGGACCACATCGGTGGTCACAGGAGACCCAGGGCCGAAGGAAGTCACATCGGCGGTAAGGGAGTGCTTGGAGGGACGCAGCTATTCAGCACAAAGCGCATACTTTAACTGTGCCACTGGGCTTATAAAGGCCATTAGCCCAGTCGCAAGGGGAAGAGCTGCTGCTGTGTTGTTTGTGCCACACCACCCACCCCGGCCCCGACCTCTATTAAATAGTCGGTGGGGGTGGAGCCTGGGGGGGGGCTGTGAGTGGGAAGCCTGGACTGCTGTGGGTGTCCTGCACTGCTGCTTCTGACTGGATCTGGGAGGAGCAAGCTGAGCGGGTGGGGACTGAGGATATTAAAGGAAAAGATGACTGTATGCTGAGCACTATACAGCTGAGACATAGGATGTATGGGACCTGATTCTGGGCTGTACTGTTTACTGTGCTGAACTTTGGGGGGTAGGCAAGATCGTATGCTGGGTCTGCTTGGACACCATTGAATACATGCTAGCTACATATACGGCTGTGGGATTTGATAGATGTGAACTGTGATATCTGCTGATTTGTATAGTACTGTGGGGTTTTGACAGTTGTAAATTATGATATCTGCTGATTGTATGTGCTGTCTGATCACGTGAGAAGGGCAAAAACTATTGGGCTGCAAGTGGTTGGTCCTGCTCACACCAGAATGAGGATGGATTCGGGGCTGGCCAGAGCAGGCATCTTCGGCAGGGTGATTGGGTGTACGGGGTGCGGGGCAGCGATAATCCTAAATTGGGCATGGGTGCCCAGTGTGTTCCCAGCTGGCAGGACTTAGGGGGGCGGTAGAGGGGATCAGCAGAGAACTGGAAGGCATGGGGGGGGGAAGCAGGGGAAACGGTCCCATGGAGGGTGGTGAGGCCACTACATCATACCCCAGGATGCAGGTAGGCACGGGCCCCATGGAGACTCCGGAGGGGTAGGGCGTAATATGAGCAACAGATGGAAAACACCTCACAGGAGAGGGTCTGGCCAGGGGGAGCAAAGAAGGGTGAGGGAGGCAGGAGACAGCATGCCAGGGGCAGGCATCACTCTTAGCAACAGATACACCAAGCTTTACCCAGGAGGGGAGGAGGAGGAAGGTGTTGGGGGGGCAGACAGTCAGAGAGCATTTGGTTAGATTGTCGGGGAGGTGGGTGGGAGGAGGAGGGTAGTGACACTGGAGGGAGAAGGCAGGCAGTGAGAATGGGGACCAGTAAGCTGGAGGTGGGGGGACTGGGGTTGAGCAGGCACTCAGGGAGAGGGGTGGTAGAGGCACTTGGGGGACCAGGGTCGGGAGGGAGATAACTGCTGAGGGTGGGAAGGGGGATGAGGAGGAGGAGGGAGAATTATGCCAGAAGGAGGGGAGACAAGGTCGGGGGGTGGAGGCAGGGAGGAATCAGTTGAAGGGGGGAGGGAGGGGATCTGTGGATTCTGGCCCAAAAAGGAGTCCGGGGCAAGCTGTGACGACCAGGAGGTGGGGGGGGGAGTAAATTGGGAACTGCATGCAGAAAGAAGAGCATGGTAGGACACACACAGACTAGTGAAACCCAGACTAATGGGGGTGGGAGGAGTAAGCTGGGAGCTGATGACAGAAGGAAGAGCCTAGAAGGGGTCAAAAGGGCCAGTAAGTGGGAGGAAAGTAAAGATGATCCTGCTGGGGGACTCCATGACCAGGGGCATCCAGTGGGAGGGACTAGGGAAGGGTATAAGCAGCCCAGGACTGTCCGTTCACAAGGCCACATTCCAGCTATATTCCTTAGCTTTGGAATGCAGGGATCCCCTGATTTCCTAGCACACCTGGGCACAAACGATTTGGAAGGGAACAGCGATCTGGAAATCCAGGCGAGGTTCTGGGAGCTAGCCACGGTCTGCCATTCTAAAGGGAGTTCACTTTCTTTCTCGGAAATCCTGCCAGTGCCTAGGACATCTGCGGAGGCCAACCACAAACTGAGAGGTATGAACCAGTGGCTCAGGGATTGGTGCAGGGCAGAAAGGTCTGGACTGGTGGGGGACTGGGGGGGCACATGGGATGATAAGGGGTTATATGCTAGGGATAGGTTACATCTTAACCTAGAGGTGAAGGAGATCTTAAAACTGAAACTCGCTGAATTCATTAATGAGAAGTGGGGTTTAAACTTGTAAGGGGGGGGGACTAGTGAAGGACTGGAGACAGGAGGACTGACTGAGGTCCCTGGTCTACGGCGGCAAATAAGGGCAGGGGACTCTGATGGACACAATGCAAGAGCTGTGCAGGAGAGGTCAAATAGGGAGTGCGCAGGGCCGAGTCAGTTGTGCAGGGAGGGGTGGGGTGGAGGGACGGTCCTGGTCAGCGCCAGGAGTATGGGCAACAAAATGCCCAAGCCACAGGCGATGCTGGCAGAGGGCTCAGCGGATGTGGCAGCGACTACGGAAACATGGGCCACCCAGAAGAATGGTTGGAACCTAAATTTGGAGGGCTACAAAATATTCAGGAGGGATGGAGAAGTGGGTAGAGGAGGGGGTGTAGCACTGATAGTCATGGATGGCATATTGGTGAGTGGAGTGGAGGAGGCAGAAGGGGGAGTGGAAGCGATCTGGGTAACCCTACAATCGGGGGGTGGAGGAAAAAGATTGAAAGTAGGAGTGGTATACAGACCACCCGTGGATGAGGAACTGGAGGGAAAATTGGTTGAGAACATCAAGGGGCACTGTGACCGTGGAAGGGGTAGGGTGGTGGTCATGGGGACCTTAATATGCGGGGGCAGACTGGGACACCATGACATCAGCGGTGGCCAGGGAGCAGAAGCTGATGGATGTGTTTCAAGATGTCTTTCTGGTCCAACAGGTGGGGGAACCTACTGGGGGGGAGGATACTGGACGTTGTCCTTACAGACAGCAACCAGATAAGGGGTCTGAAGGTGTGTAGCCTGCTGGCAGGAGGAGACCATGCCACAGTCTGGTTTATGCTGTGCCTGGGGGGGGAAGACAACCGCTCAAACACAGTGGTAATGGATTTCACGGGGGCAGATTTCGTGGGCATGGGCAGGATACTGAGGGGGAGCTTGAGCCAGATCAGGCCAGACATGGATGTAGATAGATTGTGGGAGGCCATTAAAGAAGGGGTACAGGAGGCTACTAGCTTGTGTGCAAGGGTAAGGAGCAAAAATGGCAGGGCCAGCAAGCCGTGCTGGTGGACCAGGGAGGTGCAAGAGGCGGTAAGAGATAAGAAGGCTGCCTACGCACGTTTTAAGTGTTCTGGGGGGAATGGGAGAGAGGGGAATACGAGCTGTCAGCTAGAAGGGTCACAAGGGTGGTGAGGGGAGCAAAGGCGAGGATGGAGCACAACCTGGCTAAGGATATCCATAGAGGTGGAAAGAGATTTTATAGATACATAGGGGAAAAGAGGAAGAGGAGAGCACAGATCTCCCGGATTAGGACTGGGTAAGGATGGGCTCAGGAGGCGGGGGAGCAGGCAGAGGTATTAAACAAGTACTTTGCCTCGGTTTTTAGGGAGGGAAACATGGACTTCATTCAACTGGAAGGCGGGAAGGGGAACGGCTGAGAGGATAGGGCAGAGGGAGATGAGAGGCTCAAAAGAGGCTGGGGTACCAGGTGGGCCAGGCCCAGAAGAGGATGGGGGCCTTATTGAGGGGAAGGCTAGGGAGGGTGAAGTCATAGAGGGCAGCGTGAGTGAGGCCCTACAGGCGCTGAAAACTGACAAGGCACTAGGACTGGATGCGCTGCATCCAAGGGTACTGAAGGAACTGGCAGATGAACTAGCGGCTCCACTAGCTGCACTGTTCAATGCCTCTCTCCAGACAGGAAGGGTGCCCCAGGATTGGAGGGTGGCTCACTTGGTGCCTATCCACAAAGGGGGGGTCTAGGGAGGAGATGGGAAATGACAGGCCTCTACGTTCCCGCTGGCCGCTCGCCATGTCGCCAGTGGTGAAGCCACAAGCCCTGTGGCTAAGGTTTTATATCCCTGCCGTGCCACGGAGGCAAAAGGAACCAGCCTGCAGCCTACTTTCGCCACTTTCTTGCCACGGACATAAGAACTACTGAGAGAGTGGCCGCAAAACTACAAGGAGCAGCAGTACCCTGTCGGTGACTTTCGGGAGCGCAGTAATTCTCTAATGTGCATGCTCGGGTCACTGGCAACCATCTGACTGCATTACTGAGCCAAAGAAAACCACATGACTTAATTGTTGGAGCGGAGGAGACTGTGTCTGATTGGGGAGATTAGGTAGACATGTCTCCGGCCAATCAGTGGCGTTTCTGTGGACGGGCTCTCGCTGTGAAGCAAGTCACTTGGGCGACGGTGGTGAAAGGGAGCGGGTGCTTTTCTGTAGCCTCCTCGGCGATCGCCGGTCTTGCTGGAATAATTATTTTGCTGGCATGTTTAGGTTGTGGGTAGGTAGGGAGGGTGCCAGAGAAGGTGAGAAGACAAGAGATAAACGGGGGAACTTGGGGAAAAAAAAAAAAACAGGAGACAGAGCTGAAAGTTCGAGTGCAAGCAGTGTGACGTATATTTAAAAAAAAAATGGAGACAGGGAAAATTGAATTTTTTGAGCTTTGTTTGCTCAGTACTACAGATAAAAAGCTGACAGGTTAATGAAATAAGAGCGTTCGGTGCAGTTTGATGGGGGAATAGCAGGAGACAAAAAAAAAACATTTGGAAGTATAAACTGAATGTGTATGGAGTTAAAAGAAGCAGGGGAACTAAAGGCACAGTGCTTTACAGTACAGATATAGAAGCTAGTGAAAAAAACAGACAGGGAAACAATAAAATGTAGACAAGGGCAGACAAGAGGAGATTAAAAAGAAGTTCTTGGATTGAAAAGCAGTGTTGAATTGGGCATATTTACTGCAGTACTGAATAAGGTTGAAAAAGATATTAAAACAAAATATAAAGGCTTATGGGGTATTAAGACATAGTACCTACTACATGGAACCATAGGCTCCGGGTTGTATAGGCCCGTGGAGCATGTGCCCCATCAATATTTATTGAGCTGGGCTGAGCTCCAGCAATATTTTGCTATGCTGCTGCTTTTTTCCCCCTTGGCCCCTTTAAATTGCTTGTGCATGTGTCGTCTGCCCTGTGGTGCTGCCTGTGACCCGCGGCAGCATGATTCGCTTGTCCCCCGCCCCCGCCATTTCATTTGCTGGTGCCGCAGTGGGCTTGCTGGCAATGGGCATTATTTAAACATTTGCGCCAAGGAGGTTTAGGTTTGTTTGAACACCCCCCTCCCCCATCGTATGACTGCTACAGTCTGTCTGCTTCTGGTTGGTGGCAGCATTTTTCATTAGCCAGCGTTGCCGCCTGTGATTGGCCACTGGGAGGATTTATTGGTGCCATATGCGTGCGGGTGTGAAGCGAGGCGGCGAGAGAGAAAGAGAGAGGGAGGGGATGAGTCGAGTTCAACGAGGAGGAGGAGGAGGAACGGGACTAGTAGTCGTCTTGACACACTCGGGAGTCATGACTGAGGAGTCAAGGACTGGAGTCGGGAGGGACTGGGAGTGACTGAGTGAGTCACAGTCACACATGCGACGGGTGCCAGTGAGGCTCAAAACAAAAGGCAGCAGCACAGGCTCCAGCAACCTTTTTGCTAAGAGGCAGCAGGGGGTGCTTGAGCTTCCAATCATTCGGTGGGCCTACCCTGCAGCCAGATTTGGAGTCACAGTCACACCTGGGCGGCTCGCAAGTCGTGGTGCATCGGTGTGGGTCAGGTGGGAGAAGTGGAAGTCCGACTCCGGGACCGGGAGTGAAGAGAAGGGGGGTGGGAGAGAGAGAGAGAGCAGCAGCAGGGCAAGCTGGGGCTCAGTGAGAGCCAGCAACAGCAGTCTAGTCTCAGACTGGCTGCAGACAACAGGTGAGTGTCACTGCTATGGGTTGGTAACTGGGCCACCTGGATGCTGGTGTTGTGTCAACTAGATATGTCTTCTGCCAGGGAAAGCAGTGATCTTTACATCACACCTAATGCTACCAGACAGAACACTCTAATGAACAAAACGGAAAAAAATAATTCAGGAATTAAAAAAAAAAATTGGAACTCACTACTTTTAAAAATTATTGTAGTATTCTGGCTTCTATTTGTAGGTCCTGGTAGCTCTTTAAATGGGGTTACTTGGGATTTTATTATGGATTCATTGGCAGAACTGGTGTGCGTCACTAAGACTCACCTGTGGGATGACTCTGGCTCTGGCTCTGTGCTGGAGCTGGCAATCCCGGCCGGTTTCTTGGTGGTGGTGCACTGCCTGAAGTGAGCGTGTGAGAAGGGCAGGGTTGTTTTGTGTCTTAAATCCATACTCCAGTACACTACCTCCTTGATGGACAGACCACATTATATCAATGGGTAGATGTTAAATGTGTAGTTGGTACTGGGTGCTTAAAAGAACCTCCATGTCTATCATCTTCCGGGGTAGTGGATATTCCTGTCAGAGGGCATTGTGTGTAGTCCTGGACGTGGTTTGGAGTCACTGTTGCCCATTCAGAGCTCCCCATTCACCAACACACCCACCCAATGCTGTTGTTTACCATTCAGTCACAGCCTGTGCTCTCATTCGCCCACCCAGTGGTATAACTTACTCAGTCAGTGTTTTCACTCACTTATCCCTCCATCCCCCCACTGTCCCAGTCAGTCATCTACTCACACACTGACCCACCCACCCAGTGCTTTCAAAATCACTTACATGCTCCACTTAGTTTCTGCTCACTCAGTTCCACCATGCTTACTCACTCATCCATCTACCCACTCAGTCCCTCTCCCAGTGATACACCTACTTGCTCCTCATTGTCATTTATCACTTATGGGATGCAGCAGGAAGGGACCACGCATCCTTGAAGCCATGCAGAGGAGCCCTAGTGGCCGGAGGAGGGGGGAGAGAGAGCTGACCTGACTGAGAGGCAAAGGTTGTTCGGAGTTCCCAGGCCTGAGGCTGGCTGGGAAGGCCACTGCCACACTAGACCAGCTTTAAACTTCACCTTGTAACCTTAAAATGATGTGCCCCGCTGGAATTGTTTTTAAGGATGTCAAAAGCAGAAAGAGATAGTGCTTTAATCTGGCTCTTCTTAATGATGTCAACTTTTACAATGGAGCAATGCATCCAACAGACTGTTGAAGGTGGAATAAAGGGGATGTATCCACATCATGTGCACACAGCCAACATCCCCTTTTATCTTTCTGTTGGATACATATTGCTCCTTAAAACTTTTCGTAATTAAGAAGAGCCAGATTAAAGCACCCATGTGTCTTTCTATATGCTTTTGAGATCCTGAGACAATTCCATAGAGACATACTTAGAGGTGCTGATAGGCAGACATCTTCGTTAATCATGCTGTCGCTCTCCACTTTCTCCTCAAAGATATATGCAGAGAGAGAACAGATATCCACTGGTACTGACTGCTGGAGGTAGTGGTCAGAGATGTCAGCGAATTGTGGGCCAGCAAACAGCAATGCTCTGTACTGCCTTGCACTGTTTCATAGAAAGTAATGCTATCTGAATGGGCATCCAGGGATATCGCTCCAAATGTATGGTAAGAGGTGTGAAGTCATGATATATCTGTGACTCGTGGCACAGGCAGGTTCAGAGGTCCGATCCAGTGACCATACTTTCAAAGTCTCCTCATTGGGAGGGAGACTCCCTGATTTGTTTGGCATCATTGCAGTTCTGCAGAATCACCAAAATTAAAGAACAGACACTGAACTGAATGGGTCCAGCATTGTATTTCTGATAATCAGCTAGGAGGGATATATGAGGATTCTGGTGGGCATAATCGGGAGCTGTCCCAGTGTTGGAAGTATACTTCATGTGCTTTGGGGAAGGGGGCTGAGGGTCTTACCTTTAAACTTGGCTTCCCGCATCCACTGTCTTCCATTACAAGTCCATGGCACTGATGTTGTGAGCTCATGTCAGAGCTGTAGGTACCGAGTCCTAAAATGTTCTCTGTAATGTAATTCCAAAACTGTGAGTCCCCTCAGTTGGGTACCTGCCACCTTAAAACCATGAAAAGATGTGCTTAAATTATCTGTTGTCTAATGTAAAGGGGTTTCTGGAAGAAATTATAATTCAGCAGTACCAGTAGAATGCTGACGTGACTGTGCTGCGCTCTCCGGGGGCTCTACTTATTTTCCAGGTAGGCTCCCTGGATCAGTTAGGCCCTGGCCCCTGGGCCCACAGCCTGAGTCTCATTCGGACCCTATGAAATTCAAGGCATACCTCTCAACTGTCCCTGATTCAAGGGCTGTTCCTCCTTTTACTCCTCAAAATTGCCTGTCCCTCATCCATCCATCATAGAAAATGTGTTGCCATCACAGAGAATGTGCTGTAAATTGACACATTAAAGGAGACTGCCACTGGATCTGCAGATAATTTTCCCAGTAGAACTTGTTGTAAGGACTAATTCCAATTTTGTTATTGTTTTTAACTTTACAAGCTTATCAGTAACCACAGTGGGCATTTCTGATTTATACTCTCTGGTGGTAAGTGGCCATTTGGAACTGTGTACGATGTAGTTAATGTACTTTTCAGCCACAGAGTGCTATAGTAGAACTTAAGTACATTGTTTGAACAATGGAAGAGCAGAACAAGGGATCATACACTTCTAAAATGGTCCTGTCCAGCTGTGTGTAAATCAGAGACGCACACACTGGCCAGCATAACTAAACATCATGTAGAGATGGAACAAAGTAACAGAATTTGAACCAGTATTTAAAAATCTGCTTCTACTGTGAAACATGACTTGCAGATTCACTTTAGTTCTCATTTACAGCACACATTCATTATTCTTAAGATGCAAGTTAAAATAAATATGTTACATGTAAAAAACAGTGGTTTCCACAGTATTCTATCTCTATTTTGAGGATGTGTCCCTCATTCTGGTGGTCAGTATCCCTCATTGTCCCTCATTTTGAGTGTCCGTGTCCCTTATTCCAATGACAAAAGGTTGAGAGGTATGTTTCCAGGTGGGCCTCCAGTACCAACTGTCCCCCGCCTCCTGTATGTCAGTCGCAACCAGTGCTAGCAACTGTATGACTTAGGGGATGTTGACTTGCAAGCTCTCACACACTGGCGGGGTCTTGGCAAACCGCATTTCTCCTGGAACAGTCATGTTGCCAATCACTGTAGTGATCAGCGAGTTCGACTTTGTCAATCGCCATTAATTCTGAGGATCTTGCTAGTTTACACTTTGTACTGGTGAATTGCCAAATGAAACTACTCTGTGGTCCCGCCTGGATTTCTGACCATCAAGGCCACTGCACATTTTAATTCTGAGGTGTTAAGAGGCATGATGAAAGAAGCTGATTTAGGTTTCGTCTGTCCCCACCCCAAACCTCTTTTTTTTTTAACGCAGGGGTGTGGGGGGAAAACCCCCTACGCAAATAAAAAAAATGATAGTCCGATGTAGTGTACAGTGTACTGTAACTGAGGTTTTATCAGCTTATTTGTGCTGGAGGGCTCTGCCCCCAACACCCTGGGGGTATGGGGAAGTGAAGCCCCCCCAGCAACTCAAACTACAACAAAGGTAACCAACAGCCTGCTGTGACACAGAGCGTGCAGTGTTGTAAGGGGCCAGAGCAGCATCATTTCAGTGCTATGCTAATAGCAGAGTCCTGGGGTGGTCCAATACTGCACACATTCGCCAGTTATAGGTCATCTTACATGCTTCTGAATACAGTAGTATTTATTTTGGGCTGTGGCCCAGTACAGGAGAGTTCACTGTGATTTGCAGGCCAGCACAGCACACGTGCACAGTTCCACCCGACCTTATTTAAAAAGTTACTGCTGACTAATTAAAAATGTATAGTTGCCTGTCTGCCTGTTTTGTCCCCACTGGCTCTTTGAGTGGGAGAGGATGTTTTGGCCCTGTATTGTGTTTTCATTTCTGTTAAAGTAACTGTCTGTTCTGATGTGTTTCTGTTGTCCATCGCACCTGACATCCATTGTTGATTGTGCTTTTAAGGAGTATTTTCAATTTTTTTTCTCATGCCTGAGGCCAGGGACTTAATCCCCAAACCCACGTTTTACCGCACGGTGGGCTCTGTTCCCATAGACTCCTGCTGGGGTGCATTGACCTCTGACCCCTGGGCCCCAATAAATATTTCACAAACCTGGCTCCTATGTAAGGGACCACTACTGAAGTATTGAATAAATAATAAGGGATGTGTGGCGTGGTGGGGGATAATAAGTGTGTGTGCAGATACACTTAAAGATTAAGTGAAGCAACAAGTTGTGATTAAGAAGAAGCACATCAGTAGAAAGAAAAGTGATCAAGAAACAGACAAGCAGAGAGAGGGATACACAAATAAATCAACTTGCCAAGGCAAAATAATTATTTTAAACTGTTCTCTGACTGTTGCGTGACATACTGCTGCAGTACAGTGTGTGTATGTGTGTGTTCAGAAAACAAACACACTGGCAGCGTGCTGTGTTGTGTAACCTTTTGGAGAAATGAAAGTGTACTAAGTGCTGAAGCCTATCAATGTTAACCGGTCCTGTAACCCCCATTACATCTGTTGGCCACATAATGTGTGTGTGCGTGTGCATGAAGAAATAAAACTCTGAGACCCAACTGCTTCATTAAAGAACTTTATTAGTCACACAATTCAAAAAGACATCCGAGTCTGTCATGTATTCTTGTGCAAATATCCAGTCAGTGTCACAGATATTCTTATGCAAACCAGTCTGTGTCGCATATATTTGTGCAAACGTCCAGTCTGTGTTATATATATTCTTGTGCACTGTCCAGTCGGTGTCACATATAAATTCTTGTACAAATAGGCAGTCTGTGTCACATATATTCTCACATATCCAGTCAGTGTCATGTTTTAGACTCTAGAATCTACAGCAAATATCCAGTCTGTGTCACATGTAAGCATTAATCCACGATGAAGGTGGCATCTAATGGGGAGTTAATGCATGGTTGGGGCCATGCCAGTGCCTACAATGACCAACCATGCATTAACTCCCCATTAGATGCCACCTTCAGAGTGGATTAATGCGCTTGTAACATGGTGTGCAGGATGGTGTCTATGTTACAACTCTGTTACTGCGCATACTATAGAAAAGACAATCACACTAATGAAGTTTTGCACTGCTTTTTACTGTTACTTTTCCATTTCTGAATGACCTTCTGTAACATACAGATGTTTTTTTTTTTTTTTTTTTTTTCAGGCGCCACGTACAATTGCGTCTTTGTTAAGGATTCAGATACATTTGCTATATTTCTGAGCGGACGTTTCTTACATATTGTTCCTAGGCTGACCTGCATGCTGCTGGTTTTGTACTACTCTTGTCTGTGTCATTATCTCATTTGCATACTGTGATGCCAATTACCTTCGTGCCGCTTTTCTCGTTTCCCTAGTCACACTCTGTTTGAGGACATCGCTTGCTTTTCGTTCTCACATTTCTCCGGTCTCTCTGAAATCTTCTGTTTCTCTGTTTCCAGGTGCATAATTGGTGTTGACTGTGCCGTGTACAGTGAAATTGTTACAGTACAATCTGTTTCCGCATCTTGTCTGTGTTACTCCATGTTCCGGTCCGTTGCTTCCCCTCTCTCTCACTTCTTCGGATCCTCTCTCTTTCTCCTTTCGCCGCCGCTCCACTATTGACTGCGCCTGCACACTCTGCCATTTCCTCGTCGTCTCCCAATTCCTGCTCTCCCCATTGCTGCATTTCCATTGCTCCACATTCCCTGAAGATTTGTCGCATTTTGTCTATCTCTTCGTTTGAACTTCACAGGTTCTAGTACTACCTATGTCCCTCTCTCTCACTTCTCCGACTGCTCCTACCAGGCAGGGGTCGAAATTAGCATACCCAGCCTGTTCCCAGTGCAAGTAGAAACAGGCTGGTGCATGTAGTTTTTTCCCTGGCTTGCACCATAGTGCATGTAGCTTGTGGCAGATTGAAATGGCTGCATTACCATGAGGTGCCACAAGGCAGCGCTGAAACTGCAAGCTAATACTTTTTCTTTTCCAAGTCACACTGTGCTGGCCAAGGCGCCGACTGAGAAGCACCTCGGAATGAGCAGCATCAGGACTCCTGGAGTGAGCACTGCAACGCGGCGGTGTGTGAGCGAGAACGGCATGAGGAGGTCCACAGAGAAGGAGGCTGGATGCAGTGGCACTGGCAATCAGGAAGAGACAGGAGAAGCTACAGTTGAAAGTAGGCTGGCACCAGATATCCATGTCCTTTGCTGCAGCAGTGATTGGTCTGGGGTTACAGAAGAGGTTGGAACTTGGGGCTCGGGGGCGGGACTGGGTATTTTCTTAAACATGCCAATCTGGGATGGAGTTATGGGGATGGGTCACTGTCAAAATCGCGCATGCAAAATCGCGCGTTCAACTATAGCGCATCATAATTAGCGCTTAACAATAATAGTGTGCTGCAATAACCGCGCCTCTAATATAGCGCTAAAACTTTCAGCAAGCAAGGTATCTTACCTTTTACACATTCGAGTAATGTCAAATCCGGACTGGTATTAGGGGAAGTGCATTACTACCGCAATAGCTGCTGCACATGTGTCACAAATTGTTACTCCCCCTGTACACACACACTTCCTGTTTCGAGCTAGCGTAGCAACAAACTAGTGAGAACTCATCACAGGTACAGGCAAAAATATCTTTATTTTGAACCCACCTGAATATTTACACTAAGACTCTCTTGTCATTCTTAATTAGGCGTTTGGAAGCCCTGACCCAATTGGAAACCTGGGTTTGAATCACACTTGAAAGATGGTATTTAGACTGCTGTTTTGTCTTGGCTTGTTTTGTTTTGTCAGAAGTGCTAGTTAAAATGCATGGTGACCATGGTGAGGTATCATAATATCGCTGCTGTGTGCTGTCAGAAGCGCTAGTTAAAATGCATGGTGACCATGGTGAGGTATCGAATATACGCTGCTGTATGCTGTCAGAAGCGCTTAGTTAAAATGCATGGTGACCATGGTGAGGTATCGTAATATACGCTTGCTGTGTGCTGTCAGAAGCGCTTAGTTAAAATGCATGGTGACCATGGTGAGGTATCGTGAATATACGCTGCTGTGTGCTGTCAGAAGCGCTAATTAAAATGCATGGTGACCATGGTGAGGTATCGTAATATACGCTGCTGTGTGCTGTCAGAAGCGCTAGTTAAAAAGCATGGTGACCATGGTGAGGTATCGTAATATACGCTGCTGTGTGCTGTCAGAAGCGCTAGTTAAAATGCATGAAATATGCTGAAAGACGGTATTTAGACTGCGCTGCATACAGATACGGGTTTGAATCCCAATTAAATCTGCTGTGATGCGCTGTTTTGTCTTGCATTATACTGTCAGAAGCGCTAATGTCATAGCGCTATTTTGACCGCGCCAAAATTACTTGCGCGATTTTGCATGCGCTATTTTGACCGGATCCCTATGGGCATGGGGTGGGGGACGGTCTCATCACAGAGACAGCTCAGACAGGAGGCGGGTCCTCCTACTCCCACTGGCTTGACTGACTGGCATGCAGTGCATGTAATGTTAGTTTATTGTACCACGTGAGTGTCTTTTCTGCTCCTCGTGGTGCAATAAGATTCACATAGGCATGCACATCAGTTCTAACTACACGCAGTTTTGTGGATTGTTTCAGGGAGAACAGTCGCTAGGCGGGAAGCTCCGTGACAGTCTTGGATCTTTGTTATTCCTGTACAAAACTTACAGATTAGTAGTATCTAGGCAGGAAGAGAGGGTGTAAACAGCTAAAGGCAGCATTATAAGGAAAAAAAGGTATAAATCGGGCAATTAATAGCTGAGGAAATCAAAGTAAATCGGGGCTTCTCCCCACCCCCAAGCAAGGGGAGTTTGGTCTCTGCAGTCTTGTTTTCATATATTTAGCAGTATCTAGGCAGGAAGAGAGGTTGTTAACACCAGGCAGCAATTAAAAAAAAAACAAAAACAACTTATAAATCTAAAAATTAATAGCAAAGTAAATTGGGGCTTCACTCCAGCAATCCAAGTGAGGGGGTTTCTTCAGTCCTGTTTTGGTGTTCAGCATGGAACCAGTACTATAAAAAAACAGCCGTTGCTTTATTTTTTATTCAGTCTAAGGAAACTAAGGAGAAGTTAACTTTCTGTCTATAGAGAAATTTGTAGTTTTTATCACAACCGTGCCAAATTTTTTTGATCCCTGTCTGGAACCTGGTACTCGAACTCATTTATCTGTGTGAAAAAAATACTTCTTGGACAGGGAGTGTTTAGTTGCAGTCAGACAACTGCTTTGCTTTTGTTTGTGGGGGCTGCCTGGGGTGCAGTCTGTGAAAAAGGAGCTGCTGCAGCAGTCTTACTTTTAATCCTTCACAGTCAGAGTGTGGGTCAGTCAGTCCCAGATATAACACTTGACAAAAAACAGTCTCCTCCAGTCCAGTACCAGTAGTTTTCTCTGTCCTGTGTCTAAATAAGTGAAGGGTTGGGGGGGAGATCATTAAAAAAAATTAAATACCAGGGTGAGCTTGTGCTATAAATAAACCTTTTAAGCAAAGACTGCCAGTGACAGATTTGCTGCAGGCTAGGCTAGTGTGCAGCCCCTGCCCAAGCAAAGGGCAGTTGCTTTGCTTGCTATTTTTTTTTCAAACTAATAAAAAGAAAGTGTAAAAGGACTTTAACTGTCTGCGTCTGACTGTTGAGCTAGCAATAAACGATTACTGTGGGTTTCCCACCGTCCACAACCTTGCTTGTCTCGTTCTGAATTGCCCCAGTCCTCACTCATTTATTTTTGTGTGAAAAAAAAAATTGGTCAGGTCTTTCAGACAACTGCTTTCTTTTTTTATTTCTAGGGGAACTTCCATATGCCTTGCCCTGTGCCAGCTAACCTATATTTGTGTGGGAGTGTGACTGTGACCAATGTTGTGTGAGTGATGTCATCCATCCATCCTGTGTCTACTCTGTCATAATCAGAGAGTAAAATAAATCTCTGCATGTTGAGTAACAGTAGTTACAAATATATATATATATATATATATATATATATATATATATATATATATACTACATAGAAACATAGATTTGGACAGCAGATAAGGACTACCTGGCTGCTTATTTACCTAGTCTACTCTACACACGCTATATATCTTTTCTGTGTGTGTACACTGCGTGTGAAGCCAGTTACCTTTCAGAGAGTCGGTCACACAGTAAATGTCTGTCAGCTCAGCCTCCACTGCTGTGGCAAGTATAATGCCTGCCTGTGAGTGACCTGTCACTTGTGAATGTGATGCCCATTGCCCATATATTAAAAAAAAAAAAAATTGAATTTTGACAGCAAATAACAATCACTGCCTGTGGCTACGGCTACGTTTGACCTGGTTGGCTGCCTGGTTCACCTACCTAGTCTGCCCATTTGTGTGTGCAACTGTGTGGGGTGTGAGACTCGAGAGCTTTGCTTCCCATTTATCTGGATTTGTATACATTAACAGCTAGTTGCTAGTACACTAGGTGGCTAGGCCTCTTCTTCAGTAATACTTTTGTCTGTCATTTTATAAAATTTAAGGGTAAAAAAATGCCCCCCCCCTTGAACTAACCACCGATTCTACTGCCTAGTAGTCTAAATAGAGTGTGTAGACCGCCGCAGTCAGACAGCCCTCCCTCCTACTATCCTGCTGTGAGTGTGTAAATACACATCGACTCTCTCAGACAAGTAAAAGTTACTAAACCGAAATCTCTCTCTTTTCTTCTTCTCTGTCTCTAGTTGTGGAGTAGTACAGACAGTTACCACCACCAGTTTGGTGGGATAAATAAATCTAACTGGTGGTTCGCTGCTTCAGCAGCTGCCTTGCCCTTGCAGACTAAACTTATTCTTGGCTTGGCCTGGACTCAAGTAATTGAACCTAATTTCCTGAGTTAATCTCAGGTTAATACTAAATGTAACTTATTTGAACCCTCGCTCACCTGCCTGCTCGAGGGATCCATCTATTTAGCAAATAAGTGATATTAAAAATACACAGACACTTTGTCTCATAGCAGAGAACTTTTTATTGACATTTGTGTTACATAAGAAGACAAAGGCAAGCTCACTGCATTAAACGACCATGCCGCCCAAGAAACTTTTACCCAAAGCAGTTAATACTCTTTTTCACTATAAGTTCAGCAAAGCAAGCGGTGAAATGCCTACAGTTGCTACTGCTGCAGCAGCTGTTCCTGCTGTAGCTGATACCCAGAACCAGATACAGTCCGAGTCTTGTGTATCTCAGTCTGGCAGTGGTGGCAGTGGCCAGTTTGAAGTCTCTCTGATTCTTGATGCCAGTAGTGCAACAGCAGGCATTCCCAGCACTAGTACTTCCAATGTGAATGTGTCAGTAATGGAATCTAACTCCCCTGATAATGAGAGTGCAGCATGCGTATCAGTCCTGCATTCTTGTCAGATTCCTCTTCCTAGCCCCATTTCTGAGTCCCAATCTGACTGTGCCCAAGTCCAGCAGAGCAGCACAAGCTCAGTGCCTCCTCCTCAACCTTCTCTGCCTCCTACTGCACCACATGATGGTGGAGAGCCACCCTTAAAAAAGAAAAAAACGTATAAATTTGTGGACTCTTGGAAACAGAACCGTAAATGGCTTAAATACGATAGTGAACTGAACATCATGAAATGTGAATGGTGTGAACTATTTGATAAATCAGGGAAAAATAATTCATTCAGGGATGGGTGTTCATCATTTAGAAAAGCAAACGTCGAATTTCATGAGTCATCAGATTTACATGAAGCATCCAGAAAAGCATTTTTTGCCCACAGTATAACCCCATGCAGAGCAGCCATTAATAAAGATTGTCCAAAAAATGGAAGAAAAAGAATTTGAGCAAATGAGAGTTCTTTTTAGAACAACTTTTTTTCTTGGTAAAAAAGCACGACCATTTACTGATCTAAAAGATGAAATAAATTTATTACGAGCGAATGGGGTGTCAGTCAGTGAAACCTACTGTAACGACAAACAAGCACGAGTATTCACAGAATATATTTACAGAGATAAAATGGAAGATTTAATATCATTGGTGAAGTCTCAAGATTTCTTTTCCATTCTGTCAGATGGCTCAACAGACAAAAGTATTACTGAAGAGGAGGTAGTGTATGTCCGCATCTTGGAAAAGGGCATCCCTGTCACTAAATTTGTGGCACTTAAACCTCTAGACAAGGCAGATGCAGAAAGTATAACATTAACTTTAAAACATACAATGGAAAATGATCTCCAAATACAAGACTGGAAAAATAAATTAGTGGCTTGTTGCTTTGACGGGGCATCAGTCATGATGGGCAGTAAAACTGGAGTAGCCACAAGACTGAAGGAGGAGGCTAAACTTTTAAAAGTTGTGCACTGCTGTGCACACAGACTTGAGTTGGTCACTAAATATGTGATTAAGGGATACCCCTGTACTCTGCAGTGGAAGATTTGCTTTCCTTACTGCATGGCTTCTATAAGCACTCTGCTTTAAACTGGACTGGCTTGCAGGCTGCGGGGGAGGCACTGGGCATCCGGGTACTGCATCCTGTAAATACTGGAGGAACAAGGTGGCTGCCACATCACCAGCGTGCTGTGAAAGTGTTGCAGACAAATTATCCAGCAATTGTTACACACCTGGATGATGTGTCAGTAAATGGCACAGGGGATAAAAGAGAAAAGGCCACTGCAATCCTGAAACAGATAAAATCGCCGAAGATATTGTTCTTCATCAATTTCCTAGAATTCTATATAGCAGTCATGTCCAGACTAACACTGACATTCCAGCAAAATAACTTAACAGTAGACTCAGTGCAAGCTAAAGTTCTTTCTCTCATGACAAAACTGAAGTCTCTGAGATTCAGAGACTATTGATTGCCTTGACACAGGAATCAATCTCGTGGATGGTAAGCTGCATTACAAAGGTGTGGAGCTTGGTTCTTCTGGTTCAGCAAGACGTAGTAGATCAGATCCTGACGAGGATGCAAACACTGCGAAAAGCAGCATTGTGGCTATTGTGAAGAAAGTGCTGGCCACCACCCTAAATCAAATGGAGAATCGTTTCTCTGAATTTGTTAATGACCATGTCATTACGGAAATGGGAATTTTCAACATGTCTAACTGGCCTAACTCTGATTCCCTGGCAGAGTATGGAGACACAGAAGTTAAGTCATTATTTTCTCACTACAGTGACATTCTGGAACCAAAGGGGTACAGTGCTGTTTCAGCAGTCTTGCAGTGGTCAGAACTGAAAGCATATGTCCAGACCCTAAATGCAGCTTACCATCCACCTTTAGATTCCACTACTTTGTGGGCTAGAGTTCTTTCTGAAGAAAGGGAGGACTTTAAGGACATTCTTTCACTGCTGAAAATATTTCTTCTCATTCCATCTTCTACTGCAGAATGTGAAAGGGGTTTCTCGTTAATGTCACGGATAAAACATGACTGGAGGGCAAACTTGAGACCAGAAACTGTGTCCGCTTTAATGGCAATTAGTTTGAGCAGTGACACAGTGTCCACATACTGGCCAGATAATTCCATAGCTAGGTGGTGGTCAGCAGGAATGAGAACAAGGAGACCTCAAACGGCACCTTATGGTGCCAGAAAAGATGAAAAGGCCTGGGAAAGTGATGAAGACACTGATATTTTGTAGAATAGTATTACATTCATTTTCATATGCAATGATTCCTGAATCAGTTATCTTTTTTCAGTTTTTATCATTATGACCACTGGTGCAAGTAACCTGACCATGGTGCATGTAACTTTTGCCGCCACATGCACCTTGGTGCAGGTACCGAAAAAAGTTAATTTCTATCCCTGCTACCAGGTACCTCCTTGCTATTTGAAACCTTGATCCCTGTGCTCCATTCTCGTCTCCTACTTACCACAATGCTGTTTTTCCTCTGATGGCTCGTTTCTGTATTTCACAAGCAACACGACATTATCGTCTCATAATGCCATGTTGCCCCTGTACCACCTGATGCCCTTCGTCCTATCCACTTTCTGGATTCCACTACTACTATTTTTGCCGTGTTACAAATATTCTTGTACCATCTACCTAAATAAAAATGTCAGAACAAGCTGCAAACCCTGAAACTGCTAAACAGAGCAGCCGGGTGGCCACAGTAAAACAAAGCAAGATAACAGATATTTTCAAAAGGCCCAGATCAGCAAGTCCTGTCCCTGAAACTGAGCCAGAATCATGTGGCAGTGTCTCTGTAGCAATGGAGAGCAGCTATTCAAAAACTGCAAGCAAGAAAACCAGAGTTTTATATGACAGAGACAGTCATAGGGAAATTAAGGATTCCTGGTTTAAAACCTACCCATGCCTCCTTCATGACAAAGAAGCTGCAGTATTCTACTGCAGAATTTGCAAAGAAACTGGCCGAAGAAATATTTTCACAGAAGGGAAACCAACCAATAAGCCAAAGGCTGACGATTTAAATAAACATCAGATGTCCATAGATCACAAGTGAGTCTTATTACAGATGCCCCACCAGTTTGCATTTCTTCTTGTCTTCTGAATCTGTTAATTGTCATGGTTTTAAAAATGTGTTTCTCTTAATTTAATAAGGCTTGCAGTCGAGGCAGAAAGAGGGAAAAGGGAATGACAAAGGCTGTGAGCATAGCTTATTCATCAGTGAAAAGTGCCATCATAGCACAGATGTGAAGCGTTTATTACATGGGCAAAACTCTGACTGCAAATCATAACATACAGAAACTTTTGGAACTGCAGGTTCACAATGTAAGTATTTTTGCTCGCAATATCTCGAACATCAAAGTCTAGCTTCATGTATATTAAATGGGGGGGCGGCACTGCCTCAGGGTTGCAGATCAACAAAACTGCAGGCCCAATATAAATAATAGCACTTACTGTATTGTCATTCTGAATTGAATAAAAAACATTAGCAGTGCTGCAACAGAGTCTCACTACAAGTCATATTGTGGGGGCATGGCTCCAAATAACTGACAGTCCATTCCTTTTTTCTCTTTTTCTGCACAGGAATCCACTCTGCCAGCACCTATAAAGCAATCCGTCCTCCAAGGCACAGGCATCTACACACATTCTGAGTCCATCAATGACTTTTACAAAGCAATTTCTAAGGCAGTGCAGGATGCTTTTTTAAAGGAATTGGAGGATTGTCCATCTAAAATGTTTTCCTTACAAATTGATGAGGGAACAGATGTAGCCAACAAGAGTACACGGATAGCATACATCAGATTCATTGACTGCAAGGGCTATGTTCAGTCTAAATTTTTAGGTATGACTGAGCTTGCAGAATGCAATTCAGAAGCAGTATGCAATGCTGTGAAGTACATGATCTCTGATAAAAAATTTAGGAGATAAAGGGCTGATAGGACTTGCAACTGATGGGCCTCTGTAATGACAGGATGCAAAAAAGGTGTGACCACTCTAGCCAAAATAGATCACCCATATTTAGTTGCCACTCACTGTCTCGCACATAGACTCGCCTTAACATCAGAGAAAGCAGCCAACCAACAGCAGTATCTGGTCAGTTATATGTCTGCAGTGAATCAGCTTGGGAAACTGATAAAGTACTCGCCCAAATTTTGTCGAATACTCGATCAGAGCAAAGACATACACAAGGAGCACGCTGTGAAACGAAAACAGATTTTGTTCACTAGATGGCTTTCATTTTCTGATTCTGTGAAGGCATTACAAGCATGCAAACCCTCACTTATGTCTGCTCTGTCACAAATGGCAGAGGATAACTATCAGCGAAACCTTGCTATGGGGTGCCTTAAAAAATGGGGACTTTGAAATTTGTTGCCACTACTTTCTTTGTGGCTGATGCAGTAGGTCTTCTTGCAATTCTCTAAACTTTTCCAAAATGGTCTGCCATCTTCTCAGAGGAAAGGCAGCAGCTTGTTAGCACCACTGATGCACTTCGCACTGCCTGAAAATCCAGGCCCACACTTAAAAGTTTTTTTGTCAGAGATGCCAAGTGAACCATCAGAAGAGGGAAAATCTATATTTAGAACACATACACTGCTAGATACATGGCAGCAAAGAGAAGAGTTCAAGAATTTGCAAACATCTTATATACAGTCAACAGTTGAACAACTTGAAAGTTACTTTCCAGAAGGCACATTGTTGGACAACTGGTCGGTATTAGACCCACGCAGTGCACCTGATCACATTGAGAGCTATGGAGAACAGGAGATTGAGAATGTTATTGCTCACTATGGTGTCGTTAAAAAAGGACTCTGTACTAACATCCTGCCAGTTAACCAAGATGAAACCAAACTGGAATGGTCATTATTACGTAGATTATTCTCAGCACACAAAGAGTCCACTATTGAAGAATTCAATGTCAAAGTAGTTATCCCAGACAAGGAATCTTGGCCAAACATGTCCAAACTATATTCAGTATGTCTGGCAACCCCATCAACTTCAGTGGAGTGTGAACGTGGGTTTAGTGCATACAAGACTGCCGAAAGGAATCGCCTTAAAGTCTGGAATGTGAACTATCTAATGACTCTTCTGGTTGAGGCTCTTGATGACATGGAAAAGTTTGATTTTGAAACTGCATTTGACATCTGGGCGAAAAGGACAGGCGTGGGTTCCTTCAGACTGTCAAGACAAATGAAGATGCACCTCCAAGTTCTTCTCGAGAAAACCTGCAGCAGCACTACTGCATAGACCTAGCAGAAGAAAAATAAAATCAGTCCCGCTGGCTGTGCTTCTTCTTATATTTATTTTGTTGTACTGTAATTTGTACCTACTGCTACAGCAAAATGTGTTAATTGTTGCCATGTTCTCTGCTTGACTCTTGCGTAGTCTTCACGAAGCTCAGACACACAGAAAAAAAAAAATTACTGCTGTTGCCTTGTTGGCAGCAATTCTCATTTAATGCCATGACAGTTTGCTAGCTTATAATCTTTTCAAACAAAATATTTTTCACATCTAGTTTAAATAACAATAGTTACCGGCATTAAAATATAATTTTACTGCCTTGCCTACGAACCAGGCCCGACACTGACCTGGGCTGAGAGAGCAGTGTGTTAACTGTTACTTTCACTGTTTTTTTCTGCTTGTTAAATGTCTGATGGATGCCTGGCTTGCCTTTATTCACATTTTTGTAATGGGGCATGGCACAGATTCCTCAAGTCTTCATACAATGTTATTTTAATAGTTTTTTAAACCGGATTGCTAGTTATGTACAGGCTTTAGTGAGCCTGACCCCGGCATTTTATTGCAGTAATGGGGGGGATTCAAAATTTCTTCTAGGCACGACTGCCAGGTGCTCAGTCATTTTCACGAAATAATTGACATCTGACTGGTGTCACATATTTAATATGCCATCAAACTGTTAAGAGCACTGTAGTGTTATTGTTTCATTTTCCTGCCTGAATCTGAGGCCTTTAGCATTATTTGTCTCCTGCTTGCTGAATAAAGCAATGCGCACAGTTTATAATAATTATGCTGCATTTTCTGGGGCCAAAACTGGGCTGAGCACATCTTAAGCTTTGGTATGTATGTTATTGCTGTACACATACTTGCACATCTACTTAATATAAAATAATTTAAAACAATTTGGCTCAAACTGTGAATATATTGTGCCTACCACTACAAAAGTAATGTTGTCCATAAAGGTATTTAAAAACAATGTTAATACAACTCCGTATACATTTTACCATTACTTGCCATGTGTGGCTAAAGACCTCTTGTGGTGGCTAAAAATATTGGGTCTGGTTAGCCACAGTGGCTAATAATTTTGAAAACCTAGGGGGAATGGAGGGCTTGTCAGCTTAACGTCAGTGGTAGGCAAACGAATGGAGGGCTTCATCAAAGGGATGCTTGGGAGGCAACTGGACAGGCAGGGGCACCTGGATGACAAACAGTCTGGTTTCTTCCTGGGGAGATCATGCCAGACCAACCTCATAGATTTTTTCGACTGGGTGACAGGGACCCTGGACAGACAGAGACCAGTTGATGTCTTATATCTGGATTTTAGTAAGGCGTTTGACTCGGTACCCCACTTCGGGTTATTGGCAAAGTTGGCGGGGATGGGGGTGGGAAGACAGTTGCTTAGATGGGTGGAAAACTGGCTTACAGATAGAACACAGAGAGTGGTGGTTAGTGGGATTGTCTCCTCCCTTAGGAAGGTCTTCAGTGGGGTGCCCCAGGGTTCGGTACTGGGACCACTTCTGTTCAATGCCTATGTCCCCGATATAGGGACGGGAGTTAGGAGTAGGATGAGCCTCTTCGCGGATGACTGTAAACTGGGAGCATTGGCCGACAGGGAGAAGCAAGAGTGGCAGTCCAGAGGGATCTGGATACCCTGGAGGGTTGGTCAAGGAGGTGGGGGCTGAGGTTTAATCCGGAGAAGTGTAGGGTGTTGCATCTGGGGGTCAGAAACCCAGGGCATATATACACCATGGGAGGGGTCACACTGCAAGCCACTTCGAGTGAAAGGGACCTCAGGGTGGTGGTAGACACCAGAATGAACAACAGTGAGAATTGCAGAAGAACGGCAGCAAAGGCAAACGAGATACTGGGCTGCATAGCCCGGGGAATAACGTCCAGGAGGAGCGAGGTGATCCTACGTCTGTACAATGCCTTGGTCAGGGCACATCTTGAGTATTGCCTGCAGTTCTGGAGGCCGCACCTTAAGAAGGACATAGTACTGTTGGAGAGGGTCCAGAGCAGGGCAACTAAGATGATCCGGGGCATGAGTGATAGGACCTATGAGGAAAGGCTGGAAGCCCTTGGGCTGTATTCGCTGGAGGAGAGGAGAGACGGGGGGCATGATTGAAGTTTTCAAATATGTGAAAGGGATTAATGGGGTAGAGCCAAAGAAATGTTAAGGCTAAAGCAAAGGGGCACAGCCAGAGGGCATGAATGGAAGCTGGAGGGAGGAACCTATAGGGGAGAACGTAGAAGGCATTACTTCACAGAGAGGGTGGTGGAGCCATGGAATGCATTGCCCTAGAGTCTAGTTGAGCAAGTCACAGTGGAGGGCTTCAAGAGGGGGTGGGACAGATGCATGGGTGTACTGAAGCCAAGGTTGACCCTCTCGGGGACCGGGGGGGAGGAGCTAGCGCCCAGTAGGGGCTGGCTACCGAGCAGACACGAAAGACCGTCAGGCCTATTCTGCTGGCTTTTAGTATGTTAGTATGTATCTCTTGGTCATTTCTGGTTTTTACTAATTGTACTCTGTGTTGTACTATCATAGGCTAACTTTAACAAGTCATTGTCAGCCTCTGAAGAGTGTACAAAATGTTCTGTCTGGTTGATTTCCTGAGCATTCGTTAGTTCTGTTTTGGTGGGGTTAAGTTCAAGTAACAGAGCCATAGGCAGTACTTTTTACACAAAGAAGTGGAGCCATATAGGTATTCATAGATTTGCCTGAGTACATATTATAGTTGGTGCATTTAATGATACAGTATGTTTACTATATTTATTTATTTCAAAAGTTTCACCAGGAAAGGCATACTGAGCTGCTAACAGCTCATTTCCAGATGTGTCCTGGGGGAGAGGAAAAATGGAGAATTCCAAACAGTAAAACTATTAAAAATACAAAAAAATAGAAATCATGTACAATAATACAGTATTCCAAGGTAGCATAATTAAATACTAAAGGGAAATTGGTAAACAGATTCAAACATTGAATAAAACACAGCTACAATGAGGTGAGGAAATTTCTTTTATAGGTATTAGAAGGGGATGAGTGAAACAGCATGTTCAGGGCAATACTAGTGAAAGGAAATAAAGACACGAGAAGAAGGGTCGCGGACAGTTGCAGGTGGGATAAATAGTCATGGACAAGAGACTTTTGGGAGAAGGAAGAAGAAGAGGCAGAACGAAATGATAGGAGAAGGGAGGACCAGAGTGTAGGAAAGCTATATAAAAAAACAAACAGATTGACCAGCAGTAGATTTTCTAGAAGGAATAGAGTGGGAATGGGAAATATTGCTGCAGAGAGGGCAGGAGAAGAGGAAGGAGAGGATAGAAGGGATTTAAGATAGGAGGAAAGGGAGCCAAACTAAAATTTGGATATAAATAAGACACAGTGGGAAAGGCCCCTAGCATCAAGAGAGGGGAGAGAAAGGGCAGAGTAGAGTAAGCAGTGGTGAGTACGAGGGGGATAATCTAAAGCAAAATGACAAAAAGAATGAAAAGGGTGGTCCCATCTGGCAAGGGAGGATTTAGGAGCTCTACTGTAGACTAACTCACCATAGTTAAAAACAGGGAGAATCAGCCTATAGTGCATATATGGGTTGAAACGTTCTATGTTTAACCTTATTCAAAATGGCTGCCACAGGCTGAGTGAGTTAAAACAATTTCTCGCATGTAAGATGTGGTATACTCATTGTACCCTTGTATACTGCACCAAGCTTGGGGTGAAGCTTACGGTGTATGGCATCAACATGCACTGAGATATCAAGATGCAAGTCAAGCCAGACCCCAAGGTACTTAAAAGTGGAAACATCCTCAGTCTTAGCACCATCAGGGGTGCTAAATAAAGGGAGAGAAGTGATTACTTTGTAGGAGTGGAAACTTCCTCACACTGCCTTGACAGATTTTAATTCAAACAGTATTTCAGCTGTCTGATTGTTAGACGAAAGTGGGTGGCCTCTCTCCCTCGGCAGATATAGGCAAGCACATTTGCCTCTGCCCATGCATCACCTCAGCCATGTGCTCACCAACACTCGTGAGGCACCACCAAGATGTAGTCCCGAAACAGGAAGTAGCGGACGCTGACTTCTGGGTTCGCGATTCCAGGGGGGTAAAGTGTAGATTGTCTTCGAGGATATCTCTTGTAGCAGGCTACACCTTTGGAACTATAGCTGTCAGGCAGTAGGACTACACAGAAACTTTTTAGTTAGCAGTCTACTGGGGCCACCCATGACGATGACCTCAGTCGATGTCACGACTCCTGTATAAATGTGGGTGGCCCCATGCCCTCTTCAGTTCAGTTCTTCTCCCGCAGGTCGACCAGTGTATGTCAGACTCCTCGAAGATGCACCGCTACAGTCAACTGCCAGAACTTTGCTTTCCTTTATTTTTTCTATTCTCCCCCCCCCCCATAATTTGTTAAATCACTTTGTTTTAAATTGATTCGCTGTTTCACCTTTGTATGTCGACTGGTTCCATAAAACTATTCTGTTTCTGCGAGTGTGGTAGGAAAATCTATGATAAGGATGGCCACGTTGCCTGTATTCACTGTCTAGGCCTGAACCACGACATGAAAGCCTAAAAGGTCTGCCTTGGGTTCAACTAAGCCACATGAAGACACCACCAGAAGGACCGCGAGAAATTCCTGCTGGAGCAGCAAGTTAAAGCCATGGGAAAGGAGCTCCAGGCCAGAAGCTCCTCTGTCTCCCCAGCCCTTTCCTCGGGCTCCCAGCCCTTGAAGGCCTAGGACATGTTGGCCAGGAAGCACAAGCAGCGGGGAGAAGGACAAGCATGGAGATCGTTCCTCTCCGGCCTGCTCACGGTCACTGCATAAGGTGCTGGCGGCCGTGGCATTGTTACCATCCCAGGTGTCGACTTCTGTTGCAGCTCACACCCTTTCCCCTGCAGGGTCCCTGTTTACAGCTCCCTCTCCCCATCTGTCCCTTTCGAGTGAAGACGTTTTGGCATTGGACTTACACTCGCCCTCACCGCCTTCTCGGCCCCTGCAGTTCCGGGCTCTTTTTTTCCGCTGGCCCACAGTCAAGGAGCTCCACCGACCTGACACTGGCGGGTGTTGGACCATTGTCGGATGGGGTTCCTCCTCCTCCTCCTCCTGCATCACCCTTATTTCTGGCCTCCAACCAAGCCTCTCTGTTGGCCTGCCCTCGGCCAATACCAGCCTGTCGTCTTCGGTGGGTCCATCTCCCCCAGCGACATTCGCTTCCTCTTCTGCGGGCTCTACTTCGATGTTGGGAATGCAGTCTCCCCCGTTGCCACCCCAGGCCGCTTCCTCCACAATGGGGACCTAGTCTTTCCCGTCTACATCCCAGGCGAATCTGGTGATGCCAGGTCCTCGGCTCCCGCTGCCAACACCTCAGCTCATTTTGTCAGCCCTGGCCCCTCAGTTGCCCCCTCCAGCACTGCATTCTGCACCACTGGCGCCTACGGGCCCTCAGTTTTCCACTGCTGATGCTATAGCCCACTCTGACGCTGCTGGTTATTGATGTCTAGACTGTGTTGCTCTCATTTTGGGACTTCATGTACTATCTTGCCCCGCTGTCAGGGTCGACAGTGCCAGGACCTACAACTCCAGGCTTACAGTTCCTCGCCCTGTGCCGTTGCCTCCCACAGCGCTGCATCTGACTCCCCCCTGCTCTCACACACTGTCGGTTCCTGTTTCTAACCATAGCAACGAGGATGAGTACCACCCTGATTTACAGCCAGAGGATGAGGATAAGCAAGATGAGGTTTATGAGGATGGCATTGCTAGCCCTGCTCCCTCTTTCTCTGCTGTTTTTTCCGGGGGGGGGGCAGCGAATTATACCCCAAGGTCCTTCCCGATGATCCTTCCTTCATAGCCATTATGAAGCAGCTCCAAACTGCCATGGGCTTCGCAGTAGAAGTACAGGACTTCATCAGGAGGAACCTTATGGGGTACCTGGACTTAACAGACTCCCCTCCTGTCACAATACCTTCTCTCATAGCTGCCTATGAGTATGCCACCATGGCTGCCTGGTAAAGGCTGAACATGACCCCTGCCATGTCCAGGAAGGCCCATAAATTATACCAGGCCTCCTCAGGGAAACCTTTCTTTGGGGAACAGCCCCAGCTGGATTCGGTGATCATTTATGTGGCCCATGATAGGACCAAGAGGCACAAGCATCTTAGCTCTGTTCCTCCGGACAAGGAATCCAGAAAGCTGGATCTCATGGGCAAAATAACTTTTGCCTCTGCCACCCTGGCAGTTAGGATTCTTAATTTTATTGACCACATGGTAAAGTATCAAAATTCACTCTGGAGAAAGGCCAAGGCTACAGCTCTCCCAGAGGGTACCCAGAGGCAAGAGCTGTTCGAGGCCCTTAAGGTGGGGTCAGACGTGGGCAGGCAGCTTTTAAGGTCTGCCTGTGATGCTGTCAATGCTTCTATGAGAGCAGCCGCAGTGGGCATTTGTCTCAGGTGTCATTCTTGGCTTCGGGTGTCTGGCTTCACTACGGACATTCAACAGTCCATCTTAAATGCCCCCGTCAGAGGCTGTAAACTCTTTGGGGCAGATGTGCAAGACATCCTTTCCAACCTGCAGGTCGCAGGCAGGGCCCTACGGTTGGTTCTCTCCCTCTGTAATACTCAGTCAAAAGGTTCCCAGAAGGTGCTGTTTTGTTGAGCCTACCACAAACCTAAACCAGGCACCAGGCCCCAAGCCAAGCATAGAGCGGCTGCAACCCTGCCCGCCACAGTGGCCAGAGCTCCCAGAGGAGGTAGTGCAGCCCCAGCCGCTGGTGCCTCCTCAGCCTGACTCCTTACCAGACCCCCCCCCCAGGTCTTTAGGAGGCGGTGGTGGGGGTCATTTCTCCCTCCTCCTCGACAAGTGGCGGGAGATAACAGATGCTTGGATGTTACAAATCATAGAACATGGCCACACTCTGGAGCTGCTAGAGTGGCCTACAGAGTGTCCTCCAGTTCTGTCTCTTTACCCTCTGGATCACATCCCTGTGTTGCTGGGGGAAATTCAAACTTTGTCACAGAAAAGAACCATTGAAGCTGTTCCGTTGCATCACAGACACAAGGGGTTCTAGTCCCACTTCTTTCTCGTCTCCATGTCTACAGGGGACTTGTGGCCCATTCTGGACCTAAGGAATCTGAGTTCCTACATCCAGTACAAGATGTTCAGAACGGTGACCCTGCAGGGCCTATTGCCCATACTACATCAGGGAGACTGGATCTGTTCTTTGAATATGCAGGACACACTGTCAGTTCTATGCCCTGGCTACGACTTACCCTTGTCCCAATGCTTATTTACTGCAAAACTGTACTGTATATACTGTAAAACATTTGTACCCAAACTGTATACGTTGACCTATTGTACTCGACTCTGTCAGATCTGTATCTTGACTGCGACTGTCTCTTGTTCCAATGCTTATCTACTGTAAAATATTATGTACCCAAACTGTATATGTTGACCTAACAGTTATATACTTGTCTACTGACGTGGTACCTTTGGAAATGTGTCTCTGACTCAAAAGTCGTAAACTCGAAATGTTCAATAAATAAATAAATGCCTGCATATCAAGGTGTTGCCTCCCACTAGCAGTACCTCAGGTTCCACTTCCAGGGAGAGCATTACCAGTTCCGGGCCTTACCTTTCAGCTTGTCCTCAGTGCCCCAGGTCTTTACCCAATGTCTGGCAGTAGTAGCGGCAGCCCTCGGGAGGGAGGGCTTCTCTGTCTTCCCTTACCTGGATGATTAGTTGCTCAAGGCACCTACCAGGGACCTGTTGCTTCAGACTTTGCAGCGTACCATTCAGCTGTTCAGGGAGCTGAGCTTATGGTTAGGCTGCCTGAGTCAGTCCTGACTCACAGGCAATGCCTTCAGTACATTAGCGCAGTTCTGGACATGGCCCAGGGCCTTGTCTTTCTGCCACAGGACAGAGCAGACCGTCTGAGGGCCCAGGTTCAACTGCTTTACGATAGTATGTAACGGCTAGAACCTACTTGATGGCTACAGTGCCTCTGGCCAAGTTCCACATGAGAATTCCCCAGTGGATGTTAAGGGTCCAATGGGATCAATGCACCGATGACCTTGAACAGCCAGTACTAGTCTCCTTTCCAGTCAAAAAGGTGCTGCAATGGTGGATGGACCCCGGCGACCTTTTGAGAGGGGTTCCCTTCCTCCTTCCTTCCTTCCCCATAGCAGATCCTCACGACAGATGGTTCAGGGTCGGGCCGGGGGCTCATCTGGGGCCCCATCAGACTCAAAGGACATGGTCCCCAGTGGATGCTACCTTTCACATCAACATCCTGGAGATTGAGCTGGCCCGGTGACGCTGAGGGCTGAGGTGCTGGTGCCTTACCTCGCGCTACGCTGGCGACCCGTGTTCAGGAACGAGCATGAGCCATCGGGGGGTCGGCAGGAGAGGAGAAGGATTGAGTGTCTGATGGACTGCTCTCCTTCTCTGGGGAGGGAGGTTCTCGGTGTTCAGCGCTTGCCCGCACCCCGGCGGAGGCTGGAGGACGGGGCGCCGCACCACAAGTAGAGGAGGAGTTGGGCCTGACGTCTGGAGGGAGCGCGTGCGGATGCGTGCGTGCTCCACTACACTGATGTCATGGCACGGTCCCGACTCCTGGGAGAACAGGAGAAAAGGATACCGCCATGCAGGATGGCGGAGGGCGCCTCGCAGGCTCCGCCCCCGGCTAGCCACGGTGCTGGCCACCTAATCCGATCCTCGGTGGGGGAGTTTGACCCCTCGCCGACCCCGCTGGGGGGGTAAGCCCTGGGGCTAGGTCAGCATCGACTGGTGGACGCCCGGGGATGGGGCTGGGGATGCCCTCCAGATACAAGCCGGCGGTAGGAGGAAAAAGTAATAACTACAAAAGAAAACATCCTGGAGATGAGGGCCATCTTGTATGCGTTTCAGGCCTCCCAGACCCGTTTGTCCCTGGGACATCTGCTGGTCCAGATGGACAATACCAATATAGTCCACTACATCAACAAACAAGGGGGCTCATTTTTACCTCCGTGTCGGGAAGTGATGAGGGTCTGGTACTGGACTCTAGAACACTGTCTAGAAGTATCAGCTGCCCATGTTCCAGGCATGCAAAATGCCCTGGCAGACAGTGTCAACAGCTCGCAATCCAGAAGGAATGAGAGGGAGCTACTGACCTCGGTTGTAGAAGACATGTTCGACAGGTGGGGTCGTCCAGAGTTGGACCTTTTTGTGTCCCCACTCAACACAAAATTGCCACTTTTCTGTTCGCTTGCTCCAGGCCTTGGAGTTTTCTGACAAGACGCTTTGCCCCTCTTCTGGAAGAGAGGTTCCTGTACGCCTTCCCCCTAATCCAGATGGTTCTGATCAAGCTTCGGATGGGATGGGGCCAGTCTGATCCTTGTGGCTCCTTTCTGGTCTCACCAGATCTGGTTCCGAGTACTGCAGCAGCTGGCAATGGAACCTCCTGTACCTCTGCCTCTGTGCCCTGGCTTGCCCTCACAGGAGTAGGGCTCTTTAGTTCATCCGGATTTCAGGTCTCTTCGTCTCCATGCATGGTTCCTGAAGACGTAGCCATTGCAAGGTTTGGAGTTTCCCAGAAAGTGGCTGATGTCCTGGTCGCCGCCAGAAAACCCTCCACCAGAGCCACTTATTCCATGAAGTGGAAACACTTTGCTCTGTGGGCTGCTTCCCATCACCTGAATCCTTTCGCTTGTCCAATGAGTCAGGTTCTGTTGAAGTTGCGCGCCTTCTTCGATGCCGGGCTGCAGTACTCTTCCATTAAAGTTCCCCTGTCAGCCATTTTGGCCTTCCACATGCCCATTGATGGTCATACGGTGGCCCAGCTGAATGTGTCCCATACGTTTTTGCGAGGCATCCTACAGTTGGAGCCTCCTATCTGCAATCCAGCTCCTCCTTTGTATCTAAATTTGATGTTGGAGAAGCTTACTTTGGCTCTGAGCCAGCCCGCGACCTGTGAGCTATGCTTTCTGTCGTGGAAAGTGTTATTTTTAGTTGCTGTTACTTCTGCTTGGAGGATTTCCGAGCTTCAGGTACTCATATGTGAACCTCCTTATTAGAATTTCCACAAAGACAGGGTGTCTTAGCGTACTCATCCTAAGTTTCCCCCTAAGGTGGTGTTGAGTTTACTTTAAATTAATCCATCCACCTACCAGTGTATTCTCTGGAGCATGCCAATCCTGGGAAAGCATTTCTTCATACCTTAGATGTACATAGGATACTTGGGTATTATGTTCACTGTATAAAGGACATTAGAAGGTTCTCGCAGCTGTTCATATCTTTCTCCCCTGGGAAAGAGGGCGTTCCAGTTTCAAAGCGGTGCTTGTCCAAATGGTTGGCCAACTTCATTACCTTTTGTTACAGGAAGTACTGTAAGGAGCTTCCTGGTCCTGTACGTGGCCACTCAACTCTAGGTGTGGCCACTTTGGCTGCATGTTTCAGAAATGTTGCAGCTGTAGACATTTGTGCTGCTGTTACCTGGAGTACTGTCCACACCTTCACTAAACACTACAGTTTGGAAATTGCCTCTAGAGGAAGGGCAGGTTTCAGTCTTGCTGTGCTACAAGGCCTCCTTTCTTAGGCCCGTTGTTTCCAGCCACCCACATTGTCTCTCTGTCAGTACTGCTTGGGACTCATTCCAAAGTTGTGGCTTGCTGCAAGAGATATCCTCGAGGAAGATAGAACAGTTGTGAAAGCACTTACCATAACAGTACATCTTCGAGAGAATCTCTTGCAGCAAGACAAGCTGCCCCTCCTTCCCTCTTGATCCTCTGAGGCTGTCTCCTTCTCATACTAACATACTAAAGAAGCCAGAAGAATAGGCCAAATGGTCTGTCTTGTCTGCTCGAAAGCCAGCAACCTAATGACTGCTTGCTTTACCACACCCCCCCAAACCCCCAAGAGGGTCCTTTTTAGTTTCAGTTTCCCCTTGTACATATCCAACCCCCTCTTGAATCCCTCCACTGTGCCCTCCTCTCCCAGGCAGCGCATTCCACGGTTCCACCACCCTCTCAGTGAAAAAATGTCTCCTACGCTCCCCTCTGTAGTTTCCTCCCTCCAGCTTCCACCCATGGCCCCTGGTTGTTCCCCCCTTCTTAAACCTAAAGAGCTCCTTGGTTACACTCCTGGTTATTCCTTTTACATACTTGAAAACCTCTATCATATCTCCCCTATCCCTCCTCTCCTCCAGTTAGTAAAGCCCAAGCTCCCCTAGTCTTTCCTCATAAGGCTTCCCCTCCATGCCCCAAATCATCCTGGTCGCTCTCCTCTGAACCCTCTCCAGCAGTGCTATGTCCTCCTTCAGATGAGGTCTCCAGAACTGTACACAGTACTTGAGCTGTGGCCTGACCAAGGCATTATACAGAAGGAGGATCACCTCCCTCCCTCCCTCTGGATGTAATTCCCCTGGCTATGCAGCCCAGTACACTGTTCGCTTTGGCTGCAGTTCTTCTACAGTTTTCAGAATTAATTCATTTTGACATCTATCACCACCCCTAAATCCCTTTCTCCCAATGTGACTTACAGTGTGACCCCACCAAGGATGTATTCATGACCCAGGTTATTTACCCCCAAATGAAGTACCTTACATTTCCTAGCATTAAATTTCAGTCCCCACCTCCTTGACCACCCCTCCAGAGTATCCAGATCCCCCTGGACCACCTCCCTCGCTTCTTTACAATCAACCAGAGCTCCCAGTTTTGAGTTGTCCGCAAAGAGACTCAACCTATTCCTAACCCCTCTCCCTATATCCGAGACATAAGCGTTAAACAATAGCGCCCCCAATACCGAGCCCTGAGGGACCCCACTGATTACCCTCCTAGGAGAAGAGAATGTCCCACCCACCATTACCCTCTGTAAACGCCCCGAGAGCCAATTTTCAACCCAATTGAGCTCCTGCCCTCCCACCCCCATCTCTCCCAGCTTTATTAATAGCCCATAGTGTGGTACTGAATCAAACGCCTTGCTGAAATCTAGATATAGGACGTCCACAGGCATGTGTCTATCCAAGGCCCCTGTCACCCAGTCATAAAACTCCACAAGATTGGACTGACACGATCTCCCCGGAACAAAGCCATACTGTTTATCATCGTGTTGTCCTAACCATTCTAGCTGCCTCCCAATCCTCTCCTTGATAAAGCCCTCCATTACTTTACCCACCACAGACGTTAGACTTACAGGTCTATAATTCCCCATCTCTTCTCTGGACCCCTTTTATGAATAGGCACTACGTAAGCCACCCTCCGGTCTTGGGGCACCCATCCTGTCTGCAAAGAGATATTAAAGAGTGCAACCAATGGAGCTGCCAGCTCTTCCGGCAATTCATTAACAACCCTCGGGTGTAACCCATATGGTCCCGCCTATCAGTCTTTAACTTCTAAGGGCCCTCACCCTGTCTACTGTGATTTCTTACCCCATTTATCACCCTCACTCAACCTCCCACCCTTCTGAATCTGGTCCTAACTGTACCCTAGCCTCATTTCGTCCACTGGCCTCAGACCGACTTCTCACCTTGGCTGAATACTCATCCCTACCATCAGCCTGCAGGGATCCCCAGTCCCATCTGAAAGATTGAGGCAAAGTACTCCATTAAGCACCTCTGCCTGTTCCCCTGCTTCCTGAGCCCATCCACCATAATTTTATCCTATTAATCTCGTCCTCTCTTTGCTTCTCTCTTATATATCTATGAATCCTCCCCGTATATTCCTAGCCAGGTTTTACTCCATCCCTGCCTTGGCTCCCTTACTACTCTGGTGACTCTCCTGGCCGCTATTTCATACTACTTCATCCTTGTCCCCTCAGGCGTTTAAAATATTATAGCGGCCTTTATCCCTCACTGCCTCCTGCACCTTCCCAGTCCACCAGCATGGCTTACTGGTTCTACCATGCTCACTTTTAATTTTGTACAGTACTTAGTAGCCTCCTGTACCCCTTTTTTTAATGATCTCCCACAATCTTCCAGCATCCGTGTCCGACCTAATCTTGTCCAGCTTCTCTCTAAGAATCCTACCCATGCCCACGAAAACTGCTCCCCTAAAGTCTACCACTTCTGTGTTAGTACGATTTCCTCACCTCCTATATACAACAGAAACCAGACCGTGGCATGGTCACCACCAGCCAATGGACTGCACACCTCCAGGCCTCTTATCTTATCACTGTCCGCTAGCACAACATCCAATATCCGCTCCTCTCTAGTATTCCCCCACTTGTTGAACCAGGAAAGCATCTTGAAAAACATCCATCAGTCGCTGTTCCCTGGCTACAGAGGATGTCATGGTGTCCCAGTCCACCCCAGGCATATTAAAATCTCCCTTGACCACCACCCTACCCTTACCGAGGTCACAATGACCCTTGATGTTCTCAACCAGTTTATCCTCCAAAGCCTCCTCAATTGAGGGACGCCTGTATACCACCCTTAATTTCAATTATTTTTTTCCTCCCATAGTTTGCATGGTTACCCAAATCGCCTCCACTCCTCCTTCAGCCTCCTCCACTCCACTAACCACAACATCATTTCTGACTATCAGCGCAACTCCTCCCCCTCTTCCCACTCCCCTATCTTTCCTGAATATTCTATAGCCCTCCAAATTTAGGCCCCAATCATTTCTCTGAGTGGCCCATGTCTCTGTAATTGCCGCCACATCCGCTGATCCTTCAGCCAACATAGCCTGTAACTCAGGCATTTTATTGCTCATGCTCCTGGCATTTATCAGTACTGTCCTCCACCCCAACCTGTCCTTCATATCCAACTTCTCCAGCCCGGTGCAGTCCTTATTCTGCACTCTTTTCCTTAGATCTGCATCACAATCCCCCTCACTCTTTAATATCCCTAGATCTGGACCCACAAATAACTTCTCTGGGGCCAATCTTTTATTTGACCCCCCCCTTGCAAGTTTAAACCCCACCTCTCTTCTGTAAAACCAGCAAGTTTCAGTTTCAAGATCTCTCTCTCCCCTCCAGAATGAGATGTAATCTATCCCTGGCATAAAGCCCTTTATACTCCCAAGTATCTCCCCAGTCTCCCACCAACCCATGCCCCTCTGCCTTGCACCAATCCCTAAGCCACTGATTCACTCCTCTGAGTTTTAGTTTGTTCTTCCCAGTTTCCCTTGGTACTGGCAGAATCTCAGAGAAGGAAATTGTGCTTCCTATAGAGTGACAAACCCTTGCTAGTTCCCGGAACCTAGCCTATATTTCTAGCTCACTATTTCCTTCCAAGTCATTTGTCCCCAGATATACTAGGAAGTCCGGGGATCCCCGACAATCCAATGCTATCGAATATAGGGGGAATTTGGATTTATGTACAGATAATTCTGGCATACATTTAGCCTTGACTGGGCTGCTTTTATTTTCCCCCCCTCCCACTGAATACCCCTGGTCACGGAATCCCCCAGCAGTATCACCTTCACCCCACCCCCCACTTTATTAGCCCGTTTTGATCCTTCCAGACTCCTCCTCCTCCTGTCGACCAATCCCTGCTTAATCCTACCTCTCCCATCAGTCTGGGAACCTTTAATAGCCCATTTTGATCCATCTAGGCTCCTTCTTCTATCGACAACCCTGTCTTACTCTTCCCAACTCCATCAGCCTGAAGGCCACCCTCATATGCTAGCCCCACCATACTCCTACCTGCGTCTGTCAGTTTACTCCTTGCCCCTCCCAATTTCCTGGGAGGTCAGAGAATGCCCCCCCAAATTCTCCCCATCACCCTTCTTGAGCTTTGATCCTCCAATTCCCCCGCCCCCCCCGAGCGACCTTCCACTAATATTTCTTCATCCATCCATCCTCCTTCCGGACCTGCGCTTCCCACACCATCAGCTGAATTTCTCCCTACCATACTATCCGCCTTATCTGATGAATCTTGTCTTGAATCTGACCTCTTATCAGCCCCCCCGATTGACTTCCCCAATCTAGACACCAGCCCATTCGTATTCCTTCTATTTTCCAACCTGTCATCCTTTAGTGCGCCCCTATCAACCAGATTTCCCCCCAACCTAGGCTCATATCCCTCCTCCCACACTCCTTTCTTATGTTTCCGATACCCTCCTCTATCTCCCCCCCCCCAGCTTATTGACCAAACCCTCTCTATCCTCTTGCTGTCCATCACCATCAGCCTCCTCCACATCATCTCCTGGATATAATAGGGTGAAATGATTTGTAAGTGTGATGCTTGCCCCGGTTTTGCTCTCTTCTACCTCTACTTCCCTCTTTTGCTCTCCCTAGCAATCTCCTTCCTACAGAGTGCTTCCCGAATGTTGCTTGTTCCACCCCTCGCACCTCCAGAATGACCATGTGGTCCCCCTAACCCCAGAGATGTGCTCATTTTACCTCTTCCACTTGCCCTGTGAGGCATGGTGTTTTGACCACGCCTAGTCACATATGCTTCCCCTGCATTGCTTGTTCCGCCCCTCACACCTCTAGAATGACCATGCGGTCCACCTAACCCCTGAGATGTACTCATTTTACGTATTCCACTTGCCCTGTGAGTCATGTCGTTTTGACCACGTCTAGACACATATGCTCCATACCCCACCTTACCTCCCCATCCTTCCCCCTCCCAGCTGCCTTCTAATTCCCCTGATCTCCTCCCTAAGACCCTCCAGTTGAAAACAAACTGGACACCCTCCAAACCTCCATGCCCAATTTAATATTATTGCTGCCCCACACCCAGTACACCCTACCACCCTGCCAAAGATGCCCTTTCTGACTGCCCCCAAAGCCCACCCTTCATTAAGTTATGAGTAATATGCCCCCTTGCCAGTAATAATATACTGTCCAACACAGCAGTTACTACACACATGAGATACCCAGCAATAAACAATTTTCATCACTGTGCCCCCTAATGTAGCAGCAATCCCAACACAATACCCTTCAATTGAACACTAAAAAAACCAGTAAGACCCCAAGAATTACTCTGAAATCCCCACAATAACCACTATGCCCAAGCCAGCATAGTCTTAAAATCTGAGCCAACCCCCGCCAGACAGTATCGAGTCCAAGCTGCTTAGTGGTCCAGCAACCAGTCTCACTATGCCCACCCCAAGACTCCGCCCCCTCAGACCATTTAATAGAGGTCGGGACCGGGGTGGGTGGCGTGGGACACAATTACAGCTCCTTCTCGGGGAAAGTGCTTCGCTTGCTGTTTGTCAACCTCCAGTGGTGGGAATCTCTGCCCTACCTCGGTTCCTTCAGCGGACATCCTTTATGTCTAGTCTCCGGCAGGGGAACTGAGGAGGGCATGAGGCTACCCACGAGTATATATATATATATATCTGAGTGGTGTTGTTGGCTGATGTCATGGGTGGCCCCAGTAGACTGCTAGCTAGAAAGTTTCCATGTGGTCCTAGTACCTGCCGGCTATAGTTCCAAAGGTGTGGCTTGCTGCAAGAGATTCTCTTGAAGGTCTACTGTTATGGTAAGTTCTTACATATCCTTTTTTTTAAACAAATCCATGCTAGGATGGGCTGTTTTAATTGTATAGTCCAATCTGTGACTTCTAACACCTTCCCACTGACATTGGCTGACTCAAAGTCCCAGTCATCCAGGTGTCCCAGAATGCTCCCTGATCAGTAAAGGAGACAGTGAGCTATAGCGGGAGCTCACTGACACACACTGCTAAAATGAGCCATAGTACAGGCTTAAAGAGCATCTTTCCCGGATTCTTCTCCTTGTCTGAAAAATAATCGTATTTTGCCCCCAAGGGGGGCTAGCCACTCTATCCCTTCCACTTCTTGATTGTTGACACCATCCCCGCACTTCCTTGTTTTGTGAGGTCATTATATGCCTAGTGCGGGGACGTGCTCCATTCAAGTCAATGGGGTGGCATTTTAAAACTTATTTGTACAATTTTAACTTGACTTGTAGTACAAATCGGCACCAGTATTCAAGTAACAAGGCTCTTGTTACTGGAATACTAGCTCCATTGTTACTATAAATCAGTTAAAGCAGTTTTAAAATATCACATATAGACTTGAGATGCAGCATCACAGCTAGGCATATAGTGACCTTAAAAAATAAGAAGGGCCGGGACGGCATCAGTGAACAGAAAGTGGAAGGGATCAAGCGGGTAGCCCCCTCGGAGGCAAAATATGATCCCTTCCCCTTCCTTAGGGGGCTAGAGAAAAAATGTTTCAGCTACTGCGGAGGAACTCCCAGTCAGGTAAAGGAGCCTCCCGATGATTTCGCACTGCTCCGAGAAGGGTGCTCTTTAAAACCCTGCACAAGAGACCGTGTACAACCGTTAGGAGGCAAGGGTTTCATCAGAACAAAATTTAAAGCAAACTAGGAATTGGTTAGCATATCAGTAATCATTTTCAGAAATCTTATGTGTATGTAGAAACAGCTACTACGTGAAAGAGAGAGAGTCTGTCATTTTTTTTTTTTATTTTTCAAACTCTGTTTTTTCCTTCCCTACTAGAGCCCCACCGAACTCTCTCCGGCGATCACCCAGACCAGGACTTGACCTCCCCGCATGACTCTGTCTCCTCTCCCCACTGGCTCCAGGAATCCCCCGGATCTACCCTCCGGGGAAGGGCCGCCCCTGCCCAGGGTGCTCTTTCTCATAGGGTTGAAACAGGGCCGGGGAGGAGGCTACTGAGAAGATAGCCGAGCCAGACTGTTGGGAGTGTGGTCCTAGAGTGGGAGGCGCCTTCGCCTATTGGAGGGAGGTATTTTCTTGTTTTTTCTGCCCCTGTGGAGCCCGGCTGCCAAGGCAATGCGCCCGCGGCTCCACCTCCGCATCATGCTTCTGGCAGCTCTTGCAGCTACCCCCAGCCTCCGCAGAGGTCACTCGTTGAGCATTTGTCTCCCTAGGCCCACCCCGGGGAAGAAAGGGCAGTCCTCCGGACACTCAATCTCTTTCCCCCTGCTGACCCCCGGCCGTCCGGGTCCGTTCCCGAACCTGGGTGGCCGGTGTGGCGCGATGTGTGACGTTCAGCGCCTCAACCCTCTGCACCACTGTGCCTGCCAAGTCTGTCATTGTTAACACTACTATTATTACAGGTGTCATTGTGACTTAGTTGGTAGCACTCATACTTCTGGGTTAAAAGGTCATGGGTTCAAGTCTCACACTGGGGACCTGGGCCCTTACTCAATACTGGCACTGCATAGCAGTACTAATGGGGCGACTCTACTACAGGTAAGATTTTAAACCAAGGTCCCATCTGTCCATCACTAATGGTTTCTCAGGTGGAAATTAAAGATCCCATTGGACTCTTTACAAAATTGTAGGGAATTCAATCACCTTGGATTGCATTCCTTCTCTTAGTAAAGCAGGCCCTGCTGCAATTAGCTGAGGCTGTGTCTTGATGTTCTTCATTACCCTCGTTGTTGCTGTTCAGTCCCGCACTGTAGCATGCTCGTTTATTTCCTTTGTAAAGCACTTTGAGATTAATTGTAGATGAAAGGCATCACATAAAACCAAATTCTATTCTATTCTATTCTGTTCTATCCTATTCTGTTCTGTTCTAGTCTATTCTTTTCTGTTGCTTGAATGTGGATACTAGTTGCAACAGTTTGAGTTTTGGAAGCTGCTGGCAGTGCTGTAGCAGCCTTCTTTAGGATTTGCCCTGAAAACACCCGAGGTCCCGTGCGCAGTTCCAAGGGACTGTTGCTAAGTAGTAGCAACAACTGCTTGGCCACAGTCCCTCCACTTCTGCCTTGTTGTGTAAGGCAAGCCCTCCCTTTGTAGTCAGAAAACAAATTGGTACTGTGCGGGGAGGGGGCAGCAGTGTGCAGATGGCCTGTAGTGCCATTCACAGTGCATGGCGACTCTCACAAATTCCATTCCATAGTTTTGGAACACCTTCTGCAGTTCAATTACATAGCAACTGAGTTCTTAGGAACTGGCTTATCGGGTCGTTATTGGACCACTGCAGGATGTGTGAGGTGTGGGGACATGAGGTTGGCTTTCTATGGCATGCCAGGGTTTGAAGAGGGGCTCAGGTTCCGGTGTTTGGGGGCAGGGCACTGCACCATGAGAAGATATCTATGGATGAAAGAAAAATTAGGAACTACTGGCCCAGACGTGGGCCTAAATATCGAGTGCCGGCAGGTAGGGGCACTTTCTGCCGCAGCTCTCCATGGGGGTTAGTAACTAGCGTGTTAGTTTGCACCCTCTCACATCTAGCAGACTCATTTGCATCGCACTAGTAGGAAGAAGGGGTTGGGGGGGCTGTCGTGTTTTGCATCTCCACCCTTTGCACCTGAGAATTGAGTTCACAGCTGTCTGCAACTAAGTCTAGACTATATTCATCTACTTTCTCTTCCTGTTGTGATTTTCTTTTTACACTGCTTACTAACATTCTAGATTCATTCTTGAATCCTCCCCTTCTCTCTTTTTCTCTCTTCTGTTGTTTAGTCAAATCACCTAGGACTTTTCTTATAAACAACACTAAATCAGTCTGTCAGAAAATCCCCAGTTAAGCGGACAGCGGACTGCGGACTGCTGAGGCTCCTTTTGTATTTATGAGAATGCTAGTCAGGCTTCACAGTTTTCACATATTGAAAATGAGCCGTGATGACAGGTTCCCTACACTCTATCTATTGGAAATGGATGTGTGTAGCCCACACCAGTGTGTAATAATACCCGGGAGATTTATTTTCCCTATCTTCTTCAAATAATGGCTGAGATGTGGAATGACTTCGGTGGAGCAGAGTGCTTTGCAGCTTGTTCATTGTCCTGGTGTAGAACAGTTTGACAGCAGGGCTGAATGCACTCACCTGTGGTATCAGTGCCGTGGCGATCATTTATTATTGCTTTCATTTTGAAACATCATCCTCTGAATTTGTGATGAATCTAGCTATCAGATAGCCGTTTTGGTGACTTTATGATTAATCGAGCTAGGAGCAAAGCTTCCCCAGTGCCTTTGGGGCGTTCCCTGGTATTTCTGCTCCCTGTTCCATACTTGTTTTTTGCCTAGTGTTTGATTGTCATAAAATAATTTAAAATCCACAAACTAAACCATAGGTTCCATTCCCATGCTTTCTTTTACATTACGTGGCCTCTCGTATTGCCTCATGCTGGGAGTTAAGGTGTCCGACCATTTTTTATGAGCAACAACTTTCAGTATTTTAGATGTCAGCGTCACTTTTGAAGAAAAAAGTAAAACAAGGACACAGAGTTTGTCATGATGTTTATTTTTCCCTCCCTCTGTAACAATACATCTGTAACAATACAGTGTCAATGATCAATTCTGTGACTTCCTGCCTGTGCTAACAGTTAGAAAAGTGCGGGAAATGTTTGAATGTTGTTATGCAGAATATCATATAAATCCCATGTCATCTACACAAAACAAAAAGCAAGATGAGTTTTTTTGGTGTGGCTTGCGCTCCCCTGTTCATCTCCCCCCACCCACCGAACCTCGCTCCCCGCTGTGACCTCCATGGCAGCCGACCACCCTGGCTTGCCCCCACAAGGTGAGGCTGCCGAGATGACCGTCCCCTGCAGAAACTCATCCAGAGTCTGGGCTCCCCCCCCCCGGGTGGGCCTGTGGGGGCGAGCCGACCGGCAGAACACAGTCTTGGTCAGGACGCATGGTGGGGACAGCGGGACCGGGGGCAGGCATCATGACCGGATGTCCAGCCATTTTTTTTGGGGGGGGGGAGTGCTGATCCTTGGGGGCGGGACATGTAATGACATGCAACATCTGCCCCACACCCATTACTGACGGCGCCAGTCGCAGTGGAACGCCCGGCCTCCGCCAGGGGTCCATACAGTGCTGGACACTCTCCCCCTCCCCCCCCCGGAGAAGGAGAGCTGTCCCCTGGATGCTCAGTCCTTCTCCCCCAAGCTGGCCCTCCGACTCCCGAGTCCGTCCCCAAACCCGGGACGTCGGCACCACAAGTGGACACCTTGCCGCTGTGCCAGGAAGCTGGCCTAAGACGTAGTGTTTGGCAATGCTGATTTTTGGATATATCTGCTTTCATAGTGGCAGTTTCATAGATGTTTGACTTGAAGCAAATGTAGGTAAAAAACTCAGTAAGAAAATAAAAGATGACACAGGGCCATGCAAAAAAATTTACACAGAATGGCAAAAAGTTTATAATGAAAGAAACAAAGATGCACAAGACGTGTGCATAAAGCGTCTTGAGAGATGTAAATGGCTACTGTTGTGGGAGTGTGTTTCCTCACTGCCATCCTATAGATCCATAAACTGGACATACCATAATAGGATATGTCAGTAGTCTAATACTGGTTGCTTACATTTGAGAATGCACTTGCGCCAGTAAAAAGCCTTAAACCTTTCTGAGTACATCTAAACAATGTGATTCTGAATTACAAGGGAAAAGCCTTCAAAGCACTGCTAGCAACATGTGCTAGAAAACAGCAGGTAGTGTATATCCTCCTCGTTTTGTAGCTATCCCTGATTTGTAGCAGTTCCCATTCACAAGCTGCACCCAAATGTTCATTTATTAATTTGCATTTTATATCCCTACTGTCTGGTCTCAGGTTCTCCGGAGCCCTCCCTGTACCTTCTCTGGCTCCCACCTACCTTGTAGCCTCCTGGCCCCAGTGGAGCCATGGTTTAGTCCCAGGCAGGGTTCGGGGTGGGGGGCTATACCCCCGGATCGAGCCCTATGTTGGGCTTAAAGTCTGCAGTGGCAGGGGCAGCCTGGATATAACAGAGCTTCCTACTCAGGAGCTGAGACTGGGTCTCTTTTCCACTTTTCATTTCATCCCAGCCCCACACACTTTTGGGGGGGGGGGGGCAGTGGGTACGCATGCAAGCGTGTGCCATGGATCCCCGGCCGTCTCCAGTAGCTTCCCCTATATGAGGTTGCTTTGTGCTACTGATCAAGTGAAATTCCATCTACCTTGGGCACATTGTAGTATGGTTTTACCTTACACCGATTGCTGGCTTCACATCTGTTACATACTGCACTCTTGCACATTTTTTTTGTTTTGCACCGATAATTGTGGCCACTCAAATGTTAATCCATTTTTACTCTTGGACCTTTTGTGTTATCTAATTAGCTCACCCCGCACCCCACAGGATGCATCTAGAGATGAGCTGCAACAAGCTCAGTATGCCTTTCCTGGTAAAACATTTGAAATAAATGTCGGCACCATGCTCACTGGCCAGTAATTCCCTGGCTTTGGGTCCTTTGGCACCCTCTCGGTTTGTCTCCAAGAACTGGCAGTAGGTCTCCTTCCGGCTGACATTTTATTGGCTTAGTTTGACCTCCTGAGTCCTTGTTGCTCTCCTTCTGCCTCGATTGTTCCACTGCCTTGGCATTTTCCAGATCCGGCACGATTTCTAGTCCTGATGTTAGTCTTTGTCTGGTCTGTCTCCTGCCTTGTTCCCGTTTTGGATTTCCCCTCACTGGTTTGGTAGGAACTTGAGTGTTGTATGACAGGAGAGGTTAACATTCCCAGTGATGATATAAGGATGGTGGAGGTTCTAGTGACTTTTACAACATGCATGTGGTTTGGGCTTTGTAATACACATTGTGAGCAAAACGAATATGTACGCCCATCCTTCAGAGCATAAGTTAAAGCTCTCAAGTCTGCAGTCTTTTCAGAAACATCACTGGTGTGTATTTTTTGCAGACAGAGTGTTTGTAACCTTTCGACAGTCAGAGGCTGCTAGTCGCAAACACACCCAACTCACTCACATAGTGTGCTTGTGATCTCCGGAGCCTGCCACTCCATTCAGCACACCATCTGTGTCTCTAGCACGTCTCATTTCTTTGTTCTAGTATAAATTGTGGCATGTGCTCCATTTGTTGGTTTGATGTTTTTTGTATGGGAGACCCTACCTTTTTTTTTTCTCATGCCGCAGTAGTTCTTTGCACTGTTTCCTCTTTCTAAAGTGCATAAAACTGCACATAAAATAGGCCATTGCTCTCCTTATCTGGATCTCGGTAGGTAGCCCAGGTGGCTTTTGTACGAAAAGTTTATATTCAGTTCTTTCACTAACCACAAAATAAGCATAAATGGGTGCAGCTGCTTAACACATATCGGGCTCTGTTCACAGAGATTTGCAATCCACTAGGTGTCATGGTACGCACCATTCCTCTTCTGGCTGTGCAGCAGTCACCAGACCATATCCTGCTCCACTCATGGGGTTATGTAGACAGCTGGGCCAGGGCAGAGGTGGTACCTACATACTGTAAGCTGCATCTCAGAAGCCACGCAAATCACTGATGCTGGTACCGGCCCTGATCCACTAAGTGACCATCATATGGTATACTGTGTGCAAAAAATTCACTGCCCCAGAGCCCCTCCCCCCCCGAAAATGATCCTTATCACATCCTTCAGGTCTGTTGACCTATCCTCATTACATGCTGATCTGCTGATCTGCTTTCCCTATCTCCATGGCCAGTAACATCAACCAAGCCCTCCAGTATTTAATCTCTAAATTACAACTAATCTGGGATCAGCATGCCCTCCTTCAGAAAACCAGGGTGAGACGTTCACACCTCCCCTGGATCTTCTCTGAACTTCTGGCCTGCATCCACGCATGTGACCTGGCTTGGAAGACTTACAAATCCTCTGGCACTTGGGTGGATCTAAATAAGTACTGTGCCTTGAGGAATACTTGAACTAAGGTCACCAGGCTAGTCAAGGCAGAGTTATTTTCTGTCTCTTTCCAGAACAATCTAAATCACCCCTCTAAGTTCTGGAAAGTCATTCATGCCCCCCCCCACCACCCAGTCCCCCTCTCCGATCCTTATGGCGGTGACTCCACCATTTACGTGCCCCTGTTCCAGCAATTTCATGCTTCACCATGGCTTCCTCACTCTTGTCTGCCTTTCCTCTGCCTCCCACTGCCTACATTCCCTTGTTCCCCTGCACTGCCCTTCTCTTTCCTGCCAGTTACCCCATCTTCTTCTCTAAATGCCCTCCTAGCTCTCAACCCTCAGAAAAGTGGGAGCCCTGATGGGCTTGACCCCATGCTCCTGCACCTCTCTGCACCTGTCATTGCCATTCCTGTCTCCTCCCTTCTCAAGCTATCATTCTCTCTTGCCTCAGTCCCAGACTCCTGGAAGCATACAACTATCATGCCTCTCTGTAAAGGTGGCAACTCCTCCTCTCCTGGCAACTTTCGCCCAATATCCCGCCTTCCAACCTTATCCAAACTCCAAGAATGCATAGTTCTGTCTGAACTCTTACCCTTTCTCGACTCCTCTTTTTTCATCCCCTTCCAGTCTGGCTTTTGCAAACACCCCTCCACCATCTCCTCTCTCCTCAGGCTTACTAACTCTGTTCATACTGGCATGGACCAAGGCCACCTCACTGCCACAATCTTTATCGATCTAGCTTAGGCTTTCGACACTGTCTCACACCCTGTTCTCCATGACAAACTCAAGTCAGAGGGACTCACAGACTCGGCTGTCAGCTGATTCCACTCCTACGTGGAAGGACGATCTCAATCTGTGAGAACTGGAGAGTCCCAGTCTTCTCCCTTCCCCTCTCATCCTCACTGGCATACCCCAAGGCTCTGTCCGTGGCCCCCTGCTCTTCTCCTCATTCCTCAATGACCTCCCCTTAGTCTGCTCCTCTGCTTCCATCCATATGTATGCAGATGACACTGTCCTGTTTGCATCTGGGTTATCTCCTTCTGAGTTAACATCCAGGCTTCAACTTGATTTTGACACTGTCCAGAAATGGTTCAGGTCAAATCAACTATCCCTAAATGCTAAGAAAACAGCAGGTCTCCATGTGCTTTGGCACTAGGCAGAAGCTGTCTAGGCTCATTTCCTACCCCACCTTCCACACCCTTGATGGGGGTACAATTGATGACGACTCTCATTTAAATATCTTGGTGTCTGGCTAGACCGGCACCTTGGCTTCTCTCAGCACATAGATGCCATTCACAAAAAACTTCACCCCATACTCGTGCCCTTTTAGAACCCCCCCCCTTGGAGTTGGTTATTTTAATTACAGAAGGTGTGGGGGTTGGATCCCCCAACAAAAATATAGTTTACAACATGTTGGTTTTTGATGGTAGTGGTTGCTAGTGTGGTTTCTGACCGCTTCCATTGGCGCTGTTCTATTGTGCAGCATTTTGCACTGCCGCTGTAGAAGTCAACGCTGTTTATGCTGCACTGTTCAGGATGGCACTGTTACTGTTGGCGCGCTTGTGACCTAGTGCCCCAGAAGGGGACTGGATTTGTTCCCTAGACATTTAGGATGCTTACCAGTACATCAGGATCTGTCCCCCTCACAGGCAGTATTTCAGGTTTCTTTTCCAGGGGGAACATTATCAGTTTTGGGTATTGCCCTTTGGTTTATCATCTGTGCCACGGGTCTTTACCAGATGCTTAGCAGTAGTGGCATTAGCCCTCAGGAGAGAAGGACTAAATTTATTCCCCTCTCTGGATGACTGGCTGCTCAAAGTTCATTCCAAACAGTAGCTTTACCAGATCCTAGCATGTACCAGGCAGTTGTTCGATGCCCTAGGAATCATGGTTAGTGTGCCCAAATCAGTTCTGACCCCTTGTCAGTGCCAGCAGTACATGGGGCAGTCCTGGACACAGCTCAGGGCTTAGCCTTCCTGCCCCAGGTCGGGGCCGAACACCTGATTGCACAGGCCCAGATGGTATTATTTATTTACTTAAAATGTGGTAACCGGGAAAGGCACACTGAGCCGAGGCTCATTTCCAGGTGCGACCCGGAGGAGGGGAGAAGGGAGTAAAGACATGTAAGGCACAATACAAGACATCCAAAGTGCAAGTACAAAATACAGTGGCAGTAAAGGCAAAGTGTAAATAAGTGGGAGGCCCCACGCGACCTATCAACCATAGAAAGTTTGGTTAGAGAAATACAGTAAATAGGTGTATTTACATGGCAGCGAAAATCTGAAGTGCGTGGTAGTATGGACCACATAGATTAGGGAGCAGACAGGGGACCTGAAGCCCAGGTGGCCTGACTGAGGAGAAAGTAAATAGGGGAGGAGGGTGCAGAAGAGGCAGGAAGCAAGGGAAGGAGGAAGGAGGTTCAAGAGAGGAAGTGGCAAGTATAGGGGGGAACAGGAGTAAGCCTAAGTAGGCATCTTAATGCAGGGAGAGAGGGGGTGAGCCAAAGGGAAGAGGGGAGTAGATTCTAGAGGAAGGGGATACAGCAGGCATGTCACAGCCAAGACATTCCGGAGAATGTTGGGTCTGATGGCAGCAGCCATTGTTATGGTATCAGTGGTCAGACTGCATATGAGAATTCCCCAGTGGACATTGAGTCCATTGGGACAAACGCACTGATGACCTAGAGCAGAAGGTTTTAGTAACCTCTCTTGTCTGAAAGATGCTTCAGTGGTGGATGGAACCCCACCATTTGCTGAAGGGAGTTCCTTTCCTGATCCCCTTCCCTCATCAGATCCTTACCAAAGATGCCGCGTGGATGGGCTGGGGCACATCTGGGGCCTCATCAGACACAGGTAACTTGGAGGAAAATAGAGAGTACCCTTCACATAAACATCCTGGAAATGCGGGCTGTTCTGTATGGCCTACAAGCCTTCCAGACCCATCTGTGACTGGGACATCTGCAATGCAAACAGACAACACTAGTGTGGTGCACTACAAAAACAAGCAAGGGGGGACCCACTCCTAGCCCAGTGCAGGTAAGTGATGAAGGTTTGGTATTGGGCTCTAGAACATGGTGTAGAACTGTTGGCAGTTCATGTTCCAGGTGTCCAAAATGTCTTGGCAGACAGGCTAAGCATGTCGCAGTCCAGAATGTACGAGTTGGAACTGCTGACCTTGGTAGCAGAAGACCTGTTCAAGAGGTGGGTTCATCTAGAGTTGGAACTATTTATGTCCCTACACAACGCAAAACTGACACTTTTCTGTTCACTCAGTCCAGGGCCTGGAGTTTTCTGGTGAGACACATTGTCCCTTGGAAGGGGAGGTTCTTTTATGCCTTTCCTTCCTTCCCTCTAATCCAGGGGGTGTTGATCAAGCTCCAGATGGAAGGAGCAACTCTAATACTCATTGCTCCCCTCTTGGCCTTGTCATATCTGGTTCCTCTTATACAGCAATTGGCAGTGGAACCACTAGTGCCTCTGCCCCTGTGTAGGGACTTGTTGTCACAGGAACTGGGAAGGATATTTATCTTTCTATTAAATCTTTAAAACTTAATAAAGCTCCGGGGCTAGACAGGATGCTGACCTAAAATATTTTTATCCAGTGTCCCCATATGGTGTAATTTTCTTACACCACTATATAATAAATGTATTGTTGACATTTGTGTGTGCCCCCCCCCCCACTCCACCCTGTGGAGAGGCACAGAACTAGTGTCTGTTCACAAAAAGGGGAACTTGTCAGATCCAGCCATACATAGACCAAGTCTTCTAGACATTAATTTAAAAATATTCTCCAACATTTTGTTAGAGGATTACAACTGCAAATAATACAAATGGGTGGATTATGTGAACATCAAGCCAGTTTCAGACGTAACTATTCCACAATCGACAGTTGTTTAATTTTAGGACATTAAATTGAAAAATATATGCAGTTAAGGAATCAGAAGTTATATGCAGTGTTTGTGGATTTTTCTACTGCATTCATTTTTATTTCCAGAGAATTACTCTGGATTTTGATGTTAAAACATGGAGAAGATCCAGCATTAGTCCATATAATCCACAATTTATATTCAGATGCTGGGCAAGAATCGGATTAGGAGCACAAGGTCAACTTTCTAGAATTAGCCCAATAAACAAAGGTGTCCCGACAGGGATGTGTTCTGGCACCAACACTGTTTTGCCTATACATTGACCATGGTGACTTAGAGCCAGATTCGCCAAAAGTTGAAAATTATGGCTGCCCTGCATTGGCATATGCCAACGATTTAGTCTTATTTTCCTTTTCTGAAAAGGGATTACAAAAAAGTTGGATTTGTTTACAGAAAAGACATAGAGGATAATGGCTGGGGATCAGGTGATAACCACGCTCTAATCACCTTGAGTGGTTGCCAGGGCAACATGGTAAACTTCGAGAGCACAGCTTGAGAGGTTTACTGTAGTCCTAGCAACCACGAGAGGTGATTTCAGTGTGGTTATAACCCGATCCCCAGCCATCATCTTTTATAGTGTATGGTCAAAAAAAAACACTGTTTGCATTCTATGTGTGAGAATTATGGAACTCTGGTGCATTCTTTTTTCCTATGCCAATGTTTGGAAGTTCCAAAGTGTAGTTAACAACTTTTAAAATTCTAAACAGTGGCATAACAAAGCTGTGTGACTGCTGATTATGGTGGTTAATAGACATTTACCATACATTATAAAAGAATTACAGCTAAAAAATAAACTTTATAAAACACAAGGGCTGACATTTGGGCAAAGAGAAATTCTAGGACAGTCATCTGTTGAGGACCAAACATTAGATGTAGTAAATAGCTACTCATTCTTTGGTGTGACATTCACGTCCAGTGTAGCATGGACTAAGCATGTTACTAAAATCCTAGGAAATACAAACAAATAACGTGGTCTTAGCAGATTTAACGCCTCATTTGGTGGAATGACTATAAAACATTTAATAACAGCTATTAATACGATGTACAATCACAACTTTTATACGGAGTCAAAATTTGGGACTGTAGTAAAAGAGATCTCCTTACAGTCCCAATGTTTAAACTTTTAAGGAAAACACTTGGGTTAGGGCCTACTTGCCCTGCCTCAGAGCTAGGCATACTTAACCTAAATGTAATCATTGACAGCAGGATGATAATTACTGGCTGAAATTCACAAGATTATCTCAAGACAGACTCCCTATAAATGCCTCCAGGAAAAAAGAGATGGTCTGTCATGGGCTGTAAGGAATCAAAATGGTACAGAAGTAGAAAACAGCCGGCCCGGTGGCGCTGAAGGTTGAGGCACTGGACGCCACACCTCGTTCCAGCTGGCGACCTGGGTTGGGGAGGAAGCTCGGGACGCCGGGGTCCGGCAGGGGGTGGATGAGGATTGAGCGCCCGTATGGGCTGCTCTCTTCCCCGTGGGGTGGGATTGTTCGGCATGCCAGCGGCTCCTGGTGGAGACCAGGGGTGCTGCAGTATGTTGGGCTGCACGTGGTAAGCGTGCCCTGACATGGGCAGGGGATTGCCGTGCGTCCTGTGTCAGGGATGTGCACATGCATGGGGGGGGTAGAGGGAACAGGAAAAGGAAACACAACCGGTCTACGGGGGTAGGCGACGGCACCTGCCCCCATCCCCAATGCCGGGCCCATCCACTCTGACCTTCCAGGTTCCTCCGTCCCCGATCCTCTCTCATGTTGGGGTCTGTCTCAAAGGAGCGCCCAAAGAGAAGGGGCGGCCCCACCCCGGAGGGGTTAAACCGGGGGTACTGACAGCGGAGTAGAGGAGGAGGAGAGAAGAGGTACAGATGGAGGACTTCAGGCTGGGGAGGATCAGGCAGGATGCCTGAGAGAGACTCCCCAGACCGTGACTGGAGGAAAAAAAAAAGGACAAAAGTATGTTAAATTTTTTTAAGGAATTTTATTTTGATACATTAACAGATCCAGCTTTAAGAAAAATATTTGTCAAGTACAGGTTTGAGAGGTTTGAAAGTGACATGGTAAGAGCCAGATATAATAGAAATAGCTTAATCGAGCAGCAGTGCTTTTGTCTGACTGGCAGTAAGGAAGATCTGCCACATGTTGCTTGGCATTGGTATAACTGGGAAAGAAAGTACTGGTTAGGACTTTTTTTTACTCAGAATTGGACCACTTTAGATGAAAATTTATCACTGAAATTGTGTTACAAACAGAGGATGATTGGACAGTTATCCGAATGGCAAATTGTTCTTTGATGATTAATAAACAAAAAATGAAGAGTATAAATTTAACCACGTGCTAGGGTAAGCTGTTCTTTATAACTTGCCCGTTCCTGCTCACCATGTAGAATATCTTTATAGGGAAGAATTTATAAAGGATATGTTAATTCCTATCACTTCTGTAGGTAGAATTATGAACTCTAGGTTTAAAATTGAAAGTGTGTGTCAAATGACAGTGCCTTGGGGGCCCTTTTACGCAATCAAGGTGGTTATAACAAGTGTTTGTATTCATGTTTAAATAGTCTTATCTGTGAAGTACCTTCACATGTGCCTGTAATGTAAAATGCAATTTGAAATTGTTTACAAAAACTTTTAAATTACTATGCAAGGCTATATAAGGACCTGTTCATAGAGCAAGAATTAGTGGGCACTACTGAATTACAGAATTCAGCACTTTAACAACTGTGAACATCAACCATAGGTTTTCTATTGTTCCTTGATGGCCATAGAAACAAACAATGTGTTATTTGTATACTGTGCCCTATTGTTAAATCATTCATTGTATAATACTGTGTAAAATGGATTTTAATTGTGTACTGTGTTGACGTATATTATATAAATTGTTAAAGACCATACAGGGTCGATCAATAAATTTGACTTGACTTGTAAATGTTCCATCTGGACCGCAAGTCACTCCATCTCCATGCATGGCTCCTGAAGACATAGCCATTGCTAGGTTTGGGGTGTCTCAAAAGGTGGCTGCCAGAAACCTTTCACCAGAGCCACTTATTCCATGAAGTGGAAGTGGTTTGCTTTATACTAACATACTAAAAGCCAGCAGAATAGGACTAATGGTCTGTCATGTCTGCTCGGTAGCCAGCCACCTACTGGGTGCTCACTATCCCAGCCCCCCCAGCCCCGAGAGGGTCTTCTTTGGCATCAAGTTTCCCCTTGTACCTGTCGCACCCCTTTTGAAGCCCTCCACTGTGCCCTCCTCCACCAGACTCCTGGGCAGTGCATTCCATGGCTCCACCATCCTCTCAGTAAAGTAATATCTTCTATGTTCCCCCCTGTAATTTCCCTCCTCCAGCTTCCACTCGTGTCCCGTGGTTGTTTCCCCCTTCTTTAGCCTGAACATCTCCTTGGTTCTGCCCTGGATTATTCCTTTTACGTATTTAAAGACCCCTATCATGTCCCTGCGTCTCTCCTCTCCTCCAGTGTGTACAGCCTGAGCTCTTCCAGTTTCTCGTCATAGGGTCTCCCACCCCCCATGCCCTGAATCATAGAAAAATAGACTTTGGTGGCAGATAAGGACCGCTTGGCCCACCTAGTCTGCCCATTTCCCTACCTACAGGATAAGCTGCAGATCCTAGTTAACCAACAGCCTATTTCTGCCTATCCCTGTCGCCCTCCTCTGGACCCTCTCCAGCAGTGCTATGTCCTTCTTAAGATGAGGTCTCCAGAACTGCACACAGTACTTGAGATGCAGCCTGACCAAGGCATTATACAGAGGGAGGATCACCTCTCTTCTCGTGGACGTAATCCCCTGGCTGTGCAGCCCAATATCCTGTTTGCTTTTGCTGCAGTTCTTCTACAGTTTTCAGTGTTCTTCATTTTGACGTCTACCACCACCCACCTAGATCCTTCTCGCCCGATGTGTCTTGCAGTGTGACCCCCCCTCAGGTGTATACATGGCCCTGGTTTCTGACCGCCTTTATGGGCCACTTCTCATCAACTAGATCCTTTTACATGTCTAGCAAATCAGGTTCTGGAGTATTTGCTGTCCTTGTCAGATGCAGGTTTGCAGTACTCTCCTATTAAAGTGTACTTGGCTGCCATTTTGGCTTTCCATATGCCTATTGATGGTCTTACAGTTGCTCAGCTGGAGGTGACTCGCGCGCACTTAAGAGATATTCTGCACTTGAAGCCTCCTATCTGCAATCCAGTCCCAGCTCAGGACTTGAATTTTGTGTTAGAAAGTTTACTTTGACTCCTTTTGAGCCAGCCGCGAGTTATGGTCTGTGCTTCCTATCTTGGAAAGTGTTATTTTTGGTTACTACTACTTCTGCTCAAAGGATTTCAGAGTTTGAGGCTCTAATGTGTGAGCCTCCTTATTTGATTTTCCACTAAGACAGGGTGGTTTCACATACCAGTCCCAAGTTTCTTCCTAAGGTGGTGTCTGAGTTTACAACATTAAATTAAAGTATCCACCTGCGAGTTTATTTTCCTGAACATGCCAGTTGAGGGGAAGCATTACTCCATACTTTAGATGTACACAGAATACTCGGGTATTATATACGCCACTTGAAGGACTGCAGAAAGTCCTCTCAACTTTTTGTTTCCTTTGCCCCTGGGAAATATGGTGTACCCATTCCTAAACAGTGTCTGTCCAAATGGTTGGCCAACTGTATTACTTTTTGTTACAGGAAGTATGGTAAAGAACTTCCTGGTGTTGTTTGTGGCCATTCCACCAGAGGCATGGCTACTTCTATTACCTGTTTTAAGACTGTGTCAGCTGCGGAGTTTTGTGCTGCTGGAACCTGGAGCACTGTCCACACCTTAACTAAACAATACAGTCTGGACCGTGCCTCTCGGAAAAGGGCAAGCTTTGGCCCAGCTGTCCTTCAGGGCCTCCTTTCGTGGTCCTGTAGGCTCCAGCCACCCAGACTGTTTTATTGCCAGTACTGCTTGGTACTCATGCCATAGGTGTGGCTTGATAAAAGAAATATCCTTGAAGAAGACAAACAGTTATGTACTTACCATTACAGTAGATCAAGCCATGCTGTCCCCCTCAGATACAGAGTTCTATAACTCCTGTCTCTTTCTCCAGGTGGTCTACCTGCTGTTTTTGGCCTCGCCTGGCTGCTGTAACCATAAGCTCTCTCCCGGTTCCCTAGAGGTAGGTCTTTTAAGCATGATCTTCGGCGGGGAGCTGAAGAGATAAGGGACTGCCCACATTTATATGGGAAGTGCCGACATAGGATGTCGTTGTGGGTGGCCCCTAGCAGACTGCTTGCAAAAAGTTTCCGTGTGGTCCTAGTGCCTGGCAGCCATAGTTTCATAGGTGTGGCCTGATGAAAGAGATACTCGCGAAGATCTTTTGTTATGGTAAGTACGTAAGTATTCTTTCTGCAGAAAACAGGGCAGCATGGCCAGAAAAGATGGTGTTGCTTTCCTAAATGCACTATTCCAGATAAATAAAAAGACACACACTCTGATTGCTGGTCAGATGAATAATTCTATTTAATAAATTTATGCGTGCAGGATACCATCTAACATGTAAAAGCACCCTGTTGGAGGCTAATGTCGCTGATAAAAGGTAGAATGATTTCTTGGCACTTTGGATGGCTTCTGCACATTATAATTTATAAATAAAATTAATTAATTGACTAGCGATTTGGGGGTCTTTTTTTTCATAACAGGGCCAACTTGTATACTGTCCCTCATTGCTAAGTGTTGTCAGACAGGAATATTCGTGGACCACCATACCACCCACTCAAAGGAGCTCAGCTCTGTGGTTGAGTTAGTGTGTCGTGTAGTGGTCCTAGTGGAGTTCAGGAACACAGTCAATCCCTCCCATTCCTGACAGTCTGCTGCACCCATGCCTTCCACCTCTTCTGCCCTAGTGTTGATGCTGAATGCTCATATATGAACTTTACCAAGACAAAGACCTTTCATTTATTATTACTAACCCCTGCCGCTTTCAGACCTCTGGTCCAGAGTCATCCGACTCACTGCTGCGGGGTGCTACCAAAGGGTAGGGCTCTAGGGAGTTGCTCGCTGTTTGTCTAGTTCACTGTGGTAGACTAATATGAGACAGGACCAGCAGCTGTTCTTGTCTTCTAGCTCATCATCCTTCCTCAGCTCTGTTTTGTCTTCTGCTGGCCCTACTGCTACTGCTGAAGTCCAAATGGGTGGGTGTGGGTACTGCTCTCTCTGGCAGTATCCTCTGCACACTCCAAGCTGCTCACTTGAGATTTATAAACTCGACATCGGCGATTTGTAGTACTGTACTACATAGGACAGGTGCTGCAGTGAGGAAAAGGGCAGCATTTTAAACCATTCACTGGCTTACTTACCGAACACAAAGTAGCCAGTTAGAGACGTAAGTGCCCCTTTCTCACAATAGCCAGTGAAGCAGTGAGAAAAGGTTCACTCAGGCCTGTCAGTGCTCCAGATCAACGGTACAGTTAGATGACTCCTTCTCACTGATCATGCAGCGGAAGCTGTCTGACTCAGAAGGGGGAATAGAGAACCACAGTGTGGTGCAAGACATGCAGCCCAGTGGCATAACCAGCTTTTTCAAAAGGGTATGCACAAAATGTAAACGGGGACACAGGCACCTTGACCCCCGTAAAATGTAGTTTTTCTGTTGCATTCTGGGGGGTCTTTGTTAGAGTATTCACTACACTGCTACCAGTGTTTTACAACCAGACAGTATTTTCTACATCACAACCTAACTGGGAATATACTGTCCGACTGTGATTTTGACTGAATGTACAGAAAGCCGTTAAGTGCAAACAGGCCACATCTCCAGTACCAGATAAAATCTGTTGTTCTCTGTTAAATGGCCTTCTCCAGTGCCTGGTCACTGTTGACTCATTTTTACCACTGGACAGTCAGACTAGAAAGACAGAGCTGCAGACTATTTATTTATTTATTTATGTATGTATGTATGTATGTTTTTGGTAACCGGGTAGGCAAGCTGATCCAGGGGACCATTTTCAGTTGCAACCCGGGCCACACACTGGCAGACAGTAGCAGAGACAGACAATATGTACAACTTACAGACATTTAGGTACAAGTTACAATACAGTGGGTGTATGTAATACATTGTATACAAATGGAAATCAAGAACAGTACTATTGGATAGAAGCTTCATAGCACAAAGATCAAAAAACACTTCAGTCTTGACGTTGGTCCCAGTCTCCAGGCGTGCATGCAGTTGGAATAATATTACAGTCATTCAGAGCATGAGCTGTGCACACAAATTGCCATTGCTAACTTAGCACATTATTCAGACGCAGTTTAACTCGGTATCTCTCCTGCCCCACCCTATCCTGCTGTACCCACTCCTCTGATAACTGTAATTATCTCTCAGAGACTTAGGAGTCCTGGTTGGTGCGTAGTAGGCTGTCCTGGCAACCACACAGGCAGTTAGCTGCGGTCCTGCAGTGCCAGGGCAAGGGTTATATAATTAAGAGACAGCAGTATTTTCATAGGCGGGTGAGTTTTTGTTAGTCTCACCTTGAATGCTGAAGTTGAGACTTCGCTGGAGCTAACTGGCTTGATGGATGGTGCTTCTGCAGTTTATACCAATGACCCATTGACCCAACCAGGGCTCCTTCTTGTCCCATCTAGTTGTGCTGCGGTGCAGAGCCCAGAGAGTCGCCATTTGTCGGCTTCAACTGCCCTGCCTGTCAGATTCAACATCCATGCCTAATGACGCCACAGATCTGGCACCCGACCCCAAAGAACAACAGCAGCCAGCTGGGGCAATGAGGACCCTCGTCACTCTCCTGCCTAAAAAAGTGGCCTGCTGCGAAAGATACCCAGCTGTACCGCTGCTGTCCTTGGGGGGTTGACACCTGCCTGACCCAGATGACCACAACCAGTGACACCGAGTCCTGACCTCTGAGCAACCTGAAACCAGACAGACACAGTAGTGTTTAGTCAGAGGATGATTACTCATGCCACAGTCTCGCTCACTACATGAACATCGCAGCATGTGGGCAACTGAACAGACTGTGCAGGTGCACGGTATGCAACTGAGGCATGAGCGTGGAAAATGGAAAATGTGACCGGACGGCGCCTGTGCCTGGTAGCCTCTTGCCCAGCAGTCTCCGCCTTGGCTTTGCTGAAGTTCAGAAGGGGCAGTGGTGGTGGAGTACCTCCTTTCTCTCTCGTCTGTGTGATGGGACACACACATTTGGAAGAGCAAAAATGGAGAGACAGAACACTGTGGTAGATGGGTGAGCGGCTGAGTCGTCTTAGCACAGGGGGAGGGGATGTTCTCTGCCTGCTGGATGGTGTTAGAAGCAGTGTGCTTTTGAACTATTGAGAAGTTTCTGCCTGGCAAGCAGAGAACACTGTAACGATGAGCTTGGCTGATCATTGGCCTGTCACTGCTGAACCCACTGCAACTTGAACTGCATTGGACCCAACAGTGACACACCTTTTTGGGTACCTGTACCTGTCCCTACCAAATTAAAATCCACAAGTGACACATCAGATACAGAACTGGACAACCCTTCTGCTGGAACCATGAATGCAGTCGGTGCTTCCACCTCTCCCAACAGTTTCTTACCTTTGTTGTCATAAACACAGGCATAAGAGATTCCCCTTGGCCTTACGCTGCACCACCACATTCAAGGTGTCTGTGTAGTTTGACTCCTTCTTACTGATCAACAAACCCCTTTTCCAGAGAGTGCTTGTTCGACCTCCAGCTTGCCCATTGCCGCTACTGCCTGCTGCCACTGCAGTTGCTGTCCCTCTTGCCCACCTCCTGGCATTGCTGGAGCTCTGCAGCCAAAGCCAGCTGGCACTAGGACCACTGCAGCCGCTCAGTTAGGAGGTGCCAGGAAACAGGAGAACAGCGTCCTGGGCGTCAGGCAGGGTCACACGAACCTGTGCACTACGACCATGGCACCCACGCACACCTAGTACTGGTTAGGCAGCCCAACTCAGTGCACAAGACCGGGGATGGGAGGGAAGCCACAGAAAGTGGTGTTTCAGTGCTGAACCAGGTGGGTGGGTGGGAGGAATACAGGTAGCAGCATTTCAATGCTGAACGGGCGGGGGGTGAAGGGGAAGCCGCAGGGAGTGGTATTTCAGTGCTGAGCCACAGGGGAAGGAGGGAAATTGCAGAGAGCGGGTGTTTCAATGCTAAGCTGGGTGGGTCGCTTCGGTTGTTCCTCATTTGCTGGCCGGCTGTAGGCAGCCATTTAAATTGAGACACATGTTTGGAAGAGCAGAAATGGAGAGGCAGAACAGTGTGGCAGGTGAGCAAGTAGCTGAGCCAGTTTGGCATGGGGGAATATTCTCTTCTTGCTGGGCAATGATAGGAGTGGCTTGCTGCCTTGAACTATGAGAAATTTCCACCCAGCAAGTAGAGAACACGGTCACGATCAACTTGATTGATCCTTGGCCTGTCACTGCTGAGCCCAGTGCAGCTTAAACTGCATTGAACTCGGCAGTGACATACCTTTGAAATGGCCTTATTGTACCAGATATTTGCTTTGCGCATGCAAGCAAACATAAAAAGAAATTCCTAGAACACGTTTGTTAGTGTTATGATGAGTTACAGCTGCAGGGAAAATAACAGGGCTGCAGAGAGAATGACATGTTCTTCACACTGGAGGGAAATATCATGCTTGAATAATACTTTTCAGTCCCCCATGTTATTCATGCCTCCAGTGGTACGAATAATTGTCCATTTTCTTTTTTGCGGTTGTATTGGCCATTCATTCTGTTTCCAGACACATGGTAGCATAGTAATTTAAAGGGGACTGGAAATAAATAACTGATGTTAATGTACAATATGTTTAACTGGGCAGCACTTTTCATTACACTATTGTAAAATTGCGTTCTGTCTTCATTTTTAATGTTTCTTTATTTTTTTATGCTCATGGCGGCTTGCCCTTCCTCAGCATTCCGTTAATGCTCAGCTTTGTCATGCAGGATGTGCTGTGATTTGCTGACATTATTGTTCTTCTATCTTTTTTGCACTAGACTGTTTTCAAGAACCCTGAGGTATCCGGGACCGCTGAACAGAATCTGTTGTTCATCTGTCTGTAGTTTAATTAGACAGACCTGTAGAGTTCATTTTTTTAAAGAGATACAATTTTGTTCCAGAGGTAAACTGATATTTGTCTATCTGTGTACTGTATTTGGTTTGGTTTTATTGATTTGGTTTATTTATGTAAAATGTGGTCTGATCATGAGCAGTAATGCCTGTTTTCATGTGCCACCAGGTAAAACAATAAAAATTAAAACAATAGCAAAATATAAAACATATAAGAAAGACATTTTCAGCAAATTAAATTCACAAATAAGACATGATGGGAGTGGTGCAGTGCAGTGGCTGTGGAGCAGTAGTCTTCTGGGAGACGTTCTGGAGGATACAGTGTTGTCCCATCTGCAGGCACGTCTCTGGACTGAGGGAGGAGGTTGCTGATCTCCAGGCTGAGTTGGCCAGGATTCGGGGGACCTCTTTTCCCACCCAGGGACCACCAGGACCACTGCTGCTACCTCAGAGGTTGCCAAGAAAGAGGAGTGGTTGGACCACAGTGGGATCAGGGAGGGTGAGGGTGGTGAAACAGAGGCACATCTCTCCAGTTGTACCTCTCCACAATTTATATGCCGTTCTGGCAGAGTGTGGTTCCTCTATGGAGGTACCCGCGGTGGAGACCAAGGGGATGCTGGGAACCTCCACAAAGGAGACCCACAGGAGGGTGACATGGGACCCTACAGGGGAAGGAAACAACTCCTGGTGGGGGACTCCATTGTTAGGAGGGTAGGACTGGAGGAGGAGAGGAGAGGAGAGGGAGGTAAGGTGCCTGCCTGGCACCATGGCTTGAAGGGACGGGGAGCGAATCTTCAGGATCATAGGAGCAGTTGCAAGTGAGAGGGAGCTGGATGTCATTGTCCACCTAGGGACAAATGACCTGGCAGGGAAAGGGATCAGAGCAGTGCAGGAGGAGTTTGTGGAGTTGGGAAGGGGCCTTAGACAAGTAGCACGCACGGTAACCTTCTCGGAAGTGCTGCCTGTCTATGGCATGGGTGAGGCAAGGGTGCTCCGCACATTGGGATTCAATCAGTGGTTGAAAAACTGGTGCAGAGCTCAGGGATTTGACTTCACTGGGGACTGGGGGTCCACCTGGAGAGATGCAGGCCTATACTGGTGTGATGGTCTGCATCTGTCCAGGAGGGGAAACAAGATCCTAGATGATAGGTTTAAATGCTTAACTGGCAAGCATTTAAACTAGCCAAGGGGGGAGGCACTGAAAAGAAGAAGGGAAATCCTAGTCCCCCCCCAAAAAAAAATCAGAGCAGAGAAGTCGGTAGGGAGAAGAGCTGGGGTAAATGGAGAAAAAAACAAAGGCAGTAAGGACACGGATGGGGCAAAAAGGGGGTAAGACCATCAAAAAATGGAGGGTAATGAGTACCAATGCCCGTAGTCTATGTAACAAGATCCCTGAACTGGTGGCCTTGATGGAAGAGGGATGCCTGGATATTGTGAGAGTCACAGAAACATGGTATACAGAGAACCATGACTAGGATGTCAACATACCAGGGTACACAATCTACAGGAGGGACAGGGAAGATAGAAGAGGAGGAGTAGCTGTCTACGTATGGGAAGGGATCAAAGCAACGGAACTAAAGGGTAAACAGGGAGGGGAAGAGAGGAGGCACTGTGAGTCACCCTGGAGACTGGAAATGGCATCACAGTCTGAACAGGGGCTGTATACAGACCCCCATCTCAGGGGAAGGAAATGGACAAGGATATGATAGAAGGCATCCTTAGGCTGGCAGAGAAAGGGGAGACATTACTGATGGGGGACCTGAATATGCCAGATGTTAACTGGAGCACCTTTGCTGCAGCCACATCCAAGAGCAAGGCCATTCTCGATGCCCTACAGGGGGCATGCCTCAGACAGCTAGGGTTGGAAACCCACTTGGAAGGGAGCAATCTTAGACCTGGTACTCTCAAATGGGGACGGAGAGAGGATCTCGGATCTAGAAGTGGGTAGCCATCTGGGAACAAGTGACTACCAAACAGTGTGGTTCACGATAAACTCGGCTGTAGCGTCAAGCCACACAAAAGTGCAGGTGCTGGACTTCACTAGGGCTGATTTTGTCAAAAATGGGAGAGTGCCTCAGAAAAGCACTAGCAAACAGGCAGGAAGGAGGAGTGGAGCAACAATGGGGAAACATCAAAACTGCCATTACAGAGGCAACAAACTTTTGTGTGTAGCAAATAAATCAAAACGAAGGAAAAAAATGCTACGCTTCTCAAAAGAGGTGGCGAGGAAGGTTAAGGAGAAAAAGATAGCATTCAGGAAGTATAGGGAAACACAGAAGGAGCAGGACAGTGAACTCTACCAGTTAAAGCAGAAGGAAGTGGGAAAGGCATTCAGAATAGCAGAGGCTCAAACCGAGGAAAAGATAGCCAACTCTGTTAAGAAGAGGGATAAAACCTTTTATAGGTACATCAGGGAGTGAAGAAATACAAATGGAGGGATACTGAGGCTGAATAAAGAGGAGTGTGTGTGGGCAGAGAGGGACAGTGAAAAAGCAGGGATACTGAACGAATACTTCTGCTCAGTATTCACAAAAGAAGAGGAGGGGGACGTACCTAATCCAGTCAGTAGAAGCACTCTGGATAGGGGGGTCGATCCCAGTCCTTTCACAGAAGAAACAGTTTTAAAGAACTCCTAAAACTGAAGGTGGATAAAGCAATTGGGCCTGTCGGGATTCACCCCAGAATTCTAAAAGAATTAAGGGGAGAACTAGTGACACCACTGACTACCCTTTTTAATAAATCATGGGAGGATGGGGTGGTACCTGAGGACTGGAGGAGGGCAGATGCAATTTCCTTTCACAAAAGTGGGACCAAGACAGAGGCAGGAAACTACAGACCTGTCAGTTTGACCTCAGTGGTAGGGAAAATGATGGAATCACTTCTGAAGGAAAGAATTGTTGAGTACCTAGAGGCCAGCGGGGCACAGGACCCAAGGCAGCATGGATTCACAGTGGGAAGTTCATGTCAGACAAATCTAATCAATTTCTTTGACTGGTGACCAAAGTAGTAGACCAGGGAAGGGCTGTGGACATGGCCTACCTAGACTTCAGCAAGGCATTTGACACAGTCCCACACAAAAGATTAATAAATTAGCCAGCCTGGGAGTGGGTACCAGGGTTGTAGCCTGGCTAAAACATTGGCTGGACAACAGGGCACAGAAGATAATTGTAAATGGAGTCCACTCTGAAGAAAGGGGGGTTACTAGTGGGGTACCACAGGGTTCAGTACTGGGTCCAGTCATTTTTAATGTCTTTATAAGTGACATTGCAGAGGGACTGGAAGGAAAAGTATGTCTCTTAGCAGACGACACAAAGATCTGCAACAGGGTTGATAAGCAAGTGGGGTGGAAAGAATGAAAAGGGACTTGGCAAGGTTGGAGGAATGGTCAAATATATGGTAGCTTAGATTCAACGTGAAGAAGTGCAAAGTAATGCATCTGGGAAACAAAAACCCTGGGGAAGAGTACACAATGGGGGATGAGATACTGACAACAAAATAAATGGAAAGGGACCTGGGAGTAGTTATATCAGATGACCTAAAGGTGGGCAAGAAATGTGAGAAGGCAGTAAGGAGGGCTGGGGGGATACTGGGATGCACAGGGAGAGGCATCACCAGTAGAAAACAGGAAGTTGTTATCCCTCTGTACAGGCAGTTGGTGAGACCTCATCTGCAGTACTGCGTGCAGTTCTGGAGATCCAATCTCTGCAAAGACTACTTATGAGAGGATATTCAGAGGCCACATTGTCCAATTCCCTTCAGAAAGTTATACTTCTGAATAGAGAAGATCTATTGATACCTAGAAAAAACAGGGAACTGGAGGACAATAGGGAGAATGAGACCAGAAACACAGTGACATTTGTCACTGAGTTCAACCCCATTGCTGGACAAGTAGGAGGTATAGTCCACAAATTGTGGCCTGTACTATTAAGTGATCCTATTCTAAAACAGGAAGTATACCCTAAACCAAGAGTTACTTTCAATGAGGGTAGAAGCATCGGGGAGACACTAGTGAGTAGCCATTATATAGCAAGCCCAAAGGCAGAAGGAAGATGACTGGGAGATAAACCACAAGGCCACTTCAGGTGTGGCTGGTGCAGTGTGTGCCAATACGCTAGCCCAGGAAATACATTTATAAGAGGATGAAGAAATTGTTGGCCTAAATTAATTTACTGCATGCACTATACCTTTTGTGGTGTATGTTTGTTGGTGTCCATGCAATGTTTACTATGTGGGTAAAACTATTCGACCTGCAAAACAATAATTTCAGGAACATGTGAGGGCCATTATTAACAATAATGAGCAGAATGCTATTGGACTTCATTTTGGTTTGGTACATAATAGCAAAACAGATGGTTTCATGTATACTATCTTGAAACATGTAAGAAGGAATCCAAAAGGAGGGAATAGAAAACAAATTATTTCACAGAGAGAAACAAAATGGATTTTGAAATTAAAAACGGTGGTACCAATAGGATTAAATGAAGAAATTGACTTTTCACCATATCTGTAAGAATCAAACCCCTTGGCTTCACTTTATTAGTTGGGGAATAGATCTGTAGTTCACCACATAAAAAAACATTGCAGGGGCATTTACCAAAATTAATTTTGTCCAGAGATTGTGGATAGAGCAACTTTAAGGAGGTTCTGGCTCTTGGCCACACTGTAGCTTAGGGATGTCCCCTGCAATTTTTGGTTTGTGGGAATTCCCATAATATAGACTATTTGAAGGTAAAATTCAAAAGATTAAAAGATAATTCCCTTCTCTTTCATGAGATCTTAAATATATCTAAACAGCAAAGTATGTGACCGGAAGTTTCAGATCTAGCTCCCTGTTTTATTTTAGTTTATTCTCTCCTGCTCCACATCTAAAAAAAAATCCCTCCCCCAAAAAAACTCCCCTTTTCTTTCTCCCCTTTTTCTTTCTTTACTTTAATTGGTATTTGATATAAATAAAATCAGCCTTTAGTTTATACCAAGAGAAGTATAATCCAGTGCACCCTCCCCCTTTGATTAGAATCAGAAATGGATCTGTTTTGATCTGAGAAAGAAAAAAACAGAAAAAGAAGAAAACATAAGATGCTTATAAACAAAAGTTTTGTAAATATAAATGTTTTTTGCAACAGGGATGCTCGCTTCTATTTTATAATCCTGTTATTCCAAACGGCTTGTTTATTGATACACTTTTCATAAGGCCACTTAGTGTTTCCCCCTAAGTTGAAAATAAACGCTATAATAGTCTTACTTTAGAGTTCAGTTTGTGCTGGGTAAACAACTGAGGTAGAACAATTGTAGAGTTATTGATATGAAGGAGAAATTAACTAGAGTTATATACTTCTTACCTCTTGTACAAGCATGATTCATGTAAAAGAAATCAAAAAATGTTTTTTGAACTAAGACAATGTATATAGTATTTTTTGTAATCTTTTATAGAATAATTGTAATATGGCAAGAAAAACCAAGAATGCAAATGACTGGATGATCTTTAGGAAAGCCAGGAATAGATGCACCAAGAAAGTTAGGGATGCAAAGGCTGCCTTCTACTTGGCCGAACTCGACTCTCCCTACCGTAATCTTGTTAGGTTTTGGGGCACCATCAAGGGTATAGTGGGGCAGGACCTTAACACCCCCCTTCCAACTCAATTACACAACAGTTATGGCCCTATCACTGGCAAAATGGAAATTCTGGGCGCTTCAATAACCACTTCACAGGCTGGCCTTGCCTTTGACACCTCTCAGCTAACCTGCTGAGGGAACAATTAAGCTCCCATTACACTGGTGATCAGAGAGTTGACTCTTCCTTCAGCTTCAAACCTATACTGTTGAAACAAGTAGAGGATCTATTATGGCAACTGGATACCAAAAAAGCCCAGGGCAGACTCTCTGGACCCTACTTTCTAAAGATTGCATGCCATGTACTGCAGTCCCCAACACACCTCTTTAACCTATCCTAAACTCTGGCTCTATTCCCACACTGTGGAAAGATAGCCCAAGTGGTTCCTTCTAAAATCAGGGACCCTATGGATCTTAATAATTACAGGTCCATTTCCATTCTACCAGTGCTATCCAAGATGCTGGAGAAATTAGTGAGTAATCAGTTAAGGAGTATCTTGACAATGCTAACCTCTAAACCCAGCTCAATCTGGATTCAGGGCCAAGCATAGCACTATCACTGCACTAGCCAAGGTCACAAATGACTGGCAGTCCGATTAGATAAAAGAATAATGTCTGTGCAGTATTCCTGGACCTGAGCAAAGCATTTGATACTGTGGACCACGAGCTACTACTTTCATCCTGTACTCCATTGGCTAGATCCATCCTCCCTTAAGTGGTTCAGATGCTGTCTCACGGTAGGTCACAGCAGGTAAAAGCTGAAGGTGACCTATCCCATTAAAACCACTGTCAAGAGAGTCCCCAAAGGTTCTATTCTGGGTCCTATCCTTTTTGCCATTTATATAAATAACATTGATTCAACCCCTTACCAATTCGTCTGTACACCTCTTTGCTGATGACACTGTTCTGTATGTCAGCAACCCTTTCACAGCTTTCATGGAAATCCTACAAACAGAATTCTCCTTGCTACAATATCAGCTACTCAGAAAGAGCTTCTGTTAAATGCAAAGAAAACTAAAGCAATGATGTTCACAAATCAAAGCTCCACCAGCACATCCTCTCAGTCATTTCTCCCCCAGCTATGCACTATACTTGGAAAATCTGAGTATGTAGAAAACTTCAAATACCTAGGTGTGTGGATTGACAACAGACTTGACTTCACTCATCATTTAGAAGAACTGTTAAAAGCTTAGCAAAGGCTTGGCCTTCTCTATAGATTAAAACCCTTCCCTAAACAGAGACTCAAAGATGAGAGGTTAGTCCAGGCCATTTTCTATCAGTTGTTGGCTATGCAGACTTCCTTTATAGTCACTGCCCCATCTCCTACCATCACAAGTTGGATACCTTATATCATAGAGCAATAAGGTTCATTACAGATCTGCCATCTAATACTCATCATTGCTCTCTTTATGCTGCAGTTGGGTGGGTTTCCCTTCACCTCAGAAGGAACAGAAAGCGCAGCACTATGGATTACAGGCGTTGTCAAAAAACTTCCAAACTTTATCCTGGACTGCTTCACCCAGACCTCTCCTAGCTCCTATGCCTAAAACGCAACATCATCATCCTGCTCAAATTGCCCAAATTCAACACCAGGCTAGGGAGGGCAGCAATCAGCTATTCTCTAGCTATAGCATGGAACACCCTACAAAAATCCCTAAAACTGTCCAATATCATTCCATTTGCATCCTTTAAACAGCATTGTACAGTCTTCTTCAAAGAGAAATGCAATTGCTACCACTAGATCTAGAGCTAGCATTGTCATCTCACAAATCTCCCTTCCAAACCATATATGGCGTATGCCTTCCAGACAGACACCCCATCTTATGGCACCCAGTAATACCTTCACCATCCTAGTATTACATTATGTTGAGTGTCTGCCATGCCCCCCCCCAACTGGGATATGTATATACTGTGCATATTGTAAATATTAGCTTAACTTTCCTGTAACCGTTTTTTATCATGTGAATTTACTGTACATCACTGTGTTTATAAACGTTATTTTTCCCTGTATGTATAACTGTCTTATATAAGTGTATGATGTATCTGTTGTGTATCAGCTATTGAACCTTGACCTTAACAGGTCCATCTTGTAAATGAGCCTTGCTCAATGATGTTCGCCTGAATAAATAAAGATTTGATGATGATGATGACGAATTGTATTATAAGTATCACTAATGGTGGAGTATGTCTTTAAGTGCTCAATTTAAAATGGATGTTGGTGAGGAAATTTCTGACCCGCCCCCTGAGGAAGGCCTTGTTTGTTTGGCTGAAGCACTGGGAGAGGGTTACTGGGATTTCTATCTGCAATAAATCTTTATTTTTACACACACATTGTGGTCAGACTACGTTTTTCCTGGTTAAACAGAGTACAGATTTGTCTGTTTGGTTTTGTTCTTTTGGGCTGGCTGCCCTCGTCTACACCTAAGGGTTCTTTCGAGCGCACCTGAAGCACCTAAATTGTTTCTGCAAAGACCTAGACAGGGTGGAGGCTGTCCAGAGGAGGGCAACCAAAATGGTGCAGGGTCTGCACCAGAAAACATACGATGAGAAACTAAAGGAACTTAATATGTATACACTCGAGGAAAGGAGGGAGAGGTGGAACTTGATAGAAATGTTCAAGTACCTCAAGGGAATCAACAAAGTCCAGGAGGGTAGCAACTTTCAGAAAAAGAGATGTGTGAGAACAAGGAGGCACAATTTGAAGATAGAGGCGGGACGGCTCAGAGGTAATTTGAGTTAGTATTTTTTCATGGAAAGGGTTGTGGATGCATGGAACAGCCTTCCTGAGGAGGTCATGGAGTCAAAAATAGTGGGGGGTGTTCATAATGCATGGGGTAGACATAAGGCAATTCTAGTGGGGAGGTAGGAGGAAGTAGGCTGTTGGTTAACTAGGATCTGCAGCTTATCCATTAGGTAGGGAAATGGGCAGACTAGGTGGGCCAAGCGGTCCTTATCTGCCATCAAATTCTATGTTTCTGTGTTTCTAGTAGGTTAAACCATAAAAAAATTATCACATAGTTACAAGAGTCAAAAGTTAATATTTTTCAAGTCCAGCCTTGAACGAAATTCATCTTTAAGAAAACTATAGTCAACATTTGAGAAAGTGAATTATAAATATTGGGTAACTTGTTACAGCAATGATTTCTGACCTAAACTAGTTTTGACAATAGGAACAACAACACAGGAAGATGAAGGAGAATGAGTACTTGTCACTTGGAGGCTGGGCTGAAAAAATTGATGCAAAATGTCTGGTGCTTTCTTCAAAAACACTTTCCTGGCCAAAATACCAAGCTGAATCTTGCATCTTGCATTAGTAATGTAAAACCCGTGGCGAGTCTTCAAGATTTGGCAGGCTGTAACGCTCTGTATACTAAAAAAAAAAAATCGTCCTGACATGCTTAGTTTTCCTGCTGTTTAAGTATATTAAACTATTCTTTTTACCCGGGATGCATATGATTGAATATAGCTCATGTTTATTTTTGCCCAGTTTTTATTTCTAACACCCTACCCCATCCCCATATACACACTCATATGTGCAGACTCACAGACTCGCATACTGTGCAGTAATACAGTATGCTGCAGTGCTTTGTGTCACCGTCATAATCGGCTACCTTGTTGCTTATTTATCAGTAGTTTTTTTTTTTTAATTAAAATTTTATTGGTTTAAAACAAAAACAAATACATTCATGCATGTCCTATTAAACATAATATTCAAACATAAGTCAATAAAAGTAAGAAAGAAAACACATAGCAACGAGCTTCAAGTAAAATGCTAAATACACTTAAGACTTATTTGTCAGTAGTGTACCCTCAATACCTACTAATTCTAGAGAGCTGTGTGGTTCTTTTTATGTAAATGTACGGTGATATTCCTGTGGTTAAGTAATTGATATTTCTCTGGCGTTTCACTATATGTTAGCAGAATGATGGACACTGTTCAGAATCTGTCAGCAGTACACCCTAACTACTGATCCCTCCATAATATGGAGAATACATCCCATTTGGCTTACAAACAGTGCTGAAGAACCGTCCCTGTGGCGCTGAGGGTTGACGTACTGGACGCCACACCTTATACCAAGCCAGCGACTCGAGTTCGGGAGCGAGCTTGGGAGTCGGCAGGGATGGGGCAAGGATTGAGCACCTGCTGGGCTGTTCTTCTCCCGGGGGGTTGGGGCTTGTTCAGTGCATCAGCAGCTCCCGATGGAGATTGGGGGCATAGCAGTGCGTCGGCGGCATGTCAGCATGGCTAACACAGGCAGGGTTGCCATGCGTCAGAGTACACCACGAGAGGAAGGGGGAGGAAGAACACCAGAACAAGGAAAAAGCCCGGCTCTGCGGGGTAGGTGACAACACCTGACCCCCATACCCACTGGGAGATCCACCTCGCCTGGCTTTCCAGTTCCTCCACCCGGGTCCTCACCTGCAGCCAGTGTTTAAACATAAGAGCGCCCAAAGAGGAAGGATGGCCCCACCCCAGAGTGGTTAAGCTGGGGGTGCTGGCTGTGGGAAGGGGGGAGAGAGGAAGCCCAGTTTCGAGGGGACCTCAGGCGGGCAGAATGCTTGAGAGCGACTCCCGCGGGCTCGCCGGGCTGTGACCAGAGTGAGAAAGAGCTGGGGAAGGAAACAAAACAGTGCTGTAGCTTCTGGACTGGATATTCCAGTGGCACCCGTGAAGCCAGTGCATTGACATTTGCTGTAGCGAAACAGACAGTGGTGTCCCAGTGGCTACCCACAGTAGACGCGGGTACACTAACATGTGCTCTAGCCCCAATTAGTGGATGTACCAGTGGCGCCAGAGGAGCCAGAATCTGGAAATAAAATGCTGTACGCCCATGCTGTATGTGTGCAGTTGAGAGAGAACATTATTGGGAGGTCTTTGTAATGTATAGTACCCAAATGTATTGGGTCTCAGTTCGTATTCAGGGTTGCACAGATTGTGCTTCTGCTTGTTTTTCAGGGCTCCACTTCCATAATTTACTTCTTTTCTAACTATATTTATTTATTTTATTTTGTTTTTGTTTACCGGGTAGGTGCGCTAGCCATAGAAATGACTATTTTCATGCACGACCCAGGAGGTTACAGAGTGGAATTACGTAAAACACAGAAACAAAACAAGGTTTTACAGTAAAAATACAAGCAAGGTGATGAGAGCAAGGTACAAAACAGTGTGATTCATGACAAAACATGCGATGAGGCAATTTGTTGGCAGGTGCAGGACATAGATCACATATTTGCAAGGAATTATCATAATACAAAGTTCAGCGAGAGGCTCATTGAAAACAGACAACCACATACTTGCAAGGAACTGATCAGCTGGGAAAATTATAAAATAACATACTGTAGGCAGATCCTTAGGGGAGAAACATATTCACACGGTTTGGGAGATAGGGCACAGAGTATTGCAAGTACGAACTTTTTGGCAATGATTACAAAGATCTAAGGAGTTGAGAATTAGTTATAGTAGGACAGGGCAGGGGGTTTGTGATAACAAGCCAAAGAGGAGAAGCACATCAAGTTGGGAGGGGAGACAAGTAGACAGGTGGGGGAAGATTAAGTGCAAGACATTAGGTAGAGAGCAGATCAAGTGCGCAGTGGTGAGAGTAGGAGAGGTGCTAAGGGGAGTTGAAGCAAGGGCATTGATTAGAAGAGATGAAGTAGCTATGGAGCTCCTTTTTTTTTTTTTTATTATTACTTATTTTTCTCTCCACCTCTACTGCCCTCCAGCTTCCACTCAATCAGACCCCTAAGGTGCGTCGCACCCCCGACCCTACTGACCTACAGGGTCTGCCCCTAGAGTGCCTCACCCAACTCTCCGAGACCCTTGATGGCCCGGATAACCTCCCTGGGCGGGGTGAGGATAGATCCCCTCCCTCTATTCCCGAGGAGTGAGCAGCACAGCGGGGTCTGCCCTGTTCTGTCGGCGAGTGGTGAGCTGGCACCAGAGGTCATCACCTAGGAGGCATGGAGGAACGTTTTTCCTCCATGTAGTGATCCCGATGCTGGCGTGCAATGAGGAACAAGGAGTCAGGCGTATGCAGAGACGTACGTCATCCCCAGTCCTCTGCCAGCGTCAGCCCCTGTGTTGCGGCGTCCCCCAGCCGCACTGACATCCCCTGAGTTCCCCAGCAGGTGGCAGTGGCGGCGGGAACTCATCCCATCCATCCGGAGAGAGAACAAGCCGTTGGGCGCTCGATCCTTCTCCTCCGATCAACCACCGGTGACCGGTCTGTTCCCAAACCGGGCGCCTGCATGGCGCAAAGGTGTGGTGTCCAGCACCTCAACCTTCAGCACCACCGGGCGACTCGGGCTCCTTTAAAGGCGTTATGTGAGGGGTTCCATAGCTGAGGAGCATGGTGGTAGCAAGCACTGGTGCCTTCAGTGGTGTTACTTTTCGGGACACATAGAAGGGATTTTCCAGCCAAGCATAGGCTATAGCTGGACATCTGAGGAACAAGTAGATCAGCTAAGGTTTTTGGAGTTTGAAATTGCATAATACTGTCGACAGTCGACCCAAGGGAGTAAAGTCTAGCAGCATTTAGTGACAGCCAGTTTAGATCTGAGTAGAGGAGGCAGTGGTGTTTCCGCCGATGGGAGGAGAAGGCATAGTGACAGATATCATTAAAGGTGATGTCCCATCTATGGAGATTGGATTTAGGTAAGGCAGCATAGATCACAACTCTGTATGTAAGGGTGGGTAGTAGAATACCACGAGCAATAGCAAGCCTTGCTGCAGGGGTTAGTGCATATCTGATCCGGTACGTTGTACCTAATTTAGAGTTGACAGATTTACATGAGTTCTGGATGTGAAGATCAAAGTTCAGGGGTTGGTCCAGTGTTACCCCTAGGTATTTACACCAGGTCACTGAACCAGTAGGGGAGCCATCCAGGCAGGAGACCATGAAATTATTTTGGCAGGTTTTAAGTTTAAAATTTGTCCCAAATAGCATGGATTGGGTTTTGGCCTCATTGAGGACTAGTTTGTGATGTAAGAGCCAGGCTTGACTGCGCTGTAAGTCAGTGGAGAGCCGCAGATTGATGTCAGAGACGTTTTTCGCACTGGTGTATAGGACTATATCGTCAGCCAATAGGAGGGAGGAGGTGGCAGTAAAACGGGAGGTGATGTTATTGATAAATACTGTTGCCAGGTCAGAATAGGTTGAGTTGTATTTTACAACTTGGACCCTGTCTGACAGGTAACTACTGAACCAGTTGACAACATTATACGCGAAGCCCAAAGACTTCAGGGTGGCAAGGAGAATGGAGTGGTTCACCAAGTCAAAGGCCTTTGTCATGTCTATGAAAACAGCTTCAGTTAGAAGGCCTGAGTCCATAGCAGTGACTGTGACAGTAGTAAACTTAAACAGCGCTGTGGAGGTGCTATGGCCCTTGTGGTAACCATACTGGTTGGTTGTAAGAAGGTAATTTTTGAGAAGGAATTCGATGGTTTGTGTAGCAACTAATTTTTCCAGGATTTTGCTCAGAACTGAGAGGATGGCAATGGGTCTGTAGCTAGATGGGTCTTTTGGGTCACCCTTTTTGAAGACGGGAGTGACCCTGGCTATCTTCCATATGTCAGGGACACTACTATGACATAGAGCACGAAAATTTTGGCTAAGGGAGCGGCAAAGAGTGGGGCTGCTATTTTTAGTAGTTTGGGTTCAAGACTGTCTGAGCCTGTGCTGTCTGAGATTGAGCTAAGTAGTTTAGAGACCTCCTGTCGAGTGATAGCCTTAAAGTAGAAGGAGGGGCCATTGACGTCTTGGCTGGAGGTCACAGGAGGGCAGTGGTGTTGTGAGGCAGGGAAGGAAAATGTGTATTTATTTAGATCTGAGAATTGATTATTAAAAAAGTTAGCTGTGGTCTGAGGATTGTTACAGTGAGCACCGTTGAGGACCATGTAATTTGGGGTGGCAGAGCGGGTAGACCCCAGGAAGACTTTTATATGTGACCAGAATTTGTTTGAGGTCACCCGAGGCATTCACTAGTAAGCTTTTGCAGTATGAGCCTTTGGCCGTTCTTATTTCTTTTTTGCAGGCATTCCACTGCTGCCTGTAGGTATTATAATCCGCTGGCAGGGCAGAAGACTTAAAGTGGCTCCAGCTCTTGTCCCTTGCTCTTAGCTTAGCAAGTAGTTCCTTTTTTAGCCATCTGGTTTGTTTCCCCTTAATTCTACGGGTATCGAGAGGGGAGTGTAGGTCCTGCAGTGCCATGAATTCTGTTAGAAAAATGTCGAAGGCAGACTGTGCATCATTAGCATTGTAAAGCTTTGACCAGTCAATGTTAGATTTGCCACATATAAATTGTTGTGTATCTAAGTTAGCATAATCCCGGAAAGTGATGTAATGAGGTCGTGGAAGTGCGTAAGCCCAGATGCAAAAGATAGGGAATGGTCAGTGATAGCATCTGCGAGTGTGCCAGCAACTTGGAGGGTGTTCATCGATTTGCTAGTACCCAGTTGATCGGGGTGCTAGAGGTTGAGTGGGGAGCAACTCTAGTGGGCATAGTGATCAGCTGATGCAGATTATGGCTTTGAATTTTGGAGACGGATGAGGCTTGGCACTTCCCTAACCAGTTTAGGTTAATATCTCCGAGAATGATAATTTTGTTTTTACCGGAGAGTTTGGACATATGGTTCAGTAGTTCTTCCAGGCTGGCATGGCCACTGTTTGGGGGGTTGTAAGTGCATACAACATGTAGCTTTTTAGCCCCAAGAGTTAGAACTGCGTGTAGAGATTTGCAGTAGGTCAGGAGATCGTTGTTTTTGGCAGTGAGGCGAAGGTGTGCTTTGAAGTAGATGGCAACCCCGCCCCTCCTCTTTTGGGGGATGATCTGTCCCTCCGTAGGAGGCCATAATTGGGTAAGGAATTCAAGGAGTCAGAGTTACAGGATTTTAGCCACATTTCCGATAGTGCGTGTCTGGGTAGTAGAGGGTAATCCAAGCCTCAAGTTCAATAAAATTGTGCTCAAGGCTTCTAATATTGTGATGTACAATAAAGAGGCCTTTAGAGTCGACTAGCAGGGAGTTTGATTGAGAGAGATGGTGTGTCGGGCCCGGATTAGTTTCGATATCACCAGAGAGAAGGATTGCCGAGAACAGAATATACGAGTTTCTGGTGTATAAAAGGGGAGGTGGTCAAGCGATGAAGGAAGCATTTTTTTGGGATCATAAGCGGTTAGATACATAAAGCCCTTGTGCACTAGCAGTGGGGTCAAGTCAGGCCATGTGGGAAAGAGTAGGAGGAGGCTGGAGAAATGGAAGTTGTCCAGAGTCGGCCAGACTGCTGTTGCTTATAGTAATGGCCGAGAGGAAGAACAGCAGTAAGAGCTCTGCTTGGATGATCAGGAGTCCTCGGCAGCTCATGATACTATATGCTGTAAACTAACATACTAAAAAGCCAGCAGAATAGGCCAAATGGTCTGTTTTGTCTGCTCGAAAGTCAGCAACCTAATGGCTGCCCGCCTCACCACCCCCTCAGCCCCCAAGAGTGTCTTCTCTAGATACAATTTCCCCTTGAACCTATCCCACCCTTTCTTGAAGCCCTCCACTTTGCCCTCCTCCACCAGCCTCCCGGGAAGTGCATTCCACGACTTCACCACCCTCTCAGTGAAATAATGCCTCCTACGTTCCCCACTGTAATTTCCCCCCTCCAACTTCCACCCATGGCCCCTGGTCACTACCCCCTTCTTCAGCCTAAACAACTCCCTGGTTCCACTCCTAATTATTCCCTTTACATACTTGAAAACCTCTATCATGTCTCCCCTATCCCTCCTCTCCTCCAGTAAGTAAAGCCTAAGCTCTTCCAGTGTCTCCTCATAAGGCCTCCCCTCCATGCCCCGAATCATCCTGGCCGCTCTTCTCTGGACTCTCTCCAGAAGCCCTATGTCCTTCTTCAGATGAGGTCTCCAGAACTGTACACAGTACTCAAGCTGCGGCCTGACCAAGGCATTATATAGAGGGAGGATCACTTCCCTGCTTCTGGACGTAATTCCTCAGGCTATGCAACCCAATATTCTGTTTGCCTTGGCTGCAGTTTTTCTACAATTTTCAGAATTATTCATTTTAACGTCTACCACCACCCCTAAATCCCTTTCTCCTAATGTTGCTTGCAGTGTGACCCCCCCCCCACATGGCCCCGGGTTATTGACCCCCAAATGAAGTACTTTACATTTCCTGGCATTAAAGTTCAGTCCCCACCTCCTTGACCACCCCTCCAGGGTATCCAGATCCCCCTGGACTGTCTCCCTCGCTTCCTCACTATCCACCAGTACTCCTAATTTTGAATCATCCGCAAAAAGACTCAACCTATTCCTAACCCTCCTCCCTATATCTGAGACGTAGGCATTGAACAAAAGTGGCCCCAATACTGAACCTTGAGGGACTCCACTGATTACCTTCCTGGGGGAGGATATTATCCCACCCACCATTACCCTCGGTAAATGCCCCGAAAGCCAATTTTCAACCCAATTTAGCTCCTGTCCACCCACCCCCATCTCCCCCATTTTTGCTATCAGTCCATCATGAGGTACTGAATCAAACACCTTGCTGAAATCTAGGTATAGGACATCCACCAGCTTATGTCAATCCAAGGCCCTCATCACCCAATCATAAAACTCTACAAGGTTGGACTGACGTGATCTCCCCAGGACAAAGCCATACTGTTTATTATCCTGGTGCCCTAACCTTTCCAACTGCCTCCTAAGCCTCTCCTTGATAAAGCCCTCCATTACTTTGCCCACTACAGATGTTAGACTGACCAGCCTATAGTTCCCCATCTCCTCCCTAGACCCCCCCCCTTATGTATTGGCTCTACATAAGCCACCCTCCAGTCCTGTGGCACCCATCCCATCTGCAGAGAGATGTGAAAGAGTGCAGCCAGTGGGGATGCCAGCACATCCGCCAATTCCTTCATAACCCTCGGATGTATTCCATCCGGCCCCGGCGCCTTATCAATTGTCAGATTCCGAAGGGCCTCCCTCACCCTATCCACTGTGATTTCTCCCCCCAATCCACTCCCTCATGGAACCCTCCTACACCTTCTTGGTCTGGTCTAGCCTGTGCCCTAGTCTCATGCCATCCTGTGGTCTCAGACTGAGACTGACCTCTCGCTTTTACTGACGCCTCATCTCTCTCCCATCAGACTGTAGGGATCCCTTATCATCCTCTGCAAATATTGAGACAAAGTACTCGTTTAGCACCTCTGCCTGTTCCCCAGCTTCCTGAGCCCATCTCCCCCCCCCCCACAATCTTAATCCTGTTGATCTGTGTCCTTTCTTTTCTCTTATGTATCTATAGAATCCCTTCCCTCCCTCCAGATATCCCTAGCCAGGTTTTTTTCCATCCCTGCCTTAGCGCCCCTCACCACTCTGGTGACCTTCTTGGCCAATAGTTCATACTCCCCTCATTCCTTATCCCCCCTGGAACGTTTGAAACGTACGTAGGCAGCCTTTTTATCCATCACCGCCTCCTGCACCTCCCTGGTCCACCAACATGGCTTGCTGGTTCTACCATGCTTATGCTTTATTTTAGTAAGGCGTATCTCAGTTGCTCTAAATAAGGCTTGCCGGCTCCTCACAGGGGCACAAAGGCTGACACACACGTGTGAGCTTTACTATGAAACAGGCTGGTTGCAACTATCAAATCGCCTTATATATCTCACCTGCATGATGGCAAAAAAATCTGTCTTGGGACTGACTCCATTATGTATCCACAACCTACTCCATCTGAATCATGGCATGCGTCCCACCACCAGATCTGAACACCAGCCGTTTCTGGTTCCCAGATGTCGGACCGCACAGGGACAAAGAACGTTCGCATACAGGACCTCGACCTGGTTCAATGCTCTAAGTCCACCTACTCTATCCTCAGTCTCCCTTGGAGCTTTCAAAACCATGCTCTATGCCCACCTCACTACCACTAGCAACTGTGATTGTATTCCATAAAGGCTATTCCTCCTCTTGACCATCCTCACATCCATGGCCTACTTTCCTTGTCTAATGAACCCGCACGTACCACTACTACTCCTGTCTGCCTTCTAATTTACTCTCTTCCTCCCCCTTCTGTCCCCTCTCACTTGCTGTACTGCCCACCACTTTCCCTCCTTTCTCGCCTCCCTGTTGGCTCCTACTTATCTCCCTCTCCCTGGAAGTTTTTTTATTTCCCAAATTGTTTACTGCCTTGAAACTGTTTAAAGCATATTTATTATGTAACTTCTAAACTTTACTGCCTTGAAACTGTTAATAGCATATTTATTATGTAACTTTTCCTTCTGGTATTACTTGTAACGTGTATTGTTTGTTTGATGTTCTATGTGACGTGGAACCTTTGTAAAAGAGCCCTGGCTCAAAGGTATTAATTCCTAGACCAATAAACTAAACTAGTACAGGACCTAGTAGCTTCCTGTACCCCTTCTTTAATGGTCCAACCATGTCCAACCTCTCCCTTAGAATCCTGCCCATGCCCACAAAGTCTGCTCCCCTGAAATCAATCAGTACTCTATGAGTACAGTTTTCCTCCCCTAAATACAACAGGAACCAAACTGTGGCATGGTCTCCACCCGCCAGTGGAGTGCACACCTCCAGTCCCCTAATTTGTTCACTGTCCGCTAGCACAACATCCAATATCCGCCCCTCTCTAGTAGGTTCCCCCACCTGCTGGACCAGGAAAGCATCCTGAAAGACATCCATCAGTCTCTGTTCCTTGGCTACAGAGGATATCATGGTGTCCCAGTCCACCCCCAGCATATTAAGATCACCCATGACAACCACCCTTCGCTTTCCAAGGTCACATTGAGCCTTGATGTTCTCCACCAACTTATCCTCCAGAGCCTCCTCTATTGCAGGGGGTCTGTATACCACCGCTATCTTCAGTTTCTTCCCTCCCCTTGTTTGCAGCGTTGCCCAAATTGCCTCCCTACCCCCTTCAGCCTCCTCCACTCTACTAACCATTATGCCATTTCTGACCATCGGCACAACCCTTCCCCCTCTTCCCACTCCCCTGTCTTTCTTGAATATCTTGTAGCCCTCTAAGTTTAGGTCCCACTCATTTCTCTGGGTGGCCCATGTCTCTGTAATTGCTGCCACATCCGCTTTCCCTCAGCCAACAGCTTGGAGTTCAGGCATTTTATTGCTCATACTCCTGGTGTTGATCAGGACTGTCCTCCACCCCAACTTCTCCTCTCCTTCTCTAGTACAATGAAAGTAAATCAGAAATGATTAATTGGGATTATGCGGTTTTATTATTTGTTTTCATTCTTAATCTGCACAATGTAATCTCTCCATGAATGGTTGTTTAGAAAGTCTCATTTTGTGATTATTTCTAAGTCCGGTGAATGTTGTGTTTCTCCTGTGGTTTTGCTTGTTAGTGTGTTTATACAGTAAGACACTTATGCATTTGCATCTTTTACAACAACAACAAAAATATTTAACTCTGAATTGTACAAACCTATTATGAAATTATTTGCAATGAGCGGTTCTGTTTTGATGATCAGATAATGTTAGTTGATTACTCTCAGTTCCATTGCTGTACATACAGTAGTTTAAAGGGAAAGTCCCCTCAGCCTTTCATTCTGTTTCCCTGTGTAGTTGCAGGCATGCACAGTGATTGTCTCTATTGCACCCTCCTAATTTCATCAGGATTGAAATGTAAATGAAGGTACTTGAGTCTGGTGTGAAAACCTGCTTGACTCCATTGCAAGTGTCAGGACCTGATTCCTGTCAGGCATCCTGGAATTTTATAATGTTTTGGTGCTAAAGCCTGCGATAGTTACAATGTGTAAGTCAGTGCTGTTGCTGTCCTCTGCAGTCCCTATATCCTTGTCGTATGCTGGCCGTGAAACTTTTCAAGGCATAGTAAGTGCCGTGATGTTTTCTTTAGTTTAAAGTGCACCTGAGTTAGCAGAAACATCTTTTAGAAAATACAGGAACTTCACAACACATAGATCTGAATGAGAGTGTAACTTCTGCTGGCTTGTGTATGTATGTGTGCATCATCTGCTCCTATGATGCCTTGCATGAGTGGGGTCATGACCTTTTGAATGGAGACAAACAAATGTTCACATCAGGACAAAACGAAGTAATGCAACCTCATTTATGTTTATATTAGGATGATGTTGGGAGAGTGCAAGAGGAGGAATCATTGATGATCTACGGACTGGTCTTTTGCAGTAAGTCATTACTTATGGGAGTATCCACCAGGTGGCACTTCTTCCAGCAGTCTTCCATGGGGGCCGCCCACACGACATCACTTCCTGTGGATGTGTATAAGAGTGGGCGCCCCAGTACCCTTTGTTCATTTTCCTGCCGGCTTCAGCTCCCACAGTCAGCTCTCCTGACCTCCTGGGTTGCAGTCTTCAACTCGAACTTGAACCGATTGTTCTATCTTCTGTTCTGGGCCTATGACCTACTCACAGTACCCCCAGACTTCTTCTGTACAGCAGGCCTAGTGTTCCATTAGAGCTCCTGGTACACCTGCTGCTCCCTGGCCCAGGCACTCTTGCTGGGTCTGGGGATTCACTAGGGCTGCTGTTAACAGCCCAGCCCGATTTTGGTTCTCTGCCAGGCCTGTGGAACACTCCCAGGCCCTGGCTCTTCTGTTTCCAGGACCCAGGCCTGTGCACCACTCGTTGCACCCCCGGCTCCTGCCTCTGGTCCTGTGTATGTGTACTACTCCCAGGCCCTGGCTCTTCTGCTTCCACTAGGCTGGGCCTGTGCTGTCCACAGTGTCCCCAGCCTTCCTTGCTCACAGCACCCCTGCTTCTCCCTGGCTCAGGCTCTCTTGCTGGGCCTTGGGACTTGCTTATGGCTGATCATCCAGCCAGGCCGGAATGGACCTCGGGGGCCTCCTTAAAGGCTCCCCGGTCAAGGGCATTATGTTCCAGGCATAGGAGGGCAGGATTCACTCCTCACTCCCTCTGCCACTACATCAGTGTTCTCGTCGTCCGGGCTGCTCCCTGATCACTTCAGAGCCTGCTGGGCTTGTTTTATCTTGATAGGCCTTGTCCCATCGACGGAGCTTGTTTCTGAACGTCTTCCGTCGATGGGCTGTGTTGCCCTATCAACGGAATGTTCCTTGTCAATGGGGATGCTTCCCCTGTCGATAACACGTGTTCTTTGCTCTCCATCTTCGACGGGAGCTCTTCTCCCATTGTCGGGGACATGATTCTGCTATTCTGTCATTGACGGAGGCTTACTCTCCGTCGACGGGGCACTCCTTGTCGATAGGGACACCTCTCCCATAGACAGCTCAACGTGTTTTGCATGCCTTGTCGACGGGACGGCTTCCACTGTTGACGGAGAGGCTTGTTTCTGGCCTCTCGTTGACGGGGATGATTCCACCATCGACAGAGGAGCCTCTGCTCCTTCCCTTCTCGACAGGGATACTTCCCTTGGCGATAAGGGCCTCCAACCCCGGGACACCCCCTACTCGGGGCTTTTCTCCCATGCCTCCTCCCGCTTGTCCCAGCACCTGTTTCGGCATCCTCGGGGGTCTCCCCCCCCCCATTGCCCGTTTTCCGCCCTTTGGACGTGACTTTTCCTGGGCCTTTGGCTCCACTGAGAGGACCCAACCCTGAGTCCCTTAACCCTTTGCCAGTCCTGGCCTCAGGGTTGGGTGCTGCCTTCTATTCGGGGTCAGCGGTTCCGGGATGGCTCACCACTCACTCCTTGCCCTTGGGCGCCTTCTGTTCTGGACCTCCCCCATTACAAGTGCTGATCATTGCCCGCATTGTGCTGGAGGTCCTACGGTCCATAGACCAGGGTCCGGCCTCGTCCCCCCGTTCCCCCTCCTCTCCACCCGAGCACCTGCGCCTGGATCTGGTGCTTCCTGCCTGGTCCCCCACCCCTCCCATTTATGTGGACTCCCTTTATGGAGCTTCCGGGATGGGGATCCTTTCATGAGGGATGTTCCTGGTGGGGACCTCTTGGACCATGGGACCTTTGTTCCCCCCGTCCACATCCTCCTTTTTGGAGGCCACCCCGCCTGCACCCCCTGATCCCTCCTCTCACCCAGATCCCTTCTTCATGGAGCTCATGCTGCAGATCTAGCACGCTTTTGGCTTCCCTGCTGCGGATCAGGACTCTCTTTGTCTGGGCATGGCTGCCTACCTCGACGTTCTCGAGGAGCCTGCCATGGTTGTCCTGCCTTTGATTCCTGCGTATTTTCATGCACTCTCTCATATTTGGTCTCATCCTGCTTCCAGTTAGCCTGCCCCTCTTGGCCCTGATCAGCTCAGCCACTGTCTGCCATGCCTCCCTTTCCCATCCACCTGCTCCATGCATTAGCGATGCAGTTGAGTACCGCCTGACCCGCCTCTCGGCCTCCGGCGTCACCCTTTGGTGCTTTGCCTGGCTGCGGGTTTTGGGTTTGCCGCCCGACGTCCAGCTGTCGGTCACCGATACCCCTTTTTCTGGGAACCTGCTGTTGGACCTGGTGCTCAGTCCATTCTGGATTCGCTTCAGGCTTCAGGGCATGCTCTCCGGTCTGTTCAGGACCTCTGTCATGCCCCCAGTTCCCTCCCCATGCTCCCACGGGCGGGCCGCCTCCTGCCCAGCCCCTCCACCAGAGTGTCTCTTGGGACCACAATGGGGTCTCCGGGCGGCTCAGTTTACCCTCTGCAGTGATGCCGCCCCTCGTAATTGGGGACCCGCTTCTGTGTACTCTAAACCGCTTTTCAGGGTTTCCCCCACCTCCTCTTGCAGGCCTCTGAGGCGCCTGGGTATTTCTGTACCTTTTCTTGGAGGCTTGCTCCTGGACTGGAAGCTTCACTCCTCCATGCGGACCTGATTGGAACTCCTGCTACTCTCCCTGTTGGAGCCCTTCAGTTGTTCCTTCCTCTGACCATCCGGGTTTTTTGTTTTTGTTTTTTTTAACCAGTGCTCCTCTTTTTGCTTTCTGATCTGCTCTACTTGTCTTTCTACTGGATTTGACTTTATGCCAGAGCCTGTCGACCTCTGCCTCATCAAGATAAATCATTGTGCCTGGCCACCTACAGCTCTTTCTACATCATGCCTCCTGCATGCTGTTCTCACCCACCTTTGAGCCTATCTGCCTGAGCAGGTGTGGTTTGAGTTGACATTCTCTTCGATTTCATGCCAAGTGTCTTCGCCTAACTGTTGGCCTAGCTGCCTGCACGGAAAAAGTTTGAGTTAACATTTCTACTAAATATCATACATGTTGTCCTCCCCACCTTTGGCCTATCTGCCAGAGTGAGTGCAGTTGCAGTTGACATATTACCTGTGAAGTTAGCTTCTTTGGCATCGTGGACAGCTGGGTTTTGCATGGACTTGACCATCGGACGTGCCTTCTGGCCCAGCTTCCAGCCTTGCCTTACCTCCTATTTGGATTTTACTGCTTGGTAATCTCCCATAAGTAATGACTTACTGCAAGAGACCAGTCCGTACAAGATAGTACAGTTACGTAAGAACTTACCGTAACAGTAGATCTTCGAGGACTGTCTCATGCAGTGAGTCCCCCACCCTCTGTCCCCCTGCCTTGCTGCCTCGAATCTGCAGCTCAGGACATTGGGTGGGATCGCTGTTCTCTGTTTTTCTGGCCCTCGTTTACCTCAGTCCAGGCCGTGCTCACCGAAGCCGATGGTGAACAGAGGGTACTGGGGGGTGCCCACTCTTTTATATATATCCACAGCAAGTGATGTCGTGTGAGCGGCCCCTATGAAATACTGCTGGAAGAAGCTGCCGTGTGACAGCACCACCTGTTGGATACTCCCATAAGTAATGACCTACTGCAAGAGACAGTCCTCGGAAGATCTACTGTTACTGTAAATTCTTATGTAACTGTACTTTCATGCCTACAGACTACACAGATATGCAGAAAACAGGCTGAGGGGACTTTCCTTTAAGATGATTGGCTTGACAAAAAAGATCACGTTTTGCATGACCACTGTATCTCTCTACATTGCAGTATATCAAATCAGCACAGCTTTATTCATAAGTGCATGTCATGCACTGGGGTGTACAATTCATATCTGAATAGATTGTATCTGAATTATTTAACACGATTGATGAAATAACTACTAAAATTTACTGCACACAGCCCCACACTCCCATCACACATTAAACCCAGATTTTCTTTGAGGATATCTCTCATCAAGCCACAGCTGTGGAACTGGAAGCCGCCAGGCACTAGGACCACATGGAAACTTTTGCAAGCAGTCCACCAGGGGCTGCCCACAACGACATCAGATGCCAGATGCTACATAAACATGGGGATGACTCCTTTACTCAGTTCTTTATGTGACATCAACATATTCGTTGGACTGCTGATGGAATGGGAGGATGGGGTGGTACCTGAGGACTGGAGGAGGGCAGATGTGATTCCCCTTCACAAAAGTGGGAGCAAGGCAGAAGCAGGAAACTACAGACCTGTTAGTTTAACCTCAGTGGTAGGGAAAATGATGGAATCACTTCTGAAGGAAAGAATTGTTGCGTATCTAGAGGCCAGAGGGGCACAGGACCCAAGGCAGCATGGATTCACAGCGGGAAGGTCATGCCAGACAAATCTGATAGATTTCTTTGACTGGGTGACCAAAGTAGTAGATCAGGGAGGGCTGTGGACATGGCCTACCCTAGACTTTAGCAAGGCATTTGACACAGTCCCACACAAAGATTAATATACAAGTTAGCCAGTCTGGGAGTGGGTCCCAAGATGACAGCCTGGGTAAGGATTGGCTGGAGAATAGGACACAGAGAGTAATAGTAAATGGAGTCCACTCTGAAAAGGGGTTAGCAGTGGGGTACCACAGGGTTCAGTATAGGACGGTCCTCTTCAATGTCTTTATAAGCGACATTGCAGAGGGACTGGAAGGAAAAGTATGTCTCTTTGCAGATGACACAAAGATCTGCAACAGAGTTGATGCACAAGGTGGGGTGGAAAGGATGAGAAGGGACTTGGCAAGGTTAGAGGAATGGTCGAATGTATGGCAGCTTAGATTCAGTGCTAAGAAGTGCAAGGTAATGCACCTGGGAAACAAAAACCCAGGGGAAGAGTACACAATGGGGAGTGAGATACTAACAACAAAAAAATGGAAAGGGACCTGGGGTAGTCATATCAGATGACTTAAAGGGGCAAGCAATGTGAGAGGGCAGCAAGGAGGGCTGGGGGATACTGGGATGCATAGGGAGAGGCATCACCAGCAGAAAACAAGAAGTTATTATCCCTCTGTACAGACAGCTGGTGAGACCACATCTGGAGTACTGCGTGCAGTTCTGGAGACCCAATCTCCGTAAAGACATAGACAGGATGGAAGCTGTCCAGAGGAGGGCAACTAAAATGGTGCAGGGTCTGCACCGGAAGACATATAAAGAGAGACTTAAGGAGCTTAATATGTATAGCCTCGAGGAAAGGAGGGAGAGGGGGGACATGATAGAAACTTTCAAGTACCTCAAGGAATCAACAAAGTCCAAGAGGTAGCATCTTTCAAAAAAAGTGTGCAAGAACAAGGGCACAATGTGAAGATAGAAGAGGCGGCTCAGAGATAATTTAGGAAGTATTTTTCACAGAGGGTTGTGGATGTATGGAACAGCCTTCCAGAGGAGGTTGTGAGTCAAAAACAGTGGTGGAATTCAAGCATGCATGGGACAGTCATAAGGCAATTCTAGGGGTGGGGTAGGAAGAAGTAGGCTGCTGGTTAACTAGGATCTGCAGCTTATCCATCAGGTAGGGAAATGGGCAGACTGGGTGGGCCAAGCGGTCCTTATCTGCAGTCAAATTCTATGTTTCTATATGTTTCTATGTAAACACCACTGCATTAGCTGCCATTTTATTTTCTTTCATAGAAAAAGTAATCACTTTTATAGTGATTTTCGACAACCTGTATGTCATCGGAGGAACCATCAGAACTGTTTGCTACTGTGACTGTGGTGATCAGATTTATACCAGCGACTCCCATAATGTCTGTGTTTGCTACCTAGGCCTGGACCACAACGTGAAAGCCTGCCCTGTTTGTTGGTCCTTCAACTCTGTGATTAGGCAACGCTGACAGGGGCCCTCGAGAAGCATCTCCTTGAGAAGAAAGTGGCCATGATAGAGAACAAGCTCCAGCAGAAGAGCACTGCCATGTTGCCAGCCCAGTCTACTGGGTCTGAGTCTTCTAAATCGTGAGGCAAGTCGTCAGGGTGCCATAAACATAAACATCGGGCCAAAGAGAAGCAGAAAACTTCCCTAGTGCATTCCAGGTCACCCCTCCGCACAGCAGGTACAACCTCCTCTGTGCTGTCGACAGCTTCTTCAGGGATGCTGCTTGCTCCCCTGACCGTTGACACGACAGCAAGGTCGGGACTTGGCGCTGGCAGTACCAGATATAGTATGACTGATATGTCGCTGTTGGTGTCTGTGATGCAGCCTCCACTGGCAACTCCTCCAGTCGCACCTGTCGACCACACGGGTGCCGACATTCAGGCAGTACTGTCATCTTTTTCTGACATCAGACACCTGCTGCCAACTCCCCCTGCCTAGGGGGTCTGTCGACGGGGCCTACTGCCAATCCCTCCTTGATGACGCAAGGCAGATCCTTGCCCCAGCCGCCTCCTAGAGTGCTGCTGATATCACCGGGCGCATTCTCTGCTGCCCTTCGAACCACTTGAAGATGATTATGCGTACAGTTCTGACTTAATGCAGAATAAGGAGGAAGAGGCTGAGGAGTATGCTGAGAGCCACTATGGTAAGGGCACCAGCTCTACAGGGTCCACACTCCAAGGTTCCCACCTTAGGACCCTACCTTCCTCACCATGATGCAGCAGTTACAGGCTGCCATGGGCTTTGACCTAGACGAGGAGGACAGTACCAAAAAGAATTTAATAGATTTTCTGGAGCTGCCTGACTCTCCTCCTAGTGTGGTGCCACCTCTCCTCCCTGCTTTAGAGGATGCCAAATGTTATTCCAGTCATACCAAGGAAAGCAGACAAAATCTACATGGCCCCTTCTGGGAAGCCATTTTTTGTCACCCAGCTTGAGGCATACTCTGTGGTTATTAATGCTGATCATGATAGGTCAGGGGCACCTACGCACCTGAATTCCCTCCTCCCTCCTGATAAAGAGTCCAGGAGATTGGATGTTTCAGGCAAAAGGATCTTTGCCTCCTCTTCATTGGGTCTTCGTATTGCCAGTTACCAGGTCCGCATGATCAAGTACCAGAACACACCTTTGGAGAAAGGCCCAGGCAGTTGTACAAGATTTACCAGGGGGCACCCCCAAACAAGAGCTTCCTAAGGCTGTTACTGCTGGGGCCAATGTGGGCAGGCATCTGCTTTGCACAGCTTATAATGTCCCACATGCCTTTACCCCGGGGCTGTTGCCTCTGGCATCTGTCTTAGGAGGTACTCATGGCTCAGGATGGCAGGGTTTGCGAATGATGTTCAACGGTCTATTCTCAGTGCCCCTTTCTGAGGACGTAAGCTGTTTGGTTCTGATGTCCAAGACATTCTTTCCACCCTTCAGACCTCAGGCAGAACCCTGTAGTCGGTGTATTCTCTCTACCATACCCAGCCTGGAGTAGGCACAGGTTCCTTTTCATCCAGCTGGTGCCAGGCACCGCCTAGCAACCAGACAGCAGGGTAGGGGCAAGGGAGCAGGAACCTTGCCCACCCTTGCTGCCACCCCAGGTGCCCATTCAGAAGCCCCTAGAGGTGGTGATGCAGGAGGAGCTGCCACAACCAGCTCTGACTGCCTCCTTGTATACCTCTTAACCACCATTACCTTCAGGGGTGGTAGTAGGAGGGTTGCCTCTCCCTCCACTTAAATCAGTGGAAAGAGATGACAACAGATGCCTGGGTTCTAGAAGTCATAGAATACAGCCATGCTCTGGAACTTTTGGACACACCTCTAGATCATCTGCCAGTGATAACCCATTATGTTCCCTAGAAACATAGACTTTAACAGCAGACTCACCCAGTCTGCCCATTTCCCTGCCTGTTGAATAGGCTGCAGATCATAATTAACCAACAGCCTACTTCCTCCTACCCCCAACTAGAATTGCCTTATGTCTGTCCCATGCATTCTTAACTTCTCCTACTGTTTTTGACCCCACAACCTCCTCAGGAAGGCCGTTCCATACGTCCCAGCCCTCTCCATGAAAAAATACTTCCTCACGTTGCCCCTAAGCCATCCCCCCTCTATCTTCAAATTATGCCCCCTTGTTCTTGCACATCTCTTTTTCTCTCCTAAGCTAGACTCTGGGCTTCCTTACGCCTGGGCTGTACCTCCTGATGCTGGTTGAAGGCAGGATTAAACCTGTGCAGCAGGGGGACATCTAGACCTGCACATCCGGTTGTCTCCAGTTTACTTCCTGCCTTCATTAGAGCAGGTACTCTGCAAGCAGAGCTCTGTCACAAATGGCAGAGCTGAAGAGAGCAGACTGCAAGTTTGATAGTTAATTCTTATTTTGGACACTTCTTCTTCTTGGGGAAATTAATCAGAGCTACTTTCACTGCTCCAGAGTGGGTTCCCGTCTCAGCTGTGCAAGCTGCACAGATTGGACCCACTCCTCCGTGGCGCATTTTCCCACAGTTTCTGGGCAACTAGGACTTCATCAGGCAAGGGACATGGGCCTGATTTATACTCATGATGAGGCGGAATGGGAGTTCTCCGAGGATTGCAAATGATCTTCCCTCACCAGCGCTAGTCTTTCCTGTTGACGGCAGACTTCTTGCCTGTCTTAGTTGCCCATCGATGGTGCTGCTCGTCGACGGTAGCATTTCTCATTGACAAGTGCTACATATCCACTCGTCGACGCTCCAGAAACAGGACCACTATCATCCTCTCATCGACGAGCGCAGCACTCAGACAGTAACAGCACGCTGTCATCTATGCTCAGCAGGATCACTAGCCAGGGCCTTCTGGCCCCCCCCAAACTAAGGGGGCTTGAGGAAAGGAGTACATCTTAAAGGGACTGCTTCAATTCAGTAGGATTTCAGGGACATAGCTGAATAAAGCTCCATTACTGGGATCATGGCTTCGGACAAGCTTGCTAGGGACAGAAAATGCCAGCGTTGCAAATCCCCGCTCCTAATTGCTTTTGTGGGCTCACTTTGCCTCACATGCGAAAAGGCAGTGTCTGCTCAAGGGGAGGAACCAACAGATATATCCCCATCCTTGGCTCTGATGGATGGCCAAGACAGGTCTGAGCGAGCGAGTGCCTCCAGATCAGAGAGAGCAACGGCCATCAGAGATACCCAGTAGGCCGTGGCCCCATCTCTGGCCCCAGACCTCATAGACAAGTTAAATAGGGCTTTTGCCCTGGACCCTGCATGCTTCGACTGGCAGTCTCCAAGGTCACCAGATAAGAGACCTCGCAAGAAGGCAAGGCGAAAAAGGCCCCCCTCCCTATCTTCCTCCGATGAGGGGTAGGTGCGCCATATCACTATGAGAAAAAGAAAAATCCCCGATGCAGGTACAGATCATCCGAGGAGGAAGATCACCATTCCTTGGGCAACAGGACGAAGAAAAGGTCTCATTCCCATTGTTGACACAGGGGTATGCACGAGGGAAAACATCGCAGGGACCATTCCCTGGACTCCTCAGACGACAGCTACTCCCCCGAGAAGGGTGAGATTGTGAACTCATCATCTGACTCGGATGACTCCCCATCCAGAAACTCTGACCTGGATGACCTAGATTTTTTCATCAAAAAGGTCGTATCTGAGATTAACTTGGGACCTTCCCCAGTGGCTCCTTCCCAGCCGAAACAGACCTTTCAATTAGCCTCTGCCTATAAACCAGTCACAGCCTTCCCTATCCCTCCAGCCATAGAAGAATTGCTAAAAAAGGAATGACAAGGTCCCGAACGCACGTACCCAGTCCCCTGACGGATCCCTAAACTTCTGAAGTTTGACAAGAAACTATCTGAAAAGTGGTTAAACTGCCCCAGAATCGACCCCTTGGTTTCTAACCTAACCAAGAAAGCAGTCCCCAGCTGAAGGAGGGATTTCTCTAAGGGACTCAGTAGACAGAAAAGTGGATTCCTCGCTCAGAAAAGCTTTCCATGCTTCGGCGACTACTCTCAAGGGAGACGCCACAAACCTATTTTCGGTCAGAGCAGCCCTATCCTGGGCCTCGGATCTAGCTTTTCAATACGCGGAGGACCCAGAGAAGAACTCTCCGATTATCCATCAGCTGCAGTTATTGGGGTTGGCCTTGGCCTATACAGCAGATGTGTCGGAGGAAGTGGTCAGGTGTGCTGCACGGACCATGTTCTATCAAACCTCGGCTCGCCGCAACCTCTGGCTTTGGGCCTGGCAAGCGGACGCCTGCTCAAGGAGCCATTTGGTAAATGCACCCTATGAAGGCAATCAACTGTTCAGGTCAGCCCTGAAGGAGGCGGTGAGGGAATCCGGTGAAACAGCTAAGGTGCACATGCCCCAGTCCAGGGGCCAGGGCAAAGCCTGGTCCTCAGGCTCAAGACACAATTTTCGTGACAGTGGTTACACCAAGGGGAAAAACTCTAACTTTTCTGGGAAGAGAACATGGTTCTCACGTAACCAGCATAATTTTAGAGGGGGTGGATCCGGTGGAGGTGGGAGCACCAGAGACACCGGAAATAGCAACAGGAAATCACACTGAGACCATCCGGGCCCATCCTTGAGTAGGGGGCACACTTTCAGAATTCCTCGAGGAATGGGTCCAAACCACGTCGGACAGATGGGTTCTAGACATTATCAGCAAGGGTTACCTGGTAGAGTTCGATTCCAAGCCCCACCTACCTCACGTGGTGCCCTCCCCCATCTCAAACAACCCATCCAAAAGATAGGCGATGTTGCAGGCTATCACAGATCTTCTACAAGAGGGGGCTAGCGAGCATGTTCCCCCCCCCCGAAGAGGTAAATCGGAGGGTCTGCTCCCTATTTTCCATTGTGCCCAAATGCACAGGAAGACACAGACCAGTCTTAGACCTCAAATTCCTGAATTGCTTTGTACGCAGTAGACCATTCAGAATGGAAACACTGTCATCAATCATCAAAGAATTGCAGCAGGGAGACTTTCTTGCATCCATTGATTTGCAAGATGCCTATTTCCATATTCCCATTCACAGTCTACACGGGCAATATCTCAGGTTCAAGGTGGGGAAGCAACACTTCCAATTCAAAACTCTTCCTTTCGGACGCCTCAAGAACTTTCTTGAAGGTACTGGTAGCGGTGGTAGCTCAACTTCGGAAACCAAGGGATCCAGCTTTTCCCTTACCTGGACGATATCCTCATCAAAGCCCCACAGTTCAACCAAGCCTTACAGGCACTGGCGGAAGTAGTCCGGTGCCTCTCGGCACATGGATTTGTCATCAACCAGAAGAAGAGTTCCCTATTCCCGAGCTAGAACTTGAACCACCTGGGGGTAGACTTCAGGACACAGGCCAACAAGGTTTTCCCCCCAGAGACAAAATTCTGGGATCTGCTGACGCTCATCAACAAATTTCAAACAGTCGCTCAGCTGCTGGCCTAGTCCTTTATGCAACTAATCGGGACTCTAGTGTTACTGGCAGATTCGGTGCCCTGGGCTCTAGTGCACATGTGACCCATTCAAGCACATCTGCTCAGGCTGTGATCGCAGTCCAGACACAGCGAGTACCAGCTCACCCAATTTCTCAACAGATAAAAACCTCCCTCCGATGGTGGTCTTGGAGGGCAAATGTCTTGAGGGGGAAAGCTGGGCCATCCGCACCAAATCAGAATCACGACAGATGCAAGCCTCGGGATGGGGGGCCCACCTGCATCAGATGTCGGCACAAGGCAAATGGTCACTGGTAGAATCAAGGTCAAATCAATAACATTCTAGAGATGATGGCAGTTCGCCTAGCCCTGATACACTTCCAGCAGCAAGTACGCAATCAGGATGTGTTGAATCTTTTTTTTTTTTTTTACTTTCTTTATTTATGTTTTTTTGAAGTACAAACAAAAACACACATCAATAAACAACAAGCAGGAGTGTCATAATTAATACAGTTAATACATTACTTTGGATCTAGGAGGTAGCAGGTGGACAAAAACTCTTAATAAATAAATGTTACTGGAAACTATGCATTAGTGTCATATCAGCTCATGAAGTCCATTTAGTGATTATATCCCTAAGGGGGTCAATTAAAAAAAAACCAAAAAAAAAAACCAAGATAAATGGCTATAGGCCTAGGCTAAAAATGATTATATTGAATACAAATATCAAGGTATAAGGGCTTTCCCTCAGGCACACAATGAGGGTAATAGGGCAAGACATTTTTATAGAAAAAGAAATATGAATTCTATTTCCCTTCCCCCGCCAAGGGACAAAGTCAGGCCTTTGTGTTGAGATGCAAATAACCCACCTCCTCTACAATAATTCAGACTGATTTTGCGTCTTGTTAAGGGTTGCTGTTAGTGCCTCCATCCTATAAATAGCAATCATAAGGTCATGCCACTGGTCAATTGCTGTTATCCTGTTGGAGAGCTAGTTTTTAGTAAGTGCCTTCTGGGCTGCTAATAATATGATTTTTAACAACTTCCCAGTGGCTGGGTTTCTGTGCCCTGGTGGGAGGTCTAGAAAAAAATAAAGTGGGGGTGTTAAAATGAGGCTCGAGTCAAAAATAGCATGGATGGCCTGCTGCAATCTCAGAAAAAAGGTGTCATGGACGTACAGTCCCACAAAATATGAGCCAGGGTCACAGGGGTTAGCCGCAGCCCCTCCAAGTTGAGGTACCACCATCTCTGTACTTCACCAGCACTGCAGGGGTCTTAAACTATCTAGAAAAAAATCTTCCATGAGAACTCCCACCAGCTCACTGCTGTGATGCTCTAGTGTATCCTCTCCTGTGTCCTGGACTAGACCACGTCAGATATTTGCGCTCCCAGATCTAGTGTCCATGCCTCCCTAATTGATTGGGTTGTATCGCCTCTCCATATGAGGAGGACTCTATACAGATAAGATATTATCTTGTCCAGAGGTGCTTGACCCTCAGTGGCCAGCTTTATTAGGTTAGTGATCTGAGGGGGGAACCTGTGTCCATGGGGAGGGACAAAGGGGCCGAATATAGTCTCTAACTTGGAAATATTTAAATCTATCTTGCCATCATGTTCCAAACTTGGTCACTAAGTCTTGAAAAGATAGGAGCCCCCCCCCCCCCATTCAGAAAGTGCCATACCAGGGATAGGCCCCTCTCTTCCCATCTACAAAATCCCAGGTCCCATTTAGCTGGGATGAATGTTTCAGTGTGTGACATCGGAGTTAAGAGCGGTCTCCAGGTCCATACAGACTTGTTGTTCAGAATTTCATACCAGTTATGGATGGTATAATCTGTATATGGATTCCCACCCCCTTCAAGAGAATGTGTCTCTTTTTTGGTGAGAAGAACCTTGCTCAGTTTGGGAAGGTTGCCCCCATTAATCTCCTGTATTTTCCACTTAACAATATGCTCTCCAGTTAGCCAGTAAAATGCTGTTCTGAGTTGGGCTGCCTGGTGATATAGCTTTAAGTTGGGAAGGGAGAGCCCCCCTCCCTCTTGGGTATCTGTAAAACTGAAAACCTAATTCTAGGCTTTTGCATGCCCCAGATAAAACGGGACATCCCTCTATTCATCTTGTTAAAATATGTCTCGGGTATTTGTATGGTTAACGACTGCAGCAGGTACACAAACCTGGGAAGCAGCACCATTTTGACCGCTTCTATCCTCTGAACCAGAGGAATGGGAATAAGCACCCACCTCTCTAATTCGGTCTTCAGTTTCTCTAAAATAGGGATGAAGTTAAGTTTAAACATCTGGGTGCTGTCCGGGGCTAGTTGTACCCCAAGGTATCTTAGATGCTGCAAAGTCCATTTAAAGGGAAAGATTTATTTCATTCTAGCTGAGGGAGTGTAATGTATTTTTAACACCTCAGTCTTAGTGGTGTTTACTTTATATCCTGCCACTATGCTGAACTCCTTCAGGCTATCCCATAATGGCACTAGGCATTTCTCTGGATTGTTAAGATAGATCAAAAGATCATCTGCATATAGGGCGAGTTTGTGTGCCTGCCCCCCTGCCCGCAGGCCCTCCACGCCTTCCTTCTGTCTCAGAGCCTGTGCCAGAGGCTCCAGGTATCATGTAAAGAGGAGCAGGAGGTGGGCATCCTGCCTGGTGCTCCAGAGCAAGGGTCAGGTGGACACCCCCCTTTACTTTAACGTGGGCCTTAGGCTTAGAGTAGATGTTATTATAATTTTAATAAATGCTTCTGAAAATCCCAAAACTCAGAATGAGAGACCCAGGAAGTTCCATGCCACCCGGTCGAAGGCCTTCTCAGCATCCAAGCTCAGGAACAGGAAAGGGGACTCCGACCGAGGGGCATGGAACAAGAGAGATAAGGTCCTTTTGATGTTGCGCTGGGTCTGCCGTCCTGGGACGAAGCCCCTTAGATTAAAATCAATTAACCAGGGAAGGACTTGTTCCAGGCACTTCGCTAGTAAGGTGGCATATAGTTTGTAATCTATATTAAGTATTGAGATAGGCTGGTATGACTTGTATTGGGTAATGTCCTTGGCCAGCTTCAGAATACTAGTAATGACTGCATAATTCTAGGTCTCTGGTAATACTTCCCCGGCCCGGGACTCCCTGTAGGCTGCCAGGAGGGGTTCCCTTGTCTCTCTCTCTCTCTCCTGAAAAAACATTAAGAATTCTGATGTGTACCTGTCTGGGCCCAGGGCCTTGTTAGGCTTCAGGTTCTTTACTGCACTAGATAATTCAGCTGGGGTGAATGGCTTATCCATCTGTGACCTAAGTTCCTTGGTGAGCTTTGGTAGCTTCAGTTTCGAGATATTTGCCTGAATTTGCACACTATTTGCTGTTTATTTTGGGGTATATGGAGTACAATAGTATTCCCTAAAGGATTCCAGAATCTGTTTAGGCATCCTTACCATCTGGCCACTTTTAGCATCCCTGATTTGGGCTGTTGTGGTTTGGGAGGTCTGCTGCCTCAACCAGTGGACCAGTAGGCGAGTTGCCCTCGTAAAGCCTGCTCTGTCTTGACGTCAGTAATTTTTTTAATCTGTTGTTTGGTGATTTGTAATAGCGGTAACACAGCATGGTCCCCCCTGGCATGAAGCGTCTGCAACTCCTGTAACTGTTTTTGAAGTTGCTCCAATTGCATATTTTGTTGTTTCCTGAAGTGAGCTGCAAATTGAATCACGTCTTTATTGTGTCCCAAAGGGTTGCCCTGGAGATTTCAGGGGAATCATTCTCCCGTATGATCTGAGGTATTCTTTGCTTTATAAAATCAGTAAATTCTTTCAGGTTTCGTAAATAATTATTAAATTCCAGAGGGATTTATTCCTTTCCGATCCCCAGTCCAACTTCAAGGAGAGTTGTGAATGGTCAGACAGGGTTGAGGGAACATGCCTGCAACTCCTCACCTGATGTCTGTGCTCCCCAGATACTAAAAAGTAACTGAGGCAGGCGTAGGATCCATGGGGGGTGGGGTGAGTGTACTCCCTTTTCCCTGGGTGTTGTGTCCAGGCGTCCACCCATAAGGTCCTTTTCATATATTCCTTAATAGCCTTACTGACTGCTGTTTTTTTTTTTTTTAAATGTTTTGGATTGGAGGAGTCTATCTATCTATTGTTTGGTTTAAATTTCCACCCACTATTAAAGAACCTGAGTGGTGTTAAGTAATTTTGTGAAGCAGGGTCCGGATCGTGGCAACTGTGGAACCTGGGGGTGAGTGTAGAGGGAGGCTAGTGTAATCGTTGTGCCCTCTAGGGTGCCCACTAGTATTGCCAGATGCCCCTCTGTGTTGGAATATGTGGAAGACACACAAAAGGGAACCCCCGCCCCATGCAGCCAGTATGACTGTGCCCCTTCTTTTCCCCCTCCTGTAGGTAGAGGCACCACATGAGGGTAGCCAAATCTCCCCAGCTTGGTATGCTCTGACTTGTTGAGATGGGTCTCCTGTAGCAATATAAAAGAGGGGACCCGTTTCTTAAGAAACAAGGGAACTTTTTGCCTCTTAACAGGATTATTTAGACCATTTACATTGTGTGATAGAACTGTAATGTTACGTCTGTCACCCATTTATTCTCAAATAGTAGGTCTTTTGATTGCTCATGAGATGGGGTCCCCCCCCCCAGCCTCCACCCCTTACCATAGTTTGCTGCAGCATAAGGACCCTACCTCCCCCTCCCGTACCTGTAAGGGGGCAGTTCTCTCCGCTCTCATTACTCTTTCTTACACTCCACAGCCTCCAGTTCTGTAGATATGGCACTGACCTGAGAAATCACCAGGTAACACACTACAAAGTCAACAACAAACAGCAACTTTCTTCTAACAAAATATCCCCTAAGATGGAGCCCCAATCATGAGCTCCACCTCCGGACAAAAAACTATATACATAATGACCTCCAAGGTAGGGACACAGTTCAACATGCACCTTTGGAGCCCAAGTGAGCTGAGGTATAACCCGCTCAACCCAGAGAGGAGGAAGGAGAGTCAGACTATTGACTCGGCCCCTCTGGACTCTAGTGAAAGTGAGTCCCAGCCAGATGTCCGGGCTGTCTGATGTCGCGGATAAAATGGGGAGCTTTGCACCAGTGCTGTATTTCATGTGAGCAGCTCTACCCGAAGCAAAAGTAGAAGCATAGATATCCCCAATCCTTCCCTCCGCCCCCACTTCCCATTAGACTCACTGTCCCCATATTCTCCCTTTTCTTTTAGATACTCCCCTCCCACAGCAGTGTTCATTCGCAGCCTTATTGTTGCTGAACCCTCCTTCGCTCCTTAAAAAATAGAGCCATAGTGTTCTGATGCCTCGAACCCCCGTCTTGAAGCCCCCGCTGCCCCCCATCAACCTCTCCTTCTCTCCGCTCTTTATTCCATTTACTCACACCCCCTCTGCGCCTCTTCCATTTGTTTCCTATACCTGTTTGGTTTACCATGCATATTCCCCCTTTTGATTTTTATTTTCCCCTTAACTTTTTCATTCTGTGGCATCTCAAGTCCCCGAGTCGCTCTAGCTTTTTCCTGTTATTTACTTAGCGCACAAAGTTCCATTAATTAAAGGCAGTCCCTTTCGTAGAATGAAGAAAAGAAAGTTAAAGGCGCACTGTCCTAATTATGTCAAGTGTCTCTCCATGCTTACCAGTGCACCCTTTGTGCTAACTGTCCACCGACTCTTGTCAGCGTTTCGGCGGGGAGGAGGAGGAGGAGAGGTAAGTCCCGAACTTCTTTCCTTCTTTTGTCTGCTCATCGGATGATTCTTGTGACATCTTGGGAGAGGGTTTTCGGTACTACTTCCGGGACTTTTCTTTGCAGGCCTTTTGTGGGAGTATTCCAGCCCTGGATGCAGTTTGATGTTCTAGCAGGGCTATTTCCAAATCTGGTGGGGTGATTTTCCACTCCTGAAGCTGCGGCATGAGCTGTATCAGACTACTAAATGTTTTAGGCCCTGACTTGCGGTGGAGCTTGATTGTGGCTGGGAAAAGCAGCTGGGCCCATATGTTCTTCTTCTCTTTAATTACTGCCCTTGTTTTCGGCTTCTCATTTTGCAAAGCCACCGAAAAAACTTGCTCGAAAAAGATGGCTGTTCTTGATATTTAACATTTCGTAGTCTCCAAGCTTCCCTGAGCACCTATTCCTTGCTCTGAAACAGAGCCATCCTAATTACCCAAGATCTGTGTCGCGCTGAGGGGCTGGTAGGTTTGGGCACAAGGGACCGATGTGCTCTGTCCATCGTGATGTCTAAGTCTGTGGGGATTTCCATTACTGAGCGAAGTACCTTCTGTATAAAGTCAATAGGAGTTGCAAATCCCTCTTCTGCCCCTTCTGGTATTCCATGAATTCAGAAATTATTCTGATGGGCTCGGTTTTCTACATCTTCTAGCTGATCCTGAATTTCTCTGTCTCTCTTTAATAGGTATAACAAGAGTCTGTCTCCTGATTCCTAGGCCTCTGAAACTTCTATTAGCTTGGCCGTGTTGTCTGCTACTTTTTTGTCTATATTACGGATGTCCTGCCTTAAATCAGCCAATGATGATTCAATTTTTTGGACTGATTGCAGTATTTTGTGGAGCGTTTTCCCTGATGTACGGGACATGATTAAATCCTCTCCTTCCGAGTTCAGTGACAACTCTGAGTTAGACCTGATGCAGTGCGAGCGGGCGCCTGACTCTACAGTTCCTTGTCTAATGTAAGCTGTTTCATGTTCATCTGGGCTGGTGTCGATTTCTGCCCTTTTGCTGTAGCATCTTTAGTGGCCATTTCAGCTTGCTGCCGAGTGGAGAAATGGTCAAGAGTTTTAATGTTTTAGCATGAGGATTGTTTAGGCTAGATCGGAAGGATTCTGGAGCTCTAGGTCTATGCGTCCACCATGTTCAAAACCTGAACTGGAAGTCAGGATGTGTTGATTCTAACAAACAGTCGAACAACGATGGCCTACATCAATCATTAGGGGGGACAAAAAGCTCCAAAATGCTTCAGGAGTCGCTTCTCGTCTTTCAATGGGCAGAACAACACCTGACAAGTATAAGAACCGTGTACATACCAGGACAGGAAAATGTCACAGCAGACTGGCTAAGTCACCAAGATGTCCTTCCAGGAGAATGGGAGCTGAAGGACAGTGCCTTCCAACTCCTAACAGAGGAGTGGGGCAATCCTCAGGTAGACCTGTTTGCATGCTGGTGAAACTCCAAGGTAGAGCAATTCTATTTCCTGTCCAGTGACAACCTAGCAGTAGCTCAGGATGCCTTTTCCCTAGACTGGGGTCAGTTTGGCCTCCTATATGGTTTTCTCCCTGATTCCACTGCTGTCCAGGGTCCTGCACAAGGTGGCCAGGGACAGGGCAGAGATGATTCTAGTCTGCCCCAGGTGGCTTCGCTGTCCATGGTTCCCACTTTTCATTCAACTGTCAGAGGGACTGCCTTTAACCTTACAGCTCAGCCCAGACCTTCTCCATCAGGGTCCGGTCCTGCATCCCAATTTGAACAGTCTGTCCCTCTCGGCCTGGAGATTGTGCGGGAAACCTTCAAAGAGTTAGGCTACACCGCTCCAGTTATTGAAATGATGGTGAACTCATGGCGCCCCTCTTCCTCTAAAGTGTATTATAGAATCTGGAGAAAATGTTTGTTCTGGCTCCAATCCAAAGATGTACAGGATCACCCAATATCCTTACCAGTACTATTGCAATTTCTTCACAAGGGGTTTAACAAAGGGCTGCAACCAACCACCTTACGAGTTCAGGTCTCTGCACTGGGGCACTTTTGTTGGTAGACTCGGGGGACTCGCTGGGATCACACCCTCATGTCAGGAGGTTTCTAAGAGCAGCAATGCTAAAACACACCCAATCAAGCCAATGGTACCACCTTGGAGACTTAATCTGGTTCTCAAGGCCCTAACCAAAGCACCTTTTGAGCCTCTGAAGAAGGCTTCCTTCATGCATCCTACAATGAATGTGGTTTTCCTCATAGGTATTACTTCAGCCAGGAGAATCAGCGAACTGGGGGTGCTGTCCACCAAAGAGCCGTGTACTGTTTTTCATCAGGACTCTGTGGTGCTTTGCACAGATCCAGGATTTTTACCTAAAGTTATGTCTCCCTTCCATTGCAACCAAAAGCTAATTCTTCCTTCCTTCTGCCCTCACCTGAAAAATTAAAAGGAGAGGGAGTTTCATACACTAGACCCGAGGAGAGTGATCGAAAGGTATATTAAGAGAACAGAGGCTATTCACAAAGCGTCAAGTTTGTTCATTTTAACTGCAGGCCAAAATGTGGGTAAAAAAGCTTCAAAAGACTCTCTAGCCGGATGGATTAGATCAGTAATCACTAAGGCTTACGATTAGGCTTTAGTGTCTCTACCTTGCTCAGTGAGAGCCCACTCCACCAGAGCTATGACCACTTCATGGCCGAACTTCAGAGAAGCATCTCCTACAAACTTATGCAGAGCAGCCACTTAGTCATCCATTCACACATTTACAAAATTGTACAAACTGGATATGATGTCTTCGGTGGAGGTATCCTTTGGCAGCCGAGTGCTACAGGTGGTGGTGGAACCCTAAGGGCACTTGACATTCTTGCCACCCAGGACGTCTAGGGATGTCCTGCCTTTGTATATCCCAGGCATAAGGAAGCCTGGAGACCAGCTTAGGAGAGAAAAATCAAAATTTAAATACCTGTAAATTTTCTATCTCTGACGGCTGGTCTCCGGGCTTTGTATTCCCTCCCAGAATGTATATAGTTGGCTGGTCTCACTGCCATTTATGCCTTAACTTTCTTGCCACATGGGAACTGTGATAGGAACAACTGGAGACAACTGGATGTGGAGGGCTAGATGTCCCCCTGTTGCAGAGGTTTAATCCTGCCTCCAACCAGCATCAGGAGATACAGCCCAGGTGTAAGGTAGCCCAGAGACCAGCCGTCATAGAAAGAAAATTTAAAGGTATTTAAATTTCGATTTTTCTGAAAGGTGCTACCCTCATGGACTTTGTTGATTCCCCTGAGGTACTTGAAAGTGTCTATCATGTCCCCCCTCCCCCTCCTTTCCTCGAGGGTATACGTGTTAAGCTCTTTTAGTCTTTCTTCATATGGCTTCTGGTGCAGACCCTGCACCATTTTAGTTACCCTCCTCTGGACTGCGTCCATCCTGTCTATGCCCTTGCGGAGATGGGGTCTCCAGAACTGCATGCAGTACTCCAGATGGGGTGTCACCAGCTGTCTGTATAGAGTTATGACAACTTCCTGTTTTCTACTGGAGATAGAACTCCCTATGCATGCCAGTATCCCCCCAGCCCTCCTCACTGCCTTCTCACATTGTTTGCCTACCTTTAGGCCATCTGATATGACTACCCTAGGTCCCTTTCCATTTTTGTTGTTGTAAATACCTGCCCCCATTGTGTACTCTTCCCTTGGGTTTTTGTTTTCCAGGTGCATTACTTTGCACTTCTTTGCATTGAATCTAAGCTGCCATACTTTTGACCATTCCTCCAACCTTGCCAAGTCCCTTCTCATCCTTTCCACCCACCTTGTGTATCAACCCTGTTGCAGATCTTTGTGTCGTCTGCAAAGAAGCATACTTTTACTTCCAGTCCCTCTGCAGTGTCACCTATAAAGACATTAAAGAGGACTGGTCCCAGTACTGAACCCTGCGGTATCCTGCTAGTAACCACCCTTTCTTGGGAGTGGACTCTATTTACTATTACCCTCTGCATCCTATTGTCCAACCAGTTTTTTGCCCAGGCTGCCATCCTCCAGAACACCTTCTTCTGCTCCTTGGAGGAAGTTCAGACTTTACTTCAAAAGGAGGCCACTGAACTGAGGCACATTGCCCATGTGATACGGGGTCTTACTCTCGGTATTTCCTTGTCGCAAAGTGGACACGAGACCTGCGTCCTATTCTAATTCTTGGAGAATTTAACTTCTTCATAGAGTACAAAGGTTCAGAATGGCCACTCTGCAAGGCCTGCTTCCACTGCTGTAGGCAGGGGATTGGATGTATTCCTTAGGCATGAAGGATGCTTACCTTTATATCAGAATTCAGAAGCCTCACTGAAAATACTTGAGGTTCCTGTTCCAGGGGGAACATTATCAATTCAGAGTGTTGCCCTTTGACTTGTCTTCTGTGCCACAAGTCTTTACCAAATACTTGGCAGTGGTGGTAGCAGCCCTTTACAGCGAAGGCCTGGCTCTTGAAAATCTACTCCAGGGACCAGCTCCTGCACACATTAGCTCGAACCAGGGAGCTGTTTGATACTCTTGGGGTCACTGTCAGCATACCCAAGTCAGTGTTGACCCCTTGCCAATAACTACAGTATATAGGACCAGTCTCTTGGATACCACTCACAGATCAGCCTTCCTGCCATTGGACAGGATCCAACACCTGAATGCCCAAGCACAGCTAGTGCACGACAGCTGGGATGTCTCAGCCAGGACATTGCTGTGGCCCCTGGGCCTCATGACATTGGCCACCGTCACAGTACTTTTGGCCAGGCTATACATGTAGATAGCCAGTGGACCCTAAGAGTCCAGTGGGATCAACTCACAGATGACGTAGAACAAAAGGTTCTAGTCACATCTCCTGTATGCAAAGCGCTCAAGTGGCGTATGGAACCCAGCAGCCTGTTAAAGGGGGTTCCTGTCCTGTCTCCTTCCCTCTCCAGATTCTCTCAACGGATACTTCGGGGATGGGCTGGGGTGCACACTTGGGCTCCCATCAGACCAAGGATGCATGGACTCCAGTGGAGGGCACCTTGCACATAAATGTTCTGGAAATGTGTGCTGTTCTGTTTGAGCTGAAAGCGTTTCAGACCCATATCTCCCCAGGTCCTCTGCTAGTGCAGGTGAATAACGTCAGTGTGATGCACTACATCAGCAGGCAAGGGGGGGGGGGACTCGCTCTTATCCCCCTTTTCGGGGAAGCGATGAGAGTCTGGTACTGGACTCTGAAACACTGTCTAGAACTGTCAGCAGTACATGTTCCAGGCACACAAAACATCTTGGCAGACAGGCTAAGCAGGTCACAGTCCAGGATGTACGAATGGGAACTGCTGACCTCGGTCGTCAGTGACCTGTTCAACAGATGGGGTCATCCAGAGTTAGACATTTTTGCATCCCCACACAACACAAAACTGCTGCTTTTCTGCTTGCTTGTTCCAGGGACTGGAGTTTTCTGGCGAGATGCATTGTCACTTTCTTGGAAAGGGAGGTTTCTGTATGCCTTCCTTCCTTCCCTCCCTCCCATTCTGAGGGTGTTTCTCAAGCTCCAAATGGAGAGGTCAACTCTAATAATCATTGCTCACCTATGGCCTCGACAAATCTGGTTCCCCCTACTACAACAGCTGGCGGTGGAGCCACCAGTGCCTCTGCCCCTGTGCAAGGTTCTGCTGTCACAGGAACAGGGAACCCTGGTCCAGCTGGACCTCACCTCTCTTTATGTCCATGCATGGCTCCAGAAAACATAGCCATTGCCTGGTTTGGGGTTTCCCAAAAAGTGGCTGATGTTCTGGTGACAGCCAGAAAGCCTTCCACCAGGTCAACTTACTCTGTGAAGTGGAAGCAGTTTACGCTGTGGGCCGCGTCTCATCCCCTGGATTTGTTCACCTGTCCAGTTAATCAGGTTCTGGAATATCTGCTGTCCTTACTGGATGCAAGCTTGCAGTATTCCTCTGTCAAAGTGCACTTAGCTGCCATTTCAGCTTTCCATGTGCCTGTTGACGGTTGTACTGTTGCTCATCTAGAGGTAGCTGTATGTTCTTGAGAGGCATTCTCATCTGAAGCCCCGTATTCGTAATCCAGTCCTGGTTTGGGAACTGAATTTTATTTTGGAAAAGCTTACGTGGCTTCTTTTGAGCCAGTCGTGATTTGTGGCTTATGCTTTCTTTCATGAAAAGCATTGTGTTTGGTTGCAATCACTGCTGCTCAAAGGATTTCAGAGCTACAGGCTGTAATGTATGAGCTTCCTTATTTGATTTTTCACAAAGACTGGGTGACTTTGCGTACCAGTGTTAAGTTTCTACCAAAGGTGGTGTCTGAGTTTATTATATCAAACCAGCCACCTACCAATTTATTATCCTCAGCATGCCAATCCAGGGGAAACATTGCTACATAGTCTAGATGTACACAGGATACTGGTGCCATGTATAGTGCATGAAGGACTGCAGAAAGTCCTCACAGCTTTTTGTTTTGTTTGTCCTAGGGAAAGAGGGCACTCCAGTTTCTAAACATTGCCTCTCCAAATGGTTAGCAAACTGCATTACTTTCTGTCACAGGAAGTACGGTAAGGAACATCCTGGTATGGTTCACGGCCATGCCTCAACAGGCATGGCCACATCTGTTGCTTGTTTCAAAAATGTATCTGCTGCAGAATTTCTGTGCAGCTGCCACCTGGAGTACTGTCCACACTTTTAACAAAACACTACAGTTTGGACATTGTCTCTCCAAAAAGGGCTGACTTTGGCCTAGCTGTGCTTCAAAGCCTGCTTTCTGAGGCCTGTAGGCTCCAGCCACCCATACTGTTTATGGTCACTACTGCTTGGGACTCATTATATAGGTGTGACCTGATGAGAGAGATCCTCGAAGAAGATAGAACAGTTATGTACTTACTGTAACAATAGATCTTTGAGAGAATCTCTTTCATCAGGCCATGCCATCCCACCCTCCTGTCCCCTGAGGAGCCTAAGATTACAACTTGTGCTGTCTTCCTCTCTATCATTAAAAGCTCTCTGCCTTGTCCAGATCCGCAGAGTACTAGGTTCTCTCCCGGTTTCTGAGCGAGATCCTCTGGGCATGATCTTCGGCAGGGAACTGAGGAGAGGAGGGTCCGTCCATGTTTATGTAGCAGCCAATGTCTGATGTCGTCGGCAGGCCCTGGTGGACCGCTTGCAAAAGTTTCTGTGTGGTCCTAGAGCCTGGCGGTTTATAGTTCCATAAGTGTGGCCTGATGAAAGAGATTCTCTCAAAGATCTACTGTTACGATAAGTACATAACTATTCTTTACTCAGTCAGCTTTCTTGCTGGTACATTTTATTTTTTGGGGGGGGTACCAGTCTGAACCTTTAGTATTAAAAACATTAGCTATTGCCTCAGCCTTAGGTATTATAATTAAGGGGGCACTGTATTGCATAATTTTAACAATACATATTTCCAATCAGTTACATTTTTTTGGTTTGTTGGTTGTGCTGTGTTTGGGGAGGCAGTGTAGCGTAGTGGTTAAGAGCACTGAGCTAGAAACCTGGAGACCTGGGTTTGAATTCCACAGCCACAGTTGCATACTTTGTGACCCTGAGCAAGTCACTTGACTTCTCTGTGCTCCCAGGACGCACCTGGAAACAAGTCTTGGCTTAGTGTCTTTTCTTGCCAAAAATTGTAAAATAAATAAATAAAAAATTAAGCTTTTGAATGTCAGTTGTACTATATCTCAGGGTGTTACTGTGCGATGGTACTTTATTTTGTTGCTTCGTATCGTCTTTATAATTTATTTTGTTGCTTGTTAATCTAATTGATATTTGCTAGGGCTAGTTTATGACAACTTAAAAGTGAACAGCCCTCCCCACCCCAGTCCAAAACAGATGTAGTAATTATGTGTTAACCTAATGAAATGCTATCTTTTGATTTTGTTGTTGTTTTTAAATAAATAGTGCGCCACCTGTTCTATGAAACTGTTTATTCATTTGAAGTTTGTTCAGCCTTTCAAATACGGCTGTAACTAACTTTGTTAAAAACTTGTCACAGAACGAGTTTGATTTGTAATTTTTTTATTTCCATAGTAACTGTATTCAGTTTGCATTTATGCATTCTGTAATTTTTAAAATAAAAACAAAATGATCCCTCAAATGTGATTAGTGGCAATTTAAAAAAAAAAAAAGTTAGATTGGTGTTTGGCAAGAGATATTTCTTAAATGAATGTTGCCTCTGAGGCAGACTTGCTTCCAAGGCAGCGTTTTACTGTTGCACTCATTCTGTTTTACATTTAAGTAACTGTTCCTATATAGTTACTGTTCTAATGCCACACTGCCATAGATCATCAGTTAAGTGAAATTCTGACAAAAATAAACTGAGGGGACCTCGTCTGGATTCAGACTCACAGTCACTTGTTTATCAGGCTGTAAACCTTTCCAGTACACCACCAAGCTGGCACAAAAGTGAAGCTCAGCTCTTCAGTTGTAGAAAATTAGAGGCCTGTCTGGGAGGCAGCCCTAAAAGTGGTATTAAAAAATCTCAAACTGAAGTATTTTAAAAAGTGAACTTGTGATATCAAGGAGTTTTTTACTGCATAGAACTTCTGTGAACTCCAGATGTTTGTATTAGTCCTTTCCTAGTTAAAGAGCCACCGACACCACGAGAAGAACTTTGAAAAAGATATTTGGACACAAAGCAGCTTGTGTTTCTAATTAGCTCTGTATTTCGTAACCCCATTGCTTATTACTGAGGTCAGATGCATGAAAATGAAAGTTGTTCCCTGAGGGTTCATCCGCTCCTATTGCTTCTTCCCAACCTGATGTCATAATACTCTGCTTGTGACATCACAGTTATACCCATGGCAACAGGCTGTGATGTCACAACAGAGCATTATGTTTTCAAGTAGGGAGTAAGCTGTAGAGGCAGATGAACTCTGAGGGATAACGTTCTTATTTTTGTGGGAACTTCTCCAGTAATACATAATCAAGAGGAGAAATAAATAAAATACATATGAAATACAAGCAGAATCATTTCCAGCTATTATGTTTTTCAAAGTTTTCCCAAAGGCGTCAGCTGCTCTTTAATAACTTATTATTCTCTTTTGCAAATAATTGGGGTAAAGTTTAAATAACTGCTTTGGCTGCTGCGGTCATCCGACTGTCCTGATAGTCTTAAAACTGTACTGACCCAAGTCTTCAGGTTTGCAGCTCAGATCCCTAAACCACCATGCGATACTGTCTCATAAGCATCTTCCATGTGTATAAGTGTACATGTATAAATTATTACATTCACTCCCCCCCCCCCAACCGTGGCACCAAAGTTTACAACTCCGTGTATTCCAATGATATCACTACCTAGTTGAACTGTTATTTTTCAATAGTGCACAGATATTGTTTATCATGCCAGTCAATACTGTCATGCATGTGGTCTGGAATGGGGCGGTGTAAATGAACAGACTCTATATGAACATTTGACTCATAAGTAATGTCACTTCCAAACCCCGAAAGTATGAGTAACAAAAAAAACCCTAAAAAGAGTAATTGACTGTCACCTAGAACAGACTGATACTAAAAAATAAAACATTTTAATGACCCGACAGCATACTCGTACAGTATATATTTGGAAAATGTATCGGTCTTAAAAAAAAAAAAAAAATACAATTAGGCAGGCAGTCATGTCTCCCAGTAGCATTTCTGAAAGCCACATTGGATATCTGTAATTTGTTTTCTAAAAATGAACCAAATGCACATTTTCTTTATATCATGAAAGCATCAAAACAAGACATCCAGAAAGGGTCATTGTAGCACAATATGTGGAATGGACTGATCCTGACTAGACTGTAACATGTATTTATTTAAAATTTGAAAATTGATGACTGGGAAAGACGCACTGAACTGAGGCTCGTTTCCTTGTGTGACCCAGGAAAAAGGGGACAGGGGATACACAATACATGGCACAGACGCAATTTGCAGTGACAGTAAAGTGCAATCAGAATAACGGGATGAGTACAGGTATAAGTGCAACAAGAATAAGCTATGCAAAAAACAACAGTTAAGCACCTCAGGCACACCTATGCTTGGGTAGGACAGGAATTGCAGGTGAAATGTCAGGGGGAAGGAAAACAGGAGTTGGGGGAAAGGAAGGCGTTTCAGCTGATACCTGAGGGAAGACAGTGAAGCGAAGGGATGTGGGGAGCTGGTTCCAAAGTGCGGGAAGACTGTAGGAAAAGACTGATTGCCCAGCAGGAATGGGTTTGAGGAGTGGCAAAGGTGCGAAGATCCCTGGAGTGGAGGGAGCAGGAAACGGAGAGGTCGAGGGAGAGGAGAGATGGAAGGTTAAGAGGAAAGGAACCCAAACCAGCATTTAGATAAGGAGGAAGCATAGTGGTTGAGGGTAGGGGGAGACTGGATAAGAAGGAGTAAAGTGAGCAATGATAAATACAAGGGGGGAGTTGGTAGCAGAGTGGCAAAAGGAGTTGCAGAGGGTGCCCTGTCTGCCAAAGGAGGTGGAGGGGGTCGTGCCATAGACCATGTCCCATGGTATTAAATAAGTTGAAAACATTGATAAGCAGTTTTGCACGGGAAAGTACTAATCAGCTGTAAAAATGTATAGCAGTTGGTACAGAGTGATGAACAAAATTAAAAATGCTAAATTTTTAATGTGTAAACCTGAATAAAAACATTTAGCATTCTAGTGTTGTGCAATACAGAAAATGATTAGCATTTCCTTCCAATTTTCTTAGCTTTTGGTATGCTACAGCAGCTATTCAATACTGTACGTCAGCATAGTCGGAGATTAGCCGGCCTGCCGGTGCAGTGGTTGGATTTCTGCTTTCGACGCTGGTGACCCGGATTCGGGAACGGACCCGGGGAACCGGAGGGCCGGCCGGGGGGAGAGTCAGTGGGTATCAGTCGGGGGATGACTGGAGCGAGGTAGTGGTGTGCAGGACTGAGCCGAGGGCTAGATGGCTGGTGGTACAAAAAGAAGAGAAAATTAAAAAAAGCCTAGTCAGAGATCAGGAGCACCATTTTGGTAACAACCTCTCAGCGGATCTGCGGAAACAAAACAGTCTTTGTCATTGTGCAAGGTACCACGTTTAGGGCAGAGCTTGGCATGGATGGCGGCAGTGTGGGCAGAGAGGTCAAGCTTGTTGTCACCAAGGTACTTGGAGACTTGAACCACTTCTGGAGAGGAGCCATCTAAGATGGAGAAGATGGGCAGAGTAGGAAGTCTGGCCAGTTTCTGTCTGGTGCCAAAGGTCAAGGACAGAAGAAGAAGAAGAAGAAGAATCAGTATTTATATAGCGCTTTTCATACATCCAAAGCGCTTTACAAGCAATGCTAGACTGGTAGTGAAGTGACTGAATGTGTGGAGGCGGCCATATCGCACATCATCACCCACACAGCCTGGATAATTGCATGAACCGGTTTATTGGAAGGGGAATGTTGGCCAGGACACCGGAATGTTCCCTACTCTTTGCGAAGAGTGCCCTGGGTTCTTTTACTTCCACCTGGACACCCACCAGGACAACACCAGGATGGGCAGAAGGGACCTCTGTTTAACGTCTCATCCGAAGGACAGCACACCCCAGCAGTACAGCACCCCCCAATACTGCACTCGGATGCCAGCGATTTTTAGGTGCAAGTCCAATCCCAGAGTTTTGTGTTGATCCGAAGTTGGGTTGGGTTGGATTGGAACCAGCGCGGGACACTGTAGAAGTCTTGCTGGAGCAGATCTTCCTCGGCTGTAGTAGAGAAACTGTAGGTATATATGACTGTGTCATCTGCATACATCTGAATATGCAAGTTTACACAGGCAGAGGGGAGGTCATTAAGAAAAATGGAGAAGAGTATGGGACCCAGGATGGAGCCTTGTGGAACCCCAGCCTGGATGGGAAGTGGGGGGTGACAGGGCACTACCAACCTGTACTGACTGTAGATGACCTGTGAGCAGAGCCAATAAACAGCGGAAACTGAGAGGCCAGTAGAACGACGCTTATCCAGAAGGATTGGGTGTGACACAGAGTTAAAGTCTTTGGCCAGATCTATGAAGATGGCTGCCATGAAGTACTCCTGATCCATCCCTGAGAAAATAGACTCCATTACATGATGTACCCTGATCTGTCCCTGAGAAAATAGACTCCGTTACATGATGTACCCCGATCCATCCCTGAGAAAATAGACTCCGTTACAGTAAACAGGAGACAGCTGAGATGCTGCTGGAAGCCAGACTGGAATGGGGAGAGAAAGCTGGTGGAGGAGAGGAAGCTGGAGACTCTGGTGAAGACAGGTTTCTCTTGCAGCTTAGCAAGACAGGAGGAGGAGGGAGATTGACTGGAAGTTATGAGGCGAGGAAGGGTCCCCCTCTTTGTTAAGTGGAAGAACACTGGCCAACTCCCAAGAAGTAAACATAAAAAAAAAAAAAAAAAAAGACAAAAACTTGCACCAAAGCAGAATGCAAATAAAGACGTAGAGTAGTCTCAGTGCAATTCAATTAAAAAACAAGAAGTGCACAACACTGCTTTGATGTCACTTCCTTGTTGCTGAATGGTTTGACAACTTGGGAAGAATATTGAATGCTCAGTATGAGGACAGATGCTTGCACCAAAGCATAAACAAGCACGTCATGACAAAACAGGCGTGCTCGCTTCTTCTGTGTGAAAACAGGAAAGATAAACAAAGTGGCTCAGGTAACAGCCCTACAGTAGAAGTCACTTAATTGGGATGTCCTGGTGGTGGCCCTTTCATCCCGATTAAGTGGTCATCCCCTATATCAGAAGTGTATGTTCTGAGTAACGTGCTGCTCATTTATACAGCCCACATACCAACTACAGTATTTCTCCCCAATTTACGCAGCTTTCCTTGCCTCCTGTAGGTCTTAGAGTTGGGAGCTGCGCTGCAGTGCCATGTTGGCGTTTGGTAGTCTACACCAAAATTTAGAGGTCAGATGTGATTTTCATTTTTATTTCTGACTATTCTGATAGCAGCTAGTGGCAGCAAAGAGGTGAGTGGGGAGAGCGGAGAGAGAGAGAGAGACAAGGCAGTCTTCATGGCAGAGTGGAGAACTTTTCCTTTTAAAGCATCTGACGTCACTAATGAGTCAAGTGTGGAAGAGAGAGTCTTCGTGGCAGAGTGGGGAACTTTTTTTTTCTGCTCCCCCGGCTCCTGGCCGGCCTCTCCTTTGGGCCACCTGTGCCCCTCACTGCCGCCCTGCCCTGATGCAGCTGCCGCCACCTCACATTGCCTGCCGCACTTCATCTAATGGGTCTGCCTCCAAGGGAGAAGGCACCAGTGGGGCAGGCCAGTGCACTCTTTCCTGGCCCGGGTGCTCCTGAGGTGGTCTTTGGACTGCCCAGGATCCCGTGGCAGCGGGAGTCGGCAACTGTCATCCGGTTGACCATGGAGCTCTTTTCCTATTTTCTCCCCGGGGGCATGGCATACCACTAACATCAGGGTGTATGCTGATGTTCACCATGCCCCTATAGTCAGTGGGACCCAGTGTATTGCCGTACGTCCGGTCTCCGCCAGGAGTCAGCAAACGCCAGGTCACCTCTCCACCGTAGCCTGAGTGAAGTTGACCAATCATCAGAGCCTTCTCTCCCTGGCTGGCCCTCCAGTGTCCTGGGTCCATTCCCAAACCCAGGTCGCCGGCGTCACAAGTGGAAATCGAACCGCTGTGCCGACGGGTCGGCCTGGAACTTTTACTTTTAAACATCTAGTGTTGGTAATTAGGCGAGCATGGGGCAGAGAGACAAGCCAGAGTCTTCATGGCAGAGTGGTGAACTTTTCATTTTTTTTTTATTTTTAAAGCATCTAGCAAGTGCTGGGGAAGAGTAATGAGTTAAGAGACAGTGTGGTTCAGCGAAAACGGTGTTGTTGTGAAGATTTTAACTCGGGGATTAATGTGTAATATTTTAACTTTAATTTAACTGGCAAACTTACAAAAGTTAGAAAACACAAACAAGTGGTAGTGAAAGAGCAGTTAACACCTACTCACTCCATGCCTACTCAGCGGGCTGGTAATAGCTTTCTTTATGACGTTTGACTCAGAGACTGGGACTGAATCGTCCTACCAAACCGACACCGAATCCATTACAAATAATGGCCACTTAATCAGTTCCCAGTGGGACATCCCAATGAAGCAGACATCTCGATCATCCGCATCCCGATTAAGTGGCTTCTACTGTATTGACAAACTCAGTTAACAAAAACTGAAAAAGGTCTCTCTCCAATTCTTGTTTTGACATATGTTCACACATACAGTTTTACTAATAATAACAGGACTCGTTTGGTAGTTTCAGTATCCTTTTATTTCCTGTCTGTAAGGTTGAGTGAGACTCTAGGCCCCTCATGTCTGTTTCTCCACTTTATAAGCAGGGATGAATAAGTATGCTGTGCACTGATTCTAGGTTGACCCACACACGGGACCCTAGATCCATCATATCTGCTTAGTGGGAGAGGGTGTGAGTCACCTGGCATCCATTTTGTTTTAGCTTTACTCTGCGGTTCACTACATGATGTTTGTGCTTGACTCTACTGCTGGATTTGAACAGTTACAAATTAAATATGTTGAAGAATAACAATTTTAAACTCATTTTAGCATGTATTTAAGATATAGTGGCACTGTAGTGCACTATAGTTAGGGTTCAACTGTCACTTCCACGGCAAACCCAGCAGTTTGCACTTTAAATAACTTTGCAACTGTTTGACCGATCTGCTTGAACGTTTGCATGCACCATCTGGTACCATAGATCTCTGCGTCTGGCAAGTTTCGTTCCGGTCGGATGTACGATTGCGGAGTCACAGAATGTCAAAAATGTGACAAATACCACTTTTTTGTCAATTTGTCATGCCGTTTCTCTGAAACCGCTTGGCTCTTTGGTCCAACACTTTCAGGGTATATGGGGTCTGGGTCACGGATGTGCCTTTTGAAGGTCTGGTGAAAAAATATTACTTCATTCAAAAGTTATTAAAACTTCAAGTTTCCCATTATTTACTGTGGGAAACATTAGCTGTCCCATGCAAAAGAACCATTTCTCTTTCGCGAAAGAACTTTCTCTTTTGCAAATGGGGCCAGTTCTTTCTTGCTTCCTCCATCTTGTTTTCAGTTACCAGTGTGAAAAAAACGTTATAATTCAAAAAATAATGCCCCTTGGTAAACGCCAGTGATTGTGTTTACCTAATCAGGGCCTGACGAACACAATGCTGGCATCAGTTTTTTGATTAGATGCCCGGAAATATGTTTATTTTAATCGGGCGGTTTTGATGTTGCAAATTTGTGACACTTCTTTTGCGACACTTTCACAAATCGCAACACTACTTTGCGACAGTGTTGCAGATTGAGACACTGTTTTGCAAAAGACCCGTGGTAATGCTACAAACTGCAACACTTTCTCAAAAGTAGTGTCGCAGTTTGACGCACTACTTTCAAAAAACTTCTGTTTTTTTGTCACTTCACTGTAAATAAACGGTTAGGACTTTTGGGCTGACATTTGCAGGATAGAAAGGGCTTGCTCCACAGATTTGCCTTTTGCTGGTTTGGTGATAAAACCTGTATCAGTTCCATAGTTACAACATTCTGAAGTTTAGAAATTTCCCATAGGATAACATTGTGGTGTTTGTGGTACCTTTCATTGGCTATATCTCGAAAAGGCTTTGAGATACGGATTTTTCGCTAAAAGCAAGTATGTATGTTGCCAGGCCTTGATTACAACTATGGTAGGATTTTTTCCAGTGTCCCTGTGGTTGCTGTGATACTGTGCCATTTGCAGCATAGTGGTTACTCGGAATGTCTGTAGCCCTGCGCTCTGTCTCTATACTTATGGATAGATAGGAGCGCAGGGCCCTCCCAAATATGGATACCATTAGGTGTGCCAACACACGGTCGACACCACCACAGTGAACACCAGCACAGCAACAGAAATCGCCTGTCTGCGGTGAGTCGCTGTGCTGGTACACAGAAGACACCGCAGTGCTTGGAGGTTCTCGTCCAACTCTGACTTGGAGTTAGAATCCTAGACACGGGGGGCCTCGGGGCACAGCCTGAAAGACCGACATCCCCAAAGCTACAGTGATGACAGTCGGCAAGGTAGCTGTCGCTGTGGGGGATATCGGCGCTAGCATTGTCGAAGCGCTATAGTAAAACCATACCATTATGCAGTAATGGGAGTGCGGGGCCAATGGGAGATGAGCGTTAATTACAATGTCTCTACAGTTATGGGTAGATGGCCCTGTGCTTCCACAGAGAGATGACTGTTACTTACAGCGTTTGTACACTTTTGGATATATGGGAGCGGAGGGCCTGTAGGACCCTGTACTCCCACAAATGGATACCATTATAGAGTGATGGGAGTGCAGGGCCCAGAGGGACCTGTGCTCCTGTAGGGAGATGAGGGTTAATTACAGTGTCTCTACACTTATGATTAGATGTGCGCTCCCATATGGAAATCAGGGACAGTTACAATATGCATGCATCCCACAACACACTATAGACTGATGGGAGGGGCCCTGCGCTCCCACAACCACATAAGGGTAAGATTATGCTTTCTCAAAAAGTAAGGAAATTCATTGCAAAGAACTTCATTAATGCATCAGTTAGGGTTCGTATTAAAGCGATAAAAGTATGGAAATGAGGTGTTAGGGTTTTAACCCTAACACCTATCCACGCCACAACAGTACCACCCTAACCCACCCTATACACAACAACAGGCATTGGGGTGTGCCAGGGTCATTAATTCTAACACTCATCCCTTTCTCCTATGCTGTAACAGCTCGGCTTCCTTACACATGGAATGGGGTGAGCGTTAGGGCAGACAGCAACAAGGCACACCCCGACACCTGTTGCTGTGTATAGGGTGGGGTGGTATGGGGAGGGTGTGGCTAGCAACCGACAGGAGAGGACAACCCTTGCATTGCCCGAGACCTTAACAGCAGTAGAAGCTAAAAATATCCAGATATACAAGAATCTAACCTGAGCTAACTACTGTATTGGAAAGTTACAGTGTCTAAGGCGTTTGAGGAGAATTTTCATTCTGATCCCATGATGGGTGCCCCAAGACTGGAGGGTGGCTCATGAAGTGCCTATCCACAAAGGGGGGTCTAGGGAGGAGATGGGGAATTATAGGCCTGTCAGCCTAACGTCTGTGGTAGACAAAGTAATGGAGGGCATTATCAAGGAGAGACTTGGGAGACAGCTGGAAGGGTTAGGGCACCAGGGTGATAAACAGTATGGCTTCGTCCCGGGGAGATCATGTCAGTCCAGCCTTGTAGAGTTTTATGACTGGGTGACAGGGGCCCTGGACAGACATAGGCCGGTGGACATCCTATACCTGGATTTTAGCAAGGCGTTTGATTCAGTACCCCATAAAGGGCTGATAGCAAAGCTGGGGGCGATGGAGGTGGGAGGACAGAAGCTCAAGTGGGTTGAAAATTGGCTTTCGGGGTGAATACAGAGGGTAATGGTTGATGGGATGGTCTCCTCCCCCAGGTAGGTAATCAGTGGAGTCCCCCAAGGTTCAGTATTGGAGCCTCTCCTGTTCAATTCCTATGTCTCGGATATAGGGAGGGGGCTCAGGAGTAGGCTGAGTCTCTTTACGGATGACTCCAAACTGGGAGCACTGGTGGATAGGGAAGAAGCGAGAGAGACAGTCCAGTGGGGACCTGGAGGGGTGGTCATGGAGGTGGAGACAGAAATTTAATGCTGGGAAATGTCGGGAACTTCATTTGGGGATCAAAAACCCAGGCCATGTTTACACCGGGGGGGGGGGTGTCACACTGCAGGCCACATTGGGTGAGTGGGATGTTGGGGGAGTGGTGGTAGATGTCAAAATGAATAACTCCAAAAATTGTAGAAGAACCACAGCCAACGCAAACAGGATACTGGGCTGCATGTCCAGGAGGAAGGAGGTGATCCTCCCTCTATATAATACCTTGGTCAGGCCGAGTTCTGGCGACCTCGTCTGAAGAAGGACATAGCACTGCTGGAGAGAGTCCAGAAGAGAGCGACCAGGATGATTCAGGGCATGGAGGGGAGGCCCTGTGAGGAGAGACTGGAGGAGCTTGGGCTGTACACACTGGAGGAGAGGAGGGAGAGGGGAGACATGATAGGGGTCTTCAAGTACGTAAAAGGAATAACCAAGAGTGGAACCAAGGAGCTGTTCAGGCTAAAGAAGGAGGGAACAACCAGGGGGCATGAGTGGAAGCTGGAGGGGGGAAATTACAGGGGGGGGGGACGTAGGAAACATTATTTCACTGAGAGGGTGGTGGAGCCATAGAATGCGCTGCCCGGGAGCCTGGTGGAGGAGGGCACAGTGGAGGGCTTTATGAAGGGGTGGGATTGGTACAAGGGGAAACTGAAGCCAAAGAAGACCCTCTCGGGGGCTGGGGGGTGGCAAGGTGAGCACCCACTAGGTGGCTGGCTACCGAGCGGACACTACAGACCATTAGGCCTATTCTACTGGCTTTTAGTATGCTAGTATGTTAGTGACTGGTTTGTACTAAACAGGGCCTGTTGGTAACACACAGGACAAACACAGTTTGAGAGAGTTCTATTCATTTCAAAATGCTAGACTGAGTTTAAAAACTGTTGCAATTTTTCTCTGCATATGTTTAAATGTTAAGCTACAAGGGGAATGTTGCATATACCAAATTTACTGCGACATGCTTTTGGAGCAAAAGTTTTTACCCCAGGAATCCGTTAGCATCAGTTACTATAGCAGTTAGCTGGCTAGGTGCAACTGCCCCGGAGGTTTGCTTTTAAGAGAATTTATTTAAATGAGCTTTGGCATCAGCCAGTCAAAAACAGGAGGGGAGTGAGCTGAGTAAGAGCAGCCTGAAGGGCTTCGGAATTTTTTCTCCGCTGACTGAGTAACATTGTCCCTGAGGTGCCTCTCAACTTTCCTTGTTAACAGCCTCCTATTCGCTTATCTTAGTAAAGTTTTCCTCATAAATTAAATTTTTTAGTGTGCCGAGTATAATTTTACGTTTTTTGTTAGCGGTTGTGTTTTTTCATGCCTTTACGTTACTTTTACCGCAGCTGCATTATTTTTACGTGATTTTTACTGCATCTGCTTAAATTACATTCATGTTTTTACTGCATGAAAAAGACAGAGTACAAGGCCGCCTGGCAGAGTCACTCCTCTAAACCTAAGCCTACTGCCCTGCAGAAATCCCACCCCAGGAGCAGTAGGGGCAGAAGTTTTTTCCCCAGGCCTTGTACTCCTTATCCCCAGTCTGACTTCTTTCAGTACAGAGGGTCTTTCAGAGGGAGGGGCAGAAGGGGCCAAAGAAAGGCCACCTTTACCCAGCTGCAGCCTCACAGTCTAAGCACTGATGGGAGTTTCCAGGTCATCTCCCCTCTGCCAGTAGGAGGCCGACTTTCCCACTATCTTCAGAACTGGTCCCTCATTACATCAGACAGGTGGGTTCTGGAGGTAGTGGAATAGAGTTTGCCACTACAGTTCAAGCAGATGCCAGACCTTATGCGTACCCAGGTGTCAAAACCTCTAACCCCAAGACAAGTGCTACTGTTGGAATTGTAGGTAAAAAAACCTTCTAGCTCTACGAGCAGTGAAGAGAATCCTGGTCCATGAAAAGGACAAGGGTCTCTATTCCAGGTACTTTCTGACACAAAAGGAAACTGGGGAGTGGTGACTTATCTTGAATCTCAGATATTTAAACAAACCTCTGAAGAAACCCAAATTCAAGATGGCCACTCTGTCACTAGTCATACAGTCCTTACAGCAGGGAGACTGGCTAGCCTCCCTGGACCTAAAGGACACTTACTTCCATATACCCATAAGGAGGTCTCACAGGAAGTTTCTCAGATTCAAACTCCCTTCAGGCCACTGTCCGTTTGCCGCAATGCCCTTCAGCCTGTTCTCAGCCCCAAGAGTCTTTACCAAGTGCCTCGCAGTGGTAGCAGTGCACCTCAGGAAACTGGGTGTTGCTCTTTATCCGTATTTAGATGATTGGCTCATAGTGGCAAAGTCTCCTTGTCAAGTCAGGGAGTCCCTTTCCCTTACAGAGCTCACTCTGGAGTCTCTGGGATTCCTGGTAAATCTAAAGAAGTCTCACCTGGAACCCACCCAGCTGCTCACCTTCATAGGAGCCCAGCTGGGCACTCAGAAAGGATATGTCTTCCTCCCACAGGAGAGAATTCAAAGTTTCCTTTCAGTGGCAGATTTTTTTGTCTGGGGACAGCCAAGACAAGCCAGACATTTTGTCAGGCTCTTGGTACACATGGCTTCAATGATTGCAGTGGTTCCAGAAGTCAGGTACAGGATGAGACACCTGCAAGCCTACTTCAGAGCTCGCTGGTCTCAGAGAAACAACAATTTTTCAAAGCTGATACCTGTGATGGAGCAGTTCCACCATACCCTAGTTTGGTGGAAGAACCCTGTAAATTAGGCAGCAGGGGTGCCCTTCCAGGCTCCGCTACCCACAAAGGTGATGACCACAGACGCCTCCCTCCTGGGGTAGGGAGAACATCTGGACAGTGCCTCAGTAAGCGGCACCTGGACTCTCGAAGAGTCAGTTACACATAAACCTTTCGGAACTCAGAGCAGTCTTTCTAGCTCTCAAAGCATTTGCTCCCATCACAACAGGGCAGGTAGTACAAAGTCGAACAGACAACACCACTGCAATGTTTTACATAAACAAGCAGGGTGGTACCAGATCAGGAATACTGTGTTCAGAAACTGTGAAACTCTGGTCTTTAGCCTTCTCTCTGGGAGTCAATCTTTCAGCTGTTCACTTCCCAGGCAAACACAGTACCCTGGCAGATGCTCTAAGTCACATCAAGTCAAGGCCAGAGCAAATGGACTCTGAACCAGCAAGTACTAGCCACAGTGTTCAGGCGGTGGGGCACACCAGAAGTGGATCTGTTTGCCTCTCCCCTCAACTTTCAGCTTCTTCAGTACTGTTGCAGGCCCCCAGTCTCGGGAACGCTTTCTCTGGATGCTTTGATTCTGGACTGGTCAGGGAGGTTCCTATACGCATTCCCTCCTTTTCCCCTGATACTCAGGGTGTTGCTGAAACTCAGACAACAGCCTGCATCGATGATACCGATGGCTCTGGATTGGCCCAGGCAAGCCTGGTACCCTCTTCTTCTCTCAGTGTCCTGCAGCAGGCCACTTCGCCTGCCGCCAGCTCATTCCCTGCTGACCCTTCCTCAGACAGGAATGCATTATCCAGACATACACTCTCTTCACCTCAAGGCCTGGTTCTTGAGAAGTTACAATTTCCATCCTCTCGGTACTCTGAACAGATCCTTAAGATTCCTGAGAATGGCTAAAAAAACGAACACAAAAAAGACTTATGTAGCCAAATGGAGAAGATTCTTCCTCTGGTGCAAGAGCAAAAAACAGATCCCCTTACAGCTTCAGACCATCAGCTGCTGGATTACCTGGTACACTTGCAGGCGTCATGCTTGAAACCATCTTCCCTCAAGCTACACCTGGCTGCAATTCCGGCCTACCTTTCGTTGGGAAAGAACGTTACTTTTTTTCCCCACACCATATTCGAACAGTTTTTCAAAGGCCTCTTGTACCTCCAGCCTCCAGTCAGGGAGCCGGTCCCTCCTTGGAGCCTGAACCTCTGTATAGCTAGGCTCATGCAACCACCCTTTGAGCCTGTGGCCACTGCACGTATCAAGTTTGTGACTTGGAAGACAGTCTTCCTGGTGCCCATTACCTCTGCCAAGAGGATTTCAGAGCTATAGGCCCTGTGCTCTGAGCCAAATTACATCATTCCTCACAATGATAAAGCTGAGCTCAGGACAAATAGGAAATCTCTGCCAAAGGTGGTTTCAGAGTTCCACCTAAACCAGTCCATTACCCTGCCTGTCTTCTTTACTGAAAATCCGCTCCTGGTGAGGAAAAGCTCCACAGCAGTGAGAGAGAGAGAGAGAGAGAGAGAGAGAGAGAGAGAGAGAGACAGAGACACAGAGAGAGAGAGAGAGAGAGAGAGACAGAGAAAGAACATGATTTGGCCCTTCAGGTACTTGAAAGGGATAAATAAGGTTGATAAGGAGAGTCTCTTTAAGCTGAGTAGCAACCATAACACGTGGGGGCACAGTCTTAAGCTGGAGGGTGGGAGGTTTAGGAGAGAGGTCAGGAAGCACTCCTTCACAGAGAAGGTGGTGGACACTTAGAATGCACTGCCAGAAGAGGTCATCTCGTTGAAGACAGTGGGCAGCTTTAAGAGAGGCTGGGATAGGCATTGGGGGAAGGCAAAGGTCATGGGTAGGGAGTATGACAGGAGTGGGAGGGAGGGCAGGGGCATTAGCTCAAGCTGTGGACCCTATAATACGGGTAGACTTGATAGACCAAATTGCCTTCTTCTGCTGGCTTCTTCATATGTTCGTATGTCAAAAGAGCCCTCTTTTATTGTCTAGAGCATATTAGGCAGTCCAGAGGCTCTTCCACTCAGTTGTTCATCACTTACGGGGATGTAGGCAGAGGAAGACCAGCTACCAAGAGCACTGTTTCCCGCTGGTTTGGTCTCTTGCATTAGATTCTGCTATGAAAAGGCTGGTCATCAGCTGTAGGTAGGGCTCAGGGCCTACTCCATTAGGGGTACTGCAGCCTCAGTGGCAGCAGCAAGGGACATACCCCTCCTGGATGTCTGCAAAGCAGCTACCTGGAAATCCATGCACACCTTTGGGAAACACTACAGTCTGGATGTGCAGACCAGATCTGACGCCAAATTTAGCAGGGCGGTTCTGCAGAGCCTCTTTCCTAAGTAGATTCTTTGCCCACCAGCCACTTGGTTCTGCTCGGTAGTCTGCTGTAGTTACTGATGCTATAGCACTTCTGGGGTAAGAAGAAAAAATTACTCACCATAATAATCTTCTTTCTTCCAAGGGGTCCTTTAGCATCAGTAAGCTCCCACCCTTATTCCCTGGTTCACCTGTCAAGAGAAGGGCTCTGTAATCAGTTATCTTACCAAAATTTTGGTTTTTATTAATGATTTTCATGCTCAGGTTGTTGTTATCTGTTTCCAGTTTTCGAACATTTTCATGTGTTTTGAATCCTGTTGATTCATTTTTGGGGCATGGGCCCATTTTCTTCGAAAAAATTCTGAAGCCCTTCAGGCTGCTCTCACTCAGCTCACTCCCCTCCTGTTTTTTGATTGGCTGATGCTCAAGCTCATTTAAATGAATTCTCTTAAAGGCATACCTCTGGGGCAGTTGCACCTAGCCAGCTAACTGCTATAGTTACTGATGCTAAAGGACCCCTTGGAAGAAAGAAGATTACTGTGGTGAGTAATTTTTTCTTTTAACTTGAGGTTGTTGCTACCATCTAGTGGTGAAACTTAGGTTGGGATAATTGTTGGATATAAGTGTTGGGAACGTTTACTGCTATATTTTCTAACACACATTCAAATTTGATGTCTAAGGATGTTTGAGAGCAATTCTGGGGGGCATTGCCATTATTTTTTATGAAAGGGAATATTCTGTTTTTTTTTTTGGCCTTGTCATGGACTCCTGGAATAGGTTAAATGATGTGAGGCCATCTGAAAAGAAGGAACTCTCTGGACTTTGCATAACTTTATTTAGGTATGGTTGTCCATGGCCTTGCTGCAAATGCCTATACTGTTTAGATTACGGAATATACAGATAGATGATGCATATTTCCCCCATGGTGTTGTAACAATGAAAGAAGGGCTTTGTATTACCTATCATACTGTATCGTGTGACATATCCTATACCTGGAATCAAAGAATGTACTTGTATGTTCATTGTCAAATGAATAAAAATAAAGTATAAAAAGTAAAAGGGTGGGGTGGAGTGGCACAGTTGGTTGGGAACCCTAACATCTCATTTCCCTACTTTTGTTGCTTTAATATGAACCCTAACTGATGCATTAATGAAGTTTTTGTGAAATGAATGTGTGTATATATGTATATATATATATATATATATATATATATATATTATGTATGTGTGTGTGTCTGTGTGTGTGCGTGTGTGTGTATATGGGATACATTATGGGTATGAGTGTGACATGGAAAATATTTTCACTCCTTTCGGTGACCTCTGGATATTCACGGGTGGCGAAGTAGCGAGTTCTTAATCCTGAGGTCACTCTAAAAGCAAGCATGTTTTCCATGTCACTGTCTATCATGTATCCGACGATAGTAAGGGCCCCTATTGTTGGTGAATTGTGCAAAAGTAACCATTTGCACTGAATAGCGTGAGGGTTTTGTGCAATTGCATAATACATATTGTGCAATGGTATTCAATCGCGCAATAATTTTGCGCTAATGGTGATATTTTGCATGAGCCATGTGATAAATGTCATTTATCTCACTAGTGAGAATAACATGGTTTATCTCACAGATTTAGCTCCCACCCCTGTTGTATAAATGTATATGTACATGTACATACCAACATACGAAATTGCCAGTAGAAACAGGCCTCATGGTCTATTGAGTCTACTCAAATGTTCAGCTAGCCCCACATCTCGCAGCTGCCCCTCCCGCTTCCCAGTATCCCTTACCCTGTCCCAAGCTTTTATTTAGCTTCACCTTTTCTTTATAACTGTACAGTAACATGAAAACAGGATCACGGTTCCCTAGACTTCATCTGCACTGGCTGTTTGTCTTCAGTCGACACAACAATCTGTGTGATGTAGTGTTTTTCTGTGGAAGTGACTATAATGTTGAAAGCAGAGGATTGTGATGTCAGAGGGAGATAAGGAGCCAGAGCAGATGGAGCAGTGTTCATCGATCCTATGTTCATATTTTTTATATAAATCACCAAATTGCTATATTTCAAGAAACGTATTCTCATGATTCACTAATGTATGATGTGCTTGTTCCATTCCCAGTACCATCTAGAAACATATTCAGCCAAATTTGGACACATAGGAGTTCATCATCTAGCCATTTTTTCATAATGCACAGCTTTACATTTATCATGGCCAAATCGTTGAGTGTTCACATCCACTCCCTGACTGTGGTTTTGACAGTTGATGCACCAAAGTAAATACGTTCTGGATTAATTTAAAGCAAAAAGCTACAGACTGTACTGAGACAGTTTTAATTTTATCCTTAAAGGGTTTCAGTTTATTACAAGTAACAGTCTTGTTGCTTACACAGAGTATGTTGGGATGGTTGGCAGGATTAATTGTATTATATATTTTAGGTGCAGAGTAAACTATGGAAGATGTATTAAATTGGATCTGTCTTGATCTGGAGAACATTTAGACATTCATCCAAGATTTATGAACATAATTCCATTGAGATGGAGTAGATTTAATACTGGGATCCTCCTCCCATTGAGTGCTAAGCTCCTCTAAATAAGTTTGTATTATAACCCATTATTAAATTTTAGACTCTACCATCTAATTCTCTTCTATTATTAGTACTTATAATTTCTGTTTTTACTGGGGACGGGGGAGGTAACAGCAGATGTGTGCCCAGCTGTTTGAATGCACAGTGATCTCCGCAGTAAAGATCTGAAAAAAAAGGAAGAAATCTTGTTTTGGTATTTCATATCACTTTTCAGACATTTGATCAAGTCAAAAATACTTTGATAGTAAATCTCCAAGATACTGAATTTCGTTTTCTTCCGTTGTAGCAAACCTTTATATTGCCTAATGAATTAAGTGCATTAATATCTGTTATTGTATTGGCATGAAAAGTAACAGGTTGTTTTTACATCCTGATTTTATGTGTTATGCTCCAGATTTCAACTGTACACCTTGTTGTGAAATTAAATAAAAATCCCTTATGATCTCAAACACCCAGCTGAGAAAATTCAATTCTTACCATAACTATTGGTGGCTGTTCAGGGAAGCTGAAAAAATTGATTAGCAGTTTTGCAGTTGCTAGTGCTAATCAACTGTGAAAACCAATTGCACTTATTACAAATTGATTAGAAAAATTAAAAATGTTTAATGGGTTTTGAATATGTAAAAACATTTAAACATGTTAAGCAGTTTAGTGCTGTGCAGCTCAGAAAATAGTTTGCATGACCCTCTGTTATGCGTAGCATTTTGCTGTGCTATACCGGCTATCTAATACCCTGCTGTTGAAGGTATGTATCGCATTTTTCCTGCTAGTCTCTCTGTTGCCTGTGATGCTCGCACCATGTAGTTCTGGTTGTTCCTTCTTCTTCCTGCATAAAGGCTTCTCCCAATTGTACTGATGATCCTTTGTCTCTGACTGACCCAGCCAGTCCAGACAACCACAGTTTGTCCCCCGTGGCGGGGCTCTCCTGACTTCCTTTCGGAGCAGCTGCCACCTGGTCGAAGGGAGACCGAGGCATATTGGAAGTGTCAGTATTGGGGAAGGGGGTCAACTTTTTGGAGCGCCTGTAAGCATGGGAAGTGATAGGCCTGCTGCATTACCCTGTGCCAATCAGAGGGAATTGTCCTCGGTTTTCTTATCCCTCTCACCAACCCAGAGTAAGCATTCACGCAAGAGACTATCCTAAGGGAGTGTCAGGCAGTGTGTAGTCACCTGTGCTGCCAGTGGAACCTGTACTGGGTATCCCTAGGTGTTACTGGATATGTGTCTATGCTAACCTTGCCTTCCTGGTAGGAGAGCATCTGCACAGATGCTCCAAGATTTCCTTTCCGGCCTCTGCTGCTGACATTCTGGGCTCCGAGCGAGACCTGGATAGTCAGCAAGCCAGAGTGATCCCCTGCCACTCAGTGCCGTCGAGCTGCTGACAGAATGCATTATAAGGGCTCTAGCTGGGCGACATTATAGTAGCAGCAAACATTCGGCAACGATAATCCCCCCCATAGAGGGTCTGTGGAACATAATGTGCAGTACTAGGGGCTTTTGTACCACCAAATGCAAGTGGTCTATACTATGTGTATGGGGGTAATATGCAAACGAGTGAAAGGGTCTTGTGATGACCCCATTATTCTATGTGTGTGTGTGTGTGTATATATATGTGTGTGTGTGTGTGTGTATATATATATATATATATATATGTATATGTATGTATATACACACACACACACATATATACACATACACACTTTATATGGCCCCCCCTCTGATCACATGATCTGGTATAAGACTAGGCTTCTGTTTGTCCAAGAAATTGAGAAATACTTTTACTTAGTTTATCAGAAAAATCTTTGTGTTTAATTTTATAGCGATAGTTTGAATTGGAAATAGGAACCCTGGAAGATAATTAATTTTAATTCTATTTAACATGGCCAGTCATAGTAAGGGGTAAATAAAAAAAGAGATAAAATAAAAGGGGTAAAAAGTACCCTTCCACTGGTCCGCACAAGGTCAGCGCTCATACAAGTACCGTGCGCCTCTCTGGCTCAATGCCCCCAACATGGAGGCACAAAAGGAACTCAGGCTGGGACCCTTTAAGTCAAAACTACGTGCTCTACTTACTTCCAACAGTGGCTGCGACTGCGGGACCTAATTCTTCCCTAGCCCCTTGCCTTGGCTGCATCCCAGTCTACTACCCCCAGCCCCTCTGCTACTTCCTGCCTCCCCCTCCCCTGGACATTACACTGCTAGACTTTCTATTCCACTTCACCTTGACCTCATTAGTTTTCACTCTAAATTCCCCCTTCCCCAGCTCTCCTCTCTGCCTGCTCCTCTATTTCCCTCTACCTCCCATCACTTTTCCTTCTCTGTAGCTCCTGGGTAAATGTGTAGTCTCACATACTCTTCCTTAGCACCTTGACAACAGATCTGATTCCTGAATCATTTCCTGCTAGTAGTTGTGCCCCTGGCTTGAAATTTTATTTATTTATTTATTGAACATTTCGGGTTTATGTCCTTTGAGTCAGAGACTCATTTCCAAAGGCACCACCTCAGTAGACAAATATACAGCAGTTAGGTCGACATACACAATTTGGGTACATAATGTGTTACAGTAGATAAACATTGAAACAAGAGTCAGTCGTAGCCAGAACATAGGCCTGATAGTGTCTAGTACAACAGGAACTGTGAGAATAGGGGACTACTCTTATTTGGGTAATAGAGCTGGGACTGGGGGTTGCAGGAGGAGAGTCCATTGTCAAGAGTACAGGGGATTAGGGACAGTCGCAGCCATTGTTGGTCTGGAGGTGGTCCTTGAGGAGGGTTTTAAAGAGGCTGAGTTTGGGTTCGGATGTAATGAGGTAAGGAGTGGCGTTCATCCAGAGCGGGGCTCAGTAGGCAAAGATCGCTGTCAAGTGAGGTTCAGGGGTGAGGAATGAGAAATGGGATTTAATTTGAGTTGATGATTTGCTAGGGGGAGGTGTGTTGTGGAGGGGTGCGAATTTGGGGGTAGCCTAGTGGAGATCTTTTTAGCCATGAGGCAGGTGTGGTATTTGAGTCTGTTGTCGAAGTTCAGCCAGCTGGACTGCTGGTAGAGGGAACATGTGTGAGTGTAGCGATCACAGCTTAATATAAGGCGGCAGGCCTAGTTGAGGGTTATTCTAACTGTCTGCAGGGATGTGGTGTCAGCCGTGCCGTAGATTAGGATCCTGTAGTCGATGAGGGCAAGGACGGAGGAGGAGGAGACAGCAAGAAGGAGGGCATCGGGGGTGAGGTAGTGTTTGACCCAGTGGAGTAAGCTGATCCTGGTACTGACAGCGGTGTGGAGGTGATGAATGTGGCTGTGGAAATTAAGAGGTGAGTCCAAGTGGATACCAAGGTACTTGAAGGAGGTAGCCTGGTCACGTGGTTGACACTGGGAGTTGAGGATGCTGAGGGAATGGTCCTTATGTTGATTCTGGGGGTTGGCAAAAAGCATCACTGTTGTCTTTTTTTTGTAGTTTAGGACAAGTTGGTGTTCTGTGAACCAGGACTCCACTTTTTAGATATATTTCTTTGTTTTTGATGTATATTTTGGTAAAATTCTTCCTACTACACATGTATGTAACTCTCACTCATATTGTGACGTCAGTAATTGTTATTGAAACTGTTGTATGTTAAGATCTCTGATTGTGTAATATGACATGGAACCTCTGTAAACGAGCCGCTGGCTCAAAGGTGTATTCCGAATAATTCAAAAACCCATTTCTTATTCAGTGTATGGAGTTGTGAACTTATTGTTGCCCAACTCCTAAATATTTAATGTTGTCCCTAGTTTTATGAAAAGTATGCCTATATCTGGAAGTGGTCAGTGTTCTGTGTCTAGATACACAAGTTGCACTTAGTGACACTTCATATCTCAGTATAATTACAAACCGCTCCTCCTCGTCCAGTAAAGCTGGAACCGAAGTAGAAACATCTGTGAGATAGACCAAGATAGCATGTGCATATAGTGAAATTTTGTGTACAGTGATTCCCTTCATCAGAATAGATGTCCTTATTCACCCGTGAGTGGCTGTATAGCCAAGGCAAACACAGTTTGTGATAGTGGTAATCCTTTGTTATTTATTCGAACGTAACAAATTATGCTTATTACATCTCAACAAGGGGGTGAATAAAATCTCTATACCCAGCCAATGAAATTGGGTCCTAACCTTATCTTTTTTAGTATCACAAATAAAATAACTCCACTCTGCTCTGTTAGAAGCACGTTTGGCTTGATTTTTCTCTGTCCCATGGATCATATTAATGTCCTTGTCTTTTTCTGCCCAAATTGGCCATGTCTCTTATATTGTTGGATAACCTTTTCCCAGGTATAAATCCAGATTGTTCCTTATATAATATCTGAGGTACAACTATTTCAAGATGGTTAGCTGAGATTTAAAAAAAAAATCTTATCATTAAGAAGGGGAGGTGGTCCTTAAGAAGGGCAGTTTCATCTGGTTAAAAAACTGCATCTTTAAAAGAATCAGTAAGGGAGTTTTGGGATTTAAAAGAATGACAGCGTTTACATTGATCAGGAGTTAGTTGTTCTTGAAATAATTGATAGAGTGTTGCAGGACATCTGTCAGGTCCAGGTAAAATCCTGTTGTATTTCTAAATTAAAATTATTGCCTGTTCAGGAATGTGGCATTTCAATACGATTAAGATGTTTATTCATTGAGTATTTTGTCTCCTGTCTTCCAGACCAGCCCCACTGGACTGGTTCCCCCCCCCCAGCCCCATCACCTGGCTTCACTGGGACGTACTGGTTGTCCATCCGTCCTGTGCCAGAGGACCAGGGAGCCCATTCACTGGTGTGGGGCTTGTGAGGGACCAGGCCTTCATCCTGCTGTTTGATTTTTTTTCCCTCCGTTTTCTGACCAGGTCCATGGCATGTGCAATGCTACATTGTGTGAGCTCTGCCTTTGAAAAGTCACCCCCTGGTGTCAAGTGGACAGGACACCTTCACTGGCTTCCTGCGCTGCTACCTAGAAACTCCAGGTGGCAGCTGCCTTACGGAATGTACGGGCTCCCTTCCTGAGGGAGGAGAGCTGTCCTTGGGACGCTGTCGTAAGGACATTGACAGGGTGGAGGCAGTCCAGAGCACGGCAACTAAGATGGTACAGGGCTTGCACCACAAAACTTATGAGAAAAGATTAAAGGACCTTAATATGTACTCGCTGGAGGAGAGGAGGGAGAGGGAGGACATGATAGAAACATTCAAGTACTTAAAGGGCATTAACAAGGTGCAGAGGGAGGCATCTTCCAATACAGGAGGAGTACAAGAATGAGGGGGCATGATATGAAATTGGTAGGTGGTAGGTTAAGAGGGAATGTGAGGAAGTTTTTCTTCACAGATTCACAGAGAGCGTGGTGGACACATGGAATAATTTGCCATAGGAGGTGGTGGGAGTGAGCACTGTGTAGGGATTTAAACATGCGTGGGACAGGCATATAGTGGAACTTTAGAGGTAGGGCAGAGGGAGGGGAAGCCACTGACCAGATAGAGTCAAGTATAGGGCTTACAGACAGACTGGATGGGCCTAGCGGTCCTTATCTACTGACAATTCCTATGTTTCCATCTTTCCTCCCCCAGGTATCCCCCGAGTGACCCGCATCTGTTTCTGAACTTGGGTCGCCGGCATGGCAGGAGGTGATGTGCCCTGTACCCTAACCGTCCACACCACTGGGCCAGCTATGTTGTTTTATTTTTGAGATTTCACATATAGTAGATTGATAAATGTTGTATAATATTCCTCTGTATTCTCCTTGCTCTACATTTACTTATTCTGATTTATTTTTCCATTTATTTTTCAAATTTCCAAAATTTTATTTGATTGTTCCTCTTTTAAATATTACTAATTTATCAGTTTTGTCACCCCCTGCATAATATTTAGCTTTTGTATGCAATAGAAGTTTTCTGCCTTCTACATTGTGAGTTACATTTTTCGTTGCATTGTAACCATTTATTATAGGCCTGTATATCATTAGTTTGAATATGTTCTGTTTCCTTTATGTAGGTCACAATTTTATTCATTGGTTCTTTGTTTATTTTCAAAACTCTTATATGAAATTGAGACCCTATGAATTGCAACTTTAAAAGCCCCCCCCACCCCCTTACTGAATTTTGACTGACATCTTGGTTAGTTTGTATCGCAAAATATGCTTGAATTTATCCAAGCAGAACTTTATGAAGACCTTTGTCCTTCACTAAGTGCCTGCTTTATGATTATGTTTGTAATATTCCAGTCTTCAAGTCATAATGGCCGAGAGGCTCTGAGATCACTATACCCTTCAATCTTGTATGAAATGTCAAGTATCTCCACCAGATGCCACTGGAGATAAGGAATGGCTAGAGCCACCTGTGGGGATCAGTGTGAGGTGAAGTCTGATCATGAGGCCCAACTCCCTCACCATCGGACTTTGTGTGTGTACCTTGTTGACTGCCAGGCCTTTGTGGCCACATTTGACACCCTGACCAATCCATAGCTGTATCAGGCCTGGAAGAGGAGGGACACCTGCCCCTGTAGTCCCTTTTTCAATCCTCTAGGTTCAGAGGAGTCCCAGCATAAGAGTCAAAGCAGAAGTGCATCATACTAGCATACTAAAAGCCAGCAGAATAGGCCAAAAGGTCGCTCAATGTCTGCTCGAAAGCCAGAAACCTAATGGCTGCTTGCCATACCACTCCCACCCATCTCCCAAGAGGGTCTTCTCTGGTTTCAGTTTCCCCTTGTACCTGTCCCACCCCTTCTTGAAACCCTCCACTGTACCCTCATCCAGCAGCCTCCTGGGCAGCGCATTCCATGGCTCCACCGCCCTCTCAGTGAAAAAATGCCTCCTACACTCCCTCTATACTCTCCAGTTTCCACTCATGGCCCCTGGTAATTCCCCCCTTTTTTAGCCCAACCAGCTTCTTGGTTCCACTCCTGGTTATTCCTTTTACATATTTGAAAACCTCTATCATATGTCCCCTATCCCTCCTCTCCTCCAATGAGTAAAGCCTAAGCTCTTCCAATCTCTCTCTCTTCCCCTCCATGCCCTGAATCATCCTGGTCCCTCTCCTCTGGACCCTGTCCAGCAGCGCTATGTCCTTCTTCAGATTGGGTCTCCAGAACTGTACACAGTACTCGAGCTGTGGCCTAACCAAGGCATTATACAGAAGGAGGATCGATCACCTCCCTCCTCCCTCCCTCTGGATGTAATTCTGGCTATGCAGCCCAGTATCCTGTTTGCTTTGGCTGCAGTTCTTCTGTAATTTTCAGAGTTATTCACTTTGACGTCTACCACCACCCCTAAATCCCTTTCCCTCAATGTGTCTTGCAGTGTTATCCCACCAGGGTGTAAACAAGGCCCGGGTTATTGACTCCCAAATGAAGTACCTTACATTTCCCAGCATTAAATGTCAGTCCCTCTCTCTTTTATTTATTTATTTAGCTTTTGTTAACCAGGTAGGTACACTAGACAAGACAATTGCCTATTTTCAGGTACGACTCGGGGGAGTACAGGAATAATAGATTTAGGTACATACAATGACATTGTACAAATTAGACATGTTACAGTTCATGTGAGGATACAGATTCAACACAGCATACGAAACTTGGTAAGGCATAGATTATACAGTATTAACGTAACAAAATAAACACCTTGTGGGAGATAAGAGCAGTAATGTTACAGATTCAACACAGCGTACGAGCGTGGTAAGGCATAGATTATACAGTACTAATATAACAACATAAACACCTTATGGAAGCCAAGAGCAGTTCCAAGGGCAGAGTATCGAAATCCTTCAGATGTGACACTATGTACAGCTTAACAACCTCTTGGAGTCTGGTCTTTTGTCCAGGAGTAGCTCCAAAGCAGAAGAGTACGGTGCTGGATCAATTCACGGGGGTTTGGGGCAGCCACAGGCTGAGGCAAGTTTGAGCTGGTTCCATAGGGAGGAACGGAGACACATCTGTGAGTGCACAGCATGGACCTACCACCCCTCCAGAATATCCAGATCCCCCTGGACTGTCTCCCTCACTTCTTCACAGTCCACCAGTGCTCCCAATTTTGAATCATCTGCAAAGAGACTCAACCTATTTCTAACCCCCCTCCCAGTATCCGAGACGTATGCATTGAACAAGATTGGCGCCAATACTGAACCCTGAGGGACTCCACTGATTAACTTCCTGGGGGAGGAGAGTATCCCACCCACCATTACCCTCTGTAAACACCCTGAAAGCCAATTTTCAACCCAAATTAGCTCCTGACCTCCCACCCCCATCTCCCACATTTTTACTGTCAATCCATTATGGGGCACTGACTCAAACGCCTTGCTGAAATCTAGGTTTCTAGGGACATGGATATGTTGTTCATCCACACTGTCTGGCAGGTATCCTTGCTGCTTTAAATCTTGCCGGAAGGTCTTCAAGCTGGCTCCTCCCACCCACCCACTCGGGTGGTAAAACTCTCAGCTCTGCCCCATGATGCCAGATCTTCCTTACCGCTTGGAAGCTCAGGTTCCCTCCTTAACGCTCTGCGTATAAGACTGGTTCCTAATTCTTCGGTTTTCCGAATTTAAAGGTTTTTTGCATTATAGACTTCGGTCTTCCTGTCCCTCGCGCGGCTGCGTGGACCGTCGACTCCTGGTTTCGGCGGTGCCCTCGCTGACGAAGATGTCTTGACGGATCCGCACTCCACGTGTGTCTACTGTTTAGGCCTTGAGCACGCACCCGCAGGCTTCAGACCTATGCTCTCTCCTTCTCAGCCCACGTCCTCGGAAGACCGTGCTGCCCGTTTACAACTGGGGCGCCCCGAGAAACATTTTCCTCCGGTAAAGTCAAAAGAGGCCCGGTTGGCAGTTTTCTGCGGCGGCGGGCTCGGCGGATCAGCTAGAGCAGATGATCACCCTCGAAGAGGAGGCGGCGCGGGCCGCATCTTCCTCAACCGCGGCATTTATCCCGCTCTCCCTGGGTTCCTCTTACACAGCTTCCTTTAAGGAGCTTTGTCTGTCCCTCTCCACTGAGGAGAGGGACCAACGTCTGCTGGACCTTCTTCTCGGTCCAGAAAGAAAGACAAGGGTAAGTCCCTCCGTCGACGCTCTTGGGAGCGGGAAAGGTCCCTCTCCCCGAGTTGTCGGCCATCGACTTCGGTCGATCGTTCGGCTTCGGCCACTGGTCTCACGGTGTCCCTGTCAGGTCAGTTGACCGAGACTCCCGTCGATGCAGTCGAGATCTTTCTCGACCCGTTGGACGGGTTGTCGACAATGACCAAAATCCTCTCCCGGTTCCCCGGTGGGAGTTGAGGATCCGGAGCTTGCCAGTGCCTCCGGTTCCGGAGCCCTTGGTGAACCCTCCAGCCGAGGGAGGGCGGTTCCACCGTCCCCTCCCGTCCTCGGAAAGGCCGAGGTTCGTCCTCCGACTTCTTGCGCGGTCCAGCCGATCCTGCCGTCTAGGCGGTCTCGGTCTCGGCACTGCTGTAAGCGGGCGCCGGCCGTCCTCCATCCTCCTCCTCCTCGGATGAGGGGAGGCTTCGACGAGTCATGCGATGATACGAGGGACCTCATGTGGCAACAGCTCCTTCTGTCTGGGAACAAGCTTCACGCCGCCGCTTTCCTGGCCATTAAGTGGTTGTCACGAGCGGCCGAAACAGCCCCTCGTTTTACCCGAGGAGCCTGTTCCCAGGCCGGTTGTTCGGCCAAAACCAGCTGCCCCACCGATTCCGGTGGAACCTCTGCCTCCACAGCAGCTGTTTGGGGCTCCGACCAAGAACTCTCGGTCGGCTCAGGGTCTGCCCCATAGGCTGTCGGTCACCCTCACTCCCGATTGCCCTCGTCAGGTGGAGGGTGTCTCAGGCCTGAGGCAGCTCTTTGCGGACTCTTCTGAGTCCGACGACGATTCCTCCCTTTTCTCCAAGCGAGTGGACTTGGAGTCCTCTGGTGGTCAGTCGCTGGACGAAAGCCCTTCGTCCTTCCTGGGTTTGCTCAGGCTCATCTCGGAGTCCACCGGGATGCAGCTCGAGCCCGTATCCAAGTGGGCCAAGTATCCCTCACGGAGATGTTGGACCGGGGATCCCCTCGGAGGCCTTTCCTGTGGCTGAGGCCATTGTAGGCCCGGCCTTGGAGCTCTGGCAGCGCCTGCTTCCTGCCCTGTGCCTTGCCAGGATGGCCAGGAAGTATCGGTCCCTACGGTTCCCTGTCTGGTTTCTTGGAACATCCCTCAGCCGAGGGTTAGTTACCGACAGCTTCTCGGTGTGCGGAAGCGCTAGGGCGTGGACAAACCTCCGACAAGGAGTCCAAGAAATTGGACCGTGTGGGCAAAGAGTCCTGCTGTGCCCTCCCTTGGCCTTCGTCAGGCAAGCTCGGCCGTGTTTATGGCATATTTCTCCCATGCCCTGTTGGGCTCCCTGGACGAGGTAGTCCCTCATCTCCCGGCGGACCTGCAGACCACGGTTAGGCAGGTGCAGGACCAGGGCAGGGCAGTGGCCAAGCAGCAACTTCAGACTGCTCTGGACATTGGAGACTCATGCGCCAGGTCAGTCGCGGCCGCAGTGGCTATGCGCCATCGGGCATGGCTGAAGATATCCACTTTCACAGTGGATACCCAGCACAAATTGGCGGATGTCCCTTTCCTGGGGACCGACCTCTTCGGCCGTGGAGTGGAAGGCCACCTCCAGAGGATCGAAAAGTCCAATGCCACCTTGGACTCGGGTCTCATCCGGGCCAGAGGGACAAGGGCCGCAGGACCCAACCAAGCCCTTTCGTCCGCCTGCGCCTCGCACGTCCGGCCCAGCAACACCAGGGCCAGCAGGCTCGCTCTTGGCATCCCAAACCCAAGCCCCGGCTTCCTCCTCCAGGAAGCAGGAGGTAAAGGCCCAGGTGGTCCTCGGCCGTCCCTCCTCCAAGCCTGCTCAGTGACAGGTTGAGGGTGTCGCCCCAACCTCGCCACTCACCTCAGGTTCCTCTCGTGGGACGGCCCGTTCTCCTCTTTCTGCTTGGTCTGCTATTACCACAGACCGGTGGGTGTTGGAAGTGGTAGGAAAGGGCCTGCCTCTGGAGTTCGAGCAGGCCCCACCCTTCAGAGCCGCCGCACTGGGGCCTTGGGACTGGGTTCGTCAGCTCGCCGAGCCGACATCGCCTCCTCCTTGAGAAGGAGGTGATAAGAGAGGTGGCGGACCCTCCTCAAACCCGGGTTCGTGTCCAGGTACTTCCTGGTCCCAAACGGACGGGGGCTGGCGCCCATTTCGACCTACACGACTAAACAAGTTCCTAAGGTCTCGAACCTTCAGGATGGTCACTCTGGCTCAGATAATACCATCCTTGGAACACAGCGTGTGGTTCTCTCTGGACCTACGGGGCCAGCGTTCTTTCCCGCGTCCTATCCGTCCGTCATCAGAGGTTCCTTAAGCTTCAGTCGGGGATCCCTTTAAGTTCAAGCCATGCCCTTCGGCTTATCTCCAGCTCCCAGGGTCTTCACCAAATGCATGGCAGTGGTGACAGCATTCTCAAGGCGCCCGAGATTACCTGGCCTGACGACATGATAGCAGCCCTCCAGACAGGAGGTGGAGCAGTCCAGAGATCTGGCCTCCAGGTTTTCTCTCAGGTCGGCCTCCTCGTCAACGAGGCCAAGTCGGAACTCGTCAAGCAGGTGATTCTTTTCATCGGGCAGAGCTCGACTCTCTTCGAGCCAGGGCACGGCTCCCGGCGGACAGGGTCAAGGTTCTTTCCTCCTTTGCCCAGTCATTTCTGGTTGGGCAATTGTGCCCTGCCCGGGACTTCGTGCGCCTCCTGGGTCTCATGGCGGCCTGTACCAGCGTGGTCCGTTGGGCCTGTTGGAACATGCGTCCCCTTCAGTGGGGGCTGGCCAGCCAGTGGTCCCAACACTGCGATGCATTGGACCAGCTAGTGACGATGACCCAGGGGATGTGGAATGCTCTCCAGTGGTGGACCGTTCCAGTTCATCTGCAGGAGGGCATCCCGTTTGTCCGCCCCGAGCCGACGGTCTCTCTATCGACCGATGCCTCTCTGATGGGTTGGGGTGCCCATCTGGGGAACACCGAGCGCACGGCCTCTGGTCCCCAAGGGAGTCCCGATGCCACATCAACCTGCTGGAGCCACCGCCTTTGCTCCGTTTCTTTGAGGTGGTCCGAGTCCAGACGGACAACACCACGACCATGTACTATCTAAACCGCCAGGACGGGACGCGCTCCATGCTTCTATGCAAGGAAGCTCTCCGCATCTGGTCACTCGTGCACAGCCTGGAGGCGGATCTCCTAGCCATTCATGTGGCAGGAGCCTCCAACACCCTGGCCGATGCCCTAAGCCGGATAGGGGCTGCTTCCCGTGAGTGGTCTCTCCTGCTGGAGGTAGTACAAGATCTATTCTCCCATTGGGGCACACCTCAGGTGGACCTGTTTGCCTCCAGGGAGAATGCGAAGTTGAGGCTGTTCCATGCCCGCCCCCCAGCAGGGATCGCTGCAGGGGGATGCCTTCTCGAGGCCGTGGACCCCGGGCCTCTTCTACGCCTTTCCCCATTCCCCTTGATGCACAAGGTGCTGCTCAAAGCAAGGAGGGACAAGGCAGGTGATTCTGATAGCCCCAGACTGGCCCCACCAGTACTGGTACCCAGATCTCCTCAGCCTCAGCTCCAGGCTCCCGAGGCAGCTTCCAGCTCGCCTGACCTGCTCAGTCAATCGGAAGGTATTCCATCCGGACGTTCAATCCTGCACCTGACCTGCCTGGTTCCTGAGCGGCTAGAGTTCCAGGCTCAGGTCTTTCCGACGAGGTCTCAACGTAGTTGAGGCGTCCGTATGAGTCGACTCAGAAAATGCTGCGCCTTCAAATGGAAAAGAATTTCCATTTGGTGTCAGGGCAAGGGCCTGGACCCTTCCTCCTGTTCCTTGGCGAGCATATTGGACTACCTTTGGTCCCTTTCTCAGCAAGGGCTTAGGTCGACGACCCTTAAGGTGCACCTGGCAGCCATCTCTGCTTACCGGGCGTGGGCCGGGAAGCAGTCGGTGGCGCAGGAGAAGGTGGTCTGGCACTTTTTCAAAGGCCTTGATCACATTTCCCCTCTGGTGCGAGAACCTCCACCTCCGTGAGATCTACTGCTGGTACTGGCAAAGCTCATGGGCAAGCCATTCGAACCAATGCACAGGTGTGACCTCTCTCACCTGTCGTGGAAGACCGCCTTCTTGGTGGCTATCATGTCAGCCAGAAGGATGGGAGAGCTCCAGGTGCTCTGCATCGAGTCTCCTTACCTGGTCTTCCACAGGGACAAGGTTATCCTGCGCCCCCACCCGAAATTCCTTCCGAAGGTGGTGTCGGAGTTTCACCTTAATCAGGTGTTGACTCTGCCGGTGTTCTACCCCAATCACACCTCAGAGGCCGAATGTAAGCTCCATACTTTGGACCCTAGAAGGGCGCTCGCTTACTATAAGGAGCACACGGCTGAAATTCGGGGAGAGGTTCGCCAGCTGTTTGTCACCTACGCTGAAGCCGCACCTGGCAGACCTGCAGCCAAGTGGGACGATAGGCAGGTGGGTCACCTCCTGCATAGATCTCTGCTATAAGTTGGTGGGCATGGAGCCTCCCAGAGGATAAGAGCTCATTCTACCCGCCTATACTGTTGCATCGGTGGTTGCTTCCAGGGACGTCCCTTATCCAGGAAATTCTGCAGGGCTGCTACCTGGAAGTCAGCACACACCTTCATCACCCATTACCGCATTGACCTTGAGTCACGCCGGGATGCTGGTTTTGGGGCCTCGGTTCTCCAGTCTCTATTCCCTAAGTGGGGGGTGTGCGCCTTGCCTTCCTCCTCCCGGAGAACTGCTAGGAGTCTGCCAGACAGTGTGGATGAACAACATATCCATGTCCCTAGAAATACAGGTTACTCACCTGTAACAGGAGTTCTAGGAATGGTATATGTTGTTCATCCACATGACCCACCCGACCTCCCCGGCTTCGACGCACAACCTGAGTTTCCAGCGGGCCAGATCTGGCGTCATGGGGCGAAGCCGAGTGTTTTACCACCCGGGTGGGTGGGAGGAGCCAGCTTGAAGACCTTCCGGCAAGATTCAAAGCGGCAAGGATACCTGCCAGACAGTGTGGATGAACAACATATACCATTCCTAGAACTCCTGTTACAGGTGAGTAACCTGTATATATGACATCCACCGGCCTATGTCTATCCAAGGCCCCCGTCACCCAATCATAAAACTCTCTGAGGCTGGACTGACATGGTCTCCCAGGGACAAAGCCATACTGTTTATCACCGTGTCCTAACCTTTCCAAGTGCCTCCCAAACCTCTCCTTGATAAAGCCCTCCATTACTTTGCCCTCCACAGGACGTCAGACTGACAGGCCTATAATTCCCCATCTCCTCCCTAGACCCCCCTTTATGTATAGGTACTACATAAGCCACCCTCCAGTCCTGTGGCACCCATCCCGTCTGCAGAGAGGTGTTAAAGAGTGCAGACAGTGGTGCTGCCAGCTCCTCCGCCAATTCCTTCATTACCCTTGGATGTAGTCCATCCGGCCCCAGCGCCTTATCAGTTTTTAGCTTCCTAAGGGCCTCCCTTACCCTATCCACTGTGATTTCTCCCCCCAATCCACTCCCTCATGTAACTTTCATACTCCCACTGGGTCTAGCCCAGACTGTACCCTAGCCTCCTTCTGTCCACTGGTTTCAAACTGAGACTGACCTCTCACTTTTGCTGCCTCCTCTTCCCTCCCATCAGGCTGTAGGGATCCCTTGTCACCCTCTGTAAAGATTGAGGCAAAGTACTCATTTAGCACCTCTGCCTGTTCCCCTGCTTCCTGAGCCCATCCCCCCACAATCTTAATCCTGTTGATCTGTGTCCTCTCTTTTTCTTCTCTCTTATATATGTATAGAATCCTTCCCCCCCCCATCGGATATCCCTAGCCAAGTTTTTCTCCGTCCCTGCCTTGGTGCCCCGTACCACTCTGGTGACTTTCCTGGCCAAAAGTTCATACTCCCCTCGCTCCTTATCCCCCCTAGAATGTTTAAAACGTGTGTATGCAGCCTTTTTCTCTCTTACCGCCTCGTGCACTTCCCTGGTCCACCAACATGGCTTACTGGATCCACCATGCTTACGCCTTACTTTAGTACAGGATCTAGTAGCCTCTTGTACCCCTTCTGTAATGCTCTCCCACAATCTTCCAGCATCCATGTCCGGCCTAATCATGTCCAACCTCTCCCTTAGAATCCTACCCATATCCACGAAATCCGCTCCCTAAAGTCAACCACTACCGTATGAGTGTGGTTCTCCTCCCCTCCTAGATACAGCAGGAACCAAACCGTGGTGTGGTCACCACCCGCCAATGGACTGCACACCTCCAGGCCCCTTATTGTTCACTGTCTGCTAAGACTACATCCAATATCTGTCCCTCTCTAGTAGGTTCAGCCACCTGTTGGACCAGGAAGGCATCCTGAAAGACATCCATCAGTCTCTGTTCCCTGCTTACAGAGGATGACATGGTGTCCCAATCTGCCCCCGGCATATTAAGATCACCCATGACCATCACCCTACCCTTTCCAAGGTCACAGTGACCCTTGATATTCTCAACCAATTTATCCTCCATAGCCTCCCCAATTGCAGGGGGCCTGTATACCACTCCTATCTTCATTTTCTTGCCTCCCCTCATTTGCAGTGTTACCCAAATCGCCTCCTCCACTCCACTAACCACTATGTCATTTCTGACAATCGGCACAATCCACCCTCCTCTTCCCACTCCCCTATCCTTCCTGAATATCTTGTATCCCTCTACATTTAGATCCCAATCATTACGCTGAGTGGCCCATGTCTCCGTATTTGCTCCCTCAGCCAACACAGCCTGAATTTCAGGCATTTTATTGCTCATACTCCTGGCATTGATTAGGACTGTCCTCCACCCCGGCTTCTCCCCTCTCTTCAGTCCCCTCCACCCTATGCAATCCCTTTTCTGCCCAGTTTTCCTTGAAGTTGCAACATAGTTGTCCAACTCCTCTCATTCTCTAGATCTGGACCCTCAATCAGCTCCCCTGGGATCTTTTTATTATTTGACCCCCCCTTTACAAGTTTAAACCACACCTCTCGCCTATGAATCCAGCAAGTTTTAATTTCAAGATCTCCCTCCCCTCCAAGTTGAGATGTAACCTATCCTTGGCACAAAGCCCCTTATCCTCCCAAGTATCCCCCCAATCCCCAACCAACCCATATCCTTCTGCCTTGCACCAATCCCTTAGCCGCTGATTTAGCCCTCTTAAGTTTTTGCTTGAGTTCCCTGGTTGCCCTTGGTACCGGCAGAATCTCAGAGAAGGAAATTTTGCTACCTATAGAGTGACAAACCGTGGCCAGTTCCCAGAATCTAGCCTGTATTTCTAGCTCACTGTTCCCTTCCAAGTCATTTGTCCCCAGATGCACTAGGAAGTCCAGGGATCCCCCACAGTCTAGTGTCAGTGAGTATAGGCGAAATTTAGCCTTATGTACAGATAGTCCTGGTATACATTTACCCTTGACTGGGCTGCTTTTATTCTCCCCCTCCCACTGAATACCCCTGATCATGGAGTCTCCCAACAGTATCACCTTCGTCCCACTCCCCATTTTGATGGCCCTTTTTGATCCATCCCGACTCCTCCTTCTGTCATCAAACCCTTGCTTGCACCTCCCACTCCCGTCAGCCTGTGTGTCTTTGTAAGCACTTATTTTTCCATCCAGACTCCTCCTACTTTCAGCAACCCCCTGCTTAATCCTCCCACCCCCATCAGCCTGAGGGCCACCCTCCTGTACTTGCTCTACCATACTCCCTTTAACTGCAACTGACATTTTGCTCCTCACCCCCCCCCAACCTCCTGGGTGATCAGACAGTGCCCTCCCAGTTCAACCCCCATCTCCTTTCCTGAACTAAAGACATCAGATCTCACTCCCGAGAAACCTCCCACTACTACTACATCCCCCCTCTCTAAACCTGCACCTCCCATCCCATCTACTGAAATTCTCCCTACCCTAATTTCCACCTCTTCCGATGATTTCTGTCTTGAAACTGCCCTATCTAGAAAACTCTCTACCTCCTCCCCCTCTTTGATTGACAACCCCTGCCTAGACACCGGCCTGACCCAAGTCCTTCCTCCTTCCATCCCGGCCTCCCTCATTGTCCCCCCATCTACCATATTTCTCTCCAGCCTAGGCTCATGTCCTTCCCTCCTCTTTCCTTTCCTTTGAATCTGGCTCCCTCCTCTATCCCCCACCTCTCTTGGTTTACTGACAGAACTCTCACTTTCCACCTGATCTCCCCACCCACCAGTCTCCTACACTTCATCTCCCGGATAAAGTAAGGTGAATCGGCTTGAAAGTTTGATGCTTGCCCCATATTACTTTCTCCCACCCCTCCCTCTTTTGTCTCCTCTGTCCAGCCCCCTCCCTATGAGTTGCATCCCTCACATTTCTGATCCGCCTCCCACTCCTCTCGAATGACCATATGGTCCACCAATCCCCTGATATATGTTCTTTTGGACTAGTCCACTACATCTAGGTACATATGATCCATACCCCAACTTACCCCCATCCCTCCCCCTTTCCAACAGCCCTATAATCCCCCGATCTCCTCCCTAAGACCCTTCAATCTAAAGCACACTGGGCACCCTCCAAACCTCCAAGCCCAATTTAATAGTATAGCTGCCCCCTCCACATCCTGTACACGCAATCACCCTACTGAAGATACCTGCACTGACAGCCCCCAAGTCCACCCTCATTTTGAAATGAATAATATGATCTCCTTTCTGCACTACCCAAGCTCACACAATACCCAGCAATGTAGTTTTACACCAGCAAAGTCCAGCAGTAAATAATGTTCTTCTTACTTGGGAAGGGGCCACTGCAGAAGAGTGTTGTGCTTGGGGTTGTTAGCTTATAGCCTGCAGGAGACGAACCCCCCATGTGCCACTTCTGATCCGTTTGCGCTGGTGTTCTGCTACACCTGGGTCTAACCCTGCTAGGTAAACTAACAATGCTGGCTTCTCTTGTTCTTACTTTTATAGCGTTACACTGTATGTAAGTTGTTGAATTGCACTGTTTTATTCCTATGTGCTTCATTTGAATCATGTAATGTCAGTTCCCGTGTAAAGTTTGCCACTGCTGGTTACCTTTATTGCCTAAGTTTATTTGCACTAGTACTACCTGTTTCTTTGCTCCTTACCAAGATAGCTGCAGAGTCCGTTTAATTGCCTGTTTCTAGTACCCTACTCGGGGATCCGGTTAAAATAGCGTAACCGAAATCACGTGTACAATTTCAGCGCGGTCAAAGTAGCGCAGAACTAAATAGCTTACTGGCTAATAGCGCCTACCTTTATAGCGCCAGTAGGTAGAACAAGCCGTTTGCAGTCGAGCAGTAAAAGTAAAAAGGCAAGCTGCAGGCAAAGTGGTGTGAGCATCAGGCTGGGACAGCTGGTGAAGAGGAAATGTAGTTTTACTTGCACTTCACTTGTCAAATTTCCTCGTGGTCGGATGGGGGCTTTGCAGTGAGCTGCTGTGTGCCTTTCAGTGGCTCACACGCTCTTTCTCAGCACACTGCTACTGATTGAAGCTGCACTACAGTGAAGCAAACTGCTCTCTCTGCCTGACGGCGAGCAACCGTCAACGGTAAAGTAAAAAGGGGGGAGCACTCGCCTATCCCAGGATATCAAATTGTAAGTAAACATCACATTTATAAAACAAGGACCTGAAAGGGTCCAGATAAAGGCAAATTGGCTACAAATGAGAAGCAGAATAGACACCTATGAGCCAAAGGCACTGGCTGTCAACATTCTTACCATACCAAAAAGTCCCAGACAGAATTCAGGTAGTCCGCAAGTGAATGGGGAGCAGATCTACCTGCTCATCATGCTGTCTCTTTGCATCAGCGGGTGATTCAGGGGTTGGTATGGGTGGAGCAGTGGAGCATAACAGTTGTTTGGCATAGTGTTTAGTGAAATAAGACTAGCGCTATTCTGTACGCGGCAAATACTGTCACGCTATAATGTGCTTACGATATTAAGTACTCGCTATAAGTGCATGCGCGATTTTAACATTAACCCCCTTACTTTATTACTCCTAGAAAATGTGTCATTGATTGACTGTCTCTGGCTCTGTCTTCTGCTGTTCTGCAACCCATGATATACTTCCACTCCCGTGCCCCCACACTTCCATATTTACTGTTTCTAAATCTTTTACTCTGTTGTTTTCCTTAAGTCACTGCCTGTAGTTCCCATTACACCTCCTCTTCCCCTGCCTCTGCCCTTTCTCTTCACTGCCCCCCTTTGTGATTAGCTGCCCCTCCTTATACTCCCCCTTCCTCCCTCCCTCTGTATTACTCCCATCTCTCTTACTCTGTCTCCTGCATGCCTGTCATTTTCTGTGCATTCATTTCACACATGAAGATTCTCGCTCTCCTGCCATTACTGGTTCTATTGTCTTTCTTGTTTCTTCTGTAAACCACCCTCCACCAAAACTCTCACTCCCTCAAGCTCTTCATTATTCTGCTTCTTCTACTGTTAGGAGATTCAGAACTGAACCCTGCCCCCCTCTTCATTCCCTCTCTTCCCTCTCCCCCAACGGCATGGTGTTTTTCACCTATGTGCCAGGAGTCTGCTCCCTAAGCTTGCCATCTTAGGCTGTGGGTTCTGTAGTTCCAGCCTAACGTCCTTGTCAGCACCAAGACCTGGCTCTTGGCCCAAGTCTGTGATACAGAAATCAGGATTCTTGTGTATGCTAGCCACAGCCCGGATCATGGAAAGCATAGATGATGTGTGGCTATTAGTGTACATCTAAGGCTCAAGTGTGATGTCATATCTCATTCCACCGTCCCCTCTTCACATGAACCTCTGTGTAGGTTCTCTTTCCCCTCTTCTCTGTACTTGTTTGGTAGTATCTCTTACCAACTGTCCTGCTTCATTTATTTTATTTTAATTTTTTTTATTTTGGTAAAACCTTTGGGAGCAGCAAAGCCCTTTTTCAGATGTGACCCAGTAATACAAACAGAGACATTAGACAAAGACAAATGACAGTGCCTTCAGGAGGGGAAAAAGAGGAGCGGGGGGGCAGGAACACAGATGTAGTGACAGAGGAGGATAGAGTGAGGAAGGGGCTGCTGGCATTGAAGGTGGACAAATCACCAGGCCTGGACAGAGTACATCCAAGGGTACTAAAGGAACTGGCTGAGGGGCTGGTAGGGCCACTGGCAGACCTATTTAATAGTTCACTAGAGTCAGGTGAGGTACCGCAGAATTGGAGAACAGCACATGTAGTGCCCCTCCACAAAAGCTGTCCCAAGGATGACCCAGGGAATTACAGACCAGTCAAGTCTGACCTACATTGTGGGCAAGCTCATGGAGACTATATTAAAGGAAAGTTTGGTGGAATATCTAGAGGAGCATGGTCTCCAGGTTGAGAGGCAGCATGGGTTCATGGGGGAGAGATCGTGTCAGACAAATCTGATTGACTTCTTTGACTGTGTCACTAAGACAGTAGACAGGGGCCAAGTGGTAGGCATCCTCTATCTTGATTTCAGCAAGACCTTTAACTCTGTGCCCTGCAAAAGGTTAATCAGGAAGTTGTTGGATCATGGGGTTGGGAAAAAGATGACCAGATGGGTGGAAAACTGGCTGAGGGACAGAACCCAGAGGGTGGTTGGTGCGGGGAGAGTTATCTGACACCTGAGAGGTAACCAGTGGGGTCCCACAAGGCTCGGTGCTGGGGACAGTGTTGTTCAATTTCTTCATCAGTGACATTGGGGATGGCATTAAGGGCGAAATGTGCCTATTCACGGATGACACCAAGCTCTGTGTGGGAGTGGACACAGCTGAAGGGTTACAGGATCTACAGGAAGATCTGAAAAAGCTGGGGAGGTGATCGAGGATCTGGCAGCTTGGCTTCAGTGCCAAGAAAGGCAAAGTTATGCATATTGGAGCAAAGAATCCCAGGATAGAGTACTACCTGGGTGGAGTTCGGGTATCTGTATCAGAGGAGGAGAAGGACCTGGGAGTAATGATCACTAGTGACCTGAAGCACTCCATGCAGTGCAAGAAAGCAGCAGCAAAGGCAAACAAGATACTGGGATGCATATCTAGGGGGTCAGTAGCAGGAGAGAGGAGGTTATACTGCCCTTGTACAGGTCACTGGTAAGGCCACATCTAGAGTATGGCATTCAGTACTGGTGCCCACCCCCCAAAAAGGACATTAACCTGCTGGAGAAGGTCCAGCGGAGGGCTACAAAGATGATAGTGGGTCAGCAGGGTAAGGCATATGAGGAGAGGTTAAGGGCACTGAACATATACTCCCTGGAAGATGGGAGGGTGGGGGCATGATTGGGACCTTCAAGTACTTGAAAGGAATAGATAAGGTTGATAAGGAGAGTCTCTTCAAGCTGAGTGGCAACTATAACATGAGAGGGCACAGTCTTAAGCTGGAGGGTGGGTGGTTTAGGAGGGAGGTCAGGAAGCACTTCTTCACAGAGAAGGTGGTGGACACTTGGAATGCGCTGCCGGAAGAGGTGCTCTCGTTGAAGACAGTGGGCAACTTTAAGAGAGGCTGGGCTAGGCATGGGGGAGGTAAGGATCATGGGTAGGGAGGGTGGGAGGGTGGGGAGGAGGGAGGGCAGGGACATTAGCTCAAGCTGTGGACCCTGCAATACGAACAGACTTGATAGACCAAATGTCCTTCTTCTGCTGGCTTCTGTGATGTTCCTATTATATCACATGATAAGTAGTATGTACAGTACCATGTACACTTGTCAGGTACAATAAGGTATTCCATCAATAACAATAATTTTATGTAAAAGTCACATCATTTAAAATGACTCGAAGTTTGACAGTCAGCAAATTTCCGAGGGAGCATATTCCCACTGTTATATTCAGTACCATATATCTAAAAGGTCTTTGCCGCTGTGAGGTATTACAACCTCAGTAGGTAGCACACTCGCCTCTGAGGCCGGGAGATCAGAGGGCTGTGGGTTCAGTTCCCATATCTAGCACTTGGGTTAATATCCCAGTACTGACACTGTAGTGCAGCATGAGAGGGGTGCTGCACTTCTGAGGTGCCGTCTTCCGGATGAGACGTTAAACCGAGGTCCCATCTGCCTGGATTGGTGGTAGTTCAGGTGGATGTTAAAGATCCCATGGCACTTATCGAAAAGAGTAGGGGAATTTCCCCGGTGTCCTGGCCAAATTTCCCTCATTCACTAAAAATACCACCAACAGCTTAATCTGGTTCAAGGTCAGTTGGCATTCATCTGTATCCCCCTTCCCCGGGTCGTGCCTGAAAATAGGCAGGATTTGTCTAGTGCACTTACCCGGTCAACAAAAACTAAATAAATAAATAAAAATAAAAATAAGGCAATGCTATCTTTTGGCTTACAGTTGTAATATTGTATAAATTAGAACATGGCATTATTAACGTACTCAACAGTGCTCGCACCTGATCTTGCAACCCCCCTTCCTACTAACCAGATTGAAGCAAAGCACTTACCTTGTTTTCCCTTCTTAGGGTCGGGGCTGTCTTTTCTTGTACCATGTTATTACAGTTTCCACTGAGTACAGGAAACCTGACCAAGAACAAAGCCACAGTATAGAAGTACTTTAATGGATAAAACTAGAGAACGAAAAAAGAGGAGCGAAACAGAGGAGTAGGAACACAAATTCATACATGAAGTGCTAAGATGAACACACAGGGAAGAGTAATGTAATTATTAAAGGTCATCGTGTTTTCACATGTCTTCCAGTTAAAGTACTTGTTTCTTTATAAGTGCACTGTGAGTGATATAGACCACCTTCTAACTGATGTCTCAGACTTGTTTCTTTTATAAGATACCCAAGTATGTGTTTGCCTCTTCCACCAAACTGTTAAGCACAAAGTGTAATTTGCCACTCTTAGCTGACACTGGTGGATAACTTTGAAGGGTATTTTTTTGTGCTGGAGTATTTATGCATTTATTAAAAGTTAATTCATCCAGGCAGACAAGCAGAGATTGAAAAAACAAATCTTGTTTCTAGTTGTGACTAAAGTAATTTGCTTAAGGGGCTTACGGCTTTTGATATGTCTTGGTTCTTCAGTTGCTTTACTTAGAACACACTCCTTGTCTTGAAAGTGCAGAAATATAACAAATATTGCCCTGTGTCTTTGTTCCATAGTAGGGCGGTGGTATCTGGCTCAGTGGGCTGTTTCTGTTTCATGCGGGTATTTCAAATTTTCTCTGTTCATGAAGTTCTCAAATAGTTTTTTGCAGAAAATTACAGGATCCAGGCCTTCTTTCTCCTTAGGAAGAGCTGTATTCTGAATGAGCAATGCTGCACTTCTGCGTACTGTCAGATGTTTCAGCTGTAACAATGGGTCATAGAACTCAGTTCCTAAATTTTCAGATTTCCTTTCTAAGGTTTATAACATGTTTTGGTAGTCCGTCTAAAAAGCCTGTATAAAACACATTTGCCAATAGCCTAGTGACCTCATAGGGCCTTTGTGACATCATGATGCTTACCATGACAACATACTGTGATGCCACAAACAGTAATTGTGAGGTCAGTTGGAAAAGTCTGTTTTGTGAAAAACTCAGTGAAATATCTGAGATATTTAGTAGACCAAGAACAAAAAGTAGGTAGAAAAAAACAGAAAACATATAAGTTGAAACATAATTGTTGAAAGTTTCCGATATAAGGAATTGAGCTTTATAGCCCAATACCTTATATCGTCCAGAGCGCACCCCTGCAAAAATTTTAATTTAAAAGTTTGCAATTTTAGCAGGAAGGGATCATAACTGGCACCGAACCCTCATTGGCCGGTCACTTCAGCTTCCTGGTGCCCCTTGTCAGGCCTCACACTCTCTGAAACTGTGAATGTCACGACCAGAGCGAGCCCCATGATGTCATGGGGCTATTTTAAAGCGTTTTTAGCAATTTTTACCAGTGTTAGAGTAAAATTAAAGCAGTCACTTAACTAGTAGTTGAGCGACTGCTTTAATTTTACTATAGGACTGGTAAAAATGACTAAGAAACGGCTTTAAAAATAGCCCCCATAGACTTGTATGGGCTTGCTCACGCGGTCTCCCTGGCCACACGTCACAATTTCAGAGAGCACGGGGGCAGAGTTGGGGCGGAGCGGGGGCACCATGAAGCTGGATGGGATCGGCTGGCAGAGGGGCACCACGAAGCTGGATGGGATCGGCTGGCCAAGGGTTCAGCGCCAGTTACGATCCCTTCCCCTGCTAAAATTACGAACCTTTAAATAAAAATATTTGCAGGGGTGAGCTCACGCTGCTATAGGGTATTGGGCTATGAAGCCCAATACCTTATAGCAAGTACGTTGGAAAGTCATTTTAAGGTTAGATCTCCTAGACCATGTTTCTAAATCATCAGCCTTATCCTGTAGTGTTTTGATCTTCAGTTCCTGATTTTCGCTGAGATGCTGTAACTGGCCACATGAGTCTTAATATAGATAACTGAGTTTCTCAGTCTACTCTACTCTTCCCATTCGCTCTACCTTTTCAGTAAAGTTTTAACCAAATGATTTATTTCTAGCACAGTTCTACTTGTTTCCAGACATACAGCTTTTATTTCTCGCAGAATTATATATTTTTTTTTTTACTTTTTTTTTTTATTTCTAGTGACTGTGTTAGTATGTCTTTTAAAGGGAAAAGTGCATGTCCAAATTCCACACCTATATTGTGGGCAGCCCCCAATTTGCACTTATAGTGCGTAAAAATAAAGCACTGAAAACAGATTTAATAACCTCCATCAGAGGTAAGTGTACTGCTTATTGTTGGATAATCCTTGGCAAGGGAAGTTCAAAATGTAGCAAAATTGGCTTCCAATTCCTGATGGAGTGCTTTTAACAATGGTAGACTGGGCCCAGTTCTCAGTCATGACCATTGTGCCTTCCCATAAAATTTGTCTGTACTGAGCACATTAGATTTGTACCGGAGGGGGGGGAGCCTCCCCTTCCATCCCATCCGGTGCAGATCTTGGAAAGCAAAAGAGGCATTCCAGCTGTTACTTTGTGCAGTACCGGTGCATATTAAGAGATCATGCATGTCTGCGTACGTCGCAGTGATATGCACAGACACGTATGAGTCCTTGTATCGCTGTACACGGTACCTCCCTGACCCATACCTCAGGGTGTGACAGCAGTGTCTGTCTCTCCCATGATGATGTGTCTGGAAGTCCAATTGGTCTCCATCCCAAACTTTAGCCACAAATACTTCCGGGTAGTCCAGAGTACCCCCGCTTCCTCCCAGCCCTGTTCCCCTGTGAACATCATCCCTCAGTCATGCTCCCTTGCTGAAATCGATCCCTCAACATCAGTGCACCGTGGGTGCAGCTATCCAAAAGTTTTTAGGCAAGAAGGTGCCACAAAACAGCTGTGCTGGCTAGACTGGCAGTAGGACAACTGGCATAGAGCTTAGCAACAGATTCACACCCCTGGCACAGACAAGGGATGGGGAGGAGTCTGGAACAGAGGGCGCACCTGAGGCAGGTAGAAATGGGGATGGCAGTAGGCTCAGCAGATGGGGGCAGAGGAGCTACTCCCCGGCATAGGGTCTCCGGGGGTTATGGAGGATACGCATGCACCAGCAGGAGGGAGGGAGGGGATAGAAGCAGGATGCCAACTGGATGGTAAGGAAGGAGGAGCTTGGATTAGGGAAGTCCAGAGAGGGATAGAAGAGGAGAAGGATATAGTCAGGGACAAGGGTAAAATATGAAGGGATGGGGAGATTCAGGAAGTAGAGAAAGGGGGTGGACGAGGGGAGCAGTGGGGGGCTAGTGAAATCCCAGGAGGGGCAGGGGGGTCCCTTGTCCTTGGGGGTAACTTGGTGATGGAACAGGTTGCAGTGGAGGGAAGGGAGGTAGTCGTGGAGGGCGGGTCAGAGAGGGGAAAGAGGGGGGATCCTTGTGTCTGGGGGGAATTTAGGGATGGACTCGGGTGCAGAAGGGAAAAGGTAAGGGGACGAGGTGGACAGGGCTGTGAGGAGAAAGAGCTGGTGACAGGGAGGGGCCCTTGCTGCTGGGGGAAAGAAGGGGATGGACCAGCATGCCATTGCAGGAAGGGAAGTAACCAGGGAGGACAGGTCAGTGAGGAATAAGGGCTGGAGCGGAAGGGATGGGGCAGAAATTGGCAAGATGGGAAGGAGGGAAGAATTTGGGTATGAGGTGGGGGCAGTTGGGATAGTGAGTAGACCTTGGGGAAAAGGAGGCAATAAGAGTGTATCTCTTGGGGGACTCCATGATTAGGGGGATCAGGTGGGGGAGGAGGAGAGGGGAGGTGGAGGCCTCCTATGGTATTAAGACCAAGAGTATACCGGGCTTGATGGTGCACAAGGCCAAACATCTGGTCTATGCTCTGGCAAAGTAGTGTGGTGGGACCCCTGACATATTAGTGCACCTGGGAACAAGCGATATCAAGGGGAATAATGAGCTAGAGATACAGGTTAGGTTCTGGGAGCTAGCCAGGGTCTGTCAGGACATGGGGTGCTCTGTCTCCTTCTCGGAGATCCTACCGGTGCCTAGGCCAGTGTGGGTAATAAGCAAAAAATAAGGGATGTAAATGTATGGCTCAGTGAATGTTGTGAGGCCAGGGGGTATGGGTGGGTGGTGGGGGACTGGGGTACAGCCTGGGAGGACAAGGAACTAACTGTACGCAAGGGACAGGCTCCACCTTAGCTCAGAGGGGAAAGAGATCCTGAAGCTTAGACTAGCAGGGTTCATACATTTCAGGTGGCGTTTAAACTTGTGAGGGGAAGGCCTGGCCTTCTCCCTAGCCGAGGCACAGATGAGGGTACCTGATGGTGCATGAGGGGAGCCGCATAGACAGGGTCCCATGGGTCCTCAGGGTGGGGGTAGGGGGGTGTTGGAGGGTGGTCCTGATTAATGCCAGGAGCATGGGAAACAAGATGGTAGAGCTTTAGGCGCTGTTATGGAGGGTGAGGTGGATGTGGCTGAGACTTGGGCCACTTCGAGACATGACTGGGACCTTAACCTACTAGGATACACCACGTGCAGAAGAGACAGGGTGGAGTGAAGGGGGGTAGCTTTTATCATTAGGGATGGCTTAGGGATAAGCAGGGTTGAGCAAGTGGGGGATCAGGTGGAGACTTTATGGGTCACCCTGCAGGCTCCTGGGGGAAAAACGGGTGAAGTTGTGGGTGGTATATAGACCACCTGGACAAGGGGAAGAACAGGAGGAAGGCCTGGTGGTGAACCTTAGGGACCACTGTGGTAGGGGAGAGGGCAGAACTGTGGTGTTGGGGGATATGAATATGCCAGGGGTGGACTGGAGTACTACGGCGTCCTCGTCGGGCAGGGAGCAGCACCTGCTGGACATCTTCAAGAATTCATTTCTTGCCCAGCTGGTGTCTGACCCAACGAGGGAGGGTTGCATCTTGGATGTGGTCCTGTGAGACAGTGAGCTCATCAGGGACTTAGTTGTTGGGGACCCATTGACGGGAAGTGATCACGCCACGGTCTGGTTTACCTTGGACCTGGGAGGGGGATAGATCACATAAAAACGTTGGTGGTTAATTTTAGAGGGGCAGACTTCGGGGAGATGGAGCAGGTCCTCAGGGGCTACCTTGAGGAGATCAGGCCAGATATGGACACTGAGGCCCGATGGGAAATTATTAAAAAGGGTGTTCTGGAAGCTACCAGGGCCTGCATGAAATAGAGACGCAAGTGGAGCAGAGCTAAGAAGATGAACTGGTGGGCAAGGGAGGTCCAAGATGCGGTGATGAAAAAATAGCCGTTTATAGCTGATATAAATGCTCACGGAGGACTTTAACCAAGGGAGAGTATGATTTGGCAGCCAGGAGGGTCACCAGGGTGGTGAGGTCAGCCAAGGTGTGGGACAAGCTGAGATTGGCACAGGGGATTAGAAGGGGATAAAGGGTTCTTCAGGTATATCAGAGAAAGAAGAAAGGAGAAGAGTTTAGCAGGCTAAGGTCGGGTGGGTGGGTGGGTGGAGGAAGCAGGGGAGCAGGCGGAGGTACTAAATGACTTTTTTGCCTCAATCTTCACCAAGGAGGATTTGGAGGGGGACCTGCAAGGGGATGGAAATGGGGGACCGGTAGAGGAAGTAGTGGCACTGGAGGTAGAAATCCCCTCTGGGAGGGTGTGGGAAGCCCTCAAGGCCCTGACGGGATATACCACAGGGTGCTTAAGGAACTGGCTGATACCCTGGCCGCACCCCTAGCAAGCCGTTTTAACTCCTCCCTTCAGTCCAGGAGGGTACCTCAAGACTAGAGGATGGCCCATATTGAACCTATACACAAGGGTGGCATGCGAGAGGAACCAGGTAGTTATAGGCCGGTTAGCCTGACATTGGTAGTGGGCAAAGTGATGGTGGTTATCTTGAAAGAGAGGCTGGGAGGGTTTCTGAAGGCACGGGGTCCCTGGATGATCGCCAGCACGGCTTTGTTAAAGGCAGATCGTGTCAGACCAACCTGGAGGAGTTCTACGAAGGGCTGACGAGAGCGCTGGACCAGGTAGGCCAGTGGATGTCCTTTTTCTAGACTTCAGCAGGGCTTTTGACTCAGTACCACATCCCGGGTTGTTGGGGAAGCTTGGGAATATGGGGGTGGGGGGTGCAGATGGTCAGGTGGATAGGAAATTGGGTAGCGGGACGTCTACAGAAGGTGATGGTGGGGGGGAGGTCTCATTTCCCAGGAGGGTCATTAGCGGGGTCCCACAGGGTTCGGCTGGCTCTCCGGGAGGACCTTGAGACTCTGGGGAGTTGGTCACGCACCTGGAAACTAAAGTTTAACACTGGGAAATGCAGGGTTCTTCACCTGGGGCCAAAACCCGGCTCATGAATACACCCTGGGAGGGGAGACACTGGAAGTTTCTGGGGGGGAGAAGGACCTCGGGGGTGGTGGTGGTGGTGGATGCCAAAATGAATAACTCAGAACCGTGTAGAAGGGCTGTGGCCCAAGCGAATACAATGCTGGGGTGCATAGCCAGGGGACAACCTCAAGGAGCAGAGAGGTGCTCCTGCCGCTATAGAATTGCCTGGTTAGGCCACACCTTGAATACTGCGTGCAGTTTTGGCATCCTTACTTGAAAAGGGACATTGCTGTGCTGGAGAGGGTTCAGAGGAGGGCAACCAGGGTGATGCAGGGTCTAGGTGAAAAGCTCTATGGGGAGCGACTAAAGGAGCTCAATCTGCACTCGCTGTAGGAGAGGAGGGACAGGGGGATATGATCAAGGTCTTCTGATATCTCAAGGGAATAAACAGGGTCAACCTTGATGGGATGCTGCAGCTGAGGGAGGGAGGGGCCACAAGGGGGCACTCAGCGAAGCTGGACAGTGGGAGACTAAGGGAGAAATGAGACGTTACTTCACTGAAAGGGTGGTGGAGCCCTGGAATCCGCTGCCCACTGAGCTGGTGGATGTTGCAACTGTGGAGTGGTTCAAGAGAGGCTGGGACAGGTATGGGGGGTTTTCATTACATTGAGGGGAACAGGCAGAGGTGCTAACTGAGTACTTTGCCTCAGTATTTGCAGTGGGTGACAAGGGATCCCTGCAGCCTGATGGGAGAGATGAGGAGCCAGTAAAAGCAAGAGGTCAGTCTCAGCCTGAGACCACAGGATGGCAAGAGACTGGGGCACAGGCTAGACCATACCAAGGAGGTGTAGGAAGGTTGCATGAGGGAGTGGACTGGGGGGGAGAAATCACAGTGGATAGGGTGAGGGAGGCCCTTCAAAATCTGAAAACTGGTAAGGCACCGGGGCCGGATGGAATATATCTGAGGGTTATGAAGAGTTGGCGGATGTGCTGGCAGCCCCACTGGCTGCACTGTTTAACATCTCTCTGCAGACGGGATGGGTGCCACAGGACTGGAGGGTGGCTTATGTAGTGCCTGTGCATGGGGAGGGGTCTAGGGAGGAGATGGGGAACTATAGACCGGTCAGTCTGACATCTGTAGTGGGCAAAGTAATGGAGGGCTTTATCAAGGAGAGGCTTGGGAGGCAGTTGGAAAGGTTAGGGCACCAGGATGATAAACAGTATGGCTTTGTCCCAGGGAGATCGAGTCTGACCAGCCTCGTAGAGTTTTATGATTGGGTGGCAGGGGCCCTGGATAGACAAGAGGCCAGTGGATATCCTATACCTGGATTTCAGCAAAACGTTTGATTCAGTACCTCATAATGGACTGATAGCAAAAATGGGGGAGATGGGGGTGGGAGGACAGGAGCTAAATTGGGTTGAAAACTGGCTTTCAGGGCGTTACAGAGGGTAATGTTGGGTGGGATAATATCCTCCCCCACGAAGGTAATCAGTGGAGTCCCTCAGGGTTCTGTATTGAGGCCACTCTTGTTCAATGCCTACGTCTCGGATATAGGGAGGGGGGTTAGGAATAGGTTGAGTCTCTTTGCGGACGATTCAAAATTTGGGAGCACTGGTGGATAGTGAGGAAGTGAGGGAGACAGTCCAGAGGGATCTGGATACCCTGGAGGGGTGGTCAAGGAGGTGGGGACTGAAATTTAATGCCGGGAAATGTAAGGTACTTCATTTGGGAGTCAAAACCCGGCCGTATACACCTCGGGGTCATATTGCATGCCACATTGGAGAAAGGAATTTAGGGTGGTGGTAGATGTCAAAATGAATAACTCTGAAAATTGTAGAAGAATTATAGCCAAGGCAAACAGGATATTGGGTTACATAGCAAGGGGAATTGCGTCCAAAAGCAGGGAGGTGATCCTCTCTCTATATAATGCCTTGGTTAGGCCGCAGCTTGAGTACTGTGTGCAGTTCTGGAGACCTCACCTGAAGAAGGACATAGCGCTGCTGGAAAGGGTCTAAAGGAGAGCGACCAGGATGATTCAGGGCATGGAGGGGAGGCCTTATGAGGAGGGACTGTAAGAGCTTGGGCTTTACTCACTGGAGGAGAGGAGGGATAGGGGAGACATGATAGAGGTTTTCAAGTATGTAAAGGGAATAATTAGGAGTGGAACCAGGGAGTTGTTTAGGCTGAAGAATGGGGAGTGACCAGGGGCCATGAGTGGAAGCTGGAGGGGAGAAACTACAGTGGGGAACGTAGGAAGCATTTTTTCACTGAGAGGGTGGTAGAGCAGTGGAATGCGCTTCCCGGGAGGCTGGTGGAGGACAGCACAGTGCAGGGCTTCAAGAAGGGGTGGGACAGGTACAAGGGGAAACCGCATCTTGAGTAGACACTCTTGGGGGCTAGGGGGGTGGTGAGGTGGGCAGCCATTAAGTTGCTGGCTTTCGAGCAGACAAGACAGACCATTTGGCCTATTCTGCTGGCTTTTTTAGTATGTTAGTATGTTAATTGACACATCTGGGGTTTCTGAGGGTAGCATATATGCAGTATGAAGCAACATTTTGAGTACCAGTTTTTTAAGTCCTGGTCCAACATCTGGAACTGTATTATTCTGTTGCTTTGTAGAGCTGCGGTGATTTACACACAGACACGCTATCACAGTGTTTACTCCTGTTTGTTTGTTTGCTTGCAGGTATGGTGCTAGTGCGTAGCGACAGTGGGCAGCTCTTGATGATTCCCCAGCAGGCCCTGGCACAGATGCAGGCACAAGCACAAGCAGCAGCGGCACATGCTCACGCGCAGTCGCAGTCTCAGTCCCAGAACGCCATGGCACCCCGGCCTGCAACGCCCAACAGTGCTCCTCCAGTGCAGATATCCACGGTGCAGGTTTGACATAACAGTAATGTATATAAGATGTTGGGTTACAAAGCACCTTCCAGTGGGCCTCACGTGCTGTTTTCTGTGTACCTCTACTATTTGTAAATTACAGCTGTTAGCCTGCATGTCCGTTTTTAATGGTTATTGCTAGAAATGCGAGCGATCCTGTCGGAACAGAAGCAACAGAATCCTCCACCTGCAGATTAAAGAGCCGCAGCTCACCCAAGTGAAAAATAAATTACTAAGGGGCCTGTGAGGAAGGTCACTGGCAGTGGCTTAGGTAAAAGCATGCTCACTTGTGGGGCTAGAATATCGGAAGGTCGTGGGTTCTAGTTCCACAGCAGGAACCAGGGCTAGTACCCAGTAATAACATTGTAGTGATGCACAAAATAAGTGCTGCACTATTGAGGCATCGTCCTTTGTCTGAGATGTTAAACCAAGGTCCCTTCTGGCCATCTGTGGTGGCGGTCCAGGTGGAAGGTAAGGATCCCTTGGCACTTTTCAGCAGAGTTGAGGATTTTTTTGTTTTGCTGAGTAACAGTCCCCCTGTTAATAAAACAGGTCCACCTAACCCATCCCCAGGACACCTCTGTAAAAAAGCTGTTACAGCTCAGTGTTCATTTACTGGTCAGAAAATTACAAACAAAATACTGCATTGCAGACCTTTTCTTAGTAAATCATTTACATAAACCTTCGAGTAACAAAAAAAATTTCAGTGACTTTACGGAAAACTGTAAAAACAACCTTATGAATTCCTAATTCGCATGATGTGGCATGCAACTTTATGAATAATAGCACACTGAACAGTCACACTTTGATAGTCAATAGGTTTGGAAACTTTTTATTGTTTTCGAAAATAATATATTTTATTGACAATTCAGTTAAAACACAGTTCTGTGCACAAACCGTGACATAGTTAAAACTCCAGGTCACTGGTTCCATGAATAGAACTGTAACAGAATGCTGCCAATAAAAACAAAACAATGCAAAGAAAGTTTTTCACTTCACTTTTTTATTTAGGTACAGTTAAATACAGATAATTTAAGGGAATGAATATCATTTATGAAAATAAGAACTTTTATAAACAACTGCCAGTTATGATTTCCTGCCCTCTTTAAAGAGCAACCGATGCCTTCAGGAGAACGTTACCAAAACATAATATTTAGACTCAGTCCAGCTTGTATTTCCCATTAGTTCTGTATTGCACCTCCCCGTTATTTATTACTGAGGTCATCTGCACGAAAACAGGATCTTTACTCCTGAAGAGTTCAGATTGTCCAGTTGCTGTCTCCCTACCTGACGTCATAATGCACTGCTTGTGACATCACAGTTACTCCCATCGTAACAAACTGTGATGTCACAACGGAGGATTATGACTTGAAGTAGGGAGTCAGCTACTGAGGCAGATGAACCCTGAGGGATAAAGATGATATATTCTTGCAGATGTTCTTAGTAATAAATACCGTGGAGGAGGAGGAATCTTTAGAATATATATATGGAGTGGAAGCTGAAATGTACCTAATTATTATGTTTTTCAATGTTTTTTTTTAAGGTGTCAGCAGCTCTTAAATGTTTATTTACAAGTGCTAAGACTTGTAGACATATAAGGGTTGTTTGGGCAGATGAACCGTTTCATGCAGTGCGGAAAGTGTACTGGTGTTGAGTAAGCCCTGTGCACCTTGAGACAGAGAAACATTTCTTTAAACACCCCACAGTATCTTGGTCCATTCTGAACTAATAAAAAAAACATCTTAGCTGTAGACTTTCTTATACATTCATGCAGTTTCTTAAAGAACACCAGTTCTCAGTCCTCAATCCCCCCACTGTAACCCTACCTAGCAAGGACATAAACAGCCCTTGTTTGAGAATTTATATATTCAGCACTTAAGCAGGGGAAGGGATCGAAAAGCCTTGTGTTGAGGAGCTGGCAGCCAGATACCATTTGCCCTCCTGATACACTATATTACAAGTTCTGCCCCCGTGCTGCCCGGACGCTCATATGTTTTGAGGCGTATGAGTTTGTAGAGTGCAGGGGCGCGCTGTATTGAATTCCGTGGGGGAAGATTTTAAGCAGCTTTTTTCTCTCTTTTTATGGTGCCACCAGTCAGTGCCACCGATCAATTAACATGACTTTTGTTAGTTGATTGGCGGCATTGACTTAAAGCTGGTGGCACTGTGAAATATAGAAAAATGTTAGTTAAAATCTGCCCCTATTGAATTCAATACAGCATGCCACCTCACTCTACAAACTCATACACCACAAAACATATGAGCGAAGGGGTGGCACGGGAGGCAGAGCTTGTAATATAGTGTACCAGGAAGGGGAAGAAAATCTGGCTGCCAGCTCCTCGAAATGAGGATTTTTGATCCCTTTTTTGCTTTAATGATAAATCTATAAATCCTAAAGCAAGGACTGTGTAAATCCTTGATATGTAGGTTTGAAGTGGGGGAATTGTGCATGGATTTTAAAATCAAGTGAATTATTGCCCTTTAAGTGACAGTGAGCATTTTCTGACTATAATAAAACATTATCTGTGAGGTTAGACAACTGTTTGCAGGAACACCTGCTTTGTGGATTATTGGTTTGCTTAAACAACTCATTCAGTTGGAGGCGGCCATGTTGAATAAGGTTAAACATAAATTGTTTCGACTCATATGTACGCTATGGGATTGAGTGTTAAAGAACTTTCGAAGCCCAAAGAAAATCTTCAGCTGGCCCAGTGACACTGAGGGTTGAAGCACTGGACGCCACACCTCGCACCACGCCGGCGACCCGGACTTGGGAGCAAGCTCGGGTTGCCGGGGGTCAGCCAGGAAAGAGAGACTTGAGTGTCCAGAGGAGAGCTGTCCTCTCCTGGGGACAGGTGAGCTGTGGATCCTCGGCGTCAACGACTCCCAGCAGAGGCTGGGTGTGCTACTGCTTGGGGACCACATCAGTGAGGGGTGTAGGTGATGGTGGACATCAGTGTGCTGGGTGGGGGAGCACGCCTGTCCTGTGCTGGATGTCCTTGCACATCCGCGCTTTTTGGGGGTGAGGGGGGGTCACACTCATGAAAGATGAAAACAGCCTGCACTGCCAAGTACACGACGATGCTCGGCTCCCATGCCCACCACCGGATTCCGCCCACCTGGTCCCCTGATACCCTCTGCCCCTTACCTTGCCCGCAGCTAATTAGATTTCAAGGAGCAAGGTGCAAGCCAGGGGGTTCGCTGTAAGTTGGGGGGGGGGTACTCAGGCGGGCAGGAGAAAGCCAGGTCGTCCGAGGGAGTCTTGGTGGAACAGCGACCAGAGGGGAAACAAAGTTTAAAAAAAAAAAAAAGCCCAAAGAAAACTTTTGCAAATGTGACCTTTAGGCAGAATTCACTGTATTTAATATGTGCTTCTCTTCCTAGCTTTCTTAATTACATTTTCATGAAAGTAGAATGTTGGGCCTTTAGACTTCATCTGCTTCTGATTCTCATAGTATGGCTAAAGTCAGATTCCTCTGTCTGTGATGGCCATTTCTGTAGCACCAGGTTGTGATGGCATAAACAGTCAGTAATGCCTCCAGATGTAGTGTCAGAAACAGAAGCAGCTGGAATATGTGAGACAGAGATCCCATGTTTATGAAAATGCCCTTGAGTATTAAAAATAAAGGGAAGAGAATTACAGTAAATATTTGAAATATAAAAAGCGAAATAATATCTAAATATATAGAAACATAAAAACATAGACTTTGATGGCAGATAAGGACCACTTGGCCCACCTAGTCTGCCCATTTCCCTACCTACTGGATAAGCTGCAGATCCTAGTTAACCAACAGCCTATTTCTTCCTATCCCCCACAAGAATTGCCTTATCTCTGTCCCATGCATTCTTGAATTCTCCCACAGTTTTAGACCCCACAGCCTCCTCAGGAAGGCGATTCCATGCATCCACCACCCTCTCTGTGAAAAAATAGTTCCTCACATTGCCCCTGAGCCGTCCCCCTCTGTCTTCAAATTGTGTCCCCTTGTTCTTTCACATCTCTTTTTCTGAAATATGCTACCTTCTTGGACTTTGTTGATTCCACTGAGGTACTTAAAAGTTTCTATCATGTCCCCCATCTCCCTTCTTTCCTCAGGGGTATACATATTAAGCTCCTTTAGTCTCTCCTTGTATGGTTTCTCTTGCAGACCCTGCACCATTTTAGTTGCCCTCCTCCGGACTGCCTCCATCCTGTCTATGTCCTTGCAGAGATGGCGTCTCCAGAACTGGATGCAGTACTCCAGATGGGGTCTCACCAGCCGTCTGTACAGAGTGATAACAACTTCCTGTTTTCTGCTGGTGATACCTCTCTGTATACATCCCAGTATCCCCCCAGCCCTCCCTACTGCCTTCGTACATTACTTGCTAACCTTAAGGTCATCTGATATGATTACCCCCCGGTCCCTTTCCATTTTTGTTACCCCCCCCCACCATTGTGTACTCTTCCCCTGGGTTTTGTTTCCCAGGTGCATTATTTTGCACTTCTTTGCATTGAATCCAAGCTGCCATACTTCTGACCATTCCTCCAACCTTGCCAAGTAGGGTTGTCACGGTATGAAATTTTGACAGTATGATAACCGCAGTGTGTGACACTGCGGTTATCGTGATACCGCGGTATAATGCATTCCAATGGGAAAACCTAAAATATTCAAACATAATGCAGTTTTAACCAAATATTACACATAAAAGCAGTTAAAAATACTAATAAATGACACATTATGAATTTAATGAGAGAAAATAAAGATAATGAGTCAAGTATGTGCAAGAGAAATATATTTTTTATTGACTAAGTCAGATTCCTCCTGATCTGATGATGAGCATAGAGCTTCGAGCACTAGAAGTAGATTTCTACAAAACAATTTTTGATTTCATTGCAGTCTGAAACGTGAGTGACATACCGTTATAAGTAAAGCGTTTTAGTGTACTCTTAGCTTACAGCACAAAATGCTACCAAATACCAAAAGTACTACACAAAACTAGCACAGTGAGTATGAGTAGTAAGTTGTTTGATTTACATTTTTATGTTAAATTGTCAATAACTTAAAGTTGAGAGTTGATGAATATGAAAGGCGGTGGTGCAGACTAGAGTAGCAGATGCAGACAGAGTTGCACTTCACTGAAGTAGTGTGCTACTAGCTTTAGAAGCAGGCACAGCAAGAGCACTACTTAGAATCAGAGCAGTTCTGATTGGAAAATCGAGGCTCACTGTCCGGCTATGACTAGGCTGAGTGTTCCTCCTCCATCCTTACCTCACAGCCTGGGGTTCCCTCCAAGACCCAGTCCCCTCGAGGTAAGTTAGTAAGAGTAATAGTAAGTAGTGCAAATACATTTGGAGAGATTTGAGTTCATATTTACTGTCTCGGTGTAGTACCCTACCACCACAACCACAACACAACTCCTGCCTGCACTCACCACTCACTGTGTCCAAGACTGTGAGTCCAAGCCAAGCCAACAGCCAGAGCCAATCAGCAGAGCCAAGCCAACTGTGAGAGATGATGGCATTTAAAGGAGTTCGCCTGTATATCCCAAATGTCATGCTGGCTGCTTTTTCCCTTTTTTAATATACTAGGTACCTAGCTACAGTAGCCTCCAGCTGAGGCAGTGAGCCAGTGTGAGCTGCTTGCTTGCCTTTCTTAGGTTGAGTCAGTCATGCTATACTGTGACTCGGGTCGAGTCGTGTGACTGTGACATGAGTCAAGTCTGACAGTAAACGAATCAGCTTACATATCCTAATGCCGTGGCAGTGGCAGGCACTCATTGGCTGTGTTTTTTCTTTTTTAAGGTAGGTAATAGCTATTTAACTGCAGTAACCTCCAGCTGAGGCAGTGAGCCAATGTGAGTTGCTTGCTTGGCTTGCTTTGGTTGAGTGAGTCGTGCTGTTGTGAGTTGAGTCATGTGACTGTGACATGAGTGCAATCTCGCATTAAAGGAATCCACTTATATATCCTCAGTGCCGTGGCAGGCACTCATTTCTCTGCTTTTTTTGTTGATTTTTAAGCTACTAGCTATTTAAGTAATTAAGAAATTTATGAATTTAAATTACTTTTTCCATTGGGTTTTGTTTCAGGTAGCCCCCCCAGGTGACTCAAGTCATCTTGTTGCCACCTCGGACTCATGAGTCAAGTTTCGTGATATGATGAGTGACTCAGGAGGACTGGAGTCCTGCATAGCAGTAAAGGAATTAGCCTATATATCCTCAGCACCATGGTTGGTGACTGCTGAGTCAAGTGACTAATTGTTAAGCTAGCAGCTAGGCTAAGAGTAATTACGCAATTAATTTCCCTTATTGGTTTTGTGTTAGGTAGTCCCCAGCCACAGTCAGCCAAGAGCTCTGCTGAGCCAGCCAACCAAATTTTTGTGGCACAGATGGCATGAGTCAGTCAGAGAGGACTCATCAGAAGTCAGGAGTAGGACTCGCTCCATCCTAGGGACCACTCTAGTTGGGGCATCAGGCGATCAGACAGAGGGAGAGACATGAAGTGGTCCACAGTGGAACTGGACTGGAGGGACTCCGGGTGCATCAGGCAGACAGATGAGACAAGACAACAACTTCACTAAATGTGCTAGGTCAGCTGAATAGCCAATGCCAAGTATGAAAGATCACAAATCACATTAGGAGGACAGGGAGGGAGGACTCGGACTCGGGAGTCAGGAAGCAACAGTAGCAGATGTCGGAAAGAATTTGGATTAGCGAGCAGAGTGCACTCCGGATATGGCATGTGTTGGCGGGCGTCAAATTCGTTATCCACACTGCAGGTGCACTGGGCAGCAGTGCCTTTGTGCTGCAGAATCAGATGGAGGGATGGGGAACAACTGGGAATGAAAACTGAAGGAACACACAGACTACTAGTGCCAGTTCTTATCAATGAAACTGAAAAACACGGAATGTAAGTGTAATGCAAAACTGCAGTTTGCAAATCAAATGGCACTAGCGTCATGGCGATTTTTGTGTTATTATTTAACAAAAAATGAACCTGAAAAAGTCCTCGGTGTGTATCTCATTCTCTGTATGACTAACCTTGACAGTTTTGTGCCTCTGACAGGACTGTCTGCTCTCTATAGTTCAGACTTACAGTGAATGAACATGAACACGCACGGCCACTCGAGACAGCACCAGCAGCCCAACAGTTAGTAATGTGAATGAATGATCACTGCGGTCTTATCTGTCACTCACTGGCCCTGCCGATGAGGTGGCTGACCAGTCTGCAGACTGAGTCTGTACACACAGTGACAACCAACCACAGACAGTTTGTTAAAACTGTTACCCATAAAGATAAGTAAACTTAACATGATAATCATTACATGACATGACAGACGACATGTTACACAGTGTTACTGTTAACAAAATAACATAACAGATTTTGATGCTGGGCCTGGTTACTGCTGCTGATCCCTCCCTCACCCCATTCCATGCCCACTGCTCAAGTCCAATCAACAAACATATTTAGGATGGTTGGTCGACACCCATATGTCCCCCCCACCCCCTGCTACTTAAATAACCAACTCAGTCTGAGTGATTTTGTGGAGGGGGTGTAATACCCCTGAATGCAGTGGTGGAGTCCCGCGCCGATACTACAGCGACCTGGTACTGCTGTCGCCGTAGTGTTGGGCGCTGTGGAATTGTCGCAGAGGGGGATGTAACCCTCAACAAACGTGTTTTGTTGTTGCTGTTCAGCTTTTCTGGAGGGATGTCACTCATTTTGAAACCAGTACATAATTTTCTGCTTCTGTTCCCACGAACAGCAGAGGAGAGGACAATAATGATGCGCATTGTGTATTTACAGTGTGGCTTTTTGTGCAAGCAGTGTGCTGCACTTCGTGTGTACTGTGCAGTCAGTGTACACTGTGTGAGTAATACAGTTGCACTCACACAGCACACTGACTTTTGTGTGCTGTTGCGCACAGTCTGTTCTCGTCATTTGCCATTAAGGAAGCAGTTATTACTTATCTGTCACTGGTGGCTTAATACTCACTTGGCCTCTGTGTGCCTTGTGTGGCACTCCGTGTGACACACACAAATTACATGATGACTAAAAAAACTTTGTCCTGAAACTGAAAATTGAAAATTAAAAAAATGGAAGGAAGAAGTCAAAAGACTGACTTAAATTTTATTGAAGGTCTCTCAATCGACATCATCAGTCTGCTTATGGAGTGGACACCTAAATCTAACCTTACTAGTCTGTACAGCACTGCAGCAGACAGTGGATGTTGCATCCACAAAACAATTTATGCATGAAAAAGAAGCCTCTTCAAACTCTTACATCAGGGAGAATTGGTGTGTTAAGGGACAGTCGTCCCGAAAAATGCGAAAAAAAGACTTGAAAGGTCTCAATACCGCGGTATACATGAATCACGGTTATCGCAGTATCAGAAATTGTCCACGGTATCAATACCGTGACTTCGGACAGCGCGGTATACCATGACACTGTCATACCGTGACAACCCTATTGCCAAGTCCCTTCTCATCCTTTCCAACCCCCTCCCCTTGTGTAGCAGTCCTGTTGCAGATATTTGTGTCATCTGCAAAGAGGAATACTTTTCCTTCCATACCCTCTGCAGTGTCACTTATAAAGACATTAAAAAGGACTGGACCCAGTGGTACCCCACTAGTAACCCCCTTTCTTCAGAGTGGGCTCCGTTTACTATTATCTTCAGTGTCCTGTTGTCTATCCAATGTTTTACCCAGGCTACCACCCTCGGACCCACTCCCAGGCTGGCTAATTTGTTTATTAATCTTTTGTGTGCGACTGTGTCAAATGTCTTGCTAAGATCTAGGTAGGCCATATCCACAGCCCCTCCCTGGTCTACTACTTTGGTCACCCAGTCAAAGAAATCGATTAGATTCGTCTGACATGACCTTCCCGCTGTGAATCCCTTGCTGCCTTGGGTCCTGTGCTCCACTGGCCTCTAGGTACTCAACAGTTCTTTCCTTCAGAAATGATTCCATCATTTTGCCTACCACAGAGGTCAGACTGACAGGTCTGTAGTTTCCTGCCTGTGTCTTGCTCCCACTTTTGTGAAGGGGAATCACATCCACCCTCCTCCAGTCCTTAGGTACCACACCATCCTCCCATGATTTGTTAAAAAGGGTAGTCAGTGGCGTCACTAGTTCTCCCCTTAATTCTTTAAGAATTCTGGGGTGAATCCCGTGAGGCCCGATTGTTTTTTCCACCTTCAGTTTTAGGAGTTCTTTCAGAACCCTTTCTTCTGTGAAAGGACTGGGATCGGCGCCTATCCAGAGTGCTTCTGTTAATTGGATTAGGTACCTCCCCCTCCTCCTCTTTTGTGAATACTGAGCAGAAGTATTCGTTCAGTATCCCTGCTTTTTCACTGTCCCTCTCTGCCCACCCACCGTCCATTCTGTTCAGCCTCACTGTTCCTCCCTTTGTCTTTCTACACTCGCTGATGTACCTATAAAAGGTTTTATCCCCCTTCTTAACCAAGTTGGCTATCTTTTCCTCAGTCTGGGCCTTTGCTATTCTGACTGCCTGCCCTACTTCCTTCTGCCTTAACTGGTACAGTTCTTTGTCCTGCTCCTTCTGTGTTTCCTTATACTTCCTAAATGCTATCTTCTCTCCCTAACCTTCCCCGCCACCTCTTTTGAGAACCATAGTGGCTTTTTCTTTCGTTTTGATTTGTTTATTTACTTCACACAAAGGCTTGTTGCCTCTGTGATGGCAATTTTGATGTTTCCCCATTGTTGCTCCACCCTTCCTTCTTTCCTGTTTGCTAGTGCTTTTCTAGGGCACTCTCCCATTTTGACAAAGTCAGATCTCCTGAAATCCAGTACCCTCACTTTTGTATGGCTTGACTCTGCAGCTGAGTTTATTGTGAAACACACTGTTTGGTGGTCACTTGTTCCCAGATGGCTACCCACTTCTAGATCTGAGATCTTCTCACTGTTCCCATTTGAGAGTACGAGGTCTAAGATTGCTCCCTCCCGACTGGGTTCCAACACTAGCTGTCTGAGGCATGCCCCCTGTAGGGCATCGAGAATGGCCCTGCTCTTGGTTGTGGCTGCAGCAGAGGTGCTCCAGTTAACATCTGGCATATTCAGGTCCCACATCAACAATATCTCCCCTTTCTCTGCCATCCTAAGGATGCCTTCTAACATACTAACATACTAAAATGCCAGCAGAATAGACCTAATGGTCTTTCGTGTCTGCTCGTTTGGTCAGCCCCCACCCTGGGTGCTGATCTTGCTGTCCCCCTCGCCTTCTGTGGCTTCTCCCTTCCCAGTTCGATATTCTTGCTGCATTGGATTTTGCTTCCAGAACCCTTCCTGTACCTGTCCCACCCCTCTTGAACCCTCCACTGTCTCTGCCTCCACCAGCCCCCTAGGCAGTGCATTCCATGGCTCCACCACCCTCTCAGTGAAGTAGCACCTCCTCCTTTCTCCCTGAATCTTCCCCTCCAGCTTCCACCCATGCCCTCTAGTGGCCCCTCCTCCTTCCTTCAAGCACCCTGACTGTTCCTCCCCTATTTACCCTCTTCATGTACCTGAAGACCTCTATCATGTCCCCCGTCCCTTCTCTCTTCCAATGTACATATTTAGCTCTTCAAGCCTCTCCTCATAGGTCCTGTCCCCAAGCCCCAAATCATTTTGGTTGCCCTCCTCTGGACCCTCTCCAGGAGGTTAATGTCCTCTTAGGTGTGGCTCCAAACTGCACGCAGTACTCAAGGTGCGGCCTCACCAAGCAGTTATACAGAGGGAGTATCACTCCTCCTTCTGGAGGTGATCCCCTAGCGATGCATCCCAGCATCCTGTTGGCCTTGGCTGCTGCCCTCCTACAAGTCTCAGAGTTGTTCATCTTGACATCCACCACCACCCCCAGGTCCCTCTCAGCCATCGAGACTTGTAGCATCCCCAGGGTGTACACTTGGCCTGGGTTTCTGGCCTCCAGGTGGAGTACCTTGCATTTCCCTGCATTGAACCTCAGCTTCCACTTTCTAGACCATCTTTCCAGAGCCTCCAGGTCCCCCTGTAGGGCCACCCTCCCCTCCTCCCCATCCACCACCGCCCCCAGTTTCGAGTCATCCGCAAAGAGACTCATCTCACTCCTGATTCCTGTCCTTATGTCAGAGACGTAGGCATTGAACAGAAGGGGCCCAAGGACTGATCCCTGTGGGACCCTACTAATGACCCTCCTTGGGGATGAGACTATCCCGCCAACTACGACCCTCTGGGTCCGGTCCTGGAGCCAATTGCCTATCATCTGATCATCTGGTTCCCCACCCCCATTTCTCCCAGCTTATCCAACAGGCCCACGTGAGGAACAGCGTCAAATGCCTTGCTGAAGTCTAGAAAGAGGACGTCCACTGGTCTACCCTTCTATCATATCCTTGTCCATTCCCTCCCCCTGAGAGGGGAGTCTGTATACAACTCCTCTGCTTATTGTGGTGCCATTTCCAGTCTCAAAGGTGATCCACAGTGCCTCCTCTCTTCCCTGTTTACTCTTTTGTTTCGTTGCTTTTATCCCTTCCCTTACACAGAGAGCTACTCCTCCCCCTCTTCTACCCTTCCTGTCTCTCCTGTAGGTTGTATACCCTGGTATGTTAACATCCCAGTCATGGTTCTCTGAGTACCAGGTTTCTGCGACTGCCACAATATCCCTCTCCCTCTTCCATCAAGGCCACCAGTTCAGGGAGCTTGTTGTCCAGACTACGGGCATTGGTACTCATTACCCTCCATTTCTTGATGGCCTTACCCTTTTTTGCCCCATCCCTGTCCTTACTGCCTTTGTTGTTCTCTCCATTTACCCCTGCCCTTCTCCCTATCGACTTCTCTCTCTTGGTGTTTACCTCACTAACTACCCTGATATTTTTTTGGGGGGGTGCCTCCCCCCTTGGCTAGTTTAAATGCTTGCCAGTTAAGTATTTTAGCCTATCACCCAGGATCCTGGTTCCCCTCCTGGACAGATGCAGACCATCGCGCCAGTATAGGCCTGCATCACTCCAAGTGGACCCCCAGTCCCCAATGAAGCCAAACCCCTGATCTCTGCACCAGGTTTTCAACCACTGATTGATTGAATCCCATGGTGTGGAGCACCCTAGCCTCACCCATGCCATAGACAGGCAGCACCTCCGAGAAGGTTACCCGTGCATGCCAGTTGTCTAAGGCCCCTCCACAAACTCATCCTGCACTGTTCTGATTCCTTTCCCAGCCAGGTCATTTGTTCCTAGGTGGACAATGACATCTAGCTCCTTCCCCTGTGCAGCCGCTCCCGCGATCCTGAGGATTCGCTCCCTGTTCCTCCAAGCCAATGGCGCCTGGCAGGCACCTTACCTCCCTCTCCCTCCCTCCCTCCCCAGTTCTACTCTCCTAACAGTGGAGTCCCCACCAGGAGTTGTTTCCTTCTCCTTATATATTTTAGGTTCCCTAAATAGCTTTATGTTTGTTATGTTTTTTTTTTTTATACATTGCATAAAGTTACGCTTCATTAAACTGTGAAGGCTTAAAGAAAATGTTTGCTGTTTTCTTTTAATTTTAGGCTCCTGGAACATCTATCATTGCACGGCCGGTGGCACCAACTACCATCATCAAGCAGGTGTCACAAGCCCAGACAACGGTGCCACCAACAACTACACTACAGCGACCTCCTGTGGTACAGGTAAGAATGGAACTATTCTTGTAAACCCTACTGTCCATGTCACAAAACAGGTTGGTTATTGCTGGTAAATATAACATGGATTAGATAAATGGAGCCTTTTGATTGGCTGAATGGGAGCTATCCATCCATACATACCTCCATACATCCAGAAAGAAACAGAGCCTGTGGTGCTTATATAAAATCGGATGCTTAGAAAACCAAGCAAGCAACAACACAGAGACTGCGCACTCTGTCAGAAACAGGTTTTTATTGCACAGATGTGAAAAAGTGTTAACAAACAGCACTTGAGTGCAGTGAGGAATACAAAGAAGTGCAGATTGCAAGTTGGTTAGCAGCGTGACCGGACACATCCGGTCGGCCGCAGACCAAGGCCAGCTAACTGCTGCAATCTTTGCAGATTTGGCTAAGGCCTTTGACTCAGTCTCTCACCACCTACTCCTAAATAAACTCAAGGTCGCCGGACTCAGACCCCCCCCCCACAATTAAATGGTTCAGATCGTATCTCGAAAACAAGCTTCAGTCTGTCAGGATTGCAAACTCCACTCCCCCCTCCCCATACTTGCTGGTGTCCCCGAAGGATCGATTCTAGGCCCATTATGTTCTCCCTGTTGATTATTGACCTCCCGTCTGTTTGCTGTAGATCTCTCATCCGCATGCATGTGGACACCACCGTCCTCTTCACATCAAGCCCAGTTCTAAGCGACGTTCAATCCCTGTTACAGCATGAATATCACAACATGCAATCCTGGTTTCAGGAAAACCAACTCAAAATAAACTCATCCAAAACTGTTTCCATGACTTCTTTGTCCGCCCAAAAACTTGAGAGAGAGTACCTTGTCCTCTTGCTATCACCTCCGTAGACAGAACCACAATAAATGCTGTCTCCTCCTACAAATGTTTAGGAGTGTGGCTCGACGCCCTGTTAAACGTCTCAGTCCACATTGATGCCATCACCTCGAAGCTTTGCCCAAAGCGTGGCCTACTTTACAGAACTGGAGACTCCCTCCCATTACCAGTAACACACATTTGATTAACTAAAATGATCACTCTCATCTTTGACTACACTGACATAGTGTACTGCACTACCCCTTCCTCTTTATTAAACAGGCTCAACTCCCTCCTCTACGACTTCTGCCACTTTGCTACAAACTGCGCCCTCAGAACTCACCACTGCACTGTGCTCTCTACTCTCGGCATCCCACCCCTCCCACTGTTGTTTCAGCCACTCCGTCTCCTTTATATCCATATTCTGCTCCCCCCTTACTTGGCAGAGAGACTGACACCAGCAGCCTCTCAACCATACTCACTATGCTCTAGGGACTACCATTCCTTCTCACTCCCTAAGCCTTCATCATCTAGGGGCACATTCGCCTTCACCTACAGGCTCCCCTCTTTATGGAACCAACCACCACCACTAGTAAGAAACACACCCTCTCACAACTCCATTATGCATCAAATTCGTCAACTTCCACATCCCACCTGTACCTGTTCCTAGCCTTCCCCAGATGGCACGTTCCCTCCACCCTACCTCTGCCTAAATAAACTTGGGCATGTAGCTAACCTTAAGTATTTTATGTTTTCCAGAATTTATGTACATGCAAAGATAGGTGTTTATACCTTGCTACCTGGCATTACCCAGCTACTCTCTAAAGGCCTCACAATGGTGCAAGGTTACAATGAGTCCCCTTCCGTATAAAACTGTTATCTATATATGATTGTATGTATCCTGTATTATGCATTTCTGCCGTCTTATCTTCCCCGGTTCTCACCTGGAAACGAGCCTTGACTCAGTGTGCTTTTCCCAGTTACCAAATGTTTAAATCAAAAAATGAAATAAATGACCATACCTAGTTAAACCTCAGTGCTCCACTCGCAGACACTCTCCCTCGATTTATCCAGCCAGTCGGCTACTAGATTAAAGTCAGGCTGACAATAGTCCAAGTACAAATCAATGTTTCGACCGTAGGACTTCTTCAGGAATTATCTAGAAAGAAATAATTGAGCATAGTTCCTGAAAAAGACCTTGGGGCAAAACGTTGACTTAACTGTATTTCTCGTTTTTCATGTGCATTTACTCCAACATTTTGTTTTATTTAAAACTTATGCTGCCCCACATAGGACAGCCCCCTGCAAGCCTCTCTGACAGCATCCTAGAGTCCATAGCAACTGACGTTCGCTATAGATTCCGCAGCGCTGTGTGTAGTCCCTGAGCAGTCCTGTGTTGTGTAACACGGGTTGCCGATCCTGTGCTACTGCAGAGTAGAGACACTACCTGCACTTGGCCTTAGGAGTAGCGTTGGGTGGGGTTGGGGGGAGACACATTACACTTTTGGGCTGTCTTCTCAACAGTAGTGCATCGGTGAGAACTTTGTTTTTTCCTTGAATTTTGTTTAAATACTTTCTCCCAACTCAGTAGTTACTGTTGACCATCATGGTTCTTGACTGCTCATTCTGAAGGGTGTGTGCGGCTCGCCTGTTTTTGGTTAATTACATATTTGTTGCTGGATTTAAGAAACCAGTCCTGTTCCAGCAATTTTTCTTTGATACTATCCCCCACCCCTCAGGAGAACTTACGCATCTCAGTTCTGGGTGGGATTGACTTAGTCCCCATAATTGCATCATGTCGCAACCTAGGCTTGTTTCATAAGGAGTTTATTACTTGTGTAAACCCTTTATGTGCCAAAAAACCAAAAAAGATGAGCCCATAAGAGACTAGTATGCTGAACGGCAAAGAAAAAAAGCAGATTTTCATGGTCTCCATCAGTGGGCGTTGTACTCCTCTGGCGCCTGCTGGTACTGTGCTGATAGGCCAGAACTTTCGTAAGGTTTCTAACCTTAATTTTTAACTGAATTAAAGAAATTATTGGTGCAGTGTTAGATAATGCAAAGCATTTGCAACCAGTTATAGTGTGAAAGGTCACATTACTGCGCTCTCATTATCACTTGTGTTTCAGATGCATAGCAATGGCTAATACTGGACTGACAAGTCCTTAGCATCTGAAGGGAAGGGGATATTGTTTAACCAGTAGTAGCACACTAAACTGAAGCTTGTTTCCAGGTGCGACCTGGGAGCACAAGGAAGTTAAGTGACTTGCTCAGGGTCACACAGTGTGCAAGTGGAGGGCTGTGGGATTCATACCCTGGTCTCCAGGTTTGCAGCTCAGAGCCTTAAACCACTGTGCTATACTGCCTCAAAGCTGACTGCGGGAAGCTCAGGCTAGCCAGTTGGCTTGGTAACTCAGCTGATAAAAGTACCAGGACAGTATTCCAGGGACCTTCTCATTTAGGTCACAATTTTTCTTTCTCATTACAATTAAATATTAAGTAATGCTTTCTGCTTTGTTTGTATGCCTCCACACCCTCTTCATGTTATATATTATCTCATTAGTCAGTAATGACATGAAAAATGGACTTATGAACAGCAGTAATTCTTTAGCAAAGGGCAGGGGAGTTTGTAACTAAAAAGAAATGCCCTTTTACCAGTCATGCTAATGCTGAACTGTGGCTTAAAATATGGAGTTGGCTGCCATCCAGTGGCTATATAGTGGTACTGCAGAACATTCTTAGTGTTTTTCCAGTATGCGGTAAAACATTTTAAAATATTATTTTTGGACAGAATTAAAAGGACACCGTCAGTTTTTGCTGACTATTTTTTAACATACTAAAACCTGGTGTCTCTTGTCATCTAAATGTTCACTGATGGCATATATCATGAATAAATAACTTTCATATAGTAGCAAAGCAGTATTTATTACAAAAAATGAATATTGAGAGTCCTGACCGTAACTGAAGTGGTCTGCTCCTCCTGCGCGTCCCCAAGCCAGAACAACAGTAAATTTGCTAATGAGTGAGTTTGACTTTTTCAAGGCATATCATTTTAATGCCAAAAAAGAAACTATGATGTGCTGTGAGCCGGTCTAAGCGACTTATTTTTTAAAGCGATCACTATATGGTAAGAAAACTCTGTTTTGTTAAGTAAAGCCAAGACTCCAGGCATGCGCATTAGCATCGAGTGCTTATAAAGCTTTATAAAATGGATAAAAGCAGTCCTCAGTTGTGATTGGCTGAGGCAGTATTCCAGCTCTTTATACTCTTTATTGTAAGTATAGCATGCTAAAAAAGTGCCAGTACCCACTGTCCTGTTTACCAAACAAATCAATGAGCAGTTAATCAAGTAGAAACAAATTGTACCTGGCAGTCATTTTTCCTCCACTACTAGTTTGCAGACTTGCTCTACAACAAACCAAAAAAACCAGCACTTGAAACTGGGAAAATATTTAACAAACAAAAAAAAAAGCTTGTTCTCCCTCCCTGCCCATGGACCTCACTTCATCCTCTCTCTTTCCCGACTGCGCCGTCTCATTCTCCCTTCCGACCCGCACTCGTGTGGCGAAACTCAGACTGCCATCACTTCTTAAAGCTTGTTACTGCAAATAATAGCATGCTGCTGGCAAGACCGTAAGAAAATCTCGATCTTCCAAGCAGTCTAATGACTGTGCTCACTTTTACAGTCACCAGTTTTTACAACAACAAAACACACACACACACACACCCAGCCCTCAGGTTTGTTGTCTGTCCCTTCCCACCCCCACGCTGTAGGTCACCATAGCAGCACCGTACCTCTAATGATGGCACTGAAGTGTAGAGACTGTTTAGCACAGAAATGAAAAATAGTTTTAATATTTTACAATTTTTGAAATGCTGAAAATATTTCTCAACATGTAGCCAGTTTATAAGCGCAGTAACAATGTTCGGGGGTGTTGGTTGGTGAAAAATGCATGTCTAGGGGCGGTATGCCCATAGGTGTGTTTTTATCACAGGCTAACCAACACCCCATCGTATGTTATTGTTTACATGTTTATGTCCCCTCAGTCTTTATTACTGAGGACATTTACATGAAAATGTTATCTTTGTCACGCAGACTTCATCTCCTCCTCCTTCTGTTTCCTCTGCTGAACTTATAATTCCATTGGTAACATAACCATCTATTCTAGTGGAAGTTACTCTAATTTCACAAACCAAGCATTATGACATCAGCATGTGGAACAGTCGGAGGATGTGTTGAAGTCTAAGACACAAAGATCCAATTTTCAACTAAATGCACTCAGTGCTAAAGAATAAGGGTTGTTAAGCACAGAAAAGGACTGAAATATACAGTACACTGAATTCTGTTTGAATATTATATTTTGCAAAGGTGTTCCTGGATACTAGAAAAATGCTTTGAGTGCAGGGCTTGAAGAGGTTGTCTGGCCAGACTTTCATGCATTAGCAGATTTAGAATTCGGATCAGCAGGTCCACAATAAGCGTCATGCTGATACTAAGATACTTGGGTTACTTTGTTTAAAGGGGGCAGGAAATCTGTGCTGACTGGCAGCAGTTCGTAATGTTCCTGTTCACAACAATGAAATCCCGTGCTGCTAAATGATCCATATTTATCTGTACCCAAAGAAACACTGATGTGAAAATCTGGTTTCAGTTGTTTTCTTCTTCTGGGCAACAGGCTGCACAGTTCTTGTCGTGGGACCAGTAGTCTGGAGTTTTTACTGTGTCATAGTTTGTGCACAGAGTGCTAATTATGAGCTGTTGGCCTATCAGAACCATCCCATCTGATCTTTCCGTACACAAACCGTCACACAGTTAAAACTCCAGATCACAGGTTCCATGAAGAGAATTGTAAAAGAATGTTCCTACAAAGACAAAACCTTGCAGCATACAGTTATTCGTCCTACTTTTTATTCTGGCAGCTCATAAGGATAATGCAGGGGAATGAATATCATTTCTGAAAATAAAAACTTTATAAACAGCTGCCAGTTTGAAATTATTTTTTGTCCTCTTTAAAAGCTGCCCGTCTTTTTCCAACCCTGTTTTTATTCCTTACTAAAAAAAGTTAGCTGTATATTAGTACAGTACCAGCGCTGAGATGTTAAGAGTGGTCTCACGGGCATTCTTAGGGTTTGAGAACCGTGAACTGAAGGTGAGCAGTTGTCGACCGGGAGAGTGGTGTCAGCAACAGTATTCATAAATTATTGATCGAGGTTGGTCAATCAGATGTTAAAATTAAAAAAATATTTCCCTGAACATGCCTGTTTCCAAGGCAGCTGCACATGAGACACTCTTTACAGAATAAGTATGTGTCACTTGCAGGGAAAAGGAGCAATACGATTGGCTAAGTGTGCTCCCTCCATCTGTAATGCAGTGCAGAGATGTTGATGATGTTGACTGCAGTGCTCATAGCCTAGACCTCGGTGCCAGCAACACTGCATGATTTTAGTCTCCCAATAAAACTCAATAAACAAAAAAACAAACAAAAAAAAACGGACACAGGGCGGGGTGCAGAATATGCAGAAGCATGGTACTTCAGAATGTGCCGGGGCGGGGATATGCTTTGGAATGCAAACATTGTGCATGTTTTCAGGATATTGCAGGGAGGAGATTTCAGAATGTTGTCAGGGTCACTATTTTGGAAAAGAGTAGGGACATCATTTCAGAATGCAGTGGGGAACACCCAGTTTTGGAATCCGATGAGGTTGTAAAATGTTTTAATGTAGCAGGAACTTAATTTCAGAATGTGGTAGTGATGGCCAATTTTGAGACGTGGTGCTGGGCAGGTTTGGAAAGTGGTTGAGGCACACCATTTGAGACAGTGGTGGGATGCGGACACACAGTCTTGGAATGTGGCAGTTACGCAGGCTTTTGGAATATGGGTGGGACATACAGTTATAGAAGGTGGTGTGGACCCAGAATTGTGGAATGTGGCGGGGACACTCAGTTCTGGACTATGACTGGGACACTCTCTGATTGTGATGGGGGCAGAATTTTAGAATATGGTGGGATGCATAATTTAGCATGTGCAGCAACACACAGGTTTGCATCTCTGCCACAATCTGATATGGTGCATCCTTGCAACTGTCCAAAATTAGGAATCCTCACTGCATTTTGATATTGTACATCATCGACACATTCCAAACGTGTACACCCCCACCTTATTTCAAAATTATGCATCCCCCCATTCAGAAAGTGCATGTTTCCCACATTCCAAAATTGTGTGTCCTCTCCACATTTGTGTCATCCATATTCTGAAACTGGACATCGACTTCACATTTTAAAATTTTATGTCCCTGCTACATGCCGAAATTGCACCTTAGCAGCAATATAAAATTGCCCATCTCCACCACATTCAGAGATTGTGGATCACTGCTACCATTCCGAAATTGCTCACCCCCCCACATTCAAATATTGCACATCCCCACATTCAGCAGTTGTGTCTCCCCACATTCCAAAACCGTGCATCTCTACTACATTTTGAAATTGTGTCCCTGTCATAATCTGACGTGGTGCATCACCACCCAGTTCTGACCTTGTGCATCCGCGCCATGGTCCAGAGCTGGGCATCCTTGCCACATTTTGAAATTATACATCCTCACCACATTCCTTACTGTCATGTTCCCTCACATTCAAAAACTGCACGTCTCCAAGAGATTTAGAAATTGTGTGTCCACCCATTCAGAAATGGCTTATCCCTTACATTCCAAAATCCATCCACGCTTGTTTTAAATTGCATGTACATACCACATTCCTTAATTGTGCATCCCCACCAGAATCCTAAATTGCACTCCCCTGCAACATTCCAAAATTTGACTTTTCTTTCACATTCCAAACTGACATGTCTTTACCACATTCTGAAAATACGAGTCACCAATGCAGTCCAAATTTTTGAATCTCCACCATAGTTTAGGATTGTGCATCCCTGCTGCATTCCAAATTGGGCATCCTCTCACATTCTGAAATTACACATCTCCTGCATTCCAAAATTGTTCGTCCTCTCCACTTTTCAAAATTCCGTTTCCCTTCCACATTTGAAAATCATGGATCGCCACTACATTTTGATACTGTGCATGTCTCATTGTGAAACTGCCATCTCAACCACATTCCAAAGTTATGTTTCCTCACATTCCAAAGTTGTGCATCTCTGCCACATTCCAAAATTGTACATCCCTACCACAGTCCAAAATGGTGCATCCCTACCTAAATGCAAAACTGTGCATCCCCACCATAGTCCGAAATTAACATCCTTGTCACGTTCTGAAATTGCACGTCCTCGCAACATTATGAAATTATGTGTTGCCCTACATTCTTTAACTACCCATCCCCACTGCGTTTATAAATTGTGACCCCCTGCTTTCAAAAACTGCTCATCCCTCACATTCCAAAATTGTGCGTCCCCAACACATTCCAAAATTGTATATCCCTGACTTAATCTGAAATTGCATGCCACTGTCACATTCCAAAACACAGGCTTCTTCCTTTTTGTTTTAAAATTCCATATCCCTGCCACAGTCTAAAATCTTGGGGCCCTACTACATTCCAAAACTGTGCATGTGGCTCTCTAAAATTGTGCATCCCACCTCATTTGAAAATAGTGTCCCCTCATGTTCTGAAATTACACATCCCTGCCACAGTTCAAAAATTGTGCATACTTGCCACAGTTTAAGATAGCATCCCCACCTCATTCCAAAATGGTTCATTCCCATCACATTCTAGAATTGCATGTCCCCACCACATTCTGAATTGCTCATCCTGGCACATTCCAAAATTTTGTGTTCTCCACATTCAGAAACTGGAAATGCCTGCCAAATTCCAAAACTGTGTCCCCCCCACAATATTCCAAAATTGTGACCCCTCATTCCAGAATTGGGCATACCCATGACTCCAGAATTACACATCCCTTCCACATTCTGAAATGTCATGTACTGCTGCATCCTTGTTGTTCATCCTTGCTGCATTCCCAACATTGTGTTTCCATTGCATTATGTAACTGGATGTCCCAGCTGCGTTCTGAAATTGGATGGCCCTGCCATGTTGTAAAATTTAGGTTGGAAAAATCGGCATTCCTTCCACATTCCAAAACTGTGTGTTCCCGTTACATTTTAAAATGATGTCCCTGTGGTATGGCGAAATTGTAAGCCTGCCACATTCTGAAATCTCACCCCTCTCTCTTTCTCTCTCTCTCTGAAAACGTGCACAGATAAGCTTTGTAAACCATATCCCCCGCTGCATTCCAAAACCACCAGCCCTGCTGCATTGTAAAGTATCATGCATCTGGACAGTCTGAAAATGCTTGCATCGCACCCAGTCTTGTGGTAGCTTTTAAAAAAAAATGTTTACTGCAACTAGTTTCATGCAATTTGGAAATGTAAAGAACATTTGTTTTGGTGCTCTTGAAAAGCCCTAGCTACTAGGAGTCAACTGGTTTCACATTTACAGATGATTTAGAAAGGGCTCTGCCCCCATGCTCAGATGCTTTGAGATGTCTTAGTTTGGAAAGCGTGGGGGTGCTCCATTGAAAGCAATTGGAACATCTTTTTAAGTACTTTTTTATATAGTTTCTGTGGTGTGCCCCATCTTCACCACCTAGCTGCCCCCAGCCCTATCCTTCTGTTCTCCGGCAGTTACCTTAGTGTTCTAGGGGGTCCATGTTGCAGTTCCTGCATCCATGAGGGGTTCTTCCCAGGAGTTGTACATTGGCCTCTGTCTGGCTCATCTAATATATGTGAGTCCAAGAGGCCAGTCAGGTTGGCAAGGCCTGAGGGGCACCACGCTTTGACACAGCCGCCTCCTTCTGCCTGTCTGCAGGTCCGACTGCACCCCCACCCTTTTTCACATCAGTGGTGGTATTGCAGCAGATCCTGTTATGCCTCCTGGAGGATGAGAGCATTCCGTGGGGCACTTAGTCCCTCCCCTTGCCCCTGATGTCTTGAGCTTGTTCCTGAACCTGGGTCGCCGATGTCAGAATCGGTAACCCTACCTCTGCGCTAACAGGCTGCTGGCTAGTTAAGTACTTATTTTTTTTCCCCATTTGGTTAAAACCGAAACTACGGCTCAACTAACAAGGCTATTATCAATACTGCATGTAGGACTACTGTAGTTAAGTCCTATGCTGGCACGCCAGCAGCTGGGAATTTGGGAGATTTTGGTAGAGAGCACATGACTGGTGCTCTTTAAGTCATAAAGTGTTGATGGCAGTGATGACTAGGCTGTGTGTGTTCTGGAGCTAGTATTATCAGATATCGGCAAATGTTTAGATTGTGTTTGTTTTATGGCCATTATCAGCTTGGTCGCAGTCTTGTTTTTTGATTATGTTTTTTCCTGTCTGACTGCTATTTCGTTTGAGACAAATTGCTAGAATTTTTGTCGCTTTTGGTCCTCAACTGATATAATTTAGTTTAGACTTTTGCATATTAAACTCTTCACCCTTATCAGTTTGTTTTAAGTTTTGACTACAGTTCCCATGATTGTGTGGCGTCATCACTTGTAAGTTTTTTTTTTGCTGCTTTTATTTTTTGTAGCATGTCTACTGTTTTTTAAAGTTATTCTTAAGTGCTGAGTCTGCACTGATTATGTATCCCTTGGGCCAACATTTTAAGCTCCTGCGGTATCGTCTACTTTGTTGTCCACTAAGAATTCTGCAGTTTTACTTTTGAGACTTACTACTAGTTATATGTATAATAGATGCTGGTTGAAATGACAGTGGCACCCACTCATAAGAGATGGCCAAAGAGAGATTCCGTTTGTGGTTACAAGTATAATAGTTGAAAACCCTGGGCCCTGATTTTTAACAGTTGGGCCAAAACAGCACAGCTTGTGCATAACCAATGTTCTGCAGTCCACCTACTCTGTAGTGCACCCCTCATGTGCAGGGGACAGAGAGGTGTGCCCTGTCTCCAGTGCGAGAACGTGAATGGAGTAATCCAGCTGGGCTTTCACAGAACTCCCTAGGCCTCGTATGATATGAGCCCTGATCGAAGTATCACTGTGGAGTTGGCTAGTTCAGGGTCACTTTGTGCTTGTAGGTCCTGCAGCACCAGATTAATGAATATGCCTGATGGCTTCAGGGTGCCAACATGGCTGGGCGCCAAAGTTCCCTAGCCCACTCCCTTCGTCTTCCTCAAGTTTATGGCTTAAAATATTTGCGTAACATCCTGGCCTCCTGCTGGCAGCAACCTTCTGGTGTCTTGTGGTTGTAATAGAGCACCTCACATGCTGTGTACATAGGCACCCCCTCCCCCGTGGCTGCAGTGAACATGGCCTTTGTGACCTGGCAAATCACAAACTTGGTCCCTTTCTCTCCAGCATGAGCAGCCCATGTTGTTCGTGCTGGTGATGAGGGGGTAGTGCATGAGCAGCCCATCTGATTATGGGCTGCTTGCACAGAGACACCTTCACTAAAACAAGCCGCTGGCTTTTGAAGAGCCTCCAGCTCACCTGGACATATTTTAAAAAGTGCCAAAAAATAAACACCATTGAGCTTCGTATTTCAAATACTTACCTTCTTCTCATACCTTATCGTTTATGAAATTTTCATGAAAACAGGGTCTCTGTCACTGCTCTAGCTGCGGGTGTGCAAGTGGCCTAATCCTCTTACGTGACATTAGAACTGATTGCTGTGTAATTTATTATGATGTCACAGGAGAGTATTATGATGTCACTTGCAGACAAGCTGCCAGACTAAGGAAGATAAAGTTGGAGAATTCTGTCTCCATGCAAATGTCGTTAGTACAAAAAAAAAACAGCAGAACGTAAATTCAGGAAATATCTGTGTTTTAAGTTGAATTCTGTCTAGGTACTGTTTTTTTTTTTTGTCAAAGTTCTTCCTGTCATGCCAGAGGCTCTTCAAAGAAGTATGCATTTTATTTGTTGTATGCTGAAAACTTCCATAAATACTAGATGCATGTTGTTATTATATTGGAATGCTTTGGAATTTCTACTGAATGTAGAGGTCTGTAGAACCTGAAGGAAACACTTAGCAGTATAAAAAACAGAGAACCATGGAAGTAGGTTTTTGCTACTTACTTCAGTATTAGCACAAGGTTTCCCATCAGTGAAAGTTTGCGGTGAAATGATTGTTAACATCATTCTTTGTTTGCTTTAGAGTCCCTTCCTTATTACGCACATTACATTGTTCCTTTTCTGTCCACAGCCTCAGATTGTCCTGGGTGGGACGACACAAACAGCTGCAATAGGAACAGCTTCATCTGTCCAGCCTGGAACTCCTCAGAGACCCGTGCAGGGAGCAGCAACTGCCTCCGTCACTACCACAGTAAGAGAGCAACTATCTTCCTGTTGCACAGTGTAACGTATAAAATTACAGCAGCAGTCATGAAATGTCAATATTTAAAAAGAAACTAAAAAACAGAGTAACTATTATTACAAAACGGTTAACAGAAAATACTGTACTGTGATTGGTGGAATTCAGTCACATGACCGTGCTGATATCCCAGCACAACAGCACAGGTCAGAAATGCTGAACTTTCTGAACCTCATTACTTGGTCTTAAAATAAAATAAATCAGGGAAGCCATGTAATAATCGCAATAAGGCATTCCACGGTGTGTGTAATTGAAGGATAATGTCACTTCTCGGGTGCGTAAGGACCTCTGCTTCACCTTGAGCTTCACTTCCAGAGGTGTGTTGTTATCCCACAGTAACGCACACCCTGTCATGCCTTATTGCTTAAGTATTTCTGTACCGTGGTATAAAGCAGGATAGCACTTCCCAAGTTAACATTATCCGGATCATCTGTAAGCGGTGCCATTTGTTGCTGCTGGCGTGTTGCGTTGATGACGTACATTTGGTACCACTGTGGTTTAACGGTCAGGAGCAGGCTGCAGTTTGCAACGAACTCACACAGTTCCAGTCACTGTGATGCAAGCTCTGCACACCCTTGTAACTTAAGCAATGAGGCATGACAGGGGTTGCATTATGGTGGGTAACAGACCGCCTCGGGTGGGGTGAAGCAGAGTGCTTCCACCGGCAGAGAAGGGCTGTTGGCTCACCATAACACACCCCCCTGGAGTGCCTTTTTGTGATTATGAACTGGTCTTTTTTGGTAAATTGGATTTTTTTTTTATACATATTCAGCCAGGCTGCTGTGCCAGGATAACGGCCTGGCTGAAAGTACCTCTTGGCCAATCAGGAGCCAGCATTCCTTCTACCCATTTCACAGTGCACGTCATCCCAGCTGAAAGTCTGCCTCTTGTGAGAGACTATGGTCCGCACATGGTTTCTGCTGTGCAGAGCATTGTTTCATGCCCTGTTGTATCAGTTCTGTTTAAAAGTATTCAACAGTATCTTCTCACTTGTGAGTTTTTAAAATAACTGTGCAGTTTAGCACAGGAACAAAGTTGACCTTACTTTTTTTTTTTTTTGGTTTTGTTTTTAATGGAAAAGATTTCAGAATCTTCAGTTTCATTTGCTTACATGGTGGTCCAGTAATGCCAGCATTTGTGTTTTTATTTCCAGGGTCGAAATTAGCACCGACACATTAGCCAAATGATGTGGATATTGTATAGAGCTAGTAGAATCTTCCCTTGATTAGCCCTGCTAATTTGTTCTGGAGAAGGTGTCCATTCAATAAGTAGACTAGTTGGCTGAGTGAAAAATTCTTCGTGGCCACTGGATTTTCTAGATGCTAGCCTTGATGACTAGTAATTCTCAAGACTTAACTTGACCCCTTTATTTTATAAATTGGTTGCTTGCTGCCGTGTTTGTCTTTCTGACATGGTTCATGCCCAGCTGTTTGATAACAGTTTCCACATCAGAGGTCGCAGTAGCTGTGCACCACCCAGCGTGCCCTAGAAGCACCACACATGGCAAAGGAGATGAGGTTTTCTTTTGAAGAATTTCAGTTTATGTCCCCTTATTCTTTGATCTGCCCCCTGCTGCTAGCCTCCCCGAACCCCATTACCTGGCTTTTCCTGGACTTACCACTGTTTCTTGTCCCCCATGGACTCCCCCCCCCCGTGGTGCCATTGGGGTTGCCCAAGCCTCTCCGGAGACCAAATACAGTAGAAGGGGTGCCCAAGGTCACTGGTGTGGGGCCTGTGGACTGCTAGCTTCATCCAGCGATGGTCAGGCTGTTTTTCTGGGATTTCCCACTCCCCTGGGATGTCTGTGGCATGGATGCACATGCTCGTGCGTACAAGCGTGTGCATATGCACCACCATCCGACTTCCCCCTCCCTTGATCAGTGCTGCTTACAGCTCCCCCGTGGTCACTCTGATGGTGCTTGCACGGTGCCAGCCATCTCTTGCTCCCCGAGGAGATTGTGCTGGGACACCTGTCTTCCATGGCCAATCCTGACGTCCCGGCTCATTCCGTATTCCAGGTCACCAGCCTCACGAGCGGTAACTCTACCACTGCGCAGACTGAGTGGCTCAAAGAAAATCATAAGTCAGAGAAACACCGGGAACAAAAAGGTATCATATGGCATGGGAGAAAACACCTAGAAATGTAAATGGTATGCTACCAGTGTTTATCATCTCTGACTCTTTTGCAAACAAAGCCTGCGAAAGCAAGACAGAGTAATGCTGCTAGAGAGAAACGTAACACAGTGCCATAAAGGGTTTCAAATTAAGGGTCAGAAGTTTAAAACCAGCACAGTTCCTCATAAAATATGCTGAAGTAGAACAAAAAATCAGAACAATTTTAAAAAGTGTTTTTACATATTTTCCTTTTCTGCCATCATGTGATGATGGTATACACTACCGGTCAAAAGTTTTAGAACACCCCCATTTTTCCAGTTTTTATTGAAATTTATGCAGGTTAATGTCTCAATGTACTCTGAAATTAAAGCATAGAACAAATAAACAATTGGAGATAAAAAAGAAATAATAGAATCATTTTGTTTAACAAAATTTTATCTAAATTTTTGACTCATCAAAGTAGCCACCTTTTGCAGATATACTGTAACTCTAACACACTCGTGGCATTCTTCCCACAATGGACATCAAATATTGTTCGAAGTTCTTCCCAACACTGTTGCAGAAGTTCCTACAAATGTGTTGCACTTGTAGGTTGCTTTGCTTTCACCCTTCTGTCCAGTTCATCCCAAACCAGCTCGATGGGGTTTAAGTCTGGAGACTGTGCTGGCCATTCCATGATTTGAAGCCTACTGTCTTGTTCTTTTCCTCGAAGGTAGTTCTGACATAGCCTGGAGCTATGTTTTGGGTCATTATCTTGTTGTAGGATGAACCCTGACCAACTAGGCGTAGACCAGAGGTATTGCATGGCACTGCAAAATGCTGTGGTAGTCCTTTTGGTTCAGGGTGCCAGTCACTCTGTGCTGTTGTCCTGTGAGCCGCCTATCACGCAAGCTGTTGACTCTCAGAAACTTGTCTTCTGATTCTGTTGTGGCTTTGGGTCTGCCAGACCTCTTCCTGTCAGAGCTTTCAAGTGCCTTTTGATGGTGTAGGAAACTGTACTCACTGACACCTTGGCTTTCTTTGCAATTTCTCTAAAGCAGTTTTTGCTAATGTAAACTTTTTTTTAACCTCTAGCAGTTTAACGCTTACCTTTGTACCATTTCAGGTTATTCACCGGACTTGAATTGCTTAAATTTCAATAAAAACTGGAAAATTGGGGGTGTTCTAAAACTTTTGACTGGTAGTATATATATATATATATATATATAGATATAATCTATTGATATGAAAAATAGTGTTTTTTGGCTGTGTGGCAGTGCACTCAAAAATTGGCTTTGAAAATAGTAGCGATATATAAAATGACATTGACACAAAAGCTGAATTGATAGGACAAAGTCTTTTCAGCCTTATTCCAAGCTTCCATTTTAAAAACAGAAATTAGTTTGTAGATCTAATGGTTCCAAAGTTAAACCTTTGGAAATTATTTTTTTTGTTATTAAACATTGGGCTAACTTTGGTACTGTTAGGGCTAGGAACTTCAGCTAAGCTGATGTATTGATATACCATATTACTGCCGTTTTATTTATTTCAAAACTTTTACAAGGAACCGCATATTAAGCTGGTAGCAGCTCGTTTCCAGCTGCATCAATGTGGGAGGTGGAAGGAGAGTGTACAGAGCGACTAGGAATACGGAAATAAGTACAACAGAAAGAATGATTTGCAGGCAGTGCATCTGACCCGGAAATATGTAATACAGTAAGTGCAGAAGGAAAACAATAAGCACAATGTGTAGTGTGCAACATTTCCATATATAAACATATAAAATGGTTTAAAATATTTTTAAAATCCTGTTGATTTTGCTGGTGTGTTATAACAGGATGCATAACAATGTGTCAATTGTAGCCCCCACCCCCCAAAATATTGATTGGAAGATACTAGTGGTTGTTCTATTAAAGAACTGTCACTTCTCTAGCTCTAGTTCATTTTATTTGGATACCAGCTTTGTTTAACAAAAAAAAAATAAATAAATGCTGCCACTGCTTCTTTAAATAATATGTAAACATGACATAAAACTTTGTGTGTGTTACCCTAGTTTGTGGAACAACATAAGGGCATGTATGGGATTAAAATTACTGGTTGAACACTTCATCAACAGTCTAATACTGCTTTTAAATGTCGTAATATACAGGGCCATGCCATAATACATTACAAACTAATACACATATTTAGCACTGATTAGTATGCCGACCAGCATTACAGAGACCAAATACTAGGGTAACTGTAGAGTCACTATTGGGCTTCAGTATGTGCCAGCTGCTGGGGGTCTGCCTCGGAGCAAGTAAGTGGTCTACTGAGAAATACAGGATCCTCTTGTCTCAGAACAGGAAGATCAGGAGCTTAAAGGACACAGAGGCAGTCAGTAAGTAGGGAGAAAAAATAGATAAATAAACAGAGGAAAGAGTAAGTATTCCAAACAACAGTGTAGGGGCCAGAAATAGGACATGATGGGAGTGGTGCAGTGCAGTGGCTGTGGAGCAGCAGTCTTCCGGGAGACGTTCTGGAGGATGCAGTGTCGTCCCATCTGCAGGCATCTCACTGGGCTGAGGGAGGAGGTTGCTTATCTCAGGGCTGAGTTGGCCAGGATTGGTGGGACCTCCTCTCCCATCCAGGGCCACTGCCGTTGCCTCAGAGGTTGTCAAGAAAGAGGAGCGGTTGGACCACAGTGGGCTCAGGGAGAGTGAGGGTGGTGGAACAGAGGCACATCCCTCCAGTTGTGCCTCTTCACAATTCATATGCTGTTCTGGCAAAGTGTGGTCCCTCTATGGAGGCACCCACAGTGGAGACCAAGGAGGATGCTCAGAACCTCCACAAAGGAGACCCACAGGAGGGTGGCATGGGACCCCACAGGGGAAGGAAACAACTTCTGGTGGGGGACTCTATTGTTAGGAAGGTAGAACTGGGGGAGGAAGGAGAGAGAGAGGTAAGGTGTCTGCCTGGCGCTATGGCTTGCAGGGACAGGTAGCGAATCCTCAGGATTGCTGGAGCAACTGCAAGTGGGAGGGAGATGGATGTCATTGTCCACCTAGGTACAAATGACCTGGTTAAGAAAGGGATCAGAGCAGTGCAGGGAGAGTTTGTGGAGTTGGGGAGGGGCCTTAGACAAGTAGCATGCATGGTAACCTTCTTGGAGGTGCTGCCTATCTATGGCATAGGTGAGGCTAGGGTGCTCCTCACCATGGGATTCAATCAGTGGTTGAAAAACTGGTGCAGAGCCCAGGAATTTGCTCTCATTGGGGACTGGGGTCCATTTTGGAGTGATGGTGCTACTGAAGTGATGGTCTGCATCTGTCCAGAGGGGAACCAGGATCCTAGGTGATAGATTAAAATGCTTCATTGGCATTTAAACATCAAGGGGAGGCACTGGAAAGGAGCAGGAAATCCTAGCCCCAAAAAAAATCAGGTAGAAAGTGAGGTAAACACCAAGATAGAGATGTCATAGGGAAAAGGCAGGGTAAATGGAAAAGTGACAAAGGCAATAAGGACAGGGATGGGGCAAAAAGGGGTAAGGCCATCAGGAAATGGAGGGTGATGAGTACCAATTCCCATAGTCTGGGCAACAAGCTCCCTGAACTGGTGGCCTTGATGGAAGAGGGATGCCTGGATATTGTAGCAGTCACAGAAACTGGTACACAGAGAACCGTGACTGGGATGTTACCATACCAGGGTACACAACCTACAGGAGAGACAGGGAGGGGAGAAGAGGGGAAGGGGTAGTTCTCTATGTAAGGGAAGGAATAAAAGCAACTGAACAAAAGATTAAACAGGGAGGAGAGGAGGCACTGTGGGTCACCTTAGAGACTGGAAATGGCACCACAATCTGCACAGGGGTTGTATACTGACCCCCATGTCAGGGGGATGGAATAGACAAGGATATGATAGAAGGCATCCTTAGGATGGCAGAGAAAGGGGAAATGCTATTGATGGGAAACCTGAACATGCCAGATGTTAACTGGAGCACCTTTGCTACAGCCACATCCAAGAGCAGAGCCATTATTGATGCTGTACAGATGGCATGCCTCAGACAGCTAGTTTTGGAACCCAGTCGGGAGGGAGCAATCTTAGACCTCGTACTCTCAAATGGGGACAGTGAGAGAATCTCGGATCTAGAAGTGGGTAACCATCTGGGAACAAGTGACCACCAAACAGTGTGGTTCATGATAAACTCAGCTACAGAGTCAAACCATACAAAAATGAGGGTACTGGACTTCAGGAGGGTTGACTTTGGCAAGATGAGAGAGTGCCTTAGAAAAGCACTAGCAAACAGGCTGAAAGGAGGGTTGGCGCAACAATGGGCAAATGTCAGAACTGCCATCACAGAGGCAACAAGCCTTTGTGTGAAGCAAATGAACAAATCAAAATGAAAGAAAAAGCCACTGTGGTTCTCAAAAGAGGTAGTGGGGAAGGTCAGGGAGAAAAAGGCAACGTTCAGAAAGTATAAGGAAACACAGAAGGAGCAGGACAGAGAGCTGTACCAGTTAAGGCAGAAGGAAACAGGGAGGGAAATCAGAATAGCAAAGACCCAAACTGAGGAAAAGATAGCCAACTCGGTTAAGAAGGGGGATAAAACCTTTCATAGGTACATCAGGGAGTGTAGAAAGACAAAGGGAGGGATACTGAGGCTGAATATAATGGACGGTGGGTGGGCAGAGAGGGACAGTAAAAAGCAGGGATACTGAATGAATACTTCTGCTTAGTATTCACAAAAGAGGAGGGGGGGAGGTGCCTAATCCAGTTAACAGAAGCACTCTTGATAGAGGGGTCGATCCCAGTCCTTTCACAGAAGAAAGGGTTCTGAAAGAACTCCTAAAACTGAAGGTGGACAAAGCAATGGGGCCTGATGGAATTCACCCCAGATCTAAAAGAATTAAGGGGAGAACTAGTGAAACTGCTGACTACCCTTTTTAACAAATCGTGGGAGGATAGTGTGGTACCTGAGGACTGGAGGAGGGCGGATGTGATTCCCCTTCATAAAAGTGGGAGCAAGACGGAGGCAGGAAACTACAGAGCTGTCAGTTTGACCTCTGTGGTAGAGAAAGTGATGGAATCACTTCTGAAGGAAAGAATTGTTGAGTACCTAGAGGCCAGTGGGGCACAGGACCCAAGGCAGCACGGGTTTACAGTGGGAAGGTCATGTCAGACAAATCTAATTGATTTCTTTGACTGGGTGACCAAAGTAGTAGACCAGGGAGGGGCTGTGGACATGACCTACCTAGACTTTAGCAAGGCATTTGACACAGTCCCACACAAAAGAATAATCAAGTTAACCAGCCTGGGAGTGTGTCCCAGGGTGGTAGCCTGGGTAAAACACTGGCTGGACAACAGAACACAGAAGGTAACTGTAAATGGAGTCCACTCTGAAGAAAGAGGGGTTACTAGTGGGCTACCGCAGGGTTCAGTACTGGGTCCAGGCCTTTTTAATGTCTTTATAAGTGACATTTCAGGGGGACTGGAAGGAAAAGTATGCCTCTTTGCAGATGACACAAAGATCTGCAACAGGGTTAATACACAACGAGGTGTGGAAAGGATGAGAAGGGACTTGGCAAGGTTTGAGGAATGGTCAGAAGTATGGCAGCTTGGATTCAATGCAAAGAAGTGCAAAATAATGCAACTGGGAAACAAAAACCCAGGGGAAGATTACAAAATTGAGGGGGGAGGAGGTAGTAACAACAACAAAAATGGAAAGGGACCGGGGGGTAATCATATCAGATAACCTTAAGGTTAGCAAGCATTGCAAGAAGGCAGTAGGGAGGGCTGGGGTGATACTGGGATGTGTAGGGAGAGGCATCACCAGCAGTAAACAGGAAGTTGTTATCCCTCTGTACTGACAGTTGGTGAGACCCCATCTGGAGTACTGTGTCCAGTTCTGGAGACCCCATCTCCGCAAGGACATAGACAGGATAGAGGCATTCCAGAGGAGGGCAACTAAAATGGTGCAGGGTCTGCAAGAGAAGCCATACGAGGAAAGACTAAAGGTGCTTAATATGTATACCCTTGAGGAAAGGCGGGAGAGGGGGGACATGATAGAAACCTTTGGGTACCTCAGTGGAATCGACAAAGTCCAAGAGGGTAGCATATTTCAGAAAAAATGATGTGCAAGAACAAGGGGACACAGTTTGAAGATTGGGGGGGGGGGGGAACGGTTCAGGGGCAATGTGAGGAAGTATTTGTTTTTCACAGAGAGGGTGGTTGACTTATGGAACAGCCTTCCTGAGGAGGTTGTGGAGTCTAAAACTGTGAGAGAATTTAAAAATGCATGGGACAGACATAAGGCAATTTTTGTGTGGGGGGGGTAGGGAGAAATAGGCTGTTGGTTAACTAGGATCTGCAGCTTGTCCTGTAGGTAGGGAAATGGGCAGACTGGGTGGGCCAAGCAGTCCTTATCTGCCGTCAAAGTCTATGTTTCTGTGTTCTACGTTTCAATGGCCAGTGTTCTCGTTTCAGTGACATCATTTCATACGACATCCCTGACATTTTAATGGGCCATGGAGGGGGGATTTGTTTATAAAGTTAAAAACCTACAAAACAGTATTAAACCTTGTATTTCGAGGTGAGCAGCCACCTTTTAACAAATATTTGGACTCTAATCTTACCATTTATTTTTTCAAATTGTTTTGTTTATTTTTTCAAACAACAGGTGACATACCTGTGCAAGTTGAGGTCTGTTACAGTGGAGTCAGGACAGTAGGATATACAAACAGATTGAGGTGCATTCAGTTTATACAAGACATTGGTAGAAGTAACATCACGGTAGTATATACACTTAAATAGCAGTATGGGTTGAGAAAACAGTAAATAAGTATCCTAAAAAGGGTGAACCGTTGGATAGCCGGAATACATTGGGACCCTACAAATGAGGTGCACAGGGGCACTCAAATCAGATATAGTGCTCAGTTGGGTGGGGGAGGGTAGGTGGGAGGGAGTGCATGAGAGCCTTGGGGAGGGATTCTACCTGCAGGCATTTGCCACACAGACCTCGCCAAAGGCAAGCAGTGCCAGGAGAGTGGAAATAGGCTGCTATAGTACTATATGGATCAGTGGGAAGGGAGGGCCAGACTGAGGTCGATGCAGGTCCTTGGTGTGGGTGAAGCTAGCGGAATGAGCTAGTGCATCCAAGTAAGATAAGAATGGGCCCCAGATTTTGTTGTAGGCCAGCACAGTATTGTGAGCATAATATGAAAGCTTTGCAAAGGAGGTTAGCGTGTGTGCAGAAGTCAACCACTCTGTGATTGTTGGGGTATTTATTTTGATTTTATTAAAATGGTTCACCAGGAAGGCACACTGAACAACAAGTTGCTTGTTGACCGGTCGGGGGGGGTATAGTCGGATGAAGAACTAGACATGTAATTTAACATTTAGCATATCTAAGAAATTAAACATTCAGTTACATTTGTAACAAGACATACAGTTAAAAAATATCATAAATAATCTTACAATCACATTTGTGACATAACATACAGTTAAATATGTCATACCTGTGGAATATGCATTTAATTATAGGTTGCATATCTGAGGAATTTAGTACAGAAATGTAATGTAGCCTTGGAGCCAACTCCTTGCAGGAATGGATCACGGTTAAGAGGCAGATTATTTAGCAATTATTGAATGAATGAGGTGCAGTGGGTGGACATCAAGGAGGGTAGAGGGGTAGATAGGGGAAACCAGCTGGGGGAAGGAAAGGATAAAGATGGGGGAACATTATCGGAGCAAAGTGAGCAAAACATCAGTTGCGAGGGGCAAGTTAACACAGGGCTAGTGCAATCTGGGAGCACCTCAGACGGAACAAAAAGTGCAAGTTATTAGCTCAAGTGAACTGATTCCTTTGTTTAAGTGCAGGGGCCTAGAGGGGGACAGGAGAGAGGTGAGGGTAAGAGATAGGGTAGGGAAGGACGAGTCATACCTGCAACTGGCCCCTTCAGAGTGTGGAGATCGCTGCCAGTGGCGGAATGAGGCGAGGACTTAGAATAAGGGGCAGGAGTAGGCAAGGACAAGTTGGGTAGAGATAGTAGAGGGGATGGTAAAGGGAAGGAGGAGGGGTAGTAGAAACTTGCCTAAGACAAGGCCTCTGCAGGATGCTGAGAACCCTGTCAGAGAGTAGAGTCAGGTGAGGGCGAGTTAGGTAAAAAGAATGGAGGGGAAAGGGAAAGGAAGGAAATGTCATTTTCCAGTACTGGGCCGCTCCAGGATGCTGAGAACCCTGCCAGGGGGCAGAACTAGGTGAGGACAAATTGGGAAGAGAGAAAAGAAAGGATGAAGGGAAAGGAGGGAAGGAAGAAGCTTGCCCAAGACAAGGCCACTCCGGGATGCTGAGAACCCTGCCAGAGCGCAGAATCAGGTGAGAACTAGTTGGGTAGAAAGGATAGAGGGGGATATCTGTACTGTGCCACCTGTGTAGGATGAGATGCTTGGCTTCGATGTCCACAACCAACAACAATTGGAGTTTGGGGTCAGGAATATTCATGCTAGTATCTTTGAGTCCCAAAATCAACAGAGCTGGGGATAGAGGGACGTCCATGCGCAATACTTGGAACCACTCATTCTTTATCAGTGTCCAGAATTGTGAAAGATCTTTATTGTTCCACAGACTGTGGAGCAGATCTGCTCCTGCACTCTCACATCACCAGCATTTATCCTGGGAAAGTAGCCCAGTGGAGTTGAGCTGTGAGTGGATGTGGTAACAGTGGTGCGTGTTTTTATTTTGTATCGACAGACCCTTTGAGTCAAGGCAAGCATGATGTATCGGTTCCCATTACTTCCAGCAGGAGGTTTCTGGGAGGTGAGGCTGCGGAGCTGCTTGCCAGTCTTAGCTTGGCGTCGGATGATGGGTTTGGAGCAGAAACTCTTGTAGGTCTGTAAATAGTGCCTCCGAGTCTTTTTGTAATTTGACACCAGGGGAAAATAGGTAAGTGCGTCGAGGGGTCTTGAGGCAAGTGGTTAATGGAGTCGCTGCTAAAGGAAAAGATTGTGGAGTATCTTGAATCCAGTAGGTTACAGGACCCGAGGCAGCACTGAGTCATTGGGGGCCTGTCAGACAAATCTGATAGATTTCATTGACTGGGTGACCAGGAAAATAAGTCAGGGTAGGGCAATGGATGTAACCTACTTAGATTTTAGTAAGGCATTCGATACTGTCTCACATAGGAGACTCGTAAGGAAACTGGGCAGCTTAGGGGTGGGTCCTAAAGTAGTAAACTGGGTAAGGATTTGGTTAATGGATAGGAGTCAGAGGGCGGTGGTAAATGCAGTGGCACTTATAATGACATTAAAGGGGGACTGTTCCCCGCATTGATCCCTGAGGCACCCCGCTTGGTCACCCTCCCTTCCTTTGGCGTGAACTCTGTTTATCACCATCCTCTGTCGCCTATCCTTTAACCAATTTCTTATTCAGCTTACCATCACCAGTTTGAACATGCTTTCATTAAATTAGATTTTTTTATTGTGTTCAACAACATAAACAATAACAATCATAAAACATGACAACTTTTTACAGAATATTTCATGTTAAAAGATACCTTTCTATGATAGCCACATACAACTCATTAAATTCTAAAACTACCTTCTGTTTAACCAATCATTACAACGTATTCTCTGTTTGCATGGCTGTAAGAGAGAGATACTTGGATAAAGGGAATTGGACCCTGTAAAATCATACATTAGTTGGGAAGGGGTCCCAAATTCTATGAAATTCTTTCAGTTTAATATTGCATCTTAAAGTGACGTTTGTGTTGTATAGGTTTCTGCAAAGTGTTTGGATAGGACTGCCAAGAAGCAGATTATGTAAAGAAATGTATTTTGAGTTGTTAGGATTTGGTAGGGTTTCCATTACCACTGACTAGCAAAGGGTCGATACTACGGTGTCTACTTCTGTAGTTTTGGGTCAGGCCTGAAAATGTGTTGTAACAGAATGTGAAAAGAAGAAAGCATTTTTGGGAAGATATGTGTACCTTTGGCAGATAGAAATTTTGTGTACAGCAATTACAATAAGGGAGGAAAGGGAAAGGGAACATTGTTTAACCAGTAGTGGCACACTAAGCCAAACTTGTTTCCAGATGCGACCTGGAAGCACAAGAAACTTAAGTGACTTGCTCAGGGTCACATAGTATGCACCTAGGCGGCTGTGAGATTCAAACCCAGGTCTCCACAGCTCAGATCCTTAACTCACTGTGCTATACTGCTTCCTCAATAATGCTTTAATTGCCTTGCTTCGGGACATATACTGAGATGCTTCACTACTAGTAAGTGTATCATTAATTAATAAAATTATCACATTTTCTGTTACACCCCAGCATATATTACACATGCATACAGTGGAAGTTAGCCAAATTACATGAGACCAGGTTTATACCAATGAGTCACATATCACTAGTGCTCCTGTACTTTCTTTATTCACCTGTTCATCTAGACCTGCAGTGTGATGTCACACCTGCAGTGTGATGTCAGTAGTACATTTCTGATAATTTTGTGTTGATATCCTCTCTTCAACCCAGATTTCTCTCTTGATTCCAACTCCTCACTTAAGTAGCTGTTCCATACAACCACCTGACGCTTCTACCTTTCTCCCCATCTAGGGCTGCACCACCAGCTGTGCAGTTGGCCACCACTGCACTGGGTCCCATAGTGCAGCATCTGTCCTGGAGGGAGCGACATGAGATGTCAGTCGTGGGCATTTAGAGGGGGCTGCTCCTGACAGCAACAGGACTGCACATGCCGTGCGGTGACACTGCATCATGCACACTCCCTCCATGTAGGGTTCTGTGCACATGGCTTCCACTCCATGGGCTGTCATTGGTCAGCCATGCAACAGCAGATGTTGTAGACCCTCCTGTGAGGCATTACATGTCCTAACATACAGCCCTGAGCCTCCAGCCGGCCTGACTCAGAGTTCTGGGATCAGGGCAACCTGAGTCCCTTAAGTGGCAAGTAGACATATCTAGCATTAGGGCATTAGGCTGGCCATCATCAGTACTTTTTAGTTGCCACGCCATAGACCCTGCTCTCACAAAAGGTTCCTGCTGGGGATGGAGAAAATAATTAAATATTAACTCTAATTGGGGGGGGGGGGCGGCTGGGAACAGTGAGTAGCATCTTCGTAGATGTCCCAAGGCAGATCTTCTTCCAAGTTCAGCTCGTGAACTGTATAACAGCTGATACATCACTGGACATACAGGTAGTTGTGATCTGAAGGCCAGTGGTTTATTTATTATTTATTTGTTTGATTGTTTGTTTTATTTTATTTATTTATTGTGTTTGAAGGACCTTTCAGCACAAATGCCTTTTTTCAAAGGCGTCCAGGTCAGGCAGGGCACAAACAAACCAATAATACATGGCAGATAACAGCAAGCATCACAGTTTAGTAAAAACAGGCAAGTGATGTCATCTCATATTGATAAGTGTTCTATCCAGCAGTCAGAAGTGTAGGAGGGTGTATATTCATGGTGGGGAAGGGGGGTGCGGGGGGGGTAGAAAAATTCCCCCGCCATTGAATCATTTTGTCCTTATCGATTAGGGTTGAGTGGGATAGACATATACTAGTGAACAAAAGGCTGGGGATGGTCGCCAAACACCAGTTAGGCTGCTAAGACACTGTAGGCAGGGGAAAAAACTGGGTAGACTGGGTGAGCCAAGCTGTCCTTTTCTGCTCACAAATTCTGTGTTTCTGTGTTATGAAAATTGGACACTAAGTTAAAATTAACTACATGCTGAAAACAGTAAATTAAGTTAGAATCAATGTTTTGAATGCTGGTCTTCTTTAAGAAAGCGCTGCAACGAAAACGTTAACATCGTTGTGAACTGTGCTTTGTTTTTCTTTACAGACCATTTCTGCATATCCAGTGTTTGAAACTTTGATTCTGACTTTCTGTTCAGTTTTCAGGCTACAAGGGAAATGTCCATGTCCTTCTGTCTAACACCTCAATGTGGGACACCCCTCAGTCAGCGGCTGTGCCACATCTCAATGTGGGACACCCCTCAGTTAGCGGCTGTGCCATGTCCTTCTGTCCCATACCTCAATGTGGGACACCCCTCAGCGGCTGTACCACATCCATCTGTCCCACACCTCAATGTGGGACACCCCTCAAGTAGTGGGTGTGCCACGTCCCTCTGTCCCACACCTCAATGTGGGACACCCCTCAATTAGCGGCTGTACCACATTCTTCTGTCCCACGCCTCAATGTGGGACACACCTCAGTTAGCGACTGTGCCACGTCCTTCTGTCCCACGCCTCAATGTGGGACACCCTTCAATTAGCGGCTGTGCCACATCCTTCTGTCCCACACCTCAATGTGGGACACCACTCAGTTAGCAGCTGTGCCATGTCCTTCTGTCCCAGGCCTCAATGTGGGACACTCCTCAGTTAGTGGGTGTGCCACGTCCTTCTGTCCCACACCTCAGTGTGGGACACCCCTCAGCTAGTGGCTGTGCCACGTCCTTCTGTCCCACGCCTCATTGTGGACCACCCCTCAGTCAGCGGCTGAGCATTTCTATTTACTGTACTTTTGTTGAATTTATGTTTAATCTGATTGATCCTACTGTCCATCACGCTGGCATTTTGATTACGTGCCCCTGGTGCGCATCCCACAGTCTCTCATGGCTGACGTCCGAGCCGGGGAGCAGCCATGGCAACAAGCATAGTGCTACCCAAGGGAAGGAACTATTAATAGCTCCGGTTTGCGTGTTAGAGGTCTCGGTCCTATACTGAGACCAAGTATAGACTAGCAGTCGACTATAAACTATAGAAGTACAAACAATATTAAATATACGGCGTTAAACACCAATAACATAATTTTACCTGTTATACTTGAATAATTATTGTCAGACTGAGGTGTAGAGGGGATCCCACCTGGAAAGTTGGTACAGGCGCCCATCTGGAAAATAAATAAGGGGACCTAGGGATGACACACTCATATCAGTATTACACTTCAGTTTGGTACACTGGCTCGTTTTTTACATTTGATATATACCTGCAGTTTTTAAAAATACCCATTTGATTAGAAAATAGTTGATACATGAAAGATGGGGGGTGCCCACCTGGAAGTTCTAGATATATCCAGGAGGGCTAGTGTAACACTGTGAATAGTACTGTCATTGACTAATGCTAACCACTTTTTTTTTTTCTTATATGGAATTTCTGGTTTTTTGCGGGTTTTCTCCCGACCCCTACACCCACACGTCCCCAACATAGTGTGTGTGTTTGTGTATGTGTGTGTGGAGGCATGCTCGCATGCTATTCGGGATGCCCCTCCTTTCCAGTCATGCTGTTGACTGCCTGCACCGGCACTGAACCTCCATTCGGTGTTGGCAGGACTACAGGCGGGTGACCCCACCCCTTACCCAAGAGAGGAGAGCCAGTGCTCGATCCTGCTCCCACTCCCCCCGTGCCACCACCCCGGCAACTCGAGGTTATTCCCGAACCCGGATCGCTGGCGTAGCTCAAGATGTGGCATCCAGCACCTCCATCCTCAGCACCACCGGGCCGGCTATGCTAACCAATTCTAACAACACTTGGCAGAATTTCATTTTTGTGTTCTCCTTGATCAAAACTGAGTTGAAACAAAGTTCTGTGCACATGTAGCGTTTATAGAAATTATTACGAGCTGGCTTTCAACTAGTCACAAATCAGAGGGGGAAGGATTGAAATCCACATTGCCGCTTTGTCTTGCAGACTAAGTTCTTTACTGTTTTGTTTAGAAGTTCTAAACATTCTGCTATGTTGTACAAGTGCATCAAGGGAAAAAGCCTATGCTAATGACTACTTATGTGATCTCTGGTGGGCATTGAGATTTGTTGTAGAAATACAGTTTCCAGTATTTTAGAATATACACAGTTTGCTTGCTACGTGGGCAACGTGCATTTGCCTACCGGGCTCCCCTGTGGATGAATGAACTCCCTGGGCACCTCTTGGCCACCAGTTGTCTGGCACAATTCAAAACTGACCTCAAATAGCACCTAATAACACTGTCTAAGTGCACCTGCCCCTGAGTCCAGCCACACCCTGCTCTCTGCCCCCAGCAAGCACTAGGCAGGCCTCAGGTACCCCCTCCCTCTGTCCCTTCTCATGACTTGCCTCAGCAATCAGTCTGCATTATGCTCCTTCCGCACCCGCCACCCCACCCCCCGCAACTTACAGTCCCGTGAGTTTCCCTAAACAGTCACTACTAATGCAGGCTGCCTGACCATGCCCCCCTCACACCCCACCATTTACTTTAGCATGTCTTCTCCGCTCAGCCTCCCCTCACCCCACCATTTATCCCTATACCTTATCGCCCTTCTTCCACCACCCTTCAGCTCCACCGCATTACATACCTCTCTCTCATGTCTCCTATCTTCACCCCACTGCCAGCTATCCCCGTCCCTCTGAACTACTGACAAGGCACCTTGTGGCTGCTTACCCCCCCCCAAAGTGTTTTTCTTGTTATTTAACTTGTACCTATGTTTTGAATTATTCTGTAAGTTCTAAATTCAAGCTGTATCGTTCATTGTGATGTACCTTTGCTTTCTACTATTGTACTTTGTTTTGCAATCTGTGATGTGGAACCTTTATAAAAGAGCTTGCACTCAAAGGTCTTTCCGAATCACGAAATAAATAAGATAAAAAAAAAATAAAAATAATAATTTTGCATGCTGAAACTTGCAGTGCAACCAAAAGTGGCATAACTTACCACAACAGCTACAAATGACTGTAAATGAACTTTCAGAGAAGTTTGACTCCTGTGCGTTTACATATCCCCCCATGTCTATTGCTGTGGAGTTCATTGCAAGGGTTATGGGTGGTCTGGAAGGTGGAGCTGGGCCAGACACCAGACTTCCAATCAAGTGCAAGTGGGCTGTTAAGTGGACCCCCTTTCCTCAGTGAGCAGGGGATTATGGAAAATGGCAGTGTGCCTTAGTTTGCCATATCCGCGTTCAGTACAGGACAGATGTTTCTTTAAAAACGAAGCAAGTCCTTCTGACCTCATCCCAGGCCACAGTCCTCCATGCTGTTGTGGAAGGCTGGGGATGAGGGTCTTGTTAGTTGAGCGGTGGCTCTGATTATAGCCAACTGGCATTCTAACAAAGTAATAAAGTTAGTAAACATAATCATCATAAAATGTCTGAGCGTGGAGTTAGGGCTCTGAATAAGGAAGTGAGAGGGTTTGGGCTACTGGGTTCACAGAGCCAAAATATGGTTCCGCCTTTTCCTTAGGTGAGAACATTGAAAAGGATGGAACTACCCAGAGCTGCCTAACTGGAAGTTAAGGCTGTTGTATGTTTATTTAACTTGGAGCACAGTGGGTGATCTTTAAGGCCCCACTTTCCATATGATTTGAGTTCAGCTGTAAGCAGGAGCAACACGGGCTGTATTTACTTGTTTTGATTTGTAATTTACCCAGTACCAACGGATCAGTAATTCTGGAGACATTTACACAGTCCCAGACTCCATCTCATGGTAATCACTGGTACTGCACTATGTAGTATAGTTAAGAATAAAGTACCGATGTTGAAACTCGGTAGAGCTTTGAAATATACGATCTTCCAAGACTCAGTCTTCTCTGTAGAGTCCCATGAATGGGTCAGTGCCAGAGGTGCTAGTTCCCTGCAGAAGCAAGAACTTTTTTGAAGGGCTGGCCTCCCGAGTGGTCCCGGAGTGCACCCTTAAGTATTCAGTGACGCCAGCCCCCACTGCCTCTGTTCTTTTTTTCCCACCATCAAGTGCACAGCAGCAACTTCTCCACTTTCCATGTGAGGGCAAGAACTTCACTGTCTATATGACAACAGCATTGGATTCTTCGGTTTAAGTTTAAAACACACTAGACTGTGTTATTTTTGTGTCATTATAGTTAGTGCAACACACAAAAAAATTACAGTTTTCTCTCAGTCCTACATAGAAACATAGAGGTTGATGGCAGATAAGGACTTCAAGGCCCACCCAGTCTGCCCATTTTTTTACCTTATGAATGTGCCAATGTTCGACCATGGAACAAAGTAGGGAGCCTTTAAAAGCAAGTTTCTCCCGCAGTGGGGCTGTGTCTGGGTGGGTACTCTGGCAGTGGCAGTTCAGCACCTGAGAAGATGGATAGCCCTCTCAGAGTCACAAAAAGAAACAGGCCAGATCCCGCACACACTCTAAATTGGGGTCTTTGTACTGTTCATCCTTGACCTCTTCCTGTAAGCTTAGGGGCAAGAACGGGCCACTCGACTTCTGTAGGCATAGGTTTTCCACTATTATTTCTGATGACACCAGTGATGCCTGGGCCTGCGAGGTTGAGGTCTCTGTCCTGGGGCCCCTCTCTGCCCAATAGAGGGAACTCTGATGGGCAGGGCAGTGCGGCCACTGGGCAGCTGTTATGGAACAGTGGGTGCAGCATGTAAGTGAAGTGGTGCTATTTTTGTTGCCAGCTTCCAGCCCCGCAGGGTTGATTGAGCTGGCCCTGTTTCCAGTGTCATTTAGATGCAGCTGACTTAGATTCCAACCTCTAGGCTGGGGCCTGTGTTGGCGCAGTCTATGCCTTCCCCACTTGTGGTGTTGCCTCTGCCCTCCCCAGGATGGGAGCAGCCATGGTGCTGCCGACAGTTCCTTTAGGGCCAGAGGGGTCATCAACACCTTTAGCAGTACTGTGTCCGGCAAGTGGCCTACTCTGGTGCCAGCACTACTGATGGAGCTGCATGGACCTTCATTGTTGGAATCATTCCCTTCAGGGATGGTACCAGGGCCGTCCTCGGTGCAGCTGACATCACCTTTCCCGAGGCCCTATTCAGGGCTGGGTCCAGTGTCAGCGTTGTTGCTGAGGTCATGACCTGCACTGACAGCTTTTGACTACCTCCTCTTTATTACCCTCTGGGGATGAAGGAAGTAGAGTGAGACGAGTCAGCTCCTGACCTCATCATTTCCGATACTGAGGATGATGACCTATACTATACTACAAAGAGCAAGTTCCTGTTACCGTACCTCAAGAGGATCTCTCCTTCCAGACTCTGCTCAGAAATATGCATGTTGCACTGAATTTCGAGCCAGCAGCTATAGACCAGGCTAGGCGCCTCCAACTGTGGTTTCCTAATGTGTTTAATATCCTGGTCTCTGTATCTCCTCCTATCCAGCTGGCCCTGGAGGCACTTTATGAGGTGGCCTGGAGAAGGCCTGCTACTGTGGCAGCTGTCTCCAAGCTGGCAGGCAAGAAAACCATTGTGCCTAAATCTAAGCCCATGTGTTTCACTCCGCCAGTAGCAGATGCTGTTGTAATTCTTCCTGAGAATGAGAAAGCCGTAGTGCCCAAGGAGGTCACCATGCACTCCAGCAACAAGGAGTCACGCAAGGTAGACATCCTGAACAAGCAGGTCTGTGTCTCAGCTACCCTTGGCATGAGGATAACTAGCTACCAGGGTCACTTCTCTAAGTACAAGTATGTCCTCGAGTGCAAGCTTAAGCCTCTGGTGGAGGCCCTGCTGGACAGAAAGGCAAAACAGGAGATGCTGCTTGCTGCTTCATCAGCGGTATCTCAGTCTTCAGGTCACACGTATGTAACTTCACCGTGGGCGAAGCATGATCCACACAGAAGATTTTCAGCAGTACCACTGGGGCTGCCTACGCCGATGTCACCAACCCTATAAAGGTGCAAATGACCCCACTCCCTCCTCTGCTGTTTCCCATTGTCGACTCCGTTCGCATGGATCTCCGTGGAAGTTTTGATGCAGTTTCATTTCTTTTTGCCCATGTCTTTATTTCATTTAGTTTTTTAGAATCTCTTTTTTCAAAGAGATTCCTTTACCTTGTTTATGTTGAGAGTTAATCCCTCTACTTCTCTGTTCCATCGCTGCATCTGTGGAAAGAAGATTGCCTCTACAGATGAACACTCTTCTGTGTCTGCTGTCTTGGGCCTGACCACGATGTCGCAGACTATGAGCTCTGTCATAAATTCAATCAAACCACCCTCAGGTGATGAAAAAAGGCTCTCAAAAAATTGCTAATGGAGCAACAGGTAGTTAGTTCTGGACAGGGGTCCTCTGGGGTCCCTCCTTTCCATTCGTCAGTGGGTTTGTCGAGCTGCCAGGTCTCTAAGGCCTGAGGCAAGTCCTCGGGGAGTCATTAAAATGACCAGGGTACTCTGTCTGCTGTGGCTGCGCTGATGCGTATCGCTGTCCAGGTCACTGTTTCTACCAGACTCCTACCGACAGTGCCGCCGCTTGCTTCGCAGGGCAGCCAGTTGTCGACCCTTGGATTGTTGGTCCCCAGTCGTTGATGCCTGCTTCATCATCGACAGCCCTCCTTTCAAGGCTGGATGCTTCTCCAGGTCCTCGGGCTTCGGGCTGTTCGGACTCTCAGGGCCCAATGGATGGGTTGCTGCGCCCTGTGCTGTCAATCCTCCTGACGTCGACACAGCAGTCTACCGTTGTTGACCTCAGTGATATTTTGACCAAGTTCACTTTGGTCTTGGTCAATCAATTAATCTTTATTTTACCAGGAGAAACACCATTGAGTGAACTCATTTACAAAGTGGTCCTGGTTGGATGAGCACAACATTAAATACATATACATTATGGAATACATAAGATAAAAAAGGAATGAATAAGACACAAAGGAAAAATACATAGCTGCAATGAAACCAGAATATTCATAATATGCAATACATACAATTTGCAAAAAAAGAAAGAAGAAAAGGAGAAAGGGGAAAGGGACAGTAATAGAGGAGCATCGAGTTAAGAGAATGGTAGCATCAGCTGGGTGCTTATAAGCCTGGTTCCCCTTGCGCTGTCAACAGCCCTGTTGTCATTGACACATTGGTTTGAAGCAGATTCCTTAGGAAAGTTAATATTCTTTAGGTGGAGGATACTTCTAACTGAAGGGTGAAATAAGGAACTTAGAATTATCAGAAAAGGCAGTCTTTCAATCAACAGTGGGAAGAGGACCTTGCTTTACTTTTGTTACAGTTGTTAAGATTTTCAGTGCAAGAAGAGTTTAAACCTACAGGAGCTGAATACTGTTTTCTAGGGACATGGATATGTTGTTCATCCACACTCATTGGCAGTATCCTTGCCGCTTTAAATCTTGCCGGAAGGTCTTCAAGCTTGCTCCTCCCACCCACCCGGGTGGTATAACTCACGGCTCCGCCCCATGACGCCAGATCTTTCCTTACGCTTGGAAGCTCAGGTTCCTCCTTAAGCGCTCTGCGTTGTGACTGGTTCCTATTTCTCCGTTTGCAGTTTAAAAATAATATTTTGCAAAAGACTTCAGTCTTCGATCCTCGCCAGCTGCGATGGATAATCGACTCGGATTTCGGAGATGCCCATGCGGGGAAGATGTCTCCGGATGGATCCACACTCCACGTGTGTCTACTGCTTAGGCCTTGAGCACGACCCCGAGGCTTGCGACCTGTGCTCATCTTTCTCCGACCTCGTCCTGAAAGACCGTGCTGCCCGATTGCAACTGGGCCGTCCCGAAGCGCTTCTCTCCGTGAAGTCCAAGGAGGCCGGTTGGCGGTGTCCGCGCGGCTGCTCGGGCGGATCAGCTCGAGCGGATGGTCGCCTTCGAAGAGGAGGCGCGCGGGCCGATCTTCCGGGCGTATTTATCCCGGCCTTCTGGGTTCTTCCTACACGGCTTCCTTTAAGGAGCTTTGTCTGTCCTCTCCACTAGGAGAAGGGCTCGCCTGCTGGACCTTTTTCTCGGTCCAAAAGAGGGACAAGGGTAAGTCCCTCCGTCGACGCTCTGGGAGCGGAAAGGTCCCTCTCTCGCCGCCGACCGCCGGTTGGGTCGACTGCTCGCTTCGCCACTGGCCTCACGGTGTCCCCCGCCAGGTCAGTTGACCGAGACTCCCACTGATGAAGTCGAGATTTTTCGACCCATTGGACGGGCTGTCCCTTTAGCAGCCGAGATTCTCTCTCCCGTTCCCCGGGAGGAGTTGAGGATCCCTGGCTCGCCTGTGCCTCCGGTTCCGAGCTCGGATGGACCTTCCGAGTCAAGGGAGGTCGGTTCCGCCGACACCTCCCTGCACCGGCCCCCGAAATTCCGGGACTCGGTCTCGGTCCGGACCTCTTGCAGTCCAGCTGTCTCCCACCGCCATAGGCGGTTCCCGGCCCGCATCACCGTAAGCGGCGCTGCCGTCTGCTCCCCGCCCTCCTCTCGATGAGGGAGGCTTCAGCGAATACGCCGACGGTACGAGGACCTTATGTTGCAACAGCTCCTCTCTGGCCGGAATAAGCCGACTCCGCGCCTTCCCGCCATTAAGTGGCTGTCACCGGAACGCCGACACAACCCTCGACTTGCCCGAGGAGCTTATACCCAGGCCGGTTGTTCGCCAAAACCAGTTGCTCCACCGATTGTGGTGGAACCTCCGCCCACAGCCACCATCTGGGCTCACCATGGATTCTCGGTCGGCTAAGGGTTTACCCCATCGGTTGCAGTTACCCTCACTCCCACCGACCTCGGCAGGTGAAGGTGGCTCAGGCCAGAGGCAGCTCTTCGAGGACTCTTCCAGTCCGAGATGATTCCTCCTTCTTCCAAGCGACTGGACTTGGAGTCTTCAGGAGGTCAGCCAATGGACGAGAGCCCGTCGTCCTTCCTAGGACTACTTCGCTCATCTCGGAGTCTACCGGGATGGAGCTCGAACCCGCTTCCAAACGGGCTAGGTATCCTCACGGAGATTCTGGACCGAGGGATTCTCCGACGGAGGCCTTTCCGTGGCCGAGGCCATAGTGGGTCCAGCACTGGAACTTTGGCAGCCTGCTTCCTGCTCCTGCGCTCGCCGCCAGGATGGCCAGGAAGCGCGGTCCCTACCGGTTCCTTGTCCGGTTTGAACACCCTCTGCTGAGGGGTTGGTTACCGACAGCGCCTGGCGCACCGGGCAACGCCAGGGATGTGGACAAACCTCCTGACAAGGAGTCCAAGAAATTGGACTATGTCGGGCGTAAAGTCTACGCTATGCTCCCTCTCTCGGTCAGGCCAGTTCGGCCGCCCTCATGGCACATTTTTCTCATGCCCTGTTGGGCTCCTGGATGAGGTCATCTCATCTTCCCGATCTGCAGACTACGGTTAGCAGGTGCGGGACCAGGGCAGGGTAGTGGCCAAACAGCAGCTCCAGACTGCTTTGGATGGTAGGGGACTCATGTGCCAGATCGGTGGCGGCCGCAGTGGCTAAGGTCGGGCGGGCTTGGCTGAGGATATCCACCTTTACTTGGATACCCAGCACAAGTTGGCGGATGTTCTCTTTGGGACTGACCTCTTGGCCCTGGGGTGGAAGGTCACCTGCAGAGGATCGAGAAGTCCAATGCCACCTTGACTGGTCTCTTCCGCTCAGAAGGACAAAGGCCGCAAAACCACAGCCTAAGCCCTTTCGTCCTTCTGTGCCCCGGCGCGCCGCCCAGTAACGCCAGGGCCAGCAGGCTCGGCCTGCATCCCAAACCCAAGCCGCCGGCTTCCTCTAACAGGAGGCAGGAGGAAGGGCCCAGGAGGTCCCTCGGCGGTCCCTCCTCCAAGCCTGCCCAGTGACGGCTGAGGGGTGTCGCCCCCATCCCCGCCACCTCTCCCCTGGGTCCCCCTGGGGACGGCCCGCACTTCCGTTCCGCCTGGTCCGCTGTTACCACGGACAGGTGGGTCTTGAGGTGGTGGGAAGAGGCCTGCCTCTGGAATTCGAGCAGGCACCACCCTTCAGGAGCCGCCGCCCCTCGGGGGCTTCGGGATCCCCAGCTCACTGGCTGCCTGCGAGCCGATCACTCTCCTCCTCCAGAAGGAGGTGGTAAGAGAGGTGGTGGACCCTCCTTCAGACCCAGGGTTTGTGTCCAGGTACTTCCTGGTTCCGAACGGACGGGGCTTGCTCCATTCTCACTCCACACGACTCAAACAAGTTCCTAAGGTCTGGAACCTTCAGGATGGTCACTCTGGCTCAGATAATACCATCCTTGGAACGCGCGGTGGTTCTGCTCTCTGGACTTGCAGGACGCGTTTTTCACGCCCCTATCCGCCCTGCCTCACCAGAGATTCCTTCGCCTCGAGCGAAGGATCTCTTCGAGTTCCAAGCCATGCCCTTCGGCTTGTCTCCAGCTCCCAGGGTCTTCACCAAATGCATGGCAGTGGTGACAGCATTCCTGCGGCCGGGGTCCGGTGTACCCTTACCTGGACGACTGGCTGATAGCAGCTCCCTCCAGGAAGGAGGCGGAGTGGTCCAGAGATCTGGCCCTCCAGGTCTGCTCTCAACTGGGCCTCCTTGTCAACGAGGCCAAGTCGGAACTCGAGCCGAAGCAGGTGATTTTATTCATCGGGGCGCAGCTCGACTCTCTTCGAGCCAGAGCGCGGCTCCCGGCGGACAGGGCCGAGGTTCTTTCCTCCTTTGCCCGATCATTTCTGGTTGGGCAATTGCGCCCTGCCCGGGACTTCCTGGCCTCCTGGGTCTCATGGCGGCCTGTACCCAGCGTGGTCCGCTGGGCCTGGCTGGAACATGCGCCCCTTCAGTGGGACTGGCCAGCCAGTGGTCAACGCTAAGCATCCCTTGACCAGCTTAGGTCGGTGACACAGGGGATGTGGAATGCTTCCAGTGGTGGACCGCTCCAGATCAATTGCAGGAGGGCATCCCGTTCGTCCGCCCCGAGCCGACGGTCTCTCTGTCGACCGATGCCTCTCTGATGGGTTGGGGTGCCCATCTGGGGGAACACCGGGCTCATGGCCTCTGGTCCCCAGGGAGTCCCATGCCACATCAACCTGCTGGAGCTCGGGCGGTCCGCCTAGCTCTCACCGCTTTTGCTCCGTTCCTCCGGGGTCAAGTGGTCCGAGTCCAGACGGACAATACCACGACTATGTACTATCTAAACGCCAGGGCGGACGCTGCCATGCTTCTATGCAAGGAAGCCTCCGCATTTGGTCACTGTCGTGCGCAGCCTGAGGCGGATCTCCTAGCCATTCACGTGGCAGGAGCCTCCAACACCCTGGCCGATGCCCTGAGCGGATAGGGGCTGCATCCCACGAGTGGTCTCTCCTGCCGAGGTAGTACAGCATCTGTTCTCCCTTTGGGGCACACCTCAGGTGGACCTGTTTGCCTCCCACGGAGAACGCGAAGCTGAGTCTGTTCCATGCCCCGCCTCAGCAGGGCTCGCTGCAGGGATGCCTTCTCGAGGCAATGGACCCGGGCCTCTTACGCTTTTCCCCATTTCCCTTGATCCACAAGGTGCTTTCAAGGCGAGGAGGGACAAGGCGCAGGTGATTCTGATAGCCCCAGACTGGCCTCGCCAGTTCTGGTACCCAGATCTCCTCAGTCTCAGCTCCAGGACTCCGCGCAGCTTCCAGCTCGCCTGACCTGTTCTCAGTCAATCAGGGGAAGGTGTTCCATCCGGACCTTCAATCCCTGCACCTGACGGCCTGGTTCCTGAGCGGCTAGAGTTCCAGGCCTTGGGTCTTTCCGACGAGGTCCTCAATGTAGTTGAGGCGTCCCGTAAGGAGTCGACCAGAAAATGCTATGCCTTCAAATGGAAAAGGTTTTCCATTTGGTGTCAGGACAAGGGCTTGGACCCTTCCTCCTGTTCCTTGGCAAGCATCTTGGACTATTTATGGTCCCTTTCTAGTCAAGGGCTTAGGTCGATGACCCTAGGGTGCACCTGGCAGCCATCTCTGCTTACCGGGCGCGGGCCGGGAAGCAGTCGGTGGCGCAGGAGAAGGTGGTCTGGCGCTTTTTCAAAGGCCTTGATCACATTTCCCCTCCAGTGCGGGAACCCCCACCTCCGTGGGATCTACTGCTGGTACTGGCAAAGCTCATGGGCAAGCCATTCGAACCTATGCACAGGTGTGCTCTCTCTCACCTGTCGTGGAAGACCGCCTTCTTGGTGGCTATCACGTCAGCCAGAAGGATGGGAGAGCTCCAGGCGCTTTCCATCGAGTCTCCTTACCTGGTCTTCCACAGGGACAAGGTTGTCCTGCGCCCCCACCCGAAATTCCTTCCGAAGGTGGTGTCGGAGTTTCACCTTAACCAGGTGTTGACTCTGCGGTGTTCTACCCCAATCACACCTCGAGGTCGAATATAGGCTCCATACTCTGGATCTAGAAGGCGCGCATTATTATAAGGAGCGCACGGCTGAAATTCGGGAGAGGTTCGCCAGCTGTTTGTCACCCACGCTGAAGCCACATCTGGCAGACCTGCAGCCAAGCGGACGATAAGCAGGTGGGTAACCTCCTGCATAGATCTCTCATAAGTTAGCGGGCATGGAGCCTCCCAGAGGATAAGAGCTCATTCTACCGCCATACTGCTGTGCAACGGTGGCTGCTTCCAGGGACGTCCCTATCCAGGAAATCTGCAGGGCTGCTACCTGGAAGTCAGCAAACACCTTCATTACCCACTACCACATCGACCTTGAGTCACGCCGGGATGCTGGTTTTGGGGCCTCGGTTCTCCAGTCTCTCTTTCCCAAGTAAGTATATGGGGTGTGCGTCTTGCCTCCTCCTCCGGAGAACTGCTAGAGTCTGCCAATGAGTGTGGATGAACAACATATCCATGTCCCTAGAAATACAGGTTACTCACCTGTAACAGGAGTTCTAGGAATGGTATATGTTGTTCATCCACACCCACCCGACTCCTCGGCTTGACGACAACCTGAGCTTCCAGCGGGCCAGATCTGGCGTCCATGGGGCGGAGCCGAGTTATACCACCCGGTGGGTGGGAAGGCAAGCTTGAAGACCTTCCGCAAGATTTAAAGCGGCAAGGATACTGCCAATGAGTGTGGATGAACAACATATACCATTCCTAGAACTCCTGTTACAGGTGGGTAACCTGTATTCTGTGTCTGCCCTTCTGCACAGCTGACGTGTTTTGGGGCTGACTGCTTTCAGAGCACAAGTCACCAGGCTGTTTTGGGGCTGGGGAGGTTTGCCTGTGTCTGACTTGGATGTTTGGATTTTCTATGTTTGATTAGCAGGGTATTTCTCTGTCAAATTGTCATGTAGGGCATCTTGCTGACAGGAAGGCACTCATGCGCATGTAGGTCAGAGCTTTTAGCTGATTGTTTCGTGAGGGCACAGTTTAGGCCCAAACCCTTCCCACCCCTCACCCCACCCACCCCTGGAAATAGTTCCTTTATACCTGGGGTTCTGACATCATTTCCTCAAGAGGGCAAGGTGCATATCACTGTCATATCCTTTCTAGCACACTGCACTGACAATATAAGCATACACATTATATAAATACATGTATTTCTATATAACAAACCAATCACACACACACACACACACACACACAAAAAAAACTAAACAAGGTAGACAGTTATGTGGGGAGTAGTGCAATGTAATGGCTGTGGGGCAGCAGTCTTCTGGGAATCTTTCTGGAGGCTGAGATGCTGCCCTCTTTGCAGACAACTGTCTGCCCTGAGGGAGGAAGTTGCCCATCTTCAGGCCGCACTGGACAGTAGTAAGGGAACCTCCCCCATCCAAGGAGCACCAGAGCCACCACCACTACCTCAGAGGTTGCGAAGAAAGCACAGCAGTTGGACCACAGTAGGCTCAGGGAGGGTAAGGGTGGTGGAACAGAGGCACACCCAGTCAGTTGTTCCACTCCACAATCCATACACCATTCTGGGGGAGCATAGTTCCCCTATGGATGCACCCACAGAGGAGACTAAGGAGCGTGCAGACAACTGTCACAAGGGAGGCCCTCAGGAAGGAGGCAGAGGGCACCACAGGGAAAGGAAGCAGCTCCTGGTGGGGGACTCAATTATTAGGGGGATAGAACTGGGGGGAGCAGGGAAAACTGAAGTAAGGTGCCTGCCTGATGCCATGGCTTGAGGGACAGGAAGCACATCCTTGGATCACGGAGCCTGAGCTGACGCCATTGTCCACCTAGGACAAATGACTTGGCTCATCACAGATTAGAGCAGTGCAGAAGGACTTTGTAGAGTTGGGGAGGGGCCTAAGACAAGTAGCACACACAGTATCCTTCTCAGAGGTGCTGCCTGTCAGTGGCATGGGTGAGACGAGGGTACTTTGCACCATACAGTTTAACAAATGGTTGAAAAAATGGTGTTTGGCACAGGGGTTTGGCTTCATTGGGGACTGGGGTTCCACCTGGAGGGACACCAGCCTATACTGGCAGGATGGTCTGCATCTGTCCAGGAAACAAGTATTTTGGGCAGTCGGTTTAAATGCTTCATTGGCAAGCTTTTAAACTAGTCAAGGGGGGAGGCACTGATAAGCAGCAGGAAAACCCCAGCCTCCCCCTACAAAACGGGGTACTAAATGATAGAAAGACCAAGGTAGAAAGGTCAGTGGGGGATGCTGCTACAGAAGGTAAAGCCATCAAAAAATGTAGAGCAATGAGTACCAATGCCCGTAGTCTGGGTAACAAGTTCCTGAATTAGTGGCCTTGATGGAGGAGGAACATCTGGATATCGTAGCAGTCACAGAAACATGGCACGCACAGAACCATGACTGGGACGTGAGCATACCAGGATACACTATCTACAGGAGGGACAGGGAGGGTAAAAGAGGAGGAGGAGGAGTAGCTGTCTACATAAGAGAAAGAATCAAAGCAACAGAACAAAAGGGTAAACAGGGAGGAGAAGAAGCACTGTGGGTCAATTTGGAGGCAGGCAATGGCAACACAGTCCGCACAGGGGTTGTATACAGAACCCCCTCTCAGGGGGAGGAAATGGACAAGGAATTGATAGAAAGTATACTTAGAATGGCAGATAAAGGGGAGATATTGCTGATGGGTGATCTGAATATGCCAGATGTTAACTGGAGTGCAGTTGCAGCAGCCACTTCTAAGAGTGGGTTTATTCTAGATACCCTACAGGGGCATGCCTTAGACAACTAGTATTGGAACCCACTCGAGAGGGAGCAATCTTAGACCTGGTTCTCTCAAATGAAGATGGAGAGAGGATCACAGATGTAGAAGTGGGTAGCCATCTGGGAACTAGCAACCATCGAACAGTATGGTTCACAATAAACACAGCAATAGAGTCAAGCCATACAAAGGCAAAGTACTGGACTTCAGGAGGGCTGACTTTGCCAAAATGGGTGAGTGCCTAAGGAATGCACTAGCAAATGGGCAGGAAGGAGGGGTGGAAGAACAATGGGGAATAATAAAAACTGCCATCACAGAGGTAACAAGCCTTTGTGTGAAGCAAATAAACAAAACAAAATGATGTAAGAAACCACTATGGTTCTCAAAGGAGGGTGGCAGTGAAGGTTCAAGAGAAAAAGAAAGCATTCAGAAAGTACAAGGAATCACAGAAGGAGCAACAAATCATGGGAGGATGGGGTGGTACCTGAGGACTGGAAGAGGGCAGATGCGATTCTCCTTCACACAAGTGGGAGCAGGGCAGAAGCAGGAAACTACAGACCTGTTAGTTTAACCTCAGTGATAGGGAAAATGATGGAATCACTTTTGAAGGAAAGAATTGTCGAGTACCTAGAGGCCAGAGGGGCACAGCAGCCAAGGTAGCATGGGTTCACAGCAGGAAGGTCATGCCAGACAAATCTAATAGATTTCTTTGACTGGGTAACCAAAATAGTAGATCAGGGAGGGACTGTGGACATGGCCTACCTAGACTTTAGCAAGGCATTTGACTCAGTCCCACACAAAAGATTAATGTACAAGTTTGCCCGCCTGGGTGTGGGTCCCAAGATGATAGCCTGGGTAAAGAATTGGCTGGAGAATAGGACACAGAAGGTAATAGTAAATGGAGTCCACTGTGAAGAAAGGGGGGTTACTAGTGGGGTGCCGCAGGGTTCAGTATTAGGACCGGTCCTCTTCAATGTCTTTATAAGTGACATTGCAGAGGGACTGGAAGGAGAAGTATGTCTCTTTGCAGATGACACAAAGATCTGCAACAGAGTTGATGCACAAGGTGGGGTGGAAAGGATGAGAAGGGGCTTGGCAAGGTTAGAGGAATGGTCAAATGTAGGCAGCTTAGATTTAATGCTAAGAAGTGCAAGGTAATGCACATGGGAAACAAAAACCCAGGGGAAGAGTACACAATGGGGGGTGAGATACTAACAACAAAAAAAATGGAAAGGGACCTGGGGGTAGTCATATCAGATGACTTAAAAGTGGGCAAGCAATGTGAGAGGGCAGTAAGGAGGGGGGATACTGTGATGCATAGGGAGAGGCATCACCAGTAGAAAACAGGAAGTTGTTATCTCTCTGTACAGACAGCTGGTGAGACCCCATCTGGAGTACTGTGTGCAGTTCTGGAGACCCAATCTCCGCAAGGACATAGACAAGATGGAAGCTGTCCAGAGGAGGGCAACTAAAATGGTGCAGGGTCTGCACCAGAAGACGTGTGAAGAGAGACTAAAGGAGCTTAATATGTATAGCCTCGAGGAAAGGAGGGAGAGGGGGGACATGATAGAAACTTTAAAGTGCCTCAAGGGAATCAACAAAGTCCAAGAGGGTAGCATCTTTCAAAAAAAGAGGTGTGCAAGAACAAGGGGGCACAATTTGAAGATGGGGGTGGTGGCTCAAGTAATGTAAGGAAGTATTTTTCACAGAGAGGTTGTGGATGCATTGAGCGACCTTCCGGAGGAGGTTCTGGAGTCAAAAACAGTGGTTGAATTCAAGCATGCATGGGACAGTCATAAGGTAATTCTAGGGGGTAGGGGTAGAAAGAAGTAGGCTGCTGGTTAACTAGGATCTGCAGCTTATCCATTAGGTAGGGGAAATGGGCAGACTGGGTGGGCCAAGCAGTCCTTATCTGCCGTCAAATTCTGTGTTTCTATGTTTCAAAGTCTATGACACCATTTTGGCCTCCGCAAGTTGTTCCCCGCGGGCCATCATTGGTTCCTCATTTGTTGGACCTCGAGCTGGAGCTGGTCAGCATCGAAGAGGAGTACCATCCTGAACTCATCTTACCTGAGGAAGAGGAAAAAACCCTTTCCTCTGACAGGTCCACTGCCTCCTCAGTGAGTGAGGACTCCATCAAACATACTACCAGGTCTACTCCAGAGGACCCTACTTTCATCAATGTTATGAAGCAGCTGTCCACAGTTATGGGCTTCCACACTGAAGAGGAGGATGCCACCAGAAGGGAGCTGGTGGACTTTCTGGAAATCCCAGAAGTTCTTCCAAGGGTCATTCCTCCTATCCTTCCAGCCCTGAGGAATGCCACTACTGCTGCCTGGCACAGACCTGACATGGTTCCAGCCCAGCCATGCTCCACAGAGTAGATACGTTATATCATGCACCCTAGGACCTTCCACACTATGCTGCCCAACCCAAAACTGATCCTGTGGTTATAAAGACAGCCGATGACAGGTCAAAGGTGCCCAAGCACCTCAGCTCCCTTCCCCCTAACAGAGAATCCTGTAGGATTGACCTCTGGGGTAAGAGGGTATATGCTTCCTCCACCTTGGGGCTGAGGATTGCCAACTTCTTCTCTCACCTGGTTAAGTACCAGAATACCACTTGGAAGAAGGGAAAGGCTTCTGCCCAGGCCCGTCCTCTTTGCTCCAAGAAACAGGAGGTTCTCAAATGCCTGCAGTGCACAGAGGATATTAGAAATTATCTCCTTAGGGTACTCTACGATAGTTCAGATACAGATGCCAGGGCTGCTGCCACAAGCATTTACCTTAATAGGCACTCCTGCGTGAGGGTCTCTGGCTTTCTTACTGATGTCCAGCAAAAGGTGCTTAAAGCCCCTTTTAATGGCTCTAAGCTATTCGGGCCAGATGTTCAGGACATCATAAATGATCTGCAGGCATCTGGCAGGGCTATCAAGTCTGTCTACTCGCTGTACCATACTCAGCCAAAGAGCAGGCAGCGACCTCCTTTTCGCAAGGTGTCCCTCAAATCTAGAACAGCCTCCCAGCCCCAAAGCAAGAGAAGAGCTTCCTCCATCTTGCGTACCCCTCCTCCTCCTCCTCTGGCGCTGCTGCAAAGTGCCCTAGGGATGACGGATCAGCGCCAGTGGCTATATCCACCTTTGCTTGACTCCTTGCTGGACCCCCTTCTTCCAGTCCCCGGCGAAGAGGTGGTGGTTGGAGGTCGGTTCTCCCTCCAACTCAATCAGTGGAGAACCATCACTTCAGATACCTGTATTCTTCAGATTATAGAGAGGGGTCACACTCTAGATCTCATAGAACTGCCCCCAGAAAGGCGTAAGTGGGTCCTTTATTAATTAGACTGCTACCCAGACTTCATACTATAGATAGTGGGGTGAGATATGGGGACGGGGGGAGATGGAAGTGGGAGATTACACTTGTATAGGGCTGGCTCTCCTCTTCACTTCCTCTCTGTCCCCCCTGCTCTCTCGTCTCCCTTTCTTCTAGTCCACCTGACGCACCTCAGCTATTGAACATTCGTTATAGACCCTCTCCTCTTAGGGAGAGGGTCTTTCAATCCTCCTATCTATCTATAGCTATATATATGTATATATATGTGTGTGTGTGTGTATGTATATATGTATATATATATATATATATATCTATATATATATCTATATATATCTATATAGATATATATAGATATATATATATATATATTCTACTACTTAGAAACCGAGGAAATGTCATAGGAGATGTAAACTATAACTGTTTTTACCCTATCTGGAGAATGTTATGGTATGGGCAACCTAATTTACTGTGTATATGGGTGTAAAATGTGCTAATGATTGTAATATTTCACTGTTTTATCAATAAACACCTTAATTATAAAAAAATAAATAAAAAGAATTGTCCCCAGAGACTCTTCCAGTACCCTCCACCTACCCCCTGGCCCATCTGTCCGCCCTCTTGGAGGGGGTACAGTCTCTTCTGCTCAAAGAGACCATCGAGCCAGTGCCCAGGCGCCAAAGGAACAAGGGATTTTAATCCAGGTTCTTCCTGGTCCACAAAACAACTGGAGATCTCAGGCCCATACTAGATCTCAAGGACCTCAATCTGTATGTCCAGTACAAACAATTCTGGTGGTAACCCTGCCAGGTCTGATGCCTCTACTCATGCAGGGTGGCTGGCTATGCTCCCTGGACATGCAGGATGCTTGCCTTCATATCTCAGTGTTTCCATCGCACAGGAGATTCCCCTGATTTCTTTTTCAGGGTGAGCGCTACCAATTCAAAGTATTGCCCTTTGGCTTATCCTCTGCGTCGCAGGTCTTAACGAAATGCTTAGCAGCAGAAGCAGCAGCTCTCAGGAGGGAGGGACTGTATGTTTTCCTCTATCTGGAGGACTGGCTCCTGTAGGCCCCATCCAGACAACAGCTCCTTTGGACTCTGGAAAGAACCCTCCAGCTGTTTCTTTCAATGGGCATCACTGTCCTGCCCAAGTCGGTCCTGATCCCATCCCAAAGGCTGCAATATATGGGGCGGTTCTGAAATTGGCCCAGGACAAAGCCTTCCTGCCCCCAAACAGGGCAGAATGCCTTATTGTCCAGGCTCAGGAGGTTGCCCAGAGCCATTATATCCCTGTGAGGGTATGTCTGAGGCTATTGGGTCTGATGGCTGCGGCCATTCCCACGGTTTCCTTGGCCAGGCTGCACATGCGAATCCTCTAGTGGACACTTAGGGTGCAGTGGGATCAACGCACGGATGAATTAGATCAGTTAGTGCTGGTCTCCTCCCCAGTCCACAAGGTGCTCCAGTGGTGGATGGACCCATAGAACCTGTTGCAAGGGGTCTCATTCCAGATCTCCCCCCCCCCCAGCAAATCCTCACCATGGATGCTTTCGGCTTGGGCTTGGGAGTGTATCTGTGTCCCTTTCAGACTCAAGGGACATGGTGCAGATCGAGCTGTCCTTACATATCAATGTTCTGAAGATGCGGACAGTCCTGTATGCCATCCAGGCATTTCAGAACCATCTCCTCCCGGGTCAGCTGTCGCTACAGTCTTTCAATCTGTGTTGTCTACTATATCAACAAGTGGGAAGGACACATTCATATCCCCCATGCAGGGAGGCCATGAGAGTTTGGTATTGGGTGCTAGACCACAGTCTGGTTCTCTTGGCAGTCCATGTCCTGAGCTTGCTAAACACCCTGGCAGACAGCCTCAGCCAGACGTAGTCCAGCATGCACGAATGGGAACTTCTCTCATCTGTCACAGATGATCTATTCACCAGATGGGATTATCAAGAGTTGGACTTTTTTGCATTCCCACTCCGTGCAAAACTGCCCAGTTTCTGCTCGTTAGATCCAGGGTCTGGAGTTTCCTGGCAGACGCGTTGTCCATCTCCTTAAGCAGGAGGTTTCTTTTTGCTTTCCCTTCATTTCTTCTGATACAGAGGGTGCTAATCAAGCTGCAGAAGGAGAGGGCCAGCATGATCCTAGTCGCACCATTCTGGCCACGGCAGGTATGGTTTCCATTACTGCAACACGTAGTGGAGGAACCTCCGGTCCCTCTCCCCTTGGCAGGGATCTGCTGACACAGGCTCAAGGGACCCTGGTCCCCCCCAACCTCAAATTCCTTCGTCTGCATGCCTAGCTCCTGAGGACTTAGCCATCGCCCGGTTTGGGGTGTCTCAGAGAGTGGCAGGTGTCCTCATAGCAGCTTGGAAGCCCTACACTAGAGCCATATATGCCATGAAGGGGAAGAGGTTTGCCGTCTGGGCTGTCAAGCATCATCTGGACCCATTCACCTGTCCGGTGAGCCAGATTCTGGACTACCTGATATCTCTGTTGGACTCAGGTCTCCAGTACTCCTCCCTCAAGGTGCACCTTCCCCTGTCCCGGCTTGAGATTTGAATTGTGTTAAGGAGAAATTGACCGTATCTCCATTTGAGCCAACCGCGACGTGTGAGTTACGCATTCTTTCTTGGAAAGTGTTATTTTTGGTTGCTGTTACTTCTGCTCGAAGGGTATCCGAGCTTCAGGCCCTCTGGTGCAAGGAGCCTTATTTGAGTTTTCATAAAGACAGGGTGTCTTTATGCCCGAATCCTAAGTTTCTCCCTAAGGTGATGTCTGCGTTTACCCATAACCAATCTATCCACCTACCTGTTTATTTTCCTGAGCATGCCAATCCAGGGGAAGCACTGCTCCATATGTTAGATGCATGCAGAATTTTGAAGTATTATCTGCTCCAAACTAAGGAATGCAGAAAGTCGAAGCATGTTTTTGTTTTTTTCGCCCCAGGTAGAGAGGGCATTCAGGTTTCTAAACAATGTTTGTCCCAATGGTTGACACATTGTATTGTGTTCTGCCACAACAAGTATTGCAAAGAGTTGCCAGGGGCGGTGAAAGTCCATTCCACAAGGGGCATGGCTACCTCTGTGCCCTGTTTCATAGCGATCTCAGCCACTGGCATGTGCACTGCTGCCACCTGGAGTACTGTCCATACTTTCACCAAGCACTACAGTCTGGACATTGCCTCGAGAGCCTGTACAGACTTTGGCAGGGGTGTTGTGCAGGGCCTCCTGTCCTAAGTTTTGGGAAAGCCTTCCACCCAGATTGTCTAAGCGCATCTGTAACTGCTTGGGACTGTTTCCATATGCGTGATCTGATGACTGAGATGCCCCCAATGAAGTTAGAACAGTTACGTAAGAACTTAACATAATAGTAGATCTTCGAGAGGATCTCAGTTATCAGGTCTGCCTTCCCTTCCTCCATCCCCCTTTTATGGGGCTCTTTCTCAGACTGGTTGAATGGTGTATCCAGCCTTTTATTTAGGCCTGGGCACCTCTCTCTCACTCCTCGGTCCCCCACGGCAAGAGCTTTGCTCCCTTAGTCTCCGAGAGAAAGAACTGAGGCGAGAATGGGTCACTCACACCTCTACAGGGTTGGTGACGTCGGCAGGTGACGTCGGCATGGGCTGCCCCAGTGGTACTGCTGAAAATCTTCCATGTGGATCCTGCTTCACCGACGGTGAAGTTCCATATGTGTGACCTGATGACTGAGATCCCCTCGAAGATCTACTGTTACGGTAAATTATTTTGTAACTGTTCTTTATTGAATCTAACAGCCACCAGCTTAAAGCCTCCATGGATGCCTTAGATGCAGCAACTTGATCTGCGGCTGCAGGTATTTGCATCAGGCAGCACTCCTGGCTGTGAACTGCTGCCTTCCTTGCTACCATAACTGAAACATCAGAATTGGCTAGCATCACTGGATATGCAGGACACGTACCAGCACATACTGGTGCACTCCAGAAACTGCATGGAAGGGTGACACTACCTGTTCAGAGTTCTACCCATTGAGCTCTCCTCTGTGTTACAAGTCTTTACAAAGTGCTTTGCAGTACTTGTAGCGCACCTCAGAAAGCTAGGGCTCAAAGTCTTCCCATATCTAGATAATTGGCTAATTTTAAACCATCCAGACAGGAGACGAAGCAGGCAGGGACCACTGCCTCTCAGTTCTTAACATCCATGGGAGTACTGCTGAATCCCTCAAAGTCTCAGCTGGAGCCCTTCCAGGAACTGCTGTTCATTGGAACTGTTCTGGACATGAACCGGACTTGGGCCTTCTTCCCACACAGCAGGCTTTGGGCAGTCTTGCAGATAGCATGCTACATCATGGGAAGCAGAACTGCCAGCCCACTCTGTGCAATGCATGCTGGGCCTGATAGCCTCCTCAGTGTTCACAGTACTTCTGGTAAGGCTGCACATGGGGACAGCTTGGTGGATGCTAAAGTACCCAGTAGTCACAGGCATCACATCCTTGAAACTATCCCATCCAGGTAACCAAACCCCTGGTGAGGTCCCTGATGTGGTGGCTGATGAAGTACAACCTCCTTCAGTGCTTCCACTTCTCCCCACAGGAGGCAGAGGTGACTCTCATGGTGGATTCCTCCCTCCTGGTGTAGGGATTCCACTGCCACGGTCTCCAGATACGAGGGGTCTGGGACTCATCAGAAACACATCTCCACATCAGTGTGCTGGAGATGCGTACAGTTCTGTATGGTCTTATAGCCCTAGTGGACTTGTTCAGCTGGAAGACAGTTCTCCAGACAGACAACGGGATGGTCATGTACTATATCAGCAAACAAGATGCAGCACACTTCTACCCTCTCTGCAGGGAGGCAGTGAGAGTGTGGGAATGGTGCCCAGAGCAGGGGAGCTGTTTCATGCCATCTGCCAGGAGCCCAGAACATCTGGCAGATGAATTAAGTTGGAATAGAAGCATATTCTCATGAGTGATCACTAGCTCCAGACATCATGAGATCACTATTCAGCGAGTGGGGCACTCCAGATGTAGACCTTTTTGCATCTCCGCCCAGTGCCAAAATGCCATGATTCTGCTCCAGAAATCTGGGACATAGTGTTCTTTGTCAGGATGCATTCAGACTACCATGGCAAAATCAGTTTCTATTTGTATTCCCTCCAGTCTCTGTCATCCAGAGAGCGTTGTTCAAATTGGAGGCATATGGGGGGGCAAGATGATCCTAGTGGCCCCCAGCTGGCCTTGGCAGATATGGTTTCCTCTGATGAACTGACTTTCAGCCAGCAAACTGAGGGTTCTGTGACTCTGGACAGACTTACTGACCTTGGCTAGTCCATCCAAACCTGCGCTCCCTTCATCTATAGGCCTGGCTCCTGGAAAGATGGAAGTGAACAGGTGCAAGGTATCTCAGATGGTCTCTGAAATACTTTTGGCTCCATGTAAACCTTCCACTAGGGAGACTTACACAGCCAAGTGGAGAAGATTTTCTATCTGGTGCTCCAAACCTTTCTCCACCTGAAAGGTTTTTGGAGTATTTACTGGACCTTTCTGATGCTGGCCTGCAGTATTCCACAGTTAAGGACCACCTATGTGCTGTATCAGCATACCAAGAACCTCTAGGTACCCTGTTTGGCACAGCTGCCACTGTTAAAGAGATTCCTGTGGAATTCTGCACACAAGGCCTCCCACCAGGGAGCCGGTGGCTCCCTGGGATATTGTGCTGGATATGCTCACTTGCAAGCCCTTTGAGCCTGTTGCGACTTGTGATTTGAAGTCTCTAACTTGGAAAGTGGTATTTCTGATAGCTGTTCCAAACAGATGAAGAAGCCAGCAGAAGAATGGCATTTGTCTATTAAGTCTGCTCATATTACACGGTCCACATCTTGAGCTAATGTCCCTGCCCTCCCTCCCCACTCCTCCCACCCTCCCTACCCATGATCCTTACCTTCCCCTATGTCTATCCTAGCCTCTCTTAAGCTGCCCACTGTCTTCAACGAGATGACCTCTTCTGACATTGCATTCCAAGTGTCCACCACCCTCTCTGTGAAGAAGTGCTTCCTGACCTCCGTCCTAAACCTCCCACTGTCCAGCTTAAGACTGTGCCCCTTCGTAGTATGGTTGCCACTCAGCTTAAAGAGACTCTTCTTATCAACCTTATTTATCCCTTTCAAGTACTTGAAGGTCCCAATCATGTCCCTCCCCCCGCTCTCTCTCTCTCTCTTTTTCTGTCTCTCTCTCTCGCTCTCTCCTGTCTTCCAGTGAGTACATGTTCAGTGCCCTCACCCTCTCCTCGTATGCCTTACCCTTTTGACCCGCCATCATCTTTTTAGCTCTCCTCTGGACCTTCTCCAGCAGGTTAATGTCCTTTTTAAGGTGTGGGCACCAGTACTGAACTCCATACTCTAGATGCGGCCTTACCGGTGACCCGTACAAGGACAGTATAACCTTCTCTCTCCTACTACTGATCCCCCTAGATATGCATCCCAGCATCTTGTTTGCCTTTGCTTCTGCTTTCTTGCACTGCATGGAGTTACCTCTGCATGTAGAGTATCTGAAATCTGTGCTTTGGTCACAGATCCTCCATATACTGTTTTCCATAAAGATAAGATAATGTGCCGTACACACCTCAAGTTTCTACCTAAATTGATATTGGAGTTGCATCTTGATCAGTCGATAATCCTACCTTCCTACTTTCCCATCTTCCAGAATGAGGGAAACTGGACTGTCCTCTTAATGGATGTTAAGAGGGTCTTTAGGTTTTACCTGGACAGGATTAAGGACTACAGACAGTCAAAACAGTTCCTTGTCCCTTTCGACCTTTATCGAAAGGGACAACTTGTAACAACCAAGTGCATTTCTGCCTGGATTGTAAACTGCCTTTCCCACTGCTATGCTATGGCTCAGGTTCAATTGGAGGGCAAGGTACATGCCCACTCCACCAGAGTGGTTGCCACTTTTCTGGCAGAGATATGCCCTGTGCCTGTTGGTGAAATTTGCAGATCTGCAACTTGGAGAATGGTGCGTACCTTTGCCAAGCACTATGCCCTGGAATTCCATGCCAGGCAGCATGCAGAATGGTTCCGCATGGATTACTATCTTGAGGAACCCTGAGCTCCAGCCTTCCTAGTCTGGGGAACTTCTGTAAGCTTGGTACTCTGACCCATTAGTGGTAATCTGTGAAGAAGATTCATTCTTGAAAGATATAAAAGTCACCATGCTCGCCCACCACCTCCCAGACTCACTCCAATATTGTATTGGTCTTAACCCCTTTGTACTTGGTTTGGGCTAGGAAAACACTGTGTTACTGGGTTTGGTATCCCTTCTTACACGGACCACCAGGGTTATTTTATGCCCTTGGGCTAAATGCATTGGTTATTCGTTAGGTTCATGCTGCCCACTTCCTCGGTAAAAAAGATACTGAGGTGGTTGGGGGCTGGTGTCCTTGTATATCAGCGGGCGCATGCTATGACTCATGCACGGCACCTATTTGCACCACAAACCCTCCAGAAAATGTCTGGCTCCTGCCGGGTCCTAGCACCTCCGGCACAGATACATTAATGGTAATTTACGGAGGATATATTCAGGAAGATCAACAGTCACTACTACTTAACTTTCATTTCCTTCTGTATTCTGCCCATAACTAAACAGAATACTGCACAAAACACTACATTCCTCAGCTGGTGTTCCATTTTATTTTTTATTATTATTAGTACTGTACTATAATATTAAAATTTGTGGACCCAAAAAGGATGAAGCTTTGTGTTCAAAAGGTCCTAGGTTAGAGGCAGCATTCAAAACAATACATACAGTAAGCTTACAGTTGACAATTATATTTCTAACATTATTTAATCTAATAACATATACATTCAACAATCAGTACTTTTTCTAATAACGTATGTTCACCTATTAGTAATTTTAGTAAATCTGTGTTTGAATCCTATTAGCTCCACTTGCATATTGTGTGACCCTGAGCAAATCACTTCACTTCCTTGTGCTCCCAGGTCGCACCTGGAAACAAGCTCTGGCTTAGTGTGCCTTTCCTGGTTAAACAATTTTGCCTTTCCCTAGTAAATGCTGTAGTTTAGACTTAAACGTGTGCCAGATGGTTAAAGTTTTGAAGTCATGGGGTAAAGCATTCCACTTTTTGGATAAATTGTACTCAGAGCCATTTTCTCTAGTAGTTGTTCTACACTTTGGAACGTTCAGGGACAGAGCATCTTGTGAACGAAGACATAACAACTGTCAGCAGAAGTGATCAAATCTACTAAATTTGAAGGTCCCCGATTATAAACACACTTCTAATTGGTCAGTAACCAGCGTGGCTTTCTTCAGTTTTCTGGTAACAAAATCTCAAAAGATTTTATGCAGATCACAGTGATGCATATCTAGTTTACAGTTAAAAAGCACCATATTCTGTGCTTTTCTGAGACTCCCCACTGGTACCTTACCTGCACCAGAGTTCTAAATGGCACCTTTTAGAATTTTCTGGTATCATACCTTGAAGGGGAAGGGATCATAAATCCTTGCTTGGAGGAGCTGGCAGCCCGATCCCTTTTCCTTCCTTCCTGATCCCGATTGAGAGAAGCTCCGCCTCAATGCCGCCCCTACACTCTGACGTTTTGTAACATAGGAGTTCGTAGAGCGAGGGAGCGCGTGCCATTGCTGTGAATGGGAACATCTTTTAAAATATATATTTTTATGCTTTAGAGGGTTACTGGGGTCATATCCGAGCCATTGATCAACTAAGAAGAGCCTTCTTAGTTGATCGGTGTCTCGGATATGACCACATTGACCCTCTAAAACAATAGTTCTCAGACTTTGTCACAGTGAGCCTCCCCAGATCCATGGAAAAGATTTTGAGCCCCCCAAAAAACTAAAGTAATCTTGTGCCTCCCCAAAGGAAAATAACACACTGTACTTTGCGCATTAGACCATGAATAAATTGAAACCCCTTTTAGTACTTGGCTCACATTCAGTTCTTTGTCTTATATTGAAGTGGAACCTTTGAAAAAGAGCTCCTGTGCTCAAAGGCGTTATCTGAACAACCAATAAATAAAATAAATAAATGTTATTTAGCTTACTGTAAACCCCACCCCTTCACAGGCCAGCCTACTTGCTCCACTATTTTCATTCTTGAACCATTGTTACCCCTTGTTGCAGTACCTTCATGGGTCAGACTACTTTCTCTGTTTCCTCTCTATATGAAATAACCTTCCTACATACTTTGCCTCTCCCTATCCTTCCCTGCTCCTAACCAACTTCTCAGGGATTACTTTGCTCCTTCCTGCTATTGCTCTTAGCACTTCTATGTTCAACCCTTGTATTCGGGCTGTTCTGCAGTCAGGCTACAAATTGATCAACTACCACCTCTCATTATTAGTTTATTGTTCATATTTGTTTGCACTATTGTTCACTGTGTATTTCTTGATTGTTTTTCAGTTACTTTTTGAAATGTACTGACTCCCTACCTTTCCCTGAGTACACCTGAAATGTGCCTTGGCTCATTCACCTTCCCTTGTCACCTATTAGTAAATAAATACATAAGATTTACCTACTATCATCCTCTTTCAGTTTGCCTCATCTCTTCACACAAAATATATAAAACTCAACATTTAAACATAGTACTTTTTCAGACTTGCTTGAGCCTCCCCGGGAACAGGATGGGGCCTCCCCAGGGAGGCTGGCCTCACCATTTGAGAACCCCTGCTCTAAAATATAAAAATAATGGAACATGCCCCCACAGGCTGCAAACCTGTACACCAGAGAATGTTGGAGTGTGGTATGAGAATGGGGCTTTTCTCAGTCACGACCAGGAAGGGGACGGGATTGGGCTGCCAGCTCATCTGAGTGAGTTTTTAGGATCCCCTTTCTCTTCAAAATATAAGCACCAGAAAATGCTAAAAAGTGCCACTGGAGAACTCCAATGCAGGTAAGCTACCGGTGGTGGCTGTGGATGCGGGGGGCGTTCACAAAGATATTTTAAATCAGTACAGTTGGTGCTCTTCAAGGGCCTGTCTGCATAGTTGATTATATAGTGTGGCTAGTCTCAGCAGTGCTGTTTTTGTTAAATAACAAAATATTTAGAAAAAAATGGTGTACTTAGCATCAAGGAAATGATTTGAAAGATGAGCAGAAGTTGGAAGGACTTGAGAAAATGAGTAATCTCCTGATTGATATGCAATCGTTCAGCCAGTTTTCCCATGGCAGCACATATCGAGATGAGGCCTGTAAAATCTGAATGGGAGACGGTTTGTCCTGTTAGTTGGTGGCTGCCTGAAGCCCCCCTCCCAGCAGTGCCCTCATTCTGTTTATCACTATAACATAACGTTACTGGAATAACAGGTTTTTTTTTTTTTACATTAAGCAAGAAGTGCATCGAAATAGCAAGACATGCATCTGGGTACTTTGAATTATCAGAGTGAAACTATATTTCTAGCCCTCTTCCAGGGTCCCAGTGCCCTGTCAGTTCATCTCTTAGGTACTGCTGTACATTGGTGTTTTACCTTGCAGTTTGTTACGTAAAAAGGTGAAAGTCAATTCCTGCATTCTGCTGGTGTATCGTACAAGCACATTTATTGCTCTTTACCTTTTTAGGACTCTCTAGCTGCCAGCAGAGGTCCCGCACGTATTACCCCAGTGACAATAAATGCTGCAGGACAGCCCCACGCACTACCTGGCAACATAATCTCTCACATGCAGCCACAGCCCGGAACTGAAGTAAACAGTGTTCTAGGTCACGTGGTCATGACAGTAACACCGGTATGTAACAAGTCTTATACCTTTAGAAAGAAAACTTGTTACAAATAGGATTCTTTTTACAGTGATATTTGATTTGGTGGGGTGGGGCTGGGTTTGTTAAAGATTAGAAAGGTAGAATTGAATCCCACCTTTTTAGTGTGATGAAGTAGCACGTTTGATTATTACCGTAAAACGATTTTGTCGGTAAAGCACAATATAGTGCTGTACTTAGTGATTTTCTGATTTACAACAAAAAAAGTCACATTTGACAGCAGAACTGAATTCCTCGGACCTTCCAATTTTTATTACTGTCGACATTATGTATGAAAGCAGGTTTATAGCCCTTAGAGCTCATCTGTTCCTGCTTCTTTTCCTGTCTGTATTTTTATTTTATTTCGTTTTTGTTGACCGGGTAAGTGCACTAGACAAATCCTGCCTATTTTCAGGCACGACCCAGGGGAAGGGGGATACAGATGAATGCCAGCTGACCTTGAACCAGATTAAGCTGTTGGTGGTATTTTAGTGAATGAAGGGAACTTGGCCAGGACACCGGGGAAATTCCCCTACTCTTTTCGATAAGTGGCATGAGATTTTTAACATCCACCTAAACTACCACCAATCCAGGCAGATGGGACCTCGGTTTAACGTCTCATCCGAAAGATGGCACCTCAGAAGTGCAGCACCCCTCTCATGCTGCACTGCAGTGTTAGTAGTGGGATATTAACCCAAGTGCCAGATGTGGGAACTGAACCCACAGCCCTCTGATCTCCCGGCCTCAGAGGCGAGTGTGCTACCTACTAAGCCACTGACACTACTTGAGGTAACAGTCCTCTGCTTGTGGTATCAAACTCGTTTCTGTGGCAACAGTCAGTGATGTCATAGCAGAAGCTATGCTTTAATGCAGGAAAAACGGCCGGAAAAGTGGAAGTCTAAGAGGCAAAGAGTCTGATTTAATGTCTATAGTAATTAATAATTTAATATATTAATGAATTTCATACATTTTTGGAATTTTTAGATTTTATCAATAATATTTGATTGATTTCAAAATTAAGGCAATACTGTAACATCATCACATTTCTAATAAAATTTAGACTCGAACAAAACATTTCAAAAAAGGATACATAACCAGTAAACCTTAATATGAATTTTACCAATTAATGATCAAATGTAATGTTAACAAACCCATCTGGGAAGTAATTACCTTACAAGTCCTGGTGATGTCAATGTTTTGTAGAAAACTGGAAAATCACTTTAAACAGTCACTAACTTCTCGGGGAAACTTAAAAAAATGTAGATGTATTTCAGATTACATTTTATGTTTTCTGCATCTAGCACCATGTTTTTCTCCAGCAGTATTTATTAAATGGCAGACATTTTCATCATATAGGTATGTTTTAGGAAAAATGTATTTCTGACATCCTTAGATTCATGATCAATATATTTTTAATGTCCTCAGATATTTGGGAAAAACACAGCATTAGGAACTATTGTTTAAATGAATGATTCAGTTAATTAAAGATGGCCATAACTCCATAATATGTTAACAGTCTCTTCCGTTGAGGGTACCTCTTGACCGTTGATACTGGCTTTATTTTGTGGATGCATTATGATGGTGCTGGAACATGTTGCTTGTGCTAAAGAGTGCCAAGCCACACCAAAATGGCACATTTTTTCATGGTGGGCATTGCAAAGGAGCAAGAAGTTTTACAAACTTCAAAATCAAGTATCTCAGTTCGGGAGAAAGAGAAAAAGGAAAGACAAATTGTCATAGTGTCTTTTTTGCCAGAAATGCATTGTTACTAAAAAAAAAAGAAAAAAAATTGACTAACAAAGACTGCTGCTTTAGCTAGCTATATTAACATGAAAACAGGCTACACCTGACATTACAATTCTCAGTTTGTGACACTGCAGTCTGTTGCTGTGCAGGGATTATGATGGACACATAGAAACAGAGAATGTATCAGTAGAAAAGGACTGGTAGACCCATCTAGTCTACTGTATTTTCCCTGCCTGTTTCTACACTCTGGACCCTATTTGGTCACAGGTGTCCCTCCCTTCCTTCCTTCTCTTTCCTGTACCTGTTATGCCCATGTGCCTCACACATGCTTTAAGCTCCCCACTGTCTTTGTCCCTGCCACCTCTTCTGGCAGGCTGTTCCAGGCATCCATCACCCCTTCTAATGAAGAAATATTTCCTCACATCCCTCTGAAACTCCCCCAGCACAAGCTTCATAGCATGCTCCTGTGTTCTGGTGCGCCTCCCCCTCTGAAAGAGACTCCTGTCCTCTCCTGGACCTTATGCACTCCCGTGAGGTACCTATAGGTCTCAATCATGTCCCCTCTCTCTCTCTCTCTCTCTCTCCTCCAGGGAGTACATGTTAGGGTTTTACAGCCCCTCCAAGTATGGTTTTTCATGCAACCCATCGCACCATTTTGGTAGCTCTCCTCTGGACTGCTTCCACCCTGTCAATGTCCTTGAGGAGGGGCAGCCTTCAGAACTGGACACAGTACTCCAGGAAGTGTCTCACTAGTGAGTGATACAGTGGCAACACCACCTCCCTTCTCCTGCTTGAAATCCCCCTCCCTATGCACCTCAGCATCCCACTAGCATTGCTACTGCCTTGTAGCACTGCCTGGCCACCTTAAGATCATCAGATATGATTACCCCAAGGTCCCTCTCTTGTTTGGTAACTCGAAGTACCTGCTTCCTCCAACTTATATACAGCCCCTGGGTTTCCCCATCCCAGGTGCATGACTTTTCACTTTTTGTCATTGGAAACCAACTGCCACACCCTAGACCACTCTTCTAGTTTCTCCAGATCCCTTTGCATTCTGTCCACCCCCTCCTGGGTGTCCACCCTGTTGCAGAGTTTTGTGTCATCCACAAAGAGGCACACCTTCCCCTCCAGTTCCTCAGCAGTGTCACTTATGAAGACATTGAAGAGCACAGGACCCAGTACCGATCCCTGTCGTTAACAGAATATTATGATGTCCAGTGTAGACAGGTAGCCAGAGCACATGAAGCCTTGGGGCCAGTGATCCAGTTTCCATGGTACTGTACATAGTTATAATGAAAAACAAAATTACGTCTACCTGATAATGCAGATCATCAGGAAAGAATTTAGTCTGGTTCTGCTTTAAGGAGTGTATGGTGCCAAATGGCCTCTCACAGTTTACCAAGGCTGAGTACGGAAGCCACAGACATGTCTTTCATCCTTCTCAGGACTCATCAGTGTGCATCATCCACGTATTAACCCAGAGGAAGGGGGAACCGGCCCTATGTTGGTCTTTCAGGTTTGGGTCATGGTGAGCCCAAAATATGGAAGAAGTCTAAAAGACCAAGAACTTCAGCATAAAAACAATGAGGCAAGGATTACCTGGAATGGGAATTGGCAAAAAAGCCATATTTCAAAGAAATACAGACTGACACATACCCAAGTAATGCAAAGCATCATGTCAAGTATATGCAAATTACCATTAAATATTTTAGACTGGTTCTGTGTTTAACAGGAGTGTATGGTACCAAATGGGCATTCACACAATCTACAGAGCCTAAGGCAGAAAACATAGGCATGTGTTTCATCCTTCTCTGGACTCATCTGTGTGCCTCATCTGTATCTCACCCCAGAGGAAGGGGGAACCAGCCGTATGATGGTCTTTTAGGTTTGGGTTATGGTGATCCCAGAATAGGAAAACAATGTCAAAGACAAAGAACCTCAGCACAAAGGCTCTGAGGCAAGGGTTACCTGGGCAAGGGCATTGGCAAAAAAGCCAGGTTTCAGAAAACGTATGAAACCACACATACACCAGTAATACAAGGCATCATGGGAAGTATATGCAGACCACCATGTAATGATTTAGATAGGTTATGCTTTAAGTGGGAGTATAAACCCAAAATAAGAGGCAATCTGAAAGACAAAGAACCTAAACACAGAAGCACTGAAGCAAGGGTTACCAGGGAAGGGCATTGGTTATAATGAAGAAGGGAAAGCTTAATGTGAAAACTGTACTGTAAAACTCAAATTTTTGCTGAAGCATTAATTATTGCTAAAATAAATTTGCGCTAATAAGTGATATAGGCACTTTTTCCATTACAGTGCATAATAGTGCTAACTTCTTAGTACTAAACTGAATTTGCCCAGTTAATGGTTGAATTTGTGGTTGTGCTAAAATTACTTTGCTTGAAAATAACTAATTTTACATCATGAAATAAAAGCTGAAATATGTCTAAAAATATAATGATGTCAAGGACTCTTTCGACTGTGCTGTAACATAGTTAAAAAAATACATTGGATTAATGAATTGATTGATAGCACAGGGGCTGGGGAGTCACCTGATATGCTGATGTTCTGGGTTTACATCCTTAGCTTGGGATGTTGCCAGCCAGTGGGAGGGGATTTGAAGCCTCCCACTGGATCTTGCCTTCTAGAGAGGGAGGCAAGTTCCTTGTTACAGTGCTGCCCAAGAGTGGCAGCAATAGTGATGCGATTGGGGGATCACTTACACCCGTCCCAGTGCCCTCTCGGTGTTGGCTGTGTTTGGGAGAAAATGTAAAAATGAGGCCCCGCTATTGTTGAATGATTGTACCACCTCCCCAGTTTGGTAACTCAGGTTCTCAGGGTGTCTGTCTATCTGTCTCCTGCTCCTGCCATCAAACTGGATTGTGGGCTGTATTTCCAGTAGGCACTGTAGGGAAGGCCCCACTGTAAGGGAAGGGATCAGCCCCAGGGGACAGGGTGGTTGGGAGTTAAGCACCGGGCAGTGTTCAGACCAGAGGCTGACCTTTCAGTGGAGAGGTTCAGTGTCATGCAGATGGACAAATGACTGTCATTCCCCTTGGTAAGGAGCTTAAGTAAATTGAAAAAGTCGCTGCAAATGAAATGACATAATGTTTCTCATATTCCTCCAGATGTTGATTAGGAAAATGGCTTTCGGCACCTCAAGCACTTGGCCCACAAAGTCAAACTTTCTGTGCATATTTTTAGGTATTGGGGTGTCTTAGATGGTTTTCTCTACCCCGAGCATTCACTTACAAATTGAAACTTTCTGAGCATATTTTTAGGTATAATTATAGTACTTTCCAGATGGTTGGGTCTTGCAAATAATAGTGGTTCTGTTTTCCTCTGTGTAGCTGTGCCTATTTCTTTCTTATTTTTTCTGTTTTTAGGTTAAGTTACTTTATTTTGCAGCTTTTGATTACATGTGATTTTAGGGCCAACATATGCAATTATTTAAGAGGGAATATATATTTGAAAAGTGAGCAGATACTTTTGAGGTGCCCTCAGCAGTACCCCACATTATACTGTACAGGCTTCTGAGCTTAACTAACCTTTCCTCCTAATCCTAACACAAATTAGATGCCACAACTTAATAGAATAAAAAGAGAGATCACTGGATATCATAACTTCATAGCCATTTTTATTTATTCTTTGCAAAAAAAACTTTAATACATCAGTTAGGGTTCAACCATCAAAAGTTTGGAAATATGGTGTTAGGGTTTCCAACCCTAACACCACACCCCACACTCCACGAACCAACAGGTGTTGAGGGTGTGCCTTGGGGCTAGTCCTAGTGCTCACTCCATTCCATGTGTAAGGAAGATGAGATGGGTCGGTATAGGAGAATGGGGTGAGCATTAGGGCTGACAACCCCAAGGCTCACCCCTGACGCCTATTGGTCCATGGAGGGTGGGGGTAGGATGGGGTGTTAGGGTTGGAAACTCTAACACCACATTTCCAAACTTTTGATGGTGGAACCCTGACTGATGCATTAACAAAGTTTTTTGCAAAGAATTTCCTTCCTTTTTGAGACAGTATAATCATCGGAATATTTGCTTGTGCTCCGGGCCCTGCGCTCCCAACCCTTGATACGTCTTGACAGATTATAATTGTATCCTTGTTTCCATGTGGGAGCATGGAGCCCTCGGGGGAGCCCTGTGCTCCAGTCACTCCATAATGCTATGCGTATTTGTGTGTGGGAGCCCTGCGCTGCCATCCATCCATAAGCCCTACACTGCCATCACTCCATAATGGTTTTCATATTTGCATTTGGGACTGCATGTTGCCATCCATCGTTTTTCACGATATCCATATTTGCATGTGGAAGCACAGGGCCCTCCCATCCATGCATAATTTTTGAGATAGTGTAGTGCTAATCTTGCTTACCTGTGGGAATGCAGGGCCCTCTGGGCCGTGCGCTCTGATCCTGTATTGTACAGACCCAAAGAAACACCTGACATTGCCATGTCATCCTATAGAAACACAGGAAAATGTGCAAACCTGTGTAAGCAGACAGAAAAGTAATATATTTTCACAAAACATGCAAAAGGCACATCCGTGGTGCAAGCCCTTTGTACCCTGAAAATTTCAGAATAAAATTGCAAACCATTTGTTCACAGCGCAGTGACAAAGAAACAACTGTGTGTACCTCCCATTACAATGTAATCCTATGGGAAATAAAGGAAAATTTAAAGCTGCAGAACTCCAGAGCAACGTATTGTATTTTCACCAAACCAGCAAAAGGCACATCTATGAGACAAGGCCTTTGTACCCTGAAAATTTCACCCCAAAGTTCCAAACCATTTCTTTGCTATGAAGTGACAAAGAAACAGGTACAGTATATAAAAAATCATTTTTTTTGCAAATTGCAAAAAAGGATCCTGTTTCACGGTAAAACAGAATCCTTTTCCGCAATTTGTAAAAAAAGGATCCTCTTTTGCGGTAAAAGATTTCCACGATTTGCAGAAAAAGAATTCCGCAGATAAAATAAATACATTTCTGGACATGGTTTAAAAAAATTGACCCCAGAATCCAATTCCTTGGGTCCCAGTTAGGTAAACACAACTGTTGGTGTTCATCAAAGGCCAGTATTTTTAAAGAAATTTACGTTTGTTTGCCTTGCTAACTAAAAACAAAATGGTGGCAGTACGAACTAGGATTTCGCTTTTGTTAACCAGGATTCTGCAATCACGATCAAGAATCCTATTTCGATACTCGCATCTAAATTTTCCCATAGGAAATAATGGGAAACTTTGAAATTTACTAACTTTGCAACGGATTAATATTTTTTCACCAAACCTTCAGAAGGCACATCTGTGACCCAAGACCTATATACCCTAAAAATTTCAGACCAAACGTCCAAGCCGTTTGTGAGAAATTTGGTGACAAAGAATTTGACAAAACATAGTCATTTTTATATTTTTTGACACTCCATATCTCCGCACCCACGCATGCAACCAGAACGAAACTTGCCACATCCAGGGATCTTTGGTCCCTGATGGCACTGCAAAAGTTATTGCAAATTGGTTGAATGGCTGTTAAGTTATTAAAGTGCAAAATTTTCAGTTTAACATAAAAGTGACTGTTAAACCCTAACTATAGGGGTGCAACCGCACCCCTATAATGTATTTCATTTTGTTAACTGGGCAGGCCCCATCCCTTTTTCAGGGGCGACCTGGATTAAATATAGATATATATGACAAGTACATAAAGAAATAGACGATGCAACGCTGTATACAAGGTGAACAAGTACAGTGTATATGAAATGCAGGTTATTTAGACAGTAATAAATATAATATGAAACACAGGTCATTTAGACAGTAATAAGTAAGACAGCGACTAGGTTACAGTAGAGGGTTTGTCAACTCAGTGAGCTTGGTCATGAGGTACATTATCATGAGCAATAATTCATAGGTCATTGCAAAGTGAATAACACGCTCAGGTCATTTAGACAGTAAAATAAGACAGCAACTAGGTTGCAGTAGGATTTGTTAACACAGTGAACTAGGGCATGACGTACACTGCTGTGAACAATAATACATAGATCATTATAAGTAGGGGACGACCAGTAGTAGCAAGAACATAAGTAGCTTTTGGGAAGTCAGTTGTTTACATTATTGCTGAAACTGCATTTATTTAATCAGAATAAATGCAGTTTTGTAGCATTTGAAAAATGTAAACAAATGCCTTCATTGATCCAGATTTCCCTTCCTGACTGTCCCTGAAATGGCTGCTGACGTGCAACGTGATGTCGTTAATGAGAGTTTAAATTGTCGATGTCAGCCCTATTTGTTCTCTAAATATTTTTTATATTTAATAATAATATCTTTGAGTTTCATTATAAAGAAGCCTGTAACAAAGAATACTGTTTTGCACTTTAATTCTTATTTAGTTCAAAGCATGGGTCTGCATTTCATTGTCCGCGTGTTTTGCGTTTATGTATTTATTTCTTTTTCTTTCTTCCTTTCTTTTTCTTTGCTTTTCTAATAGTTCCTTCTTTTTCTGTTAGTTTAAAGTAATTCAGGAGAATTCGTTCTATACAAGTAGTAAACTTGTTTATTGTTTTGTAATGTATGGATACATAAAAATAATACGTTACTAAAGCATACAAAAAAAAAACTTTTAATAGTATTACTCCAAAAGTGATAATATCATCATTGCTGAGCGATAATACTATTGTTCAGAGCCTGTAATACTATTGCTTGGAGCTCTGAATGATGGAATTATCACAGAAATACCATAGCGCATGCACAAGTCTGCCTCCCACATAAACCAGTTGCCATGGTGCCAAGTCTCTTCCTGCACAGACAAAGTGATGGTGTACATCCCCATTGGTAGCTTTTCCTCTGTGGGCAGGCAGAACAATTTAAAAAACATGGCTGTTTACTCTTGCTTTGCAAGATTAATTTGTGCCCTTCATTTCCTCGCCTTTTTTTTTTGTTACACATTTAACTGATTATCTGGTTGATCCTGCGTTTGCTGAAGGCTCAGAAAATGAAAAGGTAGGACTGCCTACCAAACGTAAATGGGCAGTTAACAGACAAGGGGGGGCGAGTGACTGAACTCTTCAGTGCGGCAGTCGGCCAGGAGTGACCGCATCTTCAGTGCGGCGATCGGCCATCTGGCCCGTCTCACAGCATGTAGAAGAAGAAAAAAAAAGAGCCACAGAATTTCAAATTGGATCCATATAGTACAAAAAATAATAGATCAGTAAGAGCATATTTCAAGGCAGTAAAACCATCTCAAAGTTTTGGGGACTTTGGGAACCTCTTGATGGTCTTCCTGCCTTGTAATACACACTTATTTATTATTCTAGGTGTCATTTTTCTATTCTCGTTTTTTTTCTGTATCATATTAGATCACGTCTGGTTGTTTAATTATATACTTTTATTCTCTTAGCGTATCAACAATAGTAATCCTTTTTCTCCTTGTTTGTGCTTGATTTATGATCCATTTGCTTACCTTGTGTTAAGATGTGCTTATTGCTTATATTTCTTTAATTTATTCTCTTTAGAAAGGAAACACAAGTCTACGTACTCTAAAACTATCATGTATTGTGTGCTACTTGATGAAAATATATGTTTATTCTTAGTTGTTTAACCAGGAGTAGCACAATAAGCTGAAAGCTTTTTTTACAAGAACGACCTGGGAGCACAGAGAAGTTAAGTGACTTGCTCAGGGTCACACAGTATGCAAGTGGAAGCTGTGGGATTCAAACCCAGGTCTGGTCTGCTGAATGTCACCAGATTTGCAGCTCAGAGCCTTAAACCACTTCCATATACTGCCTTCCCAAATGTAAATGGCAGTTAACAGACGTAAAAAATGATCACTTCACCTGTGTATTATTTACATCAGTACATTAGTTATGTGATGACTTTTAACATTTTGAAATAAAAATTGTGTAAAACAAAATGCCTTTGTCTCAGTTTCTATGTGTGTTGACTGCCGAGTGCCATGCCCTGTATCTGCCTGCCCTCCTATTTTTCCTCCTTCCCCTTACAATGATTGTGGTCAGATGTCAGAGTCATAATTTATGTATTATTATTAGTAATATGTAAGTTGTGGGTTCCATAGATTATTTTATAAAAATCAGCAGGGGATCAGCGCATGATTAAAATGCGAATAGCTGCCGATCCATCAGAGTACTGTATTTTACTGTGTGCACAATGACGGCGAGTTCAAAAACACAGTAAATCCCCCCATTCCCTCCCAGAGTTACAGCCATCATACCACCCCAGCCAGCAATACCTGTTGAATGAATAGTCATAACAATCTCAGTTTTGAAAGAAATACTATCCAAACCGTGATCTGAGAATTTCTGTGTGCTGGGCCAGTGGTGTCTACATGTCTCTAGTCTCACTCTCTATATGGCCTACTAAATATAAAACACTGACAGCCTGCTACAGTCCAAATCACACCATCCCATAAGGAAGTAGGATAGTTTAAACTAAACTCCTGATTTTGCCAGCCGGCTTCCTTGTTTTCAAGGCAGATCAGTGCGTGATTAAAATCCTGGGAGCGAGGCAGTATGGCGCAGTGGTTTAAGGCTCTGAGCTGCAAACCTGGAGACCTGGGTTTGAATCCCATGGCTTCCACTTGCATACTGTGTGACCCTGAGCAAGTCACTTGACTTCCTTGTGCTCCAGAGGTTGCACCTGTAAACAAGCTTTCAACTTAGTGTGTCTCTCCTGGTAAAAAAAGGGGCATCTCCTGCAGTCACTGGAATACATTACTTATATGGCCCACCCTGTCCCAATATCTATCTTGCATCTGCTCGCCTGCCTAACTCCCGTTATCTTCTCTTTCCTATGAAAATAAATAATTAAATACTTGCTGGGGGAAATGTGTCTATAAAGCAGTAGTGTCCCCCAAAGATTGTGGTCTCGTGAAGATCTGGAAGCCTTATAAAAGAACGGTGATACTCTCTCTCTCTCTCTGGTTTCTGCAGTGCTGTGTAAGACCCATAGCAGAGATGCTGCTCCTTGGTGGACAGTCACACTGCTGCTTTATAGACATTTGTCCCCCAGCAAGTATTTAATTATCACTTTTTATGGGAACCAGGAGATAACAAGTCAAACAGGTCAGCAGACACAAAACAGATAGTGGGACAGCGGGACAGGTAAACAGCGTATCCAAGAGTGACTGCTGGAGCTGCCTTGGGAAAAAAGAAAGTCGGCTGGGAAAATCAGGAGTCTGATTTATACAGACCTATTCCCTTGTGGGAAGGTGTGATTGTAATTGTAGGAGGCTGTCAGTGTTTGCTATTTAGCGGGCCGTATGGGGAGTGAGACTAGAGGCAGGTAGACACAGCTGGCCCGGCACAGAAAATTCTCAGATCACAATTTGGATAGTATTTCTTTCAGAACAGAGATTTAATTGACTATTTATTCAACTGGCAATGCTGGATGGGTTGGTGTGTGATAGCAGTAAATCTGGGTGGAAATGGGGGGGGGGTGGGTTACTGAATTGTTGAACCTGTCCTCATTGTGCACGCAGTAAAATACAATACTCCGATGAATCTACAGCTGTTTACATGTTTATCATGTGCAGATTTATTGTGATTTTAATTAAACAATTATGAAACTCCTAACTTGTGTAATACCAGTAATAATACACAAGCTAAGTTATGACTTTGACATTTGACCACGATCGTTGTAAGAGGAAGGAGGAACAATAGGGGGTGGGAAGATGCAGGGCAAGCCATTCTGCAGTCAACACACACAGAAACAGAGGCATTTTGTTTTACACAATTTTTATTTCAAAATGTTCAAAATCATCACATAACCAATGTATTGATGTAAACAATTCACAGGTTAAGTGATGATTTTTAATATTTTCATGAAAGTAGCACACATTATTACATGACAGTCTTACAGTATGTACTGTAGATGTGTGTTTCCTTTCTGAAGAGCGGCTGAAGGGGTCTCTTCATTGATGGCATCACGTTGCATGTTGGCAGCCATTTCGGGGTTAGTCGTGAAAGGGAATTTAAATTGACTGAGGCATTTGTTTACATGTTTCAGATGCTACGAAACTGCATTTATCCTTCCTAAAGAAATGCAGCTTCAGCATTAATGTAAACAGCTGTCTTTCCTTTAAAAGGCTATGAAGCCATTTTTTTCTATATTCTGTTTATCCTCCAGGGCCATGGCAAGGGAGGGTTCCTTCTGCCGGCTGGCACCACCCCTCCACCATCCAGTGTCTCCCCAGGATTCCCGGTGGCTTTGCCCCCCCATGGGGGAGTTAGGAGAAGGAGGGCTGATCCACCCGCTCGATGCTCATAATCTAGTTTCCCTGCTCCTGCTTCTCCTGGTGACGTGGCAGGTGGAGGTGTGGCCAGCAGACGACATGCGCCCTTGCCGTGCCCGTCCTTTTCCCTCCAAGTTCTTCTCCCCTTAATCTGCCTGGGGCCTCAGCAACTCAGAAGCACACACGTGTGCATGTCAGGACCAACGTCCCCACTCCACCAACCCTGGCCTAGCACCTGGTCCCCCCATTTGCGTGGCACTACCACCAAGCTTCTACTTGGTGGAAGCCATGCGCCAGGAAGACCAGCCTCCCCAATCCAGGAGCGGAGAGCTACCTGCTGGTCACCCGCTCCTACTCTCAGCCCTCTCCTCTGCTGACCACTGGTGGCTTGCGCTCATTCCCGAACTTGGGTCACCGGCGTGGGTGAGGTAGGGTGCTAAATGCCTCAGCCCCCTGCACCACTGGGCTTGAAGTCTTTTTTTTTTTTTTTTTAAACTTCATCTGTCAAATAGTAGGGTTTAGGTGTCCTTTAAGATTTGGTTTGGGCTCTCTGTCTTTTTTTTTTCAGTAATGTGGTTGGGGCTGCATCTGTTTTAGTAGTTTAGTTTATTTAATAAACGCTCTATTTCAAGACTTATAAATACAGTACTAAATTAGATGAATTATCTAAATCAACTTAAATCAGCTGGAAGGAAAAGCTTCTCTAAATAAAAATGTCTTCAGCTCCCTTTTGAAGGGATTTGCTGATGGGACCTCTCTAAGAGAACGAGGGAGTGAATTCCACAGGGTTGATGCCACAAAGGGAAATGCCCGGGCACCTGATGATTTTAAGTGAACCCTGGGACTCACCAAAAGGCCCTCATCAGCTGACAGGAGGGAACAGGATGGGTAGTATGGCTGCAGGAGGTCTTGCAGGTAGCAGAGCCCCAGTCTATGCAGGACCTTATAAGTCAGCAAACTAAACTTGAAGGTGGTCCGTCACCTGACAGGCAGCCAGTGGAGAGAGGGCATCACAGGTGTAATGTGACGTGACCTCGAAAGACCAGTCAACAACCTGGCTGCTGCATTCTGCACCAGCTGTGGGCGGCGAAGATCAACCGCCTGATAGCCCCGGGTAAAGGGCATTGCAGTACTCGAGCCATAACATCACAGAAGCGTGGACCAGTGATGGCAGATCATTCTGGGGTATCAGGTGTTTAATCCTGGCAATGTTTCTAAGATGGTAAAATGCACTCTGGACCATGGCCAGCACCTGAGATCCGAGTGTTAGGCCTCAGTCCAGTACAGTGCCAAGATTCCTCACCTTGACAGAGGTGAGTAACTGGGAGTCCCCGAACCTAAGCCCGGAAACTCGACCAGATTGCACGCCAACCCTCCGGCGACCAGATTCCACCACCAGTACTTCAGTCTTATCCAGGTTTAACCTCAATCAGTTAGCCCTCATCCAGTCTTGGGTCTCAGCAAGGCACTGATTGAACACCGAGACTTCATCCTGCTGTTAGGGGCCAAAAAACAGGTATAGCTGAGTATCCTCTATGTTACACATCGGCTTGGGTGGCATTAGGATGAGAGACTTTGCTTTTATTAACAGACTGTGTTTTTCAAATCGTTGAATCCCTTGGATCTCAGACACAGAGCGGGTACTCCACTCATCTGCTGCTCAATACAGTTTTTATTTGAGTGGTGACTGCATAACCTGGGAGCACTGCAGGCTCGCACCAGCACCAGACGTTCAGTATAGATCATATTCACTGAGCCTTGCTGAGTATTACACTTATGCCATCAAAGTCTCTTTTACTTTCCTGGGAAACCTTAGCAAAAGGGCAAGGGTGGTTTGCAAATACTCTAGGCAAGGCTGTGATTTCAGAGGCAGGAACTGCAGCCTGTGATCCCTCTGATTCTGGGATAATGACCTTCTGGTGCAGCAAATAGATCAGAAAAGAGCATTATTCAGCCAGCTTATCAGTGCAGTGGCAGTACTATCGCTCGTGACGCCGGCGACCCGTGTTCAGGAGCGAGCATGGGTTGTCAGTGGCTGGCCTGGGGAAGGAGAATTGAGCATCCCAGGTACAGCTGTCCTCCCTCAGGGCGGGGAGATTCTGCATCTCGCCACTTCACTGCCACCTGGGGAAGGTCAGGTGGTATCTCTGGCGAGAGCGGCAATGTGGGGCAGAGATGTCAGCTGACACTGGCATGCAGGTGCGCAGCCATGTGCATGCGTGCGCGTTGATGACCGCTGACACCCTGGGAAGGAGAATCATGGAGGAAAATGTCCCTGACCTGCTCGGCACCCCCCACAGGCACCACATAACCAACATGGCAGGCCACCCACCTAAGAGGTTCTCTGTAAGTGGTAGTTAACCAGCAAGCCCTCAAGAAGGTTGGTGACGGGGCTGGTGAGGAGCTGCTGAGACCAGAGGAACTACAGGAGAGAAATAAGTGATATGGGGGGGGACATTACTGGCATAGATGAAAGTAGAAGTCTGCTCCGAGTAAAACTGATTTTTGCCTTCTCAGGCAAATGTAAACTAGCTGTCACATACCAGTTATTCATCTCACTTATGCTCTTGCTGATACAGAAGAAAGCACCTCTAATTTTTGTCAGTTTAAGGTGCAGACAGAGGTATACCAGTTTGCGCAAAACACATAGTGTCTGCGAAAGCAAATGCAAATTGTTCAGTAAACTGTTACCTGTTCCCCACACAAGCATAGTCGCAGATAAATTTAAGTATTTAATTGTATATTACATGATGTACACATATAATTGTAGAACATGACTGAATGGAGTGGATGCAGACATATACGGTACAAGAAGAAAGGATACTCTTTTTCTTGTGAAAAGATAAATAAAAGGGAACTGAAAACAGCAGTTAAAAAAGAACATACAGAAAAAATAAAACTAATGCCAGAACTGCAGCACTGAGTGGCGGTGGATCGCTCCGGTGACTCAGGTTCGCACTCTGAATCGAGAAGTTCAGGAGCAGAGGGCGCGGTGTGTCACTGACGTTATGGATAACCCTGCAGCACTGGGCACCCGCCCGTGTGCGTACGCTGGATGTCAGGTGGACACTTGTGATCTACTATCAGAGAGCCATTGCTTTCCAGGGTGGGGCGACACAAACATCATGACCCATGCTGAGTCTTTCCACGGTTGACCTGCTTCCAAGCAGAGCATCACTCTGTTGATTGGGTCTTATTATAAACCAACTCCTCAGACATCTCCTGAGTGCCCTCGGGCTCACTCAGCCAGGCACAAGGTCACATTGGCAGCTGAGGCCAGGGGCATCCCACTGGGTGAGACCTATTATGCTGCTTCCTAGTCGTCTGCACACACTTTCATGGCTCATCACAGTCTTGGCCTGCATACCCACAGGGATGCTGCTATGGGTCTGTCCTGAAATGTCCCTTTCTGTAAACTGAAGACTTAGGCCCTCTGTAAGTTGTCTGCACTACTATGACTAGGTGAAAGTAATGCAGTAGTTAAAAAAGTTTCTTACTTGTAGCTGTAATTTTACTTATGTACTGGTTTTTCTTATACATTCTTGTAGCCCATTTCACCTTCCCGGGCTGTTCTGTGTTGCATCTTTGTACTGATAGGATGGCTTCTCTCTCTTCCAGTGGTTCAGCTAAGATCTGGAGCATAGAAGGTAAGGGATGGGATTCAAGAGGAAGAGGAGGAGTCAGTGTTCTAACCATTCTGTCTGACGACTTTTTGCATGCTTGATGGTGATGCTTCACTGTGGAATAAATGTCAGTAGTAAAATTACTGTTACAATAATTTATTCGCTGTTTTCTTTTCTTTAACTTAGTATTCTTTTATTTTAACAGGAAACAATGGAAAATGTAAAGAAATGCAAAAACTTTCTATCTACATTAATTAAGCTGGCATCGTCTGGTAAACAGTCGACGGAAACTGCTGCTAACGTCAAAGAACTAGTACAGAATCTCCTGGTAAGAAATTAATTGCTGACTATATGTGTCCTGAGTAGGACATAATTACAACGGCTGGTCAAAAAGTTCAGACCACTGCATTTGTTTATTGAACATATTCTTTCTAGACAAAACAGTCCGATGGGATTATACATTTTTTTGTATTTCTGTGATGCTTGTAAGCACAGTCAGTGTCCTTTATATACGGGAATGCATCTTGTTGAAAGGTCAGTATTTTCAAATGAAGGGAAATTTTTTTTTATCCTTAGGAAGAGCAGAGCCCTAATTAAGTTTCCACATTTGCAAATAAGAATAATGAGACTAGTAAGCAAAATGTCGTTGGAAATCCAAGACTTGGTGGATGTGTGTGTGGGTATCACACCCACTCAGACAGAATCGGTGAAGTTTGAGTGGTGAATGGGTTCGCTGAATTGAGGAAGAAGAAGAAGAGTTGGATGATAAGCAATGTTTAGGCTGGTATTGCACTGCAACCAGACTGGTTACTGAAGGCAGCATAGACAGTCTAATAACCAGGATTTGCGGAATAGCACTGAGTGAGTTGGCCTACTTCTTGGATGTTTCAGAAATCACAGTACTTCGAAACATGTGATTGTAAGATGGAAACAGGCTTAGTAACCAGTGGGGGCCAGCCCACTACTACTCTTGTGTTTTGTTACCCCATTTTCTTTCCCCCATACACCTGTCCATTGTGGACTTAAAGTATTTGGTGCCCCCGCAGCTACCGCAGTCTCTGGAACCTGTTCCAGACATGTACAACAGTCATGTACTGTACAACCAGAAGTTTCAGATGCACTTGGTATGCACTATAGATGTTTGCCAGTTGGGTACCTGCAGTGTCGACCTCAGAACAGATCATTTCTGACTGCATGGCGCTCAGTGTCTGAACGACCATATAAGTGAAAAGAATGGAATAGCTAACCCAGACCCTTATTCACCCAATCTTGTACCCCTGCGGCACTTGCCTTATCCAGCTTTAAAAGATCTACAAGGAAAGCCTTAACCACGGCATGTCTGCCTTAAGTTCAGTCATAAATCAGTACATCAGACTGCCAGGCACCTAAAGCTTTGCTCATGAAGTCAGAAAGTTGCAAAAGTGCGTTGACAAAAAGGGACTGTTCTGAAACTAAGGGCAGGTCTCATCCGTCTCACGTACGCTTTGCTAATTATACGCAGTTAGTGAGTAACCTGAACATTTTCTGTTCCCCACACATGCACGGTCACATACGGTGTGGTGTAAACTGTGGAATTATACATTCTTGTGTGTCAGTGCAGTGGTCCGTACTTGGCAGAAGACAGGAGGAGGAGTTAGCCCATCGTTTCTGTCTCCTACCTCAGTAGGGAACATTTTGAGCTATTTCTTCATAGTAGATATTTGTCCCGTTTTGATTTGACTGTCTAATGTTTCTGTTAGTGCAGTCTCACGAGGTAGTGAGTGCCATGGTCTCCCTGCCCTCTGAGTAAAATGTCCCCGTATGTCATTTTTTTACATTGTTGTCTAGTCTAATGTTTGTTGTGACATCTTAAGTTAAAATCCCCTGTTCTGGTGTTCCTATCCCCATCAGTTCTTCGCCACTTAGTATTTTATACATTTGTAACAAGTCTCCCCTTATATGTCTACTCCCAGGACTACATAGCTCCAATTTTTTAAGCTTTCATCATTTGAATCATATTTTAGTCTGGTTACCATCTTGTCACCCTGTGCTGTATTTTCTCTATGTTAGTTATATCTCTGTTGAGATATGGATTCCATGAGGGGTTACAGCAGTCTGAGTGGTGTCTTATGTATAGTGGGAGAATACACTGTTCACGCCTGCTTATGAAGACTTTCCTTATACATCCCAGTATCCTATCAGCTGTTGTGATCACATGGTTGTGGTGCTTGCCAAATCTAAAGTCTTTGTTTACTGCTGTTCCCAGATCTCATTCACACTCTGCCTCCTTTAGAGCAATGCCATCTAGTTTATAGCTGTGCTTGTTGTTACCGACACCATAGGTGCATTATGACACATTTGTCACAATTAAATTTCATAGTATTACTAATGGCCCACTGTTCAATGATTTCTAGATCTTTCTCCATCTTGGTAACATTTGCTATCGTGTTGACTGGTCCCAGTTGGTATTGTCAGCAAACTTGCCCAACCAGGTGTTTAGTCTTTTGTTGACTGTCATTTATATACAATGTAAATAAGGCTGGACCTAGCACTGACCCCTGGGGCACCCCACTGAAGGCACATCCGGCTTCAGATAATGCACCTCTTATCCTAACTTTTTGCATTCTACAGATAATGTTCCCCTTATCCTAACTTTCTGCATTCTATTGCTTACCCAGTTTGTTCTCCGCCTTCCAGTTTTGTTGTTCATGCCTGTTGTTTGAAGCTCATTTCTCAGTATGTTATGTGGTACCATATCGAAGGCTTTCTGAAAGTCGAGATAAATCGTATCTACCAGAATGTTGCTATTTATCATTTGATTTGCTTTTTAATAAAAGACTAGAATTTTGTAGTATGTTATCGATTTTTTTTTTAATTCATGTAAAGTTTTGTCTGATATATTGTCCTTAATGATGCTGGTTTCCAATTTGTCCTTGATTATGTATTCCATAAATTTACCCAAGATTGATGTAAGGTTGATAGGTCTGTAATTGGCAGTGTTACCCCTGTTCCCCTTTTTACGGCTGCAGTGAGAGTAGCCCTGCATATGCGTGAGTCGTCGCGTATGTGCAAGGAACTCTGGTGGCCATCTTAGACATGGCGGACTGTGCTGCTGCACTGCCGCCAGAGTTCAGTGCGCATGCATGAGTCGTGGTGTATGCGCAGAGAACTCTGGTGGTCATCTTGGACATGGCGGACAGCGCTGTGTTCCACAAGTAACCTCTAGCTGCAGCTGTCTCGGCTCTGGCCAGAGTTTGTTGAATATTGGGACCACTGTTGCATTTCTCCAGTTGTTCGGTACTTTCCCTGTACTGTATGATTTATTAAAAGTGCAGTTATTGGTTTTGCCAAGTAGTACCCTATGTCCCTTAACAGTCTTGGGTGCAACATGTCCGGTCCTTCTGATTTATTGATCTTTATTTTTATTAATAATTGTGCGACCTCTGTTGTTATTAAAGGGACACTGTCAGCCCTTTTTGCATTATATTATTTTTGGTTGAATACCCAAATTTATGATAACTTAGCTTCTCTAAAATTCATTGATTATGCTGGCTGTTTTATCTGCTTCCTTTTTCAGTAGAACTGAAATGCATGCTAATAATGTAATTACACCCAACCTTGTTTTGTTTCAATTCCTTCATCTACTCTTATTGCCTACTTCCTGAACATGAGGAACAACCCCCAAAAGTGCAGCCATGCATGATGCAATAGTCTCGTCTCCTCTCCTCCTACTGTTTCATGAGTGTCCTGACTGTATTGGGTGTTTCCAAGTCCAGGAAAGGTGCAGTGGGAGTTAGTCACGGAATGTAAACAGACATGTTTTGGTGTGGTAATACCAGTATGGTGGGCAGTCTGTTTTTAACTTTTTAAAAGAAAAAGGCAATCAGAATCAGACTACCAGCTGCATCAGCAGTCTCTACAGAATGTTAGTAATCATAAAATATGTTTTTAAACTAGGGACTCTTTGAGGCCTAAGGGGTTTGATAGTGTCCCTTTAATAATCATAGAAATCTGACAGTAGAAAAGGACCCCATTGGCCAATCAAGTCTACCCTATTTCTCCCCCCCCCCCGCCTTTGCTCATCGCTTATAGCACAGGTCCTCCCCTTCCCCCACTTCCCAACCCCTTGTGTCTGTCCCATGCCCTCTTGAATTCTTCAACCATTTCATCCTCCTCTGGTAGTTTATTCCAGGCCTTCACCACCCTCTCCGTGAAGAAACGCCCCCTCACATTTCCCTTGTATCTTCCTCCTTCTAATCTTAGGCTGTGCCCTCTAGTTTTACCCCCTCGTTCCTTTTAAATAAGCTCCCCCTTCACCTTGTTGATCCCCTTCACGTATTTAGAAGTTTCAGTCTCCAGTGGGTACAGATCCAGTTCCCTACACCTTTGCTCATATGACTTCTCCTGCATGCCGTGCACCATCTTAGTGTTATTTATAGTTTCACCATCAGAAATCAGAACATCACTCTCCAATCAAAATTTTGGTTCCTAGGTGTATTGTTCTGAGTAAAAACTGAACAAAACTGTTTATGAAAAGCTTCTGCCACCATCTTAGGGCCCTTTATTTCCTTGCTGTTATCAAGTATGGGTCCAGTAGTTCTGTCTGTTTCTTTTATATATATATATATATATATACATAAAACAATTTCCCATTATCTTCGAGGTACATTGTCTGAATTTTGATTTTCTTTTTTCCTTCTTTTTCCTGAGTTCCTCTCTGTATTTTTCAATGTTGTAGGTATTGTTTTTGTTCCTTTTTCATGGCATTATAAGCAGACCTCTTTCTGTTTAACTGTTTTTGTACCTTTCTTGTACACCATTGTGGTAGTTTTTCATGGTTTTCTGTCTAGTTCCAGTAGTTTTTTCTAGCATTGTCCAGAATTGTTCAACATTTGCCTTTATGCATACTTGTTCCGAATCCCACTGCCTTAATTTATTTATTTATTTATTTATTACAGAACTAGCTTTATTGCGGTTTTTGGTAACTGTCTGTCCCTTGCCACTTGTTATTTTTATTGTAAATATTATTAGAACCATATACGGGACACTGTTCCTTAATGTTTCTAGGATTTTTATTTTTCTGACACATTTGGTTTTATCTGTGATGACCAACTCTGGGATGTTGTTACATCTGGTAGGCACATTAGCCAGTTGTTTTAAAGAGCACCAGAAAGTGAAATGGGTCAGACTCTTGGCTTCACGGAGCCTAAATATGGCCCCTTCCCTCCCTAATATACGGCAATCATTTTTTTTTTCTGCATCGTTAGACTTGGGGCAGGTAAGGGTCCACTGTGTCTTTTGGGGGTGATTTTATAACAGTGCACGAAAGGTGCTCTTTAACCCATCGTTCAGCAGCATGTTTAAACACAACTGCTCCTTTGTTGTTGGTTGCTGTCTGATATGAACAATCTATACTGGGAAGATTGAAATCACCTGTCAGTATGATGTCGCCCAACAACCTTAGCGGTATTATTTATTAGCTCTGTATGTTCTTATGCCATGATGGTGGGGGGGCAGGACGATAACATAACGGTATTTCCACCCATATTAGTGAATCATTATTTTTCAGGAGGATATTTTGCTTCATTTCTCTACTGTCAGTGTCACGTCTGAGATAAAGTGCTACCCCTCCGCCTCACTTTCCTGATCTACTATTCTTAGACAGTCTGTACCCTGTAATCTGTTCATTTCAAAGTGATTGTTGCATCCACCAAGTTTCTATGATTGCTGCTGTTTCTGTCTCTCTCCCCATTGTTAATTCTAACTCAGCTTTTTATTGTATTCAGGCATCTTGCATTCATAGTTAATATGATGAGATTATTGATATTATGTTTTTGAATTTATGATTTTCTATTCTGGTGTTGCTGATGTTTTGGACCTGATTCCCCTCACTTATTAGTTTAAATTGTTTGTCGGTATTTCATGGAAAGTGTTCCCTAGGAGTTTGCTTCCTTTTCTTCTTCGATGCAGGCCATCCTAGCTAAAGAGGTCATTATTCCCATAGAATGCTTCTCAGCGTTCTATTCCTCTTATTCTGTTTTCTGCCTTTGTATTATTTCTGCCAGTGCTGGCTCTTGGTACTGGAAGAGGGATTAGAGAATACGTGGGATAGGCACGTGGGAATTATCAAGCTAGGGTGAAGGGGGGGCTTGTAGCATCTAGGGTACCTTAAGCATTAGAAAGAGGGATAGGGCAGACTGGATGGGCTACAAGGTCATTATCTGCTGACATCTATGTATCAATGTATGCATCTTGGAATGTGCCACCTCCCAATTTCTTTCATGCAAAATGTTGGTTATATTTTTGAATTCATTTTTGATTTCATCCTCTTTCTGTTTACCTACATTGTTTGTCCCAACATGAATCAGAACTAAAGGTTCTAGGGATGTGGATATGTTGTTCTATCCACACTTGTTGTCAGTGTCCTTTCACCTTTAAGAGTTGCCGGAAAGTCTTCATGCTGGCTGCTCCCATCCACCCCGGGTGGTATATACCTCGGTTCCGCCCCATGATGCCAGATCTTTCTTTCCGCTGGAAGAAGCAGATTCCCTCCTTACCGCTTCCACTTTGAGTAGGCCCTATTGCTAAAATCTTCATATTTACTTCCGAAACTTTGAACTCTCTTGGGTTTCATATTCAGTTCGATCATCGATCGTGACCACAGTGGACAAAAAATCCTCGCCTGGACTTTGCCGGTGCCCATGCAGGCAGAAGATGTCTGGTACCGACCCCCATGCCACGTGCGTCTACTGCCTGGGCCCCGAACATGATACCCAGGCCTGCGACATTTGCTGGTTGTTTCATGCGACGGTCCTCGAGGACCACCTCGTCTGCCTTAAGTTGGGCCACCCAGAAATCACGACACCTGCAGGTCAAATCTGAGGACGCCCATTCAGTGGTCTCCCGCGACTGCAGGGGTCCACTGAGCAATTGGAACAACGTCGACCTTCGAGGAGGCGGGCAGGCCTACGCCACGGTCCTCCTCAGCTTCTGCTTTGGCCCTCAATTTGGGCTCCACTTATTTGGAGTTCCTTCACAGAGCTGTGCTAGTCCCCCGACTAAGGGCAGGGCCCTTCTAGGTCGCACAGCTCCCACAAGAAGGAGTCAAGAAAGAAAAGCGAAGACTCACCGACAAAGTTTCTAGGACTGAGAGCATTCTTGGTCTCAGGACTCTCAGGTTTGACTTAGGGGTCGAGAAACCACGGCGTAACCCTTGACTTCTAGAAACCCAGTGGCCAGTTGGTCGAGACACCGGCTGATGAAGCAGCAAGATTTTCTCAACCCTGGCGACGGTTGTCATCAGAAAAGGCTGACAATTCTCTGTTGGGACTCGGTCCTACTTGTGACCTCTGAGCAGGAATCAGCCACTGGGCGACCGCCCGGTCACCGACCTGAACCAGGAGGAGCCATGGCTTTCCCCGGCTCCCGCTGAGATCCCCATCGGGACGGTCGAGCAGGTCCCGCCACAATTGGCGATCCTGCTCTCGACACCACGATAAGCAGCGCCACTGCTGTTCGTTTTCGTCCTCCTCGGTGAGGAGAGGCTTTGGCACAAGTTGTGTCAATGCTACGAACATCTCATGTGACAGCAGTTGGTGTTGGCTGGTCTGAAGCCGACCCCGGCTCCCACGCTGGCCATCACTTGGCTATCGCCCGGTAGCCGTCACCGGCGCCCCCGGTGGGGCCGGTCGAAACCGTTCCTCCCCCAGCGGAGCCGGTCACAACTGTCTCGGTTAGGCTGAAGCTGGCCTCTCCACTGATTATGGTGGAGCCGCTGCTCAAGCAGCCGCCGACCGGCTCTCCGACTAAGGACTCTCGGCCGGCCAAGGGGCTTCCCTATCAGCTGTTGGTCACTCTCACACCTGACCACCCCGGCAGGTCGAAAGTGACTCAGGTGGTTGGCTGTTTTATGAGGATTCCTCCGAGGATTCCTCGCTGCACTCCCTTCCAGTTGACATGGAGTCCATGGGGAATCTCTCGACGGAGGAAAGGCCCACTTCCTTCATGGGCATCCTCTGCCTCATCTCCAAGTCCACGGGGATGAAACTGCAGCCTGTCCAGAAGCAGGCTCACTATCCCTTTACAGAAGTCCTGGAAAAAGGGGACTTTCTGATGGAGGCTTTCCCAGTGGCCAAGGCCATTGTTGGCCCAGCCTTGGGAGCTTTGGCAGCACCTCGCATCCTGCCCTGCACCCTCGGCCTAGATGGCCCTGAAGTATGGTGCCTGCGGTATCCTCTCAGGTTTCTGAGAACTCTCCTTGACTGAGGGGTTGTGGCCGACTCCGTGTTTAGGCGCTGGCAATACCATGAGCATTAGAGCAAGCTGCCAGACAAGGAATCCAAGAAATTGGACCACACGGCTAAAAAAGTCTATGCTGCCTCCTCGCTTGGCCTCCGCCAGGCAAGCTCGGCTGTCATGATGGCACACTTCTCCTACGCCATCCTGGGCTCCTTGGATGAGGTGATTCCTCACCTTCCTGTGGATCTCCAAACCACGGTCAAGCAGGTCTGTGATCAGTGCCGGGCTGTGGCTAACCAGCAACTTCAAATTGATCTGGATATGAGGGATTCCTGTGCCTGCTCGGTGGTGGCAATAATTGCCATACGTCGTAGGGCTTGGCTGCGGATCTCGACCTTTGTGGCAGACACTCAGCACAAGCTGGTGGACGTCCCATTTCTGGGCATTGACCTGTTTGGGCCTGGTGTGGAGGGTCACCTTCAGCTTATCAAGAAGTCCAGTGCCACCTTGTACTCCATGTCATCTGCCCAGAAGGAAAGGCTCCAGGCAGCAGAAGCATAAGCCCTTTCAGTCCTCCACGCCTGCGGCAAAACCAGCCCAGCACCAGTCTGGTCAGCAGGCTCAGTCTTGGTGACCCAGGCCCAAGTCCGTGACTTCGGTGGTCTGTAAGCCCGGAGGGAAGGGACCCAGTGGCTCCTCAGCCGGGTCCTCCTCCTCCTCCAAGCCTGCTCAGTGATGGGATGGTCTTCCTTGGGTCCTCCTGTGGGGGTGCCGGCTCTGCCACTTCCTTTCCGCCTGGTCTGCTGTCACCATGGACAGGTGAGTTCTGAAAGTGGTTGGTCAGGTTCTGCTTCTGGAATTCGAGCTGTACCCTCAAAGCCTAGCCTGTGCCCCATGGGAGGACTTGGTATCTGCAGACACTCTGTCAGCTCTTCGAGATGACATGGCCCACCTCCTCTGCAAGAAGGTCATGGTCAGAGTAGCAGATTCTCCGGAACACCCAAGGTTTATCTCCAGGTACTTCCTGGTGCCAAAGCAGATGGGGGGCTGGCGCCACATTCTAGATCTGCATGACCTGAACAAATTCCTCAGCTCCTGCACCTTCAGGATGGTAACTCTGTCCCAGATCATACCATCTCAGGAGCAAGATGTAGTTTTGCTCCCTGAATCTCCAGGATGCGTTCTTTCTGTCCCATCGAAAGTTTCTCTGCTTTCGAGCTGAGGGAACCCTCTACAAGTTCTGGGCCATGCCATTCGGCCTTCCCTTGGCCTCCAGGGTCTTGACTAAATGCACAGCAATGGCAGCTTACCTGAGGCGCTGAGGAATCCGGGTGTACCCCTACCTGGATGACTGGCTGATTGCAGGTTCCTCCAGGTAGGAAGTGGAGTGGTCCAGGGACCTGGCCATCCAGACTTGCACCTCCATTGGCCTCTTAGTCAATGAGGCCAAGTCAGAACTCAGAATTTTTTTTTTAAAACTCTCTATTTATCACTCTTCTTTACTGCCCCCATTCTGTCCTATCTCTCAGACCCCTCAAGCATCCACACACTCCAACCACTGTGGAGTCTGCTTCTAGAGTGCGCCACTCCCGTATTTTCGAGAGCCCTGGACGGAGCGGGAAGGTTCCATTACCTCTCTCAGCCTTCAGGGAAGTGCACGCACAGCGGAGTCTGCCCTCGGCTTCTGTGGATGTGCGGAGTAGAGGGCCTATTGCCAGGACCGACTGGGGAGTTTTCCCTTTTTCTTACTCCCGTCCCTCTGCTGACATCGGCATCCAAGGAGGGCCAATGAGACAGAGGCACTCTGAGATGCGCCCCCCGCTCAGGTCCACAGCTGACGTCGCCCACCCCCAAGCTGCTTTCCTTGTCCACACTGCCAACTACCTGTGGTCACCGGGAGGTGGCAGTATCGCAGGGGGGCTAACTCCGACCCCTCCCCAGAGAAGGAGAGCAAGCCATCAGGCGCTTAATCCTTCTCCCCCCGGCTGACCCCAGGCGGCCCAAATCCGTCACCGAACCTGGGTTGCCGGTGTGGCGTGAGGTGTGGCATCCAGCAGTGCAACCCTCAGCTCCACCAGGCCGGCTTCAAGTAGGAACTCTTGCCATTGCCAGTGATCAGCTTCATCAGGGCAAAGCTCGACTCTTGCCAAGCCAGAACTTGGCTCCCAGCAGACAGGGCGGAGGTTCTCTCCTCCTTTGCCTTATCATTTTGGGCTGAGCACTTGCGCCCTGCCCGGGACTTCTTACGCCTTCTGGGTACATGGTGGCCTGTACCAGCATGATCCGATGGGCCTATTGGCATATACGCTCCCTGCAATAGGAGCTGGCCAGCCAGTGGTCTCAGTGCAAAGGTCACTTCGACCAGCTGGTCACTGTGACCCAGAAAATGTGGGACGCTCTTCATTGGTGGTTAGTCCCAGAGCATCTGCAGGAAGGGATCCCGTTTGCCTGCCCTGAGCTGATGGTCATCCTTACGACTGATGCCTCTCTCACGGGCTGGGGTGCCCATCTGGTAGAACACAGAATCCACAGGCTCTGGACCCCCAAGGAGTCCCAATGCCACATCAACCTGCTGGAGCTCTGGGCAGTTCAGCTGGCACTGACTGCATTCACTTTATTTGATCAGGATCAGCTGGTCCAAGTCCAGATGGACAACACCACAATCATGTGATTAGGGAGGAACAGGGTGCAGGAATGCACTATTTTTAAGCGAAAAAGATGTTCCAGGACTAGAGGGCATGGGATGAAGTTGGAGGGAGGACGATTCAGAGGAAACGTGAGGAAGAATTTCTTCACAGAACGGGTGGTGGACAAGTGGAACACCCTGCCAGAGGAAGTGGTGGGGGCTGAAACAATCACGGGATTTAAGAATGCATGGGATAGACATAAAGGAATTCTGGAGGTCAGGGGTAAGGGGCAACAGACTTCCTGGAAAACATAAACTGAACTTACAAACTTAAATGGGCAGACTGGGTGGGCCATAGGCCCTTATCTGCCGACACTGTCTATGTATCTATGTATGTACTACTTCAACAAGCAGAGCGGAACGCACTCCCTGCCTTTATGCAAGGAAGCTGTCCACGTATGGTCCCTCGTGAGTAGCATGGAGGCGGATGCCCTCAGCTGGGTGAGTGAGGCATCTCACGAGTGGTCTTTCCATCCGGAGGTAGTTCACAGTCTGTTCTCCCAGTGGGGCACCCCTCAGGTGGACCTGTTCGCCTCCAGAGAGAATGCAGAGCTGAAGCTGTTCTGTGCCCACCCCCCTCAGCAGGGCTCGCTGCAGGGGGATGCCTTCTTGAGGCTTTGGACCCCAGGCCTTTTCTATGCCTTCCCGCCACTTCCCTTGATCCACAAGGTGCTACTCAAGGTCAGGAGGGACAAAGCGTTGGCTCCAGACTGGCCATGCCAGTTTTCGTACCCCGATCTCCTCAACAACAGGCTCCTGAAGCGTCATCCACTTCGCCTGGACCTGCTCTCCATCAGTCAGGGGAAGGCACTCCAACCAGATCTTCAGTCCCTGCACCTGACAGCCTGGTTCCTGAGCAGCTAGAATTCCAGGCTTTGGTTCTCTCCAAAGATGTCCTCACCATGGTGGAGACATCTAGAAAGGAATCGACCAGAAAGTGCTATGCCTTCAAATGGAAAAGATTCACCTTTGGTGTCAGGGCAAGGGGCTGGACCCTTTGTCCTGTCCAGTGGCCAGCATTTTGGACTACCAGTGGTCCCTCTCCAAAGGGGACTTTGGTCGACGACCCTTAAGGTGCACCTGGCAGCCATCTCTGCTTGCTGGGCGTGGGTTGGTCAGCAGTCGGTGGTGCAGGAGAAGGCTGTCTGGCACTTTCTCAAAGGCTTAGATCACATTCCCCCTCCAGTGCGTGAACCACCACCACCATGAGACTTGTTTGTGGTTTTGGCAGAGCTCATGGGCAAACCATTCTAACTGATGCACAGGTGTGACATGTCTCACCTGTCATGGAAGACCACCTTCCTGGTGGCTATCATGTCAGCCAGAAGGATCAGTGAGCTCTAGGTGCTTTTGGTGGAGTCTCCTTACCTGCTCTTCCACAGGGACAAGGTTGTCCTGCGCCCCAACCCGAAGTTTCTCACAAAGATTGTGTCGGAGTTTCACCTTAATCAGGTGATGACTCTTCCGGTGTTCTTCCCGAATCACACCTCGGAGGCTGAACACAGGTTCCATACTCGACCCGAAGTGAGTGCTTGCTTACTACAAAGAGTGCACGGCTGGAGTTCGGGGACAGATTCACCAGCTGTTTGTCACCTACGCTGGAGCCACACCTGGCAGACCTGCAGCCAGGCGGATGATTGGCAGGTGGATCACTTCCTGCATTGATCTCTGCTATAGGTTGGCGGGTAGGGAGCCTCCTGGAGGGCTAAGGGCTCATTCCACCTGTCATACCACTACGTTGGTGGCTGTGTCTAGGGATGTCCCTACCTAGGAAATCTGCAGCACTGCTACCTGGAAGTCAGCACACACCTTCATTTCCCATTACCACATTGACCTCGAGTCGCACCAGGATGCTGGTTTTAGGGCCTCAGTTCTCCAATCTCTGTTCCTTAAGTAGGGGTGTGCACCTTGCCTCCCTCCTCCCAGAGGACTCCTAGGAGTCTGCCAACAAGTGTGGATAGAACAACATATCCACCTCCCTAGAAACACAGGTTACTCACCTGTAACAGTAGTTCTAGGAGTGGTTTATTTTGTTCATCCACACAGACCCACCCGACTTTCCCAGGCTCAGGTACGCAACCTCTGCTTCCAGCAGGCAAGATCTGGCGTCATGGGATGGAGCCGAGGGATATACCACTTGGGTAGTGGGAGGAGCCAGCTTGAAGACTTTCCGGTAATTCTTAAAGGGGAAAGGACACTGCCAACAAGTGTGGATGAACAACATATACCACTCCTAGCTGAGTAACCTGTGTTTTCTGGTCCATAGGTTTCATGATATCTGGTAACATGTTCCCGGTGTCCATTATTTTTGCTCCTGAAAAGCAAGAAGTAGTGTTGTTTTTTTTTTTTTTGCTTTATTCCTTATATCTGTCTGCATATTTTATTATTTAAGTTCCCTAAAATATATTTTGTTTCAGATCCTCCACATTTGTATTTTCTGGCTCATTTCTAATTTTTGCTACTTCTTTGGGCTGTGTCTCTGCTACTGTATTTATTGCATCAGAGGGTTGTGTACAGTATCTGCAAGGTCCCTGTTAAATCAGTCTGTGGGTAAAGCTGATTTTCTGTATTTAGTTTAAACTCTGTGGCTCTCCTTCCTTTCTTGACTTTCTATGATTTTTTTTACCATGCACAAATCGACTTTTTCGTTGTCTAGTGTTTATCATGTTCAGCATCATTGTTTTCTGTAACCCCCGATGAGTTTAGTATGTTTCCCTGTTGGTTGGTGCTAGTTTTGAGGTTGCTGATTAGCATTTCTGGGTTCAGTATTTTAAACGATACTTCTCTTATCTCAGTGCATTGCTTACAGGTGAAAGTTGAGAATTCTGTTGAAGATTCCATACAAAATTTATTACATATTATACATTTTATCCCCAGCTCCCCGTTTGCTAGTGCTATTAAGCCTGCATCTGTGATGGTAAGCATGATAGGTCTGCCTATGTTACTTTCATTGCATTTTGGTCAGTATTTCTTGGTGTTCTGGCTGATCCCTGGCTCTGCACTCGGCGATGCTCACTTAGGCGTCAATTTATGTACTGGCCCAACTCGAAGTGACGTCATCGCGCTTCATTTCGGCATGAGCAAGAAAACCTGGTAAAAAGTCTTAAGAACAGCTAAAATCAGTTTTTTTACATCCCATTTCTTATGTCACAGCCTGCCTTGCTTGGGGTTTGCTCTCTAGCCCTTTTACTCTGCTATCTATGGACTCATGTACTGCTGAGTCCTCCACAATACCAAAATACACTTAGCCACTAAAGATACAGAGACTGACAAGCGAGGTGGTGGATTTCTTTTTTCGTTTTTCTGTATTTTCTTTGGGAGTTTCACAAGCACAACACACGCACACAGATTTGTTAAAAAGTTTCTAAGCCCAGCACCTGGTAAGTCATAAGCACAGCCCCTACCCTGTACTTTTCACCATTTCTTTTCACTGTACATTCTCTAAGCGTGGAACCTTAGTATGACAGATATAACCAGTGAAGAGGTGCAGGGCATCCCAGTTTTGCAAAGAAAAATGGAGGATGAGTAACCCATTCTCCTGTAGCAGGTTTGTAATATTACAGTGGATTCCCGTCCCAGTGAAGGAGTTTGCTAAAGAGATTAGGGGTAAATATGGTTGTCAAAAAATAATTTGGTAACATTCAAAAAACTGTAAAGTTTTTAAATTATTTTAATAATGCTGTCTTTGTTCCAGTGTTAACTTTGCAAATGTCTACCTTGGGTGTGATGCAGTATTTTAAACTTATAATGAAAAAAATATATAATTGGCACAAAGAAGTAACTAATATTCTCTTCTTCTATAGGATGGGAAAATTGAAGCTGAAGACTTTACAAGTAGGTTGTATCGTGAACTCAATTCCTCACCTCAGCCATACCTTGTGCCTTTTCTGAAGGTATGTTATCATACATCTAGAAACCTTATACGGTTGTTCGGGATTTGGATGGTAAAGTGACAGATTTCTATCATTTGTGCGGAGCTTCCTGTTTAGGAACATTACCTGCTAGTCCTAGATGAGAGAACGACAGGTAAGGTGGCCCAGGTCTAGGTAGCAGCACTGTTAATTGAAGTAGTATGTGCTGAGGTAAAATAAGTAGAGGTAAATGCAGCAGAACAGAATACTACCCTTTGGCCTTCTGTGGCTACTCCTTATTGATTTGTATAGGGATTTCCTGTACTTTGAATATTATAAGTGCTGTAGAAATTCTACGTGTACTCCTCTCCTCTTGCTGTTCTCCTCCTGCTTTGCTCAGCTCTTGTTTTTATCTGCTGCTGTTTATTTTACTCCATTCACAGTGCAATCAGAACATGCCATACAATTATAGTATTAACAGTACTACTACTATATGGACTCTGAATTCTAATAAAAAGTAATGAAAGAAAAGCTGCCCAGAATACAATCCAGGCATCAGTAAGATGTGCTCAGGAAGGCCTCGGAGTGCTAAGGAAGACCTCCAACCTAAAAACTATGCGGTATATTAATCATACAGACATCAAGGTATTGCTGACTGGCACTTCCCACTGTTGAATAGAAAGCTCACTTACTGGTAAAATTTGCTGCATCACTGTGTTTTATAGTGGATACACAGTGGTCTGACTCAATATATGCAGTTTATCTCCCAAGTGTGATTGGGCACAGCTATAAGTATTGCGTGGCAAAGTCACAAACGCGTTATGAAAATCCTGCCCACTCACAAGTGGAGAAGAATTATGTATTTCGAGTCAAGCCATTATGCATTCAATTTATACATCATTTTTAGCAGGTATGCCTTCTAACCCAGTTGTTTCCATTTCAGTTTGGTAGCTGGCGTCAAGGCAGCACAGGGTTGTTGTGATGTCATCAGTGTTGTGAAAGCCTCTACAGTGCATGGTAGAACGCTGTTGAGCATGGAAATCCATGCTCCCAACAGCATTGTTGCGCTTGCCTTAGTGCGTCACTATCTTGTTGTGCTGCACCGAGTACGTCACCAGTGCAGCACAACAAGATCGAACACTATCGCGCATGCGCAATTGAGCAGCCCATGGCGATGCGGAAGTCGGTCTGCTGCTACACATCCCAAAGTAAGCCTTATTTTAAGAGGTAGGCTTGTTTAGGGGATCACGGAGCGCTGATTATGCTTGCCCATACATTACAAAATATTGTGTATGAGCAAGCATACACAAACAAGGCAGTTGTAGGGTCTCGAGGTTTCCATGGTAACGGACCTCTCGAGCTACGCTCTCGAGGTCTCTGGTTACCATGGAAACCTCTCGATCACAACTGCCTTGTGTATGCTTGCTCCTACACAATCCTCTATATCTGATTTTTCTTAGGTATAGAATAGTGTTTGAGGCATATCTAACCCCTTATAAATGTTTGTCTGGATGATAGATAGTGTATTTATCATGTCAGATTTATCACCACTGGTGTTATCCATACATACAGTACATAGAAAATGATGCCAGATAAAGGCCAGCTGTTCCATCCAGTCTGCCCATCCTAGAAACATAGAGGTTGATGGAAGTTAAGGACTGCAAGGCCCATTCAGTCTGCCCATTACTTTTTCTACCTTATAAATGTGCCATCGGCCTTTGCTCTGTCAGTGGCCTATCTATTCATACTCATCTGTATTGCTCCCTTATGCTTATCCCATGCTTGTTTGAAGCCCTGCACTGTATTCATATCCACCACTTCCTGAGGTAGGCCGTTCCATGCATCCACCACCCTTTCTGTGAAAAAGAACTTCCTCACATTACCCCTAATCGGCCTCCCTCTAATCTCATGCTGTGTCCTCTTGTCCTGCTATTTTTCTTATATTGAAACATGTTAGACTCTCACCTTGTTAATGCCCTTAAGGTGTTTGAATGTTTCAATCATATCACCTCTCTCCTGCCTTTGCTCCAGGGTATACATATTGAGTTCAGTTGATCTGTCCTCATATGTTTTCTGATGCAGTCTCTGCACCATTTTGGTTGCCTGACATCTCTTTTCTGCCCTAGTAACCGTTCCACCCCTTCTGCTGTACTCCCTACAACCAAGGTCATATGCACGTCCCACCCATTATGAAGGTGCACACTGATTTGATCTTACCATTTCGCTTGGTAGTTGGTTCCACTTGTCCGCCACTCTGCCAGTGAAAAAGTGTTTATGGACATCCTTCTTAAAGTTCTCACCTGTCAGCTTAAGTGAGTTTTCCAACATTCTTATGTTTGTTCTCAAGGAAAATATGGCCGTGTAGTCTACCCTTTTTATGCCATTGAAGTACTTATAAGTTTCTAACATGTCACCACTTTCGTTTCTTGTCTCAGCGTAGCTGGCCGGGTCTTGCAGTTTCTCCTCGTAAGTCATGCTATCCAGGCCCTGGACATTCTTAGTCGGCCTGCACTATAGTGCCTCCACCTTATCGCAGTACTTCTGCAGGTGTGGATTATGGTACCTTATGCAGTACTTCAGATGTGGTCTCTGTACAAGAGGAGTATTACCTTCTGACTTCTACAGCTGACACCCCTCCCTGTGCATCCCAACATCCTATTCACCATTGCCACAGCACTGTGACAGTGTGCTGTAGATTGTAGGTTATGAAATATTATGACTCCTAGGGCTTTCTCCTCTAGCGTGCATGCTAGTACCACCACTCTACCCCCATTTCATACTCACCTCTTGGGTTTTTCTAACAACATGAGTCCAGTAGGGATGCCATACAAAACATGCATCATCTCCACTCTGAGATGTTGCTTTGGAGTTTAGAATGGTGCTGTAGAGTTAGAACTCCGTTCAACTGTTGATGTGTGCTGGTGCTCTCCGTAGTGTTCTAACATCAGATTTGTTTTCTCTGCTGAAGAGAGCAGTCACCTAGGAGACCTCTCCAAGTCAATCGGCTAAGTCCTTTATTTTTTTTTTATTTGTAACAGCTCCTATCATTATTTTTATTTAGTTCTCGATATTTGCATTAGAAAGATTATTTGTATCTAACTTTGTTATTTTAGCGGTATTCTCCAGTCCCTAATCTGTTCCCTGCAACCAGAGAATAATGAATTTTGTGGTACCCACTTAAATGCAGTAACTGTTTCTTTGGGTAAAAAATATTAAAAGAATCTCTTGTTTTAAAGTTTTTATTTAGCGGTTTACAAATGTTATTGTCTGAGGAGTGGGAAATACTTTTTGGCTATTTCAGTCAGTTGGTATGACTGAAGGGTCTAAGAAAAGGATAGGGCCTAAAGGATTTAAAAATTGTGAATCCTATCACAAGATGCTGGCGAAGGCAGACCGCCACGATTTGTGTTTTGTTTGTTTGGGCCCTGATCACAACTATTTAAATTGTGATTTGTGTAACCTTTTCTGCTCTAAACCAGAAAAGAAAAAGGCAAAACTCATAAAGTCTGTCTGCCACCAAGGCACCTAGCAGCTTCCCTAAAATGAAAATGAAGGGAAGTTTCTCAGATGGTGGAAAGCAAGCATCTTCATGCAGCTCCTCAAACAAAATCTAAGGTGACTGAAAAGCAGCGGTCTCTGATCAGAGACCGGAAAAGCTGCCGAGCCATCATTCAGCTCAGAGAGAGGGCACAGGATGTCTGATTAGCCGAACCCCGATGCTTAGGATGGCAGAACCAAAAAAGCAGATCTTTGGTGCCATCAACACTAGCTAAGAAAACATTAAAAGAAAAGCACCTGACTGCATCTCCCACTGAAAGGGAGCAAGAGCCAGCAGTAGAACAGAGAGCGATACCCTCAGCAGAGGACATCACAAAAATAGGACAGTTTTTCCAGACTTTCCAAGCCATGGGAAATCTGGCCACAATTCCTGCCCCCACTCAAGCCTCTGGAAGTTTTTTGAACCTGAGTTGGAGGAGGAGGAAGAGGATGAAGAGGAAACGATAGAACCGGAAACAACCCCTGAATGTGACTTTGGTTTACCACCCAGAGTCCGTGAGGATTTTTCCTCGTATTCCTCTTTTGTAAGGCATATGGTTGAGGCTCTGGAATATCTCCTGCACTCAGACTGAGGAAGATATAGAAGAGACAGAATTGTTGAGTATGCTGGGACTGACCTCATCTAAAAGGCTTACAGTACCCGTTCACAAATCCCTCAAAAAAGCCACTAGCAATATTTTTGAGCATCCACATTCAGCTCCTGGCAGTGACCAAAAAGTGGAAAAGAAATAGCAAGAACAGAAGCAGGGTGTAGAATTTTCATGTCCCCCCCCCGACCATGAGGGAGTTGTGTAGGCAGCTGCATGTGAAAAATGTGAAGTGTCATTAGCTTGCATGCCCCCAGGAGATGATTGCCGAAAGTTGGATTATATAGCGAGGAAAGTGTACACTACAGCCCCCCCCCACCCCTTGCAGTTAAGGCAGTCTGCTTACATGGCATACACTGAACATTATCAGAAAGCCCTTCGGAGTACAGTGCAAGCCCTGAGTGAGAAGGTGGGAGGTGAATTTGACAGTGGTCTAGCAGAAACTGCTAAAGATGCACTGGAAGCTACGAAATATCAGATCTTACTTCGAGAGGGCTCTTGCAGTAGGTAATTACATATGGGACTGACGTCGGCAGGCGGCAGGACCCCTCGGAAAAATTTCTAGCTAGCAGTCCCTGGCGAGGGACTGCCCCCATGTCAGGAGACCGGCGTCCGGAGACATCAGAATAAAGGGGCGCTCCCTGCCGCCTGCCTTCCAGTTCTTCCCGCCGTTAGCTCGTGCAGCGCCATGGAAAAGTTCACATTTGCCAGCCTCCCATCATCGCTTTTACTGAATAATTTTGCCTTTTTCGACATTCGTCAGGTCATCGTCGGTGTATGTCGTCCCCTACACCCTCCGAGCACAAAAATAAGTGCGACTCGTGCGGCGCCCAACTCCCACACAAGGACGGCCATTCCCTGTGCCTGTTCTGTCTAGGCCCCGATCACCCAGTCGAGAAGTGCCAGCACTGCCTCAGCTTCAACGCAGCTACCCAGAAAAAGCGGCAGCAATCCCTGGAAGCCCACATCTTGAAGAAAAAGATGAGTTCGATGGAGAAGGAGCTCAAAAAACTGAGGCAGGTGTCCACTTCCCCAAAGGCTATCGAAAGAAGAAAAGACAAGGAGAGGCACGGGACAAGGGCTCCTCCACTCGTCTCCCTGGGAGCCACGCGGGACTCTAATGCGTCCCTCTGGGGACGCTCTCGATAGCCACCTCAGAGGCTTCGAGGGCAACATCGGCCCGCCCGTCTGGCTCGCGCTCGGGCCTTTCGGGCGCCTCCAGGCAATTGGAGGCCTCTGCTCCCAGTTCGGTCATAGCTTCGAGGCCTACTGGCGTGGACGACTCTGGTAAGCCAGACGTCGGCACCTCCAACGTCTGCGCGGAGAAAGCCGGTAAGGCGCACGACCCTTCAGGGTGGTGCGCAGCTCCTCTCCCGCCGGACCAGGCCAATCCTTCTTCTCGGTCTGCCTCCGGCGAGGTGTCCCATAAGTCGGACGCCGGCTCCTCCGGCGCCCACTGGGATCTCGCTGTAAAACCGCACATCGGCTTGTCTGACGTCCAGTCGGCGAAAGAACCGACGACGGACCTCCCCATGTCCATTGTCCCTGGTTCTCCGCAGACTTTGCTGCCCTCCAGGGACCCTGAGTCCCCCCAGCCCGACCCCGGGGATTTTTCCCCTCCATCCCCGGGCGACGCTGGGGTTCCTCCTCCGTCAGACCGTCCTCCTTTAGGTGCGCCGGATCTGACATCAGTTCCACGGACGCCGGCTCCAATGCCAGGACCTCCGACGCCGGCCCCGATGCCAGTTTTACCGACTCCAGCCGACATCCCGCTCCCGGGACTCTTCTCTTTGGAGATAAAACAGAAGCCTGCATGAAAAAGGTTGATGAACAGAAAACAACCTATAAGAGCTTGACCCAGTAGGGGAGCTGCTGCTTCCTTCAGGCCATGTGGAAAGGGGAGGTGTAGGGGAAGTGCAGTGCCCTGAGAGGCAGAGACAGGAGAGATGCAAGACAGAAGCAATCACCAGCTCCAAAGCCATGAGAAAAACAAAATAATTGACTTTCTGTAGGCCGCCATAGAACCCTTACCAGTTGGAGGCTGCCCGTTTCATTATTTCCATGAGTGGAAAACCATTAACACAGACAAGTGGGCGCTGGAAGTGGTGAGTCAGGGTTTTGCTGCTCATTTCACAGGTTTCCCAGAACTAAAGCACCCAAGGAGTTTTCCTCCACTCCAACTTTTGGAAACAATCCTGTTAGAGCTGGAGGTAAAGAAATTGCTAAGCATAAAGGCCATAGAAACTGTCCCTCCTCGTGGGGAAGAGGCCTCATCTTAAAGCTACTTTCTCACAAGAAAGAACAAGCTGTGGTCAGAGCCAACACGGCTGCGAATCCAAATGAAAAGTACTCGGAGCTCTGGCCGTGGCTGATGCTGTACTTGCACCGTGCCCAAGATGGCCGCTGTGATGGAAGTACGCATGTGCAGTACTCGCACATGTGCAGTGACCTCATGGTGGCCATCTTGGAAATGATGGCCTCTTTTGTTTCACCCATAACTGTGAAAGTGGTGGGCGGAAGCGAAATAGTGTCCCTGGTGGGGGGGGGGGTTGTGCGGCCTACAGAGGGGCGGCACAAGAGGTATACGGTCACTTGCTTCCACAGTCCCTCCTCTCTTGTACTTCATAGCAAAATGACAGCATTGCTCCACCCATGCAGCCATAGAAATAGGGATTGGTGGCCCATTCTGGATTTAAGATTCCTGAACAGGCACGTAAAAAAGGAAGATTTAAAAATAGTTACACTGGGAACAGTTGTATCATCCCTGCAGAAAGGGGAGTGGATGGGATCACTAAATCTGAAAGAGGCTTATTTCTGTATACCTATGGGACACTCCCACAGAAAATACAGATTAGGGAAAGAGCAGTATCAGTTTGCCACACTGCTTTTTGGCCTAACCTTAGCTGCAGTGGTGTTCACGAAGTGCCTAGCAGCAGTGGCTGCATCTCTGAGAAGAAAGGGAGTAACAGTGCATCATTACCTGGACAACTCGCTAGTCTCAGGAAGGACAGAACAGCAGGCATTGTGCTCCATTGCAATGGTGAGAAATACCCTGGAAGGTCTGGGTTTTCTATTAAATATAGGAAAGCTCCAGCTGGAACCCAGCCAAGTGCTAGCCTTCATAGGAGCTCAGTTGGACACTACTTGGGGGGGGGCATTCATGCCACAAGCAAGAGAGCAGAGCCTCTTGTCCTGTGCAAGATCTTACACACCAGGCGAGCCAAGGCCAGCAAGAGACGTCTTGCTGCTGCTAGGGCACTTGTCAGCAGCAATAGCTGTGGTTGCTTGGGCTGGCTTATAGATGAGAGTGTTCAGTACCACTTAAGACCCTGGCATCAAAGGTCAAATGCTCTGAGCCAGCTAGTACTGGCCACAACAGGTGTGATCAGGGCTCTAAAGTGGTGAAAGGAAGTGGACAATCTCAGGGAAGGAATCCCATTCCAAAAACTGTCCACATTACTTATTCTGACAACAGATGCCCCCCTTACTAGGATGGGGAAGTCATCCAGGTGCTCACACAGTTAGTGGTGTCTGGTCTCCACAAGAACAACGAGAGCACATAAACCTGCTGGAACTCAGGGCTGTACTCCTGTCTGAACAGCAGTTCTCAGACCTGGTCCAAGACCAGACAGTTCTGGTTAGAACAGGCAATACCACCACCATGTACTACATGAACAAGCAAAGTGGCATCAGATTCACAAAACTCTGCAAAGAGGCAATGAGAATCTGAAAGTTAACATGTTCCTTAAACGTGGAAATCATTGCTGTACATCTGTCAGAGAAGGACAATGTCCAGGCAGAGTAACTAAACAGAACAAGTCAAGGAAACCGTGAGGGGTCACTGGGACACCAGCTGGTTCAGACTTTGTTCAGAAGATGGAGTGTACCAGAGGTGACTTTGTTTGTTTCACTGGGCAGTAACAAGTTACCACTGTTCTGCTGCAGGTCACCACACAGGGGGACCCTACCCCAGCATACTCTGACTCTTAGTTGGGAGGGAAAGTTCATTTATGCATTCCCTCTAATTCACAGAGTACTCTAGAAATTGAGGAAGGAGTCAGCAACAATGATTCTGGTGACCCAGATTGGGCAAACAGCCATGGTTCTGTCTTGTACTGTCCCTGTCAGACAGGAATTCCATCTCTCTCTCTCTCTCTCCCCATGAGACGTGACCTTCTGACTGTATCGCAAGGCAGAGCAAAATTTCCAGACCTCAGAACACTGAAGCTGAAAGCTTGGTTCTTGAAGACCTAGAACCTAGAATGAATCTGTCAAGCAGAGTACTAAATATTTTGAAAGTTTCAAAGAAACTGCCCACAAGAAAATCCTATTCCTCAAACTGGAAAACATTTTCACTTTGGTGCTCAGAAGAGGGATTTTCTTCCATGGAACCTGACTTAACAGTTGATCTGGATTACTCAGTACATCTGCACACGTGGTCTGAGGACTTCATCTCTGAAAGCCCACCTGGCAGCAATATCAGCCTTCCTATCTGCAGGGAAGCCAAAATCTCTAGTATCACAGTCTGTGTTTATGAGATTCTATAAAGGCCTCCTTAACCTGCAACCCCCAGTTAGGAAACCTGTTCCACCCTGGGACCTAAATATAAGCTTGGCACAACTAGTGCCTGTTTTCTTCAAGTCCATTGTTTTTTTTTTTTTACGATTCTCTTTCTAGCCCTCCAGCCTGGAACTCTCTCAGGCCACTGCACTCGCCGACTTGCTCTACCGCCCGCTGTGTTCCCCCGCCATCTTCAAGTTTGTTACAGTTCCCCGGGTAGGGGGGACTACAACCCAGAGACCGAAAGGGCAGTGGCGGGGAACCAGCACTGGGTGTGTGGCAGTGACACTGGCAGGGCCATCGCCTATCCAGATTGGAGGGGTGTTTCTTTGGTGTAAGCCCAAGCCCCCTCCCCGCGCGTGGTGCACGCCTGACGCTATGGCACGGCAAGCCTGGCCTGCATCAGCCACGCTCCTTGCGCGTAGCCCCGGCATCTCGTGGTGCCCCCTGTTCTCCACCAGGGGTCGCCAGAGCACTGGACAACCCATGCCCTCCACCCAAAGAGGAGAGCAGCCCAGCGGGCACTCGATCCTTCTCCTTCCCCTGACAACCCCTGACTTCCAAGCTCGCTACCAAACTCTGGTCATTGGCATGGGGAGAGGTGAAGTCCACTGTGACATGGAAGACACTCTTGCTCGTAGATATGACCTCTGCCAGAAGAGTCCGTGAGCTCCAAGCCCTGTGCACAGAGCCTAACTGCATCACCATCGTGCACAGGGGCAACGTTGTCCAGAGGACGAACAGGAAATTCCTCCCTAAAGTGGTTTCAGAATTTCACCTTAACCAAACAGTTACTCTACCTGTGCTTTTTTTCCTGTCCCATTTAAGTCCAGGTACACACAAATTGCACTGTTTGGATGTCAAGAAAGCACTCAGCTACTCTCTTGATAGAACAAAAGATAAATAGAATAACGTATGGGGTGTAGCCGGCCCGTTGGCGCAGTGGTTGGATTTCCGCATGCGACGCCGGCGACCCGGGTTCGGGAACGGACCAGGGTTGCTGGAGGGTCGACTGGGGAGAAGGATGGAGCGTCCTAGGGACTGCTCTCCTTCTCCGGGGTGGGAGGGGACGGTCCGAGCTTTGCTGACCCCTGGCGGAGGCCAGGAGTTGCATAGCTGCCAGCACTCGGCAATGCATTGGAGGCGGGGCAGACGCCGGCGTCATTGCACGACCCCGCCTCCCCAGAAAAACGGAAAAAGGGGAAAGCTGCCTGCCGCCGTGAATGAAGCTCGCCGCAGCTTCGATATGCTCCCCAGGCCAGCCCTCCGACCTATTCCGAACCCTGCGGCATGCATGGGGGAGTGCCGCAGCCCCGCCGTGGGGGGTAAGCCACGGGGTATCGGAGGGTTCGTGGCCGACTTGGGGTTGCAGAAGCCGGCGGCCCGTGACCGGGCTGATACGAACATCAGGCGGCTGGCAGCTCGGTGAAAAAAGAATAAATGGAAAAAAAAAAAAAAAAGAATAACGTATGGGGTGGTGTGTGTAACAAGAATTTTATACACACACAAGGTGTTGGACACTACATAAACTCCGAGAGCGAAGCTCGAGGGGTTTATCTAGGCATCCAACACTGAGGATGTGTGTACAATTCAAGTTTTTACACCACCTCATATTTTATTTTTATATAATTGCTGGGTTTCGTTTTTTTTGCCACAACAGTAATACAAAATAAAGATGATGTCTCCCTGTTTCTGCGACCCGACTGGGTTTCAGCAGCATCAGCGGTTGGACGCAGCTCCTTGAAGAAAGGCTTGTTTTTTTTCCTCTTTTTCGATTTTTTAGTAGGAGGCAGCCTTTTTTTTTTTTTATTGTACTTACCACCAAGTCAGAGTGGCAGTCTGGTCTCTGGGGGATTATGTTCGCTTGTGGCAATGCAGAAGAGCGGCAGCTGGCGCTGGTGCATGCGCAGCAGGAGGGAAACCCGGCGCATGTTTGTCGTAATAAACACTCCTTTATTATGGCAAATTATGGCATAGGTTTCCCTATGGGGAAAAAACGAAAGCCATTAATTGTAGCAGATCTGACAACAGACCACTGATTATTACCTATGGGTAAGTTGGTAAAGGCAAACCTGCTGCAAGGAAAACCATTTCGAGGTAGTTGATCTCTTGCATACAGTCCTGCTAAAGGAATGCAGGTAAGCGACCCCCCTCCTTTTAGGGCTTAGAGCACATTCCACAAGGGGCACTGCAGTCTCAGTGGCTGCCTCAAGAGCCATTCCTCTGGTAGATATCTGTAAAGCAAGTACCGCGGGAAAACTGAACACACTTTCATTAAGCACTACAGCCTGTACATTCTCTCCAGAAATGATGCTAGGTTTGGGACAGCAGTCTTACAGAACCGTTTTTCCTAAATAGTTTGCAGTCTTCCTTGTCTCCCAAGGTACTGCTGTGTAGTCTGTATTTTTTGTATGGCATCACTACTGGACTCATGCTGTTAGAGGAAGAAAATTACTCAGCGTAGTAATGATGTTTCTTCTGATGGGTCCAGTAGTGAGTCAGTACAATCCGATCCAAACTTCCCCTTCGAGAACCCAATCAGACAAAGGTACATAAATTTAATACGGGTTTAAATATTATTTTCTGCCTGAGCATTTGAATATGTTTGCACACTTTATATTTTAAACATGTCTTTTCAAATATCGATGATATATTTGCTTAGAAATGTAAGAATTTTAAGTCTGGTTATTTTTTTTTTTTTGCTATTTAGCTTACTATAAGTAATGAAGTTCAGCTAGTTACTTGTGCCCTTCAGCACACATCTGTCATTAGAATACTAGAGGGGGCACCAGGACACGGCAACTTTTTATTTATTTATCTGTTTATTTGAAAATTTGTAACTGGGAAAAGCACACTGACTCAAGACTCATTTCCAGGTGCGACCTGGGGAAGGGGGATAAAATCAGGGGGATCAAATGCAGAAGTAAAGACGTATAACGTGAAAATAAAGTGCAAACGAAGGTAGTGCAACATGGTATAGTGCGGAATAACAGTAGTGGGGAGCTGGAGTATGAACTGCTTCATAGCCCAAAGTCAGTGGTAACAACTGGTTGAACGCATCAGCACATTGACAATAAGAATCATTTGAATGGAGTTCCAGTTCCACAGCACAGTTCTGAACTTCAAGGCAACATCTCGGAGTTGAGATGATACATTTTTTTTATTGGCTCATTACTGGCCCCATTACAAGAAACATCATTAGTATGTTGAGTAATTTTTTTTCTCCACCCCCGATATGTATTACTTTGCATTTTTTTAATTGAAGCTCAGTTGCCACATTTTTGACCATTTCTCCAGCCCACTCGGGTCCACCCATGATTCCATTAGCCCTTCCTCAGTGTATGACCTTGCCCTTTCTGTCTACTGCTAAGTCACAAATGAATACATTGAAAAGGACATGGCTCAGTACTAATTCCTGTGACATGCTGCTTGTGACCGCTGTTATCTCCACAAACTCTGTTTACTATAACCTTTTTTGTCTTTCCTCCCAGCCAGCTTTTTCTACCCAAGCCGCCAGCCTTTCTTTCACACCCAGGTCTTTTGGTTTCTTGACCAGTCCCTTGTGGGTGGCTGAGTTAAAAGCCTTCTGAAGTCTTAAGTATTTTATTTAATTTAGTCTTTGGGTAACTGGTAAGGCCCACTAGGCACAAGTGCCTGTTTTCAGGGGTGACCTGGAAGCACTGGGAAGGTTAAGTGACTTGCTTAGAGTCACACAGTGTGCATGTGGAGGTTGTTGGAGTCAAACCCAGTTCTGCCGGATGCACCATGCTCATTCAGAGCATGTTACTCTTAACCTCTAGGCTATACCTATAACAACTGCCTGCCCTTTGTCTTCTGCCCTGGTCACCCAGTCGAAGAACTCAATTAGATTCACCTGGCAAGATCTCCCCCAGATTACCCTGTGCTGTCTGGTATCCTGCGGCACAGGTCTTTCTAGGAAATAAGTCCAGCAGTTCGTCCTTTAGCATGGCCTCTGTTCCCTTCCCCACTTTAGACATCAGGCTGTCTGCTCTGTAGTTTTCTGGCTCGTCTTTCCATCTGCTTTTGTGCAGAGGGACCATATCTACTGTCCTCCAGTTCCTGGGGACCACCACTGCGGCCACTGAGCAGTTACAAATGCCTGCATGTGAAGCTGCTGTTGCCTCCGCTATCTCCTTGAGCATCTCTGGATGCAGCTCATTGTGCCTCAGTATCTCTGCTACGGCCAGGACAAGTTAAGCAATGTTAAAATCAACCCCAGATTTTGCCATTTACGAAAAAGTATACTGTTCTGTATTTTCCTTAAAACCATAGGGGTTCAGTGCTTTAAGCATGCTGATCTTGTATGAGAACCATTGAATATTACCCCCAAATGGAGGTAACATAACATGTTTCAGACTTGCTTCTGATTAGTGATTTACCGTATTAAAATACGTTGGCGTTGGATAATCTGAATTCTTAATATATGTGCCATTTATAAATGTTCAGCTATACAGGTTTTCAATGATTTTTGGCTAAAGGATAGACTGTTGAAATTATAGATGTACATCTAGACACCATGGAATGCTTGTTAGCCAATTAGATTACTGTAGTTTCCAAGCCATTTTACTAGAGTGTGTACTCTGTTGCAACCTCACCCCCTACCCAATTGATGGAAATTTAAATCATTATTGGGAAGTTACCTGTTTTACGACATTATTCGTTAGTAATCAATCTAATATGTTTAATATTTAGCAAAACAGAGTTAGTACTAAACCCTAGTCTTTGCGATCTAGTTTGGTGTTCTAAACTACCTTTCTTTCTTTTTTCAGAGGAGTCTACCGGCCTTGAGACAGTTGACCCCTGACTCTGCTGCTTTTATTCAGCAAAGCCAACACCAGCAGCCCACTGTGCAGGCAACGACGGCACTTACAGCAGTGGTACTGGGAAGCTCAGTTCAGCGAACTGCGGGAAAAGCCACTGCCACAGTAACGAGTACTCTCCAACAGCCTGTTATCAGCCTGGCTCAGTCTACGCAAGCTGGCAAGCAAGGACAGCATACATCACTGGTATATAAACTAGGATCACCAATTTGCTAGCTATCACAGTTTTAGGGAGTCTTCCTGGAACTTAGTTCTTTTCAGCAGAATGTTCGGATGCAGCCCATTTCCCACCTGGCTGCTGAGAAGATCATCTTGCTCCCTAAATACCAAATGTAATGTAAATGCCTAAAGTAACGTTCCTCAGATGAGGAAGCCATGGTCATTTGTGGCCACCTGAGTGAGCTTGTGAGGCTGTTACGTATTCTGTAACCCTAAATAGAATGTGATGGGTCTGGGGGTTCTGGCAATTCCTTACCTTTAAAAAAAAAACATGAACGGTAACTTTCAAAGAAAACATATAGCAAGAACCTGATTTGCTGCACACTGCTGGGTGAAGAGAGGTTTGTTGCATCGGTGGTTTGTGGTGAAAAGATCACGGGTGAGGTTGCAGGCAAGTTCTGGTGGCCTCACTTTGAGATCTCCAGAATTTGGGGTTTGAGAACCTCTCGTGTAGAGTTCTCTGTTCACTTAGGAGATGCTGGTTCTGTAAAAACTATGTGTTAAACCTCTTTAGAAACTTGCAATTCCTGTGCTGAGGTTCATCAGGCACTATGATTACTGAGTCAAAATATTACCCAGTCAAAAACTTTGTGGTTCTCCTTGACAGAGTATCACTAGTATCGTCCAATGTGTTGTACAAAGACATGTTTCATTTATTATATATAATTACATTCCTCTTCATATTTTTTTTAATTTTAACTTCCTAGATTCAGTTCACTTCCACACTTAGGCAGTTTTCCACACATCCTGACCAGTCACTGGAACAGTCTTCAAGTTTAAAGAGGACAGGAAATCATTTCTAACTGGCAGCTGTTTATAAAGTTTTTATTCTCAGAAATTATATGCATTCACCTAAATTATCTGTATTTAACTGTACCGGAATAAAAAGTGATATAAAAAGCTGTATTTTGCATTGTCTTGTTTTTATGGGCAGCATTCTGTTACAGTTCTCTTCATGGAGCCAATAATTTGGCATTTTAACTATGTCATGGTTTGTGTACAGAACTCTTAAGAGGGTTCTGATAGGTCAGCAGCTCATAATTAGCATTCTGTACACAAATCCTGACATAGTAAAAACTCCAAGAGTGATTCCATGAAGTGAACTGTAAGAGAATGCACTCCCAGTTACGGGAGTGCACCTCCGTGAAGAAATTTAAGAGAGGACTAAAAACTTTCCTCTGGCAGTCGGCCTTTTTAGAAAACTGAATTGTACATGGAATTTGATTTTTTATGGATTTTAATGTCAGTTTTAAATTGTTTAATCTGTAAAGCGCTTTGGATTTGGAAATGCTCTGTATAAATAAAAATTATTATTATTATTATAAAATCACAACAATGCAAACTACAGTTTTACCTATCACTTTTTATTCGGGTACAGTTAAATATGGATACTTCAGGACAATACATTTCGTTTCTGAGAATAAGAACTTTATAAACAGCTGCCAATTAGCACTAATTTGTTGTCCCCTTTAACTCCTGCCGTTCAGCCATTTGGCCCTCCCCCTTTGCACTCGGACCTTTTCTTCCTCTGGAACAAACACGTCTTCTCCTTCACAATTCCTGCTGGTGAGTGAGGATTCTGCTTGTTTTCATGGGAGCATCGCCAGTATTTCTTAAAGTTTTACTTCAGTCTTCAACTCATTTTACTCACCTGCTCCTGTAGTCCCTACTCTATCCTCACGTTTCACTATGGAACAGAAGAGAAAGCTGAGGTTGAAGAGGTGCCTGCATTTATTGTTTACGCCGAAATCACGGCGTGGCGCATGGCGTTTGTTGTCATGCCAGGCATTCCTTGGTGCTCAAGGAGTGGAAATTGTGGGCAGCCAAGGTAAGTCCGTGGGTCACAAACTGTCCACACATGTAGAGCCGACAGCGCAGTTTATGAGCATGGAAGAGAAAGCAGTCATCAGGGAAGTGCCATTATTGCAGCTTCTGTCATTTAAAGAGGAGTGTGCTATAGATCTTCCTATACCTCAGGAGGATGAGAGCTTTGTAGTCTTTATATTATTACTCCATTTCTTTAATAGAGAGTCACCTTCCTATCAGTAAAAACAGAAGAAGATTTGATGGTGGTCATGAAGGAACTTTTATACTGGATAGTACAAAAGCTTCAGAGATTAAGGATATGGAGCGGTGAAAACACAGAAACAGTGTGGCTGCAGGTAGTGACAGAGCTGGGAAGGAATATCAAAACAGCAGAGATATGTAGGCCACCATCTTGAAAGAAGGAAGCAGATAGGGAATTCATGGAAGAGATTGAAAGGGTGGCAAGGCAAGGGGAGGTGCTGCTACTACTGCTGGACTTTAACATTTCGGATGTGGACTAGAGGATCCCAGTAGCAGGAAATATAAGAACCCAACGACTGCTAGAAGCCTTTCTTTACATAGTCCTAGTACATAGAGTAGAGGAGCCTACTGAGGAGGCAGCCATCCTAGACTTAGTGCTTACCAATAGGAATAGTGTGTGTGTGTGGGGGGGGGGTTATGGTGCTGGACCCACTGGGAACCAGTGACCCGTCAGACAGTTTAGTTCAGCGTCAGACTTGAAGCAGAGCAGTCAGTCCCACACCAAATTCCTGAACTTTATGAGGGCTGATTTTGGAAGAATGAGGGAGATGCTGCATTGGAAACTAGAGAGGTTAGGAGCGACAGAAGGGGTGGAAGCTGAATGGGAATTGATTAAAAATTGGGATAGCACAGGTCACAGATATCTGTGTCAGGGTAATGGGTGCGAAGAAGAAGGATTAAAATACTAGGTCCGCATGAATAGTAGGAGAGGCCATGTGGGCTAAGGGAAAAAGAATTTTAAAAAATACGGAGCCAGCCAAGCAGAGGGGGTTAGGGTGGAGTTTCATAGCATGATGAAAGTGGCCAACAGGATAGTAGGGAATGCTAAGGCTGACATAGAATTGAGAACTGTGATGGGTACAAACAAGGAGACAAGACGTTTTGTTACATTCAGGAGAGGAGGAAGACAAGTGAAGGAACAATCAGGCTGCTGAGCTATTCAGTAGCTCACTGGAGACAGGAATAGAACCAGGTATGGAAGGATAACGGATGTTGTCCTTGTGCACAAGAGCAGGAGCAGGGATGACCTGGGGAGCTACAGACCCATCAGTTCAAACGTCTATAGTGGCTCAGCTGCTGGAGACCATAATAAGGGAAAGAGTAGTAACTTTCCTGGAGGCAAATGGACTGCAAGACAAAAGACAGCATGGGTTCGAGCGGACATGTCAAACAAATCTGATCAGTTTTTCCACTTGCTGACAAAGGCAGTGGACCTACTGGGTCTTGACTTCAGTACAGCCGTCAGATCCTTGCCACACGGTCAGTTTGATAAGAAGATGCAGGATGTAGGGGTAGGGGAAGAAATTGCTAGGCTGGCGAAAAATTGATCAGGTGACAAGGCCCAGTGGGTGGTAATAAATGGGGTTTTTGCAGGGATCATGGGTCACTAGTGGGTGTCACAGGGATCGATCTTGTTACCGATACTCTTCAGTATCATTATCCTCAACATAAGGGTAGTGACTCAGAGCAAGATATGCCTTTTCACAGATGATACTATGATCTGTAGCTGCTGGGGTGGACAGGGAAGAGGGTGTCACATTTATGAAGGAGGATCTGAGGAGATAGGAGAGGTGGTCAAAAGTATGGCAGGTACAATTTAATGCCATTAAGTGCAAGGTGATGCACGTAAGGGCAAAAAATTCTTACACTGACTATGGCGTGGTAGTAGTCAGGGGTCGACAGATCTTAAAATTAAGTACTTGTCCATGGACAGGTGGCTGGACTAAAACTAGTAGTCCCGGTGCTCGAGTTAGTAGTCCTGCAACTCAGACAAGACCTATCTTCCTTATGTCTGCTGTGAGACTGACTGTGCTTATGTAACCCCTCACCCCTGCCTTTTTGCCAAAACGACAGGTGGCATGCTGTTAAAGCTGACAGCAATACCTGGTGGGGACCTGGGTTCGGGGAGGATGAGGTTACTCGGCACAAGGGGACCTAGGTTTGGCTACACATTTACAGGATTTTCCTTGGACTTTTCACATGCTGGTAACATTCATTTGACTCACAGTCCCTCTAAAGCTTCAGGTTTTTAGCACAGGATTGCCTGCTTTTACTAGTGTTGCATTTTGCTACAACCCACAGTCTCTCTCTGGCTGCAAACTTTAAACTGAGGCTAATTTCACTTCCATGCACACAGTCAGTGGCTTAACAGACTTGCACTTGCTGGCAGGACTTCACACAGTCGTTACTTGCAAAGCGACTACACTGTTGCACACACGTTTTATATGGCATAGGCTGAAAATCACTGTTTGAGCAGTTTCTTGAATGTTTACTTACTGTTATCAGTAGCAACTTGCTGTGATGGGGAAAAACGGCCTACAGCCAGTTCTTGAAGGCCTCAGTACACAAACGGGCGGACAGTCCTAGCGATCATCGTTTCAACCACCAAACTTGCAGTTCTGACGATCGATTAGCGGGTTGAGCCCGATTTTAAGCAAAAAAGTCAATTTTTAAACTGTTTACAATGCTTTGAACACTCCGCGACACTCCTCCACTGCCAGTACACGCACTGCACTCTCACTCCCTCTCGAATGCTGGGGCAGTCTCTGTAGAGCTGGCTGAGGGGCGGGAATGATTGCAGCCTGACCAACCACACGACGCCATGCAAATGAGCCTCTTCTTCCTCGCGAGGGCTCTTCTCCTCACGGCGATCGTCGAGCAGGCAAATTTAAACTGCAGAATGCAACTTTTTTTTTTCCAACTGACTCCACGGCGGGAGCCCATTTCAGCCATATCACATAGCCATTAACTCTGCAGTCTCTCAATTCATACAGAAAGCATTTCCAACGTCCAGGGCATAATTTTCCTTTTGCTACCCCTAGTCTTCCACACTTTCCTTCACAACAATTCATTTTAAAAGCATTTCAAACGTCCAGGGCACAATTTTTCTGTTGCTACCCCTAGTCTTCCACACTTTTCTTCACACAGTTCATTTTAAAAGCATTTCAAACGTCCAGGGCACAATATTCCTGTTGCTACCCCTAGTCTTCCACACTTTTCTTCACAACAGTTCATTTTAAAAGCAGGCAAAAACGCTGTAAACAATTTTGATGCAGGACAAGGGCACACTCTTTGGCTTTACAGCTCCTTGGTAAACAGTTGGCAATTTTAAGCAGCAGCACAAGATTCACAGCACACAGCAACACACTAGGGAAATTGCTTCAGCTTTTTTGGGCTACCCACTACCAGATAGCCAAAACGCTAGCCCCCTTGCCCAAGCACCTTCCTTCCCGAACAAATCCAAAGCGGTGCCTCCATTTTTGTAACCCCTCACCTCTGCCTTTTTACCAAACGACAGGTGGCATGCTGTTAAAGCTGACAGCAATACCTGGTGGGGACCTGGGTTCGGGGAGGATGAGGTTACTCGGCACAAGGGGACTTAGGTTTGGCTACTCTGTACAGGGGCACCCAAGTAAATCCGAACACAGGAGGCAATAACTGTAATGTCCAGAACCAGGAATGGGATTCTTCAGTGTGGCTTTTATTCACAAACTAGCTGAACAAAACAAAGCATAGATGGACCCCCATGGGGCTACATTTACTGGTAATGCAGATTAGAGACTACAACATGGTCCACTGGAAGAATGAACCAGTTATACTGTTTTCAGGCTCTGGACCCACCAGGCACACAGCCCGGACTTGCACGCACTTTGGGTACACAGCCCGACTGGCCCGGCTCCCCCGCCGGCCACTTGATCCACGGTCCATTGGAAGAATGAACCAATTATCCTGTCATGGCTCCCCACACCACTTAGAGTCTGTGACTCCTAGAGAGATTTCTTCCTTACCTCTTATGACTCCCCATCTCACAAAGAGAATTCTTCTTTACACTTGTTGTGGCTCCCCACACCACTTAGAGTCTACGACTCCTAGAGAGATTTTCCCTTTTGCAACCCACATCTGGGTACTTCCCTCATCACTGGCCAAGTGCATGAGGCAAAGTAGCAACCACAGCAGAAATCCGTAGAGGTGGACCTGGTTACTAAAGATGGGGGGTGTGCCCACCTCCAGCTCCCACAGCCCATACCCGGCCATTTCTCTGGAAAACTGAAACTTCTGAATGTAGATTAAATGGTAGATGAACTGTCACATCCCCTCTACAATTTACTTGAAATCACACAGCACTCTAGCATTTGACACTACTCCATTTGTTTGACCTAGTCCTATAGGCTTCCCAAATTGTAGCTCAATTCCTAGATTTCCTCACATGTCCCAGGCTGAAGAAACACATTTTTTGCCCTCTCATGTTAGAGCAAACACTCACCCTTTAGCTGCAGGTGCCCCACAGGCGAATCACAAATCTTCCAACTTTCCAAACAAAGGCCGAACTGAAATGGCAGCTTTTCTTCGTCCTGGCAGAATTAAGGGGATTGCCCCAGGAATCTGCATGGGGATCTTTATATCCCTCCCCTGGAGGGAGGGGCACTGAGACCCGAACAGCGGTCTCCACCACTTGAGCACACCTTCTCTTACTGAACACAAAACTGGAACTGACTACTACCCTTTGAAAACTCTCAACGTTCTATCTAACTCCCTCTGCTGCAGATTCCAATGTGGCTTATGCAGCTGTGAAAGTTCTGTTGGTGCTGTCATCCCTCAGTCTCAGCTGAGACTGAGAACAGAGTGAGACAGTGCAAAACCCATTTAACTGGAGTTTCACAAGCTGCCTTCCCTGCCTACCACTAGGTCTTACTGGGATTCTAGTAACCCCGGGTAACAAGGGGTTACACTCGCCCTTGACCAGGAAAATGACTGTCTGCAGTCATTATTTACCCGGCCTTAGGCCATCCCACCCTATGTGCTACCTGCGGAGGGGGGTGATCAGACCCCCTCCTACCATGTGCAAGCACAGGCAGGCAGAACTAAGGGCCTAGAGGCCTGTAGCTGACATATCAGCCTCTACACTATCCACTTACTATGGACACCCAGTGGCTCTGGTAGAACCATCCAGAGCATAGCCCTTTTAGATCAGCACTGTGGTCCCTACTGCAGGTCAGGGCCACAGCCTGTCTATCCCCCCTAACCCTCTAGGGAAAACCTATCTGCCTTTAACTTAATACCCCCAAAACAAAAACAACCCGGGGACCTCCCCGACCTTGGGCAACCTACAACCACACCATTAAAATACCAAATTACTGCCTCCTCCCTACCCCCACAACCACACCTGTGGAAGGAAAGGGTTAATACAGTAACCATAACAATAGCACCACAGTACTTTAAATTTCTACACAATAAAGCACTGACGAGGAACTCTGATGAGCCCCTCCTCCTCTTCTTGTCTTCTCTTCTGTCTTCCCAGGAACACCTGTAAGAAAAAGAAAGACAAAACACACGCTCCTAATCTGCATACACAGTCTACCTAAACCCCTACCATCAAAACACTGAAAAACCCCAAAAAGATTTTTTAGAAAAAAAGGTAGAAAACAGTATTTACATTAGAATACAACAATGACATTATTTACAATGCACATTTGGGGGGATGGAGTGCCCTAAAAGTCCCAACTAATGACCACAAGGCCCGAAGGCTAGTCCAATAAATGGTCTCTCCTGGGCCGGAGCCCGGTGAAGTACAGTTCTAACAGACCAAAGTCCCGAAGGGGAGAGTCTTTGCGGACAGTTCACACATTTTTGAAGTCTGTAGTGTAGGGTGTGTACTGCAATGTCATAAAGATAGAAAAGTTCGGACTTACCAGCCACTTGTAGTACAATACTAGGCACCGACCTGCACCTCTGCTGAAGACTCTCCCTGGCAGCATTTCTTCTGATACAGCTGGGCGGACATCTTCCGGGAACCACAGGAGGGCACATCTGGAAACAGCTGGGTTGATGTCATCTCTGGAGATGGAACCTTAGAACAGGAACAAAAAGAAAACAGCTGGTCCGACATCATCCGATTACCAGGCGATGAACAGGAAACAGCTGGGCTGGTGTCCTCTCTGGATCTGAAGTCATCTGGTGGGGCAGTTGATGGTTGCTGGACAGGATAGTACACTGTAGACTGATGAATGTGGGGCACCTGAGTCCTGGATATTCATATTGGTGGATCAGTAAGGCACTTCACAGTCTGATGTGGCAGTATTGACTACCACTGCTCGGCTCTCCATTTTGTAGGCACAGGCTTATTTGCTGAGAGGTCCTTGCACTGAGGCCAATAGTAGCGGGGGTCAGGGGCTTGAATTATTACCCCATCTGGGCGCACATAATTCACACAGTGGGAGATTTCACATCCCTCTCCGTCCACTACTCTCACTCTGTCTATAAACAGTGTCCTGCCTCTCTTCCACTGGGTATACTTTTCGTGGAACAGTCTATTCTTTACATGCTGGTTGGCCCCAGGATGCACACTTTTCATTGCTTCATCACAGATTCAGGATTTCCTGCAGTTCTCAATCTCCTCCCAGACTTTTCGAGGAAAGGTAGGAAAGGTCATATCATAGATCTCATTTGCCTTTCTACGAACCAGTCTGTCCTCTTTACTTGCTTTGGTCAATCTGAGACCACTGGCCTGGCTTGGGGGTGGCCAGTCCTGGTTCTGCCAGCTTCGCATCCTTAAGGAAATTAGAAACGGATCCCTGACTTCTTCCTCCTGTAAAGTCAGGGCAGTGGCATCACCACCTTCTTCAATACATTCCTCCGAGGCAAGATCTTGAGGCTGTGTACCCGTTCCTTTCTCACAAGGCCACATAGGTTCCCCCTCATCTTCCTCTTCACTGAGGATCTGAGCCCAGGAGTGAGCAGTCGTTCTCACCCCCGAGACTATCCACTCATTACTAGGCGCAGAGGTCGACACCTCCCATTCAAAGGCCTCCCGCATCTCATCTTCACCTAAGAGACTTGGGCTAGGCCCCCCCACCCAGGGGTCTATTGATGCTTTATCCGAACTTTCTTTCTGAGATCCAGCATCCACAACTTCAACTTCTGGTTCTGTCTCTAACTCTGCACCCTCAGCTTTGTGCCACACTCCCCCCCGAGGGACCTTCCTCCACAGGCTCCGCCTGGTGCTGTGTGCTGCCAACTGCAGATTCCTGAATTTTTGTCCATGTGGGGGCCAAACGAATTGGAGGCGATTTATACAAGCCATATTTTGTAGGCATCCAGCACAGTGAGGAATCATGAAGACGTCCCTTCCAGCACTCAAGTATATTTGGCATACACGCACTGGATAATTAGGAATCGCCACATCAGGAGGCAGTTGCCCTCCATAGCACCACTTTTCAATATCTCTCAGTCTATTTATTGCTGCTGTTACTGCAACCCGGGCATGATCCGGGTAACGAGCTGGTTCTGAGGCCATAACTGCAGAAAAATAAACAAAAGTTCACTGTAACTGAAAGTCCCACTTTATTGAACACACTCTGTAGCTGTAAAATGGCTCCTCTGCTGCTGTGTTTACTTTACTACCCCACCCTGTAATGGCAGCGGCAGCACTCCTGTGCATCAACATTTAGAATTTGGGTCAAGCCACTGCGCACCCGATTTACACCAGCTACTGATAACTTTTACTCAAACTGCACAACTTGCTCTGATCTGGCTTTACACACATTTACAGGATTTTCCTTGGACTTTTCACATGCTGGTAACATTCATTTGACTCACAGTCCCTCTAAAGCTTCAGGTTTTTAGCACAGGATTGCCTGCTTTTACTAGTGTTGCATTTTGCTACAACCCACAGTCTCTCTCTGGCTGCAAACTTTAAACTGAGGCTAATTTCACTTCCATGCACACAGTCAATGGCTTAACAGACTTGCACTTGCTGGCAGGACTTCACACAGTCGTTACTTGCAAAGCGACTACACTGTTGCACACACGTTTTATATGGCATAGGCTGAAAATCACTGTTTGAGCAGTTTCTTGAATGTTTACTTACTGTTATCAGTAGCAGCTTGCTGCGATGGGGATAAACGGCCTACAGCTAGTTCTTGAAGGCCTCAGTACACAAATGGGCGGGCAGTCCTAGCGATCGTCGTTTCAACCACCAAACTTGCAGTTCTGACAATCGATTAGCGGGTTGAGCCCGATTTTAAGCAAAAAAGTCAATTTTTAAACTGTTTACAATGCTTTGAACACTCCGCGACACTCCTCCACTGCCCGTACACGCACTGCACTCTCACTCCCTCTCAAATGCTGGGGCAGTCTCTGTAGAGCTGGCTGAGGGGCGGGACTGATTGCAGCCTGACCAACCACACGACGCCATGCAAATGAGCCTCTTCTTCCTCGCGAGGGCTCTTCTCCTCACGGCGATCGTCGAGCAGGCAAATTTAAACTGCAGAATGCAACTTTTTTTTTTCCAACTGACTCCACGGCGGGAGCCCATTTCAGCCATATCACATAGCCATTAACTCTGCAGTCTCTCAATTCATACAGAAAGCATTTCCAACGTCCAGGGCATAATTTTCCTTTTGCTACCCCTAGTCTTCCACACTTTCCTTCACAACAGTTCATTTTAAAAGCATTTCAAACGTCCAGGGCACAATTTTTCTGTTGCTACCCCTAGTCTTCCACACTTTTCTTCACACAGTTCATTTTAAAAGCATTTCAAACGTCCAAGGCACAATATTGCTGTTGCTACCCCTAGTCTTCCACACTTTTCTTCACAACAGTTCATTTTAAAAGCAGGCAAAAATGCTGTAAACAATTTTGATGCAGGACAAGGGCACACTCTTTGGCTTTACAGCTCCTTGGTAAACAGTTGGCAATTTTAAGCAGCAGCACAAGATTCACAGCACACAGCAACACACTAGGGAAATTGCTTCAGCTTTTTTGGGCTACCCACTACCAGATAGCCAAAATGCTAGCCCCCTTGCCCAAGCACCTTCCTTCCCGAACAAATCCAAAGCGATGCCTCCATTTTTGTAACCCCTCACCGCTGCCTTTTTACCAAACGACAGGTGGCATGCTGTTAAAGCTGACAGCAATACCTGGTGGGGACCTGGGTTCGGGGAGGATGAGGTTACTCGGCACAAGGGGACCTAGGTTTGGCTACTCTGTACAGGGGCACCCAAGTAAATCCGAACACAGGAGGCAATAACTGTAATGTCCAGAACCAGGAATGGGATTCTTCAGTGTGGCTTTTATTCACAAACTAGCTGAACAAAACAAAGCATAGATGGATCCCCATGGGGCTACATTTACTGGTAATGCAGATTAGAGACTACAACGTGGTCCACTGGAAGAATGAACCAGTTATACTGTTTTCAGGCTCTGGACCCACCAGGCACACAGCCCGGACTTGCACGCACTTTGGGTACACAGCCCGACTGGCCCGGCTCCCCAGCCGGCCACTTGATCCACAGTCCATTGGAAGAATGAACCAATTATCCTGTCATGGCTCCCCACACCACTTACAGTCTGTGACTCCTAGAGAGATTTCTTCCTTACTTCTTATAACTCCCCATCTCACAAAGAGAATTCTTCTTTACACTTGTTGGGGCTCCCCACACCACTTAGAGTCTGCGACTCCTAGAGAGATTTTCCCTTTTGCAACCCACATCTGGGTACTTCCCTCATCACTGGCCAAGTGCATGAGGCAAAGTAGCAACCACAGCAGAAACCGTAGAGGTGGACCTGGTTACTAAAGATGGGGTGCCCACCTCCAGCTCCCACAGCCCATACCCGGCCATTTCTCTGAAAACTGAAACTTCTGAATGTAGATTAAATGGTAGATGAACTGTCGCATCCCCTCTACAATTTACTTGAAATCACACAGCACTCTAGCATTTGACACTACTCCATTTGTTTGACCTAGTCCTATAGGCTTCCCAAATTGTAGCTCAATTCCTAGATTTCCTCACATGTCCCAGGCTGAAGAAACACATTTTTTGCCCTCTCATGTTAGAGCAAACACTCACCCTTTAGTTGCAGGTGCCCCACAGGCGAATCACAAATCTTCCAACTTTCCAAACAAAGGCTGAACTGAAATGGCAGCTTTTCTTCCTCCTGGCAGAATTAAGGATTGCCCCAGGAATCTGCATGGGATCTTGATTCCCGGAGGAGAGGGCACTGAGACCAACAGCGGTCTCCACCACTGAGCACACCTTCTTACTGAGCACAAACTGGAACTGACTACTACCCTTTGAAAACTCCCAACGTTCTATCTAACTCCCCCTGCTGCAGATTCCAATGTGGCTTATGCAGCTCTGAAAGTTCTGTTGGTGATGTCATCCCTCAGTCTCAGCTGAGACTGAGAACAGAGTGAGACCGTGTGAAATCCATTTAACTGGAGTTTCACAAGCTGCCTTCCCTGCCTACCACTAGGTCTTACTGGGATTCTAGTAACCCCGGGTAACAAGGGGTTACACTTACCCTAATTACCACACAGTCCTCTCCAAGCACAGCGACTTTCCCTGCCTTTTTTTGTTAAGTAGGTGCAGATAGGAAAAATGGCAGTTGGGCCAGGGGGTCGATCTATCCCACTACTAGCTGTGCGCTTTGGTGTCTTTTTCCTTCACAGACCTCTGTCCTCACTGGCTCACCCAAATCCACCTCTGACCTCTACGGAGGTGCAGCTTGTTTTCTTGTTGTTGCTTTTTTTAAAATAGTTATAAATTTATAATATTTAAAAAAAAAAATTAAAGGTCTTTCTTCTTGTAGCGGCAAGCTACTTACAAGGTGGTTGGTCCCAAGTCTCTAACCCTGTCCCTAGCCAGCAGGGCCAGGCATAACCCGCATTTTTTACTCTTCTGATTTCTGCCCTCCAACCCCACCACTTCTGTTTTCATTTTTGGACCACAGTGCCAATCACGCTTTGTCTTCCATCCAACAGAGTCCTATAGGCCTTACTCGGCTCCAGACATCCACTCAGCGTCATTTAACACTTCGCTCCACCGTTCACATGACACGCATCAGCCTAGTGGCAGGCTCTGGGGAAAAAGCAGGCACGTGAGAAAAAAAAAATTTAGCAATACAGTAGTGCATTTTCTTTTACTAGCTGTCTGTGGGACAACCGGCTGCCTGACACATGCTTGTCCCTACCAGTCAGTTGGTAGCCCAAGACGTCGGGCTATGAGATTTGTCGACTATTAGTACTAGTGGAAAGCATTACTGAGCAAAAGGACTTGCTAGTAATTTCATACTGTCTACAGGCATCCGCGCACAATGCAGTAGATTGGTGGGTAGGGTACATAGAATGTTGGGGTGCATAGGGAAGGTGAGCTGCAGCAGGAGAAGGGAGGTGCTAGTACCACTTTATAGGTCACTGGTTTATCCTCACCTGGAATACGGTGTGCAGTTTTGGAGCCCACATCTAAAGAATGATAGGGGGCAGAGCAGAGGTAGTGCTGAGGAGGGTAACAGAGATGATCCAGGGACAACAGGAAAGGACTTACAAAGAGAGATTGACAGATCCGAACATCTACAGGTTTGAGGTTGAAAGGAAGAGAGGGGACATGACTGAAACTTACAAATACCTCCATTGGGTAAATAATGTAGATAGTAAGGAAATATTCAGTCTGAGACGGAGAATACAAACAACGGGTAACTGCATTAAGCTTGCGGTGGCCAAATTTAAGAGAGTTATCAGGAAATACTTTTTCATGGAAATGGTGGTGCAGGTGGAATAAACTGCCAGAGGAGGTGGTGTGCGCAAAATCACTGTGGGATTTAAACAAGAGTGGGACAGATTAAAGGGCTTGTAAAGAGTGAAGGGCTACTTGGACTCTCATTCCACATTAGTTAGGTAGGAATTGGCAGACAAGGTGGCCAAGGGGCCTTTTTCTGCTGGCAAGAATCTATATGTCTAAATATGTGGTCCCCCTGTAGGGATGGACTGTCTTCTTGAAACATCCATTGCTGGTAGGGTTAGTGGCAGATGTGGTTGTCTGCACGGTGAAGGTGTAGGGCAAGTTAGATAAGCCACTGGGCAAGGATTCCAAGAAGCAGAATCTCTTTGGCCAAAGGTCTTTGCAGCTGCATCCCTGAGCATTCTCCAGGTCAGTTAAATGGAAATACTAGCCAGGTTTAGTAATGAGATCTTCAGGAGGCTCTCTGACCTTGAACTACTCCATTAGGAAATCCAGCCAGACCTGCGAGAGATCCGCAGTCTATTAATATTATTATTAACTTTTATTGACCAAGTAAGTGCACCAGACACCTTCGTACCTATTTTCAGGTATGACTTGGGAGGTTGCACCGTAGGTACATAGGACAAAGTGAATGCAGTCTGGGGCTTTCTCTGGAAAAGCACCAGTTATAGGTGGTATTGGACGCAGCCAAAATGTTAGCACTTGCTGTGGTTTTGTTGTTCATGCCTGGGTTGGGTCAAGGACTGGCTGCATGACAGGCACCACAGAGTGACGAAGGGGGAGTACTGTCCAAGCCTAGACTTGTAACCAACGGGGTCCCACAGGGCTCAGCCCTCAGGCCAGTACTATTCCATATCTTTATTGGTGACGTAGTGGATGGGGTCCAAAGTAAAATCTGCCTAGTTGTGGATGATACTAAGCTCTTTGGGAGGGTGGTCACAGAGGAGGGGAGACAGGAGCTCAGAGAGGATGTGGCTAAGCTGGAGAAATGGTCTGGCATCTGGCCGTTGGGATTCAGTGCTAAGAAGTGCAGGGTCATGCACCTGGGAGCAAGGAACCCAGGGGCCAGTTACTGGCTGGAGGGTGTACATGTGACCAGCTCAGTGGAAGAAAAGGATGTAGGGGTGATAGTCAGGGGCAACATGAAACGCTCTGCTCAGTTCCGTAAGACGGCAGCCAAAGCAGATAAAATGCTGGGATGCATTGCCAGAGGAATCACCTTAAGGACAGAGGAGGTCATTCTACCATTATACAGGTCACTGGAGAGACCCCACCTGGAGTACTGTGTACAGTTCTGGTACCCTTATTATTTATTTATTTAAATGTTTCGCCAGGAAGGCATGCTGTGCAACAAGTTGCTCGTCTCCCAGTGCGGGGGGGACATGAGGAGGATAGTATACAGAGATTTGGTACACAATATAGATATACAATTTGATTACATTCAATAAAGTGAGCAGACTATACAGAAGTACTGAAAACGAGGAATGCTAACAGGTATGAACTAGATGGGTACAATACTAGCAGTCTTGAACTAGATAGATACGATAGCACAAATATCTTTGGAAAACACTTGGTGGGACATAGCTTTGTAGTTAGAAAGGGCAAGATTGCGATTAGAGACACAGATAGAACAAAATTTGCAAGGTGTAACAAAAGTGCTAGGTTGACTATAAGTGCATTAGAGATGAGGGTTGAGCCAATAACTATGGCTAGGAAGGGGGTGGGTGGGTGGGGGCATATAGGCAGAGAGCTGGGGTTGGAAAGGGAGGGATTTGGAGGAGGGGAAGGCAAGGGGTGGAGGAGAAGGGTCTGCCAAGACCTGATCCCTCCAGAATGCTGGGGACCCTGCCTGCACCAGGCGGAGGTCAAGCATGAACAGGAGGGAAACAGGTTGTAGGCAGTGGGAGTTAGAGCATGTCAGGTAGGAAGAGAGGGGGAAGAGAAGGGTCTGCCGGGGCCTGGCCCCTCCAGTATGCTGTTGTCCCTGCCTGCACAAGGCAGACGTAGAGCATGACAGGAGGGAAGCAGGCAGCAATGGGGAGTAGGCTTCAGAAGGACTAAGAGAGAGGGAGGTGGGAGAGAAGAGGGTCTGAGACCCAGCCCTTTCAGGAACGAATGGGGTGGGAGTAGGAGGGGAAGAAAGTGTTTGCCTAGGTTCTGGACCCCTCCAGGATGTAGAGAACCCTGCCAGGGGCCTAGGCCAAGCAACGGCGAGTGGGCACTGAGGGTGAGCTGGTGTACAGAGGAGGGAATGGGGTGGAGTAAGGTGGAAAGGAAGGGGTGCTGGGGGGAGGATTTAGGGGTAGGGTTTTGCAGGAAAGAGGTGGGCATGAAGCATCTTCAGTTTAAAAAAGTGTGGTGACCACAAGGGGGCATAGCCTGAAACTAGTGGGGGGTAGATTCAGAAGGAAAATGAGAAGGCACTTTTTCTCAGAAAGGGTGGTGTCAGTGTGGAATGAACTGCTGGAAGAAGTGGTATCAGTGAAAATGCTGGGATGTTTCAGGGGTGGGACAGGGTAAAAGAGAATTACTACTGGAGGGTGGAAGGAGAGGGGAGAAAAGAGGGAGGGAAGGATAACTCTTGTGGGGGATTGGAGGGAGGCAGCTCCAGTAAATTAGACTGAGCTACACACTCGAGCAGACTTGATAGACCAGTATGACCTGTTTCTGCTGGCAGTTTCGTATGTTCATATGTAAATTCAGCATCGGATGCTAGACTTGCCATTTACAGGGGACAGACCTGTTAGGGCCAGAGGTAGTGGATTATCTTGCACAGATTGACAAGTCCAGTGTGACCCAGGACTCAGTGACCTAGATCTCCCAGTCCAAGCAGCAGCCCATGTCCCGAATGTAAGGTTTCGCTCAATGCTGTTTTCTGGGTGTACCTGTGCAAAAGGAGCAACTTCATTGGCAACAGAGGCAGCAGTTTCAAAATATTGTCCAGCCAAGCCTTCTAACAAGGTGGGAAGGCAAGGTTATCACAAGTATAGTGAAGGTGAACCCTCTGGAGGCCAGTCCTCCTGAGCTGCCTCCAGGAGGTAAGAAATGCCGGGCTAGGGGACCTGATCTCTTCATCATCCTGAACTCTGCTACAGCTGCTGGTCCCAGTCCAACTTTCCAACTTCCTTCTGCAATGATCCACTATTACATTGGACAGGTGGGTTCTGGAAGTGGTGGAATCGAGGTTGTCTCTGTAGTTCAAGACTTTACACCCTGGTTTGCCCCTAGCACTGTTGGAGGACTTGGTGTTGTCAGACGCTCTTCCTGCTCTGTGAAATGAGGTCTTTCAGCCCCTTGAGTTGTATGTGATCAAGCCTGTCCCAGATACTTGGGCCCTGCAGGCCTTTGTAGCTTGTTACCTCTTGATACTGAAATAAATTGGGGGCTGATGCCACATTCTCATTCTGAGTACTGAACAAGTTCATTCACAGTAGGACGCTTTGCATATTGACACTAACAGATCATCCTGTTCCTGGGGCTGGGAGCTTGGTTCTCCTCCCTGGATATTTAAGATGCTTACTTTCAAATCCCAGTTTGTCCACCCCTTTGATGGTTCCTCCACTTTTGAGTGAACGGAACTCTCTGTCATTTTAGGGCCATGCCCTTCAGACTGTTGCCAGCACCCAGAGTGCTCACCAAGTGCCTGACAATTGTGATAGCCTTTCTTAGGTGCAGGGGCATCAACGTGTTCCTATACCTGGACGACTGGCTCATCATGCAGAGCTCTTTATGAGTCTTAGAGCAGTCCAGGGATCTGGCCACCTGGACATTCTAGGAGTTGGACCTACCAGTAAATTTGGGCAGGCCCTAGTTTGTTCTGAAGTATGGATTCTAGTCCTTAGAGCAGAGTTGGACTCCCTCCAAGCAAGAACTCATCTTCCCCAAGACGGAGTGGTGGATCTGTCCTTCCTTGCCCACTCATTTCAAGTTGGCAGTAGCGCCTGGCCTGGGACTTTCTCCAGCTTCTTTGCTTCATAGCCTCTACCACAGCCATGGTACGCTAGGCCTGCTAGCATATGCATCCAGTTCAGTGGGAATGTAGGCGTCAGTGGTCCCAGTCACACTCAACCTTCAACCACCCTTTTCTGGTAACCCAGCTTTTCCTGGATGACATCAGTTGGTGACTGTTTGCCTGAAACCTTATATGGCATCCCATTTATCCAGGCAGAGCCCTCACTCACATTAATGACCACTGTATCCTTGGTGGGGTGCCCATCTGTTGAACTGCAGAGCACACAAATTCTGGTCATTGAGCGAATCTCAACTCTGTATCAATCTGCTGAAGCTCTGAGCAGTTCATCTAGCCCTGACTGGGTTCACCCACTGGTCCAGGGCCGGGTTGTTCAAGTCAGTATGTACAACACAGCCATGATGTTTTACTTTAATAAAGCAAGGAGCACACAGTCTCTTCGCCTCTAGTGGGAAGTGATCCAGACATGGTCCTTGGCTCAGGCCCTGCAGGTGGACTTGGAGGCAGTCCATGTTGCAGAGGTGGATAACCAACTGGTGGATGCTGTTAGTTATGTAGGAGAGACATTGTGCGAGTGGACCCTACACCAGGAGGTAGTATATCTGGGGTTGCTGTCATTGGACATGCTCACCTCATGGGAAAACAGGAAGCTGAGACAGTTCTGCGCCTGTCCCTCTCAGATGGTCCCTCTGCCAGGGAACATGCTTTCTGTGTCCTTGTCTCAGGGCCTCCTGTATGCCTTCCCACCGCTGTCTTCCTTTGTACAAAAGGTGGTTCTCAAGGTGCAGTGGGACAGAGCATCACTGATCCCGGTCACTCCTTGGCCACCACAGTTCTGTTACCAGGATCTCCTGGGTTTCAGCAGTAGACATCCGTGATTGCTTCCACTCAGACCAGACCTATTGACAAGATCTGGAGGGACAGTCAGGCATCTGGACCTGTAGTCTCTACATCTGACAGGTTGGTTCATGTGCAGCTAGAGTTCTAGGCCCTGGGGCTTTTGGAGTGGTGGGAGCATCTTGAAAGGTGTCGACTTGCAAGATGCACACTTTCAAGAGGATGATGTTTCTACATCAGTGTGAGGGTCAGGGTTTGCATCCACTGTCCTGCCCCATTCCACACATCCTTGATTAACTTTGGTCTTGTAAGCCATATCCTTTAAGGTGCATCTGGACGCCATTTTGGCATACTGTTCTAGGGTGCTGACTGTGGCGCAAAGTCTATGCACACATGTGATCTCTCGCATATGTCATGGAAAACTGCATTTTTTTGTAGACAACACCTCAGCCAAACATTAGTGAACTCCAGATGTTATCTGTGGAGTCTCCCTATCTTGTCTTCACAAAGGCAAGGCTGTCTATCGATCCTGTGCTTCTTTTGTCGATGCTTGGTCCATTGACAGTTCCTCCAATGTGGCCTCTTCCTGCTGTCGATCCGCTGTCTATTTCTATTAATGAGGAGGAGCTGCAGTACAATCCTCTATTTCTGTTGAAGAGGAGAAGCTGCAATACAATCCATACTTAATGAAGGAGGAATTTGAGGAAGAGGATAAAGGTGTGACTCCCTCCTCCCCGATGTGGTGGGCTCCAGCTCCTTCCTCCTGTAGTGAGGGCAGTGTACATTACACTCCTAGGTCCTGTTCTGAAGGTGCCTCTTTTCAGTCTTTCTGGCTGCAGATCCAGTCCAAACTGGGATTTACTGCTGAAGAGGAAGATTCCTTAAATTAGACCCTCTGAATTCTTAAGAGGTTTCTGTCCTTCCTATGGTTATTGCTCCTCCTCTCCATTCGGCTTTGGAGTATGCCACTATGGCTGCTTGGCACAGGCCCGCTGCTTTACCTACTGTGGCTCATAAGGCAGATAGACAGTATCCTGTCCCTTCAGATGAGCCCTGTTGTTCCACACAAGCTTAAACGGATTCTGTTGCCATTATGGCTGCACAAGACAGGTCTAAAGTTCGGTAACACATGAACTCTCTTCCTCCTGACAAGGAATCGAGGAAGCTGAATGTGATGGGCAAGAGGACAGATTATTCAGCATCCTTTGGCCTAAGGATTGACAGCTGCCAGGCTTACATGATTAAATATCAGAACAGCCTGTGGAAGTCTTTGGCTGCCATGGCCGACAAGCTGCCTGATGGTCCAGATGAAACTGAAGTCCAGCAGACTGTTGCCCATGGTCTGGAGGTTGGTAAGCACCTCTTAAGGTCAGTTTATGATGCCTCTGATGCTGCTGCTGGTGTGGTTGCTACTAGCATTTGCCTGCACCGGCAAGCATGGTTATGTGTAGCTGGCTTTGCCACTGATGTCCAGCAATCAGTCCTTAGTGCTCCCTTTAGAAGTAAGCAGCGTTGTGCTTCCAGTGTTGAGTCTGCATTGAGGGACCTTCAGGCGTCTAAAATGACCTTGAGGTCCCTTCATATACTTAATTCTAAGCCTCGGGGTCGGGCCCGGGGTTCTTTTCATAGGTTCTCTGCCCGCCCTGGTAGAGGCTATTCCAGGGGACCTGACCACGGCTCCCAGTGGACCCAGGCTTTCCCTCAGGCCCCTTCTTTTACTTGTGCTCATGCTAGGGTCACCAAAGGTCTGGGTCTTGGCTGTGCACCTGCCACCACCAGAGCCATCCGACTCCTTTCTGCCTACCCCAGCCCTTGCAGATCAGGGTGTCCTTGTGGGAGGCTGCATCTCGGAAATCACAACAGATGCATGAGTGCTAATGGTGGCTCAGCAAGGACATGCCCTAGAACTCCTCTCTGTCTCTCCTGTACATTCTGCCTTGCTGAACTGTTACCCTGCAGGACACCTTGTCCTCCTTTGCAAGAAGGCCACAGAGCCTGTTTCGAGATTTATGACCCATCCTGGACCTTCGGGGCCTCAACCTATTTATAGAATACAAAAGGCTCCACACGGTCTCTGTACAGTCCCTACCCCCTCTGCTGCTGCCAGGGGATTGGCTGTGTGCTCCAGATATGAAGGACGCTAACCTCCATACCAAGATCAGCAAGCCCAGCAGGCAGTACATGCGGTTTATGCTCCAGTGCTCAGTCAGTTTTGTGTGTTGCCCTTCAACTCGTCCTCTGCACTGCATGTGTTTACTAAATGCTTTGCAACGGTTGCAGCCATCCTCAGAAGAGAGGGCCTCTGTGTTATTCAGTACCTTGACGATTAGCTTCTGAAGGCTCCATTGAAGGAGGTGATAATTTCCACACTGTCCTGTGCCAGACAACTCTTTGAGCAGTTGGGCATTCTGTTGAATGAACCAAAGACAGTGTTTACTCAATGCCAGTGTCTTTTATACATAGTGGTAGTTCTGGATGTAGGACTAGGTCTGGAAACTCTCCCTTTGGACTGTGTACGACGTTGGTTGCCCAAGCTCAGCTGGTCTCTTCCAGCGACTGGTTTTTTTTTGGTTACCAGGTGATGCCCACTGAGCACAATTGCCTGTTTTCATGGGCGACCTGGGAGCACTGGGGTGGTTAAGTGACTTGCTCAGAGTCACACAGTATGCAGGTGGAGGTTGTGGGAAACAAGGTTGTGGGAGGCAGTATAGCGCAGTAGTTTAAGGCTCTGCGCTGCAAATCTGGTGACATCTAGTAGACCAGACCTGGGTTTGAATCCCACAGCTTCCACTTGCATACTGTGTGACCCTGAGCAAGTCACTTAACTTCCCTGTGCTCCCAGGTCGCACCTGTAAAAAAGCTTTCAGCTAAGTGTGCTACTTCTGGTTAAACAACTAAAAAAAAAAAAAAACCCAGGTGTGCTAGATGTAACAAGCTCATTCACAGCTCGTTACTGTAACCTCTAGGCTGTACTACCAGCCCTGCTATGTCTTAGTCAGATGTTGCCTGTGACTGATAGGCCTAACGGCTGCTGCTGTTCTCACTATCCCACTGGCACAGCTGAACATGAAAATCCCGCAGTGGTTCTTTTGTGCACAGTGGGCTCAGCATTCGGATGAATTGGAGTGTCTCATACAAGTGACGACTTTGCTTCCTGCTCTGGTGGTTGGACCACTCCAACCTGGAGACAGATCCCCCTTTCTCTGTCCGTCACCCTTATAGTGTTGACAGTGGACACCTCGGGTTTGGGCACCCTTCCGGATTCGGGGACAGTGGGCCCCCTTGGTATGTAGGTAGGTAACATTTATTTATATGGTGTCCAATCCCAGGGGCTCTGGGCGCCTTACATAGTAGCAAGCAGGGTAATACAAATTACTAAAACAAGTTACAGAACATAAATAGATTAAAATACAACATCAAGTACAGTTATGCTAATCAAAAAATACAGTTTTAATAATATAAAACAAAAAGTATACGTTTCGGTACAGCAACACTCTGGAGGGCTGTTCTACTTGGCCTACAGGCCTTTGCTACTCTCCTTCAGGGTCACCAGCTTAGATCCATACAGAAAACATTTTGGCGATGTACTACATTGTCCACCAGGGTAGAGTCAACCCATGTCTTCAGTACAGAGAGGTGAGGGCCATGGAACATGACATGTTCCTATCAGCTGTCTTTCTGTCTGGCACCCTCAGTGTCCTAGCAAATTGTCTCAGCAGGTCCCAGGTGCTGTACCATAAATGGAAGTTGTTTGACTCCATCGGGGTTGACCTCTCCACAAAGTGGTGTCACCTGGAAATTGACCTCTTTACGTCTACCTACAATACAAAACTGCCGCTTTTCTGCTTGCTTGTTGCAGTACCTGGAGTTTTTTGTTGAGACACGTCGTCACTCTCTTGGAAAGGGAGGTTCATGTACACGTTTACTCTGATCCCTCAGGTACAGACGGTTCTGGTCAAGTAGTGGGCCGTTTTGCTGGTGTCGGCAAGGTTCTGACCTGATGGCAAAACAGAACTCAGAAACAGCCAGAAAACAAAGTTTATTGCCATCACATATAGATAAATAGCTTTCCATAAAGCTGGGAGTCCGGAACCGCCAAACACCTGGATGATCATGCGTAAAACTCACAGAACAAAGCACTTGCATAAAGTTATATACTACTGATAAGAAAGTCCTTTACCCGAGTAACGCCTCCTCTTCCAAGAAATAAGACATTACCATTGGTCAGTTAGGTGGGCAGCTAACACCCAAAACTATTAGGTTTTGCACGTACACATAGATGAGCAGTTACGCTGACTAGTACTACTTTCTGGTAACAGTAGAGCAGTTCAGTAATTATGCTGATCCTTGCATTATAACTAATAACAGTAGGTGGCGCGCTAAGACCATGAATATAACACTACACAGTATATCATGCAAGCTGAGTAAATACTGATTGCTGTTATATTTCAAGATGAATGGTCCACATGCGGGATTATAGGTCAGACAGGTCTACAGCCGAGTCGGCCACCCTGTTTTTGGTGGCTCCATACTGACCCAAGCAAATGTGATTCCTCCTGCTTCAGTAATGGGCAGTGGAACCCCATCCCATACCCTGTATGGGCTTGACGTCTGTCATAGGAGCAGGACTGTCTGCTGCATCTGGATCTTCAGTTGTTGGCCTCCATGCCTGGCTCCTTAGAATGTAGAGCTTTCCACTTTGGAGTTTCCCCAGCAGTTGTAGCTGCTATCCCGGCTTTTCGTAAGCCATCTACTAGATACACCTACTTGCACAAATTACATTTTTTTTTTGATTTGGTGTACTGTCTGTCCACTGGACCCCTTTATGTGTCCAGTCAGTCAAGTTATGGACTACCTCCATAGAAGTAGGCCTTGGGTATTCCTTGATAAAGGTTCACTTGGCTGCATCATTGGCTTTTCATGTCCTCAACAGCCACAAGATGGTGGCCCAGCTTGAGGTTTCTCACAAGTTCATCAGAGGTATTCTGTTTTTGCACCCCCTGGTCTATAATCTGGTTCCTGTATGGGGACTGTAATTTGGTTTGGGAGACTCTTACTGCACCTCTCTTTGAGCCTGTTGCTACTCGTGAGCTGCGCTTCCAGTCTTGGAAAGCATTGTTCCTCATGGCTGTGATTTCTGCTAGACATATTTGTGAATTTATTTATTTAGCTTTTGTTAACCAAGTAAGCACACTAGACACAAACAAATGCATGTTTTCAGGTGCAACCCGGGTAATTTCAAGCTCTGATTGTGGAGCTTCCTTATCTTGTTTTCCACAAGGGTCAGGTTGCCTCGCAGAGCAGTCCACATTTTCTGCCGAAGACCTTCCAGTTTACTTTTAAACTCCCACAGATAGTGATGAACATTATCTGCACATGCATGAGGTCCGTTGAACATTACATTGGTACCTTGATCATACTAAGGATTGTAGAAGATCCTCTCAGCTGTTTATGGCTTTTGCCCTCGGGATGGTGAGCGCTCCCATTTCTAAGCTGGGCCTTTCCAAATGGTTGGCCAGCTGTATTACTTTCTGCTACCAGAAGTGCGGTAAGCAGCTTTTTGGTCCCGTCTGTGCTCACTCCACCCATGGAGTGAGTACTTCCATGGTTTGTTTTCACAGTGTGTCCACTGCTGACATCTGTGCTGCTGCCACTTGGAGTGCTGTTCATACATTCACTAAATATAACAGTCTGGGCATCATCTGTGGTAGACGTGCTGGATTTGGCCTTAATTTCCTGCAAGGTCTCCTTACTCAGGGTATTTAGAGCCTTCCTTCCTCCCTCAGTACCTGGTACTACTTGGGAACTGTTTCATGATGTGGCTTAGTGGCGGGAGATATCCTGGAAGAAGACAGACTAGTTAATTACCATAACAGTAGATCTGTGAGAGAATGTCCTCCACTGAGCCACAGCTCACCCTTCCTCCTTCCCCCTTTTTTGGGTGGCAAGTGGTTATCCTGCTTGCTCTTGTATGCTGGTTCTCCTCTTATGCCCAATGTTGGCATTATATTATGCAGATTTCCTTATTCTCTCCTTTGTGCTTGGTTTGGCCTTGGTTGCTCTGGTCCCTGCCGGTCCAAAGATCCATTGAACTTGCCTCCCTCGGGGAACTGAAGCATGGTGGGTCTGCCAGTGTTACATAGGTGGCGACGATGTACATTGACGAGGGTGGCCCCAGCTAGCAAACATTTTCAGGTGGTCCTTATGTCGACGGCTTGCAGTTCCATGATGTGGCTCAGCAGAGGAGATTCTGTCGAAGATCTACTGTTACCGTAAGTAACTATTCTTTCTAGTACAACTGTAGTATTTGATTCACATCCACGTGGCCTAGCTGACCTCCCCTGGTAAGGCTGCCTTCAGTTCCTGTTCCAGCATGCATCTCTGAGTGAAAAGGAGGTGAAGCAGAAGGACCACTTGGTTGGGTGGTAGGAGACGTGCTAGAAGACTGTTCCATTGACTAAGCATGCCCAGCAGAAGACTGCCTATGTGTGGATGCAAACTGAATAATAATAGTTAAACTGTGGTTACAGGTTTATTGTGAAATGTTTTTCTGTAGTATATAGTGTGTGTATTACTAGTATAAAGTACATTTGCACGATATAAATGTCCAAAGCTACTTTCTGTCAGTTCAGTGGAAATGCATTCTTACTGAGTCGATTTAGTAAAAGGTCACACTGGAAAATAGGCATCTGTTTGTGTCTAGTGTGCTTACCTGGTCAACAAAAACTAAATAAATAAATACAAGTGCACTTAAATTTCATTGATGCACTGAAAATAACTTATCCATGTCAACTTGATTCCAAGCTTTTATGTAAAAAGGTAAGTTTCTAGTCCTTAGTTCCAAAGTAAGCACTTTCTAAACATTTCTTTGGAAATGCCTAACTTTGGAACTGTAGGGGCTAGAAACTTTACCATTGCATTAATGTTTTTCACTAAATTGACAGAAAGAAGTTTTCAGTAAGGCGAGCAGCCACTAGGGGACTGGCTTTCGAGCAGACATTGAGAGACCTTTTGGCCTATTCTGCTGGCTTTTAGTATGTTAGTGTATTGATGTAGGTGGAAATATACTACATAGAGAATAATGCATAGGCTACTGTGTTATGAAGTTATTTTGCACACCTGAGGTGTGTGGTGACCCCTAAACCTCTAGAGTAAAGCTTGAGAGGTTTATGTTGTCATGACACACCAAGGGTGTGGAAACAAGAAAAAAAAAAAAAAAAAACCTCAAGCACGTTCACTTATGTTTTATTATTTTATAATAACTGGTGTGAGGACTTACAGAGTGACGTGCTTTCCACAGTGGTACTGTAAGTGAAAGTGAGGTGCGAGTTTTCCAAACGCCATCATAACTTGGTATGACATCATACCCGTTTATTTCAAAGTTTGATCATGCTGAAAATCAGTGTTATAAAGGGGGTCACCAATTATTGTAGCAGTGTAATTATACACTTACACTACATCGACAGAAAGACTTTTTTAGGACACTTCTAAACATTTTCATAATTCTGATTCATATGAAAGCAAAACAAATAACAGTGGTATGATTTTTGTTATGGTACATCAAAGCAGAGTGACCAGTGACCAAACACCAGATCCCAAATACAGTTTTCCATTCTCCAAGTAGGATTCTTTTATCATAGTAATCCTTTCTCCATGTTAAGTTAGACTTCACAGCTATTAACAAGTGACCATATACCAAGTCCACATTTCAGTTTATAGCTTTTTGAAGGGTTGTGATCCTCGATAAATGCAATAACAGAACAGCACATGTGTTGCACTGCAGACTAGTACTTTATTTGGCCTCTTACGTGTATGTATTTGCGGGCCAAATGCCCATCATCACCCGGTTGCTTGCTGTTCCCCACACTGGGACAGTTGTGGCTTTGTTTCTTTATCTGGTAAGGATACTTAGAAAATGTTGGCAAAAGAAGACCATTGATCCATCCAGTCTGCCTTGTTTTATACTGTCCTTTCCATCAGATGTCATACAAACATACAAAGAAGTCAGCAGAAGAAGGCCATTTGGTCTATCAAGTCTGCTCGTATTGCAGGGTCCACAGCTTGAGCTAATGTCCCTGCCCTCCCTCCCCACTCCTCCCATCCTCCCTACCAACGAGCGTTACCTTCCCCCCTATGCCTATCCCAGCCTCTCTTAAAGCTGCCCACTGTCTTCAATGAGATGACCTCTTCTGGCATTGCATTTCAAGTGTCCACCACCCTCTCTGTGAAGAAGTGCTTCCTGACCACCCTCCTAAACCTCTTACCCTCCAGCTTAAGACTGTGCCCCCTAGTGTTATGGGCATGAGGTGTGTGAATACCAGGCATGACTTGTCCTTTTTTCCTTGGAGCCAAAGACCTCAGCTCCATGGCACAACTGGTCCCTTGCAAGTTAAGAGCAGGACATTTTTTGTTTAATTAGTCTTTATCCCCATCTGCATTCTGGGCCACTACCCAGCCCCTTCCTGTCCCCCTAGAGAGCATGCCCACTTACCTGCTCCTTGGAGGCCTTCTCAGGGTAGGGCTGGGAGTCCCCCCACCCCGTTATCTCATGAATTTGGGGGTTTGTCATGCTGGGCAGGTGGAGAAAGGCCAAGCATGCTTCTGCCTCATCCTGCGGTGGCAAGGTGGCTTTTCACATGTTCTCCAACCCCTGAGACTCATAGCTAGCAGTGTGTGATGTGCCCATGCAGCAAGTATGCACACGCTACAAGGCCATTGCATCTTCTCTCCCAGTACCGTCCCTTACTGACGGGCATGTCCTGGGTGCCCCCAGCCGACAGTGCAGCGGGGATTGGTCAGCATCCCACCCCAGTTGAGAAGAGTGTACTCTGGGAGTATCTGCCATCCTCCCTCCACCAGCTGTTCAGCTTCCAGTTCTTAAACCCAGGTCACCGATATCATAAGTGGCAACCCTATCCCTGCATCCAGGAGGCCAGCCCATTTGTAAATTTCTGAGTTGAACAACTTTTTCTGTTTTCTAGTGAAATTTAACTGTGCCCCTCCCCCACTCTGAGGTAATTTCCAAGTGCAGTTCCTGATCTTCTTGGTGGTAGTGCCTAATGTGGCTGCCGCACTGCTGGTCTTGTTATCATACCTTTCCCGTAACTGAATTATAATAGAAGAAATCTTTCACTATAATGTTATCACATTATTTTACCACCTCCACGGACCTGGCAGGGGCTACAACCCCGCCCCCCCTCGCCTCGGAGGGGTATGTCCTCCAGCCCATCTGGGCCATCATGGGTCGTGTCCTGGTATTTTCCTCCATTTTTTTTCTCGCCCGCACCCATGCAATAGGTGTAGCAGCTGTTCCACTACGCGGGGCAGCCATGCACCCTGGGCGCACAACTCTCTTATTGTGCTGACGCACGCAGCACAAACCCCCCTTCCTAAGGAAGGAGGGCAGTCCTCCAGACGCTCAGTCCTTACCTCCCCCAGCCATCCCCTGAATGACCTGAGTCCGTTCCTGAACCTGGATCGCCGACATGGCGCACGGTGTGGCGTCCAGCGCCACTGGGCCGGCACACTGTAATAATCTTGTTGGGAGCCCAAAGAGTGCAAATTAAACTGTGGTCTGTTTGATAGTGGTCAGCATTTTGCCAGTTTCTTATACATTCAAGAATTTACCATAACTGGCTGTTGTTCACCATGAGAGTACTTCAGTTTGACAGCAGTGCTGTTGTATTAATTAAGAAAATATAGGACTTGTAAAGATTGTGATTTGAGCCGTGCTGTGATCTACTAACATACTAAAATGCCAGCAGAATAGGCCTAATGGTCTTTCGTGTCTGCTCATTTGGTCAGCCCCCACCCTGGGAGCTGACCTTGCTGCCCCCCTCGCCTTCTCTGGCTTCTGCCTTCCCAGTTCTGGATATTCTCGCTGCACTGGTTTTTGCTTCCAGAACCCTTCCCCTGTACCTGTCCCACCCCCTCTTGAAACCCTCCACCAGCCCCCTAGGCAGCGCATTCCGTGGCTCTACCACCCTCTCAGTGAAGTAGCGCCTCCTCCTTTCTCCACTGAATCTCCCCCCCTCCAGCTTCCACCCATGCCCTTTAGTTACCCCCCCCTTCCTTCGGAGCACCCTGACTGCTCCTCCCCAAATTTCCCCTTCATGTACCTGAAGACCTCTATCATGTTCCCCTGGTCCCGTCTCTCTTCCAATATGTACATATTTAGCTCTTTGAGCCTCTCCCCATAGGTCCTATCCCCAAGCCCCAAATCATTTTGGTTGCCGTCGTCTGGATCCTCTCCAGGAGTTCAATGTCCCTCTTTAAATGTGGCCTCCAAAACTGCATGCAGTACTCGAGGTGCGGCCTCACCAAGCAGTTGTGCAGTGGGAGTATCACTTCCCTCCTTCTGGAGGTGAACCCTGTAGCGATGCATCCAAGCATCCTGTTAGCCTTTGCCGCTGCTGTCCTACAAGTCTCCGAGTTGTTCATCTTGACATCCACCACCACCCCCAGGTCCCTCTCTGCCATCGAGACTTGTAACATTCCCCCCCGGGTGTACACTTGGCCTGGGCTTCTGGCTCACAGGTGCAGTACCTTGCATTTCCCTGCATTGAACCTCAGCTTCCGCTGTCTAGACCACCTTTCCAGAGCCTCCAGGTCCCAATGTAGGGCCACCCTCCCCTCCTCCCCATCCACCACTGCCCCCAGTTTTGAGTCATCCGCAAAGACACTCATATCACTCCTGATACCTGTCCTTATGTCAGAGACATAGGCGTTGAACAGGAGGGGCCCAAGGACCGATCCCTGAAGGATTCCACTAATGACCCTCCTTGAGGATAAGACTGTCCTGCCAACCATGACCCTCTGGGTCTGGTTCTGGAGCCAATTGCCTATCCATCTGATCATCTGGCCCCCACACCCATTTCTCCCAAATTATCCAACAGGCCCCCGTGAGGAACAGAGTCAAACGCCTTGCAGAAGTAAAGAAAGAGGACGTCCACTGGTCTACCCAGGTCCAAGGCACTCGTCACCCAGTCATAGAACTCCACAAGGTTTGTCTGACACAATTTCTCCGGGATGAATCCATGCTGTCTATCGTCCAGGCACCCCAACTTTTCCAGGTCCCCCGCTAGTCTCTCCTTGACAATGCCCTCCATCACCTTGCCCACCACCGATGTTGGGCTGGCGGGCCTGTAGTTCCCTGCCATCTTCCTTGACCCCCCCCTTATGGACAGGCACTATATGCGCTACCTTCCAGTCCTGGGGCACCCACCCTGTCCTCAGAGAGATGCTGAAGAGCTCCGCCAGGGGTTTCGCCAGGACATTTGCCAGTTCCTTCAGCACTCTCAGATGTAATTTATCCGGCCCTGGTGCTTTCTCCATCTTAAGGGACTTGAGGGCTTCCCTCACTCTCTCTGCCATGATTTCCACCTCCGCTACCTCGTCCTCCTGCTTTGCCTTCCCCACCTGCCAGTGATGACCCCCCAGACCCACCCGATGCGGTGGGGTCCCCCCAGTTTCACCGTCTCCTCCCATGTATGATGCAGCGCCCCCACCATGATTGCTTTGTAATAAAGTGAGGGGCATTTTCACCTCCACTTGTTACCTTCTAACCCCCTCCCACCGCCACCATAGTGGGGTTCCCTCTTTGTAAATGGAAGAGAAACTTAATCCATCTGGCATTGGGGAGACCTGCCATTGCATACACCTAGGCCATCAGAGACTCTGAAGCAGAAATTTGGGCCTTGATTCAGACGTTTCAGTAAGTAAGAAATTTCCTTGGTGCGTTGAACTTCCTTATGTGTGGTTAGATGGTGTGTCTCACACTTTGTCCCTATTCTCACATTTTGCAAATTAAGTGTCCCTCACTTTGCTGATAAAATCTAGCACAGCATAGTATACAGCTGAGAGAGGGCAGCGATAGTGAACATGATCTTGTAATACAACTGGGGTCCCTTCTTTTATATTGTAGAGAAGTTATTGTATTATATTTCCTTCTGAAGTAGTACTGTATTTTGTGAAGCATGCAGACCTTGTGTATTAGCAGGAGCTCCCAGAAGAGTTATTTGTGGTTAAATTTACAACTTAATTCATATGTATTTATCCTGCAAACTATAAAGACAAGGAATCTGTCTTCCTGAAGGAAATAATCATCATTGTTTTCTGAAATTATTTTGTTTGTTTTCTGTCTAATTTCTCCTTGCAGGTTATACAACAGGCACACAAGCAGGGACAGATGGTTAGACCACCACATGTAGCATTGTCGCAATCCCCTATGGTAGCACTGAGACCACCTCCTCATCGAATCATGTTAACACCTCAGCAGGTCCAAGTAAACCGACTACAACCAGGTCAGCTGCTGTACATTTCCTGTTATAGATTAGTATGACATGCCAATCTTAGAATGCCCTTGAAATTACAGTTCTGTTTGTTTATTGACTGGAACCCAATTTATACTATGTGAAAAAATGTATAGTATATTATACAAGGTACATGAAAAATCTCGTAACTTGATTGGTCCACTAAGGCAGTACCTGTGGAAAGATCATGCACTAACCCACAGCTAATAAATCGCATTTGTAAAAAACAAAACCTAATTAAACGTTTTTTATTTGCATGTGGGTCCATTGCATTATAGCAGAAAGGCACTCCAGGATGTGGGTAATTGGGGGATTACCCATTTGTGGTGAGATTAAGCCACTTGGCCGTACCTTGTGACAGGCACCACATGTGGTGAGGGTAAATCCTCCAGTAACTCACGGCGTGTCGCACCTTATTGCTAAATAAATAAGGCTGCCAGCCCAGCTATACAGTGGCAGCAGTGCTTGGAGAACAAGGCTTGTTATGTGAGTCCCAGAATCGAATCCCACACTGGAGCCATTTTGGGGATGGAGACCATCATGGAGGTGAAGGACGTGACTCACAGGGAAGGATTGTGTAGGCAGCCCGGCATTCACACACTTCCTGGCCAACTGTGGAGCGGCAGTGGCATTAGCTGTGAAAGTAGCTGCTCTGTAACATCCTCCCAACTGGAACAGCGGTGCAACTGAGCTGCTTTATTGTTTGGGTGGGGGCATGAGGGATCCAAAATGGGGAAAAGTGGGATAAAAAACATAAGTAAAACTACATTTTATGGATGATAAGCTGTGCACGTGCTAAGCTGCAGAATACATTTTGAGTATAAATTATTGTTTATATTTGAGCTTGGTCCTCGGGATCACATAGTCGTTAGGAGAATATAATGCACAGCTGGAGATGTTCTTGGGATATCCATTTGGATCGATCTGACCATCCCGCTTCCTAAAGGCACGTCACATGTCCCACCACAAGTGCCAGGGTTTTCTCCAGTTTCTGTTTCTTGCTTGTTTATCATTAATATTTCTCTTAAGAATCTGGGGATTGGGACGGGAATCATTAAAAAAAGAAATTGGGGTGATGGTGGTTGGCAACCTGTTTTAAGTGAAAGAGTGCGCTGCACGTTCTGTTACGCTGTAATAAACACTCTTCCTGTGTAATTTAAGTGGTACGTTATTTGTGAGAGTCTTGAAAAAGTGTGGTGTACACACAAAACATTGAGTTTTCATGGGGTTGCTGCCTTTTTACACATACTGGTAAATAAAGGATTATCTCTACACTTATCTGGTGTTCGTATACCTTGAGTGCAGTGCAATGGAGTTGAAGATGAATGGTAGGTTCCTCTTTTCGGCAGTTACGTTTTTTCCATTCACTGTGTAGCAAGGGCGCTACCCTTTCCACTTCTCTCTGCCATCCTTCGTAGAACAAAATACTTAGAAACATAGAAAAGTGATGGACAGAAAAAGACCTGAACAGTCCATTCACTCTGTCCCAAGGTTCCTGACTTGGAAATGCTCTAGTCTCCATCCTCCCTCCTAGTCCCCCCTTTTCCCTCCCCTAACTTTACATCTGATAAGAAAAAAATTACTCGCCATAGTAATGTTCTTTGTTCCATGGGGTCCTTTAGCATCAGTAACATTGTGCAGATAGCTGGTCAGCTGTTGCTGCCCCGAGGTGAGGCTTATGTAAATTAGTTTGCATCAGCCAATCAAGAAATCAGAAGGGAGTGTGCTGTAGAGTGTAAGCCCTAGAGGGATCCAGAATTTTTCCGAAGACCGATGGGTACATGCCCAGAAAGTGAACCAACAGGATTTAAAAGGTGTGCAAAAAGCATGAATTAAAAAACACAACAATAACAACTTTTGCTAAAACTATAAACACCTTAAGGCAAATTTGGTGTAGCTGAACAGAGCCCTTCTCCTAATAGGTGATCAGGAGAGGAAGGGTGGGAGCTTTATTGATGCTAAATGACCCCATTGAAAAAAGAACATTACTACGGTGAGTATTTTTTTCCTTCTCACCCCAGGAGTCCTTTAGCATCAATAACATTGTGCAGACTTCAAAGCAGTGCAACTTGGAGGAGGAGGAGGAGGAGGAGGAGGGCAGTTAACCTACTTACAGAAAGGTTCTGCAGCACCTCCCTACCAAATTTGGCATCAGACCTGGAGTGCACATCCAGGCAGTAGTGCTTAGTGAATGTGTGTACAGTCTTCTAAGTAGCTGCCTTGCAGACATCAGAAGAAGTATGTCTCTTGCAGTTGCCGCAGAGACTGCAGTGCCCCTAGTGGAATGGGCCCTGAAGCTTTCAGGAGGTTGCTTGCCAGCCTTATTGTAACAGAAGCAAATGCAGGAGACTATCCAACGAGAGATAGTCCTCTTAGTGGCTGGTTTTCCTCTCCATACTTCACTATAGGTAAGGAACAGCTGAGTGAAGGGTCCCCTAAACTGCCTGGTGTGTTCCAGGTAGTAAAACAGGACCCTTTTCACAGCCAGACTATGTAACGTTTGCTCCCCTGGGGTAGACTTCTCTGTAAAGAACACAGGGAGAGTGATGGACTGATTAAGGTGGAACTCAGAGACCACCTTAGGCAGGAATTTCCTATTTGTTCTGAGTTCAGCCTTATCATTTTGGGGGATAATGTAGTTGGGCTCAGTACAGAGGGCCTGTAACTCTGAAATCCTCCTTGCAGAGGTAATAGCCACTAGAAAGACAGTTTTCCAGGTCACACATTTGAGGTGAGCCGTAGACATAGGTTCAAATTGAGGCTCCATAAACTGAGCTATGCAGAGGTTCAGGCTCCAGGGAGGAACAGTTCCCTGACTGGAGGCTGAAGATGGTGGAGGCCCTTGAAGAACTGTTTAAACACTGGATGTGAGTAAACCGATCTTTTCTTCCCTACCAACAGGTAGGCAGAAATTGCAGCCAGGCATAACTTCAGGGATGAAGGCCTTATGCCTGAGGTCTGAAGGTGCACCAGGTAATCCAGCAGGTTAACATCAGATGCTGCCAGGGGATTAATTCTCTTACTCTTGCACCAAATGGAAAATCTTTTCCATTTGGCTGCACAAGTCTTCTTTGTGTTAAGCTTCTTAGCCATCATCAGGATCTTGAGGACCTGTTCAGAGTACTAAGCAGATGGAAACTTTAGCTCCTCAAGAGCCAAGCTTTGAGGTGAAGAGAATGCAGGTGTGGGTAGTTCACCCCTGTGTAGGGAGGAGTCAGCAGGGAGAAAGTTGGTAGCAGGCGAATGGGCCTGCTGCAGGACAGTGAAAGTAGGAGAGGGTACCAGGCTTGCCTGGGCCAATCTAGTGCCACTAGAATCATTGCCGCTGGTTGTTGCCTGAGTTTCAGCAACAACCAGAATATCAGAGGAAAGGGAGGAAATACATAAGGGAACCTCCCTGACCAGTCCAGAAGTAGGGCGTCCACTGGTAGGTTTCCCATAAGTGGAGGCCTGCAGCAATATTGAGGAAGCTGAAAGTTGAGGGGGGACACTAACGGGTCTATTTTTGGAGTGCCCCACCTTCTGAACACTGTGGCCAACACCTGTTTGTCCAGAGTCCACTCGCTGTGCCCCCAGCTGATGCGACTTAGAGTGTCTGCCAGGGTGTTGTCCTTGCCTGGGAGGTGAATGGCTGACAGAGTGACTCCCAGGGAGCAGGCCAGAGACCAGATTTTTAGAACTGCTGCACAGAGGCTCCCTGACCTGGTGCCACCCTGCTTGTTTATGTAAAACATTGCAGTGGTGTTGTCTGTCCTTATTTCCAATGTTTGGTCCTTTATCTGAGCTGCGAAGGCCTTTAGTGCCAGGAATATGGCCCTGAGCTCCAACAGGTTTATATTCAACTGTGACCCCTCCTGGGTCCAGACTCCACTTACAGATGTACTGTCCAGATGAGCTCCCCATCCCAGTAGGGAGGCATCTGTAGTTATCACCCTTGTGGGGATTGAACCTTGGAAAGGTATGCCCACCGACAGATTCGTGGGATCCTTCCACCACACTAGAGCTTGAAGCAGTGTCTCTGTCACTGGTATTAGCTTGGGCAGGGTGCTGCCCATTTGGGTCCAGCGGGACCTCAGATAGAGCTGCAGGTCCCTCATTCTGAATCTGATGCCTGGGACCACTGCTGTCATGGATGCCATGTGTCCCAGGAGCCTTAGAAAGTGCATGGCAGGCCTGGGTTGGCCTGGTACAAAAGAGTTTGCCACTGATAAATTCTGAATCCTTTCTGGTGGCAGGAAGGCTGGCCCTTTCTGAGTGTCCAGCTGAGCTCCTGTGAATGTAAGGAGCCGAGTGGGTTCCAGATGGGATTTTTTTAGGTTTATAAGAAACCCCAGAGACTGTAAGGTCTGCTCATTGAGGGAGAGGGACTCTTTCACTTGCGGAGGAGATTTTGCCACAATGAGCCACTTGTCCAGATATGGGTAGACTGAAACCCCTTGTTTTCTTAGATGTGCTGCTACTACTGCTAGGCACTTCGTGAAAACCCTCGGTGCAGATGTCAGGCCGAAGGGCATTGTAGCAAACTGGTAGTGTCCTGAAAGAAGTTTGAACCTTAAATACTTTCTGTGTGACTTCCTTATGGGTATATGGAAATAGGCGTCCTTTAGATCCAAGGAAGCTAGCCAGTCTCCCTGCTGCAAGGACTGTATCACAATTTTTAGGGTGATCATTTTGAATTTGGGTTTCAGCAGATGCTTGTTTAAGTGTCTGAGATCTAACATAGGTCGCCATTCCCCTGTTTTCTTCTGTTGTCAGGAAGTACCTGGAGTAGAGACCCTTGTCCCTTTCCTGGGCAGGGACCTTCTCTATAGTTTTTGCTGCCAGGAGATTGTTTACCTACAACTCCAACAGGAGTTTTTCCATTGGCGTTAGAGATTTGGATACCTGTGTACGTTTTAGGTCTGGCATCTTTCTGAATTGAAGTGACAGGCCCTTCTCCACTACCTCCAGGACCCACTTGTCTGAGGTTATTAGGGCCCAAGCATGGAGGCAGTGAGAGCCTACCTCCTACAAGAGAAAGTCAGGCCTTGGACTGGGTAGCCATTGATGTGGTAGAGGTAGCCCGCCTTTTGCTCCTTCTGCCCCTTCCTCTGTAATACCCCCCTCTGCTGAGAGTATTCCAACTGAGTGGGGTAGGGAAAATAGGGTCTAGGGAAGTATCCCCTGCCCCTGCTAGCTTTGGTGTGAGGCTTCTACGAGGTAGAAGTTTTTGGTTTAGATGAGTTACTCTGCCAGGCTGTTTTATACTCATCTGCTTTATTCATGTAATCAGTTGTTCTGGAGTCGAACAACAGATTCTGGTCTCAGAAAATCCATGGCCTTAGACTGTGTGCCTTGTGAGAGACTGGTAGTCCTAAGCCAAGCAAAGTGCCTGAGGGATATGGCCTGGGCCATAACTCTGGAGGCTGCATCATTGTTATCATTTGCCATATAGAATTGGTACTTAGCAGCTTCAAGGGCAGTCCTTGCAGTCTCTATGAGGTCCTGTGTCATCAGCTCGGAATCATGCTGAGCAATGACCAGGACAGAATTCCAAAGAGCCTTTTGATACTTTGCTGTATAAACCAAGTAGGAGGAGAGACGTATGAGCAAAGAAGCTGTTGTATGAATCTTTTTTTGCCATAAAATCAATCTTTCTTGAGTCCTTGTCAGGTGGCAAGGCTGACGGAAATCTCAGCTTTTTCACAAGCTGCCTGCTGTATAGTGCTCTCGTGACTAGGATGTACAGACAGGAACTCAGTGTCACTTTTTAACAACTGGTACTTTTTGTCAGCCCTCTTATCGACCCCTGACAGGGAAGTGGAGGTTTGAAGCAGCTTTATAGTATTTTTCCGAAAAGCCTTGTAAGTAGACAGGACACGTTTTTTAGGGGAAGGAAGCCCCTTCATGTCCCTATAATCTTGATCCTTATCTTCATCCTGGGAGGTCTCCTGGGTAGGGAGATCCAGGGTGTCTTATCATATGCTGAATAAGCGTTAACAAGGAGGAGGAGGAGGAGGAGGCATCCTCCTGCTCATTAGGGGATGCCCCAAAGTTAGGATCGGGGGAAACGTCTGGTTCTAGGTCACCCTCTCCTTCAGTGGCATCAAAGTATTCTTCCTCCTCATCCCTCTGGTAGTCACCTGACTCTGAAGGTGTTGCAGAGAAATGCCTACTAGCTATAGCAGAAAACACAGACCCCATACCCTCAAGGGTCTGAAACACATGCCAGGCTTTAGCCATTTCCTCCGCAGATGGCAGCCCCTTGCTAAAGTCAGGGAGGGTCTGCGGCTGTGTGTGTTTTTTTTCCCTTATGTTTCTTGCTGTGTGTTGTCTCACCCTTGGCTTGCCCGGGAGGAACAGAGGCAGATTTTTCTTTACACTGTTTTTTAGTAGCCACTTCATTAGTGACTTGGTCACACTTCCTTTTTGTACCAGGCACTTCATCAGCACCTCTATTATTTTTTTATTTTTGAAAGAACTTCATCAGCCCATTTGGAAGCTTTATTCTTTGGTACTTCATCAGCACCTGAATTATTTCTTTTTTTATTTGGCACTTCAGCAGCACCTTTCTTTGGCTTTGAACTGCTGGAGGCTTTATCAGCACCCCTATTTGAATTTTTATGGCTGTGGACGGAGCCTACAGCCATCTTGCTATCTGTAGCTGGAAAATGGAGTATCGTAGAACACGTTTTGTACTTTTCAATGTATCCTTCCATGCCAACTGAAATAAAATACTCCCTTCTTTCTGTTAAGAATGTTGTAGACATAACTCCAAGCTGCTTATCAGATGCCATTAGGCAACTGAAACAGCTTGTTAAATATCGGTTGCCTATTAAACTGGAGATTTATTTACATCCTTCAGAATGCAACAGCTTGAACATTTAAATACTTAGCATTTAAACAGCTTCTTCCTACTAGTTTCACCTGGGAATGTATTGTCTTTCAAGAAAGAGTCATACCTCATAAATGTCATCCCTTTCCCAGCAAATCTATAATTTACACTGTATTTTTAACCTCTAAAGACACTATCTGATAAGCACTGTCTCAGACACATGCCAGGTCTTCAGTGAACTACCCATACTAAATATGTAGCAAGCAGCAGACATTTTCTACTATGCTTTTTGGGGAAAAAATATATTGAACTGCAGCAAACACACACACACGCACACGCGCTCTGTACACACCATCCTCATGGCCACAACGTTCAAAATAAATACTGCATTCTAATATGGTGTAGAACAAGAAACCGTTTACGTCAGTGAACACAGGGAAGTTAAGTTTAGAGTAGATTTCCTTTAAGTATTTGTTACCCTATATTTTGTATCCTGGACACACACACACCATCCTCATGGCCACAACTTTCAAAATAAGTACTGCATTCTAATATGTTATGAAACAGTAATGAAACTGTTTATGTCAGTGAACACAGTGAAGTTCAGTTTAAAGTAGATTTCCTTTAAATATTTCTTATCCTATATTTTGTATCCTGGATAGCACTGGGGAAATGCTACATCTCATTGTCATAGGGAACTTCATTTACACATTTTTGCACTGTATTTACTCAGGATGTCCCAGATTAGATGCAATATCTTATTTTCAGTGGGGTCATGATTTTACCATTTTGATAATGTATTTCTTCAGGGTAGCCTAGTCCAGGGCCCCCATATTCAAAGGAGATGCGTAGCGCATCCCGGCGGAAAAGGGAGATGTGCCACTCAAATCCACCTGTGTGCCGCAGCATGATATTTAAACGTGTAGCATGCGCCAGTTACAAGGGAATTGGCCAGGGTGCACACAACTAGTGTGCCGTGCAAGTCGAGGGTGCTGTTCCATGTATATGTCACGCTGCGGCATACTCAGTGGAAATGTGCCCCTCATAATCTGAGCAGCATGGCCCACAGTTAGACCATGAATAGCTGGCCTAACCTGGCCAGCCACCCACAGGTGGGCAGCGGAATTGCACCCAGGTGCACAGCAGCCTGGCAGCCCTGGTGGACTAGAGGTACCGTCCCATCCCCAACTGATCCAACTCCATCCTCGAGGAGTTCCATAGTGTAGGGCCCCCTCCTGGACCCAGTCGCACCAGAGGAAACCAAGGTCCATATCCGTAGCATAGAGGACCCCTAACCACTGCCATGTTATGTAGACACCCCTGTTTCTCCCATACCTGACCTGTTGCAGAGACTGGCACTGCCCTCCACACCCTGCCATGGCCAGCTGCCGACTGCACTGGACCCGGGATGGCGATCTGCACTGCGGAATGACTCAAGTGGCTGTACCATGCATTGGGGCACTATGCAAGCTGCGGACCCACCAGTGTATGCAGCCGTGTGTACATCCCTGGCAAACCGTAAGAGGGAATTGACATATCTCCAATGCGTGCCTTGTCGATGCTGTATGTTCCTGCTGTCATACACCGCTGCAGACCCACACTCTCCCCGGTTCCCCTGTGTAACATGCCACCCTCCGGACTGCTGAGGTATCCTGGGTGTCATGGGGTGTGGTATCCTGCAATGCCATTTGCAGTGTACGCTTCAGGCTATGGATAGTTCATCTGCAGTTCCCCAATTGTACAAACGAATGGGAGGTCAGCTGTAACATGCCTATTCCAGGACCTGTGTGATTGGGTGCAGCATCGGCTGTCACCCGCACTGAGGAGTGCAATGGCACCGGGACAACGGATCAGCATGCGAGCGCCTGAGGTGGTTGGCCACTGGGCGTTATTGCTCGCTCACAGCTCATGCCTATGTATGACACATTCCAGTATCCTACTGCTAGTGCTCTGCCACCCGAAAATAAGATGCCATTTCTTCTGTGAACTATCCAGACTAAATATATAGCAATCAGCAGGCATATTCTAGGCAGATACTTTATAAAAATGTTTAAAAGGAAGACCACATTGAAACTGCCTCTCAGCAGATCTGCATAGTGTAAATTCATTAGAAATAATGGGTAAAAGCATCCGAAAAGCTGTCCACAGCCATATCGGCTCTGACTAGATTTTGTTCATTTTAACTGTCCCCTTATCGGTAGCCTTTGATTTCAGTTCAGCTATAATCTTTTTAATCACTTTGTTCAATTTCTCCCGGTTTTCTTACAAAAGCTAGAGCAAATAGTACAGGTATGATGTGGGCCTAGGCACCTTAAGAAAAAATTACTAGCCTTAGTAATATTGTTTCTTCCAATGTATTCTTCCATATTAATAACTCTCTGCAGTTAGCCTGCTCAGTAGAACTGCCCAGAGAATGGAACTGTATGCTAATGATGGAATCACTGGCATGTGAAACATTCAAACTGCTGCCCTTATCTGCTGTACATTCCATCAATGTCTCAGATTTCTAGGAAGCCCACAAGGCAACCTTACTAAGTGACTCAAGCTCAAAAAAAACTGCTTGATATAGTCAACTCTGTTCTATACTAATCCTATCACTGATACTAATGATTGTAGTATCAGGCCTACCTAAAACACCCAGAATCACCTGGGGAAAAAGAAAGGTAAGTATGAAAAAAAACAACCCCACAGGATTAAAATGTGTGCCTGTGTTTGGGACTGTCAATTAAGAAGACCATTCAGGTCCGGCCCGGTGGCGCTGAGGGTTGAGGCGCTGGACGCCACACCTTGCGCCATTCCGACGACCCGGGTTCAGGAACGAGTCTGGGTTGCTGGGAGTCAGCAGGGGAGGGAGAGGATTGAGCATCCGGAGGACAGCTCTCCTCTCCCGGGAGGGACAGGGGCTCGTAGTAGGTGCTCGGCTGCCCTCTGGTGGAGGCCAGAGATGCAGCAAGCACTGACGTCGTAGAGAAGGGGCGGGGGAGTGGCAGACGTCGGTTCCATGCCTTGACATCAGAGCGCTAGCCACTCCCCAAGAAACGGGAAAAATGCTCTTCAGCGCCGGTGGAGACGGAGCACTGGAGCTTGCCATCAATCTGCGACCACTCGCCTGGCACCCTCCCTACCGACACTACTGACTGCTCGGGGTGTTGGGGCCCACCTCGTCCCTGCCTGGGGGGTAATCCAAGGCTACATGGGCGACGGAGGACTGTCCAGGTAGGGCGGACCGCACAGGGATGACTCCTTGGTGCTCCCGAGGAGACCAGAGCTGAGGAGAGGAGGAATAAATACGAGAAGAAAAAAGAAAGACCATTCAGAGGTTCTGGTTCTGGAAGGGGAGGTAGGGAGCATTATGAATATGGAAGAATACATTGGAAGAAACAAGATTACTAAAGTGAGTAATTTTTTCTTCTAACCCCATGTATTCTTCTCATATTCCTAACTCTCTGCAGACTTCAAAGCAGTACCTTTGGAAGTGGGCAGAGAACCTGCTTAGGAAAGAGGTTCTGTAGGACTGCTGTGCCAAACCTGGCATCACTTCTGGACTGCAAGTCCAAACTATAATGTTTAGTAAAGGTGTGTACTGACCTCCAGGTAGCTGCTTTACAGATCTCCAACAAGGGGATATCTCTAGAAGCTGCTATAGAAGCAGCTGTGCCCCTGGTAGAGTGGGCCCTAAGGCCTGCTGGGGTCTGTTTTCCAGATTTCTTGTAACAAAACTGAATGCACTGAACTATCCAACGAGAGATTGATCTCTTAGAGGCTGGAGTGCCCTTTCCCACATCCCCATAAGTGAGAAAAAGTTGCTGTTTATCAGCTCTGTGATCTTTGGTGTGAGTTAGATAATAACTCAGTGCTCTCTTAACATCCAGACTGTGGAGCCTGCACTTCCCTGAACTGACATGGTCTGTGAAGAAAATTGGCAGTGTCATGGACTGATTCAAGTGGAAGTCAGAAACCACCTTAGGGAGAAATCTTCTGTTAGTACAAAGTACTACTTTATCATTATGAAAGGATAAATAATCCTTTTCCACACACAGTGCTTGCAACTCACTTATTCTTCTAGCAGAAGTGATTGCTACCAAAAACACAGTTTTCCATGTGACATATTATAAATGCGCTGATGATATTGGCTCAAATGGAGGTTTCATGAGCTGAGAAATGCAAATATTCAGATCCCATACCGGGACTGGTTCATTAATAGGAGGATGTAAGTGAGCTAATTCTTCAAATAACTTTTTTGAAAATAGGGTTAGATGTAAGGGAAACAGTTTTCCCCTGCTGAGATAAAAGCTGAAATTGACGCCAAGTGCACCTTCAGGGATGTAGGTTTGAGGCCTTGAGAGTGCAGTTCAGTAAGATATTCCAATAATAGTGGAATCTCTGCCAGAAAAGGAGAAACATGTTTAGCATCACACCAGACAGAAAACCTTTTCCGTTTTGCATTACAGGTTTTCTTAGTAGAAGGTTTTCTGTATCCTTTTAGGATTTCCAGAACAGCCTGGGAAAGCTGCAAATTTGCAAACTCTTATGTCCTCAAGAGCCAGGCCTTGAGCCTGAGAGACCTGAGGTTCAGATACAGGATCTTCCCTTGGTGGGAAGTTAATAGGTTGTGCCTCCTGGGTAGGAGGATTGGTGTGGACACTGACATTGACAGCAGGAGGGGATATCATGGCTGTCTGGCCCAGTCTGGTGCTATCAGAATCATGGACGCAGGCTGTGACCTGAGTTTGAGTAGCACTCTGAAGATGAGAGGAAAGGGAGGAAAGGCATATAGATGCTTTCCTGACCAGTCCAAGGCCAGAGCATCCAGGGGAATTGTGTCCCTGACTGGTGACCTGCAACAGAATAGGGGTAACGTGATTCTCGTGAGAGGCAAAGAGATCTATTTCTGGAGTGCCCCATCATCTGAACACTGAGTCCAGTACCTGTCTGTTCAGAGACCATTCCTGATATGCCTGGTTGATCCTGCTTAAAACATCTGCCAGGGTATTGTCTTTGCCTGGTACATGAATGGCTTGCAAGGAAGCTTTTAGAGAGTAAGCAAGTTCCCAAATTTTCATGGCCTCTGTGCACAGGGGATCTGACCTTGTTCCCCCTTGCTTGTTAATGTAAAACATCGTAGTGGTGTTGTCTGTTCTGACTTGCACCACCTTGCCCTGTATTAACTGGGAAAAACTTTTTAGAGCCAGAAACACTGCTCTGAGCTCCAGCAGGTTTATGTGGAGAAGAGACTCCATGCTTGACCAAGTGCCATGGGTAGTGTGCTCTCCTATATGAGCACCCCATCCTAACAGAGAAGCATCTGTTGTAAGGATGGCTGAGGGATTTTCCCTTTGAAAGGGAACTCCTGTCCTTAGATTGTGGATATATGTCCACTACTGCAGGGACTGGATCACTAACCTTGTTACAAGGATCAGTTTTGACATATGGTCTTTTCTTTGGCACCAGTGTGTCTGTAGATGAAACTGGATGTTTCTCATTCGAAGTCTTGCTCCCAAGACCTCTCCTGTTGCTGCTGTCATATGTCCCAGTATTTGCAAGTATCTTCTTGCAGGACATGGCTTTCCCAACTCGAATGAGGCAATCAGTTTCAGTATGGACTGAACTATGTCCTCTAGAAGAAAAGCTCTTCCCTTTAAGGTATTCAGTTCTGCTCCTAATGAAATGCAGGACTTGAACTGGTGTGAGGATGGACTTTTCCTGGTTTAGCAGGAAACCCAGGGACTGCAACAAATCTTTTGTTATTTCCAAGTGTACTTGCACCTGCTGAAATTACTTTCCCACTATTAGCCAGTCATCTAGATAGAGAAAAACTGTAATTCCTAGTTATCGTAGAAATGCCGCTATCACTGCCAGGCATTTTGTGAATACCCTTGGTGCTGAGGTTAGACCGAAGGGCAGGGCTGAGAATTGGTAGTGACCTGAAGGGATTCTGAACCTGAGATATTTTGTGTGAGACTCCCTTATGGGGATGTGGAAATAAGCATCTTTTAAGTTTAGAGATGCCAGCCAATCTCCCTGCTGAATAACAGGTAAAATTAAAGGTATGGTCACCATCCTGAATTTTGGATTTGCCAGGTATTTGTTCAGATGCCTTAGGTCCAGAATAGACCTCCACTGCCCATTTTTCTTTTTGGTAAAAAAAAATACCGGGAGTAAAACCCTCTGCCCTTCTGAAGAGTAGGTACCTGCTCCACTGCTTTCATGCTGAGCAGGGTTTGAACCTCCTTTTCCAGGAGCTGTTCTTCGATAAGAGAGGCTGGCTTGAATAGCCTTGACTTCAGAGGAGGGAAGGACTTGAAACTCTAGGAGAGTCCCTGGCTCACTACTTCTTATACCCACTTGTCTGTGGTTATGGGCTGCCAGGCCTGAAAGAAGTGAGCCAGTCTACCCCCTACCGGTATAGGGGAGGTGACCTTGCAGAGGAGTCAGGGATTTTGTTTAGGTGGGGCCTGAGCCTGGGTGGATTGGGAACCCCTTCTGCCTCTGGCCCTATAACACCCAGTCTGCTGTGGGTATGGCTGCAGCTGTGAAACAGCTTGAGGTTGATAGAAGGGCCTGCCATAGGACCTTCCTCTACCTCCCCTTCCATAAGGCCTATAAGAAGCAGAAGGCCTGTCCTTGGATGAATTACTCTTATAGGTAGTTTTGTATTCATCCACCTTTTTCATATACTCTTCAGTCTGTTTGCCAAAGAGAGAATGGCCCTGAACAGGGAAATCCATGGCCTTAGCCTGGGTATTCTGTGTTAGATTTGTAGCCCTTAGCCAAGCAAACTGTCTCAGGGCTACAGTCAGAGCCATCCACCTAGCAGCATTATCACTGGCATCTGCTGCCATCTGGAACTGGTATTTGGATGCTTCCAGTCCAAATCTGGCTGTTTCGGCTAGGTCATCAGAGATAGGAGAGGGAACCTTCTCTGGCATGGTCAAACAGACTGCCACAGTGTCTTCTGATGCTGTGCAGTGTAGGCCTGGTAATTGGCTTGTCTGACCCCCCGAGAGGCAGCTAAATACCCTTTGTTTGACATACTGTCCATTTTCCTTGAATCCTTCTCAAGTAGGTGAGAGGATAAAGGAACCCTTGCCTTCTCACAGGCTGCCTGCTGGACTATACCCTGATGATCATGGTGAGAATAGAGGAAGTCAGCCCCTTTCTTGTCCAGTTGGTACTTCTTGTCAGCCTTCTTGTCCAAAGGCGTGACAGAGTTAGGGTTCTGCAGGATTGTGAATAAATCCTTCTTGAAGAATTTATTAATAGGCAGAAAAATCTTCTTAGTGGGTGTTAACCCCATCATTTCCATATATTCTGCCTCCTCCTTCTCATCCTCTATGACCTCGGTGGTAGCCAGGTCAAGGGCATCTACTGTTTTCCTCACAAAGGAAAAGTGAGAGGAAAAATCCTCAGGCCTAGGAGGAGAGCCACATTCCTGCACAGGTGAGATTTCCGGTTCAATGGGCTCACCTTCATCTTGCTCTGGCATGTCTGAGCAGGGAGTAATCTCCTGAACCCTTGGAGGAGGAGGGGTTGGAGAAGGTATAAACCCCTGAATTGCCTCAATGACTTTAATAGCCCTGGCAATTTCCTCAGCAGTAGGCAGACTGTGAGGCACAGAAGGATCCCCTGTAGGTTTAGCCTGGGGTTCAACGTGCTTGGTCTTCTTTGACTTTTTGGAGGAGACCAGAGAGTCAGCCAGCCCACTCAGTCTCTTTAAAGAGATAGATTCACCCTTATCAGGGGTGGAAAAAGAAGAAACTGCAGTTTCACCCGCTGGTTTGGAAGGTGTTGGCTGGTTATAGCCTGAAACACCCCCTAACTTCTTGTTCAACCTCTCCATTCTTTTTTCCGTAGTTTTCTGTGGGAAAGATTTACAAATTTCACAGTCAGAATTTAAATGATCAGTTTCCAGGCAGAAAACACAACTGTCATGGTTGTCTGCCTTGGCAAACACTTCACACAGTTTTTAAACCCTGGGGGACCAGTCTTTTTCTTAGGTTTTTCAGAGTGCTCCATTTTCAGGAGAAAAACCTTAGCTGTATGGATTTTTTTTTTTTTAATTGCGGTCGGTTCAGGAACTGATTAGGCACCAAAAGAACCGATAAATTTTTTAGAATTTGGAACTGGGTCAGCGGTTCTCGGAACCGATACAACGGTTCACAATAACCGGATTAGCGTTTATAAAGAAACCAGGTTAGCGGTTTAAATCAAACACATAAAACTTAACACAGTAATATTTTTAAAACAAAAATAGAGAAATTAAAGCGGAAAAAGTCCACAACTAATAATTAACTACTCTGTTCCTCAGCGGTTATACCGAACAGCGAGGAACCGAGAAATAAATGCTAAATCTACTAAATTAAGACAAATTAGACGTTCGAATAAAATTAAACAATAATGAAGGCAGCAGAAAAAAAGTTATGTATAATTTAAAGAATTATACTTCACAATAGCCAACAATGACCTGAGGGATCTCCTGGGCGTCTAGACTTGTGAGGCGGAGTAAGAAATCTGAGACGTTGATGGAATGTACAGCAGATGAGGACAGCAGTTTGAATGTTTCATGTGCCAGTGATTCCATCATTAGCATATAGTTCCATTTTCCAGGCAGTTCTACTGCGTAGGCTAACTGCAGAGAGTTAGAATATGAGAAGAATACATGGGGCTAGAAACACAAATTATGTTTATCAGCTTTAGCAAGTATTCTGTTGCACTCAAGGCAGTTTTTAAAACCTGTAGGCCCAGTTCTTTTCTTTATTTTTGGGATTTCTGACATGCCAGACTACAGAGAACCCTTATGAATGAACGTTCTAAATCAGTTTAGGTTTGAACTGAGTCGGTTCCTTCATGGTGAAAACACACAATTTCTGACGTAAAAAGTAAAGAAAATACACTAAAATCGCTGGTTCCTGCTTGGAAAAGGGAACCGCGATTAAAACAAAGTGAGAACCGCCGAATAACCAGAGATGCGATAAAAATAAAATAAACAGTTTAAACCACAGTTGGAACTGTGGGTCTCAGTAGAAAATAGCAGTTCCTGGGAACCGACGGGAACCGCTAAAAAACAGTATCAACACACTCCAAACAGCAAAAAAGTAATAATATGAGGAAAAGTTTACCTCAATATTAGAGCTGAAAGCTCTAAAATTAAGTTTTAGGGAGACAGTGCTGCTCAGACAGCTGGAGAAAAAATTCAGGAACTCTATAGGGCTTACACTGCATAGCACATTCCCTCCTGATTTCTGATTGGCTGATGCAAACTAATATATATAACCCACACCTCTGGGGCAGCAATAGCTGGCCAGCTATCTGCAGAGTGTTATTGATGCTGAAGGACTCCTGGGGTGAGAATAGCTTTATATGCACCCTGTTCCTCTTGAATCCCACTGCTGTCTTTGTCTCCACAACCTTGTCAGGAGGAAGTTTGTGACCACTACCCTTTCTGTGAAATGATACTTCCAAAATGCCATTTTTGAACCTTTCCATCTCCAGTTGTGCACTTGCCCCCGTGGATGCACTGTTTCTTAGTTTGAACAGATGTGCTGTGTCCACTCTGTTGAACCTTTTCATGAAGTTTGTCCCATGTCCGCCTGCTCTCTTTCTTCTGTCCTTCACTGAATACATTCAGAGACTTTTCAGTCTCTTATCATACACCATGCTGTGCTGGCCATAATCACCATTGATGTCCTTCATTGCACTGTCTGTAATCTGTCCTTAGCCTTCCTTTTGTGCAGGCCCCAGCACTGGACACAGTATTCCAGATGTGGGCTCACCAGTGATTGATACAGAGAAAACATCACCTTCCTTCATTTGATAGTAATCTCTCTCTATGCGCCTTTAGCATTCTGTTAGCACTCTTGTATACCCTGTTAAATTGAACAGCCTGCTTTATCATATTGTTGCTCACCACTCCCAGTTACCTCTCCTATTCCATGCTCTCTGTTGGTGTCCCCTCAATATAGTATCACAGTAATGTCAGCAGAAAAGGACCATTCTGGTCCATCTAGTCTGCCTTTTCCCACCTTCCCCTACTTGTCTCCACTTCCCAGAGATATTTTCCTCTGTCCACCAGCCATAGAAACATAGAATTTGACGGCAGATAAGGACCGCTTGGCCCACCTAGTCTGCCCATTTCCCTACCTAATGGATAAGCTGCAGATCCTAGTTAACCAACAGCCAACTTTTTCCTACCCCCCCCCCAGAATTGCCTTATGCCTGTCCTATGCATTCTTGCATTCCCCACTGTTTTGACTCTATGACCTCCTCAGGAAGGCTGTTCCATGCATCTACAACCCTCTCTGTGAAGAAATACTTCCTCACATTACCTCTGAGCCGTCCCCCTCTATCTTCAAATTGTGCCCCTTGTTCTTGCACATCTCTTTTTCTGAAAGATGCTGCCATCTTGGACTTTGTTGATTCCCTTGAGGTATTTGAAAGTTTCTGTCCTGTCCCCCTCTCCCTCCTTTCCTCGAGGCTATACATCTTAAGCTCCTTTAGTCTTTCTTCATATGTCTTCTGGTGCAGACCCTGCACCATTTTGAATTACCCTCCTCTGGACAACCTCCACCCTGTCTATGTCTTTGCAGAGATGGGGTCTCCAGAAATGTACACAGTACTCCAGATGTGGTCTTACCAACTGTCTGTACAGAGGGCCAACAACTTCCTGTTTTCTACTTGTGATGCCTCTCCCTGTGCATCCCAGTATCCCCCCAGCCCTCCTTTCTGCCTTCTCAGATTGCTGGCCCACCTTTAGGTCATCTGATATGACTACCCCCAGGTCTCTTTCCATTTTTCTTGTTGTCAGTATCTCACCCCCCATTGTGTATTCTCCCCCTGGGTTTTTGTTTCCCAGGTGCATTACTTTGCACTTCTTTGCATTGAATCTAAACTGCCATACATTGGACCATTCCTCCAGCCTTGCCAAGTCCCTTTTCATCCTTTCCACCCCACCTTGTGTATCAACCCTGTTGCAGATCTTTGTGTCATCTGCAAAGAGACATACTTTCCCTTCCAGTCCTTCTGCAATGTCACTTATAAAGACATTAAAAAGGACCGGCCCCAGTACTGAATCCTGCGGTACCCCACTAGTAATCCTCCTTTCTTCACTGTGGACTCCATTTACTACTACCCGCTGTGTCCTGTTGTCCACCCAGTGTTTTACCTAGGCTGCCACCCTGGGACCCACTCCCAGGCTGGCTAATTTGTTTAGTAATCTTTTGTGCGGGACTGTGTCAAATGCCTTGCTAAAGTCTTGGTAAGCCACGTCCACAGCCCCTCCCTGGTCTACTACTTTGGTCACCCAGTCAAAGAAATCAATTAGATTCATCTGACATGACCTTCATGCTGTGAATCCATGCTGCCTTGGGTCCTGTGCCCCACTGGCCTCTAGGTTCTCAACAGTTCTTTCCTTCAGAAGTGATTCTATCATTTTCCCTTTCACTGAGGTCAAACTGACAGGTCTGTAGTTTCCTGCCTCTGTCTTGCTCCCACTTTTGTGAAGGGGAATCACATCCACCCTTCTCCAGCCCTCAGGTACCACATCATCCTCCCATGATTTATTAAAAAGGATAGTTCTTCCCTTAGTTCTTTTAGAATTCTGGGGTGAATTCCATCAGGCCCCATTGCTTTATCCACCTTCAGTTTTAAGAGTTCTTTCAGAACCCCTTCTTCTGTGAAAGGACTAATATCAACCCCCCTATCCAGAGTGCTTCTATTGACCGGATTAGGTATTTCCCCCTGCTTTTCCATTGTGAATATTGAGCAGAAATATTCATTCAGTATCCCTGCTTTTTCACTGTCCCTCTCTGCCCAACCACCTTCCTCTTTATTCAGCCTCAGGATCCCTGCCTTAGTCTTTCTTTGCTCCCTAATGTACCCATAAAAGGTTTTATCCCCCTTCTTAATCGAGTTGGCTGTCTTTTCCTCGGTTTGGGCCTTTCTATTCTGACTGCCTTCCCCGCTTCCTTCTGCTTTAACTGGTACTGTTCTCTGTCCTGCTCCTTCTGTGTTTCCTCATACTTCCTGAATGCTGTTTTTTTCTCCCTTACCTTCCCCACCACTTCTTTTGAGAACCATAGTGTTTTTTTCTTTCGTCTTGATTTGTTTATTTGCTTCACACAAAGGCTTGTTGCCTCTGTGATGGCAGTTTTGATGCTTCCCCATTGTTGCTCCACCCCACCTTCTTGCCTGTTTGCTAGTGCTTTTCTGAGGCACTCTCCTATTTTGATAAAAATCAGCTCTCCTGAAGTCCAGTACCTTCACTTTTGTGTGGCTTTACTCTACAGCTAAGTTTATTGTGAACCACACTGTTTGGTGGTTGCTTGTTCCCAGATGGCTACCAACTTCAAGACCAGAGATCCTCTCTCCATCCCCATTTGAGAGTACCAGGTCTAAGGTTGCTCCCTCCCTCCCGAGTGGGTTCCAAAACTAGATGTCTGAGGCATTCTCCCTGTAGGGCATTGAGAATGGCCCTGCTCTTGAATGTGGCTGCAGCAAAGGTGCTCCAGTTAACATCTGGCATATTCCGGTCTCCCATCAGCAATATCTCCCCTTTCTCTGCCATCCCAATGATGCCTTCTCTCATTTCCTTGTCCATTTCCTCCCCCTGAGACGGGGGTCTGTATACAACCCCTGTGCGGATTGTGTAGCCATTTCCAGTTTCCAGGGTGACCCACAGTGTCTCCTCTCCTCCCTGTTTACCCTTTAATTCTGTTGCTTTGATCCCTTCCCTTACATAGAGAGCTACTCCTCCTCCTCCTCGTCTTCCCTCCCTGTCACTCCTGTAGATTGTATACCCTGGTATGTTGACATCCCAGTCATGGTTGTCTGTGTACCATTTTTCTGTGACTGCCACGATATCCACACATCCCTCTTCCATCAAGGCCACCATTTCGGGGAGCTTTTTACCTAGACTACGGGCATTGGTACTCATTACCCTCCATTTTTTCATGGTTTTATTTCTTTTTGCCCCATCCCTGTCTTTACTGCCTTTGTCTTTTTCTCCATTTACCCCAGCCCTTATCCCTATCGACTGCTCTATCTTTTTGTTTACCTCACTAACTACCCTGAGTTTTGTGGGGGGCTAGGATTTCCTTTCTCCTTTTCAGTGCCTCCCCCCTTGGCTAGTTTAAATGCTTGCCAATGAAGCATTTAAACCTATCACCTAGGATCCTGGTTCCCCTCCTGGATAGATGCAGACCATCGCACCTGCATAGGCCTGCATCCCTCCAGGTGGAGCCCCAGTCCCCAGTGAAGCCAAATCCCTGAGCACTGCACCAGTTTTTCAGCCAGTCATTGAATCCCATGGTGCGGAGTACCCTAGCCTCATCCATGCCATAGACAGGTAGCACTTCCAAGAAAGTTATCGTGTGTGCTACTTGTCTAAGGCCCCTCCCCAACTCCGCAAACTCCTGTTGCACTGCTCTGATCCCATTCTCAGCCAGGTCATTTGTCCCTAGGTGGATAATGACATCCAGCTCACGATCCTGAGGATTCATTTCCTACCTCCCCTTTGTGTCTGTCCCATGCCCTCTTGAATTCCTCCACTGTTTCTGCACACACCACCTCATTAGGTAGTCTTTTCCAGGGTTCCACCACCCGCCCAGTGAAATAACATCTCCTCACCCTTCCAATCTTAAATTATGACCCCTTGTTTTAACTCCTAGTTTCCTTTTGAATAATCTACTTTCATTCACTTTATTCCCTTCATATACTTAAAAGTCTCTATCATGTCACCTCTGTCTCTTCTAACCTCCAGTGGATATAGATTTAATTCTCTCCACCTAGTCTCGTATGGCTTCTCTTGCATACCTTGTACCATCTTTAGTATAGTAATCCAAGATTTTTCTCTCCTGTGTGCATCACCTGGCACTTTTGAATGTTGATTTTCAACTGCCAAATACTGAATCTCTTCTCCAGTCTCCTCATAACCCATCTCAGACTCCCCGCAAAAGTGGTCCCAGGGCCAGCCCCTGCAGTGCAAAACTAGACAGTGCTCTGCCCTCTGAGAACTTACCATTTAGGACCACTCTCTGAGTTGTATTCATCAGCCACTTGTTGAACCATCCAGTTATTTCCACAGTCATTTCTGTTAAAACTGTGGAGGAGTCACTTAATCCTTGTACAGTATCAGTGAGAGAAATACATATGTAGTGTACTGTGTCAGTGAGAGAAAGTCACATGTAGTGTACTGTGTCAGTGAGAGAAATACATACGTAGTGTACCATGTCAGTGAGAGAAATACATACGTAGTGTACCGTGTCAGTGAGAGAAATACACACGTAGTGTACCGTGTCAGTGAGAGAAATACACACGCAGTATACCGTGTCAGTGAGAGAAATACATACGCAGTGTACCGTGTCAGTGAGAGAAATACATACGCAGTGTACCGTGTCAGTGAGAGAAATACATACGTAGTGTACCGTGTCAGTGAGAGAAATACATACGCAGTGTACCGTGTCAGTGAGAGAAATACATACGTAGCGTACTGTGTCAGTGAGAGAAATACACACGTAGCGTACTGTGTCAGTGAGAGAAATACACACGTAGTGTACTGTGTCAGTGAGAGAAATACATACGTAGCGTACTGTCAGTGAGAGAAATACACACGTAGTGTACTGCATCAGTGAGAGAAATACATACGCAGTGTACTGTGTCAGTGAGAGAAATACATACGTAGCGTACTGTGTCAGTGAGAGAAATACACACGTAGTGTACTGTGTCAGTGAGAGAAATACATACGTAGTGTACTGTGTCAGTGAGAGAAATACACACGTAGCGTACTGTGTCAGTGAGAGAAATACACACGTAGTGTACTGTGTCAGTGAGAGAAATACACACGCAGTGTACCGTGTCAGTGAGAGAAATACACACGCAGTGTACCGTGTCAGTGAGAGAAATACACACGTAGCGTACCGTGTCAGTGGGAGAAATACACACGTAGCGTGCCGTGTCAGTGAGAGAAATACATCGTGGTGTATCGTGTCAGTGAGAGAAATACATGCGCGGTGTACCGTGTCAGTGAAGAATACATACGCGATGTGCACCGTGTCAGTGAGAAATACATACGCAGTGTACCGTGTCAGTGAGAGAAATACACATGCAGTGTACTGCGTCAGTGAGGGAAATACACACGTAGCGTACCGTGTCAGTGAGAGAAATACACACGTAGTGTACTGTGTCAGTGAGAGAAATACACACGTAGCGTACTGTGTCAGTGAGAGAAATACACACGTAGTGTACTGTGTCAGTGAGAGAAATACACACGTAGCGTACCGTGTCAGTGAGAGAAATACACACGTAGTGTACCGTGTCAGTGAGAGAAATACATACGCAGTCTACCGTGTCAGTGAGAGAAATACACACGCAGTGTACCGTGTCAGTGAGAGAAATACACACGCAGTGTACTGTGTCAGTGAGGAAATACACACGCAGCGTACTGTGTCAGTGAGAGAAATACACACGTAGTGTACTGTGTCAGTGAGAGAAATACATACGTAGTGTACTGTGTCAGTGAGAGAAATACATACGCAGTGTACTGTGTCAGTGAGAGAAATACATACGCAGTGTACTGTGTCAGTGAGAGAAATACACACGTAGCGTACCGTGTCAGTGAGAGAAATACATACGTAGTGTACCGTGTCAGTGAGAGAAATACATACGCAGCGTACCGTGTCAGTGAGAGAAATACATACGCAGTGTACTGTCAGTGAGAGAAATACATACGTAGTGTACTGTCAGTGAGAGAAATACATACGCAGTGTACTGTGTCAGTGAGAGAAATACATACGTAGGAAAACAATCGAGACAGTTTTAACAGAGGGAATGCCACTAGAAGCCAGAGTAATGAGAGCAGCAATCCAAAACAGAGATCAGGATATAGTCCTGTGGGCGGTCAGAAACACACTGAGCTCCCTAAAGAGACTATGGAGCAAACATAAGGTAGAGGGAGAAACATGGATGCTGAGATGGTTTGCCTGGGACCCGAGCTTTCCCCCATCTAGGCAAGATCTTACTTTTAAAAAATGGGGGTAGATTGGGGTTGTACTCTATAAATCAGTTTCTTAAAGGAGAGGTTGTTCTAGAATTTGCCAGATTGAGAGAGGAATATTCGCTAAGGCAGGTGGATCATTTTAGGTACCTCCAAGTAAGATCTTATATACATAATCTACAAAATACTTATAAATCTTCGATCTCAACAACGATGTTTAAAGACACCATAGTTAATATAATAAATTCAACAAAGACCAAGGGCCTAATCTCGGCCCTTTACAGGGCCCTAAGAGACAGAAAAGGAAACCAAACTGCCCACATAAAGAACAGTTGGGAAAAGGAAGGGGGAATGCCTGGAGGAGGAGTCTGGACCTCACCAGTTGTGGCTCCTCAACACCGGGCCTCCCATATTGGAGGGAGTACGAATGAGTACTGGTGAGATTTTCTATTCTCGAATCTCTGAGCAAATGGGACAAGAAATGCTCTGGGGCATGCTGGTGGAATTGTGGTGTAAATAAAGCAAACTACATACATGTGTTCTGGACTTGCCAGGCTCTCACACAATATTGGGCAGACATACAACATAAAATAATCAGGATATTCTCTATTCAATCTAACTTAAGTTCGAGGAACTTGATTTTAGGGCTGATACCGAAAGAGATTAGGGGAGCGAATAAAAATTACTTATGGAACATACTGCTGGTGGCCGCCCACAAGGCCCTGACCAGGAATTGGCTCACCCCAAAATTACCCACAATCAGAGATTAGGAGACAATAGTAAATGAAATTAAGGACATGGAGGAAGTCACATTTAGAATAAACTTGAGACTACAGACATGGGTGGAGAGATGGACCCCTTGGCTGATGTCGACAGATTCGGGAAGAGGATAAAGAGGAGGAAAGGGAGGGAGGGATGGGAGCAAAATTTGGAGAATTGAATAAACAAATGGATTATAGAGCTTCCAGGCCGCGCCCTTACATAAAGCCTCACTTGGAGACTCATAAGAAAATAAGTAAAATGAAATATAATATCAGAAATTAAATTATAGCAGACAAACTAAATTATGGGAAACTGAGTCTGAGCAAACTTATATCTCCTTTATAATGTGCATAAGATGGAAAATGTATTGTGATGAATGTCTGTATGTGCCAAATATGCAATAAACTTGAATATAAAAAAAAAAAGAAATACATACGTAGTGTACTGTGTCAGTGAGAGAAATACATACGTAGTGTACTGTGTCAGTGAGAGAAATACATACGTAGTGTACTGTGTCAGTGAGAGAAATACATACGCAGTGTACTGTGTCAGTGAGAGAAATACATACGCAGTGTACTGTGTCAGTGAGAGAAATACATACGCAGTGTACTGTGTCAGTGAGAGAAATACATACGCAGTGTACTGTGTCAGTGAGAGAAATACATACGTAGTGTACTGTGTCAGTGAGAGAAATACACACGTAGCGTACTGTGTCAATGAGAGAAATACACACGTAGCGTACTGTGTCAGTGAGAGAAATACACACGTAGCGTACTGTGTCAGTGAGAGAAATACACACGTAGCGTACCGTGTCAGTGAGAGAAATACATACGTAGTGTACCGTGTCAGTGAGAGAAATACATACACAGTGTACCGTGTCAGTGAGAGAAATACATACGTAGTGTACTGTGTCAGTGAGAGAAATACATACGTAGTGTACTGTGTCAGTGAGAGAAATACATACGTAGTGTACTGTGTCGATGAAGAAATACATGCGTAGTGTACTGTGTCAGTGAGAAATACACACGTAGTGTACTGTGTCAGTGAAATACATCGTGGCGTACTGTGTCGGTGAAGAAATACATCGTAGTGTACTGTGTCTGTGAGAGAAATACACACATAGTGTACTGTGTCAGTGAGAGAAATACACACGCAGTGTACTGTGTCAGTGAGAGAAATACATACGCAGTGTACTGTGTCAGTGAGAGAAATACATACGTAGTGTACTGTGTCAGTGAGAGAAATACACACGTAGCGTACTGTGTCAGTGAGAGAAATACACACGTAGCGTACTGTGTCAGTGAGAGAAATACACACGTAGCGTACTGTGTCAGTGAGAGAAATACACACGTAGCGTACCGTGTCAGTGAGAGAAATACATACGTGGTGTGCCGTGTCAGTGAGAGAAATACATCGCGGTGTACCGTGTCAGTGGAGAAATACATCGTAGTGTACTGTGTCAGTGAGAGAAATACATACGTAGTGTACTGTGTCAGTGAGAGAAATACATACGTAGTGTACTGTGTCAGTGAGAGAAATACATACGTAGTGTACTGTGTCAGTGAGAGAAATACATACGTAGTGTACTGTGTCAGTGAGAGAAATACATACGTAGTGTACTGTGTCAGTGAGAGAAATACACACGTAGTATACTGTGTCAGTGAGAGAAATACATACGTAGCGTACTGTGTCAGTGAGAGAAATACATACGTAGTGTACTGTGTCTGTGAGAGAAATACACACATAGTGTACTGTGTCAGTGAGAGAAATACATACGTAGTGTACTGTGTCAGTGAGAGAAATACACACGTAGCGTACTGTGTCAGTGAGAGAAATACTACGTGAGTGTACTGTGTCAGTGAGAGAAATCACCGCCGTGGCGTACTGTGTCAGTGAGAGAAATACACCCGTGGCGTGCCGTGTCAGTGAGAGAAATACATCGTGTGTCCGTGTCAGTGAGAGAAATACATACGCGGTGTACCGTGTCAGTGAGAGAAATACATACGCAGTGTACTGTGTCAGTGAGAGAAATACATACGTAGTGTACTGTGTCAGTGAGAGAAATACACACGCAGTGTACTGTGTCAGTGAGGGAAATACACACGTAGCGTACTGTGTCAGTGAGAGAAATACATACGTAGCGTACTGTGAATGAGAGAAATACATACGTAGCGTACTGTGTCAGTGAGAGAAATACACACGTAGTGTACTGTGTCAGTGAGAGAAATACACACGTAGCGTACCGTGTCAGTGAGAGAAATACATACGCAGTGTACCGTGTCAGTGAGAGAAATACATACGTAGCGTACCGTGTCAGTGAGAGAAATACATATGCAGTGTACCGTGTCAGTGAGAGAAATACATACACAGTGTACCGTGTCAGTGAGAGAAATACATACGCAGTGTACCGTGTCAGTGAGAGAAATACATACGTAGTGTACCGTGTCAGTGAGAGAAATACATACGCAGTGCACCGTGTCAGTGAGAGAAATACACACGCAGTGTACCGTGTCAGTGAGAGAAATACATACGCAGTGTACTGTGTCAGTGAGAGAAATACACACGCAGTTTACTGTCAGTGAGAGAAATACATACGTAGTGTACTGTGTCAGTGAGAGAAATACATACGCAGTGTACTGTGTCAGTGAGAGAAATACACACGTAGTGTACTGTCAGTGAGAGAAATACATACGCAGCGTACTGTGTCAGTGAGAGAAATACACACGTAGCGTACTGTGTCAGTGAGAGAAATACACACGTAGTGTACTGTGTCAATGAGAGAAATACATACGTAGTGTACAGTGTCAGGAATTTTATCAAATACTTTACTTATTGCAATATTTGTTTAAGTTTAAAACAAGATTTTTTCACATTTCAATATTTCCTGGTTCTGTGCTGGAAAAAATGAATGGAAGCAGTACCAGTCAGTTGAACCAGTCTTACTTAAACCAGAAAATAAAATCCTGTAATGTTTTTGATCTAATTTCCATTCTTATTGCAGCCTCAGTAATGAAGCAGACAGTATTACCTGGAATCAAAGGCCCTCCTACTTTTTCAGCACAAGCTGCCGCCAACCAGAAAAATAAACTTAAGGACGCAGGGGGAGGTTTTTTTAGGTAAGAGATTAATCTTGTTAGTGATCACGTAACTCACATGCATGTGTAAAGTGTAGCACTTTTGATAGGGCTCCATAAATTTGTTGCTGTCTCTCCCATTTCACAAACAAGAACGACAACACGTACAAACACTTGAATAGGTGAGACAAAGTTAGTTACCGATAACTTGTTTTGCTACTGGCTTTCTTCAGAAGTCACACAAGCATGTTCAAAGTCCGTACAAAGTCCATGGACTAAAACTTCAGCTCCTTTCCTTCTTCTTGTACCCGCACCCATCTATGATCTAAGTCTTTTTTGATTGAACCACATGAAAAGTGTGAAACTGTTGGAAAGGTACACCTACTGTGGACTAGTAACCAGAGGAATCTAGTTGGTTGTGTGACTGTAGTATGAACGCCAGTAGTAAAATAAATGCAGTAGTTACTTTGTCTTACTACAGTACAAGGAGGCAGTATAGCGCAGTGGTTTAAGGCTCTGCGCTGCAAACGTGGAGACCTGGATTTGAATTCCACAGCTCCCACTTTCATACTGTGGGACCCTGAGCAAGTCACTTAACTTTCTTGTGCTCCCAGGTCACACCTGTAAACAAACTTTCAGCGTAGTGTGTCTCTCCTGGTTAAAAAAACAACAACAACAAAAAAAGAAAATATGTGGATTAATTCTACATAGTCACACCTGTGCACTGCAGACCACTAGCAGCTTTTACCAATGAGAGTGTATTAGTGATGTCATACAGATTTACAGTATCTCAGCCTCGAGTTTTGTCCCAGTGACAGAACTTTAGAATGTTGAAACTCAAACTCTGCACTATGGTCACATTCTCCCGTGCATTGTAATAGCAGGTTTATTAATCCTCCAAAGAGCCAGTTGCCCCAGAGTCATGTTGCCCCAAGTCATATTGCAGCCCTAGTGGCTAAGCTTTTTTTTTAGTTTTCACTGTGGTTTTATTATTTCGTAGAAATTATAAGTTCATTTGTTACTCTTTACTAGTTGATCTTAGATTTTTTTTGTGCATTTAGCTTTTTTTTCTCAGTTACATTCCAGTTCATGGGACTAAAACCACGGTTTACGTTGGTTCCCAGTTTGGGTTTCTAATAATTAAACTGTTAAAAATAAAGAATTTGGGTGTTTAAACTGGCTTTTCTTTTACAACACTTGTGCTGTTTTTGCAGTGAACAACCACTGTAAACATTTTCAGGCACCCTTTCTGTCAGACTCATGACAGAATGGCCTAAAATGAAGACAGGCCCCACAGAATTTAAGTTTTGCAAATCTTGCCCACATTGGTTGGCAAAAGCAGATGGACGTGACTTTTGCTTGGCCCCGATCACAATTGTGAGAATTGTAAAGTCTGTAAAGTTTTCTGTTCTAAAATGAAAAAAAAAGTACAGCTTAATGGCAGTCATAATTTTCACCAGCTTTAACAACAGACCATTATCCATACACCAAAAAAAGTGTACTTGAACCTGACCAAGGCAGTACCAGTTCCATGACTCTTACAGAAGTCCTGTTGTTTGGGAGCAGATAAACTGATCAGAAATTATTCTCTCAGGAATTTTACTCATGGGATTCAGTCTAGAGATGGGACAAAAATCCTTCAAAAAAACAGCTTTCCCTTTCTTAAGGAAAGGAACAACTCACGCACACTTTCAGACAGTTGGAAAGGTGCAAGTCAAGGAAAGACTGAATATGATACCTAATAGAGTAACAATCCTACTGGCTGTCATCTTTGAAAATCGAGAATCAAACCCATTACCATTGTCCCCACGTTTAGTTGGGAGTGAGAGAAGGAACCTAAATATCTCAGAAGATGAAAATTCCCTAAAGTAAAAATTTGGATGGTCACGTTCACCTGCTAGCCCACAAACAAGAGAAGCATCCTCTACAAAAGCATTCGAAGTAGATACTGAATTATATGGAGAAAGATCAGTGAACTTCTTATTTAACAATCCATCTATCCGTGCAGAATCACTAACCTCAGTCTTATCAACAGTCAACTTATTTACTGTATTCTTAGAGTTTGGATTTACCATGGAATTGATATTAACCGAAAAGTGCTTGGAGTCAGACCAGCTATGATTTATTTGTTTTTGATTACCGGGTAACTACTTTCAGGCATGACCTGGGTGGGTACAGGGCAAAACAGGCATTATTCATTGGTACAGTAAACATTACAGTTAACAAATATCTAGTAGGATCACAAAAGTAGGTTGATGTAGTAATTACAGCAAAGCCAAAGAACTGGAACACATAGTACATTCATAGTGTCAAAGGATATAGCCAAACCATAACATTTAATGGTTACAAATATAGACAGTAGTAGTGCAATAAGGTGAGAGAAATAGGTGCAGCATGTGATAGGGAGATCCTGCCGCTCTTGAGGACTGACCTATTCTTAAGTCCGTTGCAACAGTTCTTCTATTTCTTAGCCGAATTTATCCTTTACAATTCCATAAATTTGGCCACCTATGGGTGCCCCCTCCCCTTTCTTGACTATGCTATAGTGTCGTCCTTAATTTTCCTTTTCCCTCTCAGGTCCTGGTACAGGGAGGTTATTGTGGTGACCTCTGAGCTGATGTAAAACAGTAGGCTGTGTTCTTCGTTGTTGGCTTTAGTATGCAGTAGCACTATGTCATAAAATACTTTGATGTATATGCCTTATGGGTATGAAACCTGTAAATGTTGAAAATACCATGGCACTAGGTGTTTCTGATAAAGGTAAAAAGTTACTAGGGGACTGTATTATAATAATTAAGTTACCGGGGTAGATATATCAGAAACCACCCATTGTGTTATTTAAATGCATGTAAATTACAGATTGTTTGAGAGTCCCTTTGGCGACATGCATTCCTGCTTTAAGCTGAACCAGCCTAAAATATAACGGTGATTTGTGTATACATCCCATGATGCTTTGCATTATGGGGGTATGTGAGTTGTGTTTCTTTGAACCCTGGCTTTATCGCCAGTGCCCTTTGGGGGTAACCCTTGCTTCAGTGCTTTTGCACTGAGTTTCTTTGTCTTCAGCACGTTTTGGGGGGGGGGTTCTTATTTGAGCTCCACATCACCCAAACACACAAGACCAACATAGGGATGAAATAATTTTCACTAAAGAGATAGATCAGTAGGTCAGTAGGTGCTGACTAAGTGCAGAGGAAGGATATACAGAGTCTGTTGCTACAAACTGATGTATGTAAACTGATGTATTGAAGAAGGTATATGCCATTGCTTAAGGTTATCCCGTGTTTTGAATAAACATCACACAGAGATTGTGTGTTGAATCTGAACTTCTGTGTCTGGTCCATCTGTTATCTCACTGCCCCTCCAGAGACTCGGTGTCAGATACTTGCTGGAAACATCAGGACCAAGCTAGGGGGATGTTTTCCGGTGGATATCGCCAGATATCCCAGGTGGACCGATGCACCAGGAGTTGCCAGAGGTGAACCTGGAGAAGAAAGTCTGTGGAGTTCTGACCAGAACCATGGCCGACAGACTGGGACAGAAGCTGCTGCCTGGACTGGACCTGGGAGCTCGGAGGAAGGCCAGGCCTGAAGATGACGAAGAGATCCAGGGGGACGAGGAAGAATCGAGGGAACTGCCTCCTCTTGAAGACGCTCCACCTGAGGACGTAGGGGACTTGTTGAAATGGCTCTACTTAAAACAGGTACAGATGGAAAGAGATAGAGACATTGAGCGGAGAGATAGAGTCGTTGAACGGAGAAGACAAGATGCCAAACAGGCAGATACCATGAGGGTCTTGCATGCCATCAATGCAAGGCAAGCAGAAAGAGTGAGTAGCCCAAAAGAAATTAAACTGTATAAACTTTCGGACAGTGATGACATTGAAGCCTACCTCACAGTGTTGGAGAAGATCGCTTGAAGATGCACATGGCCAAGGGAACACTGGGTTGTTCGACTGGCACCGCACCTGACAGACAGTGCCCAGTTGGTTTATAGCCACATGGACTCTCAAGAGGCAGAGGACTAAGACCTTGTGAAACAGGAGAGCCTCAGGCGCTATGACATAAACGGTGAAAGCTACCGCTAGAGATTTAGGTTTCTTAAAATGCTGTCACTGGATACCCCCCTGAGAGACTTATGCCTGTCTCAAGGAGCTCTGCTACAAATGGTTGCAGCCAGATAGTAAGAGCATGGACCAACTTCTGGAGGCGGTAATTATTGAATAGTTTATTAAAGTTTTACTCCAGGATGTACAACTTTGGGTTTGGGAGCATAAGCCTGATTCTGTGGATAAACCATCACATTGGCAGAAGACTTCCTGGCAGCCCAACCATCCAGACCCAGAGGGTTCCAAGAGACATCAGCAGCTGCAACCACCAGCAATCTGGTACCCTGAGACGGAGCTTCTGAAGATGGATGGGTGGAAGTGCCATCCCTTCCTGGGACAGGAAGGTGGTAAGCAGTCTGAGATAACTGCTTCCCTCTTAAGGTGGGGGATAAATGACAGGGAGATCCTACCACTCTTGAGGACCAACCTTTTCTTGGATCTGTTGCAACAGTTCTTCTGTTTCTTAGCCTAATCTATCCTTTACAATTTCTAGTCCATAAGGTTGACCACCTGTGGGCACCCCCTTCCCTTTCTTGACTATGCTATAATGTCCTCTTTAATTCTTTTTTTCCCTCTCAGGTCCTTGTACAGGGAGGTTATTGTGGTGACCTCCGAGCTGTTGTAAAACAACAGGCTGTGTTCTTTGTTGTTGGATTTAGTATGCAATAGCACTATGTCATGAAATATCTTGATGTATATGCCTTATGTGTATGAAACCTGTAAATGTTGAAAATACCATGGCACTAGGTGTTTTTGATAAAGGTAAAAAGTTACTAGGGGACTGTATTATAAAAATTAAGTTACCAGAGTAGACATATCAGAAAACTCCATTGTGTTATTTAAATGCATGTAAATTACATGTTGTTTGAGAGGCCCTTTGGCACCATGCATTCCTGCCTTAAGCTGAACCAGCCTAAAATTCCATGGTGATTTGCATATACATCCCATGCTGCTTAGCGTTATGGGGGTATGTGTGAGTCTGGGTTTCTTTGAAACTTGGTTTTATTGCCAGTGCCCTTTGAGGTGACCCTTGCTTCAATGCTTTTGCACTGAGGTTCTTTGTCTTTAGCTTGTTTGGGTTTTTTTCTGATTTGCGCTCCCCATTACCCAAACGCACAAGACCAACATAGGGATGAAGTAATTTTCACTAAAGAGATAGTAGATCAGTGTGTTAGTAGGTGCTGACTAAGTGCAAAGGAAGGATATGCAGAATCTGTTGCTGCAAACTGATGTATTGAAGAAGGGATATGCCATTGCTTAAGGTTATCCACTGTGTTTTGAATAAACATCACACTGAGATTGTGTGTTGACCCTGAAGTTCTCACCCCAGGAGTCTTTAGCATCAGTAGCTATAGCAGTTAGCTGGCTAGGTGCAACTGCCCCAGAGGTATGCCTTTAAGATAATTAGAATAATGAGCTTAGGGCATAAGCCAGTCGGAAAAGAGTAGGGGAGTGTATTGAGGGAGAGCAGCCTGAGGGGCTTCAGAATTTTTTCTCCACTGAGTGAACAATACTGCCTCAGAGGTGTTTCTCAACTTTCCTTGTTGACAGCCTTTTCTGCTTTCCTCTCAAACTTATTTTTAGAGTGTGCTGAATATATTTTCTGGATTTTGTTCAGTGGTTTCTCTCGGTTCCCACAAGCTGCTTTTTTCTGTCGGTTCCTCCGTGGTTCCCGCTGCTTTATATTCCTTTTATTTTAATTGCATCTAGTATTTTCGATGGTTCTTTGGTATTTTTGCAGCGGTTCTCCTTTTCTTGAGGGAAGTGACGATTTTGAAAGTTTTTCTCTAATTATTTACCTCAGTAATCATGGTTCCACACCGCAAGGTAACCAATTGTTTTTCTGCACTTTTGACAGTATTTCTGGGTTCTCTGTGGATTGGCATGTCAGAGATCCCAAAAACTAAAAAGAAAACTGGACCTACAGGTTTTGAAAAGTGTTTCAACTGTCACAACATTTTGGCCATAGCAGATTCTCATAACCTGTGCTTTAGGTGTTTAGGTCCAGATCATACTTGCTCTCTTTGCACCAAATTTTGTAAGAAAACTTTGAGAAAGAGAGCAAAGAGACTTGAAAAAATGATGGCTGAGGAAAAATCAAAGGCTACCGATGAGGGGCCATCAAAAAATAGCAACAATAAAAATTCAAAGAGGTGCTGATGAAGCATCCAATTCCCAGCCTAAGAATAAAGCTTCCAAAGGGGCTGATGAAGTTCCTACAAAATCAGAAAATAAGGGCACTGATGATGTGTCTGTATTAAAAAGGAAGCATGACCAAGCTGCTGATGAAGTGGCTAAAAAGACTATTTGCAAAGACAAAAACACTTCTGTTCCTCCTGGGAAAGCCAATAGTGAGACAACAAGCAGCTTAAAGCATAAAGAGAAAACTAAACATACACAGCCACAGTCTGGGCAGGAGCTCCCATCTGTGCACGACATGGCAAAAGCATGGCACATCTTTCATACCCTTCAAAAGATGGGGTCCATGTTTTCTAGTTCTTCTGCTAGTAAGCACTCTTTCACAGTTTCTCTCTTCTGGAGACTCTGAGGGTGATGTAGATGAGGGAGAACACTATTATGATGCATCTGACATGCATTTAGAGGGCCTAGAACCTGATGTGTCCCCTGATCCTCATTTTGGGGCATCCCCTGCTGAACAGGAGCATCTCTCCTCTATGCTTAAGTTTATTCAAAATATGCTAGACACCGTGGGCCTCCCTGCTCAGGAGTATAACCAAGATGAGGACAAAGATTATAGGGAGATGAAAGGTCTTCCACCCCCTAAGAGATTGGCCATGCCTATCTATAATGCTTTCAGAAAAAATGCCATGAAATTACTTCAAAACCCCATTTTTTTGGCAGGGATTGACAAACGTAGTGACAAAAAATACCAATTGTGTAAAAATTACACCGAGTTCCTGTCTGTACATCCCAGCCATGAGAGTATAGTACAGCAGGCAGCATGTGAGAAAGCTGGAGTCTTCTTGTCTTGCTTACCTCCTGACACGGACTCCAGAAAAAATAGATTTTATGGCAAAGAAGATGCACACCACAGCTTCTCTGCATATCAGACTTTCCTTCTACATGGCTTTCGCAGCCAAGTATCAGAAAGCATTGTGGAACTCTGTCCTGGCTATTGCCTGCAGTGGGTCAGACACAGGGGTGCAGGAACTGGTTGATACTGCAAGAACTGCCCTGGAAGCAACAAAATATTACTTCCATATGGCGGATGAAAACAACGATGCCGCCTCTAGAGCCATGGCCCATGCAGTTTCTTTGAGGCATTTTGACTACTGCTCTAACCCCAGACACCCAGTCTAAAGCCATGGATCTTCCCTGTGATCAAAACATATTGTTTGATTACAGGGCAACAGACTACATGAAAAGGGTAGTTGAGTACAAGACCTATTGGCATAGTCATTCCTCTAAACCTAAGCCTCCTGCCCTACAAAAATCCCATATGAGGGGAAACCGGGGCAGAGGTTATTCTCCCAGACCTTAAACTCCCTAACCCTCAGACTGACTTCTCTCAGTACAGAGGTGTTTTCAGAGGGAGGGGCAGAAGGGGCCAAAGAAGAGTCACCCCTGCCCAGTCAGCAGCCTCTCAGTCTAAGCCCCGATGTGAGTGTCCAGGTCGCCTCCCCTCTGCCAGTAGGAGGCAGACTCTCCCACTGTCTTCAGAACCGGTCCCTCATTACCTTGGAAAAGTGGATTCTGGAGATAGTGGGAAAGGGTCTGCCACTACAGTTCAGCCAGATGCCATACCTCAGCCGTACCCAGGTGTTAAAGCCACTAACCCCAACACAGGTACTTTTGTCGGAGTTGAAGGTAAAAAAACTTATAGCTCTACGAGCAGTGGTGAGGGTCCCTGCCCACAAAAAGGGAAAAGGCCTCTGCTCCAGGTACTTTCTGACACAACAGAAAACTGGGGAGTGGTGACATATTTTGGATCTCAGATATCTGAAAACATATCTTATAAAGCCCAGATTCAAGATGGTCACTCTATCACTGGTCATTCAGTTCCTATAGTAGGGAGACTGGCTAGCCTCCCTGGACCTAAACGACGCTTACTTCCACATACCCGTAAGAAAGTCTGACAGGAAGTTTCTCAGATTCAAGCTTCCTTCGGGCCACGATCAGTCCTCTGCGAAGCCCTTCAGCCTGTCCTCGGCTCCAAGAGTTTTTACCAAGTGCCTAGCAGTGATAGCAGCACACCTCAGGAAGCTGGGTGTTTCAGTCTACCCCTATATAAATGATTGGCTCGTAGTGGCAGTCTCCTTGTCCAGTCAAGGAGTCTCTTTCCGTTACAGAGCACACTTTGGAATCTCTGGGCTCCCTGGTAAATCTAAGGAAATCTCACCTGGAGCCACTCAGTTACTCACTTTCTTAGGAGCTCAGCTGGACACCCAGAAAGGATATGCCTTCCTCCCACCAGAGAAAATTCAGAGTTTCCTTTCAGCAGCAGATTATTTCATCCAGGGACAGCCAAGACCAGTCAGGCATTTTCTCTGGCTTTTGGGACACATGGCATCAATGACTGCAGTGGTCCCAGGGGTCAGGTACAGGATGTGAGACCTGCAGGCCTATCTCAGAGCTCGCTGGTCCCAAAGAAGGAACAACTTTTTAGAGCTGATATCTGTAACAGAACAGTTTCTTCAGGCTCTGCTTTGGTGGAAGAACCCTGCAAATCTGGCAGTGGGGATCCCCTTCCAAGCCCCTCTTCCCACAAAGGTGATCGCCACAGACACCTCCCTCCTGGGGTGGGAGTCTTATCTGGACAGTGCCACAGTAAGTGGTACCTGGACTCCTCAAGAGTCAGTTACACATAAACATTCTGGAGCTCAGAGCAATCTTCCTAGTGCTCAAAGCATTTGCTCCTGTCATAAAAGGGCAGACTGTACAGATAAGAACAGACAACACCACTGCAATGTTTTACTTAAATAAGCAGGGTGGTACCAGATCAGGGACACTCTTTTCGGAGGCGTTGAAACTTTGGTCTCTCGCCTACTCCCTGGGGGTCAGTCTTTCAGCTATCCACCTCCCAGGCAAGCACAATACCCTGGCAGATGCTCTAAGTCGCATCAGTCAGGGTCAGAGTGAGTGGACTGTGAACAAGCAAGTACTAGCCACAGTGTTCAGGCGGTGGGGCACACCAGAAGTGGATCTGTTTGCTTCCCCCCTCAACTTCCAGCTTCCGCAGTACTGTTGTAGGCCCCCAGTTCCAGGAACACTTCCACTGGATGCTTTGATTCTGGACTAGTCAGGGAGGTTCCTATATGCATTCCCTCCCTTTCCCCTGATACACAGGTTGTTGCTGAAACTCGGACAACAGCCTGCATCGATGAGTCTGGTGGCTCCGGATTGGCCCAGGCAGGCCTGGTACCCTCTCCTTCTCTCACTGTCTTGCAGCAGGCCCATTCGCCTGCCATCAACTCACTCTCTGCTGACCCTTCCCCAGATAGGAGTGCATTATCCAGAGATGCACGCTCTTCACCTCAAGGCCTGGTTCTTGAGGAGCTAAAGTTTCCATCCTCTCAGTACTCGCAACAGGTCCTTAAGATCCTGAGAATGGCTAAAAAGCCTAGTACAAAAAAGATTTATGCAGCCAAATGGAAAATGTTTTCCTTCTGGTGTAAGAGCAAAAAGGTCAATCCTCTTGCAGCTTCAAACTATCTGCTGCTGGACTACCTGGTGCATTTGCAGCCCTCAGGCTTGAAACCCTCCTTTATCAAGCTACACCTGGCTGCAATTTTGGCCTGCCTTTTGGTGGGGAAGAAAAAGTAATTTCTTTCCCACTCTGTGTTTAAGCAATTTTTCAAAGGCCTCTTGCACCTCCAGCCTCCAGTCAGAGGGCTGGTTCCTCCTTGGAGCCTGAATCTCTGCATTGCCAGGCTCATGGAACCACCCTTTGAGCCTATGGCCACTGCCCATCTCAAGTTTGTAACTTGGAAATCTGTTTTTTCTAATGGACATTACCTCTGCCAGTAGGATTTCAGAGTTACAGGCCCTGTGCACTGAGCCTAATTATATCACTCCTCACAGAGACAAAATTGAGCTCAGGACAAATAGGAAATTCCTGCCTAAGGTGTTTTCTGAGTTTCACCTTAACCAGTCTGTTACTCTACTTGTTTTTTCTACTGAGAAATCCACTTCTGGCGAGCAAAAGCTCCACAGCCTGGATGTTAAAAGAGCTCTCTTTTACTACCTGGAGCATACTAGGTAGTTTAGAGGTTCTTCCACTCAGCTGTTCCTCACCTATGGGGAAGCTGGCAGAGGAAGACCAGCTACCAAGAGAACTATTTCCTGCTGGTTAGTCTCTTGCATTAGGTTCTGCTACGAAAAAGCTGGACATCAACCTCCTGTGGGGCTCAGGGCCCACTCCACCAGGGGCACCACAGCCTCTGTGGCAGCTGCAAGAGACATACCTCTCCTGGACATGTTCAAAGCAGCTACCTTGAAATCTGTATGCACCTTCATTAAACACTGCAGTTTGGATGTGCAGTCTAGGTCTGATGCCATATTTGGCTGGGCGGTTCTGCAGAGCCTCTTTCCTATGTAGGTTCCCTGCCCACCTCCCACTTTGTACTGCTCAGTAATCTGCTATAGTTACTGATGCTAAAGGACTCCTGGGGTGAGAAGAAAGAATTAGTCACCATAATAATCTTCTTTCTTCTAAGGGTCCTTTAGCATCAGTAAGCTCCCACCCTTCCTCCCCGGTTCACTTTTTAGGAGAAAGGCTCTGTTCTCAGTTTTATTACCAAAATTTGTCCCTGATTAAAGAAGTTTCTTCCTAAGGTTGTTGATATCTGGTTTCTAGTTTTGGACATTTGCATGTTTTTTGATTCTTGTTGGTTCACTTTTAGGGCACGTACCCATTTATCTTCGAAAAAATTCTGAAGCCCTTCAGGCTGCTCTCCCTTTGCACACTCCCCTACTCTTTTCTGATTGGCTGATGCCCTATGCTCAATATCCTAATTATCTTAAAGGCATACCTCTGGGGCAGTTGCACCTAGCCAGCTAACTGCTATAGTTACTGATGCTAAAGGACCCCTTGGAAGAAAGAAGATTACTATGGTGAGTAATTTTTTCTTCTGTGTCTAGTCCATCTGTTATCCCACTAGCCCTTCACACAGCAGATTGAGAAAGAGCGAGCGAGAGAGAGAGAGAGAGAGAAATCATATAGTAAGCTCCAGCCATTCCAGTTGAAGGGATAGGTTTGCCGTAACAGACATAGAGCAGAAAATATAAGTGCCAGGTGATTGAGCAATGAGGATAGATTAATGTCAAGTGAGCAAGAAGGGTGTCTTTGTCATGGAGGGAAGAAACAAGTGCAGGGGTTTGCGGCTATAACTGGCATTTAATAAAACTGCACTTTAAGGATCTTGTCTGATACAGGAATTATGAACCTTCCTGTATTCCATGAGCGAGGGAAAAGAAGAATTGTTATATGCCAACCAAGCAAAATCAAGCTTCTTTATCAGTTCCCTTAGTTCACTGTTAAACCACCTGTTACGTGTTCTCAACCGCTTTCTAGCCATGGGAAAAAAATTATTCTTGATTGGTAGCAGTTGAGATAAAAAATAATCTAATGCAAAATCCAGAGTAGGAATGCAGTTTAAATAGGACCAGTGGATCCTATCTACCTCTGACATAGTAGCATCCATATTAACATTATTAAAATTTTGAGAAATAAAACAAGACTTCTAGGGGTCTTATAGGACAAAACAAAGTTTGCTGGCCAAGTGATCACTGAAAATGTCAAGTAGGACCCCCGGAAAGGAAAGCCTGTTGGCTTGATTGGTTACATTCCAGTTGAGTAAAGAATGATCAGCATTAGTGCTGTATGATGACCCATTGGGTAGTGCTTGTGCTCCGAGATCAGCGACCCAGGTTCCGAAGTGAGCCCTCAAAGCTGGCCAGGTAACCACGAAGGCTGAGGAGGGATGGTGTTGGGTTCTGCTATGCTAGTGACCCCTGTGGTGGGCCAGGGAGGGTGTCTGTCCCACAGGGGTGTGTTAGCGTACGAGGTATGATAGCAGGCCTGACGTCGGGGAGGTAAGTGTAGTGCGAAAATGATAAAACCTAGGACCCTGCCAGCAGGATAACGTTCCTGTCTGTTGCAGGCCCCAAACCACTGACTGGGCCCTGGCTTCCCATCTGGATATGGTTACTGGGTGTGGGGAGGATGGACTTCTCTCCCCTAGCCCCACCGTGGTGAGGCAATCCACGGGGGATCGTCGGAGGCCAGGTAAGTCCCAGACATGGTGGGTGATTGGGCTGGGCAGGCAGGAATCTAAAGGGGCCTGGAGGAGAAAGGGAGCTTAAACACAAGATGGATTAAAAAAAAAAAAAAAAAGAATGATTAGCATTAGTCACGTTCAGTAAGGTAGTGGAGGAGATAAATTGAGATAGATTCATAGTTTGTAACATAGGCCCAAGTCTAAGAAGCTTTCCCGAAACCAATTTAAAGTAAAATTTCCATTTTATAACTTAGTTATAGGAAAAAGAAAAGGCTTCAGTATGACCAGAAAACTTGGTCAGTCCATCAACTGCAGCTTGGGTAGGATTGCAGAAACATCTAATGTGAATGTAACTCCTGCCCCCAAGAACCAGCTTGACCAAAATCCATCACTTTATCTATCAGCTAAATTGCTGCAGTACTTGAAATCAATGTTACACCCAGGTGAATGTTGAAGAAAATTTTAACCCCCCCCCCTCCTTTTACTTTCTGCATCGTCAAGCCAAACAGTGTTGTGCCCAGAAAGGGAACATAAAGACTCTGGAACCAAGGGACTGAGCCAGGTTGTAGAAATTCCCAAAATATCAGGCATGTAAAAGGAAACCCTGGTTTCCAATTCTGACATTTTTGGAACTGAACTGTCAGCGTTTATATGTACTACCTTTAACCCACAAGATCCAGTCCAGGATGTACCATTCCCAGCAAGTGAGGAGAGAGGCCCTCGATTAGCCTCAGTGTCACCAGAAATTCTGTCCTCCCTGACGAAATTAATAAAAAATATAAATTTCAGTTAAACAAGGAATCATTTCACATCTCATTAGACATTGCAAAGTTGGACTCACCTTAAACAGCCCCTTTTCATGAGTCTCTAATATGTAGGTGCGCTAACATCACAAAAGGCAAAAAAGCAAGTAGTAAATACAAATAACCTCAACACCCGAAGATAAAAATCCCATTGTAACATAAAATCCCAAAGGTACGAAAAACAAAAAAGTTATAAAAAGGTGTATAAGAGCAGCCCTACCTAGCACACTTTCAGGCTTAAACAGCTGCAACCACGAGCTGCAATATAAACTTACTGCACATAGTTTTGTGCAGAGACCACAGCGTACCAGATGACACCAGTCAGCCCAACCAAGTCCAGATTACCAAAAACAGCAGACAGTCTAATATTGGCCTAAGGGCTGCTAAGAAATGAACAGGGGAGACGTGTGCATTGTACAAATTACACAAACAGCAAACCACTGTCTAATAACATTTTTTATTACAGGTTAAAACATAACTTAGTCCCTAAATGTATTGCAAAAAAACATGCTGTCTATTAGTCCTGGAATGAATATAATACTTTATAAGGGCAGACAGGAACAGTGTATAGTACCCCAAGCTCTGTTGCTCTGGCAGACTCCGGATGACACCCATTTTGTAGTGCCTGCTGTTGAGACAACGACACTTCTTGCTGATGGAGTTTAAATCCTAGCTCCTTCCAGTCCAATCTGCCACCAGGGACCAGCATCCAGTCAGCTAGGGGGCATGAGCAGTTGGGATACTCAGTAGCCAGGGACGCTAGCCGAGGCAGCCGTTAAACACAAACAGGGATGAACACAGTGCAAAAAACAAACAGTTACTGTAATATGCAGTGTGCAGTATAGGAGCAGAAGTCATGGTAACTGAACATCTTATGCACTTGATCTTCTTTGAGCAGATGTAACACACAGCTCATACTGATAATTGGCAGTGGGTTTGAACTGGAGACTGCCACCATTCTGGACAGCTCACCCACTTTGCAGTCCCGCTTCCCACTGTGATGTACTACCGCCTTCCAGTAAGGCCCTGCAGCAGAACGTATTTGAGATTGAAGGTACAGCTTGCTCAGTTTCAGTTCAGAGCAGTGCCCTTTGGCCTCACTTTGGCACCCAGGGTGTTCACAAAGTGCTTGTCAGTGTGACAGGGAGATCCTGCCTCTCTTGAGAACTGACCTTTTCTTAAATCTGTTGCAATACTTCTTCTATTTCTTAGCCTAATCTATCCTTTACAATTTCTAGTCCATAAGGTTGGCCACCTAGGGGCACCCTTCCCTTTCTTGACTATGTTATAGTGCCCTCTTTAATTTTCCTTTTCCCTCTCAGGTCCTCGTACAGGAAGGTTATTGTGGTGACCTCCAAACGTATGTAAAACAGGTTGTGTTTATCGTTGTTGGATTTAGCATGTAATAGCACTATGTCATAAAATACCTTGCTGTATATACCTTATGTTTATGAAACCTGGAAATGTTGAAAATACCATGGCACTAGGTATTTTGATAATGATAAAAAGTACTAGGTGACTATTATAGAAATTGTTAGTTGTGCTATTTAAAATGCATGTAAATTGCTGTAAACTGAACACGTCTGAAATGTCATGGTGATTTGCATATATCCCATGGTGTTTGCGTTATGGAAGTATGTATGATGTTGTATTTCTTTGAAACTTGATTTGTTGCCAGTGCCCTTTGGGGTAACCCTTTTTTCAGTGATTCTGCTCTGAGGTGCTTGTTTTTTTTTTTTTGTTTTGTTTGTTTTTTTAGCCCCCACTACCCAAGCAAGCAAGGCCCACATAAGGATGAAGGGTTTTCACTAAAAATGTTTAGATCAGAAATCAGTGAGTCCATAGGTGCTGGCTAAGTGTAGAGGAAAGACTTGCATAGTCTGTTACTACAAATTGATGTACTGAAGCAGGGATATGCCATTGCTGAAGGTTATCTACTGCATTTTGAATAAACATCACACAGAGATTGTGTGTTGAACTTGAAGTTCGGTGTCTGGTCCATCTGTTATCCCATAACCCCTCCACAGTCAGTAGTGGCAGCATATCTGCGCAGGCAGGGAATAGTGGTGTTTCTTTCGCTAAATGGCTGGCTAGGGTGTGGAAGACACAAGAGGAAGCAGTATAGCTGATTCATACAATGAAGAGCATTGTGCACAGGCTAGGGTTCCTCCAAAACTTACAAAAGTCCCAGCTGGAACTCACACTAGTGCTGGATGGCGTTCATAGGCTCAGAGTGGAAGACAACAATTGGAAAAGCTTTCCTCCCTCTGCAGACGGCAGAAGCTGTAATTCACTGTGAAAACACGTTCCAGACAAGTCAGAAGAAGACTGCACTAGCATTTTTGAGACTTTTAAGCTACATGGCATCTATCTCTGGAGTTTGCGTTAGGCAAGACTGAAAATGTCTAGTGTCCGTTACCACCTCAGAAAGGCACTAGCGCTAAAAAAGTGCACCACTTCATCAGCAAGTGCCAGTAGCAAACAAGTTGATACTAGCACTGGAGTGGTGGCTAGATGTGGACCATCACAGAGAGTGTATCTCTTTCCATTAGTGCTCACGTACAGGAAGTTTAACCACAGATTCATCCCTCTTGGAATAGAGTGGGCAGAACTTAGAAACAGAATTTGATAGCAGATAAAAGGACCATTTGACTCATCCAGTCTGCCCATTTCTCCTTACCTACACTGTTACTACAGACCGTGCTGAATCTGCAGCTTTAGCCCTCCCCTTTGCTTCTCCTTTGCTGTTGAGGTCTACTTGGTTGTCATGACAACCTCTCGAAGTAAACACAGCATTCAAACAACATGAAGTCTTGCTATATTCTGACTATTACAGTTAGCTCCAACACTTGAACTGCCCCGGAGAGAGAAGGGTTAAAATTCTATGCAAGGCATAGAACGTTGAGCTCGAGCTCGGCTGAAAACTCTGTCTCCAGCACTTTGAAACCTAACCGTCAGATTCTTTACTCCGCTTCACTGAACAGTCACTCCAGAGATTTTCTCCTTTGCTTTGTTCAAAAAGTTGGTTAAAGTTGTCGGTTAGTCCGAAATTAGTTCCAGTTTGTCGGTTCAGGACTCTGCGGTACCACAAGTGCTTAGGCTAGTTCTTGTGGAAATTGTAAAAGAGATCTGTATTTTTTGGTCGGTTCAGCTGAACCGACCCTTTTAGTAGTCTTGTGTGGGAAAATTTAGTGTGTGGTTACCGATCCGTATTAGTTTTGAAAAAAAAACATGATTTAAACGTTTTTTTTCCATCACCCATAACACGGTGAGAAACCGATAGGGGAGTCTTGCCTGGCGGTTGCCGAATAAAGGGTAAGTTTGTTAGGTTGGCCATGTCTGAGAAACTCAAGAAAAAAAACGGGCCCACTGGATTTCAACACTGCAGTGTTTGTGGGGAGGTCTTTGCTAAGGGCGATCCCCACACCCTTGTGTTTACTGTCTGGGGTTTGACCACCTCGATTCAGACTGCCAAATTTGCAAGAATTTCCGTAAGTCTGCCCTGGAAAAAAGGTTAGGTAGACTTAGGGGTAAGGAGGCTGAAAAATCCGCTGACCCCGAAGGCCAGCCCGGGTCGGTTCCTACTGAACCACAAGGAGTACCCTCTGACCAGGGCGATACTTCTTCAGGCAAGAGGAGGGTCGATCCTGAGGGATCGGTTCCTACAAAATGAAAGCACAAAGATAAATTGGCCAGTTCGGATCCAGACCTTCATGTTCCGACCGCCGAAGAGATAGCCAGAGCGATTCAGATTGTTGAATCGCTTCGTCCAGTTCCGACCGATCCGGCACCTTCTGGCAGGGGCTCGGTTCTCTCGGTTCAAGATTATTCCCCTGAAGACTTTATGAACCGGAGTTTGATGACAAGGGGGATTTTGAAGAGGATGATGGTGATGATAGTGAAAGTCTGGATGTGCCTGTGGAACCGGACATCTCCCCGACAGTCCTTCTGGTGTTTCCCCTCCTAGGCTTTCTGAGTCCTCTCCCCACTATCTGTTTTACAGAAAGGTGGCCGAAACCCTCCAGCTTCCCATGGAGGAGGCTGTGGGAGGACCAAGAGGAACCTGATTTCACTGAGATGATGGACATCCCAGAGTCTAAGAGGCTGTCTGTTCCCTTACATAAGTCCTTTGGGAAACAGACACAAAAAATTCTAAGGTCTCCTAACTCTGTACCTCATGTTGACAGAAGAATGGACAAGAGGTACACCTTGTCAGGCTCGGATACAGAGTTTTTCTATCAGCAATGCAGCCATGTTGGGGTAGTGCAGGCTGCAGCCTGTGACAAGGCAAACATTCCCTTGGCTTCACACCCCCCAAAGACTCCAGGGAGATAGATGCCATGGCAAAGAAACAGTACATGACATCATCTTTGGGACTCAGGCAGGCTAACTGTATGGCCTATACAGCCAGGTACCAGAAGTCCAGGTGGGACACTGTACTGGTACTGGCTAAGCAGGCCTCCCCCAGCTAGCCAAGGAGCTGGAGGAGGTGGCTGCTGATGGGATTGAGGCACCAAAGGTGCAATTTCATGCTGCTGTAGACTCCAATGATGTGTCATCAAGAGTCATGGCTACATCTGTGGCTCTTCGGAGAATGGCTTGGCTCAGATGTACTAGCCTTTCACAGGACACCCAGGCTAAGGCCATGGATTTCCCTGTGGTGGGTAATTCTCTGTTTGGGGAGCAGACAGAGAATTACGTGAAGAAAATGGATGAGTACAGGACCACTTATAGGAGTGCCCAGGCCAAGGAGAGGCAGGCAACTCCTCAGAGGCAACAAGCTAGGGGCAGGGGCAGGCCTTTTCATGCCTTTCTCAAGCGCAGGCCTCTTCTCCCTTTTCTACAGGGGGTTCTTTAGAGGAGAGGCAGAAGGGGATGAGCAGGGTGCATCCACCCCTCAGCCTAAGGCTCCTGCCAAGCAGGCACCCTGATGTGTCAGCCCAGGTCATCTGCCCCCATTCCGGTAGGAGGCAGGCTGGCTTACTTTGTCCAGGACTGGATGTCTGTTACCTCAGACAAGTGGGTCCTGGAGGTAGTAAGCCAGGGACTGGTTCTCAGTTTCAAAAATTTTCCGAAAATGAGAGCCAGATCCTTTCCACTTTCAAGTATATCAGAAACCCTTGCCCTAGAGGCAGAGGTTTCGTCTCTACTGGCCTTAAGAGCCATAGAGAGAGTTCCTACCCTACACAGAGGCAAAGGTCTGTTCTCCAGGTACTTCCTTACCCCAAAAAAGACAGGGGGGTGGTGACCCATCCTAGACTTGAGATACCTGAACAAGCATCTTTTAAAGCCAAAGTTCAAAATGGTGACTCTGGGAACAATTCTTCCCTCTCTAAGGCCAGGAGACTGGCTAGCCTCCCTGGACCTCAAGGATGCCTATTTTCACATTTCCATCAGGTGCTCCCACAGAAAGTACCTCAGGCTCGAATTGCCCTCAGGCCATTACCAGTTCAGAGCAATGCCCTTTGGCCTGACTTCAGCCCCAAGGGTGTTCACAAAGTGCCTGGCAGTAGTGGTGGCCTTCTTAAGAAAAAAGAGAGTTTCAGTCTTTCTATATCTGGACGATTGGCTCCTTGTGGGCCAGTCGCCTGACCAAGTCAAGTCAGATCTGCAGGTGACTCAACAAGTTCTCACTTCTCTGGGGTTCCTTCTCAATCTTCCCAAGTCAGATCTTCCTGGACATAAGTCTCCACCACTCATTCACACTAGTGGGATTAGCGCCGGAGGCACTAAGACCCATCGGGAGCAAACTTTTTGCTGGAGGGTGGTAGCGAGCGGCGCCCCGCGAGACCTGCAGCGCCCATGAGCAGCGGCTCGAGCGGTAATGACCATCTCGGCGACGACCCTCCAACCGCCTCAGTTCCTTTTTTCCCGCCGTCGAGTGCGCTTCAGTGACGACGACGCTCGCCTGTCGGGAGTCAAACTTCAAACTAGCGCATAGTTTTCAGTTTGTTTTTTTTGTAGCTTTATCACGATAAGTAGTATTGCTTAATTTTATTCTATTTTCGTTAAATTTTTCTAATATTTAAATTTTACTGAAGAAGTCTCGGCCTACTGGACGGAGTCGACCATGAGCAGGTCAGGTGACGGTAGGGAGACTTCGTATGAAAGCTGTTCAGTCAGCCGGGCTGGGTCCGGTCAGCCTCCTTCTCCTCAGCGGGGTTCCAACGGTCAGTCCGATGCCCGGGGGGATGGGCGGTCCCCCCGCCGGCATAAAATAAGCGATCGCATTCTTGGCACCGTTACGGCCTCGGCTCTTCTTGACCACAGGTCAAAAGAAGGCATCACTCGAGTGCCCTGGTATGTCTCTGCGTCGACGCCGGTTGTCATTGCTAGTTGCGGTCTCCTTCTTGAGTCGCCGACTTCCGTAATCGTCGTCCTCGACATCGGAGTCCCTCCCGCCTATAGGTAGGACTCCAGATGAGCAGTTTCATCAGTGGGCGCTCTTATGGAGCAATGGGCTCGAGGTTGGTTCTTCTGCCTGGCTCGGTTGCCTCGGAGCCCTCGGGCCTCCGGCGATCAGGTAGGCGGTTGGACCTTCCTAGTCGCGTGGCGCCTTCTTGGTGCCAGCGACTCCGTGCTAGAGTGTTTCCCCGCTCACATGGCTGCGGCGCGGGGCCTCACGATGCCCTTATCTCCTGGTTTTCCTTCTCTAGCTTTCCAGGTTCCTGGGGCTTTTCCGGCGCCTTCCATGGTCTGTTGGCTTATCGGCGCGTTTTGGTGCCGCTGGGTCTTGCGGCGCCGTCCTTCAGCTTCTGAGGTCTCGCGGCGCCGCCCGGTAATCACCGTTAGTAAGGCGGCGCCATTAGCGGCGTCGTCCATGGCGCCCGTTCGCCCGAGCGATGTGGCGTCGTCCGTGGCGCCCGTTCAGCAGCGGCGTCGGCAGCGCGTCGCCGCGTTGTCATCGCACCGCCGCCGAGGCGCTGCGAGACGCGTGCCTCTTGACGCCCGGCGCCTCCTGATGCGATCTTCCACCCGTTTGCCGTCTGGCCGGCAATATGAGAGACTCTCCCTTGTTTTTCTGCTATTTCCTCTTCTCCTAATTTTCACTCCTTTCCTGTCCAAACAGTCCTTTCTGGACCATCAGGAGATGATGTTGAGCCTGACCCAGACCCGGTTGGGTGATGAAGTGGAGAAACAGGATCTTTCTTTGCTACAGAGCCTGTGGTGAGGACCTGTCCTTTAAGTCTCTGTTGAAGAACCTGGGATCCACTCTTTCTCTCAGACTACAGACATCGATCTGGGAAGATATTAAGACTCAGTATCTTCATGCTTGGAGATCCCTCAGTTTGACTCCTCCGATCCAGCCTTCCTTCGAGGCGCTGTCTCAAATGGTATGGAATAATCCTGCTCTTATTCCCTCAGTGGCTAAATCCATTGATAAAAGTATTCAGCTCCCAAAGTTGTCCCATTTGGCATCCCAAGCCTGCGGATCCTATTGTAGTCCTGGCAGAGAATGACAAGGTCGTTCTTCCTCAAACTACTACAGCTCGACCTATTAACAAAGAGTCTCGTAAGATTGATACATTAGGTAAGAGAGTCTTTGCTGCCTCCACTATAAGTATGCGTATTGCCAGTTATCAGGCTATTTTCTCAGTATGAGTATATCCTGTGGCACTCTATGAAAAGAATGGTTGAAGCTCTTCCAGATTGGTTCCAAGTCAGAGCTTCTTCTGACCGTTATTAAGGTATTGAGTCAATAACCAACAGGTCAAAGCAGCAATGGAGCTTTCGACACTGCTTCTCAGCTCAGCAGCGCGAGTGTTGACGGCGCCATTCCTGGCTGCGTACTTCTGGCTTCACGAATGATGCTCAGCAGCAGGTGATGGCGCTGCCTTTTGATGGCTCCTTTCTTTTTGGCCCTCAGGTGGAGCAAGCCTTAGAGGCCACTCAGAAGACTAGATCGGCCATTAAGTTGGCCAGACCTCCGCCTGCCCCCTCTCGGGGGCATGTGAACAGACGTCAGTTTCATAGTCGTGAGTCCTTCGAGGCAGAGGCAGGAAGCTTCCATAAGCGAACCTGCCCAACCTCAAAGAAGAGCGCAGCAGAAAAGCGCAGGGGCCTAAGCTCCCAAGCGCTACCTTATAGTCGTTGGCCCAAGTTCCATCCACTCTGCCGGTGGAACTTTCTCCTCGGTGGGAGGCCGTCTGATGTACTTCTACAACCAGTGAAGTCCATAACCTCGGACAAATGGGTCCTTCGGATAATTGCGAAGTTATTCTCTCAATTTCTTGGAAACCCCGAATTGTCCTCCCAGGCGACAACCCAGGTTGTCGGCCTCTCAATCGAACCTCCTCACCGCGGAGATCCAGGGCCTTCTGAACAACAGGGCAATAGGAACTGGTGCCCCGCATCTCTCCGAGAAACAGGGTTCTCTCCCATTACTTTCTGGTTCCAAAGAAATCTGGGGATCGCCCCATTCTAGACCTCGAAAGTTAAACAAATTCCTCCCAGGAGAAATTCAAGATGATTTCTCTAGGTACCCTGTTACCCTTGCTGCATCAGACACGACTGGCTGGCCTCTCTGGATATGCAGGATGCTTACCAGCATATCCCGTCCACCCGACCCACAAGTTCCTCAGGTTTGTAGCTTTGGGTCAGCATTATCAGTTCAGAGTCCTGCCCTTTGGGCTATCCTCGTGCGAGTTTTTACAAAGTGTTGTGCAGTTCTCATGGCGCATCTCAGAAAAGTCGGACTCAGTGTTTCCCTACCTGGACGATTGGCTTCTTAAACCCTTCCGGCAAAGGGACTTTGGAAGCCGTGCAAGCGACTTCTACGTCTTCTCACGTCCATGGGAGTTCTGCTGAATTTGAAAAATCTCAACTGCAACCCTCCCAGAGGCTCCTTTTCATAGGGGCGCTTCTAGACACCTCTTCAGCGAAGGCTTTCCTTCAGAGGACAGAGACTCGACATCCTTGAATGGCCCGTTACATCAGGGAGAACCAATCGGTTACAGCTCTCTCGATGCAAGCGCATGTTGGGTCTCATGGCGTCCTCGGTCTTCACTGTCCCTCTGGCCCGACTGCACATGAGAACCCCAATGGATGCTCTCCACTCGGTGGTCCCGACCTCTCACCCCAGTCTTATCCCATCAAGGTGTGGAGCCCCTTGAAGGTCTCTCACCTGGTGGTCTCAAGAGAGCAATCTCCTGGAAGGATTCCCCTTTGCTCCCGGATCATCAGATCTCCATCACCACAGGCGCATCGCTAATGGGATGGGGGCTCACTGTCTCTCCTCCACACTCAAGGTGTATGGACTCAGTTGAAACTCATCTCCATAAATGTCCTGGAGATGAGGCGGTCCTCTATGCAATCCGAGCTCTGAAGGATGTCCTTTGTCACAGAACATTCTCCTTCAAGCGGACAACAAAGCAGTGATGTATTACATCAACAAGCAGGCGGTGCTCATTCTTATCCCCTTGCAGGGAAGCAATGAGGGTGTGGGAGTGGTGCTTGGAGCACAAGTCTCTGATTCAGCGGTTTATCTGCCAGGTATACAAACGACCTAGCAGATCACCTCAGCGAAAGCAGGCAGACCCTCACAGTGGTCTCTCGATCCAGCCGTAGCTCGGTCCCTGTTCAAGAGTGGGGACTCCAGACCTGGACCTTTTGCATCCCACTCAGCATAAAACTGCCTCTCTTCTGCTCCAGAAATCCAGGGCCTGGCATTTTCTGTCAGGATGTGTTCAGGCTGCGGTGGACAAGCGCTTTCTTTCGCCTTTCACACTTCCTCTAATCCAGAGTACTCCTCAAGTTCGAGTCTCAGGGGACCAAGATGATTCTCATTGCTCCTTCCTGGCCTCGCAACTCTGGTTCCTCTACTCAACAGTATGTTGGCAGCCTCTCCGAGACCACTTCCTTTGCAAATCAGTCTTTTGACTCAGGGTTCGCTGGTCCATCCCAACCTGAAATCACTTCACCTTCATGCTTGGCTCCTGAAGAGATAGAAGTGACTCGGTTCAACGTCTCTCGTAGAGTCTCGGACATCCTTCTGGCTGCTCGGAAGCCAGCCACCCAGCATGTCACTTCCAAATGGAACGTTTTCTCTCTGGTGTGTAAAATCCTCTTGGAATCCTTTCCTGTCCTCCTGGCAAGGTTCTGGAGTATCTTTTGGACCTGTCAAACTTAGGTCTTCAGTTCTCCACAGTTAAAGTTCACCTTAGTGCCATCTCAGTGTTCCATGAGCGGTTTCTTCCTTAACTCTGGCTCAGTTACCTATGGTGAAGAGATTTCTTAAGGGATTCTCCATACCAGACCCCTGTTAGCGTCCAGTTGCAGCCTGGGACATTAACCTGGTGCTGGGCGTGCTCATTCGAAGCCTTCGAGACCCTTAGCTACCTGTGAGCTAAAATTTCTTACCTGGAAGACTGCCTTCCTGGTGGCCATTACCTCAGCCACAGGGATCTCTGAGATACATGCCCTGGTTACGGACCCTCCGTATACTGTATTCCATAAAGACAAGGTAGTTCTCCGTACTCATCCTAAATTTCTTCCCAAGGTTGTGTCAGAATTCCATCTAAACCAACCTCTGGTACTTCCCGCTGCCGCTAATTTCCAAAATGAAGGGAGCGGCTCTTCATTCCTTGGATGTTAAGAGAGCCTTGCGGTTCTATTTAGATAGAACCAAGGATATTCATAAGACTCAGCAACTGTTCGTTTCTTTCAGCGACACCGGCTGGGTCAACCTGTCGCTATTAGATGCATCTCTTCATGGTTAGTGCATGCCTTACGTCATTGCTATTCCATGGCTCAAGTTAAATTAGAAGGTAGAGTGTACGCTCACTCTACTAGAGTCGTCGGCATCCCTAGCGGAAGTCGCAATGTTCAATTGCAGATATATCCTGCCTGATACCTGGAGCTCAGTGCATACATGCGTTAAGCACTATGCACTGGATGTTCATGCTAGGCGACATTCCGCATCGGCAGAACTATCCTTAATAGGCTTCTATCTTAGCGCCGTGAGCTCTGGCTCTCCTGCCGCCCTTTTGGGGATTATCAGCTTAGTACTCTCCCACTAGTGTGAATGAGTGGTGGAGACTTATGTCCAGGAAGATAGGAAAATTACGTACCTACCGTAATTCTTGATCTTCTTGGACGAGTCTCCACACTCATTCTACCCACCCTCCATCCCGAGCTCACCGCTGTATTGGTCTTCACTCCTCAAATCTTTGAGGCGTGAGGACTTCTTTGCTGACCCTTCTTACACGGGTCATACGGACTATCTTATGTCCGTTTTTTAATGTTAGGTTTACTCTTTACGTTAGTTGCGCTGCACCTCCTTGGTAAAAAAGGTACTGAGGCGGTTGGAGGGTCGTTGCCGAGATGGTCATTACCGCTCGAGCCGCTGCTCGCGGCGCCGTGTCTCGCGGCACCGTCTCTCGCGCCGACCTTCCAGCAAAAAGTTTGCTCCCGATGGGTCTTAGTGCCTCCGGCGTTAATCCCACTAGTGTGAATGAGTGGTGGAGACTCATCCAAGAAGATCAAGAATTACGGTAGGTACGTAATTTTCCTTTGTCGAGCCTGTATAGCTTCTTACTTTTGTAGGAGCAGAGCTGGACACGGTCAAAGCAAGAGCTTTCCTTCCTCTGGAAAGGGCAACAGCCATCTCACAGCTGGCCTCCTCCTTCCTGCTTCTGGTCTCTCGACCAGCAAGGCATTTTCTTCAGCTTTTGGGCCACATGGCAGCTTCCACAGCAGTGGTCCAAGGGGCCAGGTTTCAGCTGAGGGACATTCAGTTCCATCTGAGGGCTTTTTGGTCCCAAAGGAAAGATCCTCTTACCAAACTAGTCCTGGTTACTCAGACCCTTATCCAGGCCCTTCAACGGTGGCAGAATCTGAACTGTCTGAGGCAGGGAGTTCATTCATCACTCAGATTCACTCTGTGGTCCTTACCACAGACGCTTCCCTCTTGGGGTGGGGAGCCCATCTGGGGGCTCTCACAGCCCAGGGACTGTGGTCCCCTCAGGAATCCCTTCTTCATATCAACCTTCTGGAGCTCAGGGCAGTGTTTCTGGCCCTGCAAAGTTTTTCTCAGTCAGTACAGAACAAGTTGGTTCAGGTCAGGACAGACAACACCACCACCATGTGGTATATCAACAAGTGGGGAGGCACTCTGTCTACGGCCTTGTGCACGGAAGCCATGAAAATATGGTCCCTGGCTTATTCCCTATAGACCTCTCTGGTAGTAGTCCACCTTCTAGGAAAGGACAATGTGCTAGCAGATGCATTGAGCTGGATTTCCCTGGGCCATCACGAATGGTCCCTGGACCCTCTGGTGTTTAAAGTGATTTTTTCAAGGTGGGACGCTCCAGAGATAGATCTCTTTGCAGCCCCAGACAATCACTAACTTCCTCTGTTTTGTTGCAGACCCCCAGTCTTGGGCTCAGTCCCTCTGGATGCTCTGATTTTGAACTGGGAAGGGAAATTTCTATATGCCTTTCCTCCCTTTCCTCTACTGTTCAAGGTTCTAGTCAAGGTAAGGTCACAGCTTTGCAAAGTGATTCTGATTGCTCCAGACTGGGCCAGGCAGCCTTGGTACCCCCATTGCTGTCTGTAGCAGTCCATCTTCCCCTGTCTCTTCCCAGGAATTATAACCTGTTAACCTCCTCTCAGGGGAGGATTTGGTACCCCAATCTTCAGTCTCTCAATCTCAATACATGGCTCTTTTGAAGAGTTAGAGTATGCAGATTTGCATCTGTCCCAAGGGGTTCTGGACATTCTCAAAGCTTCTCGAAAGCCTGCCACCAGAAAAACTTGCAACTCCAAATGGAAAAGATTCAGCATTTGGTGTTCCAAAAAGCGTATCTCTCCAGACACTGATGAATTGTCTACAGTTCTGGATTATATGGTTCATCTTAATGGCCTAGGCCTCAGACCAGCTACTCTCAAAGTACATTTGTCAGCTGTTTCTGCTTTCTTGTCAGTGTGGAAGACTTCCTCTCTTTCATCTCACCCTGTATTCTGTAAATTTTTCAAAGGATTGCTTCATACCAGTCCTTTAGGGATCCTGTTCCTGCCTGGGATTTGAATGTTTGCATTGCTCAGCTTATGCAACCCCATTTTGATACCGTGTCCTCAGCAGAGCTCAAGTACTTGACTTGGAAAACTGTGTTTTTGGTTGCTGTTACTTCTGCCAGACGTATCAGTGAATTGCAAGCCCTGTCAGTTGAACTTGACTTCATTTCATTCCATAGAGATAAGGTGGTCCTTAGAAACAATAGAAGGTTTTTACCCAAAGTGGTTTCTGATTTTCATTTAAATCAGTCTGTCTCTTCCTGTGTTCTTCACTGATCATACTTCCTCAGGAGAGCGGAGGTTGCACAGTTTGGATGTTAAAAGAGCCCTTAGTTACTACATAGAACTTACAAAGGGTCACAGGTTTGATTCCCTCCAGTTGTTCCTCACTTATGGGGAAGTAGGTAAGGGCAAACCTGCAACCAAGAGAACTATTGCCAGATGGATTGTGTCCTGTATCCAGTTCTGCTATGAGAAACTGGGAAAAATTCCACCCTCAGGCCTAAGGGCTCATTCCACTAGAGGTACAGCTGCATCTCTGGCTGCTGCCAGGGATATTCCTTTGTTAGAAATTTGTCAAACAGCCACCTGGAAAACAGTTCATACCTTCAACCAAGCATTACTCTCTGGATATCCAGGCTAGGAGTGATGCTAGGTTTGGCACAGCAGTACTTCAGAGTCTATTCCCAAAGTAGGTTCTGTCCCTCCTCCTCCTTGGAGGTACTGCTTGGTTGTCTGCAATAGTCAGAATACAGCAAGACTTCATGTTGTTTGAAGAAAAAATTACTCACCTTAGTAATTATGTTTCTTCTAATGGAGTCTTGCTGTATTCTGACTTCCCTCCCCGCCTCCCCTCTCATAACCTGTTTTTGGGAAGTGGGTGGGCAGGTGCAGTGTTGCACCCCAGGGTTGTATTCAGCCCACTTTCTGTTGTTTGGGTGCTTTGTGTTTGATTAGTTAAGAATTTTATGCTTTAGTACCTGGTTTTTGGTTTCCTTACTTGAGTCTTTAAGAATCAAAAACTTCTGTTGCTAGTTGAAATTTTACAATTTCCACATTCTTAAAGTCAGTGAGTTTTAGGTCATAAGAATCTGATGGTTAGGTTTCAAAGTGCTGCAGACAGAGTTTTCAACTGAGCTCGAGCTCAACGTTCTATGCCTTGCATAGAATTTTAACCCTTCTCTCTCCGGGGCAGTTCAAGTGCTGGAGCTAACTGCAATAGTTAGAATACAGCAAGACTCCATTAGAAGAAACATAATTACTAAGGTGAGTAATTTTTTCTTATTGTTCACTGTTGCCCATCCATTATCCTCTATGTATTACGTAATCAAACAGCAAGGCTTCAGATCATTAAAGCTCTGTACAGAGTCGATGACAGCATGGAGCCTGGTGTAAGCACTGAATGTAAGCCTATCTGCAGTACACCTAGCAGGGAAGAAGAATGTACTGGCAGACTTATTCAACAAGTTGGCCCCATGTTACCTACAAATGGTCTCTGAACCAGGAAGTGCCGAATTCAGTGTTCCAGAGATGGGGTGTATCAGAGGTGGGTTTATTTGTCTCTTTGAGGAACAGAAAACGGCCCCAGTTGAGTTGGAGACCACCTTTGGGGGAGGTACGAACATACGAATTTGCCAGGAGAAACAGGCCACATGATCTATCAAGTCTGCTCGAGTTTGCAGCTAGCACCCTTACCTTGCAGCTGCCCCAGGTAGTTCCATGAGATGCGCTAACCTCTCCCATGGAGGAACAAGTTCCTTTATGTGTTCCCTTCTATTTCCATTAATTCACAAGATTTTGTTGAAACTGAGAAGGGAGTTGGCAACAATGATCCTGATATCACCAGGCTGGACAAAGTAACCCTAGTACTCACTCTTAGAGGATGCCAGTAGATCTACGATTGAGACAGAGTCTCCTGATGACACTGTCTGGGCAGGATGATTTACTCAGATTTTATAACACTTCATTTATGAGCATGGTTCTTGAAGAGATTGAGTACTCTAGTTTTCAAAGTTGTTAGAAAGTCTGCAGCCAGGAAAATGTGCATGTCCAACTGGAAAATATTCTGTATTTGGTGTAACTCTCACCATATCACTGCAATAGCTGTGGACTTATCACTGGTTTTGGATTATTTACTACATTTACAGTCCCAGGGTCTAAAACCTACTATGACCGATGAAGGTTTCAGAAAATAGGCAAAGAAAAATAATTTGCAGCACAGTCAGTGTTTAAGAGATTGTTCAGGCATTTGAATCACTTGTATCCACCTGTGAGGGAACCAGTATCTTCATGGGATCTAAACTTGTTTTTTTTTTTTGTTTATTTGTTTTTTTTCAAATTCTGATTCTCACTCTCCAGCCCAAGGTGGGTATGTACCCCATATTTCTCCACAACCCCACAAACCTTCCCTTCCAGCAATCCCTCAGCTGCCCGGTCCTGGAGGACATGAAGGGAATGCCTGGAAGGAGAGACCAGCATCACGTGGGAGCCTGGCCGAGGCTTACACTGGAATCATTTCAGCAGTGATGAGTGGGCTGCAGTCTTTGTGTCATCCTTCTGCCTGCTCAGAGAAATTTTCCTTCTTATGGTTCCGTGGAGGCACGTCCGTGCAGTGATGGCAAGCGTGCAGCTGTGCATGCTCCCACGCTTGTCCCGCCAATGCCCTCACCGTGTGTTGTATGGTTCCTGGCAGGTGTACTCCCAGAGAAGAGGGCTTTGAGTTTCTACATGCAGTGAACAGCAAAATCCAGAACTGACAACACATAAGTTCGTCAGTTATGATGAGGTAGGAAAAAGTAAATCAACAACTAGAAAGACCGTTTCTTTTTGGATTGTCTCTTGTATACAGTTCTACTAGAAGTCTGGCATGGAGCCATCTAATGGTTTGAGTGCATACTGCACCAGAGCTACATCTTCAGCTGTGGCAGCATTAAGGGTCTACCTCTGCTGGAAGTGTGTAAGGCAGCTATTTGGCCCACAGTACACACCTTCACTTCCCAGTGCTGTCTGGACATCCAGACAAGAAGGGATGCCCTGTGCTTTAGAACCTTTTTCCTAAATAGCTTCTAGATCCTGTCTCCCAAGATACTACTTGAAGTCTGAAATTTATATGACATCACTGATATCTCAGTTTAGAAGAAAAAAATAATCTCCGTAGTCATGATGTTTCTTTTAGAGGGTGAATTAGTAAGGCATACAAACCCTCCTGTCCTCTCTTTCATGAACCTCTGTATAAAGTGGTTCTCCAGAACTATGTCAGATCAAATTTTTTTTTAAATTCTACTTGAGCATTGTTACAGTTTCAAACTTTGCAGTTTTTACAATTTATCATATAGTGGTTATAATTCTTTTATTGCATTTACATTTGGTAAGACTACATAACATGTGAGCTGAATGGTCAATTCTCTCTTCTGGTCTTCAGCTGTAAGTGTGTCGTAAAAATTTGGGGAGTGACCACACTGCAGAGTTCGAGCTTTGTCATTGTAAAGTTTTATCCCAGGGGCAATACTGAAGGCTGAGATACTGCAGTTTGTATATCCCACGAATACACCCTCTAGAAGAAACATTACTATGAGGAAAATAATTTTCATGTTGGTCGGCGGGGGCTGAAGCCCTCCATTCAGTTGAAGAGGAACTCCAGGATATAGAACCCCAAAGCACCAGTCCTACAAGCCTGCATTTGAGCACTAGTTCACTAGAATATACAGTAGCTTTGAAATTGACTATGTGGCCCTGAGTTCACTGGGAGAACGGATTACTGTCTTTGTGAGGCAGTTAACAGATTATGGATTTGATTAACATTTTGCTGTTATCACTCTTGAATTTGAATCCAGATACATTATGTTGCATTATAATGTCATAACTGCAAAATTTGTTGGTAGACTGTAATGAGAAATACAAAGCACGTGTTTGCTTTCTATAGCAAAACACAGCACTATAAAATATATGCTTGTTACCATATTTACACTGGAGCATCTGATTTATAGAAAGCTAAATAATTTGCCCAAGTTTTGAGTCTGTGTACTCTAGATTCTTCAAAGAATGAAGAGTTTGATCTAACAACTTGAGTCCAGTAGTGATGTCATACAAAAACAAATGCATCATCTCCACTCTGAGATGTTGCCTTGGAGTTTAGAATGGTGCTGTGGAATCAGAACTCAATTCAGATGTTGCTGTGAACTGTTACTTTCTGTAGTGTTCTAACATCAGACTTGCGTTCGCTGAAGAGAACAGTGTTCTCACAGTCCTCTCCCAGTCCATTGGCTAAATCCTTCATTTGTTTTTTTTTTGTAAAACCTCCTGTTATTATTTTTGTTTAGTTCTCACTATTTGTGTTAACAAGATAGGTTATTTGTATCTGTGTTATTTTTGCAGCATTCTCCGATTGGTTCCCTGGAACCAGAGAATAAAAGATTTTGCGGTTCCAACCCCAAGAATCTCTCATTTAAAAGGGTCAGGAAATGCTAATGTGGAGTTTCTTTGGCTTAGTGTTGCTTAATACTTACTAAACATAACTTTTTTTCAATTTAATATGTCTCTTGTAGATATTTTTGTGACCAGTAAACCTGTTGACACTCCGATAATGAAAATTCTTTTTGTGCTCGAGATCTGCTTGACAAAGTTTGAATTCTGTATGACGTCCCTGTTTGAGCCTGCTGTGCGGAGTTTGTGCAGGCTCAAAGTAAATGCAGGGTATAACTGATAAACATGTAAAGTTGTAGTTGTTTCTAGTGCGATTTTTGGCAGTTGATGAATTGGTATACATGTCTTTGTAAATCAACACCGATTTGTACTGCTGCTGTACATTGATCCGCTAACTGGAAATGTTGTTGGCACAGCTCCAAACTTAATCAAACCATTTTTTTTAAATAGCAGAGACGTTTCTTTATGCCACGGCATCCTTGTTTTTTCCTTTGATTAGTTCAGTATTAGCGATGGCACATTATTTTATTTATTTAGCTTTTGTTGACCGGGTAAGTGCACTAGACAAATTCTGCCTATTTTCAGGCACGACCCGGGGGAGGGGGATACAGATGAATGCCAACTGATCTTGAACCAGATTAAGCTGTTGGTGGTATTTTTATTGAATGAGGGAAATTTGGCCAGGACACCGGGGAAATTCCCCTACTGTTTTTCGGTAAGTGCCATGGGATCTTTAACATCCACCTGAACTACCACCAATCCAGGCAGATGGGACCTCGGTTTAACGTCTCATCCGAAATGCCGTATGACATCTTTTTCTATGTCTGAGTGCTGGATTATGATTTATATTGATGTTATATATATATATCAGTGTTGTTTTTTGTTTTTTTTACTCCTTTTATTTTTATGGATGGTGAGAGGTCCGTACAGCACCCAGCCATATAGTGGCTTTGGTTTACCTGGTCCTATTTTAATACAATGTATGGGATTTATAGTCTGTGAAATGTGGTAGTCTACTATAACAACTAGTTGCACTACCTTTAGAAAACTATCAAGTGGAGGGCGCTACCGAGCACTGACTAGAGAGGACGCAATCCTCCTTACCTCCGCCATTAAAGTTAAAATTTTGCTTATAAATAAAGTATTCGGACATCAGAACCTGACGAAACAACAGCTGAGATCTCGCTGAAGATGGATGAATACCTGATTGCAGGTAAAACAACCCGGAATGCCTCGAAATCGGCAAATAAAAAATCGGGCCCAAGTGAGACGTTGGGCGGTGGTGGGCTGGGGATTATCTTGCTTTCGGCCTCCGAGATCGCGATCCTAAGCCGAGCAGTAGGAAAGCAAGTGCTACAGGGCCTGGGCCCACGCCTGGACACATTCGAGAAGATAAGCACACTCACCTCTGAGTTGGGCGCCCATTCAGGTCGGCTCTCAGAAGTTGAACAGCAGATTTCAACTTTGGAAGCTGCCACACAACAAGTCCCCAATAAAATAGCAGCACTGGAATGAGAACTTGAAAATCTCCGAGATGTGGTAGACTATCAGGAAAACAACAGGTGTAGTAACTTGAGGCTGCGTGGGCTACCGGAGGGCAAGGAAGGCAGAAGTGCCCTTGAATTTTGTGAAATAATTCTGCCCAAATTGCTTGATATGAATGTTAAAAAAGGGCACCTGAAGTTAGAGCACACCCACAGAGTGCTGGCAGCATGACTACCAGAGGATCAACCGCCAAGGCAGCTCATCTTTCCCTCCATAGCATCAAAGATAGGCAATACGTCATGGCGGCCTATAGGGCGAAGAAGGAGCTAATCTTTGAAGGGGTTAAACTTACACTACACCAAGATTTATCGCAGCAGATGCAGAAGAAACGGCAAGCGTTAAACACTACCATGAATATGCTGAGGATCGGGGCATCAAATTGTACATGTCATATCCAGCTACAGTGCAAATGCGATCAGAAGGGGCAAGCTTTTCTTTTTGGGAACCAGATAAACTTAAGGACTTCATTGCAACATGTGACAAGAAAAACTCAGTGAAGTGACTGTCCTGAAGCGAATCCTATAGAATCTACCTTTACAGGTACTGTTTTTTTCCTGTGAGGCCCTGTGCTGTGACCCTACCTGGGCGGCCCTGGGTGGGCTGCAGCCTACCAACTTCTCACGAGCTGATCACCTCGCATAGGGGTGGACCTCGGCCTACTGCATAAAAAATTAATTTCTGGAATTGAGTGTGCTCCACGATTTGGCTGAGGAAGAGAGTTCTCTGGACTCTTTCAGAACAAGAGAGACCTGGACTAATTATATTCTGTTTACAGTTACAATAGATCATGTTTTCTCCATGTGGCTACATAAGCCTAAAAGAAAGGGGAGTCTCTGAGCAAATGTTTAGTCGGGTACATACATGGTTAATTTAACATGACAGCTGCATTAAGGAGAGCTATAACGTGTGGGGGAAGGGGCGCAACCTAGGCTACCGGGGCTGCAATGTTTTGATATGCTGCATGTCTCTTCGGCATGTGGCAGGCTGCTTCATTAATATTGTGTAGCTCCCTATTTAGGAAGGGTGCTCTCCCATACAGTTGTGTAGGGGGACGGGAGCAGTAACAAGTTGTCCGAATGCTTTGTTTAATAATATGGTTGGTTAGCTGGGGGGGGGGGGGGAGTATGCATGTGACTTTGGAACAGAATGGCCTCTGTGGCTACTGGTTCTAAGAGAGTACACAGCTTTGGGGAGTTTCTGCCTGACAGAGGGGAGTGGGTTTGGGATGGGAGGGTGATGTTGTTGGGGTGAGTTTAACCACTTATTCACAAGTTCAAAGTTATCATTGTTTATATATGGTCACATTATCTTTTTGTTGTTCTGAAATCTGTACATATCACTGTAGGAATGTGTGGGTCCTGAATCTGAAAGGCAAACAGGGAAATGCATAACTCAGAAGTGTGCTGGTGGCGGCTTAACTAGAAGAAAGTTGACAGTGTAATCAGTTCTTAGAACGTGAGGGGGTTTAATACTCCCATTAAGCGTTCTAAGATACTGGCTACTCTTAAAAAATGAAATGCGCAAGTGGCGCTGTTACAAGAAATGCATCTAATGCCAAGGGAGCATGGGAAATTGGTGGGGGTGGGTGGGACCTGTTTTGCAGCTTTGTATTCATCCCACAAGAGGGGAGTAGCAATTCTCTTGCACAAAAACTTCCCCTAGAGGTGACTAAAGTAGTAAGGGATAATAAGGAGGGAGATCGTCTTTTAGGGGTAGCTAAAGATCAAAGTGCCTTCTAGCTAGCATATATATGCCCCTGCACAAATGTCGACCCTTGTTTTCCAGCAGCTGTTGGACCTCCTTAATAGAGGACAATCCGGGGCTAGTTTTGGGGGGAGACTTTAATTGTGTAATGGATTGGGCCATGGACTATTCGGGTAAGGGTCATAGGCTAAATAGGTCCAGTAAAACATGGGCAATGGCCTTACAAGATTTAGAACTGGTTGTCGGCTGGATGGCAGTGTATCCTGGAGCTAAGGTGTACACTTTCCACTCTGCCCCTCATGACTCATGGTCAAGATTAGATTATATTTTTGTCTCCAAAGATTTATACACCAGTGTTAGTGGGGTGTCCCATAGCCCTACAATGAGCTCGGACCATGCCATGGTTCAAATCAAAAATCAAATCAAATTTATTTATATTACGCTTTTCAATAATCAGAGTGCACATACATAATAGAAACAATCAGCAATAAAAACATAAATATAAATCCTAAAAACAATAAAAAGCATAATAATCTATCCAGTAAAAGCTTGTTCAAACAAATATGTTTTTAACGCTGCCTTAAAGGACTCTGTGGACAGGCACTCTCGAATCCGATGAGGTAGAGAATTCCAGAGGGTCAGGGCCATAAAAGCAAAAGCTTTGACCTCAGATGATTGAAGAACGGACCCTGGGAATCTCTAGCAATCCCTTGTTTGCAGAGCGGAGAGGGCAGTAAGGTTGAAGGAGATTTTGCAAGTAGCCCGGCCCCTGACCCTGTAGGGTCTTGTAGGTCAGCAACACGACCTTGAAGGTGATTCTGCTCCGCACCGGCAGCCAGTGCAGCTCGCGCAGCACAGGAATGGTGTGGCACGATCTTCCCACTCCAGTCAATAACCTGGCTGCTGCGTTCTGCACCAGCTGTAGGTGGCGGTCCACCCCCGGCAACCCTAGATATAGAGCATTGCAGTAATCAAGATGCGAAGAAACAAAGGCGTGAACCAATACCGGAAGATCATCGTGTGGAACTAGGTGTTTTGTCCGGGCTGTATTCCTCAGATGGTAAAAAAGAAGACCTGACAACAGCTGATACCTGTGCCTTCAGCGTCCGCTCGCTGTCAGGAATTACGCCCAGATTCTGCACCTGCTCAGAAGGTCTCAACTGGTTTCCCCCTAGCACAAGGCCAGAGGGAAACCCAGGAGTCAACTTCTCTACACGGTGACCCGGGTCCACTACCAACACCTCAGTCTTGTCTGGGTTCAGTCTTAACCAGTTAGCACTCATCCAGACCTGAATCTCAGCAAGGCAGCTGTTAAAGACCAATAATGCGTCATTTTGTTTGGGTAAAAAGGACATATAGAGCTGAGTATCATCTGCATTGCAGTGAAAACTCAGCCCATAACGCCTTATAATGTCTCCCAACGGCAGCATATACACTGTAAACAACATGGGGGAAAGCACAGAGCCCTGTGCACCCCACAGGGCAGAACAAAGGGGGCAGAGGAAAAAATTCCTGATACTACCCTCTGAGATCTGCCCGTCAGGAAAGAATGAAACCATCTGAGGACTGTTCCCGACAGTCTGCAGAGTAACCGCAGGCGATCTAGCAACATCCCATGGTCCACGGTGTCAAACGCTGCAGAGAGATCAAGGAGGACCAAGATCGAATGACTCCTCCAATCCCTCGCTATTAGGAGATCATTCAATACCCGAATCAGCACTGTCTCAGTACTATGCCTCTTCCTAAAACCGGACTGGAGAGGATCATAGACTTCATGAGTGGTAAGAAAATCCTTGAGCTGCAACGTGACTACTTTCTCAATAACCTTGCCCAAAAAGGGAAGGTTAGAGATCGGTCTGTAGTTAGCGAGGTAGTCTGGGTCAAGGGAAGGTTTCTTCAAAAGGGGCGTTACGATAGCCTCTTTCACAGACTCTGGAAACACCTCTTGTTCCAAAGAGCACTGGACAATCTCAGCAAGGACTGGTCCGATCACATCCGTTCAGCTGAATGTGAGGGGAGGGAGGGAGAGTAGTGAGAGGACCGGGGCAGTAGAAATTCCCTGCTTACCTTTTGTGTAAGGAGAAATTTCTGAACTATTTGAAGGCCTAATGGGACGAATACTGGAGCACTAACAAGGACTGTGATACATCCGTGGGGATGATCTGGGAAGCTGGAAAGACCTTTATGAGAGGGACAATAATAAGTTATACTTCCAAAATTAAAAAAGAACAGCGGGAGAGAATTAATAACCTAGAAAAAAGGATTAAAGATTTGGAGTTAAAAGTGTTGCAGGAAAACAAGAACACCAACAGATGCCAACTAAAACTTGCAAGGGAAGCTCTGAATGAAATCCTGACAGGGGAGGCCAAGACAACGTTCCTGTTTGCTAGACAGAGAATATTTGAGTGGGGGAATAAGCCAGGCCCCTTGTTGGTTAAACTGATGAGGGGAGGACGGGTACCAGGCAAAATTACTACAGTTAGGGGTGTAACAGGCAAATTAACCAATAATGAAAAGGACATCAGAAAGATTTTTAGTGAATTTGTACAAGGCAGAATGCAGTGGCACTTCAGAAGAAGCCAAAAAATTCCTTGACGCAATCCATCTCCCCTCTCTCAACGAGGTACAGGCCAATGTGCTAGGAGCTCCAATTTCTGCACTGGAAATAAAAAAGGCTATTCGGGCTTAAAACCAGGTAAAGCAGGAGGTCCAGATGGCTGTGGAGCCGAATATTATAAGTTTATGAAAAATGTGTTAGCAGAACCACTATGCAGTCTCATTGAAGAGTCGAGAGAGGAGGGGGGACTGCCAGCCTCGCGCACTCTGGCCAATATTTGTGTGCTTCTGAAGTCCAATAAAGACAGTGTGGCTTGTTCCTCATATAGGCCTATATCCCTTCTAAACTATGATTGCAAGATAATTGCAAAAGTCCTCCCCACTAGATTGGAAAGCTTTCTCCCCCAAATTATACATCCAGACCAGTCCGGTTTTATTCATGGCAGAATGTCTTTTCACAATATGGGAAGACTGCTGAATGTGGTCTGGTGGGGCATGACATTCCCTGGACAGCCCTGTGTGCTTTCTATGGGTGCTGAAAAAGCATTCTATAGAATTGAGTGGGAATACCTCTGTGAGGTACTTAAGAGGTTCGGGGTGGGGGATGGACTTATTAGTTTGGTTAAAATGCATTATACTAACTCAGTCGCCAGAATACTGATTAATGGGATACCCACCGAGGACTTTAGATTACATAGAGACACGAGGCAGGGTTGTCCCCTCTCCCCCCTGCTGTTCACCATGGCAATTGAGCCACTGGCCTGCAGAATCCAGGAAAGTCAAGAGATCACAGGCATCACAGTGCAAGGGGGATTACACCATAGGATCTCCTTATATGCAGATGACCTGTTGCTCTACTTGACAAACCCAGGGGAATCGGTACTAGCACTTCTGAACATTGTGAATACCCTTGCAGGTTTCTCCGGGTACAAACTGAATCTTCATAAGTCTGAAATCCTATTTCTAAATAGAGATGGGGGAGCAAAACAAAGAAATACCTGGGGTCTGCGAAAAGTTGACCAGTGCTTAACATATTTAGGGGTTAAGATTGGCAGGGACATTCACTAGTGCTACAAGTTGAATTACACGCCACTTATCAAGTCTGTCCTGGCCGACTTATCCAGATGGAGGGGGCTACTCATCTCTTGGATGGGAAGAATTAACCTCATAAAAATGAACATTTTACCGAGATTGCTATATGCAGTGCAGATGGTGCCCTTAGTTGTACTACACAAGATTTGCGAATACTAGATGGGGGTTAAGTAACTTCTTGTGGAGGGGCAAGAAATCCAGAATAGCATTTAATAGGTTGAACGTGCCCAAATCAAAGGGCGACCTGGATTTTCCTGACTTAAAGGGGTACTTTCTATCGGTACAATTTCAATATATCCATAACTGGGTAAATAAGGGGGAGGCTGTTGCTTGGTTAGACTTAGAACAGGAAGACTGCCCCTGCAGATTGACAGACTACCTGGCACCTGGTGGGGATAGTGCCTATGCCCATACACAAGCTCCTAACTTCATGGTCTCTACAGTCCTGGAGGCGTGGCAGAATATTAAAAAAATGCGGGAGGGAGCTTTAGGATATAACACACTTTTGATACCTGTGGCAAAAAATCCAGAGTTTTTACCGGGGTTGGAGGATCAGGGCCTAGCTGATTGGGAACATAGAGGGATAAGATGCATAGGTGACCTATGGGGAAAGGAGGGCATTTATCCATTTGAGATGATCAAGACACATTTGAACCTTCCAAATTCCCATTTCTTTCACTACCTACAGGTGAAACATTATGGTGCAAAAATATGAATGACACCAATAGGGGCAGCTTTATAGCTAGCGCAGAAAGAGAAATACTGGAGGCTAGGAACAAGGAGAAAGCCCTGATCAGCAGAGTGGCTAGACTAGATAGAGAAAGTTTTAGAGGGGAAACACACAAAGAAAGAAGTGGGAAGGTGCATTAGGGATCCCCATTACTGATGAGGCATGGGAGGAACTAGTGACATCGCACATGGCCTTTTGATCTGCAACAGACAAAGAGGCCCAGTATATATTTTCACATTGTCTCTGTCACCCACCTGAGAGGATGCATAGGTTCCACCCTGAGGTATCCCCCCTGTGTGGTAGATGCCAAACGAGAATAGGCATGCTGCCATTATTTCTGGGAATGCCCAGTAATTAAAACCTACTGGGAGTCGGTGGGAAGAGTAATTCATACTCTGTGGGGTAGACATCTGGAGGTATCCCCATTATCTTTGCTAATGGGCATGGAGATAAATGGAGTTGGGGAGTGGCTCGCATTCCCAAGATGGATCCAACTGCTGCTAATTTTGGCCAGGCAAATCATTTTAAACACGTGGGTCTCTTCTGTAAAGCCCACCGTCTCCATGTGGAGAACTCTGTCACTGTCCACCCTGGGATCAGAGAGGCTCACCTATGTCTTAAAGGGAAGGGAAGATTTGTTCAGTAGAACATGGGCACAATTCTTGGCTTCCCTCTCACCATTGGAGTCAATAATCTTCACAGAAGGAGGTGAGTAGGATTTGCTGGTACAGGCAGTAAATTATCACACAAACACAGAAGGCACGAGATGAAACTATTAATCCTTCCAGAGGACCACACACTTAGTCACTTACAACATGAAATAAGACAGGACACAGATTGTACAGATTTGTTAGTTTATTCAGTAATTCTTTTTCATCTTTTTATCTTTCTTATCTTTTTTTTTTTCTTCACCCCTCTAATCTTTGTAATAGAGACAGTTTTACATTTTTTACTGTTCTGTAAAGTGTGAACTGTAGTTCAGCCTGGATATAATTACATGAGGAAATTTAATCTTGTTATGCTTATAGATCCAAAAGGTGGACTTGCATGCGACTGGCAGCAACAAATTGTGTAAACGTTTACTCTGATTGTTTAAAACAGAATGTATTGCCAGATAGGCTGGACATGTTGACATTCTGTGGTAAAAAAATAATAAAAAGATTATACAGAAAAAAGAAAACTATCAAGTGTTGAAAAAGAACAGCTGTACTTGATGAGGTGAAGGTGGCAAAACCCGAGTCTGTATAATGTGATGAGGTCACCCTGTTAGCCTCAAATGAATGAATGAACACTTGCTAAGAACTACCTGATAAGGTTTCCTTTAGTTTGGTTCTAGTTTCCAGTATTCTTTATGAAACTGTGACATTCGATGTGTGTATGTAGACGCTATACTAATTGTGTTATCCCCTAAGTTTGGTGAAAATGTTCTTCTATATCTAGCAAATAATTTTGTGTCACAATTTGTTATTGTTTTTCTGGGGTGGGGGTCTGTTTTCCTTGCGCCTGACTGACATAGTGTATGGCAATGATCGTTCTTGCATGTTTATACCCACCCCACATGAACAATTTCTGTCTGATGACTTCTCACAGTCATGTCACATAACCAAACAAAAACAATATCAGGATAATTTCTGGTGCAAGAGTCAACGTCTGCCTTAGCTTCTATGTATTTAGTAGCCTGCGCCGTACATAATAATGTTCAGTTCATAAATACGTAAACACCTTTTACCCCATCTCAGTCTGGTAGCCTCTGAGAGTTCCTCGTTTGTTCGCACAAATTTAGTTATTGCACAGAAGATGTGGAATGAGCTTGCAATAATCCGGATTGTACCAAAATAAAATAAAATTAATACTGTGATGAATCACGGCTAAATAAGTTTCTCTTTTACATGAGGGGAAAAATGCATAAATATACGTATTAGTTTAAAATAAATAAAATGAGATTTAGACAGTGAAATGATCGCACAGTCTATGTTTATCCAGTGATACTCACTCCGCGGCTCCCAGAGATAAGATTGCGGCTCATTAACACTTCCTATTGTTGTACTGTAATTGCGGCTCTTTACATGTGACTGAATAGAAATAATACAACTTAGCACTTTCGTGCTTTCAAAATCACCCATCTGGCACTCCGCAGAATGAGTATCACAGTAACAGCAGTTTCTTCCTCCCTGTTGTGCTGACTGCTGAAGCACTTCACTGTGATTTAACTTCAAGTTCCCTGCGGCAAATATTTCTCTTCCCATTTCCCACCCCTTGTGCATCACAGCAAGCATAACAGTGTGGATGGTCCTCTTAGGGAGCCCACATTTTCTGTATTTTATCGGGGACTGAATAATCAGTGGCACAATTTCATTTTGTTCCAGGTAGTTGTGATTTACAGGTTCCATCACGGAGACTGTGAACAAGTGATTGTTCATAAGTGATACTTACTCCGTGGCTCCTATTTGAATGATCAAACTCTCAGTACGATTTCTGCATGTTACAGTTGCAAGCTTTTTATTAAGAACTGCAAGTTTGACAAATAGATAACGAAATGTCAATCCTATGCATTACTAGGTTGAAATGAATTTCAATTCATATCTTCTCTGATATGCATTGATGTTCCATTTACTTTGTGAAATTTAAAAGGATAGGATAAAAAAGCTTAGTCAACGTTTGGCATCTCCCTTTGCAGACCACCATAGAAAAACGGTGTAGGTGCTGTCCCTGTGTATATTTACAGGATAATCTGAAAAAAAGATGTCAAGAAGTATAAAACATCAGCAGCTCTGCTTATTCTGCAAAATACTGCATGAGTTAGATTGCAGTTATGTGGGGGGAGGGCAAAGTATTTCTAGCCGCCGATCCCCTTAGATGAGAAAGATTCAGCAGTGTATAGATTGCCGCGATATTCTGTCTGAAGCTGGTATGGCATACAGTGTACAGTACCAAAAAGCCCTTTGGAGTACAGTGCAAGCCCTAGGTGAGAAGGTGGGAGGTGAACTTGGCAGTGATCTAGTAGAAAATGCAGAAGATGCACTGGAAGCCACCATATAGCAGTTCCACGTGGCTGTGGATGCAGCTAACACAGCTTCATCGGTGCTAGCAAATGCAGTGGCTTTGGGAAGGTCTGCCTGGCTCAGGGCAACCATCCTGTCTGAAGACATGAAGACAAAGGCTACGAATTTCCCATTCAAGGGACCCTCCCTCTTTGGGGATAAAACAAGCCTACATGAAAGTGGTTGATAAGCAAAAAACAACATCTAAGAATTTGACCCAGAAGAAGAGCGCTTCTACTACCTTCAAGCCATATGGCAGGCCCTCACTCCTACTATGACTTCCCTCTTCAGAGGGGTGCCCCAAGAGGCATAGGCAGGAGAGGTGCGAGACAGAAGCAATCACCAGCTTCTCAACCACGACAAGAAATCCCTGACTCTGTGCAGGCCGCCATAGAAGCCCTACCAGTGGGAGACCGCCTGTCTTATTTTTTTTATTTATTCCTTTATTTGAAAGTTTCACCAAGAAAGCATACTGAGCAGACACCTGCTTGTTTCCAGATGCATCCGGGCGGGTACCTGGGAGAAGGTTCATTTGTTTACAATAGTAAGTACAAAAGTGGAGATGTTTACATAGTAAGTACAAAAGTAGAAATATTTGCATAATAATTACAAGAGTAGAAATGTGCAGGTAGTTATACAATACAGAGAATAGGTAAACAGAAGTAGCAAATGCACAGTAATTTTAATACAGCAGCATATGTACAGAAGATAATGCACAGGTAACAGCTGAGGCAACAGCCGGGGTTTGGCAGCCCAGCCTACCCTCGTAACAAGTGCCATGACACAGCTCAGTTAATAGGATGATTAGGAGCAGGAACAAGTGGAGCGGAAGTGGGCTCTAAGGAGGGTGTTGAGTCAGTGGGGAGAAGGGGCGTGGCAGATGGTAGTGGGGAGAGAATTCCACAGTTTAGGGAAGTGGTAAAAAAAGGCAGCCTGCCCAGTACAGGTGGACATGCGTGGGACAGACAGTGCATGGGGGTCATAGTGTCTGTGGGAGTGGAGGGGAGGAGGAAAGTGCGGAAGAAAGAAAAGTGGGCAGGGACTGTGACCAGAATCTTGCCGTAAGACTAGCACAATGGACCAGCCTCCTATCTTGAAGGGATGGGAGGGATAAGGCTTGGAAGAGGGCACAATGATGGGTAATGTGAGGACAATCGAGGGCAAAATGACAGAAGGAGTGGAAGAGGGTATCCAGTCTGGTTAGGGCAGTTTTGGGAGCGGCACTGTAGACTACATTCCCGTGGTCGAAAATGGGGAAAATCATGTTCTGTACTATTGCATGGCGAGCCGGCAGTGGGATGCACCCACGGTTGCGATGCAGGGAACCCAGGAGTGGAAAACCATCACCACAGGCAAGTAGGTTCTGGAAGTGATGAGTCAGGGTTTAGCCTTTCAGTTCCCGGGTCTCCCAAAACTAAAGACCCCAAAGGTTTTTTCTCCACTGCAACCTCAGGAAAAAAATCATGTTAGCTAAAGACATTGCTAAGAATAAAGGCCATGAAAAGGTCCCTCCTTCCAGTGGGTAAGAGGCTTCTCAAGGTACTTTCTCACAGTAAAGTAAAATGGTGATTGGTGACCCATTCTGTATTTAGATGCCTGCACAGGTACACAAAAAAGGAGAAATACGGGCGGCGCTGTGGAGCCCGAGCTTGTGCAGACGCAGGTCGTTATAGCTCTGTCGCTTAACTCCCTTAAATCAGCAAAATCTACAATTTAGAGTGGTTCCAGTCAATTTTGGATAACTTCATTTAATTCCTGCCCTAGAAATACACAGTATGGGGAATCCGAAGCGAGATGGAGCAACGGGCGGCTCTGATAGAGGGAAGGGAGCCGGAACTGTGCAGCCCTCACGATCAGGATCCGAGGCCCAGGTGGCAGACAATGCGACGGAAGAAACCCTCTATACTCTTGATTTAAAAATTCAGACCTTAATCCAGTCAGTTGCTGGGTTGTCGAGGAAGGCAGAGGGGTTCAATTCCAGAGTCAATGTTTTAGAAACAACGGTCGAGGGACTGAAAACAGAGCTTCATGAGGTGAGCAGACAGGCCGATTCTGCCACGGGAGCTACCTCTCTTATGGTCAAGGAACTGCAACACCTCCGTACCAGAATGGAATCTATGGAGAACCAGGCCCGTAGCAGTAATATCAGACTCTTGGGTGTTCCGGAGGGCAGTGAGGGGGATCACCCAAGAATGTTCGTTCGGGACTTTTTAATAGAGAAAATCTTACCTCCTGGAGTACAACCATTCTCGGATATTCAGAAAGTGTACCGAGTTACCCCTCGTGGCCGGCAGCAAGATCCCAAGGAGTCCTGAACTCTGATGGCAGTATTGTCGGGTGTTTGGGAAAGAGATCGGATTCTACAGCTGGCATGCCGGGCAGGCCCTATTATGATGGAGAATCACCAGATCTATTTGTTCCCGGACATTAGCTACGCGACTCGACAACGTTGCAAAAAATTCAATGGAGTGGAGATGTGTTGAAGGAAGCGGAATAATACCACACATGATATACCCTCATTGCTCAATTGTCTGGGAAGGGAAAATATATATATTTTTCATACCATATTGATGCTGGTAAATGGGCCATTAAATTTGCAGGAAAACATCAGCGGCGGAAGATCATCTTGTTGAGGAGGAGGATGAAACTTGAGCAAGGTCGCTGGGATCTGAGTAAGGCCTGCTAGAGCATGTAATGACTGTAAACTCTGAATAGTTATCCACTATTTGGATTTGATATAAAATTCTAATTAAAACTCAGTCGCTGTTAAATATTGAGTTATTCATTTGTTGTATGGAAGAAAGTGACAGGCTGGAGGTAGGGGGAGTTAAAAATAATAGTTTTGTAGCAAAACCTGCTCTCAGTTTGAAAATTGCACTATTTCTTTAGATAAATTGCATGGTGTCAAAGGCCTCATAGGAGACCACATTGGCTTTGAAGGACTAATGCTGGACATTAGCTTACTTTAAGGGGAAAAAACATGCCGCTCTTGGACTTATTAAACACAGCATAATTTAGGGTCCTTTTTTCAGATTTTTAACATGATGACCCCCGATGTGGTATCTCAATATGGTGAATACACACATCCTGTATAGGGATTGTTATCCTATATGGTTTATTGTATTAGGATAGTTCACTGTATGTAAATCTCAATGTTATTGCATTGATAAACTAATAAAAAAAAGTATAAAAAAAAAAAGAAATTCAGAATGGTAACACTGGGAATACTTATACCATCCCTGCAGAAAGGGGCGTGGCTGGGATCAGTGGATCTGAAAGACGCTTTCTTCCATGTCCTTGTGAGACACTCCCACAGAAAATACGTAAGATTCTGATTAGGTTAAGAACAGTATCAGCTTACCACACTGCCTTTTGGCCTAACCTCAGCTCCAGGGATGTTCACAAAGTGGCTGTATCACGAAGAAGAAAGGGAGTAACAGTGTGTCCTTACCTAGACGACAGCTAGTCAAAGGAAAGACAGAACAGGAGGCATGGTGCTTCATTGCAATGGTGAGATATACCCTGGAAAGTCTGGGTTTTATGTTAAATATGGAAAAGTCCAAGCTGGAACCCAGCCAAGTGCTGGTCTTCATAGTAGCAGAGCTGGACACTACTCGGGGGGGAAAAATATTCTTGCCACAGGCAAGAGTTCAGAGCCTGTTGTCCTATGAAGCATCTTATAAGCCTGGTGAGCCAAGGCCAGTAAGGGACTTCTTGCTGCAGCTAGGGCCATGACAGCAGCAACAGCTGTGGTACCTTGAGTCTACTTACAGAAGAGAGATGTTCAGTACCACTTAAGGCCCTGGCATCAAAGGTGAAACCCACTGAGCCAGCTACTGCCAGTCACAGAAGGCCTGGTCAGGGCTCTAGAATGATAGAAGGAAGTGGACAATATCAGGGAAGGAATTGCATTTCAGTAACTGTCCACAACACTCACTCTGGCAACAGATGCCAATTTATTAGGATGAGGAGGGCATCTGGCTGATCACATAGTAAGTGAAGTCTGGTCTTCACAAGAACAGCAGGAGGGCATAATCTGCTGAAACTCAGGGCTATAGTCTTGCTTCTACAGCACTTCTCAAATCTGACCCAAGACTAGGCAGTACTGGTCAGAACAGACAATACCACTACCATGTACTACATAAACAAGCAAGGTGACACCAGATCCACAAAGCTGTGCACAGTGGCAATGAGGATCTGGAATCTGGCACATTTTCTAAGCATAGAAATCACTGCTGTACATCTACCAGGGAGGGACAATGTCTTGGCAGATTCATTAAGTAGGATAAGTCAGGAAACCACGAGTGGTCACTAAGCCACCAGGGGGTTCAGACTTTAATCAGGAAATGGGGTGTACCAGAAGTTGACTTGTTTGCTTCATGGGACAATCACAAGATCTTACTTTGAGACACAGCTCTTGCAGCAGGTTACACCATTAGGACTGAAGCCGGCAGGCGTCAGGACCCCAGGGAAAAATTCTAGCTAGCTGTCTTCAGCGGGGACCGCCCCCGACGTTGGTCCCGCCTCCGGCTGATCAGGCGTAGTACATAAGGGGCGGTCCGCCCGATTCCCTAGTTCTTTCCCTACCGCCGACTTGCATGTCTCGACCTTCGTTTGAAGTTCTAGGCACGCGACGCGGTTAAGTTCTTTCTCACGGAAATTATTTTCTTCAATCAAGTTTTTCTCTGATGTCCTCTCCGACCTCTGGTCACTCTCAAGGTGAATGCTTGTGGAAACAGATCCTTCAAGGACCCTCAGCGCCTGCGTCCAGTGCCTAGGCCCAGACCACGACACCGGGCCTGCTTCTTTTGCCAGGGGTTTAATAGCAGAACCGGATCCATCGCTAGAAGGCCCTTCAGGCTTTTTGCTGGAAGAAAGCTTAAGACCATGTCTTACAGGGGGCTCTTCAAAAAGGCCCAAGCCGCTGAAAAGCGTGGGAGAAGGCCCCTTCCAGGTCCCGTCTAGGGCCTCAGACTCACGCAGCTCTGGTTCCAAGTCGACCGCTCCCTTCCGGGCCAGCTCTCAGCCTCCCCTGCTGCGGTCAAGAAGTCTTCATCCTCTTCTCAGGCCAAGACTGCCAGACCTTCCTTGTCCTCCAGGGCCCTGGTCAAGTCTGGGGATCGCCACCATCACCATAAGTCGGGTTCCCGCCTTTCTGAACCCGACGTCAGGTCGGCTTCCTTGCCTCCTCGATAAGACCTTGGAGCTTACCTCTCTGAAGAGACCGCAGGACCCCACGCCGGTGCACCCGTCGTCGTCCTCTCGCCACAGATCCCCGGAGCCGCCGCCAGACGACCGTCGCCGGCCAGGCCAACGCTTCATCGGATGCCGGTAGGGGGACCGGCGCCCACTCCTATTGAGAAGAGAACCCCGACGCCTCCGACCGATGTCGGTCAGGAGACCATCACCGAGAAGGAATTGACTCAGCCCGAGGACCAGACGGGCGACCCGGGTCCTGTCGAGACACCCAGGAAACCCTCGCCATTACCCGAGCCCCCTGTGGAGCCGACGCCGGGACCCGACGACCGTCCACCGGCGCCCAGACCGTCGTCGGGCCTTTCCATGGTAGAAGTGAAGGAGCTGTTCACTTACTGGTGGGACACCATAAAGAAGGACATGGTTCCCACGCCTCCTCCTCTTCCTCCTACACAGGCGCAGTACTGGACACCGTTCAGGGAAGAGCATTTCTTCCAGGCGACAGAGCGGAGCGCATCAGATCCCTCATCAGGGTGTTGTCGTCGAACAAGACCGTCCCTGCCAGGTCGGTCCTTCGCTTGCTTGGACACATGGCTGCGGCCATTCCTACCGTCCCTTTCGCAAGGCTCCACATGTGGGTAACTCAGTGGATGCTCAAGGTGCAATGGGATCAAAGGCAAGACCACATGCAGCATCCGGTCAGAATCACGAACACCGTGATTCGAGACTAGCAGTGGTGGCTAGACCCAGAGTCACTCTCCACAGGCGTCCCGTTTATAGCGCCGTCCCCGGAGGTAATCCTCACCACAGATGCCTCAGGTCTAGGGTGGGGAGCACACCTGGATGGGGTGAAGTCCCAGGGTACGTGGACCCCTCTGGAGGTTCATCTCCATATCAATGTCCTAGAGATGAGGGCGGTCCTTTATGCCCTACAGGCCTTTCAGTCAGAAATCCTGCCGAGTACTCTCCTGCTTCAGACAGACAACACGGCGGTGATGTATTACCTCAACAAACAAGGAGGCACACACTCTTACCCCCTTTGCAGGGACGCCATGAGGGTGTGGGATTGGGTAATCCGACACGGCGCGAATCTGATCACTGTACATGTTCCCGGGTGGACAACACTATTGCAGGCGGCCTGAGTCGCTCCCAGGCCAGAGTCCACAGTGGGAACTTCTTCAAGAGGTAGCAGAGGATCTGTTTCTTCAATGGGAACTCAGAGTTGGACTTGTTAGCATCCCCATCCAACATAAAACTGCCCAATTTTGCTTGCTAGATCCAGGGCCTGGTGTTTTCTGGCGAGGGCGCGTTGTCCCTCTCCTGGGCGGACAGATTCCTCTATGCTTTCCCTCCCTTCCGTTGATCCAGAGTTCTTCTCAAACTACGCGGGAGCATGCAACAATGATCCTGGTGGCCCCTTTCTGGCCCAGACAGATCTGGTTCCCTTTGCTAATTCAGCTATCCCGGGAACCTCCGCTCCCGTTGCCATTCAGCTCCCATCTCTTGTCTCAGGAGGAAGGTTCACTGGTCCACCTGGACTTACGCTCACTGAACCTGCATGCATGGCTCCTAGAGACATAGCCATCCTGCGTCATGGGGTCTCGCAAGAGGTTGCAGAAGTTCTTTCTGCAGCCAGAAAGCCGGCAACGCATGCGACGTACGCCATGAAATGGCGCCGTTTTTGTTTATGGTCGCGAGCACGCAATTTTTCCTCTTTAGGTTGCCCGGTGAGAGTGGTGTTGGACTACCAGCTCTCCCTTTTCCGTTCGGGCCTAGTCTACTCCTCTATCAAGGTGCACCTCTGTGCCATCTCTGCCTACCACCTTCCGGTGAGACATCGCACAGTGGCACAATTAGACGCCTCTCGGGAATTTTTGAGAGGGGTGTTACATCTTAGGCCACCCATTAAGGACCCAGTGCCTCCATGGGATTTGCTCTTTGTCCTGGAACAACTCACGCTTCCCCCATCGAACCTGCCGTGGATTGCGAGCTGCGTTTTCTGTCGTGGAAAACGCTGTTTTTGGTTGCTGTTACTTCAGCGAGAAGAGTTTCTGAGCTTCACGCTCTCATGTACAAAGAGCCTTATTTAGTTTTCCACCGGGATAGAGTATCCCTGAGGACGAATCCAAAATTTTTGCCTAAGGTGGTCTCTACACTCACTGTCAATCAGGATATTGACCTGCCAGTCTACTTCCCGAATTACTCTAATAGAGGAGAGGCACTACTCCACACCCTGGATGTTCACCGCAGCTTGAGGTATTACCTCAACAGAACTAAACTACTTCGTAGTTCAGAGCAACTTTTCGTTTCCTTTTCTGAAAGGATGATGGGCCAACCAGTATCCAAACAGTCCCTGTCTCGCTGGCTTGTCCAGTGTATTTCATACTGTTATGATATCAAACAAAAGCCCCTCCCTGGTACAGTCCGGGGTCATTCTACTAGGGGTGTGGCCACCTCCTTTGCAGCACTCCGAAACGTCTCCACCTCTGCCATATGTGCTGCAGCCACTTGGAGCTCTGTGCATACATTTATCAGGCATTATAGCCTGGACATCGCCTCTCGGCGAAGAGCCGGCTTCGGCCTGGCGGTGCTACAGGATCTCCTGTCCTAGATTCAGGACCTGGAATGTATTTCCTAGTTTCCTCCTCCCAGAATGTTGGCAGCGTTACTGCTTGGGAATCAGTCCTAATGGTGTAACCTGCTGCAAGAGCTGTGTCTCAGTAAGATAGTCACAGTTACGTAGAAACACGTAACAGTAGATCTTCGAGAACAGCTCTTGCAACAAATACCTTCCGCCCTCCCTTCCCCCTTGGAGGAGGCATTTACTATCGGGGTTTTCCCTTTGACTTCTGGTGGATCCTCGGTCTCCCATTTCGATGTCAGCCTGCGGCGGAAGTCTCAGTGGAGAACTGAGAATGGGCGGGACGCCCCCTTGTACTACGTCTGACATGGGCGGGACGACATCGGCGGTCCCCCTGAAGATAGCTAGCTAGAATTTTTCCGTGGGGTCCTGACGCCTGCCGGCTTCAGTCCTAATGGTGTAACCTGCTGCAAGAGCTGTTCTCGAAGATCTACTGTTACGGTAAGTTCTTACGTAACTGTACTTTACTACTGTTCTGCTGCAGGCCACCCCACAGGGGGACCCTACCCCAGGATGCTCAGACTCTTAACTGGGAGGTAAAGTTCCTCTGTGCATTCCCTTCATTCACTCTGATTCACACACAGTACTGTGGAAATTGAGGAAAGAGTTATCAACAGTGATTTTGGTGGCACCAGATTGGGTGAGACGGCCATGGTTTTCTCTTCTACTGTCCCTGTCAGACAGGAATCCCATCTCTCACCACATGAGAAATGACCTTCTGACTCTATCTCAGAATAAGATATAAGTTCCAACCCTTAGAACACTGAGGCTGAAAGCTTGGTTCTTGAAGAGCTAGAATACTCTAGCATGAATCTGTTAATCAGAGTACTGAATACATTGAACGTTTCAAGGAAACAGTCCACAAGAAAATCCTATTCCTCAAAGTGGAAAAGATTTTCAGTTTGGTGCTGGGATAAGGGAGCTTCTTCCTTGGAAGCTGACTAGATTACTTAGAACAATCTGCACACAAGAGGTTTGAGGACTTCATCACTGTAAGTTCACATGGTGGTAGTATCAGTCTTCCTGTCAGCAGGGAAGCCAAACTCTCTAGCCTCACACGCTGTGTTCAGTAGATTCTTTAAAGGCCTCCTTCACCTGCAGCCCCTAGTTAGGGAACCTGTTCCACCCAGGGACCTAAATGTGTGCTTGGCACAACTAGTGTGTGCCCCCTTTGAACACATGACCTCTGTGGACCTGAAGTTTGTGATGTGGAAGACACTCTTCCTCATAGCTATGACCTCTGCCAGAAGAGTCTTTGAGCTCCAGACCCTGTGCTTAGAGCCGAACTAATCATTGTGCACAGGGAGTAATAGGAAATGCCTCACTAAATTGGTGTCAGAATTTCACCTTTTTTTTTTTTTTTTTGGCGTCAAGTCTCTTTGTCTCCTGACCGGAACTTTCTCAGGCTGCCTCGCTTGCCTGAACCGCTCTATCGCCCGCTGTGTTCCCTGCCATCTTCAAAGTCATTACGACTCCCCAGGGACACGGGGAGCACAGCCCCGGGGAGATCGAAGGACAGTAGTGGAGAACCAGCGTTAGGCGTGTGGCGGTGGCACTGGGGGAGCCGTCACCTATCCGGCAGGAGGGGCTTTTCCCCTTTATGTGCCCTCCTCCCCCTCCGCAGTGTGTGATGCATGTCCCGACATTGCAGCGCATGGCAACCCTGCCTGCCTCGGGCCACACTATCTACGTGCAGTCCAGCATTCTGCAGCACCCCCAGTCTCCACCAGGGGCCGCTGGAGCACCAGACATCCCAGTACCCTCCCCCAGGAGAGCAGCGCAGCCCAGCGGGCACTCAATCCAGTCCCTCCCCGGGTCACCGGCATGGTGCAAAGTGTGGCGTCCAGCGCCTCAACCCTCAGCACCACCAGGCCAGCCAGAATTTCACCTTAACCTAACAGTTCCTCTACCTGTGCTTTTCCATCCCATTCAAGTGCAGCTGAACAAAAATTGCACTGTTGAGATATCAGGAGAGAATTCATCTACTATCTTGACAGAACAAAATATATTAGATGTGACAACAGGGCAGATCTGCTGCAAGAAAGACCATTTCAGGGTGATTGGGCTCTTGCATACAGTTCTGCTATGGAAAAGCAGGTAAGCGGTCCCCCCATAGGGCCTAGAGCACATTCCACAGGACACTACAGCCTCAAGAGGTATCCCTCTGGTAGATATCTGCAAAGCAGCTACCTGGAAAACTGCACACTTTTACTAAGCCCTGCTGTCTGGCAGTGGTCCAGTTAAGGGGCATACCAGCGTATTTTACACCCATTTTTCCTATCTTTATGTCATGTGGGGAGAGTCCTGGGTGTCCCTTCATGACTGGTTGTTCCCGTGGAGTTCACGCATGCGCAGTTGTGAATACTAAGTTCTGAGGTGAAAATCACTTGTTGCTGTATAAACAAAAGGAAAAAGGAGCTGCTCACAATGCGGAAATGACTGGTAACCTGCAGCCTGTACTGTAGGCAAGCAGTGTTTAGTGGGGGCAGCATCAACCACTAAAGGAACTTGCGTCTTATTGGACGTCTGGTCCTCCTGTTGTGAGTGTCACACACACTGTAGTGACTGGTGGTGTTTTTGTTGCCATGCCAACATAAGACTTCTTCTCTAATCTCTGTTCGGCATTAGCACTGCTCAGCCTTTCTTTGTTGACTGCTGCCACCACCACACCAGTGCTGCAGTGCAGGTCTGCAAGTTTGCTGCCCTGGAAATGTCTGTGTACTGCTGTGGCTGCTGCTAAGCTTAGCTAATCACAATGTAGAGTGGACGTCCTGGGCTGCTGTGGTCCAGTTCCCTGCTCCCAGTCCCACTGCGGTCCGTAACCAGAGAGGAGCGAGTGTGGTGAGTAGCAGCTTGAGCAGCGTGTCCTCCTTTAAGACCTTATATGACCGTTCAGTTAAAGAAATCTGCAACGGCTTTCCCCGTCTCTAAAACCTGCACTGTGGCCCACTATGTCAGCATGGGCCCCGTGCTACTTCCTAGATTGTGTGGCCCTCCCTGCTCCTTCTCCACTTATCAATGGTGTTATATGCCCACCTGCTATGGGCACCTCCCATGGTCTTCTGTCCTGAGTTATCCCCCTTCACTTTGCCGGTACCTCTCCTGCCACATTTCCTATCCCCTCCCTTGTTGCCTTGTTTCCGTCCTTATCCCTCCCCTCAATCTACTGCCTGACTGGCTCCCAGAGGACAGGCATTTTCTCAAAATTCACCTAAACCATTATATGTCACCCCTCAACTTATGGAAAGGCCATAATTATCCCTTACTGACCTGGACCCTTAGCCCATGCTATCCCTCTTTCTTGTATATGATTACTACTTTTTGCTAATTTTGCACTGTATTACTGTTTCTGTAATGTTTGTAGCTGTATACATTGTACATTGTTTGGATTGTGTTTGTTATACCTTACTTTGTGTAACAGGTCCATCTTGTAAATGAGCATGTTCAGTGGTGATCGCCTGGATAAATAAAGACTTTGATTGATTGATTGAGCTGAGCCTGAGGCAGCCTGTGTGTGGTAATTTAAAGTGTAGTCAAGGCAGGCACAGCAGGCTGTTAACAAACAAGAAAGAAGGAAAGAAACCCCAGGTTTGCATTGACACAGGTTAGCAAACTTGGCACTGTCAGGAGAAAGTTTTGTTTTAGTGTCCTCCAGAAAGAGACAACGGGTAACTTCTCCTGGCTAGTAGTTCCCCTGATCTGATGCAGTTTTGCAGAAGGGAATATGGAGGAGAGGGCAGGTTTGCCGTTACTTACGTTTCCTAGATGGTGTCTTGGGGACGAGGAGGAAATTAGAAGGGAAAGGGGCGGGCAGGGAAACAGTGGATTGTGCAGTCAACTTGCCTTGTTGTACCCTTGCATCCGTCCCACTCCTTAGTTACAGCAGGTGAGAATGCTCATCGTCTCACTCCTTGAAATTTTTTTTTTTGTGCAAAGTGCTTGCAGGTGCAGCATCTTGCTTTACTTTTAAACTGTGTGAACAGCTTGGGCAGACGAACACTGGGTGGCTGAAATAACATGAATGGGGGCTGTCAGGACTGGAAGCCTGAATGGAATCTGAGGATTATCCTTGAGCATGTGTCGCTTCCGATTCGGTGACCAGTACAAAACGGCGGTATTCGGTCAGTAAACGGAGCACAGTGGGCACCTGGGCGAAAGATAAGGGTTACTGTCTGGCAGCACTGCAACAGGAAGGAGCTCTGAACAGCAGCATAGACATATGCAACAAGGTTGGGGGTAAGCATTCTGCATATCAAGTTATTATTACCTCAGGCAACATGCTATGTGAAAGGCAATGCAGCTGGCTGACTACACTTACAGAAATCGTGCCAAACATGTCAGGCTGCATGATGGTGGGGGTTGGGGGAGATCAGAATGGTGAGTGGTGAGGCTGCATGCAGCTCAATTCAAGACTGAGTGAAAACTGTGAAACAGTATTTTTTTTTTTTTTTTTTTTAAACTTTTTCCCTCCAGTCGCGGTCTACGGGGCCTCTCTCAGGCATCCTGCCTGTTCCTGCCCTGCCTGAAGTCCTCCAACCTGAGCCTCCTCTCTCCTCCCCCTCATCCCACAGTCGGCACCCCCAACTTAACCCCTCCAGGGTGGGGCCGCCCCTCCTGTTTGGGTGCTCTTGTACACATAGTCTCTGGCTGTGGGTGAGGGCCTGGGTGGAGGAACCTGGAAGGCCAGGCAGGATGGATCCGGCCATAGGCATGGGGGCAGGTGCCATCCCCTACCCTGCAGACCAGGCTTTTCCTTGTTCTGGTGCTTTCCCCAGTGCGTCTGCGCCTGGCCTGTGGCGCGCTAGCCAGCCCTGCCCGTCAGCCACGCTGAGTATGTGCTGCTCCTGGTCTCCACGGGAGCTGCTGGCATGCATGGAATCTCCCCGAGGAGGAGAGCAGCCCAGCGGGTGCTCAATCCTCGACCCACCCCTACCGATCCCCAGCGCCTGAGCTCGCTCCCAAACTCTGTTCACCGGCATAGCATGTGAGACAGTGTATGCTAGGCAGCTTGCACTTGCATTCATGATGTAATGTCTTCAAGTCAGATGTTTTTTTCAGAACGTGGTCTGTCTGAATGTGTGTGTAGCAGAGCTGTCTGTGTGGCTGCAACTGTGACTGTGGACCTCATAGTAAAAAGTATGGAAAAATGGTCTGTCTTGGGAGGTCTGATCTGACTGTCTTGATTTGCATCTTCATCTTTCTAAAAAAAGAAAAAGAAAATAAGTAAAAATAATCTAGCTGACTGCTAAGCTAAAAATAAAAGCAAATCATCTCAATCTATTACTAGTGCGTGATGTCTGTATTTCATCATTACATAGAAATTTATTGTTCATCATAGGCTTTTTCAGATACACAAACTCGAATGTCTGTCGAACAGTGTGGCTCCGACTGCGTTGCAAAATACTACCTGGCATACCAAAATACTACCAGCTTGGAGAACTAGGAAGTTTTTACTTCCTGGCCTAAAAACTTATCTGGAGCACTGCTATCTGGACATTCCCTCCAGAAGAGATGCTAGGTTTGTGACAGCAGTCTTACAGGACCTTTTTCCTAAACAGATAGTCTTCCCAAACTCCCACGATACTGCTGTGTGGTCAGCATTTTTTTGTGTGGCATCAGTATTGGACTCGCGTTATTAGAAGAGGGCAATGTTGACCATAGTAATGATGTTTCTTCTAATGGGTCCAGTAGTGAGCCAATACAAACCCATCCAAACCTCCCCTTCTTGAACCTAATTAGAAAAAGGTTCCTACGTGCAATATGGGTTTAAATAATCTTGTTTTCTGTCTGAGCATTGGATTATGTTTACACACTTTATATTTTAAATGTTTCTTTTAAAATATGTATAGTATATTCACTTAAAATTTTAGAAATGTTTAGTCTGCTTTTCTTTTTTCCTTTTTTTGTTTTGCTATTTAGCTTGCTATAAGCATTGCAGCTTAGCTAGGTAGTACTGCTTCCTTCTGCTCTTCAGCATAAATCTGATGTTAGAACACTAGAGGAAACACCAGTACGCAGCAACATTTGAATGGAGTTCTGATTCCACAGCACCATTCAACTCCGAGGCAACAACTCAGAGTGGAGATGGTGTATTTTTTGTACTGACGCACTTTTAGACACATTAGAAGAAACATCATTATTACGGTGAGTAATTTTTTTTTTTTTTTGTGGCTTTATTGTAAAAGATGGGCTTGAAAAATAATTTTAGGTATTCTGCATTGGACCTACCATTATCATAATCAAAATATCAACCATGGCTGTTGGAAGATCAAATCCTGAAGTATATTCTAAAAACAGTTTATCTTTAAAGGGATGACGATGATATTAACGATGTTGCTTCCATGGCTGGAGTTAATCTGTCAGAAGAAAGTGCACGGATATTGGCGACAAACTCAGAACTGGTGGGGACGTTAACGCGGTCATGTAAAGATGAGACGTTCCTCCTGTCGTCAGCTTTACACAGAAGAATCACGGAACTAGGTAACTTTTAAATGTACATACTTTTATCTCTTGCTGATGCTCTGTTATGTTTTCCTGTTTAACTGTTCTTTTTTGCTCTGTTTTTTCCTCTTTTCCCACCTTTGCAGCATGCTCCATTCCCAGCTGGCCCCAGTGTTGGATTCTGGGGCCACTCTCAAAGCCCACCCCCCCCAGGTCCTGCATCACTGGGCCAGCCCTGCCTTACTGTGTTTAATGACTCTTAAGACATCACAGGTCTGACACTGAAAAATTATAAGTACATACAGTTTAGATTATATTTCATATGCTTATCTTCCTCTCATAGTTTATTACTTATGTCATTTTTTTTTTCATGAAAACAGGATCTTTATCACTCGGTCTTTTATTTAGAATTTGTGACCAGGAAGGGCACAATAAACAGTCTCCTTTATTGCTGGCAGTCTGGGAAACTAAATTAGTGAGCTTCAGGCATTGGTAGCAGATACAGGTTTGGACCACGTCACCATTACCAAAACTTGGGCCACAGAGAGGAGCAACTGGGATCTAGTGAACCCAAGCGTCACCATGTATAGGAGGGACAGAGGAATATGTGTAGGAGGAAGGGTAACCCTGTGTGGCAGGTTAGGCATTGAGCCAGTAAAGGATGGGCCCATCAGGGGAGGAAATGGGGAAATGGAGCAGCTGTGGATTCAGCTTATGGTGGCTTCATGTAAGAAACTGCACATGTGCATAGTCTTTAGACTGCCAGAACAGGGGGAAGTGTGCAACAGGGAACATGGGGCAGAAATAGATGTAACCCCTAGGTGGTGCTATGCTGTGGGCTACTACCCCTGCCTGCGTGACTAGGCACAGGTTAAGGGGCCTGAGCTTGTTAAACTGGTGCCTCCACCCGGAGGAATGGTTTTGAGGTAGCATAGCTGCTTTTGGTATAACCCCTCCGGGATGCTATAACCACCCATCAACCCTTCTAGTGGCCTAATCGGTTCAGCAACAGAAGATTCACATTTACCATATGACAGTAATGATATGCTCACACTCCTTGCACTTGCCACCAGGGCTGGATCATCTGCAACTGCCCTGGAGACCCCCTGGAACATAAGACCGGCAAGGCAACAATACAGTAATACAGCAGTAATCCAACCAGTAATTTACACACCAGCCTGGTGAAACATGAAAAAATCCACAATCTGGTTTATTCAGGGGACGTGAACAAGGGTGGGGCATAAATCTAGCAAGTGATTGGTACTTCTGATTTGATTCAGCATGCACTGTGAGTCCCTCTGACACAGTCCCACAACCCTGGGTACCCAGTATGGAAAACAGGCTAGCCTGAAGCATTGCCTGAGGTAGACCGGCATTGCAGCTGTTGTTGGGGCCCTTCGGAAAGAAAACAATTAGCATGCACTCAACCCAAATATTTGTAATCCGGAGCCGGATGGCTCAGTCCATTGCAATAACCCAAAACAAGCAAATCAGATGACACAATAATTGTAGCTTATGTTGCAGGAACCTACCCTGTTTTGTACTCACGCTACCGAGACCAGGATGCAGGACAGACAAGATGAAGACCTTAGGATGTTGTACTGGATTTCCAGGGGAAGCAGGGCCTACACAACTTGCCTCCTGGTGGTCGCTACCTGTTCGGTGGTGTTGAGCAGGAGGCCGAATCTCCGAGTGGGTCTTTCACCGAGAATGTCTCTGAATTGAGGGCAGCGGCCTAGGCCGAGATGGCAGGGCCCAGGCAGGGAGAACAGTTCGGATCGAGTCTGTGATGAAGCACTGGAAAAACCTCCATCTGGCGTGACAGAACTTGCCGAGGGGAACCAAATCATGACCCATGAAACACATTCAGCACATCTATAACACTTAGCTTATTTAGCCACAGTTTGGATAAAGTTAATTTGCTGATCACAGCTTCTCTGCGCAAACCTTTTGAACTGGGGCTCACTTCAGTCGTGTGGCGGGCCAGTCGCTTCTGGAGCAAGTCTTCAGTCCACTTTCAAGTAGCAATAACACACTTTCTCTCTCTCTCTCTCTCAAGGCAGTCAATTGTTCCACTCCACAATCCATACACCATTCTGGGGGAGCATAGCTCCCCTATGGATGCACCCGAAGAGAAGACTGATGACAACTGTCACAAGGGAGGCCCACAGGAAGGAGGCAGAGGACACCACAGGGAAAGGAAGCAGCTCCTGGTGGGGGACTCAATTATTAGGGGGATAGAACTGGGGGGAGCAGGGAAAACTGAAGTAAGGTGCCTGCCTGGTGCCACGGCTTGGAGGGACAGGAAGCGCATCCTCAGGATCACGAGAACAGCTGCAAGGGAGTCTGAGCTGGACGTCATTGTCCACCTAGGGACAAATGACTTGGCTCACCATGAGATCAGAGCAGTGCAGGAGGACATTGTAGAGTTGGGGAGGGGCCTAAGACAAGTAGCACACGCAGTATCCTTCTCAGAGGTGCTGCCTGTCAATGGCATGGGGGAGGCGAGGGTAATTAGCACCATGCAGTTTAATGAATGGTTGAAAAAATGGTGTGGAGCACAGGGGTTTGGCTTCATTGGGGACTGGGGTTCCACCTGGAGGGACACCAGCCTATACTGGCAGGATGGTCTGCATCTGTCCAGGAAGGGAACAAGTCTTTTGAGCAGTCGGTTTAAATGCTTCATTGGCAAGCTTTTAAACTAGTCAAAGGGGGAGGCATTGATAAGCAGCAGGAAAACCCAGCCTCTCCCTACAAAACAGGGTACTAAATAAGAAAAAGACCGAGGTAGAAAGGTCAGTGGGGGATGCTGCAACAGAAGGTAAAACCGTCAAAAAATGGAGAGCAATGAGTACCAATGCCTGTAGTCTGGGTAACAAGCTTCCTGAATTAGTGGCCTTGATGGAGGAGGAACATCTGGATATCGTGGCAGTCACAGAAACATGGTACACACAAAACCATGACTAGGACGTAAACATAGCAGGATACACTATCTACAGGAGGGACAGGGAGGGTAAAGAGGAGGAGTAGCTCTTTACACAAGGGAAGGAATAAAGCAACAAAACAAAAGGGTAAACAGGAGGAGAAAGCACTGTGGGTAAATTTGGAGACAGGCAATGGCACCACAATCCGCACAGGGTTGTATAGAGACCCCTTCTCAGGGAGGAAATGGACAAGAAATGATAGAAAGTATACTTAGAATGGCAGAAAAAGGGAGATATTGCTGATGGGTGATCTGAATATGCCAGATGTTAACTGGAGTGCAGTTGCAGCAGCCACTTCGAAGAGTGGGGTTATTCTAGATGCCCTACGGGGGGCATGCCTTAGACAACTAGTATTGGAGCCCACATGAGAGGGAGCAATCTTAGACCTGGTTCTCTCAAATAGAGCTGGAGAGAGGATCACAGATGTAGAAGTGGGTAGCCATCTGGGAACTAGTGACCATCGAACAGTATGGTTACAATAAACACAGCAATAGAGTCAAGCCATACAAAGGCAAAAGTACTGGACTTTAGGAGGGCTGACTTTGCCAAAATGGGTGAGTGCCTAAGAATGCACTAACAAATGGGCAGGAAGGAGGGTGGAAGAACAATGGGAATAATAAAACTGCCATCACAGAGGTAACGAGCCTTTGTGTGGAAAAATAAACAAAACAAAGCGATGTAGAAACCACTATGGTTCTCAAAGGAAGTGGCAGTGAAGGTTCAAGAGAAAATAAAGCATTCAGGAAGTACAAGGAATCACAGAAGGAGCAGGACAGAGAACTGTATCAGTTAAAGCAAAAAGGATGCTGGGAAGGCAGTCAGAACAGCAAAGGCCCAAACCAAGGAAAAGATAGCCAACTCAGTTAAGAAGGGGATAAAACCTTTTATAGGTACATCAGGGAGCGAAGGAAGACCAAGGGAGGGATAGTGAGGCTTAATAAAGGGAGGGAGGGTGGGCAGAGGGAGACTGTGAAAAGCAGAGATACTAAACAAACATTTTTGCTCAGTATTTACAAATGAAGAGTGGGAGGTACCTAAGACAAACAGTAGAAACACTCTGGATACAGAAGTTGATACAAGCCCATTTACAGAAGAAAGGGTTCTGAAAGAACTCTTAAAACTGAAGGTGGACAAAGCAATGGGGTCCGATGGGATTCATCCCAGAATTCTAAAAGAACTAAGGGTAGAACTAGTGACACCACTGACTACCCTTTTTAACAAATCATGGGAGGATGGGGTGGTACCTGAGGATTGGTGGAGGGCAGATGTGATTCCCCTTCACAAAAGTGGGAGCAAGGCAGAAGCAGGAAACTATAGACCTGTTAGTTTAACCTCAGTGATAGGGAATATGATGGAATCACTTCTGAAGGAAAGAATTGTCGAGTATCTAGATGCCAGAGGGGCACAGGACCCTAGGCAGCATGGATTCTCAGCGGGAAGGTCATGCCAGGCGAATCTGATAGATTTCTTTGACTGGGTGACCAAAGTAGTAGATCAGGAGGGGCTGTGGACATGGCCTACCTAGACTTTAGCAAGGCATTTGACACAGTCCCACACAGAAGATTAATATGCAAGTTAGCCAGCCTGGGAGTGGGTCCCAAGATGACAGCCTGGGTAAAGAATTGGCTGGAGAATAGGACACAGAGTAATAGTAAATGGGTCCTCAGAAAAAAGGGGGTTACTAGTGGGTACACGCGGGGTTCAGTATTAGGACGGTCCTCTTCAATGTCTTTATAAGCGACACTGCAGAGGGACTGGAAGGAAAAGTATGTCTCTTTGCAGATGACACAAAGATCTGCAACAGAAGTTGATGCACAGGGTGGGGTGGAAAGGATGAGAAGGGACTTGGCAAGGTTAGAGGAATGGTCAAATGTATGGCAGCTTAGATTCAATGCTAAGAAGTGCAAGGTAATGCACCTGGGAAACAAAAACCCAGGGGAAGAGTACACAATGGGGGGTGAGATACTAACAACAGCAAAAATAGAAAGGGACCTGGGGGTAGTCATATCAGATGACCTAAAGGTGGGCAAGCAATGTGAGAGGGCAGCAAGGAGGGCTGGGGGGATACTGGGATGCATAGGGAGATGCATCACCAGTAGAAAACAGGAAGTTATTATCCCTCTGTACAGACAGCTGGTGAGACCCCATCTGGAGTACTGCGTGCAGTTCTGGAGACCCAGTCTCCCCAAAGACATAGACAGGATGGAAGCTGTCCAGAGGAGGGCAACTAAAATGGTGCAGGGTCTGCACCGGAAGACATATGAAGAGAGACAAAAGGAGCTTAATATGTATAGCCTCGAGGAAAGGAGGGAGAGGGGGGACATGATAGAAACGTTCAAGTACCTCAAGGGAATCAACAAAGTCCAAGAGGGTAGCATCTTTCAAAAAAAGAGGTGTGCAAGAACAAGAGGGCACAATTTGAAGATAGAGTTGGAGCGGCTCAGAGGTAATTTAGGGAAGTATTTTTTCACAGAGAGGGTTGTGGATGCATGGAACGGCCTTCTGGAGGAGGTTGTGGAGTCAAAAACAGTGGTGGAATTCAAGCATGCATGGGACAGTCATAAGGCCATTCTAGGGGTTGGGGGTAGGAAGAAGTAGGCTGCTGGTTAACTAGGATCCGCAGCTTATCCAGTAGGTAGGGAAATAGGCAGAGTGGGTGGGCCAAGCGGTCCTTATCTGCCGTCAAATTCTATGTTTCGACCAGGAATCAGAGAAAGTCCGAATTTCACACAAGGCAATACTCCCAACTGGAGATGTGACAGACAGACCAGCAGAGCCTTCCTGTTGATTCTCCCATGCTCCTACCAGGAGCAGCTGCTCAATGGCTCGAGCTGTTCACTCTCCAAACTCCAACTCATGACTGACATTCTGCTTCAGGCAGTTCTGGGTATATCCTCTAAGATCCAAAGGGTTCGGTTGGCTAAGGGAACTGTCTGTCACAGAAAGGGCTCCCCCTCTAGGTCCGTTTAGGTGCCAAACCCTTAAAACTACAATTCCTACAGAATTTCAATCCCACAAGATCTCTGGGGACAGTCACCATTTTGGGCCCCGTGAGGCTCGACTGGTCCACCACTGGCAGTTCAGAACCAAAATGGTGGCTCTATTCGAAAGTTCAAGCTGCAATTCAAAGCAGATAAGACAAAACTCCTCTATTATTATTATCATAGCAAATAAACAGTAAATAATCACTTTCCCTAACAGATCTCCCTCTGCACAAATAGTGACTACAGAATGCAGCTGAAATATGGACTGTCTGACGAGTTGCGAGCCTTAAATCACTCGGACCCAGCCCAGACATTCTCTTAAAGAGACAGGCACAGAGGCTTACTAGAGCACTCTCATGCAGGCGATTAGAACTACTAGACACAGGACACCATCCTGACAGCAGGCATTAGACAGCCCAGGAAGACATTATAAGAACCCCTATTTGTAGGGGGGTTACACAGAGAAGGGCTTCGCATAGGGGGAAGTAGTGGTAGTTGGTGATTTCAACCTGCCAGACATTGATTTGGACATTCCAGCAACTAAAAGCAGCAGAAGTCAGGCTCTGCTAGATACATTGCAGGACTGGCTGCCGGTGCAGCTGGTCAAGGAACCCGTGAGGTGCTCACCAGTCTGGAAATGGTAGGTGGAGTGCGTGTTGGGGAACCACAGGGGTCAAGTGATCATTAACACCATGTGGTTTGAACTGGACCTCGGTGCCAGTATGCCATCATCAAGGATTTCAGAAGTGCCAGCTTTAACAAGATGAGGAAATTAGTCCAGGATATTTTGGTTGGAGTGGGCAGAATCAGGGGTGTGGAGGGAAATTAAAGGGGCATTCTCAAGGCAACAGTGACATGCTTGAGGACAGTTATCAAGAGAAATAGGCACAAGAGATCAGTCTGGTTCTCTTAGAAGTTCAGGGAGGCAATGAGATCTAAAAAAGAATGCCTGAATCAGGCACAGAGAGAATCGTGGTGGGGGGGGGGGGGGTTGAAGAATGAGTATTGAGTAAAACGAGAGGCCAAGAGGGAAGTTGGGCACAAAAGCAAACACTGAGCTGCGTGCTGTGGAGTGGGTCAAGGGTGGGGAAAAACTGTTTTTCAGATAAAAGAAAGGGTGCAGAAACTGTTAGGCTTATGGAGGGGGGCAGGGTAATGGAGGAGGATGAGCAGAAGGCCTCCATTCTTAATAGCCATTTCTGCTCAGAATTCACAGAAGAAGCTAGAGGTTCTTTGCTGGAAAGTGGTGTAAAGGCTGGTGCAAGGGGGTCTCTGAAATGGGGCTCATATTTACGGGGGGGGGGGGGAGTCAGAAAATGACTTGCATCCATTCCTGTTTACAGGAAAAAATGTTAGAAAAGGGCTTTTATCCCCGACAATAGATAATGCTTCAGGGATGTATAGAATGCATCCAAGGACGGTCAGGAACTGGCACAGGGATTGACTAAACCACTGGCAGGGCTGTTCAGTAGCTCACTACAGTCAGGGGTAGTTTGGAAAGATTGGAGAGTGGCAGACATGGTTCCTTTCCATAAGGAAATGGACAAGAATCAAGCGGGTAAGCCCAGTACAGGCCAGTCTTGCCTCCATTGGGGTTAAACTGATGGAGATACTAATCAAGGAGGCGACTGTTAACACAAGAAGAGCCACACTCAACACAAAACAGTCCATGGTGCAACTGTAAGGGGTGTTGAACCCTCTGAGGAAGACCATTAGGTTGAAGCGCTGGGGTTCTAGCCTAAGTCCTGGTAATTGTAAGTTGTGCCATAGCCACTCTGGCCAGTAAATCATTTTGCATTATATTCTGCAGTGTTTGAACTTCCCTTCTTGAGTGTACTGAACTTCCGAGTTTTGTTTGTTTAGGACCTAGAAGACTACTTAAAGAGTAATGAGCTCCAGGATAGTAAGCAGCACAGGTTCTTGTCAGGGAGGTCTTGTCAGACTGTCCTGATAGTATTCTTTGACTGGGCGACTAGGGAAGTGGATAAAGCACATGTAGTGGATGTACTGTGCTTTGACTTTAGCAAGGCATTTGACTCGGCACCACACAGAAGGTTACTAAAGCAGCTGGGAGATTTGGGTGCAGTGAGGGACTTAGATGGGTGGGTAGTTGCTTGGGACGTAGGAAGAAGAGGATGGTGGTAAACAGTGTCAAATCAGGGAGATGGAGGTCTCGAGTGAGGTCCTCGGTGATCAGTCCTGAGACCAGTCCTTTTCAGTGTATTCATCATTGACTTGGGAGAAGGAATACTGGGCAAGATGTATTTTTTTGCAGGTGTCACTAAGCTCTCTGGCAGGTTGGACAACAAGGATAGAGTAAGGGAGTTGCAGAGGGACCTGTGAACGTTAGAGAGGTGGTACAAGGTGTGGCAGTCGATAGTCATGCCAAAAAGTGCACGCTGATGCATGAAGGGAATAAGTATCCCAGGACAGAATATTGGATGGGAGGGGTTCAGCTTGACACTACTTCTAGAAGGGGACTTCAAGTTCTAAAAACGAGATCAAGATATGGTACAGTGTCATTCAGTTTTGAAGTTTCTGTTTATCACTCCCACGTCCTGCTGACCCCGACCCTTCGGGACCACCAAGGAATTATCCCCCTGCATCTTGCCCTTCCTGTACTCACCTGCAAGTCCCCATGGAGCTGCGGCTTGTCCCACGAGCAGGGACAAGGTAGGGCGGCAGACACCCCGGTACTGTAAGTAGCATCGGACCGGAGGATTGTCAGGTGGGTGAGGGCACATAGGAGGCACGTACCAGGCGTTTCTTCTTCCCGGAGGCAGCAGGCATTTTCGCGTTATCTGGTACTGGCATTGCGAGGCCCTGACGTCTAGGCGTAACTGCTGATGTCTACAACACCCCTCCCTCAGCTGCCTACGGAACTTGTTGAGCCCCAGACCTTTGCCGGGGGACAATCAGGCGCACTCAACGTGCTGCTAAACCCCAGCCTCCACTAGGAGTCAGCAGTTGCCGAGCTGTTTCCCAACCTTCCCCCCAGAACAGACGAGCCCTTGTTAGACACTTCAGTCTGTTCCCCCCAGCTGGCCCTGCAGCAACCCGAGCTCGCTTCCGAACCCGGGTCGCCGGCATCGCAGACAGAAATCCAGCCACTGTGCTGATGGGCCACAATGTCATTCAGTTTTATTACAACTACAGCATGGAATTCATTGCCTCCAAAAATACAAGAGGAACCCACCTACAACAGTTTTAAAGTAGCACTTACAAAATGGTCTGTTTGTATGTGATTGTACCTCCGTATTTGTCACATTTATTTTCTTGTGTATGTAACTATGCTGTTCTATTGTAACTTTACCTGTTCGTACATAGGATGGTTGTGAAAACAAGCTTTTAGCCTAGTACCCAAGCCTACTAGAATACTGTGTGACAGGGAGATGCTGCCACTCTTGAGGACTGACCTTTTTTTAAATCTGTTGCAACAATTCTTCTGTTTCTTAGCCTAAGCTGTCCTTTACAATTTCTAGTCCATAAGGTTGGCCACATATGGGCTCCCCCTCCCCTATCTTGACTATGCTATAGTGTCCTCTTTAATTTTCCTTTTCCCTCTCGGGTCCTCGTACAGGGAGGCTATTGTGGTGACCTCCAAGCTTATGTAAAACAGACTGTGTTTATCGTTGTTGGATTTAGGATGTAATAGCACTATGTCATAAAATACATTGATGTATATACCTTATGTTAATGAAACCAGTAAATGTTGAAAATACCATGGCACTAGGTGTTTTTGATAAAGGTAAAAAGTACTAGGTGACTGTATTATAGAAATTAAGTTGATTGTGGTGTTAAATGCATATAAATTGGTACCATGCTTTCCTGCTGTAAACTAAGCCAATCTGAAATTTCACGGCAATTTGCATATATCCCATGACGCTTTCCATTATAGACGTATGTGTGATGTTGTATTTCTTTGAAACTTGGCTTATTGCCAATGCCCTTTGGGTAACCCTTGTTCCAGGAGCATGGATATGTTGTTCATCCACACTTCTTGGCATGTCCCCTTCCCCTTTAAATCTTGCCAGAAAGTCTTCAAGCTGGCTTCTCCCACCCACCCATGTGGTAAATACCTTGGCTCCGCCCCATGATGCCAGATCTTCCTTTCCGCTGGAAGATGCAGGTTCCCTCGTTCTCTCACAGCAATTCTTAGGCCCTGGATTCAAAGCGTCATTTTTTACTGAAACTAACCCTAAAACTCGTACGAGTTAGCGATTCCAGTTGTAGCGCATTGGACAGGGAGGATAAATCATCCCCCCGGATTTTGCTGGTGTACCTGCGGCCAGAAGATGTCGCGCACCGATCCCCACCTAATGTGCGTTTATTGCCTCGGTGTTGGACATGACACCTCGTCTTGCACTTTCTGCCTGGCCTTCCATCCCAACGTCCTGGACGACCTCAAGGCGTGCCTAAAACTCGGGAGACCGGAGAAAAGGAACCTGCTGGTCAAATCGAAGGAGGTGAGGTGGGCAGTTTCTGTGGCCGTGGGATCCGCCAAGCAGCTGGAACAAATGAAGGACTTTAAGGAGGAAGCAGCTCAAGCTTCGGCCAATCAAAGCTTTTTTGTTCCGCTCAGCCTTGGCTCCACCTTTACGGGCTCCTTCAAGGAGTTGTGCCAGTCTCTCCCCACCAGGGGTGAGGCGTCCTTGGGCTCGCACTCCTCCCGCCCTCGCAAGAGGGATAAGGATCCGAAGTCTTCGTCTAAGCGAAGACGATCTTGGGACCGAGAGAGGTCCCAGTCCCAAGAGCATGCGGTCTCGGCCTCGGTCGAGATCGCATCCTCAACCACCGGCTTTTCGGACATCCTGTCTGGCCAGGGGACCAAGAAAATGGCCGATGAGGCTGAGATTTCTCTCGACCCAATCAACCTTCTGTCCCCGACCCCGGTCGACGACTTTTTGGAAAGGACTCCGGTCCTTGTTTTTCCGGATGAGGAGACCCAGCCCGCTGGTGTCCCCATCGAAGAAACGGTTCTGGACTCTCGGTTTTCACTGACACCGGTGTCTCCCGATCGATCGGGTCGACTCCCTCGGTCTCGATCAAGGTCCAGAACCCCTTTGGCCGAACGGCTGAAGAAGAGTCATAAACACTCTAAAAAGAGGCGTCGCCACAGATCGTCATCCTCCTCGGACGAGGAGAGGCTTTGACGGAAACTCCATCGACGCTATCAAGATCTCATGTGGCAACAGCTGATTTTGTCTGGGCAGAAGCCGACCCCGCCGGCCACCCCGGCCATCACTTGGCTTCCGCCTCCTAGGCCGACGTCGACCCCTCCGGAACCAAAGTCTTCAATTCCCCCACCCATGGGTTTGGCCCGTATCCTGGTTCGGCCTTCCTCGGGTCTCTCCACCGATTTTGGTGGAACCACTGCCTAAGCAGCCTCAGGAAGGGGCTCCCTCGAAAGAGGTCCAAACAGACACTGGGCTCCCCTGACGTCTGTCGATTACGGTCGTCCCCGATCGCTCTTGGCATATCGAGGGAGACCTGGGTGGGAGGCCGTTGTATCCCGACTCTTCAGACTTGGACGCCACCAGATTGCACTCCCATCCTGGGGATGATGAGTTGTCAGGGCATTCTCCGCCTGATCTCCGAATCCACTGGAATTCCCCTGGAGTCCATCCAGAGGAAGGCGAAGTACCCCCTTATGGATATCCTCAAAAAGGGGGATACCCCAACGGAGGTCTTTCCAGTGGCCGAAGCCATTGACGGCCTGGCCCTTGAGCTTTGGCAGTGCCCAGCTTCCTGCCCAGCACAGTCTGCCCGCATGGCCCACAAGTACGTGGTGCCCATGGGGTCCCTGGTGGGGTTCGCAGAACATCCCTCAGCCGAGAGCTTGGTGACTGCTTCTGTGTTCAGGCGTACTGGTAGCTCAGTCAACACTGACCGACCCCTGGACAAGGAGTCCAAAAATATGGTCCATTCTGCCCGTAAGGTCTATGCGGCCTCTTTCTTAGGCCTTCGTCAGGCCAGCTCAGCTGTTATAATGGCACACTTCATCATGCCCTCCTAGGGCCATTAGACAAAGTCCTCTCTCATCTCCCGGCGGACATCAATCAATCAAAAATCAATCAAAATCTTTGTTTATTCAGGCGAACATCATTGAGCATAGCTCATTTACAAGATGGACCTGAGTGGTCATACAAAGAAGGATACAAGTTTTGTACAAAGACATGAAAATAAAATAACATTAATACAATCAATTAGATGAGCGATATATACAAAATTTACAGATATACAAGGCACAGTAACAATAACTTAAAACCTGTAAAAATGAAGAGGACATTCGATATAGGAGGCTAATATTCAGATAGTAGGGCTTCTGTAGGCTTTTATACGAAGTGGGATAACTGACAGGGTAGAAGAATGGAAACTAACATAGTGGATTACAGAAGGGAGGGTGGGGTTGGGTGGGAGACTAGGCCTTATGGAAGCAGTTGCACAGTTCTGGGAATAGGGTGGTGTATAATTTTTTGAAGGATGATAAGGGTAAGAGGGTATTCAGATTCATAGATTTTTGGAGTGAGTTCCAGATAAATGCTAGGGAATAGCTGATAGCAGCCCTCCCAAACCGGGTGCAGGTATTGGGAATCTTTAGCATAATGAGCTTATTGATCCTTAGGGTGTATGGCCTGGATGTGATTCGGGTGAAACAGTCTGAGATGTAGGAGGGGAGTTTGTCTGATAAAGCTTTATAGATCCAGATTGCAGCATTCTTTTTCTTCTGTGCTGTAGGGATGTCCAATTGACTGCATTGTAAAGAGAGCAATGATGGGTGCTGGAGGGAAGGTCTGTAATAAATCTGATGGCTCTATGATACAGGGTGTCCAGCTTATTTAAGAGGAGAGGAGCAGTGGCGTAGAAATCAGCATAATCAATGAGGGATAGGAATGATGCCTGGATTAATCTTTGTTTGGAGTCTCTGGTAAGGTAGTGTTTTATTCTGTAAAATAGGCCAAGTCTTTGCCTCAACTTTTTTAGGAGCTCTTCAACGTGGACAGAGTAGTCAAGCTTATTGTCAATCCAGACTCCAAGATATTTGCATTTATCCACAAATTCCAGATTTTCTCCAAATAAGGTGGATAATTGTGGGGTGGTGACTGATGGGGTAGTGGAAGAGCAATTCTTGGTGGCAAAGAACATAGCTTTTGTTTTTTTTTGGCATTTAGAAGTAGTTTTTTCCAACAGGTTGTGTTGTAGGATGGAGAATTCTGACTGTAACAGTTCACAGGCTTTTGACGGTGAGGGATTACTGACAAATAGTACAGTATCATCTGCAAAAAGGTGAATGTTAGATTGAGAGAGGTTGGAGTCAATGTTATTGATATAAATGGCAAAGAGGATGGGGCCCAGGATAGAGCCTTGCTGTACACCTCTTAGTAGTGGTTTAGAAGTAGATAAAGAACCTCTGTGCGTAAACACTGAGGCAAGGGTTACCCCAAAGGGCATTTGGCTGGGAAGCCAAGTTTCAAGAAAATACAAAGTCACACATGCCCCCACAATGCAAAGCATCATGGGCTGCATATGCAAATCACCACAGAATGTTATGCTAGTCCAACTGCTTAAAGTTGGACCAGCATAACATTCTGTATTGTTTATATGCAACCATGTCTTACGTGTGAAAATGAGTTATGACTTTCTGTCAACATCTAAGTATGCCTCAGCTGTTATCCAGAGGTTCTTTACTCTTTAAATAGTTTTTATTTTAATGGGTTCACCACAATATATCCCAGGCACACTGCCTTAGGGGTAGCTGGTCCAGTCCACTGGGGTGTTAAATAGACGAGGCATACTGATGAGTCCTGGTAGGACCCTTTGCAAACTGTGTGAGAGGCCTTTCGGCACCATGCAATTCTGCTTAAAGTTGGACCAGCATAACATTCTGTGGTGATTTGCATATGCAGCCCATGATGCTTTGCATTGTGGGGGCATGTGTGACTTTAGAAGTAGATAGGTAACTTTCATTTTTTACCAGTTGTAACCTTCCAGAGAGATAGCACCTGAACCAATTGAGAGAGAGTGAATCAAGGCCCTACGGAGCTAAGAGAGATTAATGATTCATGATCCACTGTATCAAATGCTTTACTCAAATCCAGGAACACAGCACAGGTACTATTCTTTTTATCCAAGGCAGTCTGCCAGTCGTTAGTGACTTTGGCTGGGGCAGAGATGGTGCTGTGCATTGATCTAAACCCAGATTGTGCTGGATTTAGGAGATTGTTGGTGTCAAGGTAGGCCCTTAACTGAGAGTTTACTAATTTTTCAAGCATCTTGGACAGTACTGGTAAGATGGAAATGGGCCTGTAGTTGTTAAGGTCCATGGGATCACCTGATTTAAGTAGTGGAACTACTTGAGCTGTCTTCCATATAGAGGGGATGGAACCAGTGGCTAGGGAAAGATTGAAGAGGTGAGTGAGAGGGGGGCAGCTAAGGCGTGCAGTGCTACTTTAAGAAAGTAGGGATCCAGGGAGTCTGCACCTGCACTCTTAGTTGTGTCTAAATTGGATAGGAGGTCATCTACTTCTTTTAAGGATATTGGTTCGAAGGAGAATGTGGAGGCAGCCTTTTGGCCCACAGTAGATTGAAGGTTTAATGATGATCTCAAGAGATTTGCAGGTGAAGAGTCAAAGGCTAGGCCAGCTGTAGTGAAATGGTCATTGAAGGCATTTAAGATTTCTTGCTTGTCAGTGATTTCTATGTCACTTAGGAGCAGTTTGGAGGGTAAGGCAGGGGTAGAATTTTGACCTAGGATTCCCCTTTTATGGTACCCCAGAACCTGGATGGGTTATTATAGGAGCATCCAATTCAGCTCTATAGAAGGCAGCTTTGGCATATCTTATTTGTTTTGTGCATGAATTTCTTGCTTTTCTGAATTGAAGCCAGTCTCTAGGATCCTTTGTTTTTCTTGCCTTTTTCCAGAGTTTGTCTGTGGCTATCAAAGCTGATTTAAGGTCAGCAGTGAACCAACGACAAGATTTTACTTTGGTTCTGACACTGGTGAGTGGTGCATGTATATTGAGGGCACTTGGACATGCAGACCACAGTGAAGCAAGTCCATGATCAGGGCCTTGCTGTTGCAAAACAGCAGCTCCAGACGGCCCTGGACATCGGGGTTCTTGTGCCCGCGCTTTAGCAGCCACAGTGGCCACTCGCTGCAGGGCTTGGCTGAGGCTTTCCTCCTTCCCGGCGGATACTCAGCACAAGTTAGCTGACGTGCCCTTCCTAGGCACCGACCTGTTCGGTCCAGGAGTGGCCGGTCACCTTCAGCGCATAGAGCAGTCCAGTGCCACCTTGGATGCTACTTCTGCAAAGGGTTCTAAGGGCAAGAACCAGCAGAAGCGTAAGAAGAAGCCTTTTCAGCACTCTTCCCCTGCGGTCAGGCAACCCTCCTATCAAGGAGGCCAGCAGCAGCAGCAGGCTCAAGCTTGGCGCCCAAGGCCCAAGCAGGTCTACAACAGCCCCATAAAGGAGGCCGAGGCGCTGGTCCAGGAGTTTCCTCCTCCTCTAAGCCTGCTCAGTGATGGGTTGGGGGTTGGCACCCCTACACCCATCACGTCAGCTCTGGGTCCTCCCGTGGGGGGCCGGCTCCGTCACTTTCTTTCCGCCTGGTCCGATATCACCTCGGACAGGTGTGTTTTCGAAGTGGTCGGTCAGGGACTACCTCTAGAGTTCAAGCAGTACCCTCCCAGTCGAGCCCGCGCCCCTCGGGAGGAAAGGATCTCAGCTTGCACCCAGTCGGCTCTCCGAGATGACAGAGCTCGGCTCCTCCACAAGGAGGCGGTAGCTCCAGTGCCGGATCCTCCTACAGACCCAGGCTTCGTGTCCAGGTACTTCCTGGTGCCCAAGCGGATGGGAGGTTGGCGCCCCATCCTAGATCTCCACGACCTGAATCAATATCTCAGGTCTCGCACCTTCCGGATGGTAACTCTGAACCAGATCATACCATCCCTGGAGTGAAACGTCGTTCTGTTCACTGGATCTGCAGGACATGTTCTTTCACGTCCCAATCTGTCTGTCCCATCAGCGGTTCCTCTGCTTCAGGGTCGAGGGGACCCTGTACCAGTTCCGAGCCATGCCGTTCAGCCTGTCATTGGCCCCATGGGTCTTCACCAAGTGCATTGCAGTGTTGGCAGCCCATCTTTGGCGTCGAGAAGTACGAATCTACCCTTATCTCGATGACTGGCTCTTGGCAGGTTCCTCCCTTCAGGAGGTGGAGAGGTCCAGGGATCTGGCCCTCTGAACCTGCTCCCAACTCGGCCTCCTGATCAATGAGGCCAAGTCGGAACTCTTGCCCTCCCAGGTGATGGGCTTCATCAGGGCAGAGCTCGACTCTTGTCAAGCCAGAGCTCAGCTCCCAGCGGACAGGGTGGAGGTTCTTTCCTCCTTTGCCCGATCATTTCTGGTTGGGCACTTGCACCCTGCCTGGGACTTTCTGTGCCTTCTGGGTTACATGGCGGCATGCACCTCAGTGGTCCGTTGGCCCAGATGGCACATGCGCCCCCTCCAGTGGGAGCTGGCCACCCAGTGGACTCAGCGCCATGGTCATTTCGACCAGCTGATCACTGTAACCCAGAAGATGTGGGACACTCTCCAGTGTTGGACCGCCCCAGAATGGTTGCAGGAAGGGATCCCGTTTCTCCTCCTCAAGCCGACGGTCATCCTTACGACCGATGCTTCTCTCATGGGCTGGGGAGCCCACATGGGGGACAACAGGGCCCACGGGTTCTGGAGTCCCGATGCCACATCAACCTGTTGGAGCTCAGAGCAGTCAGACTGGCACTGTCCGCTTTTGTTCCTCAGCTCCGGGACCAAGTGGTTCAAGTCCAGACGGACAATACCACGACCATGTACTACCTCAACAAACAGGGCGGCATGCATTTCTGTCTGCTGTGCAAGGAGGCACACCGCATCTGGACCCTTGTAAGCCGGTTGGAGGCGGATCTCCTAGCCATTCATGTGACAGGAGTTTCGAACCAGCTGGCGGATGCTCTTAGCTGCATAGGCCAGACATCCCACAAGTGGTCTCTCCATCCAGAGGTAGCTTACAGTCTGTTCTTCCGTTGGGGCAAACCGTTGGTGGACCTGTTTGCCTCAAGGGAAAACACCAAGCTGAGGCTGTACCATGCCCGCCCCCCTTCAGCAGGGCTCGCTGCAGGGAGATGCCTTCTCGAGGCCATGGACCCCAGGCCTCCTCTATGCCTTTCCTCCATTTCCCTTGATCCACAAGGTGTTACTCAAGGTGAGGTGAGACAAAGTGAAGGTGATCCTGGTAGCCACAGATTGGCTGTGCCAGTTCTGGTACCCAGATCTCCTCAGCCTCAGCTGCAGGCCCCCAGAGTGGCTTTGTACATGCCCGGACCTGATATCATTGAACCAAGGGAAGGTATTCCATCCGGATCTTCAATCCCTGCACCTCACAGCCTGGTACCTGAGCATCTAGAGTTCCAGGCTCTGGGTCTTTCCGAGGATGTCTACACTGTGGTGGAGGCATCTCATAAGGAATCGACCAGGAAATGTTATGCCTTCAAATGGAAAAGGTTTTCCATTTGGTGCCAGGGTAAGAGTCTGGACCCCTTATCCTTCTCCGTAGCTAACATTCTCAACTACCTTTGGTCTCTCTCCAAGAGGGGTATACGGTCAGCGACCCTTAGGGTGCACCTGGCAAGCCATTTCTGATTACCGGGCGCGGGCCGGTCAGCCGACATTGGCGCAGGAGACAGTGGTCGGGTGCTTCTTTAAAGGACTGGATCACATATCCCCTCCAGTGCATGAACCTCCACCTCCGTGGGATCTGTTGCTGGTTTTGGCAAAGCTCATGGGCAAGCCATTCGAACCCATGCACAAGTGTGAGCTCTCACACTTGTTGTGGAAGACGGCCTTCCTGGTGGCTATCACGTCAGCCAGAAGGACAGAGGAGCTCCAGGTGCTTTCGATGGACTCCCCTTATCTGGTCTTTCACAGGGACAAAGTTGTTCTGTGCCCCCACCCAAAATTCCTTCCGAAGGTGGTATCAGAGTTTCACCCTAACCAGGTGTTGACTCTGCTGGTATGCTACCTTAACTACACCTCGGATGCCGAGTACAGGCTCCATACTCTGGACCTGAGACGTGCTCTCTCCTATTATAAGGAGAGAAAGGCGGAAATTCATGGAGAGGTTTGCCAGCTGTTTGTCACCTACGCTGAAGCCGCTTTTGGCAGATCTGTAGCCAAATGGACCATTGCAAGGTGGATTACATCATGCATAGGTCTATGCTATGAGTTGGCGGGCAAGGAGCCTCCCAGAGGGATAAAAGCTCATTCTACCCGCCATACTGCCGCGTCGGTGGCTGCTTCCAGGGACATCCCTATCCAGGAAATCTGTCGGGCTGCTACCTGGAAGTCAGCAAACACTGTCATTACCCATTACCACATCGACCTTGAGTCACGCCAGGATGCTGGTTTTGGGGCCTCGGTTCTCCAATCTTTATTTCCCAATTAGGGGGTGTGCACCTTGCCTCCCTCCTCCCGGAGAACTGCTTGGAGTCTGCCAAGAAGTGTGGATGAACAACATTTTATTTATTTATTTAGTTTTTGTTTACCAGGTAGGTGCACTAGCCATGAAATGACTATTTTCAGGCACGACCCGGGAGAGTACAACAAAGAACAGTGGGACGACAGCACACGTGGGTACAGTAATAACAAGTAGAGGAATACAGTAAAGCGATAATACAAGGTTAACAATAAGTAGGAGTTACAAAATATTGGCAAACATAAGACAAATAATGGCATCAAAGTTTAATAATAAGTGCAGGAGTCATGGATTCGACCTGAGGAGAGACAGGGTTAGGTCTGAAAAATAAGGTTATGTGGAGAGAGAGAGAAATGAGGAGATAATCAGCTGTAACAAGAAAGATAGGTAGAAGGAGGTGTAGATATGGAGGAGGAACAATCTAAGAGTAGGAGGAAAGATGTGGAGAAGATTGGGCATCCACGCTCCTAGAAGAACAGGTTACTCACCTGTAACGGTAGTTCTAGGAGTGGTATATGTTGTTCATTCACATGCACTCACCCGACCTCCCCGGCTTTAGGCGCACAACCTTGCTTCCAGTGGGCTAAGATCTGGCGTCATGGGGTGTAGCCCAGGTATTTACCACCCGGGTGGGTGGGAGGAGCCAGCTTGAAGATTTTCCAGCAAGATTTAAAGAGGAAAGGGACATGCCAAGAAGTGTGGATGAAACAATATATACGACTCCTAGAACTACTGTTACAGGTGAGTAACCTGTTCTTTCAGTGCTTCTGCACTGAGGTTCTTTGTCTGTAGCTTGTTTGATTTTTTTTTTCTTTTTGAGCCCCCATCACCAAAGTAAACAAGGCAACCATAGGGATGAAGGATTTTCACTGAAAAGTTTAGATCAGTGAGTCAGTAGGTGCTGACAAGTGCAGAGGAAGGGCATACATAGTCTGTTACTGCAAACTGATATATTGAGGAAGGAATATGCCATCGCTGAAGGTTATCTTTTGTATTTTGAATAAACATCACACAGAGATTGTGTGTTGAAACTGAAGTTTGGTGTCTGTTCCATCTGTTATCCCACGACCCTTCCACAGACTTGGTGTCAGAAGTGGAATAACTTGCTGGAAACGTCTGGACTGGCCTAAGAGGGATGTTTTCCGGTGGCTGTATCCCAGGTGGACCAGTGCTCCAGGAGTTGCCAGAGGAAAACCTGGAGAAGAAAGTCTGTGGAGTTCTGACCAGAACCAAGGTTGACAGCCCCTTGTTGGTAATCCTAATTTCCAGATTGGTAGCCACAATCTCACAGCTTCTTTCTGGCCCTTTGTGGAAGCTGGCAAGGTCTCAGACTTGGTAGTAGCTCAGAACCTTTTAACCTTTCAAGAAGCTAGTTTTAAATTCCAATTGCCTCTGTCTACTTGTTTCAGATATCTTCAACTTTCTCACATGCTTAGGTCTCACTTTAGTTCCGGCCCCGGGACGATTCATATATGTCTCGTGTTTTCCCTATGGTCTTTTCAGCTCCTAGTTCCCATGTCATCTCATTTTATTATCATCAGCTTTCAGAATCTCTTGCCCAGGCAGAAGGCCCACCCTTTTACTACTGGGACCAGGTGTTGCCTTCTTCTAATCCCCCACATAATTGGGTATGCATTTGGAAACACTTCTACAGATACATCAAATGGGATAGGTACCGACTTCTTCAGTTTCAGGTCCTGCATAATCGTTATTTCACGCCAGATAAATTACATAGAATGGGGAAATTGCCTTCCAGTGCTTGTTCCAGATGCACCAAAGGACCTGGCACTTTACTACATGTTTTTTGGACTTGTGAAAAGTCTGCCATCTTCTGGTCTGCGATTCAAACCCACCTGGATCCTCTCCTTGGTCTTTCTGAGGCCTTTCTCCCAGAGGTGTGTCTTTTGGGAGATTATGGTGACAGCATGGTTGGTAATCAAAGGTTAGAAACGTAGAAACATAGAGGTTGACGGCAGATAAGGACCGCAAGGCCCATCCTGTCTGCCCATTTCTTTTTCTACCTTATAAATGTGCCATTGGCCTTTGCTCTGTCAGTGGTCTATCTATTCATACTCATCTGAATTGCTCCCTTATGCCTATCCCATGCTTGTTTGAAGCCCTGCACTGTATTCATATCCACCACTTCCTGAGGTAGGCCGTTCCATGCATCCACCACTCTTTCTGTGAAAAAGAATTTACTCACATTCCCCCTTAATTGGCCGCCCTCTAATCTCATGCTGTGTCCTCTTGTCCTATTTTTCTTATATTTAAACATGTTAGACTCTTTCACCTTGTTAATGCCCTTAAGGTGTTTGAATGTTTCAATCATATCACCTCTCTCCTCCTTTGCTCAGGGTATACATATTGAACTCCATTAATCTGTCCTCATATGTCTTCTGATGCAGTCCCTGCCCATTTGGTTGCCTTCTCTGGACTGCCTCAATTTGGTTAATGTCCTTGTGAAGGTGTGGCCTCCAGTACTGCACGCAGTACTCCAGATGGGGCCTAACCAGTGTCTTGTAAAGAGGGATTATTGCCTCCCTCTTATGACTTGTGATACCCCTACTGATACACCCTAACATCCCTCTAGCCTTACCTACTGCTTTAGAGGTCTGCTTGGATGATTTCAGGTCATCAGTGATGATGTCCAAGTCTCTTTCTTCCTTTGTGACTGCCAGCAACTCCCCTCCCAGCCTGTAGGTGGCTTCAGGGTTTCTGTTCCCTATGTGCATGATCTTGCACTTCTTTGCATTAAATCCCAGTTGTCACTCTTCTGACCATTTTGCTAGTTTACCCAGATCTCTTCTCATTCTGCCCACCCCATCTGGATCATCTACTCTGTTGCAGATCTTGGTGTCATCTGCAAACAGACAAGCCTTACCCTCTAGTCCATCTGCAGTGTCACTAAAGAAGATATTGAAGAGGACTGGCTCCAGGACTGATCCCTGGGGTACCCCACTTGTGACTTGCATCTCTTCTGACTGTATACCATTTACCACCACTCTCTGTTTCTGCCCGTCAACCAGTTTGCCACCCAGTTGACCAACTTCTGACCCACCCCAGTCTACCCAGCTTATTTATCAATCTTCTGTGTGGAACAGTGTCGAGCTTTGCTGAAGTCAAGGTAGGCAACATCAACTGCTCCCCCTTGGTCCACCACTCTGGTTCCCAGTCAAAGAAATCTATGAGATTAGTTTGACAGGACCTGCCTTTGTAAACCCATGCTGTCTTGGATCCTGTGCCCCTATGGATTCCAGGTGTTGCACTATCCTTTCCTTAAGGAGTGCCTCCATAATCTTGCCCACTACTGAGGTAAGACTGACTGGTCTGTAGTTCCCTGCCTCCTCCCTGCTACCACTCATGTGGAGCGGGATCAGATGAGCCCTTCTCCAGTCTTCTAGGATCTCTCCTGTGCTCAGAGACTTACTAAACAGTTCTGCTAATGGCTCTGCTAGTTCCACGCTAAGCTCCTTAAGTACCCTGGGATGTATGCTATCAGGTCCCATTGCCTTGTCCACCCTGAGCTTAGTGAGCTCTTGTAGGACCCTATCTTTTGTGAAGGGAGTAGTGCTCACCTCCCTCCCACCTGTGTCCATGGTGCTGAGCTGTGGGCCCTGCCCTACCTTCTCTTCAGTAAATACTGAGCAGAAGTGTCTATTTAGGATAGATGCTTTTACAGGGTCCTTCTCCTCACATGCCCCCTTTTCTCCTTTGAGCTTTACAATACCCCCTCTGGACTTTCTTCTTTCACTAATGTATCTATAGAAAGTCTTGTCACCTTCTTTTACTGTTCGTGCTAGCGTTTCCTCAATTTGGGAATTTGCCTGCCTTACTGCCTTCCCTGCTTCCCTTAGGGCAGTTTGGTATGCCTCCCTATCTTCATCCCGCTGTGTTCCCTTATACTTCCTGAAGGCCAGCCTTTGGCTCTGACCTTTTCTGCTACTGTATTTGAGAACCAAAGTGGTTTCCTTCTTCTTTTGCACTTCCTTTTCTGTCTAACACAATGGGATGTTGCTTCAAGTACTGCATCCTTAATGCTTGCCCACTTTGCCTGTACCCCCTCACCTGTGTTTCTTTTTGCCAGGGCTAGCTTAACTCTCTTGGCCATCTTATCAAAGTCAGCTACTCTGAAGTCCCATATTTTTGCCTTGGAATGGGATGATTTAGATGTAGTGGCCAAATTGAACCATACCATGTGATGGTCACTGGCCCCCAGGTGACCTACCTGGAGATCTACGATCCCTTCCCTGTTAGTACTAGATCTAGGATAGCCCTGTCTCTTGTGGGTTGTTGTACCAGTTGTTTGAGGCCCTCCCCCTGCAGGGAATCCACCAAGTATCTAGTTCTGGCAGATGTTCCTGCTGGTATTGACCAATCTGTATCTGGCATGTTGAAGTCTCCCATTATCAGAACCTCCCCTTTAGCTGTCATGTTTTGTATATCTTCTAACAGTAATGTGTCTATGTCCTCCCCCTGGTCTGAGGGCCTGTAGACAACCCCAGTTCGTATGGTTGTCCCATTTCCTGTTTCCAAGGTGACCCACAGTTCTTCTGGCTCCTTTTTGTATTCTGAATTTCTGTAGCTTTGATATTTTCATTGACATTCAGGGCCCTGCACCCCTTTTTGCACCTCGGTCTCTTCTGAACAGTACATAGCCAGGTACTGAAGTCTCCCAGGTGTGGTTACTGGTAAACCACGCCTCACTAATTGCTACTATGTCCAGTTTAGCCTCTGACATTATTGCCTGCAGGTCTGGGATCTTATTTCCCAGGCTGTGAGCATTGTGTACATGATTTTCCATTGGCCAGATTTTGGTGTGTTAGTTGTTGGGTGAGGTTTGGCATTTCCGCTGTGCATCGTATGGGGAGACGGACCTTTTTTCTTACCTGGTGATGCAAATGAACTGCAAACATACTGAATCCCTGTTTGACTACTAGCTGAGGGGGGAGGGGTGTTCTTCCCATTCGATGTATGGGGTGCTGCATCCCTCTCCCCATTTGCTAGTTTAAATATGAACATACGAAATTTGCCAGCAGATAAAGGCCTAGAGGTCTATCAAGTCTGCTCGAATGTGCAGCTAGCACCCTTATTCTGCAGCTGCCCTCCTTCCACCCTTCCCCTTCATTAACCCCCCCTGTCCCGCCCCATCCTCGCTTGAAGCAGTCCACTGTTCTACTGCATACCACTTCAGGTAACGATTCCACCCAGCCATCACCCTCTCTGTAAAAAAGTGTCTCCTCATCTCCCTCCTGAACCTTCCTCACTCCAGTCTCATATCATGGCCCCTGGTGGCCTTCCCCTCCCTTACTTTGAACAGCCCCTCTTATTCTATATAAATATTCTGCAAAGATGTTCCACATGTCCCTCATATCTCTGTGTGTAAAAAAAGTTATCCTTAGACATTGGCTTGATCAAACTATACCTTCCACCATTGAGTGGCTGAGGGAAATATTGTTCGTCCTTCAAGCTGAGTGGACCATTGCTAACCTCTCCCATAAAACTGCTACCTATCAGACAATCTGGTAACCTTTATATACTTTGCTAACTGTATAAGTCTCCCATTTTTTTTCTTTTCTTTTCTTCCTTTGTCCTTGTTTGTTTTCCCGTAATACTGGTCTCTTTTGACCAGTCTACTCCTGGATATTTTAGATGCCCTTGGCTCTTAGTTACCCTTGCATTCAGATAGCCCTTAGATTTTTATGTCCCCTACTGTGTGCCTGTGTTGTATATCTAGAGGGTTCCCTGGTGGGGGAGAATAGGTGGGTGTGGGGGGGAGCTTTCAGCTTGCAGGGTTCTGTTCTTCCGTTTTCATTATGATGTCACTTTCATATTTGTGTGATATTTTTCTGGATATACAGTATTTACTATATTCACTTTGTTGCCCTGCACCTTGATTATGTAATTTTTCGCTGATGGGAGGAGGGGGTAGATGTAGTGGTGGGCAGGGGGGTTTATGTTTTGTAATTGTTGCTATTGTTGTTGTGCTTTCATGTCTGTTTGTCGTTACTTTTCTTGAAAAATTCAATAAAGTTTGTTAAATGAGAAATAAGAACCATGGCTGACAGATGGAGAGAAGCTGCTGCCTGGACTGGACCTGGGAGCTCGGAGGAAGGCCAAGCCTGAAGATGACGAAGAGACACAAAGGGATGAGGAACTACTGTGGGGTCGAGGCAGACCGACTACTCAGAAAGGCGGAACACTGGTGCCAGGTGCTTGAGAGGTCCCTGCCAGAGAGTTTGGATAAAGAATAAGAGGAAGATTTTTCGTGGGCTCAGCTGGAGAAGGACCCCCTCCTTGAGCAGGATATTCCTTTGTTGCCTGTGTTCCCAGGATGTTACCTGTTGGAGGTCGGAGATGCAAGTATGGAACTTGAATGTGAGACCCCAGGTAAGACTATGCCTATTGATATTGTGCTGGAGTTGAAGATGCCAAGCAAGCAAGAAGAAGCCTATGAGGCTTAAGAGACTTTTTCTTGTATTGATACAGCTAAATCTATTAACAGTATTGACTGGGGTATACTGCAGGCTAAAGATGCTGATGTTGCCAAACTGTTACAGTATGTTAAGGTCAAGGAGGGTATGCAGATTAATGGTGGTGTGGGGACAAAACAATGTTGGTATTACGAACTGAAGAAGGGTGTTCTGTACCAAATGAAGCCGAACCCCCGTACAAAAAGTGTGGATGCCCAGGTAGTGGTGTCTGAGGCCTACAGACAACAGGTGATGGAGGCTGCTCACTCCAGTCCCTGTGGGCATCTGAGCCATAGCAGTGTCTTGGCTCGGTTAACTCCTTCTTATTACTGGCCTGGTATGTACAGACAGGTGGCAGACTATATCAGGACCTGCCCAATGTGCAACCGGATAGAGGTCCCTGCTGGGGACAGCAGAGGAACTAGTACCTGGGGTGTGGAAAGTGTGTCCCTAAGGGTAGAAGTCATTACAGAAAAAAAATGGCACCCTTGAAAAAAGGGGAAACTCTCACACAGGTCACAAGGTACTAGATGGTAACAGCTGAAATAAGCAAAAATATTTAAAAGAGATTGGAACCTGTGTTGGGGTAACACCAAGAGTGTCTACCATCAGGTGTCTGTATCAGTAGCAAGCAAAATGAATGAATCAAGAGACATAGTGGGTTTATGTAGAGAGGTTGAACGTAGGACTCGGCCCTTGCTTAAAACCAACATGTCTGGTGGGGTTAGAGCAGGTAATTACTCACCCCAGAGAAAGTCTTTCTGTGGTACTGGATTTTACAGCCATCCAGATTTTTGGTTAAGAAATATGACGGACTTTCCCTAAAAGGAGATGGGAAGGTACCGTTAGTCTCTGTTGAGAAATGTGTTAACGCCTCAGGGTAAAGCATGATGATATCTACTGTGTTTATGATGGAATATTTATCCTTAATAGGGACCCTGAGACAGAGCCTTCTGAAGATGGATGGATGGGTGGAAGCTCCATCCTTTCCTGGGACAGCAAGGTGGTAAGCAGTCTGAGATAACTGCTTCCCTCTTAAGGTGGGGAATATGTGACGGAGATTCTTCCACTCTTGAAGACCAACCTTTTCTTAAATCTGTTGCAACAGTTCTTCTATTTCTTAGCCTGATCTATCCTTTACAATTCTGTTCCATAAGGTTGGCCACCTATGGGCACCCCCTCCCCTTTCTTGACTATGCTATAGTGTCCTCTTTAATTTTCCTTTTCCATCTCAGGTCCTCATACAGGGAGATTATTGTGGTGACCTCCGAGCTTATGTAAAACAACAGGCTGTCTTTATCATTGTTGCATTCAGTATGTAATAGCACTATGTCATAAAATACCATGATGTATATACCTTATGTTTATGAAACCTATAAATGTTATAAATGCCATGGCAGTAGGTGTTTTTGATAAAGGTGAAAAGTACTAGGTGACTGTATTATAGAAATTAAGTTGGTTGTGTTAAATGCATATAAATTGGTACCATGCATTCCTGCTGTAAACTGAGCCAATCTGAAATTGCATGGTGATTTGCATATATCCCATGATGCTTTGCATTATGAAAGTATGTGTGATGTGTTTCTTTGCAACTTGGCTTATTGCCAAATGTCCTTTTCGGTAACCCTTGTTTCAGTGCTTCTGCACTGAGGTTCTTTGTCTGTGCCTTGTTTTTGTTTTTTTGTGCCCCACCAGCCATGCAAACAAGGCAACCATTGGGATGAAGGGTTTTCACTGAAAAGTTTAGATCAGTGAGTCAGTAGGTGCTGACAAATGCAGAGGAAGGGCATACATAGTTTGTTGTTGCAGACTGATGTATTGAAGAAAGAATATGCCACTGCTGAAAGTTATCTCTTGTATTTTGAATAAACATCACACAGCGATTGTATGTTGAAACTGAAGATTTTCCACATCTTCCACAGGGATAATCTCTTGTAGCAGGTAATACACTTGGGTCATCGCCAAAGGGCGCTGTGATGCACGGCAGCTCTCTTCTAGCAGTTTTTTCCAGGGGCTGCCCACACATAATATCATCTTCCTGCTTCCTATATAAGAGTGGGCGGCCCCTGGTATCCTCACTTCATTTTCCCGCCGTCTTCAGCTCGCACACAGCAGCTAGTGCAGAGAGCAGCAGTCATCAATGAGAATTTGAACTAGGAGTGGAATTTTTGCGTTTCACTTACTACATCGACGAATGTCCAAAGAATCTACAAGCAAGTCAAAGTTATTTTGCTCATGTCGTTGCGGAAGGAAAATCTACCACTTTGACAATCACGCCGTTTGTGTTAGGTGTCTGGGACCCACACATGACACCATCTCCTGCATTCTGTGCCAGGAATTCAACCAGGCAACCTGTCGACGATGGCTGCAGTAGATAGAATCCTACCTTATGGAGCAGAAATTGTCTCTACTAGAGAACCAGGGTGGCCCGTCCCAAGGACCCCTCTTCCACTGCTTCACATAAGAAGCACAAGAGGGGGAAGGAGAAGCCCTCCTTATCTTCCTCGGGCAAAAACACTCGTCGACGGCCACCATCACAGGTGCTCCACCGTCGACGATGCCCTCCAAAACTGCCTCCTCGTCGAAGGGGGTTTTCACGCTGTCGTCAACTGTGCTTTCTGGCGCTCTTGCTGCAGTTTCTGATGAACCCTGTGTTGATTCCATCGATGCTTCATCAACGGGGCATCGTTTCCTGTCAATGATGTCCTCTTTTAAGCATTCTAATGCTTCTTCCCTTGTTGCCCCGTTGACGATGGATCACGTTTCCATGGGGAAATCTACTGCCTATGCAAGTCGTGCTGCCCCTCCTCCTTCATATTCATTCTCTCATAGGTGCCAGGCGGACAGAGATTGGGACCCTGGGCTTTACCACCCAGGGGCTAGACCTGCTTATACTTCATGTCCTCCACAATTCCCTGGTTTTCCAGAAACCTCCTCTCCTACCCCCAGTAGATGTAGCTACAGTGGTACAGCAGTTCTACAAGCCATTAGGCATTCTCAGCCTCCCAATCCAGGAGAGCCAAGTCACCCTTCCCGTTCTTCTACCCCTCCGCCAAAACACTTTCAGGGTAACAGGGGCCTGTCTCGAACCTGGTCACCACCCTCTTATGAAGATGATTACCTCTCAGATGAGGCTGGATTTCCTGTTGATTTCAACGGAGACTTGGAGGATGTGGACGTACAGGACTTGGACTCCTGTCCCCAGTCCCCTCTTTCTGCTGTTTCCTCTTTAAACGACAATCTCTCCCACCAGGCGGCTGCCTCTCTTCCAGATGACCCATCTTTTCATGAGATGATGGTCCAAATCCAAAAGGTCATAGGATTTTCAGCTACCAAACATGACAGACAAAGAAAGAACATGGCACACTATCTAGAACTGCCTGAAGAGCCTGTAGTAGTGGTACCCCCACTTATGCAAACCTACCAAAATACTATGCTAGCAGCTTGGACCCTGCCTTTAACTGTCCCAGCCATTCCTAGGAAAGCGAATTGCCTTTACCAGGCTCCTCTTGATCATCCTTTTCTTTCTACTACCCCTGAAGCAGATTCAGTAGTGATCACTGCAGCTCATGATCGTACTAAGCGACCAAAGCACATGAGCTCCTTACCTCCTGATAAGAATCCCATAGGATTGATTACCTAGAGAAAAGTGTTCCAAGCAGGTGCCATGAATCTCAAAATTCTAAACTATATGGAACACATGGTCCAGTACCAGTGTAAACTCTGGTCTTCTGCTATAGAGCTAGTCAATAAACTCCCTCCTTCACAGGAGAAGGATCAATTGTTGACTACAGTATCCACTGGCAATTCCATCTCCTCACACGTACTCCACTCAGGTTATGATGCAGTTGATACTTCGGCCTGCATGTCAGCCATGGGGATTGCCCAAAGGCATCATGTTTGTCTTTGCATCTTGGGGTTCACGACAGATGTACAACATAAAGTTGTTAATGCACCCTTTAATGGGTCCAAGTTTTTTGGTCCAGGTACCCAAACGCTTTTAGATGATCTCCAGTCTTCAGGATGGACCCTACAGACAGTGCATGGCATGTACCATACCTCACAACCATCTTACCATCCCCAATCTTCTTTTCATACAAAGAGAGGTGGTAAATACAGAGGCAGATCCCATGGTCATTCCCAGCCCTCTTCCAGGACCGCCACTTCTGCCGCCAAGGGCTCCTGCTCTCACCCTCTGGGTGGAGCTGGCCAGCCCACACTTCCCAGTGACCAACTGGGGCATCGCCCGGGCTTCCTCGACCAGGCCTCGGAAGCCATGGGCAGTCGCTTTGCCTTCCGTTTAGAGGCCCTCATGAACGATCACCTCAGAAGAGTGGGTACTTCAGATCATTCAGAGGGGTCACACACTGGAACTGATCTCCATGCGTCCACCTCATCCCCCCGTTCTGTCTGTTATGCACCCAACCACATTCCTATTCTCCAGGAGGAACTCCAGGCTCTTCTGCTCAAGAAGGCCGTCTGTCCAGTCCCTCCATCAGAGCACCAACAGGGATTTTATTCCCACTTGTTCCTGGTACCCAGACGAACTGAAGATCTCAGACCTGTACTAGACCTCAGACAACTGAATCTACACATTCAGTACAAAAGGTTCCGGATGGTCATCTTAACATCTATAATGCTGATTTATTTTTTTTTTTTTTTGTCTTTGGTAACCGAGTAAGGTGCACATTAGACATGAAAGATGCATACCTACATATTCCCATCCACCCTGCCCACCACCGGTTCCTTCACTTTTGCCTGCTAGGACAACGTTATCAATTTCGGACACTCCCGTTCGGTCTCTCTTCGGCCCCGAGAGTCTTTACCAAGTGCCTAGCAGTAGTTGTGGCAGCCCTATGACAGGAAGGACACTTCATCGTCCCATATATGGACAACTGGCTCATAAAAGCAGAGTCTAGAACCTCTCTGCTTTCCTCCCTTCAAGCAACCCTTACTCTGTTTCACTCCCTAGGGATTTCGGTCAACTGGCCGAAGTCCAGTCCGGCCCCTACCCAGTCACTCCAATATATGGGAGCGGTCCTAGATACCGCCTCCACCAAGGCGTACCTCCCTGCCGACCGGCAAGACAGATTTCTGTCTCTGGCTTCCCAAATACAAACTCAACAAGTTATCACAGCCAGATGTCTTTTATGCCTTCTAGGGCACATGGCCTCTGCCATCCCTACGGTAGCATTTGCCCATCCACATATGAGACCAGTCCAATAGACTCTTCAGAACCAATTATGTCAAAGAACCGGAGACTGCAAAGACAAAGTCAGAGTCACTTCTACTCTGCGGTCGGCCCTGTCTTGTTGGACCCAACATGCCAACCTCTCTCAAGGCATGCCATTCCAGTCTCCCCCACCCCAGCAGACGACCACGGATGCATCTCTCGAAGTGTGGGGTGCGCACCTGGGTCCTTACAGGACACAGGGCAGGTGGTCCTGATCCTCCACTTATTCACACATAAATCTGGAAATTAGGGCGGTCCACCTAGCCCTTCAGGATTTTCAGCACCACCTTTCCCCAGGACCTCTGCTGATCCAGTCGAACAACACCTCAGTGGTATATTACCTCAACAAACAAGGAGGTAAGAAGTCCTGCACTCTCTGCAGAGAAACGATAGCGGTTTGGCAGGAAGCCATACAGCAACACCTTTCATTGACAGTTGTCCATCTACCGAGATGCCACAGTACCCTGGCCGACATTCTCAGTCGCCAGTCCTCCACGTACGATTGGACACTTCATCATGAATTCTTCAGAGAATCTTTCACTTGTGGGGGACCCCGCACCTCAACCTACTTGCCTCCCCCATCAGTCACCATCTCCCCAGATACTATTCCATTATCCAGAGCAAAAAGGGACCGTCTATAGATGCCCTGTCCCAACCACGGACAGGACTCTTCTTATATGCTTCCTGTCCCACTCCTGCAATGGACTCTGCTAAAACTACAACTCGAACCTGCCACCATGATCCTCCTAGCCCCTCTGTGGCCTCGGCAGGTGTGGTTTCCCCTACTTCAACAGTTCTCAGTGGTGGAACCCATTCCATTACCAATCAGGCCAAACCTGTTGACTCAGACTCCGGGAACCCTCCTTCATCCCAACGTGAGATCACTACACTTTCACGCTTGGCTCCTGAGGCCACTTTCATAGTCCATCTCCAAGTCTCCTCACCTGTGGCTAATATTCTATTAACCTCACGTAAACCAGCAACCAGGGAAACTTCTAGTGCTAAATGGAAATGCTTTTCTATTGGGACTGCTTCCCAGTCGTTGGACCCCTACTCATGTCCACTGACGACTGTCCTCGATTACTTGGCCTTGCTTGCCGAGACAGGGTTGAGCTATTCCTCTGTTAAGGTCCATTTGGCCTCTCTTTCAGCCTTCCATGAACCTCTGGATGGAAGATTACTGTATCAACATCATATAGCCAGAATGTTTCTGAGAGGAATGTTACATATCAAACCTCCCATTAGATGACCCACACCTCCGTGGGATCTGAATTTTCTTTTAGAAAAACTGGCCCTTGAACATTTTGAACCGTCGGCCACTTGTGACCTCTGTTTTCTTTCTTGGAAGACATTATTTTTAGTGGCCGTCACTTCAGTTTGGTGTATATCCGAGTTTCATGCCCTCGTGTAAAGAGCCTTACTTTATTTTTTCACAACAACAGTGGTACTTCGGACAAATCCTTTCTTCTTACCTAAGGTGGTCTTAGAACACACCTTAAATCAATCCATGGAGTTGCCTGTCTATTACCCTGAGCACTCCAATTGGGGAGAATACCTCTTACATCATACCCTAGATGTCCACCATATTCTTCAATATTATACTAATTGTACCAAATTGGTTAGAAAGACCTCTCAACTTTTTGTTACCTTCATCTCAACCAGGGAAGGTCTCTTGGTCACTAAACGGACCCTCTCCAATTGGCTAGCACACTGTATCACGTTTTGTTATAAAAAATATAACAAACCATTGCCAGGACCTGTCCAAGCCCATTCTACCAGAGCAATGGCCACCACAGCAGCCTGCTTCAAAGGAACTTCTATCGCAGATATCTGCAATGCAGCCACATGGTCCACAATACATACCTTCATGAAGCATTACAACCTAGATATAGCTTCATGCCGTAGGATGGCCTTTGGCCGGGCTGTCCTTCAAGGCCTTCTATCATAACTCCGCCCTTCTTGTGTTTACTGCTTGGGAATCATCTCAAGTGTATTACCTGCTGCAAGAGATTATCCCTGTGGAAGATAGTACAGTTGCGTACCTACCGTAACAGTAGATCTTAGAGGGATATCTCTTACAGCCGGTACGATCCCTCCCTCCATCCCCCTCCTTCTCTAGGCAAACAAATTCTGATCCAGTTATTTATGGAATGGGATAGCTATAGTATTTTGGATCTCCCTCGGTCCTCACTTTGTGAGCTGAATCCGGCGGGTGAATTGAGAATACCAGGGACCGCCCACTCTTTTATAGGAAGCAGAAAGATTATGTGATGTGTGGGTGGCCCCTGGAAAAAGACTGCTAGAAGAGAACTGCCGTGCACCACCGCGCCCTCTAGCAAAGACCCAAGTGTATTACCTGATGCAAGAGATACCCCTTAAAGATCTACTGTTACGGAAGGTACGTAACTGTACTTTCAGTGTCTGGTCCATCTGTTATCCCACTACCCCTCCACAGACTGTATAAACAAACTTCAACTTCAGCTTCTAAAGAAATGGATCTGGGAGTCATCATAAGTGATTCCCTGAAGCAATCCAACCATGCAGCAAGGCCTGCTGCAAGGTAACCAGAATGTTGGGGTGTAGTGGGACAGGTTTCAATAGCAGAAGGAAGGAAGTTCTGCCTCTCTAGATCAAGAGAGGCCTCATCTGGAATATTGTGCTATATTAACTAATACTGGACTGGCAGTATAGCATCGAGGTTAGAGTAACGAGCTGTGAATGAGCTTGGTACATCCAGGAGACCTGGGTTTTATTCCCACAACCTCCACTTGCGTACTGTAACTGTATTTTACAGGAAGAGTGGTTGAGTCATTGGGTTATCAGCAGAGGTGGTGAGCTCAAAAAACAGTACTGGTTTTAAGCACAGTTGGGGCACATTAAGGGTTTAATAGTTACTCAGGTGGGTCCCAGTAATGAAGGAACAAAGTGGGGAGAGAGTTAAATGTGAAAATTCTGTTCAGACAATAGATTTCAAGGTAACGCAGGGTATAACAGGGCAGACTTGATGGATCAAGTGATCTGTTTCTGATGATATTGTCTATGTTTCTGTAAGCTATGATGGCTTGTTTCCAAGTGCACCCTGTGGTATGGGTTGCATGGACCTGTTTTATTGATGGAGGGATGTTGGCCATGACACCTGGGAAATGCCCCATCTCTTTTTCGATAAGTGTCCACCTGGACTGTGACCAGAGATGGGCAGAAGGAATCTCAGTGTAACTTCTCATGGGAAGGATGGCACCACAACAGTGCAGCACCCCCCTCATTCTGTATGACAGTGTCAGTTATGGGTATTAACCTAAGTACTTGGTGTGGGGCTAGAACCCACGACCCTCCACTCTACTCATTTGCTCTTGCAGCTTGTCTACCATTGACATTGTAGTCCTCTGCTTGTGACATCACAACTGATTGCTGTAGAAATAGTTGTGATGTCACAAGCAAAAAGTTGAGATGTTACTTGTAGAAAGCAGCCAAAGCTGATGGACGGCCAACTGACAGAGATCCTGTTTTCATGCAAATGACTTTGGTAATAAAGAATAAGCGAACGTTAAATGAAGGGAGAAGCCAATTCTGTCTGTTATGTTTGTTAATGCTTTGCCAGTGACCTCGGAGGTTATTAAGTTGACTCATGTTGTATTTTTTATTATTTGTTTCACTCCTACCATCTCCTGGTCCCTGCAGCACCTCCCAGCCCCTGCACCAGTCTTCTTGTGGACTTACTGATTACCCATCATTTGCCTATGACCACATTGTCCCTGCCACATTGTGGCCTGCCATGTAGGTCATGTGGTTCTGGGGGTAGGGTGGGGGAGATACCAGATAAGGCCGAGGCATTTTCCTCCTGGATGTTCCTCCCCAAGACGTTGGCGTGCATGTTTGCCATTGTCCTCTGACAGCACTACCCCGTTGCTGATCTCACCTGTGCTACTGCCAGGCCTTCACTAGGTGGTAGTCATGCAGTGAGACACAAGACCCCCACCCTGAGGGAGGAGAGCAGTCTCTGGAATGCTCAATCCTCCCTCCCTACCCCCAATCTATGCCGTTCCTGCACACACAGACAGGCCAGCCAAAGTAAGTTTTATTTGGTCAAATGGTTATTTAGATTGGTTCAGTCCTTTGTGTACCTTGATTATTATGGCAGTAACAATCCGTTCTAGCCACCAGATACAGTAGTTTGACCTGGTGGTGGTGAAACTATTAGGAGAAAGCTGAGTTTTGACATTCTGTTTATAACATGGTAGAGTACAGTGTGTGTGTATATATATATATATATATTTTTTTTTTTTTCACCAGAAACACCTGTTAACACCTTTGTATGATGTGAGGCATTCACTTTCTTTATTCTTTGATGTAGGTAAGAGGTACGGGATAACAGAAGTTCATCCAGATGTCATGAACTATGTATCTCATGCAACGCAGCAGAGGTTACAGAATCTAGTAGAAAAAGTATCAGAAATTGCCCAACAAAGGAACATCTCTTATAAGGTAATCTAACCATTTACATAAATAAGACTCGAAATTGCTGGAGCTCTTAGGTCACTGCTGGTTCACTTACAGTGGTGGGGGCCAATCTGTAGGAGTATTGCTGTTCGTTCTCCATTTCTGCTCCTACTGTCTTCAGCAGCCTTCCTCTCACCCTTGATCCACCTCACTGATTCTCCTTCACTCTTCAAATCCCACCTTTATTCCCTTACTTATGAGTCCTCGGCTCTAAATGTGTTTTCACTGATTTCTCTGTGCAGTAGTTTGTATGTTTATTGTAGGACTGCCTCATACCTCTGTCTTGTTTTCTCAGTTACCCTTTATCGCAGTTTGTAGCACAGATAGTATTTATTATCCCAATTTCTGTCCCTCTGCTAATTTTACTTATTTCCCCTTCATTTCTTAATTGCATATTATAACTTCCTCTTTGTGTTAGGGCAACCATGTTTAGGAACTATACGTTTTACTTAAAAGAGAACTGCACTGACCCTGGAAGTTCTTTCCTATAGAAACAGTGTTTAGAATACTGGACACTTTTCTTCTGGCCTTTTACTAAAATTAGTGGGAGCTTCTGACATTTCGTGCGGCAACGTTACAGTTGAGTGTTCCACTTCAGAGATGGGGGGGGTTGAGCATTATACTTAAATGTAAAATATCATAAATCATTCTAGCCAGCTTGAGTGATTTGTAATGTTTAGAGGTGCTGAGAGAGTTGTCTCATTGTTGGGCAAACAGAACCATTCAGCTTATATCCTAAGAGACATCTCTCACAGCGCCTACAAACGTCATAATATTCAGACACAGATTCATGACTCGAGCACAACTTTACCATCCAGCGGGAGTCTGGGGCACGCTAGACATTGAGTTCTGTCTCCAGGTGGAGGGTTGATGTACTGCCTGCCACTTCATCACATCATACAACTGCAGGGGATGTAACATTGCGTCGTGGGTGACCACAGTCTGTTTGTCTAGGCCCTGCCTATAGTGCTGGGGGCTGTCTGCCAGTGGTGGTGGTGGTAGTGGTGGTGTAACCGGAGAAACCAGGAAAAGGCCCACCTAGCACACCAGATAATGGCTGTCATCCCTTCCCCCTAAAATACACATCCACCCAGCCGCTAGCCCACTTACTCACCCTGCTTTCTCCCTGCACCAGTAGGGGGCTCCCATGAAGGACAGACCAGATGCTCGTGCAGGTAGAGCTTCTGGGGGTACATGTAGGGCAGACAAGAGAGCAGTCCGCTATGTCTTTACTGTCAGCAGAAGCGGGCATGGGTTGGCTGAAATGAAGTGAGGTGCTAGGAGTTCCCCAAATGTATTTATATAAACTTCAGACATAGTTCAGCTTATTTTCTGTATTTATCTCTACATTCTTTACAGCTGAGGACATTTGCATAAACAAAGAATCTTGGTGGCTTAGTAGTCCTTGTATAGTTTCAGTCTGCTGAAGTCATAATTCTCTGTGACATAATTTGTTGGTGTAGGAATGACTGTGATTTCAGTGATAGGATTATGACTTGCAAGAGAATGAGATGAACACAGGAATTTTGTTTTCATGCAAATGTCATCAGTAATAAAAAGGGGAAGAGGAAAAACTGCAGAAAAGCAATGAAAAGTACGCAGAACTGATGTCTGAAACACTTCATAATATAGTTTACAGAATGATTTGAAACCTGTGTGCATTCATAGAAATTTGCCAGTAGTAGCCATAGTTTTTTTTCTGTACCATGTATTTACCCCTTTTCCTTTCTTCATGTTCTAATTTTATTTACTGTGACTTTGTTGTTTATTTTTTTAACTGTTATTTCTTCCTTACTGATGGCCAGACACTCCTTAGTCCTGAGGCAGTACACTCACCCCTAGATATCCTATGCCTTACTCTGCATTTCTGTCCCAGACATACCTCTCTGGTGATGCTAGCTAATCATGGGCAGAACAGACAAGTGGTGGCAGTCCCCAGAGTTCTGGGTGTCACACGTGATAGGGGAAAGCAGGATAGCATCATCCACCTGAACTCCACCCAGTTTCTCTTCTGTTACTTACCATCCTCCCCACCTCAGCGACCTGGCGTCTTGGAAGTGGTCTGGAAGCAGTTCCATGCATCACACACACTGACCTACATAGTGCTGGCACAGGACTGTAGATAGGTCACCTCTGTGACATACATCAGGTATGTATCCCATGTCAGTGCTCAAGCTTCCTTCTTGTGGATTGTAAATTTTATGCCCACCGAACGCCATCACCTTGGCCACTAAAAGGCACGTTAATGTCTTTACAAGTATCATTGTGCAGGGACTGGAAGGAAAAGTATGCCTCTTTGCAGATGACACAAAGATCTGCAACGTGGTTGATGGGGGGGGGTGGAAAGGATGAGAAGGGACTTGGCAAGGTTGGAGGAATGGTCAAAGGTATAGTGGCTAGAACCACCCACTTCTCTTAAGTTGGGAAACATTCAGATCACCTGTTAGTTTGACTTCAGTGGTAGGGAAAATGATGGAATCACTTCTGAAAGAAAGAATTGCTGAGTACCTAGAGGCCAGCGGGACACAGGACCCAAGGTAGCATGGATTCACAGTGGGAATGTCATGCCAGACGAATCTGATCGATTTCTTTGACTGGGTGACCAAAGTAGTAGATCAGGGAGGGGCTGTGGACATAGCCTACCTAGACTTAGCAAGGCATTTGACACAGTCCCACACAAAAGATTAATAAACAAGTTAGCGAGCGTGGGAGTGGGTCCCAGGGTGGTAGCCTGGGTAAATAATTGGCTGGACAACAGGACACAGAGGGTACTAGTAAACGGAGTCCACTCCGAAGAAAGGGGGGTTACTAATGGGGTACCGCAGGGTTCAGTTCTGGAACCGGTCCTTTTTAATATCTTTATAAGTGACATTGTGCAGGGACTGGAAAGAAAAGTATGCCTCTTTGCAGACAACACAAAGATCTGCAACAGGGTTGATGCACAAGAGGGGGTAGAAAGGATGAGAAGGGACTTGGCAAGGTGGGAGGAATGGTCACAAGTATGGCAGCTTAGATTCAATGCAAAGTAATGCACCTGGGAAACAAAAACCCAGGGGAAGAGTACACAATGGGGGTGAGGTACTTAACAACAAAAATAGAAAGGGACCTAGGGGTAGTCATATCAGATGACATAAAGATAAACAAGTGTGACAGGGAGCTCCTGCCACTCTTGAGGACTGACCTTTTCTTAAATCTGTTGCAACTCTATTTCTTAGCCTAATCTATTCTTTACAATTTCTAGAGCGCAAGGTTGGCCACCTATGGGCACCCCGCTCCTCTTTCTTGACTACTATAGTGTCCTCTTTAATTTTCCTTTTCCCCTCTTAGGTCCTTGTACAGGGAGGTTATTGTTGTGACCTCCAAGCGTATGTAAAACAGGTTGTGTTTATCATTATTGTATTTAGTATGTAATAACACTATGTCATAATATATCTTATGTTTATGAAACCTGTAAATGTTGAAAATAGCATGGCACTAGGTGTTTTTGATAATGGTAAAAAGTACCTGGTGACTATTATAGAAATTAAGTTAGTTATGCTATTTAAAATGCATGTAAATTGCTGTAAACTGAACAAGTCTGAAATGTCATGGTGATTTGCATATATCCCATGATGCTTTGCATTGTGGAAGCATGTATGATGTTGTATTTCTTTGAAACTTGATTTGTTGCCAATGCCCTTTGGGGTAACCCTTTTTTCAGTGTTTCTGCATGGAGGTTCTTTGTTTTTAGCTTGTTTTGTGTTTTTTTTTTCTTTTTGAGCTCCACTACCCAAGCAAACAGGGCCCACATAGGGATGAAGGATTTTCACTGAAAAGTGGTTAGATCAGAGTCAGTAGCTGCTGGCTAAGTACAGAGAAAGGACATACATAGTCTGTTGCTGCAAACTGATGTACTGAAGAAGGAATATGGCATTGCAGAAGCTTATTTCCTATATTTTGAATAAACATCACACAGAGATTGTGTGTTGAACCTGAAGTTCGGTGTCTGGTCCATCTGTTATCCCCCAACCCCTCCGCAGCAAGCAATGTGAGAAGGCAGGAAGGAGGGCTGGGGGATACTGGGATGCATAGGGGGAGTCATCACCAGTAGAAAACAGGAAGTTGTTCTCCCTCTGTACAGACAGTTGGTGAGACCCCATCTGGAGTACTGCATGCAGTTCTGGAGACCCCATGTCTGCAAAGACATAGACAGGATGGAGGCAGTCCAGAGGAGGGCAACTGTAATGGTGCAGGGTCTGCACTAGAAGCCATATGAAGAGAGACTAAAAGAGCTTAGTATGTATACTCTTGAGGAAAGGAGGGAGTGGGGGGATATGATAGCAACTTTCAAGTACCTCAAGGGAATCAATAAAGTCTAAGATGGTAGCATCTTTCAGAAAAAGAGATATGCAAGAACAAGGGAGCACAATTTGAAGACAGAGGGGGGATGGCTCAGGGGCAATGTGAGGAAGTATTTTTTGATGGAGAGAGTGGTGGACACATGGAACGGCCTTCCTGAGGAGGTCGTTTGGTCAAAAACTGGGGGGAATTCAAGAATGCATGGGACACACATAAGGCAATTCTGGTGGGGGGGTAGGAAGAAGTAGGCTGTTGGTTAACTAGGATCTGCAGCTTATCCAATAGGTAGAGAAATGGGCAGACTGGATGGGTCAAGCGGTCCTTATCTGCCATCAAAGTCTTTGTTTCTCTGTTTGTGTGTCTCTGCCACCCAGTGTGCAGTAGCTTAGGTTTGGAGATGAACCCAGGTCATCTGTGTGGCAAGATACAGAGCTGCCCCTTGGCCTTTGGACACACCTTTGACTGGTATTTTATTGTGCTGCCATTAGCATTTTAAGACTGAATCAATCTAAACTCAGTAAATGCTGAACTAGCTTGATAGTGTGGCAATAGCATATTGGCTACCATGCTGGATACCCAGGTAAGAGAATGGACACAGGGCTTCCAGTTAGGGTCAGAAGTTGTGTGTGTGTGTGTGTGTGTGTGTCTGTTTTCCTAGGGAATATAGCTTGTTGAGTTGCTACCACTACTAACACCCCTTTAGTTTCTGTGAAGAGGCAATGCTATGGTTCATAAGAAAGCAGCTTGTGATTGTCCTTCTAGCTGGGGTTCAGAGTCAGACATGTGCTGCTAAGGTGCAGAGGTGTGCCGGGTGGGCCAATGGAACTCTTCAGGACCTGCTGGTGAGTCCCTTGCTTCGGAACCTATGAGAAACAGAGTGGGTTGGACCTACCAGCTGGTGCAAGATGGGAGACTATCCCATGACTGCATTACACAGCAAGTCACCTCTTCCAGTGCCAGTAGGAGAGGGAGGGCAGGATCCCCTAAAGGAGTAGGTAGAATTTGAGTTGTGAAGAAAGTAACAAAAAGCATCAATTACTGCAGGGAAAAATAAGGCAGTATGGTCTACTGGTCGGTACGCTGAGCTGTGAAATAGATCACAGGTTTGAATTCCACCACAGCCACTGGCTTACTGTGTGACCGTGAACAAGTCACTTCATCTGCATTTACTTCAGTCTGCAAATCATATACAGTAATTGAGAATAAGCAGAACACCGCTGAGACAGGAATATCTCATGTCTCATTTTAAGGGGGATATCCTGTGTAAATCTTTTAAGTTTAATAAAAAGAGATCAGCTCAATGGCCTTGTAGCTCAGCACTTACTTGGAACATGGAAAACTCAGGTTTGTGTCCCACAAGATGCTTCCTTGCTCAGGGAGTGAGGCAGACTGATACCTGACTGCAAGTGAGCCTCCAGAGGGCCCACAGGGGAGCCAGTCATCCAAAAACAGTAGTGGGAGGGGAAATACCAAGACTTGATGATGTGCACACCCTTTGTATGGTCCAGCGAGTGTTCACAGATGGTGTCTTAAGGTGGGATGAACAGTGGCCAATCCCGTGGTTCAACAGGATGACAGCTCGGTACATCTGGGCCACATGCTACCTGTCATCCCAGAGTTTTTGCCATTAAACCTGTACTTACTGAAGTGATCACACACCCCAAGGACCCTCCCTGGAGGGGGGGGAGGGATTACATACAGACAGATAGCAGACTGTGGGGTTAAGGTAAGGTGAAGGGGCTGGACAGTAGCAAAGCAGATGGGGTCTGGACTGAATAGAGGGATGAAAAGGATTTTAAAAGAAAAGCCGTGAATGACTTATTTTACTGTACAGGATTACCACATTCAGTGGCAGAGGCTGGGAGTCACAATATAGTTAGAGCGTTATGTGGAAAAAGGGGAAACTAAAGTTGTCTCTAAGTATTTCACTGTAATGAAATGAAAATTAGGTTAAACCCCACATTTGGCCTCTGTTTTATTGTTCTACCACTAGCTTGGTCTGCTGCTATATGTTAATACTGCTGCAGAGACCACTCTTACCATTGTAAGAGTACTCTCAAGCACATTCGTAGGGTATGAGAACCTAGAACCAAAGGTGAGTGGTTCTGATACACTGAGGATGTAAGTGAGAGCACTCTTACAACCTGAGAGTGGTCTTGGCAGCAGTATTACCATGTTATTAATTAAGGCTGAGCAATAATATTAAATATAGAATAATACACGCGGTGGTGTGCGTAACGAGAATTTTACACACACCTGAAGTGTTGGATGCTACATAAACCCCAAGAGCAAAGCTCGAGGGGTTAATTTAAGTATCCAACACTGAGGGTGTGTGTAAGATTTGAGTTTTACATACCACCCCATGTTTTATTTATATAATTGCTGGGGAGCGTTTTTTCACCACAGCAGTTATATAAAATACAAAGCGTGCATTGTGCTGTGCAGCCAGAAGGTCGTTTCCCTGTTTCTCCATGAGTAGAGCTATCTGTTTTTCCTATGTTCTCATTTGTCTCTGATTGCTTTTTTATATGGTTTCGTTCGCTCTCCCTTCCATGCCACAGTGTGTCCTGGTCACATTTCTGCCAGTACAATTTGGTGTCATATTTAAATGTTGTACTGGGAAAAGACTGGATGAGTGAATCACAAGTGAGGAATGTTTGGAACCCCCGCTCCCTCATTGCCACTGCCGCTCTTAACTGAACCTCTGCCCAGGAAGGGGAAGGTACTTGGCAGAATGTATTTTCTTTTTATTTACTGGCAAAGAAATATGCCAAAATTTTTTTTTTAAATTAAAGTTGGGTATAAATGAAGCATTATCGAAGGCACAGAGCTTTTTGTGGCGTGACTATGGGAAGACGACTGGCTGCCGCATGTGAAGAGTGAGGGAAACCCAGCATGTGTTCACTGTTATAACCCGCAGGTTATAACGGGCGAATTATAACTGGGTTTTCCTATGGGAGAAAACGCTCCCCAGTTGTTATATATTATTAACCAAGACTGAGCAATAATAGTAATATGCCATTAATCAAGATCGAGCAGTAATATTTAAAAAAACCTACCCTGAACGTGCCTGTTTCCTGGGCAGCTGCATGCGAGATACCCTTAACAGAATAAGTGTGTCTCCCATGCAGTAGAAAGGTTTTCTCTGATTGATTGAGAGCTCTCCCTCTATCTGTAATGTACTTTAGGAGTCTTGCACTTGTTCTGCTAGGTGCCATTACTCAGTTGTTCACCTTAATTTCATCTTTGGGACAACAAAGGCAGGTCAATTTAAAATACATTAGATAATTTTTTTTCTCAAATAAAAAAAATTCTGAATCCTTATTTTTCATCTGTTTTGGTGCCAAGGTTAGTAGGTCAGTCTGCCGTACTATACTTGGGATTTGGCATCTCTAGTATGAGACCATTCTGAAGTTTCCTTTGGATTAGCTCCTCAGTCAGTGACTCAGAAAATCCTATTAGCCAGCATGTGCAATTATCTGCCTTCTAGTAATTGAAGTTGATTGGCAAAATAGCTACTTAGTAGCTGTTGGCTAAGTCTTAACAAGTAATTAGAATTTGGAAGTCATATGGTCTAGTTTCAGCCCCTAGTTTTAATCCCCTCCATTTACGTGGGCCAGGAAATGACCTAGCTTTCCTGCCACATGTTTTATTTCATTTTGTAATTTTTGACCATAAAAGGCAAACGGAGTTGTAGGAGCTTGTTTTCAGGTGCACCGGGGGGGTGTAGATGGACTTGTTCTGTTGACATGGGTAATGTTTGTCAGGACACCAGGGGAACTCCCTATTCTTACAATGCCATGGGCACCACCGGTTTTATAATCAGAAGTGGGCCATCTTAATTGACATGCTGTTCACCATCTGCAACTCGATGTTCCCAAAACAAAAAGTCGTATATCATTTAGATGCAATAGTTTTAGCTATAACACACTCAAGAGTCACGTGCCATGCTGGCCTTGTAGTGCTACCATTCACCATGCAGGGGGCCCAGGTTAGGAAACCGACTTGGGTCATTTGGTGGCTGGCTGGGGAGGGAGGATCAGGTATCCTGAGGACAGCTGTCCTCCCTTGGAAAGGGGTGATGCTGTGCCCCGCTGCTTGACTGCCCCCTGGTGGAGGCTGGGGCAGCACAGCAGAAGCATGTGGAAGGGGGTTAGGGGCATCTGCCGAACACCAGGCATGCGTGCGTGTGCATCGTTGCTCGCCGGCATCCTCACGGAGCAAACCAGGAGATGGAGGGAAGAATCCAAGTTCTGTAGATTCATGGAGCTACTAAAAAATGCCAGATTCTGTAAAATGCTTTGTTTTTAGTGATGTGTAGAAAGTGCAGATACCAGAATTTTCCTGGGTTTTCCAGTAAAAAAAACCAACTGAAATCTGTGGCTCTGATCATGTGTCAGTTCTTGTATGGAAAAAAGGAAAACTAGTCAGATCAGGTTGGTGTCTGGGTCTGTCCACACTAAATGGGTACATTTATGCCATACCCTCTTTACATTCCATTATTTCACATAATATAGCAATTCCAGTCTAAAAAACTGCACTGCACTATGCTATATAACAAGCTTAGACAGAATTTATAACCTTGGAGTAGCAACACTAGCCAATCTGTTTTATTTTAAAAAATTGCATAAATGTCCCATCCTTTTTTCATGCTTCGAGTGGGACATTTAAATACAGTGTGTCTTGTGCACACTATTTCTGTCATTCAGCCTGTACTGTCAAACACTAAAGACGCGTGTAGACTAGCAAGACGCACACTTCCAAACGTAGTGTGTGTGTGTTTGTCAGTTTGCTGCCTTTAATTTTTAATTTAAATACCACCATAAATGGCAATCACGTATGTAACCTACTCCACCCCCTTGGTTACATACGTGATTGCAATGCAAATTCCTCCTAGTCAGTGATATTTCGGTGTTCTGATGCCTGCGCACAAAAACACAAGGGCTTACTGGAAGATTGCTGCTCTTTGTTTCCCCTGAGCTCCAAGCTTCCCGAGCAGTCCCATTTTCAAATTGGGCATCTCTGATTCCATTCCTCCCCCATTCCTGTATGTAAGGGTCCCCTTTCATGCCCTGGGAGTGTGATCAGTGCAGGAGAAAGGATTGGATTATCTGTAGCCAATCATCCGTGGACCCTGAAGCTTTTCAAGTGTTTGCCCACAAGTCTGGGTTATTTTGTCCCGGTAGCAACAGTAAAAGGTTTTCTGTCTCCTGCACTCCAGAGTTGTTACGTACAGGATCATGTACATTGAGATACTCTTTTTATTTCAATTGCAGCACATTCGTAGGCAGTGTAGTTGTTTTTACAGAGTGAGGTTGTTTAGGGCTCTATTCTTGAACTAGGGATGTTCATGTTTGGCCCATTCAGCCAAAGCTAGCAGGCTTGAATTCAAGGCTCTGAATTTAAAGGGCAGTCCTGTTTGTAACAGGGGCAGCAGTGGTAGTATCTGTCCCTGTTACAACGGGATATAAACATTGAGCAATGTTTTTTCGTAGCACAACTCAGCATTATATGATTTATTTCAGTGTCATTAATAGCTGCCATTGAAATAAATGATATAAAGTCAGAAATTTGCATCTTATGATAACAATGGCAAAAGTGGCAACAATTGTCCTGGGCAAAGAATGGAAAACTAATGTTTAGTGGTGTAAGCACTGTAAAGATGCGGTGCTGCTATGATCTGGCAGTGAGTTTAAAGTCAGTTCATCTTTTAAACCTTGCTTTAATGCCCAAAAGTTGTTTTAAAGGCCCCCTCCCCAGTGCAATCCTGTTTGTAACAGGGATGGATTTTTCTTATTAAGATTTGTAACTGGGGACATGTTATCAATACCCGTCCCCGTTACAAACAATACTTTTAGTGCTTCCCCTTTTTTTGTCCAATTATTATTATAGTATCTGGGGCTTATTTTAGGAGCATTTTCTCAGTGGTTGTAACACAGTACTCTTGGTTTCAAAATGACCACTGGCTTGCTGTGGGGGGGGTTGGCTAGTGCTGTAAAAAAATATAAAATGTTATGTGTGCTGAAAAAATTTTATTAAACTCAAGAAACATGCGCTGCTATAACAATTTCCTAACATGTTTAAGCTGCAGAAAGCTATTTATGTCTTGCTTGCATTTGAAAAGTTAGCTTAAAAGCCCTCTCCCCTCCCCATTTCAATCCTGTTTGTAACAGGGACAGAGTTTTCATATTAAGGTTTGTAACTGGAGACAAGCTGTGAATCTCTGTCCCTGTTACAAACCAGACTTTTAGCACATCCCTTTTTCGTGTGTGAGTATTACAGTATTCAGTGTTCATCTTAGTATGAAATTATTTCAGTGGTGTAACAAACTGCCTTTGGTTTTAAGATGGTCACTGGCTTACTCCGGGGTGGGGGTGCTGGCTGGTATTGCAAAGAAAAATAGAAAATGTACTTTTGACTCCAAAAATGTTATTAAACTCACAAAATACACACTGCTACAACAATTTCCTAACGTTTAAGGTGCATAAAGCTATTTATGTCTTTTTTGCTTTTGAACAATTACTTAAAAGCCCCCTCCCCAATTCAATCCTGTTGTAACAGGGACAGAACTGTAAACATCCATCCCTGTTACAAACAAAATATGTATTAAAAATTAAAATAACATTGGGGTGGTTGTGAGTTAATGGCAGGTGCCACATGGGCACATAAAAGGCTGACTGTTTTGGGGATGGGGAGAAAGTGTGCAGCCAGGCCTCAGGAAAGGCGGTCCTGATAGGAAGAGGTAAGAAGGTGCCATCAGGTTCCCATGGACAGCTGGAAGGGTATGGGTTGGGAGATGGGGGCACCAGGCCCTGGAAAAGGCTGAAAGGATTAAGGATAGGGAAGCTGGTGCCAGCAGGTCCCCAGGGACAGCCAGCAGGGTGTGAGGTGGGAGACAGGAGACACCAGGTACAGGAAAAGGCTGAAAGAGTTTGGGAGAGGGAAGCCAGTGCCAACAGGTCACCAGGGATAGCTTTGCAGGGTGTGGGGTGGGAGACGGGAACCACCATGCTCTGGGAAAGGCTGGTGTGATTAAGGATAGGGAGGCAGATGCCACCAGGTCCCCAGGGATAGCTTGCAGGATACGGAGTGGGAGACGGGTGACACCAGGCTCTGGGAAAGACTGTCAGGGTTAGGGAGAGGGAAGCTGGTGCCACCAGGTCCCCAGGGACAGCTGGCAAGGTGTAGGGTGGGAGATGGGTGACACCAGGCTGACAGGGTTGGGACGAGGGAAGCCAGTATTAACAGGTCACCAGGGACAGCTTGGCAGGGTGTGGGGTGGGGGACAGGAGATGCCAGGCCCTGGGAAAGGCAGAAAGGGTTAGGGAGAGAGAAGCAGGTGCCACCAGGTTCCCTGGGACAGCAGGCAGGGTGTGGAGGGGGAGATGGGTGCCACCAGGCCTCAGAAAAGGCAGACAGGGTTGGGGAGAGGAAAACATGTGCCAGCAGGTCCCCTTGGATAGCAAGCAGGGTGTGGAGGGGAAGACAGGTGCCACCAGGCTTCAGGAAAGGCGGACACAGTTGGGGAGAGGGAAACAGGTGTGTCTATCTTCCTTAGGATGCCAGGCAGGGTGTGGGGTGGGAGATGGGAGCCTCCAGGCCCCAGGAAAGGATAAAAGGGTTAAGGAGAGGGAAGCCAGTGCCAAAAGGTCACCAGAGACAGCTTGGCAGGGTGTGGGGTGGGAGATGGGAGACACCAGGCCCCAGAAAAGGCAGAAAGGGTTAGGGAGGTGGAAGTAGGTGCCACCAGTTCCCCTGGCACAGCAGGCAGGGTGTGGAGGGCAGACAGGTGCCACCAGTTCTCAGGAAAGGCTGACAGGGCTGGAGAGAGGGAAGTAGGCACCACTAGGTTCCCTGGGACAGCAGGCAGGGTTTGGAGGGGGAGACAGGTGCCACCAGGCCTCAGAAAAGGCTGACAGGGTTGAGAAGAGGGAAGCAGGCGGCACCACCAGGTCCTCTGGAAGAGCAAGCAGGGTATGGAGGGGCAGACGGGTGCCACCATACCTCAAGAAAGGCTGATGGGGTTGGGGAGAGGGAAGCAGGTGCCACCAGGTCACCAGGGATAGCTGGCAGGGTATGGGGTGGGAGACGGGAGATACCAGGCCCTGGGAAAGCCTGGAAGGGTTAAGGAGAGAGAAGCAGGTGCCACAAAGTTCCCAGGGATAGCTGGCAGGGTATGGGGTGGGAGACTGGAGACACCAGGCCTCAGGAAAGGCTGTTAGGGTTATGGAGAGGAAAGCAGGCACCACTAGGTCCTCAGGGACAGCTGGAATGGTGTGGGGTGAGAGACAGGAGCCTCCAGGCCCTGGGAAAAGTGGTTAGAGAGAAGGAAGCCAGTGCCAATAGGTCACCAGGGACAGCTTGTCAGAGTGTGGGTTGGGGAACAGGAGACACCAGGCCCCAGAAAATGCAGAAAGGGTTAGGGAAAGAGAAGCTGGCACCACCAGGTCCCCTGGGACAGCATCCAGGGTGTGGAGGGGCAGGCAGGTGCCACCAGGCCTCAGGAATGGCTGACAGGCTAGAGAGTGGGAAGCAGGCACCACCAGGTCCCCTGGCACAGCAGGAAGGGTGTGGGGTAGGAGACGGGAGCCATCAGGCCTCAAGGAAGGCTGACAGGTTTGGGAAGAGGGAGGCAGGTGCCACCAGGTCCCCTGTGACTGCAAGAAGGGTGTGGGGTGGGACACGGGAGCATCTAGGCCCTGGGAAATGCTGAAAGGGTTAAGAAGAGGTAAACAGGTACCACAAGGTCTGCAGGGTTATATGGCAGGGTATGGGGTGGGAGATGGGAGACACCAGACCCTGGGAAAATCTGGAAGGGTTAAGGAGAGGGAAGCAGATGCCACCACATCCCCATGTGTTGCTGGCAGGGCATGGGGTGGGAGACAGGAAATACCAGACCTTGGGAAAGGCTGTCAGAGTTAGGGAGAGAAAAGCAGGTGCCAGCTGGTCACCAGGAACAGCTTGGCAGGGTGTGGGGTGCGAGATGGGAGACACCATGACCCGGGAAAGGAGAAAGGGTTAGGGAGAGGCTAGCAGGCACCACCAGGTCCTGTGGGACAGCAAGCGGGGTGTGGAGGGGCAGACAGGTGCCACCAGGCCTCAGGAAAGGCTGACATGCTTGGCGAGAGGGAAGCAGGTGCCACTAGGTCCCCTGGGACAGCAGGCAGGGTACAGAAGGGGAGATGGGTGCTACCAGGACTCAGGAAAGGCTGGAAGGGTTAAGGAGAGGGAAGCAGGTGCCACCAGGTCCCCAGTGGTAGCTGGCTTGGTATGGGATGGGAGATGGGAGACACCAGGCCCTGGGAAAGGCTGGAAGGTTTAAGGAGAGGGAAGGAGGTGCCATGAGGTCCCCAGGGATAGCTGGCAGGGTATGGGTTGGGAGACGGGAGACACCAGGCCCCGGGAAAGGCTGTCAGGGTTAGAGAGAGGGAAGCAGGTGTCACTAGGTCCCCAGGGATAGCTGGAATGGTGTGGGGTGGGAGACAGGAGCCTCCAGGCCTTGAGAAAGGCTGTCAGGGTTAGGGAGAGGGAAGCCAGTGCCGACAGGTCACCAGGAACACCTTGTCAGAGTGTGGGGTGGGAAACAGGAGCCACCAGGCCCGAGGAAAGGCAGAAGGGTTTAGAGAAAGAGAAGCAGGCACCACCCGGACCTCTGGGAGAGCAAACAGGGTGTGGAGGGCCAGACAGGTGCCACCAGGCCTCAGGAATGGCTGACAGGTTGGGGAGTGGGAAGCAGGCACCACCAGGTCTTCTGGGACAGCAGTAAGGGTGTGGGGATGGGAGATGGGAGCCATCAGGCCTCAAGGAAGGCTGACAGATTTGGGAAGAGGGAAAGCAGGTGCCACCAGGTCCCCTGGGACTGCAGGAAGGGTGTGGGGTGGGAGACAGGAGCCTCCAGGCCCTGGGAAATGCTGGAAGGGTTAAGGAGAGGTAAGCAGGTGCCAGCTGGTCACCAGGGACAGCTTGGCAAGATGTGGGGTGTGAGATGGGAGACACCATGCCCTGGGAAAGGCAGAAAGGGTTAGGAAGAGGGTAACGGGCACCCCCAGGTCCCATGGGACAGCAAGCAGGGTGTGGAGGGGCAGTCAGGTGCCACCAGGCCTCAGGAAAGGCTGTCAGGGTTGGGGAGAGGGGGAAGCAGGCACCATCAGGTCACCTGGGACAGCAGGTAGGGTGTGGAGGGGTAGACGGGTGCCACTAGGCCTCAGGAAAGCTGACTGGGTTGGGCAGAGGGAAGCAGGTGCCAGAAGGTCTCCTGGGACACAGGCATGGTGTGGAGGGCTGTGCATGCTGTATCCTGTGGTCTTCCAGGTCCCTGGTCCATTTTCTTCAGGGTCCTGGTGGGTCCGCATGAGGAATACTGCATACACCTGCCTGAGTATGTCACTGTAGGCCGGTGTCCGTGTTCTCGTCTGGTGGATTCAGCTGTGCTGTCACCTGTGATCTTCCAGATCCCTGATCTGTTTTCTTCAGGGCCCTGTTAGGTCTGCATGAGGAGTACTATACACACCTGCCCGAGTATGTCACTGTTGGCCAGCGCCCATTTTCTCATCTTGTTTATTTAGCTACGCCATCACCTGTGGTCTTCCAGGTCCCTGTTCCTTTTTCTTTAGGGCCCTGGTGGGTCTGCACTAGGAGTACTGCACACACCTGCCCAATTATGTCACTATAGGCCACCGCCTGTGTTCTCTTCTGGTGGATTCATCTACGCCATCACCTGTGGTCTTCCAGGTCCCCTGGTCTGTTTTCTTTATGGCCTTGGTGGGTCTGCATGAGGAGCACTGCAGAATATTGACAAAGTAGATGTAAACTATATAACATGTGGACCACTGGTCATTGTGGGAGATGGGCCTTATGGGGTGTAAGGCACAGAAACTGTCAACAAAGCCTTCAAAATAATGAAGCTGTAAAGCAATTGGGCAGTATGAACCTTTACTGATGTGACTGAGGCTGTAGTAATCAATGTATATAGTGTGTTTAGTGTGGTTTGTGTATAGTGTAGAGTTTTGGATAAGGTTTTAGTAGAAATTTATTGTGTGTCTCTACTATTTTATTTAGTAATGGTGTTGATCTGTTGTATGATTAGCCTCCTTTGTGGTGGTGGTATGCAATATTATAACTTTTCCTCTAATTAATTAATTAATAATATGATCTTAAACAGTAAAAATATTAATTGGAAAAATAAAGGACTTCAGTAGCCTAATTTTAAGTTTTCCACAGTGTTTTCAGTGACAACTTGCACTTTCTGGATTTTTCTCTGTCCTGTTACATACATTAATATACTGCTCTTTCACTGGTTTTGGGGGGTTAATTTGTAAAATAATCAAAACAAGTGTTAAATGTTATTTACTCTTATTCCCATTTACACACACATGCATTTTAATCTGTGAATACCCAGGAATTCTGGGTAAGGAAAAACTTTGAAATTACTTCACCCCATAGAATTGCACCATGTGTTAGATTGGTGGTCATCACACACAGCTGCATGCAAATAGTTTGGTGTTGCTTAGTGAATTAACTAAATTAAGTGAACTACTGCAAATTCATGTGAAGACCAAAAAATATTTACACATATTTTTTTTTTTCATTTTGCATATTCTCTGTCCCTGTTACATATGTTACATGGTTACTGTTTCCAAACATTGGGGACTGTACTGGGAAAACCACAACTGATATTATTTTCCTATTTACAGTTTAAGTAAAGGCCCTTAAGGGTAATATATTGATGGTGAAAGAAGAAAGAAATGATAATTTTTTTTTCCACAGTCATGTCCCACATATGTCCCCTATTACTGTGGACTGGCCCGTCTACAGCTCATTTCCCCGTTGCACTTTTCCGCACAAAGTTTCCCAAGTCAGCCTACTTGGCTACAGCGTCTCATTAACAGTGGGTTCCTGCTGCTCTCCAGTTTTATAGCTGGGAAGGCTAGATCATGTGGAGGTCAACTGACTTGCTCACATTCACGAAGTGAGCCACTGACTGTGGGGACAGAGTTTGAAATGGTGAGCTCCTGTTTTCACAGTTCCTTGCTCTAACCAGGGTTCAATGAATTTCTTTTGGGAGAAGTCAAAAACTTCCAGAGGTCCACATCTGGAGGTCATTCCAGATTTTTGGAAGTCAAAATTCTCACCAGGTCCTACAGTTTGAAAATTGTTATTTTTAAAAAACCCAGTTTTGGGAATTTAATGTAAAATATTTATGCAAAAATAGCCTTTCTCTAAGACAAATCAGTTTCTTGGGGAAGTTCAGTGCTTCCTAAACAGAGTTTAGTCCCTGATGCCACTGAGACAACTTAAAAAAAAAAGTACTATTTAGAGACAATTTGGCTTGTATTTCTTACTTATTTTGTAATTCTAACCGTTATGTCTTTATTAAAATATAGGTATTTGCTTGAAACCTGATCTAAGCCTTATCTGCTCTGGGTACTTGCTACACCTGACATCTCAGTTCTCTTTATTAAATCACAGTCTGTTGCTGTGGAGATAAGAGCTTCATTACCAGAATAACTGACTATGGGATTGTGGTTTACGGCTTTGTGAGCGACTGTGCTATCAGGAGTCAGGGGTCTCCTTAACAGAGCCTGCCACTTGGCACTCAGCACAAAATATGACACCAACATGTGTGTGCTGTATTGCAACCTAAATTGGCTCAACCTGGACTCTAGACTGTGCTGTCACACCCTGGTCACTGGTAGAAAAGCTCTTTGCGGCTCACTGTCCCCCTGGCCTACAAGCCATCTTCAACTTTGTTGATCATAAATATGCCACTAGGGGTGTGTTGCAGAACACACTGCTACTCCTTCGAAGAAAAACCTCCCTTGGCCAAGCTAGCCTCTCTCACGGGTTTACTAAGTCATGGAATGATCTACCTCCCTCACTAATAACTGATTGCACTTTGAACCTGTGTAAGTTCCAGCTTTTCTCCTCCCCCCTCACGCTCTCTGGATCCTGCAACTGCCACGGCTGGCTATCTTGACTATTTATTATTATACTGAGTTGTACTGCATGCTCTCAAATCCCCTGTACTTGCTGCTTGCTATTGTTGCTGACTCTAAACTCTTTGTAAATGGGCTCTGCCTAAAGGTTTTTATGCGAAATAAATACAAAAATAAACAGCAGGGGATTATGGTGTCATGGGTAGACAACAGCCAGAGCAGATAGAGTCCAGGGAACATCAATCTTGCTTTCTCATGCAGCTGCTTCAGCAATAAAAAAAAAAAAAGGTGGGGGGAGAATTGCAGAAAACATATGAAATATAAGTTGAATTATTTCTAAATCTTAGAGTTTTCAGTGTTTTCTCAGTGGTGTCTAGGCCTCTTTAAAGGAAAACTACATGCACAAATGATAAAAGCACATGTTGTGCATTTGGGATTTTGTTTCTCTGATGGTCCCTGGAATTTTGTTCCGTGTCTGTGAAAAGGTTTTTTTTAACTTTTCCCTGCCAGTTGTATTGCCCTTGGGGATAGCCATGTAGGTTTTTATGGCACCTGGGGATAGCCATGTAGATCTTCTTTGAGGATATCTTAATCATCAAGTCACACCATAGGAACTTCACCGTCAGTGAAGCAGGAGCCACACAGAAGATTTTCAGCAGTTGCCTTGGATTTGTTGGAATTTTCCCAGAATGCCTCTGCGAATGATGCCATTTAGACCTAGCAGTAGAACTATGAGCCCAGGATCCTAGTTATAATCTGGTCACAACATCTAACTGCAACTGTTTGTGAAAGTTAACCACTTTGAAAAATTATTTGCTCGCTCTCTCTCTCTCTCTCTCTCTCCCCAGCTGAAGTCAGATTTCTCTAAGCGGCAACTGCTGTTATTGTGGGTGTGTGACAATTTTCTTTGTAAATTGCAGTCACTGAGTGATGATAAAGCCAATTCAACTTTGAAGGTCTTGGGTATAACGTACATCATTACTGGGGCATTCTGGGAAAACTCCACTAGATCAAAGGCAATAAAGAAGCCTGACTAATTAACCCACGGGCCATAAAACTGTCAGGGAAAAGTAACAAAAAAAAAAAAGCTTACAGCAGACGCATGGAACAGAATGCCATTGACCAACAGAGAAACAAAAACTCAGTGCACAGTATATGTGGGTTTATAATTATTGCTTGTCATTTTCCTTTAAGTAGAGCCCTGGCTCTAACCACTGTCCGCCCCTTCCTTCCTATGTGCAGCAGCAGCCCACGGTGATGGAAATGTCAGTGCAAATCAATACCGGGGTCTTAACAGTTGCTGCATTAGCAGAACTGTTCTGCATATGAAAGAACAATTGCCTTGTTTCAAAATGTACTGTATAATGCAAAACATTTCTCTTCCTGTAATTTCAGGACGACGAGAGATACGAACAAAGGAGCGATGTACGGGCGCAGTTAAAGTTCTTTGAACAACTTGATCAAATAGAAAAACAAAGAAAAGATGAACAAGAAAGAGAAATTTTGATGCGTGCAGCAAAGGCAAGTACTTGTTTTCTGAACTGTTTAATTGGTTTGCAGAATGTCACTTGGTTTTCCTCTGAGGACTTTGCGCACTGGGAAGGGAATTCTGAATGCCAGTAATCCTGCTACTGGTCTTTCGGAGACGTCTCAGCTTGAGCTGTTGTGTCAGTCCTCTTTGTAGCCAGATAATGAAACTTTATTACAATACTTACTGGTTTCCATTGATCTGCATCACAGTGTGTTGTCTGGGCTTTACTTAGCTGACTGCAGAGCAGAGTGCCCCAGTTGATAAATGTTACTATTAAACCAGTATCCATGTTTATCCTGTGCTGAATAGTAAAGCAGAGCTCAGGAGCTGAAACTGCATTTTGTGGTTCTGCTGGGCTTGTGACTGAAAAAATCCACTGGCCCTAAAGACGTTCCTCTGGTCCAGTTGATGTACTTAATAAACTGTGACCTCCTTCAGAACAAGTCAATAGAGATAGTTTTTTTTTTTACCATAAAAGTTTTTATTAAAGACTTTAAGAACATTACAGTAATATTTTGTCAGCATTACAAAGATATGTGTTGTAACAAATAAAACATGTACTAAGCACGCCTAGTCCAGATACAGTTATAGAGTAATAACCCCTATAGAAATTGTATAACCGATGTAGACATCAGTGCAGGGGTGGAACATTTATGACAGGCAAAGAAGGAGAAAACATCTTATATCAGCATAACCAGAGGTTCAGTACAATTTTGAATATAATAGGTGACATCCAATTTGGTGCACTAATCATGCATGCATGGTACCAAAAAATTCACCTACTGTCTCCCAGACTTATAAAAAGTAGATCCAGGTCACCTATTCCCAAGTTTCAGTAAGAGGTAATGAAAGTGACTAACATACTAATTGCCAGCAGATTAGGCCTTACGGTCTATCGAGTCTGCTCGAACCTCAGATCCCTAGTTGAGTGCCGAGGACCGAGACCCCCCCCCGCCCCGTGTTCCAGAAACCCCTATCATCCATCCCAACCCCCCTGGGCCAGGCCATCATCTGATACATCCACTTTCTGTGTCTGTCCCACCCTCTCTTGAAGCCCTCCACTGTGGGTCTCTGAACCAGCTCGCCAGGCAGCACATTCCAAGGGTCCACCACCCTCTCAGTGAAAAACCTCCTCCTCTTTTCCCCTCTCACCCTTCCAACTTCAAACCATGCCCTTTGGTTATACCTCCCTGCTTTAGTCTAAAGATCCCCTCCATGTTTACCCTATTTATTCCCTTGAGGTACTTGAAGACCTCAATCATGTCCCCCCTGTTTCTCCTCTCCTCTCCTCCAATGAAAACAGGCAGAGCTCCTCAAGTCTGTCCTCATACATCAAATCCCCTAGTCCTCGTATCATCTTAGTTGCCCTCCTCTGTACCCTCTCCAGGAGCTGTATGTCCCTCTTCAAGTGTGGTCTCCAGTACTGTACAGTACTCAGGGTGTGGTCTAACCAGTCCATTGTACAGCGGGCAGAGTCACTTCCTGCTCCTAGAGGTGATCCCCTCACGATGCAATCCAACATCCTGCTTTGCTAGCGCTGTCCTGCACTGCTCAGAGTTATTCATACATGCATCCACCATGACCCCTAGGTCTTTTCCCTATTGAGGCCTCCAGCCTCCCTTCCCAGGTGTACCTGTGTTTAGGGTTTCCCGCCCAAGGCGTAACATCTTGCACTTGGTGATATTGAAATTTAATTTCCATGTGAGCCCAGCTTTCCTGGGTGTCCAGGTCCCTGCAGTGCCAACCTCTCCTCTTCCCCTCAATTACTGCTCCCATCTTGGAGTCATCAGCGAAGAGACTCATTTCACACCCTATACCTCCCCTGATGTCCGATATGTATGCATTAAACAGGATCGGACCCAGGACTGAGGCTTCATGGGTACCCTACCACCGAATTCTAGGGTTTGAGAGCTCCCCACAGACCACTACTCTCTGGGTGCATCTAGCTAGCCAGTTTTCAATCCATCTGACCATCAAAGGGCCTACTCCCAACCCCGTCAGTTTCTCCACCAGACCATTGTGGGGGACAGAGTCAGACGCCTTGCTGAAGTCCAAGAATAATACATCCACAGGCTTTCCCCTGTCCAGTTCTGATGTTACCCATTCGTAGAACTCCACAAGATTGGTTTGACACTGGTACAAACCCATGTTGCCGACTATCCAGACCTCCCACCTCCTCCAAGTACACCCCCAATCGTTCCTTTAGTATACTCTCCATTAAATTTCCCAACACTGAGGTCAAACTAATGGGTCTATAGTTACCTGGTGCTTCCTTCAACCCCCCTTTATGGATTGGCACCACATGTGCCTCTGGCCAATCCCTAGGTACCCTCCCTGTCTCAAGCGACCTGTTGAAGAGCTCTGCCAGGGGTGCAGCCAGTAAGTCCGCCAGTTCCCATAGTACTCTCGGATGAATGCCATCCGGCCCAGGAGACTTATCTTTCTTTAGGGCCTTGAGGGCTAACCACACACTTTCGGTGGAGATAGCATCATCCATCCCCTCTGCCTTACTGGCCTTTTTATCCTTATCCTGATGTGACACCCCTGGGGTACCTCTTCCTCCCTCTTGCTCCATTTCTGTTGCTTCCCTGATCCCACTCACTACCGCTTCTATCCCCATTGTGCCTTGCTTTGTATTTATCCCATCCCCCTCCCTAGTGAACACAGAGGCAAAGTACTCATTTAATACCTCTGCCTGGTCCCTCGCCTCTTCCACCCACCATCCTTCTGATCTCAATCTGCTGAGATGGCCCTTAGTTTTTTTTCCATTCCCCAATGTACCAGAAGAACCCCTTTTCCCCTCCATGTATCCCCTGTGCCAGCCACTGCTCTTTACTGGACTTTGCCCCCCCTCACCATCGGGTGACTTTTCTAGATGCAAGATGGTACATTTCCTTTTCCCATCCCCTCTTTTGTTTTGTATTTTTTGTAGGCCGCCTTCTTTTTTCTGACTGCTACCTGAACCTCACTGGACCACCAGCATGGTTTATGTGACCTTGCTCCCTTACGTTTCACCTTAACGCAGGTCCTGACTGCCTCCTGAAGTCCCCGTTTTATGACCTCCCATCTCCTTTCCACACTTGTCATTGATGTAATCCCCTTCAAGCGATCCTTGAGAATATTTCCCATGCCCACAAAGTCTGCCCTCCTGAAATCCACTGCCAGTGTCCTAGATCTCTCTCCCCCTCCCCCCATGCTTATTTGAAACCAGACAGTGTTGTGGTCGCTCCCAGTCAGGGGATCCTCTACATCCAGGACTAGAACTCACTCTGGTATTTTGAACTTAAGATGAGCGAGAATGGGGGCAGGTGAAATAAGTATTACATGTGTTGCATGCACAGGCTTACACGTGCAGACATATGTTCCCTAGAAGTTGGGGCTGGGGCAGAAAACAAGGCGGGGTGTGTGTGTGTGTGTGTAAGGGAGCAGTCAGCTGCTCCAGGTAGATTGTTCCCCTAAGACCTGGTCTGAGACTAGTTTCTTTTTTGCACATCATTATTTTCTTGCACTTTACAGCCTTTACTGTAGATTTATTATTCCAACCCCACATTGCCATGGATTAGCACTCCTGTGAAATCTGAGGTTAAAAGAATTTTAGGGAAATTAAGATTTAAAGTCAGACCTCCTGCATCACAACTTTGTACCCTGACCACTAGGTTATGCTGGCTGGTGCTGAGCACGCTTGCGGTTCAACACATGTGTGACACTAACTGATCCCAGACAAGTTAAAAAGAGAAACTGATCTTAGGCCAAGTCTTAGGGGACTAATCTTCCTAGACCCAGTCACCTGGCACCGACTTTGTGCCCTGACCACTAGGTTATGCTGGCTGGTGCTTAGCACGCTTGCGGTTCAACACATGTGTGACACTAACTGATCCCAGACAAGTTAAAAAGAGAAACTGGTCTTAGGCCAAGTCTTAGGGGACTAATCTTCCTAGACCCAGTCAACTGGCACCCCTGTTAGTAGTTATGTTGTAAAAGAATCAAGAGAGAGAGGTCGATAGGGAAAATTTCCTAAACTTGGTTAATGAGGCAAGTAAAGAAGTCCGGGGAGCAAAGGCACAGAAGGAGCTGCAGATAGCTGAAGGAATTAAGAAGGGGGAGAAGGATTTCTTTCACTATATAAGTGAGAAAAGGGACAAGAAGGAAGGGATTGTTAGGCTTAAGAAAGGGGTGGAGTGGGTGGAGGATAATGGGGGAAAAGCAGAGATACTAAATGAATACTTCTGTTCCATCTTCACCAGGGAGGAGGATGGATCAGTGCCTTCAGGAGGGAAAAGAGGAGCGGGGGGGCACAGACATAGTGATAGAAGAGGATAAAGCGAGGGAGGGTCTGCTGGCATTAAAGGTGGACAAATCACCAGGCCCGGACAGAGTACATCCAAGGGTACTAAAGGAACTGGCTGAGGAGCTGGCAGGGCCACTGGCAGATCTGTTTAATAGTTCACTAGAGTCAGGCATGGTACCGCAGAACTGGAGAGCAGCACATGTAGTGCCCCTCCACAAAAGTGGTCCCAAGGATGACCCAGGGGATTACAGACCGGACAGTTTGACCTCCATTGTGAGCAAGCTCATGGAGACCATACTAAAGGAAAGGTTGGTGGAATATCAAGAGGAGCATGGTCTCCAGGATGAGAGGCAGCATGGGTTCATGGGTTGGGGGGGGGATTGTGTCACACAAATCTGATTGACTTCTTTGACTGTGTCACTAAGACAGTAGACAGGGGTCAAGCGGTAGACATCCTCTATCTTGATTTCGGCAAGGCCTTTAACTCTGTGCCCTGCAAAAGGTTGATCAAGGCGTTGGTGGATCTCGGGGTTGGGGAAAAGATGGCCAGATAGGTGAAAAACTGGCTGAGGGACAGAACCCAGTGTGGGGGGGAGAGTTTTCTGGCACCAGTGGGGTCCCTCAGGGCTCTGTGCTGGGGTCAGTGTTGTTCAGTGTCTTCATCAGTGACATTGGGGATGGCATTAAGGGCAAAATGTGCCTATTCACGGATGACACCAAGCTCTGCGGGAGAGTGGACACAGCTGAAGGGATACAGGACCTACAGGAAGATCTAGAAAAGCTGGGGAGGTTGTCCAGGATCTGGCAGCTTGACTTCAGTGCCAAGAAATGCAAAGTTATGCATATTGGAGCCAAGAATCCCAGGAGTGAGTACTACCTGGGTGGTGTCCGAGTAACTGCATCAGAGGAGGAAAAGGACCTGGGGAGTGATGATCACTAGTGATCTGAAGCACTTCACGCAGTGCAAGAGAGCTGCAGCAAAGGCAAACAAGATGTTGGGATGCATATCTAGGGGGATCAGTAGTAGGAGAGCGGAGATTATACTGCCCTTGTACAGGTTGCTGGTAAGGCTGCATCCAGAGTATGGAGTTCAGTACTGGTGCCCACACCGCAAAAAGGACATTAACCTGCTGGAGAAGGTCCAGAGGAGGGCTACAAAGATGACAGTGGGTCAGCAGGGTAAGGCATATGAGGAGAGGTTGAGGGCACTGAACATGTACTCCCTGGAAGACAGGAGACAGAGAGGGGACATGATTGGGACCTTCAAGTACTAGAAAGGGATATAATAAGGTTGATAAGGAGAGTCTCTTTAAGCTGAGTGGCAACCATAACACAAGGTGGCACAGTCTTAAGCTGGAGGGTGGGAGGTTTAGGAGGGAGGTCAGGAAGCACTTCTTCACAGAGAGGGTGGTGGACAGTTGGAATGCGCTGCTGGAAGAGGTCATCTTGTTGAAGACAGTGGGCAACTTTAAGAGAGGTTGGGATACGCATAGGAGGGGCAGGTAAGGATCATGGGTAGGGAGGAGTGGGAAGGGAGGACAGGGACAGTAGCTCAAGCTATGGACCCTGCAATACGAGCAGACTAGATAGACCAAATGGCCTTCTTCTGCTCTCTCCTTTATATGTCCGTATGTTCGTAAAAGAATAGCCAACACTGGTCTGTTATAGAGAGAGAGAGAAAAAGAGAAGTAAAAGGTCGGCTCCCTCAGCCCTGCCAGCCCTTTCCCCTATCGGGCTGCCAGTGGCACAGCCGCCCGCTGTCAATGCCATGATGGGTGGCGGTTCCTTGGGGCAGAGGACTTCGTATCCTGTCACCCAGCCCTGACGCTCAGGCCCATTTCATCCACAGGCTCTCAGCCAGGTGACTTGGCCGGTGTTGGTGTCTCGGGCGTTGGTTCCTCCACCATTGCTCCCCTGGCCAAGACACTGCCTATGTCGGTCCTCTTTGCGGGACCCAATGTCAGTCCTTCAAGGCAGTGCCTGCAGCAGGCTATGACCGCTTCTTCTAGCCTAACGTCACCTCTTCCTTCGCCTGGGAGGTTGTCTTCCCCCTAGGCACCTGCTTCTCCGGCTCTTCCAGCACTGGCAGATCCTTCTCCTTGGCACTCCCTGCCGCCACCCGCTGGGCCGCCACCAGTCCTGCCACTGCTTCAGCCTGTGGGCCTGGTGCCAGCTTCGCCTCTTCCGCAGCCTGTGATGCTGCTGACTCCTAGCCTGGCGCCAGACCACCAGTCGACGATGGGTGGTCCTTCGCCAGGGTACCCTATGCAGGCCCCACCACCATCATACCCTTATCTGATGCCATCTTATCCATATCCACCGGTCTATAATTTCCAAGCTCCAGTGGACTACAATGCCCTATTCTCCGCATGGTGGTCCTTCATTCAGAGGCAGGCCCCCCGGTTCCCCCCTCCATCCCAACCAGGGCCTGCCACCCAAGGATCCGGGCCTGTCTGTTACCAGTGAACCCTGGACACTTGGGTCCTCCAGATCTCAACTTGTCAGCTCTGGGTTTCATCAGGACATGCGCCTGCCGATGGAAAGCAACCCAGATGAGACAAACGAGGATGCCTTAGATTGCTCAGGGTCTTCCTCCTCACCAGGGGAATCTTCAGATGGTGAAGAGCCCTCCAAGGTTATTCCCAAGTCCCCTCCTGATAATTCATCTTTTATGGATGTCATGCGCCACATCCAGTCCTTTTTGGGCTGGGAAAAGGAGGAGCAGGACCCAGAGAGGCATCACGTGGCCCTTTATTTAAGGCATCGGGATGCCCTCTCGGTGGTAGTGCCACCCCTGATTGACTCGTATGGTGATGTCACCAGGGCGACTTGGAATCACTCCTCATCTATCCCTCCATTGCCTAAGAAGGAGGGCCGTCTTTACCGGACTCCTGCTGGTAAACCCTTTTAAGGGGGCCACCCTAAAGCTGATTTTGTGGTCATTAATGTGGCACATGAACGTACCAGAAAGCCAGAGCACCTTGGTGCCCTTCCCCAGGACAAGGAGTCCAGGCAGTTGGACGACCTGGGTAAATGTGTTTTCATGTACACCACCCCGGCTTTCTGGGCCATTATTTACCTGGCCCGTATGCCTAATATCAGAATGTTCTCTGGGACCAAGCCAGGAACCTTGTGCAGGCTTTACTTGAGGATCCCACCAAGACACAACTCACCCAGCTTCTTAAGTAGGGCTCTGACGTTGGCAGCCACGTTTTCCAGGCTGCCTACAATGCCATGCATGCCTCAGACATGGGAACGGCTGCAGGTGTCTGCCTCTGGCGCCATTCTTGGCTTTGCATTTCTGGCTTTGCCTCAGATGTGCAGTACAGAATCTTGACTGCCCCCTTTCGGGGGTCCGTCCTCTTTGGTGGGGATGTTCAGGACATAATCTCCACCCTCCAGGATTCGGGTCGAGCCCTTAGGGCGAATCATTCAATCTACCATACTCAGCCTAGAGCGGGTCAGCGTCCTTCCTTTCGCCGCTCCTCCTGGAAACAGTCTCGCCAGTTGGCCAAAGGGGGCAAGTGCAAAGCAGTGTCGGTCCCTGCAGCTGTTGCCGCTAGACCCCTCGGGCACCCGCCCCCACCTACTGACTCTTTAGCTGACCCCCTCCCTGGACAGGGATCTGTGGGAGGCTGTCAGGGGGTTGGTTCTCCCTCCACCTAGATGGGTGGCAGGACATAACCACGGACAGCTGGATGCTTCAGATCATAGAGTCCAGTCACATACTAACATACTATTTGCCAGCAGATTAGGCCTTACGGTCTATCGAGTCTGCTCGAACCTCAGATCCCTAGTTGGGTGCCGAGGCCCCCTCCCACCTTGTGTTCCAGAAACCCCTATCATCCATCCCCACTCCCCTGGGACAGGCCATCATCTGATACATCCACTTTCTGTGTCTGTCCCACCCTCTCTTGAAGCCCTCCACTGTTTATCTCTGAACCAGCTCGCCAGGCAGTGCATTCCAAGGGTCCACCACCCTCTCAGTGAAAAACCTCCTCCTCTTTCCCCCCTCACCCTTCCAACTTCAAACCATGCCCTCTGGTGATACCTCCCTGCTTTAGTCTAAAGATCCCCTCCATGTTTACCCTATTTATTCCCTTGAGGTACTTGAAGACCTCAATCATGTCCCCCCGTCTCTCCTCTCCAATGAAAACAGGCAGAGCTCCTCAAGTCTGTCCTCATACGTCAAATCTCCTAGCCCTCGTATCATCTTAGTTGCCCTCCTCTGTACCCTCTCCAGGAGCTGTATGTCCCTCTTCAAGTGTGGTCTCCAGTACTGTACACAGTACTCAAGGTGTGGTCTAAGCAGTCCATTGTACCGCGTCAGAATCACTTCGTTGCTCCTAGAGGTGATCCCCCTTACGATGCATCCCAACATCCTGTTTGCCTTGCTAGCCGCTCTCCTGCACTGCTCAGAGTTATTCATACATGCATCCACCATGACCCCTAGGTCTTTTTCCCCTATTGAGGCCTCCAGCTCCTCCCGTCCCAGGGTGTACCTGTGTTTAGGGTTTCCCCACCCAAGATGTAACACCTTGCACTTGATGATATTGAAATTTAATTTCCATGTGTGAGCCTAGCTTTCCAGGGTGCCCAGGTCCCCTTGCAGGGCCAACCTCCCCTCTTCTCCCTCAACTACTGCTCCCATCTTGGAGTCATCAGCGAAGAGACTCATTTCACACCCTATACCCTCCCTGATGTCCAATATGTATGCATTAAACAGGATCGGACCCAGGACCGAGCCCTGCGGTACCCCACTACCAACCTCTCTAGGGTTCGAGAGCGCCCCACAGACCACTACTCTCTGGGTGTGTCCAGCTAGCCAGTTTTCAGTCCATCTGACCATCAAAGGGCCTACTCTCAACCCCATCAGTTTCTCCACCAGACCATTGTGGGGGACAGAGTCAAACGCCTTGCTGAAGTCCAAGAATAATACATCCACAGGCTTTCCCCTGTCCAGTTCTGATGTTACCCATTCGTAGAACTCCACAAGATTGGTTTGACATGATCTACCTGGTACAAACCCATGTTGCCGACTATCCAGACCTCCACCTCCTCCAAGTACACCCCAATCGTTCCTTTAGTATACTCTCCATTAATTTTCCACCACGAGGTCAAACTGATGGGTCTATAGTTACCTGGTACTTCTCGGCCCCCTTTATGGATTGGCACCACATGTGCCTCTCGCCAATCCCTAGGTACTCTCCCTGTCTCAAATGACCTGTTGAAGAGCTCCGCTAGGGGTGCAGCCGGTATGTCCGCCAATTCCCATAGTACTCTCGGATGAATGCCATCTGGCCCAGGAGATTTGTCTTTCTTTAGGGCCTTGAGGGCTAACCAAACCCTTTTGGCTGAGATAGCATCATCCATCCCCTCCACCTTACTGGCCTTTTTATCCTTATCCTGATGTGACACCCCTGGGGTACCTCTCCCTCCTTCTTGCTCCATTTCTGTTGCTCCCCTGATCCCACTCACTGCTGCTTCTATCCCCATCTTGCCTTGCTTTGTAGATATCCCATCCCCTTCCCTAGTGAACACAGAGGCAAAGTACTCATTAAATACCTCTGCCTGGTCCCTCGCCTCTTCCACCCACCCTCCTTCTGATCTCAATCTGCTGAGATGGCCCTTAGTTTTTCTCCGCTCCCCAATGTACCGGAAGAACCCCTTTTCCCCTCCATGTATCCCCTGTGCCAGCCGCTGCTCTTTACTGGACTTTGCCCCCCTCATCATCCGGGTGACTTTTCTAGATGCAAGATGGTACATTTCCTTATCCCTATCCCCACTTGTTGTTTTATATTTTTTGTAGGCCACCTTCTTTTCTCTGACCGCTACCTGAACCTCACTGGACCACCAGCATGGTTTATGTGACCTTGCTTCCTTAGGTTTCACCTTAGCGCAGGTCCTGACTGACTCATGAAGTCCCGGTTTTATGACCTCCCATCTCCTTTCCACATTTGTCATTGATGTAATCCCCTTCAAGTGATCCTTGAGGATATTTCCCATGCCCACAAAGTCTGCCCCCTGAAGTCCACTGCCAGTGTCCTAGATCTACCCCCTCCCCATGCTTATTTGAAACCAGACAGTATTGTGGTCGCTCCCAGTCAGGGGATCCTCAACAACCAGGTCCCTTACCAGATCCCCATCTGCCAGAACCACGTCCAGGACATGCCCCTCCCTTGTGGGCTCCATCACATGCTGTGTTAAGAACACATCCTGGAAGCCGTCCAGCAGCCTCTGCTCCTTGGCCACCTTAGAGGACATGGTTCCCCAGTTTGTACCTGGCATATTAAGGTCCCCATCAACACCACTCCTTCCCCTTTTGGTCCACACTGGGCAATGATGTTGTCCAGCAAACCATCCTCCAGAACATCACCCATCCCGGGGCCACACATACTACACCCAGCTTGACCTTATCTCCTGCTGGGGATCGTGAGGTGACCCATAAGGCCTCCGCTTTCCCCTGCCTCTTCTACCCTAGCAATTTCTATGTCATCTCTAATGAACATAGCCCTCCACCCCTCTGCCCTCCTTTCTATCCTTCCTAAGCATAGTGTACCCCCACATTTAGGTCCCAGTCATGGTTTTGTTGTCCCATGTCTCTGTGACTGCCACATCCACCCGAGATTCTACACACTCTAGAATTCCTAGAGTGGCCTCAAAATCCTCTGGTACACTCTTCGTACCCCTGGCCCACCTGCCCCTGGTCAGGGAGGAAATTCGGGCTCTTCTCCAAAAAAGAGCCATAGAGCCCATCCCTCCGGCTCAGTGGGGAAGGGGGTTGTACTCCCACTTGTTTCATGTCCCTAGAAAGACCAGGGATCTTTGGCCCGTCCTGGACCTGTGTCATATGAACATGTACATTGAGTACAAGCATTTCAGAATGGTCACTCTTCAAGGGTTGTTATCCCTCTTGCACCGGGGGAATTGGCTCTGCTGTCCGGAAATGCAGGATGCCTACTTGCATATCCAGATTTTTTCTGCCCATCGTCGCTTCCTCCGCTTCCATTTTGAGGGGGCCCATTTTCAATTCTGGGCCCTTCCTTTTGGCCTTTTATTGGCCCCCATGGTCTTTACCAAATGTCTGGCTATGCTGGCAGCCACTGTGAGGAGGCATGGCTTCTACGTGTTCCCCTACCTGGATGATTGGCTGCTAGCAGCCCCTTCCAGGGACTGCCTAGTTCAGACCTTGGAATACACCTTCCATTTATTTTAGGCCTTGGGGAATCGCCATCAATCTGCCAAAGTCCTGTCTCTCTCCATGTCAGTGCCCTCAATACATTGGGGTGGTTCAGGACACCACCCAGGGTATGGCAATTTTGCCCATGGACTGGGCGGAATGCCTGATGGAGCAGACCCATCTGGTTTCCTCCAGTTGCCAGATCCCTGTCAGGGTATTCCTGGGCTACATTGCAGCAGCCATTGCTACGGTCCATGTCATCCGCCTGTACATGCGGGTTCCTCAGTGGACCTTAAGGGTCTAGTGGGACCAACGCACGGACAATCTAGACCAGCTGATCATTGTCTCCGACCCGATCTGGAGAGCCTTTTGTGGCGGCTGGAGCCAGCCAACTTCCTTCCGGGGTCTCCTTTCGCTTTCTCGGAACTCCTGCCAGATTCTCATGATGGACACATCTGGCTGGGATGGGATGCTCATCAGGCCAATCACTAGACCCAGGGAACCTGGATGGCATTGGAACTGGGTCTCCATATCAGTGTCCTGGAGATGCAAATGGTCCTTTACACTCTGCAGGCCTTTCAGACTCATCTCTTCCTCGGTCCTCTACTGGTGCAGACAGACAAACGTGTGTAGTATATTACATCAGCAAGTGGGGGGGCTCACTCTTACCCGCTGTGTTGGGAGGCGATGAGAGTCTGGTATTGGGCCATCAAGCATGGTCTGGAGTTCTCAGCCGTACATGTTCCAGGTGTCCAAAACGTCCTGGCCGACAGTCTCAGCCACTCCCTGTCATGGGCTCATGAATGGGAGCTTCTGACCACAGTGGTCGCAGATCTCTTTGACAGGTGGGGTCGTCCGGAGTTGGACCTTTTTGCGTCCCCACTCAACACAAAACTGCCGCTTTTCTGCTCGCTCGATCCTGGGCTTGAAGTTTTCTGGTGAGACACATTGTCCTTCTCCTGGAAGGGGAGGCTTCTGTATGCCTTTTCTCCCTCTCTGCTCCTCCAGAGGGTTCCGCTCAAGCTCCAGTTGGAAGGGGCAGAGATGATTCTCATAGTTCCCTTCTGGCTGCATCCGATTTGGCTCCCCTTGCTGCAACAGCGGGTGGTGGAACCTTCAGTGCTGTTGCCCCTGTGCACCGGTTGCTCTCCCAGGACTAGAGCACTCTAGTCCATCCAGACCTAAAGTCCCTGCATCTCCTTGTATGGCTCCTGTGAACCTAGCTATCACCCGCTTCTGGGTGTCCCCTAGGGTTACAGATATCCTGGTGGCTGCTAGGAAACCCTCCACCAGGGCCACTTACTCCATGAAATGGAAGCATTTCACCCTTTGGGCTACTTCACGCCAATTTGACCCCTTCACCTGCCCTGTGAGTCAGTTGTTGGAGTATCTTCTTTCCCTCTCAGACTCAGGTTTAGGATACTCCTCACTCAAGGTGCATCTTTCTGTCATCTCTGCATACCATGTACCTATCGAGGTGTAGCTGAGGAGTTTTAGCTGGCGACCCTCCAGGCTACTTGTTATTTTGGGACCTGGTTATACGGTACAGATGACACGGACACAGTCGGAAGAGCAAGAAATACGTTTATTTCTACATGATATTAGGTGGCCGTAGGTGTTACACTCTCTTCGCCCTAGTAAAGCAAACAAGTATGTGTATACATACACCCCCCCAGCATATAATCACACATGCACCAGTAATGATATTCCTGTTATAGTGCGTCACGAGTAACCAGGCAAAACATGTTTGTACAGGTTTGGGATTTGTATATAATACATGGGGTTCCTGCTAGATCCATATAAGGACAACACCATATAGTTGTTTTGGCAAATACTACTATACAACGACTGGGTGGCTTGGCATATCACGTGAGCCATAGTAAGGGTTAGACATGAGATGTGACACATAGACATATATTGCACGCTTGCGCAGATAGGGCAGATTGTTTAGGATGACGACATAGGTACACTGTATGGTTACACAAGGGCAGAGCTGTGGCTCTGCTTAAGGTGTTCTGCACCTTTCTGCGTGGCATTTTGAATCTGAAACCTCCCATTTGGGACAGCATTTTACGCAAATTATGTAATTTACACAAAATACAAACTTTCGTGCCTGACCTATAAATTTTCCTTTAGGAAATAATGGGAAATTAAATGTTTAATAACTTTTGAACGGATTAATATTTTTTCACCAAACTTTCAAAGGGCACATCTGTGAGGCAAATTATTTCTACCATGGAAATTTCAGACCACTACCTAAAGCCGTTTCTGAGATCCAGGTTGACAAAGAAATGGCAAAAAACACAGATTTTTCTGTGTTTTCAACACTGCATCTCAAAAACCACACAACGGATTCCCACGAAATTTTGCACGTTAAAAGACTTACCCCTGGCTGTTATGCATGCCATATTTCTTGAAAATCTGTTGAACAGTTCCAAAGTTAATAAGGTTCAAAACTTCAAAGAAGTTAGTTTTCACATTAACTATACAGGCGCTACCATATATATATATATATATATATATATATATATATATATATATGTATATATTTATATACACATACATTTATACACACACACACACGCAAACAAGTGAGCCTTTATTCTGACTTTCTGCTGTTGTGTTTACTCGCTGTTGAAACAGGCTCCCCCCGATTTCCTTTACAATTTGAAGATACCAGGAACCATACTGGTAGTCTTCCTTGTCGAAACAGAATCCCAGAGGTCTGGGGGAATTGCCTCTTCCAGGTCACTCTCCCATTGGTCTCATGACCCTGAGAGGTGGGTTGGTGCCCAGTGTCTGTCTTTTAGAATGGTAAGTTGTTTAGTCATGTGCCAAGGGTTCGAAGGGATGTCACCCAGATATGGAGAGGAGTATCAAGTGGAGTGTTAAGACAGTTGTGAGCTTCACTTATTCCTGGTCTTCTGGCTGCCTTCGAGAATGCCACCATGGCTGCCTGGTACAGGCCAAATATGATTCCTGCTATGCCCTGAAGGGCAGACGAATTGTACCAGGCTCCCTCAGGGAAGCCTTTTTTCACAGAGCAACCACAAGCAGATTCAGTGGTGATAAGTGCTGCCCATGATAGGTCCAAGAGACCAAAACCCCTCAGCTCTCTTCCCCCTGATAAGTAGTCCAGTAAGCTGGACCTTTTGGGCAAAAGGGCCTATGCCTCTGCCACGCTGACCATTTGGGTTATGAATTACATTGCCAGTATGGTCAGATACCAGAACACTCTCTGGAGAAAGGCCAAAGCTACAGCCCAGGCACTTCGAGAGGGTCCCCAGGGGCAAGAACTGCTTTAGACCCTCCAATCTGGGGCAGATATGGACAAGCACCTTTTGAGGTCGGCCTGTGACACCTCCAATGCCTCCGCAATAGCAGCTACAGTTGGCATCTGCCTGGGAAGGCATTCTCGGCTCAGGGTGTCTGGTTTCGCCACTGACATACAACAGTCCATCCTGAATGCCCCCCTTCAGAGGTTACAAGCTCTTTGGGGTGGATGTGCAGGACATCCTTTCTGACCTACAGGGCTCGGGCAGGACTCTGCGGTCAGTTCACTCATTATATCACACCCAGACAAAAAGTGGCCAGGGGTGCCCTTTTGTCATGCCACCCATAGGCCTAAGTCCAGCAACCGAATTCAGGGCAAGTGCCGAGCAGCAACAGCCCTGCCTTCCCCTACCTCCACCACTGGGACAGTCCCCAGAGGGAGCGAGGTGGCACTGGCTGCAGGTGCTACCTCAGCATGACTCTTTCTTAGACCCTCACCTTCCAGCACTACAGGATGCAGTGGTAGGGTGTCGTTTCACAACAGATGCTTGGGTCACACTGTAGAACTTCTGGAGTGGCCTCCAGATCTACCTTCAGTTCATTAAAGTTACCCTCCAGACTACATTCCAGTGCTGCTGGAGGAAATCCACACGTTGCTGCAGAAAAGAGCCATAGAGCCTGTTCCCGAGGAACAGGGTTCTATTCCCACTTCTTTCTTATTCCGAAATCCACAGGGGATTTTCTGGACCTTGGAAACCTGAATTTCTATATCCAGTACAAGAAGTTCAGGATGGTAACCCTACGAGGCCTGTTACCTGTACTGCACAAGAGAGACTGGATATGCTGCCTGGAGATGCAGGATGCATACTGTACCTGCCTATCAGGGTGTGTGTTCCCCACAGGAAAATTCTCAGGTTCCAGTTCTAGGGTGAGTACTACCAATTCAGAGCATTGCCCTTTGGCTTGTCTTCTGCGCCACGGATCTTTACCAAGTGCATGGTTGGCCCCTTATCAATACCTGCAGTACAGTGGGGCAGTCCTGGACATGACTCGGGGCTTTGCTTTCCTGCCTCAGGACAGGGCAGACCACCTGATGGCTCAGGCCCAGCAGCTTTACAACAGCAGATATGTCAGGGCCAGAACCTTCCTGACGCTCTTTGGCCTGATGGCTGCAGCCATTGTCACGGTTCCCCTAGCCAGGCTGCACATGCAGATCCCCCTGTGGACATTAAGGGTCTAGTGGGATACGAACATACGAAATTAAGCCAGCAGATAAAGGCCTAGAGGTCTATCAAGTCTACTCGAATGTGCAGCTAGCACCCCTTATTCTGCAGCTGCCCCTCCCTTCCACCCTTCCCCTTCATTAACCCTCCCCCTTGTCCTGTCCCATCCTTGTTTGAAGCAGTCCACTGTTCTACTGCATACCACTTCTGCAGGTAACGCATTCCACCCAGCCATCACCCTCTCTGTAAAAAAGTGTCTCCTCATCTCCCTCCTGAACCTTCCTCCCTCCAGTCTCATATCATGGCTCTTGGCGTCCCTCCCCTCTCTTACTTTGAACAGCCCCTCTGTACCTGTCTTGTTTATTCCTTTCATGTACTTAAAGGTTTCAGTCATGTCCCCCGTCCCTCCTCTCCTCCATTGAGTACATGTTCAACTCCCTCAGCCTCCTCTCTTATAAGTCCCCCAGCCCCTTGATCATCTTTGTCGCCCTGCACTGCACCCCCTCCAGTAACTCAATGTCCCTCTTCAGATACGGGCGCCAGTACTGCACGCAGTACTCCAGGTGCGGGTCTAACTAATGACCTATACAGTGGCAGAATCACCTCCCCTCCTTGAGGATATACCCTTGCAATACAACCCAGCATTTTGTTGGCCTTTGCAGCTGCCTTCCTACATTGTGCCGAGTTGTTCATTGACCCTGTAATGAGCACACCAAGATCCTTCTCCTCCTCTGTCTGGGCTAGCTGCACTCCCCCTAGCTGGTAACTCCTCCTTGGGTTCTTCATCCCAAAATGCAGCACCTTGCACTTTTTGGCATTAAACCCCAGTTGCCAGGTGTCTGACCAGGTTTCAAGCTTTGCCAGATCATCCTGCAACCCCTGCCATCCCCCTAGGTCATCCACCACCGTTCCTACCTTGGTATCATCAGCAAACAGACTGATCAACGCACCAACGACCTAGCACAGCAAGCCCTAGTCTTCTCTCCGGTCAGAAAGGTGCTGCTGCAGTGGATGGAACCAAGCAGCCTGTTGAAAGGGGTTCCAGTCCTCATTCCTTCCCCTCAGCAGATTCTCACCACAGACGTTTCGGTGTTGGGTGGAGGGCTCATCTGGGGCCTCATCAGACTCGAGGAACGTGGACCAGTGTGGATAAACATCCTAGAGATGAGGGCCATTCTGTTTGCTTTACAAGCCTTCCAGACCCATCTGTCCCCAGGCTAACTACTCATGCAGATGGACATCAGTGTAGTACACTACATCAATAAACAAGAGGGGGGGGCATTTGTTTACCCGTTGTGTCGGGAAGCGATGAGGATCTGATACTGAGCTCTAGAACTGTTGGCCGTCCATTTTCCAGATGTCCAAGGCATCCTGGTGGACAGGCTAAGCAAGTCGCAATCTTGGATGCATGAGTGGGAGCTGAGGCCCTTGATTGTAGAAGACCTGTTCGACAGGTGGGGTCGTCCAGAATTGGATCTTGAAGCATGAACTGCAGGAGTGTCCTGGTGTTTGTGCGAGGCTAAACTAAAGGGAAGTATTTTTTTTGTTTGTTTTTCCTTGTGTGTGCTTTAGTTCACATAGCTTGCACTGGGAGAGGGATATGTATGTTGGTGTTTAAACAGTGCTTTTGGTTTAGGGCTGTATTTTGGAGTTCAATTCTGTGCCAGTTTAGAGACAGGAAACTGCAGAGGTAGACTTGGGGGAGGGGCAGGAGATTAGCCAGAGCCACTTTAAACTGATTCGGTTTGGAGCTGGAAACTGAAGAAGCATGAACTACAGGGACAAGGGTGCCGGAAGATGGTAAAAGCTGAGGGGGCTGAGAATCAAAAGGGTACTTATAATGGAACAAAGGGCACTTTTTCTACTAGTTTTTGCCATATAGAAATAAAAAGTGAAGGGGCTACCGCCCCTTCCGCCCCACCGGTTCCGGCACCTATGTGGATGTGTTTGCTCCTGCCTGAGGAAAGGGGCTGAGGTGTGCAGTTGTGTAAGAGGCTGATTGACTCGCACGGGAGTGGCAGTGGGCCCTAATCCCACCCTCCCCCAGCTTGTCCACACTTATTGGGGCGGTGCTGCATTGGGATTGGATTTATTCAATGCAATTCTGATAAGAAGATCCCTCTGAAAAAGCCTATACAGGCAAAACCGGTGAGGAGTTTGTTTGCTGCTATCCACCATATCAGAATTGCACTGAATAAATCAACATAAAAGTAAGTGCAAGTCTTTCTGCTGGCTTTTTTTCATTTTGCTGATGTAGTGATACAGTCAAGCACGAGACGTAGGGGCAGAGTGGCTTGGGACTGTTTGTGATGGTCGGAGACATGGCAGTTGGGGTCAATGCCAAGAAGTGCAAGGTATTGCACTTTGGAGCAAGAAACCAGGGAAGGAAATATCAGTTGGGAGGGATACAGTTGGAAAGCACAGCGGAGGAAAAGGATCTAGGGGTACTAGTAATAGGGCGTATGAACCACTCCGCTCAGTGCATGAAGGCAGCTGCAAAGGCAAACAAGATACTGGGGTGCATAGCGAGGGGAATCTCCTCCAGGCACAGAGAAGTGATCCTACCCCTGTACAGGTCACTGGTCAGGCTGCACCTGGAATACTGCGTGCAGTACTGGCTGCCATTCCTGAAGAGGAACATCAGATTGCTGAAGGGAGTGCAGCGTAGGGCAACGAAAATGATACAGGGACATGAGGGAAAATCCTATGAGGAGAGGCTGGGAGAGCTGCAAATGTATTCCCTGGAAGAGAGGAGGGATGGGGAGATATGATCGAAACTTTTAAGTACCTAAAGGGTATTAACAGGATTAATACAGAAGGGATTCTTCAGATTAGAAGGGGGACGGACACGAGAGGGCATCAGCTGAGATTGAAGGGGGGCGAGATTCAGGAGGGAAATCAGGAGACTGTCACGTAAAGGGTGGTAGATAAGTGGAACACTACTCGAGGAGGTGGTATCTTGAAGAACGGTGGGAGGTTTAAGAGTGGGTGGGACAGAGTGAGGGGGGGTGATTATGAGGAGGGAAGGGGAGGCTGGGGGCAGCTGCAAGTTGAGGGGCTAGCTGCACAAACGAGCAGACTCAATAGACCATGAGGCCTGTTTCTGCTGGCATTTCGTATGTTCGTATGTTTTTGCATCCCCACTCAACTCAAAACTGCTGCGTTTCTGCTCACCTGCTCCAGGGCCTGGAGTTTTCTGGTGAGACGTGTTGTCCCTCTCTTGGAAAGGGAGGTACACCTTCCCTCTGCTACAGAGGGTGCTGATCAAGCTCCAGATGGAAGGCGCCACTCTGATTTTCATTACCTTCTCCTGGCCTCATCGGATCTGATTCTGCTTACTGCAGATCCAAAAAAGCACTACTGCAAGTAGCCCAGGTTGGGAGGGGTGCAGGTAGAGGCTGCCAGCCCGAAGAAATGCAAAGTCAAATTCAAAGGTACCTGCACTCCTGGGGTAGAAATAAAACTCCACACATCCAATTCGATTTTCAGAGCTTTAGTAGCAAATTCCGTAGTCAGACTAGTGTGTTCAAGACCTCACACCACAGTCATGTAGCCCCAGCACTTCGGGAAAGAACCCTTCATCGGGGGGGGCGGGGCCCCCTGACTAAGGGTTAATTCCCGAAGTGCTAGTGGCACAACTGGAGGTATCCCGTACATTTTTGAGAGGCATTATTCACCTGAAGCCTCTCATCCATAATCCTGTCCCACCTTGGACTTATATTTTGTGTTGGAAAAACTTACTTTGGCTCCTTTTAGGCCAGCTGCGACAAGCAAGCTATGCTTTCTGTTGTGGAAAGTGTTATTTTTAGTTGCTTTTACTTCTGCTCGACAGATTTCTGTGCTTCAAGCTCTAATGCGCGAGTCTCCTTTTTTGGTTTTCAAGAGAGACAGGGTGTCTTTGCCTTCCAACCCTAAGTTTTTACCAAAGATGTTGTCTGAGTTTACCCTGAAGCAAACCATCTACTGCCTGTTTATTTCCCAGAGCATGCCAATCCAGGGGAAGCGTTGCTCCATACTTCAGATGTACATAGAATACTCAGATCTTATGTTCATTGCATGAAGGGCTGCAGGAAGTCTTCATAGCTGTTTGTTTCTTTTGCCCTGGGAAAGAGGGTGTGCCGATTTCTAAACAGTGCCTATTCAGATGGCTGGCCAGCTGTATTACTTTTTGTTCTAGGAAGTACAGTAAAGAACTAACCGGTGTTGTTTGTGATCATCGCACCAGAGGTATGGCTACTTCCGTTGCCTGTTTTAGAAATGTGTCCGCTGCAGAAATTTGTTCTGCTGCCTCCTGGAGTACTGTCCACACCTTCACTAAACACTACAGTCTGGACATTGCCTCATGGAAAAGGGCAGGTTTTGGCCTGGCTGTGCTTCAGGGGCTCCTTTCTTCAGCCTGTGGGCCCCAGCCACCTAGACTGTTTTATTGTCAGCACTGCTTGACACTCGTTCCATAGGTGTGGCCTAATGAAAGAGATATCCTCGAAGAAGATAGAACAGTTACATACTTACAGTAGATCTTTGAGAGAATCTTTTTCATCAGGCCATGCCCTCCCTCCTTCCATCCCCCTCAGACATAGAGCTGTTTAACTCCTGTCTCTTTCTCCAAGACAGTCTGCCTGCTGTTTCCAGCCTCACCTGGTAGCTGGAACCATAAGCTCTCTCCTGGTTCCCTAGAGGGCGCTCCTCTGAGCATGATCTCCATCGAGGAACTAAGGAGGGAAGGGGCCACCCACTTTTATATGGGAAGTGGTGATGTAGGACTTGTGGGAGACCCCTAGTGGACTGCTTGCAAAAGGTTTCCATGTGGTCCTAGTGCCTGGCGGCTATAGTTCCACAGGTGTGGCCTGATAAAAGAGATTCTCTCGAAGATCTGCTGTTACGGTAAGTACGTAACTGTTCTATCTTCTTCGAGAATCTCTTTCATCCCTTGTTGCAGGCTCTATTGTGCGAGCCTCCTTATTTGATTTTTCACAGTGCCTCTTTGTGTATGAATTCTATGTTTCCATTGAAGGTGGTATCTGAATTTACACTGACTGAAACAATGCACCTTGCTGTATATTATTCTGAACATGCCAGCCAGGGTGAGGCACTGCTCCATAGTTTGGATGTATATAGAATGCTACGGCACCATATTACTCACACCAAGGACTGCAGCAGGTCCCTTCAGCTTTTTGTTTCGTTCACCCCTGGGAAAGAGGGCGCTCCTGTGTCTAAACAATGCCCGTCCAAATGGCTGGTACATTGTTTTACATTCTGTTACAGGAAGTGCGTTAAGGAGCTTCCTGGTGTTCGCAGTCACTCCACAAGGGGTATGGCAACTTCTGGTACCTGTTTCAAAAATGTCCCTGCTACTGACACGTGCTGTGGCAACATTGATCAATGTTCACACTTTAACGAAACATTGCAGTCTGGACATCATCTCTCATAGATGTGCTGGCTTTGGGCTTGCTGTATATGCAAGGCGTTCTGTCCTTATCATATATCAGACTGTGCTATCCTCCCAGTTAGCTTTGCACTGCTTGGGAATCGTTCCAGAAGAGTGGCCTAGTGGAGGAGATACACTTGAAGAAGACAGAACAATTATGTAAGACCCTACTGTAACAGTAAATCTTCAAGGGAATGTCCTCCATGAGGCCATGCCATCCCTCCCTCCTTCCCCTTTGCTTTCGGTGAGGTTATATGAGATGCTGTGCTGAAAACGTACTCCATGCATCCTTTATCCAGCCCTGTACCTCTCCTTGTATGCCTGGTGCCGGTCTCATCTCCTGGTTCCCCACAGTTGGAGGTCCTCCAAGGCTAAGCTCCAGCGGGGAACTGAGGCGTGATGGTGCTGCCCACATTTACATACAGGGAGCACAGTGTTGCACCTGTACATTACTGTTCCCAGTAGAAGCGGCTGTTTAAATATTGCTCCCAATTCTGTTGTTATTCCATCTGTAGAGACTTTAGTTACGGCTGTTTCTGACGGACACACTCGTGCTAAGGACCATTTTAGAACTGTATGATGTATTGTAGTTTATGTTCTAAGCTAACCTCTTACCTTGTTGTCTCAGTCAGTCAGTGGTCTGCTACAGGACTGTGTATTTGAGAGGGACATAAACTCCATCACACAGTTCAAAAATGGTACCTACAGAGTGTAAATCGAAACATCCACTGCAGTCACCGAAAGGCCAGTATAGATGGGAAAATAACAGAATTGTAACCAGTAGTTTACAGAACTTCTGGGGAAAGCCTTAGGAAATGGGTGTGTGTGTGTGCCCAAATGGATACTGCTATCCTCCTTAGGCAACTTTTGGCCCTTTAAACTAATATGTGTGTGTGTATGGGGGGCTAATAATGTCTTGAAACAGAATGTTATTCTGTGTTTAAAAACTTCTGAATGAGGTCTGACTTTTCCTTTTTTCCATACTATGTTTATCTCCTGGTTCTCCCCTGGTGGCCCTTCTGACACCCCACCCCCCCAATCGCCCAGCTTCTCCAGGACTTACCTTAACCATTGTCCTCTGCCACAGGACTTGGTGTGGGGCCTACGGGGGGTTCGTTCATCTTGCTGCCTGGGGTGGTTTTTCCTCCATTTTCTGTCTGGGTCCATGGGCGTGCAAAGGTGCAATGTCTAAGCTGTGCTTATGCAAATGACAGCCCTGGCACCTGAATGTGGATTCCTTCCCTGCATGGTAACGTGCATGTGATCCACCTAGCCATCGCTGGGTGCCAGGCAAGCAGGCGCACCACCCCCGAGGAAGAGAGCTGTCTTGGGACCTTGATCTTTCCTTACCCGCTGGCCCCCGAGCAACCCGGTTCCATTCCCAACTCCGGGTCGCTGGTGTAGCAGGAGCCCTCCATGTCACTGGGCTGGCTTGAGGTCTAACTTTTTCAATTTAAATGTGTTATTGTCTTTCAAAAATATAGTTACATAAATATAGATAAGTATGAAATGCCATGTTTCAGTACAACATTTGAATAGGCGTCACTTAGATAAATCACTTGATAACGCTCTATTGACATGGCATTCTGCAGTATGATATGATTATCAGTTACATAAGGCATTCTAGACTTGCAGCCAATACCTATACATATGCAAGACAAGAAATTATCTTGTGCACGACAGACACACAGAGAGAGTGTTTCTACATCATTACTGTCCCCTAAATAGGAAATGTATGAGCTTCATGAAACAGACCTATCTTCTGAGATATCTGTTCCATTGCTCTTTCCCAGCTGTCCCAAAGTGTCTGCGAACGAGGCCTAGATATATTATTAGATTATAGTGCTACAGTGGGTTACCGGCAGTCTTTGTATCTGTGCAAGTGACTGGGAGACCTTTGTTTAGGTGTTACAGCAGTGTGGCACCACCTGCAAGGGCTCTTTTTGTTTAACGCCTCTAGATGAGGTCCAGATTTAAACACAGAATCTGATTGGCAGAGTCTCTTTACGGGTGTCTAACAATGAAACCAGAAATACAATATTCTAGTATGGTTATAAATTATCTGTTTTCTTTTATTCTGATTTCTACATTTTAAATGCTATTAATTGTGAATTTTCAATTGTAGTGAAACTACAGCCATAACAAAGGCATGAAACTGCACTCTGCTCTGTCACCAAGCATTTGACTTCACTATTAGCAGCTCTCTATTTGTGGTGCTACTACTCATCCTCTCTGGAGGTATCCCAGTCATCAGGTCACGCCGTAGGAACTTCACCGTCAGTGAAACAGGATCCACATGGAAGATTTTCAGCAGTACAACTGGGGTTGCCCACACCGGTGTCATGTGATGATGTCGCCAACCTTATAAAGGTGTGAGCAGCCCACTCCCTCCTCAGTTTTTTCCCACCATCGACTTGTTCGCATGGGTCTCCATGGAAGCTCTGATGCAGTTTTGCACCATTTTTCACCTACATTTTTTCTTACCGTATTATATTAGAATCTCTATAAGCAATTCCTTTATTTTGTTTATATCATGACTTAATCCTTTGACTTCTCTCTTCTGTCACTGCGGAAAGAAGATTTCCTCCTCAGATGAACACTCTCTCTCTCTCTCTCTCTCTCTCTCTCTCTCTCTCTGTCTGCTGTCTTAGGCCTGACCATGAAGTCTCCGACTGTGAGCTCTGCCAGAAGTTTAATCAAACAACATTCAGGCGATGCAAAAAGGCACTCAAAAATTTCCTCATGGATCAACAGGTATCCAGTTCTGTCTGGGCAGGGTTCCTCCAGGGTCCCTGCTTCTCAGTCGCCAACAGGGTCGTCGAACTGCCAGGCTGCTAAGGCCCGAGACAAGTCATCAGGGAAAAGTCATAAAAAGGACCGAGATCAGGACCACTCCCCCCCCAGCAGTGGTCCCTCTTCCGGATGGCCTCTTCTTCTTTATTTGGGGGTACTCTTGTCGACTGCAGCAACGTCAACACACAAATCTGCTGTCCAGGTTTCTGTCCCTACCAGACTCTTGCTGACAGCGCCTCCACCCGACCTTCAGTGCGGCCAGTCGTTGACCTCTAGGTTGTTGTCCCCTTCTTCGCCGATGACGACCCCCTCCCGTCAAGGCCTGATGCTTCCCCTGGCCCTCAGGCTAAGGGCTCTTCGGTGTCTCAGGACCCCTCTGGCAGGTTGTCGCTCCCTGCACCGCTGACCCCTCCTTTATTGATACAGCTTTCAGCAGTCATCAACCTCAATAAAACTTTGACTAAATTCTCTTTGGTGATAGTCCACTAGTTAGCCGCATACAGGCCTACTTCGCCTGCACAGGCACCGGCATCGTCGACTCCACCTCCACGGTCGAGGGCCGCCCCTGAGGGTGGTTGTCGGTTCCACAGACATCGGACCTTGATCTGGAAGCGGTCGACATAGAGGAGGAGGAGTACCATCCTGACCTTATCCTTACTGATGAGGAAGAGGAGGAGGAAGAACCCCCTCTCCTCAGACAGCTCCACAGCTTCCTCAGTGAGCGAGGATTCTGTCAAGCATACTCCTAGGTCTCCATCTGAGGACCCTATCTTCTTCAATATTATGAAGCAGTTGTCCTCAGCCATGGGCTTCCATACCGTGGAAGAGGATGCCGCCAGGAGAAATTTGGTGGACTTCCTGGAGATCCTAGAGTCTCCACCCAAGATCATTCCTCTTATTCTGCCAGCTTTGAGGAATGCTACTACAGCAGCCTGGCACAAGCCCAATATGGTGCCAGCTATGCCCCTCAGGGCAGTCAGGCTTTATCATGCCCCGCTAGGGCTTCCACATTATGCTGCCCAGCCTGAAACAGACTCTGTGGCCATAAAGGCAGCTCATGACAGATCTAAGGTGGCCAAGCACCTTAGTTCCCTCCTCTGGACAAAGAGTCACTCAGAGTTGATCTTTGGAGCAAGAGGGTTTATGCCGCCTCTACCCTTGGGTTGCAGATTGCTAACTATCTGTCTCACATGGTAAAATACCTGAATACCAACTGGAGCAAGGGCAAGGCCGTGGCCCAGGCTCTTCCAGAATGTACCCAGAAGCAGGAGGTCCTCACTTGCTTACAGGCTGCTGAGGATATTAACAAGCATCTCTGTGATCTCTCGGATACCATTGCCACGGCTGCTGTCATTGGCATTTGCCTCTGTAGGTTCTCCTGGCGGTGGGTCTCAGGCTTTGCTGTGGACATCCAGCAAAAGGTGTTGAATGCCCCTTTCAGTGGCTCAAAGCTGTTTGGGCCAGATGTCCAGGACATCACTAATGATTTGCAGGCATCTGGCAGGGCTATCAAGTCTGTTCACTTGCTCTGTCATACACAACGGAAGAGCAGATATCTCCCTCCCTTTCACAGTGGACCCAGTAGGCAAGGAGTAGCCTCTCGGCCCATGGCAAATGCAGAGGCTCCACTGCCTTACCTGCCCCCTCCACTGCAGGGGCCACTGCCAAGTGCCCTAGAAGTGATGGACCAGCACCAGCGGCTGGATCCACCTCTGCTTGACTCCTTGCTAGACCACCCCCCTCTTTCGGTCCCTGACCAAGAAGTGATCGGAGATCAGTTCTCCCTCCATCTCAATCAATGGAGAACCATCACGTCAAATGCCTGGATTATTCAAATCCTAAAAAGAGGTCACACTCTGGAGCTCATCAGGCAACCGTCAGAGACAACGACTCTGCCCTCCAACTACACCCCGGCCCACCTAGCTCTTTTCTGGGACTAGGTGCAGTCCCTTCTGCACAAACAGGCCATTGAACCAGTGCCCAGGCATCAGAGAAACAAGGGGTTATATTCTAGATTCTTCCTGGTCCCCCCAAAAGATCGGAGATTTGAGGCCCATCTTAGATCCATAGGACCTCAAGCTGTATGTACAGTACAAAAAGTTCAGAATTATTACTTTGCCAGGTCTACTGCCTCTTCTCAAGGAAGGTGACTGGCTGTGTTCTGTGGACATACAGGATGCTTACCTGCACATCTCAGTGTTCTCTTCCCACAGGAGGTTCCTCCAGTTTTTCTGCCAGGGTGAGCATTATCAATTCAAAGTGCTGCCCTTTGGCTTGTCCTCTGCGCTGCAGGTCTTTACCAAGTGCTTAGCAGCAGTAGCTGTGGCTCTCAGAAGGGAGGGGCTGTATGCTTTCCCTTCTCTGGACAATTGGCTCTTGAGGGCTGTCATTGAGGCACAGGTGAGGAAGCACAGGAAAAAAACAGAAACAGTTGTAGAAGTCACCAAAAATATTTATTTACAGTAGCAATAACATAAAAAAATAAACTTGTTCAGTATAACTATGTAAAAAAGCAAAATAAAATAAAGTTTTCCTTCAGTCTCTGTGTCTCTTTTTCTCCTCTTCCCAGCAATTACAGCTCAGTTCCCTTATAAGTCCTTCTAACCTCCACTCTTAGCAAGCAACCTGCTGTTTCCAAAGTGTTCAGTTCTTGTATATTTCAGGGCAGGAGGAACAAAGTGTGCTTGACTTGAGAGGCCCCATTGCCACAGCTTTTGCAAAAGGCTTAAAAATTGAACTCTGGTAACCTCTTGAGTTTACAGTAGCTTTTTGCAATAATCTAAAACCACAATTATATACATTTCAACAGTAACACTATATATCTTCTAAACAAAAGGATCCCAATATCAGTTACATTTCCATACAATGATCTGCACATCTTTTTATATTAGCAGATATGCAAGAGGAAAAGACAGCAAGTGAGGACTGAGACAGACAGTGAGAAGGCAAAGAATTGCGAGATTGTTGGGTTGATCAAGTCCGAGGTCTCACAGGAAAATTGGGTTGCGCAACCAGACAGTGAAGAGAGAGAAAAGGAAAGATCCTTGCATTTAAAGACTTTCTCCATAACAATTGGGACAGGGTCCTGTTCTTCCTTGTCACCTACACCCCCCCCCCCATCTCCCCAATACGGGAACCTGTTTTAGTAAACAAGGTTTCCAAAACTTTTTATTAATTCTCTACTAACATTTGCTGCTTTCAGAAATTAAGCACATGTACATCATCTGTTTTTCTGTAACAGTACGGTTTAAACTTATTTGTTTTTCAGCCTTCAGAACCTTCAATTCCTGATCCATATCTTTACAGAAAATCAGCATTGCTATTCTCTTTACCAGATTTGTGTATCACTGTGAATTTAAATGGCTGAAGAGCCAGGTATCATCTTGTGATTCTGGAATTTTTATCTTTCATTTGGTTAAGCCAACAGAGAGGATTGTGATCTGTTATCAGCACAAAGTCAGTTCCTAGCAAGTAAAACTTAAGGGACTTCATGGCCCACTTTGCTGCTAAACATTCCTTTTCGATAGTGGAGTACATTTTCTCTCTGTCATGCAACTTCCTGCTTATGTACAGAATAGGGTGTTCTTTCCCATCTATATTTTGACTCAGGACTGCACCTAGGCCTACCTCTGATGCATGTGTTTGTAACAAAAATGGTTTCTCAAAATCTGGGCTTCTTAAAACAGGGTCCGAACATAATGCAGCCTTATTGGCTTGAAATGCTTCATCACACTCTGAGGTCCATGGTTCCCTTGGCAGGACTGAATATGAGGACTCTTCAGTGGCACCTCAGAGTCCAGTGGGACCAAGGCACAGACGAACTGGACCACCCTATCCCATTGTGTCCTTCTATGGTGGTTAAATCCAGTCAACCTCAAAGTGGTAGTCTCTTTCCAAAGACCAAACTCGATGCAGATCATTACAACAGATGTGTCTGACTTAAGTTGGGGAGCCCACCTGGATGTTCATCGAAGAAGGGATTCTTGGGATGCAGCAGAACGGTCTCTTCACATCAGTATGCTGGAAATGAGAGCCGTTCTGTATGCCCTTCAGGCTTTTCAGGACAAGTTCTACCAGGGTCCATTATTGGTTCAGTCAGACAATACCCTGGTAATGTTCCACCTGAACAAACAAGGGGATACTCATTCCTGTCCCCTTTGCAGAGAGGCCATGAGAGTGTGCTGCGGGGCAGCAGAACGCGGTCTGGTCATTACGGCAATTCACATGCCGGGGATACAGAACGTTCTCGCCGACAGTCTAAGCTGCTCTTGTTTTCTGAACCATGAGTTGGAGTTGCATCGAGATGTGGCAGAAGGCCTCTTCGTAAGACCAGTGTCAGTGGCTCAGTAGGTATCACACTCGCCTCTGATGCCGGGAGATCCGAGGGCTGTGGGTTTAGTTCCCACATCTGGCACTTGGGTTAATATCCTAGTACTGACATGACACTGTAGTGCAGCAGGAGAGGGGTGCTACACTTCTGAGGTGCCATCTTTCGGATGAGACGTTAAACCGAGGTCCCATCTGCCTGGATTGGTGGTAATTCATGTGGATGTTAAAGACCCCATGGCACTTATCGAAAAGAGCAGGGGAATTTCCACGGTGTCCTGGACAAATTTCCCTCATTCACTAAAAATACCACCAGCAGCTTAATCTGGTTCAAGGTCAGTTGACATTCATCTGTATCCCCCTTCCCCGGCTCGTGCCTGAAAATAGGCAGGATTTGTCGAGTGCACTTACCCGGTCAACAAAAACTAATAAATAAAATAATAAATAAGATGGGGTCGTCCAGAGTTGGACCTTTTTGCATCCCCGTGCAACGCCAAACTGCCAAGTTTCTGCTCGCTAGATGCAGGGCTTGGTGTTTCCTTGCGAGATACATTGTCCCTCTCCTGGACAGGGAGGTTTCTGTATGCCTTCCCCCTTTTTCAGAGAGTCCTGTTCAAGCTGCAGGTGGAGGAAGCCAGGATGACCCTGGTAGCTCCTGTCTGGCCTCGTAAGATCTGGTAACCGCTGCTGCAGCAAGTGGCCACGGAGCCTCCCGTGCAGTTGCCCCTCTCCTCTCACTTGCTCTCCCAGGAGCAGGGGACACATCCATCCAGCTCTACATCCTCTGCACCTGAATGCCTGGTTCGTGCAGTCCCAGCAGAGGAAAGATTAGGAGTGTCAAGCAGAGTGGTGGAAATCTTGGTAGCAGTGAGAAAACCCTCCACCAGGGCAACTTATGCCATGAAGTGGAAGCGTTTTTGTTTGTGGGCAGCACCCTGTTCCCTAGACCCACTGGATTGTCCGGTAAAGTATGTGCTGAAGTACCTCCTTCATCTTTTGGGCTTGGGCCTCAGCTACTTGCCCATCAAGGTGCATCTCTGTGCACTGTCAGCCTACCATGCACCCATGAATGGCAGGACTCTGGCACAACTTGACACGTGTAAGACCTATTTAAGGGGAATCTTGCATATCAGACCCCCACGGAAGGAGCTTGTCCCTCCATGGGACCTTCTTTTTGTTTTAGAGAAGCTCACCCCCCCACCCCCCGAGCCAGCCACAACATGCAAGCTTCACTTTCTCTCTTGGAAATCATTACTTTTAGTTATCCTTACCTCTGTTTGGAGAGTTTCTGAGCTACAGGCTCTGATGTGTAAAGACCCTTCCCTTGTTTTTCATAGGACAGGGTGGCACTGCGTACTAACCCTAAATTTTTGCCGAAGGTGGTGTCCAAACTAACTGAATCAGGACATCCAGCCTCTTGTTTACTGTTCAGAGTACTCTAACAAGTGGGAGGCTCTGTTGCATACTTCAGATGTACACAGGATACTCCAGTATTACCTTAGCAGAACCAGTTCTGTTCAACAAACGGATCAGCTTTTCATTTCATTTGCTCACAGGAAGACAAGGGCTCCTGTCTCTAAGCAGGCACTAACTAGATGGTTGGTGCACGGTGTCACGTTTTGCTATCAGCACCATAACAAACCCTTACTGGTATCTGTGAAGGTTCATTTACACCAGAGCTGTGGCAACTTCATTTGCCTCACTGCGGAATGTTTCTTCGGCATACCTTTGTACTGCCGCCACCTGGAGCTCAGTCCGTACTTTCATTAGGCATTACAGTCTGGACGTTGCCTCTAGAAGGAGAGCAGGATTCGGACTAGCAGTCCTTCAGGGCCTTCTCTCCTAAACTACATCCATCTGGATCACCAGTTATCAGTTTTTTGTCCCCCTCCCATCTGACATGGGCCTATCTTTGGGTACTGCTTAGGACTCAGTCCCATTGGTAATACCTGCTGCAAGAGCTCCCCCTCAAAGTGAGATAGTACAGTAACATAAGAACTTACCATAACAGTAGATCTTTGAGAGGAGCTCTTGCAGCAGGTGGCTTTCCTACCCTCCAGCCCCCAGGGACAAGTATTTTTATTTCTCTTTCGGTATGGGAGACCTTCTTCAGTTCTCCATTCCTTTTGTTAGCCGAGTCTCTGGCAGGAGAACTGAGATGGTGCCGGGGGACCTCTCCCCCATACTACGTCTGACAATGGGCAGGGCCGACGTCGGAGGTGGTCCTCCGCCACAGACTGCCAGCTAGAAGATTTTTCCACGGGGTCCTAATGCCTGGTGGCCTTAGTCCTATTAGTAATATCTGCTGCAAGAGCTCCTCTCAAAGATCTACTGTTACGGTAAGTTCTTACATAACTGTACTTTCTTCGCTGCCACCTGAAGTTCCTCCCGGAGGTAGCATTGGAGTTTCACCTTAACCAGGTGATTAACCTACTGGTATTGTTCACCAGTCCTTCTTCTCGAGGCTGATCACAGGCTCCATACTCTGGACCAGCAGAGGGCACTCACTTATTATACCAAGTGCACTGCTGGAATTCGGGATAAGGCTCGCCAACTGTTTGTAACATATGCCAAAGCTGCACCTGGCAGACTGGCAGCAAGTCAGATTATTGGCACATAGATTACATTCTGCATCGACTTCTGCTATAGGTTGACTGGTAGGGGGCCTCCTATAGAGCTTAGAGCTCATTCCACCAAACATAGTGCTGCCTTGGTGGCTGCTTCCAGAGACATCCTCATACAGGAGATCTGTAGGGCTGCTACCTGGAAGACAGCACACACCTTCATTTCGCACCATAGCATCAACCTTGAGTCACATCAGGATGCTGCTTTTGGGACCTCAGTTTTCCAGTCTTTGTTCACCAAATAGAGGTGCACACCATGCCCCCTCTCTTGGAGGACTGCTTGGAGTCTGCCAGTGTGTGGATAGTGAACTACATCCACGCCTCTAGAAAAATAGGTTACTCACCTGCAATCATAGTTCTAGAAATGATGTGTACTTCACATCCACACAACCCACCCGGACTCCTCTGGTAAGTGATACACGGATCTCTGTTTAAAGCATACAAAGATCCAGCGTCATGGGGCAGAGTCGGGGGATATACTGCCCGAGTGGTGGGAGGAGTTTAGCTTGAAGACTTCAACAAATCAGCACTTCCAGTGAAACAGACAGAGTGTGAATGTGAACTGTATACCACTCCTAGAACTACAGTTACAGGCAAGTAACCTATTTTTGTGGCTAAAACCCTAATCAAGTTTTTTTACAGCACTCTGCAAGATAACGGCATGGTGTGCTGTTTTCCTTGAAAACAGCAGTTTTTGCTAGTCGGCAAAAATGTTCACCATAGTTTTTTATACAAATGTATTTCTGACCTCCTTAGATTTTTCATCAGTATATTTTTAATTTTCTCATATGTTTAATAAAACAACTTTTGTAACTATTTGGTAATTAGTGACACAAGATACTCGCAGTATTTAAAAATCTCTTCAGCTGAGGGTACCTTTAGGTTGTAAATACTGGATTTATACTACTGCTGTGTTATGGTGCCAGCACATTTTTTTTTTTTTTTGTTTGTTTTTTAATTTACAGTTTTGCGTTTTTTCTCCACGTTTTTCTCCCCGATTCCAGGACCACAGCAGACACGGACATGCGTGCAGATGGAAGCACACATACATGCTGGGTACCAGCTCAGCCCATTCCTCCCCACCCTGTGGCTGTCGCTGGGTTCCCCATTGCCCGAAATGCCACCTGTCCTCCACCAGGTGACAGCCAAGAGGAAATCCCTCATCCCTCCCCAGGAGAGGAGAGCTGCTTTGTGGCAGCTCAATCCTGCTCCTCGCCTTGCCTCCCCCTGCCTCCCCCCAACAACCTGGCTCATTCCCTAACCTGGGTCGTCGGCATAGCGCGTGGTGTGGTGTCCACTGCCTCAACCCTCAGCGCCACCGGGCCGGCTGCTAGCACACGTTTCTGATGGTAAATAGCACTGCACCACACCAAGATGTTTAATTGTTTCATTGTGGGCATTGCAAGGGAGCAAGAACTTTTAAAAACTTCACAAGTATCACCATTCTGGAAGAAAAGAAAATAAGACAAAACATTGGTATAATAACATTTTTTTACCAGAACTTTATTATCATTAAAACAAAAAAAAATGAAATGATACTGCTTCTTTATTAAGCAATAATGCATGACCAGGGTTAGATTAACAGTCTGTTAATCACCCCCTTGGGGGTGTAATGTGGCATGAGGCACAGCTGAGTGCCATATTGACCCTAGGGAGTGGTTAACTGACTGTTACTCTGACTTCTGGGAGTGCCTTATTGCTATTATAAAAACTGATTTCAAAAGAAAAGTGTCAAAAGTTTACCTTTTGAATGTTTTCCTCATTGAGGAGGAGATTTTTAATAAGATAGTTCGTCCACCAACTGTTTAAGAATGCTGGTTCAGAATCAGACTGCATCATTCCAGCCATTCAGCAGTGCTAGAGAATGGAATGCTGACAGGAATAATTCGTGTGTCATGGTAGTCAGACTGTACATGACAGTGCAACAGAGATTAATGAAAAACTTTTAGAATGCTGAGAGCCAATGAGACTGGAGCATTTCTGAGTCCGTTTTAATAATTAAGCAATAAGGCATGATAGGGTGTGCGTTATTGTAAGATTATGGCACACATTGGGAAGTGAAGCCCATGGCAAAGCCGAGGGCTTTACAATCCTGAGAAGTGCCATTATCCGTTAATTACGCACACCCTGGAATGCCTTATTGCGATTATAAAATTGCTTTTCTGACTTTTTATTTTTATTTTAGAACCAAGTAATGAGGTTCCAAAAGTTAAGCATTTGTGACCTGTGCTGTTGTGCTAGGATATCAGCACAGTCATGTGACTGGATTTCACCAATCACAGTACAGCATGTCTCTTATCCATTTTAGGGGTTTGTCAGAGGTGGGCTGGCAAGCTCTTCCATTCTGCAGGGCCTGGGAAGGCGATGTTCCATCTATTTAAGTTTATTCAGAATGAGTGTATTACCCGACAAGCTACATTTGTTGATCTCAGACACTAGAATTATATGTGTAAAATATGTAAACAGCAACATTTTAAGTTACGAAGCAGTTGAAAAGAATAATTATAAACTAAATGGGTATTTTTGGAATAAATGGTCCAAATGGCAAGGCTGTCAGTTTTCATTGCCTGTGACTTTCACCAGGTTTTCCTGAATGTGTGCATGACATTTTAACTCGCTATTTCAAGCAACACATTGCTGCCTTTTTCTTTGTAATAATTCTCACATGATTATTATTTTTTTTTAATTCAGTCTCGGTCAAGGCAAGAGGATCCAGAACAGCTTAGGTTGAAACAGAAGGCAAAGGAGGTAAGGTTGCCACAAGTTACAACTGTTACAGTAGCACAGCATGTACAGACTGAAGTCAGTAGCAGAACAGTGTGATCTGAGCATAATCTTTTGTCTGAAAACAGATGCAGCAGCAAGAGTTGGCACAGATGAGACAGCGGGATGCCAACCTAACAGCACTTGCAGCTATTGGTCCAAGAAAAAACCGGAAAGTGGATTCTCCAGGACCCGGGTCGGGGACAGAGGTAAGATATGATGTTCTACTACTTTTCTGTGGTTCAGCTCTTCCTTCCTCCCACAGGTACCCACCAGTATCTTGTCATCTGCCACAGCAAAGATTCATTTAGTACCTTACACAAGAATGTTTCAAAGTGAGCTGTATAATTTAGCATTATCCAGCCACATAAGCATTCCAAACATTAACTTGTTTTTTCTGGGCCCCAGTGCTGCACTGCCCCTAGTATTGTGTCAGTACTCTTGTTCCGTAGCCAAAATACTCTTGCGGAGCATCTCGGCACCCAGTTCTGGTCATTGCAAGGGGTTAGTCTTCTCTAAAACACCACTCAAGAGCCATTTGTAATTCAGCTATCTTCCTTAGACACATAGATAGTGTCGGCAGATAAGGGCCTGTGGCCCACCCAGTCTGCCCATTTGAGCTTGTAAGTTCACTTTATGTTTTCCTAGAAGTCTGTTGCCCCTTAACCCTGACCTCCAGAATTCCTTTATGTCTATCCCATGCATTCTTAAATCCCGTGATTGTTTCAGCCCCCACCCACTTCCTCTGGCAGGGTGTTCCACTTATCCACCACCCATTCTGTGAAGAAATTCTTCCTCACGTTTCCTCTGAATTGTCCTCCCTCCAACTTCATCCCATGCCTCTAGTCCTGGAACATCTTTTTCGCTTAAAAATAGTGTATTCCTGCACGCTATAGATACTTAAATAGCAGCCTATAGATACATAGACAGGTGTAGAGCAGTGGGTTGCAGCCCTTCTTGGAAGCTGAGTACATTGCCTGCATGATCCCTTGGGCAAGAAACCCAAGGTCCCAGTGGATTTCAGGTTTCCCACATGTAACTTATATACTGGGTTGGTCATATGAATGTCATGCTAAAAGATCCCAAGACTGAAACTGTTGAATACTAATAGGTAGTGTATTTATTTTTTTAAGCTTTATTTTCATTACAATTTTTCAAGTACGTGGGATATTACAACATAGTAGTCCCATAGAAAACTCCATCAACAGATGGCACTATTTTCAGTCGTGGCAACATATTATCTGTGTAGCTTCTACAAGGTCTGTACTGTGAGTCATAGAAGGCTGAGGCATGTCAATCCTCAGAGGGCCCATCCCTTTCACTAAATGATGCTATCCAACATCAAGAAGGTCTCCATCTCTCCCCCTCCCCCCTGTAACTTTAAATTTGGGGGAAAAGGTCTGACAGGTGGTTTAAGGTGTAATCGCCAGTCTTTTAGCCAGAATATGGAGTAGCCATATGTTCCATGTATTCGGATGTTGGGCATCTCATTTTTGTATCTGTGCAGTGAGAGTCTCCATCTTGTGAACATCCCACATTGCATCTTCCCACTGGGTGATTGTTTGGGGGGGGGGTCTGGATTGAGCCATAGCCTGGTGAATACCTTCTTCCCTGCTACTATAAAGATACCTAATAGATATAAATGTATATTGTTTTTAAATATGTTAGGGGTAATAAAGGAGCAACACTGCTTGGGGGTGGAGGGGTCAAGGTTTCATAGCTCAGAATCATAGCATTAATTTCTGTTTCCACCATCATCAAGAATGCAGTGAGGGACGGGCAAGACCAGAAAATGTGTGTATGTTTTGGCACCTCACAGCCACAGCCTCTCTAGCAGAAGTAGTCTTGAGTGGTCAGAAATGGTGCAGTCATTTGAGGCATGCGAAATAATCAAATTGCTAATTTCCAACTGAATTCCTTCCATTGATGGGATCCGGTAACCTTGTGCTGATGTTGCCAAATGATGTTTATGAGGACTCCAGTTGGGTTATGGATAATGCCGCTTCCCATGCAGTCTGTGTCCCCGAAACGTACACCAGTTGGACTCCCTACAACCTCTGATAGCAGAGAGAAATAGTGTGTGCCAGCCAAGGTCCCTGTGGGATCTTGCAGATGAAGAGTATTAAAGGGGGTATTTTAGTCTCATCTGTTCCATTTTGTAATGTGGCAGTGAGGTAGTGGTGAATTTGCAGGTAGTAAGTAAGTAAAGCTTCATTTGTTAAGCGCTCAATCCCAGAGGCTCTGGGCACTGTACTGGCAGGCAAAGGTACAATAAATCATATACAGAAAAACAAATATTAATAATAGTAATCACAAACAACAATACAAAATAAAATCCTCATTAAAATAAATCATTTAGCAGTCAGCTAGTTCTTGAAACTCAAAAACAGTTCTCAAGTGCCTCTTAAAACAGATGCACCATCAGACCCCGCTTTAATGCCTGCACTGATGTGGCCCCTGCCATCTAGGGTGTACATGTCTTGCAGTTGTGCAAAAGTCCATACTCTACCCGCTTCATAAAACTGAATCAAGTGGGCTAGGCTAGGCACATCCTGAGTCGAAAGTTAGGATCTGTGGTAGCTGGGAAGAAGCCCACACAGTGAGCAGGAATACTGAGCCAATGCATACCTAGTCTATACCGACTCTGACAAAAAAAGTTTGCCAAAATTTAATAAGAGTGTTGGTAGTGGATATTGTGATTTTGGGTAGGGTCAATAAATCTGCGACACCGAACAGCAGGGAATCCAGGAAAACATCTAACAAGCCCATTTCCAATTCTACCCAGCTAGGAGTTGGGGCTTTCCATTTTAATATATGTCTCAGCATTGTCGCTTATGCATAGAGAAGACGGTTAGGGAGAGCTAGGCCTCCTTTATCATTTGGCAGTTGGAACTTACTGAAAGCTATGCACGGCCTCCTACCACTCCACATGAAGTGGGAGAGACATTTATTCCACTTATTAAAGAAGTTCTCTATGCAGAAGTACGGGCAGCATTTGAAATAACTACAGGAACTGGGGTAGGATGTTCATGCAGTGTGGAATATGGGGAAGCAAGGACCATCTTTGTAGATCTTCCTGTACCTTGTGCTCTAATTGTGCATAATGACAGAGTATAAAGGTCTGTAGCTGAGGGTCCAAGTATCTAATCCAGAACCGGCCCCATTTGTGTGGATTTCATTCCTTTAGATTCTGTGCAGAGGAGTATCAGATTTGTAGGGCTTAGTTTATCCATATTTATTTTGTATCCAGCAAGCTGTTCTGTTTCCAGTTTCAATGCCAGGAAACAGCTTTCTGGGTCCACCAGGTACAGCAGGAGGTCGTCCATGTTGTATGCCACTTTATGCTGACGACTACTTATGTCGGTGCCCTGGAGAGAGGGGGTCTGTCAGTTGGGCAGTGGGCTCCATGTGAACAGCAGATAGATGGGGGGGAGGGGATAGCCTTGATGTATTCCTGTAGAGAGGTCAAAATGGGGCGAGAAAGATCCTTTGATTGTATTACATCGAAGACTGGGGTAGGAAAATAAACTGCTTGGTTTGAAAATGATAACAGAAAATGGGTAAAAGGGGTAATACTGATTATTTTATATATATATATACATACACACACACTGAGGCATTCTACAGACTTACTTTGCCAAATCTGTGCCCAGAGGCAAATTGGTCAGAGATGACCAGAAACTGAAAGGCAGAGCTGACAATGTCCCTTTAAGCAGAACACTTTCATGTTGTCTCATCTTGGCTAAAAGCTGTGATTCTCAAAACAAGCAAAACCTGTGCAAACTGTGCGTACATTGCAACAAACAAACCCCGAGTCAGCCTGGAGCAGTATGCAGAGTGGCCCGTCCCTTTATTGGTTAGGGTAGGCTCCCTGACAGAGCTCTAACAAGTGAAACACTGGGACACTCTGCTGTTTCAAAATAAAAATTAAGCAAAGTAAATGTTGTAGGTTATTCATGTCTTTTTCCTGAGAATGCGCTGGCCACCTGAGGCCACGCAGCTGCTTTTGTTCATTAGTGCGTCCTCCTTTGTGTGTACCTCGTACAGTAATACCGCTACAAGACAAATGAAGCCAGCTCACTCACCAGTTGCTGTAAACAGTTATACTTATTTTTATCAAACTGAATTGCTACTGCACAGGTTCATCTTTGTTTCATAGCAAAGCCAGTACGTCAGGGGCAGTGGTGCAACGTTGTAACATAATATTTAAATTGTTTGTATTTTTGGCATCCATACAATACAGAAATTCATAAAGACATTACCATTTTTAAGTGGGGTGTCACTTTATTAATTTGCTTCATGTTTTCATACTTTGTTTACCTCAGGAATTTATCAAGAACGTAAAAAGTAATAGTAGGTGCTCATTAAATGACATCAGAATTCCACAATATTTCTTCTAGGGGCATGGATATGGTTCACTATTCACACTTTGGCAGTTCCACTGGAACAGTTTGATTTGCTGGACATCTTTAAGTTCAGCTCCTCCCGCCACCCAAGCAGTATAATCTCGACTCTGCCCCATAACGTCAGATCTTTTTTCCCACTGGAAGAACAGATCACCCCATTCACGACTTCTGCTTGGAGTTTAGTGCACCATAGGCAAACTGCCTTTCTTCCCTCTTAGATCTTCGATAGAGCAACGTAAGTCGGGGTTCAAGTTCTGCATTCGCTGCCAGCAGAAGATGTTGGTCACTGGCCCACACAACATGGGCATGTATTGCCTGGGCGGGTAGCATGACGTGGCAGAGTGTGGCCTTTGTCGCAGCATGCTTCCTGAGTCCATCGACAAGAAGAAGCTCCGGCTCTTACTGGTTTGACCTTTGGAACAGGATCGGAAGGACCAACTTAAGTGCCACAAGAAGGACATGGCTGTGACCAGGTCTGCCCAGCAGCTTGCGGCCCTTGAGGCAGAAGCGGTGCCTGGCACTGTGGGCACCTCCTTGGTCTTGGCGCTACTCCCAGCTGGGGCCAGTGGCAGAGAGTCATTCATCAAAAGGTTCCCAAATATGTGTTTGGTCCTCCAGACTCTGGGGAGAACTCTGCCCACTGTGGTTCCAAACACAGGTGCCACTGGTGCCAGTTGTGGGACTGGGAGAGATTGCAGTCCTCCTAGTCCCTTGACTCACCTGACCACTCAACTGTGGTCGAGCTCTCCTTGGTTGAGGTGCAGGGCAGGCACGTTGAGGGCTCCTTAGTCCCCCTGTCAAGCCAGTCGACTTCTACTCTGGTCAAGCAGTCTGCGGAAAGTTTCCTCGAGCCTGTCAATCAGTTGTCGGACAAAGCCGAGGAATCGATCTCGCAGACCCTGATGCTCCTGGTCCTCGCTCAAGAGGGTGTGGTTTGATCAGTATCCACATATGGTCCTTGACGAGAGCAGCCTCCACCTGTGGTCGAGCCTTCCTTGCTGGTGCTGCTTAATGTGGCAAGGCAGTGGTATACCACAACCAACAGTCAGGCTCTTTTTGCCCTCGATCGTCCAGTCAACGGTTGAGGTCATGGGGAAGATGTCAGTCGAGGCGTTCATGCTCTCGATCCCGATCGACCAGGAGGCATCGCTGTTGAAGCTCCTCGAATGAGGAGAGGTACCGTCACAAGCTGCACCAGTGCTATGAGGAGCTCCTCTTGGCAACAGTGGTCCATCACGGGGTGGGGTAGGGCTCTACCCCCTTGTCTTCTTGTCACCTAGCAGCAGCCAGTGGTGCCTCTGCCAGTCCACCCTACACAGGTGCACCCAACAACTGCTTCTCCACCTCTTTGGGTGGAGCCCTCACCATTGCAGCCAGAAATGGGCGCTCCGACCAAAAAGACCTGTTCAACCACTGGCTTGCCAGGATGGTTGTCAGTGCAGATCGCCCCGAAGGAGGATACTAGGGTGGTCCGTAACGGAAATGGTCAAGGCTATTTTTGAGGAGTCCTTGAACTCGGGCCACAGTTCATGGCTCCATTAAACTCCTTCATGACTGGGATTGATCAAGGAACTGTCCACCAAGCATGGCCTGGTGTCCTTCGGTGCGCTTCTCTACCTAATATCAGAGTCCATGTCAGTCCTGCTAGAGTCAGTCCAAAAAAGGCTAAGTTCATTTTTACTGACATTTTGGAGAGGGACAAATCCCTGGCGGTTGACTTTCCCACAGCTGAATCCATTTAGGGACTGGCCCTGGAGATTTGGCAGCATCTAGCATCCTGCCTGGCACCCACTACCCCTATGGTCTGCAGTTGTGCTATCTCTGCCGGATCCCTTTCTTGGTTCTCTGACCACCCCTCCGCCGAGGGGTTAGTAACCGGTTTAGTGTTCTGCAAGTTCAGACACCTGGGGAACGTGGGCAGATCTCCAGATAAGGAGTCCCGTAAGATTGATCACACTACTAAAAAGGTGTACACTGCATTATCCTTGGGTCTCCATCAGGCTAGCTGTCCATGAAGACGACTAGTTTCATTCACTCCCTGATGGGAGTTTTTGATTCCATCCTCCTTCAGCTCCTGGCTGATCAGCAGTCAGCTGTGACGGTCATCAGAGACCAGGGTCAATCACTGGCTAAAACCAGCTGCAGATGGCCTTGGACATGGGCAATTCATGTATCTCTGCCATGGCGGTGTCTCAGGGCCTGGTTGCGTCTTGTCTACCTTTACACCAAGCACAAGCTGGACTATGTCCCTTGCACCCTGGATTCTGTGGCATTGTCCCAGAAGGACACAAAAAAGAAGCCTAAGACACAGGCTTTCCAGTATTGGTCCTTTCAGCCACTACCTCCTAGGCAACAGCCCCAGAAGGGATAATACCAGGCCTGGCAACCCAAGTTCGGGGACTAGGGTCCAAAATATTGGGAGAGGGGGGCCAGGGGTGGTGGTGCCCCTCCAGCTGCAGCCGCTGTTGCCCCCGCCAGAGCTGCCAGTGACAGGTTGGGGGGGTGTCGTCCTTCCACCCATAGTGTCCCTGTCTGCATTCTCCATAGGAGGTTGGCTATGACACTTTTTGCCACGTTGGTCTACTGTCACACCGGACAAGTGGATGTTGGATGTAGTGGACAGGGTTGCCTCTGGACTTTGAGGCTTTCCCACTTACTGCCTCCATGCGCCTCAGGAGTCCAGGGTGTTGCAGGACACACTGTCCACCCTTTGGGAGGACATTTTACTCATCTCCTTGCAAAAGGCATAATACCTTGTGTCTCAAATGCCCTGGCCAGTCAGGGTTACATATCCAGATGCATCCTGGTTCTGAAATGGATGGAGGGAATCTGGTTCCCCCATTGCATCTGCACGATCTGAACCAGTTCTTTCAGAAACACAAGTTCTGGATGGTCACTCTGAATCAGATCATTCCATTGCTGGTGCTAAACATGTAATTTTGCTCCCTAGACCTCCAGGATGCGTTTTTCCACTTCCCTGTCCATTAGCTTCCCCCCCTCCGATACCTCTGGTTCAGGTTGGAAGGGATCCTATACCAGTTCCAGGTCATGCCCTTCAGCCTCTCCTTGGCACCCAGGGTCTTCAGCAAGTACACGGCAGTGGTGGCAGCGTACCTGCAGTTCCTATGTGTCAGTGTGTACCTCTGCTAGGACAACTGGCTGTTAGCCAGTCCATTCAAAGAGGCTGTGTAGAGGTGGAGAGATCTGGCTCTTCAGACTTGCCGAGGCTTGGGCCTGTTGGTCAACCCAGACAAGTCCAAACTGGTACCCATGCAGGGGATCAAGTTCATCGGTGCAGAACTACACTCACTGCAGGCCAAGGCCCACCTCCCTGTAAATCCATTATTGAATCTTACCTTATTTGCCCAGTCATTTCAGGTTGTGTTCTCACGCTCTGCCCAGAATTTCCTGAGGCTGCTGGGTTACGTGGCATCCTGCACCAGCATGGTCTGTTGAGCATGCTGGCGGATGGGCCACCTCCAGTGGGAGTTGGGCCATCAGTGATCCCAGTGTCTAGGCCATTTGGCCCAGCTGGTCACAGTGACCCAATTCCAGAAGACCAGCGCTCAAGGCAAAGAGCACAAACGATAAATCCAGGTTCGAAGTGAATACCAATTTTATTGTGCTCTAGTTCAGCTCGAACAAAAGCCAGTTACCCCTTTCTTTTGTTCGAGCTTTTATGCTCTTTGTCTTGAATGCTGGTCTTCTAGAACTGATTCTATATGTTGGGCTGGCCGCCCATGACCAGCACCTGCCCTGCACCGCTGACTCACAGCACAACTCTCTGTGGGACTGGTCACAGTGACCCAGCTGATGTGAAATGTCATCCAGTGGTGGCTGATTCCAGAACAAATCACTACAAAAAAGTAGAACACGCACCAACCTCCAAGTATAACAAGGGCACAGGTCCTTTTAATAATAAAAATACTTTTATTAAGGTTAAGAAATGCCACTCAGCCTAGAACACCTAGAGGAAGAAATCCCATTTGTCAGCCCAGAACCAGCTGTCATGCTCACAATGGACGCGTCTCTGCTGGGATGGGGAAGCACACCTGGCTGACCACAGAGCCCACAGGTTCTGGTCACCCTGGGAGCCCCATCACCGTATAAACCTGCTGGAGCTCCATGCATTGCTGCTTGCACTGATGGAATTCGCGTCTACAGCCCAGGGTCAGGTCGTGCAGGTCCAGACAGACAACACCGCGATTATGAACAGGCTCGGCAGAACTCATGCCATTCCCTTATGTCAGGAAGCCCTCTACATCTAGACCATCGTGCACAGCCTGCATACAGATCTACTGGCAAGTTATATTGCAGGAGAAAACTGTCAGTTGGCGGATGCTTACAGCTGGGTAGGAGAGACGTCGCACGAGTGGTCCTTGAATCAGGAGGCAGTGAACTACCTGTTGTCCCACTGGGGCACTCCTCTGGAGGACCTCTTTGGCTCCTGGGAGAACACCAAACTGAGGCTGTATTGTGCCTATCGCCCACAGTCTGAGACACTGTTGAAGGAGTCCTTCGTGAGGCCCTGGCCCCCAACTCTCATGTACACCTTCCTTGCCTTCCCCTTGATCTGCAAGGTAGTGGTCAAGGTCCGGCAGGACAAGGCACGGATGATTCTGATAGCTGCAGACTGGCCAAGGTAGTTCTGTTACCTGGAGCTCCTCAGCAGCAGACCTCCATGGCGACTGCCTCTCCACCTGGATCTGCTGACCAGACATCAGGGGACGGTCATACAACCAGATCTGCAGTCCCTGCACCTCACAACCTGGTTCCTGAGCAGCTAGAGTTCCAGGCCTTAGGTCACTTGGATGATGTGCTCACACTGCGAAAGCCTCCAGGAAAGAGTCAACTTGCAAATGCTATACCTTTAAATGGAAGAGATTTTCCATTTGGTGTCAGGGCAAGGAGCTTGATCCCTTTGTCTGCCATGTGGCTAGCATCCTGGACGACCTTTGCTCCCTCTCTCAGTTGGGACAGTGGACTGTGATCCTTAAGGTGCACCTGGCAGCCATCTCTGCTTACTGGGCGTGGGCTGGTAAGCTGACGATGGCCTGGGAGAAGGCATTTGGGCACTTTTTCAAGGGCCTGGACCACCTGTCCCCTCCAGTGCAAGAACCACCCCCACTGTGGGACCTATTTCTGGTGTTGGCTGTGCTCACAGACAAGCCTTTTGAGCCAGTGCAAAAGTGTGAGAAGGATTGGGGATCTCCAGGAACTCTTGGCGGAGTCTCCCTGTCGGGTCTTCCACAGGAACATGGTCATGCTTTGTTCCAACCCAAAGTTTCTCCCGAAGGTTGTATCAGAGTTTCACCTTAATTAGGTGATTAACTTGCTGGTATACTTTACCAGTCCATCTTCAGAGGCCGATCACAGACTCCGCACCCTGGACCTGCGGAGTGCGTACTCTTATTCTGTGGAGCGCAACACTGGAGTTCGGGGAGAGGCTTGCCAGCTGTTTGTCCTGCTGAAGCCACGACTGGCAGGCCAGCAGCAGAGTGGATGACTGTCAGGTGAATAACATCCTGCATTGACCACTGCCATAGATTGGCTGGTAGGGAACCTCCTTTAGTGCTTAGAGCTCATTCCACCAGACATACCACTGCTTCAGTGGCTGCTTCTGGGGACATCCCTATCCAGGAAATCTGCAGGGCTGCTACCTGGAAGCCAGCACACACCTTCATTTCCCACTACTGCTTCAACCTTGAGTCATGCCGGGACACTGATTTTGGGACCTCAGTTCTCCAGTCTCTGTTTGCCAAGTAGGGGTGCATGCCTTGCCCCCTCTCCTCTCAGAGAACTGCTAGTCTGCCAGAGTCTAGATAGTGAACCATGTCCATATCCCTAGAAAAATAGGTTACACACCTGTAACCGTAGTTCTAGGAGTGGTACATGGTTCACATCCACACAATCCACCCAGCCTCCCCTGCCCAGTGATACACGGATCCCTGCTTCCAGCATGCAAGATCTGATGTAACAGGGCAGAGTCGGGGGATCTGCTGCCGGGTGGTGGGAGGAACTTCACTTAAAGACGTCCGGCAAATCAGGCTGCCCCAGTGGAACTGCCGGAGTGTGGATGTGAACTGTATGCCACTCCTAGAACTATGGTTACAGGTAAATAAACTATTTTTATTGTGCAAAAGCTGTAGTGGTGTTAGTCATATTATCTTGCTTCGTATCTGCTAAAACAGTGTTAACCCCGCTAACCCTTACCACCCCAAACAATTCCATTTTTAAAGTGTAAATTCGTAGCGTGTAATTAAGCGTGATCCCCATACTTGCAGCTAGATGATTCTTCGAACACTTACACTAGTAAATTAAATTCACGTCAGAGAACCTTTGAAATTGTTAAAGTTTTACTTAGCAACTTAATAGCACAGCTGTATGTTCAAGGTCAACACTTAGAGTCCACAGGAGTAATTTTTCAGTCATGCTGCTCACACTCTACTAGCTTTTGTAATTTAACAGCAGATTTCTTAGTACTACTGTAGCTGTCAGCCCATACCCCGTGATTTGCAGTAGCACGAATGCTCTGCTGTGAAGTTTCCAAGAAATGTTTTTTTTTTTTTTTAGTTTGTCAGTCTTGAGGTCTTTAGGCCTGGATTTACAGAGTTGGTGTTTCTATGACATGCTGCCATTAGCCCTAGTGATAAATGGGATTTCGGACTGTAAACTGGAACTTTTACTTTGTTAGGGTTACAGTGGTTTGTACTGTCTTAATAAATAGGAGCAATCCTGTAGCTGCAAACCTTGAAGGGCCGATGGGTAACCATGTCCATAATAAGATGAAATTCAAGGTGACGAGGTCGCAACTTCACCAGAAATGAGACCAGGAAACCAGCTTTCGTGGCACTGAGCGATGTTGTACCATTCTGGCTGGTGACCCAGGTTTGCACCACTAAGCTCTGGGACTTCGGAAACAGAGGACAGCAGGAAGAACTAAGGGTGTACATCTGGATGACCTTCTCACTGCTGGGCCATGTTTATGCACCGATGGTGGGCATCATTGCAGGAAGATATCCTGCATGTTTACCACATATCCACCGGGGGGCGGGGGCAGGTAAAGGAAGCCTATTTGTAAACACTGCAGTGCAACATATTTAGTGAGCTAGTATATCATTTAAAAAAAAATATAACGCTATACCTCTGCTTCTCGCAGCGCTTTTCTTTCATGCTGTATCTCAAAGTGTGAACCTGCCTTGCATTGAATATTATGCATTTTTGACCCCAATTTTTGCCAGGACCGCTTTCCATCTGCCCAAGCCCTTTACTCACCACATGACATCCCCCCAATGATCCAGCCCAACACCAGTCTTTGCTCGACAATCTTCTGGGTACTCCAACTGTAACCTATGGCTTATCCCCCATGGGCGGGACCCCCCCCAGTTCCCCTCAAGCCGGGAGGAACATACTTCACTCAACAGTCAGGGCCCATGGGGTGGAGTCGGTGAGTTGTGGGGGAGTCAAGGAGACCCAGCCGTGGCATGGAGGACGGGTGGTTTACCCGGGTGCTGCTGGGGGTTTATTTCCCTACTAGACCCTCCCTTATCCCACCCAGAGGCGTGGTCCTGAGAAGTGGCCTTGGCGGGAATACCTATCAGGGCCGTGCCGGAAGGGGTGGGTGGGCTACCTTGGTAATCCCCTGCCAGCCCCACTCTGGGCATGTGACACCCCGACACCCTGCCAGGCGGTGGGTGTGTGCCGACATAAACCACCTCAGAGGGACCACTTGTTCCTTGCATTTAAAACCCCACTCCCCTGGGTCACCAGGGGAAGTCGCAACGAAAGGAGGTGCCTCCTCCTCAAGCGGAGGCATCCAATGAACACCCGAACCCCACCTTGCCGGCCAGCACCAGATGTTCCAGGCTCAGGGCACGAACCCAGCTCGTCTGGATGGAAAGCAGTAACTGTGCCGCTGTGCTATATGGCCAGCCCACAAGCTTTATATTTCAATTGAGATGTGCAAAACAGTGCTCAGTAAACAGAGTAGCAAAAGTGCAGAGTGCTGCAGCAGTGGCAGAACTGGGCGTCTTGTCACAGACAACAAAAAACACACTGGCACTCACATGAGGGCTTCCTTACCTGGTAGTACGACCAGGTGGCCTGTAGACAGTGTGCGTGCATGTGACATGCACGCACAATCAGCTGTTTCGGTGTAGCCTTCCTCAGATTCCTTGGTTCCTGAGCTTTTGTTGATCGTAGTCTCCCCATCAAAAGTGGGTCTTCCATACTCTTGATCAACACCTGGAATCTCTCTTTCTAGACTTGGATTCTGAGGTGTCCTCCATGGCGTTGTCCTAGTGTCAGCTGAATGTTCGATTACTCTGACAGTTGCTCCATACTGCAGGACCTACTTTTTTAATCTGCTGCAGCATATGTCTTCCTTTTTGGACATTTCATTGGAGAAGGTCCAAAAGCGGTAGTCATACCCTCATATGGGTATCCTAGAACAAGATTCCTCACCAGAGGTTGTGTTCCTGATCACACCCAGGCCATTCTGGGTCCAGTGCTGAGTGTCTGCAGCACCCAGCTTCGGGCCAGGCAACTCCACTCCGCATGGACTGTAGTTACAAGGTCCCTAGGGGTGGGCTGTCCTAGTTTATCAAAGTCCTTCTTCAGAGGGCTTTTTTTCAGATACAGTCTTCCACAGGGCCAGGGTGCAGGGCGAGTAGGATACGCTGCCAGACCAGGAATCCAAGAAGCAGAGACTCCTGGGTCGTAAGGTATACACAGCTGCCTCCTTGGGTATCTAGAGTGCTAACTATGCATTTTTTGAGGGCCACTTTTTGGCAGAGAGCTTTGGACATCAAAAGTTGCGTAGGGCCTGGATGGGAAAGGTAATAGCGGCATCCCACACCTCAGGCAAAAGGCAGATGTCACACTCCTTTTCAGGAGGCACATACCATACAAAATCCAACATACAGAGATTCTAGAAAATGATAGACATGTTATAGTTTCGGACAAGGTTTTTGGACAAAAACTACACCTCATTAACCTGTATGCCCCCAACACAGACACCCCATCTTTTTTCACCAAGCTGTTTAGAAACGCGGCAACCCTCCTCGAAGGTACCATCATTACTGGTGGTGATTTCATTTGTGTAGTCAATCCTGTTGTGGACCATTCATCAGGTAAAACCTCCCCTGTTAGCTCATTCTATCTTGTGCGGACATTTTGGGTCAGGTTACGCAATGGATGATTCCAACGCCATGTGGCGCTACTGGTAAGAATGGATTCTAAATAATGAGTAGAGCCTTCTGTGCTGGACTACAGGAAATTGCAGTGATAGATCTCGGGAGAGAGCTTAATCCGGGTAGGAGAGATTACACCTTTTACTCAAATAAGCGTAAATCCTACATGTGCATAAATCCTGCTCCAGGGTAGACTTGTTTCTGGAATGCAAGGTAGACCTCCATAAGTACAGCTCATATACTGTACACCCTATGGTGTATGCCGACCACACAGTAGTCTCAATGGCCATAAAATTGTGTGATTAGACCTGGGCAACTTTTTGGAGTGTGGACATCTTCTTATTAAAGAAGAGTTTATGTGTTTAGTGGAGAACAACATAGCAGACTATCATTGAGGCCACCAAGGGGTGGAAGTAAAGGGATACACCGAAAGCCAAATGTAGGGGTATAATAATATAATTTGCTTTAAGAGCAAAGAAACAGCAGCAAGAGAAACAGTGAAAATTAGAAACCAAACTTAAAAAACTAAAGAAGCAGCATAAAACTAGAATAACTCCAGTGGGAACAAGCCAGCTGAGTGAGGTAAGGCAGGAGCTACAAGTGTTCATTGATCAGAACTCAAAGGGTAGTCTGAGGGGTACCTCAGTCAGAAATAATTTGAGCAAGGCAATAAGGCAGGTTGCCTGTTAGCCTTCCATCTCCGTAAGGAACACGCTGATTGTTAAATGTTTAAAAAAAAAAAAAAAAAAAAAACAGCAGGTGGACAAGGGGGGTAGGTTATACACCCAAGGAGGTGGCAGACCATTTTAAGGTATGTTATGAATTGCTATATCGGGAGGAGGGGAGAGCCCAAGAGGAACAGCAAAACATTCAGAATTTTCTAGATAAAGTAAACTTACCAGTCTTAATAGATGAAGATAAAGAAATGATCGATAGTCCTATTGCAGTGGCAGAGGTGGAAAAAGTCATCTTAGATATGAAGCCAGGGAAATCCCCAGACCCAGATGGGTTTAACGTAGAAGTTGTTAAGGTCTTCAAACAGAAACTGCCACCTTTGTTGACCACAGTATTTAATTCTGGGGGAAAAATAGCAGACCTTCCAGCCTCCTGCAATCTGCATTCATCGCTGTGATACCAAAACCTGGCCAACTGTTAGATCGGTGCGATTCCTACTGTCCAGTTCCCTTATTGAATGTTCTGACAGTGGTACTGGCCACCTGAAGTAACACAATTCTACAAAAATTAGTACACCTCGACCAATCCGGATTGGTGTCAAATAAGCACCTCTTTGATAACATCAGAAGATGCCTTAATTATTTTTCAAGAGGGGAGGCAGGCTACAGAATAACAAGTAGCCACAACTATCAACAGTGAAAAAGAGTTTGATAGACTGAGTTGGCGCTTCATATTCGCCATACTGACCAAATTGGGCTTTGGAGAAAGGTTTTGTAGATGTCTGTGGGTTATCTACATAGACCCCACAGCCAGGATTAGTGGGGTGGCTGCACGGACTCCACAGCCAGGATTAAAGCGAACGGGACAGCCTCATGCCCACTTCCCATAGGCAGGGGAACTCGCCAGGGCTGTCCCCCTCCTCATTATTATTTGCATTCAGCATAGAACCACTGGCAGCAATGGCTACAGCAGACCAACACCTAGAGGGGGTAGTGGTGGGAGGTGAAGACAACAGGATTTCTTTATATGCTGATGATACCATGCTGTATTTTGGGAACCCTGTGTGAACCTTTCCTAAGTTGCAGCAGATACAGCAACAGTATAGTGAAGCGTCTAGATTCAGAACTAATGCATGGAAAATAGGTTCTCTTGATCACTGGCATGCTAACACTCACACTAGAAAGCTTTGTCCCATTTTAAATGACTTACCTCCCAAATTAGGTATCTTGGGATACATATCCCGATAGGTTTAATAATTTTCTACCAGGCAAATTATGTTAAACTAGACTTAAGATGTCCATGCTGCAGGGTCCACAGGATTAAAACAACCAGGCTTTGCCAGCTCAGTGGCGCTGAGGCACTGGACGCCTTACCTCGCGGCATGCCGGCGACCTGGGTTCGGGACCGAGTCCGGGCCGTTGGAGGTCATCAAGGAGGGGGGAGGCGGAGGTGAATGGAGCTGCCAACAGGCAAGCTCTCCTCTCTGGGGGAGTGTAATGGCTGCCACCTGGTGGAAGCTGGTGACAGCATGGGCCAAGGAAGAGCCAGGCACTAGGCCAGTGGGGTGGGAGGAAAGGGGCAGTTACGGGGGCCATATGACTAATGCATGCGTACCCACTCCTGGGGTCCCTGGGCATAAATGGAGGAAGAAAATCTCTGCCGGTGGCAGGATGGCGACCGACTCACCAGAGGCTCCGCTCCCGGGCCGGGCGTATGGTAAGGCCCGGTAATTAATAATAATAATAATAAAAATGCTTTATTTATTAAGTGCCTTTCATGTATCAAGGCGCAGTACAATAAGACAATAAAACACACTAAAAGCAGGAACATCATCATAAAATATACGATACAAATCAACAGTCATCACCACCATATGCTTTAACCCAGAGATAAGACTTTAGGGCCTGTTTAAAATTACAGGTGATGGGGCTGGGGGTTGTCAGATGGGGCTGTCCGGGCGCGGGCGCAAAAAGTATTGCATGATAAAACAAAAAAAACAACAACCAGGCTTTGGTTCTTCGGTGCATAAACAATTGATTAAAATCAGTTAAAAACACCCCACTCCATGCCATTTAAATGGGTTACCTCCCATGTTAGATATCTTGGGATACATATCCCGGTGGGTTTAATAAATCTCTACCAGGCAAATTATGTTACGCGCATAGCAGAGGTACTGACAGAACTCAAAAGATGGGAGGTCCTCCCTTTATCCCTGCTGGGAAAGGTGGATTCCATTTGTATGAAGATACTACCAGGGTTCTTATTTTTATTCCAGACATTACAACTCATTATCCCATGAGTAGATTGGCAAAAAATAAACAAGGCCATGCACTGCTTTATATAAGGGGAAGGGAGGGCACAGATTAAATGGGAAGACTTGCAGAGACCTAGGGACTGGGGGGCTGCCCAGTTTGAAGGTTTACTGTCACATGGCACAACTATTGCCCTAGATAGACTGTAAGAAGAAAAGCCCTGACACTGTATGGGTCACAATGGAAAGACAAAGCAGCCGGGTTCACTACTCTCTAGAACTTCTGGATGTTCCCTTAGAGAAAATAAGCAGTTAGTCTGAAGCAGCTTTGTACCAGCTGCAGAACGTACACCAAGATTTACAAATTGCAGGGGGGTCTGTTATGTGTCTTACCCCATTGATAGATACCTAGAATTCACAGATTTGACCTTTCACAGGTGGAAACGGATAGGTCTTGTTTGAGTCTCTCAATTCCTACAGAATGGCACAGTAAAACCCTTTGGGCAAATGGAAATTGAATTTGCACTACCCAGTACAAACTTCTATAGGTACTTGCAGGTTACATCATTCATCAGGGAGGGCTACAGATAGCAAGATTTCCAAAGGGAACCATACCCGATATGTCGCATTCTGGAACAGCGAGGGGAGAGGCAGCTAACGAAGGAGTACTTTTCACATTTAGTTCAATGTTACAAACTACACAGCATGACACACCCTTTACTACCAGACAGCCTGGGAAACAAGACAGATCTACAGCTTACAGACCAGGACTGGCATATCTGGGAGGAAGTCTTTCGGACATCAGCTTCCAACAATTGGAAGGAATTTTCCTGGAAGTTGGTGGGCTGTTTCTTTCTCACCTATCTAGAACTCAGCACTACTTTAGGGTGAATAACGACTGCTCTTGGTGGGGATGGGGGGATGAAGGCTACACACTGCCATATTGTCTGGGATTTTATTGGGTGCTAGCATCATTTTTGGACAGAAGTAGGGCCCAAAATTTGAACTATGGTGTGCACGATAGGACGCCAAGGATTTGAAAGTTTGGTTCAAGGTAAGCCGCCCCGGGGAAATGGACAAATCAGAAGAAAGCATTATTAGGAGTAGTTCTGTCATCCGCAGGTAAAGCTATCACAAAAAGATGGCTTTCCCCAACGTGCCCTAGCATGACAGAATTTATATCCATTATCAAAGTCCTATATAGAATGGAATAAAATAACAGCTGCCCTGCACCTCCAAACAGATAAATTTAAGGGTGTTTGGTTGCCCTTCATAGCTGCCAAGGGATTATCCAGATTGTCATTAGAATGGGTGGAGAATTATTTATCAGGTAGGGAACTACAAGTTCTTTATGAGGGTTCAGTGTCAAAGAGTAGAATTTTAGAAAAGGTGTACCTCAAGGGTCAATCTTGGGACCCCTATTGTTTTCCATATTTGTGGATATTATACCAAGTAAAATTCTTAAGGCTGAGACAATCTTATATGCTGATGATATAATATTATATAATAGCTCTAATTCATTAGATAAAATTGCCCAGGATTTGACTGTAGATTTTCAGAGTCTAGAAAATTGTTTGTTGGACTTAAAATTATCATTGAATATTTCAAAAACCAAGTATGATATTTGCCTCTAAACAAAAGTTGGTTAAATTAGGGAAACTGAATATTTTTTGTAAAAATTGAACTAATTTGGAGCAGGTGCAATGTTTTAGATATTTGGGAATGAATTTGGACTCAAATTTAACATTTTCAAATCATATATTGACTTTAACAAAATCAGTAAATCAAAAATTAGGGGTTTTATTCAGACTACAGCATGTGTTAACTTTACAAGCCAGGAAACATATAGCCCAAAGTATACTACTTTCTCAACTGAATTATAATTCATTTTTGTTTACTAGTTCGTCTAAACATGTGGTAAATAACTTAACAATGACTTTTCATAGTATTTGTAGATTTGTTTATAGATTGCCTTATAGCACACATCATTGTACTTTATATCAAGTTTCAGGGTTTCTACTGCCTAACTTGAGTTCCATATACTCTCTTTGTTGTAAAACGGATAACATATTGAAACAAAAAAGTCTCTCTCCCTTGTATTCTCTGATATCTGTAAGGGAAGCTCCGAGAAACTTGAGATCAAATTTTCTTTCTTGTTTAAATTTGAAAGTCACTAAAACTAAAATGGGTGCTCAAGCTTTTTCTATCCAAACACCAAAATACTGGAATGATCTTCCAATTGAATTGAGAACTATGAGTAGTCATAATTTATTCAAAAAGAAATTGAAGCATCATTTATTAACTTGCAATGTCACTGCTATTTTAAATAATTTGTATTATATTGTTTGTTTTATATGTCATGTATTTGTATTCCTGTATTAAGTGAATGTAAAGGTTATCTTTTTGTATAACATCTTGTGACTATTTTATAGTCTGGGGTCGCATATGAAAAAGGGCCTTGGCTCATATGTTTACCCAGTTAACAAAAGAAATAAAAAAAAAAAAAAAACTTGATTGAGGAATTAGAGGGTAGATCTGTCCTCTCCAGGCAAACTGATGGCTGTTAATTTCTCAAGAAGGAGGGATACTCAACCATGCACTCCGTAGAATGTCAACCACTATGGTAGTTTTTATTGTTAATGAGTTCTGTTATCACTACCTGTTGATGTTATAGTGCCTTTCTCCTCTTTTTTTTTTAATTCACATTTTGTCACCACCCCGCGCAGACTGACCCCCTTCCACCAGACCCCCCCCCCCAGCGCTGTCACCCCGACGTCCACCAGGACTCACCTTGATGGCACGGAGATGCCGAGCTAGCCAGGTGCGGAGCCTGTGGGGAACCGGCTTCATCCTGCCAGTCGGCGCCATTTGTCCTCCAGTTTTCACCCTCCCCTGCCACTGCCGCACATACGCATGTGGAGTCATGCGCACACCGTGGATCCGCATCACCCTCCCTATTTGTGCCACCCACCCAGTGCACTGCTCTCATGCCTCCACCTGGGGGCAGCTGTACTGTGGGGGGGGGGGCGGCGACAGGATCCCTCCCCGGGAGAGGAGAGCTACCTTTCGTCTGCTCAATCCCATCCCTCCAAGCCGACCCCGACAACCCAGGCTCATCCCCGAATCTGGATCGCTGGTGTAGCATGAGGTGTGGTGTCTAGTGCCTCAACCCTCAGTGCCACTGGGCCAGCCCTAGCTTTTCTCCTTTAAAAAAAAAAAAAGAACAACATTTATGTTAGCAGTAAAAATGTAGAAAGAAGTACACAGGACACTTTCTGAAAGGACAGTACATCCTTTATTAACAATTCAGCGTTCAGAAACTCAACAAATGGATACTTTTTGTTTTTTCCCCCAATTATTTTACCAGGAGTAGCGCACTAAGCTAAAAGCTTGTTTTCAGGTGCGACCTGGGAGCACAGGGAAGTTAAGTGACTTACTCGAGGTCACACAGTATGCAAGTGAGGGCTGTGGGATTCAAACCCAGATCTCCAGATTTGCAGCTCAGAGCCTTAAACCACTGTGCTATACTGCCTCCCTATGTGGTTATGTCCCGGACAGCAAAGGGACATGGACATTAATAAGCCACTGGGACAAAACACCACACCTTACTGCTACGTGTGATAAGGTTTGTCATTTCTGTACCATTATACGCATGAATGTACTGTCTGTTACTGGTATGCTGAAGATTCAAAACAAAACAAAAAGGATAATCTGTTCCACGGCTTCCAGCAGATAGCTAGACTGTTTTTTGTTTTGTTTTTTCATCTCCATTGCAACAGGTATCTCCTTTTTGACCATCACCAGTGCCACCCTCCCATTCGCTGAGACGTCCCTTCTGGTGGTTCCTGGAGTTCAGAACCACTTGCACACACTGCTGCATAGACTCCCTTCCCCCAGCTTGTGTCTTCCAGGGCAGGGCCACTTTCTGCTCCTCAGTCACATCCCAACTCAGTCCAGTCCTCCCACAGTAAAGAAGTCTGGAGCTGTCGCAGGATCATGGTGAAAGAGGCCCAATATTGGACATATAGGGACAGAGTGAGGCTTCATCTGCCTAATTGGCTGCCATTGTCCCTGCTTTTATCCCTGGTGCTGCTGGTGCAGTGATTCCCAGGTTGCTCGGCAGTGTCGGCAGCACTTCCCCTTGAGTAAAGCACAAAGTGTGCTACCTTCCAGCCTGCACTAGATAGCCTGGACTTGCCCCTTTCTAAGCAGCAACACAAATGACCTTGTACTAGAGCAGTATTTTGACCTGTGCAGCCACAGCAGTGGTGTCCATGCTAATGCGGACCTAGGTGTGACTCTCCCTGGAGACCCAGCACAAGCTGATGGACTTGCCTTTCTTGAGTACCGATCTCTTTGGCACAAAGGTGGAGGATCATAGCACCTGCATTTGGAAGTCCAGTGTTACCTTGGACTTGTTAAAGTCTGCAGAGCAGCTCTAGAGGAGATACTCAAGAAGCTCAAGTTACTTGTCACTGAAGAGTTACTGGTCACTTTCTTATCCCCTACTAGCTCAGTTAGGGGAGTTACTCCTTTGGCTTGTTGGTAGGGTCCTGTTGTTGGGAGCCAGAGAGTTTTGGGTTCAAATCATGAGTCTTCTGGGTTGGTAATATGCAGTAATAATGAGTGCTCAGCTGGTTGGCACAGCGTCTAAAGCTTCACGTTCACAGCTTTGCCACAGTCAGAAATAAAGCACTCTACTTTCTTGGCCAAAGCACGTTTTGAAAGTACTGTTACTGTAGCAAATTAAAATATTGAAACAGAATCAGGGATGCGTCTCTGGCTGAAAATAAACCTGCATGGTTGTCACCAGCACTGGAGCCAAAATTCCAGTGGAGTTGTTACTGCAGCCAAAATACATTGACGTCTCATCTGTCTTTTACAGGAGTATTTCTGGTTATCCACATTCCTGTGCTGGCATTTCTGTGCATGCAGACTTTGATTTGTTCTTCCTTGAGTATTCTGACACAGTTATTTTAAACAACTCACATGTTTATTGGCAGCATGTTAAAAGAAATTGAATTACCCACTTGTATTTCAATTTTAATTCACTGCTCCAGCCTTAATCTCCACATACTGTATATTGATTTCTGTATTGCCTCTAAATTATTAACATCACAGAGTTAGCTTTGAAGTAAGTTATAATCCACGACAGGGCGTGGGTATATCAGGAATTAATGCATTCCCTGGGTGGTTTTGAGACACAAGGCCAAAGGCAATGTATCTTCGCAATCACTCAGGAAATGCATCAGTACCTGATACATCCATACCCTGGAGTGGATGATTGCGCTTATAAAATGGAAAACATTTTTTGATGATGCTAGGTTTTATTTTCATTTAGTTAGGTTTTTGCTAGTTAGATTAGGGTAGGTTAGTTATGAAGTGTGCGTGTATCAGACAGCCAATGGCAAGGTGATGTGTTTAGACCAGTGAAGTTGCCAGGATTCCGAAGCCCATTTTATAAATGGAAGTAGACCATACAGCCCAAATGGATGAGTTATACTGATTGTTGTTGAACAGTAGGATGACAAAAAAAAATGTTGCCAGGTTCGGCACAATAAAAAGCCACAGTAGGTCTGCTTTTTTTTTTTGTAAAGAAATCAAACTCTACATATCTGTTTAGGATTTGTTTACATTTTACATTAAAATATCAGGCAACAGGCCAATGATGGAAGGAGTAAAACCCAATTTTTTTTCTGCACAGTAGCATTCGTTGCTTGTCTCCTGGGTCCAGTTTCAAATGCCTGGACACAGCCAAATCTGCAAGATGTTCCTGCATCTGTCTGCACCCACTGCATCTGACACCCATGTGGATGCAGTAGATGCAGTTTTCAAAACTGCAGCCAATTGTGACAGTTGGACACAGTTTCTGGCAGCATGCATCCGACTTTGCATCTGCTGGTTTGGGACTGAATCAGCTAGATTCTAGGCAGCTTGGCCCCTGACCCCAGTGGGCATGTGGACTTGCACCTGGGCAACTTGTGTTTGCCACTGGAAGACAGACTCAGGGCTATGCAAATCCATTCCTCAGACTTTAGACATTTTTGACAATGATCTGATGAGAGCCAGATAAGTCCTTTTAGATGTCCATCACCACTATTGGTTTAAAAAAGGGGGGGGACAGAGTTTCCAAAAAGAAGCAACTTCTGTCACCAGTTGACCTCATGTTCCAGTCTGTGTGAAACCCTCATGGCAAACATCTGTAGCTCCAGGCAGAATGGAAGAGAAGCCTCACGGAAGATCACCTTATGTTTTTCTTTTACCATTTAAATGCCCCATATTAAAAAAAAATCCAGTCACTAAATTGTCTTGAATAAACAGAGCATTTAATAGCGGAGATACTTTTTTGCTACACAGGGGCATTGTGGGATTGGCAAGTGCTGTTCCAACATACACTGAAAAGGCACAGTCCCTTTTTTTTTGCCTGCTGAATTCACCAAAGTATATAAAAGAAATTGCCAATCTCAATGCAGAATCTTTTTTTCCCTTTTTTTTTGCACCATTGATGAGTAACGAAAAGGTAAATCGAGTTAGTGAAGGCGACTCTAGTTTCCCCAGGAAACTATTACAAAAATGCCAGAGGAAGCCAAATTCAGCACCAAGTTGCTGGCTTAATAGGGAGCTAGAGAATTAGTGGAGAAATTTATCTGATGGATACACGAAGCAGAAAAATCAAAACTGTGCAGCCTTCAGTTGTTTGCATGGACTTTCAGTTAATGTTAAGTGATGTAGAGGGGGGGTCCTAATGAATGGGGTGTTGAATTGGAAATAACATTAGGAAGTTATTTTAATTTTTTATCATTCAGGTTTTAATTGTTTCCTAAATAAAAGAAAAAGAATGAGAATAATGGTAGGGAACAATTAAAGGGCCAGGAGAAGACATTGAATAGGTACCTCACCCGGCCCCTGATTGGCTAGTCTCGCCAGGTCCAAGCTCCTCATTGGCTGTCACTCGGAGCCACTGTTCTGCTCCAAGCTTCCCGGCTCTTAGTGCTCTTTTGACTTTAATTTTCTCCCGTCTGCCCTCCCCTGCCCCCGTCACTCTTTAAATATACTTTCTTCCCTGGGCTGCTCCTCCCCGCTTTCTCATCATCGTACTATTTGTCGCATGACAGGCTTTTCCTCCCTTAAAGATCCCGCTCTCCTTCTCACTTTAAGTCTTTAGTTCCTGCCTGCTTATCACCTTCTCATTCACTGACCCATATTCCTTGCTTTCAGGCAGACCACCTCCCCTGTGAAATCCCGTTCCCCCCACCGCACTAAACTTTCTTTTCTTCCAGCAGTTCTCCACTCTGTCATTGCCTTCACCTCGAACTCGCTAGCCCTCAAACCTAGGATGAAGCCCTTGGAACTAACCCTTCTGGTTGCCATTCATCTGAGCATCATAGCTCCTGCCGGAATCTCCTTGAATAATCATGGTTGCCCCTCTCATCATCTGTGCCACAATCCCTGCCCTGTCATTAATCCCCCATTCCCCCCATTCCTCTCTACCCCCCCCACTCCCCTTCATGGCCCATCAAGCTAACCCCCCCACTCCACCTCCTCCCTCGTTCTCCCTCCTCCCCACACCTTCACACATGCTGGCAATAACTTCTCCTCCAGCTTCCACCCAGGCCTCTGCCCTTACAAACTCTGCCTCCTTCAAGAATTTTCTCCCTGCTACAACAATATACTTATCTTGTCGCACATCCGCTCTAGGCTTAGAACCCATAAGGTCAACATATTTGCCACACAGGAGGCTACTCCTTCTTCTGCTGTTAATCTCCGGCTCTATTCACCCTAACCCCGGACCAACCTCCCTTGCCGAGAATAACCCCCGACACTCTAAACAGCTCAGTATGGTTCACCTGAATATACAAATTCTTATGCCAAAAAAAAACCTGATTGAATCCTGGCTAATCTCTATTCATTACAACATCATTGCTCTCACTGAAACTTGGCTGTCTAATAAGATCCCATCCAGAGAAATTAACCTGGAAGGCTACACCCTGTTCAGGAAGGACAGAAATGGCAAAAGGGGTGGGGGATGCCTTTTCTGGATAGCTAACCACCTCTCTGCCACTGTATTTGAAACTCCCCTAAAGACCCTAGACCTCGAATCCCTCACTATTAACCTCCTTTTGAGTAACAGCAAGGTTATAACCATCAGTGCAGCCTATCTTCCCCGGCACCCCTGAGCATGAATTATATGACTCTCTTTCCCTCAAGGATTTCCTCCCTCAAGGTAGGGAATGGATTATCCTGGAAAACTTCAACATCAATTGGCTTTCCACACACAGCATCACAGCCAACAAATCAATCTTTAGTCATGGTCTCCACTAGCTCATCACTATCCCCACCAGGACAAACTACAGGTCGGGGTATGAATCCTTGTTGGACTGGATACTCGTCACTAACCCCTCTCACGTCACCTCTTCTGGGACTCTTCCTGACACCATTAATGACCATAGCGCTGTCTATTGCTCCTGGTCTGCTAAAACTCCCGTCCAGTCACACAAATTCTTCTGCTGCAGACAGTTACAGAAACTTAACCTGGATGATTTCACTAAGGCGGCCCTCGCCACTGACCGGTCCTTTATGGAAGCCATTTACAACATTGACCAAGCCCTCGAAACTTTCTGCAGAAAATTCACCACCCTTTGTGACTCCTTCAGTCCCCCTTAAAAGAACTAGGGTCAAAGGTAATAGCCATGAATGGGTTACCTCTGATATTTTTAAGCTGACGAGACAAAGGGATAGTGCTTGGTCTAAATATAAAAAGCTTAAGCACCCCCAACACTACAAAGCCCTTAGAAACAAATGCAAGGCCGCCATCAGGTCTGCTAAATCCGCCTTTCTTACTAAAAAACAACAAAATGCTGCTGGTAACCCCAAACACACCTGGAACATACTTAATAACCTCATAGGCAGGGCCCAATATAATGATCAAGTCTGCCTATCCTCAGAGGGAGTGTCCATCTCTGATCCTCTCAAGATAGCCTCTCTTTTCAACTGCTGTTTCGCTGATCTGGATAAATTTTAACCCAGACCCCTCCCAGCTCCAGAATCTCCCTTCACTAACCCTCACCCTTGTTTCTACTTCAGATATCTCTCCCCCTCTGAAGTGGTAAAGCTAATTAAAGCAAATAACCCCAGGCCCTCTGTTGGTCCCAACAACATTGACTTTAGGGTACTTAATATCCTGTACGTACTGTTATCCTTCTCTGTAATTAGTGTACTCCTGATTATTGCTGTAATTGCCATGTGTATTGCTATAATGCCTTGATATAGCTGTACTTGCTTTGTATATGTGTTGTTTGTTTTCCCAGATCAACCCTGAAAAAGGGACAGCAATTGTCTCAGTTGTCTAAATAAAAAACTAGCCTGTGAAGCCCTGGCTCTCCCCCTCACCAACATTTTTAACTACTCCCTCTGCTCCGGCTCCATCCCCATTAAATGGAAATGCGCTGTCATCAAACCTCTTCACAAATCCGGCACCAAAGACGAAGTCTCCAATTATAAACCTGTCTCTCTCCTGCCCTTCTGTCCAAGATACTTGAGGAAATTGTTCATAAATAAACCATCGACTTCCTGGAAAAATACAGTATAACCTTCAGAATGATGCCTAACATGGTTTCAGAGCTGGCTGTAATACTGAAATAACTCTCCTAAAATTCACACATTTCATTGATAAAGCCATTGAGGAAGGCCTCTACACCAGTTCAGTCTTTATGGATCTTACTAAAGCTTTTGATCTTGTCGACCATGATGTTCTTCACTCCTTGTCGTACCTCCATTTCTCCCCTGACATAGTTAATTGGTTTAGAAACTGCTTCTCTGCCAGGTCCCATCAAACAGTCATAAATTAAATCTTCTCTGAACCATGCCCCGTCAAATATAGGATACTCCAGGGATCCATCCTTGGCCCTCTACTCTTCTCCCTCATTGTAAACTCTCTCCCCAATATCTGCACTGACACAAAAATAATTCTTTATGCTGATGATGCAGCCTCCTTTCTAAACAAACTCCAGAGCGACTTTAAGACATTCCACTCCTGGTTCTCGTCGAAGGGTATGGTACTCAACTTGAAAAAATCAAAGGTTATGGTCTTTGCCAGCCCCAGGAAATTGCCCTCCTTCAGTTCCCCCTTTGCGATAACGATGGCAACCTTATTGAGCGGGTACATAAATTTAAATACCTTGGGCTACTCCTTGACTGCCAAATCAATTATGACGCTCATATCAACCTAACTATTAAGAAAGCACATCAAAGACTCGGTATGCTCTACAGAGTCAAGCCATTCCTTAACAAGGAATCTGAGGCTCTCCTGTCTTGTAGTTTTATTCTCCCCTTGTTCGATTATGGAGCGCTAGTCTATTCCCTTCCTCTATCCCAGAAATATCTCATCAAACTTCGCAGCATTTATCACAACACCATCTGCTTTTTCTCAGGTCTTCCCAGGGCTACCGACCACTGTGGCCTATACAGGCTAACCAGTTGGTCCTTCCTAGAAAACTATTTCAACGGCAAAATTCTTACTTTCTTCCATAAACTCTAACTTGGCCTCCTTCCTCCTAGTATGTCATCACTCTTCCCTAAGACAGTTTGTCCTAGGGCCACCAGGAGATCTGGAGCTCTCTCCTTTTCCGTTCCCTTCTGCGGCACGTCCCTCAGCCAAAACACCTTTTCTTGTAAGGGTCCCAAACTTTACAACTCACTCACTCCTCATCGGCAATGTCCCGCTACTTACTCCTTTAAGTGTAATCTAAAGAAGCACCTCACCTCCATTTCCTCCTGCAGGTGTCCACCTCCTTAAATCTTCTCGTCCCCTCTCCCAATCCCTCTCATCCTCCCCCTCTGTTGCACTTATGCTTATCTGGGTATTTTGCCCCACCTGCACCAGCACTTGGATTGGCCTTGTTTTCTGTATCATGAATTGTACACCATACCTCCTCTGTTAAATTGTTGGTTTTATTTTGTATCGAATTGTTCTCTGTATCATTGTTTGTATGCCATACCATTGATTGTTAAAAAGTTGGATTTCTTATTTCTGCACCTCATGTACCCTGTATTATTGATTGTTACACCCCTTGAATGCCTTCACTCCCCTCGTATTCTGTTACTAGCATCTAATCTCTGTTTGTGATTTAAACTGGACGCTTGTGAAAATGGGCATTTATGCTCACATGCCTTTCCAGAATAACAAATAAACTGAAATTGAGAAGAAGGAGCCAGACTATGGCAAGGACAGAGGAAAGCAATTGTGGAGGATGATAAACTTCAGTGCCAGGAGCCTTAGGAACAAAATTGGTGACCTGCAGATATTGGTGGCAGAGAGCCAAGAAGACATCATAGCCATAATGGAAATGTGGGCTATATCCAACTACAGCTGGGTCCTCACAATTCCAGGCTAGGCTGTCTGTAGGAGGGACAGAGCAACAGGGCACATTGTTAATAAGGAATGGTACTGTATAAGGCAGTGGAAGAGAACCATCTGGGTTGGGGGGTGGAATTGCTGTACACACATTAGTAGGGATAAAGGAGAATGATGAGGCCTTGTTTAAGTATATTAGAGAGAGAGAAGGAAAACTAACGAGGGCATAAAAAGGCTACAGAAGGAAAGGATGTAGGTGGGCAAGCATGAGGAAAGGCAGGCCAACTGAATGAATACTTCAGCTCAGTATTCACAGTGGAGGAAGGGGGGCCTTTTCTTGAGTGTTCATTAAAGGTGAAAGAGGGGTACAGGCAGAAGCTGGATTGTGCTAGGAAGGTGCTGATGCCACCGGGAGGGTGGTCTGGGAATCTGCAAGCCGGTTAGTCTGACCTTTGTTGTAGGAAAGTTGCTTGAGTCTTTCATCAAGGAACAGCTAGTAGAATTTCTTAAGGCAAACTACCTGCAGGATAAAAGGCAGTACGTCCCTAAGGAGAAGTTTTGCCAGACAAGCCTCATTGACTTCTTCAATTCACAGTGTTTCAGGCAGTAAACCGAGGCCAGGCTGTGTATGTCCTTTACCTTGACTTCGGTAAGGCCTTTGACTCTGTGCCTTACAGGAGATTTGTGAAGAAGTTGAGGGACTTGGGAGTGGGGAGTGCTTATCCAGTTAGATAAGCAGCAGGCTTGGGGGAGGACCAAGAAAGTGGTGGTGAAAGGAACTCACTCAATAGTCAGCAGGAAGGTGACTAGTAGGGTTCTTCAGAGTTTGTCCCTCAGACCCAGTACCCTTCAGTATGTTCATCTGTAACATAGCATACTTGTTCACTAATGACACAAAGACAACATGGCAAGGTGGATGCGCTGGAGGGGATTAGGGACACTAGGTGGGACCTGGAGGGGTTGGAAAAACAGTTCAGGGTCTGGCAGATCAAAAAATTTAATGTGAAAAAATGCAAAGATCTTCTAAGAATCAGTCTTCTCAGTTGAGTGCCACGTTTTGGTCTTAGCCTGGAGTCACTAGGACCTTGCAGTCACAATGCTGAATAACGGTGCTAGTACTGGCACGAGTAACACTGCCATGACTTCTTGTCCAGTAGTCACTGGGATGCCCTAACACCTTCAGTTCTGTTTTTCATGCTGTCAGGTGCACAGCACGGAGTGCAGCTTCACCTCAGTTGGCTAGTTCCTTTTTGTTTATTCTTTTCGAATCAATATGACGAATCCCAAAAGTTAAAAAGCAAAACTCACTGGACCAGTCTGCCGGAGTCGTGGATGCAGGCGAGGTATCAGTCGATATTGGAGGTGTCGACCCCAACAGCAAGGTGGTCTGCTGTCAACAACTACTGGACCGTAGTGAGTGCTTGTCAAACTGCCCAGAAAGGATTGAAGGTTCTCCCGACAGCACCCACTGAGACTCTGTCATGACTGCAGACTGGTGGGAGGGAGGGAGGGAGAGCTTAATGCCTCATCCAACTCCTAACAGCGCCTACCTTGTGATCTCCTGGTCTGTGGTCTGCTTGCAAAGGTTAGATCCAGCTGGCTCAGTCTAAGGTACTGATTCTCCTACATCCGGAAATCAATGGAGAAACACGCATTGCAGATGCCCATATTGTGGCCAGGCCCAACACTGGTGAGACACAGTGTGTGCTAGTTGGAATGGGAAATTTTCATCGAGGGTATCTCTTGCATCAGACCACACCTATGGGACTATAGCCGCCAGACACTAGGACCACAAGGAAACATTTTTAACTAGCAGTCTACAAAGGGCTGCCCACGATGACGTCAGGCAGCATCACTCCTCCCATATAAACATGTGCAGCTCCACGCCCTCAGTTCTTTTCCTGTCATCAACCATCACACATTGGACTCCATGGAGACATTGCAGCTTCTATCATCCACCAAATCTTCGATTTTCTTCTTCATTTTCTTTCTCATCCTAGTTTGTTAATCATTGTATTTTACAAGGTGATTTTTGATTTCGATTATGCCGACTGATCCCAAGAAATGTTTCTGTTATTGCGGGTGCAGTTAGAAGATCTTCAACAAGGACAACCATGATGCCTGTGTGCTGTCTAGGTGAGGCCCACAACATTAAGGCCTGCAACGTCTGCTGTGGATTCAACCAGGCTACCTGGCGGTGCCGCAGAAGGCTCTAGAAAGCTTCCTCCTGAAACTGAAGGTCGCCAAAATGGAGATGGAGCTCCAGGCCAGAAGCTCTTCTGCCTCACCAGCTCCATCCCTGGGCTTCCATTCATCCAAGGCCTGGGACAAATCTTCCAGCAAACACAAGCACCAGGAGAAGAACAGAAGCAAGGAGAAGTCCTCCCGGCTTGTTCCCGGTCACCGCTTCGAGCGCCGACCACAGTTGGGTCATTGACCACCTTGGCAGTGACCCCCACACCACCCACACCCTCTCCTCCACCGAGTTGGCTTTGACAGTGTACCCCACCGGGCCCTCCTCAGCCATCGATGGCGCCTCAGCTTCAGGCCTACTTTCGCCCTCAGCAACACTCCTACCCTTGCCGCCTAGGCCCCTTATACAGGGGCACTAGCCTGGGCGTGCCGCCGGACCTAATCAGGCTGGCAATGATCAGTCGATGACGAACCTACTCACACCCCTGCTGACATTTCAACCCCTCTTCACACAGGGGCAACAGGCAGGGGGTTTTGCTGGACCTCTTTCGGCTGGCGACAACCTGTCGACACCAGGATTCCCTCTTCCCCTGTAGTCTCCTTTGTCCGTCACATTGACTGTGGGTATTCAGCCCCTTTGTTGATGCCACTGATGGTGATGTCGACGCCCAGGCCTCAGCCCTCTGCAGCAACCCATCTGACCATACCACCAACACCAGGGAACCAACCCCCCCCCTTGTCGGTGCCACAAGACAGTCCAGCGATGCCACTTACCATCGATGTCCACACTATGCTTACATCCTTTTGGGAGTTTATGCATTACCTTGCTCCTCCTCCAGGTTCTTCGATGCCAGAGCCTACTAGGCTGACTCCCGTGCCAAATCCTGCTGCATTGTCGCACCCCACTCATACTCAAGCATCGACATCTCCTGTGCCCATTGCAGAGCCAGGAGATGAGGATGAGTACCATCCTGACCTCCTTTCTCCTCTGGAGGAGGATGAGGGTGAAGGGGCTGGGAGCTCCCCTAGGTCTTCCTCTACTGTTTCCTCAGGGGGTGAAGACTACACCAAGTATACCCCGAGGTCCCCCCAGTGACCCTTTCATTGTCTCAGTAATGAGGCAGCTGCAAACAGCTATGGAGTTTGATGCTGAGGAGCGAGATATTACCGAGACGAATCTGACAGAGTACTTGGAACTGCCAGACTATCCCCCTCTGATTATTCCTCCTCTGCTGGCTGCATTTGAGGATGCCACCATGGCTGCCTGCTATAGACCCAATATTTATTTATTTATTTATTGAAATGTTTCACCAGGAAGGCACACTGAACAACAAGTTGGGTCCTGAGGGGTAGGGGAACATGAGGATTGAATATAGGGCTTTGATACAATAACACAAGATTTAGATTTGAATACATTCAAATAAAAAGCGAGTAGACTGTACAGTAAGCAATGAAAGAGTGGAATGCTAACAGTTTTGAACTAAGGAGCTGAAGGATAATCAACTGAGATAGATACAATAACACAAAATTAACATTTGAATGCAAGCACTAAGTGGCTCATAACTGTGTACGTAGAAAATGACTGAATGGAATTCTAATAGTTTTGATCTAGGTCAAGCTAGTGAGAAGTAACGCAGACAGTACAAGTTAGCTAAGGTACACCAGAAGTGCAAATAGTGTACAAGTGCAATAGAGATTTGTGGCTAGTCATAATGGAGCTGAGTAATGGGGAGGAAGGGAGGGTAAAGGGGGATAGGTGGGGAGGAAGAGAGGTGAGAGGCATACCAAGTTCCAACCCCTTCAGGATGCTGAGAACCCTGCCAGGGGTCAATTCAGGGCAAAGGGAGAGGTGGGGTTGAGTGCAAAGTAGGGAGATGGGGAGGAGGGAGATAGAAAAAGGGTGAATGAAAGGATTGGGGAGGCAAAAGACTTGACCAGTTCTAACCCCTTCAGGATGCTGAGAACCCTGCCAGGGGTTGATTCCTGCTATGCTCAGAAAAGCAGACAGATTGTATCAGGCTCCCCCTGGGAAGCCTTATTTCACAGAGCACCTCAGGCAGATTCAGTGGTGATAAATGCTGCCCATGATAGGACCAAGAGGCCTAAACATCTCAGCTCTCTTCCCCCAGATAAGGAGTCCAGAGAACTGGACCTTCTGGGCAAGTGGCTCATGCCTCTGCCATTCTGACCATCAGGGTCATGAATTACATTGCCCATATGGTCAAACAGAGCACTCTCTGGAGAATGGGAAAAGCTGCAACCCAGGCCCTTCCAGAGGGTCTCCAGAGGCAGGAACTCCTTAAGGCCCTCCAGACTGAAGCAGACGTGGGCATCTTTTAAGATCTGCCTGTGATGCTGCCTGTGCCTCCGCCACAGCTGCTGCGGTTGGCATCTGCCTGAGAAGGCATTCTTGGCTCAGGGTGTCTGGATTTGCTATTGATCTACAACAGTCTATCATGAACACCCCCTTCACAGGCTACAAGCTCTTTGCGGAGGACATCCTTTCTGACCTTCAGGTCTCCGGTAGGATTCTGCAGTCAGTTAATTGTTTATATCCCTCCCAGACAAAAAGTAGCCAGAGGGTGTCCTTACGGCATGCTGCCCACAAGCCCAAGCCTGGCACGCGACCTCAGGGCAAGCTCTGGGCAGCCTTAGCCCTGCCTACTCCTACCTCCACCTCCAGGAAAGCCCCCAAAGGAGGAGGAGCGGTCCTGGCCGTAGGTGCTTCCTCAGCATGACTCTTTCTTGACCCCCTCCCTTCCCCTCCAGCATTACAGGAGGCGGTGGTAGGGGTTCGTTTCTCCCTCCACCTGGACAGGTGGAGGGAGATCTCAACAGATGTTTGGGTCCTGCAGCTTATAGAGCAAGGTCACACTCTAGAACTTGTGGAGTGGCATCCAGATCTGCCTCCAGCTCATTCAGGCTACTCTTCTGACCACATTCCAGTGCTGTTGGGGGAAATCCGCACATTGCTGCAGAAAAGAGCCATAGAACCTATTCCCAGGGCTCAGAGGAACAGAAGGTTCTATTCCCACTTCTTTCTAGTCCCCAAATCCACAGGGTATTTACGGCCCATCCTGGACCTAAGAAACCTAAATTTCTACATTTAATACAAGAAGTTCAGGATGGGGACCCTACAAGGCCTGCTGCCTCTTCTGCACCAGGGAGAATGGATATGCTCCCTCGACATGCAGGATGCATACCTGCATATTAAGGTGTGTACTCCTCACTGGCAGTACCTCAGTTTCCAGTTTCAGGGGGAGCACTACCAGTTCAGAGTATTGCCCTTTGGCTTGTCCTCTGCACCACGAGTCTTTACCAAATGTTTGGCAGTGGTAGCAGCAGCCCTCAGGAGGAGGGCATATACATCTTCCCTTGCCTGAATAACTGGTTGCTCAAAGCACAGTCCAGGGAACAACTCCTGCAGACCCTAGCACATACCAGACAATTGTTCTAGGCCCTAGGGATCACGGTCAGTCTGCCCAAGTCAGTTGTGACACCTTTCAGTGTCTACTGTACTTTGGAGTGGCACTGGACATGGCTCAGGGCTTGCTTTCTTACCGCAGGACAGGGCAGACCGCCCGAGCTGCTTTACAGCAGCAGATGTATTTCGGCCAGAACCTTCCTGGGGCTCTTGGGCCTGATGGCTGTAGCCATTGTCACGGTACCTCTAGACAAGCTGCACATGAGAGTCCCACAGTGGACATTGAGAGTACAGTGGGATCAATGTACTGACAGCTTGAACCAGCAAGTTTTAGTTTCCTTATCAATGCACTGACGACCTGGACCAGCAAGTTCTAGTTTCCTCCCCAGTTAAGAATGTGCTGTTATGGTGGATAGAACCTAGTAACCTGCTGAAAGGTGTTTCCTTCCTCATTCTCTCCCTTCAGTAGATCCTCACCACAGACACTTTGGGGTTGGGCTGGGAGACTCATCTGTGACCTCATCAGACTCAAGGAACATGGACCACAATGGAGGCTGTCCTCCACATCAGCATTCTAGAGATGAGGGCCGTTCTGTATGCTTTACAAGCCTTTCAGACCCATCTGTCCCCGGGCCATCTGCTGGTGCAGATGGACAACATCAGTGTAGTTCACTACATCGGCAAGCAAGGGGGGACCCATTGGTGCCCTCTGTGTCAGGAAGCGGTGAAGGTCTGTTACTGGGCTCTAGAACATGGTCCGTAGCTGTCGGTCATCTATGCTCCAGGCATTCAAAATGTCTTGGCTGGCAGGCTCAGCTGATCACAGTCCAGAATGTGTGAATGGGAGCTGCAGACCTTGGTTGTAGAAGACGTGTTCGACAAGTGGGGTCATCCAGAGGTGGCCTTTTTGTGTCCCCATTCAGTGTAAAACTGCCGCGTTTCTGCTCATTTACTCCAGGGCCTGGAGTTTTCTGATGAGACGTGTTGTCCCTTTCTTGGAAAGGGAGGTTCCTGTACACCTTCCCTCCCTTGCCTTTAATCCAGAGGGTGGTGATCAAGCTCCAGATGGAAGGGGCCACTCTGATCCTCATTTCCCCCTTCTGACCTCGTCATATCTGGTTTCCCTTATTGCAGGAGCTGGCGATGGAACCCCCAGTGCCCTTGTCCCTGTGCAGACTTGCTATCACAGGAGCAGGGCACCCTGGTCCATCCAGACTTCACGTCACTAGACCTTCATGCCTGGCTCCTGAGTACGTACCCATGATTAGATTTGTGGTGTCCCCAAAGGTGGCTGGTGTCCTGGTGGCTTCTAGGAAGCCCTCCACCAGGGACACTTATTCCATGAAGTGGAAGCACTTCGCTCTATGGGTGGCTTCCCATCATTTGGGTCCTTTCACTTGTCCGGTGGATCAGATTCTGGAGTACTTGCTATCCCTTTCAGATTCTGGCCTGCAGTACTCCTCCATTAAAGTGCATGTTGCTGCCATTTCATCCTTTCATGTGCCTATTGAGAGCCATATGGTGTCACAGCTGGAGGTGTCCCGTGCCTTTTTGAGAGACATTCTCCATCTGAAGCCTCCCATCCGCAATCCAGTCCAGCCTTGGGACTTGAATTTTGTGTTAGAGAAGCTTACTGTAGCTCCTTTTAAGCCAGCCACAACATGTGAGCTGCTTTTTCTGTCATGGAAAGTGTTTTTATTAGTTGCCATTTCAGATTTCCAAGCTTCAGGCTCTGATATGTGTGTGTCTCCTTATTTGATTTTCCACAAAGACAGGGTGTCTTTGTGTATGAATCCTAAGTTTCTTCCTAAGGTGGTTTCTGAGTTTACCTTAAATCAAACCATCCACCTGCCTGTTTATTATCCAGAGCATGCCAGTCTAGGGGAAGCATTGCTCCTCACCTTAGATGTACATGGACTCTTACATTACTACAGACACTGAATGAAGGACTGCAGGAAGTCCCCACAGCTGTTTGTTTCCTTTGCTCCTGGGAAAGAGAGCATACTAGTTTCTAAACAGTGCCTGTCCATCTGCTATAGGAAATATGGGAAAGAACTTCCTGGCGTTGTTCATGGTCACTCAGCCAGAGGTATGGCCACCTCAGTTGCATTTTTAAGAAACATTTCAGCTGCACAGATCTGTGCTGCTGCAACTTGGAGTACAGTCCACATGTTCACTAGACACTACAGTCTGGACATTGCTTCTAGAAGAAGGGCAGGCTTTGGCCTGGCTGTGTTTCAAGGTCTCCTGTCATAGGCCTATAGCCTTCAGCCACCCAGACTGGTCCTCTGTCAGAACTGCTTGGGACCCGTTCCATAGGTGTTGCCTGATGCAAAAGATACCCACAATATAGATAGTACAGTTACGTAAGAACTTACTGTAATAGTAGATCTTCAAGAGGATCTCGTGCATCAGGCCATACCTCCCAACCCCTGTCCCCCTTTGCTTTAGGGCTTCTCTGTCTCTCTCTCTCTCTCTCTCTCTCTAGGACAGTTTCCCATCTCTTTCACCTTGATAAGTGGTGGGAACCTCTGGCTCTCCCTTGGTTTCTCAGCAGGAGATCCCCTGTATATAGTTTCTGCCGGGAGAACTGAGGACACAGGGCCACCCACATTTATATGAGAGGAGCAACATCGCCTGACATTGTCGTTGGTGGCCCCTTGTAGACTGCTAGCTAGAAAAGTCTCATGTGGTCCTAATGCCTGGCAGCTATATATTTTTTATTTATTTATGTGTTTATTTTGCAGAGAATCCTTTAGGCAGATGCCAATTTTTAAAGGGTTCAGAGTCAGAAACAACAATAATGCATAAATTTGCAGGTATACATTACAAAGTCATTGCTATACAGTACAGCAAGTGGACATACCTTTCAAACAAAGCAAACAAATTTACATATTTACATTAAAGCGATCAGTAATGAATTGTGCAATAAACAAAATTTACTTTGTCAAGTTACAAAACGATTCATTTGAAGCATTTGAGGCTGTAGTTCCATAAATGTGGTCTGATGCAAGAGATCCTCTTGAAGAGCTACTGTTCTGGTATGTTCTTACGTAACTGTACTTTTCCTCTTTGGTGCTGCATGTGGTGTCAGCATTGGTGCCAATGTCAGTGCTGCAGTTGGCACCATTTAGTCATTCAGTGTTGGTGTGGGCCCCGACATTGATGCCACTTGCAGTGTCTGCATTGGGTCTGCTTCAGTACCAGTGTTGGCGCTGCCACCGGTGTCTGCTCCAGCATTGGCTCTGGATTTGGGTCAGACCCCACTGCAGGGCTGCCTGGAAGCCAGCCAGTCCTCATCTGACTGAGAGCAAGCCTTGGGACTTCCACCTATGAACCTCTGCCACTCCTGGAGCTTCTGGGTTGAGATGCTCTCCCCCCTCTCCTCCCCTCGAGTAAGCCAGAAGGTCCAGGACGAGGCATGGGTAACATGGCTCATCATACCTCTTATGCACACCCAGGCTACTGCCCAAAATGCCTCAGTCCTTATTTGACAGGGTTGCTGAGACCCTTAGGCTTCCGGACTCGCTGTCTCAGCAGCAGTACCACATATGGATAGATGTGAAACACTAGATCTTACTCCGAGTGGGAGCTCTTGCAGCAGGCTATAACCATTAAGACTAACACCGCAGGCATCAGGACACACTGGAAAACTTCTCAGCCAGCAGTACCCCAGGGACCCCCCACCACGACGTCAGCTCCACCCCGACGTTGGCCATGGTACAAAAGGGGACGGACCCAGCTCCACCCCAGTTCTTTTCCCGCCACGACCTGCTCACGTTGGGGAAGATCTTAGCTTGCCAGTTGCCAGCAAAAACTCATTTTGCCTGTTTTTTCTTCTACGTCGACGCTTTTTTCATCCGACGCATGTCGTCTCTGTCATTGGTCTCATCCTTGGGGCCTCATAGGAACAAGTGCAGTTGCGGCCATCAGATACCATCGAAAGATGGCCACACTAAGTGTGTCTTCAGCCTGGGGCCTAAGCACGACACCGCGGCCTGTTCCACCTATCAGGGCTTCACAAGCAGGACTAGGATCTGCCATTTGAAGGCTCTAAAGGCGTTCCTTTTGGAACAGAAGATGGACCTGCACTCCACTGGGGAGAAGGACAAGCACAAGGACAAGTCCAAGCACTCCCGGGTCAAGGACCGTAGTCGGTCCTGCCACCAGTCTAGGTCCCAGTCTCGCTCTCAGTCCTCCCCCAAGAAACTCCGCTCTTCCTCGTGCTCTGGAGAGCATCATTCCAAAAAGGATTCCGCTCCTGCCAAAAAGACCCAGGCTAAAGCAGGTACATCGGGGGAGAAACCTGCTATGCCTAAGGTGACGCCGCTCAGGGTCACCCCTAAGACCTCAGGGGCACAAGCTTCGGCCCTGCCCACTGAGGTCGTGGCTTTGCCCGATAAGGGTAAGCCTCTGAGTCACACTCCAGCACCCCCTCAGAAACCATAATCTGTACCGGACGCCAGTAGAAGAGGGAAGGAAACTGACGCTGCCGAAGAAGGAGCTGCGTCTCCCAAGTCCTCCTCCCCACGGGGCTCTCAAGGGGGCTCCCAGGCACTTCAGATCCCATAGTCCCCTTTCCAGGGACAGCGGCCTCGGTGTTTTCGAAGGAGGAGCTCCAGGAACTCTTCTTTTTTTGGTGGGGTCAAGTCTAGAAACTGCCCCCCCTTCCAGAAGCCGGCCCTGTCACCGGTTCCGGACCCATCAGGCAAACCACAACCAGAGGGTGTCCCTATACCTTCGCCCAAGAAGACCCCCAAGAGGCCACTGCCTTGCTTATCCTCCAGGGTCTGTTCTCAATCTAGATCAGTAGACCGAGGTCAGGTAGCTAACGCTGGTCCAGGTCTCACTCTAGGAGCCGTTCCCATTCCGATGGGCGGGCCCGCTCCCGACGTTGGTCCCCGGACCAGTGCCCGTCATCGCTCCTTCATCGGTCTCATGACCGACCGACGTCGGTCTGAGAGCCACCGACATTCGAGCGGGGCCAGTCCTGGGGCAGGTCCAGCTACTCTTCATCCAGTAACCGGTCGTCCTCTTCCTTCTCAGGGATTGGGGGTTCCCCAGGAGAAAAGAACCAACCCCGCTCGCCTCCTGATGATCCAACCTTTATGGACGTCATGAGGCACATCCAGGTCTCCAATGAATGGGATATGGAGAACCTGGATCCAGAACGCTGTCGACTAGCCAGGTACCTGAGGCAAAAGGAGCCCAAACCTCTCATGGTGCCTCCTTTAGTGGACACCTTCCAGGACCTTACCAGAATTACCTGAAAGCGCCCAGCGTCGGTCCCGGCAGTTCCCAAAAAGTCCGATAGGCTGTACAGGGCCCTGAGGGATGAGCCTTTCCTGGCAGAGCACCCTCAGGAGGACTCCTCTGTGAGTACGGCTGCTCATGATAAGTCCAAGCAGCCGAAACATCTGAGCTCCCAGCCTCCTGACCCAGAGTCTTGCTATTTGGACCAGGTAGGCAAGAAGGTCTATTCTGCCTCCACCTGCTCCATTAGGTCCCTTAATTTCCTGACGCATATGGTTCAGTACCAGAATGCGCTCCGGGAATGGGGACAGGAGCTTTTTAATGCCTTGCCAGACTCCGCACAAAAGACGGCGATTCTGGATGTACTTAAGTCGGGCTCGGACGTAGGCACGCATGTTCTCCGTGCCTCGTATGGCACTGCAGACATGGCAGCCAGAGTGGCTGCATCAGGGGTCTGTCTCCGGCACCATGCTTGGTTGAGAGTCTCTGGCTTTCACCAAGATCTGCAGTCTGGAATCCGGGACCTCCGGTTCCAGGGTTCCGTCTTGTTTTGGCAGGAAACAGAGTCACTATCTCTTGTCTCCAGGAGTCAGGGAAATTCATCTGGTCTGTCCGTCAGATGTACAGAGGAGACCAGAGGAAAGCAAAGAAACGGCCATTTCGGAAGCCCTCAGGTGCCCAAGCCCATGGCAACCAACGAGGCTAGGGAGGTGGCTTTAAAAGGAGAGCTGGCAACCAGCAGCCTGGAGGTGCTCCTTTTCGTGGCCCCAAGTCTTCCCAAGCCTCTCTGCCCACTCCCGGCTCCACCCAATGACTCCCTTCCGACCCCCCCCCCTCCAGAGGAGAAGGTTCCAGGGGAGGCAGTAGGGGGTTACTTCTCCCTTCTTCTGAAGGGCTGGAGCTCTATAACTGTGGACCAGTGGGTCCTCGATATCAGGAGGGGACATACGCTGGAGTTCACCGAGATCCCCCCAGATACCCCACCAAGGTCCTCGAAATATCCTCCTTCTCACTTTCCTCTCCTAGAAGGAGAGATTCAGGCCCTCTTGTAGAAAAGGGCAATAGAGCCAGTCCCTCTGCAGCAGCGGGGAAAGGGGTATTACTCCCATTTCTTCCTTGATCCAAAGAAGACCCAAGACCTTCGTCCCATTCTGGACCTCAGTTCTTTAAATTTTTATATGGAATACAGAAGGTTCCGGATGGTGACTCTTCCAGGATTACTTCCTTTGCTGCATCAAGGAGACTGGCTCTGCTCCCTAGACATGCAAGATGCATACATGCACATAGGGGTCTTCCCCCCTCCCCACAGGAAGTACCTGAGTGTCCACTTCAAGGGGGCGCATTATCAGTTTCGGGTTCTCCCGTTTGGCCTCTCCTCTGCTCCTCGAGTCTTCACAAAATGCTTGGCAGTAGTAGCTTCGGCTTTATGGCGCCAGGAACATTGTGTCTTCCCTTACCTCAATGATTGGCTGCTTGCGGCCCTGTCAAAGACATGCCTTCTTCAGGCTCTTGGAGACACCTATATTCTCTTCCAAGAGCTGGGGATCACCCTGAACCTTTCAAAATCTTCCCCAGAGCCCAGCCAAAGACTCGTCTTCATAGGGGCGGTCCTGGATTCGGTCCAGGGCATGGCTTTTTAACCCCCAGAGAGGGGCAATTGCTTGCAAGAGATTGCCGAATCGATCCTTGTAACCCCTCAGGTCCAGGCCAGGACCTTCCTCAGACTTCTGGGGCACATGGCGGCGGCCATTCCTGTCACTCCTCTGGCCCGCCTCCACATGAGAATCCCACAATGGATGCTCAGGGTGCAGTGGAATCAATGCTCAGATGATCTAGACCACATGGTCAGGATCACAGAGCCAGTAAAGAGGACACTTCTTTGGAGGGTGGACCCTCTAAATTTAGAAAAAGGGGTCCCTTTCCGTCCGGAGCCCCCAAATCAGACTCTAACAATGGATGCCTCGGATTTGGGTTGGGGAGCGCATCTGGGGGCCCGCCAGAAGCAAGGTACCTGGACCCCCATGGAACGCGAACTCCACATCAGTGTCTTGGAAATGCGAGCGGTCCTCAATGCGCTACATGCCTTTCAAGAGGACCTCGTCCCAGGCTCTCTTGTTCAGACGGACAACATGGTGGTCATCTTCTATATCAACAAGCAAGGGGGCGCTCACTCTTACCCCCTGAGCAGGGAGACGATGAGTGTCTGGTACTGGGCACTGGAGCGGCACATCTCTCTGTCCGCAGTGCATGTTCCAGGCATCCTAAATGACTTGGCCGACAGCCTAAGCAGGTCTCAGTCCAAGGCGCACGAGTGGGAGCTACTGCAGTCAGTAGCGGACCAGCTCTTTGACACATGTGGTCGTCCAGAGCTGGACCTCTTTGCATCACCACACAACGCCAAACTGCCAAATTTCTGCTCACGAGAGCCCGCGCCTGGTGCTTTGTGTCCAGACACGTTGTCCCTTTGTTGGGCAGGGAGGTTTCTTTACGCCTTCCCTCCCTTTCCTGTCATCCAGAGAGTTCTCTTGAAGTTACAGGCCAAAGGGGCTCAGATGATTCTAATCGCCCCTCTGTGGCCTCAGCAGATTTGGTTCTCACTACTTCAGTGGTTGTCCACGGAACCTCCAATCCTGCTGCCAATATGCTCGCAGTTGCTGTCCCAGGTTCAGGGCGCGCTGGTCCATCCTGATCTCAGATCTTTGCACCTTCATGCTTGGCTCCTTCGGACGTAGCAAAGTCCAGGTACGGGGTCTCCCAAGAGGTGGCTGACATACTCGTATTGGCGAGGAAGCCCTCTACTCGCTCCACTTATACTATGAAGTGGAAGCGTTTCTGCTTATGAGCATTGTCTCATCGTCCGGACCCCCTTATCTTTCTGGTGAACTCAGCATTGCAGTATCTCCTCTCCTTATATCAACAAGGCTTGAGCTACTCCTCCATAAAGGTGCACATGTGGGCCATTTCTGCTTATCACACCCTTTTGGGGGACAAAACCTTAGCCCAATTGGATGTGGCCCGCACCTTTTTATGGGGAATTTTACACATGAGACCTCCCATTAGGGATCCTGTCCCACCCTAGGACCTCCTGTTTGTGTTGGAGAAGCTTACTCTTTCCCCTTTTGATCCCGCAGCCGACTGTGAGCTGCGTTACCTTTCCTGGAGGGTTTGTTTTTTAGTTGCTGTTTCTTCAGCTTGAAGAGTTTCTGAACTCCAGGCTCTGATGTGTAAAGAGCCGTATTTAATTTTCCATAGGGAAAGGGTTTCCCTCAGAACGAATCATAAGTTCCTTCCTAAAGTGGTCTCGTAGTTCACCCTCAACCAGTTGGTTGACCTTCCAGTTAATTTTTCTTCTCCCTCTAATAGGGGAGAAGCTCTACTTCACACTGTGGACGTTCACAGGGCGCTGAGGTACTACCTTAAACGCACAGCTGCACACCGTAAATCGGAGCAACTGTTTGTGGCCTTCGCGCCACAGCACTTGGGTAAACCGGTGTCCAAGCAGACTATCTCCAAGTGGCTTGTCCACTGCATTGTATTTTGCTATGAGAAGCACAATAAACCCCTTCCAGGACCAGTTAGGGGTCACTCCACCAGAGGAGTCTCTGCTTCCTTTGCCACCCTGTGGGGTGTCTCTGTTAGAGACATTTGTGCGGCTGCTACCTGGAACTCTGTGCACACCTTCATGAAGCACTATAGCTTGGACATTGCATCCAGATACCATGCCAGCTTCGGCCTGTCAGTCCTTTAAGGACTTCTGTCTTGACTTGCTGTCTCCAGCCTTTTACCACCTTCCACCTCCCAGGGTTAGGCACCTCCCTGGTGCAGGACTGCTTGGGATTCAGTCCTAATGGTTATAGCCTGCTGCAAGAGCTCCCACTCGAAGTAAGATAGTACAGTTATGTAAGAACTTACCGTAACAGTAGATCTTCAAGAGGAGCTCTTGCAGCAGGCGCTGCTTTCCCGCCCTCCAACCCCCGAATGAGGTGTACAGAGCATCATCTTCAGGCTTTGCCTCCATCTCTTGTCAGAGTCTGTTCGTGGGTCTTGGTGGGGGAACTGGGGTGGAGCTTGGTCCACCCCCTTTTGTACCATGGCCAACGTCAGGGTGGAGCTGACGTCGAGGGGTGGTCCCTGCTAGGTACTGCTGGCTGAGAAGTTTTCCAGTGGGTCCTGCTGCCTGCAGCGTTAGTCCTAATGGTTATAGCCTGCGGCAAGAGCTCCTCTCGAAGATCTACTGTTACGGTAAGTTCTTACGTAACTGTACTTTCAGGAAAATAGACCCAGTGCTTTTCCAAGCGCCTTCCCAAGCTCCATTTGTTAGTGGCTTTCCAGCCTCTATATCCTCAGCGTCTTCTTTGGAGGATAATGAGTCATCACGCCTCCTCTCCTCCACAGTTGAGCACATTATGTATCAGTGATTCATGAGTGAAGTGCAGGAGGCACTGTATTGGCCCTGTCTGGTAGACCAGAACTTCTGTACTGCACCACTAGTCTTTCTCCGGGTACTCAGTGTGGACACTGTATTAATTCCCTTCCTGGCATTGTGCTCTGGTAGAGATGAGCATGACAGTCTGGGGACATCCTGTTTCCACTACTGCTGTCAAAAGAGACGTCCAGACTCATTACTGTGTGCCAGTTGTATCTCATGGGGAACTCAAGTCTCCTTGCTGGGGATGACGTCTCTCCTGACCCCAACAGGCATCAGACCATCTTGAAGACCAGATTGTACCCTCCATCACAGAACACCAGATGGATGGATGCTATGGGGAGGAAGATTTTCCTACAGAAAGGTCCTCTCTGACCCTAGCTTAACACCAGTGAATAGGGTGGTCTGTCAATGATACCTGTGGGTACAGAGGCACCCCCTGCTGTCTGAGATGCCTGTGATTGACAAAGTGCAATCTGGCCTGGACATTGCCAGAAAAGGTAGGGAAGTGGCACAACACCAGTGGAGGGCATCTTACGATGCTTCCGAGGTGGCTTCCTGCTTTACAGGATCAGCTTTTGCTTAAGAGAGATGTTCTGGCTGCAACTTTTGATTTCTCCTATTTATTTTTTTTTTTCTCAGCATAATCCCTTTTATATCATAGGGATATGGATGCTTTAAATTGCTTTGATTCATGCTTTTCCAGAGAAATAGTTTTTCCACTTGGTGCTTGAGATACGTAGTTTTCCCCTGGCAGTATTAAACTGGCACTCTGCGTCTAGTCAGAGGCTATGTTCTTTGACTCAGAGGCAACTGTCAGTCATCCTTGCCTTCTTTTTTATTTGGTTTCTTCCTCATCTGTGGCCTGTGGACCGTAGCCTTGGCTTGTGTTTTTCCTATAGATTTTTTTGTAAACAACCAGTCACTTCTTAGAGAGGGACGCTCTTACCTCTCTTTTGATTAGGTTGTCAGTCATTTATATTCTGTTTTTCCTTTTTACTGTCCTTATCCTTTTTCTTTCCCTTGTCGTACTGCAAGCAAATTGGTTTTATTGTTATGCGCCTTGGTTGTGAAAGGCGCATTATAAATAAAGAAATTATTATTAATTATCATGAGCATGTGTTTCATGTTTTCACTCTCCTTACTAACGTATCTGAGGTTGTTAGGGCATCGGCAACAGTTACTGGAAACAGTGCACAGAGTCACTCATGCACCATTGTCCAGCACCCTGACTGAAGGCCTAGCCCCTTGGGCTTACGACCAAAGAGTGTAGCTCTACGGAGAAGATATTCTTGAAGATCTGTATTTATGGTATGTAAATTCCCTTTTTGCACATTAGCAAAAAGACTTTAAAATATAGAGGATTGGATAGGAGGCATCCGCGTGGGTCAAACAGGAAGGGGACCTTGGGGTAATCATTAGTGACAATCTGAAGGGAACAGCCCAATTCAGTAAGGTATATGCTAAGGCCAACAGAATGCTGGGCTACATTGTCAGGGGCGTCACTAGTAGGAGGAAGGTTTCTGGGATGGCCACACCTGGAGTACTGTATACCGTTTTGCAGTGATTATGTGGAATCGGTGCAAAGGAGGGCTACCAAAATGATACATGCCATGCAGGGATGGTCCTATAAGGAAAGGTTGAGCAGGCTGAAATATGTGCTTCCTTGAGGCCAGAAGGGAAAGGAGAGAAATGATCGAAATATTTAAGTACCTCAAGAGGAACTACAGAGTGGACTGTCAGCAGCGGTTCAAACGCATCACATGGGCTAGGGGGCATAGATACTTATTTATTTACAACTTGCTAGCAGAAACAGGCCACACAGTCTATCAAGTCTGCCCGAGTGTACAGCTAGCACCCCACTTGCAGCTGACCTTCCCCCCTTGACAGCCCCATCACACACACACACACAGATGAGTGCCAACTGACTTTGAACCAGATTAAGCTGTTGGTGGTATTTCCAGTGAATGGGGGAAATTTGGCCAGGACACCGGGGAAATGCAAAGAATTCAAATTGGTCAAGGATAGATTCAGGAGAGATGCAAGGAAACTTTCTGTGCAGAGGTGTGGTGCACAAGTGGAATCATTTGCCAGGGGAAGTGGTCAAGGCAGAGGTAATGCAGGGATTCAAGGTGGGCTGAACAGGTGCAAGGGGCTGTTAGCAATGGTGGTGAGGGAGGTGGAAGGGGGTGAACTTGCAAAACAGATGGATTTGCTTGTAGGGGGCTTAGACTAAGCTTACCCAGTGTTAGACTGAAGAGGCAGTAGGCAGGACCAGATCAGACAAGATGGGCTTATGGTATTTTTATGCCTGTAAGTATCTGTTTAAATGAAAAACTGTGTATTCTCATACGTATACATACATACAGTTTGTCTGCCTCTAAGAACAGATTATATTGGTGGACTGCTAACGTGGTAATTTACATTTTCTGTTTGTAATTGTTCTACTTCATGTTGGGGTTGGTAAAACATTGTCTTTTCTCCCCCAGGGATCAGGGACCAGTGGAACACTTCCAGGCAGCTCTGGCGTTGGAACAAGACAATTTTCGCGGCAGAGAATAACGCGAGTGAACCTCAGGGACCTCATTTACTGTTTAGAGAATGAACGAGAGACAAGCCATTCATTATTGCTCTATAAAGCATTCCTTAAATAAACAGCTGCAATGGAGGCATTTGGGACAGACATGCCCCGAAGGACATTTTTATACATTTGAAGATTGTGCCCTTTTTTGAAGAAAGACAGGAACTTGTAAAACAAAAAAAACTGTACCTGAGACTGTTTTATACTCCTGTTGTAAGTAAACGCTTCAGTATGACAGAAATGAATTTCTGCAGAAGTGAGACTTCTTCAAGGCCTGTGGATGCTATAAACAGACAATTAAATATTACTCATCGCTTGACTGAGTGGCCTTCTTGCCAAACAAGCCATATATAGAGACTAATAGAATTGTTTATCAAATAATCAGCTGCCTGTTCTTGTCAGATCTTTTATCAGCTTCAATACTTGGTGTGAATTTTTGTTAAATATTCCCTGCCCATACCTAGCAGATGGGTATATGTATATGTCTACAGCAGAAGGACCTCATATTTTTTTTACCGACAGTTCGCTAAATTAACTGATTACTACAGTATTTATCTTTTTCTTTTAGTTTCCATAAATGTTCACATTCAAGAGAGATAATCAGTTTTATTTTACATTAACCCATGTAATAACCACATTACTGCATGTTAGAGGCCCGAAAGGTCCATAAAAGAAGAGTTACTTTTGAATGTTTCAGAAACATCTGTAAAAATGCATTTTATTTGATGCAACTTGTAAAAGGTGTAAAAAAAAAGATAAATAACTTTTTCTGCATAAATCTATTTTACTTGCACTGTGCTTTTGTAGCTAATGTAAAAGTTTAGATAAAAAAAATCAAAGTTGAGGAATTGGCAAAGATTGGTTTCCTAGTGTGAATCAAGTGTAGAAAAATTGGTGGTGTATTTTGTCAGTAATTGTACATACTTTTGGCACATAACACTGAAAGAAATTCACTATGTAAACCATAATTATTTTGCTAAGACCGTATGCAAGCTGTGGACGTACTTTAAAGATGTCCAGAGCAAAGTCCCTTCTTTGTACCTATTTTTTTATCACAAAATATACTAATTGGTTCTTTATATTTTCAGAGGGTATTGTATTAAATTGTCTATCAATAGTACTTTTATGATTGTAAATACTTTGGCTTTTTTCTGTGAGAATTTATGTTAAAAAAATTTTAACTCGTGTATAAACTGAATGCTGATCAGTATTTTTTATCAACACCTGACAAACTGTTACACTTTTTTTTTTTTTTGGTCTTTTAGGAAATCTTGTCTTTCCATTTTTTCATGTAAATTTTGCACAGTTATTTGTTCATATGTAAATATTTTACTTTTGAAAAAATGAAGTTTTTAATTGCTATTGTTTTATATAGGATTGAAAGAAAATTAACTCCTTTATTAAAAACAAATTTATCTGTAATTTGCGTTGTGTACTTGTTACGAGTTGGAGAGATTTGAAACAGTGCTGTGAAAAGAGTGAGGCAATGTTTACGTTCTGAGGTAAGGTTAAGGTAAGGTGACATATCTTCTAAAAGTGTATCTCCTTCCTAGAGTCCTACTGTTTGGTCTTACATTTGTAGACATCGCTGTCCGTAGTGATATTGTTAGTTCTAGGGGGGTGGATATAGTTCACTATCCACACATTTGCAGTTCCAGTGGAAGTGTTGATTCGTCTGAATGTCTTTAAGCTAGGCTCCTCCCACCACCTGGGCAGTATATCCACTGGCTCTGCCCCGTGATGTCAGATCTTCCTTTCTGCTAGAAGAGTTCAGTCTCCTCCTTTGCAGCGCTACGTGTCATAAGACCTGAAGTGCACAACTGGCAATTTGGTCACTTTTTCAAAGAGTTTCTTCAGTAATCTGTATATCTTCTTACAAACGTATGAAATTGCCAGCAGATACAGGCCATATGGTCTATCTAGTCTGCTCGAGTGTGCAGCATTTTAGCCCATTAGACTGCATCTGCCCCCCCTCCCATTAACTCTTCCGTCCCCCAGCTGCCCCCCCAGTATGTACTTTCCCCTTGAATTTGTCCCACCCCCTCTTGAAGCACCCCACAGTCTGCACTGATACAAGTTGGTCAGGCAGTGCATTTCACCCTATTATCACTCTTTCAGTGAAGTAGTGCCTCCTCCTTTCCCTCTTGAATCTCCCCCCGCTTTAACTTCAGGGAGTGCCCTCTGGTATCTCTTCCATTCTGGAGAGTGAACCCACCCTGGAAGCCTACTCTGTTCATCTCCTTCAGGTACTTGAAGATCTTGATCATGTCCCCTCTCTCTCTTCTATCCTCCAGGGTATACATGTTGAGCTCTTTTAGTCTTTCCTCGTAAGTTCTATCCCCCAACCTCTGGATCATCTTTGTTGCTCTTCGCTGCATTGCCTCTAGTAGTTTGATATCCTTTTTCAAGTACAGGCACCAGAACTGCACATAGTACTCCAAGTACGACCTCACCAGGGACCTGTACAAGGGCAATATGACTTCGCTACATCTGGATGTAATCCCCCTTGCTATGCACCCTAGCATCCTGTTAGCCTTAGCTGCTGCCTTCCTGCACTGGCCCGAGTGGTTTAATTCCCTGGTCACCAGCACCCCTTCCCGTAGGATATCTCTTCCCATAGGCTACACCTTTGAAACCATACCCGTGTTAGCACTAGGACCGGACGAAAACATTTGGTAGCCGGGGGCTGCCTATGACAGTCAGCGTCTACATAAAGGTGGATGACCCCATTGGATCTGCTGTGGAAACGAATAGGCCTAGCTGTTGTCATTTATTTTCTTGTATAGTAACCACAAATAATTTAGTGATACTGTCAACTCTGTATGCCACTGTAACCAACAATGTTGTTCTGGTATGATGTGCGGTGAACAAATAGTGACAACCACCACAGCGTGTGTGTGCCTGTTGTATAAGCCTCTCTTACAACATCAGAACTTGTGAGATTTGCCAGGGCTTCAGTCAAGCAACAAGGTGATGCAGAAAAAAGGCACTCAAGAAGTTTTAGCTAGAAGAACCTCTAGCAGCCATGCAAAAAGCCCAGGGTCAGAAGGATGTGTTTCCAACCCCATCGACCGAGTTCCAGTTGTCGAAATCAAAAGATCATGAAAAAGATCATTGTTAGGACATAAGCATAAACATAAGGGTAAGGATAGATCAGCTTGCCCAGCTCGGCCCAGCTCGCCATTGAGGCCTGTTGGTAGTCAGCCTGCATCATCATCATCTGCTCTGGTGGCAGTCACACTAGCCCCCCCCCCGACTGTTAACCAGACACCAAGGTCTGGGCTTAGGTTAGGTACTGCCCTACTGTGGATGGTACATCACTGTTGTCAATGGGACCAGGCCTGTCATCAACCCCAGCAGTCACGGCCTCTGGCCAGGGTGTCATCGACATGCAGGCAGTGCTGGCATTGTTTTCAGATATGATATGGTGCATATTGCCAGGCTTGCCTTTGCAAAAGGCAGTAGGGGTTACTGCCTTGCAGGTCCAGTCGACTTCCTCGACTGGTACACAGCAAGCACCTACTGAGCAGAGGCCTGCAGAGTCGTCAGCGAGATCTTTTATTTCCGATGCCAACCGGGACATCAATGATGAGGAAAAATACAATCCTGACCTCGTAATGGAGGAGGAGATTTGTGAAAATGAGGAAGGATATGAAGAGGAACATTATGCTCCACATTCCAGCTCCACTATATCTTCTTGCAGTGAGAATTCTGTGGTGTGCATACCCATATCTCCTCCTGAAGACCCCAGTTTTCAGACAGTGATACAGCAAACTGCTGTGGGGTTTACTGTGGAGAAAGATGATTCTTCCAAAAAGAATATGATGGAGTTTCTGGAGGTGCCCTGCACTCCCTCCGTCATGTGCCACCAGTTTATCCTGCCTTGGAAGATGCCACTTTTGTTGCCTGATGTAAGCCAAATACCATACCATCTGTTCCCAGAAAGGCTGACACACCAGAGGGCACTCCCTGCTGCCAAGCCTTATTATGCCAACCAGCCAAACACGGATTCTGAGGTCATGATGGCTGCCTGTGAGAGATCCTGGGCACCAAGGCATATAAGTACCCTGCTACCTGATAAAGAATGCAGGAGGCTTGATGTGATGGGCAGGCGAAAATAAGCCTTTGCCTCATTAGGCCTGCGTATTGCAGACTATCTGTCTATTTATTTATTGAGTTTTGTTGACCAGGTAGGTCCACTGAGACTAGAAATCCCTTTTTCAGGGGCAACCCGGGGGGGGGGGGTTACAGACGGTAACCGACTGAAATTGAACCAGATTAATCTCACAAGCTTAAGTATCTAAATAGCCTTTGGAAGGCTGCCAAAGCTGCAGATCAGACACTCCCAGAAGGCACAGCCAAGAATGAATTGCTTAAAAATCTGACTTCAGCTGCTGAGGTAGGCAGACATCTGCTACACTCAGCCTGTGATGTCTCGGATGCATCTACAAGGGCAATTTCCACTGGTATTTGCATGAGACAGTATTCTTTGCTCAGCGTGGCTAGGTTTGCAACAGATGTTCAACAAACAGTGCAGTGTGCTCCTTTTAGAGGCACCAAACTGGCTATCATGTAGAGGAGGCCTTAAGAGGCCTTCAACCCTCTAGAATGAGTCTGAAGTCTATTAAATCCTTGTACCCTACTCTTGGTAGAGGGAGAGGTAAAGGATCCTTTCACCAGCCTGTTGCCAGAGATGGCCATCAAGCCTACTGTCTGCAAGACCGAGGAAGGGGTAGTGGAGACTTGCCACCTTCCTCTTCCCCAAGAGCCCAATCCAAACCCTCCAAAGCCTTGTTATTTCCCCCACTGGCTCAGCTTGACTCATGCAGGACTCCCCCCAAACCACTTGACAAGCAGGAGGTGGTGGTTAGGGGGACAATTCTCCCATCATCTAACACAGTGGAGGGAGTATAGCGTTTGAATCCCACAGCACCCACTTGCATACTGTGTGGCCCTGAGCAAGTCACTTAACTTCCCTTTGCTCCTAAGTCACACCTGTAAACAAGCTTTCAGCTTAGGGTACTACTCCTGGTTAAACAATTGGGGGAAAAAAATTACTACAGAAGAACAGATCCTGGAGAAAATTGCAAAGGGACATGCTCTGGAGTTGCTAGAAGCCCCTCCTGAGCATCCGCCATCTCTTTCAACCTATCCCTCAGGACATCTGTCCTTGTTGAAAGAAGAGGTGCAAGCTTTGCTGACTGAACGTGCCATAGAACTGGTGCTTTCATGCCAGAAAGGCAAAGGGTTCTACTAGATACATCCTGGTCCCCAAATGGACAGGAGATCTCAGACCTGTGCTAGACCTACGAGACCTAAACTTCTACATAGAATGCAAGAAGTTTCACATAGTCTCCTTGCAAAATCTGATTCCCCTGTTGCAAACATATAGAAACATAGAATTTGACGACAGATAAGGACCGCTTGGCCCACCCAGTCTGCCCATTTCCCTATCTAATGGATAAGCTGCAGATCCTAGTTAAACAACAGCCTAGTTCTTCCTACCCCCACCCCCAGAACTGCCTGACTGTCTCATGCATGCTTGAATTCCACCACTGTTTTTGACTCCACTACTTCCTCAGGAAGGCCGTTCCATGCATCCACAACCCTCTCTTTGAAAAAATACTTCCTTACATTACCTCTGAGCCGCCCCCCCCATCTTCAAATTGTCCCCCTTGTTCTTGCACACCTCTTTTTCTGAAAGATGCTACCCTCTTGGACTTTGTTGATTCCCTTGAGGTACTTGAAAGTTTCTATCATGTCCCCCTTCCCCCTCCGTTCCTCGAGGCTATACATATTAAGCTCCTTAAGTCTCTCTTCATATGTCTTCCGGTGCAGACCCTGCACCATTTTAGTTGCCCTCTTCTGGACTGCCTCCATCCTGTTTATGTCTTTGTGGAGAGTTGGTCTCCAGAACTGCATGCAGTACTCCAGATGGGGTCTCACCAGCTGTCTGTACAGTGGGATAACAACTTCCTGTTTTCTACTGGTGATGCCTCCCCCTAAGCATCCCAGTATCCCCCCAGCCCTCCTTGCTGCCCTCTCACATTGCTTGCCCACCTTTAGGTCATCTGATATGACTAACCCCAGGTCCCTTTCCATTTTTGTTGTTATTTGTGTCTCACCCCCCATTCACCTGGGTTTTTGTTTCCCAGGTGCATTACCTTGGACGTCTTAGCATTTAATCTAAGCTGCCATACATTTGACCATTCCTCCAACCTTGCCAAGTCCCTTCTCATCCTTTCCACCCCACCTTGTGTATCAACTCTGTTGCAAATCTTTGTGTCGTCTGCAAAGAGGCATACTTTTCCTTCCAGTCCCTCTGCAATGTGCTTATAAAGACATTGAAGAGGACTGGTCCTAGTACTGAACCCTGCGGTACCCCACAAGTAACCACCCTTTCTTCAGAGTGGACTCCATTTACTGTTACCCTCTGTGTCTTGTTCTCCAACCAATTCTTTACACAGGCTACCATCTTGGGACCCACTCCCAGGCTGGCTAACTTGTATATTAATCTTTTGTGTGGGACTGTGTCAAATACCTTACTAAAGTCTAAGTAGGCCATGTCCACAGCCCCTCCCTGATCTACTACTTTGGTCACCCAAAGAAATCGATTAGATTCGTCTGACATGACCTTCCTGCTGTGAATCCATGCTGCCTTGGGTCCTGTGCCCCTCTGGCCTCTAGGTACTCAACAATTCTTTCCTTCAGAAGTGATTCCATCATTTTCCCTATCAACAGGTCTGTAGTTGCCTGCTTCTGCCCTGCTCCCACTTTTGTGAAGTGGAATCATGTCTGCCCTCTTCCAGTCCTGAGGTACCACCCCATCCTCCCATGATTTGTTAAAGAGGGTTGTCAGTGGTGTCACTAGTTCTACCCTTAGTTCTTTTAGAATTCTGGGATGAATCCCATCGGGCCCCATTGCTTTGTCCACCTTCAATCTTAAGAGTTCTTTCAGAACCCTTCAACAGGGGACTGGATTTCCTTCCTGGACATGAAGAATGCATATCTTCATATCAGGATGAGACAGCATCAGAGACAGTACTTGAGAGTTGACATGGAAGGGGAGCACTTCTGGTTTAAAGTATTGCCCTTTGGTTTGTCTTCTGTGCCTAGGGTTTTTACCAAATGCTTAGCTCTGGTGCCAGCAGCCCTTCACGGGGATAGCCTGTATGTCTTACCATACCTAGACAATTAGCTATCGAAAGCCAGATCCAGGAGCGAACTCGAATACACTGTATTCCGCACAAGGCAGTTGTTCAACGACCTAGGAGTTACAGTGAATGTACCAAAGTTAGTACTGTCCCCTTGCCAGCGGCTGCAGTATGGCCACAGCACAGGGTTGAGCCTTTCTCCCTCTAAACAGGGCAGAGCATCTCATAGCTCAAGCGCAATTGGTGTACAGCTGTCATTATATCTCAGCCCTGCAAAACAGTGATGTCGTGGATGGACTGCAGCAACTTCTTGAGGGGCGTTCTATTCTTAATCCTGATTCCAATTCAGATTCTCCCTCAGATGCAGCAGGATCCAGGTGGGAAACACACCGGGGCCCTTGTCAAACCCAAGGATCTTGGACCCAGATGGCAGCCAAATTGCACATAAGTGTCCTGGAGATGAGAGCTGTTCTATACAGTCTTCCCAGGAGCATCTGACTCCTGATCATATGTTAGTACAGATGGGCAGCATCAGTATTATGCAATACATAAACAAGAGTGGGGGGCTCATTCCTATCCCCTGTCAGGGAGCAATCAGAGTGTGGTAGTGGGTTCTGTAACATGGCCAGGACTTATCAGCCATGCATTTCCCAGGTGTCCAGAATGTCTTAGTAGACAAGCTAAGCAGGTCACAGTCTAAGATACACAGATTGGAGCTGCTTACCTCAGTGGTGGACAACCTCTTCACAAGGTGGGGTCATCCAGAGTTGGACCTTTTTGTATCCCCACACAACATAAAACTGCCGCATTTCTGCTCGCTTGCTCCCGGACCTGGAGTTTTGGGGCAAGATACGGTGTCACTTTCTGGGAAATGGAGGTTTCTGGGGACATGGATATGATGTTCAATCCACACTTCTGGCAGGGTTTGTTTCCCTTTAAGACTCCACCGAAATGTCTTCAAGCTGGCTCCTACCACCCACCCAGGTGCTAACTCCCCTAGCACCACCCTGTAATGTCAGATCTTCCTTTCCGCTGGAAGAAGGTTTCTGCCTTATCACTCTCGTATGGAGTAGGCCCTTTGATTATTAAAACTTCAAGTTATTACAGAAATAAAACTTTGTCTTCAGGCGACTCGTCCTTGCATACAGTATGGACAACGCAAAGTCAGCACAGGGATTTAAGAAATGTGCTGGTGGGCAGAAAATGTCTCGGATCTGCTTACCATGTGCATCTACTGCCTGGGCCACGAGCATGATCCCCAGGCCTGCGGCACCCTGTAGCACTCTTCACCCATCCACCTTAGAGGATTGGCATGCCTGCCTCTTGGGTCATCCGGATGACTGGAATCTGCCCATCAAATCCAAGGACACCCGTTGAGTGGTTTCTGCGGCTGTGGGGTCCACCGAACAGCTTGTGGCTTTTGAGGAAGCTGCGCCCAGGCTGGAGCTCAAGATTCCTCTGCTATGGCCTTTTTGCCGCTCCCCTTGGGTGTTTTCTTCACGGGGGCATTCAGGGGTTTGTGCCAGGCCCTTCCTACCCATGGGCAGAGTCCCTGGAGCACCAAATCTAACACTAAGTCTAAAAAAGAGACCAAGAAATGGTATTGTCAATGATCGTAGGATCATGAGCACTCTCGGGCCTCTGATTCCCACACTTCTCCATAGGTTCCGACTTCGGTCGATTCCTTGGTCCCGGCCGCCGGCCCCGCAGTCTCCCCATCAGGTCAGTTGGTTGAGACACAGGTCGATCTCCTGGCAGAGATTTTTCTCGAGCCAGTTGATCCGTTGTTACCAGAAGAGGCTGACACCTCCTTATCTAGGACCCCAGTCTTGCCACTTACTTCTCAAGGAGGAACAGACCAGTCCACTGATCCGCCACCTCTCACCCAGGATCTCCCGGACCTAGAGAAGGCTCGGCTCTCGCCGGCTCCCTGAGATCTGCCATCGTTGGCCCTGACGGTTGAGGTCGTATAGTACTGAGTCGAGCAGTCCGCATCAGCATCGATGCCCGCACTCCTGACATTCGAGCAAGTGGTGCCACTGCTATTCCTCACCCTCTTCATCCTCCTCGGGAGAGGAGAGGGTCCAGCATAAGTTGCATCGTCACTACAAGGATTTAATGTGGCAGCAGCTCATGTTCATTGGGGTGAAGCCAGTGCCAGCTTCAACCCCAGCCATCGCATGGCTTTCACAACAAAGGCCACATCCCTCCCTGCCTCAGCAGGAGCCAACTCATCAGATCCCAGCTCGGCCTCCCCAATCTCTCCGCCAATTCTGGTGAAGCCACCACCGAAACAGCCTAAGTCCAACTAAGGAGGCCCATCTGGCATCGAAACGTCCTCATCGGCTGTCAGTCACCGTTGCCCCTGACCAGTCCCATAGGGCTAGTGGGGACCCAGGTGGTTGACCTTTATGTAATGATTCCTTGGAATTGGAAGGCTTCTCCTTGCATTCTCATCCAGTGGACATGGAGTCAGCCTAGGACCTGTCGATGGAGCAAGGTCCCAACTCCGTTATAGATCTTCTCCACCTCATCTACGAGGCCATGGGTCTCCCGATGGAACCCATTCAGAAGCGGGTTCCATACTCACTCACCGAGATCCTCGACCGGGGTCACTCCCCTGGGGAAGCCTTCCCGGTCACGGAGGCCATTCTTGGTCCTGCCTTGGAGCAACATCCAGCCTCTTGCCCTGCACCTTTGGCCCGCATGGCTTGCAAATGTGTAGTCCCTACCGGTTCCCTTTCAGGATTCACAGAGCACCCCTCAGCTGAGGGTCTGGTGGCAGACACTGTTTTGGCGCACAGGCAACGTGGGAGACGTTAATAAACCTGTTGAGTCAAGGAACTGGACCACATGGCAAAGGTCTGTGCTGCCTCCTCTCTCAGCCTTTGGCAAGCGAGTTCAGCCCTTTTAATGGCCCAGTTCACCCATGCCCTTCTGGGCACGCTTGATGAGGTACTTCCTCATCTTCCAGCGGACTTACAGACCACGGTCAAGCAGGTCCGGGATCAAGGCCAAGCGGTAGCTAAGCAGCAACTCAAAACTGCCATGGACATTGGCGACTCTTGTGCTAGATCCGTGGCTGCCATGGTTGCCATGTGCTGCAGGGTTTGGCTGAGGATCTCCACCTTTATGGCAGATACCCAGCACAAGCTGATGGATGTCCTCTTCTTGGGCACCAACTTGTATGGACCTGGGTTGAAGGGCACCTCACCCACATTGAAAAGTCTAATGCCATCTTGAACTCGGTGACTTCCACCCAAAGGGATCCCTAGGGCTCCAAACAGCAGCAGAAGAAGAAGAAGAAGCCCTTTTGACCCCTCTGTGGCCACCATCATCCACAAGCCAGGAGGCCCAGCATCTCCTCAGCCAGGCCCGCCTCTGCCCCCAAGTCTGCCCAATGATGGGATAAGGGGATGCCTCAGTCAAGTCCGTCCTAGCTCCCCTGGGTCCTCCTATGGGGAGCCAGCACTGCCACTACTTTCTGCCTGATCCGCTGTCACCATGGACAGGTGGGTCCTAGATGTTGTCGGTCAGGGTCTGTCTCTAGTGTTCAAGGCCTACCCACTTTGTTGAGCCCGTGCCCCACTGGAGAACATGGTATCTGTTGACATCCTGTTGGCCCTTCAGGGCAACGTCACCCAGCTCCTCCGCAAGGAGGTCGTGGCTCCTGTCTCAGACCCTCTTGAACAATGAGGGTTTGTCTCCAGGTACTTCTGGTGCCAAAATGGATGGGGGGGCTGGCGCCCCATCTTGGATCTGCACGACCTGAGCAAGTTTCTCAGGCCGCATACCTTCAGGATGGTCACTCTGTCTCGGATCATATCATCTCTCGAGCAGGACATGTCTTTTTGCTCTCTGGATCTTCAGGACATGTTTTTCCACATTCCAATCCGTCCATCCCACCTCGGGTTCCTCCAGTTGTGGGCAGAGGGGGGTCCTCTATGAGTTCCAGGCCACATCAATCGGCCTTTCCTCGGACCCAAGGGGCTTCACCAAATGCATAGCAGTGGTAGCAGCTTACCTGAGGTGCCGAGGAGTCTGGGTATGCCCCTACCTAGATGACTGGCTAATTGCATGTCCTTCCAGGCAGGAGGTGGAGAGGTCCAGGGATCTGGTCTTCCAGACCTGCGTCTCTGTTGGCCTCCTGGTCTACGAGCCATGTTGGAACTTGTGCCCTCGCATGTGATGCACTTTATCAGGGTGGAGCTCAACTCTTGCAGAGCTGGGGCTCGGCTCCCTGTGGACAGGGCAGAGGCTGTCTCCTCCTTTGCCTAATCATTCCAGGTTGGGCAGTTGCTCCCTGCTCGGGACTTCCTGGGCCTCCTGGAATACATGGCAGCATGTACCAGCGTAGTCCATTGGGCTCGCTGGAGAATGCACTCTGTGCAGTAGGATCTGGCCCACCAATGGCCTCAGCACAAGGGCAACTTAATCCAGTCCATCACTGTGACCCAGTTGATGTGTGACACCCTCCAGTGGTGGCTGGTCCCAAACACATCTGCAGGAAGATATCACGTTTGTCTGCCTAGAGTCGACGGTTGTCCTGATGACCGATGCCTCTCTCATGGGCTGGGTTGCCCACCTGGGGGAACACAAAGTCCACAGCCTCTGGATCCCCAAGGAGTCACGGTGCCATATCAACCTGCTGGAGCTTTGGAGAGTTCAGTTGGTGCTGGCAGCCTTTCCTCCACATAGTCAGGGTCAGATCATTCAGGTCAAGATGGACAACACCATGACCATGTACTACCTCAGCAAACAAGGCTGAATGCACTCCCTTCCTCTGTGCATGGAAACTGTCCATGTTTGGGACCCTCATGCACAGCCTGGAGGCCAGTCTCCTAGCCATCCATGTGGCCAGTGTTTCCAGCCAGCTGGTGGATGCTCTCAGCCATGTGGGCGAGGCATCTCACAAATGGTCTCCCCACCCAGAGGTAGTACAGAGCCTGTTCTCCCAGTGGAGCAACCCTCTGGTGGATCTGTTTGCTTCTAGGGAGCACACAAAGCCGAGGCTGTACTGTGCCTGCCCCCCTCAGCAGGGGATGCCTTCTCCAGGTTCTGGATCCGGGCTTTCTCCATGCCTTCCCTCCATTCCCCTTGATCCACAGGGTGTTGCTCAAGGCCAGGAGGGACAAGGCATGGATGATCTTGGTGGCTCTGGACTAGCCCCAACAGTTTTGGTACCCCAATCTTCTCAGCCTCAGCAGCAGGCTCCCGAGGCATCCTCCTCTATGCCCGGACCTGCTCTCATTCAACCAGGGAAGGTTCTCCACCCGGACCTTCAGCCCCTGCACCTGACAGCCTGGTTCCTGAGTGGCTAGAGTTCCAGGCTTTGGGTCTGTCCGAAGACGTCCTCACCATGGTCGAGGCTTCTTGGAAGGAGTCAACTTGAAAATTCTACGCCTTCAAATAGAGAACGTTCTCCATTTGGTGCCAGGGCAAGGGGCTTGACCCCTTATCTTGTCCGGTGGCTAGCATTCTCAACTACCTTTGGTCCCTCTCTGTCACGCCTTCGATCAGTGGCCCTTAAGGTGCACCTGGCAGCCATCTCTGCTTACCAGGAGCAGGCATGGTATACAGTAAGTGGTGCAGGAGAAAGTGGTCTGGCACTTTTTAAAGGTCTTAACCACATTTACCCAGCAGTGCGTGAACCACCACTACCTTGGAACATGTTGCTGGTGTTGGCAAAGTTCACGGGCTTTGAAGGGGGTGTAAGAACCTGCCTTGATTTTAGGAAACAATCAAGTGTCCATATTTGACAGCTATCCTAAGCCCAAAATAGATGATTTAGTGGACAGACAGGGAAGCGCCAAGTACATTAATACCCTCAATCTCATCAAGGGTTACTGGTAAATTCCTCTAAAGAATCCAGAGATAAAACTTAATTTTCCACTCCAGTTGGATTCTGTCTGTTCAACTCCATGCTGTTTGGGTTACATGGTGCACCTGCTACATTCCAGCAGTACATGGATGTAATTCTAGCCCCTCATACTGGTTATTGTTCTGCTTACCTGGATGATGTCACGGTGTACAGTCCAGATTGGGAAAGCCACTTGGAACATCTACAAGCAGTTATCCAGTCTATCAAAAATTCAGGTCTGGCCATCTGTCCTACCAAGTGCGCATTAGGCATGCAAGAAACCAGATATTTGGGTTATATGTTGGGAAATTGAGATGTAAAACCAGAGATTTTCAAGATAGAAACTGTAGCTAACAGCCCTGTTGTTAAACAAACATGTCGGGTCATTTTTAGGTCTGGCTAGTTACTACCAGAGATTTGTTCCTAACTTTGCTCACTTAATAATAATAATAATATTCTTTATTTTTAATGTGCTTTCAAAAAATCAAAGCGCAGAACAAGTTATAGGATCACATCATAATAAAACATTACAATACAAATTACAATAAAAATTATTAATACATTACATCAAACAGCATGAGACAATAATAAAATCAAACCAAATCAGTCAGTCTCTTCCCCATAAGCCTTAATCCATAAGAAGGATTTTAAGGCTTGTTTTAAGACTTAGCTACTCCTCTCACTGGAATCACAAAGAAACAGTACCTGAATAATGTGAAATGGTCCCCAGAGTGTGATGCGGCTTTTTGGGCCATCAAGGCTGCGTTATGTTCAGCCACTGTTCTAAGAAATCCAGACTTTGAGAACAATTTCTGTTAGAGATAGATACATCAGAGGTAGGCTTAGGTGCAGCCCTGAGTCAGTATAAACATGGGAAAGATCACCCCATTCTGGATATTAGTAGGACATTGCATGACAGAGAGAGAAAACACTCCACTATTGAAAAATAATGCCTTGCTGCAAAATGGACAACTGAGTACCTTTAAGGGGCACTGTCAACCTTTTTTCATAATATTTCTACTTTAAACACCACATTTTACGATTGCCTACCATCTCTAAAATTCATTAATTATGCTGGTTGTTTTATTTGCCTCCCTGCTTAGTAGAACCGAAATGCAAGCTCATGGTGTAATTATACCCAACCTTGTTTTGTTTCAAATTCCTGGTCTACTGTTATTGCATACTTCCTGAACATTAGAAACACTCCTAGACAATGCAGCCACTCATGATACAATAGTCTTTACATCCACTGCATTATGAGTGACTAGACTGCATTAGGGATGTTCCTAAGTCCAGCAAAGATGCAGTGGTAGTTAATCAAGGAATGTAAACAAACTTGTCTTTGTATGGTAACACCAGTATGGTAAGTAATCTGTTTTTCACTTTTTAAATGAAAAAAAAAAAATCAGAAATCGACTACCAGCAACATCAGCAGTCGCTTTAGAATGTGAACAATCATAAAATGTGTTTTTAAATAAAGGCATTTTGAAGCCTGGTTTTGGGGGGTTGACAGTGTCCTTTGAAGTTTTATCTACTAGGAGCTGTCTTTGTACATACAAAAGATCACAATCCTCTTTGTTGGTGTAATCAAATGAAGGATAAAAATCAGAGAATCAAAAGGTGGTACCTGGCACTACAGCCATTTAAATTCAAAGTGACGCACAAATCCAGAAAAAAAGAATGTCAATTCTGATTTTCTGTCAAGGAATGGTTTAGGAATTGAGAATTCATAAGGTTGAAAAAATGTGTGTGATTAACTGAATTGTTTGCTGTAAAAGGTTTTATAAAAAAATGGATAGTGCATGTGCAAATAATTGTAAATGTTTTAAGGTAATATTAAAGAAAAAAAAGAAGGGTTTTAGAAACCTTTATTTTTCCAAGAAAAACTGGTTCCTTCTTATAGAGGGGATATGTGATAGGGTTGGCCAAGACCCTGTCCCATTTGTTAAGTAGAGAGAGAGAGAGTTAAAAAGCAAGGATCTGTTTTGCTTTCTTCTATTCTGCCACTTGTCTGAGTCTTGCCTGTCTGATTGTGCAATTAAATTTTCCTTGTGGCGTCTAGGAATTGGCCAATCCGATGGTCCCTGTTATTTGCCTCCATTCACATGCATTTGCCCTTGCTTCTGTGGGGCTAAAATATATATGTGAATTTTTATGTAAAACTGGGATCCAGTGGCTTGCAAATGTATATAATTACATTATTAAAATGATTGCAGAAAGTTATTTAGGTTTCTTTAAAAATAGTCTGTAATACTGGGGTTGACACTGAGATGTATTTTGACCTCCACAAGCTTGTTAACAGAACTGTCAACAAGAAACCATCTCTGGGACAGCATGTTCTGTTTTGTTGCACATGTTAAAGACTAGATGTGCTTTTCTGGCTGGCCTCAGGAAAGAAATTGACAAAAGTCCTGGTACATTTTGTGAAAAACAGGAGTTGATAATTGACAACAGGAGACAGCATTTTAACTGCCAGGAAAAAACACTTTATACAAAGAAAGCAGGTTTTTCTTTTTTAGTTTTGGCTGAGAGAGAGACACATGAAGGAATTTGTTTGTTTTGTACTGCCTGTACAAAGAGCTATCCTTCGCAACTTTAATTTTTCAATTTTATTGTTATTGATAATAATAAAATGCTACTTTTGAATTTTGTAGCTAATTCAAAGAACAGCAGCCACGATCGGCTAAAATGCCCAGTGCTCTCCGAATGAGCAGCCAGCTTGCATAGAAGTCCACAATCAACAGCACGAAATATGGTGTCACTTAGGTCTACCAATAATGCTACAATGAGCCTGAGATATCGAGATAAAGATTTGAGGTTTATTGAAGACCACTCACACAACTGTGCTCCTCTAACAACCCAGCACTTCGACTTCTTGTGGGTCTTCCTCAGGGGTGTGGTTTAGAGTGTATGACAAGTCATTTAAATACAATGTTAATTACATATTCATGTAATACATTTGCATAATTGCATAGTACTTAAAGTGACAGAAAAAAAGGAAAAAATGGGAAGAATGGGGAGGGGAAGGGGGGTGGAAGAAGGGAAAAATTTTTACAATTTATATACTACTACATTAAACAATATTTCAAACATTTACTAGATCTGTAACAAAATGTGCACTAATCAAAATCCTTATTCTTGTTTAAAAAGACATGAAACATCATGATAAAGGCAACCCTCTCATGTAAGTCTAATACATTAAATCTGTAAGTTGCTGCCTAAGGCGCTCTTAATAATAACTTCACCCATTAAATATAGGAACATGACATAAATATTCCAAAGAGGTGAACAAACCAGTCCTGGACTTTAGAAGAAAATTAATCACAGTGATTAAAATCCAATTCAGAGTCGTGATCTGCATGTCCATGATTCCTGGTAAGACAGGCTGCCCTATAGGAGGAAAGAGCAAAGGGAGAGGTTACAAGTTAGAGGACCCAACATATATCCTAACATATCAAAAGCTTAGATTATTACAGAAGCACTGTATACATTTCCCACTGTACCTAATTGCCCTACACATCCTTTTTACCCATCTCCAGACCCAAAGGACATCCAGCACAGGAACTGTGCTCCCACATGGTCTGCTGGAGCTGTACCTTACCCCACTTTAGGGATTTTTGTACTACAGACTCCCACTGTGCCTAATTGCCCTACACATGATCAGCCTCCTGAGGCTGACTCTGCAGAAGTAGATGCCTAGAGGAGGAAAGTTTTTACTGTGGCACACACCATCATATGCATTGCTGCACAACAGGCACATCAGGCAGCTTGCAACAAATGCCTATGTTCAAAGTTAGGTCAAGTCCTAGCTTCAGTGTCTGACCACAAGTCAACACGACATGCCATTTGCCTTTCTGCCTAGAGCCTGGAGCCGGGGAGGCACCAATCAAGTGTGTCAGTGAGGTAGCTTCCAGGTTGGTAGGAACAGCAGTCTCCATTTGTCAGATGGCATGGCTTTGCGTTTCCCAGTTGGCACCTTTGACCTGATGTAAAATGCTGAATCTCCATTTCCAGGGAACTTATTTCTTTTCCCACAGGGTCAGGCGTGAGTTGTCAGGATGCCCTCTTGCTCCCAGGCCATGGGAGCCTCCGCCTGTCCCAGACCAGTCTCAGGTCCAGCCATACCCATAAGGAGTCCCTGCCCTCAGGTGGTTGTCCTCCACACAGTGGGCTTAGGGATATCTTCCCTCAGGGTGAACCAACTCCTCTCCTTTTTTGTGGAAGGATTGGTACTCTGACCCATCAGTGTGAATGAGTAAAAACTGATTCCTGGAAGGTATGAAAATTATGTACTCAATGTAATTGTTGATGTTGCAGAATATTTTCACCATTCATTCACACGCTCACCATCTGCTGCTCAGGTAAGAGTCAGGGCCTCTGGGCAGCTCATCCTGTTGCAACTCAGCACACTGGCATCCTTCTTGCCCCTCCCTTCGAGAGCTGTGTTTTCCTCTTTTTGAGGTAAACTTCATTTTCTTATAATAAAGACAAAATTGGGATGTGGGTACCTCTACCCTCTTCCTATCAAAAAAAAAAAAAACAAAGCTGTTTCTAGGGATGTGGATATGATGTTCTATTCACACACTCTGGCAGTTGCCTTTCCCTGTAAGGATCTCCGGAAATGTCTTCTAGCTGGCTCCTCCCACCCAGCCGGGTGGTAACTCCCATGGCTCTGCACCATGATGCCAGATCTTCCTTTCCCCTGGAAGGTTCAGGTTCCCTCCTTACTGCTCCCGCGTTGAGTAGGTCCCAGTGCTCAAATATTTGGATTTATTTCCAAAACGTACTTTAAAACTCATTCAAGTTCCATCTTCGCCTCGCTTTTCAATTGTAACCCCGTACGGACCTTCATGCTTTGTGAGTCTACTGTCTGGGCAAACAATCACAATCTGCAGGCCTGCAATTTTTGATGGTTGTTTCACCCGAACATTCTTGACGACCGTGCTGCCTGCCTAAAGGGCTGACCAGAGAAACGATGCCTGCTGGTCAAATCAAAGGACGCCCATTGAGTGGTCTTCATGGCTGCGGGGTCTGCCAAGCAGTTAGAATGGCTCATGGCCTTCAAGGAGGAGGTGGCCCAGGCTGCTGCTCAATCCTCTTCTGCCTTGGCCTTTGTTCCGCTCCAGCTGGGTTCCACCTATTCAGCATCCTTCAAGGAGCTGTGGCAGTCCCTCTCAACTAAAGGAGGGGGCCCTACCGAGTCACACAGTTCCCGCTCACACAAGAAGGAGTCCAAGAAGGACAAAGAGAAGACTCATCGTCGATGCTCCTGGGACTGGGAATGTTCCCGCTCTCAGGAAACTCTGGTTTCGACCACAGCCTTGGCCGCTGGTTTCATGGTAACCCCATCAGACCAGTTGGCTGAAACACCGGCCGACAATGTGGCCAAGATTTTTCTCAACTTTGTCAACCAGTTGTCATCAGAAGAGGCCGACAACTCTCTTTCCAGGACTTCAGTCCTGCCAGTGACCACTGACAGGTTGGCCCAGCTTACTGAGCTGGAACTGACGGTCATCAACTAAGACCAGCAGGAGCCATGGATCTCCATGGCTCCCTCCAAAGCCCCCCATCGGCACCACCAACAGTCGAGGTCTCGGTCATCTTTGACTTCAGAGTTGAGCAGGTCCCACCAACGTCGGCAGTCTCGCTTTTGACACAATGGTAAGTGGCTCTGCTGCTTCTCATCTTCGTCCTCCTTGGGTGAGGAGAGGCTTCAGCACAAATTGTGTGGATGCTAAAAAGACCTTATATGGCAACAGTTGGTTCTGTCTGGGCTGAAGCTGACACCGGCTACCACCCCAGCCATTACTTGGCTGTCGCTCGAAAGGCCAACGCCGACTCCCCTGGCGGGGCCGGTTGACACCATTTCTTCCCCAGCAGAGCTGGTTCAGACCCCATCAGCTAGGCCAAAGTAGGCTTTTCCAGCAATCATAGTGGAACCACCACCTAAACAGCTGATGGCCTGGGCTCTGACCAAAGATTCTTAGCCGGCCAAGGGAATTCCTCTTCGGCTGTCGATCACTCTTACTCCTGACCATCCGTGGTGGGCTGAGGGTGACACAGGTGGCCACCCACCTTATGCAGACTCCTCAGGGTCCCGAGGATTCCTCTTTGCACTTCTACTAGACACGGAGTCGATCGGGAATCTTTCCATGGATGAAGGCCCTACTTCATTCATGGGCATTCTTTGGCTCATTTCCGAATCTACGTGGATGAAGCTGGAGTCTGTTCAAAAGCAGGCTTAATATCCCCTCACAGAAATCCCAGACAAAGGGGATTCTCCTACGGAGGCCTTCCCAGTGGCCGAGGCTATTGTTGACCCTGCCCTGGAGCTTTGGCAGTGCCCTTCTTCTTGCCCTGCACCCTTGGCCTGGATGGCCCGCATGTATGCAGTGCCCACTGGTACCCTTTCAGGGTTCACAGAACATTCCTCGGCTGAGGGGTTGGTGGCTGACTCCGTGTTTCGGCGCTCAGGCAATACCGGGGACGTCAATAGACCGCCGGTCAAAGAGTCCAAAAAATCGGATTATTCGACCAAAAAGGTCTATGCTACTTCCTTGTTCGGTCTCCACCAGGTGAGCTTGGCCATCCAGATGGTACATTCTCTCATACCCTATTGGGGTCCCTTGGTGAAGCACTCCCTCACCTCCCTGCGGACCTTCAGAACACAGTCAAACAGGTCCGAGACCAGAGTAGGGCAGTAGCGAAACAGCAACTCCAGACGGCTCTGGATGTTGGTGAATCTTGTGCCTGCTCAGTGGTGGCCACGGTCACCATGCGTAGTAGGTCTTTGCTGCGGATCTCAACCTTCATGGCAGATACCCAGCACATGCTAGTAGATGTCCCCTTTTTGGGCACCAACCTATTTGGGCCTGGTGTTGAGGGTCACCCTCCAGCGCACTGAAAAGTCCAATGCCACCCTGGACTCTCTGACATCCACCCAGAAGGACAAGAGCTCTAAGCAGCAGAAGCGCAAGCCCTTTTTGTCCTCCACCCCTGCAGCCAAACCAGCCCAGCATCAGTCTGGCCAGCAGGCTCAGTCCTGGTGACCTTGGGCTAAGTCTGTGGCCTCGGTTGTCCAAATACCCAGAGGGAAGGGACCCAGTGGCTCCTCGACCGAATCCTCCTCCAAGCCTGCTCAGTGATGGGATGGGGTTACCACCCTCATTCCCATCATGCCTCTACTGGGTCTTCTTGTGGGGGCCAGCTCCACCACTTTTTTCTGCCTGGTCCGCTGTTACCATGGACAGGTGGGTTCTAGAAGTGGTCGGTCAGGGTCTGCCCCTGGAATTTGAGCAGTACCCTCCAAGCCGAGCTTGCACTCCATGGGAGGACTTGGTATCCGTAGACACTCTGTCAGCTTGAGACTACATAGCCCAGTTCCTCCACAAAGAGGTCTTGGTCAGAGTTGTGGATCCTCCAGAACACCCAGGGTTTGTCTCCAGGTACTTCCTGGTGCCAAAGCGGACGGGGGCTGGCGCCCCATTCTGGATCTGCACGACCTGAACAAATTCCTCAGGTCTTGCACCTGCATGATGGTACCTCTGTCTCAGATCATACCATCTCTGGAGTAGAACATGTAGTTTTGCTCCTTGGGTCTTCAGGACCCGTTCTTTCATGTCCTGATCCGTCCGTCCCATCAAAGGTTCCTCCACTTCTGAGCAGAGGAAACCCTTCATGAGTTCCAAGCCATGCCTTTCGGCCTTTCCCTGACCCCCTGGGTCTTCACCAAATGCATAGCAGTGGTGGCAACTTACCTGAGGTGCCGGAGGTCCGGGTGTACCCCTACCTGGACAACTGGCTGATCGCTGGTCCCTTCAGGATGAAGGTGGTGTGGTCCAGGGATCTGGCCCTCCAGACTTGCATTGACCTTGGCCTCCTGGTCAATGAGGCCAAGTTGTAACTCATGCCCTCACAGGTGATCAGTTTAATCAGGGCAGAGCTCGACTCATGCCGAGGCAGAGCTCAACTCCCAGTGGACAGGGCAGAGGTTCTCTCCTCCTTTGCCCAATCATTTCTGGTTGGGCACTTGCACCCTGCCCGGGACTTCCTGTGCCTTCTGGGTTACATGGCGGCCTGCACCAGCATGGTCCAATGGGCCCATTGGCATATGCACTCCCTCCAGTGGGAGCTGGCCAGCCAGTGGTCTCAGCACAAAGGTCACTTCGACCGGCTGGTCACTGTGACCCAGAGGATGTGGGACACCCTCCAGTGGTGGCTCTTCCCAGAACATCTGCAGGAAGGGATCCCATTTGTCCGCCCTGAGCCTACAGTCATCCTGATGACCGACGCCTCTCTGATGGGCTGGGACACCCACCTGGGGGAACACAGAGTCCATGGGCTCTGGACCCCCCAGGAGTCCCAATGCCACATCAGTCTGCTGGAGCTCTGAGCGGTTTGGCTAGCCCTGACTGCATTTGCTCTGTTTGTCCAGGGACAAGTGGTCCAGGTCCAGACGGACAATACATTGACCATGCACTACCTCAACAAGCAGAGTGGATACACTTCTTGCCTCTGTGCAAGGAAGTTCTCCACATCTGGACCCTCGTGCCCAGCCTGGAGGCAGATCTCCTAGCCATCCATGTGGCAGGAGCCTCAAATCAGTTGGCGGATGCCCTCAGCCAGCTGGGCGAGGCATCTCACGAGTGTTCCCTCTACCCGGAGGTAGTTCACAGTCTGTTCTCCCGGTGGGGCACCCCTCAGGTGCACCTGTACACTTCCAGGGAGAACGCAAAGCTGAAGTGGTTTTGTGCCCTGCACCCTCAGCAGGGCTCACTGCAGGGGGATGCCTTCTCAAGGCCATGGACCCCAGGCCTCTTTCATGCCTTCCTTCCACTTCCCTTGATCCACAAGGTGCTACTCAAGGTCAGGAGGGACAAGGCACAGGTGATCCTGGTGGCTCTGGACTGGTCCCACCAGTTTTGGTACCCCAACTCCTCAGCCTCAGCAACAGGTTCCCGACGTGTCTTCCAGCATGCCCGGACCTGCTTTCTGTCAATCAGGGGAAGGTACTCCACTCGGACCTTCAATCCCTGCACCTGACAGCCTGGTTCCTGAGCAGCTAGAGTTCCAGGCTTTGGGTCTCTCTGAAGATGTCCTCACTATGGTGGAAGCATCTCACAAGGAATCGACCAGAAAATGCTAAGTCTTCAAATGGAAGAGATTCTACATTTGGTGTCAGGACAAGGGGTTGGACCCACCAACCTATCCGGTGGCTAGCATTTTAGACTACCTGTGGTCTCTGTCCCAAGAGGGATTTAGATCGACGACCCTTAAGCTGCACCTGGCAGCATCTCTGCTTACCTGGCACAGGTCAGTCAGCAGTCTGTAGCACAGGAAAAGGTGGTCTGGTGCTTTTTAAAGGGCCTTGACCACATTTCCCCTCAGGTGTGTGAACCACCACCACCATGGGACTTGTTGCTGGTTTTTGCAAAGCTCACGGGCAAGCCATTCGAACCGATGCACAGGTGTAACATGTCTCACCTGTCATGGAAGGCCACCTTCCTGATGGCTATCACTTCAGTCAGAAGGATCAGTGAGCTCCAGGCACTCTCGGTGGAGTCTTCTTACCTGGTCTTCCACAGGGACAAGGTTGTCCTGTGCCCCAACCCGAAGTTCCTCCTGAAGGTTGTCAGAGTTTCACCAGAACCAGGTGATGACTGTACTAGTGTTCTTCACCAATCACACCTTGGAGGCCAAACACAGGCTCCATACCTTGGACCTGAGGCGAGCACTCGCTTATTACAAAAAGCACACAGCTGGAGTTCAGGGAGAGGTTCTCCAGCTGTTTGTCACCTACACTGAAGCCACAACTGGCATACCTGCAACCAAGGGATGATTGGCAGGTGGATTACATCCTGCACTGATTTCTGCTATGGGTTGGCAGGTTGGGAGCCTCCCAGAGGGTTAAGGGCTCTATCCACCCACCATACCGCTGTGTCGGTGGCTGCTTCTAGGGCTGTCCCTATTCAGGAAATCTGCAGGGCTGCTACCCGGATGTTGGCACACACCTTCAATTCCCATTACCACATTGACCTCGAGTCACACCGGGATGCTGGTTTTGGGACCTCAGTTCTCCAGACCCTGTTCCTGAAGTAGGGGGGGTGCGCCTTGCCTCCCTCCTCCTGGAGAACTGCTAGGGGTCTGCCAGACAGTGTGGATAGAACATCATAGCCACATCCCTAGAAAAACAGGTTACTCACCTGTAACAGTAGTTCTAGGAGTGGTATAGGATGTTCCTCCACACGGACCCGCTCAACCTCCCCAACTTCAGAGCACAACCTCTGCTTCCAGCGGGCAAGATCGGGCATCATGGGGCAGAGCCATGGGAGTTACCTCCCACATGGGTGGGAGGAACCAGCTAGAAGACGTTTCCGGTGATCCTTAAAGGGAAAGGCAACTGCCAGAGAGTGTGGATGAACACCATATACCACTCCTAGAACTACTGTTACAGGTGAGTAACCTGTTTATTTCTCTCCCCTTTTGTCTTTAAGAGCTCTTCCTCTCCCTACTAAGGGGTATCTCTTAGGGTATATCACTGTTGCAACATTGGCTCCACCTTGTCCATACCTATAGGCTCCTGCCACGTGGTGGTACCTGGCACTTGCAACAAGGTGCAGCTTTTCTACTTTTTCTGTATTGCAGGGTGAGGCAGATGCAGTAGGATTTTCTGTGCTACACTTCTCGGCCTGTTGTGCTGGGAGCTTATTACACACTCAACTGTTGGAATTCATGTTTTTCACGTTTATGTTTATCACATCCATTACCTCCTTTTCTTCACTGTTTCTATACTGGCAAGAAGACATTATTTGTGCTCCTGGACTCACTCTGATCACATCTGCTATCTGCTCCTCTTCAGGAGTTTTAAACTTCTTACCCTACTAAGTTTGTATCCTCTTGGGAGCACAAAGACTTTTAGTTAATTGGGCATTCTACCTTCTTAACTATGCTGAGGTCCTCTTGGCCTCTGTGTACAAGCAAGAGCTATAGGCCAGGGCTGCTGCCCTTCCTTCTCTCTCCACATTGCTGTCCAGGTGGCTGTAATAGGCTGTGGCTCTCATACACACTACCTTTGTGCCACAATTAGGCGCAATCATTAGATTTGCTAAGTTGGTAGTCGAGTTTTATTGTATTATTTTTATATCCTGTATCCTTTTCCTATCCCTTTGGGCTAGGAGTCTGTAGCACTCCCTGTTTCTCTCTCCTACTTGTTTCCTTTCTTCCAGCAAACAGAACTGAGGAAGGAAGGGGGCCGGTGTCAGTAACTGGCTGTCTCACATGCATGACGTCAGCACCTTGGTCTCATGGGTAGTACCGTCATTCCCTTCCAAGCTGCAAAAGATTACTCCTGTAGGGTCCTAGCACCTCCGGCTTAGACCTATCAGTGTGAAGCAATCATGAAGCTATTCTGGAAAATCAGCAATTACTGTGGGTACATAATTTTCATTTTATGGTATGCTATGTAAGGCATAGTACGATATATGGAAAGTAGTAGCGACTGCAATATCCACTATTGTTTTAGGTGGCGATTACTACCACTGAACTGTCAGAGGCAGTAGGACTCCGAAGGAATAACTTTTTAGGCTAATTGTGCTGGAGCATGGTACCAATGTATGGGGCTGCATGCACGGCTTCACAGTAAATAGTGACATTGACTCCTATTGCCTCATATTCTGTGCCCCACCACCATCAAGGACTTGAGCTTAGGCTGTATAGGCTTCCTTCCTTCCTTCCTTCCATAAGTTGCTGGGGGAAAAAAGATCTGAGGTCTTTGGTGTCATCCCAGTTCCTACCTAAGCTGCTCCAACCTATCCTCTGGTCTGGACATCTTTCTGTTTGACTGACCTTTTTTATGAATACATCACTTTTTTTAAATGTACTTTCAACAGAAAAGTAGCCAGAATGAGCCCCTGTGTTGTTTGTTTTAACTGCTTTGATCAGTTTCTCCTGTTAAGCATTGCATTCACTATCAGACCATTACAAAGCACATCTATGGACAGGGCAAGTAGAGTAGGTCTTCAGACTTCAGTCTGTGTACATCCAGACAGTTGAGCCCTTCAGAGCAGATTAAATGTGGCAAAGCATTGTTGCTGTTGCCTTCCTCTTCCTAATCAACATCTTCATATAGAAAAATGGAAGCGGTAGTCATGTCATAGAGATAACAGTGATGATGATCAACTCCATCAGGGGAATTCTCTTTTTGATTTTGGAGTTTCAACAATACCCTGCATTGATCTCCACTTTGGAGGGTTTCATTTGGTGCCTTTTAGGCCAGTTGACCCTGAACAGCTTGTTCAGGACAGGGTTCTTTCCCTCTCTGCCTAAGCATTCAAAAATCAGGCTGTGCCCTTGGTGGTATCTTCAGTGCCGACAGCTGTACAGAGTTCTCCACCACCAACGGCACCGAGGATGGTGCTGTGCTCTCTGCTGGATATAAAACAGGTGTCAGTGCCAGGACAGTGACATTCTCATCACCATCTGTGGTTCCACTGTTTCAGCTGGGACAGTCAGAGATGTGGACTTCCACCATGTTATCAGCAGATTTGTGGCAGCCTCAGAAGTAGTTCCCAGATCGTGTTCCACATTTCTGGGTTTTTCTTGGTCAACCAGTGTAGCTGCTTAAGCTAGGGGGAATCAGCCAGCGCCTTTGGGCCTGCAGCTTTTTTCAAAGCGTGCCCCACTTCCAACAGCTGCCCAAGCTCCTGCCCTAAGGGCGTGAATGGTAATTGCCTCATCTGGCTGCAGTTTCCCAAGACAATGGCCATTTTGTAATGCCTGATGGCCTAGAACACTGCCACGCCTGGCTGCCTGAGTTTGAGAGTAGACTTGGGAAATGGTCAAGTGGCCAGGATGAAGCTGGAAGGTGCTACAGCATGACAGCAATATTAGTTGGAACTGGGCACCACTGTGCCACCTGTGGAGAGCCGGGTAGTTATCCCCTTCACAGGATGTGGTCTGTGCATGTGTGGGGTTGGCCATGGCCATTACCATTACCAGGTGCCGTGGGGAGGTGGGTGGGAGGAAAGACACCTGAAAAATAGCCAGGCTCCATCTACGTGATGGCCAAAGCAAATGCACTGGGGCCTCACCCCACAGAGCTCATCGCCTGTCCTGGATCCTGATTATTCAGTAGGGGGATTGCCTCTCACCCTTTGAAAACCCTTGTCACTAAGAGAAGAACCAACAGTGGTCAGATTAGTGGTGCATTAGGTTGGATGGTCAGCAGAGGAAGATGATTTAGGCCTGGTTGGGGAGAAAACCTATTTACAGAAAAAGAAAAGGCCACATCCACTGATCAGTTAAAGGTAAGCCATTAAGTCTAGTGGCTTTTATGAAGTGTGTGTGTGTGTATGGGGGGGGGCGGATCTTCCATACTTATGCCAACCAGAAGGCAGACCTTAACTCCATTGTAGAAATTACAACTCAGAAATTGTGCTACTGAATTAAAACTTACAGTTAATGAAATGAAACAGAACTTTGACCAAGTAACTGAGGGATTAGAGGAAACAGAAAATAGACTGGCTGTAGCTGAGGTCTGTTTAAATAAGAAGACTCCTCTGAGAATTATCACCAACAGATTCAGCTTCTTTGGAAAAAAGTCAGTGACCTTGAAAATACGGGGTGTAGGTAAAATTTAAGGCCGACTGTAGATTTTCCTGGACTAAGTCTCCATCACTCATTCACACTAATGGGATAGCGCCTCTGGTGCTAGGAACAAGCGGGAGGCAAAAACATTTTCAGAAGGGTCAGCACCGAGACAGGACCACGCATGCGCGGCACCATGAGACTAGCTCGCGCCTGTGTAGGCTATCTCAGCGTCAACCCTCCAACTGCCTCAGTTCCTTTTCTCTCACCATCAAGTGCGCTTGGATGTCAAAGTCGCTCATCTGCCGGAGTCAAAGTTTTCCTCTATACGACAGCAGCTTTTAGCATTTAATTTAATATTTTAGTAGTAATTTCTTATTTTACGAACAAGAAAAGAAGATTATGAAGAAGAAGAAAACTAAATTATTTCCTGCCATCAACGGAGTCGTCCTTAGACGGTAGTGGTGATGGTAGGAAGACTTGGTTTGAAAGTTATGGCAGAGGGGCTGTGTCTGGTCCACCGCTCTTGATAAACGGGGGGGGGTTCCGACTATGGACAGTTCTGTGCTCGGGGGGAGGACAGTCCACTGAAGCACAAATCTAGCGGTTCCGGGGATCTGGCTCCATTTAACCTCAAGCTCTTCTTCCTCTTTGGGGAAGAAGAATCGGTGCCACTCGAGGTTGCTCTTTGGTATGTCTGCATGAGGATTGTTCATCAGAAGGGGCGATAGGCCTGAACTGACTTTGGTGGATTCCCCTTGGCCCCGCTCCTATTGGCTGCATTCTCAACTCCGAACTCCATCTCAGTCCTCGTTGGAGCTCCGGTGAGCAGTTTCACCTCTGGGCCGCTCCCTCCTGTGGAGTAGGGGGTTTGACTTCTCTAGTTTTCCTGGCTGTGTTCCTGATTTTGCAGCCTCTAGGCCTTGGAGCCATTGGACTGGAGCCAGGTTGATTGGCTCAGGATGAGCGCGGTGCCCTCTTGGTGTCTTCACAATCGTATCGACCCCCTCGTGCCTGCCTCCTCTCCCTTTTCCATGCAGGGGCTAGCAGGGGCACCACCTTTTTCCTTCTCTCCTTTTGTTCAGGATTTCCATTGGCATTTTCCTTCAGCACTGTGGCTCGGTGCCCTGGTCGGCGCCGTGTCTCGGGGCCATGGCTCGGTGCCTTCGTCGGCACCGTGCCTCAGTGCCTTGGTCGGTGCCATGCCTCAGTGCCTTGTTCAGCACCCGGGGTCAGTGCCATCATGGGCGCCATGGGTCAGTGCCATCGCTCTGTGTGGCACAGTGGATGCTGTTGTTGCTGCTGTTGGTTGTCGGTGCCGCTAGTGGTGCCATGGGTGTCTAGGTGGTGCAGAGCACCCGCAGGTGCCATGGGTGATGCCGAGCATATGCAGATGCTGCAGGTGGTGCCATGGGCACCTGTGGGTGCAGTCGGTGCTACAGTATTGCCAGGGGCACCCATGGGTGCTGCGGGTGACGCCTTGGGCACCCATGGGTGCCACTGGTGCCATTCTTGCCATGGGCATCATAGATACAGTGGTGCCATTGGTACCATGGGTGTTGGGGTACCCTTGGTTGCCATTGCTGCATGGGTGCCAGAGGTGCCTGTGGGTACCGCTGCAGGTGCCTTCGGATATCGCCCAGGTTGGCATAGGCACTGCTTGGTGCCCTCCTGTGCCACGAGTGATGCTGGTGCTGCAGTAGTGCTAGTGGGTGCTGTCTGGCAGAATTAGTGACACATTTTTCCTTTACGGACTTCTTCTCCACAGAACTTGTGGCAGAATGTTTTCTGCAGAATGATGTCCTGTTCTGCAAATTATTTTTTCCACACATCTTAGTGAGTGGTGGTCTACGTGGGATCTTGTGTCATCCAGTGGTTTTCTGTTGATGGAACTCTGCTGTACTGTTCTGCCAGCAGAATCTCTCATTCCACTCAGCACTTTCTCAGCTCCCTACATGGTACCAAGCTCCTCGACATCCTTCCTGGTGGCGGAGTCTCTAGTGGCTCTGACCTAGACCTCCTTTAGAGGTTCTTGTGGTGTAGAAGTGCATCTAGATGGGTCTTTCCCTGTCCTTCTGGTCAGTAATACAGCGGATGACTCATTTTATACACTGAAGGGCACGTCCTCTCTATGATCAGAGTCCGTGATGGAAGATCTTTTCAGTAGTTCCTCAGTAATGGGGTCCACTATAATATTTCAGACTGCGTCTGTGGATCATACACTTCTGTGTCTAGACTTTTTCAGTCATCAAGACAATTACACTCTGTGGAACATTCTAATTTAATAGTTGGGAGTCACTCAGGCTCTTCCGCTCCTTCGATTGTGGTATATGGCCCCCTTGTGATATTGCCCCTTCGGTGGCTTATTCGGCACAGGTGGTTAACACCTGAGATGGAGGACATCTTTGTTCTTTTTTGTATCAGGCAATCCTTGTGAAATAGCAGCCTGAAAGCCTTGTCAGGCTTGGACTAATGGTAAAAAAAAAAGACAATTTATCACAGCACAGGGCCTAGCCGAAATTACCCAATACCACCCTTTGGATCTGGTCAGGTTCTGCCTCAGCACCCTGAGGCGCTCGTCTCTAGAATATGGTAAAGAGTGCCTGACTTCTTCTACCCCTAAGGGGAGTCTGATCCAGCGGCGGTATGGGTCATCTCTTTTCCAAGAGAGATTTTTTTTTTTCAGAGACCTTTCCTAGACCTAGGCGACTGTCCAGTCTGTTAATTCCCTTTTTTTTTAATCAGGCTTCTTCTCTTGAGCAGGGCCTCGCAGCAACAGAAATGACTCTCCTGCTAGTCGTAACTCAGGTTCCTACTTTCTTGCTTACTTCCACTTAATAGACGATATACTCCTTTGTTGACCATAAGTCAAGTAGGTCTTTTTTCTGAGATGGCTTCTCAAATATACACACCTTCAGTTCCTGCGCACTGGTTTCGTGCCAGTCGCTCACGAAACTGTTTCTCCGAGTGCGTGACGGAACTGTGATGTTTGTTTTTCAGCAAACAAACTAGAGTCTTTTCCTACTCCCTTCAGGGAGACTGGAGTGAGTAGTGCCTCACTGCATTGAGTCACTTCTGCTGCTATTCAGTCACTTTCAGCAAATGGTTAGCCCTAACTTGGTCTTGCTGTGTCCCTCCTTGACGCACATCTGCCTCTATTTGCCTTACAAATCCAGCCCCTGTTTTTTCTGTCAGAATGTTTTTCTGCAGTGGACACCTTCTCCTGTATACTTTCCTCTCTTCCCTGAGTTCAGAGACTGCTACTACAGTTGTACACACAGGGGCAGGATGAATCCTTTTGGAACATAAAGTGGGTAGGATCTGGTTCTACTAGACTACTGTAAGAGGCTTCGAAATCGTGCTTTGCCCTTCCATCAGGAAGTTTTCAGTGACTAAATGAATACCATTCTCCTCGATGGGCTAACCCCACCTGGACCCCCTTTTTGCTCACCAAGTAAGGGGTATAAGTGCTCTTGGACCTGTTCTTCACAGGTCAGCCATACTTGGTAGTGGAGGTTTCCATCTGCGCTTTTTGGTCTACTCTGAACCAGTAGACTTTACCTCCGGCACTTTCAGCTCCTGACGTCCTTTGGTGTTATATTAGTACATGTATTTGACACTATTAATTTTGGTCTTATACCAAATTATGAGGCTGGGTTTTCGCCGCTCTCCTAGAGTGGTTGCGGCTTCCTGGCAGAGTTTCATTTTGTGTCCATTGCAATCGTCTGCAAAGTGGTGAGTTACAACTCAAGCACTTATCTTGCAAGCACTGTATTCTAGTTGCTCTTTCCAAGACACCTCTTTTTATTAACAGGATAATCCTTGGCCGTCCTTTCTGAGTGAATCCTATCTCCTCCACCCTACTCAGGGTTGTTGGTTTTAGCTCGGTACTCTCCCGTTAGTGTGAATGAGTGATGGAGACTTAGTCCAGGAAGATATGGAAATTACGTACTTACCATAATTATTGATCTTCTTGGACAGTCTCCATCACTCATTCACATGCCCACCCACCGACCCCTGGGTACCCTCATTTTCTTTCCTGGTCTTCATGATCCTATGGTTCAGGCTGTGAAGACATTGTTTCTTGTCCCTTCTCGCAAGGGCCATCTGGGCCCTCTCAGGCCCAGAAACTCAGGATAAGTTATTTCCATTAGTTACACTGCACCTCCTCAGTCAAAAAGGTACTGAGGCAGTTGGAGTGTCGACGCCGAGATAGCCTACACAGGCGAGAGCTAGTCTCGCGGTGTCGCGCATGCGTGGTTCTGTCTCGGCGCCGACCCTTCTGAAAAATTGTTTGGCTCCTGCTTGGTCCTAGCACCTCCAGCGCTATCCCATTAGTGTGAATGAGTGACGGAGACCATCCAAGAAGATCAATAATTACGGTAAGTACGTAATTTCCATTTCCTGAAGACAGAAGGACCCCACAGTTCCATTCCTTCAAAGGTTTATACCTGTGTTCTTGGACCACCAGTGAACCTGGCCCCCCTAGAGATAAAAAATGCTCATGGTTCCCCTATCCGAGAACCTCAGACAATTTGTCTCTCAACCTACTATTGCCAGTGTCTTAATATATTCAGTAAAGGAGGATATTCTTAGACTGGCTAGGGAAAAGAGAATCCTGATGTGGAAAGGGCATCAGATACACATATTTCAAGACTTTCAAGTGATGTTATGGGGACAAGGAAGGCATGTTTTGAACAGAGACTTCATTCACAAAAACTAGGTATTCTTTATTGCATTAAGTACCCAGTGACTTTGCTCATTATTCACAATGGAGGCATACTACATAAATCACATTTTTATTTAGTTTCTGGTTACTCATCATCATAATAAGGGCTGAATATGGAAATCTATGTATAACTTAAGCATTACTTAACTATAAGACCATAACTTCCCACCCCTCAATTTAACACAAAAATAAGTTTGAATCTATTTAACTTAACAGAAGTACTAATAAACCTGTTGTGTTATGCCACAATATTTTACAAGCCTGGGCTCATATGAATGACATTTCTCCTCTGACAACAGACATTTTCTTAAAAGCCAGAGTTCTGCACTCTCTTATATGCATGCTGATCCATCTGCACAAACACCAGACTCTTTGCAGCGGCAGCAGTATGACGCATAGTCCACCAAGTGAAAGATTTCTGCTCACTCACCTACTATTTGTAAGACTTGCAAAGGATCTCATGGAAGAGACAAAGCTTCTCCTCTGGTCACTCCAGGTTCCCTGCCATCTTGCAATGTCCTTCCCAAAACATGACACCCAGCTGCAGCAGGAGCACTGATAGCAGGTGGTTGGAGGGTGGGGCTTGATCCTTCCCTGACATTGAAGATGAGTGGCCTCAGCCAGTGGAGGAGGAGTGGTGGGGGAGGGCACGAACCTTGAACATCAACTTGATTGATTGCTATTAACATGCTGACGCACATTGTAGGAAATGCTGTCTACTTTTAATTTCTAGTATACTGAAGCATGACAAAGTGATTAACAGCCTGCATACATTAGTGCTGTTTTAATTGAGTTGATGATCTTGGAAGAAGACTACACTAAATATGAGTAAATATTTTTGTTCTTTACAGTGATGCCCTTCTCTTTATGCCTCATTAAAGACATGTCACTTATGCATGGACTATTCTGTCATGATTTTCCTTTTTGTCTAATTTCATTGCAGATATTACTACCCCTCTCCCCCCATTTTTAGGGCTGTGAGCGTAGCCTACACCTATTTTGGGATCGGATCGTACCTTACAAAAATGGCCGATAGTGGAACCTTCCATTGAACTTTCGGAAGTAGTCTTCTGAAAGTCCATTGGAGCTTGAAACCCTCCACCACGATCGTCTGCTACGGAATAACAGCTGCCCTATTTTGGCTGTTACTTCTGCATTCCGGGCAAGAACTGCACATGCATGACTCGCACGTATATGCAGTTCTGCTGGGGCCATCATGTTGTGAATGGCAAATTGCCATTCATCGCAACTGTTTGCCCCCCTTTTTCTTCCCTTCCCTGCATCCTCACACAACTGTTTTGCCCCCTTTTTCCTTCCCTGCACCCTCACGCTGACACCGCAGCTCACCTGTGAGTCTGTAGTGCCTCATGTCGGCATTATATAGCCCCCCCAACTCATGGCACACTGGGAGCCCACCCCAGTGTGCCCAAATGCTATTAATTTCCCCCACACTGGCATTGGGGTGCCCAATCCCCATGTCGGCATTATGTGCCTCCCAACTCGTGGCACACCCCAGTGTGCCCAAATGTATTTTTTTCTCCCCGTCCTGCTGACATCAGGGTGCCCAATCCCTGTGTCAGCATCATGTACCCACCCACCCCAAACTCTTGTAGCACACTGGGAGCCCACCCCAGTGTGACCAAAGTACATTTCTTATTTACCTGTAAAAAAAGAAAACGGTCCCTCACCATTGCCCCAGTCCCCCTTCCCCACCCTCTGAGCACCCACCTCCCCTTACCCACCCTTACCCCATACTTACCTCTGGAGGTTGGTGCTGTCATCTTCTCTGGACCGGGACACGTCTGCACTCTTCAAAGCCGAACCGCAAACTGAAGAATCAAAGGTGAGCATGCTATAATGGCATTCAATGGGTTGTTCAACTTATGTTGAAAAATCAGTCATTTTTTTTTTTTATTTTGGCCCCAAATTTTCAAAAAGAGGTTTTTGGAACCCCACCTCATGAACACAGTCACTGTCATTTCATTAGTCCAGAAGAACTGCAAGGAGTCTGCCTATGTGTTAAATAGTAAACTGAATCCATGCCTTTAGAAATATAGGTTACTCACCATGTCGACACCATCCCCCTAAAACACCCCCCCCCCCAGCAATGTGGCACGCAGATCCCTGCTTCCAGCATGCAAAATCTGATGTCATGGGGTAGAACTTCAGGATATACCACCTGGATGGTGGGAGTAGTTCAGCTTGAAAACATTCCAATGACTCAGCTGTCTCCAAAGATAACTATCTATGTGTGGATGTGAACTGAATACCATTTTTAGAACTACAGTTACAAGTACTGTAAGTAACCTATATTTACCCTCCAAACACACACACACACACATCTCATTCCCTTTTGTTTTTGTAGATTTAGCTACCCATGAGTCACAAATGCTAGGAAAGAAATAATTTCTTTCAGTATGTCATCCTCACTCAGATTCTGGCAAGAAAATGGCATCCTAAAAAATTAATTGATACACAAATTACCTCAGCACCTTCGCAAGTAAATATTCCTAAGGGAAGGGTGACACTGTTCTTACAGCATATATATCCATGAGGATGTCACTGTCCTAAGGATATGACCCAGTAACATTAGGAACATCTTCTCTGTGGCTTACGGATCACAAACCTGTAAAGGATACAACTAGCAGTCCTTCACATGTAAATAGTTTACAAAGTTTATGTTTATATTTTTTCACTATCAGTAATTTTTCGCCATTGCTAATTTGGAATCTGAATACACTAAGTGCCACATATCTGAGGAGAAGGTTCACAAGTCACAGATTCCAAACAATAGAGTTCTTATTTTATCTTCAATACCTGATTTTATACTAAAAGGGGCACTGTCAGCTTCCCCAGAAGAAGTCAGCAGGCCCTTTAGGTCCCGCTGAGCTAAAACGCACTGTGGTGAAATGTTTTAAATAACTTATAAGGCTGCAATCTTACTGTTTATCTGGTTGATTCTGCAACCCTCTGGCCACCATTATTGTCTGGATCTACGACGCCGGGTTGACAAAAATTTTGTCGACCAACGTTACAGCGAAACCTTTATGTCGACCACATTTGCGGTTGGCATAAAGGTGGTCACTGCCTACCATGTTTTCTTCAGGGGCTTCACCCCTGAACCCCTCCAAGTGGGGAGTTGTGCCCCCCTGTAGAAGCGTGGGATAAATGGCAGACACTAGACAGTAATTTAGTGCATAAAAAATACAATACGTGTGTTTATCAACTCTGCAAAAATATTGAAAAAAAAAGATATTTACAGAAAGAAAAATTGGGTGTTAGTCCATCACACCATTCAAAACATCAGGAAATATTTCTCCTCGAGACTTCTGTCTTTCTTCTGTAGATTAAATATCCAACACAGTATGTAAGCACTCACACTAGTTCCTTCTCCCTCAGTGGTCAGAAGATACTGACCCACACATACTTTCTTAGCCCCCTGGTGGCAGGTTTTATAGGAATTCCCAGGGTGACATCATAATCAGGTGATCCCCTAGTTAACATGAATAGAATAGACCATTTCTAGGTCCTATCTAAATATATCTAGGATACTGTTTATACAAACAAACAAGACAGGCATTCATGTTATATTCCTTCTGTGAATATATCCTAAAATATCAGTTTTAGATAATCTAAACCTTAATTAGGGTGTTTCTACCTCATTTGGAGCATAGCTCCTCCCACTTGCAGTGACCTCATCTCTCCTGATTCCTACTACAGCAGTCATTACCTGGGCTGACAACTCTATAGTAGGAGTTTCCCCAAATGATAAGGATTTCGGGTAAAGAAGAATAATTCTTTTTAAACTTGGTAATATACAGGAATATCCAGTATGGACAGGGGAATGGCAAATGAGGGGTGTGCTCCCTATTTGCCTTTCCCTACCAGACCAGAGGACCTGCATTAATGCATATTTTATTTAAGCTTGGAAAAGGAATAAATACCTTGTCTTATTATTTTGCAGCACAACATTGTGCAACTGCAAACTTTGATTCAAGCAGGGCTATGCACCCCTTTTTGAGAGCCCTTTCCACTTAACACAATCTTTTTCTATGCAACTCGGCGGCTGAAATGTCAGCCGTCGGTTAAACATTACAATCTGGCCTTCTGACAGCTCTCAGGTACTCCTTCTCTGGAGCTGTCCTTTACAGCAAAAACTGCAACTCTTAAATCGGTGACACTACGAGGCTTCCCTTTCTGCCCTTTGTGTCCTTTTATGGGCTTGTGTCTTGCACTTTCACTGCCCGGGGCAGCGCTTTTACTTTTAAAGATGAAGCATCCTGCTTCAAGTCAGCTGCAAGCTGTGCGTGTACAACAGAGCACGATCCTGCTCCAATGCACAGTGCAGCGCTGCTATTTCTTTTGCTGCAAAAGGCAGCTCTTCTAAATTCAAGCTCGCAAAAAGCTTTTCAGTTTTACCTCAACAAGTGGTTTCTTTTATTTACACAGTCCGACCTTGGGCTTACAGCACGGCGTTCCTTGCATCGTGTGCTTTGCTTGGTTAAAGGGCACCATCATAATAGAGTATAGTGCCACATATACAACTAGGGGCAACTCTTATCATAAGGGACACTGTTTTTAAACAAGTCAAGATTTATTTTGGAGATGTGCACTAAAAGGGTTATTAAGATTTTAAAGGTATAGTAAAGTTATTTAGAGAATACCAGGTTGGCCACCCTGACACGAAAAGAAAGAAGAAAGACAATAGAAAAGCAGGAAAAGAAAATTTGGGAAAGGTGCACATGTCTTTATTTCATTTAATCACTTTTAACAGGGCACCCTGTTACACCCCCCAATTAAAATAATCAAGTCCAAGTCATAGCTGAATAGAGGAGGGAATGCAAGACCCCCAGAAAACAGTGCCGGGGTCCAGCGCTGACACTACAGCGACCTGGCGCTGTTGTTGCTGTAGTGTCGGTTGCTGTCGACTTGTCGCTGTTGGGGCTGTATACCTTATTGTCTCTCAGTTCCTCATGGACAGCCCTCTGATGACACGCCTGATGGTCTAAGCTGTGAGGGCCTCCTATATGTCACCATAGTGCCTGATTCTGACACCTGTACTGATCAGTTGAGAAATCGTGCTTTCCTGGACTGATCGATACCAGCATTAGAAGTGCAAACATGCACTGTTTGTGTATTATTCTTGTCAGGCACTATAGTGACACATAGGAGTCCCCCCATGGCTTAGCCCATCAGGTGCATCATCAGTGGGCTGTCCAAAAGGAACTGTAAGACAATAATGGTGGGTGGAGGGTTTCAGGATCAACCAGATAAACAGTAAGATTGCAGCCTTATAAGTTATTTAAAAAAATGTAACCACAGTGCGTTTTAGCTCAGCGGGACCTATATAGGTCTTGTTGTCTTTTTCTTCTGGGGAAGCTGATAGTTCCCCCTATAAGCAATAGGGCATGAAAGGTGTGTGTTATTGTGTAATAATGCTGCGCCTTGGGTGGTTGAAGCATGAGGTCACAGGCAGAGTGCATTCAACACATGAGAAGTGCCATTATTACACAATAACACACATCTCTGGAGTGCCTTATTGCTATTATACAATGGGTTGTTTAAGTTAGAAAAAAAATTTAAAACAACATTTAAAATAGTTTTTTTTTTTGCTTAATTGTACTATGTGTAGGTGTATATATTTAAAAAAGTCCACAGTTTCTGTTTCTGCCACTAGGTGGTGCTGCTACTACATGCTACCACCTCCCCCTGCCTACAGCTCTATTCCTGTTTATCTGTGATGATATGTGTCATCCCACCATCTGTTAAGCAGCCGTCTGCCTGTCGATTTTGCTTTATTTTGTCAGGAAACATTTGTCTATTTCTGCCATTTGCACTGGTGTTCTCTGTTTTCCTGCTTGCCCGCCAACCCCCTTTACTGTTTGTGAGCATGAATGGTAACTGAAAGGAGCAGTCATGGGCTATCCTTTTGAAGTTCCACTGTTTTATGTGCTGGAAAGCCGGTTGTGGTTATTTTTGGTTTTTTTCAAAATCCTGACAGAAAAATAATAACAGGTTGTGAGCTATCGTGATTAGTAGCAGAAATGAACAGCCACGTACTGTCTGTTTCAAGAAGTGGTCACTCTTCTACAGAACCTACAATACTGTGTTTAAAAAAGATTTCTGCTATTTAAAACTGCAAAAGGAAAACCAGGAGCAAAGAATGCATTTTGTGCATGTGTGTGTGGGGGGGCAGCTTATACCCTTCTGCCTTAGTTTTCTGTGGATTGAGCAGGGAGTAAGAAGGAATTTCTGAACTGGTAATGTGGTCTTCACCTAAATACAGTAATGTTATTGTGAGATAACATCACTGTCTCTAGGGCAGAGTGACCAATCAGGATGCTACATTTTTTCATGCAGTTGTATAATATCCCTTTTACAGTTTGTACTGATTAATGTAAAATTGTCACACACATGGTCAAGTTAATAATGTTATGGATAAATATTTTTAGATTCCTAGGAAGGTTTAGATGTTATTTGTAAATATCCCAAGTTTAAAGACATGTGAGAGGTATTCAACATAGAAGCATAGAATGTGTCAGCAGTATAGGACTGGTAGGCCCATCTAGTCTGCCCTATTTTTCTTACCTGTTACTACACCCTAGCCCCTGTTTGGTCATGGGTGTCCCTCCCTCCTCCCTCCCTCCTCCCTTACTTCTGCTTATTATACCCATGTGCCTATCCCACACATGCTTGAAGCTCCCCATCATCTTTGCCCCCACCACCTCTTCTGGCAGGCTGTTCCATGCAGCCACCACCCTTTCTGTGAAGAAGTATTTTCTCATATCCCTCTTAACCCCAACCCCCCAAGCTTCATAGCATGTCATCATCTTCTGATGCTCCTCCTCATGTGAAAGAGACTCCCCTCCTGGACTTCTGGTGATATCACTGATATGCAGGAAGCTTAGTGGTGAGAGTTCCTGACATGGTGGAAATATTCTAATGTGAGCCACATAACATATTGGCAGTATCAGCAATATAAATAGAACTTAAACTTGCTTGGATGACCAGCTACCCATGGATGTCCAAATTGGGGAAATAGGGGCACACCAGTGAGTAAACTAAAGAGCCGTTTAGCCAAGGTCCGGCTAGAAGAGCAAACTGGCTACGGCCACTCATCATGGCGGCGCACACCATCCCTCTATTCAATAGACCTTGATATTGATGACAAAGAGTACCCAAAACAATGCGATATAACCATACCAAAAATACTCAAAGCCGTTAACACAATCAAATCCTCCTTTGCGGATTTAAACATGAACTTAAAGAATATGAGCAAAATGCTTATAGCCACTGAAACCCGTACCACTGAGCTCTCGCAACACAGGATTCTCATGACAGATTCCTTCTTTACTTTACAAAAGAGGGAAAATCTTGGACCAATTAATGTAGAAAGCCAATTTTTGTTTAATAAATGGAAGATCAAGGGGGGACCCAGAGGGTGACTAGACATTTAAAGAACCATTTGGATCATCAACCATAGACTTCATATGGGTAAATTTTGAAGCAGCCAAATTATTTGAGGACTTGGGTATATTAAACCATCCAGAATCAGCCCACTTTCCTATTTTAACAGTGTGGCAAATAGACAGTATAGAACTGTTACCATCTAATTTACCACAACCTCCCTTAGAAATTATAAATTCACGAAGAATTAAGTGGCAAGGTTCAACAATAAATTTGTTTAAGGGATATCTTTAGCTCAGATTATCTTAATAACCTGAAATTGGAGATAAATACAACATCAGAATTGTCTTGCATTATTAAAATATGGGAAGATATTATAAATTATATCAGACCTTTCTTTACTCTCACAACTAGTGAAACTAGGAGACAAAAGACTTGTTTCAATGCTAACTGCAAAAAAGCAAAACACTTTGTAAATCAGTTAATTCATGTCTGTAGAAAACATTCTACAACTAATAAAAAAATGGTGAATTGCCAGAGGAAGAATATACAGAGAAAGTCTAGAAGAAGAAAAGAAAAAATTCCACGCTAAGATGTGGGACAAACTAAGAACAACTGTGATTAAGAAAGATGTAAAGACATTTTGGATGTTGGTTAGAAAAGGTTTTAATTAATACTCTAACAAGGTGGAGGCTATTATTACACCAACAACATGGGGAGATCTTTTAAAAAAATTATATTTCTCTGCAGAAGAACTGGCTTTGACATTAACAAGTGATCAAAATGTAACTGTGTTCCCAAAACCATTTTATATATCTATAACAGAAATAGAAGAGGTTATAAATAAGACACCTTCTAATAAGGCTTCGAGACCAGATAGCATTTTGGCTGATGTATTCAAAATATTTATAGACTGGTGGCACCCATTATTGTGCTATTTTTCTAATTATTCATTTCAAAATAATTCATTTCTTAACTCATACACAGGCAGTATAATATGTTCTATCTTTAAAAAGGGCAATATAAACAACCCTTCTATGTATAGGCCTATAAGTCTATTAGACGCATCGCAAAAAGATTTTTTTGTAGAATAATATTAAACACCTCCAGCAATGTGTAGAAGAAAATAGTTTCTTTACTGAAACACAAACCGGGTTCAGAGTGGGGCGGTCAACTATACAGCGTTGCAATGTTCTAAACCATTTAATATGGAAATATGTGAAAATAAAGAAAACAAAACTATATTGCTTTTTTGTTGACCTAAAAGCAGCCTTTGACTCAATTAGTCGTGTTTTGCTTTGGGAAAAATAAAACAAATTATAACATAGATAAGACCTTGCTGAATATTATTATAATATTACATCAGGACACATGGCTTACTGTACATTACAATCAAAATGGTAATCTGACCAATCAAGTAAACACGAACCTAGGAGTTTGACAGGGCTGTTTATTCATGCTAAGAACTTATAGGAGCTAAAGAGCCACGGGGCCCATAGTTGCTCCTATTTACTAATAATAACAAGGGCAACAGCCTGAGAGGATTAAAATATCCAGCCGGGACTTAAACATTTCCTTGGAACTACTAATAATCACCTCCTGGGGTAATGCGTTCCAGGGCTTAATAATGTGTACTGTGTAAAAACATTTACGAGGCAAGCAATTAAATCTCCTTGGTTGTAACTGGAGGGGATGATCTCTGAAATCATAAATGTCATCCCTAAACCTAAACTCTAAACTGGTCAATAAATAGGGATCATTCATAACGTCATACAACAATAGAAGATCCCCTCTCAGGTGTCTGGTAGAAAGGCGCATCAAATTCAGAGAGCAGAGTCTGATTTCATACGAGATATTACTTAAACCTCTCACCATTTTTATGTATTGTCTTTGTACCCTTTCCAGTAACATAATATCCTGCTTCTTATAAGGGCACCACAGCTGGGAGGAGAAATCTAAGTGGGGGCGTATGTAAGCTCTATATAGGGGCATAAGAACTTTGCTGTCCCTAGACCTGATGTTCCTCTTTATGGACCAAATAATCCAATTCACCCAAAGAATTGCATAATTAATCTGAGGGTTAGGGAGGAAATCCTCAAATACCAGGACCCCCAAGTCCTTCTCTATGTCAGTACTGATTAACTCTCTGTTATTGAGTGTATAAGCATGAGCGGTATTATTATTCCCAAAATGCATAATCCTGCACTTATTATGGTTCACTTTCATACCCTATGTGGTAATCCATTTAGACACTAGGTTCAAGTCATACTGGAGGGCATTTATTTGATCTGCAGTGGAACATAGTCCACCAATCTTAATATCGTCTGCATATTTAATAGTGTTGGAACAGCAGCATCTTGTGATGTCAGCAATAAATAGCTGAAATAGACATTGGCCCAAGACAGAGCCCTGTGGAACCCCACTGATGACAGCCCCAATGTTAGAACACTATCCATTAATTAGAACTCACTGAGTTATTTCAGTCAACCAATTGGCTATCCATTTTACAAAATTGGGGTTGATATTGTAGGAATAAAGTTTATGCAACAATGCCCAATGGGGGAGAAGGTCGAAAGCCTTGCTGAACGGATTGTTCCACCAGATTTAAAGATACTCAAGCATCAATTATATTGGTTATTTGCAGCATTTTTAGGGGCTAAGCGTATAATTCTCAGGAACTATGGAATTCCTCAGGTGTCCACTTTACATGAATGGTATTCTTACATGGCTTCTGTTGTGAATAATGAAAGAATAAGTTATTTACTGTTAGACCAATTAGAAATGTTTGTGCATGTTTGAGGTGCATTCTTAAATGCTGTTTTACCATTGCACACTTAGTATATTCCTTTAAGTTTAATATCTTATAATTTTTTTATTTTTGAAGCGAATTACTTATCTGTAAGTAATTGATGTAAGTTATATGTTTTCTTTTTTATTTTAATATAATGTTGCACTTGTTATACTCATGTTCAGAATTGTGTAAAGGAAAAAATGATTTAATAAAAACAATTTAATGGTAAAAAAAAAGAAGAAAGCCTTGCTGAAGTCGATATAGAACACATCATAGGGAAGTCTGTTATCAAGTTGAAAAATGACTTCTTTATAGAAGCATAAAAGATTAATCAAAGAACTATGGCCCTTTTTGAAGCCATGTTGTTTGGTGTCAGATTTGGACAAGATGGGGGAAATAGAATCCTTAATCAGACTTTTCAATATTTTACACATGAGGGAGGTTAGACCTATAATTCTTCCAATTATTTCTTGGGCTTTTTTTATAAATAGATACAACATATGCAGTTTTCCAAATTTCAGGAACAAAGTTATGATTTACACAATGTTCATAAAGCAATTTGAGGGGCAAGAACAAACTATCAGCCAGTAAATACAAAAGATGACCAGGCACATCATCTGGTGATACACTGAGTTTCCCTTTAAGTATGGTTAGTTTCGCATGAACATTAGATATGGGGATAGTAATATGGCAATCTGAGTAGTCATTAATGATGTTAGTTCTCTGGTTATTTTGAAATATATTACACAAATTTGCATTAAATAAATTAGCAATATCCGAGGGATCACGTATTAAGGTATCATTTACCTGAATTGGGCCAACCTGACATGTAGATTTTTTTAAAGAGTTTATATACGCTTAGAAGGACTTACTATTGTCCCTACATGCGTTAGATGCTAATCTTAACTCCCAAGATTTTTTCACTCTCCTAGTATTGTGTTTACACTCCTTTTGGGTATGTAAATATAAACACCAATTTGAAGGGGTTGGAGATTTTAGGTAAGCGGAATAACATTTACTTTTTCTTTTTATAAGGTTAGTTATCACCTTATTCATCCATTTTGGTTTCAGTTGGCTAGACACGTTTTTTAGCCTAGTAGAGATGTGACTATCGCTCAAATCAATAATTCTGATGTGAAGTATGTTAAAGTACTCCTCAATACCCACAGTGTTGAAAGTAGACACCCAGTCTACACTATCCAAACCAGCTATAATGTTGGGGATATCAGCTTTATCATACATGTAAATTATGGATCTGTTAGACACCAAAGAAATCAAATATTCCACATTAAAAGTAATAGAACAGTGGTCACTATTACTAAAAGGAGCAGATACAGTCAGATTATTTAATGTCAAATTCTTACTGTAAAAAACAAGATCAAGGATGTTTTTACCCCTGGTTGGATGTTTAACGCCCTGCATAACGTTGCATTGCTGACACATGTTAACCAGTTTTTTCCCTGAATTGGAAGTAGCCATGTAATCTGTCCAATCAACATCGCCTTGATTAAAGTCCCCTGTTAGGGTGATGTCACCTAAAGAACAAGCTATTTCAATTTCATTAATAATTGTGTCTAAGAGTTCAGTAGATGTACTCAGTGGACGATAACAAACACCCTGAATAATATGCTGTTTACTATTTAACATTAGTTTGATCCATACAGATTCAAAGGGACTAGTAGGACATTTAACCTTGTTTATTGCCTCTTTCATTCAGTCTTTGTATAAACTCCATATTGATATCTCTAAATAACCCAGAATTTCATTCACCATCCATAACAAATGTTAAAATTCTGTGTTTAGTATATGCTGTTGATGTAGTAATTTCCACATCAAAACTGGGATTACAGTGGCAATTGAATCACTTTGCAGACCACTGCAACATAAATAAACTCACAATAAATAGATATAAAACAAACGTGGTCATTTTTGATAATACAACTAAAATGAATCCATTAGTATATGTAAATGGTGTTAAAATTGAGACAGCTAGTTACTATGACTATCTAGTTGTAAGATAGGCACAAAATACAGCTTGGACCTTGCACATAACTCAGATGACTTGAAAATTAAATACAGCATTTAATGCTTTTAAGAGATTTCATAACACATTTGCGCATAGTTTGACACTGGGCTTATTAAAAGTTGTAAATGCCAAAATCAAAACAAGCTTGCTTTATGCTACCGAAATCTGGTATGCCTCAAATGTTAAACCATTGGAGGTGCTCATTAATAAAATGTACAGATTTTTGTTGAGGGTTCCTCAGTCTGTTCCAGCCGAAGTCCTAAAATGAGAACTTGGTCAGATTTCTCTGACAACTATGGTACAAGAGAGAAGAGTGTTATTTATTTTAAAGTTATTTTCATTGCCAGAGAAATGTCTCCCAAGATTATGCCTTGAGGAAGAATTGAATTATAATAATAGGAATTTTCTATTTCCTACAATAAAGACAGTTAGGTAAATAATATTCCCACCTGGCTTGGGACATCTCTTATATGAAATCTACACTAAACCATTTCAAGAGATAATTTTACAGTTTAACAATAGATTGTCAGACCTAGCATTAAATAATGATCAAATAAAAATAAACTAACTTGTGCACTTTAAGATAGTATAGGAGACTTAAAACAGAAAATGGCTTAGAATATTATCTTACTACTTTGACTAATCCTGCCGAATGAAGAATAATAGCGAGATGCAGAATGGAATTATACACAGCAAATTATATACACTTTAGAGAGAAAAGACCAGGAGTATTATCGCCATTTTGTAACTGTTTAAGAAAGGCTAAGGATGATCTAAAGCATATTGCACTATTTTGTCAACTGTATGAGGCTCAGAGGAAATATTGGCTAGACCTGGTTTTGGCTACCCTCGGTCTTCCCTCAGACCAATTTCTTAGCAGTTTGTTTAATCCAAAGGATCCTAGAATATTGAAAAGACTTGCTAAGTTTCTAATTTCACTTAAGATATAAAAGGTCATTGCTTCTGGGTCTTAGGTACCTGCGGTACCTTTTATCATGTATTATACTTTAAGTCTGTTTAGCATTATAAATAGAATAAATGATAGGGAACTGTGTATTACGAGGCTATAATAGCATCGAGAGGTTCTGGGGACATGTGAACCTCAAGAGCAAAGCTCAAGAGGTTCCAACATGTCCCCAGAACCTCGAGATGCTTATTTAGCCTCGTGATACTCAGTCTGCTATAATTAAATTTTTGTAATATATGGATCCAAGGCATTTTAAATGTTTTAAATTTGTCTGCTACAGTAGTCATGTCTGTATCACTGCACTTTCTTTTCCCGTGGTTGCCATCCGTTGCTGTTGACGCCACAACGCTCGCACGCATGTAAAGTGCACAGCGTGTGTTCTGATTGGCTGTAGCTGTGCTTTTCACATAATTTTCAAGGGGAAATGGCGGCTTGTTTATGCAAGTGGGCTTGAGAGCTGTCTGATGGTTCAGCATGCGGGGAGTTTGACTGGATTGGAGAGAGGAGAGGAATTATTCCTGTGTGGTTTAAGGTAATACTCTGGGGAAAGCTTTTCATGTTTTTGGCTAGCAGCGAGTCGTCCTCTATTCTACGCGCAGATGGTTACAGTAAAAGCTGGCTCCAGGTCTGCACGAGACAGTCGTGTGCTTGCGCTTTGGAGTTTTGGTGATAATAGTATTGTTCAGACTGCAACAATAGTATTATCATCTCTGAATGATAGTATTATCACCAAAAAAACAATGGTATTATCACTTGAGCAAGGGTGGTATTATCAGAACTGAAGTACTGTATTATAGGGACATTTTTGAATGGGATAAGATAGTATTATTATGGCTCATCCATATATTACATTTTATTAATGTCCTTGTTTTTAACATTTTGTAAAGACATTTTGCCAAACAGTAAAATCTATTGATTGATTGATTTAATGTTAGTACTTTTACTCCCACTAAAGTATATTTCAGAGCAGATCTGTGGTTGGGTTTCTGGGAGGGACATGCTGAATACCTGCCCAGAGTGGCAATAACATGACAGAGATGCAATGTGCTGCACAGATAGAGGTGGGCGAAGTTAGAGAACTTTGCTCTATGGAGAAATTTGTGAATTTTACCAAACTCATGAAGGTCTCCTTTAAGGTGAAGTTCTGCATTGCCTTAAAGGAGAACTTCATGAATGGCGAAATTGTGAACTTTGCCTGCAAATCTTTGCTCTGAGGTGAAGTTTGCAGAGATCCATGGGATTGGAGGTCACATGGTGCTACAGTGAGCTGTAGTGCCATGCATAGGCTGCATTCAGCACAGTGTGAGGAAGAGACAGTTGATGTTAAGTGTGCTCTGTATCTTTGTGTCTAAAAATCTCTGGAAAGCATTTAAATACAGAGTTTTTTTTTCCAACAGATCACTCCATTAAGTGTCTACTGTGCCTTGTGCCTCTAGATCAGCAACTATTTGTGGTATTTTTTTGTGATTTAGTTAGCTTAATGTTGTAGTTTCATTTTCTGTATTGTGTAGTGAGGCAGTGCGGGGGGTGGTGGAGCTAAGCGGCAGCAAGTTCCAGCAAGAAAAAAGCAGGTTAGGCAGCCTTTTCTGTCTCAGCAGTACTACTGCTGTTGTAGTCAGTGTTTTGTAAGATTTTCTTTTCCTGTGTTCTTTGGTTTGTAATTTTTAGTTCTGTAGAACAGCTAGGTGTGCATTGGTGCATTGGTGATATAATGATTAGCATACTGTCTCCCAAGCAGTTGACCTGGGTTTGATTCCTGGCCAATGCCATAAGTAATGTTATGTGGCCTACCTGGATTTCAGCAATGCCTTTGACACTGTGCTGCATAGAAGGTTGTTAAACAAGCTGGGGAGGATGGAAGTGGGAAGGACGGTGGTGCGGTGGGTGGAGAACTGGCTGGATGGCAGGACACAGAGGATGGTGGTAAATGACTGTCACTTCACAGAGGGAAGGGTCACTGGTGGGGTGCCACAGGGATCAGTGCTAGGTCCAGTCCTCTTCAACATCTTTATCAGTTACATTACAGAAGACCTAGAAGGGAGAATTTGCCTGTTCGCTGATGACACAAAGCTCCCAACAAGATGGAGATGCTGGAGTGTGTGAATAGAATGAAGAGAGATCTGCAGAAGCTTGAGGACTGATCAAGGGAGTGGCAGTTAAGATTTAATGCAAAGAAATGCAAAATAATGCACATGGGGCACAAAAACCCATGAACAACATATCAGCTTGGGGGGGGGTATAGAATGCTCCAAGCAGGAAGGGACCTAGGGATAATCATTTCTGATGACTTTAAGGTAGGGAGTCAGTGTGACAAGGCAGCAGGAAAAGCAAACAGGAAGCTTAGTTGCATAGGCAGGGGTATCACCAGCAGGAAAAGGGAGGTCAGAATTCCACTATACAAGTCACTAGTGAAGCCACACCTTGAGTACAGTACCCAGTTCTGGAGGCCTTACCTACGTAAGGACATAGATAGGGTGGAGGCATTTCAGAGGAGGGCAACCAAGATGGTACAAGGATTACATCACAAGGCCCATGAGGACAGACTGAAGGACTTGAAAATGTACTCCCTGGAGGAGAGGAGGGAGAGGGGGGATATGACCAAGACATATAAATACCTCACGGGGAGGAACAAGGTGCAGGAAAACACAATCTTTCATAGAAAAAGATGTTCCAGGATTAAGGGACATGGGATGAAACTGAAGGGAGGGAGATTCAGAGGGAACATGAGGAAGAATTTCTTCATGGGGGGGGTCGACAAATGGAATGCTCTGCTGGAGGAGGCGGTGGGGGCTGAAATTATTACAGGATTTAAGAATGCATGGGATAGGCATCAGAGGATCCTGGTAGTCAGAGGAAGGGGACATTCTAGTTCTAGAGAAGCTTGAAGAAGCTAAGCACATGCGCACGTAGGCAGACTAAGTGGGCCGTAGGCCCTTATCTGCTGTCAACATCTATGTATCTATGTGTGTTTCACTGAATTATTTGTTGATATCATGTTTGTTGATTGATTGAAGTTAGCAATTTTTCGAGTACATAATAATGTTGTTATAATTATTTGAGTTGCTGCATCTTGCATGTGTCCCCTTAGTCCCTGAAATCCCTGTTGTGTAAAAAAAGAAAAGACAAAAAAAATGGTGGCAGTGTGGGCACTGATTCAAGAGAAGCCTGAACTTTAACAGAAGACACTGCAACTTCCACAGCGTGTGCCCACCACCCCACTGTGACACAAGAACTTCCCTTATGCCTTCCATGAACTGCTGCTGACAGGGACGGGCCACCACCCCCACTCGTCACTTCCCTCTGCTTTTTCTCCCACTTGGCCCAGTGATTTGTCACAAGATGGGCCCTCTGGCCCCCAGTACCCATGCCCCGGAGACACGTTTATTGCATAGGTTACAAGCAACCCCACTAACCCTAACCCTAATCCTTAATGTCCCATAGGATAACATTGCAACTTTAACAGGCCATAACTACACTAGTCTTTGGAATTAAGAGACACTCTATATATATCCAAATAAATGTCTCAATAAGTATTACAATAGTAACACATAATACCCCCAGAATAATTCATGGAGTATGCACAGCAACCCAAAATTACCTCCCAACTGCACCATGGAGCCAAATCCACAATTTAAGTCCGATAATCATTGAAAATGCACCATATGTGCACTCCTCTTGGACTAGAACCATACCAAGTGTCAGACAAATTCAACAAAAAATGGCTGAGTTATGCTTAAGAAACCCATATGGAATAATTGGTGGAAGTGGCGGTGGCATTTGTGTTGTCAAATTATTCTCTGCCACATCTGTGGCCTCCATGCAGATGGGTGCTGGGGGAGGTGACAACAAGAGGATCAGTCTGAGAGGTAGCAGAATCTCCGACTCAGGAACAGTGGTCAAGGAGGAGGTTGTTGGTGTCCCCTTGAATGCTGGTGGTGTAGTGGCACTGAGCTTGATCGGGATAATAGGTCCCCAGTGTGGATATATGGAGCAGTAACCAAACAGCTGGTAGCTCCTTTCTGTACATTACAGCACACTGGGTACAGGTACCTGGGGTAGTATTTGGCTCTGGACAGGGGGAAATACTGTATGTAACCCCTAGATGGCACTGTCCCAAGGGCTACTACCCCTGCCTGCATAACTAAGCACAGGTTGAGGGGCCTGAGTTTTGTGAATGGGTGCCTCCACCCGGAGGTATGGTCTTGGGGTTGCGTAACTGCTGTTGGTATAGCCCTCCAGGATGCTATAACCCCCCACCACCCCTCTAGTGGCCTAATCAGTATAGCAGAAAACCAATCACATATGACATATGAATACAGTATTAAACCCACACTTAGTGCACTTACCACCAGGGCTGGATCAGCTGCGACAACCCTGGAGACCCCCTGTAAAATGAGATCAGCAGTAAGACAGTTCAACAGCAATGCAATATCCCCTCCACAAAAGTACACTGTAGCCAGATTAAATGCAGAAAGAACAAAATCTGATTTATTTGGGGAGCTGCACAGGGGTGTGGCAGTAACCCTAGCAGTTGATTAATTAGATCTGAATTATTCAGGGTTAGCATGCATGCATAAGAGTCCCTTTGCCACAGTCACACACACTCTGGGTACCCAGTGGGAATAGGTTAGCCTGAAGTGTTGCCTGGGGTAGGCTGGCGTCGCAGCTGTTATTGGGGCCCTTAGGAGAGAAAAACAATCACATGCACTTTAACCCAGAATTTGTAATCCAGAGCCGGACGGCTCAGTCAATTGAAACAAACCCAAACAAATAATTAGATGACACACAATAATTGCAGCTTTGTTGCAAGGAGCTACACTGTTTGTACTCACACTACCCAGACCGAGTGATGATCCGTCGAAATAAGACCTGTTACAGATGGCTTGATGAAACTAGAGGTGAATTCCCTCCTGGCCCTCATCAAAAATGCTGGTCTTCAGTCTGCAGGAGCAACTTAACACTGGCCGAGAACATGCAAACTGAAACATTTCGAACTACTCAGCCGCGCAAACACCTTGCGAACTTGAGCACATTTATATGTAAAACACTATCCGCTGTTGGTCCTTCCAACTAGCTTTGTAAGCTGATCCCGAGATTTCTTCAGCTTGGATGCTGTTTGAATCCCCTGAGGCTATAGCCCCAAATGTGGGCCACTGGACACTCAGACCCACGGACTAACGACTGGAAAAGTCTAGGCCCAGCAGGCCTAACCCCTGAGAGCTGGCAAGCTCCCCAGAGGCTCATACGCTAAGCTCTTGAGCTGTCTCTCCAAATCTGAAGAAAACAAGCTGTTTCCCCTTTCCATATAGGACAGAGTTCCAGGAATCTTACTGGCTGCCAAAACAGTCTTAAACAGTCCCCAGATGTTAATAGGCTTGTCTTTTGGCACCTAGATTTTGCCCCAGTCAACCCCCATAAGTCTCTGGCATTGTCCCAAGATTCCCTTTGTTTAATCCTGGTTTCTGATTGGTGGATAGGCACAAAAAATGGTGGCTGCATACAGTCCCTATTGCAGTCTATTCCACTGTCCCCACACAAAGTTCTGGTGCAGCCAGATGCAACATTAGTTTAATTTACTCTCCCCAATGCCCTGTAGCCCCAGCAGTCCTCTCTTGAATCAGTCCAGTTTTAAGTAAATAACTTGTACCATTAAGGAGACGCTGCTCCCGTTATACACTGCCCTAGGAATGCACGCAAGCTCATGAATATTAATGAGGGCATCCCTTGCCCTAACCTTTTCCCCTTAGCCTTTGGTACCCTGGAAGCAGCGCTTACGGCGTCTGACATGTATTTAATTTAAAAAAATCTTCTTTTCTGATTTTTGCGTCCCTGGTGCCTATTTAACTTAGCCTGGCACCGGTAACCGTGGAGGAGACACACAATTTATTTCTTGACCGCAACGGCAGTCGGATGCACAAGGCATCCCTCTTGAGCATGCGAGTGGCGGCTCTGTGACATGCAGACCACTCACAAATAGATTTTATGAGCCCCACAGGGCTCATTTAAACAGGGAAATCTGAGGGAATGGCAAAGTGCTACGGAGACTGGGCGGACACCAGGAGACAGCGGGAGAACACCCGAAGGCACCTTAAGGTAAGCCCCCAAATTGGGGGGGAGGGACATTACACCTTCCTCTGCCTTGGAAAGCTTGGTGTCTGCACCAAGTCCATAATAGATTTGCAACTATTGAACACATTACTAAACCTACTCTTAGTAATACTCTATTATAATAGATATATCTGACTAGCCTAACCAGGCGTATAACTATGTACAAGGTAGCAAAGTGCCACGGAGACCACAGAGACCGGGTGGACACCAGGAGACAGTGGGGGAAGGAAGGGTTACATGTACTAAGCCCAATTGCAGTGATAGCAACACTCTGAGTATTTGTCAGCATGTCACACTGGCAGTGAAGAATGTTACTGGATCACAGACACAGGTCAGAAAATGTTAGAATTTCTCCTGGCTGAGACTGATGAATGGATGCAGTCTGTATTGGTGGTACCATGGGGGGGTGAGTGTGGCACATGGTCTTCAGGCTGTGGAGTTGAGGCAGAGGACTACTACCCTCAAGACTTTTGTGTATCAGTGGCTTCATTTTAACCTAACTTTGCCTTGCTGTACATCAAGAAGAAGTTACAGCGAAGTTGCAAGGTGAATTGACCCAACTTTGCACTGGTGCACCCCAAGGAGAACTTACAAGCGGAGTTACCAATGGCAAATTTCCTATTAAATAGAAAAAAATTTGCAAAATTATCCACGGAGGTGAATTCTGCAACTTTGCCTTAACTTTACCTGTGAATTAAAACATTGCAACATCTCCCTGCACAGATTACCCGAGGTTTATAACTTTGGAAACTGTGAACAGACAAGGCTTGGGGACCACACTGTAAGGGCAGCCTGATCAGCTGGGCTAGCTCTGGAGGTCCGCTCTACCACAAAATGGTAATAGCCAACACAGCAGTGTACACAGGAAGTCTCCTAGGGTAACACAGCCCCACACAGCACTAACGTTCTCTGAAGCCCTGCAACCACAGTGACAGGCCATGGTGGCCATCAAGCTCCTTGGTTGGTCCCACACCATACATCTATGATAAAGGGGTAGAAAGAAGCTGTTGGTGGCACTTGTTTCCTGCTCCTGGACATGAAGGGGCACCAAGTATGACTGGCTGTGCAGTACTGTCTTGCTAGCTGTGGAAAACCTGCAATGGTTGATGAGGTGGGCTCCTATGCTTTATCCTTGGCTCATGGTTTATTTCATAGATCTTTTCCCAGTGATGGACCCTACTGAGGTCACATCTCACACCTATTTCTCCCTCTTGGGGTGCTGGAATTCCGATCCCTCCCACAACAACACATCAAAGTAGACAATCATCTTTCATTGGACAACTATAACAGTGGCCACTGGGGTTCCATGTGATAACGCGAAAATTTAATCGTGACTGACAAAACAGTGCAAATCGCCAAACACATAATCGGTGATCAGCACTACACTGAAAAGTAAAAACAGCAAGAACAATACACTTTCCATACAGAGGTGATATACACTTACTATTTACTAAGCCCCCCGCACCCCCTATTTTTAAATATAATCAACACCGGGGGGAGGGGGGGCAGACATTGGGGGATGTCAGAATTTGACAGTTATCCTATGCCCAGGATAGATGACTTGGTGGACAGACTGGGGAGTGTCAAGTACATCAGTACCCTCAATCTCACCAATGGTTACTGGCAAATCTTCCTAGCTAAAGAACCCAGAGATAAAACAGCACTTGACACTCCTGTTGGATTCTATCAGTTCACCACCATACCATTAGGTTTGCATGGCAACCTAGAACTGACCTCTTGTTGAGAGAAAAGGAGATGATAGAACAGATCCATGCATTTAACTCTTTCTGCATAACAAATGGGACAGGGCCTTATTCAACCCTGTCACAGGGGATAGAGGAAAACACAGGAGGGGGGCTACCTCGTGGGGACACCAGTATACAGGGGATGACTGTTGATTGAGGGACAACCCACAGGTGGGGGGAAAACAAATTAAGGGGAACAGGAGGGCATAAGAACAAAAAACTAAATCACAACAGCTAGAACACATCCAAAAAAAATCACCTGCAGTCATTCCCGAACCTGGGTCCATGTGAACGACGGGTGGTGACCATAACCACCACACCAGGCTGCCAGCTCAGCAGGAGTTTGCTGAATTCAACCATTTAGCCTAACTATTCAATAACGCCACCCCCGCTATGTACTAGCCCTTGCTATTCTCTACCTCCACACTCACTATTCCTTCCGCCTTGCTATTATTTCATAGTCACTTTTCCTTTGGGTGCACAAATTGAGTCACTCAATTTGAGTCGCTCTATTTGCTTTGCCCATATCACGGGATACCGGCCAATGGTATACCCTTGAAGGGCAAAAATCAGTCCCACGATAACACTGTGCCATATATAGGAACAATCCAAGGAAACTTGCATTACATAGGATGCATAATACAGTCCCTAATATCACTCAGATATCTTCCTACATGAAGATCAATGGAGTGGGAGGAGGAGGAGGATATCAGCTTGTTCCTCCTTTTGGCACGGAGTGAGCTCTTGTGGTAGGTTAACATAAATTAACCTAGCAGTCACTCCGACACAGGGTGACCCAGGTTAGGCCCGATTCTCAAACTTGTGCTCAGGTCATCTTCCCACAGCAGCGGGGAAACAACCTACTCCACTACAAACCTCTTGTTATCATTTAAAGATTCCTAGGAAGCACTAGTACTTTAAAGTGTTATGCAAAGTTTACATCTCCCTGTTTTACCTCACTATTTCCCCTTTGTTCCTCCCTGATCTAGCTGAAAAGGCCAGGGTCCACTGCAATGTTTCTGGTTCTGCAGTTCATTGAAAACGGAATCCTAGAGCACCAGGCAGTGGATGGCGCTATAAATCAAAAATAGCAAAAAACAGGCATGGGATAAGCACCCATCCAAACGGACTAAAAGAGAAGCACAGCACAGCAATATACTGTCAAAAACTGCTTAATCTTCTCTTAAAAACAGGCACAGCACACAGCATCCAGCTTCAGGGATAGCTGGGGTAAAGCAGAATATACCTTACGTTTCGCCTAGTAATCTACTAGGCTTCCTCAGTTTACAGCATGTTGTTATGTATTTTATCTAAGTTTCACCAAATGTGCTGAAAGAGATTGTAATCCTGAAGTGGATAGTGTGTGCATCAGACTATTAATCCATCTCACTCGAATAGTAAAATAGGTTCATACAGCGTAGTCACCTACAACGTAAAAGGAGTTAACTCCTCTGTAAAATGGGCTCGAACACTGCAAGAGCTCAGCAGAACTAATTGTGTAATAGTATTTATTTAAGAAATGTACTTGACAGAACTTAAGCGTAATAAGCTATGTCACTCTTGGGTGGGACAAGTTATGGGGCATCCACAGCAGAGGGCAAAAAGGCAGAATCTGCACTCTAATTAGACAAGGGTTTCCTTTCACCACCACACATCAAGAAATGGTATGTATGGCAGACAAGTAATAACATCTGGCACCACACAAAGGGAGGTTCATCACCTGGGCAACTTACATGTCCCCAATACAGGGTAGGAGGCTTTTTAAAGAAAAATATTTGACAAGATTGCTCTGCTACCCAGGGAGGGGCAAACAGTTCTAGGTGATGATTTTAACTGTGCCTTGCAATTGGTCATAGATAGATCTAGCAGTAATTTGGCCGTAAATGCTGCAGCAGCTAAAAAGTATGGCACTACCTAGTTGGATTAGACATGGAAGACATTTGGAGGTCCATGAAAAAGGGAGAACAAGATTACGCATTTCATTCTTCAGCACAAAAAGCATATTCTCAGACAGATCTCATGTCTACCCAAAACAGTTTAACGCCTCTAGCTCCTTGACTGCCTCAGCTAGCTGAGCCCCTTGATTAATGCTCTAGCCTCATTTGTTCTCCTTCCTATTAGCACTTTGGCCCCCCCACCAGTCCCTCCCCCTCCGTTTGCACTTCCCCTGTCTTGTCTATGACAATGCCCTCAGGTGCTCTGACTACTCCCTTGTTGCCCCTCTCCCTTTTATTTCTTTTCCTCTCCCTTGTTCCACCCTCTCTCTCCCACTCTTTTTCCCCTCCTATTCTTTTCTCCATGCCCCTCCTCTCCACACCCCCTTCACTATCCCAATGTAAGCTACCTCAAAAACCTGCTTTGTTGTTTTTTATATATTTTTTGCAACTATATGTTTTCAGATTACTGTACATGTTTTGCTAATACTGTTGTCTATTTGTCTTGCTGTAGTCGAATTGTTAACCAACATGAAACCTTTGTGGAAGAGCCCCAGCTCAAAGGTATTTGTAATCCTAGACATAAATAAATAACAAAAATAAATAAATAAATTGCATAAAGTAGGTAAATGTGAGATTCTCCCAATAATGCAATCGGATCATGCCCTTGTATCGTTAACACAAAAATTGGGACTTGACCTCAACATTCGTTATGGAGGATGAACATGTCATATCTTAATGATGAGAGCTTTAAAGGGGCTATTGCCAGACACATACAGAAAATATGATTTGAATGCTCTTAGTCACCTTCCAGAACCCCAAATCTGGGACACATTGAAAGCAGTGGGCCGAGGAACAATAACTGTCATTGCAACCCCTAAGCATCAGCAGTCCCTAGAATCTCCTAAAAAGTTGAAGGCAGGGATACAGGATTTGGGAAGAACACACAAGTTGGGAGATGCTGGCCCAGAAGTACGCTAGGCCCATGAAAAAGCCAGAAGTGAACTAGATGAGATATGGGAATGTAAAGCAGCGTGATACCTGCATTACTCTAATCATAAATACTACGAGGTGGGAGGGAATGCTACTAAACTATTAGCACACCTCTTAAGGAAAATGGAAGCAGACAGGACTATTGCTAAAATTCAGGATCCCCAGAACCACATGGGTCACCCTACCTGGTATAAATAGCAGTTTTGAAAATGTGTATTCTTCCCTATATGCAGATTCCAAATAAGCAGCACAGCTGCAACACACACTACTCTCTTTCTAGCCACCTTAAGCCTCCCCATCCCTGTCAGAAGAAGCTAAAATATTACCTGAAAGACCAATAGAACCAGCAGAAATAGAGTTTGTTATATACAGTCTACCCACTAACAAAGCTTCAGGCCTGAACAGCTTTAATGGTGATTATTATAAAGCATTTCAAGAACCCTTACTCCCAATCTGCAACAGGTCTTTCATGCCTATATGGAAGATGGCAGCATCCCCCATTCCTAGAATGAGGCCCTTAGATCTGTGCTTCCAAAACTGGGAAAGGGCATAGACACATATGCAGCATACCGGCCCACTTCACTACTGAACCAGGACATGAAGTTGTTCACGAAGGTCTTTGCCAAAAGGCTGCAAAAAGTAATAGGTACCCTTGTACTCCTCGACCAAACAGATTCCATACCTGATAGACGCTTAAGTAGTAATGTTTGACAACTCCTCAATATCATGTCCTACCCCTGTCCAAAAGGAATAACACAAATGGCACTATTCATAGATGCTGAGAAGGTATTTGATTGCCTCAACTGGAGAATGCGAGCAATGGGCTTTGAAGAGTGCCTCGTGTCCTGGGTTCACGTGCTTTACATAAAACCCATTGCCAGGGTAAGAACAAATGGTACACTCTCCAAGTCATTTAACATCCACAAGGGCACCAGGCAGGGCTGCCATCTTTAGCCCCTTTTTGCAATCAGCACGGAGCGTCTAGCGGCTGCAGTCCAACAAGCACCTGAAATTCAACGTATTGTTAGTGATGGGGTGGATGGCTGTATCTCACTTTATGTGAACAATACACTAATATTATATTCAAAACCCTCAGGTATCCTTACTATCCTTGATAGCACTTTTAACAGAGTATGGCAATATTTCTGGGTTCAAAATGAAGCAAGGTAAGACTGAGGTATTGATATCCATGGTAACATACCTCCAGCATTTCACTACACATTCCCTTTTATGTGGTAAAGGACAAAGTTAGATATTTGGGAATGCAGATCCCTATTGGCCTTCATAATTTATATACAGTAAACTATACCCCTCTGAAACAGAGTGTATATGCAGATTTAAACAGATGGTGGGTGCTATCTTCAAATCTGAGTATGTTTGAAAGTATATAGATTCAGAACATACTGTATTACTAAAATATTTAGCTACCTTTTTATTTTCACTATAATTGCACCCACCAAAACTGAGCTAAAATAAAGGGACAACGAAATAAACAAGGTTGATAGTACTGATTTTATAGTGTACTATCAGGCAATAAGTGGCAGTTCTGTACCTTCAGCAAAACTAACAAACTCTGGTCAGAGCCGATATGGCTGTGGAGAGCTTTTGGGATGCTTCTACCCATTATTTCTAATGAATTTACACAATGCAGATCTGTGGAGAGGCAGTTTCAATGTGGTCTTCCTTTTTACACAATTTTACAATGTATTTTCCTAGAATGTGCCTGCTGATTGCTATATATTTAGCCTGGATAGTTCACAGAAGAAATGGCATCTTATTTTTGGGTGGTGAAGCACTAGCAGTAGGACGCTGGAATATGTCATACATAGGTACAAGATGTGTAGGGGTGATAATGCCCAGTGGCCATACACCTCAGGCACTCGCATGTGGATCCATTGTCCCGGTGCCATTGCATTACTCAATGTGGGTGAAAGCCAATGCTGTACTCACTCACACAGGTCCTGGAACAGGCATGTTACAGCCGACCTATTTGTACAATTGGGGAACCACAAACGCACTATCCATAGCCTGGAGCATACACTACATATGCCATTGCAGGATACCACACCCCATGGCACCCAGGGTACCTCAGCAGTCTGGAGGGTGGCATGTTACATAGGAGAACATGGAAGAGTGTATGAAAGCAGGAAGATACAACATTGGCAAGGCATGCATTGGAGGTATGTCAATTCCCTCTTACGGTTTGCCAGGGACATACACACAACTGCATACACTGGTGTGTCCGCAGCTTGTGTAGTGCCCCAATGTATAGTATAGCCACTTGGGTCATTCTGGAGTGATGGTACCCAGCCCGGGTCAAGTGCAGTTGGCAGCTGGCTGTGGCAAGGCATGGAGGGTAGTGCCAGTCTCCGCAACAGCTCTGGTATGGGGGGAGCGAGGTTGTCTATGTACCAAGGCAGTGGGTGGGAGTCCTGTATGCTATGGATAGGTTTCCTCTGTTGTGATTAGGTCTGGGGGCCCTACACTATGGAGCCCTTTGGGGATGGTGTTGGATTGATCAGGGACTGGAGGGGGTACCTTTAGTCCACCAAGGCTGCCAGGCTGCTGTGCACCTGGGTGCACTTCCACAGCCCACCTGTGGGTGGCTGGCTGACTTAGGTCAGCTATTCATGGCCTAGCTGTGGGCCGCACTGCTCTGGGCTGTGAGGGGTGAATTTCCCACTGAGTATGCCACAGTATGGTATATGCATGGGAACACACCCTTGACTTGCATGGCATACTATTTGTGTGCATGCTGGCGCATTCCCTTGCAGCAGGTGCATCCTGCACATTTGAATATCATGCTGTGGTGCATTGTTGGAGTTGTGTGGCACATTTCATATTTCCACCGGGATGCACTGTGCATCTCCTTCGAATATGGGGGCCCTGGATAGGTTACCCTGAAGAAATACATTATCAAAATGGAAAAATCATGACCCCACTAAAAACAAGATATTGTATCTAATCTGGGACAGCCTGAGTAAACACAGTACAGAAATGTGTAAATGAAGATCCCTATGACAATGAGATGTAGCATCTCCCCTGCGCTATGCAGGATACAAAATATGGGATAAGAAATATTTGAAGGAAATCTACTCTAAACTGAACTTCACTGTGGTCACTGACATAAACAGTTTTTTTTATAACATATTATAATGCAATATTTATTTTGAATGTTGTGGCCATGAGGATGGTGTGTATAGAGAGTGTGAGTGTGTGTGTGTGTGTGTGTGTGTGTGTGTGTGTGTGTGTGTGTGTGTGTTGTTGTAGCTCAATATATTTTTTCCAAAAAAGATAGTAAAAAAATGGCTCCTTACTGATACATATTTAGTCTGAGCAGTTCACTGAAGACCTCGCATATGTCTGAGGCTGCTCATCAGAAAGTGTCTGTAGAGGTAAAAAAACAGTGTGAATCAGGGATTTGCTCAGGAAAGGGTGACATTTATGAGGTATGAATCTTTCTTGAAAGACAATACATTCCCAAGTTAAGCTATCATCAAGAAGCTGTTTAAATGCTTAGTATTTAAATGTGCTACTCTCCAGTTTCATAGGCAACCAATATTTAACAAGCTATTTCAGTTTTCTAGTGGCATTTGATCAGCAGCCTGGAGTTATGTCTCCAACATTCTTAACAGAAATAAGATAAAATTTATTTCAGTTGGCACTGAAGGATACATTGAAAAGTTTAAAACATGTATTCCACGATACTCCATTTTTCAGCTACAGATAGCAAGAGAGCTGTAGGCTCCAGAGGTAAAAAAAAATAGTAAATCATAGACTTGCTGGGGAAAGGGTGACATTTATGAGGTATGACTCTTTCTTGAAAGACAATATATTCCCAAGTTAAACTAATATCAATAAGCTGTTTAAATGCTTAGTACTTAAATGTGCAGATCTCCACTTTCATAGGCAACCGATATTTAACAAATATTTAACACGCTGTTTCAGTTTCCTAATGGCATCTGATAAGTAGTTTAGACTTATGTCTCCAACATTCTTAACAGAAAGAAGGGAATATTTTATTTCAGTTGGCATGGAAAGATACATAGAAATGTCCAAAATATGTGTTCCATGAAACTCCATTTTCAATCTACAGATAGCAAAATGGCTGTAGTCTCCACCCACAGCCATAAAAACAAAACATCAACTTACACAGTATTTATTAATCAAATCACTGAATCACTGTTCAGATCGCGTTATGGTGTCTCATCGCTGGATTCCAGAAATCCGACAGTTTACCCCGATCTCACAACACCTAGTGCATCAACTTTATTTGTAGAGTGAAAGTGCATTGAAAGTGCAGTTTTAAAAAAATAATGTTATGAAGCCTTTCCAGGACATTTCCCTTCACACAGCATTTAGCACATATTCCGGTCTGCCCTCAGGTCTGCAGTCATCCTTGTCCTCTGCTTCATCCTCTTTCACTGTGTCACAAACCTGCAAATAGAAAATTTCATTAGTGGTTTTTTTTTGGTTTACTTTTTGTTTATCTGGTTAGCTGGCATTGCTGTTAGTGTACTTTACTTACCATGTTTAGGAAAGTTTCATGAGCTGACAGGATCCCAGCTTCTGTGAACCCTCGGATGATATCATCGCATCTGTGGCACAGTTCACTGAAACTCCCCTCCAGCCACTGTGCATGGCGCTCTTTAAGGATTCCCAATTTTAAATCCACCTTCACAACATTGTCAGCAGTGCCATTTTCAAGCTGGGAAGAGACCACACCAGTGTACCATGTGGAGGAGACCACACCAGTGTACCATGTGGTAAAATAAACTTTGCCTTCATCACATCTTTTAACAGTTTATTAACTGCTATATTGAGTGTTTACAGCAAGTCAGTACAGGAGGCTGGAACACAAACTGGTACAAAGCTACAGATTTCAAGATGGTCTCTAACAGTAACAGTTGTATGCACCCTGAACAAATTCATTATTACCGATGCTTTTTGTTCACTTGGCAGGCCAAGTCTCCGTTCTGTAGCTTCAAAGTAAGGCACAAGAATTCTATGTATTGTATCATGGTGGTTTCATTTGCCCAGTGGTTGGGGGACTGTGTTATTGCCCAATTATCAGGGAATTTATGGGCAGGATGGCAGACAGGTGTCTTATCCTTATGTATGGCCTGTGGTGGGAGGATAACCGCTGATTATCCTTCTTTTTTCCACATTACCCCTATAGTTACTCATAGATAACTGTCACCAGTCCCTTGCTAAATATTAACACTACTGACTCCACCCACACCTATCTCTGCTTGATATAAGTTTCACTGTCTATGTTCTCTCTCCCCATTCAGATTCGAACCCCTGTCACTCCTGAGCTGAAACACCTTCCTCTACACCATTTGACCTTCTGATATTTCTCAACATTCATTAAGGCCTCTTCTCTGATTACCTCCCTATCTACACCAAATTAGCTTAGTCACCACCAAAATTTAATCTGAACTACCACCTACTCAACCCAAGTATATTAATTAAAAATATTCCTACTCGTTAATTGGATTCTTTTCTTTTTTTACTACCTCTCTTTTTGTCAGGATTGAACCCTTGTATGAGAATTTTTCTCCACTCCTGAGGCAGACACACTCCCACTATGCCATCAGATCTCCTAACAGCTTAGTCATTTAACAAGGGCCTCTTCTCTCATCTCCACCCTGTCTCTACCAAAACTAACCGGATCCTACTGTCAAAAACCCGCTCAGCCGGTCAGCCCTCTACTCACAAAGTGCCAACCTCTGAGCGTATGATTTGTGTACAGTGAACAGAACAAGGTAGCCCTCTTGTCTGTTTTGTGGGTTCAAGTCACCTTAGTCTCAAGCACTGGAGGGATTCAAACTGATAACCTCTTATTAGCGTACCCAATTATCAGGCTCAGATAATTCTGTCTTCGGGGGGCAGATATCTTTACCTATGGGCACCTAACCAGGTCTTTCAAATGAACCCTTAGAACTCTATACAAGACTTTTAGAGAACTCTATCCATTTCCCGGTTTGGTATACAATTAGCCCATACACAGTGTACTTCTAACCTTTAAAAGCTCCACTTAAATAAAAAGAAAATGTCAAGGCACCCCAGACAGTTCCGTTGTAAAAATATCTCTTTACTTTAAAATATCAAAACAGAACAATAAATACAGAACAAAATATATAACCCAACACATACAGCCTTAAAACAAACAGGAAAAAGTACAGTTTCTACAATACATACATTTAGATTGGTCTAATCTAATGCTTACTTTCTTTCAGTACTTTGAGGGTCTCTCTTATCTCAGTCAGGAATATTGTCTTGTGTCTCTGTCAAGGTTCTTTCAGCAATTAAAACAGTTCTGAGCCGGCCTTCTCATGATGTCATTAAACTCCGCCTTGGAATATTAAAAGTTATATTTTAAAGCACAGGGTGTCCCAACAAGATTTAAAAAAAAGAAGTGACATACTCAATTTCCTCTCCTCATCCTCAGGGTAACTAGTCAGAACTGTATTTTGTTCTCACACACACACACACACACACACACACATAAACAGGTTTTGTGAAGTCCTCTCAAGGCTTCCTGGGGAATGTGTATTTGACCTTCCAAATTCGTTTGGATCCTGCCTGGCCCAGACATCAAACCTCTTCAATGTCCATTCTGGCCTCTCTCCGACACCTCTCTCCACAAGTCCTTCTGGCAACTATGCAAGTCAAAGGATCTCCCTGAGGGCATTATAAAGTGGATACTTTGGTTCCTGCCTTCAAAGAAAATTGAACAAAGGAATTGCATTTTAAATAGCTGCAGACTCAAACCACCTCCTGTCCTTTGAACTATCCCTTGGGGGGGGGGGGTTGATGTGTCAGTTCCAGTAAGACAGTAGTTTCCTCAAACTGACCTTCCCATCTCATATTTTATATGTAATAAAAAAATGAATACAGCACTGGAGCACTCAGAGCTGGCTGTCTACGTCACACCTACCACCTGCTTAACTGCCTTCTCAGCTTTTCCAGATCTTCCTGTAGGTCCTGTATCCCTTCAGCTGTGTCCACTCTCCTGCAGAGATAGATGTCATTCATGAATAGGCACATTTTCCCTTAATGCCATCCCCAATGTCATTTATGAAAACATTAAACAACACCAGCCCCTGCATTGAGCCCTGTGGGACCCCACTGGTTACCTCTCTGGTGACAGATAACTCTTCCTCCACAGCCACCCTCTGGGTTCTATCCCTTAGCTAGTTTTCCACCCATCTGGTCATCTTCCCCAGCCCTAAGATCTACCAACTTCCTGATCAACCTTTTGTGGGGCACAGAGTCAAAGGCCTTGCTGAAATCAAGACAGAGGATGTCGGAGGAGGTGCTTTGGAGCCTGAGCTAACAAGCAGCACAGATTTAGAGCTCTGCTACTTAAAGTTTTAAAACTTCAGATTTTATCTACTTGGAGCAAGAATCTCACCAATTTTCTTTCCCCACCTGAAAGAGGACACTTTGCTATATAACATGGGCAATTCTCATAAGGATCGCTCTGGAGCTTTGGGTGGAAAAGTAGCTAATGTGTCTCAGCCCATGCGGTCAGGCCAGGATCCCTAACTCGTCATACAGCCTGAATTGGAAGAGATCATGGTTACCATTGGGGTCAAGCTGCAATGAATCATTACCCCGGTGGCAGATTTAAATACAAAAATTGACTCCTTCAGCACCCGTGTTACTGCGGTAGAGCAAATGATGGAAATCCTACAGACAGAGATGGAGGACATTAAAAAGTCATCAGATTCTATCTCTGTGACCACTTTTCTAATTGTCAAAGAAAATGCTCACCTTCGGGCCAGACTGGAGACACTAGAAAACCAGGTCCATTCATCCAACGTGAGGATCCTTGGCTTGCCAGAAGGGATTAAGGGAGATCACCCTCTTATTTTCCTGCAAGACTGGTTGGGTGAAAAATTGGTGCCAGAAGGCCAGAATATTCATTTTGGGCTGCAAAAAGCCTACTGTATAATGCCGTGGGGCTATAGGGATGAAACGGACACCCCACAATCCCCACTGGTGTGACTGATGGCATCGGGACTCGGGACCGGATACTCAGACTGGCGAGACAAGCAGGCCAGTTAATGCAGAATGACCACTCCATCTATCTTTTTCCGGACTTAAGCTACATGACTCACATGAGGCGCAAGAAATTCTATGGAGTCCACAAGAAGCTGTGGGAGGCCTCTATTCTCCATGCGGTAGTGTTCCCTGCTAGACTCAGAGTCATACATGCAGGCAAGGTCTGGTTATTCATGGATCCAACTGAGGCAGGAAAATGGGCTGCTTGAATTGAACCCAGGCGAAGAGCTTCATCCCACCATGCAGACACAGAATTAGGAGACGGTGAGCTGGAAGAGCTTAAGGGGGACTGAAGCACAACAATTTGAACTTTATGTTTATTTTTCTTCCACCCAGTGCTAGCGATTAGTTTATTTAATGAACTGGAGACATAGACTTTAATTTTTAGTTTGTTAGAGCCCTTATAGAGCCCTTTTAAAGGTTTTTTTTGTACCATGATGTGACTCTTTTGATTTATTGCAGGGTTCCTTTTGGTTTAATTATTCTTCAGACTTAGTAATGAATCTCAGTCAGGGGAAGGCAGATGCGGTGTTTGGTCCACCTTGTTTCAAATTTTGATTTATCGTTACCCAGAAAAGCTTTTGGGAAAGATGCACGTAGATTACTGTTATGCGGCTTGTGTTAAAACTTTCATAGTAAATATATCTTAAGAATGTATAGTGTGACACCACTAGTCCTCTCGAGGATGTGACATGTTGGACTACCACTTCGAACTTTTGAATTTGAATTAGTCACACTGCTGATGGACTCATTTACAGCCAGAATTTTTATTTGTTTATATAGTGAGTAAATATAGTGTTACCCTCCACATGAGGTATCGCAATATTTGGGATGCACAGATCCTAATATTAATGGAGAATTTGTATGTCTCCAAGTGGACTTATGTCTTGTAATTGTGTACGCTTGTCTCAAATATGGAACTGTCTTATGTTTGCTAACAATTTCAAAATAAAAACATAAAGTAAAACCAAAAAAAAAGATAGAGGATGTCTACCGCTTGGCCCCTGTCTACTGTGTTAGTGACACAGTCAAAGAAGTTAAACAGATTCATTTGACACAATCTCCCCCTCATGAACCCATGCTGTCTCGCATCCTGGAAACCATGTATTCCACCAACCTTTCCTTTAGTATGGTCTCCATGAGCTTGCCCACAATGGAGGTCAGACTGACTGATCTGTAATTCCCTGGGTCATCCTTGGGACTGCTTTTGTGTAGGGGCACTACATGTGCTGTTCGCTAGTCCTGTGGTACCACGCCTGACTCTGGTGAACTATTAAACTGGTCTGCCAGTGGCCCTTTTAATACCCTAACAGTTTTTCATTCAACCGCTCTTGGTGAAAACCAAAACACGAACCATTTTTCAAATTCTTGTGTGTTTTATTAACTTAATAGTTGCCTCAACATTTCACCAGATAATAGCTTCTTCTGGGGGACTGTAAAAAATGTATAATAAGTTCATATCAGAGTTATTGTTCAAACAGTCTTTTCTATTTTTTATACATATCATACATATTTATACAGCTTTGTTAACAAATCAAGCCATGACATTTTTATCACTGTTGTAACTATAGTAATAAATAATATTCTAACCTTGCATAATAAGCGTCAATCTGAAAGTATACTTAGCCACAAAATGTGCTTTGTGCCAAATGGCTACCTCCTGTTCGCCAATGCAACTAGGTGTCCCTGCCACCATATTGTGAGCTTTCAATATTCTATTAATCATGTTAAGGTGTTGTACCTTCAGTTTCACCCGAAATGCAGTACTATTAGCTTCTTCAAAACATTTTTTTTTTAAATGCCATATCTGGTCATGATGTAACCTAAATACCAAAACATATATTTATTTCCTCTTTCCTGAATGAATCTTATTGTAACAAAACATGTAAAGCTTTCTTATATAAACATATGTTTAAAATATTTTTAACCATTCCTGTTTACGGAAAAATATCAACTCTTTACAAACCACCTGAGTTCATCTTGGATAAACATTCGCTGTGTCTAAAATTATAATTAGCTCTAACCCTTCCAGTTCAGCAATTTACTTCATTTGCTACATTAGAATTAAATACTTGGATAAAAGTAAACATTAAAGAGAAATATATGGCATTATATAAATATGGGCCAGACAGTAAACATTTTAAAGGTCTGATGTCTTTCAGTGAACTGGAAGGGTTAGAGGTAATTAGATTTTTAGACACAGCGAATGTTTATCCAAGATGAACTCAAGTGGTTTGTAAAGAGTTGATATTTTTCGGTAAACAGGAATGGTTAAAAATATTTTAGACTTATGTTTATATAAGACAGCTTTACATGTTTTGTAACAATAAGATTCACTCAGGAAAGTGGAAATAAATATATTTTTTGGTATTTAGGTTACATCATGACCGGATATGGCTTTTAAATTTTTTTTTTTGAAGAAGCTAATAGTACTGCATTTTGGGTGAAACTGAAGGTACAACGCCTTAACATGATTAATAGAATATTGAAAGCTCACAATATGGTGGCAGGGACACCTAATTGCATTGGTGAATAGGAGGTAGCCATTTGGCACAAAGCACATTTTGTGGCTAAATATACTTTCAGATTGATGCTTATTATGCAAGGTTAGAATATTATTTATTACTATAGTTACAACAGTGACAAAAAATTTCATGGCTTGATTTGTTAACAAAGCGGTATAAATATGTATGATATGTATAAAAAATAGAAAAGACTGTTTAAACAATAACTCTGATATGAACTTATTATGCATTTTTTACAGTCCCCCAGAAGAAGCCATTATCTGGTGAAACGTTGGGGCAAATATTAAATTAATAAAACACACAAGAATTTGAAAAATGGTTCAAGTTTTGGTTTTCACCAAGAGCGGTTGAACGAAAACTGTTTGGATTTTGAGGAATCATACCAAGCAACCAGCTCCACTTCTAAGGATTTTACACACAAATAGAATTTCTCTTGGGTTTTTGGACCTTTTAATACCCTCCCTTTTCTTTTTCCTCCCACATCGTGGCTTGAGCTCTGTTCTTATGTGCACTATACTTCACTTGGGTCGGCTACACCTTTCCCTAGATCAACCTGTCCTCCTGACTCTTTTCTACCCCAAGGGATATCTTTACTGAGTTGGTGGAAAGCCTGTGCTTTCTGTTCTGCCTGTCCAAGCCTGTAACAATATGAAAGGCCTGCGAATTGCCCATATGAATATCCAGAGCCTTAAACCTAAACTTCCCAAGGTCAAAGCCTGGGCATGCAATTATAACCCAGATATACTTGCTATATCCAAGGCCGGGCTGAAGCCATCCATCCTTCCACATGAGGTCTCCATCCCTGGCTACATTAGCTTCCAGAAAGTTCAGCCAAATAAATGTGGCGGTGGTGTGCTTATCTATGTTCGATCCTCTTTATCCGCATCCATGTTTGCATCACTCTCCTGTGAAACCCCTCTTGCCAAATCCATCTTCCTTACCATAGAACTTGGGAAAGTGAAGAAATTGATAGTTGGTTGTACCTACCTTGCCCCAAGCACTCCTGCCTCTTCCCTCATCTCCCTCATTTCTTCCTGGACTGGCCTCCTGCCGAAAGACTGGCTCTTATGTGGAGATTTCAACTGCAACTGGTTTGGCCCTGGATTAGGTCATGTTCATAGTGCCCTTGCTGACATCCAGCTTTCCCAGCTCATCAGCGACCCCACAAGACTCAACAACAAATCTGGTCACTGTACCCTCCTCGACTGGGTTCTCACCAACGCTCCCATCATATCAAAACTTCTGGTGTTCTTCCTGATGCCTTAAGTGATCACTCCCCCACCTTCTGTGTGTGGAGGAACAATTCTCCTAACCCTCCCCCTATTATCGTGTCATCTAGTGACATGGGCTCTTTCTCTCTCCAAGTCTTTCAAGCCTCCCTATCTCAGACTGATTGGTCTCTGGTTAACATTTTACTGGATGTTGATTCTGCATTGGAATTCTTTACAAATACATTTGACTCAATAGTCAATCTCCATGTCCCTTTGTCACAAGTGAAGAGCCAAGGGAGCTTGCGCCCCTTGGCTCTCTGAAGAGCTCAGGAACCTCATGGTTTCTCAGGTTGACACCTGGAGGCTTTATAAGAGCTCTGGCCTACCTACCAACTGGCAGGCTGTTAGACAGCTACATAGTCAATGCAAAAGCATGCTGCATTCAACCAAATGCTCCTTCCTCCAGTCACTCCAGATTAGCAACCTCCCCAACCCCAAAGAATTCTGGGGTCAGATTAACTCTTTACTAAAGGGTAAATCTGCATCCCTTCCCAGCACTATGCTGCGTGATGGCACTGAGGTTACTAACCCCACTGCCATTGCCTCTGAAATTAACATGGCCTTCTCTGACCTTTCTAAGCATAAGACCTCCCTCTGGCCCTTGTTCCATCTCTTCCCTCCTCTCCTCCATCTCTAATAGCTCCACCTTCCCCCTTAAACTGGCCACCTAGAAAGAGGTGATACACCACCTCAAGAATATTAAGGCAACCTCCTTGCCAGAGTTGGACACCCTTGAACACCGATTCCTAAAATTTGGAGCCATCACCATTGCCTCTCCTGTGTGTGACCTAACCAACAAATCCTTGTGCTCCAGCACTGTGCCTTCCAAGTGGAAGGCTGCTATTGTTGTCCCTGTTCACAACAGCAGCCCTAAAGCTGCATTCGAGAACTACTGGCCAATCTCCATACTCTGCCGCATCGCAAAAAACACTGGAAAAAATTATACATGCACATTTTTAGCAACACCTAGAGCTAAATACTTCACTCTCCATTAACCAGCATGGATTCCATAAATCCTGCAGTACCCACACTGCCCTCATTAAGGTAACCTCTGACGCCCTTTCTTCTATGGCAAAGGCCTTCTAACTGGTGCTATTTTTGTTGACCTTACCAAGGCCTTTCACCTTGTCAACCATAACCTCCTGCTCAACACGCTCCTCTCTTCTGGTCTCGATGTCCCATCATTAAACTGGTTTTTGAGCTATCTCTCTGGCCGTACCCAATGTGTGAGGTGGGCTGGACATACCTCCACTTTCAGTGCCATAAGAGATGGTGTCCCCAAGGGGTCCATCCTTGGCCCTCTCTTATTCTCTTTATTTATCAATGAACTCCCACAGCACTGTGGAGGCATGTCAGTTCAGTTGTATGCAGACAATGCTGTCTTGTACAGGTCCTCTTCTGACCCTACCCTGCTGAATCTATACTTGCAACAGGACTTCCATCTTCTTGAAGCTTGGTTCCTCAATAAGCTCTTGGTGCTCAACACTAAGAAAAGAAAATCAATGCTGTTCTACCACCGAACCCCTAAGTCTACCCCCCACCTCCCTTGGTGATCAATTCCCCTTACCGCATCAGGCCTGGTACTTATAGACACACAGGCTCAAGCAGGCATATGTAAGTCATGCATTTCTAAAATCAGTAGAGTACTGTGGGATGATAAAGGTGAAATAGGAGTCCTCAGAATTCAGGAGAAATGGGCCAGTGAAGCTCATTTACATATCACTCAGAAACAATGGTCCTGTATTTGGGGCAGTATTCATCATAGCAGGGCATCAGGTTTGTGGAGGGAATTTAGGTGGAAGGTAACAGGACGTTTTTTCATTAACCCAGAGATTTTTTTTGTTTTTTGTGGGTTTTCTCCCAGCCCCTACTCCCATGTGTCCCTGACATAGCGTGTGCGTGTGGAGGCATGTGTGCACACGCTGTTTGGGATGCCCCTCCCTTCCAGTCATGCTGTTGACTGCCTTCGCTGGCACTGAACCTCCATTCAGTGATGGCGGAACTACGGGCAGGCAACCCCACCCCTTACCCGGGAGAGGAGAGTCAACCCTTGATTCTGCTCACCCCTTCCCCCCGTGCCAGCACCCCACTAACACAAGGTCATTCCCAAACCTGGGTTGCCAGCATAGTGTGAGGTGTGGCATCTAGCGCCACCAGACCGGCTCAACCCTCTGCGCCTCTGGGCTGGTTGAACTCCAGAGATTTTATGTCACTATGGTAACATTCACACTAATCTGTGCTGAAGAGAAAGACACACACACACACACACACACAGACACACAGACACACACACACACACACACACACACACACACACACACATTTTCTGGAGTTTCTCACACTTCAGTTTGGCCCACCATCTCCCAGCAAATCAGTAGAATATTGGGTCTGGCTGAAACACCAAGCATAGTACATCAGGTCTTGGAACTTTCTCCTAGGGGGTACATAAAAACAAAAAATATTTGTATTTGATCCTGATAGCCACTGCAGCCAAGGCAGCTACACAGTGCTGGTTATCACCTTCACCCCTGCACGTTAGTCAATGCATGAAATACAGTAATACACTTGATCCACACAGTGGAGGCTGTCACAGCTTTATTATATGTGTGAAAGAACAAGTACAGTTTTAGATGACTTCCCTACTTCAGTGTCAGGGAAGACACTGAATGAGTGTCAACACTAGAACAATTATCGTAGAGGTAGCCATCAGCTACCAATTCACTAGCAGGTAGTCCACTAGGTCTAGCCCCCCTCAGCAGGGTAACAGCATGGGAAATGTCCAGGGACACAACATTCACACCCTCCTTTCGTAAGGAAATACAGACTGAAAAACTATCAATTACTGTTTTACATCTTAATTTATGTTTGATGTTCTTGATGTAGTCATTCAAGAGCATAAGGAATGCCTGTGATGCTTAGGATGCCTGTTTATTTTTTTATGTTTATTTTTGTTGAGGTTATTCATGTAGCCCAGTTTATCAAGCCTGATAAATTCAGTTTGGACCCTGTTGCAACCACTGGACTGAGAAAACACAGCTCTAATTCCCACCTGCTATGGATCACCCAAGAACTTATAGCATGTCAAAGCGCCCATGACAAAGCATGGAGAGTTCATAAATCTTCATGTCTCCTACAAGACCTCACCACATACCATATGCTACGCAGCAAGTGCACCGGAGCAACTCGACTAGCTAAAATGGAGTACTTCGCCTCCTCCCTACAATCAAACTTAAATAGTCCATCCAAATTCTGGAACGTCATTCATTCCTTCCCTCTTCTCTCCTCCAGCTGCCAGCCCAGCTCCACTCCTGAATGTAAACAACACTCTTCTCTCGGATTCCCGCGCAGTCACTGCTGAGTTCAACACATATTTCATGACATGTGCAGCTTCTCTCCTCTCTTCCCTGCCTACCCATGCACCCCAGGGACCCACCAGAGGAACAAAGAAAATACTTGGGCCTTGCACCTTCTGCTTCAAAGACATCTCACCAGCTGAAGTCCTAGATGCCCTACTTATTCTCAACCCATCGAAAGGCAAATCCCCTGATGGACTGGACCCCAAACTCCTCTACCTTTCTGCCTCTGCCATAGCAACCCCACCTGCAAACCTCCTAAACCAATCTTTTGCCACTTCAGCTGTCCCCCACACATGGAAACATGCCATCGTCATTCCCCTCCCCAAAGGGGGTGCCCCCATCTCCACTTCAAACTACCGCCCTATCTCTCTCCTCCCAAGTCTTGCAAAACTACAAGAACACCTTGTGCTTGCACGGTTACCCATGAAAACATTGAATACAAAATCGCGACTTCATTATAGCGACTAATTTTCAGCGACTGCATTATAAGCGACTTGATAATTTCAGCGATCTTGCCTAGATAGCGACTGACCATAAGTCTGCGATGTCAAAACAGCAAAAATGCAGAACGCATGAAGGCAGTATGAATTTGACTACAGGTCCCAGTATATAGCATAGACCCCCATGGATCTCTGCTCCATGAGTGACACAGAGCAGCCATCCAGCTGTGGCATCCCACCCACCCACCCCACGGAGCTCCGGGGACCCAGCCGCTGATTGCACCCGCACTCCACACAGCAGTTCACCACAGTTGTCTCTAGTGTGATGCAGCTTCACTGTATGCCACTGGGAGAGAGAGCGACATGCAGCGGGAAGAGACTAATGTCACTGAGAGAGAGAGAGACACACACACACACAAAACAGTGTTTTGTCACTGTTTTAGTCTGCCTCTGTTTGTCTGTCTCTCTCTCTCTCTCTCTGTTGCTCTGTCCACCGGCACCAAACCCTGCTTCTCCTCTGTTCTCACCCCCTCCACCACATGCTCACCAGCTGTACAGAGCCCGAGTATCTCCACAACTACCTGCTGTCCACCACATTGTCAGTCGGCAGTGTGCAGAGTGAGAGGCACAAATAGAGGACGCACAGTTTTGAGCCACAGTGTGTGCAAGCATTGGAGGAACTGACGCAATGCTATTGCCCAATGAACACAATTAAGGTGGTAAGTACAACATTCATTACCCAGCGCTATTCTTATATGTTAGCTAATTTTGAGAGGCGCTAAACTGTACGATCGCTAATATTGAGGTCGCCGAAAAAAACACGCTATTAATGCAGTCGCAATTTTTTAATCGCTATTTTAACATGGAACCTGCTTGCACAACTTACACCCCAACTCAAATTTCTTGATGCCTTTCCAGTCTGGATTCAGGAAGGGGCACTCCACTGCCTCCTCCCTGTTAAGGCTCACTGACACCATCCTCTCTGGAATGGATAGAGGGCAGTTTACCTCGGCCATCTTCGTCGACCTTGCTAAAGCATTTGAGACGGTCTCCAACCCCTTACTGTTATAGAAGAAAAAACTAGGCACACAATAACTGAAATTGCACCAGTGCAAGATTTATTTTTGACAAGCCGTGGATCAGCCCCTAAGGAAGACCCACTTCAGGGCTGAAGCGCAGGGCTTGGTCTGTTCAGGCGGCTTGTCGAAAATAAATCTTGCACTGGTGCAATTTCAGTTATTGTGTGCCTAGTTTTTTCTTCTATGTTTATATTTGAGTTGGCAAAACTCTACTAGAGCACCACCAGTTCCCATGAGCGCATGATATTTCTCTTCCTTACTGTTATCATGCCTCTTGGAATCAGGCCTCTCTGATTCTGCCACCAACTGGTTGAGCGCCTACCTCACAGGTAGAACACAATCAGTTAAAATAGCGGATGCCATATACTTCCCCCTCCCTATGACTACCGGAGTCCCTCAGGGGTCGGTATTTGGTCCCATTCTGTTCTCCATTCTTCTTAATGACCTGCCTCAAATCTGCTAATCTGCATCTATCCATATGTATGCAGACGACACTGTCCTGTTCTCCACCGGCTCTTCCCTGGAATAGGTCGCAACTGCCTTTCAGGCTGATTTCAACACAGTTCAGCTGTGGTTCAGCTCTCACCAACTCTCCCTCAATGCAAAAAAACAGTCACCATGACCTTCGGAATGAGGCAACGCCTGTCCAGGCTCCACTCCTTCCCCTCCTACCTTACCCTGGATGGGACAATGCTGGAGGATGTAAATACCTTTCGGTACTTGGGGTCTGGCTCGACCGCCATCTATCCTTCTCTGACCATACTGTTGCTTTACAAAAAAACTGCGTCCTATGCTCGGTGCCCTTTACAGGAATCGTAGTAGCCTCCCACTCACCGTGCGGTGTGATCTAGTTCAGATTATACTTCCTTCCCTCGACTACTGCGACATTGTCTACAGTGCCGTTCCCAAGTCTACCCTATCCAGACTGGATCCCCTCCACAATGCTTTCTGCCCTTTTGCTCTCAGTGTCCCCTCCTGCACCCATCACTGTGTTCTCTACTGATCCCTTGCATTTACATCCCTCGAAAATTGCCACTTACTGTATTGCGCTAAATTTGTCTCAAATTTCTGGCTTAGTGTCTTCAACCCATCCCATCTTACAGCCATACTATCACCAGCCCCCACCCCTACTCATGCCCTCAGATCCCTTGACTCCCACCAACTATTAATCCCTCGGTGGAGGACCTCCACCAGTCAAGCAGCCTTCTCATACCACTTCCCTTTACTCTGGAACAAGCTCCCCCCCTCAAATCCGCCTGTTTTCCTCTGCCCACTCCCTATCTACTGCCCAGGCAAATTACCTCACGGTAAATTGCTCCTGCACATGATAACCTGCTCGTGTTGCACCTGCGTCCCTCATCCCCCTGATTGCCTGACCAGTGGCAGCTAGCCTACGCTATGGATGCTGGCATATTGCACCAACTTCTGCACTTATTGTTGTTTCGTCTTTTCTGTGCTGTCATTTGCTTGCACTTGTTTTCCTTATATTGAATGTATCAATGTTTATACCTGTGTGGCATTGAGCCTATGGTACCTATGTAAGTTGTACTAAATGTAACCTCCTCCCACTGTATAATTATGTTAATAGTATCTCACTCGATAACCTGCGAGTTATTCAGTCCTCTGTTCCTCCTCCCCCCAGGTCGCACCGGAAGACGAGCAGCTTGTTGCTCAGCGTGGCTTTCCTGGTGAAACATTTCAATAAATAAAAATAAATAATAGCAGTGGACTAATACTCAGCCTTTAACACTGTTTCTGGAACTTTTAACACCTTTGTGATGTCAGCCAACCCTTAGCTCTGTCTTAAGGAAAAGTGCTACAGTTATTTTAGTATCAGATGGACTGCTCTTTCATTTAACTATTTTTTTTCCCTTGTTTTAAAACACAGTTATGTACACTTAAATTCTTAAAGAAGTAACTGAAGGTACTGTTTTTGAATGTACGATACAGGTGTACTTGTACATCATACTGGTGTCAATAAACTTCAAGTTTAAAAAAAAAAGACCCTCCTCCTGCACTTTGCTCACCCCTGTGAGGTACTTATAGTTCTCAATCATGTCGTCTCTCACTCTTCTCCCCTCCAGGGAGTACATGTTGAGCTCCTACAGCCTCTCCACGTATGGTTTCTCATGCAACCCCCACACCATTTTGATAGCCATCCTCTGGACTGCTTCCATCCTGTCAATGTCCTTATGGAGGTGCGGCCTCCAGCACTGGACATTGTACTGGAGGTGGGTTCTCACTAGTGAGCAATACAGTGGTAACAGCATTTCCCTTCTCCTGCTAGAAATTCCCCTGCCTACGCACCCTAGCACCCAGCTAGCCTTGCCTACTGCCTTGTCGCACTGCCCTGTCACCTTGAGCTCATCAGATATAATTACCCCAATAACCACCGGCCCATGGATACCAGCAACCAACCCACAGCCGGGCCATGGTGCCCCAGCACACCCCCTGGCAAGCTGTGACTGGCACACAAGGATGGCCAACCACCCTGTACCACACCATCCCACCAATGCAGAGCACACCCTGCACCACAATCCCCATACACCCTGCCCAGGAGTAGCACCCAACAGTGCAGGACACCCCATGCATGCCACCACCCCCACTGTGACAATGCAACCATGTGCACCATGGAGCCATGCAGGGCAGCCCCACCATGGGCACCCTGTAGCGGGTGGCAGCAGACAGCGATGCAACAGATGCATAGACAGTACCGCCCTGCATGTCCCCCCCCCGAGGTACAGCTGAGAGACCGACCATGCATCAGCACACGAGGTACCCCACATGCGACAGGGCATGCCCCGGACCCCACCTCCAGCGGTACAGCACCCTGCACACCCTCCCAAGGACACATCCCGTCCCAGCACTGGCCACAACAGCCAGCACAGACACGCACAGTGTAGCATGGAGGCATGCACCACACAGGATGCAACACAGTGCATGGACAAACACCCACCCATACCCAAGGGCACACCAACACAGGGACACAGTAGCGGGTCAACCAAGCCACTGGCGTGTGGCCACGGCTGATGTGTACACACGGCCAGCACCCCTACATTGCACAGGTGTGCCAGCCACCCTGCGCAGCCACCATGAAGCTGTATGCCACCAGCATGCTGCTGGAGCACAAGTGACAGATGCTGGAGCACATCCCCTGCAACAGACACAAGCGACAGCATGGATGGTGGACAACAACAGCGGAGGCCACAGTGCCACCGGAGGCAGACATGCACCATACTGGTGATGGCAGTGAACCTGGCATTGTGCTGGGTACAGTTGTTATCCAGCATGGACAGCCACCACTGATATGCCAGCAGACCATGCATATCACAGACATACAAGGATGTCAGCTGCACAGGCCATGGACGGTCTGACAGGGGTGCCATGCACACAGTGCAGGCCCTGTAGACCACTGCACACAGGCATCCAGTGCACAGAGTACAACACACAAACCACAGACAGTGACTGATCCCCCTGCCCACACCAACCACAGACAGTGACTGATCCCCCTGCCCACACCAACCACAGACAGTGACTGATCCCCCTGCCCACACCAACCACAGACAGTGACTGATCCCCCTGCCCACACCAACCACAGACAGCGACTGATCCCCCTGCCCACACCATAGGTGGTTCACCTCTGCACACACACACACACACACACACACACACACACACACACACACCCATGCATGCACCACCCCTGACGCCATGCACACCACTGCAGCTGAGCACCTGTAGCCCACTGCAAATCAGAGACCACCACAATTGTTATAACAAAGTGTATATATTGAAACAATGTAAAGTAAAACTATATACAAGAATGGGGGAAGGGCCACATAACAGGTGGGGGTGGGTAAGGGGCAGGGGTGAACATATAGGAGAGGGAAGAAGGGGTGTGAGGGTGGGTCAAAGGGAGGATGGTGGTAGTCGGGGCATGGGGACTTCACTGGCCGCCTCGGTCCTCTTCTTCCTGGACGCCGATGAGAGCTCCGCCTCCTCCTCCTCACCCCATGGCAGTGGATGTGTCGCAGGAGCTCTAAGGTCTCCCTCCCAACCTGCAGCAGCTCTTGAATGTCCCGCTGGATCTGCAGGAGTCTCTGGCCACCTAGGACGAGGGAGCAGAGTCAATAGGTGTAAATGTCCATCCCCTTGCAGCCCACCCATTGTGCATGGCATACAGCCATGTGCCATGCCCCTGTGATGGTGTGTGACCACCCACAGTGACCGTGTCCACAAGATCTGCCTACCCAGGCAGCCACAGCCATGTGGACCACTGCACACACCCACCACCCATGTCCTGCACAGCACTACCATGGCCGTACAGTGACTTGGCTATGCGGTGTGAAGGCAGTGCCACAGCCGTGTGCTCGGTGCACGCATGGACCACCATTGATGCACTCCCAGACATGTAGTGCCACTGGACAGTGCTGACTGTAACAAGTTGCGTGCATGGCAGTGGTGTTAATGGATGGTGACCATGCCCCACTGCCCACCCAGTTATACAGCATGCAATAGTAATCATGGATGTAAGGCACTCACCATCAGCAGGCTGGTCCACGTGCCTCGGACCACCTTCATCCCTCCTGTCCCTCTGCTCCAGCATGTGGCTCCTCCCCTCTCTGTTGCGCGCCGTTCTTCTGGCCCTAAGGTGCAAACATGGAGAGAGGAACATCAGTACAATCCGGTAGCAATGTCTCCCCGCCCCATGTGTGTGCAATCCCACACAGCCAGACCCACCCACCCCACACCCTGATACCACCACCATGACCAACACCGGATGGCACCCCCCATGTGCCAGACACATGCAACCGTGATACCCGTATGGACGATAAAAGTGTATGGATGTTGCACCTACCTGGCCGTGGCACCGTGCCCCTCCTGGCATGTACCCGCAGGCGGGCAAGCAGGTCCGGGTCCCTGCGCCTCAGGTCCCCATAACAGTGGTGGCACTGCTCCACCGTCCGCCCCATACCGGTGGCCTCCTCCAGGGCGTTGGCCACCTCCTGCCATACCACACTCCTGGCCCTGTCCAAGGGTGCCTTCCCAAACAAAGCCCCAACATGGGGCTCAACTATGGCCACAAGGTTTGCCAGCTTGATTGGGCTCCACACCACAGCATGCCTCCGCGCCATCTCTGCTGCCCGGTTCAAGCAAAATGGCACTCTGCAGCGTGGTCCTGCCACGTGCAGATACTGTGCGGTACAGTGCTGCCATTCTGTATCGCGCTGTCACCGAACAGCGCGATAGTGGTGCACCCATGCCTGATGCATGGTGCCTAGGGGGCAAAGGTCGGGCACAGGGTCAAGGGTCTCTGGCGCACGGACAGCCACAGCGCAATTGGAATCCAATGCATGTAGCATGATTGGGTGCCTGTGTGCCACCTCCAGTAGTGGCCTACAGTGCCGCTGCCCCAGTGCGCCTATGACGCCCCAGTGCCTCAGCGCCATATAGGTGAACAGTGCCATAGCGCCACTGGCACAATGGTGGCTGTGCCCTGCATTACCTCCCATGCACAGCACATCAGCAGCACGGCAGGTGCCTGCGTCATCAACCCAGGCATGCGCAGTTAGGCGTATACTGCGCATGTCACAGAACTGCGCCCTTGGCTCAGCACATTCAACACAATTGCGCAAAGCGCAACAGCGCGATATTCAGCTGGCATATGCAAATCATCTAATCAGCCATTCAATGGCGCAGTCACTGCATTTGCATCCACTTAAAGATGCGCCTCGCCTCATTTGCATGGGTTGCGCTATAAAAGTGCGACATTGGGCTGCACTGGCCATAGTCGGTTACTGCAGTCTATTGCGATGAGTTGCATGCTGTTTGGGAGTGTGGACTGTGGTGTTTGGGACATGCATGGGACTGCACAGTCACAGGTAACACCTGTCATTCTCACAGGATGAATCATGACTGAGCGTGTGGTGGAGGAAGAGGAACAGAGTCGTGGGAGCAAGAGGAGGCCAACTTTTACTAAGACCGAGACAGATGCCCTGTTTGAGGCCTACCTTGACCAGAAGCCGCTTCTCAGCGGATGCCAGGGAACACCACAGGCCCGTGCTGCTGCATGGGAGGAGGTGGCGAGTGCTGTAAACCTGCATGGCAGCCACCAGTGCTCTGTGCAGGAGTGCAAAATGAAAATGGGCATGGACAGGCGGAGGGTTATAGAGAAGGCGGCTGCCATCAGGGCAGCATGGTCTGCGACCGGTGGGGGACAGCCGGAGGTGCTACGCCTGACCCCACAGGAAGATCAGGTTTCTGGCAGCATGCAGCATTGCACCATTGAGGGTGTTCCAGGTGGTGGATTCCAGACGGGTGGTAGCCCGTCACTGCATGGTAGGTCATGGTCTGTCTTTTGGGGGGGACAGGGTAGGTCACATGCAGTAATGCTACTTTTTTTCCCTTACAGCTCCTGAGCGTCTGCATGGGTCAGTGATAGTGGGCTTCTCCACTGAGGCCAGTCACATGGAGATGGAGGAGGGCCCATCCACCTCCACAGGAATACGGGGTTCAGGGCAACAGTGGGCCCGCCTGGACGTCTGGACTGATGTTGGTGGAGCAGGTGTGAAGGAGGCCCTGCCCGTGTCCCAGCGTGCCAGCGTCCATGGATGCCAGCATGCTGAGACTCAGGCTGGTGCCAGATCCATCACCGATGATGATGGAGCTAACATCATGGGCAGTAATCGTGTGTGCCACAGGATGGCCACACAGCAGGTGAGCATCGTGGCCATGGCTGTGGGTGGTGCCGCTGTGGAGGCCTGCGTGTCATCACAGTCCCAGCCTGTGCCTGTCTGCACCAGTGGGCAGCACTGGTGTGTGTCCAGGACAGCGGACTGTTGTGGCCACTGCAGTGGCACCATTGAGCCCTGGGGAGCAGCAGCCAGAGGGGCAGCATCAGCAGTCGGCCAATGGCCATGGGGGTACAGTGTCAGGGGGCGCGCCAGTGCATCGCTTGGACATGCCCAGGCCTGGCCCTGGTGTGCAGCGCCCACCCTCAAGGGGTGATGAGCATCAGGCCATGAACACCCTGAGGGACAGCATGCTGATCAGGCAGATGACCTTTGATGAGCACACCGATACTGCAAGCATCAGTCAATCAGCAGATGCTTGTGATGGCGGTGGATGCACTGAGTGCAGCTCTGCCCAGGCAGAGGAGCGCTGCAGCAGAGACACCGCCTGCTTCTGGCAGGATGGACCGGCTGGGAGGATATGACCGCCGCACTGACAGGCAGACACAGGCATTCACAGCTGTCATGGCCACAATGGGCACACAGTTATTTGCCCATGCGCCGCAGACACCATGCAGTGCAATGTCCACCCTCCATTCCCGGCGCAGCAACACCATCCTTGTCGACACCGGTTCAGCTGTGGGCATCCCGAGCACGCCTGGCGCAGGCATGTTCGGTGTGCTGCAGACCCCTGCGCGAGCACGGTCATGTTCATGCAGTGGAACCCTTGGGGGGACCGTCGGTGCCACCCCATGAGGCCAGTGGTCAGCCTGTCACTGCTGGCGGGTCTCGGTGGGGCCGCCCATGCATCCGTGGTGGCCGTGGCACTGTGGCATGTGACTGACCTGTCTCCCAGCGTGGCTACTATCTGATGTTGCCCTGTGTGCATTGTTCGTTCAGCGGGCAGTGCACGGGTGGGTACCCGGCCCTGCACGCACACACACAGTCCATCTGCACACCCTCCTGGCTGCTGTCCACAGTTGCGTGTGCATGATGATGCCTGCGTTGCACTGTACACCACTGTGCAATGGTGCCCAGCGTCTGACACATGCACAATGACAGGCAGTGGGCGTGGTGGTCTGTGGATATGTGTGTGGCTAGGGGTGGTGGTCTGGGTCGGCGTGCCTCCTACCCTTTGTGCATGTCTGGTGAGGTGTGTGTGTGTGTGTGTATATGACTGCGTGCCATGTTAGACCTCACCCATCCCTGGCGGTGTGTGCGGTTCCATGCCCGGCCACTTCCCTTGATGGCATGCACCCCTGGTGTGTGTCCATGCATGTTTGTGGGTTGTGCCTTTGCCACTGGTGGTTGCACATGGCCCCATGACTTACCTGGGTTGGCTGAAGTGCTCCTCTGTGATGGTGTCCCAGTGCAGCTGTGCCAGCTGGAGCAGTTGGGGGTCCCGTCACCCAAGGGGGGCTGACCATCACCATCGTCACCGGCGTTCTCATCGTCCCCATCGCTGTCCCCCTCTTCGACCTGTATGGCTATCCCACATTCGTTGGCCATGTTGTGCAGGATGCAACAGGCCAGGAATAGCCCGCAGGCCTTTGAGGGGATGTACTGTAGGGCACCGCCGGAGGTGTCCAGGCAACGGAAACGTGCCTTCAGCATCCCGAACACCCACTCGATGACATTGCGTGTGGTGGCATGTGCCTCATTGTAGCGTTGCTGCAATGGGGTCGCGGGCCACCGATATGGTGTGAGCAGCCAGGGATGAAGTGGGTATCCACTGTCACCTGTGTGTAGAGGGTGGAGGTTAGTTTGGTGATCAGCATCGCCCTGCCTCGGGCCATGTAGGCCACTACCCATGTCACCTCTGACCATGCCCCCCAAGCTCTATGTTTGTCCATGTGGTTTGCATACTCACCCACTAAGTGGCCAGTGGGGATGTCCCCACTCTCGAATCTGTGGCACAGTGCCAACTGGTGCCAGATGAAGGCATCATGTGCTTTCCCAGGGTGCATGGCACAGACATTGATTATTCGCCCCCTGGCATCGCACACCACCTGGCAGTTGATGCTAGCATAGCCCTTCCGATTGATATATGCGGCCCCCTCGGGGCCAGGTGGTGTGTGGATGGCCACATGGGTGCAGTCTATTGCCCCTAGCACACCACGCATACGTGCTACCCTGTGGAACTCCTGTATGTTTGCTGTGTGATCCGCCGGTGTGCTAGGGAAATGGATGTACTCTGTAGCATGTGGCAGCAGTGCGCTCAGGAATTGGGTGAGATGGCGTGACGCAGCCGACTGGGTTATGCCTGTGGTGTCCCCTGTTGGTCTCTGGAAGGTACCCGTGGTGAGCAAGCACATGCAAGCTGTCACTTTAGTCTCCACTGACAGAGCATGGCTCCGTCGTGTGGGTGCCTGCATCACATCACTGCACAGCTCACAGAGCCGCCTCAGAATTGCCCGATTCAGGCGGTACCGGCCCACAATCTCAGTATCGCTGTACAGTTTGAAGCTGGTGCGGGCTCAGTACTGCCTGTTGGGGGCATACTGCCGATGGGCTCTTCCATGGCTGCGCTCCCCTGCTGCCTGCCTTCTCACCCCCCTCATTACTGCCTCCATCTGGATGGTGGCACTGGCCATGTCCCTGGCTTGTGTTCACCCCCCCAGCAGCTGTGTCTGTGTTCCCCCCGCTGTCCTGGCTGTTACTTCCCCTGCACCGGGAACACCTTCCTGTGGTGGCCTCTGTGCTGTATGGCACTTCCCCCTTCTACACTGGCTGTGGCTCCCCACACCTTCCCTGTGCCTCTGTGTTCAGAGTGCCCTTTCCCTGGCCTGCCCTGTGTGTCCCTCCTGCCCTGTTTGTGTGGCTAGAGTACAGCCTCATGTGCCTTCCCTGTAGTGTTCTTGCGCCTCTCCCTTGTTCCTTTTTATTTTGGCTCATTTCAGCTATCGTGCAACTTTCGCTTGCTCCCCTATTGCGCATGGCGCATGTTGTTGAATATCGCACTGTGCCATTTATGCATGGTTCCTCCCCCTTGAGTTGCACATACATTTATTATTGTTGCACTATTGCTCAGTGTGATTTGGGAGGTGCATCTGCGTCTCGCTGAATATTGCAGAATGGTGCATTTTTGGACTTGCGCTGAGCAACCCTATTGCACATGGCACAACCCTTTTGAATATCTGGGCCAGTGTTTAACATACCAGAACAGGTCAGACAGGGAGCAGAACATATTCTAGTTACAGGCACACATGGAGAGAAACTGTTCTCAAAAGAGTGCTCGAATTTTGGCAATTTCACATGCATACATACACTCATGTGGGCTAGGTTGGCATTTAGGGACCATCAGTGCTAGGGGGCAAGAAAGTGCAGGTAGTGCTAGCTTGATGTAGTTGATAGTAAAGAAGTGGGTAATTTACTGCTGTCAATTGTCTTATAGGGTCAATAGTGAAAAGCTTGGTCCCAGTGTAGATCAATTGCAAGTACAGTTGGTGATTAGGTAGTTTTATAAGGCATATGCAAGTGAGCCAGTGGAAGAGGAGTGCCGAACTTGTCGGGGGAGGGAGTTCTATAATTTTGGCAGGTGATAGGAGAAAACATTTTGGCCAGATGTAGTGGAACGGTGGGGGATAGCCAGGGTCCTCAAGTCACAGGATCTTAAAAAGTATTGGGAAGGGGGAGGGGTGGATAAAGAGGAGATATAGGAGGGGAGAGAGCCGAGCCAAAATTTAGAGATGAATTTAGCACCATGTAGTGCACCCCTGTTAGTTAGGGTAAGAAAGTTCAGAGAGAGGTAGAGGTCACAGTATTGGGTAAGGGAGAGGGCATCAAGGGCAAAGTGGTTGAAGGAGTTGAAGAGCGTATCCAGTGTGGCTAGGGAGGACTGAGGGACGACACTGTAGACTATGTCACAGTAGTCAAATGTTGGTAGGATCATCTTCAGTACTAACTCATGCCTGGCCGTAAGTGGAGTGCAGCTATGGTTTCTGTACAGGGCATCATGTTTTAATTGCATTTTTCCAGAATAGCATCAGTATGTACAGAGAAGCTGAGGTACTGGTCTAGCCAGACTCCTAGGTACCTGAACGAGGAAGTGTCTTTAATACAATCCCATCAAGTGTGTGGAAGGTGGGCAAGTTGGGTCGATACCAGTCCATTCACAGAAGAAAGAGTTTTGAAAGAGCTCTTGAAAAATGAGGGTGGACAAAGCAATGGGGCCTGATGGAATTCATCCAAGAATTCTAAAAGAACTAAGGGGAGAACTAGTAACATCACTGACTACCCTCTTTAACAAATCATGGGAGGATGGGGTGGTACCTGAGGACTGGAGGAGGGCAGATGTGATTCCACTTCACAAAAGTGGGAGCAGGGCAGAGGCAGGAAACTACAGACCAGTAAGTTTGACTTCAGTGGTAGGGAAAATGATGGAATCACTTCTGAAGGAAAGACTTGTTGAGTATCTAGAGGCCAGTGGGACACAGGACCCAAGGCAGCATGGTTTCACAGCAGGAAGGTCATGTCAGACGAACCTAATAGATTTCTTTGACTGGGTGACCAAAGTAGTAGACCAGGGAGGGGCTTCTGGATATGACCTACCTAGATTTTAGCAAGGCATTTGACACAGTCTCACACAAAAGATTAATATACAAGTTATCCAGCCATGGAGTGGGTCCCAAGGTGGTAGCCTGGATAAAAAACTGGCTGGACAACAGGATGCAAAAGGTAATAGGAAATGGAGTCCACAGTGAACAAAGGAGGGTAACTAGCAGGGCAGCGCAGGCTTCGGTACTGGGACCAGTCCTCTTTAATGTCTTTATAAGTGACATTGGAGAGCACCTGGAAGGAAAGGTATGTCTCTTTGCAGATGACACAAAGATCTGCAACAGGATTGATACACAAGGTGGGGTTGAAAGAATGAAAATGGACTTGGCAAGGTTGGAGGAATGGTCAAATATGTGGCAGCTCAGATTCAATGCAAAGAAGTGCAAGGTAATGCATCTGGGAAACAAAAACCCAGGGGAAGAGAATAAAATGGGGGGCAAGATAATAACAACAACAAAAATTGAAAGAGACCTAGGAGTAATTATATCAGATGACCTAAAGGTGGGCAAGCAATGTGAGAAGGCAGTAAGGAGGGCTGAGGAGATACTGGGATGCATAGGGAGAGGCATCAACAGTAGAAAACAGGAAGTTGTTATCCCTCTGTACAGTTAGTGAGACCCCATCTGGAGTACTGCGTGCAATTCTGGAGACCCCATCTCTGCAAAGACATAGATAGAGTGGAGGCTGTTCAGAGGAGGGCAACCAAAATAGTGCAGGGTCTGCACCAGAAGACATACAAGGAGAGACTAAAGCAGCTTAATATGTATACCCTTGAGGAAAGGAGGGAGACAGGGGACATGATAGAAACTTTCAAGTATCTCAAGGGAATTAACAAAGTACAAGAGGATAGTATCTTTCAGAAGAAGAGATGTGCAAGAACAAGGGGGCATAATTTGAAGATAGAGGGGGGACGGCTCAGAGGTAATGTTAGAAAGTATTTTTTCACAGACAGGGTTGTGGATGCATGGAACAACCTTCCTGATTAGGTTGTGGAGTCAGGAACAGTGGGAGAATCCAAAAATGCATGGGACAGCATAAGGCAATTTTAGTGGTGGGGGAAGGTAGGAAGAAGTAAGCTGTTGATTAACTAGAATGTGCAGCTTATCCATCAAGTAGGGAAATGGGCAGACTAGGTGGGCCAAGTGGTCCTTATCTGCCATCAAATTCTATGTTTATAGCGAGTCTGCCATGTGCCAAAGGTCATGGAGACCGTCTTCTTGGCATTAAGGAAAAGCTGATGAGAGCTAAGCCAGAATTGGACATTGTTGAAGTCAAACTGGAGCCTGGTAGTGACATCAGTAAAGGATCTGCCAGTTGTAAATATAACAGTGTCATCAGCATACATGTGTATGCAAGCTGACGTGCAAACCCGTGGGAGGTCATTTAGGAGAATGGAGAAAGGAAGCGGGCCAAGCACCGAACCCTGGAGGGACAACAGTGCTTTGGGGCAGGGGAGATGAGGTGGCATCAGCGACTGACTGCGACCTGCCAGTCAGGTGGGCGTTGAACCAGCTTGTGGCAGAAGGAGCTAGGCCAGCAGAGGAGAGGCTGCTCAGTAGAAGGGAATGGGAGACTGTGTTGAAGGCTTTGGCCAGATCAACAAGTATGGCAGAGGTAATTAGGCCATCATCCATTCCAGAGGAGATGGCATCAATTAGCCTTAGCAGGGAGGTGGAGTGATTCTTCCTAAACCCAGACTACACAGCCCCTGGGTTTCCTGGCTCCAGGTGCATGACTTTGCACTTTTTGACACAGAACCCCAGCTGCCACACCCTAGATCACTTCTCTAATTTCTTCAAAATCACTTTACGTTCTTTCCACCCCCTCCTGGGTGTCCATCCTGTTGCAGATTTTTGTGTCATCTACAAAGAAACACACCTTCCCTTCAGGTTCCTCAGCAATGTCACTTATGAAGACATTGAAGAAGAAAGGACCCAGAACTGATCCCTGTGGTACTTCACTAGTCACTCTCTCATCCCATGAGTGAATCCCTTTACCACTACCCTCTGCTTCCTGTCTTTCAACCAGTTAGATACCCAGCTTACCACCTTCTCCACCACTCCCAGGTAATAACGTTTCTTTATCAGTCTCCTGTGTGGTACAGTGTCAAAGGCCTTACTGAAGTCCTGATAGGCCACATCCTGTGCCTTCCTGCCTCCCCTGATAAACCTCCCTGTGTTTCTATGTTTCCCTAGTTACCAAGTCAAAGAAATCTATGAGGTTTGTTTGACGTGACCTCCCCACTGTGAAGAAATGCTGTCAGTGATCCTGCAGCCCATTTGCCTGCAGGTACTCCATCAGTCTCTCCTTCAGCAGGGTCTCCATTAGTTTCCCCCAAACTGATGTGAGACTCACAGGTCTATAATTGCTAGCCTCTTTCCTGCTTCTGCTCTTGTGCAGAGGGACCACATCGGCCCTCCTCCAGTTGTCTGGAACTATCCCCCCTCTCCAATGAGGTGCTGAAAAGTGTTGCCAGAGGGGCAGCTTGCACCATGCTCAGTTACTTTAGTACCCTTGGGTGGATCCCGTCTGGCCCCATCACCTTGTTTACCTTTAGGCCTTCCAATTTCTGGCAAACTCTTTCTTCTGAAAATGGACTTGTGTCCATTTCCCTCTTCCTCCAGTGCCTGCTAATGCATGTCAGTCTGTCCCTTCCCTCCTCCACTGTGAAGACCAAGCAGAAGTATTAATTTAAAACTTTAGCTTTTTCTTGATCTTCTGCAGCACATTCCATCCTGGTCTCCTGAGCCTCCCTATACAACCCCTTACCTTCCTCGTTTCACTCACATACCTGAAGAAACCCTTTTTTGTTCTCCTGGGTGATACTCTCCTCTGTTTGAGCCTTTGGTGTCCTTTCCCTACTTCCTGCCTTCCTTTGTTATGGCTGTGGGCAGAGCCTATGGCCATCTTGCTGTTTGTAGCTGGAAAATGGATTATCGTGGAACACATTTTTGGTACTTTTCATTATATCCTTCCACATCTACAAATCACTATGCCAACTAAAATAAAATACTCCCTTCTTTCTGTTTAGAATGTTGGAGACATAACTCCAAGCTGCTTATCAGATGGCCATTAGGAAACAGAAACAGCTTGTTAAATATTGGCTGCCTATTAAACTGGAGATTTGTTTACCCCCTTCGAAATGCAACAACTCGCACATTTAAATACTTATGTAACCCCCCTGTTACCCGGGGTTACTAGAATCCCAGTAAGACCTAGTGGTAGGCAGGGAAGGCAGGTTGTCAAACTCCAGTTAAATGGATTTCACACTGTCTCACTCTGTTCTCAGTCTCAGCTGAGACTGAGGGATGACATCATTTAGAACTGTCGCAGCTGCAAAAGCCACACTGGAATGTTGCAGTTGGAGGTTAGAGTAGAACATTGGGGAATTTGAAGTCAGTCTGAGAGAGAGTCTGTGGAGTTCAGCAGAGGCGCTCTGCTGAGTGCAGGCCCTCAGAGCTTGAAGCTCTGTCAAATAGCTACTTTTGTTTTTAGGTGTGTGTTTCCACTTGAAGAGGAACACAGGAACTGCTATTGAAGTGGTGGAGACCGCTTTCAATGGTTCAGGCCCCATCCCTGTGGGGATGGGGGAAGGAATCAGCCTGTTTTCCAGGGGCAACCCCCCTTGGTCCAGCTAGGGAGAAAAGAAGCTGCCTGTTTAAGTTCGTGCTGAGGCACCAGAAGCTCGGGAAGAGAGTTCCTTGAGGAGGAAACGCCTGCGGGGCACCTACAATCGAAGGGTGAGTTCGCTCTGCTAAAGGGCCATGTGTTTTCACCTGCATCACAATGAAACTAAAGGGGCTGTTACTGTGGGGTCAGGAAAAGACAGCCAAGTACAGTTGGAAGATGTGGGGATTGGACTGCTTAACTCTGTGGGGGGTCTAGAGTAATGGACAATGCCACTTATTTTAAGTATGTTCAAGTCCAGCACAAATGGGAAGAAAAGATAGCAGATTGAATGTGAAATACATTTAACAAGAATCTACACAGCAAAGTGTGTTAAAGGATGAGGTGTTAAAGTCCAGAGAAATGGCCAGGTATGAATTGTGGGAGTGAGAGGTGGGAGACCCCCCATCAGTAGTAACCAAATTCACCTCTACGGATTTGCTCTGAGACACCTGTTGCTTTCTCTCAGGTACTTGACCAGTGCCTGAGGAAAGTACCCAGACGTGGGATTGATGAGAAGGATTTCCTTATGGAGCAGAAGTGCTCTTAGGTGGTATAGGGAGCCACCAGTAGATGTTCCCATGATATATGGAAAGTGTCCAAGTGGCTGGCAAGGGACCCGAGCCAGGGAAAACCCAGAGCAGTGTACAAGTTTGTGCTGTGTGCCCAGTGTGTTTCAGAGCCTGAGGGCTAAAGTGATGAGGATGTGTTCTGGTCTACCTTAATATGCATTACCAGGAGTGTAGCCCCGTGGGGGTCCATCTATGCTTTGTTTATTCGGTTGGATGTGAATAAAAGCCACACTTTAGAATCCCACTTCTGGTATTGGACATTACAGTTATTGTTTCCTTTGTCCGGAGTTACTTGGGTGCCCCTGTGAAGAGTAGCCAAACCTAGCCTATGTGCCGAGTGACATATTCCTCCCCGAACCCAGCCCACCAGGTAGTGCTGTCAGATAGAAATGGCATACCTGGTAGGGGTTACACTTAGCATTTAAACATTTTCTTGCTACTAACTTTATGGGCATGTATTGTCTCTCAAGAAAGATTCATACCTCACAAATGTCACCCTTTCCCATCAAATCTATAAAGATTTACAGTTTTTTTTTACCCTCTTAAGACACTATCTGATTAGAACTGCCTCAGACATGCGTCAGGTCTTCAGTGAACTACCCAGACTAAATATATAGTAAATAGTAAACATTTTTTACTATTCTTTTTGGGAGAAAAATATATTTAGCTACAGCAAACACACACACACACACACACACACTGTACACACCGTACACACCATCCTCATGGCCACAACATTCAAAATAAATACTGCAATCTAATATGTTATAAAACAATAAAGAAACTGTTTGTTTATGTCAGAGAACACAGTGAAGAGCAGTTTAGAGTAGATTTCCTTTAAATATTTCTTATCCTATATTTTGTATCCTGGATAGCGCAGGGGAGCTGCTACAACTCATTGTCATAGGGATCTTCCTTTATACATTTTTGCACTGTATTTACTCAGGCTGTCCCAGATTAGATACAATATCTTGTTTTCAGTGGGGTCATGATTTTACTATTTTTATAATGTATTTATTCAGAGTAGCCTAGTCTAGGGCCCCCGTATTCAAAGGAAATGTATGGCGCATCCTGGCAGAAAAGGGAGCTGTGCCGTGCAACTCTAACAATGCGCCACAGCATGATATTCAAACATGCGGGATGCGCCGGCAGCAAGGGAATGGGCCAGCATGCACACAAATAGTATGCTGCACAAGTTGAGGGTACACTCCCATGCATATGCTGTACTGCTGCATATTCAGTGGAAATGTACCCCTCGTAGTCCAGAGCAGCATGGCCCACAGTTAGGCCATGAATAGCTAGCTTAACCTGGCCAGCCACCCACAGGCAGGCTGCAGAAGTGCACCCAGGTGCACAGCAGCCTGACAGCCCTGGTGGACTAGAGGTACCCTCTCCCATCCCCAATCAATCCAACTCCATCCTCAAAGAGCTCCATAGTGTAGGGCCCCCCGACCCGATCACACCAGAGGAAACCATTGTGTGTCTCTATAGTGTAGAGGTCCCCCACCCACTGCCCCAGTATGCAGACACCCTTGCTCCCCCATACCTGACCTGTTGCAGAGACTGGCCTGCCCTCCACACCCTGCCACGGCCAGCTGCTGACTGCATGGGACCTGGGCAGGGGACCTGCACTCCAGAATGACCCAAGTGGTTGTACCGTGCATTGGGGCACTATGCAAGCTGCGGACCGACCAGTGTATGCAGCCATGTGTACATCCCTGGCAAACCGTAAGAGGGATTGACATACCTCCAATGCATGCCTTGTCAATGCTGTATCTTCCTGCTGTCATACACTGCTGCAGGCTCACAATCTCCCTGTTCCCCATGTAACATGCCACCCTCTGGACTGCTAAGGTATTGCGGATACCATGGGGTGCAGTATCCTGCTATGCCACTTGCAATGTACGCTCCAGGCTATGGATAGTGCATCCACTGTTCCCTGAGTGTACAAATGAATGGGAAGTCAGCTGTAACATGCCTGTTTTGGGACCTGTGTGAGTGGGTACAGCATTGACCGTCACCTGCACTGAGCAGTGCAATGGCACTGGGATGATGGATCTGCATGCTAGCACCTGAGGTGTATGGCCACTGGGTGTTATCGCCCTCACATAGCTCGGGCCTATGTATGACACATTCCAGCATCCTACTGCCAGTGCTCTGCCACCATCTGATGCAGTGGTACGATCCTGTCACATTGCCAATCGTCACTATGGGCCAGGTTGGGAGGCAGGTGTCTGTGCACTGGTGAGGGGGTGGGGGCCACTACGCCATGGACAAGGACTGCAGGTGTATTCTGGTGCGATCAGGGATGGGAGGGGGTCCCTACAGTATGGAACTGATAGAGCCTGGACTCCGGTATGATCGGGGCTGGTGGAACAGGTGGGGGGTGCCACTATACCACCAGGGATGTTCAAGGTGTGTCCCATATGGGAGTGACTGGGGTCGGGGCTTGGGGGGGAGATCTGCTGTGGTGCATTCATCCCCATGCCAACATGCAAATGAGCCAGTAATGAGCATGCATAAGGCCCCTTTGCACCCTGCATGCTCAATTAGCTCATTTGCATTCCTGGGCTGAATATCGTTCTTGGGGGCTGCGGCACATACTGGTATGTGCCATGCGTTTCCCCTGGGAGGTATTCAGCCGGGGGCACCCTGGATGCACCTGTCTTGGTGACCGCCTGCACTGTACCTCCCGTCCAGGGTGTAATTTTCAACAGGTATGCGCGCCCTGTACCAGAGGTGCATTCTCTTTGAATACTGTATTGGTGCTGGCCAGCACACCCTCTTTGTGCATCGCATCTTTCTGCACCTGCAATGGTCTGGCTGTGACAGGGAACTCCTGCCACTCTTGAGGACTGACCTTTTCTTAAATCTGTTGCAACAGTTCTGTTTCTTAGCCTAATCTATTATTTACAATTTCTAGTCCATAAGGTTGGCCACCTATGGGTCCCCCCTCCCCTTTCTTGACTATGCTATAGTGTCCTCTTTAATTTTCTTTTTCCCTCTCAGGTCCTCATACAGGGAGGTTATTGTTGTGACCTCCAAGCTGATGTAAAACAATAGGCTGTGTTCCTCATTACTGTACTTAGTATGCAATGGCACTATGTCATAAATACTTTAATGTATGTACCTTATGTGTATACAACCTGTAAATGTTGAAAATACCATGGCACTAGGTGTTTTTGATAAAGGTAAAAGTACTAGGTGACGGTATTACAGAAATCAAGTTAGTTGTGCTATTTAAAATGCATGTAAATTGCTGTAAATTGAACAAGTCTGAAATGTCATGGTGATTTGCATATATCCCATGATGCTTTGTATTATGGAAGTACAGTATGTGTGATGTTGTGTTTCTTTGAAACTTGGCTTATTGTCAATGCCCTTTGTGGTAACCCCTGTTTCAGTGCTTCTGCACTGAGGTTCTTTGTCTTTAGCTTGTTTTTTTTTTTTTTAATTTGAGCCCCCACTACCCAAGCAAACAAGGCCTGCATAGGGGAGGCTGAATCTCAACAGATAAGTTAGATCAGAGATCAGTGAGTCAACAGGTGTTGGCTAACTGTAGAGGAAAGACTTGCATAGTCTGTTGCTACAAACTGATGTACTGAAGAAGGGATATGCCATTGTTGAAGGTTATCGTCTGCATTTTGAATAAATATCACACAGAGATTGTGTGTTCAATTTGAGGTTTGGTGTCTGGTCCATCTGTTATCCCACAACCCCACCACACTGGCACTTAATATGTCTCCCCAGATGTAAAATATTATTTTCAGTGCATTCTGATTTTACGCAATGCAGCATAATATTGTGTAGATGTAGAGACCCACTGAAAATAAGATGCCATTTCTTCTGCAAACTATCCAGGCTAAATATATAGTAGTCAGCAGGCATATTCTAGGAAAACACATTGCAAAAATGTGTAAAAGGAAGACCACATTGAAACTGCCTCTCCACAGATCTGCATTGTGCAAATTCATTAGAAATAATGGGTAAAAGCATCCCAAAAACTCTCCACAGTCATATCGTCTCTGACCAAATTTTGTTTAGCTAGATATATATCCCTGTCCCCTTGCTTTTGGATCTCCAGGTACTTCCTGAAAGCTGTTTTTTTTTCCTCCCTTACCGCCTTAGCAACCTGCTTTGAGAACCACAGTGGCCACTTTTTCCTTTTACCCTTGCTTATTTCCTTCAAGCAGTTTGCTGTTGCCTTAGTTATTCCCACCTTAATTCTTTTCCATTATGCCTCCACCCCCCCCCCCAGCTATCATCCCCTTCAAGGTATTTACTAAGACATTCTCCCATTTCTTTAAAATCCTGCTCTCCTGAAGACCAGAACCCTCATCCTAGTGTTGTTTTTCTTTTGTCCAGTCCAAATGCCAAGCCACACTGTGCAATGATTACTATTACCCAGGGGACTACCCATTGTGATGTCTGCAATGCTGTCCCTGTTTGTAAGTACAAATATCCAAAAATGTTGACTGCAAATCATCGATACAGGAATGGTGCAGGAAAAGGGCGGCTAGCCAAATAAAGCAAGTATTGTCAAAAGAGTCTGCACTTAAGCAAAAATGCACTAACTCCCATTCCAAATTTCTGTGCTTTAATGCACAAATACATTGAGACGGCGGTTTCACCAAGACCAGCAAGTGGGAGTATGGTTATGTTTTGTGAAGCTTATTCCAGTGTAATGGTGCATTAAAGCATTGAAATATGGAATGGGAGTGTGGTGCAGTTTTTTTTTTTGCTTTCAGTGCAGCCTGTTTGTAAGTAACAGTTCTAGCACTGCCCCATCACTACTGGGTTCCGAAACCAGCTGCCTAACAGATGCCCCATGCAGGGAGTCTAGGATGGCCCAGTTTCTAGTTGTAGCTGCAGCCAGAATGCTGCGATCTACATCCAGCAGATTGAATGCACCCCATAATCACGACTTCCTCTTCGCTTGCCATTCTGCCAGTGGCCTTCCCTCAAAACCCTAACTCCTCCCCCGTGCTGGAGGTCTGTATACCACACCCACACAGATAAAGGTCCCAGACCCTGCCTATAAGCCAACCAAAAGAAACTCCACTCCTTCCTTATACTGGTTGTGTCCTTCTATCTCTGTGGCCTTTTTACCTTCCCTCACATATAAAACGACCCCCTTTTTTTTCCATGCCCTATATTTCCAAAACATGTGCAATCTGATATGGTCACTTCCCAGCTGTGGTTGTCAGTACACCATGATTCTGTTGTTGCCACCAGATCCAGGTCTGCCCCTGCAGCGGTACCCTCAGGGTCAGCCATTTTGTTTGCTAGGCTCCTTGCATTGGCACGCATGGCTCTCCACTCATTATGTACCTCCCTGACCCTACTTTGCCTTTCCTTCCTGAGTTCATCCTTCCACTGACCCTTGCCTTGGGTACTGTCCTCCCCCTTTTATCTTTCCTCTGTCCACCCTCCCTAATTCTTCTCTTAACTTTAGAACCACCTCCCATCCCTTCCACATTGTCCTTGTGCCCCTCTACTTGGAAATTTATTTCTCTTGGGCCTTTCCTCTCTGCTGCTCCATTTTCTGGAGGAGGCATTTACTGCCTCATTCATTTTTTTCTGCCTCACCCTAGGCTAGTTTAAATACCCATAGAAGTAGCATTTAAACCCTCCACCCAGGATTGCTGCTCCCCTCCTGGATGGAGGCCATCTCTCTTGTACAGCCCTCGTCCAGTCCTGGATGTAGCCAAAGCCCTTCTCCCTGCAACATGCCTTCAATCAGTCATTGAAGGTCCTGGAGAGGTGTTCCCTAGCTTCTCTCTGGCTGTACACAGGCAGCACCTCAGTGAAGACCACCGTGCATGCTACTTGCTTCGGGCCCCTCCCCAGCTCCCTAAACCTATCCTGCACCACCCCTCTGCATCCCTTGCCAGGTCATTAGTCCCCAGATAAACAATGACTTCCAGTTCTCCCTCCTGCCCTGCTGACCTAGCGATCAAAAGAATCTGTTCCTTATCTCTCCATGCCGGGGCACCAGGTAGACACATCACCTCCCTCATTGCCTCTTGTGCCATTCCAAAATCTATCCCCCTAATGATTGAGTCCCCCCCCACCAGAAGTTGCTTTCTGTTCTGCTGTGGTTCTCTGTCTCCCACCTTGGGGTCTCCCTTTGGAGGACCCTCACATCCTCCCTTGCCAGCACCACAGGTGCCTCCTCTTGGCAGTCCCATCCTGTCAGAGCAGCAAAAGAGTTATGTATTAGCACCGGCTCAGGAATGTGTTCCTGAAACCCCACCCGCCCAGAGCCCACCACAGTTCAACTGGCCCTCCTTGCCACTCTCGGAGGCAACAGTGTTGGACTTGATGGCCCTGTGTGGCAAAATGTTTTTTTTGTGTGTTTTGCATCACTAAAACTATAAAGATAACTGTTTTGTACATTCACAGCTTCAAGTTACATTGATTACTAGAAACACTCTAAGGATCCTACATTTCTTCCTGATGCTAGTTTTGAGGTTTTTAAGTATTTTTACAAATAAAGGGCTAATAAATCCTAATTCCCTTGTTTTAGATTATAGTAAATTTATCATAGTAATCTCAGATGCAAGACTGGGTACCCTTAATCAAACGAACTTTGTCTCATGGAATGTGAAGGGATTGATCCTAGATACAATGAAGAAAGAATGTTCTGACACGCCTGAGACAAACTAATGCTGAATTTGCTTTAACACAAGGAGCACACCTAATCTCTGAGGAAGCAGGCAAAATTCAGTGGATAAGGATAGGTGGATTCTTCTTAAATTCTGCTACTAGTAAAAGAAAAGAAGTGCCTAGTCTTATAAAAAGAGGCATTCATTTTAATTTGGACACCATAAAATAGATTGAGACAGTAGATGGCAAATTCTCATGGGACAGATAGATGGTATAGAAATAGCAGTATGCAATTTTTAAAAGTAGTCCCTTGTTACTTTTTATTTTTGAAGTATTTTCTTTTTCTACGTGCTCATTAGAGGGCTTTCTACTTAATATTATTGGATGTGATGTGAAAAGTATTTCTTTGCCTGGAAGCAGACATATCTAGTTCTGTTCCTCCCACTACATCCTCAGTATGTGACCTCATTCATTGGCACATCAAAAGCCCTGCTGCCCGATTGGTAACATGCGTCATAAGTTACCAGTTAAGTAGCAGCAGATTGGCTGTTCTTAGTTATTAGAGATGTCACAGTCAGTAAGATTATGGTGCTGATGATGTACAGGGAGAAACAGAACTGAATCACAATCCAAAGAAAAGGTAGCTCACCCGCTCTGGTTGCATTCGGCTAGTCAATTTCAATAATGCCAATTAAAAAAACCTTGCAGATCACCCCAATGGCAGTTAGTACACACACAAACATAGCTAAGGTGCATAAAAAATGATTATAATTTATTCAATATGTCCATACACCATAATGCAGAAGTGGCATCTTTTCACTATATTTATATTATGGTGTATGGATATATTGAATAAATTATAAACATTTTCTATGCACCTTCGCTGTGTTTGTGCCTTTACTAATTGCCTTTCGGGTGAGTTGTGAGAAATAGAACTGACTATGTCAGCCTCCAGGGAGAGTGCTGCTCCATACATCACATCTAGTGCTGCAAGGTAGAAAATCTTCTAATTAGAGAAACAGAAAAAAAAATACTCAGATATAAGAAGTGATAGCTGACTACTTCTGAAAGTTATTATTAATTTCAGGCAGTACACCAGCTCTTTAACTTGGAAAGCAGTGTTTTTAATGGCCAGAACTTCTGCCATGAGGGCCGGTAGTCTGCAAGACCTCTGTATAGAACCAAATTTCATTATCTCCCATAGACAATAAGTGGTGTTGAGAACACACAGGACGTCCCCTTCCAAAAAGGGTGTCAGAATTTCATTTGAATCAGTCAGTAACCCTGCCTGTGTATTTCCAAAACCTCATACAAATGCAGGTGATGAGAAGCTCCACAACCTGGATGTTAAAAGGGCTTTTCTTTTCCTAGAACAAAAAGGTCCAGAACTGACAGCACACAGCTGTCCATCACTTATGATAATGTACACAAAGGCAGGCCAGTGGCTCGGAAGACTGTATCAAGGTGGATAGCTTCTTGCATTTCATTGTTATGAAAAAGCTGGCAAGCAGCCATCCAAGGGCCCATGGGTGCACTATACCAGAGCTACTTCTGCCGCTGTGGCAGTTATGAGGGGCGTTGCTCTGCAGGAGATTTGTAAAGCAATTACCTGCTCCACAGTGCACAGCTTTAGTAAACATTGGTGAGTGGACATGCAGTCTAGGAGGGATGCCATGTTTGGAACTGTGGTGCTGCAGAACCTTTTCCTTAAAAGGTTCTGGACACTACCCACCAAGGTACTGCTTGGAGTCCGCAGACTTGTAAGACATCACCAGTAAACTCTTTTTGTTAGAAGAAATAATTACTCACCATAGTAATGTTTTTTTTTTCTGAAGGGTTTACAAGTGATTCATACAAGCCCTACTCTACCTTCCCTTCTAGATCCTTAGTAAAACAGGTGTCCGCAATGTAATTAGTAATCAATATGTGTTTCTACTGCTTGAGCACTCCATTGTTACACAATTTACAGTTTTTAAAATTTTTAAATGTGTGGTTTTATGATTATTATTACAATTTCATTAAACAAGAATACTAGCATAATTTAGCAAGGTGGTCACTGTGTCCTTTGGCCCTTCAGCAATAAAATTGACCTTAAATTCTAGAGGGATGATGACCACAATGCAGAGTTTGATTTTGCATGAAATTCCAGACAGTCTCTGGAGAAACAACTCAGGCATGAGATGATTGCAAACAGAATCAAGAACAGGTGTGCTCAGTGGAACAGTCCTGGTGCTGAACTAGGGGTTGCTAACCCCCGTCATGTCCAACAGTACAATCAAGTTAGTAAAGCACTCGCTGGTACCTGCGTAGTAGAAATAAGTGCAGGAGTCCAATTCAAAGTTTGGAATTCTCATTTGATTTATTGCAGGCAAATCCAGGCACAGTTTGAAAAATGCAACACCACAGAAAACTCCTGTGCTTTGACTTTTGTCTTCCTGAGGGGGCTAATTTTCTTGTAACACAGTGCTCCAATTTTCTACATTTTTTGTAAACTCTCTACTGCCACCAAATGTTTCTTTGTGTAATTACATTGACTTTTTCAACTTCAAGTGGCTAGTGGCTGGATTCAAACAAAGATAGCAACAAAATCACTAAAATTAAATATAAAATCAAACCATCCAATTATACTCTGTTTACTAAATTATTAATTCTAAAGCATGAAAAATGGAATTTAACTGAAATTTAAGGCAAAATGCTAACAATTTTACATTTTTAAACTTGATTTAGTTTATTGTCGCAGTTAGCATGTTACAGTCGGAGTCACTGTTAGAGAGGTGGATTGCAGAATTTGTCTGATGAGAATGGAGATGTGATCACCCACTATTTCCATAGGCCCAGATATTCAAACTGTGCCAGTTTGTGGTGCAAGCCTGTGCACCGCTCAAAATAGTTACGCAGGGGTGTGGCCAGGGCAATATTCAACGGAGTTGCGCTATGGCACAACTGCTTTGAATATCGCCCCCTGGCCACCCCCACTGTGCATGGCGCAGTGGAACTGCGCCAGCGCAAGTGGTCAGAGTGGAGCATTGAGATGTGGTGGCGCAAGTTCCATTGCGCCATGCACAGCACCTGCGATATTCAAAGGGTGACATGCAAATGGGGCCATAATTTATGCGAGGCACATGGGGGGCCATTTGCATCAGATTACGGCCCCATTTGCATGCCATTAGCATGCAGGTGCGCCGATCCCTGATGACTTGCACCTGGCGCCCTGCATGGCAGTGGCTGTCGGGGACCGACGCCCCCTGCAGCCCGATCGCGGGACGTCCGTAAAGGGCGATGAATATCTCCTATCCCTGGTGTGGTCCAGTGGACGCGATTAAGCGATCCGGGCATAACAGTAGCCTCCACACGAGTAGCCTGATCGCGACATCAAACCCCCACCCAAGTCCAATATCCCTGGTGGTCCAGTGGACCGCTGAGTAGCCCGATTATGGGCAGCATTCCTCACCCCCCAAGTCCGACATCCCTGGTGAACTAGTGGACCCCCACTCCACCCGCCCACTGAGCCCCACCACCCTCCCTCCGTCAACGGTGGCGGCAGCACCCACCTGCCTGCCGCCCGCCCGCCCGACTGACAGCGTGTATGGCTGCATGCCCATTGGTTCAGAGCATGAGCCAATGGGCATGCAGCCCTCCATACTAATCCAGTCCAGATATAGTGAATGAATTCATTCACATGTCTGGACAACTAATCTGACTTGTAGACTGCATGCCCATTGGCTCATGCTGAACCAATAAGCGTCTGTGTACATACTGTCGGTCAACGGCGATAGGGTAACGGGAGGGTGAGGGTGCTGCTGCCCGCCGCTGACAGGGGGAGCGGGGTGGTGGGGCCATTCGATGGATGGGGTGGGGGTCCACTAGATTACCAGGGATGTCGGACTTGGGGTGAGGAATGCCCCCGAGATCGGCTTACTTGGGGAGGTGGGTGGTTACACTTATGCCCGCGATCGGGCTACTCGGGGGGGACAGTTATGCCCGCGATCGGGGCATGGGGGGGCACCGCCAGGTGCGGTGGGAACAAGTCAAGGGCTACCCACAGGTGGCAGCTGCTATGTTGTGCCCTGCAATGTGGCAGATCACCTGTGGGTTGCCCTCGATATGTTCCTTTTTTTTTCGGCTCAACTTTGTGCAGGTGCAGGTGGGGTTGCACCTGCATAACTCTCTGACCCGGGCTGAATATCGGGCTGTGCAGTTTTCTGTCAGAGCACGCCTCCCCACCTGTGCCTGCATACATTTTAGATCGCCCCAGTTGCGCCAGGTTATTGGCCCGGCACTTTTCCCTTTTAAATATCGCACCAGGGCACATCAGTGGGTTGTGCATGGCGCAACACCGTTGCACCATGCGCAACCCTTTTGAATATCTGGGTCATAGTGTCTTTTACTTTAAGGGATTCACATAGTCCAAGGTTACCAACACCCATTTACAGCTGGCTCTGCAAGTTAGAGAGAGAAAGAAAGAGAGAAGAGAATACAAGCTAGGTTGGTAATTATGCTAGATGCTTGTTCACTGTAACATTACATAGGCAATATGTTTAGGAAGTTCCTTTATCATTATCTTTTCTTTAGAAAGGGTCTCAAATCCCATTCATCATTCAGTCCTCTGGGATGTAGACCACCTAGGTGAAAAATCCAGTAGCTTTCTTATTGTAGCAGTTTGTTTGTTTTATCCCTCTCCCCTCAAGTGGTCTTGGTATAAATTCTAAGGCCATATATTGGGTTCCATCTGGTTTACAGTTGTGTCTCTCCAGGTAATGTCTTCCCAGTGGCTTGGAAAATAAGCCTGCTCGAATATTCTGGATATGTTCCTGAATACATTGTCTTATGGGTCTGGCTGTACGTCCAACATATAGCAATTTACATGGACACCAGATGCCCTAGACAATGTAAGAACTGCTACAATTCATTAAGCTCTTGATTTCCACTGTGTTTTCATATCCCTGCAATTGAAATTTCTTGCTTTGACTGCAAAATTCACACATATCGCACTTCCTGCATCTATACATTCTTTTCGGGGGTGGGGCATGTCAGTTTTTTTCTCCATGAAATGAGTGTGAACTAGTCTGTCTCTAAGATTATCAGCTCTTGAGAAGATAATTCTAGGACCCTCAGTCAGTTCTTTTGCCATTATGCTGTCATTGAGTAGGACTGACCAGTATTTTTTGATAATATTCCCAATTCCCCTCTCTGTTCTGTTATACTTTGTAATGAAGCAAACTGACTGATTTTCATTCCTGTCTCTATTTTTTAGTTCTAACAGGGAGTCTCTTTCAATGTTTTTTGCTTTCTCAAGTGCTGTGCAACAGCTTTTTGTCATACCCTCTGTTTATGAATCTATTGTACAGTACGAGATGATTACGGACTTTTATTAATCACTAGTAAACCCCTTGGAAGAAACATCATTACGACAGTCAGTCATTTTTTTCTTTTTACTCCTCTCTTTGGGATTCTCCTGTCCTCCATCGTTATGTTAGGAATCACCTGTTAGGAATCACCCTGCCTCTAGTAAGGAAAGGTGGGGGCAAGTGGCTGCCTTCACATCCTCTCTGTAACCAGCAGGCAAGTATGCACAAATGCAAGGCAGCGTGCAGCCTTCATCCCAGGGAGCTGAGCACCTCATCTCAATGTGACCACCTCCAGCGTGGGATTCCTTAACTCTTCTTTTCCTCATACATCTCTGATCTCTTTGGAGCTCCCTATTTCCACCTCCATAACAGTGCTTATTTGTCACGTCCTTGACACTTCCTCTGCTGAAATTCTCTTTCCCATGCCTTTAACATTATATGCATTGACAACTGCAGCTTCTTCTTATTTGGCTTACCAGGGTCTGGGCTCACCATACTGTTTATCCAGAAAGCTGCTGGCCATCAACCCTCCCACACCAGAATGCGAGTTCATATTACCTCACCCTTAAAAACTTACACTAGCTCCCATTTTCCTTCAGAATCCAATGCATAACCACATTCTTCACCTTCAGTATCCTTCATGGACTTGCTGCAGGCTACATCTCCAGCCTTGTCTCCTTCTACTTTGCACTGTGCTCAGTTTATTCCTGCCTTCTCAGTATCCCCTCTCAAAACTTTGTGGTTGGGGGCAGAGAGTTACCCACTTTGACACCCTTCATCTGAAAACCCTTTCTGTTTCTTTGCACAAAATGCGTTTTTCTCCATCACGTGACTGCTAACCTTTCTCTATCATGTGTGACTGCTAATAATCTCCCTCCACTGCAGAGCTGTCATTGCTATTGTCTGCTATTGATCAATAGAAACATGGAAACATAGAAGCATAGATTTTGTCAGCTGAAAAGAACCTTTAGGCCCATCCAGCCTGCCCCTTGTTCCTGCCTATTCAGTCACCATTGACCCTAGCTAGTCATAGGTGTCACTCCCTCACCCATTCCTCTACCTAATATGCCCCTGTGCCTATCCCACACATACTTGAAGCTCCCCACAGTCTTTGCCCCACTACCTCCTCTGGCATGCTGTTCCAGTCATCCGTCACCCTTTTAGTGAAGAAGTATTTCCACACGTTTCTCCTAAACCTTCCCTCTCTTAACTTCATTGCATGTCCCCTTGTTCTAGTGCCTTCCTTTCTCTGAAATAGACCCTCCACTGGCACCTTTTTCACTCCTGTGAAGTACTTGGAGGTTTCAGTCATATCTTGCCTTGCTGTCCTCTCTTTCAGGGAGTGCATGATGAGTTTCTGCATCCTTTCCTCATATGGCTTCTCATGCAAAACCCTCACCATTTTGGTTACCCTCCTCTGTACTGCCTCCACCATTTCAATGTCCTTGCAGAGATGCATCCTTTGGAGCTGGACACAATACTCCAGGTGGGGCCTTAACAGTGAGCGATACAATGGCAGCACCACCTTCCTCCTCCTCCTGCTGGAAATCACTCTTCCAATGCACACCAGCATCCTGCTAGCCTTTCTCACTGCTTTGTCACTCTGTCCAGCTACCTTGAAGTCATCAGATATGATGACCCCAAGGTCTCTTTCTTGCTTGGTGACTGTAAGCTCCACTCCCCCCATTTTATACACATCCCCTGGGTTCAGCAGCCCTAAGAGCATAACCCTGCACTTTTTGGCATTGAAATCCACCTGCCACCCCCTAGACCATACCTCTAGTTTCCTCAGATTCATTTGCATCCTCTCCATGCCTTCCTGAGTGTCAACCCTATTACAGATTTTTGTATCATCCACAGAGAGACACACCTTCCCCTCAAACTGCTCTGCAATGTTGCTTATGAAGGTATTAGGACCAGTCCCAGCACCAAACCTTGTGGTGCCCCACTAGTTACTCTCCTATTGCCTGAATGACTACCATTAGCACCACCCTTTGCCTTCTGGCCTTTAACCAGTTTGATACCCACCTTGTCACTTTCTCTGCCACCCCCAAGCTGCTTAATTTCTTAACTAACCTCGCATTGGACTTTCTGAAGCACTTTATTTATTCCATTTCTTCATTTTTATTTGATATTGTGTTTTAGTCTTATTGAGTTGGGGTGGGAATTGTGTGTTTGATTTGTAAGTGGGTTGGAAAGTGTTAGTGTGAGAGTGAGAGTGTGTGGATTTAATGGTTTGGCTGAGCTGCTCTTATAGTGTTAGAGAATGTGCTGGGAAGGTTTAAAGATGGTCAGGCAGTATTCCCCCACTAGGCTCAGGGAATTGCGTCCTTTTGAAAGCCCCTCTTCATCATCAGAGACCTATATAAGGTGTTGAGTTCTAGGGATAGTTAGGAGGTGAAGGAGAAGGAGGAGAACTGGGCCTGGTGGGGGAAGGAAAAGGGGAGGGCGGATTGAGGCAGTGGGGACCAGGAGACACGCTGGGGCAAAAATGGAACCAGGACAGAGGTATCCTCTGTCTTGTCCCCATACCCAAGGGCTCCACAGTAAGTGGGCAGAAGCTGAGGTCTTCCTCAACAACCCAGCCTACTGGGGCGGTGTTATGTAATGCCAGCTCTATTGAGAACAAGACAGCTAGGCTGGCCCGGTGGCATAGAGGGTTGAGGCGCTGGCGCCTTACCTCGACCCATGCCGGTGACCCGGGTTCAGGAATGAGAGATGGTCCAGTACGAAGCTCTCCAGTCTGGATTCAGGAAGAGACACAGCACCGAGACTGGACTTGTCCGAGTATTGAACAACCTCCTAATAGTGAGAGATGGAAAGGCTCGTACCATCTTGGTCCTTCTTGATCTTTCTGCAGCGTTCGACACTGTGGACCATGGTGTGTTTTTGGAGTGCTTGCGGCTTCTTTGTGGGCTGTTGGGTACAGTCCTTGAATGGTTTTGATCTTTCCTCATGGACAGGTCTCAGAGGGTGGTCACTGGAATTAATTCCTCTGATGCCCTCCCCCTGTTCTGTGGGGTGCTGCAGAGCTCCATATTGGCACCCATGCTGTTTGGAGTGTATACGCTGCTATTAGGAGATATCATCAGGAGATACGGTTTGAGTTTTCACTGCTATGCAGATGATACTCAACTGTACATATGCTTTCTACCTGGACAGGTTGATGCAGTCTCTGTGCTAAACAACTGTCTTGCCGAGATCAAGGATTGGATGAGCACCAGCTGGCTGAGACTGAATCCGGACAAGCCAGAAGTGTTGATAGCGTACCCAGGTCATCTGGGGGCAGGTTTGGGGGCTGGACAGGTGTCAGGCTTATTGCTTGATGGTGTTCAGCTCACCACCTCAGACCGGGTGTGTAACCTGGGCGTTATTTTTGATGGTGGCCTGACCTTGAAATCTCAGGTGTTGGCTGTGGTTAAATCTTCATTTTACCATCTGAGGAATATTGCCTGGATGAAACACCTGGTTTCCCCAGATGACCTTCCAACACGGGTCCACGCCTTCATCACCACCCACCTTGACTACTGCAATGCCCTCTACCTAGGTCTTCCTGGGGTTGATATCCACTGCCTGCAGCTAGTGCAGAATGCTGTGGCCAGGCTTTTGACTGGTACATTGAGGGCCGGTCATATTATGCCTGTGCTGCATGGACTGCACTGGCTGCCTGCCTGTTCAGTGGTGGATCACCTTCAAGGTCGGCTTGCTAACCTTTAAAGCCCTACATGAACAGGAACCCAGCTACCTGCAAGCTCTCCTGACTCCCTACTTCCCCCTCTGTCCTCTCCGATGTGCCAACGAGGGATTGCTAGAGATTCCCAGGGTTCATTTAAAAACATCTGGTGCCCGTGCTTTTTCCTTTGTGGCACCTACCTTGTGGAATTCTCTACCTCGTCGGTTAAGAGAATGACCATCGATAGATTTAAAACAAAGTTGAAAATATCTCTTTTTAACTTAGCCTTCACAGACAAATTGTAATTCACTGCTACATTTATTGTTTTAGTGTAAATTTTATGTTTGTATATTGTATTTTAAATGTGAAGCACCTTGGTTGTGGAAAGGAGCTATACCAATAAAGATTTACTTTACTTTACTTTAACTAGCCTCCTGCGTGGCACAATGTCAAAAGCCTTACTGAAGTCTAGGTAGGCCACGTCCACTGCTGTCCCTTGATCCAGCCCCCTGGTAACCCAGTCAAAGAAATCTATGAGACTAGTTTGACATGACCACCTCCCATGAAACCATGCTGCCAATGGTTCTGCAGCCCTTTTGCCTCCAGGTGCTTCATGAGCATCTCCTTCAGTAGTGTCTCCATGAACTTCCCCGCCACTGATGTGAGATTGACTGGCCTGTGGTTGCTAGCATCCTCCCTACTGCCACTTATGTACAGCGGGTCCACATTGGCCCTCCTTCAGTCCTCTGAAACTTCCCCCATCTCTATTGAGGTGCTAAAAAGTGCTGCCAGAGGGGCTGCCAGTACCATGATCAGTTCCTTTAGGACCTTTAGAGGAATCCCATCTGGCATCATTGCCTTTTTTCCTTTAAGGCTTTCAATCCTTTCCATATCCTCTCTACTGAGAATGGACTTGTGTCCACAACCCTGCTCTCTGGTGCTTACTGCAGCATAATAGTCCATCCACTCCACCCGCCCTCTACTGTGAAGACTGAGCAGAAGTAATCAGTATTTCCATTTTCTCTTGCTCTTCCTCTGTGCAGTCTCCCCTTCCCCACTACCCTCCTTTTTCTCACTAATCTTCCCCTTATCTTACTCTTTAAAATGTCCCACACTGGGGATTGAACCCAGACCCCCACCCACTACAGCTTGATAGTCTGTAGCTTTACTGCTGTACTAAAGCTTCTCAATGGTCATATTCCTTTAGTAATTTATGCCCCTCTTTCATTTCACTATTTTCAGGGCCCTTGGTTTTTTGCGGCACATCAGCCCTAAGTTATGACAGGACTCTTAAACTTCTGTCGTAGTTTTGTTCACTCCTGTAGCAGAACTGATTTACTTCTGTTACAGATTGCATCGTACTAGTTGTCAGACACCATGCCATAGTCCTGATATGATCACAGATACTGATTCAGTGAAGCGGGGCCTTCAGTACAACAAGAGGGAAAAAGAGCCTGAGCCCTTTAAATTAGTACATTTGCACTGCATACTAAATCAACCCTGCTTGTGAAACAGGGATGAACATGATGAACCTAGAGTCCTTTACCACCGTAAGTTACTATGTTACAGTATTGTGCAAAACAATTACAAGGTCTGTGGCCAGATCTACATATAGGAATTGTAGAATTCTCTGTGGTGTGGCAGATTTCCTGGTGCTCTGGCTATTGTGCCAGATGTATTTTCATTGTGTATCCTCAGTAAAGCATTTTGGGATGCTGCACATATGAAAAATGATATTGTTTTAAGTTCACAACTTGAACAGAATGTTGTGCACCTGGCAGTGTGGTGTAAAAGAAAAAAAAAAAAAAACAGGTGGCTCGAAGATTTCCAATCAACTGGAATGTTGTTGTACTACGAAATGGTGCAACAACATTCCATAACCTTTAAACTGTGATACACGAACATTTCAGCTGAGGTGATGTTCTGTGCAGAGCATAAGTCAGTTATACATTATATAGAGAATAACGGATAAACAATCATGCAGAACACACCTGTCATGCCACAGAGAGGCTCTTATTGCATCACTAACCTCAAGAGCAAAGCTCAAGAGGTCAGTGATATAGTCAGAACTCTGAGGTGGCAACACACGCTTGTTGGGGCAATGGTTGCTCAGCCACTTTTTGCTATAGTGCATAGTTTTGGGGTTTGGCAGTTATTGTCTTTTGTGGGAAGTGAAAATGGTGTCAGAAACTTTTGGTAAGCCACAACAACAGCAAGAGTGCCATTGACAGCAGTCAGAAACAGCAGCAGAGAAATAAGCCCTCAAGAAAACCTATGGGTAAAATTTTAAATAAAAAAAAAAAAAAAAAGAATGTGTTCTCTTACAGTTTCTTGGTAGATGTGTTTTTAACGCCTGTTGATTGGTGGCAATTGTTTTGTGTTGGGTCTGCCACAGTCATGTTTTCAGTTCACAACTTGAACTGTCGTGTGCGTGGCAGCATGGTGTAAGAAAAACACAGGTGGCATGATGATTTAGGATCAGCTGGAATGTTGCTGTGCTACAGAAGGGTACAGCAATGTTTCATGACCTTTGAACTGTGTCTCAACAGCGTTTCAGCTTGGATGGAGCTCCATGAAGAACAAGGGGCCAGCTACACACTATAAAGGTGCATTGTACTGTAAGAGTATTCTGGATCTGAAGAACTGAAACTGGAAAAACATGGTCTCCACATAATTCTCTACTGATTGAAAGAGATATAAGGTAAGGTCAGAGCTGAAGACCTGGGCCTCCATTTACATAAATGTACATGCTTTAGATTTCATTGAGAAAGTTGCAGATGGTGTCTATTGTGGAGGAATCATTATAGCTAGCCATATTTTAGCAACCGAGAATACATTTGTTAAACTGCATTTATCTAAATTTTAACAACATAAATTAGTACTTCTAACTACATAAATTCGGACAGACTAGTCAGACGTGTCCATCTTCTCTATGAGGTGCTTGGTGCCTGAGAACTTAGAATCATTTTCAAAGGTGCTATCTTTCTCTCTGTTGTTCTCAATCCTCCTAGCATTCAATAGTAGATCTTTATTTTCTGCTGAAGAGAGCAGCCACCTGATATGGTAATCACAGCTAATTTAATGGCAAAGTCCTAAAGATGTGTTGTTTAATAAAGTTTTCAGTTTATTTTGTTAACATATGTTTGCTCTTGCTGGCCCATTGGTACAGCGGTTGGATTTCCGCTTGTGACGCCGGCGACCCGGGTTCGGGAACAGAGCTGGGTAACTGGAGGGCTGGCTGGGGGAGATGGATGGAGCATCCCCTGGACTGCTCTCCTTCTCCAGGGGGAGAGGAGATGAACATCTGGTGCACTACGGACCCCTGGAGGAGGCCAGGGGGATCTGCCGCAGCTGGCATTTGCACATCCAGGGGGGTGGGGCAGACATGAGATGTCATTTTACATCTCTGTCCCCCAGGATAAAATGCCCTTACGGGGACATAAAAAAAAAATCCCCAGTCAGAGCCTCCTTTCTGAGAACTTCAGAACAGCAGGCTTCTCAGAAAAAGAGACAAGCAGACCAGGCCTCACCTAAAGACCCTGAACCCAGTGGGGAAAATAATTCTGGGCAGGGAAACCAGAGGAGGCAGGGTGCAGCCAGGAGACTCACCGGGCAGAACGGTCCTTATGAAAACCAAGCATAATCAGGACAGCCAATCAAGTTCTCATCACCTCCCCAGGTTCTGTACCCCACTCATTCAGGGATTCAGATCACTCCAGTGAGGAGAGGTCAGAACTATGTTCAGATTCAGATAGGTCCCTTCTCTGCTTCTGGTGAGCAGAGATGTTAGGGAAGTCGAAACATCCGCATTTGGAAGTGGAATCCCGGGGGGGGGGTCAAAGACTGACCTGAGGAAGCCATTTGAACCCAATGCTCCTGGTGATTCTCCATTTGAGTGGGTACCCTTACTCACCATGATGGACTACTATACCTCATCCCCAAGTGCACAAGCCTTTGGACCATAAGGCACACCAGAAATTACAGAGGGACTGTCCCAGACCAGCCCTCTCCCACAAAATGGCCCTTGCTTCTGACTTTGATAAACAGTTTTTGGTTTATCTGGGTAAAGCGGGCATAGACCCAAAGAAAGTCTTAGACAAAATCCTCTGAATGGTACGGGACAAACTCCTGGACCTAGTAGGTCCCCTTGCCCTATTCAGGGATGTGGTCCAAGATGCTATGGATGATGCCACCTCTCTGGACCCTTCGTACCTTCAAGATATTATCCAGAGTGCAATTTGCTTCTTGGGTAACACCAGTGTTGCCCCATTCTCAGAAAGGAGGAAATCATCTCTGATTTGCTTTCATCGAGACTCCACCAATTTAGCGTACCAGAATGCTCGAGTGGAGGAAGATGGGTGCCTCTTTGAGCAGCCACTCCTCAAGGAGCTTTGTAAGCTGGGAGAAGGCTATTCTTCCATCAAGAAAATGCAAGTCTCTTGCAAAAACATTAGACCTTTCTTCTCCAGGACTAGAAGGAGCAGGGACTGCCCTTTCGGCCAAAGTATCAACAGATGGGTTTCAAACAAACCCCAAACTATGGCTTCAACAATGCCCCCTACAGATATGAATCTTTCTGGAGCAGGGCAGGAAGAGGTGCATCGGACAGAGGTCATACAAGAGGCAGAAGGAGGACACACCAGATGAACTCCCCATCCACAGCGGTAAGTATGGCCCTACATCCTTCCTCCACTTGTCTTGGTCCCAGTACCTCTGCAGCTGGGGGGCAAGATTGGTACATTTTGCAGCCAACTGGCAAAGCCTCACTCAAGGCCAGTGGGAACTGAAAGCCATTTAAGGCTACTGCCTCAAGTTTGAGCCCCATCCACTGCCACAGTGGTTGAGTCATCCACTACCCCTCTTCTTGGATGAAGACCAGAGGTTAGTCCATTGAGAGATGGACACATTGCTCATAAAAGGAACAATTTCAAGGGCAGGAAGTGGGGAGGTGCAGAAGAGTATGATTTTCCTTGTAGCAAAGAAGGATGGAGAATTCCAACCAGTTATCAATCTCTGGGACCTCAACTTCTTCACTGTCTACTGATGCTTCTGAATGGAGGAGATTCACCTCCTGAGAGACACCCTGATCCAGGGAGACTGGTTAGTCAGGCTGGATTTCATGGATGCAAATCTTTTGGTCCCCATCCACCACAATAATTAGAATTGGTTAGAATTCCTCTGGGAAGGGGAACTTTAGCACTTCAACTGCGTCCTCTTTGGTCTGACCTCAGCCCCCTGGTGCTTCACCAAGGTCCTGTGACTGGTGGTGGTGTGGCTAAGGGCAGCCAGAGTCAGGCTGATCATCTACCAAGATGACTGGTTGCTTATGGCACTGGACTGAGTCCAACTGATGACTTATTTGAGATTCACAGTCTCTCTCCTGGAAGGCCTGGGATTTGTGATCAGCACAAGGAAGTTAATCCCAGAACCATCCCAGACAATAACTTTCCTGGGGTTTGAGGTAGAATCCACATCAGCAACACTCAAACTACCCTCCGAAAAGATGAAGGATACAAAGAGGGAGATCAGGAAAGTCCTAAAGAAGGACTCCCCTCCTCTCCGGGACATGACCAGAACCATAGAACTCTTGTCCTCTTCAGTTGAAGCAATCTTTCCAACTCCACTCCACTACAGGACCTTGTAGGAACTCAAGATCAACTCCTTGTGGGAGGCAGAGCTGTTTGACACTTATGTACCGTTATCTAGCCCAGTATATTTGGAGCGCATCTTGTGGCTATGCCAGATGGAGTCATGGAAGGACAGGGCTATTTTCAAATGAGGCCAGAACTGGCAATTAACTCAGATGCCAGTTTGTCAGGCTGGGGTGCTGGCTATGATGGAATCTTCACTGGGAGCAAATGGTCCCCACTAGAATGCACTCACCACAGCAATGTGTTGGAGCTGTTGGTTGCAGCATTTGCAATTCAAAGCTTTGCAAAGGTCAGGCTGGGTACCACAGTTCTTCTCCGCATAGACAATGTGGCAGAAATGAGATGTATCAACTGCCTGGGGGACCAGATCCCAAAGTCTGACAACAGCAGCAAATATGTTTTGAGACTTCTGCCTGGAACTGAATCTGAAGGTCCATGCTATTCACATCCTGGGCCTGGTTAACAAGGCAGCAGAATGGAGATTGAGATATATAGCATACTCGGGCAACTTTCAGCTTCATCATGATATTTTTCTCAAGATAGCCAACAGAAGAGGTCATCTGAGCCTATACCTGTTTGCTTTGGGACTCGCCCACTAGGGGAAGAGGTTCTTCAGCTGGCACCCAGACCCCTTGGTGGAGGTCATGGATGCATTCCTGCAGAACTGAGAATGATAAAAGGCATACATTTTACCACCCCTTGCACTAATTTGCAGAATGGTAGCCCAGATCAGAAGACAGAGGGTTTCATTAGTAGTGGTGACTCCAGTATGTCAAGCCCAACTGTGGTATCCAGTGCTGCTAGAGCTTTCGGCAGCTCTCCCAATGCTTCTTCCCTGGGTCCCAGATCTATTGGTGGATCCAGCAGGCCACCCTCATCCCTGATCATGGAACAGTCCTTGATATTGGCAGCATAGATGCTTTTAGGGGTTCCTGGTAGCCACAGGACTTTTGGAGGAAGCTTTCTGTCTTTTCCAACAGTCTTGATCAGGAGAACCAGGACGACATACAAATTAGCCTGGAATGGATGGGCTAGCTGGTGTCTTTCAAAGCACCTGGATCCCATTTCAGCACTTGTGACAGACATTATTGAGTTTCTATGTGAGGTGTAAAGTCATACAGGTTTATCAGTGTACTGCAATTGACAATCTTTACTGGGCATGACTCAGTCAAAGGCAGGTTCAGGGGTCAGGTCCTATCAATTTGTAGATTCCTCAAGGCTATACAGTGGTCAAGACTTCCACAGCCGAGGTATAGATTCACCTGGGACATGAATAGAATCTTCACATTGTTTCACGAATGGGGTCCTAATCAGGGTCTCTCCATGAAACAACTGTCTATGAAACTAGCGATACTACTGTGTTTGGTCTCCATAAAGTGGGTGTCAGATATTAGAGCCCTGGAGGTCTCCAGAATGACACAGACCGTGGAAGGCATTCACTTTGAAGTGGTTAGGAGTTCCAAGATCTCCACTCCAGGTATCACGTATGGAAGGTTTGAGGAGGAACCCTAGCTGTGTGTGGTCCAGTGCCTCCAAGCTTATCTGGAGAGAACTGAGACCCAGTGCACAGCCAGACCCAGCTTCTTATTTCATTGGCACAACCTCACAACCCATTTTTGGTCCTGACAGTTGCCAGACAGGTGTGCTGGACTAGGATGGAAACATAAATTGACCTGATTCAGTTTGGGGCTCACTCCACCAGGAGTGCCATGGTGAGTCAAGCCTTTCACTGTGGCATATGCCTGGGAGATACTGTGAAAATGGCTGACTGGTCCAAAGACACTACATTTAAATTGTTTTATCGCAGACAGGTGGTGCTACACAAGGCTTTGAACAAGCCTATTGTTGGAACCTCCAAACTCATGTGTTAAAATGGCAATTTTCCAAGAACAGGAGGCTGGATTTTAATAATGACTTAGAAGTGTAGATCATAGTCTCCCCCCCCCCCCATACATTGTCTTTTCATCAGGTCTTGCATGAGATGCCTAGAGATCAAGGATAACCAGAAAGAAGGTGGTTGGCATCTCAGTTATTCCAGTGATATTTCAGTTGTTCCTTTTGCAGTTCAGTTCCAAAAGACAGCTAAAGAGCTAGTGTACTGCCTAAAACTAATATTAGATTTTAAGAGCAGCCAACCATTACCTTTTATATTTGAGGTACCTTTTCTTTTCCCTTTGTTTAATCAGAATATTGCTTACCTGATGTTAGTAAGTGTGATGTGTGGAACAGCTTTGCCTGGCAGCTGACATATCTTGCTGTACTGTTCCACACTGTATCATCAGTATTGTGACCTCACTGACTGTGACATCACTGTTGCTTAGGTACAGCATGTGAGTAACTGTCAGGTCATTCACCTGTGATGTCACTGTCAGTGAGATCATAATGCTGATGATGTAGTGTGGGGCAGTGGAGTTAGGTATGTCAGCTGCCAGGCTAAGAGCTGTTTCACACATCCAGCACAATATTATCACGTAGAATACTTTCTGATGAGCAAAAGGAAAAAGAAAAATACTTCAGAAATAAAAAGTTACAACTGACTACTACTTAAAATTAGTATTCTTTTCCTGTCTGCCTGTTTTGACTTCACTAGCTCTTTAATAGCCTGTTGCTATGGTTATGGCAAAGAAGAGGATTAGTAGAGGCAGGAACGATCCTTTATAGGATCAGAAGCATGATGGGAATAGAGTGCACCATGGACTGTTGCAAAGACTGGGAGGGTGAAGTTTGGGAGTCCTTGACCCCAGTATTTGTCTGTACAGTGTTTCATTGCTTCTGTGCTTACAGTAAAAGAAGGGAGGGAGCAAGCCTATTATCTCTGCCTCTGAGCTGTTATTAAAATCATAACTTTCTTTTAAGCTCCTGCTCTAGGAAAATTTCCATTCTTTTTTTTTCTTGTTAACACACATTTTATTGAAAGTTTATAAGTGAAGCATTACAAAAGGATAAAATATACATGAATCTCATGCTCTATCATTAAAGATAAATACAATGCAACAAAGAAAATACAACAAACATATTATGCAGCAGGGGATAAATAAATGAATAAATGCAAGAATAAGAGACAACATAAGCAAGTAACTTTAAATCAGCTGTACACACTTGATATAGCTGACCTTGAATTATGGTAGGTTCTGCACAACCAAATACAAAACAAAAATAATCTATTACATCTCATTTGCAATGTCAGTAAAGGAGTCTGCAGGTTTGTAGCATGTAAGATATGCATCCCATTTGACCCACCTCATAAATGTTTATTCTTTAAGAACATTTGCAACCAGTTCTCTCATATTTTGAAACTGTCTATCCAATTTTAAAGGTAGATCAATCAGACTGAAATTTCAGAATCTGCTTGTATTTTCAAGTACCTGCTGGACTGTAGGACTTTAATTAGGAAAAAAAAGGGGGGGAGGAGTCTGGCAGCCCCCCATTGAACTGCAGGGAAACCCTTTTTAATTCAATGGAAGGTCATCAGTATTTGCAGTGATTGTGCAACTGCTGTGATACTTTGGCTTGTCTCTTCTCTGGTTTTCCACCCTCAGTAGAGGTGCCAGGAGAATAGTCTCAAGGCTAAAGAAAAAGTTATAGCTAAAGAGCCAGAAGCACAAAGGAGATGTAATGTAATCCACCTCCTTCAACTCATGGAAAAGTACGAATAACACAGAGAAGAGGAAGAACCCCCTTGTGGAGGAAACCTCTTGGGATCCAAGATTATTAGGTTAGCCTTCTCTCCAGGCTGTAAATTTAGGAGGCTAGCTGTTGATAAGCTTGGCAGATTTCAGAATTTGGTTCTCTGATATAGGTTTCGAAGCAGGAAGCTGTCAAACAACCCATGACTTTGATAATGTGAGCTGGGATGTTCTTTTGGGAAGCTGAGGTGGCTGCTCCTATTCTAAAGGAATGACCTGAAGAGGAGGAAGCATCAAGACCCAGGTGAGACAGCAGAGTTGTGACATGGAGTATGAACCAGGACGTAGTCATAATGGAGTAGGACTCAGTATACAGAAGAGGATGAGCAGAATCAGGATGTCTGTCAGCGGACTACAATATTTGAATAGGATACCAGGTATTTTATGTGGCAAAATAAAAGATATGGACTCCTTTGCTGAGTCTGTCAGTCTTGGATCTTGGCAGAGTAAGGACGAAGTGATCTGCGGAACATTTCTGTAAACAATAATTAGTAAGGTGGGTTGCTGGATTTAAAACTGATGATGGTGATGCAAATTCTCCAGGTCGCAAGAATCCAAAGAAGGCTAGGGTCATAGTAGCTTGTAAATTCAGGTCTGCAACAGGTCAGAAGAATCCATTTAGTAGGAGAAGCATTAGTTGAGCATATAGATTATAGTCTATGGGTTTTCTTGCGCGGAAGAGTCTGGAGGAGTCTTTTTCTTTACACCTTATAAAAAGGCTTTGACTGCTAGGTTAGAGAGATATGATACTGGATTCTGGGAAGACATCAAGTTAAACTGAGTGCCAGAAATACTGTATGTTGTTTAATTGTTGTGTCTGACAAATGGAAAGTCCAAAAGCAGTAAGATACAAAGGGGGGAGTATTTTTCAGAAGAAAAGGTGCTCATGGACAAGGGGGCATGTCATGAAGCTGGAGGGGGTAGATTCAGGAGAGAGATGTGAGGAAGTATATCTTCACAGAAAGAGTGGTGTATTCCTGGAACAGCCTTCCAGTGGAGGTAGTGGGGACTAAAACAGTGGTGGAGTTCAAGAATGCATGGGATAAGTACAAAGGAATCACAATGGAAAGGAAGGGGGGGAGGGAGAAAGAGCTATAGATTGGGCACAGTCTGATGTAATAGTGTAGATAGATAGAAATGGACAGACTGGAGGGCCCAAATGGTCCTTATTTGCCATCAAATTCTATGTTTCTGTGTTTCTAAATGCCAAAATGAGAGAGACTGAAATTTGGAATGGGTTCACATTTTTCGAAACACAAAAAATAGAAATTCCAAGCTATTTTATAAGCTGCTCGAGTAGAGTGAGTCAGGGAGCTCCTTATAATTTGAGAGGCTTCATTGAGGAGCTGAGTTACGTTATTTGAAGTTTCCAAAATGGTGGAAGGGTCATTTCCTGATTTGCTTGCAGGAAGGCAGCTCTGAATTGCTGAAATTAGAATCGAGAAAGGCAATGAGCTAGGACATTAGAAGAACCAGGTACATAGACATAATGAACAGTAAAGTGGTACAATTGGGAGATCCATGTTAATCATCTCAAGAAGTTCATTATGAGATTAGAGAAAGATCATACTTTATAACGGCTATGGCTGTCAGGGTTGTCTGTGTAAATGGTTACTACTTGATTGTTCCGTGAGGGTCCCCAAATGAGTGAGGCTGAAACAATGGGGTAGATGTCAAACAAAACTGAAATTCAGTGGACCCGAGGAAGGTTATTAGTTTCTGGAGGCCAGGTGCAAGCAACCAAAGCAGTTTTTGGATGGCAGCAAAGCCAAATGAAGGCGTTCCATCCGTAAATGCAGAGATATGATCTGAAGGGGAGGAATCCTTGTATGACGCTGATATTTCATTCCATTCTGCTAGAAAAAAGTGACCACATGGCTAGGTCTGAATGGATGGCAGGCTGGCACCATTAATAGTTACATGATGGTCCAAAGGTATAACTGAATGGGCTAGAGAGAGAGAGAGTAGGTTTGAAGTAAAACTCTGGCCCTGTGGAATAATTCTTATAACAAAAGTGAGATAGCCCAATATAGAAAGAAGCTCTCTTTTTGTATAGGATCATTTCTTTAAAAACAAAGAAACCAGGTTCAACATTCTGTGTAATTTCTCTTGGGGAAGGTGTACTTGCATTTTAATAGTACTGTATCTAATTCAATACTTCAGAACTGTAAAGTATGAATGGGTCCTTCTGTTTTGTCATCTGCCAAAGGAATGTTAAGGGTGGAGAATAGTCGCCGAAGACAGGTGATGCTCAAGGCTGGAGGAGATACAGAAGAATTGATGAGAAGGAAATTGTCCAAGAGATGCAAGATGAATGGCTGTCTAAACATGTTCAACAGAATCCAACACAAGAAACTTGAGAAGGTATCAAAGAGACTTGGGCTACTTTTACATCCAAAAGGAAAACAAACAGCAAAATAGTACTAATTTCTCCAATATATTCCATAAACGTGCCACAGGGAAGGAAGAATCGGAAACAATTTGAAGACATCTGTAATATTTGCTTTAGTTAACCAAGCACCTTGACAGCAAGTTTAATGAATTTAATAGCACTGTCAGTTTGTGCATAGAAAAGAAAATAATCTTTAGATGGAATGAGACAGTTAATTCTTGGATCTGTTGTGGAATCAGGCGCTGACAAGTTGATTATCACACGTTTCTTTCCTGAATACTTTTGGGTGGCTATTCCTATAGGGCTTATATGAAACGATGGAAAAGGGGGAGCTGCAAAGGGACCAATTAGATACCCTTTTTGACAGTTCTTTGGTCAGCAATGAATCCATGACCTGCAGGTCAGCAATAGCAGATTTAAGACTGGGGCACTGAACAGATACGGTAACGACAGAATGAAGTCCTGTGTGAAATCTGTTGGAAAGACATCAAATTAGGAATTGCATGAGAGATTCGGAAGGATGAGTTGACAACAGCTGATGTCAATGAAAAATATTGACCGATGTCAATGGATGGGCATAATGTCTTTTGTAACCTGGAGCGTGGACAGAATTATCTTTATGATGACAGACCAATTTCGAATGCGCTTCCCCACAGTGCCTGCAAATATGAAGAAGCGTACAGGATGAAGTGAAGCAGACAATTTCACTGAAATTGTTACAAACCACTCAACCAGCAGAAAAAAACTGTTGCATGATCCTTTTTATCCAAGAGATTTTTGGGCGCATAAAAGACATGTTGTGAGGTGGATGGGTGAGTTGCAGTAGATGCGGCTGGTGGTCGATTAGAACTGACGGTTAAAGGACATAAGGCAGACAAATGAGAAAAGGAACCACAGATTGCACACTTCAGTGCCCTTATCAAAGCAAACTGTATACAAAATAACTAACTGTTGAGTGAAGTCCAAGACATACAAGCACTGAACTTCAATAAATCAGCTGATGCTTTAGCTGAGAATGATTTATGATAATCGTAAAATTGCGTGCCACCATAACGAATGGCTAGATCAACAACAAACTACAGGTAGGAGTCCAGTTCTTCATACCTGGATGAGAATGCCTCACAGACAGTTTCACAATAATAGAGCAGGCAGCAACAAATTCCACAACTGTTAATTTCTTTAGGAGCTCAGGGTCTTGGAAACAATCCTGCTTTCTATTGTTTTGTTTCCTGATTCGGACGACCCTGCTCACCTCCCGCTGCTAATACCCCTGCCTGTGTTTTACGAGCAACTAGTGAAGAAGACGTCAGGCCAGTGTGAGAGACTGTGCTTTATTTCATCTGACTTTGACTTCCCTGTTGAGTTTATTTGAGTTGGGTGTGCAGGGGGCTCGGGGAGCCGGCAGCTGACATCAATATTGGAGGCGTGGTTTGCCTCTTTAAATTTCAGCACCACTTGCTAGCTGCTGTTTTGTTTCCTGATTCGGACAACCCTGCTTGCCTCCCATTGCTAATACCCCTGCCTGTGTTGTACGAGCAATGAGTGAAGAAGACGTCAGACCAGTGTGAGAGACTGTGCTTTATTTCATCTGACTTTGACTTTCCCCATTGTGTTTATTTGAGTTCAGTGTGCAGGGGGCTTCGGGGAGCCAGCAGCTGACATCAATATTGGAGGCGTGGTTTGCCTCTTTAAATTTCAGCGCCACTCGCTAGCGCGAGTGGTAGTGAATGGTGCGAGCGCCACTCCTAAGAGGAAATAAACCTTTTAAAGTTCATATTGTAACCTATCAGGTGTGTGATTTACTAATGCTACACTTAATGATTATTGTAGGATAATTTGTTTTTAGCTTATTTTTAACATTTATATATGATTTAGTATTATTATATGTTTGGTATTGATTTGTTTGTTTGGGCGGGGCTCTCAAAATATTGATCATGTATTGGCTAACTGTTTGGGGCTTTTTTTTGTTCTGAGTAACTTTGATACCCATGTTCCAATTAGAATAAATGTGGGCTTTTCTATGGAGATTGAGTCTACTAATCTTAGTTTGTCCCCTACACAGTTTAGTATTTTTATAGTGGGAGATTATGGGGGTAACTTGGATTATGCCTCAGTGCTTTCTGTAAAGTCCTTCCCTTTTTGTTGCTTGATTTTAAGTTTATCTAATGATTCCTATAAGATTATAAAGCATTGTACAAAACGGGAACGACATTTTGAGAACAAAATTAGGCTACAAAGGATCTTAGTCCTTATGTCATTAATATCTGGCTCTGTACATCCTCACCCTGGCCCAGGCTCTATAGGAGTTAATGAGAATGTTTCAACTTGCCCTTTTAATAATGCTACTCAATTGGTTAATTCTTGCATTAAGATTATTCACCTGAACATCCAAGTTTACCAGAAAAAGTGGACTCAGTCTGTTGCTTGGGTTGAACAATATAGATTTGATATTATTACACTGTCTGAAACTTGGCTCAGTGATAAAATGAATGATTCTGACATTTTTTTGGAGGGTTATGAGCATTGTAGAAAGGACAGGAAAGGTAAACATGGGGGTGGGACTATGATTTATGTTAAAAGAAAATTTAAATGTTCTCCTATTCATCATTCTCCACAAAATTTCGGTTGTGACCTAATTTCTATAAATTTGCTTCTTGGTCAGAATAAGCACCTTATTATTAGTTCTATCTATGTTCTCCCTGGACTTATAGAGTCTGGTTTAAACCTCATTTCTGAGGTAAAATGTCAATTTCCGGTGCACAGAGAGTGGTTACTCTGTGGTGATTTTAACTGTGAGTGGGCTGAAGAGACTAGTACTTTTGTTAAAGATTTCCTGATGGACCTGGGTCTATTCCAGTTGATTAAGGAGGTAACTAGGTTTAACCGTAGGTCTGGCCTGGGGACCATACTTGATTGGATTGCAGTCACGCACCCAGACCGGATTGTTAGTTCAGAGGTATTGTCTGATGTATTGAGTAACCACTGTCCAGTTTTTTGTTTGTGGTCAGTTAAACTTGGTAAACAACCACCAAAATATATTGAATTTAGAAATATTAAGTCTCTTACATCTATTATGGTAGAAACTGCTTGCTCTGAAATCAACTGGACTGGACTTGAATCCATCAGGGATCTTGATGTAATGCTGGATGTATTTATTTCTGGCTATTTAAGGGTGGTTAACAAGCTCGCACCCTTGAAGAGAATGAGGATTAAGGCTAGTAAGCATAAGTGGATTTTCTCTGATCTGCTTCATCTAATGCAATTATGGGATAAAAGCTGGAAACAGTACAAGGATAGTTCTGATCTTTCTCATTTTTTAATTTATAAGTCTTGTAGGAATCAATGCAAATCCGAAATTCATTCGTAAAGCTAAAACTGCTTTTTTTTTCTCTGAGCAAAAAAAGTATTTTGGTAATCCTAAACACACTTGGGCTACTCTAAATAGTTTGATTGGATGGGGTAAAAAAAAATTTGAAATTGCTATCCAATCTAGAGATCACTTGATTAGTAACTCCATATTAGTCTCTGAAACTTTCAATAAATTTTTTGGTAACCTGGATGGGTATAGAGTGCCTTTCCATGACCCATTATCGAATGCCTCCTTACCTGTAAACTCTAAAGTTAGTTTTAATTATGTTTCTCCTGAATTAATTAAGGAATATGTTTTGAAACTAGATCCCGACCTTACTTGCTTCATGATGAAATAGATTTTCGAGTAATAAAATTAGGAATAAATTCCTTTTCTTTTCCTCTTTCTGTTTTGTTTAACTTTTCTATGTCTATAGGGGCTTTTCCCAGTCTCTGGAAGAAGACCATAATCACTCCTGTTTTGAAATCTGGAGATTCTACAGTTTTAACCAATTATCATCTGATTTCCTTGCTATCATCTCTTTCAAAAATTCTGGAACAAATTATTATGGATCAAACTTTTGATTTCTTAAACAAAAATAACTTGCTTACTGATTGTCAACATGGCTTTAAGCCTTTACACAATACTGAGACAGCCATGGTGGGGTTCACTAGTGCCATACAGGGTGCCTTGGATAAAGGACAAACTGTAGCGGCACTTTTTGTGGGCTTCACCAAGGCTTTCGACTTGGTGGAGCATGAATTATTAAAAGGCATTCTTTCTAACTTACACTTTTCTGAAAATGTTTCTGTTTTTTTTTTTGATTATCTTATGAAAAGATCTCATTGTACTCAAATTGTTGATTGTATTTCCTCTTTTAGTACTATTAAATGTGGGGTACCTCAAGGTCCATTCTTGGCCCCTTGATTTTTTCACTCTATATGAATTCTGCTCCTACAGTATGTTCTCATACATCTTTGATTTTTTATTCTGATGATGCTGTAATATACAGTGTTACTTCTCATCCCAATGATGCATTGGCAGATGTCCAATTTGATTTTGATTTTTTCCAGAATTGGCTCTTTGTAAATTGTTTGGCACTTAATTCAAGTAAAACTAAAATTATGTTATTTTCCAACAAAATTATTGAAAGTGTTAATATTCCTCAGATTCATACATTGGATGGCAAGGTCATTGAATTTGTGAACAATTTGAAATATTTGGGGATAATGTTTGATCCAAAATTGTCTTTTGAAGCCCACTTGAATATTCTAAGGAAAATACTCCATCAGCGGTTAGGTTTACTGTATAGGGTTAAGCATTTTTTGACAAAAGATTCCAGGTTTCTTCTCTCTCATAGTTTCCTAATGAGTGTTACGGATTACAGTATCATTGTTTATTCATCCTTCTCTGGTACTCTTTTAGATAAGCTTAAGGTGCTATATATTTCAATTCTACGCTTTATGCTTGATGCCCCTTATAGAACCCACCATTGTTTTTTGTTTAAGAGTTCTAATTGTTTGTCCTTAGAAAATAGAATTTCATATAAATTAGGCATTCTGCTCTATAAGGTTATGCATGGTCTTCTATCTCCTACAGTTATGTCCTTATTTTCAAGGTTCTCGAACCTTTATGGAACTAGGTCTCAATCTAAATGTACTTTTGAACTTCCTCTGTTTCGTACTGTTCTTGGACAGAGATCTATATTGTATAGGGCCCCGCTGTTTTTTAATTCAGTACCTGTTGATATTGTACAAAGTAATACTTTGTGGTCTTTTAAATCTAGACTAAAATACTGGTTGATGGATAATATAATTGCACATGTTTTACTGAATATTTGCAATGCTATTTATGGTTTTGTATTTTGTATTTCATATAATCTTTCATGTTTGTATGTATGGATCTGTATGCTTGTGTCATTTGTAACTTATTGCTGGTGAAAATAAGCAGTTTTGCTCATCCTGCTTACAAGTCTAAAAATTAAAAATGAAATGAAATTAAATGTTTCATAGGAGGATATAAGATGGGTTACAAGACTGATGTCTTCCCCTTTGATAATGTCCTTCCTGACAAGATCTGGAACCAGGTTGGTAGGACAAGCTGTATATGGGAATTGGATCTGAGAAGTAGGAGTAGTACCTTAGATGGATGTAGGTAGGATGGAACTTTGGAAACTTGTAGATCAGTGATACTCACTCTGTGACTCACGAACCATAAGTGTCTCTTCTTAGTAAAACCTGCAGCTCTTTAACACATAATAACGTCTGCACGGCAACAAATATCAAGCTTGGACTTGCATGAGCTTATGGGTCCCTTACTGCTACTACATGGCTTACCCTTGCTAAAGGTTTATTCCTTCCCTCTCTCAGCTATGGGATGACAACCTTTACCCTCACCGCAAAAACTAGACTGGCTAAATTGGATGTGGTCTATAATGATATTTGCTGCTGTGCTTTTTGCCATCTCTTGACTTACTGTACCCATCACAGTGATTTATACAGTCAACTACACTGGTTGTTCCCAGGTAATTATCACTTATTTGTATTGGGCTGCTTCACAGACAAAATCATCCACAATGCCACCCCACCCGCCCAGTCCAGACTCCTTCGGCCAGCTCTGCCATCATACCAGCTAAGGTTAGCTGACTTGCAACCCCTCCTTGTCCCAAAAACTCATACGCTGTTAGGTAATCATGCCTTTGCTGTTTGTGCCCCTAAATTCTGGAATACCCTACCTGCAACCATCATATGTACCCCCACCCATCCCATCTTTAAGAGCACCCTCTGGTTGCGCCTGAAGTCTGCCTCAACCTGTAACTGTTCTACTGCTGCTTGATATCCCCCTACCGCTTCTTGGACCCTGATGTGCACCTTCAACTTCCCTGGTTCCCCTAGTCCCTCTGAGCTCTAGTAAGGGGAATTATCTACCCTGCATGCCCTTCACCTCAGCATTTACCATCCTCAAAATGGGGCAAATTACGCCTGAATAATTTTCATAAAATGTAACTACTGTTTGCTTGTTCTTACCCTTGATGTATATGCTTATCTGTTCATCCTGTACCTGTTTATTTGTATCACCCTGCTCACTGCTTGTATTTCACATTGTTATAATTCCTTCGCACTGTTCTGTAAACCATGCTCTTGTAATCTTCTGGGTTGTACCTGAAAATAGGCATTCCTTGTCTAGTGTGCTTACCCTGTAAACAAAAGCTAATAAATAAATTATCGCATGTGGCTTTTTCACTTAGAAAACTATGGTTGTGTTGTACAAACTCACACTGAACCTCTGTGGGGGGTGAACATGTAATCACCTAGTTATCACCTGTGCCTCTTCAAGTTAGAAATAAATGGGTTTCCTGGAGGTGCACCCGTGCTCGGAGGCTTTAAAGCTGTTGTAAAGGTCTGGCTTGTTTGATCGGCAGTTTTAATCGATAGAAATGCTTTTGGTCAAAATATTATGATCTGCCACCTCTCAAGGGATAAGCTGCTAATAAGGGCAGGTAGGATGGCTATTGTGATGGAGACAAAAATTCATTTTATGTTTACATTTTGCTGTTTTCCTCATCTCACTAAAACTCCTGATGGTTCCCAATAAGCTAATGGAAGGCTTTGTTTAATTGTATCTATGGCGGTGCCTATGATTTTAGTCACTATTGCATCAGATGATAAAATAACAAAATCAGAGTTTAATAGGAAACAGAGTGATGTGTGTGGTATTTTGCTGTGTTTTTATTTTGATTTAATATGTGAAGGTGTGGCTTTTTTAAGAAGTGTGGAACATCAGCTCGCCAAATATTATCACTCAAATAAAGCAATACTGCAGCACTGCAGTCCCTTAAGTAACTATTCACAGTATAATTATTATTTTGAAAGTTTTTTTCTCTGTAAGAATGTGCAATTGTTTTTAGCAAATACAATACAGTAAATGTTTATTAAATTATTGTTCATTATACTTTTGAAGTGTGTGTGCCAAATTTCGTACGAGTCATATGTTGTGGCTCCTTGGCTAACGCTGACTACTCATGTGGCTCCTGAGCCGGTCAGGAATGAGTACCACTGTTATCGATGGTCTGGATGCTGGAGGTAGAGTTGGGAAGGCACTCCTTAGCCGGTCAGGAATGAGTGCCACTGTTATCGATGGTCTGGATGCTGGAGGTAGAGTTGGGAAGGCAGAGGCCAGTGATGCAGAAATGACCTAAGGTGACACAGAAGAGGCTTCTGGAGCTTGCTGGTCAGCAGGAGAAGGTTGTTATTCCAAAGCTGCGGATGGTGTGGATTCTAAAGCAGCTACTTTAGCATTAAGGTTTGAAATGGCAGAGTTTATTTGGAGCAACAAGTCACGTAGCTCTGAAAACTGGGAGAAGGCTGGAGGTTGCTCAGGAGCTGGAGAGACAACAGGAATGGTGGCAGGAACAGGGTTAGCAGAAACAGCAGCTATGTAAAGATGAAACAATTCCTACTTTTTGGCTGAAGCAGAAAAATGCACTTTAAGATGGTGGAGGGCAGCCGTCCCGGTGGTGCTGAGGGTTGAGGCCCTGGATGCCACACCTCATGCCACATCAATGACCCAAGTTCAGGATTGAGCCCAGCTTGTTGGGGGTCGGCAGGGAAGGGAAGAGATTGAGCCTCCGGAGGACTGCTCTCTCTTCCCGGGGAGGGACTCTAGAGCAGCCTCTGGTGGAGACCAGGGGGCACTAGACACAGCGCCGCTAGTGTAATCAGGGGAGGCGGAGTTTTGGCACTACATTGCCTCACTTAGCCGCACTCCATGGGGTAGACAAAACACATTGATAGGCGAAGGTGGGCTGTGCAGCACCTCAAGCACCACATCCAATACTGGGCCAGAGCTGCCTTCCTGGGAGATCCACTGTAGCCGTCCAGGGGCCAGACACTGTAGAGAGAGCACCAGGGAGTAACACGGTCCTTGCCTCTGGGGGACTCAGATCCAGAGGGGCTCACTGGTGGACTGCAGGGATCAATGATGGACCTGGGGAATGTAGATGGAGCTTAAGGTGGACAGGAACAGCTGAGGCAGCCCAGTAGCTTAGCTGGAGAGAGTCCAGCGAAATAAGGGAGATAAACAAAGTTAAAAAAAAAAAAGATGGTGGAGGGAATCTACGAGTTTGGGAACTGTCCATAATTTGATAGCTTGCCTGGATTTAGAAGTGACCTTCCCGTGGATAGGTGGAGGAGCATCTGAATCTTTGTGGTCCGATGGATCAGTAGTACCATCATGAGGTTGAGACACGGCAGCTAGAAAATAAAGAAAAAACATAAACACACTTAAAAACTCTCAATGAAAGCCTGTCATGAGGGGGGAACCACTAAGGATGGATGACCCTTGGTGTCCCGAGCAAGGCTTGTGGAGGAGATCAGGTTCCAAGTACAGGGTGAGGCTGGGCACATGGCCACCTGATAGTGCACCTTAAGGCCATTGCACTACCATTATGATGCTTATCCATGAGCCAACGCTTGATTAAAAGTTAGTCCTGAGTGAAAGCGAAGGGCTACAAATGGCACCCACCAGAATGAGCCATAGAACGTCTGAGGGACAGCGACGCCATTTGCACACCAGAGCTAGTAATAAGGCTTGGAGGCTGCAGGACAAGACAGTTAGAAAAAAACAAGAACGAGAATAAGGAGCAAGGAAAGATTTACATAGATACGTAGATACATAGACAGTGTCAGCAGTCTGCCCATTTGAGCTTGTAAGTTTACTTTATGTTTTCCTAGAAGTCTGTTTTCCTAGAAGTACAGACAGAAATCCAAGGTGGAAGAGAAAGGAGGCAACAAACAATACCTAAGAGCCAAAAATACAACCAGAGTACAGACGAGAACGGCTGCCACAGCAGCAGGGTGGCAGGCAACATAGGAGCAGAACCAAGAACAGCAAAGAAATGGGACAGAGGGGACACAGAACACAGTAACACAGGAAGAGAAGCACACCAGGAGGCAGAGAGCTGCGGACGAACTGTGGGAAGGGGGCAGGGATCAAAAGGAGCGGCAGAGCCACAATGGCAATGGGAACAAAAGGAAAAAAATGGGTAGCAGCGCACAGGGAGGTAAAGGGGGGGTAGAAGGAGAGGCAGAGCCAAAAATAAAGAAAGAAATAGAAGAGGGGGGACACCATGGCAAAGCTGCAGACAGAGAAAGGAAAAGAGGAGCATGGAGCAGGAGCACACAGAGAAGCAAACACACAAGAAAATGGGAGAACAACACAGGAAAATAGAAACGGTGAACAGCGAAGCCAAGCAGCACACAAACAACAGGTGCATGAAACTTGCAGGTGAGGGGCTGCTGGATTGTGGGACTTTAAGTAAGGAAAAGGGGGGAGGAGCACGGTGGCCTCCCATTGAACAGCAGGGAACCCCTTTTTAATATCTCCATGCCCTTTTTATGTTGGATCGCGCGTGTACGCCAGCCTACATATTGCAGTGGTAGCAGATTTGGAGGTGTGGTCACTGTGGGCGAATGCAAGGCATGCATCAGTAGGTGCGTCCCTCAGTCCCCAATAAGCCAGCATGCAGGCGCTGACACCAGCAATACGTAAAGTGGCCATCACATCTGAGAAAAGTGCCGCTGCAATGAGAGGCAAGCTTGTCATGCAGCAGCACGATAACACACCTCCCGACGTGCCCTTCTTGGTGAAGCATTCCAGTAAACATGGTGGTAGTGACTGCCGCCTCCGCCTGCCACAATGCCGACATCAGGGGTGCCCAATCCCCCTGTTGGCATGCCCCGAGTCCGACCCAGTTCATGTGATGACGGGGGAGACCACTCCCCAAAGGCATAATGTCCCCCCTCCCATTTCAGCTGTGTGCCGAGGGGGTTTCCAATCCCCCTCAGCATCATGTGCCCCCCAACAGTCTTTTTTTGCTGACAGGGGGCCCAATCCCCATCTGCTTTAGTCCCCCGTTCCAGTTCAATCTGCCGATGGGAAGCTCCTCCCCATCAGCATAATGCCCCCATTTGCTGTGTGCCGAGGGGTGCCCAATCCCCTCGGCTCTTGCCCCGCCCCCACTGCAGGTACTGATGGGGGCCCAGTACCCTGTCGGGCATAGCCTCCAAAACACCTCAGGTGGCATGCTGGGAGCCCACCCCAGTGTGCCAATGCGCTTGTAAAAAAAACCTTCCCGCTGATGTTTTTCTTAACCCAAAACAGAAAACGTCCCTCGCTGGAGTCCAGTGGCCCTCCCCAACCCACACCCACTCTATGCGCACCATGCCTCCCCATGTCTCTCCACCCCATACTTCCCTCCAGAGCATGACGCGACGATCTCTGGTGGATCGGGAACACATCTGCACTCTTCAAAGCCGACCGTGAACTGAAGAAATGCAGGTAAGCTGTATAATGGCATAAATAGGGTTTTTTTCAACTTTGGTGCATATCTTGAGCATTTTTGGGAATTTTGGCACCACATTTTCAACATGGGGTTACTGGGACCCCTCCTCATGAATTCAGTCACTGTAATGGCATTTATTCAGTCCCGAAAGGTGATTTCACGGTCAGTGCATGGAATCACCTTTCGGGACCGACTAACGAAATGACAGTGCCACTGTTCATGAGGTGGGCTTTCAAAAAGCCTATGTTGCAAATTTGGTGAAAAAAATCCAAAAGATGACTGTTTTACGAGAGTGCGTTGCGCAGTTTCCAAGCACACTCGTAACTTGGTGAATTTGTAATATTTTCACTCCAGATTTTCAACACTGGCATTTTTACATGCCTCCTTATGAACAGTACAGCTGTCATTTTATATATCCTGGCCGAAATGTGTTTTTGCACTTCTGGTGCAGAATAGCACGGTCGCTGTGGGAAATCAGTGTTAGGGACAGATTAAGAAAATGACAGTGACACTGTTCACGAGCAGAGGTCCTAAAATACCCATGTTGAAAATTGAGTGATGAAAGCCCATAAAATGACTGTGTTACAAGTAAGCGTTGTACAGTTTCAGCGCACCCTTGTAACTTCGCAAATTTGCAATATTTTCATGCCAGATTTTCAACACTGGCATTTTTTCACAACTCCTTATGAACAGTACAGCTGTCATTTTTCACATCCTGCTTAAAATGTGTTTTCACACCTGTGGCGCACAATGACGTGGTCACTGTGGGAAATCAACTTTTGGGACAGATTAACAAAATCCCAGTGCCACTGTTCATGAGAGGAGGTCCCAAATGCATCTCTACGGGTTGGGGGTGAGGTTGGCGTCAGTTCAATACTTCACTGCCATTCCTATTATGCATCTGTACCTCCTGCACTACCAATGCCAATGCCAGCCAGACAACATTCGGCATTGACAAATGCTTGTTTTTTTTGTAGCAATCATTAGTTCCTTACCCTAATGCATCCTCTTTTATACCCATGAAACTGTTTGGCGCTGCAGTTACTGCACAGGGAACAGCAGCCTGACATTAGACATACCTAGCACTGACTTTTGCAGCTGTAAGGAACAGTAAACCTTGTGACACACTCTGGGTTGTGGCACATACCTTTCTCGAGACAGAGGATATGTCTGTGATCTAATTTATTTTTGCTGCACTGAATCTCTTTCAGAGGTACTTAAAACTATGAGAGGGGAACCAAAAAAGCACTGGATAGAAAATGGCTAATTTCTGACCTGACTGTGACACCAGGGCATCACCATTGCAAAAGCAGAAGAAAGAAAGCAGAATTCTAGTCTTATATAGTGCCTTTCATTCATACTGTATTCTAAAGTGCTGTACAAGTTATGAACACTTGGCAGCAGCTACACTGAGAGATTAAATGAGACATTGAGGCAGGTTAGGGTAAGATTAGGGTGATTAAGACTAGCAAGAGGGAGAAGTTAAGTACAGGGAGGTCAAATGGCTTTGATGAAGGTCACACGGTGAGTAACTAAGTGGTGCTGGTGAATTTGACACTGGGTCTGTAAACTCACAACTGCACTGTACCCTCTCAGAAGAAGAAGAAGAATCAGCATTTATATAGCAATTTGTATACACAGTGTATCCCAAAGCGCTTTACAAGCAATGCTAGACTGGTAGTGAAGTGACTGAATGTGTAGTGGCAGCCATATTGCACATCAGCACCCACACACAGCCTGAATGATTGCATGAACCAGTTTATGGGTAGGGGAATGTTGGTCAGGATACCGGGAATGTCCCCTACTCTTTGCAAAGAGTGCCCTGGGTTCTTTTACTTCCACCTGGACACCCACCACGATGGGTAGAAGGGACCTCGGTTTAATGTCTCATCCAAAGGATGGCATACCCCAGCAGTACAGTACCCCCCTAATACTGCACTCAGATGCCAGCATTTTAGGTGCAAGTTCAATCCCGGTGTGGGACGAGAACCCACAACCTTCTGGTCTAGAGGTGGATGTGCTACCAACTGAGCCACACTGACACCCAAGCTACAGTGCTTCTGGCAAATACAGCTGGTGACCCTGTTACTGCATCTTGGAAGGTCTGACACTGGAGACCGAACAAGACCGGTGCAGTCCCCATCATGAAGAGGCATGCTAAAGCCATGGATGTTGGGTGTTCTTTTTATGGTTTAATCAAGTCTACACTGCATGAGTTCTGAATTGGCACAAGAGCAGGTTGTAGTGACACCTGAATCCTGATGATCCATCCCACAAGCCTATCAGTATCAGCTTATTATCATCATAGCCCAGAGGTTACAGGACCAAGCTATGATTCTGGAGACCCAACTGGTCATGGTTTGAATCCAGCATCAGCCACTTGCATACTGGGTCACAACTGGAAACGAGCTTCAGCTCAGGGTCTCTTTCCCTGCCAAGACTCTAAATAAATAGTTACACTGGCCACATTATCTACAGTGTTAATACAATTTTACTTTACCTCGACTGACCTGATTTAGCAATGTGCCACTGAACAACACTGGAGATTGCTTAATAGGGTTACTCAAGGCAAAGTAATGTGTTACCGCTGGAGATAATGTTCGTGACTGCAGGCCACTGTCCTGGCAGAGGTGAGCCTGATTTTCCACAGAGCACTGAGACGGTGAGACTGATTCGTAGGGGTGGACAGGTTGGACAGATGATGGGGTTACATCACAAGTGCACGGTTACAAAATACAATCAGCAGATGCGTTACGTAAAGTAAAAGAGTCAGTGTAGTATAAGCCACACATGCGCACAGACAATATTACATAGTACTGCAGGTACAAAAAGCGCAATTTAGGGTGTGCAGTGCACCTGAATAAGCAATTGCTCTTTGATAGCTATGCTCACAGTAGGCCACTCACTTAAAATTCCTTGGAAATGGCTGTACACTTACTGTCCATAATGATGTCACCCAGCTGCAAGGACTCTGTACTTTTGAAAGAGCTGAAAGAGGTGACTTTCAGCACAAATGTCAAAACGCCACTGGCAGTACATCTCTCAGTATACCGTACCATTACTTTGGGAAGGGCTTCCTAGAGAGGGATGTTTCAGGACCTGCCCTGGGTACATTCCCTGTGAAGGCAGCACAGTGCACGTTGTAACCACTTAGTCACTTTCTGTTTATTTTTGCGGTTTGTGTAACTGATTGTTTTATGAGTTTGTAAATGAGCCTGGAGCATTGGAGGGCCAACCGGGGGCAGGAGCCTTGCACGGTCAGCAGACAACTCTACTTCAGGCAGGGAGGGGTGTGGCAGCTGGTGTTAGTCCAACCCCAAGAGTTAGCAGGGGATTAGCCAGGGACCACTGCAGTGCATTGATTAGTGGAGCAGCGAGCGTTGGCACATCAGGGTGCGGGAGCATGCCTGCCATCACCTGGATGTCACTGCATGTCCGCTCTTCCTGAGGATAAGTAAACAGATGGAAACTGGAGCTGGCCCATCGGCGCAGTAGTGCTACCACTCGCAACGCCAGTGACCAGGGTTGGGGAATGAGACCAAGTCATCGGGGGCTGGATGGGGGAAAGACTGAGTGTCCCAGAAGAGACTGCCCTTCCCTAGAGTGGGAGGGTCTCGTCTGCCAGTGCCACACTGCCCAATGGATGCAGGGGACAATATGACTCGGCAAAGACCAGGGTGGGAGGGGTCATGCTGGCTGCAGATGACATCACACGCTGATGTATGTGCGCACTTGTACTCCTTGCACACATGTCTTCTGAGGGCTGGCATAGAAAAACCCTGGGAGAAGGTGGCCTGTGCCAAATGTTAATGGTCCCCCAACACCATCAGATCTCTCTGCTTGGACTTACGAGCCAGTCACCCAACTAAATTAGAAGCACTCAAGGGGTGTGGTCCTTCACATCTTCCCCACCTTGGGGGCGGTAAGCCATGGCTTAACGAGGGTCGGCACCTCCTGCTGGTCAGGTAAGTGGGACAGATGGCTAGCCTAGAGGACCAGAAGGAGACTGGGCACAGAGTGAAGTGGCACAAATAGAAATTACAAAAACAGAAAAACACAGGTGGAAAATGATGCTGGCTGGAGGATGAAGCCCGGCCTGTTCCCTAAATCCACACTGTGCATACACCATGGCTTGCTGGGATACCCTCAGCCTTCACCTTCACTGTGGGTAGCTAGACAGAGTGGGGATGAATGCAGCAGAGCAGAAGGTGAAACCCATCCTGGCGGGGGTCAGGGGAACAGAGTAGTGTGTCGCAGGTAGTCAGCGCAGCTATGGGAAGTCAGGTATGTGGAGCCGCCAAGGATGGGTAGTGAGCACTGGCAGTGGTGGAAAGAGGCCCTAACCGGTGACCCAGGGGCAAAAATAGAGTTTAAAACAATGATGAGTAAGGTAGCTGTGACCCCAGTTTGGATTCTGGCCTGGATATCTGGGACTTTGACCCAGACAATATAGACAAATCTGAGTCAACCCATCTAGGAGGTGGGTTCGAATCTGAACCCAGGTGGGGCTACATGTTAGAGTAAAGGCAACCCCTTTGCTGTCAGAAAGATCAGCACTGCAGGCAGGTGGAAACATGAAAACATTTTTTCTTCTTACAGCAGCCACGTTTTCAGGCTGTCTGGTACAATGTACATGTTTCCCCAGTTGAAGTCTCATCGTTCAGAGGCAAAGTGCCAGGGTACTTATTGCTGTTTGTCTCAGCTGATTGTTTCTGTGAAACCTGGCATTTGGGAATAAGTAAAACTTGCAGCTAACTGAAGCATCATAGCCTGATTTTGTGACTGCGAGTGCCACAGTGCTTACAGCTTTTGTCTGTGGTTCAGGTCTAGCCCGGTCTGTGTGCACTACAGATGAGGTGAGTGGGTTTCTTTCCATGCCTTCAGATCCAGTAGGAAGACTGGGGGCACTTACGGGAGGTGCCCTGATGGTCGTTGTGAAAGAGGATAATCCAGGGGGTTTGGGGGATAGGCCCTTAGCCTGGAGCAGCTCAGCAAGAGAAATGCAGTCTGTCTGTAGAACATGCTGCTTAGAGGAAGGCATCTGCTGAGATGTCCCAGAAAGGCCTTAGGGCTAGGACCAGACTGAGGGCGATCACCAGACTGAGACAGAATCAGGGCAGGTAATCTGCATATAGATAGGGCTTCATAGAGGCCTAGTGACTAGTCACTCAGTCATGGGGGCATGAATGTCTTCTGGGAGCTCTTACAACCTGGGACACAGCTTGTAAGTAGTTATGATTGGAAAACATGTTCAGTTTCAGTTCAGTTTGTTTACTGGAAAGCAGACTGAGAACAGGCGTGACTTACAGTTGCATCTAGTACAGCTGAGAACAGTTACAGTAGGTAATCACAATAACATGCAAAGGAATCAAATAGAAACAGAAAAATAAAGAATGAGCAATGAATAAGACTTTGAGTCCATCGAATCAGTCCTGAAGCCCTACAATGCATTACTTGTTAATAGCCCCCTTTCAGGTGCCCCACTGTGTTTTTAACCCAGCTATAATCCAAACATTGGCCACACTACTTGCTAGAATAGTCCACCCATACACCACCAACTCTGTAAAACAATGCTTCCCTATGTCCCTTTTTACTGGTCTAGATTCATAGAGAAACATGAACACAGGCTGAGTTTGCAACCCAACCCTCAACCACCCTCTGCGTACCCTGCCTCCCCACACCCCCCTCACCCCATACTTACTTCTGGAGCATGGTGCACGATCTTTGGTGGACCGGGAACACGTCTGCACTCTTCAAAGCCAACCGCAAACTGAAGAAATAAGCTGTATAATGGCATAAATAGTTTTTTTTCAACTTTGGTACATATCTTGGGCATTTTTGGGAATTTTGGCACCATATTTCCAACGTGGGGTTATTGGGACCCCTTCTCATGAATTCAGTCACTGTCATTGCATTATTCAGTCCCAAAAGGTGATTTCGCGGTCACTGCATGGAATCACCTTTCGGGACAGATTAACGAAATGACAGTGCTACTGTTCATGAGGTGGGCTCTCAAAAAGCCTATATGGCAAGTTTGGTGAAAAAAAATCCAAAAAAAAAATGTTTTACGAGTGCACATTGCGCGGTTTCCACGCACGCTCATAACTTCGTGAATCTGTAATATTTTCACTCCACATTTTCAACATTGACATTTTTCCATGCCTCCTTATGAACAGTATAGCTGTCAGTTTGCATATCCTGGCGATTGTGTTTTCGCACTTCCAGTGCAGAATAGCACAGTTGCTGTGGGAAATCAGTTTTAGGGACAGATTAAGAAAATGACAGTGACACTGTTCATGAGCAGAGGTCCTAAAATGCCTGTGCTGAAAATTTGGTGATGAAAGTCCATAAAATGACTGTGTTACAAACATGCGTTGTGCAGTTTCCACGCATCCTTGTAACTTCACAAATTTGCAAGATTTTCATGCCAGATTTTCAACACTGGCATTTTGTCACACCTCCTTATGAACAGTACAACTGTCATTTTTCACATCCTGCCCAAAATGTGTTTTCGCACTTGTGGCGCACAATGGCATGCTCATTGTGGGAAATCAACTTTTGGAACACATTAACAAAATCACAGTGCCATTGTTCATGAGGGGAGGTCCCAAAATGCCTGTGTTGAAAATGTGGTTAAAATAATCCCAAAAATAATTGGGTTACGAACGTGTGTTGTGCAATTTTCTATGAATGCTCATGACTTCACCAATTTTTCATATTTTCACTCCAGATTTTCAACGTTGCCATTTTTTTTACACCTCCTCATGAACAATACAGTTGTCATTTTTCACATCCTGCCCAAAATGTGTTTTCATGCCTGTGGCACCAAATGGCATACTTGCTTTTCGGCTAACAAACTGATAGTGTCGCTCTTCATGAGGTGGGATCACAAAAAGCCCATGTTGAAAATTTGGAGTGAAAATATCAACAAATGCCTACGGCATTAGGGTTTCCAACTGTAACACTCCACCCTGCAGAGACTGACGGGCGTCAGGGGTGTGACTTGGGATCATTGGCTATAGTGCTCACGCCATTCCACCCCCACCCCAACCCTGCAGCCAGTGACAGGCATCGAGGTGTGCCTTGGAATGTTCGGCCCTAAAGTTCACCTCATTCTCCTATACTGCACCCATCTCAGCATATTTCCTTATGGAATGGGGTAAGTATAAGGCCCAAAGACCCCAAAGCACACCATGGCACTTGTCAGTGTCTACAGGGTAGGGTGAGGTAAAATGGCATGAGCATTATAGCTGACAACCTAAAGGCACATCACAACGCCTGTCAGTCTCTGCAGGGTGGGGATGGGGTTGGCATCAGTTCAATACTTCACTGCCATTCCTATTATGCATCTCTGACTCCTGCACTACCACTGCCAATGCCAGCGAGACAACATTCAGCACTGACAAATGCTTATTTGTGTACTCCTGCTGTTGTTTTATTTGTTCAAGAGTTTTGGAAATTTCAGTTGATGAACATTTAAACTTTTGTTCCAGTAAATCATTTCTTTTCATAACGAATCCATTTTAGTCTCAAGTCTTTCAGCTAGCTCAAATATCTATTCATAACAGCTTACAGTATTTAGTTCTTTGAAACATTTTACATTGGTTTTATCTTTTGGACACGATGGTAAAGTTGAGGAATATTTTGGCAAATTCTGAGCCAGCTTTTCTGTAAATAGGACTGACGCTATAGCTACGGGATTTAAATTTTCAGAACACAAGGCTGAAGAGGTTGAAGAGAGCGTTGTAGCTTTCAACATGCTCCTTTTTGGTGATTCTGTTAGTGTCACTATTTTGTGAGATTTGTCCGATATGCTCTCATTCTTCAGATGCATTACTGGGGGTCTTGGAAGACCATAAAAAGGTATCTCTATGGCCTTCAGGTGGGTTCATGGGGGCATGCCCGGGCTTCACTCAGCTCAACTCGGCCTAACCTGTCTTCTGTCACCTGTGAGCAGTAGCGACATGCTTAGAGCTATCATTTTACAGTATTTGAGACTTACACAGTAGGTAGCTTGGGTCATCAACGCTAGTGAGAACTTAACATTTTTTTAACTCTGTTTTTGCTCCATGCTTGTAGGTGGAAATGTACCCCATATTAGATACCCTTTGTATCCCTACATGGCACCCCCCAGCTGCCCAGAATGAAGGCCCCATAGCTTATCCCCTAGGGTGGAGCTCCCAAAGGAGAGACAGAGATCCACCTGAGTTCTGTCTGAGGCTTAAGTTGGTGGCATCTTTCAGAAGAGGAGCAGGAACTTCACGGTGCAGCTGCAGCATATAGCTTTCTCTCTCTGTGATGCTTGCACTCCCCCAGAGATACGGATGTGCAGTGATGTCGGCATACAGATGTGTGTGCTCCCGCACATGCCCTGCAGATATCTGCCACTGTCTCCACCTCTACAGTGTGGTCCTAGCCTGGCATACCCCAGCCACTGCTGGGTGTCACTCAAACACTGGGCGCCAACAACCTTCCCCTTGGAAATGGACAGCTGTCCGTGGGAGGCTCATCCAACCTTCCCTCAGCTGGTCCTCTGAGGCTAGGGGCTCGTTCTTGAACCTGGATCATCAATGTTGCAAGTGGTAGCACCACCGCTGCACCGATGGGCCACCAGGTAAATCCATATTATTAATGTCAGCCTGGGTCACAGACATTTACAAGGAGTTGCCATGATGGGCTTTTATGCCTCTACGGTACTGCTCTTACCCATACACTCTGCGAATGGCATATGAGTAGTTCTGTTGTATCAGTGCACTTTTTTGTGTGTAGTCTGTGATGGTATGTCTTTCCTTTTCACTTTTTGGTCTCCTTATGTCATATACTGTATTGGGGCTTCTGCTCTCTTCTCCATTATCTCTATACTGCACCTCTTTTTATCTTCTCTGGGGGGAAGGTATTGTGATGACTAGGGTCAGTGCACTATTTATATTTGCATTGTGCGCTTAGCACTGCACATTGGGCCCATCGACCCTAAATGTTCTAACTCCCAGTGGGCTCCGTGGCCAAAGAGTGTTGGCACTATGGAGGAGATACTCAGGAAGATCAAGAGTTACAGGTAAATACATTCCCTTACTTATTTCAAGCTGTCTAGAAACATTGTCATCTTCCACATTTGTATTATTGGGGGGGATCAGAGTCCTTTTTTTCATTATTTAGCATTTGGCATTGATTAGGTCCAGATTCATCAAACCTTATGTTCATTCAATTATGTGGATTTCTGTAACCCTCCCTACCAATTTGGGGGCTTACCTGTGGCCATTTACTCCCATTTCTGCTCTCCTCAGGCGCTTTCTGAAATGCCTGCATATTTTCTTCTCTGTCCCCCGGTCTTGTTTGAGCCCTTGGTGCCCCAGTTGCAGCCCCAGTGTTATTTCCAGCCCTGCAGGGCTCCAGAATTCCAGCCACAATCACCTGCACTGCCAAAGCACTCCGGTGCGGAGGGGATTGCGTAGGCGCTGGCGGTGCCTTTGATCATGCAACTGCTGACTTTGCAGTTAATATGAGGAGTGTTCCATCAGTCCCGGAGTCCCCATGTGGTAAGGGATACCCAGTGACCACGGGCAGGGCCCTGAGTGCCCACACTCTTAAAAAATTAAAGAAGAACCACAGAGCTTTTGGATAGGGGCTCATGAATGTTAATGAGCCCAGAGCTCCGGTCTACACAAATATTCATGAGGGTGCCTCTGCCCTCTGGGAAGCTGTATTTCTGCCACGGCTGAGAAAGGAAAAAAAAAAGAAAGATTTAAATAAACTGATTGTAACTGCTATATGTTTTGGAAAAAAATGTTTGATTGGTGGAACAATGTTTAAATAAATGTTTTTCTCTTGGTTGCTCCAGTAACCTTGGGACTCAGTTGAGACGGCCTGTCTGCTGCTGCAAGGCATCCTTAAATACTGGCAGCAGCGACAGGAAAACAGACTGAGCAAGTTACTTATTCTGGGCAGTGACAGCAAGTACACATCCAGGGTTACTGAACTGTGGGTTTTTTGGGTAAATATTTAATTCATTCTGTCTGCACCAGGACTTTATTTGGGGCTGTAGTTAATCTGCCTAAGGGACTGTATGTTTAAGCAACCATTACAGAGCAGCACAGCCAATCAGAAGTTGGAATATTAAAGCCAGGACTTGTGGAACATTAGGCAAAGCTCATGGGAAACTTCCAAGTGATCATGGGGAACTGCAGGGACCTAAGTTCAGGCACCAAAACAGTAAACTAATTGTGCATCGAGTGAGGTTCAAGCATAATTCATAATCTTGATTGACAGGCCCTCCAGCCAATTGGAGGCCAATCACCCAATAGCTTCAGCCAATCAGGAGCCTCAGGAGAGCCCCATAAAAGACTGTGTTTTCAGCAATTTTCCAGATTCGAGCTGGAACCCCCCACAGGGGTGGGGGCTCAGGTCCCCAGCCATGCAACTGGGCCTGGTGATCCAGTAAATGCTCTCCATCCAGGAAGGGGTGTTTGCTTTCTTTAGCAGTTAAAAGTGAAAGTGATTTAGTTAATGCATTGCCTGCTAGCCTGGGGGTTGCCAGAATGTCCTCCAGGTTCTAGCCCTCCCTTCCACATCGGGGGAAGATGTGGACCTGCAACTTGATTACCTCAAGCCAGCTGTGAGAGAGCTGAGAGGACTAAAGATTTCAAGAACCTTGATAGCGGACATTCTACTGTGAGGAGCCTGAGTGAGTACTCTTGTACCCCCTCGGTGCAAGAATGAAAGAAAATTTGCCTAAATGGGGCTGCTTATGCCCAAGTGACTGTGCTATGTGAGATTGTTCTTTGGTCTGCACCTTGCATCTGCTGCACCTGTCTTACCCATCGCAAGTGGACCTGACTGTTCTAGGGGACCCAAGTGAGCCCAGAACATAGTATAGATGTGCTGATATGTGATGTCTGCTATGGAGCCTACAGGACTGGAAGGGGAGCACTCAGTATAGGGGCTCATCCTGACTTTGCCTGGGAAGTCCAGGATTTTGCCAACTATCTGGTCAAGATGTCCCATGGAGCTGCAATCTACAGTCAATAGCCACAAAAGGACTGAGTCCCTACGTCTACTGAAGTTGACTAATTGTGCTCCCTGTAGCCTAACCCTGATTAATTCTCACGTTTCTTTCCCTGTCCTCTCGCTTTTTCCTGACTTTCTCCTGCTCGTGCTGCTAACATCTCATTTCCTCTATCACACCCTATCCCCATTCCATAATTCTACATCACTACCCTAGCCCTCCTCATCCACTTATGTGCCCCATTCTAGCCTCCTAACCAGACGAAGCCTGCCCAGGCTGCACTCCATCAACAAATTAGCACTTCAGTAACTGTTAAGTAAGTCACACAGAGTATGCCTTTTAAGTATCCTTCATTGATGATGCTAGGTCCTTTTCTGGCATTCTCTTCTGAAACAATCAATTGTTATTTTAATAGTTTATCTTGGTTATCTACTAACCAGGTGTGTGTTGTCTGTATTCAATATTTGTCTCAATTGTATTGTTTCAGTTGTTTTGTTCTTGTGTTACATTGACTTGGAACCTTTGTAAAAGAGCTGTGTAGCTGAAAGGTGCTAATCCAAATGTGAAATAAAGAAATAAAATAAAAATGTATCCTGAAAATTAAAGGGGGGCAGCAAGGTCAGCTCCCAGGGTGGGGGCTGACCAAACGAGCAGACACGAAAGACCATTAGGCCTATTCTGCTGGCATTTTAGTATGTTAGTATGTTAGAAATGACTGTTTTCCATGTAATCTGACCAGCGTGGCCTTCCAGGCCCTGGCTGAAGAAGCCCTACCTTCTTCAATTATACCAGATGTGTCTGAACTTTAAATGCGCTAAGTGTACCAAATCATATAAATGTGATAAACATTCAGAAAGGAATACTTAACTTCCAAGCCTGGTATGACTGACTGGTTGCATCTAGCCAATGTTTCAACTGCAACATGCAGGGCAATCACTACACACTCTGGAAAGATGGCAAATAGCTTAAAGTTTTAATGTTGGGAAATCTAAGCATAATTTTCTGCTAACCAAGCCAGCTCCAACAAACAGCTACACCATTCACCAGCCCTGCAACCATCAAGGGACTTTGGTGACTGGGTACCCTGATTTAAATGTATGGGATTGCGGGGTCTCATACTAAATTTTGGGAAACTGGTAGCAGTGTGGGCAAGTGTAATATTTGTGTTCCATCTGATTCTACGCAGTTTAGATAGCTGGGACTCTGGGCATCTGTGTTGGTCAAATGTGATTGCATTCTGATTAAAAAGCAGGTGCTCACCCAGCTGAAGGATTTCACCAGCACAATCCAAACCAAACTAGATCAAATGTGAATATTGTAAATAACAATGATCGTGACTACATAACCTCTACTCCTTTGTTTCCCCATTCCTAATTCCTATGCCCCCTAAATAAATATTGCTGTTCTTGCAAATGGTGGTGTCATGAGCATATTATTAGCGAGAGTCATTAATTGTTAAGGTGTTTAAAATGTGGGGAAATGTGTATTGGGTCATGCTTGGGGTGGCTTCTTGGTGAAGTGGGTGGTATGACATCCCAGGGGGTTGTACCAGGTAACATCTAGCCCACTTAAAGCTAATTTCTGGGTGGAGGCACTGCGCAAACTGTAACATCATGTAAAGAACCAGTTTAAGTTATGTTTTTGGAACCCAGATCCCCCCAACCTTTTACGGGTTCACAAGGCATGAGTAGTAGCTCTTGGAGTAGCACCGCCCTGGGGTTACACATCCATTAAATTTGTCCCAATGACATGTGATCCTAAATTAAAAGGAATAGAAATCTTGAACATACTGCTGGGATTGTCAAATGTTCTAAGCTTCCAAGGAGTTGTACAGAGGGACTTTGTCTCATAGCTATGTCAGACCCTTTAACAATTAGGCCCCTGGGGTACATCAGAACTGATGGGTAGGGGGCAGTTGATAATAGACAGCACCTGAGAGTACATTCCAGTAAGAGAACATTTGTTAATACACTGGGCTGGAAAGCTGGAGGAGGAAAGAGTAATGACCCGCTAACGAGAAAGGCTGGGGACAGAATGAATGACTGAAAAAGGTCCTGCTGTTAGCCACAGAAGGGCTAAAGATCAAATACTAGAAAAAGGGAGACCTGAAAAAAGGAAGGTCCTGCTGCTAGTCATAGAAGGGCTGGGGACAGAAGCAGTACCATTTTGACTGATGACATGAAAGAGGTGTTCTGGGACACCAGTGGGAACTGAGAGACTTGTGAGCCAATACAGCACAGAAGAAAGCTGAATATTTAGAGAAAGTGTTGTTAGGCAAGTAACGCTAAGAGAAACTGAACTAACCCTGAGAAGCTGAGCACGTGGGTACCCCAAGCAACCAATTTGTGAGAAAAGGTTTATTGTGAAGAAACAGCCTTTTGGATTTTTTGCTGGAAGCTAATTTATAGAGATGGTATGAATATATATAATTTTATTTTAAACTTTACAAGTTCACTGAGTGTTTACCTGGTGAGCATTCCCAGAACAGCATATAGCTGGCATGCTACCTGAACCCGATTCTGCATCTGTAATTCAGGTGCGCTTATTATTGAGGTGCCATTTACTGCATACACAGAGAGTTCAGCTATTTGTCCTGTGCTGAACTGAAAGCCTCATTACTGCTCCGTAGTATGGTGGGCGGATCACTGGGCTGGGCTGCACCTCCTGTTCTTGAAGGGATATGCAGTGGGAATGGAGCAGCAGCACCTCTTAGTTGAGCTGCAGATTGAGTGGGTGAGGGTGTATAATTTGTACTTGTGGTTAAAGCATCCATGTTGTTCTTATTTATCCGAGAAGGTTAATGGACTGTGCGGCACCCCTTGCTTTTAAAAGGCTAGGTGGCGGGAATGGAGTAGCAGTGCTGCTTAGCCGAATTGCATACTGGGCAGACACAGTGGGAAAAATTGCCTAATTTGTACCTGGGATGCCTCTGGGCTCTGACTAGCCACATTCCTCAGATTTTGCTCCACATTTTTCTGAGACTGAACCTGATCTAAACCAGGAAGGTGTAGTACCAGAGTAAGTCAAGACAGCAGCCATGGCGACTTCCAGATATGATACAGCTGATCCAATGTCTTTGAACTTTAGCTGCCTTTCCAGCTGATTCAGTAATAATGCAGTGTTCTGTCAACTAACAGCAATAAATCTGTCTGGAATTTCAGGAGGTAACGGGTTGAAGAAAGAGGCAGAGTAGAACCTTCTTTAACCTTCTATTTTCAACTACCTGCTCTGTTCAATATGCAGCTTAAAGAAAAATATAGCTTTTTGTCAGGGCGGTCACATCGAATCCCTATAGACTGTCTCAGAGCGAAAAATCATTTGGTCTCAGGAGAGCCTCTTCCTCTACTACTGGTCAGGATGCCATTTTTCTTCCTGGCTCATGTGAATTGGTGAATGTAGTTGTCACTAGGTATCCCTCATTCTTTGTTACTGATACCAATTTTATGTTGGCTGGCGCATCTCAACCGACATATTGTAATAATAACCAGATTTAGGCCTTGGTCACTGTTAGGCGAATGCAGGGCACACATCAGTAGGTGCATCTCTCATTCCCCAATCAGGCAGCATGCAGGGGCCGCATCACCAAATGTGGAATGTAGCCACCAGATCTAACAAAAGGTCAGCTGCAATGAGAGCGGAGCTCTCATGCAGTGTGACCACAACACGCCTCCCAACTTGCACGCAACACTGCCGCCGCCTCCTGTCAGAATGCTGACGGGGGAGCCCACTCCCCATTGGCATAATAACCCCGCTCCCATTTACAATGTATGCCGAGGTGGTGCCCAGTCCCCCTCGACATCATGCACACCCCCCAACAGTTTTTCTTTGCCGACGGGGGCTCCAATCCTCGTCGGCTTCAGTGCCCGAGTGATGTTGCCGACAGGGGAGCCCACTCCCCATCGGCTTTATGTAACACACCCCCACTTTTGTTGTGTGCTGATGGGGGTGCCCAATCCCCGTCGGCATAATGTAACCCCCCCTTTTGTTGTGTGCCAACGGGGGTGCCCAATCTCCTACAGCTGCCCCCCCAAAAAAACAGTCTGTTGGCACTCTGGGAGCCCACCCCAGTGTGCCACATGCCCCTGTTAAAAAAAAATGGTCCTGCAATTTTTTTTCTTTATCCTATCAAAAAAAGCGGTCCCTCGCGTCTCCCTCCCCCCACATCTCGCACCCACCCACTGCTCACCCTGCCTCCCACCCCTCACCTCATACTTACCTCCAGGTCCGGCATGATGATCTTCGGTGGACTGGGAACACGTCTGCACTCTTCAAGGCTAACCGTGAACTGATGAAATGCCGCTAAGCTGTATAATGGAATAAATAGGGTTTTTTCAACTTTGATGCATATCGCAGGCATTTTTTGGAATTTTGGCACCAAATTTTCAACATGGGGTTTCTGGGACCCCACCTCATGAATTCTGGCACTGTCATGGCATTAATCAGCCCTGAAAGGTGATTTCACGGTCACTGCACGGAATCACCTTTCAGGACCGATTATCGAAACAACAGTGCCAGTGTTCATGAGGTGGTCTCTCAAAAAGCCTATGTTGCAAATTTGGTGGAAACAGTCCCAAAAATGACTGTTTTACGAGCGTGCATTACGCAGTTTCCACGCACGCTCGTAACTTCATGAATTTGTAATATTTTCACTCCAGATTTTCAAAATTGGTATTTTTCCACACCTCCTTATGAAAAGTATAGCTGTCATTTTACATATTCTGGCCAAAATGTGCTTTCACACGTCTGGCGCAGAATAACGCGGTCACGGCGCAAAATCAGGTTTCGAGACAGTTTCAGGAAATGACGGTGACACTGTTCATGAGCAGAAGTCCTAAAATGCCTATGTTAAAATGACTGTGTTACAAGCGTGCGGTGCACAGTTCCACGCACCCTTGTAACTTCGCAAATTTGCACTATTTTCATGCCAGATTTTCAACACTGGCATTTCTTTATACCTCCTTATGAACAGTACAGCTGTCATTTTTCACATCCTGCCCTAACTGTGTTTTCGCACCTGTGGCGCACAATGGCATGGTCACTGTGCGAAATCAACGCTTCGGACACATTAACAGAATCACACTGCCACTGTTCATGAGGGGAGGTCCCAAAATGCCTATGTTAAAGATGTGTTAAAAAAATCCCCAAAATAATTGGGTTACTGATGTGTCTTGCACAGTTTCTATGCATGCTCATACCTTCACCAATTTTTCATATTTTCACTCCAGATTTTCAACGTTGCCATTTTTTTTACATCTCCTCATGAACAATACAGTTGTCATTTTCCACATCCTGCCCAAAATCCCTGTGTCGCCAAATGGCATAGCCACTGTGCAAAACCACCTTTCAGCTTTCACCTTTCACAAACTGATGGTGCTGCTTTTCATGAGGTGGGCTCACAAAAAGTCCATGTTGAAAATTTGGAGTGAAAATACCAACACACACCTACAGTGTTAGGGTTTCCAACTGTAGCACCCAACCCGGTAGAGACTGACAGGCGTCAGGGATGTGACTTGGGATCATCGGCTGTAAATGCTCATGCCATTCCACCTCCACCCCCACCCTGCAGCCAGTGACAGGCATCGTGGTGTGCCTTGCACTGTTCGGCTACAAAGTTCACCTCATTCTCCTATATTGCAGCCACTTCAGTGTATTTTCTTATGGAATGGGGTAAGTATAACGCCCAAAGACCCTAAAGCACACCACGACACTTGTCAGTGTCTACAGGGTAGGGTGAGGTGAAATGGCATGAGCATTATAGCTGACGACCCAAAGGCACACCCCATTGCCTGTCAGTCTCTACAGGGTGGGGGTGGGGTTGGTGTCATTTTAATACTTCACTGCCATTCCTATTATGCATCTCTAACTCCAGCACTACCAATGCCAATGCCAGCGAGACAACATTCGGCATTAACAAATGCTTGTTTTATATAGCTTTTTACTCCTGTCATTGAGCTCTTCAGCTCCTTTCCCCCCCAACTAGTACCCACCTCCCTTAGACTGATATAAAACTTGTTCCCCCACAGGGTCATCCCCCCCCAGTACCCAAGCCTAGTTTGGCTCCAGGTGTCCAGCTGGTGATGCTGGTACAGGGAGGCGCACAGGGCTTCATCCTGCAGCAGGTGTCCAGGTGGTGATGCTGGTATGGGGGGCATTCAGGGCTTCATCCTGCAGCAGGTGTCCAGGTGGTGATATGGGTATGGGGAGCAGCGCAGGGCTTCATCTAGCAGTAGGTGTCTAGATGGTGATGTGGGTAAGGGGAGCAGTGTAGGGCTTCATCCTGCAGCAGGTATCCAGTTGGTGATGCAGGTATGGGGAGCAGCACAGGACTTCATTCTGCAGCAGGTGTCCAGATGGTGCAGGAACGGGGAGCAGCACAGGGCTTCATCCTGCGGCAGGTGTCCAGGTGGTGATGCTGGTAAGAGGAGGCACACACGGCTACATGCTGCAACAGGTGTCCAGGTGGTGATGCGGGTACAGGGAGCAGTGCAGGGCTTCATCCTGCAGCAGGTGTACAGGTGGTGAAGCTGGTATGGGGAGATGCACAGGGTTTCATCCTGCAGAAAGTGTCCAGGTGGTGATGCAGGTATGGGGAGGTATGCAGGGCTTCATCTTGCAGCAGGTGTCCAGGTGGTGATGCAGATATGGGGAGGCATGCAGGGCTTTATCCTGCAGCAGGTGTCCAGGTGGTGCTGTGCATACAGGGAGGTGCGCAATGCTTCATCCTGCAACAGGTGTGCAGGTGGTGATGTGGGTATGGGCAGGAGTGCGGGGCTTCATCCTGCAGCAGGTGTCCAGGTGATGAGGCGGGAACAGGGAGGTGCACAGGGCTCCATCCTGCAGAAGTTGTCCAGGTGGTGATGCGGGTACAGGGAGCAGCACAGGACTTCATCCTGCAGCAGGTGTCCAGGTGGTGATGGGGGTATGGGGAGCAGTGCAGGGCTTCATCCTGCAGCAGGTGTCCAGGTGGTGATGGGGGTATGGGGAGCAGTGCAGGACTTCATCCTGTGGCAGGATCCCTTTTTCTAGAACCCCCAGCATCATATCAGAAATGTCCACATGGAAGTGCGCATGTCCTATAGATGTACTGCATCACCCTTGAGTCACTCGCTGCCTGCATTGCCTCCTCTCCTCCATCCAATAGAAGTCTAAGGCCAGTACAGCTGCCACCACTTCCCCGGGAGAGGACTGCAGAGCTGTTCTTGGGATGCTCAATCCTCTCCCACCCCAGCGGCCCATGGCATCCTAAGCACGGGTCACCGGCATGGCAGGAGCTAAGGCGTTAGATGCCTCAGCCCTCCATGCCACTGTACTGGCTTTGGTATGGATATTATTTGCCTGAGAAATGGATCTTTGTGTCTCTGACTTTATCAGCTCCTCCTCTGTTCTTCCATCTGCTGAAGTCATAATTTTCTATTTTTAACATCACAGTCTGTTACTGTTGAACTTACTCTGATCTCTCAAATGGAGGATTATGATTTCAGTGGAGGATGATGAGAAGATGTCCGAGACCAGAGGTTCTGTTTTCATGCAGATAGCCTTATTGATAAGGAACCAGAGGAGATAATTACAGGAAATTAATGAAATATAAGCTGAAATGTATCTGAATACAGTGTTTTAAAAAGTTTCCTTTGATACTGGAAAATCGCTTGTAACAAAGGGCCAAAACTGATCATGCATAGAGGGACTGTTTCTCCCTCACCCTTGGATCAGTTGGTCATCGCCTCCAGAGATTTGAGAAGCAATGGCAAGGTAGCTTGGGAAACTAGTGTAGCCACCTATGCCAGAGTTGCAGCCAGAGGTACTAGAAGTATTGATATATTTAGGTACAGTATATTACTGTGAAACCCCATTGAAAAAAATGGGACTTTACTGAGATGTATCTTGATACTTGCAGCGGTTCACCTTAGGTGTTCAGTGTGCTACCCCTGCCTGACTGTACTGTTAGGCAAAACCCACAGCCCCCTAGTAGCAGTGTAACAACCATTGTCCTAGGGAGCTCCCAAGGAATCCTGGGTACCCAGGTGTTGGAGCATTGTAGGCCCAGCGCAGTTGCACCTGACTGGCCAGTGTTGGTACATTTATTCAAACACAACATTTAAGTAGCAAACTCCAAAAATGGTAATCCTGGTTCGATGACATAGTCAAGAAAGAACAACAACTCACAATTACTTTTTTAACCTTGTTTAACTTTATACGGAATCATTTTTCTTGACCCATGGGCCCTGTTCGATTTAGTCAAGGTTACCTGCAGTTTCACAGCAGCAGCCACCTCCCTCTCTCTCTCCAGTCATGGCTGGGTTTACTGGCAACACTTTTCTGGAAAGTGGATTACACCTTCAGAATCTCAGCTATCTTCGACTGTCACCTCCAGCTCCTCTGCCAATCAGCTGGGCTCTTCTGTAGTGGTCTTACTTTCTCTTGGGATGAATGTGTAACCCCTAGGTGGCGCTATTCCAAGGGCAACTACCCCTGCCTGCTTGGCTAGTAGCAGGTTAAGGGACCTGGGTAATGAAATGGGTGCCTCCACCTGGAGGTCAGGGTTGTTAGTGTTTAAGCTAACCTGGGCACAGCCCTCTGGAACACTGCAACCCCCGTCTTTCCCTTCTAGTGGCCTGAACAATATACAATAATTACTTTCACAATTACCCTTATTCACCAGGCAATTACCCACACTGTTTACACTTACCACCAGGGCTGGTTCCTCTAGCTTGACCCTGGGGACCCCCTGTAAAACAAGGTTAAGCACAGCAAATAACAACAGTACAATACTCTTGGCACAAACTGGAACCACAATCAGGTTAAATGTAAATAAAGTTAAATCTGATTTATTCAGGGGACTTGAACAAGGGAGGGGCGTAATCAAGTTGATTTGCTTAAAAGCTATATTAATCAGACAGTTATGTATGCAGTTCAGAGTCCCTACACAGTCACGCACTCTGGGTACCCAGGTAGAAAAACAGTGGGCTAGCCAGGAACATTGCAGCTGGTTGGGGCCCTGTGATGGAAGAAAGCAACATGCACAACACGTACTATTTGTAATCTGGAGCCGGAAGGCTCAGTTCGTGAAAGTAAAGGCAACAAGACAATCAGATGACAACACTTTTAGATTTAGCTGTTGTTGCAGGGAGCTACCCTGATGTCTACTCAAGATACCCAATACTGGACACAGGCAGGAAGAAATCGAGACTGCAGGCTGTTGAGCTGGAGTGCCCAGAGAAGCAGGGTCCACATGAATCACCAAGGCGTCGTTTCTGTTCAAGGCGTTGAGCAGGGCGCTGATCCCCTGGCTGGTCTCTCATCGATGACTTTCTCTGCGTAGCAGGTATTCTGGCTGGGCCAGTGTAGCAGGGCCCAGGCAAATGGAAATGGATACGGATTCAGTCCGTGGCACTAGATGCAGTCTCCAGCAAGCAAAACACAGTTCAGACACACAGTGGGGAACCAAATCACGACCCACCATAAGCACACAGCACATTCATATGTAAGGAAATTCCACTGTACCAGGCAAATGGCTCTCTGGTGGCATCTACAGAGTCTCTGCCCAATCCGGGAGTTCAGAGGTAGCTGGAAGTCCTGACAGGCTGATTGCATTCAGCAAACCTTCGATCTTCTTCAGGTTAAAGCCTGGCCACAATTCAGTGGCTTAATTCACTCTCCAAATTCGGATTCAGTCCGAAAAAAGCACAAGTTCCTTCTCAGGAACAGCAGGCAGGCATACAGGCCAAACTCAGGCCTTTTCACAGTTCTCCCACGTGAATCCACTATGGATTGCTGCTCGAACTATCTCGAGCTGTTATTTCTTCACTTCCCAACTCAGATCTAACTGAAACTGCAAGCAGTGTGGAACTTTCCCCGAGATCCAAAAGGTTTGGTTGGCTGATCTGTCTGTCAGTCACAACAAGGGCTCCCCCTCCAGGTTATTTTAGATGCCAAAAGCCCAAAACTACAATTCCTGCAAGTTTTGGCCCCACCAAGCCCCTGTAGGCAGGCTCCATTTTAGAGTCCCAAATGTACTGATTGGCCTATTCTGCAGTCCAGGACCAAGATGATGGAAACAAACAGAACTGTCCATGCTGCAAAGAAGGCAGGTTAAAACAAATTGCAATATTATTACTACTCTAACAAATGATCAGCAAACAAGTATATCTTCTAACAGAACTCCCTCTCAGATCAATTATGACTGCAATCCAGGCAGCTCTTAAAGAGACAGTACACAAAGGCTATACAGGCACTCTTTGGCAATACATTTAAACTGCTAAAACGCAGAACACCAGCCTGGCTGTGAGCATTTAGGCAAGCTCAAGGAAGACTTTTCAGGAACCCCCATTTGTAGGGGGGTTACACCCTTCCCTGCCTGGAGAAAACTTAGCGTCCACGTCAAGTCTGTACCATCATGCATCAGTTAACATAAACTTATTACTTTACTATACATATTCACTACACTTCATGATCCTATATCCATAAGGATAATACTTATGCATGTTTCATACAGGTAATGCTGATTCCACTATGATTAACACATCAGTAACATCACAATACTGCTTCAGGTAATAACTTATTGCACATTAAACAATGTAAGAGGGGGCCCTTCCCTATCAGCTAACTTCGGGCCAGATGGGGCAAGGGCAGCATGATGAGAGGGAAAAACAAGTAACCTGGAACTGGCCATCAAGCTCAATTTGGGCAGTGAGCTTGGTGAGACAACCCCTTTGTGAACTACATTGAGAGGCAAATCCACTGGCCTCCCAGGGGAATCATAACTAAAGCATAGTACTGGCTTGACAGCTCGGCCAGTCTTTCTGGGGGGAGCAGCCACAGTCTCTGTACTTGCAGCACTAACTTTGGAGTTTTCATCACTTGTGAGGGGTACCTCTGCATGGATGGGAATGTCCAAACTGGGAGCACTGTCAGCGCCTTGCTCTGTAGGTTCTGGTTCCACAACACTTTGCTCATTACTATCTTCTGATGAAGGCCCAGCTGGCTCATTTTGAGACGGTTTAGGCACAATTAGGCTTTGTGGCACTGAAATGGATCTGTCAGCACTCTCATACTGTGCTTCAAGTTCTGGTGCATCACCAGGGAGACTCAGACCATCAGCCCCTTCTTCGGGCAATTCACACAGTTCCACAAAACACAGAGTCCGCAACCTCAGATGTGATGCTTTGCACCTCACTATCAGGGAGCATTGGCTCCAAGAACAAAACTGGGGGACTAGGCAGTCCAGAAGGCCCAGCTTCGTCCCCACAATTAGTCATAGGGTTACCTTGAAACAGCTGACTCAATTCATAGGAGGGGTAATAGGCATTGTCACACTCACTATCGTCAAATGTGGACTGACGGTCACTATCATTCTGGGCCTGCTTTGGGGGAAACCTTAACTCTGTAACTACTGGGGTAGGTTGACTCTGTCTCTTTTTTGCAGCAGCATGAGTCACCGGCCCAGGGGAGGCAATGTTTACTGGCTCAGCTTCAATAATAACTTAGCCGATAGGCAGCAAGTGGTTATGGTGCATGGTCTTGACAGCTTTGGAGTTATTCTCTGGGCGTACCTTGTTTACTGGTAGATCATCTAACTTTCAAACTACTACATGAGGAAGATGGTGCCACCTATCAGCAATTTTGTGCTTGCCATGTAGCCCCAAATTGCGTAACAACACACGGTCTCTGGGCCGTAGCTCTTGAGCCTTTACTTTTTTGTTGTGCCTCTCTTTGTTGGCTAGATTTCTTTTAGCGGCTATTGTCTTGGCCAGTTGATATGCATGGTTCAATTGAGCTTTCAGTTTCTGTACATACTGCAGATAGTTTTCGGCTCGAACCCCATTTGGAGAGCCCCCAAAGCAGACATCAACTGGCAGTCGGGCCTCCCTCCCGAACATGAGGCTGTAGGGGGAGAACCCAGTAGCATCATTTTTGGTGCAATTGTATGTGTGTACCAAGGTGCTAATCTGCTGGCTCCACTTATGCTTGTCTTTTGGGTGGAGGGTGCCCAGCATGTCTAGAAGGGTGCGGTTAAAACATTCTGGTTGAGGGTCCCCCTGCGTGTGATAAGGGGTGGTTCTTGACTTCCGCACCCCCCGCAGAGACAGCATTTCTCTGATTAGCCTACTCTCAAAGTCTCTGCCTTGGTCAGAGTTGATCCCCTGGAGGCACCATAGTGGATGAAGATTTTTTCCACTAGCACCTTGGCCACGGTAGAGGCTTTTTGATCTTTAATTGGAAAAGCTTGTGCATACCATGTGAAATGATCCATAACCACTAACACATTGCCAATATTCTGTTGATCAGGTTCTAAACACAAAACATCTATGCAGACCAGTTCCATGGGGGCACTGGTAGTGATATTGACAAGGGATCAGCCCTCTGAGGCAGGGCTTTTCTTTGGAGGCAATGACTACAGGTCTTTACATGGTGCTCAACATCAGCTCCCATCTTGGGCCAGTAGAATCAAGATCGTACCAGGCTGAGAGTCCTGTCAATACTGAGGTGCCCCATGTGATTGTGGAGGAACCTCAGTACCAAGTGTTTAAAGGCCATGGGCAGGACCAATTGTTGCTTGTCTACTTGACCACTATGATCCACTGTCTCTCTGTTTAAGAACTGATTGAGTAACTTCAACCTGGGGCCTTCTTTAAACAATAGAGCGGTTCGCAAGTTAGGGGAACGCAACTTGGACACATCTTTCCCTGCATGCAGGGCATTAAGTGCAGGTTGAATCATAGGATTTGGGGATTGAGTCCACTGAATACTGTCATTGTCAAGTTGAGGTAATACACTAATATCTAGAGCAGAGAAATGGCAATAGGCAGCCGGTATGCAGGTATCGGGAGGGCCCAAGCAATCTACTAGACAGTCCACTGTGTCTTCAGACATCTGTTCATCTCTGTCAAGCTTTTGGCACAATGCTCAGATGTCAGGTTCAGACAACCTGACCCAATCACTCTTGGAGACTGGCCTTTGTGACAGGGTGTCAGCATCAATATGCTTCAGTCCTGGCCTGTATTTGACAGCATAATCATAGGTTGATAAAGCAGAGAGCCACCGGTGCCCAGTGGCGTTCAACTTAGCTGAAGTCTGTACATAGGTTAATGGGTTATTGTTGGTCTTCACCAATATCTTTGCCCCATAAAGGTACTCATTAAACTGGTCAACAATGGCCCATTTTAGGGCAAGGAACTCCAGCTAGTGCACAGGATAGTTTTGTTCTGATGGGGTCAAGCTCCTGCTGGCAAAAGCCACTGGTCTCAAACCATCCTCATGGTCTTGATACAGCACAGCTCCTGGACCCTGCAGACTAGCATCCATATGCAGCACATAGGGCTTGGTAGGGTCAGCATAGGTGAGGACAGGAGCATGGGAGAGCTGGTATATGACTTCGTGGAAGGCTGCTTCACATTCAGGTGTCCAGGGGGGCCAAAAAGGTTCACATGTTCGGAAGTATACTTTCTCTGATTCTTTGACAGCCCCTTTCTTGTATTTATGGTTGGTGGGGGGTAACCCTGGGTGCGATTCAGGAGTGGGGTGAATCACCTTGGAATAGTCTTTTATGAACCTGCGGTAGTAGCCACAGAACCCCAGGAAATGTTGTAGTTTCATGTTATGGGGCTGGGGCCAAGTAGTCAGTAACTCGACCTTACTGGGATCGGTCTCAATCCCTTCTGCAGATACTATGTGCCCCACATACTTCACAGAGATTTGAAAAATCTGGCACTTGTGAATGGACAGCTTGAGGCTGAAGTCTTCCAATCGGTCTAGGGTTTTAAACAGTCGGGTCTCATGCTCTCTAATGTGCGTCCGAACACAATGACATCATCTAGGTACAACAGGCATTCCAATAAGTTCATATCTCCCACCGCACTTTCCATCAGTCGCTGAAAGTGGTTGGGGCACCCGCAATCCCCTGTGGCATTCTCAGGAATTTGTAGAACCCCAAAGGACAGATGAAGGTGGTTTTCTCATGGTCCTCTGTGGCCATAGGAATCTGGTAATATCTGCTGCGAAGATCCAATACTGAGAACCATTTGCTCCCATTCAAGCAATCCAGGGCATCTTGTATATGGGGCATGGTGTATTGATCTGGGATGGTCCGCCAGTTCATGGTTCGATAATCAACACACATCCTCACTGACCCATTCTTCTTACACACAACCACAATGGGAGAGGCATATGAGCTCCTTGATTCCTGTATCATGCCAGCAGCGAGCATTTCCTGCAGGTGTCTCCTCACATCTTCTATGTCAGCTGGGGCGAGGTGTCGAGATCTCTCTTGAAATGGCTAGTCATCATGCAGGCATATATGATGCTCTGCACCCTGGACATACCCCACGTCCCATTCTTTTAACAAAAACACTTGGTCTCTCTGGGTGAGTTTCTTGCTAATCCTAGCCTTCCATTCAGCTGGCAGCGGGGAATCACCAAAGTCAAATAAGTCCGGGGTCACTCTCTCCTTTTGGCCAGAGTACTTGTTATTGGGTAATACTGCAGTGTCTGCACAGTGTACTGTAGCTAGAGTGCACCCTCTGTTCACCCGGACCTCCCAATCTGACACATTTTGAAAGTGGACCATCACTCGTCATGCATAGGCATGGGCATGGGCAGGCAAGATGCTGGGTTTAACCAATAATCCTTCTGGCAACTTTCCATCACCTGGTGCATCCAACATTAATATTTTGTTCTTTACGTTTCTCTTTAGGTGGACTTCTCCATGGATTGTGCACTGGGTGTTGGGGCCAATACCAAGGATTCAGGTTCCTTTTTCCACACTATTCCTACTGGCTTATCTGGGTCCTCTTCATTGGGTTTCTGTTGTAAGTCATATGCCCTTTTTACTAAGGCTGGAATTCTTAGGGTCCATCCAGTCAGTTTCCCTTGTTTCTCATGGCAGAGTTGTGCTAGCTCCCAAACATGTGGGTGTTTGTTCCAATTAACAGGGGAACCCCATCATACAGTCCGGTGGGGGAACACACTAGGGCGAGTGTCTCTTCTTGCTCCTCTACACCAGTTACAGTTGCAGGAAAAGACAACCAGAGGTGGACATATCCTAGGTAGGGATAAGACTTGCCACTCAGCCCCCACACATGTAGGCCTTCCAGGGATTGTAATGTCACATCAGATAAGTGTTTGTCATCCCAGTCCTGAAATACAATGGTCACTTGTGACCCACTGTCAAGCACAGCCTGAGTAGGAATACCATTCACAGTCACAGTAGTCTTCATTGAAGGTCCCACTATTTTGGACCAGTCTGGAGGGACAACAGCAGGGGCCTGAACAGACGATTTAGCCACAGAGTAGTTTGAATTAGGATGGCCGAAGCCTTCACTGCGATTATTTCGTGCACCCCTTGACCACTGACTCATTTTCTAAAGCTCTCCTTGTAGCGGGTTCACCACTTTCTCTAAGTCCTTCTGAGACCGGCATTCCCTCTTCATATGGCCATCTTTGCCGCAATTGTGACAAATGACAGGCTCTCGGGGCATCCTTGAGGAAAACATAGCAGGGGATGCTGGAGCATCGATGGGAGATTGTGATCTAACTTCTGCTGGTAGTGTATCATATCTCAAAAGTTCCTTTAGGGTGGCAGTCAATTCCTTGAGCTCAGCCGAGAAGCCACCCTCAGTAGAGGATGCCTGGGGGTGCACCCCCACCCCCATAACAGTCATGTCCTGACAGGGGCCAGGGTCTCTATCAGCAGGACATACCTCAAAGAACGCACCTGGTTGTACTTTTCTGACTTCCTTCAGCAACTCCTCCCCCCACCATTTAGCCCACTGCAAGACACTCGTAGTGGTCTCCATTTCGGAAGGGTTTTTCCGGTGCCATGATCACTTGGGCTGCACTCACCCCATAATTACAATCTCCCTCTTCACCGTCTACCTCCCGGAGTTCTTTTATCAAGTCACAGTAGTCAGGTGGGTTACCTCTCCTATCCTGGAGCCTTAACTGGATGATCTGCAGTTTAGAATGCTTGGCATGTTGCAGTATGTGCCCCGATTTCACACGGTTCAAATCACTGGCGGCTACCCACCTTTCTGGTAAGCTTTCTACAGAGCTCTTTCTAGGCGAGCAACATACACAGAGAAACTGTCCTCCTTCCATTATTTGGTACCTTGGAATTTCCACATCAAAGTCTCCCCTGACTCAATGCTCCCAAAATTGCCTTCAAGTAGAGATAGGTACTTCTGAGCAGATGCATCAGGGTTGGTGGATCTCAAAAATTTAATGGCTTCAAGGGTGGGGCCCCTCAAACTTTTTATGATTCTTTTCCACTTCTCAGCCTCCACACACTGCCACTCGGGTACCAAGGGGGCAACATAGTCGATCCAGGTCTCCCAGTCATCCTCCCCTTGGGGGGGTGGGGAGGGTGCCCGAGAAGATTCTCAGTCATCAGAGGAGTTGTGACTAATGGCGGGTACAGATATAGGGGCCAGCATTGGCACAGGCACAGAAGGTGGGGCAGTAACAGGTGCTGGAGTGGTAGGGGGTGTTGGGGAAGTAAAACCCCCAGGTGGCAGGAATAGTTTCTTAAAGTCCTCTATGGTTTTCCCTTCCTCCAGCAACAACTTAGCAAATTTCTCTTCAGAAGTCTCAGATAATGGTGGGAGCTTATCCTCCCCAGGGTCTTTACTGTCTTTTGTTATCACTCTCCAGGCGGCTAGGACCCCTTCTGAGGCAATAGTCTGTGGCACTTTAGAGCTGTCCATGAGGTCACTACACTCTGCCAAGGCTATTAAAGTTTGGGCGATCAAATCAGCCTGTCAACCCACCACCACAGGGTTTTTTAAACATTCAACTTTGGAGAGTGCTCCTTCTACAGTGTCCTTACTGGTACATAGGGGACTATCCAGTATAAGCAGAGCACTTTGGGGGTCAATCTCCTGCCCAGTACACCACCCCACCAACTGGTGTACAGCCATTTCTACTAGGGTAGCCATTAATCCTTAACAATAATTCGTAATTTTTGGCCACTAGAAGGCACAAAATCTCAGTGGTGCCTCCAAGATGTAACCCCTAGGTGGTGCTATCCCAAGGGCTACTACCCCTGCCTGCTTGGCTAGTAGCAGGTTAAGGGACCTGGGTAATGAAACGGGTGCCTCCACCTGGAGGTCAGGGTTGTTAGTGTTCAAGCTAACCTGGGCACAGCCCTCCTGGACACTGTAACCCCCCTCTTTCCCTTCTAGTGGCCTGAACAATATACACTAATTACTTTCACAATTACCCTTATTCACCAGGCAATTACCCACACTGTTTACACTTACCACCAGGGCTGGTTCCTCTAGCTTGACCCTGGGGACCCCCTGTAAAACAAGGTTAAGCACAACAAATAACAACAATACAATACTCTTGGCATAAACTGGAACCACAATCAGGTTAAATGCAAACAAAGTTAAATCTGATTTATGCAGGGGACTTGAACAAGGATGGGGCATAATCAGGTTGATTTGCTTAAAAGCTATATTAATCAGACAGTTATGCATGCAGTTCAGAGTCCCTACACAGTCACACACTCTGGGTACCCAGGTAGGAAAACAGTGGCTAGCCAGGAACATTGCAGCTGGTTGGGACCCTGTGATGGAAGAAAGCAACATGCACAACAAACACTATTTGTAATCCGGAGCCGGAGGACTCAGTTCATGAAAGAAAAGGCAACAAAACAATCAGATGACAACACTTTAAGATTTAGCTGTTGTTGCAGGGAGCTACCCTGATGTTTACTTTTGATACCGAATACTGGACACAGGCAGGATGAAATCGAGACTGCAGGCTGTTGAGCTGGAGTGCCTGGAGAAGCAGAGCCCACATGAATCACCAAGGCGTCATTCCTGTTCAAGGCGTTGAGCAGGGGGCTGATCCCCAGGCCAGTCTCTCGTCGTTGACTTTCTCTGCATAGCAGGTATTCTGGCTGGGCCAGTGTAGCAGGGCCCAGGCAAATGGAAATGGATAAGGATTCAGTCCATGGAGCTGGATACAGCCTCCAGCAAGCAACACACAGTTCAGACACACAGTGGGGAACCAAATCACGACCCACTATAAGCACACAGTACATTTATATGTAAGGAAATTCCACCGTACCAGGCAAATGGCTCTCCGGTCGCAATTACAGAGTCTCTGCACAATCCGGGAATTCAGAGGTAGCTGGAAGTCCTGACAGGCCGATCGCATTCAGCAAATCTTCGGTCTTCTTCAGGTTAAAGCCTGGTCACACTTCAGTGGCTTAATTCGCTCTCCAAATTCGGATCCAGTCTGAAAAAAGCACAAGTTCCCTCTCAGGAATAGCAGGCAGGCATGCAGGCCAAACTTGGGCCTTTCCACAGTTCTCCCACGTGAATCCACTATGGATTGCTGCTCAAAGTATCTCGAGCTGTTACTTCTTCACTTCCCAACTCAGACCTAACTGAAACTGCAAGCAGTGTGGGACTTTCCCCAAGATCCAAAAGGTTCGGTTGACTGATCTGTCTGTCAGTCATAACAAGAGCTCCCCCTCCAGGTTATTTTAGGTGCCAAAAGCCCAAAAACTACAATTCCTACAAGTTTTGGCCCCACCAAGCCCCTGTAGGCAAGTTCCGTGTTAGAATCCCAAATGTATTGATTGCCCTATTCTGCAGTCCAGGACCAAGATGATGGAAACAAACAGAACTGTCCATGCTGCAAAGAAAACAGGTTAGAACAAACTACAATGTTATTGCTACTCTAACACATGATCAGCAAACAAGTACATCTTCTAACAAAGTTCCCTCTCAGAATAATTATGACTGCAATCCAGGCAGTTCTTAAAGAGACAGTACACAGAGGGTATACAGGCACTCTCTGGCAATACATTTAAACTGCTAAAACGCAGAACACCAGCCCGGCAGTGAGCATTTAGGCAAGCCCAAGGAAGACTTTTTGGGAACCCCTATTTGTAGGGGGGTTACATATGTAAGCTTGGTGAGCCCAACTGCTGCAGCCCACTTTCTGACAACACCCAATGCAGCCCATCTGTTGGCTGGGATGACTGTCACAGTGGCTCATGGCTTCACTGGCATAGCTGGTGTGCAGGTCCCTTAGGCCTGAGTGTGAAATAAAGTCTCTCTTCTCCTTTGTCATGGTCTCAGTTCCCTCACAGATTGCTAGCTGATAGCTGGCAGTGCTGAGTCAGTAGGTGGTTGCAGATATTATGCATGAAGCAGCTGCTCCTTAGTGGTTGAAAAAGCACTCTTCTCCCTGTCCAAATGCCTGTGCAGTGCTGGCTTGCACTCATTAATGTTGATCTTAGAGGAGGTGTCATTCTGTGCCCTGATCAAAGATTTTGGTTACTCTCACTGTCTGATATCCACCCCCTACTGGTGTTACGTATGAATGCTACGCTGTTTGAATTAAACTTGGGGTCTGGGTAACAAATTCAGGCATGTCTACAATATAGGGCAGAGAGGCACCAAAGGGTTAATGTAATCTGCCTAGCTAACCCACTGTTAAAAATAGTAGGTCTGCCTCCTCAGACACTGAGCAGACAGCTTACACATTGGACAAGGTCAGTTGCCAGTCATGGGAGGGCTTGTCTATCAACTCCTTGACAGCTGATTGGGTCCCTTGAACCCAAACAAATTTATGAGGTTCTCCTGTGGCTCATGAGCCCGTTGTTGGCATTAGAGTAGGATCTGAAGTCCAGCCGGTTGCTCGCTGTACTCTGACCACGATTACAGTGCTGAAATGGTGTCAGCGGTGCAAAAGATGATGGCAACCATCAGTCCCAAATGCAGTCTCTAAAAGTTCCTTTCTAAGAGGTACTGACCCCACAAAACGCACATTGTGTCCCCTAAAATGTCCTTCATGGGCAAGTGCTAATGTCCACTCGACTGCGACTGCCGTTTAGGGAACTTCCCCACTCTTCATTATCATCGGCCTCACTCTCTGTCGGCAGCATAGAAATGTATACTGTGCACTAAAGGACATCTGAAGTTCAGACTCAGGAAACGCTGCGATACTATCACTTCACTTCACTTGCTCTACCACCCCACTGTAGCAGTCCGCAGTCTTCAGAGGTCACGAGGTGCATCATCCGCTATTAGTAGAATTGAATTTGCTTCTGGACCCCTGTAACTGGTGAGAGTAGCTGAGGGGGTGATTTCCAGATTGCTCTAGCTCCAGCACTATGATTTTTAATAACTTCATTCATAATATCTTGCCCTGATGTGGAGGTCAGTGAGAGGGCCTTCCATCTTTATTTGGGCATAGAAACATGGAATTTGATGGCAGATAAGGACTTCTTGGCCCACCCAGTCTGCTCATTTCCCTACCTAATGGATAAGCTGCAGATCCTAGTTAACCAACAGCCTACTTTCTCCTACCCCCACTAGAATTGCCTTATGTCTGTCCCATGTATTCTTGAATTCCCCCACTGTTTTTGACTCATAACCTCCTCAGGAAGGCTGTTCCATGCATCCACAACCCTCTCTGAGAAAAAATGCTTCCTCACATTACCTCTGAGCCTTCCCCCCCTCTATCTTCAAACTGTGTCCCCTTGTACTTGCACATCTCTTTTTCTGAAAGATGCTACCCTCTTGGACTTTGTTGAGTCCCTTGAGGTACTTGAAAGTTTCTATCATGTCCCCCCCCCCTTTCCTCGAGGGTATACATATTAAGCTCCTTTAGTCTCTCTTCGTATGTCTTCTGGTGCAGTGGAGAATCTTCTAATTCAGGATTTGTGTTCAACATTGACAATAACTTTGCCTCATCCAGTCCGGACTCCATTATAAAGGGATCTATGGGTATTGCTCTCCTGAACTGAAATAGCTGCCTTCTATTGTTTCTTGCTTCTTTTGGTGGGGCTTGGTTGGGGGTTGGTTTGGGGTGTGGTGTTTTAAATGTAATTGAGTGTTTGTGTGGCGAGACTGGTTAGGGCAAGTTTTGTAGTCGTTGTGTGGCTGTTTCTGTGACTTGTATTTGGCTAGTGGTGTACGGGGGCTATCCGGTGGGACAGTATGTGTCTAGAGAGTCCCATGGGTCAGGGGCAGGCTAGGATTGTGTATGGGGTGTCCCAGTTTCTCGATCTGTGGCCCTTTACCAACCTCCCAGTTTCCACTACTACAGCTTGTTGCTGTCGGGAGTTCAGGATTAAGAGGTCCCGCATTGACCGAGTGTGGTGGGGGTGCCTTGTGCCCTGTGGATGGGGTTGGATTGAGGTTATTGGATGCAGAAGGTGCCCTGGGTGTGAACGGAACATAGAGAGAGGTCAGATGTGTTTTGTTCACATCCCCAGGGTTCCCACCAGACTAAGTGGGCTAGTAACCAGAAGGGCGACACTATCCACCAGTCCCCCAAGGACTGTGCTTTGCAATGCCAGATCTATCAGGAGCAAGACCACAATTATAGTGGACTTGATTTCCTCAGTCAATCTGGCTTGCATTACTGAGACTTTGGTGGGTGACGATGCTGGTCCGGTTTTAGAGGCCATTCCCCCCAGATACTCGGTAGTGCACTGCCCCAGGGTGGAGCATGGGGCGGTGGAGTGGCCATCTGTTTTAGATCTGAACTTGGCTTCACCATGCACCCAGTGAGAAAACTGGGATCCTTTGAAAGTGTGGCTGTGTGTGGGGGTCCAGGTGCAGGTTGCAGGATTTTCTTGATTTACCGTGCCCCTGGGGCGGCAGGTGAATTCCTGCAAGAGGTAGCCGACTTTGTCATTGGTGAAACATTGGAGTCCCTCAGATGTTTAATTTTGGGAGACTTCAATGTTTGGACTAATGACGAATCTTCTAGGTTAAGTTATAACCTCCTCCAGATGATGTCATCTCTGGGCCTGTCGCAAGAAGTTTCTTCCATGACCCACCAGAGCGGCCATATGTTGGACCTGTTTTTTTTACTGGGGCTTGAGGTTTGTAACCTCAAGACTGATTGGGTCACTTGGTCTGTTCATTGCATGGTGGAGTTCTCATTTGGGCCCACCCCCAAGAGCCGTCCCCCTGAAGAGATAGTAAGCTACCGCCCTTTGATGGATTTGATCCCGGAGGGATTTCTGGCAGTGGCTGATCTATCAAGTGTGGGTAGTGCATGTGTAGGTGGTACAGGCGAGGCTGTCATCGCCTATAATAGGACGACATCAGCAGTGCTTGACTCTCTTGCACCAGTCTGTGTACTGCCCAAATCTTCTCACTTGAGGTCCCTATGGTTTGAAGGGGAGCTCAAGGCGTTGAAGATTTTGGGTCGGAGATTTGAGCGCTGCTGGTGGAGGTCCAGGTTGGCGTTGGACAAACTGGCCCTGTGCTCCCATTATGGTGAGTATCAGGGGGCAATCACCCATAAGAAGGCAGAGTTCCTGTCCAGGGAGATTGCTTCCGGGAAGAATCGACTAGCTGTGCTCTTTTGGACTGTGGACAGGTTATTAAACCCAGCCTGTCTACAGCCAAAAAAAGCCTTTCTGATGCCTTATGTTAAGAGTTTGCTCACTTCTTCTTGGACAGGGTGTCCACCATCCAGCAAGGCGTGCTACCAGTGAGCCATAATGTGGCCAATGGTGGTCGCCTTGGGTATCCGGAGAGCACTCCGCCTGGTTGGGGGGAGTTTAAACCAGTGGAGGCAGCTGAGGCCACTCGGGTTGCTTGCGGGCTGAAGCACACATATTGTGAACTGGATCCAGTGCCGATACGTTTTTTAATCAGATGTGTTGACACCGTTGGCCCGGTGTTCGCCTTGATTGTCCAGTGCTGTCTCTCAGAAGGGGTCTTCCCAGATGCCTTGAAAGAGGCACTGGTCAGATCACTTCTGAAGAAACCATCATTAGACCCTGATGTCAAGTCAAATTACCGTCCAATCTCCAACCTCCCATTTTTAGGGAAGGTTGTTGAGAAGGCTGTGGCGCTTCAGCTTGAAGAGCACCTCGTGGCCTTTGATTTGTATGAACCTTTCCAGTCGGGGTTTCGTATGAGGCATAGCATAGAAACCACATTAGTTCGGGTGCATAATGACCTCTTCAGGGCTAGAGATCGAGGGGAGGGGACAATTCTCGTTCTCCTCGACCTCTCCACAGTTTTTGACACAGTAGACTATTGTGTGTTACTTGACCACCTGAGGGAATATTGTGGGCTCACAGGCACTGACATCTGCTGGTTCAAGTTCTATCTCACGAATAGAAGGGAACGGATAGTGATGGGGAAATCCTCCTCCTCCCCTAGCCTCCTGTCGTGTGGAGTACCTCAGGGTTTGATCTTGTTACCGATGTTGTTTGCCATGTATATGCTGGCCCTGGGAGAGCTCATTGGGAAGTACAGTTTGGGTTTTCATTTCTATGCTGATGATACCCAGCTGTATCTTTCCTTTGCCCCTGGGACATCCAATGCATTGGAAGTGCTAAATTAACGTCTTGCCGAGATCAGTGACTGGATGGCCTCCAGCTGATTATGACTGAACCCCGATAAGATGGAGGTACTGGTTGTGGAGTCGAACAGAGGGCATGATAGGATAATCTCTGGTGCAGAAACAGGTTTATTCCTGGGGTCTGTGCCATTGAAGGCCTCCTCTAGGGTGCGTGATCTTGGTATGACCTTTGAGAGCAGACTGACATTTGAAGCTTAGGTGTCATCCGTTGTCCAGACCAGCTCTTATCATCTTAGGAATATCACCAGGACCAAGCCCCTAGTTCCACCCCTGGACCTCCCCACCTTGGTGCACGCTTTCGTGACGTCAAGGCTTGATGACTGTAATGCGCTGTACCTTCGTGGTCTCGGGAGGTACCTTCTGCAGGCTGCAGCTAGTGCAGACTGTGGCTGCTAGGTTGCTGATGGGGCAGTCAAAATTCTGCCACATCATCCCGGTGCTGCGTGAACTGCAGTGTCTGCTGGTCAGGTGGAGGATCCTCTTTAAGATGGGCTTGCTCACCTTTAAGGCCCTACATGGGCTAGGCCCTGGATACTTGTCTGACCTTCTTACACACGGTGCCTAGGTCCACTCCCTCCGCTCTTCCTCAAGGAGATCCTTGCAATTCCCAGGACGAGGCTGAAAACTGCCAGCAATAGAGCATTCAGTATCTCCGGCCCTGTCTTGTGGAATTAACTTCCACCATCTTTACCGGAGTCCCCTTCAGTTGAGATATTCAAGACCCGCCTCAAGACCCACTTGTTTAGTCAGGCCTTCCCAGACACTGTGCATTAGATCCTATCTTTGGGATGGCCCCTTCTAGCTATTGTTTTTAGTTTAGGCCTTGTCTACTTATTTATATGGTCTGTCTAATTTATTGTTGAAATTTTTATTGTTTTATTTTATGGATAGTTGTGTTGATGTGTACGGCGCCTAGAGCCTCCGGGATTGGGCGCCTGGAAAAATAAAATTTGTGTTGCTTTGCCTTGCCTAGAATAACAGGGCTCCACTGCAAAAAGTTTGGGAAAGTCCCACTGGTGATGGGTTTACATAGATACAGCACTACTTATCGCTGGTTAACATGGTACACGTGGCCAGTGGATAGAAACACAGAACACAGAAACATAGAATTTGTCTACAGTTGTTCCCTGCCTAATCTCTCTCTCTGCAGACACTAACTGGTCTCTGGCAACCCTCCCCCCCCTTACTGTTTACTAATATTCCCCTATGTCTAACCCATGCATGCTTGAGCCCCCCCCAACTGTTTTTGCCTGCACCACGTCTGCTGGCAGTCTATTCCAGGCATCTATCACCCTTTCACATCCCTCTTAACTCCCCCAACTTCATCACATACCTGTCCTGGTGCTCTTTTTCATTTGAACCATCCTGCACCTTGTTCACCCCTGTGAGGTACTTGCAAGTCTCTATCATGTCACCTCTCACTCTCCTCTCTTCCAGGGTGTACATGTTGAGATCCCTCAGTCTCTCCTCATGCAATGCCTGCACCAGTTTAGTTGCCCTCCTCTTGATTGCCTCTACCCTGTCTATATCCTTTCTGTGGTGCGGCCTCCAAAACTGGACACAGTACTCCAGGTGGGATCTCCCCAGTGAGCGATACAGCAGAAACACCACCTCCCTCCTCCTGCTGGATAATTCTAGGGTCTCATTTTTTCATTGTCCTCATTTAATTCTTTCTCATAAACACAAAGTTCAAGAATTTTTTTTTCATTTAGTGTTTCCTCTCCTATAGCTGCCCAACTGGCCCCATTCTGGGATGGTCCAACCAGTCCAATCACCCAGCTTCTATGGGACTTATCCATTCCTACCATCCATCCTCTGCCTGAGGAACCTGGAGAGCCCAGTCACCAGTGTGCGGCCTGCAGGGGAGCAGTCCTTCACCATGCCAGGGTTGAGGGAGGGTTCTCCAGCTTTCTCCCCCGGTCCCACAGTGTGTGCAGTGATTCATTGCGTGAGCTCCCTCTCCGCAGGGATGCCCCCTGATGTCAAACATGTGAGACACCTTCCCTGATGTCCTGCAGCACTGCCCCCTAGAACCTGCAGGTGGCAGCTGCCTAGTAGGACACCCTTACCCTTGGGATGCCCAATTCTTCCTCCCCGAGCCGCCCCCAAATGACCCATGTTTGTTCCTGAACTTACGTCACTGACGTGACAGGTCAGGCGCTCAGCACCACAGCTCTCCGTGCCATTGGGCTGGCAAAGTTAAAGAATTTAAAGGGACAGCAATCTACCCCACTATAGTATTTGTTTTCCCAGAATCTCATTTCATCAAATAAAAATTAAAAACAAACAGCCAGTAGTTCAAACCAAAGTCATTTTAAGTAGAAGAATGAAACTGATTTCTCTTCTTTCTCGGCAATTCATGTCTTTAGCAGTTACAACAAAGTCCCTGCAAGCACTTATCATGTCTTATAACATTTCCTAAGGGAACTGATTTTCACAGTAAAAAAAAAAACACTGAACAGAACTGATCTCTTCAACACAGAGGTAGTGTAGAACAAGAATTATAGCATTATTTTAGTGAAGTGCAAGCAGAACTGTACCAGCAGAGGGCACTGTTGACCCACATATGTACCAGTGCACAAATGGTATGGTGCTGAGCAACCAGAAGTCTCTTAAATCATTGAAGTATACAAACTTGTAACCTACACAATTAATCTTGATGGTCTCAGTTTCATGTGCTTGATACACTTTACTTATCTTGGTCTAACTGCCAGCGATCATGTACAAAAGCCTTCTTACTGAAATGGGTGTACATTACCTTCTTATTACTACACATAAGACATTATTTTGGCTACAATCCAAATTCCTCATGTCTGTCCCCTTTGGACAGAGAGAGAGAGAGAGAGAGAGAGAGCTATCTGTTACACTGCACATCAGAATTTGGAAAATGGCTCTCCCTAAATGTAAAACACTGATTTCTTCAGAATTTTAAATTTCTATGAGTTCTGCATGTTGACACCCCCCCCCCCCATACACACTCATACTACTTAAACTGGGACTTTTTGTATTCTATGAACATATAATTTGAGGAAATTTGAGATTTTTTTTATTCTACAAACATTTAATTTGAGGAAATAAAGAAGACCATTGTTCCATTGTGTTATTTGCTCCACCAGTTCATTGGGGATACTCTGACACCCTCCTTTTCTTCAAAATACCTGTCAAATCTACAGTAAGTCTAAACATAGTTATAGTTAGGGCCCCCCAGGTCCCTGAAGCATCACAGTCCCAATTTCTGTTGCAGGGCTCCTACACTTTTAGGCAGGCTTTGCTCATTTCTGCGTTGAGTCTTTATTAACTTCTGTAGGAGAATGCCGTTCAGCCATTGATATCGTATGATGTCATGAATGGCATTAGATGCCAAGCACAGACGAGGGGCTTTAGGCCAAAGAAAAAGATGAGAAGAGCCAGACATAATGGGAAAAAAACATTGGGTTTAATTCTAGGTGGAAATGTATTTGCCAGAAAACGGGGTGCAAAGTGTGCCCCCTTGTTCTGGCAGATAAAAGAGGTATACTGAGGATGGGATATCTGTATCAAGGGTGGGCACACTCCCCCAGTGCAGATAATATTCAAATTAAAGCATCCAGCTGTTTCTGTGCATAAACATTGCTTACATACAGTAATGGCACACAGTACTGGCTCATGCATGTATGTGCACGGTGCAGTGCCAGACACGTACATGCATGTGCTGGTCTATTGAGATTACATGCCCCCCAACCTGCACCTTAGGGCCATTTCTGTCTTGTTTGTTCACTACTGGGGCATGACTTGATTAACTTCTGCAGCAGAATGCTGTTTGGTCATTGGCTAAGATATCATGTGATGTTAGGAATGACATCAAATGCTAAGCATGGGGAAGGGGGCTTCAGGCTTAAGAAAAAGATGGCAAGAGACAAAAATAATGGAAAAAAAAACCCATCAGGCCTTATTCTCAGTCACACATTTATCCTCCAGGAAACTGGGAGCAAAGTGTGCATAATTGGACCCGCAGGAAAAAGTGTTATACTGAGAAGGGGATATCTGTGTTGGGGGTCAGAGCCCCTTGGTACAACAACAGTATTCAACTAAAGCATCCAGAGAGCCATCAGTAGCCAAGTTGGCAACACTGCATGCTCTCACACTGGTGACCTGGGTTCGTCAACAAACCTCAGAAGCCAGTTGTGTGCCTCCAAAGGCTGAGGATATTCTGCTGCTTTACTGATCCCAGTGGTGGGCCAGGGAGTTTTCTTGTCCTGTAGGGGCACATTAGTAGCATTTGAGATCATGTCTGACATGGTCCAATGTTGGGGAGGTGGCTGTGGTTGGGGGAAAAAAGAGAGCCCCACCAGCAGGATGAATACTCCGCTTGCCACAGTTCCCACACCACTGCCTGAGCCCTGATGCCACAGTTCCCACACCACTGACTGAGCCCTGATGCCACAGTTCCTACACCACTGACTGAGCCCTGATGCCACAGTTCCCACACCACTGCCTGAGCCCTGATGCCACAGTTCCCACACCACTGACTGAGCCCTGATGCCACAGTTCCTACACCACTGACTGAGCCCTGATGCCACAGTTCCCACACCACTGCCTGAGCCCTGATGCCACAGTTCCCACGCCACTGACTGAGCCCTGATGCCACAGTTCCCACACCACTGACTGAGCCCTGATGCCACAGTTCCCACACCACTGACTGAGCCCTGATGCCACAGTTCCTACACCACTGACTGAGCCCTGATGCCACAGTTCCCACACCACTGCCTGAGCCCTGATGCCACAGTTCCCACACCACTGACTGAGCCCTGATGCCACAGTTCCTACACCACTGACTGAGCCCTGATGCCACAGTTCCCACACCACTGCCTGAGCCCTGATGCCACAGTTCCCACGCCACTGACTGAGCCCTGATGCCACAGTTCCCACACCACTGACTGAGCCCTGATGCCACAGTTCCCACACCACTCACTGAGCCCTGATGCCACAGTTCCCACACCACTCACTGAGCGCTGATGCCACAGTTCCCACACCACTCACTGAGCCCTGATGCCACAGTTCCCACACCACTCACTGAGCCCTGATGCCACAGTTCCCACACCACTCACTGAGCGCTGATGCCACAGTTCCCACACCACTCACTGAGCCCTGATGCCACAGTTCCCACACCACTCACTGAGCGCTGATGCCACAGTTCCCACACCACTCACTGAGCCCTGATGCATGGTGGGGGAGAGCAGCCTCCTCTCCTGACCCCACCATAGGGCAATCCATGGGGAATCAGAGCCAAGAAGTCCCTGGTTCGCTGGGTGATGGGGCTGGGAGGGGTGGGGCAGAAAGGGGCTGGTGGAGTAGGGGGACATACAGAAATAATGGAAAAAATTAAAGCATTCAGCTGTTACTCTGTGCAAACAAGATTTGTACACACTAGCAGTGCACAATAACGGGCAGTGCATAGACGTGTATGGCACAGTGCCATGCACACAGAGACATAGACTTGTCAGTCTAGAATACATGTCTCCCCATCCTCCAACCCATACCTAAGGCTACTTCCGGCACATCGATGAATCTCCAGTTTATGTCCCCTGCCAGTCTCCTTGGCAGCCCAGTGGGCTCTATAAATCAAACCACAATTAAGGTTTATCCCTAGTACCCCGGTGGTTCCCCCTCCCTCACCTCATTCCTGTGACCATGGCTGGTTTAGTAATAGTTCTCATACTAGTCTTGGTCCTCTGATCCCCAACGTTTGTGCATATCCACGCAGCACTCCAATGACTCCCTACCACCAGTTGTTAGAGGTGGTATTGGTGGCCATTACAAAAGTTCTGCAATGTGTTAGATGGAACATGCTGGCAATACAATGGGCACTGTGTGCCACTTACATGCCAACACCACCTTCTTCTTCTGTGTACCAGCGCACTTTGATGTGCACTGGTGCAGAAGCCAGAAGGCCACATGGCCCCCCTCTGAGCATAGCTGACCAGACACATAGAATTTGTTTGCAGAAAAGGACTGCTTGGCCCACCCAGTCTGCCCACATGTTCCCTGCAGTGAAAGCCCTAGCCCAGAAACTGAGAAAAAAGCTCGAAAGAACTAGTGGAATCAAAGCAGGCAGACAGGAAAATAATACAAATTTTAAGTAGTAGCCAGTTGTAACTTTTTATTTCTGAAGTATTTTCCTTTTTCCTTTTGCCCATAAGAAAGTCTTCTGTGAGATAATATTGTGCTGGATGTGTGGAACAGCTCTTAGCCTGTCAGCGGACATATCTGTTTCTGATCCCCCAACTACATCATCAGCACTGTGATCTCCCCAGCACTGACATCACAGATGACTGACCTGGCAGCCACTGAGTGGCTGTTTCTAAGCAGCAGTGATGTCACAGTCAGTGAGGTCACACTGCTGATGTCATAATGGGGAAACAGAGCTAGATATGTCTGCTGCTGGGCAGAGTGCTGTTCCACACATCCCCCCACTAACATCAGGGAAACAATCTTCTCATGAACCAAAGGGGAAAAGAAAAAGTACCTCAGATAGAAAAAAGCAATGGTTGACTGCTTTCAAAAACTAATACTAGTTTAAGGCAGTACACTAGCTCTTTAACAATACTTATAGATAGCAGCTACAATAGCAGACGTGACTCAACATTTCGCACAAGTCACATGCTTTTTGAAGAGTAATGGACAAAGGCTTGGACACATTTAGTTATAGTCTGATCCATTAACACCTACATGCAAATCAATCAAATCACACAATTGTACAGGACTACACAGTACTCAGTAATAGTGTTAGTCATGCTTCATGTAACATTAAAAAATACATCCAGTAAATTTATCGCACATCAAATATAAAAACTTGAAGTGCAATTTCAAAAAAGTATATATTTTCATTCTTAAAAATGCATCAATGCATGACACAGATTTCCCACGGTAGCTAAGATATAAAATAGCAATATAGAGAGATGGGGGGTATTACAGTATGTACACTCTCATCTGAGTAAACTCAGTAAGAGTTATATAACAGTAATAATCCCCAATGGCAATAACCAATAAGAATAATATGCAATAATTTATTAAAAAATGTTCATAAAATTGAGAGAGAAAAACAGATAGGAAAACCAACAGCAATACTATAAAAAACAAGCATTTGTCAATGCCGAATGTTTGCTTGCTGGCATTGGCAGTGGTAGTGTAGAAGTTACAGAGCTGCGTAATAGGAATGGCAGTGAAGTATTGAACTGAAGCCAAGCCCACTACCACCCTGCAGAGAGTGACAGGCATTGGGGTGTGCCTTTGGGTCGTCAGGCATAACGGCCATGCCATTTCACCACACCCCACCCTGCAGACACTGACAAGTGTCACGGTGTTCCTTGGGGTCTTTGGCCCTTAGGCTCACCACATTCCATTAGAAAATATGGTGAGATGGGTGCGATATAGGAGAATAGGGTGAACTTTGGGGCCAGAGAGTCCAAGGCATACCTCAATGCCTCTCACTGGCTGCAGGGTGTGGAATGGTATAAGCATTACAGGCAAGAATCCCAAGTCACACCCTGATGCCTGTCATTCTCTACAGGTTGCTTTTGGTTGGAAACCCTAATACCTCAGGCATTCGTTGGTATTTTCACTCCAAATTTTCAACATGTTTTTTGTGACCCCACCTCATGAACAGGGGAATATCAGTTTGTTGGCAGAGCTGCTTATGCACAGCGACTACGGCATTTAGCACCACAGGTGCAAAAACATTCTGAACAGGATGTGAAAAACGACAGCTGTACTGTTCATGGGGGGGTGTAAAAAATGGCAATGTTGCAAATCTGCAGTAAAAATATTAAAAAAAACTGGTGAAGTCACGAGCATACATAGAAACTGTGCAACGCACACCCATAATATAATTAGGCTGGGGATTTTTTACAGCAGATTGTCATCTCAGGTATTTTGGTGCCTCCGATCATGAACAGTATCACAGTGATTTTCTTTATCTGTCCCGAACAATGATTTCCCACAGTGACCACACATCTCTGTGCTGAAAGTGTGAAAACACACTTCGGCCATGTTGTGAAAAATGACAGCTGTACTGTTCATAAGGAAGTGTGGAAAAATGCCACTGGTGAAAATCTGGACTGAAAATATTACAGTCATGAACTTATGAGGGTGCGTGGAAACTGCGCAATGCTCACTGATAACACAGTCATTTTATAGACTTTTGTCACCAAATTTTCAACATAGCCATTTTAAGACCTCTGCTCATGAACAGTGTAACTGTGATTTTTTAATCTGCCCAAACATTGCTTTCGCACACCAACAGCACCATTGTCTGCTTGTGTCGCAACACATTTAGGTGACTTGATAATGGCAGCTGTACTATTCATAAGGAAGTGTAATAAAATGGCAATGTTGAAAATCTGGGGTGAAAATATTAAATTCACAAACTTACGAGGATGCATAGGAACTGCTCAACGCACGCTCATAAAACAGTCATTTTTAGGAATTTTTTCACCAAATTTTCAACATTGCCATTTTAAGACCTCTGCTTATGAACAGTGTCTCTGTGATTTTCTTAATGTGTCCCATACATTGATTTCGCACATCAACTGCGCCATTAACATAGAAACATAGAAACATAGAATTTGACGGCAGATAAGGACCGCTTGGCCCACCCAGTCTGCCCATTTCCCTACCTACTGGATAAGCTGCAGATCCTAGTTAACCAGCAGCCTACTTCTTCTTACCCCCACACCCTAGAATTGCCTTATGACTGTCCCATGCATGCTTGAATTCCACCACTGATTTTGACTCCACAACCTCCTCTGGAAGGCCGTTCCATGCATCCACAACCCTCTCTGTGAAAAAATACTTCCTTAAATTACCTCTGAGCCACCCCCCCATCTTCAAATTGTGCCCTCTTGTTCTTGAGCAGCTCTTTTTTTGAAAGATGCTACCCTCTTGGACTTTGTTGATTCCCTTGAGGTACTTGAAAGTTTCTATCATGTCCCCCCTCTCCCTCCTTTCCTCGAGGCTATACATATTAAGCTCCTTAAGTCTCTCTTCATATGTCTTCCAGTGCAGACCCTGCACCATTTTAGTTGCCCTCCTCTGGACAGTTTCCATCCTGTCTATGTCTTTGCGGAGATTGGGTCTCCAGAACTGCACACAGTACATTGTGCACTCTGCACATTGTGCGCTACATGGGCGGAAACACATTTTAGCCAAGATGTGAAAAATGACAGCTGTACTGCTCATAAGGAGGTGTGGTAAAATGGCAATGTTGAAAATCTGGAGTGAAAATATTGAAAATTCGTGAACTTACGAGCGTGCGTAGGAACTGCGCAACGATGTCAGAAACAGTCATTTTTAGATTTTTCACCAAATTCTCAACATACCCATTTTAAGACCTCTGCTCATGAATGGTGTCAGCGTGATTTTCTTAATGTGTCCCATACATTGATTTCGCACACCGACTGCGCCATTGTGCGCTACATGGGCGGAAACACATTTTGGGTGAGATGTGAAAAATGACAGCTATACTGTTCATAAGAAGGTGTGGTAAAATGGCAATGTTGAAAATCTGGAGTGAAAATATTGAAAATTCGTGAACTTACAATCATGTGTAGGAACTATGCAACGTACGCTGGTAAAACAGTCATTTTTAGGAATTTTTCCACCAAATTTTCAAAATAGTCTTTTTGAGAGCCCACCTTATGAACACTGGCAGTGTTGTTTTGTTAATCATTCCAGAAAGGTGATTTCGCACAGTGGCTGCAAAATCAGCCTTCGGGCCTGAGTAACGCCATGACAGTGCAAGAATTCATGAGGAGGGGTCCCAAAACCCCATGTTGAAAATTTGGTGCAAAAAGTCCAAAAAATGCCTGAGATATGCAATAAAGTTGAAAAACCCCTATCTAGCCCATTATACAACTTACCGGCATTTCCTCAGTTCGCGGTCGGCTTTGAAGAGTGCAGGCGTGTTCCCAGTCCACGAAGATCGTCAGCCATGCTCTGGAGGTAAGTATGGGGTGAGGAAGCAGGAGTGCGCAGTGGGTGGGTGCAGGTTGTGGGAGGGGGCTGGGAGACTGCATGGGACCTTTTTGCTTTCAGGGTTTTTTTTTTAAAAAGACAACGCAGGACATTTGCACGCTGGGGTGGGCTCCAGCGGCACAAGGATGGCTGGGGGCGAAGCTGACGGGGATTGGGCACCCCGTCGGCTATAGCATCAGTTGCCACGCTGGGGTGGGCTCCCAGTGTGGCACCCGAGCACCGGGGGAGGACAGCGGGCCGATGGGGAGTTAGGCACCCCGTCGCTTACTCGATAACACCACGCTGGGGTGGGCACCAACGTGGCATTTGGAAAACTTTGGGGAGAGCGCAGCACAGCCGACCGAGGATTGGGCACCCCGTCGGCTGTACAATCAATAATGGGGCAGCACACAGTATGCGTGCATGTGTGTGTGTGTGTGTGTGTGTGTGTGGGAGCTGCGCATGAGCAGGCAATATCTTATTGCTGCTCACTGAAGCATAGCTCCCCCTTTCAACTGTATGCCACTGCATTTTGGGGCTTGTCATAGACAGCTCCAGCATGCATTGGCGGACAGGGGCAGCGCCTGCCAACACACTGACTGAATTGGAAGAGGGGGTGACACACCTCTGAAATCTCGGATGATGGCACTATGTTTCATGCACATGCGTGCAAGCAAACATAATGACTTAGAAAAGCAGTGCAAATCAAATGGATCATTCAAACAAAAGCACTTTTGGCATCCAAGGTGTAAGTTCCCTGTAGGGGGTGACAGGCAGAGAATGTCATCGGAGTTGTCACCGATGACGTTGAGTCCCTTCCCCCACCTTCAAGGGTATTTAAACTGCGCGTCAGTGAGCGATGGTGGCTCACTCATGGAGGAGCCGCCTATTGCCACAGGATGCCAGACCTCTTCCCCAAAGTAAGTGGAATTACCAAATACTTTTTAAGAGCAAGTAGATGGCTGGGTAAGCACAGCGCACAGCGCATTAGAAGTTGTGTAACGGTAACGCGTGAGGCACTGATTGTCTTTCTTTTCAAACAGATAAGCTTGTTTAAAGCTACTGTGAAAACGGACCATAGGGGAGCAAGGAGAATGGCACCATACTCACTGGTAAAGGGTTGTTACTGCTTTTGGATGACTTAATTTGGGGAAAGTCAGAGAGCTACAGAGGAATATTAGACATACTTGAAGTTTTGTATAAATGCTGTGAGCATAGAAATTTACAGAAGAGTGTTTGTTCACAAGGAACACAGTACACTGAATGACTATGAATGAGGTTTAAGATAGCAAACATGATAGTGTTAGTCAAGCAATTTGTAAATCAATTTATAAACATGACAAGAAATATTTATACACCCCGATGAATGACGTGAGACAGGTCAGTTGTCAGTTTAGAAAAGGAATCTACAATTTCTGACTATTTCAAAGTGGAACTATATGATGTAGACATTTTAAGCATAAATTGTAGAGAAAAATGTAATCCTGATGTTTATGTATATTTATAGAGCATGCTGGTGGCATGTTTAAATTGAATAATGAAAGATATAAGGAATTAAGACAGCAACATTAAAGAAGTGAGACATAATGTGAAGCACTGTTATCAGATTATGTTGCACTTGTTTTGGGTGAAGTTTGGGTCTGGTTACATGTCTGCCAGCAATGAAATTGAATTTAACGTACAGTCTTCTGGTAAAAAATAAGGTGGTACAGTTTAAAGATTTATATAAAACTTCACAGAGAACAAAAATTAAGTATTTTGGTGCAGTCTTGTGGTGGTGGGTGCTAAATGCAATATAGTGATTTGCCAACTGAATATTTTAGAGAGACACACTTTGGTATCTTTACATTAATTTTCAATAGGAAGGAAACACGAGGGCCTGGGGAAGTGGTCTCACCACAAAGCGGAGCCCAACTGGTATTGATTGTGAGAATAAAGAAGATTTTAAAGATAACTTTTTGTGTTGAGTGGAGGTCATCCAGATGTTTCATTACAGTTTGATCCAAGGTTTAATTACAATAACATTCTCTTCGTAACAAAATATTATCATGCTCGCCCCCTCAGAGATTTGTGTTATGCATTATGGGAACTGAAAAACTAACAGCAAGCCCACAAGGTGGCGATGGGATGCACGGGATAAGCACAAGGGAATCACAGTGGAAAGTAAAGTATAGGAAAAGGGGGAGGGAGAAAGACCTGTCGATAGGGCACAGTCTACAATAATGGTGTAGGTAGTGAGAAATGGGCAGACTAAATGGGTCAAGTGGTCCTTATCTGCCTTCAAATTTTATGTTTCTGTGAGTATAAGGTGTGATACGTTATCAGTAATAAAGTATGCTTGGAAATCAGTATAAGAATGTTATTTGTTGTTATTCTTTGACATTGTTTTGTAATTAGTTTACACACGTGATATAATTGTTAGCTGATGGCATTAGTTGTCATTACAATTATAACAAAAATGACATGTTTTGGACCATGACCTGCATCAGACACACATCGACAACCTTGCTGATCGTGTGTTCCATCATTGTATACAAACTATATTTGGCACGGTGACCTGGGGTATCAGCCTTATTGTCACAGTCAAATATCATTCACCCATTCATGAACTTTAGAATGGCAAACATCAGCTGTTGTTGTTGAGTCCACACTGTTTTGATCTTTGGTGATATTGTTTATCATACAGTATAGGATTTTGTACTGTTGTACAACAGACATGGGCTATTTGCATGAACTCAGAGTCTCAAAGCCTTTGAAACTGGGCACCCCGAGATCAGAATTGCTGATGATCGCAATATATTGCCAGGTGCAGAATGACAAATGTTTGGCTGGCTTTGCCAGACTTTCTTATAATCACATTCCAGACAATGGGCTGTAATTAGAAGAAATTAACCCTGTTTTTTTACTGTGGATCATCACTTGAAAACTGAACAACAATACATCCACAGTAAATGTCACATGTACTAAACAGCTGTTCAAGACATGGACAAAAAAACTATACATTTTTCTACCTTATTGAGTTCTTGGTTTTTCTCTTTGTTGGAGTTCAGTAAAAAGTGAACATAAAAATAAGACACAAAGAAAACAAAATGTAGACATTACATACATGGCAACAATTTCAGCACAATCTTGAAAACATCAGTAGATACAGTATTGCATATAATGTAATAGTTATAATCAGTCATATGCATTTCCACAAATCCTAGAAATATTTTCTATGCTATAACATTTCAGCAACATACAGAATCCATTTATTTATGATTCTTTGTGTATCACCCTACCACTTTAACACTGGGGACATTTGCATGAAAACAGGGAAGAATTCACCCAATTTCATGTGATATTCCAGTTTTTCAGTCATAATCTGTATTTATTTTACATCATATTAGGTCTGAAAGTAACAGTTTAGAGTATCAAAAACGGACCATTATGAGTGGAAAATTGGATACTGTGATGAATTGTGATAGAATGAGATTCTGTTAACATTCAGTTGTCCTGTACAATAATGACTTTGGGTGATACATTTCAAAATGAATGAAACATAAGCTGAATTATGTTTTATTTTACATTTTAAATCTCAGAATTATTGAGAGAAGCATTATAACACAAAACTCTTGAAATACTGTATATAAGCAAATACTTCAGACACATTGCATATACTGTAATTACATGTACAGTATATTAGAATTCAAACATAGAATAATTAGTGTACTGCATGAGTGCTGTTTGTATATCATTTTCAGACTCTTGCATGGAAACATTAGAGTGTAGATATTCTGCGTCTCGGTGCCATCACATTGTGCACTAAATTACATTTCAGTATTCTCTGGTGCCTCATTATTTGAACATTTCCTAAATATCAATGAATGACTTATGCTTTCACTTATTTCAGGTTGCAGAGATTCACAACTGACACTTAAGTTGGTAGTATTAGTAACAGATATTACTAGAATATCAAGTCCCATCGGAATTGCCTAGTGGATAAACATTTTAAAAATGTAAGTTGAAAATACATGTTATATTTCATTCACAGCTAGATCAATGTACAATATAACATAAGATCTAATATAGTATTACTTTGAGGTACTTTTTGATACTGGACTGCATGACTGATCATCTTACAGAGTGCAGTTCACACATGTGGAAGAAGATTCACGTCTCTGTGGTAGTTAAATGATACTACATAGCTTTTGTCATGTATTAGCTATGCATTGCTATGTATTATATGCACATCGTATTGCTACGCTACTGCAGTTAGGGATGAAGATTCGTTGGGGACTACCCCCCACCATGCACCCCCAACGTTGAAGCACATGGGATGTAGCTGATCCCACTGTGGACTGGATACACATTACAGAGTGGTGCGTGTTTGATGGCTGATGGGCATCTGAGGCATCATGCAAATCCCGCTCATGGTTACAAGCTGTTGTTTGTAGTGTACAGTGGAATGTTGCTCTGCATGGAAATGCATGCCTAGAATAGGGCTGTTTTGCTACAATAGTGACATCAACATGTTGTTGCGCAGCACTAGTCATATCACTACTGCAGCATAAGAACTTAAAATGCCACCGCACAGCAGCTTTCTTTTAACCCATCAAGCTGCAGTATTTTTTAACTTGAACTTACTGAAACAGCTGCAGGTGTTGTCAATAGCTACACGTTAAATCAGTACTTTGAGCCCTCTGCCAAACCTGAAGTGTCCCCCCCCCAGTTGCCAGTTCAGTGACAGGAAGTGGAGTGTCTGAAATGAGCATGGATGCCCATACACTATAAGAGATAACATATGGGCAGCCATACACAAAAAGCCTATGTCTTCATCTCAAATTTTCTGTAGCAACTAGGGAACATCTTGAGCTTTGCTCTTGAGGTTTCTGGTTGCCATAGAAACTGCTCAATGCAGACATAGGTTTGTTGTGTATGGCTGCCCTTACATTATCCTCTATATTTCTCATACGTGCATCGGCACTGCAAGCTGTAGTGCTAACGCTATGCATGCTGGACAGCTTCACAATGTGCATTTAGTTCTTAACCTACCTGACTCTTTGGTCATGTGGGGAACATGCACAATATAATAATCTCTCAGACACATTTCCAAAAACACATATAGACATCACTAATATTCAAGTAATTAAGAATAAACTTGTAAGAAAAAATAAAATATACCTAGTGACACGTCTAATGCGATTCAGACAGTGATGATTCCTTATTCGTACCATTATGGATGGTATCATCATTTGATCAACTCGCATCTCTCAACATCTAATATAAACATAAAACTGTATTATTCATTGCGAGAAATAAATGTTAGGCATACTTGCTAATACAAAAACTGTATTACCAGCTGGAAAAAAATAAATGTTAGGTAGACTTGCTAATGCAAAAACTGTATTACTAGCTGGAAAAAATAAATGTTAGGTAGACTTGCTAATAAATAAATATATTGTATGTAGCATTTACAGGCACACTACAGTATGCAGGGTATTATTTAAGACAACTGAAAAATAAAAAACAAATGGTTCTAGAATTTTACCTTACTTCTTCCTCTGGTTGCTTGTATTTGTTTAGTAAAATAGTTCATCAATACACTGTTTATGAACGCAAGCTCAGATAAGAACAAATCATTTCAGTGTTTCAATATTGCAAGATGATGGAATGATGACAGGAATAATTCACGTGTGATGAAGATTAGGATGTTCATGACAGTGTAAGAGAGATCATTGACAGTGCTTCACTGAGTCCATGGAACTCCCAACAGCGGAGGTTTAAAATGGAGGTGTGGTGGCAGTTGCCATATGGCAAAACTTTCCCTACCTCAGTACACGACGGCAATGGATATGAAGACTGACAGTCATGGTAGAACAGTGACTGTACTTGATTTAGCGTTGGTCACAGACGTGACTGGTTCGGAAGACAATAACAACATTTTTAATATATCTGTTCTTCTAGATAATAAGTGGTGTTATTTGGGTCATGGCCAGTGAGTGTAAATACCAGTGGTTGTTTTACTTTCAATACCACGAATAAGGCAGACTTGGTGGAGATGGTGGCGTAGAAGCACAATATGGTGTAAACTTCTATATCTGTCTGTCTGTCTGTCTATGGCACAATATGGTGTAAACTATATATATATATATATATATATATATATATATGTCTGTCTGTCTGTCTATGGCACAATATGGTGTAAACTATATATATATATATATATATATATATATGTCTATCTATCTATCTATAAATATACACACACACACACACACACACACACACACACACACACACACAGTGAAGCCCGCTTGGATGACGTGCAGTGTCACAGGTTTACTGCATGACAAAAGGGATTGACTCCCATTGAAATTGCACTGTTTGCTGCAGTAACTCTACTGCAGAATTCTGCAGTGCTGCGCTTCATCCTGGTGGGCTTCACTGTATATATATATATATATATATATATATATGTATATATATACATACACACACATACATACATACATTCACACACACATACATTGCAAAATACTTTGTTAATGCATCAATTAGGGTTGTTACTAAAAACAGGGAAGGAAACACTGACAGGAATTGGGGGTGCCTTGGGGTCATCAGCCCTAACACTTACCCTATTCCATAAGTAAATAAGCTGAGATGGGTACAGAATAGGAGAATGGAGTGAGTGTTAGGAGTGACGACCCCAAGGCACCCCCCCGATGCCTGTCAGTGTCTGCAGAATGCGGGTGGGGTATTAGGGTTGGAAACCCTAACACCAGATTTCCTTGTTTTTGTCACTTTAGTAACAACCCTAACTGATGCATTAATGATGTTTTTTGCAATAAATTTCCTTACTTTTTCAGATAGTATAATTATATCCTTATTTGTCTGTGGAAGTGCTTTTGGCCCTGCGCTCCCATCCCTCCATAGATGTGTATACTGTATGTATGCAGCCTCTGTGTCCTGTGCTTCCATTTATAGGACAACAGCGATCAAATTGTCAGCATAGTCATCTTATTACCACACCTCAAGTACCCTGGTACAGAAAATTTTCAAACCCCCACAAAAGTGTAATTCTGTGCAACTAGGTGCATACATTTTAAGTGCATTTTTCAAGCAGTAAAGTGCAGAAAGCACCTAAGGGGTCCCAATAAGCAAGCTACCAGTGTTGATTCCTCCACAGAATATCATTTTTGGGGGGGTTCCAAATATGAAAGATGATCTTGTTTCATGAATCATCATACAAAACAAGATCTTATTTCATATGACACTGATATGAAAAAATAATTTTAAATGTTAAAACACATTTTAAGGGCATTTTGTGAGCAGTACAATGTGACGTAGACAGTCAGTTCTGAGTGCTGTATCATATTTTTTTATATAAAATGTATTACTGAATGTCTCTGCTGAAAAAAATCAAATGCTCTAGGAATGACCTCACTCATCCCCCAGATTTCAGCTGACAGATGCAGGCCAAGATGAAATGCTGACAGCATGTATCACACACATTCAGTTTTTAGAGACAATGTGTTACATGGAAGACTTTAATCAAGGATCCTGTTTCTCTGAGTTAATTACAGAGTTGTTTAAGTTAACTTTGTTAAGAGGGAAATCATAAAAAAGGTTTATGACGTTGAAGAGAAAATACAGGTTATTACACAGAGGTGAGAGGTTGTAAATGTTCATATGAAGTCTGTGTGAGGAGGATGCAGCATGAATCAAAAGAGGTGTAATTGAAACTGAGTTATGCTAAGGTTGCAGAATTAATACTTTGAAATTACATCCTGTGGTTGTATAGAAATATATATTTTTTTAGATATTTTGACAGGGAGGAGCTAGATGACCTCATGCAAAAGAGATGGGCAAAACCAACTTTTAAAGATTATTCTGTTTCACTACAGACACACTTTTATCTGACACTGACCAAGAAAACATCTGAGCACTGAAAACAGGTATTTAGAAAGCTAGACAAAATCTAAATATTGTTGTAGGAATTGCACTGTTTTAACCTTGTTTTGTTTAAAGATATGTATGTCTTGTGATATAAGAGTTCTGTATTGTATGTTTGACATATTATTATATATTTTAGTAAAAACTCTAATTTTAGAGCATACCTAGTCTGTCTTTGAATTGCTTTCTTTTGCTAAGAAATATTTATGGTCATAGCAGACAGCAGACGTAAGCTTGTATGGTGGTACCAAACTGGAAAGAGAAGCGTTTTAAATCTGAGGTCTTTATTAAAGTTTTAAGGGCTCATCTCTGAATACCTAATTAGGTGCCTGTAGACAAAGATATCTGGCCCCCCGAAGACAGACATATCTGAGCCTGTGCATTGGGTATGCTAGCAAGAGGTTAACAGTTTGAATCTCTCCAGAACTTGAGACCAAAGGTTGATCTGAACTCACAAAACAGACAAGAGGGTTACCTTGTTCTGTTCACAAGACTGCGCTCAGAGGTTGGCACTTTGGGAGTAGAGGGCCTGACCTGCTGAGTGAATCTGTGACATACAGTACAGAACGCACCTAAGAGGTCCCAATAAGGAAGCTACATGTGTTGGTTCCTCCGCAGAATATCATTTTGAGGGGTTTCCAAATTTGAATTTGTCAGGCAAAACTGAAAACAAGATGGCAGCCATATGAAAAAGGAATTTTTCCATATGAAATAGGATTCCTTTTTCATTTCATACAGCTATCTTTTAGTGCTTACTGAGCATGCTCAGAAACAATTTTTTTCACATTTTTAAACTGCAATAACTTAAAAATGGATTATTATTTTTTCACAAGACTAGCAAAAGGCACATATGTGGGGTGGTCTCTTTATACCCTGAAATTTTCAGACCAAAAAAACCAACTGTCTGGGTTGAAGGCAAGTTCAAAGAAAAATCCAATCAAAGTCAATGAGCGACAACGTATTTTTTTCACCTCTCAATAACTCATAAACCACACATCCAACCAGAACGTAACTTGCCATGCCAAGAGATCTAACCCACAGGGTAGTGCATACCAATTTTTGTGCAAATCCGTTGAACAGTTGCAAAGTTAATAAAGTGCAAAATTTTGATTTTAACATTGAAGTGCCTACTTAATCCTAACTATAAGGGCATGGCTGGGTCCCAATAATACACACACACACATATGTGTATATCTATATCTGCATCTGTATCTATATCTATCTGTCTAGATACACATATGTAATGTACGTATGTACATATGTATGTACGTCTGTCTGTCTGTCTGTATGTCTATATATATCTATATTGATATATGTATGTATTCTTTGCAAAAAAAAAAAACAACCTGCGTCAATGCACTAGTTAGGGTTCAACTTAATGCAACAAAGGTAGGAAAATGGGGCATTAGGGTTTTCAAACCTAACTCCCCTCAAAGCAGCAAAAGGACAACACCATGCAATCAACCACAAACAGCCATCATCAGGTAAAATAAACATACAACTGTTTCCAGATAACACAAATGCAGTAGCACTGATGTGCTGCCTTCATGGATTTGTATCTGCGGCATGCACACCACAGGAAATACACACTCACTTGTCACTGCAGATACAACTCAACGGTACTCAAATCACAACACTGCTTCTGTGTGCAGAAGCAGAGGCCCCTAAAACCACAAATACAAATCCACAACACCCAAATTACAAGAGTTCTTTTGTTTGCAGAAGTGCATGCCCTTATGGGGCAGTGCTTCTGTAGCCTCAGGTACTCATGCACACTGTGAGACATACACACACTTGATGGGTCTGCGCTTCTGCAGCCACAGGTGTAAGACATACACACTGACCTCTGACCGCAGAAACGCAGGTGCCACAAAATGCATGATACCAAAATTGTAACATTACTTCTGTCTGCAGAAGCTCAGGCCTCTGAGGAGCCTATGCCTCTTCAGCCACAAGTGTTAGACATACACACTGACTTCTGGCTCCAGAAAGGCAGGTCCCTGTGGGGCCTGCAGTTATGCAGATGTAAGTACTCTCTCAGTGTGTGTATATTAGTTTCAGCAGCAGATCAAAAAATTGTTTAAGGGGGTAGCAGTTTTTCAGTTGTGCAGATGTGCATATAGAAAAGCATGCACTAACAGATCATGCAGTCTAGCAAGGTGCCTCATACACTGTGCATGAGTACAGTGGAACCAGCCTCAATGTAATGCAATAACTAGTAGTAAATGACATGTCACAAAATAGGGTTTAATTGCCATTGAACTGCACTGTTCCCTGCAGCATACAGCATAATTTTTGTGATATACTGCAGCATTACTGCATTGCATCTTGGCTGGTGCCACTGTATCTCTGGCTGAAGACTCACAGGCCTCATGTGACCTTCTGTCTACAGAAGGGCAGGCCCCTATGGGGCCTGCACTTCTGCAGCCACACTTACTCATGCATGCAGTACAACATATACACAGAGGTGTAGCTGCATAAGCACATGCCCTGCAGCTGCAGATACAAATCCACAAAGGTAGCATATTAGTGTTACTGCATTTGTGTCATCTGGAAACAGTTGTGTGTTGTTTATCTTCTCTGATGATGACAGTCTCTGGTTGTTTGAGTGGTCTTGTCCTTTTTCTGCTTTGGGAGGGGGTGGGGAGTTAGGATAGGAAACCCTAATGCCACATTTCCCTACTTTTGTTGTATTAAGTGGAACCCTAACTGGTGCATTAACACAGTTTATTTTATAAAGAATTACATTTCTTTTTCAGATAATAAAATTGCATACTCATTCACTCAGATCCTGAAAGAACCTACATGAACAGATGCAGATGTGCAGGGCCCTCTGGGCCCTGTGCCAAGGGAAGATACTGACTGCCTATAGAAGTGCAGGGCCCTGCACCTCTGTCCAGCAGTGGATGTCAAGAATTCATGGGGCTGTCTGGTGGGCTGCGGAAGCACAGGGCCCTCTGGGCCCTGCCCTTCCATGCGGCCACAAATACAGATGTACAGGGCAGACAGTCCAGCTCTCAGCCAGTACACAGGGCCCTCTGCCACCCACAGGTGCAGAGGTACAGGGCCTTATGCCAACAGAAAAGTTGTCTTCATTATAAGGTAAAAGTACCATGGGCCTGTGCTGGCAACCCTGCACCTTTCCTTCCCTGGCCGCGGGTGTTGCATAACAGCACCATCCACCCACACTCACCCCATCCAGCTGGCTCACTGAGCTCACATCCAAACTCAGCTCACCAGCACAGGATAACAAAGCACTACCCACAGGGGTAAAGTCTGACACTACACACAACATTTCTTTATTATTTTTTAAATTTTGTCTCAAAAGTTTCAAGATATTTTTTTTATTATTTTTTTTATGATTAGTTTATTGTCTTCCTACCGGCACCCCCTTCAGCCAGACTGGCCCCCCAAGCCCCAACATCCCAGAATCACCGGGGTTTACCTTATGCCTGAGCCAGGAGCGGAGCCTGTGGAGGGTCGGGCATCATCCTGTGTCCAGCAGATCCATTTTCTCTGGTTTTCTCCCTCATTTTACCCTGGGGCCCCAGGAGTGAAGATGCATGCATGTGGAGGTGCACATGTGTACTACAGCCTCGGTGACAGCCCTTTCCATCCACCCATTAGCCTAGCACCTGGCACTCCTTCTGGCCTGCACTGCCCCCTGGCCTCTACCCCGAGGCAGGTAAAAGCTGAGGTATACCACCTTCTCTCCCTGGAGAGGAGAGCTACCTCTTGACAGCTCCATCCAACTTTGCACCCTCCCCTTTGCTGACCTCTGATGGCCTGTGCTCGTTCCCGAACACAGGTCATCAGAGTAGCGTGAGGTAAGGCATCCAGCAACTTAGCCCTCAGCACCACCGGGCTGGCTTTGTCGTTTCATGACTACACTTATCAACATGACATGTGGCATTTGTTATATATTGGCTGAAATATCATTACATACCACAAGTGCAAAAACACGTCTCATTCAGGATTTAAAAAAAATGAAACCTATCACTTTTATGAGATGGTGTGAAAAAATGGCTATGTTGAAGTTTGGATTCAAAATATTAAAAATTACTGAAGTAATGAATGAACATTGAAATTTTTCAATGTTTACTCATAACTCGGTCATTTTACCATATTTTTACACCAAATATTCAACATAGCCATCTTATGACCCCAACTCATGAACCCAGTAGGTGAAAATTTCAAATCCCTGGTAGGTGAAAATTTTGAATCCCTGCTAGAACATAATTTCATGCCAAAGGTGCAAAATCATATTTTGGCCAGAATTTGAAAAACAACAGCCATCAAATTCATGAGGTGGTGTGAAAAAAATGGCTACAGTGAAAATTTGGTGTCAGGATACTGAAGGTTGCCAAAGTTATGAATGTGCAAAGAAATATTTCTATGTTCACTCATAACTTTGTTGTTTTTTAATATTTTGACCCTAGATTTTTAATGTAACTTTCTTATGACCTCACTTCATGAAGCCAGTAGGTGTAAATTTTCAAATCCTGCCCAAAAGGTGATTTTGCCCAGTGACCACAAGATCACCTTTTAGGACAGATTTGAAAAATTCCACTGCCCTTGTTCATGAGGTGGGGTCCCAAAAAGGCAATGCTGAAAATATGGTATACAAATATTAAAAAATTACAAAGTTATGAATAAAACATCAAACCCCATTGAAATACATTAAACCAGACTTTCCTTATTTTCTCATATTGCAGCTACCAGTTCTAGCAGTGGTAAGATGTTTCTTCGATGGAAGAGTGGATCTACATCATGGGACATGTTCAGGTGTATGTAGGGGGTTGGGTGTTGAGTATGGGTCGGGATGAGGTCAGTGGGTGAGGGTCTGGGGAAGATTGGTGACCAACAGTTTTCTTTTTTTCAGGGTGAAAACAAAACTGAGATCAAGACATGGGTTTCTTTTTTTTCAGGTTTTACAAAATAAATCACTGTTGGATCTGACATTAAGGATTGGGCACCCCAATATTGGCTAAACTCCACAGAGGGACTGGGGGTGGGCTCCCCAATGTTGTCAGCTATTCATTGGGGGAGGTGACCTAGAGGCGAGGGGGACTGGAAAGGACCACTGGGGGTGGGCACCCTGGTCTGCTTTTGAAAATAAATATGTCTGTGAAATATGAAGGAGGGCTGTCTGAGCTGGGAGGGGAAGGGATTAGTGAATATTAATAAACTAGATGGATGGAAGGATAGATAGATAGATAGATAGAGCAAGAGACAGTGAGAGCAGGGGATCGCCAGCTCACTGCTACAACTGAAGCCGGCAGTACGAATCCAACTGGAGGCTTCACAGTTCAAGAAAATCCCACTATTCTCATTCTGAGAACATGGGTGAACAGCTCCTTTCTCTAAGCTGGGCACCCAGGATTTTCAGGTGCCCAGAAACATTATTTCTAGACAATTTTTAAAAACAAACAACAGAATCTAACTAAACAGGTCCTGCTTACTTAGGTTCAGGTGTTTGTTTTTTTGAAAATACATAATTTTTATGTATTTTCAATGGTTTTTAGTGAAAAAAAAAACACAAGATGGTGGTTGTCATGCTCGGAATCTTTTTTTCTCATAACAAGTAAATAATTTCTTACCGTATGTAAATCATAAAAAATAACCCCTCACAGTGTTTTTTTTTACCGTTTATATCAGAGGGTTGTTCAGAAAACACTTTTTAAATCATATGGAACTGTATAATATTTTTTAACGAAACCTTTGTAATGCACTGCCTGAGCACAGACTGCTTCCACCCTGAAAGGTTTGTGAAAAAAAAATTTGTACCATCTAGGCTGTGTATGAGGGCAAAAACATATACTGTCACTAAACTTTTCATGTCTTGAGATTCTGCCAGCCAGACTGCGCATGCCAAATTTTGGGCTATTTTGTTGAATGCCTTACAAATTATTAAGGTACAGAAATTGGGGTTTAACATTAAACATTCAACTCAACATCAAACAAGTACAGCTATATACCTGCACTAATGAAACAACTACAGCTAGTTATACTGCCGTTTATAATGTGGAGGCATAGAGAACTGGGTTTGAATCCCACATCCCCCATTTGCATACTGTGTGACCCTGAGCAAGTCACTTAACTTCCTTATGCTTCCAGATCACACCTGGAAACAAGCTTCAGCTTGGTGTGCCTTTCCTGGATAAACAATTTCCCCTTCCTTCCCTATACAACTAGTGTGAGAGTTTTTTTGAGTAAGATAAATCCATGTATCTCACTGGCTTAGGTTCAGATAAATACTTATCTGAACCTCAGGTATGTCACAATACAAAGGCATGAATCTGCATCTAAAAAGAACACAGGTACCCTCAAGATGCTGACAGTACTACTTTCATTTCAAACTCAGCATTCCAAAACAGTTTCATTTAACATTGAAAAACTCTAGTATTAGGATGTAATTAGCTGCAGCAATTGTGTTTTCCATAAACTGAATACACACACACACACACACACACACACACACACACACACACACACACACACCCTAGGTATTTAATTATCCTCCACAAAAAGGGTAAATCTTAAAACTTGGCCAGACAACTGCACATGTTGTGTATACCTGTCTTAACTTCTCTCCGGTCATACAACGCTGAAACATAGAATCAGTGACTCCTTCAGTACAGATAATCATTACTCAGAGTATGGCAGCGTGTCTGTCAAGAGAAAACATTTGTTGTTAAGGAAAACAAAGTAAATTTAATTTTGTCCAAGAAAACAACAAAGTATGCATCCTCTGTTCACAATACAACTGCTATACAGCATCTCCTCAAATGTAAGTGACTATTTGACAGCAGTGCTAGCCCCCCCCCCCCCAAAACACACACACAGGAAAGCAGTCATGACTAGCGATGGACAAAATAAGACACCAAAAGAAACCTCTGCATGTACAACATCCATATTAAAATGGTAGTTAATATCAGAAGTATAAATCAAAATGTGCTTGTTTGAATTGCCAACCATATCATAGCACTGTGTAAGGGGGGGCACCAACCGCAATTAGAGAGAACAACCAGAGCAAAACATATGTATATTAAAGGGTATCTAAACGAGCCATTTTTTTAAAACTGCAAACTCCAAAATCTGGCTTCATCACTAGGTAAAGTAAAGGCTGATGTTTACATTTATACTAAAATTGCATTTATGTAAATAACATAAATGCAGTTTCATAGCTTTTGAAAAATGTAAACATCAGCCTTTCACTTTCAAAAAACAGCCTTGGTTTTTCCCTAAGAGGTCTGCCAAGTGTGTTAAGTGATGAGTCATGATTACATCATCAGAGTCAGAGACAGAGACCCACATATATTCCTATGTTTTGCTAACTAGTTCTTCTTTCCCTCCTTGTTTTGAATTGTTGTACCAGAATGATCAACACTAAGTATTACCTCATGGATTATTTTGATCAGTACACATGTTAGGCTATGATTTTGTTCATTTTGTTTACTTTAATTTGCAGAAAATGGTTTGCAATCCAGCTGACTTTTTCTTTGAAAAACTACAATACAGTACAACATTTCAAGTACCTGATGATCTAGTGGTTATGCAATACACTGCATTTTGTTTTTCGTTAACCAGGAGAGATGTACTAAGCTGAAAGCTTGTTTACAGGTGTGGCCTGGGAGCACAAGGAAGTTTAATCATTTGCTCAGGGTCACACAGCAAAGTACCGATCTGGTTCAGTTCCAAAGCTCATGCTCTCTTGTTAATCCACAAATAAGGCTTTCTTTTTAACGTGAACCCCCTGCACCTAGCCTGCCTTCTGTTGAACACCCCACCATCCATACCCTGTCCTTAGTACTACCTGGGGCCGCATATGAGCCTGCAGTCTCATGAAGAGAATTATCACAACTCAGATTGTAATCTTGTACCTCAGAGAGTTGTGCACACCTATATCGATACACATCATCAGCTGGCACTGTAAAAAAATGCCTCACAAATCACTCTTCAGTCCACATTCTCAATGTTTGACTTCTGCTCCTACCATAAACATTGAGTGGATCACCACCCTTCTGCACAGTGAAGGTAGTATGTACAGTTCCCCTGTTGTGTTTTTTTTCCTGCCTCATTAACCAACAACTAGGTCTTCTTGGAGGGCCAAGCAATAAGCATCATGACCCAGGAGTGTAGCCAGAAATTTCCATTTTGTACACAATCTCCAACAGTTGTACACATCCTTTCCAAATGGCACCCCCCCTTCCAAACAAGTTGGATTGTTGTCAGATGACTCCTCCACTCTCTAAAGAGGTTATACATGTATTGGACACTCCTCAGTGGCCTACACTAACCCAAATACTACAGATTAGAATGATAATGTTAACAGAGTGGCTTGTGGTTTGTAACATGCACGCAACAAAACTGTACACAAATGTGTACAGTGAGTATGCCTGTCTACACCCTTGTGACATGACCCACCAGAAAAACTGCTGTTCATGCCCTCATAAGGGCTGCACTTACAATGGATAACAATACTATTAGCAGGAGAGGCATACTAATGCCATGAGCGAATCCACCCAACTTCCAGTGTCAGTCTACTCATTTACCTGTCATCTGCAGAACCCTGCAGGACAGTTCCCAGCAATTCTTTTCCAGTACTTTTCTGTGCTGTACTCCACAATGCGAGTTGGCTGGCTACCACCCTTCCAAATCTTGAATGAGCTATACTCAACTCCCTCAATACTGTCCTAACAGATGTCAACATCCCCCCCCAACCCGATGGTAATCTCCCCACACTGAATTCAAGTAACAGCTTAGGGGCAGCCCTTCCACTCTGAGTATTTGTCATCGCTGTCTACTCTCATACACAGTCAGGTAGTGATCACGATGCTGGCAGCCCCACATTTCAGATCTCACAGTGATCTGCTCAACGTCTTCCTTCATTTCTTCAGCTAACCTGAGTATAGCTGTAGCCTGCTAGAATGGCCTCTTCAGTCCCTCTCTGGCATTCATTCTTCTCACCTGCTTCCTACACCAGAAACTGATGAGTTCACTACCCTTCCACATCATGAATGTAGTTAGTACAGTCTCCCATGCTATTTTTACATATTAATAATAAACATGATCTTCTGGTAAGCCAGGATGATAGCAGCATGGTACAAGTGGATAAATAGGCTTTCCTACCCATATAAGATCTAAGCCACCTATGATTAGGCACTGTTTAATGACGTGCATAATGGTGTGCACACCCGTCATTTAGCAGTGCCTAATCAAAGGTAGCCTGGCTCTTTTAAGGGTAGGAAAGCCCATCATTCCCCTTGTTCCCTGCTGCTATCAGCCTGACTTACTGGAAAGATATGTTTATGTGTGATATGTCAAAATAAAACAGGGACTGTACTACTTGTATTCATGATGCAGAAGGGTGATGTGCTCACCAGTTTTCAGTGTGAGAAGGAATAGCGAAGAACGAATACCAGAGGGGGACTGAGAAGGCCACGCTTGCAAGGTACTGCTATGATCAGGGAAAGGATGGGGGACAGAAGGAGAGAAATATAAGCAGATTACTGTGAGAAATAAGATGTGGGGCTGCCAGCACCTTGATCACTACCTGACCCCATTGTCCTGGCCAATATTTCCCTTCCCATAAAACCAGTTCATGCAATTGTCCAAAGCTGTGTGTGGATATTAATGCATGAAATGGCTGCCACTACATGTTCAGTCACATCACTACCAGTCTAGTATTGCTTGTAAAGCACTTTGGTATACAATGGGTATGAAAAACACTATATAAATGCTGATTCTTCTTCTTCTTATTACTTCCCATGGAAAAAGAAGACAAGACAAGCATATATTTGATTTTTGAGAAGGTATGAACTCTAACAGTGGACTGCACAGGAACTTTACTACAAAGAAGTGGTGGCTGTAGGGGGTGGTGAAGGGTGTGGCTGCACCCCCCCCACACACACACATAGTAATGTACTTGCTTGCTGCTGCTGCTGCTGCTGCATTTCACTTAGTTGAAGAAGTCTGATTTATTGGTTGTACAAATGTTTACATTCAAACTATGAATTACATTTATAGGTTCTGTCAAAAATGTACTAGAAAAGAATAATAGCAGGAAATATAAAGGTTTAATAAAAATGTTAAAATGCATATTAAGCATAAACACCACGCCAGCACCCCCACTGTAGCATCCTGGATCCGCTCTAACCACCAGACCACCAGATTATCCAAGATTTGCACTGCACTGTGGTTTGCCACAGAGAAAGTCGGTTAGATTTAAAACACAATTTCAGCATGTTAAAGTAAACAAAATGAACACAACCATAACCTAACATGTGTAGTATACAAAATAATGCACGTGGGTTGTGACCATTTAGGTGAAACAATTCTATACAAAGCGAAAAAAGAACTACTTAGCACTATAGAAAGTCCTATATCTCTCTGACTTTGGCTCCGATGATGTCATCACATAACTCATTTGGCAGCCATTTTAAGAAGCAGGTAAGACAGTTTTTTTTAAATCGGAAGGCTGATTTTACAGCTTTGGCATGCTCAGGAATCACATTTAGGTAAATTATATAAATGTAGTTTTAGCATTATTGAATACAGCAGCCTTTCCTATGGTCACCTACAGAGTCAGATTTTTGAATAGTTTGTTGTCAAAATGTTGTTTAGGTATCCTTTAAGCAATGTATTAAATCTTCAATAATTCATATAATTTCACCCATATCTGTGCAGAGCAGCCAACATAAATTAGGGACCAGTTGATGTTCCACTCTCTACTGAATTACAAAGTACGGCTAACTTCTCTGTAATGGTACTTATTTAATACTCTGTAGTGGCATGGTCAAAAGACTCTGGTAGTGTGAACTATCGTCGGCAGCCATCAAGTGGAAAGCTTTCAGACCCCCATGAATTCAAGTTAACAAAGTTAAAATAACTGTTTTGTTTGTGGTTTTTTTCTGTTTTGTTGTGTTACAAGGGACCTACCAAGACGGTCTCTTCCTCCTATAAATCAACTATTAATTCTTCCTCATGGAAGATGTTAGTAGACCTTCACCCCCTCACACACAGAATGGGAGCCGTGAATTGTAAAGTCCACAGTCACATAATACATCACACTGCAAAAGCCTCAACAATCCGAACAGGTATCATATAATAATAGTGACCCAAAATGAGTGACTACAAAAATAGAGACTTATTTTGGGCGCTGTTATTGTGGGCTACCCTGCGGAATAGTGAGGGTGTGAGACAGCGACTATGGGGAAAGGCGAACGGAAGGGGGGGAATAGCGAGGGGAAGTGGAGGGACAGGGAAGGGGTTTTCAGGGACTGGAGTACCTGATGCTGCCGAGCTAGCCATGTGGTGTGGTGATGTGGGAGGCTAGCTCTGGCAGAGCAGGTACTGGGTTCAGGAATGGGAGTGGGTTACATTTTGCTGCAGCTGAGAGCTGCGGCATTTACTTTTTTCTGAGATCCGGATTTGCCCTCCCGACATTTACCCCCCTGGAGTTGAGAATCCTAATTAAGGGGTGTGTGGGGGGCAAAGCCCCCTGCAAGGGGGGGTGTGCAGCCCCCCTGCAAAAACACTTGTTTTATATCTGGAAGATGGGTTGCCTTAAAATGTACATTGCCGATTTGCTTATGACATGGAACCCTTTGAATGACATGCACTGCTGTATTTATTGAGAAAAAAACAAACCAGCAAACTGAATATCACACATAGGTAGCTAAAGCGTTCTGCAACAGTCTTAAAATGGAGCTTGTACTGCATACATCATTCAGTTGCAACTGTAGTAAATAAGGTGTCCAATGGCAAATTATAAGCAGCACTCTAAATTGCAGAACCCACTGATATGTAATACATGAGTTAGAAGCATGGTAGTTCAAACTCCATCCCCCTTACACGCACACGCACGCGCACACACACACACACACACCTGTAGGGAAATCTAGAGACAGAAGGTTTTCTTGCTTCCTGACAGTGGGACAATTGCACCCTCTCCCCCTCCCACCTTACCTTCTACAGCAGTGAACTACTGGCATGTACTATGCGGCGAAAAATAATTTATGTGTCCTGAAATGTGTTCTTATTAAAGAAAACAAATAGACAATATATAAAAAAAAAAAAACAGTAAGAGCCAGTAAACCATTTTCAGAAAATGATGATCCTGTTTACTGTGCTAATTTGATTGTGTCTCTGCGATAGCATGAGCCGAGTGTTCTACCAAACTGCGGTTGTAAACATCATTGTGTTTGCCATTCATGCAACCAGGCTAGCAATTAACAACAGTGTTTTACTCAGAAAGGAGTTAAAGCCTAGCAGTGAAATATAACATAACATCAGAGATGGATGTGCTGAAAGAAAGTTTTGAGGTAGCTTTTGAAGATCTGCTAACTCCATTTGAGGCAGACATAGAAGCACTTAGTGACCCCAACCAGAGTGACTCAGTGCTAGCTGTAAATGGTATTCTGACAGCTGCTGGCAAAGAAACGTTGGTTGCTGCAGGGAATGGAAACATCCCAAATTACCAAAGTTAGCCTATGGAAGCAGTTGTGGAAGCAAATTCGTCTGAGAATGTGTTGTCTGAGAACATTGAACAAACAACCAGTTTCCTGAGCAGTAAGTCAGACAAAATTAATGAAGTGATAACAAATTTCATAGAAATAAATAAAAACCAGAACAGCAAGAGAAAGACTTAATTTGATATAAGCACGCTAAAGAGCTACATAGAGAATGAGTTTAAAGATAAGAGAGATCTACAGGACATAAAGATCTGAACAAACTGAGCTCTGAGCTGCAAACCTGGACACCTGGGTTTGAATCCCACAGCCCCCACTTCCATTCTGTGTGACCCTGAGCAAGTCACTTAACTTCCCTGTGCTCCCAGTTCGCACCGGTAAACAAGCTTTCAGCTTAGTGTGTCTCTCCTGGTAAGAAACATAAACAAAAAAATGACTAAATAAACAAATAAAAAACTGTGCTTGTTTTTTATGTTAGCTCAGAAGAAAAGGGGTGGGCCGCATAATCCATTAACTTTGCACAGCATATTTCAGGCAGTCAAAAGATGTTTAACAAGCATTTGTCAATGCCGAATGTTACTTGCTTGTATGTGCTGTTTAGGTATTTGGAAGTGACAGTTTCATGCCTTCCTCCCAAGACATCCACTGTGTCTTTCCGTTCAGTATTCACAGAAGAGTGGGAGGGGCAAGGGCCACAGCAGTACAGCAGTTGCCAAGGGGGTGAAGAGGTGGACAAAGGAGTCCTGCAGGAGCTCACTAAATTGAAGGTAGACAAAGCGATGGAACCAGATGGCATACGCCCAAGGATATTAACAGAACTGCGAAGGGAGATAGCAGTACCTCTGGCAGCCATGTTCACTGAGTCATTTAACATGAGTGAATTGGAGGAGGGCACATGTGGTCCCTCTACACAAGTCCGGCAGCAGGGAGGAGGCAGGGAACAATAGGCCATTCAGCCTCACCTCAGTAGTGGGGAAGATCATGGAGACATTGCTTAAAGAAAGGATAGTGAGGCATCTAGATGCCATCGGAACCCAGGACCATAGACAACATGGATTCACAGTGGGGACATCATGTCAGATAAATCTGGTTGATTTATTTGACTGGGTGACAAAGGAAGTGAATCAGGGTGGGGCAGTGGACAACGCTTACCTTGATTTCAGCAAAGCCTTGACACCATCCCATATAGGAGGCTGATAAACTAGCTGGGTAGGCTGGGCATGGGAAAGGGTGGTAAACTGGGTTAGAAACTGGCTAACAGACAGGAGGCAGAGAGTGGTGGTAAATGGCATGCAGTCTAGGGAGAGGGGCGACCAGTGGGGTGCTGCAGGATCGGTCCTGGGGCCAGTTCTGTTCAATGTCTTCATTAGTAATATTGCAGAACATCTGAAGGGAATTTTTTCACCAAATTTTCAACATAGCCATTTTAAGACCTCTGCTCATGAACAGTGTCACTGTGATTTTCTTAATTTGTCCCATACATTGATTTTGCACATCGACTGTGCCATTATCGCTACATGGGCGGAAACACATTTTGGGTGAGATGTGAAAATGACAGCTGTACTACTCATAAGAAGGTGTGGTAAAATGGCAATGTTGAAAAATCTGGAGTGAAAATATTGAAAAGTCGCAAACTTCACGATGCGTAGGTACTGTACAGCATGCGGCTAAATAAAACAATCATTTTGGAATTTTTTCACCAAATTTTCAACATAGCCATTTTAAGACCTCTGCTCCTGAACAGTGTCACTGTGATTTTCTTAATTTGTCCGATACATTGATCTACTACACCGACTGCGCCATTGTGCGCTAATGGGTGGAAACACATTTGGGTGAGATGTGAAAAATGACAGCTGTACCACTCATAAGAAGGTGTGGTAAAATGGCAATGTTGAAAATCTGGAGTGAAAATATTGAAATTTCGCAAACTTACGAGCCTGTGTAGGAACTGCACAACGCACGCTAGTAAAACAGTAAATATTTTGGAATTTTGGCACCAAATTTTCAACATGGGGTTTTTGGGACCCCTTCTCATGAATGATGTCACTGTCATGGCATTATTCAGGCCCAAAGGGTGATTTTGCACAGTGACTGTGCAGTGACTGCGAAATCACCCTTCGGGCCCAAATAACACCATGACAGTGAATCACTCATGAGAAGGGTCCCAAACCCCATGTTGAAAATTTGTGCAAAAATTCCAAAAATGCCTGAGATATGCAACAGTTGAAACCCCCATCTAGCCCATTATACAGCTTACCGCATTTCTCAGTTCGCGGTCGGCTTTGAAGAGTGCAGAGCGTGTTCCTGGTCCACGGAAGATCGTCGCGCCAAGGTCGAGGTAAGTATGGGATTGAGGGGTGTGAAAACAGGAGCACGCGGTGGGTGGGTGCGGGTTGTGAGAGGGCCAGGGAGACTATGTGGGACCGTTTTCTTTGCAGGAAAAAAAAAAGCGGATGACGGCAGGACGTTTGCCACACTGGGGTGGGCTCCCAGTGTGGCACAGAATGGGGCGTTCAGCGAGCAGGGGGATTGGGCACCCCGGTCCGACTGAGATCGCTTGCCACACTGGGGTGGGCTCCCAGCGTGGCACTTACTACTGGGGGACTCAGCTCAGCCGATGAGGATTGGGCACCGTCGGCTATACAGTGCATGTGGGGAGCGGGGGCGCGCACGCCTGCGTGGGTGTCTGTGGGGGGCTGCGCGTGAGCAGCCGATATCTTATCGCTGCTCACTCAAGCGTAGCTCCCCCTTTCAACTGTATGCCACTGCATTTTGGAGCTTGTCATAGACAGCTCCAGAATGCATTGGCTTACAGGGGCCGCGCCTGCCAACACACTGACTGAATTGGAGGAGGAGGTGACACACCTCCGAAATCTCCTATGATGGCACTATGTTTCTTGCACATGCGTGCAAGCAACATAAAAAGCAAGAAGTATAGTTGTTCGCTGTCTTTCTCTTCGGAATTTGAAGACACAATGAATGTGTTGCTTGCAAAGCAGAAGAATTTAAAAAGTCTTGGGAAGGGTTCCAACAGCAATGCTGCAGATGAAATTTCTGACAAAATAATCGAAGAACTATATGAAGAAAAACAACAGTTGGGCACACACTCTGCACAGTCGCTGCTGAATTCAGTGTGGCTAAATTGCAGCCTTGACTTTGGAATGCATGGCAACACTGAAATGCATGACATGAGATGGGGAGATGTGCAACTCTGAAGTGATGAGAATGGCCGCAGTTTCATGGAGTATTCCACAGAAAGTCAAACAAAGACCCGCAGTGGAATCGACCCAAAACAGATATGTAAAATACGACCAAGAGCATATGAAACACCAACTGTACCAGAAAGATGCCTAGTACTTATGTACAAAAACTATAAAAGTCAACAACCAGACATAGCACTACAGGTTGAAAGTCCATTCTTCCTAGCCATAAACCAGAACCTCAACCCTAACAATCCCTCAATAAAGTAGTATAAGAACCAACCAATTGGCATTAACAAATTATCTAAATTTATGAAAACGATATCAGCAGCTGTCATAAATATTGACAAGAAGTTAATAAACCACAGCGTCAGAAAACACCTAGTGCAAAAACTAAGTGAAGAAGGTGTCATTCCTACCAAAATAATTCAAGTGACGGGACACAAGAAAGTACAAAATCTAAGTGATTACACTAGACTAAAAGAAGAGCAACATAAGAAAATAAGTAATATCCTTGGTGGAGTACAAGAAGCTGAGCCTAGTACACGTGAAACAACACCCTAAAAAAAGAGGCACCAATGAGGAAATTTGCCATCAATATGGGATGGGTACTTCTACTGTCCAAACATCCAGGGTCAAAATATAACAATAAATTAAATTGAGGTAATTTATGTGGTAATCCACCTTTTCAGCAAAGTTCAAGTTCAAGTTTACTGCAGGAAAAACTCCATTGAGCAAGCTCATTCACAAGGAGGTCCTGGTGGATATATACAGAGAGGACTAACAGAACATATAGTAAATAGACAACAATATTTGAAGTACAGTTTTGGCCCACAGAGGACAAGCGTACAGACAATACTTTACAGCACTTTAAGTAAGTCAACAAACCCTTGAAAAAGGTGCAGTTTCAGTCCATATGGTGCTTAATACTAAAGAAAGACCTAAAAAAAGCATGAATCTTAAAACCAGCTGCAGACATCTTTCATTTTTTCAGCAGCTAACTTTTTAAAGAGGCTGACAGAGACAATGTTAGAGATAGTTAAGGATTTAAGGATATTAAGGAAATTGGTTCCACCATTTGAGGGCCGATAACCACCTATAACAGTAATGCATTCCGTAGAGGGAAGGTGTGGCTTTAAAGATACAATTTCATATTCCTTCTGTTTTGAGTTGCAATAGATATCACTAACTGTGTACTTAGTTTTAATGTAAACAACTACTCCCCCACCCCTGGTGCCCCTATCTGCCCTGTACAGTTTATATCCCAGGAGAGTAATTTGTTGGTCAGTGTTGTTTTTTTTTTAGCCATGACTCAGTGGTAATCATGAGATCAGGCTCTGTATGTAGGGCCCATGCTTGCAGTTAGCCATCTTTTTTTGGCAAGCTTGGTGTATAGACCAGCATTATTTTAAGTCCAGGGGCTGCTGTAAATTCAGTGGGTGAAGTAAGTGGAGAGGGTGGTCTGGGGTTTAGTTCCGCGTTACCTGAGCAGACAAGGAGCAGGAGTAACAATTTCTTTAGTGAACTCAGAAAGGACCTGCGTGCTTTGTTCCTTTTGGACTGCTTCACAGCGGATGGCAAGGATAGCCTATGTTTGCTGCTGTGAGACAGACTAGTATGACAATTTAAGGATAAGAGCGAGAGTGCTCTAAGTGACATAGGTGAGGGGAGTAGGAAGCGTATGGGGGGAATAGTGAGGTGTGGGCAAGTGGAGGGGGATGTGCAAGGTGGACGGCGGTGCAGAGATGGGAGGCAGGGTTAACTGGGATGGTACAATCCAAGAATGGACTCGGACCTAGTACTTTATTCATGTGAAGGACAATAGGTACGCAGCATAGGAATAGTAAGATACTGGAGGCGAAGTGTGCCATGGTCCCAAGAAAGGAATGAAATGTAAGAAAGGGAAGGATGAGCACCTAATCTATCATAGGAAGTTGTGGCACTGGGACTAGCCCTGCTATAGACCAATAGAAAGGCAGCAGCACCAATGAGGGTGGGGCTAGAGTGTATTTAAAGGAGGCCTGGGGGGGTGGGCAGAAAAAGTGAGCAGTGCTTAGTCCCTGAGGCCAAGATATCCGGATTCAAAGTCTGTTGCTCAGAACCAATCAGGGCTGTTATCTGCATGGCGCCCGTGATCCGATTGGTTGGCCAGGGACCATACATTGCACCATAAGGAATCTGGGCTTGCTGAGGAGGTTGGCGGCTTCTGAAGAGCCTTCCTACCGTAGGGAGGTAGCAGGCAGTGGAGCGAGGGCTGGCCCCGGTCAAGGGCAGCCGCTTGCAGCATGAGGAATCCAGGCTTGGTGAGGCGGTCGGTGGCTTCTGAAGCACCATCTGACCGTGGGGAGGTAGCAGGCAGTGGAGTGAGGGCTGGCCTTGGTCAAGGGCAGCCACTTGCAGCATGAGGAATCCAGGCTTGGTGAGGCGGTCGGTGGCTTCTGAAGCACTGTAAGTAAAAAATAGTATACAAAAACCTGGCACTCATTTTTATGTTGACTTATGTGCACAGTGCAGACAACATACTGTGGTTGCTTCAGTGGAGAAGAGGGTTTTGGAGGTGCACGCCCATTGGCTCATGCTGTGAACCAATGGCCGTGCCGCCCTACCAAGCTGTCAGTTGGTGGGCAGCGGGGCGGCAGGTGAGTGGGGTGCTGCCACCCGCCAGCTGACAGGGGGGAGCGGGGCAGTGGGGCTCAGTGGGCAGGTGGGATGGGGGGTACACTAGACCACCAGGGATATTGGACTTGGGGGGGTTCCTATTAATGATGCCCGCGATCGGGCTCAGTGCGGTCCACTGGACCACCAGGGATATTGGACCTGGGGGGGCTATAATGATGCCCACGATGGAGCATGGGGGGGCGCCACCAGGTGCGGCAGGAACTCGGGTGGTCACCCACAGGTGGCAGCTCCTGTGTTGCGCCCTGCAATGCGGCAGCTCACCTGTGGGTGGCCATCACTTGTTCCTTTTTTGGGGGGCGTAACTTTGTGCAGGCGCAGGTAGGGGTTGCGCATGCATGACTCTGCACATCCTGGGCTGAATATCGGGCTGTACAGGTTATGCATGGGCGCCCCCTACCTGTGCCTGCATACATTGCTGATACGCTCCGATTGCGCCGGAATTTGTGCAGCGACTTTTCCCTTTAATATTGCGCCGGGCATCAGTGGGTTGTGCATGGCGCCTAGACGAGTACAGGATCAAAATCCAAGCAACAAGTAGATGTGTAATTTTTTAAGAGTTACTGATACACCAGTGAGAACAAAATGCTCCCACTAGTTATATAAATGTTGCTATTGGCACTTGCTACAGTCATGTTACTAGGAAAGAGTTATGTTTGTAAGAAAATGTAGTAGTTAAAGGAAGAATAGTCTAATAACATGACAGTTAAAATATGTTCACCGTTTGATGGTTTTCAATTTTTTTCCAAATGTTTCAACTTTCCAAATGTGTGAGTTGTCAAAGGAAAGCCAAAATAAATATTTTAAACCCTTGATACCATGGCATGCTCTGTTGCTTTCATAAAATGTCACTATATGCAACTACCAGGGTAAAGGGGGGGGGGGGGCAGCCATGAGGCCTACATCAATAGGAAACACAAAATAACGTGGTTATCAGATTTTACATGATAACAGCCAGCATGCATATTGTCCACAAAGCACTGCTGTGATGTTTAAAAATGTATGTGCACCATAAATACATATTTGGCTTCTAACATTTGAATTGTCTTGGTCAAACTGACTAAACACCTATCAAACCATTTTTGATCCACCTGTACATAAGTGTGCCCAGGGAAGTGGAGTTGATAACAGCTGTAAGTGTAATAGAAAATTGGGGACATAATCAGTTGTGTGCAAACTGGTCACGTAACAAATTTAGGGTCACACAGCATGCAGGCGAGGACTGTGGTACTCCAACCCAGGTGTCCAGTTTCCCATCTCAGCGGCCTAAGCCACAGCAGTGTACCAACACCCACCAGGAATGTTCATTATGGAAGCCCAACTCTTGTCAAATATTATCACCAATAGCAAGAGCCAGGTTGTGGATGCTGCATTTCTTTTCGTGTGGCAAAACTGAACCACTATATTTCAACAAATAAATATCTGTATTCACAGTGGACTGTTGTGCAATACAGGTCCAAGTCACAACAGGTAACAAAGAAACACACATGTTCTAAATTTCCACTGTTTAAAAACAGAAAAAAAAAATGTTCTAACAGGAGTGACAACCTGCTAATCAGACTGCAATGCAGGATATGAAACCAGCCAGCGATGAATGAAGTAAAAAGGCACGGCATAGAATTTTAACAAAAATAGATGACCCCACCAAAACTGTTTATTTTTCACCACAAACAGTGCCATAAAGTGAGGTGTCCGAGCCTTCCTGCATCACCATCTCAGTGACGTGTACATGTTTTGCAAGCCAAACTGAGTGATGGGGTGAGTCCTGACTGAACACACTGTAGCTCTCCAGAGTGGCAGGACATCGAATCACTGCATGGCAACTGGCCTGTCCCAGGTTACTGAGAATTTAGTCGCACCTCTCTGTTAGTTGTTGCTGGCGCTGTACCTTATTGAAAACCATAGATTAGTTAAAATGTGGGATGCAGTTTCAGTACGAAATGTTATTCAGTGACTGAATGTTTCAGGATGTTTCACTGACATTTATAAATAGGTTGAGTAGTTAGGGTATTTTTCTTTATTCACATTTGTCAAAATCCAGCTGTGCTTGAGTGGCAAAAAGTCAAAAAGAATTCTGAAAAGCTTACCTGAATAATTCAACTTCTGTCTAGCCAGCAAAAGCCAGAAAAAAATGCCCAACTCTAGATCTGAAGTTTACCACGTGTTGAATATTACTGTAAAACTATCTATTTTCACTGTAAAAAATGCTTTAGCTCTATTCGCTAAAGCAGTAATTTGCGCAAAAATAAATTTGTGCTAATTAGCGCTATTAGTACTTTTCCCCATTATAATGAATGTGGCACTAATGTTGTTGCACTAAATTAAATTTGCGCAATTACAGTTGCATTTGGGTTTGCGCTAAAATTTGGTTACATAAAAATAAATAGTTTTACAGTATACCTAATTAACAACAAAAAAACATTGCAGAAATACTGTGAGACTACATTGTCCCTGGAGTATGTGGCCCTGACAGACATTGTTTCCATGGTAATCCCACCCAGTAATACTATTCCTCTTTCTGCTGCCATGACAACATAATCCAGGCAACAAAGTAACTAAGCAACACAGCGGTGGGCTTGAGACCCTGTTAAGAAAACGACCATCTGCACAGAGGATGGCGGGCAGAGACTGCTGTTACAATTACCATGACAACATCATGAGACATGCTGTCTGAAGAACACTATGAGCAACCATCCCATGATGGCCACTGAGCAGTATAGGAACAAAAAAATAAGTCCTGTACAATGAAGCTATTTAACAGTGAGGTAAGCGTAAAATCCCAATGTTTGTTACACGTACTAACATGACAATGAGAACAGAACTCTCACACTAGTTGTATAAACCCATCATGCGATGGTCCTGTGGTGAATACAGTATTTAGCTACACTCGCTGTGTTTGCCCTCTGTTGTCTCACACATGGTTTTGCCACTCATGAGGTTGCAGAGATCAAATCCAGCTCAAGTCAATAAATACCGTGTTCACTGTAGGACCATCGCATAACCCCTATATACCTAAACTAATTAAACAATTTATTTATTTATTTGATTTTTGTTTACCAGGCAAGTACACTAGACAAGAGTATTGCCTATATTCGGGCATGACCCAGGAGAGTACAGGCAAGAGAGACCAGAGCCAACAGTAAAAAGTATTTCATGACGCAGCATGAAGTGAAAACAAAACATTTGACAGTATACTGACAAGTACAGTCCTTATCAGAGACAACTAAGAGAAAACAAATAACATTACATTAATTAATTTCGCCAGATGATACATCATTGACTAATTGAACTACAAACAGCAAACAAACTTGAAATAAGTAGCTTTTGTAACATTAGGACAATGGGACAATACTGATACCGCAATTAACACATCCTTAGGAAGCTAGCCAAGTCAATTAACAAGGCACAAAAGAACCTGGAAAAAAGACACGCAAAACCCTCCCATACCCAGAAATTCCCCAAACTCCTACCTGCACTCATTACATACCATTCCCTCCTTGCTGCAATGCCACTGATGGCTTATCCTCTGACTTTGCCACAAACCCGAGGCACTACTCCTTCTGCTTTCAACCAGTTACATTCAAACAGGTGGAGGAACTTCTAGTATCTCTGGACACAAAAAAGTGTGGCGGTGCTGATCTTATAGAACCAATTTTCTTGAAAACAGGTTTTTACCATCTGACTGCCCAAATCACCCACCTATTTAATAGTTCCCTGATTCAGGGTGAATTACCTCCTCTTTGGAAAACAGCGCACATCGTTCCCCTTTTCAAGTCTGGAGATCCAGCTGACCTGAACAAGTACCATCCTATTTCACTGCTTCCTACGCTTTCAAAAATCCTGGAGAAAATTGTCAATTACCAATTTAGGGATTATCTAGAATCCGAGAACCTCCTGAACCCGGCCCAATCAGATTTTAGGCCCAAGCACAGCACTATAACTGCCCTCGCCAAAGTCTCCAATGACTGACAAAGTGCTTTGGAAATAAAAAAAAAAACAAAAAAACATTTATGCCCTCTTTCTGGACCTTAGTAAGGCCTTTGATACTGTGGATCATAGCCTTCTGCTTAACGTCCTGAACAACTTCGGCCTAGACAATATTGCCCTAAAAGTGGTTTGAATGTTATCTCTCCAACAGGCTGCAACAGATTAAAGCTCAAGGGGAACTGTCTCTGCTCAAAACCCTTCCTCGGGGTGTGCCACAAGGCTCCATCCTGGGCCCCATCCTATTTGCTTTATACATAAACCATATCGACTGTCACATACGCTCAGGCTACATACATCTATTTGCTGATGATACGGTTCTCTACAATATTAACTCATCCCTGGACATCACTTACGATGAGCTACAACATGACTTTGTCACCCTCCAACACAATTTACTAAAGAGCAAGCTACTGCTCAATGCAAAACAAACCAAGGCAATGATCTTATCCCCACTTGCCGCTTATAAACAGGGGCCACCATCGAACCGCCTGATTTACCCCCTAATAGGTGAACCTCTTAAAATAGTGGATAAGTTTAAGTACCTGGGTGTCTGGTTGGATAACCGGCTTAATTTTGTGGTACATCTGAATGAGCTATCAAAAAAGCTAAGACAATGTCTAGGTATGTTTTATCGCATAAGACACATCCTCACATTATAAGCCAGAAAGACACTGGTCCTTACAACTTTTATCCTTCTGCTCGATTATGCAGACATTATTTACAGCCACTGTTCAAATCAGGCATTATGTAAATTAGACACCCTCTATCACCGTGCCTTGTGGTTTATTCTGAATATGCCCAGTCGTACCCACCACTGCTTGCTCTACCAAAAGCTCGCCTGGCCATCTCTTACATTGAGGAGGCAAAATAATTCCTCATGTGGTTCTACAGGGCCTTAACCAATAAGTTACCAGGTTATATCTCTGCTCTCTTTGTATGCGTAACAGGAGCGTATGGCCTAAGAAGCACATCCCTTGTGTCCTTCAAGATGGCAAGAATAAGGTCCCAGTATGGTAAGGCTTCTATCAATTTCTCCTTACCTTACGTTTGGAACAACATGCAAAAGACACTAAGGTTCTCATCCCTGCCAGGTCCCCATACCTTTAAGCTGTCTATCACACGCATCCTGAAGGTCATACTGTATATACCTGCCACAAGTGATTCTCCTACTGGCCTCCCTACCCTGCTCTCCATTTACTTAGCAAATACTTACAACTTCAGCACTTCTCTGCACATCTCCCTCTGTATACTCTTCTTCCCCCCTGGCCTTACTATGTTCGTGTCATCTCTCCCTCTAGTGTTGACATCCTCCTCCTGAACCCCCCCCAATCCTTCCCCACAAAGGGTCGACCCTCCTGGTCGCTCCGTTCATGTCTTCTTGCTCTATTGTTAATATAATCTTCTTATCATACCCTGTTACTTCTATTGCATTGTTTAGTATCCACCCCAGATGTTGGTGTACCCTTAATGTAATCTGTTAACCATCTGCATACTCTGCATTATCAGATGTTGTTGTTGCTATTTTTTTTACTGTATGTACCAGCCTGCACTAAGTGTACAATTGTATTATTCCTTGCTCTGTTCCCTTATGCCAGGACCATCTTGAAAATGAGCTTGCTCAATGATGAATCTGCCTGGTTAAATAAAGTTTTGATTGATTGATTGCTGCAAGAGACCTTCAGGTGCCATAACATGATCACAAATGCAGTCTCCATAACAATAATCTTCCTAATGTATTACATTTAACAAACAATGGGTAAGGGTGGACCAATCGGTAGTATACCCATCTTGGGGGCTAATTGGGACAATAAAGCCACTCGCCCTTTGGGCTCATGGCCTTATAGCCCTAATTAGCCCCCTCAGTAGGTATGCATCTTGGTATCTTGGTATAACTTGGGCAAATGCAGGCCATAGGCCCATCTAGATTGTTTCTCACCAGCCGGTGGGTCATTGTACTGTTCTTAAATGGAGAATATATATGTCGAGTGCTCTCCTATGACTATCTAAAGTCTTTTGATTTACTACAGATACAGGTACTGAATTGCAACTACGGGCTGCCCTGATGGTGAAGTAGTGTAATCTTTTATTGGTATTTGCTCTCTGCACTAATAATTGTTTATTGTGCTATCTTAAACGTAGTATTCTGTTTGTATACTGTAATCCCAAGTTCACCATCAAGTCATCATTCTGTAATAGTTTATACAGGAATAAGAGGTCCCCCTTCATCCATCCTTGTCTACCACCCTTACCCATTATTTATTCTATACATAATTATGTACAGTGGTGCGGTAGTGGCACTACAGTTAGGATTAAATAGGCTGTTTAATGTTAAACCCCTAAATTTGCTCTTTAATAACACTGCTCCTGTTCATCAGATTTGCATGAAATTTTGCATGCATGGGGGGGGGGTAAGGTCTCTTGATGTGCAACATTTTGTTCTGATCAGATGTGTGGATTCCGAGATCCAGATAGTGAAATGGGGAAAACATTTTTTTTTTACTATTTTCGTCATTGCCTAGCATCCAGACAGTTTGGAGTTTTGCTCTGCAATTTTCAGGGTTGAAAGGCCTGGTCCAGAGAGGTGTATTTCATTTGTTTAGTGAAAATATATTAATCTATTCCAGAGTTACACTGTAAGAATTTTAAATTTTGGTTCTAAGCATGCATGGTACACTTTTTTGGATAGCTAATTCATATGAAAAAAGAATTTGGCCATATGAAAAAGATTCTGGTTTGCATGAGGGTAATCCTGTTTTATGAGAAAAAAGTATTTTTTTTGTATGGTTGCCATCTTGTTTCTGTTTTTTTTTTTTTAAGTTTTTTGAAAACCTATAAAAATCATATCATGGAGATGGCCTCACTAGGGAGGATGATGTCAGCTTCATGCACGAAGAGGAGCTGAGCAGAACACCAACACACTGACCTTGTGTGAAATGATGGTTTTGTTTAGCGGCTAATTGTCTGAATTCTGAATTCTGGCATCTTTCAGTTCACCGTATATTGAAATGTAAGTATTTTTTAGCATTTGCTATGAATCTAAAAGAGTATGCTGTGGGGTTCGGCTTTGTGCTCGATAAGTACTGGAATGTTAAACAACAGAAAGTAGCGGTATGTCCAAAGCAGTTCAGGCGGGCTAATTTGCGGTTGTGTAATATACCACAAGGTATGGAGGGAAGCAGGGATCCTCTGCCGTTCTTTGAAAAGTTGGTAACAGAGGCTATGGGCAAACAATATCCCCAGCATAAGATCTCTCTGGACAGAGCTCATAGAGGTGGAGTGTGTTATAAGGATCAACATAACTTTCCTAGGCCAATTTTTGATAAACCACATAGATATCAAGAGAAAGAAGAGATCTTGCAAAAAGCCAGAACTGAGCTGGGGCTGTGGTTCCAACATATCAATTTCACTAAAAGCACCCAGGTTGGCACACTTGGAGTACAGGGATGACTTTTAGGTCATTTCGGCTATTATGGGGGGGAACTATGTTCTTCAGAGGGAAGAGGGTCACAAGGGTGATGAATGTGTGGTGGAGGATACAATATAAGCACATACAAAGAAAAATGAAAAGAATTGGACCAGTTAAAAAGAGAATTCAGTTAATCCAGGAGAAACAAAACAGATTAGCATATAATTTAATAACATAAATAAGCAATATAACAGTATAGGACAAGCATGGCTGAACAATTAAAATTGCTACTTGTAATGTTAAGGGCCTAATGCAAAAGTTCAAAATGAATAAAATCAATTATTTGGAAAATAAACAGATAAACTGCATATTTTTGCAAGAAACGCACTTCACAGAACTGGATTTTCAGTGGTTTCAAAAGAAATGGGGCAGAGGCACTTATGCCTCATATAATGCAAATTCGAGAGGAGTCACAATTTTTTTCCATAAGATAAAAATCAGTGTCGACATAATCAGAGAAATTATTGATATAAATGGAAGATGTACAATACTGGAGGTGCTGATTGCAGGATGTGTGATAATGTTGGCCACAGTCTGTGAACCCAATAAAAATAATCCCTCTTTCTTTACTGAGTTTTTTCTGAATTTAGTAACATTTCAGGTCCCATATATGATTGGAGGTGACTTTAATATGACATTAGGTAGGGGGGACACAACTTCGGGTCAGTCCACTTATTTTAAAATGGCTAGCAGAGTAATAAAAAATGTTACATCTGACCTGAAACTGGTGGATCCTTGGAAATTTTACTTTCCTGCTGAGAACAAATATTTGTACTACTCTCCAATTCATAAATCTTATTCCAGAATTGATTATTATTTGACCTCAGAGACAATTTTATATAAAGTAAAGAATGTTGATTATACTGGGATTATTATTTCAGATCACTCCCCATGTCTTATGACCTGGGAAATAGAAAGTTCTCTGCAATTTAGTTCTAATTGGAAAATGAATATCTCAGTGCTTAGTAAAGAGATAAATAAGAACCATTTGCTGGGGGAAATTAAACACTTTTTTTAGTAATAACACAGAACAAGAAACAAAAATGCCTATTATTTGGGCAACATATAAAGTACGGGTAAGGGGTGTTTGCAAGCCATAATGGGTAATATAAAAAAAAAAAAGGATGGCCAGCTAAAACAACTGGAAGTGGAAATTAATTGCTTACAACAACTACATGCATCGACTTATGATAATGCGACTTTAGCCTGATTGATTAAAAAAAAAAAAGAAGTATACAATATTCTGATAACGGATATAGCAGAAAAGCAAATTCTATCTGATAAGACCAATTATTACATAAACTCAGAAAAAAACACTTAAGTTGATGGCATGGCAGTTAAAAAAAGAACAAGAACATCAGAATATTAATGTAATAAGAGATGACATCCCCCCAAAATAAATACAATATTTATGGAATATTTTAAACAGTTATATTCCTCACAATCTACTATAGATATTAAGGAAAAGGATTATTTCCAAAAATATACGGAATTACAAAACATATTGTCACAATCTAAAGATGATATGGATAGTCCTATTACATTACAGGAAGTATTGAGAGCCATAGAAGAACTGAAATCAGGGAAAGCTCCAAGACTGGATGGTCCACGGATTGAATTATTTAAGGTATATAAAGAGCTTTTAGCTCCTATCTTAGTTAAAATATTTAACAATATGAACAAATGTTCTGACATTTCCCTGAATTTTTCAGAAGCTGTCATTTTATTATTTTACAAACAGGGCAAAGATTTAGCTTCACCAAAATCATATAGACCAATCTCACTGCTTAATTCAGACTATACAATATTTGCCAAAGTCTTAGCCAATAGACTGGAAGTACATTTGCCAGGTTTGATAGGCTTAGATCAAAATGGATTTATTAAAGGGAGAAGGCTTGCTGAGAATATAAGAAGGACTATCAATATGATAAAGTACTCCAATACTAGAAACTCAATTTTGCTTACAGTAGATGCTGAGAAAGAATTTGATAAAGTGGAAAGGGGATTCATGTATCAAACTTTGAATAGAATGAACTTTGGTGGAAATTTTATAAATTGGATAAAAGCATTGTATTATCAACCAATGGCTAGAATTAAAACTAATAATATGATCTCCAACCCAATTAGGCTTTTAAGAGGGATGGGGCAAGGATGCCCGTTATCACCCCTAATATTTGATCTTACAATAGAACCCTTAGCACAAGCTATAAGGAATAATTAAGTGATCAAGAGGATTAGCCAAGGTGCAATGGTACTTAAAATTGGCTTATATGCAGTTGATGCTTTGCTTTATTTTTCAGATCCATTTATTTCCCTGCAAGAATTGTTTAAATTAGTTTAGACATTTGGGGAGTGCTCGGGATATATTATAAACAGGGATAAATCTATGATTCTAAATTTGGATCAAGGTACTAATTCTCATCTGCTGAACAGCTGTCCCTGCCTTGAGGTGGATTCTTTTAGGTATTTGGGAGTAATTATTACACTACAAATTAAAGATCTTTAGCAAGCAAACTATGAAAAATTATCTGATATTAAAATAGATTATAATAAGTGGCAACATTTACCACTGACGGTTATAGGAAGAATAAATATAATAAAAATGCAAATTCTTCCCAAATTATTATTTTTATTCCTAACTCTACCAATTCCAGTGCAGGCACATTTTTTTCAGAACACTGAAAAAAACTTACTACAAACTTCATTTGGAAAAATAAAAATCCAAGGGTAGCTTACAACAAATTAATTATGTTAAAAGACAATGGTGGACTGGCATTACTGGATTTTCACACTTACTACCTAGTTGCACAGTTAATTGTTGTTTGGAACTGGTTGAACAGTAAGGAGAATCTGTTAACAAGTATACAAATGGAACTGCAAAAATTTAGGTATAAAACATTAATGAATGTATTATTTGTTGATACTAGGAATAGAAATCATATTCTGAAAACAGGGTATGTATCTACACAAACTACAATAAACAGCTGGTTTGAATTACATAAAAAAATGAAGTTTGAAATTGGGGTCACCCGATTCACTCCAATATATATGAATTATGGTTTTGCAGTATCCATAAATAATAAGCAATATAGAGAGTGGATGAGGTGGGGTCTATATGATTGCGGGCAACTTTTTCATAACAATAATATAAAAACATTTATACAATTAAAAGAACAATTTCGTATCTCTGATAATCACTTCTTCTCGTATGCACAGATAAGGGATTATATAATAAAGTTGAATGGGGGTTATTTCTAAAAACTTCCCCATTGTTGGATATTTTACTAGCTCAAAAAGAAAGTAAAGGTCTAATTTAAAAATTGCACAAAATCTGTATTCCAAAAAACCTAAAAATTATGCAGATACTTAAAAAGAATGGGAGAAAGATTTGGTAACAAATCTGGGACAAGACCAGTGGCAATCAATAGTATCTGTTTATCAACAAAATTGCAAATGGTTCAAATGCAACAAATTCAATTTAATACTTTTCATAGAATCTATTACATGCCATACAAACTTCATAAAATGAATATATCCATTTCTGATAAGTGCCCAAGGTGTTCTCATACTACGGGAACCTTGATACATTTAATACATAACTGCCCTTACCTTTCCAATTTTTGGTCAAAAATGATGCTAACAGTAAACAGATCTATTAACAAGAAGGTGTCACTCTCCCCCAAACTTACACTATTGGCACAAGTGGAAGAGGAGGAGGTAAATTTGGAGGAGTATCAAAAAATTTTCATAGCTATAGCAATGAATATAGCAAAAAAAGGCATATTAATTAAATGGAAACATAAAGAGCCACTGGTCTTTATGACATGGGCTAGTCTTATGGTTGATTCAATGAAATCTGAACGCTGCCATTATTTGAGAAGGGGTGAGGGTGACATTTTTGATAAGATCTGGCAATTGTTTCATGTTCAGATACAAAATGGGCTCATATAGCAATATAATTAATACTAGGTGAATCTAATTTATGTTGCAGCTTTAGGGTGAAGTCAGTTGAAGATAATAATAGAATTGTAACATTTAAGTAGTATATTAATAATTATAGGCAATACTAATAATAATAATATAGGGGTCCTGGATCAACCGGGTAGGTCAGTGTAGGAGATACTGATGATGTCAGAGAAGTGAGGTAATTACACTGAAGTGTGATCGAAATTAAATCTCCTCACAGATATGACACTGAATCTCACCAAAAAAAAAAATCATATCATGGAAAGACACCAACACATGTATATTACTAATCAGGACCCCATTAACTGGATTCTACAGTTAGTTTTTGGAAAAATGAACCAGAAATGTACTTTTAACACATTTTAAAACTATTTTCTCGTGAGACAATTTTTTCATATGGCCATACGAAACAAGAATAGGAAAAAAGATTAACTTCATATGAAAAAATAAGTTGGACTTAGTTTTTTTCACATTCTTTTTTGTATGAAGAAATCTTTTTTTCATGAGAATAACACAATCTCATGAAAAAGGATTCCTTCATCCAGAAAAAGAATTTGGGCTTGTTTTTTTTCACATGTTTTTTTCATACGAAGGAATCCTTTATTATGAGAATGACACAATCTCACAAAAATGGATTCCTTCATGCAAGAATTTGGGCTTAGTTTTTTACACTTTTTTTTGTTTGAAGGAATCCTGTTTTGTGAGAATGACATAATCTCATGAAAGAGGATTCCTATATACGAGAAAAGAATTTGGACTTAGTTTTTTCCCCACATTTCAACTTTAACAAGTCATAAATCTGTCAATACTAGCAGTTAAGGGACAATCTATATATCAAAAGAAAGGTCTTAATGCGTACTACAACACTAACACATCATACCACACAAAAGAATCCAGGGGCCTTAGAAAAAACATAAAAAATTAAATAATACAATTCCCACAGGATAACATTGCAACTTTAACAAGCTGTTAGTTTATCAGTCTTTGGAGTTAAGGGACAAGCTATATATGAAAAAGGGCATCAAAAAGTACTACAACAGTAACACATAATACCCCTCCAAAAATGTTGGGGTCATATATTAAAAAAAAAAACAATTAAAAAATGAAAATCCCCATATGATAACATTGCAACTTTAACAAGTCATAACTCCATCACTCTGTGGAGTTAAGGGAGAATCTATGTATCAGAAAAAAAGGTCTCAATAAGTACTACAACAGTAACACATAATACCCCCCACAAAAAGAATAGGAGTCATATTAAAAAAAAACATAAAGATTACAAAGTTAAAATCCCCTTAGATAATATTGCAACTTTAACAATCCATAAGTCCATCAATTATTGGGGTTAATGGACAATATATTTATTAAAAAAAGGTGTCAATGACTAATACAGCACTAACAAATAATCCCCCACTAAACATTCATGGGGTATGCACTGCACCCCAAAATTACCTCCATGCTGCCAAATCCACAATGAAAGTGCAATCATCATCAAAATGTACCATGGGTGTATCTCATCTTTCACTACAATCATAGCAAATTTCAGAGCAAACCAACAAATATTTACTGACTTATGGGCAACAAAGTGAAAACCACATTTTTGCCCATACACAATGAACCACTAGCAGTTAAGAGGGACATTTAATATGTTTTTTTTCCTTGAAGTGAGCCTCACAAAAAGTAAATACAACCAAGTACATATATTACTTTTTTGGAGGCTTGGAAGAGCAGGCCCAGAAGGCCCTGGTCTTCCACAGCCAAATGGTTGTGTGCATCTATGGAGGGATGGAAGTGCAGGGGCCGGAGGGCCCTGCACTTCCCTAGTCTGATGGGTGCCTGCACTTCCCTCACCTGATGGATGTGTTCGGGACCTGCGTGAATGATTACATGATTCTACTATCTTAAAAAAGTAAGGAAATTCTTTGTAGTAAGCTGTGTTAATGCATCAGTCAGGGTTCAGATTAAATTGACAAAAGTAGGGATATGTGGCATTAGGGTTTCCAATCCTAACTCCCACACCCCATCTCCAAGCAGGAAAAGGAAAAAATATTATGGTTTTCACTGCCCTGACTCTAGATGAATCAGGAGTGGGTCTTCCTTGGGCTTCTCATCCCTAACACTCATTCTGTTCCATGACCAGATAAGGTGACATGTGATATGTTTTCATCCGACAAGGCCTACAGGTTCTTGACAACACGTGGCGAGACACAGTTCAGTACGTTTGAAGGCTATATCGCAATGGGGTGAGTGTTAGGGTTGAGAACCCCAAAGAAGGCCCCACCCCTGATTCACCAAGAGTCAGGGCAGCAAAAACTGTATTTTTTGTTTCCTTTTACTGCTTGGAGGGTGGGGTGGGGAGTTAGGGCTGGAAATCCTAACGCTACATTTCCCTATTTTTGTCGGTTTAATCTGAACACCAACTGATGCATTAATTCAGTTTTTTGCAAAGAATATACAGATATAGATATAGATATAGATGTAGACACACACATTCTGTCACATAACCCATTTGGCTGTGTTAATCACCTTCCGTGGGCATAATGTGGCACCGTGTGCATCAGAGTGCCATATTGCCCATATAAGGAGAGTGACTGACTGGTTATGTAATAGAGTTGCTTGGATTTTGGATGACAAATTCAGAATAATCTGATTCCAATATGTTTTTAGGATTTTATTTTGTTGCTATTTATTGCCAAAAAAAAAAAAGAATTCTTAAAATCATTTTCGGATGCAGAATCAAATCGGGTTATCGTAATTCTGATTCCACATCCCAAAACCTCCTACCCATTACAGATAAAAGAGCCCTCCTGTCCCCATCCCTTTACCTTGACTGCAATGGCTGGATTGGCAGCTAGGTTGGTTGGGATCCCCGAAGTTCAGGCAGGTGTATGTGTGTGTCGGTGGCACTGCAGGGTTGCACGCGGCCAGGCCGGTGGTGACTTCCTGCTGCTGCCAATTGCCAAACTCCCTCTCCCTCACCATAACTACTCCAGCCCCCTTAGTCCATGAGTGAATAGATCCATGCTGCCCTCATTCCATACCCCTGGCACATATGTAGTCTGATGCACTAGCCTGCCTGACCCCGACTTAGAAGAGGAGTAGACTCCTTCCCTCAAAATCCCTATTGAAGGTGGTATTATAGTATTAACAAGAAGCAACTTAATTATTGTTGTGCTATTACCGATACAGTGCCGTCTGATGACTAGTCAGTGACAGCATTTCCCCCCATTCCTAGAAGAGCCAATTCTACCTGATATGACTGGTGGGGTGACTGACCTAAAGAAAGCGCTGGGATTTTAGCCACCACCAGATGCCTTAGTGTATGGTGTCTGGTGGTCGCCAAACCTGGGGCTTACTTTAGGTCGGCTACCAGTCAGTCAGGAATAGCCAGGGCTTCTGTGAGTGGGAGGTAGAAGGGGTGAACTGGTACACTGCCAGAGGGGCAGACAGGGAGTCATTGTCTGAGTCAGATGGCACTACTAGATACTGAATTAAAAAAAAAAAACCTTCACATTTCTAAGTTGCCAGCAGAATCAGAGCAGGGGAAGAGGTTCACTACTCACAGTGGGGTTGGGTGGGCCAGGGTCTTACTAAACAGGGTGAGTACCACTTTATATTGATTGGGCTTGTCAGTGCCACCAGTTGCTAGTGCAGCAGTTAGTCGCCACTCACTAAAGGTGGGCGAAGTGGCCAAAATTTGCTCCATGGAGTGATTCGTGGAGTAACACGGAATCCACGAAGCGATCCGCAGCGCGAAGTGGAATACTTCGCATCATAATGAGGAATGCAAAGTCCATTGAAACCAATGACTTTGCATTATTTCTCCTTCCCCAAACCACTTCTCCACTAATTTTAAAAATCAATGTACTTCGCATTACTTGGCCTTGTTGTTGCGCTCCAAGGCGAATTTGCAGTGCTTCATGGGATTGCAGGTCACATGGGCTGTAGATTGTTCCGCACAGCCTCAGTCCTGTGTAGTGTGTGTGTAGTGGAAGATGGAGACAGTTTGCTTTCAGAGCTCTGCAATTCAAATCCTCTAAAAGCTGTTAAAGCCTTTTTGAGCCATTTTTGTTTGCTCAAAATTTAGTGCATCAATTGTAGGAAACTCTCCTGTGCTCATATCATCGAGTGTTTATTGTTTGTGTGTGAATTTTTGAATGTTAATTTAGAACAGTCAGTCTGTGTACTGTGAAGTGTGCTTTGGGAGAGGGGCGTATCTGTGGTGTAGGTAGATTAACTGGGAGAAAAAGGCAGTCTTTCTGTTTTGGTTATATTTTTCTTGTATAACTGTGTTAATGTACACACAGTAATATTTTCAGTAGTTCTTGACATTTTTTTACTGATTGTAGTGGTGCAGCAGTGTATAATTTCAGTTTGTTTAAAACATTTGGTTATATTGCTAAATGCTTTCAATTTGCTACGTAATACTTGTAGTGTGTGTGTGAGCGTGTGTGCAATGCGTACCATTAAACCAGACAACTTTTATTGTGCCAGAGTAATTGCAACAGTGTGAACCTGCTATCCACCACACCTGAGAGGAGGGCTGTGAAGGTCACCACTGGAATGTAAGGATCAATGTTGGTGGTGATGTGGATGAAGCATGTCGGCAGGCCTGTAGGGGCAGGTTGGGAGAGGGATTCAGCAACTGTCCAGTGAGGGGGTGGTCCTCACATTTGGCCATTGGCTGGCACAGTCCCCTATTCATTTTCTTGACCACGAAAGCTTACTGACATTCAGGCATTGGCTATCTGAGGAGATGGGTGGAGGGCTGTGAAGGTCACCACAGGAATCTAAGTATCAGTGTTGGTGGTGATGTGGGTGGAGTGAGTCAATGGATTTGGAAGGGTGGGTCAGGGGGTTGACATTTGTCCAGTGGGGTGGTGTAATGAGAACTGAAAAACACTGAATAAAATTAAATTCTGATGTACTCCACACCTGGGAATAGACCTTTACAATGCACATTGTGTGTGTTCTTGGTGGTGGGGAGGTACTGACAGTCTTTATTGGGGACATTGCAGAGGGACTGGCTCCAACACTAACCCCTGTGGCACCTTTCTTGTCACCGCTCCCTCTCCAGAGCACTCCCTGTTTAGCACAATCCTCTGACTCCTGCCATTCAGCCAGTTCTCCACTTACAAAACTATTTTAGGATCCACCCCTAGGCTGTACATTTTGTTTATCAGCCTTCTATGAGGGACGATGTCTAAGGCCTTTCTGAAATTCAGATAGGCCACGTCCACTGTTCCTGGTGGTGGGGATGTACTGATAGTCTTTACTGGGGACAGTGCAGAGGGACTAGCCCCAACATCAGCCCCTGTGGTGCCCTGCTCATCACCTCTCCCTCTCCAGAGTATTCCCTGTTTACCACAACCCTCTGACTCCTGCCATTCAGCCAGTTCTCCACCTACAGAACTATTTTAGGATCCACCCCTAGGCTGCACATTTTGTTTATCAGCCTTCTATGAGGGACGATATCAAAGGCCTTTCTGAAATTCAGATAGGCCACATTGACCACATCGACCATTCCTGGTGGTGGGGGTTGGGGGTACTAACAGTCTATACTGGGGACATTGCAGAGGAACTGGTCCCAACACCAACTCCTGTGGCACCCTGCTCATCACTTCTCTCTCTCTCTCTAGAATACTCCCTGTTTACCACAACCCTCTGACTCCTGCCATTCAGCTAGTTCTCCACCCACAGAACTATTTTAGGATCCACCTCTAGGCTGCACAGTTTGTTAATCAGCCTTCTATGAGGGATGGTGTCGAAGGCCTTTCTGAAGTCCAGATAGGCCACATCCACTGCATCTCCCTGTTCCACTACCTTAGTTACCCAGTCATGCCATAGATTAGTACAATGATTTAGTGCAAAACACAGTGCTTATCCTAAATACAGTAAACTTTAGGGGTAACTGTGTAAGTAAATAAATGCCATATAAGGCAGTGTGTGTGTGTTTGTATGTGTGGGAAGGGCAATGCTCTGTGTGTGTAGACAGAGCACTGCTATGTTATACTGCAATATATATATGCATATATGTGTATATGTATTAGTCAGTGTGTGTGCATCACAACATTTAGAAAGTGCAATTAGGTGGCTCAGTGGTTAGTGCAAAAGTTGCTAGTCTACATTCCCCCACTATCTAGATCAGTTTTAGCCTTCTGCATGTCGTTACTAATTTAAATGAGGTGTCTAGTGGCAACCCCCAACCCTCCAATGTCCTTCGGAGCCTAAAAAGAAGAAAATGGTCCCTCAATGTCTTTTTTTTTTTTAATCTGTAAAAATGTGTGTATACAGTGCACTGTTATGTTACACTGGAATATATACTGTATGCATACATGTGTATATGTATTAGTCAGTGTGTGTGTGTGTGTGTGTGTGTGTATCACAACAATTGGAAAGTGCAGTTAGGTGGCTCAGTGGTTAGTACACAAATTGCTAGTTTACACATTTCTCACTGCCCACAATACAATTATTTTGCAGCAATATTGGCTCTTACTGGAGTTTGTTAAGAAAGGTGCTCCTCATTTTCCTACATTTTGAGTGTTTGTAGCCAACATTTCAGTGACAAAAGCTAAGAGGTATACATGGTCTGCCCTGTAGGTGGTGTTTTTTTTAATCCTCTCCATAGCTTCTCCCTTTCCCTTCCCAGTCTCTCAACTTTGTGCTGTCCCTGGACACCACTGCAGATTGGACTCTAAAATCACTATCCATAGACCCATAGTTGCCTTTACTGGCAGGAGTAGGGGTTCCCAACTCTTTTCAATGGACAATGCCAGTCAATGCTATCCATGTACTCCCACCCATCTTGTCCTTTCACCCTAAAACAATGCTTTGGAGCATGTATGGTACAAAACTAAACCTTAATAAAACATAATTTTAATGGGTTTGAATCCTACAGCCACCACTTGCACACTTTGTGACCATGAGAAAGTCGTTTAACGTCCCTGTACTCCCAGGATTCACCTGGAAACAGGCTTCAACTTAGTGTGTCTTTCCTAGCCAAAAATTGTAACAAACAAATTGTTTGTATCCACCACTCCATAATCTTTGCACAAAACTAAAACAAAAAAAATTGGTTGGCCATTTCACTTAAAAAGAAAAGGAAAACAGTGAGCTAAGTTAAGGAAAGATATAGTGAAAGCAACAAACCTCTGTGCAAAGGAAGTAAGCAAAAGCAGGAGAGAAAAGAAAGAATAGCCCAACGGCTAACTAAAGGGGACAAGACCTTTTTTTTTTTTAGGTACACAAGTGAAAAGAGGAAGATGAGGACAAGGATTGTGAGGTTACGTGGGGCAGGGGATGATTATTTAGAGGGGATCAGGAAACAACAGATATTCTGAATAAATACTGTAGTTTTGCTCAGTCTTCACAAAGGAAAGGGACAGGCCACATAAAAGCAGCAGGAGCACTGGGGGAAGGGAAATAACATAGAAACATAGAATTTGACAGCAAATAAGGACTGCTTGGCCCACCTAGTCTGCTCATTTTTCCCTACCTACTCTATAACTGCAAACCCTATTTGATCTCCGGCATATCCCCCCTTGTATTATCACTAAGATTCCCTTATGACTATCCCATGCTTTCTTGAACTCCGTTACAGTTTTGCTCCCACTACCTCCACTGGGAGGCTGTTCCAGGCATCCACCACCCTCTCCATGAAGAAGTACTTCCTCACATCTACCCCGAGTCTACCCCCTCCAGCTTCATAGCATGACCCCATGTCCTTGAACATCTTTTTTCTAAAAGATGCTTTCCTCTTGAACCTTATTTATACCTGTGAGGTATTTGAAAGTTTCTGTCGCATCCCCACCTCTGTTCCTCCAGTATGTGCATATTAAGGTCCTTCAGTCTTTCCTCATAGAGCTTTTGATGCAGACCCTGCACCATTTTGGTTGCCCACCAATCTTTCTATGTCCTTCCGGAGATGAGGTCTCCAGAACTGGACACAGTACTCCAGGTGAGGTCTCACCAGTGATTTATACAGGGGTAACACCACTTCCCTCTTTCTGGGAAGCACCACTGGAGGTCGACAGTGAATTTATTGACTCAAGATACATGGCACAATACCACACCGGGTATTGTGCTGTCCTAAATGAAGCTTTTTGTGACCCCCTGGATTTTAATATAATCAACTCCAGATCTGAGTTGTTCCTGGGGAGGGGCAGAACACTGGGAGGAAGGCATCAGCCAAAAACAGACGGTTACAGTGACAGTTGACGTAATGGTCTGTTTTCGGCATTCGCTGTTGGGGTGTTGCTCTGGAGGGGGCAACCACTCTTTCTGCTGGTGATTCCCCTCCCTATGCACCCCAGCATCCCATAGCTCTCCTGACTGCCTTGTCACATTGTCTAGTCACCTTTAGGTCATCAGATATGATAACTCCCAGGTCTCTTTCCTGTTTGGTGGTCAGCAATACCTCTCCTTTAATTTTGTTCTCCTCCCCTGGGTTTCTGCATACTGGGTTAATATAGCGCGGGAAAAGTAGCGCAGCCAAATTACAAATCAAAAATAGTGTGGGAGAAAACAGCGAAAGGGAGAAAACAACGAAAGGGAGAAAACAATGAAAGGGAGAAAACAACAAAAGGGAGAAAACAACGAAACGGAGAAAACAATGAAAGGGAGAAAATAGCGAAAGAGAAAATAAAGCCTGTGTATGGTAAGCGCTATCCCTATAGCCGTAGGGACACAGGGAAGGAGAGAACAAAGGGGCTGGTGGGTGGTGGTTTGCTAAGTGACTGCTGTGGCTCAGAGGATTTGGCCACAGACAGTGGACAGCAGTGGAACATTGGTGGACAGGGGTTTGACTCTTGGTCCTGGATTGCTTTTTCTTTTTATTGTGGATCTTGGGTGTTGTTTCTTCCCTTCCGACTTACCCTCTGTTTGTCTGTCTCCTACCCTGCACCTTTTGCCCCCCCTTTGTCCCACTGGTTTCCTGTCCTTCGAGAGTAATTCTGCCCCCCCCTCAGGTTTCTTCTCATCCCCAAGTTGCCTCCCCCTGGAGGTAGTTATATAATGTTTTGGGGGGATTGGTTGGGTGTGGGGGAAGAGCCCCCCACAAACAGTCAGTGTGGTTTTTGTGTGGCAATTTCTGTGGTAGTGCTCACTGTTCTTTCCAAGCTCTGTCTTTGCCATTGTTTTTCTGTTCACTGTTTTTGCTGCACAGTATCTGACTGCACTGTAACTGTGTTCGCTGTTTTGACCCCATGCTGGGTTTCTGTGCACCAAGTGCATGATTTTGCACTTATTTGCATTGAAGCCCAGTTTCCATAACCTTTAACACTCCTCTAACCTTTTGAGATCCTCTCTCATTCCCCTCCCGGAGTGTCTACCCTGTTGCCGATTTTACTGTCATCCACAAACAGGCAGACCTTTCCCTCCAGCCCCTCTTCAATCTTGCTGACAAAGACATTAAAGAAGACCGGTCCCAGTGCAGATTCCTGAAGTACCCCACTGGTCACAGTCCCTTCCCTGGAGTGAACTCCGTTTACCACCACCCTCTGTCTCTTATCCCTTAACCAATTTCTTACCCATTTTAACACCTTTAGTCCCACTCCTAGGCTACCGAGCTTGCTTACTAATCTCCTACGTGGGATGGTGTCAAAGGCCTTGCTGAAATCCAGGTAGGCCACATCCATCGCTTCTCCCTGATCCAATTCACTGGTTACCCAGTCAAAGAAATCTATTAGATTAGTTTGACAAGACCCCCCCCCCCCATGAATCCACATTGTCTCATGTCCTGTAAGCCTTTGGATTCAAGATATTCCACTATCCTTTCCTTCAGTAGTGATTCCAATAATTTCTCCACCACCGAAGTCAGGCTGACTGGCCTGTAGTTGCCAGTCTCCACCTTACTACCACTTTTGTGAAGTGAACTACATCTGCCCTCCTCCAGACCCTCCAAACCTCTCCTGTCTCCAGTGAGAGGTTGAACAGGACTGTCAAGAGGTGCAGTCAGCACCTCCCTGAGTTCCTTCAGTATCCTTTGGTGTGCCGTTGTTATAGTGATGCTGTAAAAGTGACATCTTTACAGTGGCACCTTTACAGTGACTGTACTGTCAGCAAACTGTTTCTGCCACCAACAGGTGCATTACTTCAATCAGTGTGCCACTGAGTGTTCGGGAGATGAGGTGTGTATCTGAGTTGGGCTGTGGGAGTGTCTGTTGTGGAGTCAGAGTCACAGGAGGGGTGGTACTAGTGCGGGACCTGTTCTGTGCATTTTTCTCCACGTTATGTGTGCCGTGGAGTTTGTTATATTAATATATGGCGGTGTGGGGGGCACGGGGGCATAGCCCCCTACATTTGCAGTTTGAATGTAGTGTTTCTTTGGTTGCCGTTACATTTATGGTATTTTTCGCCTTGGTGGTGTTTCGCTTTGGTCAGCTGTCGGTATAGGGGCTGTCATGGCTATCTTTGCTGTAGAGGCATTCGGTGCTTTTTCTTACAAACCTGCTTGGTGGAACCATATCCTTGGATGGACCCCATCTGGCTCCATTGCCTTATCCACTTTCAGAGTTACAAGTTCCTTCAGGACTCTCACTGTAATTGGACTAGTGTCCACCTCCCTTCCTTCAATGCTCCTGTCACTTTTCTGTGGCCCCTCTCCTTCCCCTGCTTCTGTGAACACTGAACAAAAATATTTGTTCAAGATGTCTACTTTTTCTTGTCCCCCCTTCCACACAATCCCCCCTTCTCTTCTTAGTCTTATAATCCCTCCCCTGGTCTTTCTGTTTCCGTTTACATACCTAAAACATGTCTTGTCCCCTTTATTTACATACTAACATACTAAAGTGCCAGCAGAATAGGCCTAACGGTCTTTCGTGTCTGCTTGTTTGGTCAGCCCCACCTGGGAGCTGACCTATGCTCTCTCCTCTCCCTCTCTGGCTTCTCCCTTCCCAGTCCCGGATATTCTCGCTGCACTGGTTTTGCTTTCAGAACACTTCCTGTACCTGTCCCACCTCCACCGTTTCTGCCTCCACCAGTCCCTGGGCAGTGCATTCCATGGCTCTACCACCCTCTCAGTGAAGTAGCACCTCCTCCTTTCTCCCCTGAATCTCCCTCCCTCCAGCTTCCACCCATGCCCTCTAGTTGCCCCCTCCTTCTTTTGGAGCACCCTGACTGCTCCTCCCCTATTTACCCCTTCATGTACCTGAAGACCTCTATCATGTCCCCCCGGTCCCTTCTCTCTTCCAGTGTGTACATATTTAGCTCTTCGAGCTTCTCCTCATAGGTCCTATCCCCCAAGCCCCAAATCATTTTGGTTGTCCTCCTCTGGACCCTCTCCAGGAGTTCAATGTCCCTCTTTAAATGTGGCCTCCAAAACTGAATGCAGTACTTAAGGTACGGCCTTACCAAGCAGTTATACAGTGGGAGTATCACTTTCCTACTTATGGAGATGAGCCTCTAGCGATGCAGTCAAGCATCCTGTTGGCTTTTGCTGCTGCCCTCCTACAAGTCTCCGAGTTGTTCATCTTGACATCCACCACCACCCCCAGGTCCCTCTCAGCCATCGAGACTTGTAGCATTTCCTCCCCCAAGGGTGTACACTTGGCCTAGGTTTCTGGCTCCCAGGTGCAGTACCTTGCATTTCCCTGCATTGAACCTCGGCTTCCGCTTTCTAGACCACCTTTCCAGAGCCTCCAGGTCCCCCTGTAGGGCCACCTTCCCCTCCACCCCATCCATCACCACTCCAAGTTTTGAGTCGTCTGCAAAGAGACTCATCTCACTCCTGATACCCTTCCTTATGTCACAGACATAGGCATTGAACAGGAGGGGCCCAAGGACCGATCCCTGAGGGATGCCACTAATGACCCTCCTTGGGGATGAGACTATCCCACCAACCATGACCCTCTGGGTCCGGTTCTGGAGCCAATTGCCTATCCATCTGATCATCTGGTTCCCCACCCCCATTTCTCCCAGATTATCCAACAGGCCCCCCTGAGGAACAGAGTCAAACGCCTCGCTGAAGTCAAGAAAAGAGGGCGTCCACTGGTCTACCCAGGTCCAAGGCACTCATCACCCAGTCATAGAACTCCACAAGGTTTGTCTGACACGATTTCCCCGGGACGAATCCATGCTGTCTATCATCCAGGCACCCCAACTTTTTGAGGTCCCCCCCAGTCTCTCCTTGACAATGCCCTCCATCACCTTGCCCACCACCGATGTCAGGCTGACTGGCCTGTAGTTCCCTGCCACCTCCCTTCATCCCCCCTTGTGGATAGGCACTATATGCACCACCTTCCAGTCCTGGGGCACTGACTCTGTCCTCAGAGAGAAGCTGAAGAGCTCTGCCAGGGGTTTCGCCAGGACCTCCGCCAGTTCCTTCAGCACTCTGGGATGTAATTTATTCGGCCCTGGTGCTTTCTCCGTCTTAAGGGACCTGAGGGCTTCCCTCACTTTCTCTGCCGTGATTTCCATCTCCGCTACCACATCCCCCTGCTTTGCCTTCCCCCCACCTGCCAGTGATGCCCCCTTCCCCAGACCCGCCAATCAGTAAGGGTCCCCACCTCCTCAGTTTCATTGTCTCCTCCCATGTATGAAGCAGCTCCCCAATTTTCCTTGGTGAAAACTGAGGTGAAGTACTCATTTAGTACCTCAGCCTGCTCCCACGGGTCTTGTGCCCATCCCTCCCCTGTTTTAATCCTGCTAATCTGCCTCTTCACCCTTTGTTTTTCCCCAATGTATCTAAAGAACCCCTTTTTCCCTCTCCTAATTTCCTAATTTCCCTGGCCAGGTTCTGCTCCTTCCTTGCCTTAGCCGCCCTCACCACCCTAGTGGCCCTTCTGGCCATCAGCTCATACTCTCCTCTGTCCCTTTCACTCCTTGAGCACTTGAATTGCCTATAGGCTGCCTTCTTTACCCTCACCACCTCCTGAACCTCCCTGGTTCACCAACAGGGTTTCCGGGCCCTACCGCATTTTTGTCTTAATCTTGTGCAGGTGCTGGTAGCATCCTGCGCCCCCCTCCTGATGATTTCCCACCTACTGTCAGCGTCCATGTCTGGCCCAATCCCATCCAGGTGCTCCTTAAGGATCTTTCCCATTTCCTTGAAATCCACCCCCCTGAAGTCAGTTACCTCCATGTTTGTGCATCCTTCTACCCCTCCTAGGTTCAGGCAGAACCAGACCGTGACATGGTCACTACCTGCCAACGGGTCCCTTACTTCCTGAGCTATTTTCTCCTCTGTTCGCTCCTTTGCATTCCTAAATGATTTCCCTGCCTCCCTCTGTTTCTCCAGATTTAGCTTCCTATCCTCCTTTTCTGTGTCTTCATATACTTCGTGAATGTTAACTTTTTTGCCCTTACCTTCCCAGTCACCTCCTTAGGGAACCATAATGGTCTCTTTTTCCTCTTGACTTTGCTTACTAGCCTGATGCAGAGGTTTGTTGCCTTCTCTATGCCCCCTTTTAGTTTTGCCCAAAGTTCCTCCATTTCACCCAAGTGCCCCCACCAGGGCATTCCTGAGGCATTTCCCCCATCTTTTTAAAATCATCTCTCCTGAAGTCCAGGATCCCTTGCCGTTGTGTGGCTTGATTCTGCCCCAGTCCATATATTGAACCACGCAGTATGATGATCACTGGGTCCCCAGGTGGCCATTTACCATGATGTCTGCAACATTGTTCCTGTTAGTTAGTACAAGGTCCAGCATTGCTCCCTCATAAGTGGGCTCCCTAACTAGTTGCCTGAGCAATGCCCCCTGCAGGGAGTCCAGGATGTCCCTGCTTCTAGCTGCAGCCGGGATGCTCTAATCTACATCTGGCAGATTGAAGTCTCCCATCAGCAGCACCCCCCTATTTGCCATCTTAGGAGGCAGTATGGAATAGTGGTTTAAGACATTGAGCTGTAAACCTGGGGACCTGGGTTTGAATCCCACAGCCCCCACTTGCATACAGTGTGACCCTGAGCAAGTCACTTGACTTCTTTGTGCTCGGCTTAGTGTGCCTCTCCTGGTTAAACAATTTCCCCTTTCCCACCTTCCGTTTCCCATGCTGTAAGTCTGTAGATCACGCCAGTGCAAATAGGGGCTCCATTCCCTGTCTCTAGAGTGACCGACAGTACCTCTGCCTCTCCCTGTATCTCTGTCACTTTTATGCTATCTCTCAGATAAACAACAACTTCTCTCCCTTTTTTTCCCCACCCTCTCCTTCCTGAACAGAGTATAGCCTGTTATGGCTAGATCCCGGTCATGGTTCTTAGTGCACCATGTTTCTCTAATGGTGACAATTTCCAGGTCAGCCTCTGCCAATATGGCCTCTATGTCTGGAATTTTATTTCCCAGACTTTGAACATTGGCACACATGGACTTCCAACTTCTAGTTCCACCATCCTCGACAACCCTCCATTTTCCCTTTTGCCCTCTCTCCTTACCACCTCTGTTCACATTCCCATCTCTCTTCATTACTACTAACTTATTTTTCTTTTTATTAGGTACCCTTGTGATTTGTCTCTCTTAGGGTTCTCCCAGCTAACTACTCCAGTTTATGGGGGAGGGGGCAGCATTTGATGTCTCCCTGCTTCCTTCTGCCACCCCCCTCAGCTAGTTTAAATGTTTGACAATGTAACATTTAAATCATTCACTGAGGACTGTGGTTCCCTTCCTGGACAGATGCAGGCCATCTCCCCTGTACAGGCCTTTATCTCTTCAGGTATGACCCAAGTCCTCAGCGTAGCCAAACCCCTCCTCTCTGCACTATTCCTTCCACCACTGGTTGAAGTTCCTGGTATGGAGTACCTTGTCCTCCCCCTATCATAAACAGGCAGCACCTCAGAAAAGGCCACTGAGCTTGCTACCTGCCTAAGACCCCTCCCCCACTCCCTGAACTCCTCCTGAACTATGCATTCCCCATCCTTAGCCAGGCCGTTTGTTCCCAGGTGGACAATGACATCTAGCTCCCCTCCTGTCCTGCTGCTCTAGTGATCCCCAGGATCCACTTTCCATCCCTCTGAACCATGGCATAGGGTAGACACCTAACCTCCTTCCCCCCCCTTCCTGTCCCCAAATCTATCCTTTTCACAATGGAGTCCCCCACCAAGATTTGCTTCCTTCTCCTCCTGGGTCCTCTGTCATCCTCCTTGAGGTCTCCAGTACAGAGGACCCCCACATCCTCCCAAAACATAATTAAACACATTTTAAATTTTATTTTACACATGAGTCCATTGTATAATCACAATAAGGCACTCCAGGGTGTGAGTTATTGGGTGATTTACCCACTTCTTGTGTGGTTAAGTCACTTGGCTGCACCTCATGACACACCTCACAAGGTGTGAGTAAATCCCCAATAACCCACACCCTGTTGTGCCTTATTGCTTAACTCTCCCAAGGGGAGGATAGCAGTCTTCCAGATGCTCAATCCTCCCTTCCTCTGCCGACCCCTGATGGTCCGAATCCATTTCTGAACCTGGGTCACTGGCGTGGAGCAAGGTGTGGCGTCCAGCGCTTCAACCCTCAGCGCCACCGGGCTGGCTCCTCTTAATGTCTTTATAAGTGACATTGCAGACAGACTGGATTGGAAGTTATGTCTCTTTGCAGAAGACACTAACATCTGCAGTAGTGTAGACACTCCAGAGGGGGTGGAAAGAATGTGCAGAGACCTGAGAAAACTCAAGGAGTGGACAAGGGCATGGCAGCTGGATTTTAATGAGAAAAAGTTAAAAATTCTGCACCCAGGGCACAGAAACCCAGAGGCAGAATACAGAATGGGAGAAGAGGTATTGACAGTCACCAAACAGGAGAGAGACCTGGGGGTAATCATTTCTGATGACCTCAAGGTGATGAGACAGTGTGACAAGGCAGTGGGTAGGGTCAGTGGGATGCAGGGGTGGGTAAGGAGGGGTATCACCAGAAGAAAGAGGGAGGTGGCATTGCCACTGTATAAATTGCTGGTGAGACCCACCTGGAGTACTGTACTATGTCCATTTCTGGAGATCACATCTCAGGAAGGACACAGACAGTGTGGAGGTTGTCCAGAGGAGGGCAACTAAAATAGTGTAGGGAATACATTAGAAGCCTGATGGGGAGAGACTAAAGGAACTGCATATGTACATTTTGGAAAAGAGAAAAGGGAGATGGGGGACACAATGTATAAATACTTCCTGGGGTTAAATAAGGTACAGGAGGGGGAGTATTTTTCAGAGGAAAAGATGCACGAGAACAAGGGGACCTGCGATGAAGCTGGAAGGGGGAAAATTAAGGAGAGATGTGAGGAAGTACTTCTTCACTGAAAGAATGGTGGATGCCTGAAACAGTCTTTCAGCAGAGGTGGTGGGGGCAAAAAGCGTGGTGGGCTTCAAGCATGCATGGGAAAGGCGTAAGGGAATCTTGGTTGGGAAGCAGGGGAGGGGCCAGAAATCAAGTAGGGTATGCAGTGACAGGATAGGATAGGCAGGGAAAAATGTGCAGACTGGGTGGTCAATTGGTCCTGATCTGCTGTCACATTTTATGCTTCTGTTTCTAAAGGCTAAATTAGACATTCCTGCGGTGCATAGATCCTCCTAAATAGAGACAGTAGAGCTTCATGCCTAGGTACTGTTTCCACTGGACTGGTGAAAGGACAATGTTTAAAATAACGTTATTATTGTTGGGGCAGAGCATGTTAAAATCAATACTTTTTTTAAAATTATTTGGTAACCAGGTAAGGCCCACTAGGCACAATGCCCATTTTCAGGGGTGATCCAGGAGCGCTGGTGCAGTTAAGGGACTTGCTGAGGGTCACAGTATGCATGTAGAGGTTGTGGGAATAAACCCAGACCCACTGGGTGTACCAAGCTCATTCACAGCTCATTACTCTAACCTCTAGGCTATACTGTGCATCATAAATAAAGTGTCACAACGTTTTTTTATTTCCCAAGTCCCCTTGGTTTGCCTGGCCCCCTCCCCAAAGAAATCCTAGATTGATTTGCCTCTGGCTCACTTGAGATTGCTTGAACACGACAGAAGTACAGGTTGATTACAGGGTGAGGGCTGAGAGTGTCTTTCTCTGCTGACTCTGTTCATTGCTCTGTGGGTGGGAGTGAGTGTGGTGAGGTGCATGATGATGTTGGTTGTTGTGTGCGAGTGTGGTGAGGTGCATGATGATGTTGGTTGTTGTGAGTGTAGCTAGGTCTGTTTGATTCCATATTTGCTGTTGTGGAATCCTCCAGTTAGGTGGGGGGGGGGGGCAGGCATGCAGAAAGAAAAAGAGAGGGGGCCATGATACAAAACAATTTATTTACACATATTTTACCAGGTAAACAAACAAAGCCTGGAAGACTCATTTCCAGTTGTGACCTGGGGGAGAGAAAGGGGAAGTAAGGTTGTAGTGAGAATACATTCACCCACGGGGTTCTTAAAACAGCAGAAGTACTTTATACAAAAAAAAAAAAGGAATACATTCACTACAGTGGTTCTAAAAGCAGCAACAGTACGTAGTAAAGTTACAACAACAGTTACAAACAAGATGCAAAGGAATGAGGCAGGTGCAATTTGTGTCATAGCAGCAAAGAAAACAAGTTACGTTGCAAATGCTTACAAGGTGTAAATGATGCAGCACATGCAATTAATGCCATTGCAGTGGACGAGATCGAGGACAGTCATGCACTGATCTGTTGCGGAGTAGCAGACAGAGCAGGAGATCGTGAATGCCTTTTTGCACGTTAACTCGGTATGCCATTGGTTGCCTGAATTGATTTTTGGAATATTTTTGTATAATTTAGAATATCTGAATACTTCAGTGCTACTTACGATCTCTTTCCAGACTATCTTGTGCTGGTGTATTTTGCTGTTTGTTACCTTGCTCTGTTTTCTTTCACCTCAGGTGCCTGAAGTCCTGCTGGTGGGGAGCCTGTCCCAGTGGTGGAACAGGACAGCAAGTTCTGTAGAGAACCAATTGTGTTTGATCGTATGGGAATGCTACACTGCTGGAAGATTTGGAGACTGAGGGGGACAAAAGGAGCGAGAAGAGCGCTGCCGGTAAAAGAAAAATAGGAAGCTATTGAATCGATATAAGTTTGAATTGTGGCAGGCTATAAACGGATTCCATACTGCTAGGGTTGCCACCTTTGAATGAGGCAAAAACCGGACCCTAAGCTCCGCCCCTAGCTCCACCCCTTTTCATAGCCACCACTTCTTGTGGTAAGCCATTCCATGCATCCACCACCCTTTCTGTGAAAAAGAACTTCCTCACATTCCCCCTTAATCTGCCCCCCTCTGATCTCATGCTGTGTCCTCTTGTCCTGCTATTTTTCTTATATTTAAACATGTTAGACTCTTTCACCTTACAGATTAAGGGGGAATGTGAGGAAGTTCTTTTCACAGAAAGGGTGGTGGATGCATGGAATGGCTTACCACAAGAAGTGGTGGCTATGAATACAGTGCAGGGCTTCAAACAGGCATGGGATAGGCATAAGGGAGCAATACAAATGACTATGAATAGATAGGCCACTGACAAAGCAAAGGCCGATGGCACATTTATAAGGTAGAAAAAGAAATGGGCAGACTGGATGGGCCTTGTGGTCCTTATCTGCTGTCAACTTCTATGTTTCATGACTCATCATGCATTGCTCCTCCTAGAAAGTAATTTGTTATATCAATAAAAGACAATGCTTAAAGCAGCAGTTCAACAAAAATGTTAAGATACTGTACTGTACTGTACCTGTCAAAGTTACTTTCCTAGATTCTTCCTAGTTATTTATTTATGTATTTATTTATTGACATTGGTTTACCAGATAAACATACAGAGATAAAAGAAATCTCATTTACAGATATGATCTGGGGGGAGACAAGGGAAACACTATAAATAGCATACAACAGTATACATGGTATATAATAATACATAATACATTGTTTCCTGTAATGTGTACATTACATTTTTTTCTGGCTCCATTTCCTGTTCATGTCCACAGTACTATTTCAAAGCCAAAGAAGTGACCATACTTTTTTTCTTGAGGGAAAAAAATAATTTAAAACATTTAAAAATGCATAAATTCTGTTTGAGATTAACATTGCATCAATCCTACCTGTACCAGCTTGTTTGTATCTATGTCTTAAGTTACTGTTATACTTATATAGTACATGGGTGCTGCCTATTGTCAATGGATTTCAGCAACTGCTGAAATCTTGTTGTAGTACAGTTCAAAGGTCAAAAAAGTTGTTGTACTATCGTTCTGACATCACATCGATAGTACAACAACTTTTTACCCTTGACCTGCTGACTGATTGGCTTAGAGGACGCTCTATAGAAAAAAACAAAAACATGGCGGCGCTGACGAAGTAGCGCCTTGAGTAGCGGAGCCACCGACTGAGAAGTCGGAATCGGGACAGAGGAGCCATACATGGCTCCCTTTCTAAAAACAATTGCTTCTATTTTTTCTCACCGATTTAAAAAAAAAAAAATGATGTGCTGAGGAGCAGGACGGAGCCTAAGCGGGAACAGCCGCAAGCAGAAGCACCAGAGGGGAAACAGGAGCAGTGCCTATGGCAAGTAATGAAAAAAATAAATGTAAAAACAAAAAAAAAACCATATACTATAAAAAACAGTGGATGGGTAGACATCACAATCAAGTCCCCATCTCGGGCAGTTGATGACATCAACGAGACCTCTCGAGCTTCGCTCTCGAGGTCTCTGTGATGTCATCAACTCCCTCGATGGAAACACAGCCTTGTTGTGGATGTTCACCCATCCACTATTCTATATGTGTTGTACTGCTATACTGTGTATTTTGGTTTGTCTTACTGTGACAAGGTACCTTTGTAAATGAGCCTATGGCTCAAAGGTTTTCCAAACTGCTGTTTAAATAAAATAAAATAAAATAAAATAAAATGTTCACCAGCAAATGAAAGTAGAAGACAACTGGCTCTGTTACTGTTACAAAAGGTGGGGGTAGCTTTGCTGCTATGCTACTTTAAGATGCAGTGGAAAAGATTAGGTTAAATAAGTGCTAATGGTGTTAATGGCCATACTTTACACCCCCCACGCTGACTGCTTTCACAAACAAAAGGGATATACTGACAACAGAAGTTGTCTGTAACCTGGACATGTAGCTGAAATAATGAATGATATGACAACATTTGTTTCAAAAGTATGTGACCACCCAAAATGGCTCAAAAACCTGACCAGCACAGAGCAAAACTGGATTACCTGATAGTGACCCTGAATACCTCATCACCAGGTAAAAAACCTGACAGGTGGCAACCCTATATTTTGGCCCCTCTTTTCCTCGATCAGGGCCGGTTTTAGGACTTTGGGGGCCTCCAGCAAACTGTATGACAGGGGCCCCACAGACAGGGCTGGGCCCCCCTCCCCTGTAATCCTTTTACATAGAAGAACTCTATTAATGCTGCATTATTGTACTGTAAATACATCAAAACATCATTTACTTGAAGAGTAAGCAACAGCAGAACTACTCATTATTTATATGTGTGCCCTATCTGCATCCCAGCAGAGGCTAAACAATTAATTCTGGTGATCCTACAGTCAGACAGACAACTTAGGAGTTCCTATCCCATTATTACCTACCTAAAAAGGAAGCGAAGGCAGGTAAGGCACTGGTCTCCCTAAATCCTCATAGGGCTCCCACCGGGTCTCACTAAGTCACCTCTCCACTCTGTGTACTGCGGGCCGGGCGCAGGAGTATGTCTCACTGGCAAAGTGGCAATACTCAGTGAATTGCTGCTGCTGGCTGCCTTGCTTTTGCTCAATTTTTCTTAAAAAGAAAAAATAAATTATAGCTCTAGCAGCACTGGCAGTAGCAGGGCAGCAAATCTGTATTGGCAGGTGGGTGCCAGGTCTGGAAGGTTAATCTGACTGTGGTGGTGATAGTCTATCTCTCTGCTCTGTAAGACAGGCTAGCGGCTGCAATCATTTGATCTCTTCGGCGCCTGGAACTGTTACCGGCTGTGATTCCAAGAGCGCTGGGGTCTCTTTATATGACGCCACTATGGACCTGAGGGGGAACAAAAATGTTCAGGTCTCAGTGGGAGGAGGTGTGATAACAGGAACGGACGGAGTGGGGCCTTGTGATTGGTTCCAACCACACCTCCTCCCACATCAGCATGTGCGGCACAATAGGGGGACGAAGGGAAACAAAGCAAAGTTGAGTTGAACATGGCGTGGACAGGGCAGCATGGTTCAGCATTCGTCAGGAAAACTGGGTGGCCGGCGGGCAGCATCAAACAGAAATGTAACCTGGCAGGAGGCATCTAAGAAAGCAACATAGATCCAGACTTGATTCAGCCAAAAATTGGCCGGGGTCACAAAGGTAATTAATTAAACATGTATCTGCAAGTTTCTTTAATTTTTGGTTAACTTTTGCTAACTGTTGGGGCCAGCGCCAGACACACTCTCTAAATCTGGGGCCTCCTACAAGTGGATCGCGGGTGCTCTAACGCCGCCCTGTCCCCTCGATCGTAGTACACAGACAGTTGGACTTGCATGGGTTAATGCCACATTGTATTTTTCCACATTGTATTTTCAACTCATGATATTAATATTATTTCTTAAAAGTATATTTATAAATTGAACAAAAGCTAATTTTAACTTTTTACTTTCTTAACTAGATTTGATTTTGAATTTCGCGGGCTCCTGGTCATATGACTCTCTCCCTCAAATGCGCATGCCTGGCATTGTGTGTGCAAAGGCACCATTCTTTTGTGCACTTGCAGCTGATAGGACACTCCTTTCAGTGCAGTCTGATTTGCAAGTTGGGAGTACTGCACTAAAAATGGCTTTGCTTATCTAAGCCTTTTTCAGGGAAGTTCAGGCTTGGCAGTTCAGAAGTTCTACCAGGTTTTGTCTTTCTCCTTTCTGCCCACAGGAAGGTAAGTCTTCACAGACTACATGTTTACTCATTAATGTTCCAATAGAGCACATGTGTCAGAGGTCCATTGCCTCAGTAACGCCTTCTGAACTGTGTCAGTCAATTTATATTCTAAATTTTCTGTAGCATATAATTTAGTTCAAAAATTTTATTTTTTCTTTGATATAAATCCTGTTGTATACATAGAAACATAGAACATAGAAGTTGACGGCAGATAAGGACTGCAAGGCCCATCCAGTCTGCCCATTTCTTTTTCTACCTAATAAATGTGCCATCGGCCTTTGCTCTGTCAGTGGCCTATCTATTCATAGTCATTTGTATTGCTCCCTTATGCCTATCCCATGCCTGTTTGAAGCCCTGCACTGTATTCATAGCCACCACTTCTTGTGGTAAGCCATTCCATGCATCCACCACCCTTTCTGTGAAAAAGAATTCTCACATTCCCCTTAATCGGCCCTCTAATCTCATGCTGTGTCCTCTTGTCCTGCTATTTTTCTTATATTTAAACATGTTAGACTCTTTCACCTTGTCAATGCCCTTAAGGTGTTTGAATGCCTCGATCATATCACCTCTCTCCTCCTTTGCTCAAGGGTATACATATTGAGCTCTGTTAATCTGTCCTCATATGTCTTCTGATGCAGTCCCTGCACCATTTTGGTTGCCCTTCTCTGGACTGCCTCAATTTGGTTAATGTCCTTGTGAAGGTGTGGCCTCCAATACTGCACGCAGTACTCCAGATGGGGCCTAACCAGTGTCTTGTAAAGAGGGATTATTACCTCCCTCTTACGACTTATGATACCCCTACTAATACACCCTAACACCCCCCTAGCCTTACCTACTGCTTTAGAGGTCTGCTTGGATGATTTCAGGTCATCAGTGATGATGATGCCCAAGTATCTTTCTTCCTTTGTGACTGCTAGCAACTCCCCTCCCAGCCTATAGGTGGCTTCAGGGTTTCTCTTCCCTATGTGCATGATTTTGCACTTCTTTGCATTAAATCCCAGTTGCCAATCTTCTGACCATTTTGCTAGTTTATCCAGATCTCTTCTCATTCTGCCCACCCCATCTGGATAATCTACTCTGTTGCAGATCTTGGTATCATCTGCAAACAGACAAGCCTTGCCCTCTAGTCCATCTGCAAGGTCACTAATGAAGATGTTGAAGAGGACTGGCCCCAGAACTGATCCCTGAGGTACCCCACTTGTGACTTGCATCTCTTCTGACTGTATACCATTTACCACCACTCTCTGTTTTCTGCTCATCAACCAGTTTGCCACCCAGTTGACCAACTTCTGACCCACCCGAGCCTACCCAGCTTATTTATCAATCTTCTATGTGGAACAGTGTCAAAAGCTTTGCTGAAGTCAAGGTAGGTGACATCAACTGCTCCCCTTGGTCCACCACTCTGGTTACCCAGTCAAAGAAATCTATGAGATTAGTTTGACAGGACCTTCCTTTGTAAACCCATGCTGTCTTGGATCCTGTGCCCTATGGATTCCAGGTGTTGCACTATCCTTTCCTTAAGGAGTGCCTCCATAATCTTGCCCACTACTGAGGTAAGACTGACTGGTCTGTAGTTCCCCGCCTCCTCCCTGCTACCACTCTTGTGGAGCGGGATCACATGAGCCCTTCTCCAGTCTTCTGGGACCTCTCCTGTGCTCAGAGACTCACTAAACAGTTCTGCTAATGGCTCTGCTAGTTCCACCTTTAGCTCCTTAAGTACCCTGGGATGTATGCCATCAGGTCCCATTACCTTATCCACCCTGAGCTTAGCAAGCTCTTGTAGGACCCTTTCTTTTGTGAAGGGAGTAGTGCTCACCTCCTCCCCTGTGTCCATGATGCTGAGCTGTGGGCCCTGCCCTACCTTCTCTTCAGTAAATACTGAGCAAAAGTATCTATTTAGGATAGATGCCTTTACAGGGTCCTCCTCCTCACATGCCCCCTTTTCTCCATTAAGCTTAGCAATACCCCCTCTGGACTTTCTCCTTTCACTAATGTATCTATAGAAAGTCTTGTCACCTTCTTTTACTGTTCGTGCTAGTGTTTCCTCAGTTTGGGACTTTTCCTGCCTTACTGCCTTCCCTGCTTCCCTTAGGGCAGTTTGGTATGCCTCCCTATCTTCATCCCGCTGTGTTCCCTTATATTTCCTGAAGGCCAGCCTTTTGGCTCTGACCTTTTCTGCTACTGTATTTGAGAATCAAAGTGGTTTCCTTCTTCTTTTGCACTTCCTTTTCTGTCTAACACAATGGGATGTTGCTTCAAGTATTGCATCCTTAATGCTTGCCCACTTTGCCTGTACCCCCTCACCTGTGTTTCTTTTTGCCAGGGCTAGCTTAACTCTGTTGGCCATCTTATCAAAAGTCAGCTCCTCTGAAGTCCCATATTTTGCCTTGGAATGGGATGATTTAGATGTAGTAGCCAAATTGAACCATACCATGTGATGGTCACTGGCCCCAGGTGACCTTCTACCTGGAGATCTGTGATCCCTTCCTTGTTAGTCAGTACTAGACCTAGGATAGCCCTGTCTCTTGTGGGTTGCTGTACCAGTTGTTTGAGGCCCTCCCTGCAGGAATCCACTATGTGTCTAGTTCTGGCAGATGTTCCTGCTGGTATTGACCAATCTGTATCCGGCATGTTGAAGTCTCCCATTATCAGAACCTCCCCTTTAGCTGTCATGTTTTGTATATATTCTAACAGTAATGTGTCTATGTCCTCCCCCTGGTCTGGATGCCTGTAGACAACCCCAGTTCTTATGGCTGTCCCATTTCCTGTTTTCAGGGTGACCCACAGTTCTTCTGGCTCCTTATGTGTATTCTGAATTTTTGTAGCTTTGATATTTTCATTGACATACAGGGCCACTCCTCCCCCCCTTTTTGCATCTCGGTCTCTTCTGAACAATACATAGCCAGGTAATGAAGTCTCCCAAGTGTGGTTACTGGTAAACCACGTCTCACTAATTGCTACTATGTCCAGTTTAGCCTCTGACATTATTGCCTGCAGGTCTGAGATCTTATTTCCCAAGCTGTGAGCATTTGTGTACATGATTTTCCATTGGCCAGATTTCGGTGTGTTAGTTGTTGGGTGAGGTTTGGCATTACCCCTGTGCGTCGTATGGGGAGACAAACCTTTTTTCTTACCTGGTGATGCAAATGAACTGCAAACATGCTGAATCCCTGTTTGACCACTAGCTGAGGGGGGAGGGGTGTTCTTCCCATTCGACGTATGGGGTGCTGCACCCCTCTCCCCATTTGATAGTTTAAATATTCTGCAAAGATGTCAAACTTCTGCCCCAATGCACTGACTCCCTCCTTAGTCAGATGCAGTCCATCAAATTTAAAGAACTTTCGCTCCCAGAACTGTTGCCAGTTCCCTACAAATCTGTGTCCTTTTTCCTGGCACCAGCCCTTGAGCCACGTGTTTAGCTCCCCTATCTCCCCTTCTCTGACCTTCCTTCCATCTGCTCCCCTCTCCCAGACTGGCAGGATCTCAGAGAAGGAGATGCCGGACGAAATAGATGATAGTTTGTCACCCAGCCTGGTCAGGTGTTCCTTGGTCTCCACAACTGACCGGCTGGTGAGATCATTAGTCCCTAGGTGTACTTGGACATCAATGTTTTCTCCTGCTTTGTGAACAACTTAGTAATGCGGTCAGTGTCTCTCCATGCTGATGTACCTGGGAGACATCTGACCATTACCCCTGGCTGGAGATGGGTATCAACTCCCCGAATCATGGAGTCTCCTATGATCAGAAGTTTTTTGGATTTCCTTTTTGCTTTTTTTGTTTTGGTTCCTGATTTGGGTGAGTTTTGTTGTGCTAGCTCCTGTGCTGCAGTGTCCTGCTCTGCAGTGTCTTCTGCCTCTTTGTTTGATTTCAGAGATAGAGGCAGATACCTGTTTGTAGTGTTTATATGGTTATTGGAGGTAATATGTTGGAGAGCAGAGAGTGATGGGGCACCTGATTTGCCCCTCCTAACCACCTGCCAACCTCCTGGACCAACTACCCTCTGCGGTCAAGGTTTTCTGTTGGATGCTAGGGAATGGTGTGGTGGTTCTTATAATGTATTTCCTCTTGAATATGAAATTTGAGGCGGCAATCTCTGCCCATGCTGCCCGGAGCTGAGCCCTAAGATCTCCAAAGGCCCAGCATGTAGGACAGTGTCCTAAATCCTGTAAGACTGTTCTTCTGAAAATTGTTCCACAGTACCTGCAGTTAATGATATCCATTCCAGATAAGTTGCTGGGTTTATAACCTAGTCAGACTAATTAGAAGGAAAATGAAGGAAAAAAATGCAAGTAATGGTTTGATTGTGTTTTGTTTAACTTGTTATAACAAGTTAAATTACTAGTGCCCCTGTAAATGAGCTCACCTTGTGGAGGCCCCACTGATCCACCCCTTCCTGCTCTACCACAGGAAATGTCACAACTGTGGTACCCTATAAAAGGAGTGTAGTGTGGGGTGGTTGGGGATGGGTGTGGCTAGGCCCTTCCCTGCCGAAAGGAAGAACCACGGACTAAAGAACAAGGAGGTAAGAGCAGAAACAATCAGTCAACAACAAATGCAGTAACCCTGAAAGCTTATCCTAATGTTAGATAAAACTGTAAAACCTGTAAAGCACCACCTGTAATAATTTCAGAGAAGATATACGCTGTAAGAAACACTTTGCTACAGAGAAAAATAAAACAATGAAATGTTAGCAACAAACAGTAGCAATCCCTGTGAGTGAAAAATAAAAACAACACCACACAGTAAATCTGCTTAGCCAAAATAAGTCTTAATCCTTTTCCCTTGCTCTGGTAAGTTTCTCTACTTTGCCTTTCAAGCAGTCTTAGAAGGATAGAGCTCAGGTGAAGCTAGGTGCCTTGGCCAGCAAACCAAGTCTTCTACCTCCAAGATATCAACTAACCTGACTTTTTAACCCTTCTTTCTGTTGGAAATTACTGACAGTTTGTCAGCTCCACCCCCCACATACACACCTAATCCTCAGCTGTGGGAGGAAAGCAATTAGCTCCTTCAATGTGAGAAGGAGACTGAAACACCTCTGAGACAACAACCTTTTCAACCAAAAAAAAAACAAAAAAAACCCAAGAATAAAATAAAACACTGTCAAACAGTAATTTTGCTTAGCCCAATGATAAAAAAGTCACAAAAATGTAAGCTCCACCTGTAATACAGTAATACATTGCTTTATTGAGAGTGGGAATTAATAACTTGCTGGCTAGTAATAATTAATCTTCAATCCTGACTCTCTCCCAGCATTATACTCTTTGGTTTGTTTTTTCTTTCTTTAAAAGTGTACACTGTGAATTCATCGAACTTAGAAGGACTACAGAGTTTTCAGACTCTCCAGAGGTCTTTTAGCCTCAAAAAGTACAAAACAAGTTTATTCTTGAATCAGAGACTTGGAGAAAGCCAACCAGGGAGCACCAGGCATTTTCTCATCGCCAGGTTTGGACAAAGAGGTTACTATTGCTTATTGACTTTTTCAACGTGCTATTCTCAAACTGATGAAAATTTAAAAACACGATAAAACTTTATAATTTATTACTCTGGATATATTTGCTCAACACACACAATCAGCTAATGAGATTCTATGAGGAATTTGCTGTGACATATCTTCAGACTTTCTGGAACTTGGATAATATATATGTGTAGCACTTTCAAAGTGCAGAATTTTGGACATTTGGAATATTTTAACTAAAACACTGCTCAAAGTCCTTTTATGAAAAGGTGTACTTTTTGTAAATTATTTATATTTTTTTTAGTGTGTTCATCGTATCTCTGAGGCACATAGTAATCTAAAAAGTCTTGCCCAGTCTTAGTATGGTCAGCACCCGACTGTGGAGAAAAAAAACAGGGTAACTTCTCATCTTTATCCTTTGACCCAATGTTGGATATTAAAAGGAAATAAACATTTAGAAAGGACTTTAGTACTAAACAAAGATAACCGACCATCTTCTACTGCTCAGTGTGACTGACTTGTGTAGGACCTGTAACCCGAAAATCCTGGCAAGCAATTCTCTCCTGATTATACTTAATATTGAATCTATGGATAAGATGGAGCTGGAATGATCCCCTGATGTGGATTTCTCTTCCAGCTCCATACCTGCCAACATGGAAGGAGAAGAAGTTAGCAAAGGATCTCCCAGTAGTGGATCTCTGAATAACATTTTCTTTCTTTTACCAGGGGAAGATAGCAATAAATGCTCACATTTATCCCCAGGTACTCTAGGTAAAGATAAAAATATTGTGGTTCCAAGGGCTCAACTAAATGAAGTTTTATATGATTTACATCAAACCACTGCAGGCTTGAAAGAAACTGAAGCCAAATTTGAGGGAAGTCTAACAATGAGTAAGCATGTACTCAGACCGGAGGGTAATGTGCTGGTGAGCACTGAATCTAGTGACAAGCACCAGTATCTTCCCTCATGTCTGAGTAAAGAGCTTATTCATTTACTGAAAAATCAACATACTGCCCATTAACTTCTGATAAAGCAGTTGGCCATCATTAAGGATAGTATTGAGAATATAAGAGAGGATATAGCTATTAACAGGGCAAGGTTAGATGATGACATCAGGAGACTTGACACTCTAGTACCCATAAAGGACTCCTCTTTGAGGTCATTGAACATAGCAAATCCCACCTTAGATAATGGAAGGCCAGATTTTAGTATTGTCAGTATACCAGAAACTCCAGAACAGAAAATTAAAGAAAAATGTAATAAAACTAAAAATCCCCAAAAGGAAAAGAATTTGAGGAAATTTAGTTATAAACCAGTCTGAAATACTGTATCTAACAATGACTTAAATCCCCCAGATATGCTAGAACATTGGGGTGAAGTGCAAACATAGAAACATAGAAGTTGATGGCATATAACGACCACAAGGCCCATCCAGTCTGTCCATTTCTTTTTCTACCTTATGAATGTGCCATTGGCCTTTGCTCTGTCAATGGCCTATCTATTCATACTCATCTGTATTGCTCCCTTATGCCTATCCCATGCCTAATTTGAAGCCCTGCACTGCATTCATATCCACCACTTCCTGAAGTAGGCTGCTCCATGCATCCACCACCCTTTCTGTGAAAAAGAACTTCCTCACATTCCCCCTTAATCGGCCTCCTTCTAATCTCATGCTGTGTCCTCTTGCCCTGCTATTTTTCTTAAATTGAAACATGTTAGACTCTTTCACCTTGTTAATGCCCTTAACATGTTTGAATGTTTCGATCATATCACCTCTCTCCCTCCTTTGCTCTAGGGTATACATATTGAGCTCCATTAATCTGTCCTCATATGATTTCTGATGCAGTCCCTGCACCATTTTGGTTGCCCTTCTCTGGACTGCCTCCATTTTGTTAATGTCCTTGTGCAGGTGCGGCCTCCAGTACTGCACACAGTATTCCAGATGGGGCCTAACCAGTGTCTTGTAAAGAGGGATTATTACTTCCCTCTTATGACTTGTGATACCCCTACTAATATACCCCAACATCCCTCTAATATTACCTTCTGCTTTAGTGGTCTGCTTGGATGATTTCAGGCCATCTGTGATAATACCCAAGTCTCTTTCTTCCCTTGTGATTGCCAGCAACTCCCCTCCCAACCTATAGGTGGCTTCAGGGTTTCTCTTCCCAATGTGCATGATCTTGCATTTCTTTGCGTTAAACCCCATTTGCCACTTTTCCGACCATTTTGCCAGTTTATCCAGATCTCTTCTCATTCTGCCCACCCCATCTGGATCATCTACTCTGTTGCAGATCTTGGTGTCATCTGCAAACAGACAAACCATACCCTCCAATCCATCTACAGTGTCACTGATGAAGATATTGAAGAGGTCTGGCCCCAGGACTGATCCCTGAGGTATACCACTTGTGATCTGCATCTCTTCTGACTGTATGCCTTTTACCACCATTCTCGGTTTTCTGCCCGCCGACCAGTTTGCCACCCAGTTGACCAACTTCTGACCCACCCCAAGCCTACGCAGCTTATTAATCAATCTTCTATGTGGAACAGTATCGAAAGCTTTGCTGAAGTCAAGGTAGGTGACATCAACTGCTCCCCCTTGGTCCACCACTCTGGTTACCCAGTCAAAGAAATCTATGAGATTAGTTTGACATTAGCAAAGGATAAAAGTTCAATCCGGGAGGATTCCTCTCAGGAGAAACATGTTATGAACAATGATCTTGGAATTCAGCTTAACAAACTGGAGAATTAAATTGAACTGCTCAATAAGTATTGCATAGAAGTTCTACAGAACAAGGGGCACCAGGTTCTTTCCTTAAATTGTAATACGGACTCTCGAAGCACGTCACATAAGGTGACAGGAATACTGACAGAAGAAGTTAATGCTAGGGTAAGACCTAAATTAAAATAACTCATTAAAGTACAATGGAAGGGGAATTTTGCATCAAATATGACTGAACATGTACCTCTCTTAAGGTTTAGAGGCCTTAGCAGCTGGCCCAATTTTCTGGGGTTATTGTTGAGGTTAGGAATGCACAATATAATACTGAGAATACTCTGGGGCCAGATATTCAGAACTTTGCCCTGGGGCTAAATTAGCACAGCCCAGCATGCCAAATTAGCCCAGAACCAATAGCCCACTATATTCAAAAGGGATAGCCCCCATACTAAACCTACTGAATATAGTGAGCTAAGGAAGCTGGGCTGGAAGTGCAGTGCAAAAACAGTCTTGGAAATAAGACAGCTCTAAATATAGCAACCAGGAAGTGCAAACCAGAATGGCAGCCCATTGCACAGTGATGTGAAGGAAGGCAGAGGTGAACTATGTGGCCAATGTGTGTGCTAGCAAAGGAGTGGATTCATTAAAGCTGCAAGCACTAACGCATGTGAAATTCTGCAGAAATGTACCATGTTTCTGAAATGTTTGCGTGGCGCAAACACATCTGTGCAGGTTTTGCGTGGAGCTAAGCCGTTTGCTCGGTGCTATCACATTTGCCCGGGGGAAAACTTTGCTATATTCAAAAGTGACATGCAAATGAGCCTACTTAGACAATCTGTAGGCAAACATCCAGAGTAGCAGCTCATTATGTCCTGATTTGCATGCAGTTTGCCCAGCGCTATTGCAGGGTCCTACAGCTCCACCTGTAGGTCAGTCTGGTAGTACAGAGGCTGGCTATGTCTGCCCACAGCTCCACCTATAGGTCAATCTGGAAGTGCATGGTGGTAGCTGCAGGCCACATTTGTACAGAACCACATAGAATATTGTGCCCCAGGGGACTACACAGCAGACAGCACAGGCACAGGTGGTGGCACTGCATGCAATAGGTAGGTCCTACTACAGTGCACAGCAGACACTACAGTACAGTAACAAGGGGGTCAGTGGTGTGAGGGACACAGCAATGCCTATGGTGTGTAGGGCATCAATGACTGCTGCACTTTACACAGTGACAGGCCAATCTTGGAGGTGTGTACTGCCAGTGGACATTACTGTTATGCTGTTGTGCGGCCCATAGACACTGCACCACTAGCATTGGATACTCACAGTGACATATAGGATTCATAGGTTCATAGGATAGATTCGGGTCCACAAGCTTCTAGAGCCATATGTTGGACCTGCCACTATTTAGTGGACAATTTCCCATATGTTTTTTCCCCATGTGTTTATCCAAAAGATTTTTAAAGACTGCTATACTACTAGCTCCTACTACTACCACAGGGAGTTTGTTCCAAGTATTCACCATACATATACATGGCTGGCTATGTGTGCTGTGGTGTCTGTACAGATGTGCAGTATGTGGCTGGAGGGGCACATACTATCAGACAGGCACACTGATGTTTGGGTATTCCCTACACTGGACCATTTGCACTGCATGGATTGTCCCAGCCTTGTGGCAGTACCCAGTATGTGATGCAGACTGATCACTTGTACACCCTCCCCTCAGCACCCTCCATGCTCCCAGTGCTGCATGTGTGTGCTGTATTCTGTTGGTGTCCACTGAAGAGTGGTCTGCAGGTGTGTGCTCTATGGACACACTGTCAAGGTGTTCACTGGGTGCCGGGTCACCAATTAATGCATGGCATAGTTGTGACCGGTGGTAGATGATGGCAACATAGAAGGTGCCATTCGTGTGCAGCATGTTTCTTCCATGTCTGGTTTCTTTCTATGTTTAATATTTACTGGTTAGGGTTGCGCAGAGCTACGCAAAAGTCATGCAAAGCTGCACAAAGCCACAAAGTCGCGAAAAGCTGGTTTGTCCAGAGCTAAGACTACCTTTTCCTGGGTGGTAATTTGCACCATGCTAAGTGTTGTGCTAAGTCACGCAAAACACTTTGTGCAGTGCTAATGCACTAAATGTATCATTGAACCTGTATTCATGTACATGCCCCCTCTTTTTGTCCCTTGCATACATTATACTTTTGCCCGGTGCTAATGCAGTTTGCCCGTACTATTTGGCCTTTTGAATATAGTGGACTAGTGCAAACCTGGCACAAGCCAAGTGCAAACAGTTTACGCCTAGTGCAAAGTATTGAGTATCTGGCTGCAGATGTACATTTCCTGTCCCCAAGAGCCGCTATCTCTGGTGCAATGTTGCATCTCTCCGAAGTATGGGTGTAGCTGTAGCTTTCCCAAATAGAAATGATTTTAATACACATACTGACTCAGATATTGACAGTTTTAATTCACTGATAGTTTTTTGTTTGGTGTGCCACTAATAGTTAGGGAAAAGAAATATAAATTGACTGGCTTAATATGCAATCTCTTCCACAATTTTCTACAAACTACATCTGGATAATGATGCATTCTAACAACTTGGCGTAGTGAACAGAATATCCAAATTGACATATTAGTTAAAAATAAGATTGTGGCAGATAGAATTCTGCAAAAATGGGATATTTTAGACTCTATGGTATCATATTTTATCGATTCTTCAGAAATTGAGTTGTTCATTTATTTTTTATTTAGTTTTTGTTGACCGGGTAAGTGCACTACACAAATCCTGCCTATTTTCAGGCACGACCTGGGGGAGGGGGATACAGATGAATGCCAACTGACCTTGAATCAGATAAAGCTGTTGATGGTATTTTTTTTTTTTTTTTTTAGTGAATGAGGGAAATTTGGCCAGGACACCAGGGAAATTCCCCTACTCGTCAGAGGGGGAACCTCTGTCCAAGATGGCGGACGCACCCTTGCCTTCTGAGGAGGGAACTATGGAGGTGGGAGACTTGGTCTCAGCTCCTACCTCTGATCTTATGGAGACCACGACTACAACTACTGAAGTTTTGCCAGTTGATGCTACTGCTTCTGCTTTAAGTTCTGCTGCAATTATTCAGGCTGCTATGCCTAGCCCTAAGCTCACTCATTCTGGAAAGGACATGCTGACCTACGTGCCTACAGCTGAAATACCTAAGGATTTTTCCTCCTCATACTCCGATATTACCTGTCTGGAAGAACAGGAGATCCAGGAGCGTTTTGCAATGGTGGAGTGCCGTTTTGCTAATGCAAAAACGAAACTGACACGAGAACTACAGCGCCTGAGAGCTGACAGGTTAGCTGCTTGTTCCACTGGGTCAGATGTTTCTTGGGACCTGCACACAGTGACACCTCTACTGCCTGTTGTTGTGACGGGCTCAGACCCTGCATGTGAGCCGGCCGAGGCAGCCTTACAGCCTCCTTCCCTTAAGCCTACAGTGAGTACCGATTTAGCATTGCATACTATTAGTGCACCATCACCATTACGGACATCCCCTCTGGTAACTGAATCCCCTGTTGTGGAACCTGTACAGCACCTACCTGGACAGTTGACTCGGTGTTGTGAGGTGCTGGCTGGATTCAGGGTCCTGTCATGGGGAATTGGATTTCGGGTCAGTCTCCTATGCAGTCCCCCCGCCCTGAAGATTTCCCAGAGCTACAGAGTACATCTGTTAGATCTAAAGCCTCTACTGACCCCTTGTGTCTCCATCAAGAACTGGAGCTTACACAGAAGCCTGTGTTAGATTGTTTAAAGGGTTCTCCACCTCAGGCTTCTTTTTCTACTACATCTAGGAAGACTCCGGCTCCCTTACCACTGCAGCCCCCCCCAAAACACCGGGACCAAGCCGTTCTTACTCTTCTTTCTTTAAATTTCCAATCCAGGCTGCCAAGAGGCATAATGCTGTTTGCTTGGCATACCTGGAGGGGTTACCTGAGCCACCAGATAGAGTGTACGTGGCACGTACACTTCTAAAGGATTCGTTAAAATTCTTTTCTCATGAAATATATGCGTTGATTCATATATCCGGTGAAACCAGGTTTGATATCAGTTTTCAAACATCTAGGGGCTTGGAGCGTTTTTGGTCTAAGTATAATGCTTTGTGGACTACTGCATTATGGACTCCATTTCAGGCTATTCCTCTTTCTAAACCTGCTTTTAAGAATATTACTATCCTGTTTCGAAACGAGGGGGTTGAGGTGGATGATGATGTCTATTGGCTGAAACAGAGTTGTGATGTCCAGGGTCAGCCTGAAGCCATCTTAGATACCGAGAACATTTGGACTAGGGGTTGGAAGGTTACGGTCTTGTTACACTCCAATGACTCTGGTGCTGTGCATCTACCTAACTCTTTCTTTATAGGTCGAGATATGGGGGTCCTGTTCTACCCGGGTCAGCCTAAGGCTTGCTACTGGTGTGGTGACCCTGCACATCTTAGTAATGTGTGTGATAAAATGAAATGCTATATCTGTGGGGAACTGGGCCATGTAGGGGCACACTGTTTGAATGAATGTAAGTGTAACCTGTGTGATGAACTGGGGCACACATTTCAGAATTGTCAATGGGCTGCGCATAATCAGGAATTTCATGATGGTGGAGTGGACCAGCCCTTTATTATTACACAAACGCAGAAGGCTCATCTCCGGACCTCCCTGGTTGTACCTCCTCCTAAGGCAGTCCAGCCCTTACTGCAGGCCCCGGTGCCTGTTGCATCCTCAGGGGTTGTACCTCCGGTGGTTTTTCTGATAATCCCTCCCCTGTGATTTCTCCCACTCCTGATCTTGCCCAGTCTACTTTACCTGTCCAGGACCCGGTCCCAGATCCAAGTACTATGCCTCCCCCCTCCCCCGAGTGCCCACAAGTGTTATGCGTCGGAGGTCAATGAGGAATAACCCTCGGGTTGCACCATCACCTTTATGTGGCCCGGAACCCCCTCCTGTGCCCTTGTCTAAATCTTTTGAGCTTCTCCAACCCCTTTCTGATGACGCTGGAGGAGAGTCTGACTCTTCCTCCATTGCTTCTTCCCTCCCTGATGGTACTACTGACTCAGAGTTACAACTTGGTACTGGCCTTTCTCAGAAGCGGAAGGCCAGAGTAAAGCTTAAAGGGAAGAAGGTGGTTGGGAAAGGAAATTGTAAAGTGTTTCTTTGCCTTTTTTTTTTTTGCTATGTCTCACTTTGTTTGCCATACTATTAATGTAAATAGTATGAAGCATATGGCTAAAAGGAGATTGATTTTTTGCCCTTGGGGATTTTTTTGTTACAGGATACTAGAATTCATACTACACATGAAATCCGACAAGCACAACAGGACTGATTACTGGGTCCTTCATTTTGGTCTATCGGTCAGGATTCCTGTTCGGGACTGGGAATTTTGATTAATGTCCCAGATTTCCGTTTGCTCAAATTATTTGATGTAGCCCCTGGTAGGGCACTCATTATAGATTTTGTCATTGGGTCCTGTCCCTACCGGGTGATTAACATTTATGCCCCTCAAACCAAAACTGCATGTATAGCTTTATTTTCTTTACTTCGCCTGTATTTGCACACCTCCTTTCAGGTATTATGTGCTGGTGATTTTAATTGTGGCTTGAGTCTTAAGGATAAGAGCTCCTTTGCCGCTACAAAGAAAATGTTTTGTGACTCCCACGAATTGAGGTAAATTGGTCCGAATCGCCCACTTAACTGATGCCTACCTCTCTTTTACTACACAACACCCCTCCTACTTTCCAAAAGGGTAAACTAGCCACCCGTATTGATGATGTGTTTTTATCTCATACAGTACCAATAATTTCCGTTAAAGTTCAAGCTGTTGCGTTTTCTGATCATAAGTTGCTTTCTGTTGGTCTTGGCTCTGTTGTCCTTTCCCGTAGAGGCCCAGGTATTTGGAAATTCAATACATCCTTGTTACAGGTCCCGACATTTCTGCAGTCCCTTTTGTCCTTCATACAGGCCTGTAAATCTGTTTTTATATGTTATGAAGCTCCGGTTCAGTGGTGGATTGACATGAAGCATGATCTGGTTTATTTTTTTAAAAGTTATAGTCGCTTGAAATGTAGGAGGGAATATCTGGACTATTTGCAGAAGAGGGTACATTTTCAGTCATTGTTAACAATAGCGTATATGACGGGACAAGACCTTTCTCAACAATTAAAAGTAATACAGAATGATATGTTGACTTTCCAGTCTCGGCAATCACAACAACTCTATCATCAACACATTTAGTATTGTTGGAAGACGTGCTGTTATTTGTCCTTTTGAATCAAATTCCTGTCAGACTGCCCAGAAAAATATGACGTGTCTTATTAATTCTGCAGGAACCTTATGTTCCTCACAAACTGTTATTTGTCAAATTGTGACAGATTACACTACAGCCCTTTTTTCTCCCCCTCCCAGCTGTATATGGTAGTAGTGTGACTTTGTATAGTGGCCTTGATATTCCAGCTCCCTTACAGTCATGTCAGGACCAGGCTTGTTCTCCTATAATGGAGCAGGATTTGAAAATGGCTATTTCTTCCTTGCCTGTACAGAGAACTCCTGGTCCGGATGTTCTCCCTGCAGCCTTATATAAGGTGCTGGGAGACCATTTGGTCCCAGAACTTACATCTGTGTTTAATTCCTTATTAACTTGCGAACTTATTCCTTTGGAATTTACAAAGGGTGTTTTGATTTATATTTATAAGCCGAAAAGGTGATATCCATTCTCTCGAGAATTGGCAACCTTTATGTATGTTAAACACTGACTTTAAGCTATTGTCAAAAATTATTGTGAAGCGTTTGGTGGGGATTGCGGAGGTGGTTTTGCATCCTGCTCAATCCTGTTCTGTGCCTCAAAGGAGAATTTCTGATCATTTGATCCTCCTTCGAGAATTATTTTCTCATGGGTATGCAGATTTGGTTTTGGGACTTGTTGTTTCAGCAGATCAGAAAGCTGCTTTTGATTCGGTTCGACGTGATTTTTTATGGGAAGCACTTCGTTTTCTGCATGTATCTGATGTTATGATACGGTGGATTCGTGCTTTCTATAGAACGGCTACTGTTGTGCCTGTAGTGAATGGTTGGAAAGGACCCATGATCCCCATAAAACGGGGGTTCGTCAGGGCTGTCCTTTGAGCCCGTTGTTATATGTTTTTTTTTTTTTTAGATGTTTTGCTTCGTCTGTTGAATGCCTATTCTCAGATTCAGGCTATTTCTAGTTTTGCCTTACGCTCACCTTATAAGGCGATTGCGTATGCAGATGACGTTTGTTTTCTTGTTGCTGATGAAGCTTCAGTGGTTCGTTCTCTTCACGTATGCTCCGTTTTTGGAAACTTTTCTGGTGCTGTTTTGAATTTTACTAAAAGTCTGGTTGTTCGGGTAGGCTCTGTAATCTCCCCCTCGGACCATATTGGCCCTTTATGTTTGATTGAGGGCCCTATTCATATTTTGGGTTTTTTTTGGGGGGGGGGACTCAGGACTCAGATTTTTTTAATTGGAATGTAAAACTACAACAAGGTAAACTTAAGGTGGCCTCTTGGAATCGGGGGCAGATTGGGAAAAAACGTGTCTTTTTGATTAAAAATGATCTGATATCGACCTTCCTTTTCTTGAGCTATGTATTCCCTATTCCACAACACTTAGAAACTGCTATTTTTAGCCTGTTTTTTCAGGCTCTTTGGGGAAGCAGGTTAAACCCGGTAAAGCGGAATGTCACTTATTTACCTATTCCTGAGGGTGGTATTTGTATGGTTAACCCTTTGTTATTTTTTTCATGCATTTTTTTAATGCAAACCTCCAGCCTTTGTTGATTCATGCTCAGAGGGGGTGGGAACCCTGGTTTTATGATTCTTGTAGGATTTGGTTTCATCAGTGGGAAAGTAATTCTTTAACTGTGTTAAGACAAACTGTTGGTATACCGACCTACGTTAAACATATGTTTTTACGTCTCAAACAATGGAAGGTGTCTGCCCAGATGTTATTAAACCATTCCCATAAAGTATTATACAAGAATTGGCTCTCGACAGTTTGTGCTGTATCAGTGCCCTTTGAAAAGTGCCCCAGTCAACACCTCCCTCCCCTCTTGTCCTTGTTACGATGTAAGAGGGTTCCTGCCAAAATGTGGGATTTTCATTGGTTGTCATGCCATGAAAGGATTAATGTGAAAGCAAATCATAAACATAAGCAGTCTCAAGACCGAATGTGCTCTCGATTATTCTGTATTACTGAACTTGAAACTATTACTCGTTTAATTTTTGACTGTTCTTTTATTAAAAATTGGTGGTCTTTTTTGGCACAGGCATGGGCTACTCCCTTGTTTCAGTCAGTTTCTTAATTGAATATTGTATATGGAGTTTTTTCCCCCTCAGTGGTCGCTTTGGCACCAGGATACTTTGAACCTTGTTTTTGTCAGCATTAAATGGACTATCTGGATGGTACATTGCATGTTTTCTTCACAGCAAAAAGACTGCTCCTATTTTGAGCTTGAGAAAAAAATTGTACAGGATTTAAAGGACATTTACGAGCACGAACGTACCTTATATTCAGATGCGGCTCTTTTGGAACTTTGGAAGGCTCTTCCTTGGATCACAGACTCTGATTTTGCTGTCACTTGATTGGTTGCATATTGGTTATTCTGTTCTTCTCTTTCTGTATTATGTTTTGTTTATTACTGTACGATTTATGTTTCAATAAAACTTTCCCCTACTCTTTTCAAGAAGTGCCATGGGATCTTTAACATCCACCTGAACTATCACCAAATCCAGGCAGATGGCTGTATGAGACACACACTAATCTGGCACCCACTGAGCAGTTTGATGGATTTAAAACCATCTTCCCCTCCCTACTGGAAAATAGGTTTATTGCCTTGGCTGGGTATGAATACTGACTCGGTCTCTCAATTGCAGGCTCACCTCAAAACCATTTATCTGTAGAAGGAGATAGTATATATTCCAGGGGAAAGAGTGGTGGTTCTCTATTCATCTCCTGGAATATTGCAGGACTGGAAAACAAACTTGTGGATAATGACAGTACAGTTTGTTACCAGGGGTGAAGTGATTTGCCTACAAGAAACTTGGCACTGTAAAGATAGCCATATATTATGGAATGGATACAAGATATTCCATCATCCAGGAAACAGAGATTATAAATATGGGAGATATTCTGGGGGTCTGATCACCTTTATTAAAGTAGGTCCCTTTTTGAAAACACAAAATTATTATACCTCAGATAATTGTATTATCATCCTGTTGGAAAAACCACCATCTACGCTATTTATTATAAACAGTTATCTTCCCCCAGAATTTTCTAAAATTTTCAGATGCACCACTTGAGAATATCTTAAAATGGCTATCAGATATAAATATAAAATTATGTGATTATGAGATCTTGATCATTGGAGATTTGAATGCTAAAATAAGAGTTTGACGGCTATGTAGATAATGCAATCCTATGTTACGTTAATTCAGCAGCAATAATACATCTAAGATTAACCAAAGATGAGAGGTTAAATAAAGGTGAACAAGTCTTGATAGGAATTTTGGCAGAGTTCAATCTACATCCATTAAAAGGAAGACTGGGGGGACAGTGAAGGTAGATATAGATGTAGAGAGATGGAGATATATATATATAAATAAATAAACAGGCTTTTCTTTACTCTATTTAGCCTTATGGTCATGAGAGCTGAAGGTATGGAGCATGTTACAGATACCCATTAGGGCAGAAAGTGGTCATTTGCCATTATTATTGTGCGGACTGGCAACAGCTCAAACCCTTAAACTCACTGCGGAACTACCCCTAGTGTCAGAACAAACAGGTTGACCTAGGATTGTAATCTCAAGGAGTGTGTAAGAAATACAATTATGCATGCACTGAAGCTAGAGGACTGGGAAAGCTATGTAAATCAGAGTATGAAGTCTCTTTGGGAGAAACCGACACATTAATTTGAAATAATTAAAAGCCATTTATATCAGGAGGTTCACCTCACAAATGGTAACAAATCGAGTAGGGAGTGGTTTGATGTAGATTGCAAAAAATACAAAGCCCATTAAAAAGTTATGATCAGGCACTTTATAGACAGTAAAAATAGAATTGTTCTGAGGAAACTAAATCAAGAGAGGAAAAGATATAAGATCTTCTTCAATGAAAAGAGAACACATCACTATTCCCAATGGGGAAAAATGCACAATGTGATACATGAAAGAGATACAAAAGGCTTCTGGCCATTAGTAGCTAGAGTCACAAATAACCATAAGGAGAACATCGATACTTACATATTAGGAAATCAATGGGTGAAATTTTTTTCAGATATCTTTTTTGACCCAAGCGCTGGGAATTTTATTGTACATGATCAATGGGCAAGGGAACTGGGGAATGTTCCCTTAATTACCAAAAAAGAGGTTTATCTAGTGATTAACTCTATGAAAGCTTATAAAGCACCTGGAACAGATAAAATACCAGCGGAAGTATTATGTTGCAGTACTCCTCTATGGTGTCAGCCTTTGCCGATTCTTTATAACAAGTGCATTGCAGATAATTTTGTCCCACCCTTGTGGAAGGGAGCAGAAACTGTTCCAATTCAGAAAAAAGAGAATTAAGAGACCCATCAATGTACAGACCCATAAGTCTGCTCGATATAAATTTAAAGATATTTTCCAAAGTACTCCGAGATAGATTGTGACAACAGATTGATATCATGGGTGGTCTTACTGATTTCCAAGCTGGGTTTAGGCATGGATACGCCACTCTTGATGATTGTTTCATTCTGAATCATTTGATAGAGAAATATGTGCAATTAAGGAATCAAAAAAACCGTATGTCGCCTTTGTGGATTTCTCTTTCGATACAATTTCAAGAGGTAAGCTTTGGTCAATTTTGCTGGAATGTGGTATCGAACCATGGTTAGTTCAAGCAATACAAAATCTATATACAGAAAATTGGGCTAGGATATGACTAGGAGTAAAAGGACAAATATCCTATGTCTTCTCTATAAATAAGGGCATAAGACAAGGATGTGTTCTTGCACCCACAATATTCTGTCTTTACATTGACCAAATACTGAAAGACCTGGCTATCCAGGTATCAGATTCTCCTAATGTAATTGATAGCATGTGTCCCACTCTGGCTTACGCTGACAACCAGATCCTGATAGCCTTATCAAAAAAAGGTCTCCAGGATAAGTTGAATCTCATTGATGAAAAAACAGAATTAAAAATAATGGTAAATTGTAACAAAACCCAAGTCATAGTCTTTGGTAGCAAGAATACAACTGATTATTGGTACTGTGGTAACCATAGAATAGAGTCTACAAGCACCTATACATATTTGGGCCTGACTTTTGACAACAAAGGAACATGGATGAAACATATCAAAGCTCTTACCAAAGCAAAGAAAACAGCACTTGCATTGGGGAAATTAAATTATCTGTATGGGGGTCTTTCAATAAGACCATTACTTGATGTAATTAGATCCAAATTTATGGCTCAAATATTGTATGGTGCAGAGATCTGGGATCTGAAAAACAGATATTGATTCACTGTCCACATTTCTAAATTACTAAGGAGGATATTGGTTTGGACTCATTTGTGTCCCACTGTAGGTCAGAGTTAGGGCTGGATAACATAAATGCAGCTATAGATATAAAAAAAGGCAAATTATTAGCTTAAGATCTCTAGATTGTCGCAAAATAGGTTGCCTCACAAATGTTTTATGGGGAAAATGAAATGGCTTAGTTTAGGATGTAAGGAGTCAAGTTGGTACAAGATCATTTTGGCAAATTTAGAGAGGTATGATTTATTTCACCTGAATAGATGTCGTGTGAAGAATATCGTTTTAAGTGAGAAATGTAAAAAAATACATTAAAGCCAAAATTACAAATTATTGGGCCAGTTATGACTTGGATAACATTGCAAGCTCCAGATTTTCAAAATGGTTTGTGGCCAACAGTAGCTATTTTGGTTATGCATACTACCTTGATGTTCTCATAGATCCTCCTCTTAGAAAGAGGTTTATCCAATATAAATTGAATTGTTCAACAGTCAGGTCCTTCTTGCATGGTATAACAAATTGACTGATATTGAGCCGGATTGTCTCTGCTCAAACAGAGAGAGGGATGATCTGATTCATGTGCTTTGGCACTGCCCGTGGTTTGATAGGCCAAGGGCATACTGGTTAGGTATGTTCCTGCAATACCAGGGCAAAGCAACACTTACAAACATTCTTTTGCATTCTGAAAATGATCTATTAAAAGGCTGTCAAATTATTTTATAGCAATTAATAAAATCAGGAAAAGAAGTACAGAAAGGTTACAAACCGATAAGTGAAATTGCCAACGTGTTTCTTATGTAGCTCAACTCTGGCCAAAACACCCTCTTTGAGAATGGGGTTTTCATATCGGGTATATTCTACTTTTTGTCTTGTTGATGACATAAACAGTTAAGTAGAGCCTCCCTGTATACAGTAACATGTATAGTGAGATTGTACACCAGACCATGGGCTTGAACAAAGTAAAGGGTTCTAATACTGTTTGATTGCTTACTTGCAGTGCATGGTCTGTTGAAATATGAAATGAAATAACTGTGGAAAGCAAATATGAAGTGACTTGGAAATGCTTTTTCACTATTTTACCTCTGTTATATAGTCTTTTCATAATGTCTAATACAGTACGGATCATTTAAAAGTTGAATAACTAGATAGCACATATGAAATGATCTGGAAATGCTTCTTCATTGTTTTAACTTTGCTTTTTTTAAAATGCAGTCTCTCTAATATTGTTTTGAAATTGTAATGACTATTCAAAAGTCAAACAATAAAACTTTAAACTTTAACTCATTGCACTGAAGACATGTCACCTACAGGATATTCTATACACATTGCAAACAGGCAATGTGCCGATAAGCTTAAGTTACAGAAGAAGAGGATGCAAGTCGCAATTGGGGGTTTGCATCAGTACACTGAGGAAAAATGTGACCCAGCAGTCCTGCTATGTAGCAACAGGCCTTAGTCTGTTGTGACCTCAGTAGGCATGACTGGGACAGCTGGGGCATGAAATCAAGGAAGTATGATGGACCTTGATTAGCCTCTTATATATGAAGGATAGGAGCTGACAGTGGTGACTTGGGAGGCAGGCTGTTCCAAATGGAGGGTAGCCTATAGATGACTGAGGCTTGCCCTAGGTTCCTTCTACAATGTGACATCTGGAAAAGGCAGCTGTCCTCAGACCTAAGGAGGTATTTGTAATTCATTGCCAGAGTAAAAAGATACTCAAGGTATCCCATAAGTTTACCTGCCCAGTACCTAGCCCCTACTAGGGCATTGTATAGAAAGTGCCTATTTGGGGGCGGTAGCCACCTGAGATCATTGTACATGGTACAGTGGTGAGTTCTGGTGGGTAAGCAGGCCAATACAAATCTGCATAAGGCATTGAATAGTGTTGATAGTTTAGACAGGGCAGAGGAGTTGGAGTCAGCATAGACAATGTCTCCATAGTCCCGTAGGGGAAAGATGGAGCACTCAACCACCAGCTTCTTGATACAAGTTGGGAGGCAGATTTTCATGCTGTGAAGAGCTCTGAGCTTTGTGTAGCCCTTGGCCGTTAAGTGGGATATGTGGCCAGAGTAGTCTTGATGTTGGTCCAAGTGCATGCCTAGCTATTTGTATAAAGTTACTGAGTCAAGGTGTTCGTCCTGGGGAAAGTACAGGTTTAGTGAGACTGGTGTGGTGCTAAGACAGTGGCTATGTCTGAATAGCATGGATACTGTTTTCTTGAAACCATTTTTGGACTGCGGAAAAGTCCTTTTGCAAGGGCACTTCAAGAGAGGAGCCAGTGGAGCCAGATGTGAAGATGAACTAAAGGAAGGTCATTTATGAAGACTGCGAACAGCAGTGGACATAGGCCTGAACCTTGTGTGACACCAAAGATCACCGGTAGAGGGGGCGATGTCATTCTGGCTCACCTGACTGATTGAGACCAATCAGTTAGGTAGGAAAAGAATAAGGCTGGACAGGAGGGGGAGATGCCAGAGGCCACAAGCTTATCCAGTAGAAGATTGTGGTCTGCTGTATCGAAGGTCTTAGCTAGGTCAATGAAGATGGCCCCTATGCCTAAGCCCTTGTCCATTCTGGAATGGCTATGGTTGGTGACACACAGGAGGGATGTGGAAATAGAGTGGTTCAAGCAGAAGCCAAACTGATATGTGGCCAGGGAGCCTGAACTGGAGTAGAAGTTAGAGAGCTGCCTACTCTCCAACCTCTCAAAGACCTTGGATAGGAAAGTTAGGAGGGATATCAGGTGAAAGTTGGAAGGAGCATCCGCAGGGCCATCCTTGTGGATAGGGATGACTATCACATGCTTCCAGTTATTGGGAAAGTGACTCACTGTGAGGGACTGGTTGACAATGTGGCCCATGGGAGCTGCATTGGCAGGGGCACTTATGGTCAAGAACTTGGGAGAGATTATATCATCCCCACAGCTGGAGGAGGCATTAAGCACAGAGAGTTCTTTGTAAATCTCTTCAACTGGAATTGCCTGGAGGTGGAAATTGCCAGCTGGGTGGGGCTGGTAAAGGAGGGTTGGGGAGGGTTGGGTAATTAGAGCCCTAAGGCCATCAGTAAAGTACCTGTTTAAATCTCTAGCTGTCAGTGTGGAACTAGGAGTGACCTGGCCTTTGGCTGATGATGATGAGGCGTTAAGGATGCTCTGGATGGTTTTTCAAAATTGAGTTGGGTCTGAACCTTCACTCACGAGCTTGCTTTGGAACTAGGCGACTTTGGCCTTCTGAGAGTTTAGTGCAGAGGTTGTGAAGGGAGGTGAGGGCATGCCTGTCAGAGGGGAGACCTGAGGATTTATGTCTGACCCAGGCTGCATCTCTGCATTGGAACAAATTTTTTTTTCATTTATATTTTATAGGTTTTTAACCCCCCATTTTTGCCTGCCCCCCCATTCTCAGGTGCGCACGCGCATGTGTGGAGGCATGTGCATGCTGCGCTTCGAGACACCCTCCTTACGTGCCACCCCTCCTGCATATGCTGCCACCAGACCACCACCTGGTGGTGGTGGAACTCTGGGGGGGGGGGCAACAACCTCCCCGGGAGAGGAAAGCTGCTATTAGGCTGCTCAATCCTGCTCCTCCCTTCCCCTGTGCCGGCTCCCTGATGACCCGAGGACGTTCCTGAACCTGGTTGCCAGCGTGATGTGGGGTAAGGCAGAATGCCTCAGCTCTCTGTGCTACCAGGCTGGCCTCTGCATTGAAAATGTTCAATTAAATCAGGAGTGATCCAGGGCAGACGGTGGCCACGGACTCTGGTTCTTTTGACTGGGGCATGCTTGCTGCATATTTTAGAGAAGGTGGCAGTAAAAAAGGTCAAAGTCTCTTCTGGGTTCAAGGCTCTTAGGGTAGGGGCCCAGTTGGCTAACATTAAGTCATGCAAGAAGGCACCTGGCTTAAACTTTTTGAGAGATATGGCTGCGATAACCCGGGGGGGGTTACTGTTTTGATCTTGTGTAGGCAATAGATCATGCAGTGGTCACTAAAAATATTGGGGAGGGGTGTCTGCAACCAGGATTCTCTGCGGGTCGGATGACAGCACTCAGTCAATTGGCTGAGGTTGTTAATCTTAACATTAATTTAGGTGGGAGAAGAGATCATCTGGCTGAGGTTCAGGGCTTTAATTTTTGAATGGAAATTGGAGGGTGAGGAGGAGTTTGATCCAGACATCCAGTTGGCATTGAAGTCCCCAAGTATGATGTGCTGTCTGTTGGGTAGGAGATCTAGCACTTTTTGCAGGATACTCATGACTGAATCAGGAGAGGACTCAGGTGAGCAGTGTGTTCCTCTGATAACAATGGGAATGGAATGAGGCCAAGTGAGTACCCTGAGATAATCTCATGTGATTTAGCAATGTCCTTATGATAGGATACACTGAAATTGTGTTTGCAGGCTAAATAAAGGAGTTCTCTTTTGGAGTGGTCCTACCTGTAAGAGTGGTAGCCAGGGATGTCAATGGCAGAGGAGGCAGTGCAGGGAGAGAGCCAGGTTTCCATGAGAAAAAGGAGGTCTGGGTTGTTCAAAGTGACCCATATCTTTACCAATTCGAGCTTGAGGAGGAGGCTCCTGTTATTTGTGTAAAAGATTTTGAGGCTCTTGGGTAAGGGGATAGTGCCACTGGCAGGGTTATGAGGTGGGCCAGGGTTTACCTCCACATCACCACCCAGTATAAGCAGTAAGAGAAGGAGAAGTTGCTTTCCTTGCTGTGGGGGTTTATCGTAGAAGTGCTGGTTGGCAGGGGCAACTTGGTACTGCAGGGATTTCAGTCTCAGTAGAGCATCAGGTATATACCAGTTTTGTGGCAGGATACCTGGTTGTATGTTCAAACAGTGGTCACCTGGGGAGGGCTTGAAAGGCCCCTGTAGGAGGCTGAGAGGTAGCAGCATGAGGAATACAGTCACCAACATTGTGAGTGAAAATACACTTAAGCAGACACACTGTTAGTAAATATCAGGCAAGCCTTAGTAACACAACAGAACCTAGCTAGGGAGGTGCCGGGCAACTGGTTTAATGTTAATGGAGCTAGGCAAAACTGTCACAACACTTCCAGCAATGGCTAGTGTGGCAGATGTACCGGAACGGTCAGGTTAACAGACCCCAGACAGGGAGTCGCAGGGTTACAATTTAGGCAGTAGCAAAATTAACTCCAAGGCAGCAGTATAATTAGGGACTGAAGAATAGTGTTATGCTGATTGAAAAGTAACAACTGATCCCAATGCATGTTGACAGATCCCAGAAGGTTTGCAGGTAGTAAAATTAACACAACAGAGATCAGATTAACACCATAATAAGTTGAATATATATTTTTTTTTTTTTTATGCTTGTGTTTTTGCTACAGGGGGAGGCCCCCCTGTGTTGGCTTGGTCTCAGCACTAGCTGGGATCCAGGCATCATGGGGCTCACGCTGAGGGGATTTTTTTCTCTTGTGTGTCCCCCCTCCCCAATTGTCTGTGGCGGGGCCAGTTGTGCAATGACTTTGGCACTTGATTGGGCATGTTCCCCGCCCCCAATGTGAAGAGGTCCACCAGTCTCTGCCACCTCTGGCTCTCAGTGTTGTCCCAGGCTGCCATACCCCCAGCCAATCTGTGGGGTCAGTATGCACTGGGAACCAAGTCCCTCCCTCCCTCCCTGGAGAAAGCAAGCAGTCCCCTAGAATGCTTAGCCTTCTCCCTCCCTGGCTGACCATTCAATGTCCTAGATCCGCTCCCAAATCCTGGTCATTGGCACCACAGGTGGAAGCACGTCTGCTGTGCTGGTGGGCTGGCCAACAAGTTATATTTTGAGAAAGAAGCAATTGGACCCTAGTGCAAGTTACTGACCTAAGAATTGGGGTTACATGGTAGCAGTAAGGCAAGCAGCAGACAGAAGCTGTATAACAGTGATCCAATTATTCTAGAGTACTAGTTATATGCCGGAGTTAAGTAACTGGACCCTAGTACGTGATATCAGACCCCAAGATAGGGAGCTGTGGGGGTATAGTTTATGAAACAGGAAATTTACTGTACAACATCAAACCAGTTAGGATCAGAAAGCTCGTTATATGCTGAATGGAAATAATACTTACTATACGCCCTAGAACATCCATGGGTGTCGCTAAATGGCAAGGATATGTAATTATTCTGCCCTATATGCAGGAAGTAGTAAACAGTTTAGGAGAGAACACCTCTGGTTTTCTGCTAGCCTAACAGCCACCAGCATATAGGCAGCAGCTTAGGAACAGTAGATAGCTAATATTGCAACAGGTTGAATAATGAAGCAATGGGAGACTTACAACTTAGCTGGTACTAGTGTCCAAGATCTTTGAAGAGTTCAAATAGGCCTAGAGATTGAATGCTGTAGGAAGGTGGGACACAGTTGTTGCAGCGTGGCTGGCCAGTGGCTGACTCCACAGTTTTAATTTTTTTATTTAGCTTTTGTTGACCGGGCAAGTGCACTAGACAAATCCTGCCTATTTTCAGGCACGACCCGGGGGAGGGGGATACAGATGAAGGCCAACTGACTTTGAACCAGATTAAGCTGCTGGTGGTATTTATAGTGAATGAGGGAAATATGCCATGGGATCTTTAACATCCACCTGAACTACCACCAATACAGGCAGATGGGACCTCGGTTTAACGTCTCATCCGAAAGACGGCACCTCAGACGTGCAGCACCCCTCTCATGCTGCACTACAGTGTCAGTACTGGGATATTAACCCAAGTGCCAGATGTGGGAACTGAACCCACAGGCCTCTGATCTCCCGGCCTCAGAGGCGAGTGTGCTACCTACTGAGCCACTGACACTGACAGTTGGCACCCCCAGTAGACACCCTTTACGCTGCATCCCTTAGCACTCCAGCCTACAGTGTGTTGGCCCGCTTATGAAAGGACCCAGAGATTTACAGGAAATGTAGGCCACGCCCTTCTACAAGCTTATTGGCTGCTGGCTTCAGCAGTTCCTGGGGCTGTTGAGGTTAACGTCAGGGGAAAGCAGAGCAGAGATGGCAAGTTCACCTCTCTCAACCTTGTCCATGCAGGTCTGGTGGGCTGGAGGCAGATTTAGAGAGCGCTGGGGAATTGCTGCTTGCAGAGGGATCAGATTCAAAAGTTTCCACTCCTTTGGCCATACCCTCCTGAAACCCAATTGGCTGCTGGCTTCAGAGGGCTCCTGGGGCTGGAATGGCGGGTCCTGGGGCTGGAATGGCGGGTCCTGGGGCTGTTAAGGACAGCATTATGGGAGGGGAGAGCTGAGATGGTGAGCTCACCCCTCTCGACCCTTTCCATGCAGGTCTGGTGAGCTGGAGGTGGATTTTGAGAGTGCTGGGTAACCGCCACTTGTAGAAGGGAGCTGACTCAAAATTTCCCACTCTTTTGGTAGCACACTCCTGCAACCCGATTGGCTGCTGGCTTCAGAGGGCTTTTGAGGCTGGAAAGGTGACTTCTGGAGCTGTTGAGGTGAGCATTATGGCGAGGGAGACACGAGATGGCAAGCTCGCCCCCTTTCACCCTTCTGATGGCAGGGGCTCACTGTGTGTAATTGCATGAGAGTCTTTTTCTTTTTGTTTGCTGAGCCAGGAAGCAATGTAGGAACAGAATAAATTGGCAATAATTGGAGTATGTCTTGGCTTGCATTTTTTCCTGCATAAGTGAGCAAAATTTACATTTATAATTGTAGACTAGTGAAACCATCTTTGGGCTAATGCAATTTTGAATCAACTTGTCCTGCTGGTTAGTGCAAAATAAAAAAGGTTAAGGCTGACCCCTTCTCGGAGTATAATTTTATTCAGTGGTGCCCGGTTCCAATCACAGCCACACCCACACCTGATGGGCAGTTGTAGACATTGGCCAGTATAGGATGTGAGTGGAGGCCTATGCCAGTCTCTGCATAAATATATGGATCAGTGTTGACGGGGATGGGGCCGAGGCAAGCAGGTCCATCATGAAACATAAGATGACACTATTCGCATCTTGTAGTACTATCATGATGTCTACTTGCAAGCAAAAATATTGCTTACTCTGTTCAACATTAGCTTATCCACAGTGCGCTTTGTTTGGGCAATGACCCAGATGTCAAATTATCGTATGCACGTTTATATAAATTTTCTGACAGTAGTATTTTTTTAGTCACTACAGGGCACATTGAGGGGAGTGCCCCCTTCACAAGCTTCAGATGTTGAGCAAAACCCATTTTAAACTGCATATGGTTGGTGAAGGCTTCAGCAGAAAAATATACAGAGCAGATTGTAGCTGCCAAAGCAGTCTACCAATCCCAGTCCCTGTCCAGCTTCACAAAGTTTACTCATTTTAAAATCATTGTGGGGACTTTTCTCATTTGGGAAACTGAAATACAGGGAGGTCAGTGGAAGGTTTAATGCTGCACTCTGCTAGGACACAGTACCTGGCCATCTCATATATTTTTGTACAAATTTGGTGACGGTGTCAGATAATTATTATGACAGGCTGCAGCACAACATAAAATATTTAGTATGATGGTGAATATATCTGTTTTTTTTATAATGTGTACAGAAATAGTCTGAACAATATATGTATGTAATAATGATACTGTACTCCAATGGAAATTTATATAAAATTAATAATCACAAAATAACTACTGCTATGTACACAGCAGTTGTGGTATGTATGACTTACCACACCTCACATAGCCTGCTGTACAGTACTACTATAAAGTGGATTGTTAAGTCTTATACTCAGCTTAATTTAGTCACCAAAACAATGATCTGAACATTAATACCGTATGTATTTTTACGGCTGCATAGCAGAGCTATACTGACATACTGCGATTGTCGCTAGAGAAAGGGGGCTCTGGAATGTTTGCGAACACAGCACAGCCCATTTCCTTCCATGAACTGGACTTGAATCACATGTCACCCATCCTCTCCATTTGGTACAATGTGGTTGGTTTCTCCCTCCACCTCCTCTCCCCTGCCACACTATTTTCTTGCTCCAGCCCTGCTGGCCATAAATGGGTCACGCAGACACATTCACATTCATAATTCAATGCCTCTAAAGCTACTGACCCTGCTGACTCCATTTAGTTACTATTTGCAAACTATAATAATGGCTCTATGTGATATGGGCGAATGGCATGGGTTCATAATGTCGATTTAAAAAACAGTGTGGCAATCAATGCTGCAAAGAGAACAGCATGAGCAGAAACAACGTGGGGAAAAACACAGACTCCACCAAAACAGCACATATGGCTCTTTGTTTTTTGTGGGGGTTTAACTTCCACACCTCTAAAAAAGATAACATACTCCGAGGGGTGGACTTTGGGGAAGTGAAAAACTTGGAGTGAGTTAAATTATTTTCTTTTGTTTAAAAAAAAAAAAAAAAAAACACATGCAAAAGTTGTAATACTGAGAGACTTGGAAGGAACTGAACCATGCTCCAAGGTCTGCATCCCTGCCATGTGCTGGTGTCCTAGCCACTTCACCATGGGAGCGGCTCGGCCAGGCACCCGACCACACGGCTACTTCACCCTTTCTTGCAGCACAGAGCAACAGGGGTAGCAGCAATTCCCTACCGCTATTAAACCCCTGTCACTGTAATTCTGTTTGCACTTTCCACAGTGCAGTTTTTTTCTGCACTATTATTGTAGTACTATATTCACCCAGATTTGGGCGAATCCAAAAGAGCGAGCCCATATCAGTGAACGGATAACGGCGAGAACTGGAACGGCAACCATGTCTTTTCTGCAGGGGGCTTTGCCACCCACATCCCCCTTTATTTAATATCTTAACTCCGAGGTCATAGCACCTCACTGTAAGGGAATACCAGTTTCGCCATTCCGGTACTGGCTGTATTCCGTTCGCCGTACTTTAGGCTCGCTCTTTTATGTGTGCCCACATTATGTGACATGATAATAGCTGTAACATTTATTTTAACTTTGCTTGCTGATAGTAATTAGAGTAGGCAGCATCAGCAGCTTCAAAGTCACTGAATTAGCTGCCCTGCCCCAGCCCAAGTTAAAGGTGAAATGACTCACTCTGGGTAGTTCCAGTAACTGTCGTGAGCCGCCGGGCTGAGGGACTCGCAGCAACAATCAACATGCGGTGGCAGAAGTGGTGACAGCAGTCATGGTACAAGGAGTAACACGTTCCTGTCATTATTATTTGTAAATAAACTTCAATAGTCAACATTGACTGCTGGCAGTGGCGGGGGGGGGGGTCACTCGAGCCTAGCAGCTGCAACTTTGCCCACATTGTTCCTTTCCCTCTCATGTCACTGTGGCACAGAGTTTACTGCAACAGAAACACCTATACAAAGTACAAAACTCCAGTTGTGGATATTTAGTTTTTCTTCTTCTCTGTGTTTGTGTGTTATCATAGCTGAAGCTCCATAGCAGCAGATAGATGACATCGATTCAGATTTTGAGCCACTGTCCTGGCCTTGGTCCTGCACCTGGCCCCTTCCCCAGCCCAAGTTCATCCATCCCACTAACTCGGCCACCTCATCTCTGTCCCTGGCTGTGAAGCTAGATGGCAGCTGCAGCAATATCAGCTTCATCAGCAACCTGAGACTGCTGGAAGAGAGTAAGGACTTTGAGCAGCACCACAAGGTACTCGGGGTCTGCTGTGGTGATTACCAGTGCCAGGAGACCAACTGCATTCACCGCCAGCAGCAGCACCTGAGCCCAGCCATCCCACCACACCAACAGGTGGTGTCCTCGGCAGCAGCGGTGCTCTCCTCCACTGCCTCCCTTAAGACCTCCTCATCCCTCTCAGTGGCAGCATCCTCTTCAGTCTCAGCATAGAGCAAAAGTAACTCATTGCAGAGGAATGCCTGGGGCATCCTGTCCTTTGTGGACCTAATTACCAAGGCCCTTGAGAGCTCCATGGGAAGAAGCTCGCCCTGTTGCAGATCTATGACAGGATGGTCAAGAATATACCCTACTTCAAGGATAAGGGGGCAGCAACTACTCTGCTGATTGGAAGGTGGGTACCAGATTCACTTTATGAAATCCTCCTCTCTTCCAGTTGTGGGAATACAATGTGAGGAAATAGGATGCGGGGGAGAAGGCATGGTTGTGACTTTTTCCCCTTCTGTTTGGAGAACCGATGGATATATCTGTCCCCACAGCAGACTTTTTTTGGGGGGGGAGGGGAGGGCTGAGATGAAATTGTTTTTTTAGGTCATATAAATTCAAAGTTTTAACACCCAACAAAAATATGATGCATATATAATGACTAATGTGTTAAGTCAAGGAATGTTATTTTTCTGTAGTGCAGGGATAACAAGCATTTGTCAATGCCGAATGTTTGCTTGCTGGCATTGGCAGTGGTAATGTAGAAGTTACAGAGCTGCGTAATAGGAATGGCAGTGAAGTACTGAACTGAAGCCAACCCCACCACCACCCTGCAGAGAGTGACAGGCATTGGGGTGTGCATTTGGGTCATCAGGCATAACGGCCTCGCCATTTCACCACACCCCACCCTGCAGACACTGACAAGTGTCACGGTGTTCACTGGGGTCTTGGCTCTTATGCACACCCCATTTCATTAAGAAATGCGGTGAGATGGGTGCGATATAGGAGAATGGGGTGAACTTTGGGGCTGAAGAGTCCAAGGCATACCTCGATGCCTCTCACTGGCTGCAGGGTGTGGAATGGTATGAGCATTACAGGCAAGAATCCCAAGTCACACCCCTGATGCCTGTCATTCTCTACAGGGTTGGGCGTTATGGTTGGAAACCCTAATACCTCAGGCATTCGTTGGTATTTTCACTCCAAATTTTCAACATGTTTTTTTTGTGACCCCACCTCATGAACAGGGGGAATATCAGTTTGTTAGCCGAAAGCTGCTTATGCACAGTGAGTACGGCATTTAGCACCACAGGTGCAAAAACATTCCGAACAGGATGTAAAAAATGACAGCTGTACTGTTCATGGGGAGGTGTAAAAAATGGCAATGTTGCAAATCTGCAGTAAAAATATTTAAAAAAATGGTGAAGTCATGAGCGTACATAGAAACTATGCAACGCACACTCGTAATATAATTAGGTTGGGGATATTTTACAGCAGATTGTCAACTCAGGCATTTTGGTGCCTCAAATCATGAACAGTGTCACTGGGATTTTCTTTATCTGTGCCGAAAAATGATTTCCCACAGCGACCATGCATCTCAGCGCTGAAAGTGTGAAAACACACTTCAGCCATGTTGTGAAAAATGACAGCTGTACTGTTCATAAGGAAGTGTGGAAAAATGCCACTGGTGAAAATCTGGACTGAAAATATTACAAAGTCATGAACTTACGGGGGTGCGTGGAAATTGCGCATTGCTCACTCGTAACACAGTCATTTTATGGACTTTTGTCACCAAATTTTCAACATAGCCATTTTAAGACCTCTGCTCATGAACAGTGTAACTGTGATTTTCTTAATCTGTCCTAAACATTGCTTTCGCACACCAACAGCACCATTGTGCGCTACATGTGCGAAAACACATTTTGGGTGACATATGAAAAATGGCAGCTGTACTGTTCATAAGGAAGTGTAATAAAATGGCAATGTTGAAAATCTGAGTGAAAATATTAATTTACAAACTTACGAGCATGCATAGAACCGCGCAATGCACGCTATAAACAGTCTTTTAGAATTTTTTCACAATTTCAACATAGCCATTTTAAGACCTCTGCTCATGAACAGTGTCACTGTGATTTTCTCAATGTGTCCCATACATTAATTTTACATACTGCGCCATTGTGCACTACATGTGAGGCGGAAACACGTTTTGGGTGAGATGTGAAATAGCTATACTACTCATAAGAAGGTGTGGTAAAATGGCAATGTTGGAAATCTGGAGTGAAAATATTGAAACTTCGTGAACTTACGAAGGCATAGAGCTGCTGTAACGCACGTCAGAAACAGTCATTTTTAGGAATTTTTTCACCAAATCTTCAACATAGCCATTTTAACACCTGCGCTCATGAACAGTGTCACTGTGATTTTCTTAATTTGTCCCGTACATTGATCTCGCACACCGACTGCGCCATTGTGTGCTACTTGGGCAGAAACACGTTTTGGGTGACATGTGAAAAATGACAGCTATACTGCTCATAAGAAGGTGTGATAAAATGGCAATGTTGGAAATCTGAAGTGAAAATATTGAAAATTCACGACCTTACGAGTGTGCGTAGGAACTGTGCAATGCACCCTCGTAAAACAGTCATTTTTAGGAATTTTTTCACCAAATTTTCAACATAGCCATTTTAAGACATCTGCTCATGAATAGTGTCACTGTGATTTTCTTAATTTGTCCCATACATTGATTTCGCACACCGACTGCGCCATTCTGCGCTACATGGGTGGAAACACATTTTGGGTGAGATTTGAAAAATGACAGCTGTACTGCTCATAAGAAGGTGTGGTAAAATGTCAATGTTGAAAATCTGGAGTGAAAATATTGAAATTTCGCCAACTTACGAGCCTGTGTAGGAACTGCGCAATGCACGCCTCGTAAAACAGTCATTGTTTGGAATTTTGGCACTAAATTTTCAACATGGGGTTTTTGGGACCCCTTCTCATGAATGATGTCACTGTCATGGTGGTATTCAGGCCCAAAGGGTGATTTTGCAGTCACTGCGCAGTCACTGCGCGAAATCATCCTTCGGGCCTGAATAACGCCATGACAGTGACATAATTCATGAGAAGGGGTCCCAAAAACCCCATGTTGAAAATTTGGTGCAAAAATTCCCAAAAATGCCCGAGATATGCAATAAAGTTGAAACCCCCATATGTAACCCATTATACAGCTTACTGGCATTTCTCAGTTCAGGTCGGCTTTGAAGAGTGCAGACGTGTTCCCGTCCACGAAGATCGGCTCCGGAGTCCAGAGGTAAGTATGGGGTGGGGGTGGGAGGCTAGGTGCGCAGGGTGGGTGCGGGTTGTGGAGGGGTTGAGACGCGCGCGGACAGTTTTATTTTACAGGTCTAAAACAAAAAAGACATCGTGGGATGTTTGCCACGCTGGGTGGGCTCCCAGCATGTCACAAGAACTTGGGTATTCAGCCGATGGGGATTGGGCACCCCGTCGGCCAAATAAAAAAAAATCACGGCACCATTTTGCCAGGGTGGGCTCCCAGCGTGGCACAAGGATTCTGGGGGGCGCTCAGCTGAACGGGGATTGGGCACCCCACCGCCAAAGGACTACAGTGCTTTCCACGCTCGGGTGGGCTCCCAGCGTGGCACCTACAACTGGGGGGTGGGGGCCGCAGCTCAGCCGGCGAGGGATTAGAGCACCCGTCGGCTATACTGTCTGGACGGGCATGACGCCTGTTCAGCGTGGTTGCTCAAGAGCAGCCGTATATCTTATCGTGCTCACCCGCGTGAGCTTCTTTCAATCAGAGCTACTGCATTTTGGAGCGTGTCATACACAGCTCCAAAATGCATTGGCTTACAGGGGCCGCGCCTGCCAACCCACTGACTGAATTGGAGGAGGAGGTGACACACCTCCGAAATCTCCGATGAAGGTACTATGTTTCTTGCACATGCGTGCAAGCAAACATAAAAATGGCTAAGCAGCTTCAAAGCGATCTGTGGATTTCTAATTGACTTAGGGTTTTCTTTAAAATATTTCCATGAAGCGGTGCCTTTTTTTTTTTTTCAGACTTCGTTCTGTAGGACTGGGAAGTAATGTACTTAAAAGTTTTTTTTTTTTTTTTTTTTTTTAAACGAGCCTCAGGGACGGTTGTAGTTGGATCCACTCTGTAACCTAACCGATCATCTGTTGATCACAGGATTGGCTGTGTAATTGGTAGCCTTGTCACAAAAGGAACTTGTATAGTACCCGAGTAGAGGTGCAAAGCATACAAGAGCTGCCATTCAGTTTGAGATGAGTAATAGCGGTTTTGGTCTTTGCACTCTGGCTGTTTGCCTCCAGCAGATTTTACATGGCTCAAAATATCTATAGATCTGTGCAAAGAATTCAGATCATACTCATTGCAATAATCCCAACAAGCTTATAGCACTTTTACTCACCACTGATGTCTTTCTATATGGACCGATATATGTACCTGGGCAGCTAGCTAGAAGTAACAGCACTGATTGGGGGTGGGGGTTGGGGGTTGGGTTATATATTCTTGGATGGAAGGGATTATATATCATGGTTGTTGGGGTGGTGGTTATGTATTTATGGAAGGATGGATTATATATTCAGGGATAAATCACCGAGTCATTTTTGCTTGCCTAATTCCTTTAGAATATTAAACACAAGGATTTAGGAGAAAACAAAGTAGTGTACACTGGAATAGAGTGTTTGCATGTCTGTGGGTAACCTAACACAGTTTTTATTTTACTACATGCTGCAAGAGAGTAGTAATGAGCAATGTGACTCTTCCATCAGGCCAGGTATTATTTACAAAACAAATGAACAAAGAAAAAGAAGTTACAGCTGGCTGGCAGTGGCAGGCAGTCACACAGTGCAGCTGGTAGGATTGGTATTAACCTTGCAGGGGATGAAAAAGTACCCAGTATTGTCATGCAGTTTATATAGCTTTTGCTGCTGCTGCTGCATATGTTTAATTGGAGTGTGATGCAGTCACTGCATGAGTTTATGGGCACTTTACTGCCATGTTGTGCATGCACGCACAGAAGGAGCAAACCGACCGAGGTTTAGCAAAAACAACAAATATGGTAAGTAAAAGGCTGAATGTTGATTTTAAGTCCAGCTGGCGCTTTATGTGGGAAAGCTTATATTACAGATAACTGCAGATATCATTTTTGCAGGTAACAAAAAAACTAAGCTAAAATGAGACTGTCGCTTGAAAAGGACACAATTGCAATCTCTATATATTGGTAAAAAGTGCTGGCCACACACCTTTCACCACCATCAATAACATCATTTTGCAGCTGTATTGGCTTTGAGCAGAATTTGGTTTAAATAGAAAGGAATATCGTGCTGGAATAAGTAATGCAAATAAAATCATTCCAACTTCTTAGGCCAGTACTATATGCCCTCTGCCACATGTCTCATATGAAAACGGAAGAAAATCTTATCAAATTATTGACGGGACCTTTACACCAACAAAAACAGCATATGCCTCATTTCTGCTGTCATAAAATAATTTTATTGCCCAAAAACAATTGTGTTTTATAGGAAATTCAGATCACGCTCACCAGAAGACAGCTTCTATATTTAGAAGTACTGCCTAATCTGACAGCGCAGCTTTTCTCGTGGCTCAAGCTCGCCCTGGTAAGACGTGTCAGTAGCGTTTTACGGTGCTGTGAGTCAGCAAGAGTAGTAAACACAGGGCAAGACACTAAAAGAAAGGATGAATAAAAATATCCATAGCTTAGTTACTGTAAGTCCAGTTTTAGCAATATTTGCATATACTTAGAAATGGCAGTGTCATTGGACCATACCTGCAAAGGAAGAAAAACATAAAGTTAAAAATTCACATTACTATTCAGGCACTACCACACCTGTATAATATAAAATCACTGCAAAAAACTAAATAAATGCAGACATTAGGGTTGAAGAATGCAAAGCAAACAATGTAAGGAAATGAAAAACATTAGGGTTTGGAGTCTTGGTGAATTGGTGGTGTGACGTTTCTTGGGGTTGTCAACCCTAACCTACTGTACCCAGCCCATAGCCTTTTATTCAAAGCACAAGGTACAGTTCCAATCCAGGGCCTCATAGGCATATACTCTTTGGAGGTAGATAATAAGTTCTTGCCACATGTGGCCCGCAGAATCAGTCATGGCTTTCTTCGTGCAGGGACCTCTCCCTTCTGGTGCATTAGGCTTGTAAACTGCAAGAAACACCACACCATCAATTCACCAGGACACCTGAGACTCAAAACCGTAATGTTTCTCATTTCCTTACCTTGTGCACTTTGCATTCTGTAAACCTAATGACTGCATTAATGTAGTTTTTTTCAATTAATTTTGCTTCTCTTTGTGATAGTGAAATTGTATCTTCATTCACGCAGGTTGCTTTGAGACCTGCGCAAAATGGAATAATCAGAACAGTGGTGAAACTTCATGCTCCATTCTTCATGACAACCCAAGTCTTCTCCTGATGCAGTACATGGCCCCATCAGGCCTTGACATGAATGCCAATCCCTTGTAAGGGAAGACTCTCTGGCCTGCAAGAAGGTGTTGCCTTGTGGCAGAACACTGTGCAATCCCTTCCAAGCCTAGGAGCTGTGTCACGCTTCAGTGCTGGCTCCATCCTCATCCTCATGCTGCCCAGATGGCTGTTAAAGCTCATCCCTGAACTTGAGTTGCTGGAGCAAGAACACAACATATTTTTCACTGGGCTAATGGCCCACCCTGCACACAACATTTCTTCATTGAAACATAGATTTTGTTGGCAGAAAAGGACCCATGGGCCCATCCGATGTGCCCCTTGTCCCTGCCTATTCCATCACCACTGACCCACCCCAGTTGGTCATAGGTGTCACTCCCTCCCCCCCGTTCCTCGGCCTAATATGTCCCTCTGCCTATCCCATGCATGCTTGAAGCTCCCCACCATCTTTGCCCCCACTACCTCCTCTGACAGGCTGTTCCAATCATCCACCACCCTTTCCATGAAGAAGTATTCCTGCACATCTCTCCTAAACTTCCACCCCCTTACCTTCATTGTGTACCCCCTTGTTTTAGTTCCTGCCTTTCTCTAAAGAAGACCCTCCACTTGCACCTTGTTCACTCCTAAGAGGTATTTGTAGGTTTCAATCATGTCCCGCCTCACTCTCTTCTGTTCCAGGAAGTACATGTTGAGTTCCTACAGCCCTTCCTCATATGGTTTCTCGTGCAACCCCCTCACCATTTACTGCCTCCACCCTTTCAATATCCTTGCAGAGGTGTGGCCTCTGGAGCTGGATACAGTACTTCAGCTGGGGCCTCATCAGTGAACGATACAATAGCAGCACAGCCTCCCTCCTACTGCTAGCAATTCCTCTCTCAGTGCACCCCAGCATCCTGCTAGCCATTCCCACTGCTTTGTCACACTGTCCAGCTATCTTGAGGTCATCGGATATGATAACCTCTAAGTCTCTTTCTTGCTTGGTGACTGTAAGCTCCACTACCCTCCATCTTACACACAGCCCACGGGTTCTGCAGCCCTAAAAGCATAACCTTGCATTTTTTGTCGTTGAACCCAGCTGCCACTCTCTAGATCATTCCTCTAGTGTCCTCAGATCCTTTTGCATTCTCTCCACACCTTCCTGAGTGTCAACCCTGTTGCAGATTTTTGTATAATCCACAGAGACACACCTCCCCCTAAAGCAATACTCGCTTGCTTGTGTCTACTGTACTGCAGCTGTCAACTTGCTCACTCTCCTTGGTGTACACTCCGTTGTAGACAAAACTAACTGAAGTCAGTTTAAAACCACACAGCTTACACCTTTTTGTACACATCCTTCCTCATTATAAAGCTTTTCTGGGAACATGAGGCAGGGGCCCTTTAAATAATTGTATTCCGACTTCAAAGTTCTCATGGATTTGTATTTTCTTTTATTGTCTCCTCTACATTTCGCTCTGTTCTAGAGCTTGTTCACAGGGTTTTTTCTAGAAAATATACACAGATCCTTAATTATTTTCATTGTTTAACATTCATCCTATTTCATTTTTACATTCTGTTTATAAAACATTACTGTTTGTTCACATTTACCACTCTGTTCTGTTCAAGCTTGTATATTGCTGTTATACTTTGTGATTTCCTTTCTTGAGATGCCAGCTATGGGATACAAAAAATTATTACTCTTCCCATTTGGCTTCTACTTTAATTTTTATTTTGATTCAAATGTGTGACCCTTCACCATTTAACAACACTCTGCAAGTTTTTTATGTTTCTTCTGTATAAATAACCTGACACTCCATTCCTGTGGGCATATTACCTCACAAGCTTTCTGTTTTGCTCATATTTACTTATAAAACATCTTTTACTTCCCTTCTGCACTGTGACCTGAAAGACATATGGCATTTGTTTCATGTAATTACTTTCTGTTACTAAAAGCTTATTTCAGTATAACTTGAGGCATTGAATCCTACTACAAATGTTTTTATGCAATAGCTTACCTTCTGCTCCTGCTGCAAAACGGCATGTGGCTTCCTAGGAGTTTCAAAATGGTGTGTGTTTGAAAGCTGAGGTGCTGCCTTCCTCTTGGTTCGTTCATGAAATCCCATTGGAGTGATGTGTCACTCTCTTGTACTCCCGCGTGAACAGGACGTTGTTTAGCAACAGTACACCTCCAGTGTTTTATGGAGAACGGGTTTTATGAACAGACCATTTCCTGCCAGAGTGTTGATGAAGCTATTGTGTTAGTCATTCATTTTACTTTTCTTTTTAGCTAAACATCTCCAATGCCCAAAGGATGGGGTGCCTTCCAGTCTTAGCAGTACTCACATTGCAGTTACATCCTTTATTTGTATTAACAGGAGTTCAAGCTGGCTATGGACTGGCTATAAGGCATAGTTGTGGGGGGCATGGAAACGTACACAACCATTTCTGACCATCTATTTCTTAATTATTAGTGTTAGTTTTTCATTTTCTTCTTTTGCATGCTGGTTTGTTATAACCTTAAATGTACTCTGTTACATTGTTTTAATCTGCCCTTTTTCTTAGTTTGTTGGTTCTGCTCCCTTCAAATCCCCTGGACCGACTGTCATTATTCTGACTTGCCCTTTTTCCTCATTTCTTAGCTTGCTGGTTCTGCTCTACTCAGGGTCCCTGGACCAGCTATCATCACAAGAGTTATGGCCCTAGTTTCCCTCAGGTGCACGCCTGCCAGTTACTGAGTATATTCATTCCAAAACCCCATTGTAATGTTTTTAAATACAAAATCCACTTCATTTCTATATGCTCTAGTTTTCTTTTATAATCACCCCCTCTCTCCAGTGGGGGGACCACTTCCAACCCCCAAAATCTGAGCGACGCTCCTGTATGCCCTTCTTGATTGAAATGCTGTGCTACTGGTGAGCGTTCAACATTTCTTCTAATGTCCCCCTTGTGTTCTTGTATTCTAACCTTGAGAGCTCTCTTGGTTTGCCCTACATATAGTTGGTCACACGGGCATTGGATAACATACACTACCCCTTCTGTTGAACAATCTATGTGTTCCTTGATGTCAAATTTCTGGTTTGTATGTGGGTGGTTAAATGTGCTTTTTTTGCTTGTATGCCCACATACCGATCATCGACCACAGGGCATCATTCCTGGCTGCAATGGGACCAGCAGTAGTTGTCCTGCTTTCTCTTGAGGTTTAAACTGTGTCTTAACCAGCCTGTCATTCATATTTGAGACTCTCATAGGTGCCGCTATAGTTTTAAGTTGCAACATCTGACCCTGGGAGTTGTCTGTGGTAACTAGATGCCAGTTTTTTGTTATCCTTCTAATCTCTATCATCTTGTGGTTATATTTGAGTGCCAACACCACTCTGTCAAGTTTTCTGTCTTTATCTTGTGTATCAAGTAATGTTTCCAAAGATTTGCCAGCAGTTTTTTTTTATCAGAATGAACATTGCTCGATCATATTATAGTGTGAGATTTCTGTGTGAACTGCCTCTTGAAGTCACTTCCCCCAGTTTTTTCCACTTTTTTTTAACCTTCACATTGTTTTACTTTGTGGACTTGAATTGGAAATGTTTGGCTTCAGGTGTTTTAGATACATGACTGAGTGGACCAAGCAAGGTAGCAGTGCAAATGAAAGTGAAACCAGGATTGGGGATTGCAGCATCAAGGAACTACACACTGATGTTGTTAGTAACTGAGCAACATTGCTACTGGGACTTTGTCATTCCGGTTGGTTGTGCTCTCTCAGTCCAATGGGTAGGAGCAAGTTTCAGCCAATCAGGATGCAAGATTCTTAGTTCCAATTCTATAAAAAATATAATAAAACATAATATGATTATATAATATGATCCAATACAATATAATATAACATCTGGAAACAAATGCATGCTTATCTATATATAAATACATAACTGAATTTGAGTATAATAATATCTAAGTGCTTCTGCCTTGAGGTTCTTTGTCTTTTAGCCTGTTTTGTTGTTTGTTTTGGGCTCACCATGACCCAAACCCATAAGACCAACTTAGGGGCTGGTTCATTTGCCAAGGGGTGTAATACAGACGAGGCACACTGACGAGTCCTGGTGCTTCTCCTGTGTTAGACCCGATACATTGTAGGAACGCAGGAATGCTGTTTTGTTTTAGCATTGGGGAGAGCGAAGTCTTAAACATTTTAATTTTTGTTTCTTTTTAGTACATAGTTTAGGAACTGAGCATAGGCAGGGCTCAAGTGGTAAGGAAGATTAGGAGTTTAGTATTTATTTTTAAGGGAATAGGATTTGCAGTGCATGGTGCTGTAATTTGCAGACCATTTAATACATTGAAGGCTGAAGTGAGGAGCTACGATGTTTGGACTACCATAGGTTACTCACCCTTGTTGCACCCAAAGATACGGAGGATTGTTGTGAGACTTGAGAAGTTTCTGAGTGGCTGTGGTGGATCCCACTGTTTGTTCAAACACTGAAAGAGAAGGCTTGTCCTGTTATTAACCCTCTTATGGAGGCAGGCTATATCTTTGGTGGTGTGGTGGTAAGTGGGTGGGGGTAACGACGCGGTGTGAGGCAAACAGCTCTATACCCCATAGGAAAACCCTGCCGGTGTTCTGCCATTTCCTCCTGGTCTCTTGTTCTTCATCTGGAGAGCCCAAATTATTGGGCTGTGGCAGGAGAAGCCATAGCCTTTCCCACCTATGAGGTGGGCCTCTGCAGTGGAATTTAGTGCTGTTGTGACTCGTTGCCTTGGCGTGATGAGACTCTCAAGTTTCCTCCTTTGTGACTGTGCTCAGAATTATGGAGGTTCAGGTGGGAACAGTTTACCCAGAGTTCTTGGTGTGATTTTGAACTGGTGCTGGAGGGTGGGTGCCCTATGACTTTTGTGATATTACAGCTGGACCAATAGACTTGGCTTCTTATCTCTGCCTTTATTTCTGCTTGGTAGCTCAGAGGGTTCCAGTGAACTGGGTGGTGTGAGAATCTTTGTCCCTGTTTTTCCCTGTTTTCCTAGAAACAACAACCAAGAGGACAGTGATCCACAGGACACTGAACTTTCTGATAGAGCTGGAAAGCTGCTGTTTCTTTTCAGTGGCATATTGAACTGGAAGTTTTACAACACCATGCACTTTGATCTCTCCTGTTGTATTTGAATTTTCCTTTATCTTTTTGTCTAGGATTTTGGGGGTGGGTTTTAGGGGGTAATCTTTATGCTGGGATGCTAGTGTTTTGGTGGGAGTGGGTGACTGAGGGGCTGAGTGTAAGTGGTTAGTATTATTTTAAGGGTGATTGAGGGTCTATGTGGTTAATGTTGAGGGAGTGTGTATGATTGTGGTTTGCTTAGTAAAGGTGTGAGTTTGAATGAGTCACTAGTTAGTTAAATTTGTATTAGTCAGGATGTTTCGAGGGTGTGTCTAAGTTTTTATTTCATTAAAGGGAGGTTGATCATAGTGGTGACTGGGTTCATAATCTGGTGGTTTTAGGGGTGGGTTAAATTGGGTTGCTTGTTCGGGCTGGGTACAGCTTTGGTTGCTTGGGATGTGCCAGGGCATGAGACCCCTGTGAATTACCGATGATGCCACCCAGCTGCATGACCTCTGCCTTTTGTCGACCTCCCTGTGTCATCTACAACAGCCAGGCACTGTCAGGAGGTCAGCATCCTAAGGGTTACAAGGGATCGGTGGCAATAGGGTGCTAAGGGTCAGGCGGGGGTTAGGGGTATCAGGGTGGTGAGGTGCCGGAGATGCCCTGGGTTGAGACAGAATCTGGAGAGAGGCCCAACATGTTTGATTTCCATCTCCAGGGTTCCCACCAGACCGAGTGGGTGGGCAGCCAGAGGGGCTGCAGCAACTTCCAGTCCCCTTTAGGTGGTGTTATGCAATGCCAGATCGATGCAAAACAAGACCGCAATTATGGCGGACTTGATTTCCTCAGTCGATCTGGCTTGCATCATGGAGACTTGGGTGGGTGATGTTGCCAGGCCTGTTTTGGAGGCAGCCATCCCTGCTGGGTACTCTGTGGTACACTTCCGTTTTTGGGTAAGGTTGTCGAGAAAATTGGGGCGCAGCAGCTTGAGGAGCATCTCTTGACCTTTGACATTTATGAACCACTCCAGTCAGGTTTCGGGACCAAGCATAGTACTGAAACGGCATTAGTTAGGGTGCATAATGATCTCCTCAGGCAACAGACAGAGGAGAATGGTCAGTTCTTGTTCTCCTGGATTACTCCTCAGCTTTTGACGCTGTAGATCACATGGTGCCGCTCGATCGCCTCAGAGAGTATTGAGACCCGCCGGCACTGTTATCCACTGGTTTGAGTCTTTTCTCTTAAGCAGGAAGCAATGGGTGGTTATGGGGAATTTCTCCTCCACCCCGAAGCCATTGCCTTGTGGAGTGCTTCAGGGGCTGATCTTGTCGCCCATGTTATTTGCCATATACATGCTGCCCCTGGGTGAGCTCATTAGGTGCTACAGTGTGGGTTTTCTCTGCTATGCAGATGATACCCAACTGTATATGTCCTTTGCCCCGGAACATTGGACACCATGGAGGTGCTTAAAGGAACACTGTCTCTGGTTTATTTCCCTTGGGGTGTGATGCAGATGAGGCACACTGATGAGTCCTGGGCAGGACAAAACACCTGTCTGTGTCTTCTGTTTGCACCCTTTGCAGACTGTGTGAGACCCTTTGGCACCCTGCATTCTTGCTTAAAGCCGAACCAGCCAAAAAGTTCATGGTGATTTGCTTATACATCCAGTGATGCTTTGCACTGTGGGGGTATGTGTGATTCTGTATTTCTCATAATAACTAAATAATACTTAATTCAATACATAAAATAGTAATACTATATCAAAATAAGATAATATTCTGGCAGCTGAACTTAATCTTATATTGTAGTTATTTGCTTTAGGTACGGTGACCAAATACTTTCAAAGATATCAAGTTTGTCCATGGCAACCTAATGTAATATCACATAAAAGCAAATCTACCCATATACCGAAATTAATCATCAAAATTTGGGGGTTTTGAAAGGATAAGTCATTTAAGCCACAAGCATGCTACAAGAAACATATCTGATGGTATTTTGACTGTGTAAAGAGAGTGTTACAGTGACCCCATGTACATACTGTAGCAGTGGGTCTGGTACATAGAAACATAGAAATTGATGGCAGAAGGGTATCACAAGCTCCATCTAGTCTGCCCAAGATGGATAACTATCCCCCCCCTTCTATCCTTTCTGTGAAATGATACCTTTGCGACTGTCCCTGGCATTTTTGAACCTGTTTTGGCCTCCACCACTTCCGGGGCAGGCAATTCCATGGGTCGACCACCCTGTCAGTGAAGAAGAATTTCCTAACCTTGCTCTTGGATCGAGAACCCTTGAGCCTTATATCGTGTCCTCTAGTTCTGACACTTTTCTTCTCCTGTAGGAGCTCCTGCACCCCTACCTTATTTATACTCTTGATATACTTGAATATCTCAATCATGTCCCCCCTCTCCTTCCCCTACTCCAGAGAGTACCTGTTGAGCTCCCTCAGCCTATCCCCATATGCCATTTGATGCAGAACCTGAATCATTTTTGTGGCTCTCCTCTGCACTGTCTCAATCCTATCAATGTCTTTCCTAAGGTGGGGCTTCCAGAACTGTATGCAGTACCCCAGGTGGGGGCGCACCTGGTCGGGTCTTATTCTAATCCCTAATAGTTTGGAACAGTAAGGTATTTCTGACCAAACTGAGGTTAACTTTGGACACAGCCATAGAACACAATGAACATTTGGTTTATTGCAAGATTAACATCTGCAAGATCAACAGCAATTGATCGCGCTACTTTTGGTTATACCTTAGCCTGAACCAGTGTAAACAGTTCATTTGTAACTGCTGGTGTTTAACTGGCCTCTGCCTTATTGTCCGTATAGTAGTCTTTTTTATACTTCTTGTATTTTTTTTTCTCTCCTCGTGCTCTTGCTTTGCTGTGTACTGTCATGTCTTTTTGTTACCCTGATGTGGAACCTCTGTAAGAGTCCTTCGACTCAAAGGTTGTAATGTGAGAAAATAAATAAGTAAATAAATAAAAAAATTGCCATCTCCAGCACTTACCATTGTCTGAGTTCCCAAATTTAGCTGCCACTGCTACCTTTAAAGAAAAATGCCCACTGCCCTCACCCACCCACCCATGCCTTACATGCCACCCTCTTTCCCAGCCACACCCAAGTAAATGCCTTCCTCTACCCAGTGAGCACAAGTTCCTCCCACCCATCTCTTTCTTGGAAAATTAACCATTACCCTCACCCACTGTCTGGCATCCATGCTGCCCTTCCTCAGGGCCATGCCAGTGCACACTTGTAGATCAGTTCCACAGTGGGGGTCCAGCACTGCTCTCCCTCAGCCTAGGACAGATGCCATCTTATTCTCCACTATCCATTACTGTGGCACTAGATTAAGAACTCGAAAACAAAAACACTGCGGTCAAAAAAGCTCGTACGAAGCAGAGCACTACAAAAAGTACCGCTCCACAAAAACATCGACTACAACAACAAAGCCAATGGCAGCAGTCAAGAAACACACTGTCTACTACCATGGCTAATAAACAACAAGTAAATTGAGTTTTTGAGGGGTGCTTTGCCCCCTGCACCCACCATACTAAAAATAATTAACTCCATGGGGGTGCAACTCGTGGATGGGGAGGAACATTGGGGGACTGTATCTGTGTGGGTGGAGAACAACAGTGCAGGGTGGGGGAGAACTTACAAAAAAAAAAACTTGGGAGGGGGATGAAGACGAGCACAGCAGCAAAAAACCGGGAGCAGAACCCTGGTCTCTGGAACACTCCACCACCCTAGCTGCTAGCAAGCACAGCCTGACAACTGGCGCTAACCGCCAGCACAAAGTATTTCAAAGCTGGCTGCATGGTTACTGAATGCTACCTTACTTTCGGCAGCATATTCGGGGTACAAAAAAACAACAATGTCGCCTTTAATATCCAAAAATGTCCTCAGCCCCAAAAAAGAAGATACGTAATCTATTCAGACTGAGTTTGAGTAAATAACGAAACCAACCAATGCCATCACAACGTTCGCTCCGTTCAAGTTACTCATTTCTTAGCCGCAGTCATTGCCTCTTTTTCCAAAATAAAAAATGATTCACAGTTATACGTTCGGTTGAACTTTTACTGAACTTTGCCTCTTACTGTTAAAAAAAACTGTTTCCAGCACTTTCTTGTTCAGCTTTTCACAAAAAAAATCACTACTTCCTGATTTTTCGCTCAACATGTCAGCCTGCACGACGCTGCAGCAGGTAAGACCTCACCAGCTTCTCTCATACACATATTACAAAAATTAAAAAATAGGTTACAGTGAATTACTTGGCTGAAACTCCATCTCAAGGTTCTGGGGACATAGATAACCTCAAGAGCGAAGCTCAAGAGGTTTATATGTCCCCAGAACCTCGAGATGGAATTACAGCCTTGTAATTCACTGTACCCTCTCTATTATTCTATTTGCACTATGCTATCCCTGTAGCTGTCATGTCAGACCTGATTTTCCAGCGTGGATTTTCTTGCACTGTAATCCTGGCAACATATTTACTGGGTAGGCATTACTGCATCTCATTATTGAAGAAGAAAAAAAAAACTGAAAAAAAAGCCAAAGTCCCAAAAAACCTACTGTGCATAAGCAAGTAAGCACAGCAATGCAAAAATACCACAAAACAAAGCGCCAATGCTGAATTTATTAAAGCTGTGCAGAGCTCGAGCTGTAGTCAGGTACACCAGTGCTTCTGCTTTACAGTCTTCATCAGGGGGTCTGGCAAAAACAGCAACATCGTATAAATAGCCCTAAGTGTAGTGACATCATAGTTCAGGTGAAAAGAGTGAATAATTACAAAAATTCAATCACATGTAAATCACCACATTTCTTTATGTAACCCCCTTACAAATGGGGGTTTACTAAATCGCCTCTAGTCTGTCTCTTTAAGAGCTGCCAGCTTGCTGACCCGAACAGTTTACTAAAACGGGAGAGGACTGTGGGTTGTCCTGCTCGAGTCCCGCTCGAGCCGCTGGTTATGTGCCCTGTTTTTGCTGTTGCTAAGCAGGCAAAGCGGGCACCTTATTGGGCTGTATTGTTGATGTGCTATATGCTGATTGAGTATTGAAAAATGTAGTTTGTCTAACCTGTTTTCCCCTTGCAGCTGGGACTTTGTGTGTTTTTCCCCTCCCTTTTGGACCAGGACTGCCTTTTGGGTCCAATCAGAAGGGAGGGGTGCTTAAAATGGAGTATTGAGCAGCCAGTTAGGGCTGGGACTGTCTCGGGAGCCAGCTGCCAATGGAAGGTATGGCCCGTGAGTCTGGGAACTGAAGTCCAGAAGGTGGCGCTTTTTTGTACTAATAGAAGGAGGCAGAGGGGATTGGCATCTGAAGCCCTCCAATAGAGTCGGGTGGCACCCGAATTGTGACTTTCTGCTTAATGGCTGAGAGGGCAGAGTCGTTGTGGCCGTGACAGAGGAAGGAGCTCTGGGCTTCTGCGCTGTAGAGTCTTCGTGCGGGAAGCGAGTGTGGAAGGCCAAAAAGTCGGGCGGTTGTATCGCCAGATTAGTCGGACTGAATCCGCTGTGGTTTGCAGGCAGATGAGGCTGTACATGTTGCAGCTACTTACCAGGCTCACCCTGTAGAGGACTGGAGAATCTGCTTCATCGCGCTCGGTCTGTCAGGAAAAGTGAAGCTGCATTGCGATTCCCCGGTCAAGCAGTGAGTGCGATCGGGATATAGAGCAGCTGCCTGGTATGGTTCCCCTCTGTCTTACATATAAATGTGTGGAGAAGTGTTTAGATTACAGGCCTGTGTCCTGGGGTGGTATGAGAGGGATCCTTCTACAGGAGTTGTGAGTACAAAATCAGGGTAGCTCCCTGTCAGATGTTCTGTTGAGTGCAAGTTTGGTCTGTTTGCCTCACTGGCCACATGAACTGAGCCTGCTGGCTCCGGATTATTAATTTGGGTGTTGAACAGTTGTTTTCATCTTCAGGGCCCCAACCAGCTGCACCAAATAGGCTAGCCTCTTATTGCCTGGGTACCCAGTGACAGTGACTTATAGGGAAGTTAGCCTGTGCACAGTGCTTTGAAATAGTAGAGTGTTAAGCTAATTAACCAGATTTCACCTACCCTTGTTATTTCATCCCTAAATAAATCAGATTTGGTTGATTGCAAAGTATACTGTCTGAACTGCGTGCTTGTGCAAACATACTGTACAGGGGTTATTGTGTTACTGCATCTTATTTCACAGGGGTTCCCCAGAGTCAAGCTGATCAACCAATCTTGGGGGTAAGTATATATTGTAAAGGTGTTGTTGGTAATGTTTGTGGGCCACTAGTGGAAAGAAAGGGGGGTTGCAGTGACCCAGAAGGCTGTGATCAAGTCGCTCCCAACTGTTCCAACCCCGACCTCTGGGTGGAGGCACCCGCCATTGGACCCGGGCCCCTCAACCTGTTAGTAGTTAAGCAGACAGGGGTAGTAGCCCTTGGGATAGCGCCACCTGGGGGGTTACATCTACAAAACATTTTTACACAAATGTCTTTATATTAGCACAGGACAGAACTCATTGCAAATATATCATATCATTCCAGTATAAGAGTAGGTACTTTGTCAGTCCTGCAGTCAAATTAAAAAATATAGAGCAGAAAGGCAGAAAGAAAACATGTGATCACCCATTTGATATTCGTGGCTCAGTAATCCAAAAATCTTGTAGCGGATCCACACGTTTGCAGGGAACATAAAGGGAGTGACAGGCATTACAGTTTTCTGAAAAAGAAAGACAGAAGGAAGAATAAGAAAATAAGGTCATACATTTCCTCATTTTTTACAATTTTACTTACACCATTTTATTTTCTAGTCAGAAACAGCTTTAGGTCCCACTGGTTATTCAGTCCAACTGGATTCACACTCTGTAGTCTAAAAACCATCGACTATCTCTCTTCTAAGAAGTAAGTTAACCCTACTCCCCATATTTAGGTACCAGGATGGATTAAATTCCCATGAGTTTAGGCCCCTTTGGATCAGAAATGTGGTGCTGCAAAAAATGTAGTCCAACGGGTGTATCTTCCCTCATGTTACATATGAACCTTACGTGTTCTTGTATCTTGGTTTTCAGGCTATGGACAGTGCACCCTATATACAAATAATTACAAAAGCACCAAAGTACATACACAACAAAAGGAGTGTCACATGTTATACGCTCCCAGATTTCAGTTTTAAGTTCTGCATTACCTGGGTGCACAAAAGTATTGCCAGTATGGCAATGCTCACAGATGTTACATCGTTGACACTTGTATGAACCTATAGGTCTCTTTGGTAGCCAGTTTAAGTATTTGTCCCTTAAGTTGGACGCCCTACTGAAAGTAACACAGGGTTTCAAATCTACTGCATTAGCAACTTGTGGGTCACCTAATAAGGTTTGCCAGTTACGGTGTATGATGCTGCCAATTTTACCTGACCAAATATTAAACTCGGTCACAAATGTAAGACGGCCAGGCTCCTTGTCCTCTTTTTTGTCCTTTTCTTGTAGCAATGCTTCCCTATTGTTAGAGTAGGCTTTGTGAATTAATTCATTTAACAGGTCTCTAGAATAGCACCTTTTAAGAATCTGGAATTAAGTTATTTTGCTTGTTCAAAAAAATACAGCCTCCTCAGAGCAATTTCTGCATAACCACAGAAAATGACTGTGGTATGGAATCCTTCAGAGCACTGGGGTGAACACTGTCTGTTCTTAACACTGAATTTGTTGCAGTGTTTTTTTCTGAAGCATCTCATTTCCACATGCTTCCATTGTTCAATGGGTTTAGAGAAGGTGACATCCAGGAAATTGATCTCATCTCTGCTTGCAGTGCATGTAAACCGCACATTTAGTTACTTATTGTGTAGCCAATCCATAAATGCCTCAATTTCCTTGGTGTCCCCTTCCCATATGCAAATAACATTGCCTATAAAATGATACCACTTAATTATTTTAGGGAGGAAGGCACTTTTGTTACAGTTAAAAATACACAATTCATCTCCCAGTCCCAGAAATAAATTAACATATGGGGGCCATTGAAACCCACATGGCAGTGCCACATATCTGAAGATAATGTGTCCCAGGGAACTCAAATTTGTTGTGTGTTAAAATGAAGTCTAACACTGCAGAAATGAAATGAACAGGATTATCATTGTTGTCAGGGTGTTTTTCTAGATAATATTTACAATCCCTGATGCCAAGATTGTGCTTTATAGAGATTTACAGGGCTTCCATGTCTGTACCAAGCCACATTGTGTTGTCTCCCCACTCAAAATCTGAAAATTTTCTGAGAACATTAGACGTGTCTTTTACATATGTTTGCAAGTTAATCACGTGTTTCTGAAATAAAATTTACAAATTTACTTAGGTTTTGTGTCAGGGAGTTAACACTGGAGACTATTTTATTTATTTGTTCAAGCATAGATTACAATACCTTTGAGCGCTAGGTGCTCATTTGCAAAGGTTCCACGTCAGTGGGGAAGGGTGAACAAACATACAAAGGTGGTAATACAAAGACAAGGTTTAAACAAACAATAATAGAACATACTTTATATCTAGAATTAAAAAATGTCAGGAATGGAGGAGAAAGGAGCAAGGGAGGTATGAGGAGAGAAGAAGAGGTATAAGCAGCCAGAAGGCCTTCTCAGTAAGAGAGTAGAATGTGTGGCCTGGGTGCAGGTAGTAGGTACGAGGTGGGTGGGTGAGGTGGGTGTGGAGGAGTTGGGGAGGGTAGGCGAGGCTAGGAGGACATAGCAAGGGTTGAAAAGGTAATGCTTTGAGGTGGAGAGAAGAGGAAACTGGAGTGCACACAAGTGGGGGTATCATTAGGTGTCTCCTGGGGGGGATTTTCAATACTCTTATGGATCTTAGGGAGATGTAGAAGCAGGGGACAACCGTGAATTCCTCCCAAATAAATTAATAAAATCCTACATTACAGCCTCCTGTAAAGGATGACATAACTCCTTTTTAAATTCATTCAAAGGATTACCAGGGAATTTTCTGTAGTTATTAGTGTGCCCCAATAGAGACATGGCTATACTTTCATAGTGGTCCTTATCCAGGGCCGGCTCCACCCTTGGAATGCACCAGCGTTCTGGCACCGGGCAATTAGGGCACCAATCGGCAATGTTGCTGATCACTTTTCTTTGCAGGGTGCACCCCCCACACCCCTCTACTTAAACATTCCTACTCCTGGGGGTGCAAACATTGGGAAGGGGGCAGCGAATCCTGCATTTGGCACCCTGATTACTCAGTGCCATAATGCCAGCACTCTTAGTGCTGTAAGGGTCCAGGTCTGTTCTATTTCCCCCTTTTTCTGCTGGTTTAATGATGTCTGCACAATCACAAAGTTCTGATAATGCAGTTCTTTCAACCCTAGTAAAACTGTTACCTTGTGGAACTGGTGCAGCATCATACATAGATACATAGATATACAGATACATAGATGCTGTCGGCAGATAAGGGCCTTCGGCCCACCGAGTCTGTCCATTACGCAAGAATATTTGCTTCTTCAAGCATCCAATAGTTCCTTAGCATGCTTCGTTACCACCTTTTCAAACACAGAAATAGCAGGATGATGCACATTGGGGCAAAACGTTGAACTTGGTTTAAAAAAGATGTTTTCTCTCTCCTTTAATTCCATGGTATGCGTCCACACAAGTAACAGTGTCCCTTACTTCTCAGAATGTCTCTGCTTTGTGTCTAATTATTATTGCGATTACGTTGTAACTATATATTCATCTCTGTACTATCATTCATATGTTACACTGTTTGTGATTTGCTGTACACTGTTGTACTATATATGATGTATGTCACTAATTCCGGGTTGCCCCTGAAAAAGGGACCTCTGGTGTCAGTGGGTTTACCCAGTTACTAAAATGCAATAAATAAATTTCAATTTCAGTATCCACTGAGCACAGTAGTGCCTCCAAATCCTCAGAGCTCATGATGTCCAAAAGGTTTTATCCTATAAATTTTCGCTGTGCTTTTCCCAGGGTTCAAATCCCTTCCCTGCTAAAGTTTGTGCAAAAGGTCAATGTCCTCTTGTGTGTGTGTGTGTGTGTGTGTGTGTGTGTGTGTGTGGGCAAGAGCTTCAGTGTGCCCCATTATTTTAGTCATTGGTGATAAATTTCTGTAAAAGTAAAACTTATATAGGTCCACATTCACATGAAATGGATTCAAATGGGGGTGGGGGTCGGTATAAATAAGAGTCCTCTCTTGAGTATGCTGAATTGAGACTCCGTCAATTCTCTTTCAGACAAACTGTTTATTTGTAATTCTTTTCTTGAGTCTTGTCCTCTTGGGCTGTTTTGTTATATCTCTTCCCCCTCTTTTGCCCATCATTGTCTTTCTCTTACGGATGCAGTTGCTGCTTCATGTTCCTTGTCTCAAAAAACATCAGCCTCCTTATTATTAGTATTAGCTCTTTCGTTGTTGTTTGTATTAGTATTCTTTGTTTGGAACCTCACTCTTGACTTGCTTCTGCTTCTACTCCTGCCACATTTCCATCCCCACTCAATTACACATCCGTTGTCGTAATCCTCTTGATCTCCAATCAGCTTCTTCTGTTTTTTGATAATTAGCTCACTTTGGTATTTAGTCAACTATCTCTGTAGTTGAGCATCAGATTCCTTGAATTCAGCCTTTGCTTTTAATTTTGACACTTCAGCTTTTGCCTTAGTAATCTGTGCAGCTAAGGCTTCACATTTCCTGTCATCCTCCTTGATCATAGTTTCCACAAACCTTTTAGAACATGCCACTTCTGCCAACTGCCACTCCTCTTTGTGCTCCAAGTTTTCAAAGCCACTGGATGGAGTTATGGCGACTCTGAGGCCCCTGGCTGCTTGCTCTTTAGTAAGGTACTGATCTAAAGTGGTTATGTCATGTGTCAAGTCCAGTTCCTTATTCAAAAGTCTCTCTAATTTAAGAACAGTTGCTTTAATATCACCTGATACAGCCTTTGCCTTGTCAGACCCTTGTGGTCTCTCCTTTGTCATCTGCCTTTTGCTCAAAAATGATTCATTGCTGTCCTAGCTGTAACCAGTCCCCGAGCCAGAAACCTCTTCATTCTGTTGCATCCTTGTGAGTGATCCCACTGCTTTTATTTTAACTGCAGACTTCAAGTGAACAAGTGGGGGATCGATTACAGATACCAGCTTGAGCTCATGAAAATCACTAGTGAGAATCACCTTACCCACAACGTTTTCATGAATGTCCATGTTCAGCAGCAACTGGTGGCTAAGTAAGTGCAAACGGCTTCAGGGGGATGTTGCTGTGAGCTCATGGTGCAGAGTAGGTGCAGGAAAAGGGTGTCCAGCCCTAAACACGAACACAGTTCCAGGAAACCAGCACTCTCAGGCAAATAAGCACAGCAACACAAAAATACCACAAAATAAAGTGCAAATGCTGAATTTATTAAAGCTGTGCAGAGCTTGAGCTGTAGCCAGGTACCTCAGCACTTTGACATCACATCCTTTGTCAGGGGGCACGTCAAGAACAGCAAAGGCATCATAAAAATAGCCCTAAGTGTAGTGACCTCATAGTTCAGGTGAAAAGAGTGAATAATAACAAAAATTCAATCACATGTAAATCACCACATTTCTTTATAAAATGTTTTTACACAAATGTCTTTATATTAGCGCAGGACAGAACTCATTGCATATATATCATATCATTCCAGCATAAGAGTATGTACTTTGTCAGTCCTGCAGCCAGTTTTAAAAATATAGAGCAGAAAGGCAGAAAGAAAACATGTGATCACCCATTCGATATTCATGGCTCAGTTATCCAAAAATCTTGAAGGGGATCCACACGCTTGCAGGGAATGTAAAGGGAGTGACAGGCATTACAGTTTCCTGAAAAAGAAAGACAGAAGGAAGAATAAGTAAATAAGGTCATACATGTCCTCATTTTTTACAATTTTACTTACACCGTTTAATTTCTAGTCAGAAATGCAGCATTTACCATGCAAGTGCTAATTTAGTGGGACGAACTTCAAAAGCTAAAGATAACAGCTCTTTCAGTTTAACTTCCTTGGTGTGTGTTTTTATGAAGCAAGAACAGACAATGCAATTAATCCCCAGCCCTGTTGCCAAATGTTGCATTCCACTATGAGCCTTCCGAGGAAAAAAAAATGTTAAAGAAGATTTTACTTAAGGTACTAAAGAAGCTAAGGGTGGAACTAGCAGAGCCATTATCAGAACTGTTTAGTGAGTCTCTGAGCACAGGAGAGGTCCCATTAGACTGGAAAAGGGCTCATGTGATCCTGTTCCACAAGAGTGGTAGCAGGGAGGAGGCAGGGAACTACAGACCAGTCAGTCTTACCTCAGTAGTGGTCAAGATTATGCAGACACCCCTTAGGAAAGGATAGTGCAACACCTGGACTCCATAGGAGCACAGGATCCAAGACAGCATGGGTTTACAAAAGGAAGGTCCTGTCAAACTAATCTCATAGATTTCTTTGACTGGGAAACCAGAGTAGTGGACCAAGGGGAAGCAGTTGATGTTGCTTACCTTAACTTCAGCAAAGCTTTCGATACTGTTCCAAATAGAAGATTGATTAATAAGCTGGGTAGGCTCGGGGTAGGTAAGACGTTGGCCAACTAGGTGGCAAACTGGTTGACAGGCAGAAAACAGAGAGTGGTGGTAAACGGTATACAGTCAGAAGAGATGCAAGTCACAAGTGGGGTACCTCAGAGATCAGTCCTGGGGCCAGACCTCTTCAATATCTTCATCAGTGACATTGCAGATGGACTGGAGGGTAAAGTTTGTCTGTTTGCAGATGACACCAAGATCTACAGCTGAGTAGATGATCCAGATGGTGTGGGCAGAATAAGAAGAGATCTGGATAAGCTAGCAAAATGGTCGTAAGAGTGGCAACTGGGGTTGTTTAACGCAAAGAAGTGCAAGATCATGCATATAGGGAAGAGAAACCCTGAAGCCACCTATAGGCTGGGAGGGGAGTTGCTGGCAGTCACAAGGGAAGAAAGAGACTTGGGCGTCATCACCGATGACCTGAAATCATCCAAGCAGACCTCTTAAGCAGTAGGTTAGGCTAGAGGGATGTTGGGGTGTATTAGTAGGGGTATCACAAGTCAGAAGAGGGAGGTAATAATCCCTCTTTACAAGACACTGGTTAGACCCCATCTGGAGTACTACATGCAGTACTGGAGGCCACACCTTCACAAGGAGATTAACCAAATTGAGGCAGTCCATAGAAGGGCAACCAAAATGCTGCAGGGATTGCATCAGAAAACATATGAGGACAGATTACCTGAACTTAATATGTATACCCTAGAGCAAAGGAGGGAGAGAGGTGATATGATTGAAACATTCAAACACCTTAAGGGCATTAACAAGGTGAAAGAGTCTAACATATTTTGATATAAGAAAAGTAGCAGGACAAGAGGATACAGCATGAGATTAGAGGGAGGCCTATTAAGGTGTAATGTGAGGAAGTTCTTTTTCACAGAAAGGGTGGTGGATGCATGGAACAGCCTACCTCGGGAAGTGGTGGATATGAATACAGTGCAGGGCTTCAAACAGGCATCAGATAGGCATAGGGGAGCAATACATATGAGTATGAATAGATAGGACATTGACAGAGCAAAGGCCGATTGCACATTCATAAGGTAGAAAAAGAAATGGGCAAACTAGATGGGCCTTGTGGTCCTTATCTGGCATCGACTTCTATGTTTCTATGTTTCTATATTTGTGGGTCTTTGTTTTCGCAACTGTGAAATTCCTGTCTCCAGTAACAGCACATTCACGTACCCACCCTCACCCAGAAAACAATGATGCTACCATATAAAACTGAAGGAAATACAGCAGTTGTCCCTTTCCTTGTCACCTACTACTTCTTCCAAAAGCAATGGCTCCCTTCTGCTGCCTGACTGTTCCACTCACTGGAATCACCGGCCACTGCCCTATAGTTACCTTCCTGATCTAACTTCTTTCTAATGCATCCAGATCATCAGCGCATCCCCTCAAAGTAGATGAGGTCCTCCAGGAGTATTGAGTTAATAATGTGTTGCTTATGTGACTTAGTGAGGCAGACAAATATCTTCATTTTATATTTCCATACATTGGGCACTGCTGCTGCTGTAACAGTTAACGTAACTAGTGACAGTTCTCTCAGGCTCAGCTGCGTATGTGTAAAATAAAATAATGTGTATCCTCTGTTCAGCTTTTTTTAATCAGTCAGCTAGACATATAGTTGATCTCTAAGTAAGTAGAACGCTATATGTAATCGAGGGAAGAAAATATTGTATAGTCAAGTGCTATGCTTTGTCAGTAATTTAGTCTCATGCATGTGCTGTGTTTTCATAACTAGTATGCCTATCTGCTCCTCTTCACAAAATCAATGGATTGTGTTGGGTTTGTTGGTGTAAGACATTGTTCTGTTTTTGTAGCTGTATTGACAAAATACCTGGGACTTGGTTTAGTGGAATGTAATGTCAGGTCTGTGCTGTAAATCAGTCAGTCAGAGGTTAACATATAGAAACATAGAAGTTGCAGCAGATAAGGACTGTAAGGCCCATCCAGTCTGCTCATTTTTTTCTACCTTATGAATGTGCCTTAGGCCTTTACTCTGTCAATGGCCTATCTATTAATACTCATCTGTATTGCTCCCTTATGCCTATCCCATGCCTGTTTGAAGCCTTGCACTGTATTCATATCCACCACTTCCTGAGGTAGGCCGTTCCATGCATCTACTACCCTTTCTGTGAAAAATAACTTCCTCACATTACCCCTTAATTGGCCTCCCTCTAATCTCATGCTGTGTCCTCTTGTCCTGCTATTTTCTTATATTGAAACATGTTAGACTCTTTCACCTCGTTAATGCCCTTAAGATGTTTGAATGTTTCGATCATATCACCTCTCTCCCTCCTTTGTCCTAGGGTATACATAATAAGCTCTGTTAATCTGTCCTCATATGTTTTCTGATGTAGTTCCTGCACCATTTTTGTTGTCCTCTCTGGACTGCCTCCATTTTGTTGTGCAGGTGTGGCCTCTAGTACTGCATGCAGTACTCCAGATGGGGCCTAACCAGTGCCTTGAAAAGAGGGATTATTACCTCCCTCTTATGACTTGTGATACCCATACTAATACACCCCGACATCCCTCTAGTCTTTCCTACTGCTTTAGTGGTCTGCTTGGATGATTTCAGGTCATCTATGATGATGATGCCCAAGTCTCTTTCTTCCCTTGTGATTGCCAACAACTCCCCTCCCAGCCTATAGGTAGTTTTAGAGTTGCTCTTCCCTATGTGTTCAATTGCCCATTTACTGCAGAGGATGTATGGGGTCATTGGGATGAGATAGGGAAGGAAGGGAATGGGTTTCACTGTACGAGGCAGAAGAATAAGACTAAGTTGTTGTTCTATGAATTGACACTTATATAAGCAGAGGCACCAAATGCACCAAATGAATGTTGTTCCTTTTACAATATAAAAGCATATTTGTTACATATAGTAATATTTTCCAATCTGGTTTAAGTAAATATTTAAGTTACCCACACAGTTATTCATTTATCAAAATTTATTTTGTGGGGGAATTGAAATATGTTGTGTTATGCAAATGTCAGTAACTTGGGAACTGTAAGGTGAATTGGGTGGCATGTACTTGTTTCTGAAAGGATCCACATAATAAGACAACTGTCTAAAACTGCTTATTTTTTAAGAAATAACCAGAAGCAGTTTTGGTGACCCATCATTTTGTAGTTGGATATATTAACTATTTATACAGTTTGTTTAAAATCGATACCTTTCACAGTACGGAAGGCTTGGTATACCCTCATATATTGCTACATGGCCTTTCTATATTGTAACATTATGACAAATTGTACTGAAAAAATGCATTTCACGTTTTAAGAGGGAAAACACATGAACACTTAACACTTATAATTACAGATTTTTAAAATAATTTAATTATAATTATTTGTATTCTTGAACACGGCTTTTAAATATTATAATTATTTTAGTTGTACATATGAACACAAGTAACCTGCTTAAAACCCTTTGGAAACTGTGCTAGTCTTGGGTTTTCATTGTTGTTTTTCATAATAACACAATTTATATACAGAGTTTCTGTCAATGTCTGCCAGTTAATTCACAATGCAAGGTTTATAAGGTAGTTGATGCGTCAATGAAAACTAAGTTGCAGTAAAGTGTGTGTATGTGTGCACGCATACCTTCCTGCTCAGATCTTCTTTGCCACAAATCCTGATCTACAAAATTAAAAGTACACAATGAATTAAAAGATGTCAACCTGTAGGTAGGTTGGTAGGTAGGGAGGTAGACAGACAGACTGTCTGACAGACAGGTAGTCAGATAGATGGATGGATAGATAGATTCTGTGATGTCATGTGAAACTACTAAATATAGAAGACTATGATAGTCTATCTATAGCAACATAAGCCTGTCAGATCTTTACAAATGATACCGTTTCTCTGCATCATGAAAACAGAATAAATACTCATGGAGAAAGAAAGAAAGAGAGAAAAAGAGAGACAGAGAGAGAAAGAGAAAGAGAGAGAGCGAGAAAAAGAGAAAGAGAGAGAGAGACAAGAGAGAAAGAAAGAGAGATTCTGTGATGTCATGTGACGCCACCAAATATAGAAGACTATGATAGTCTATAGCAACATAAGTCTGCTGTATTACTGAATAAGCATCCCAAGTATGTGGCTTTCCTTCTGTTAAAATGTCAGACCAGTCCACCAGTAAAACAATGGGATCCCACAGTGTTTGTAAAGAAGTGGCTTATTTCTAGATGCTCAGCAGATCACATTGCATACAAGACTAGAAAGGATAAGGATGTTCAGCATAGCTATGAACATATCTGGAATGTCCTGTCAGATGTCAAGTGACACTTCACTGCAAACTGAACATACATTGGACTCTGATTTCAATGGCAAAGTGGTTTATGTTTTGGCCATAAGTGCTTATTTTCACAGTTGTCATTTTTGTAGTACAGTTAACAATCTGTGTTAAACTGTGATAAACCTTTATTTGTAATTTATTTTCTGTTTTGGTAGTTGCAGATGTTTAATTTTACTTTATGACTTTGTTTAAATCATTTTTCAGTGGTTAAAAAAGGTAAATTTTATTTCTTTTAGTAGTTTTTAATAAAATGTTATACATGATGTCGCAATGCCCCCTTTTGTGGGTTACTAATATTGTTGCGCTACACGTGACATGCAACGCACACTTTGAGCCCTTTCCCAGGAACTAGAGTTCCACCTCCTCAGAAATCCCAATTTAACCCCAGCCCCAAACTAAACTAATTCCTAAAAAACATAAAATGTGCATCTGTAGAGTTAACATTTTGAAAAATGTTAAACGCAAATTTTTGCCACGGCCTACTTATCACTGTTCTTACAAGGACCCAAGAATCAACTTTGAATCCTGCCTGATGGGTTTTTCACTTTGCATGGGGCCTGCAGGGCCCACCACAAAACATCCTATAGATCCGGCATATTTCTCTGCTTCACATAAGTTCTGCAAGTTCCTGCATGAAGCAACACATATACCCAGCGCTGTGCTCAGTGGGAGAGCTGCTTCACATATGTACAGCAGGGCTCTCCCCAAAGCAAGCTACTGGTCTGCCCAATGCTCAAAATGTGCTGCTTCATGTAGAGCCCTCCACAAAGCAAGATACAGGTCCGTACCCTTGCACAGTGAGCCTGTTGCTTTGTGCAAAGCAACCTACAGATCTATACAGCTGAAGGTGTCAGTCATTATATATCTTTTCCAAAATGTAAGGAAATAAATTGCAAAAACTAGAAACAAAGAAATGTAGAATTTGACGGTAGAGAAGGACCGCTTGGTTCACCTAGTCTGCCCATTTCCCTACTTAATGGATAAGCTGCAGATCCTAGTTAAGCAACAGCCTACTTCCTCCTACCCCCACTAGAATTGCCTTATGTCTGTCCCATGCATTCTTGAATTCCCCCACTGTTCTTCTACAATTCCGGTATTAGGGCTGAGGCAAAGCATTAGAAATAGGGAAATTAAAAATGATGGTACAAAGTCTCTGGAATCTTGCCATATCTGTGGTGGGACGAAAACCTCTGGGTTTGAATGATCATGTGGTCCAATATTGTCATCACCCTAATTTCATCATGGTCTTGTCAGGCAAAGTAAAATGCTGACAAAGCAATGCTTGGATACAGGGTGTCGAACTTAGGGTGATGCCAACACTACATCACATGATCATTCACACCCCGAGGGACACCTCACTGCAGATTCACCAATTTTCCAAGGAAATAAGCTACAGGTCTGGCCTTATGCCCTACAGATCTTGGGCCTGATAATCAGAAGTTTGCATGGGTGCTAACCAGGGTTTGTCTATGCAAACTGGGCTTTGCGCTGGAGTCCAATATTCAAAGGACACTGTTGCACTGGCAAACAGGTGTAGCACATGCGCAAATGAAGTGGGGGGTTTGTAAATAGCGGTGATGGGACAGAAATATCTGTGCAAGCCAATATTCAGTGAATTTTCACAGCACAAGAGGGCTTGCATGGTTCTTTTTTGCCGTGCAAATACCGCTGATGAAAACCTCCTCTTATGCCGTGCAGCCCTACTGGCTGCTGGAGGTAATGCATCCAACCAGCCGGTTGTCTGCTGGGGGAGCAAAGCCAGCCCTGTTGTCCATGGCACCCCTCTCTGATGCCAGCCCCATATTATTAATATAATTCCCTGGTGCTAGTAGTCTCCCCCTCCAATCCCAGCCCTGTTATCAGATACAATATCCCTGGTGCTAGTGGTCCCCCCCCGATCCCAGCCCTGTTATCATATATAATACCCTGGTGCAAATGGTCCCCCGATCCCAGCCCTGTTATCATATATAATATCCAAGGTGCAAATGGTCCCCCGATCCCAGCCCTGTTATCACATACAATATCCCTGGTGCAAATGGTCCCCCGATCCCAGCTCTGTTATCATATATAATATCCTGGTGCAAATGGTCCCCGATCCCAGCCCTGTTATCATATATAATATCCCTGGTGCAAATGGTCCTCCCGATCCCAGCCCCTGTTCTCATATATAATATCCCTGGCAATGGTACCCCCGATCCCAGCCCTGTTATCATATATACATCCCTGGTGCAAATGGTCCTCCTCAGTCTGATCCCAGCCCTGTTATCATAGAAATGTAGACTTTGACAGAAGATAAGGACCGCTTGGCCCACCCAATCTGCCCATTTCCCTACCTATTGGATAAGCTGCAGATCCTAGTTAACCAACAGCCTACTTCTTCCTACCTCCCCACCAGAATTGTCTTATGTCTGTCCCATGCAGTCTTGAATTCTCCCACTGTTTTTGACCCCATGACCTCCTCAGGAAGGCTGTTAAATGCATCCACCACCATCTCTGTGAAAAAATACTTCCTTACTTTGCCCTTGAGCCATCCTCCCTCTATCTTCAAATTGTGCCCCCTTGTTCTTGCACATCTCTTTTTCTGAAAGATGCAACCCTCCTGGACTTTGTTGATTCCCTTGAGGTGCTTTAAAATTTCTATCATGTCTCTCCTCTCCCTCCTTTCCTCAAGGGTATATATATTAAGCTTCTTTAGTCTCACTTCTTTCTACTTTCTATTTTCTAGTTCTATTTTCTGAATGGAAGTGTACAGTACATGCTGCGAGCCCACTGGCTGACAGTGTCGCCCAGTGAGTTTGCAGGGGATACTGTACACTGTCATTCGGCAGGCAGCCATGGAGGTGTGTGGGTGGGTTTTGCTGCCCGCCAATGTACGGCCACTTTTGGGATGGGGGAGCAGGTTGGGATGAGGGTCCTGTGTGGGTGGTGTGGGGTGAGGGTACCACTAGACCACCAGATTGTCTTATACTGTCATTTATGGGGATTGGACTCGGGGATGGGGGTGAGGGGTACCACCAAGCTACAAGGGATTATTGTGCTCTTACATATGTGAGAATCAGGACTCAGGGATGGGAGGGGGGGACCACTGGACCACCAGGGTTTATTTCATTTTGACCGTTATGAGGATCGGGACTCAGGGATGGGGGGATTCACTAGACTACTAGGGATTGTTACCATCTGACATTTACGGGGATTGGGTCTCAGGGATGGGAGGGAGCCACTAGACTACCAGGGTATGTACGGTTTGTGTCCATACAGTTCGGGGAGTCTGGGTACAAGGGGGTAGCCATCCAGGGGCTGGTAGCCACTCTGTTGCACCATGCATTACAATAGTCTGCCTGTGGGTGGCTACAAGTTAGGTCTGTTTTCTACAGGTGTAACTTTGTGCCCATGTATGCGGCACATCTCTGAGTTGTGCCGGCAGATACATCACACATCTCAGCTGAATATTGGGTTGTGCCGCTTATGTATAGGCACGCCCCCTGGAGATGCGCCGCATACATTATTGATGCCGCTCGGTGCATCTAGAGTTGCATGGCACATCACTGCAGTTTGAATAGGGCCCTAGGGTTCAATTCTGAGGTGCACCAGTGCAACTGAGATGCGCCATGCGCATCTCCTTTGGATATTCTGGCCTCAATCTACAAGTACATAAGCAGTCAAATACAGAATTCCACTAAACTGCAGAACGTGCAATGAAAAATCTTCAGCCACCAGTGAATACTTCACAGTACCAAAAGTAGTTTGATGCAAAAAGTCACCAAATTACGAGTAAACAACAAGCCAGCTATTCACAAGGGAAAAACAAAATATGCAGATTTGGATCACGTGATGCAGGGTTCCTGGTGGCAGCACTGAAGCGGAGCTCCAGCACCTCACCTCTCTATTGTTTAATTTTATAGATAATAGCCTACTGTGTCAATGACTAACAGCCACTTCAGGTCAGTTTGGAGGTTCAGTGTTAAGCTAGCACTGTAATTAGCCTAGCGACTGCTTTCATCAATGGGATGGAGTCCGAAATGAAGCTGGCCTTGCCTAGGCATACTCCACCAGCTTCACCAGAGAAGATGTCAAAAAAGCAACGGGCTCAAGGAGCTACTACCGGGAAATCGATGCCTCCAACCTCAGCTGCTACTCTGTTAACTGAGGACCGCTTTCTACAGGAGATGCTGCCATTCAAAGAGACTCTTTCCAATATTTCATTGGAGTTGAAGTCCCTCCGTAGCGATCTTACTGGCCTTGCAAGAAGGGTGGGGGATACAGAGGCCCGAATGGCTTCGGTGGAGAAGTGGAGGGAGAAAATGGAACCTGAAATAGTGCAGCTGCGCCAACAAATACAGAGATTGCAGTTGAAAACTGAAGATTTGGAGGGCAGGAGCAGAAGGAAGAATATTTTGATCTTCGGGTTGCCTGAATCAGAGGAAGGGGCCAATACAGTGGCCTTCCTGCAGAAATTTCTACAAAAGGTTGTAGGCCTTTCCCCGATAAGCGTTAGCTACCAGATTGAATGGGCACATCGCTCCCTCAGACCACAACCCCCACCAGGTGCTCCACCAAGGCCAGTTATAATGAGATTTTTGAGCTTCGTCGAGAAACAGCATGTTATCAACAGAGTAAGAGAGTTGCAGAGCATCATGTGGGAGAATGCCACCCTTAGAATAACACAAGACCTGCCTCGGGAGACTCGAATGAAACGGGCCACTTATCATGCTACTGTCAAAAAGCTTATTGCTGCTGGTGTCCCTTTCTGCATGCAGTACCCGGCCAAGCTCTGAGTCTCAGTTCAGGGTTCCTGATTTACATATGATACACCTGAACAGGCAACTTCAGATCTTTTAGTGAAATTACCTGGCCTGTTTAAAGATGGATGAACTTTTTTCTAAGGACTGCAATAATTTGAGAGTCAAAGTTAAAGTTCATATTCTAAGTTGATTACCTGTTGAGTTTGCTTGTCCCTGGGCCATGTTGGGTCTGCTCGGTCAGGCTTCATGTGGCTTGATGCTTGCGGAAGGGGGCAGGGCAGAGTAGCGGTCGAGAGGTTTTTGAGCCACTTGAGTTCACATAGGAACCTTCTTTTAAAAGGAGTGGTTTCCTAAGGGGATAATACGTAGGGTCTGTTGTGAGCACCCTCTTTAGCCTTCCCTCAGTCAACCCGCAGGCAGAGCCACTTGCTGGTTTCAGGTTAGTCTCCCCACTTTATTTACTGGCCTAAAGTTGTTTCTTAATGTACTCGCTGAATCAGAGCAGGGAGAAGGTCATTGGGGTTGAGGAGGCAGCTCGCATCAGTGTGAAGTAATCTCCACTGTGCTACGCTGAACCCTGGGGGACTCGTGATTTCTACTCAGCGAGTTTCTAATTAGTATTTTGTCCTGGGTTTAATTATAGCTGTTAGCCGATAGCTAGTTCTCGGATGGGGAACAGCTATTTGATGAGTTACAAGATCGCAGGGGCTATCTATAAGAGGCGCACTAAAGGGACTCTGTTTGGTCTTTTCCATGGTTTAGTCCTGGAATGATTGGGTTTCAGGTTCCAGATTAGAGTTTTACCTTAGGGTGCCTGTTCTAATCAGTGGGGGGGGGGTGTGAAGGGCTCTGGGAGGGGCGAATTGGGAACGCTGCAAGACGTACTAATCTGGGGGATGGCATCTGGTTTATTTTCTATTTGGGTATCATTTATTTCAAGGACCCCTTAGAGCAGAGCTCTGCGGTATTTCTCAGCGTTTTGCGTGGGGCAATAACCTGTTACTCGGCTTTTATATATGTACCAGATACAGTTAGTGCCATCAGGGTTTGGCCACTCACACAAAAGCTATTTTGGCATGTAGCCACTCAGATCTGGAGTGAGCGGCCTACTGTAAATAGTTATGGGGGTTTACTGAGGAAGGGGAAGGGTTGGAGCTTTGGGGTATTAGGGGTATGGATATTTTTTGATTAACATCCGATTTAGTGATTTTAAGAATTACAGGACGAATGATAGCGAATTCTCCTTCAGGAAGTCGAGTTCAGAGATTTCTATTAAGGTTATGGAGGGGATTGGGGGGGATGTGAGAGTGTAAGAGCACACATGATACATAATAGGTTTTTGCTCTTTGTCATGATTGGTCTATATGCATTTTATAATGTTGGGGAAGGGATTGGAGGGGGTGGGCTGGAGTGTGCCTTAGGGGTTTGTTTTGGGATACAGCAAATTTCTTAGGGTCGATACTAGTACTGGGGGTTAATAATGGTTAGTTTTCCAATAAAAATAATTACTTGGAATGTTAGAGGAGTAAGGGATGTCCTAAAAAGGCTGCAAATACTTAAGCATTGTGTTCTTTTAAATGCATATATTATCCTGCTTCAAGAAACCCACCTGACTAGTTCGGAGTCATTATGTCTATGCAGGCAGGGAGTATCCCAGGTTTTTGCAGCAGGGTCTTCATCTTCAAGCCGAGGGGTGGCTATTTTATTTAAAAGGAACGTTGCATTTCAGGTGGATACGACGTTCACAGACCCTCTGGGTGTGTGTTAATTAAGGGTATCTTAAACAATACTATGGTGGTCTTGGGCTCAATATACGGTCCGGTGGGAGGGGATCCAGGTTTCTTGATGGACCTGGCCAACAAGATTGCAATGCTCCTACCCGCCCCCGTGATTTTGGGGGGGGGATTGGAACATTCCTCCAACCCAAGATCTGGACAGGACCTATAGGCCACTGAAGCCAGTTTCGCCCTCACAGAATGCCCTGAAAGACCTAATAACCTTGTTAAGACTGTGTGACCCATGGCGCATCTTAAATCCCATGCAACAGTCATATACATTCTATTCAAACATTCACCAGACCTGGTCCAGATTGGACTATTTTCTAATCAGTGGCTCATTTATGCCGGGCCTATACCTGACCGGTATAGAGCCTATAGTGATTTCGGATCATGCGGTGGCCTGGTTGGCCCTCTCATTAGACCCCCATACTCGGAGGGAAACAATCTGGAGACTGAACACCCAGCTGTTAAGGGATGAGTCGTTGATCTCTCATATTAAAGAGCTCATAGTTGAGTTTTTGGAACATAATAGGGATTCAGTTCAGAAATGCGACGTTCTTTGGTGCTTTTTGAAGCGCTACCGTTGAGGAGAGTTTATTAAGGTTGCCTCCAGGAGGAAGAGGACACGGGACTCTAACGCCTTAGCTTTATTAACCCAGATTAAAGAGAAAGAAAACTCCCTGTCTTCCGCTACTTCCAAGGGTGCCTTGGAGGAGCTGTTAGCACTGTGTAATGAATACACAGAATTAATAAGAGAGAAGGCAGAATATGCCCTCATTAAAACCAAAGCTAAATATATAGACCGCGGGAAAAGGCTGGGAGGCTGCTTGCTCTACGTTTGTGACAGCTAGAAAGTTCCCGTTTAATCTCATCTATACGGGCCGCTGATGGTTCTATTAAAACAGAGCCCCATGAGATAGTTCAGGTCTTTGAGAACTTCTACAAGTCACTGTATGGGAAGTGCCTTCCCAATTTAAATTCTCAAGATATAGAAAATTACTTAGAGTCTCTAAACCTTCCAGTGTTGGATGATTTATGCCAAGCCTCTTTAACTTCACCAATTTCTATCACTGAAATAGAGACGGCTATCACTAGTCTTACCCCGGACAAAGCACCGGGCCCGGACAGTTTCCCATCAAACTTTTATAAAACCTTCTCTAAGGAATTAGCTCCCTTGTTGCTTAATTTATACAGCTATATGTTCACTGCTGACAATTTAGATCTGTCCCTTATGGATGCTACGATTATCCTTTTACTTAAACCAGATAAGTCCCACCTGGACCCAGCTAGCTATAGGCCAATTTCTCTTTTAAATTGTGACATTAAAATCTTAGCGAAACTGCTTTCACTCTGGATAAAATCACAATGGGCCCGACTTTTAAGTCCAGAGCAGGTGGGGTTTGTGGCAGGATGCTCCTCAGCAGATCATCTCAGGACACTTACACATATTCTCCAAGTGGTCCAATCCTCCCAGTTCCCGATGGCCTTAATTTCCCTAGATGCCTTAAAAACTTTTGATAAGAGTTTATTGGGAATTTTTATGGTTAACTTTGCAGAGAATGGGCTTTCCCCCTCAATTTATTGTAATGATTCAGTCCCTCTATACCTATGGTTTTTTTTCTACTAGATTTCCTTTATATATGGGTACCAGACAAGGTTGCCCCCTTTCACCTTTTCTGTTTAACCTTTATTTGGAGCCCCTACTTCGACATATTAAACAGTCCCCTCAAATCAGGGGCATCCTTATTCACACTCAGGCCCTTAAACTCTCTGTTTACGCTGACGATGTTCTTCTCCATCTAACTCACCCAGCTTCTTCGCTAGAACAAGTATTAGAGGTTGTTAACCAATATGGTAAGCTATCCAATTATAAACTAAATATCTCTAAAACCAAAATTTTCCCTTTGAACAGATTTACCTTGAAAACAGATGTTAGACATTTGGGTATTAAATGGTCCTCACAGACACTTAAGTACTTAGGCATTTATTTGGCTAGAGACCCTAATACTGTCCAGAAGCTCAACCTCGATGACCTGGTTAGAGTTATCCGACAGGACCTTATGAGATGGCAGAATTTATCCTTTTCGTTAGGGGCCAGGATAAGTATAATTAAGATGAACATTCTTCCCCATTTATTTTACCCCTTGAACCTTCTGAATTTATGGCTTCCAATTTCTTTTTTTAAATGTTTGCATTCTATGATATCTAAATTTATTTGGTTAGGTAAGCACCCCCGTTGCGCCTTTCATAAACTTAGTGCCCTTAGACTCCTGGGTGGACTTCGTCTCCCGAATTTCCTTTTATACTATTGGGCAAGCCATTTAACCAAATTGGGGAGGTGGTTCTCTCAAGGAGATATGGAATACACTCCTAATTGGCTTCAGATTGAGAGGGATCTCTTAAGGACTAATAACATTAACCCCTCTTCGATTTATTACCTAACAAAATGATCATTACCTGAAGGTTTACAAGACTCGGTCATTAGTACCTCCCTGAGAGTACTTTCCCAATGCTGTTCATACCTTAAGATACCCCTTAAAGTTGACACCGGGCAGTCAATCATGTTAAACCCCAACATCAAAATTGGAGGGGCAAACCTTTCTCCCCAATGGCTCCCACAATTAAGAGATGCATGTGTGGAAGACCTATTTGCTCAGGGCAACCTTCTCTCCTCACCTGAAATTCTCGGCAAGTTTGACATCCCGAGGTGGATGATTTTTAAGGTATATCAAATAAGGCATACTATAGGCACCCTGTTTGGGGCTAATTCTCGACCTTCCTTAGTCAGACCTTTAATGGCTCAAGTTAGTGAATGCTCCTTAAAGCCACATTCTGTCTCTACAGTATATGCCCTTCTCTTGACCTCCACCTGTGCCGGACCACTACCTGGTTCATCAATTTGGGAGTCTCTGCTTCCGGGAGTGAACCTTGACTGGGCTCGGATCTGGAAAGATCTTTATATTTACCATTCCCAGGACATACTCAGAATTACGCAATACCACATATTGAATAACGTGTATTATACTCCCTTGAAACTGGCCAAATTGGGCAGGATTCCGGATACTACCTGCACCAGGTGTGCTAGAGAGGAAGGGCATATGGTACATATATTTTGGTACTGTGAAAAGGTAGCCCCACTTTGGCATGAAATCAGAGCTAAACTGGACCCTTGTTTAGGATTAGAGGACCTTTTCACAGTTGAGGTCTGTCTTTTAGGACACTACGAGGGTATCAAAGTCAAAGAGCGTAAATATCATATGGCCCTAATAGCTATTACTGTTAAAAAATTGGTCCTGAAACACTGGATGGATCAACTAATAATCTCGTATAGAGAATGGTTAAGGGATATGGAAGCAGTATAGCACAGTGGATTAAGGCTCTGAGCTGCAGATCTGGAGACCTGGGTTTGAATCCCACAGCTGCCTAGGTGCATACTGTGTGATCCTGAACAAGTCACTTGACTTCCTTGTGCTCCCAGGTTACACCTGTAAAACAAGCTTTCAGCTTAGTGTGTCTCTACTGGTTAAACAAACAAAATAAAAATAAATATGTCTAATTTTTTAGATCTGAACGGCTGATAGCCGGTTTCCGAAATAACATGGCTAGTTTTGATAAGAAATGGGGGAAACTATATGCATTATATTTGCAGTAAGCAGGTGATGATTTAATTCTGTAGATATTTATCTAAAGAAAGTGGATGCCTCTTCTCCTCTTTTAAATTAATAAAAATGGCACACTCCAGTAGGGTGGGTGGGAGTTAGAAGAAGGAAGGAGGGTTGGGGAGAGCTGGTGGGGCTTAGTTAGCTGATCTATGTATAGTATAGGATAATATGCTTATCATGGTGTATTATGTGTACATGTGACTGGCTTATGTTCAACCGTCTGTGTAAAATTAATAAACTTTGAATTAAAAAAAAAAATGCAGATTTTTAATCCCGCTGGATTTAAACTCCCAATCTACAAGTACATAAGCAGTATTGTAAACCCCTTCTTGATTAAAAAAACAAGGAATAACAGGTGTAAAATCTAAAGTAAGGTACACCTCTCTCAGATTTGAGCAAGATTATGCTTTCTTGCAGATACTCAGTTCAATATTTATTGTGTATTCTTCCCAGCTCCAAGTTGTTTCAAAGCAGGTTCCACCTCCAGGAAGATGGGCCTTTGGATATAGGGTACCTTTGAAAATTTCAGATAGTGCTCTGGCACTATCTCCTCTTAGGGCCAAATTCAAGAGCCACGTTGGGGCAGCGCTGCCTGACTTAGCACTGCCCCAACATGGTCCTCTATTCAGTCAGGTAGCGCCTGATTGAATGTGACATCCTGGGACCACTGGGCAATTGCAAAGTGCAGTGCAAACATTTGTGCTGTGCTTTGCATCTCTCTGAATATCGGGTCCCTGCTGTTTGGTGTAAGGCCAAAAAAACCTTGCATGAAGCAAGCTACATGTAAGGAACCCTGCCTGATGGGCCTGCTTGGAGCAAGGTGCATGTCCAGGTTCCTGCCTAGTTTGTCTGCTGCTTTGTGCAGGGCCCATGAAGAGAGTTATATACATCAGTTATTATACGTATTTATCAAAAAGTAAGGAAATTAATGTTAATGCATTTGTTTGAGTTGAAGCACAAAATGTAGGGAAACAAAAAGTTGACAAAAATCCCTACAGCCTTGATTAATCTGTGCTGCGGTATTCCTCAGAATATGACTGCCCATGTGAGACATTGTTGGCGTTACCCCAACTCTGTCACTGTCTTGTCAGCCAAAGTAAATTACTAACACAGCAATGCTTGGATAGAGGATGCCGGAGTTAGGGTAACAACAGTGCTGCATCACATGATCGCTCAAACCCTGAGGAACACCACTGCACAGATTCAAAAAGGCTCCAGGGACTTTTTCCCCTAACTTTATTTCCCTGTGTTTTATGCTTTATAGAATGGATGATGGATAAGTGTAGTGTACAAGGAAATAAACCCTTTGAGGGGGTTAACTAGTTCATTAAGCCACACACAGATGCCATTACATACATTAAATATGATATGTGTCCAATAAAAATATGCCTAATGTTTTACTTGTGATCCATGACCCCTGTGACATAACACATTGCTTCACCATTCATATTGTCCAGGAGTCAGACCACTTGTAAACAATACTAGGCATATTTTAACTAGGCCCATGGCATATTCCTTATATATACAACACTTTAAAAACGTTTGTATTGTAATAACAATAAGGCATGCCCAGAAGTTATGTTAATGGTCAGTTATTCACCCTCTAGGGGCATGTGGCACTTGGCTATGCCTCATGCCACAACACACCTCTAGAGGGTGATTACCAGACCATTAACATAACCCCTGATCATGCCTTATTGCTTAAAGACGTTCCCTGGTGTTTCAAATTCCCATTTTTCTGACGCACTTGAAAAAGTTTTCCAGGTTGTTTTCTGGCACAAATACATTCTTAAATATATGGAAGCATTATTAGAATAATGATTTATCCTATGATGTCATGTCCAGCTAAGAATATATATAGGATGGTAGCAAGGAAATTAGCTCACCGAATTGCAGCAGTTGGCATCATTCAATGCACTTTACTGTACATATGTCTGTCTTTGGTTACACTGTTTATTTTATGTTAAAGTCCTTGCTATTTTGCACGTACCTTTGAATTGTTTGAATAGCTTTCTTGTAAGTTTGATTTTTTATTGAGATGTTTCAATTATTTTTGTCCTGAGATGACCACCTCTGAAATTGCAACTTTGAAAGCAGATCTGACCAAAAGAAGCACGGCAACCCCTCTATTTTTTTCTTTTTCTATATTCATAACCATACTCTACATCTATCAAAAAGGTTAGATGAAAATGGTATGGGTTTGGAATGGTTTTCTGTATAAAAAGCATACAAATATTTCCTCTTTTTGGGAAATGTCAGTTGAAGAGGGTGTCATATTATTAGTAATGTACTCTCTAGTGTTGCATTTGTGGAAAAAATGAAGCAAGCATCATGACAAATGATGGCTGCTTGTCTCATTTTTTCTTTCACACTCATGTTGACTTCTAAAATATTGCCGTTATAACTACATAAAACAATCTGTCTCCTTTCTGATGTTTTCCATTAGGGGGGATAAAGTCTTATCAATGTAATTTACAAACAAGTCTGACAACCCATGTTTTTTGTTGTGGATTTCCAAATATTTAGATGACTCTCATGTACTGGGCAAAAATGATGACTTTGACATGGGGTTGCTGAAACACCAGGGAACATCCTTAAATAGCGTTATACCTTGCTCAGCATGCAGTAAGGCTGTACATGTAAGTTAATAACAGATTAACATAAGGCTGATATGACACTTACAGCCAATCAGAAAGCTCCATTTCTCAGACCCTTTGTATAATTGCCCTTGACATCTGTTTTGGCTCAGGGTATATAATTGCGTTCACCAGCCATTATGTGAAGGTACAGACTGCCACATCAGGGAGTATTGCTTAAATTTCACATTACTTTCATACACTGCTCTAGACTAAATAACATTTCGTAGCAGAGACAGGCTTACTGCATTTCATTGCAAATGACAGGAGATATAATTAGCTTTAAAGGTCAACAATGTAATACTTGGGGCAAGTATTTGAGGCAAACTGATTATGCAAAGACTTACTTGACGAAGTTTCTAACACCCTATGGAAATTTCTCCAAAACAAAAGGTACAGCAACAATTGTAGTCTTTTTTTTTCCATTTGTTTAAAAAAGAAACTGTATTGTATCGTGTCACGTTGTTTCCACCTTATAGACTTCATAACAGTGAGTTAATTAGCAGTTCACAGTAATGAGCTGGTGAAGTGGTTCAGCAGTCCAAATCATAACACTTCCAGCAGGTTACGTCAGGTATGTTCAGAACAAGGAAACAGCTTTGTGTTCTGGGAGGCAGAAGTTGCATGGGGTATTAATGTACACTGGTGAGAACTTCATACTTCTCACCTGCCTGATTCTGCTACTTCTGTATGGAAATAGTTTATCCTGAAGTATTCTACAGTGTTTAACACATGATACTGGTCTTAATTGCTTTCTAGCTTGAAGAATATATCGAGACATTCAAGACTTCTAATTACCATCTAGGGGCCAGATTTTCATACGGCCAAAAACAGCCATGGGACTAAGTCCAATGCCGCAGTTCAATGGTGTGTAAAATCATGTCCCCAGCAGACAGTCCTAGTTTTAGCCTGTGTTCCTCATGGGTGGCAAGCACAGCTGTGAAGGATGCTACACTTGGTTCAACCAGGAATTACATTTTGGCACAACTGTGCAAAAAAAAAATGGTGGCAAGCTGCCATAAATCGTGGAGCCGGCCATAAAAGTCTCCTTTTTGGAAAATCTGGTGCATGCAGGAAAAACTGTGACTCTGCAAGTGAGGACCCACTTGCACAAATTTTTCCTGAACCAGTGCAATTCCGAGGGTCTTTGAAAATCTGGCCCTAGATGAGTGTCATATGGAGCCAAAAGGAGCAAAGTGAAATGGTTCTATAACCATCCACTAGACAGCCTCGGTTATGGCAGATCTAATTAAAAGTGGCAGGGCACCATTTTAAATATATGTGCACTAAAGTACTTTTGCCTCTTCCGTGAAATGCTGTCCTCTCCTCTGATGTGCTATTCTTTTGTCTGTACCATTCCATGTTGTCTGTGGGGAGTTAATATATATGGATAATGTGTACCCCTACGAGGGGTAGTGACACAGCCCACAGCTGTGAATCAGCATAGAACCCTGAGCACATGAACATTCCAAATAGCAAAGACTCTCCAGTCTTTGCTGTGCCACTAAGGTGCAAACAGCATAGAAGAGTCTCTTTGAAGAAGATTATGCTAATTTGTTATTTTATTGTCAAGACTGCACAGTGTAGAGCAAGTTGGGGCTGCCTGGTGACAGGGAGCACCCCAAAATTGAGAAATCATGCATGTTAAGCTGCAGCTTTCGAATTGAATAACCTGCAACAGTTTTTTCTCCATTTTCCAGTGTCTTTGTGGATGGATTGGGGATCAACTGCCACTGCCTTAGTATAGGTCAGTTCAGGTCTCCGGCTACACTTCCCAAGTGCCTCAGGTAAGTAATTTAACTTACGTTTTTTTTTTGGGGGGGTCACAGATTGGCAAAGGACCCTTTACCATTTCTATTTGTCTACTCTCTCCTTTTCCGTACTGTGCTATTGGATGTCGGCCCTTCCCTCCCTTGTCCCTTAGCTGGGGCTCCATCTTGGGGATCTAAATATAGTGTGGAGTGATTTTTGTTTGTGAAGCTGGGCTGTCTGCTGTTTCTTTGTCTGAAGCTCTGTTGGAGCTGGTATGTGTTTTTGGAAGCTCTGTTTGTGTTCTCTTCTATTGTGTAGGGCTATTGGTCAGGTTTCTTATCTGGCTTACAGCACTTGTAGTGTTTTCTTTCTTTGTACGCACTGGAAGTGCAATTTTCTTGGCTCTGTGGAGCCATGCAGGAAGTTGGCAATTACTGGCAGTTTGCCAGCATGGGATTGTGCCTTCTTCTTTCAGTTAGGTACGTCCCTCTTCTTTTGCTTTAGTTTTTCGTACCGTTGCAAGGACATACACCACTGGGTGTGTTCTTGTAGACGTAGTGATGTCACATACTACAGTGTGATGTCACCCAGTTTACACACACCTAGTAGCTCACTTAGAAGCCATTTTTTGCTGTGTCTGAAGCTCTGTGAAAGGAAATCCTGCATTGTTCGAAGCAGTGCTCTGAATTTCTATAGAACACATCCTGCTATTCACAGACAGCATTCCGAAACTACAATTGGAATGGCATTCTCGTTCCAGCAGAAACAGGCAGCTTTTCTCACTCTAGCAGAAGCAGGCAGCTTCAGAAATATCTTAGTAAATTAATAGTTCCCTATAGAGACAGATGTATCAGTGGGGATAGGAGGATCAGTGTAGTGAGTCCTCCCTTCGGGTATAGAATTTTGGGTCCTCTGATATATATTGTTTCATTATTCTTATATGAAACTGGGCTATAAGCTACTGGCACCATAGCTTATCAGAGACCTGTTGTTTTCAAATGATGTAAGACCTAGAGGAGGGTGATGAGCAGTAGCAGAGTTACAATGGTGCCAATGGTGTCATGGTGCCAGTCCCCACAGTGGCAAGAGGGCCCGACTGGGTCCCATCCCATTCATTGCTGAAAAGGCTGAAATCTGGCAGTGGCAGTGAGAGACAGCCTCCCTCCCCCCAACTAGTAAGCCAGTACTGAGAGACAGAGTGGGTGGGTATGGATATACAGATGTGTCAGCCCCTTCCCCGCTCCACATGGTCATCAGGTCATGTGATGAGGACCACTGCTCAGTTTTATAGTCAAGCAGTCGGTAGTTTTCATTTTAGCATGTCATACAGTGTGGAGCAACAGACAGACTAGCAGAGAGGGACCTTCCCAGAACTGGACCTTCCTGCTTCCTTTACTGGAGTCAGGCACTCCTGGCTTGGGCCATCCTGACTCGAGTCCCCAGTATTCTGCACCGGCGAGCTGCACAACAAAACCAAAAAACAGAGTTGAATGATCGATTGACGGGACCCCGCCTGGCAGCCTCTCCTCCTCATCATGCTTTGAGTCCTCCAGTGGTCTGTCATCAGGCAGGGTGGTGGTCTACCATCGGTCTACTCTCCAGACCCCACTTCTCCACTTGGTTGGTAAGTTGCTCAGTCACTGGGATGGAATGGTGCTGCAGCTGCTGGTATTAAGGAGGTTAAGGAGGTGAGCTACATTCAACTGTTAGCACATCTTAGGAATTGGTGGTGGTGTCCGTGTATGTAAAAATTACTCTTATCCCCCCACCCCACACACACAACATCCCCATAGGGGACTGTCTGCCCCATAGCTCTCAGCCATCTCAACTATCACACATTCGGAGCCTGGTGGTACACTACTTATTTTATCTCTCAGAATCCTTTGCCCCACATGAGAAGGTGATATTCTGCATTTCTCACTGATTTTTTAAAGCAGAAATTCATAATATTCCATTATGCTCCGTTATTAGCAAACATGGACATTAGTGCAGTGATAGCCATAGTGTTCTGAGTTTGCAGTGCCATGTTTGATGATGTCACAAATGTTGCTAATTTTTCACACATCTTGAACTTGGTGAAGAAATGTTGAAAGGTGCAGCCTGTTCTGTAATCATCGGTGTACCACCAACTGCTAACAACAGTCATACTTCCTAACCCTCTTTACTGAGTTTGTATGTATTAGCCAATTGTGGTTCATGCAGACTCAAGGGGTGAGTGTTCCCTATGTGGTGTGGCAGCCTTACTAAATATTTCCAAAGATCTTGAAAGATGGATTTCATTACCATGGACCTTAATAGGGAGAGTAAATATTAAAATATCTATGCTACCAAAAAATTTTAAATGTCTGATTTTATAAGACAAGAAATATTTTCTTGTGTTCCTCTAGAAATTGTTGAAAACTAGGATACAGTACCTTAACCCAAATATTTTAAATGATAGCAAACAACATGAACAACTAAAAAAACTGCAACACTTCGGCATAGTTGTGATTATTTAGAGAAAAATCCGTTGCATTAATTGACATTACATATGTAAGCAATAACCTACAACAGGGTGTGCGGGTATTGGGGATTATCAAGACCCTGGGTGCATTGTGAGGTATAAGGCTGCAAAATCGGGTTTCTTTATGAAATGACCCACTTTGATCTTCATGAAGGTGGTAACCCTAGACACCGAGGAGTCAGTCAGTTCATCAGCACAGAGTCCAGCATAATCATTTATTCAAATTAAATTAAACCACTAAGCTTGCACAAGAAGTCAAGTTCTGGCTGCAGGTTTTACTATGTTTGCAGAAGTCCTGGCTGTAGTTTTTTGTGTAGTTTGCACAAGTTCTGGTCTGGCTGCAGGTTTTTGGATAAAGGGGTAGAAAAAACAGTACTGGACAGAAACCCTGATGCTAAATGCGAATGCCAGTGGGGAGCATAGGCGCCAACTTTTATTTTTCCTGGGGAGGGAGCTCAACTACTGGCTGAGTCTGGGGCCACTGAGGCCCCCAGAAGTTCTGGGCTTTTTGGTGTTCTGTGATGCATTTTGAGGGTCATACTGAAGAGATTGCACAGTATAAAACACAATTTAAAACACAGCACAGTATCCAAATGTGCCTACTTTCCTGCAGGGCATTCTGACTCCTCATTATTCAAAACAGCATGCTAGTTTCAAACTTCCAGCTAAAAATGCAAGCCCACATACCGTACATAGAGCCAACACTGTACAAGCGATGGGAATTCCATGTGCTTGCAGCTGCTAACTTCTATATGTCTGTTTGATTGGCTGATCGTTCATGAATCATTCATTGCCAACTTAAATTATGACCACAGTTATGCTCAGACTTCATGGAGGCAGGCATTTAATTAGTAGTAAAACACAACTCAGCTTCAGACTCAGTTTGGACCTTACACTTTGCACACCCTGGCCACCTCACCTTCCAATTAAATACATCAGAAAAACTAGCCTACAATAGGATTATTATGCTTTCTAAAACATGGGCAGAGACTTGGCTGAGAGAGGGTGGATTAATAATGGGGCAAGGCCACAAGGGTTAGGGGTTCAGGAGATTACAGGCCAAACAGAATGGAGACTCATCCCCAACCCCCTTGTGGCCTTGCCCCATTAATAATCCACTCTCCCTGAGCTGTATCCCTGCCCATGTTTTAATAAAAATTATAAAATGGCAAGAAATAATCCTGGATTCTGATTGGCCAGTGTATGCCTGAGACAGTGATGATATTGCCGTATAACATCACTGTCATTGATTAGCATTAGCTTTGCTGGCTGTCATCATGGAGCACCTTTAGCTTTTGTTTCTTCTTCTCTTAATAAACTCACTAAAAATCTAATAAAAACATTTTTTAAGTATTTTTTTATTTTGTATAACATTGAGCCATTGTATAATAGCAATAAGGCACTCCAGGGTGTATGTTATTGTGTAATAACGTCACTCCTGGGATGGTGGAAGCACTCGGCTTCACCTCGTGCTTCAACCCATCCCAACAGTGATGTTATTACATGATAACACACACCCTGTCATACCTTATTGCTTAAGCATAATAATCCTATTGTAGGCTAGTTCTTCTGATATATATTAGGAAGGTGAGGCAATGGGGGAGGGGGCAAGTCTTACATACTAATACTGTAGGCCAGAGGGAGTTTTGATGTGAATTTGTATTTAAATAAAAAAGATACTGTGCATATGTCAGGCCAGTTCCCTCCTAAACTCAGATTCTGGTGAAATGACACAACTGGATACCACTTGTGTCAAAAAGCAGCAACACACAGAGATGAACAATTTTAGCACTGTCTGACTAGACGGATTTTTAGCATTTTAGCTCCACTGGCTTCAATCACCCTTTAAAGTCACTGGTGATGTTATTAACTTAGTAACTTCTAGCCACCCCTCTGCTTTTAAAGAGGAGAACCATCCTGTCCAGCCCAGCTGTACTGAACATCCCCAAGGAACAAGACAACATTGCAAAAAAAATATCCAAAAACTGAAAGCCTGCATTCATTCCAGTTTGGGAAGTGACCTAAAGACATAGTAAACCCATCAGTTAGGATCCCATCACTCCTTTTATTTGTACATTGAGCAGGACACCCCTACACAGCTTGCCTTTAGCGTTGTGGATAATTACATACAAAATCAGATACACCAGAATACAATCATTTATAAAAGTCTGACGTTTTATGCAGTATGACTCCCCCAAATTACTTTCGTCTTCTTAGTTTAGAAAGCTCACCTGGTTAAAGGGATCAGTCCTCGCCCCTCACTGCTGACACAATTGGGTCTCTGCAGTAATTCTAGGGAACAATATTTACCCAGATAATGGGTGCCCAAATTAATCAGGTCATGGTCCTGTGGCTCTCTATGTCTGTATGCTAGCTGGATTCACCCCTTTTTCTGAGTGCTCCTACATTCCTGAAATTCATGCATCTGATCTGTATTAGGTTCTCCTCACAGAATTTGTACCTCTGCCCTTATAATCCTTCCAAAATACAGTATGCTGTTTTGCTCTGCATCTGTTTCTAATTTGTAACACTCGCCATGCATCATGTTAGACTACAATCGATTCCTCTTTGCCAATATGTTCAACTCATCTACGCATTGTTCCAAATATTTTTACCTATACCCTTTCCTCTCCCAAGTGCTGCCCTTTATTACCCCTGCACCCCTTAAAATTTGAACTCTTCTTCTGCACCTCTCTCAAAAGTAGTCCCCAACTCAAAGAAATTGTGTGCCTTTAGTTCTGCTTGCCTTTAAAAATGTTCACTTTATACCTCTCCAAAACTTTAAACTTGTACCTCTGGTGTCCTCTGAGTCCTCACTCCTCTAGAGTCCCTCCAATCATGGATCATCTCCTGGACCTTCCTGCTGCTCTCACAGTGCCAGGCCTAGTCTGTCGCTCACGAGTTGCTCCACTCGTGCATGGTGCTGACCGAGACTGACTCTGACAAGACTGACCATGACTGACCGTGGCTCCTGGCTCCTCTAGTACTGACTACTACCTACCAAATGCATGTCTGAGAAAAACAAATGGCAGATAGTGGCAATGGTGCCAAAACCGGTACTGCAGCTGGCCACTTGTGCTCATGCCGAATGCCGCACATATGTGCTTGAGCCCTGGCCACCGCGTAACTGTCCTCCCAACCACTGGCTCCAACTTCCACCAATGACCAATCTAGATTAATATTTAATGTCCCTCCCAGACTTCCAAACAAATGAAATTGCACTGCTGAGAGAGTGTGACCCGACCTGACCCCCCCACCACTGGCCCATGTGCTCCAGCCTCCAGCATGGGGAAAAAATTATGTTTGGTTGCCCAGCCTTGCACACACACACACACACACACACACACACACACACACACACACAAAAACATGTCTCTGGCTGGGGGGGGCAGAGTCTCCACTTTAGCTTCCTGGGGGGGCTTTAGCCCTTAAGTCCCCCTGTAGTCTGCACCTATGGTGGGAAGGGGATCAGCTTCTGTCTGTGTCTGTCCTCTTTGCTAGCCATTATTAGTGGACATCAATCATGACTTTTTGGGGGCTACAAGGAGAAAGATGGTAAAAAACAAACAAACAAAAAACACAACCGGATAGCTGTCCACTACTACTAGTAGCTAGGACACAGACAGATGCTGATTGCATTACATTTCTTGTTGTTGGTTATTGTCCTCACCCCATAGTGCGTAACAGTTAATTCAAAGACTAGTAAATAAATAAGTTTACACAACTGTTCTGGGCTAGCTGTAGGTTTTCGGAAAAGGAGACAGGAACTCTGTTGCTAAATGCCAATAACAGGGGAATCAACTTCTGTCTGTGTCTATCCTCCTGAGTCCTTGCTAGCCATATTAAGAGTGGACATCGATCCTGATTTTTTTGTGGATACAAGGAGAAAGAGGGTAAAAACAAATAAACAGAAAAACACCAGGATCACTGTCCACTACTAGTAGCTAGAATACAGACCAAAGCTGATTGCATTAACTTTCTTGTTGATACAATCATCATCATCATCAGTCAATCCACCTTTGGGCCATTAAGAAGCACAGCCCATAAGACACATGGAATATAGAAACATAGAAATTGTCGGCAGATAAGGACCACTAGGCCCATCTAGACTGCCCTTTAGCCCTACACTTGGTTTGCAGCCTGTGACCCTAACTGGGCATGGTTTATCACCACTCCTCCCCGCCTGTAAGGTTCTCTTATTCCTGTCCCAGGCATGATTAAATCCCTTCACTGTGCTCACTCCCACCACCTCCTGTGGCAGACTGTTCCATGTGTCCACCACCCTCTCCATGAAGAAAATCTTCCTCACATTACCCTTTAACCTACCCCCTTTCAATTTCATGTCATGCCCCCTCGTTCTTGTATTCCTACGATAGAAGCTGTCTCCCCCCTCCACCTTGTTAATGTCCTTTAACGTACTTAAATGTTTCCATCATGTCCTCCCACTCCCATCTTTCCTCCAGTGAGTACATATTGAGGTCTTTCAATCTCTCTTCATACGTCTTCTGGTGCAAACCCTACACCATCTTAGTTGCCCTTCTCTGGACCACCTCCACCCTGTCTATGTCTTTGTGAAGGTGCGGCCTCAGAATTGTACACAGTAATCTTGGTGAGGCCATATTCGAAAGAGCCCAGTTTAGCTGAAACTAATGTGTGCAATCATGCAAACGAACCCAGCAAATAATGCCATCTGGGAAGCAAACACGCAGTCTTTTGTGCCTCTACTTCAAATCGTGGATTTTACTAAGGGTAAGGGGAATGAAACTTGAAAGTAGCTACATACAATACATACAATGTTGCCTTCTTGAACTTTTAATGTAATGAATCAATGTGTCCTGACAAAGTCTTATGATTCTAATTCTGTATTTTGAAACTGTTGAAGTACAATAGGAAATGGAGAATTATTGATGGACGTAATGAAATACATTTACTGTGCAATGTCAGTGAAATGGAGGCCAACGTGCAACCTTTTTTATGTGTGTTAAATAGTGAGCTGTTTGTCATAAAATGAATAATTAAAAACTTGAACTAAAGTGCTGGTCCCACTGCATCACAAGGTGCTGGAGGTGTCTTCTGTTCTGTCTGTGTGAATGCCAGTTTGGACAGGTGTTAAATTCTGGAGCTGGGCTGCTAGTTTCTTATCTAAAATACTGTATGCTTCTCCAAGTCTCAGGTACTTTCAGTAACTACTGTATTGGCCTGCGGTCTGTGCAGGATTTACAGTCTGTTCCAAAGTTCTCCCAAAACCTTTATACATCTATAAAGTAGTCCTTCAGGTTGCTAGACTTGTCTGCCCGGCTGGGTGATCTCCATGCCACTAACTGGGCTTTCATCTCTATATATCCTGATATAAACTACATTTGTAACTGCTTGGAACAAGAATCACAAAGCACTGGCCAATCAGTCCACCACCTCTGTACTCTCTGACTTGTGTGCTTTGCCAGACATTTAATGGGATGTGTTAGTCGAATCACTGGTTTATGAGGAACTGGTGGTGGTGGAGGAGGTGGTGGTGGTGGATCAGGCTTCAGGAAGTGATGAGTGCTGATATTAATTCTGCATTTTAAGTGAAGTGTGGACTTGGTGTTTTGATTTGTTGGGCTTGTTACATATCTGTGAGATTTCTGTGGTTTATCATATCACAGTTATGTATTTTAAAAGTCTTAGAGTTGGCCAGCAGTTGTTTGCTCTTGGGATTCCGTTAATAAAATTATTGAACAGAGTTGAAGTCCATAAGGGATTAAAAAGAGGGCCCTAGTGCTTCTCAATAATTTACATTCTGTACACATAGGATATATTCCATGCACATAGAATTAAACTGCCCAGAAGGATATTATTGTTAGACCCTACCTGGAGTACTGTTTGCAATACTGGCAACCATACCTGAAGAAAGACATTAGGTTACTGGAGGGGGTGCAGGACAGGGCAACAAAAATGATCCAGGGGTTAGTGGACTTACCCTAGAAGACCAGGCTGAGGGAGCTGAACATGTACTCCCTGGAGGAGAGGAGGGATAGCTGGGACATGATTGAAACCTTCAAGTACATGAAGGGAATAAATAAGATGGGCACAGAGGGGCTTTTGAAATTAAGAAGGGGAGGGACACTCAAGGACACAATCTGAGATTAGAAGGGGAAGGTTCAAGAGGGAAAGGAGGAGACACTTTTTTATGGAGAGGGTGGTGTCTGGGTGGAACGCATTGCCAGAAGAAGTGGTGTCCTGTAGGACAGTGGGCTGCTTCAAAAGGGGATGGGATAGGGTAAGGGGAAATGTCACAGGGGGAGGGGAGGGGGCAGCTGCAGGACAAGGGCTGCTAGCTGCACAATCAAGCAGACTTGCCAGACCAGAAGGCTGTTATCTGCTGGCAACTTCATATGTTTGTAATTTCTGAAGCTATGCAATGAAAATAATTATTTTCTTGTGTGGACCAAGGTCCTTAAATGAAATGAATGCAGAGTTTTTTTTTGGGGGGGGGCAGGGCAAGCCTCCTAATATTCCTGGTGTATGTACAGGAAATAATGGTCAGGGAGCCACTGGGCAGAAGTGACCATTGCACAGTGTAGTTCCAGTTGGATATGAGCAGGAAAGCATCCTGACTAAGGCCAAAATCTTGGATTTCAGGAGGGTGGACTTCAGGAAAATGGGCAAAGTGTTAAGGAACCATCTGATGGGCATTAGAGCAGATTTGAAGGTGGACCAATGGTGGTCCATCATTAAGGAAGAAATACTGGATGCCACAGATGAGTGCATTAGGCTCAGGGGGAAGAATACAACTGCCAAAGCGCCCATCTGGTTCAGTTCTGGGGTTGCCCAGGCTGTAAGGGAAAAGAGATTGGCCTATAGAAAATTCAGGAAGACAAGAGAAAGGTGGATCGGGAAAATTACCTAAGGTTGGTGAGTGAGTGAGTGAGACAAGTAAAGAAGTCCGGTGAGCAAAGGCACAGAAGGAGCTGCAGATAGCTGAAGGAATTAAGAAGGGGAAGAAGGCTTTCTTTCACTATGTGTGTGAGAAAAGGGACAAGAGGAAAGGATTGTTACACTTAAGAAAGGAGTGGAGAGGGTGGAGGATAATGGAGGAAAAGCAGAGATACTAAATAAATACCTGTTGTGTTTTCACCAGGGAGAAGGACGAACCAGTGCCTTCAGGAGGGAAGAGAGGAGCAGAGGGGGGAGGGGAACACAGATGTAGTGATAGAGGAGGACAGAGTGAGGGAGGGGCTGCAAGCATTGAAGGTGGAAAAATCATCAGGCCCGGACAGAGCACATCCAGTGGTACTAAAGGGACTGGCTGAAGAGCTGGCAGGACCGCTGGCAGACCTATTTAATAGTTTGCTAGAGTTGGGCATGGTACCCCAGGACTGGAGAGCAGCACATGTAGTGCCCCTCCACAAACGCGGTCACAAGGATGACCCAGAGAATTACAGACCAATTTGTCTGACCTCCATTGTGGGCAAGCTCATGGAGACCATACTAAAGGAAAGGGTGGTGGAATATCTAGAAGAGCATGGTCTCCAGGATGCGAGGCAGCATGGGTTTTTTTTGGGGGGGAGAGATCATGTTAAATGAATCTGATTAACTTCTTTGACTGTGTCACTAAGACAGTAGACAGGGGCCAAGCAGTGGACATCCTCTATCCTGATATCAGCAAGGCTGTTGACTCTGTGCCCTACAAAAGGTTGATCAGGAAGTGTTGGATCTCGGGATTGGGGAAAAGATGGCCAGATGGGTGGAAAACTGGCTGAGGGACAGAACCCAGAGGGTGGTTGTGGGGTAGAGCTATCTGGCACCAGAGAGGTAACCAGTGGGGTCTTACAGGGCTCAGTGCTGGGGCCAGTGTTGTTCAATGTCTTAATCAATGACACTGGGGATGGCATTAAGGGTAAATTGTGCCCATTCATGGATAACACCAAGCTCTGCAGGAGAGTGGACACAGCTGAAGGGATACAGGACCTATAGGAAGATCTGGAAAAGCTGGGGAGGTGGTCCAGGATCTGGCAGCTTGACTTCAATGCCAAGAAATGCAAAGTTATGCCTATTGGAGCCAAGAATCCCAGGACAGAGTACTACCTGGGTGGAGTCCGAGTATCTGCATCAGAGGAGGAGAAGAACCTGGAAGTGATGATCACTAGTGACCTGAAGCACTCCATGCAGTGCAAGAAAGCAGCAGCAAAGGCAAACAAGATGCTGGGATGCATATCTAGGGGGATCAGTAGTAGGAGAGAGGAGGTTATACTGCCCTTGTAGAGGTCCCTGGCAAGGCTGTATCTAAAGTATGGCATTTAGTACTGGTGCCCACACCTTAAAAAGGACATTACCCTGCTGGAGAAGGTGCAGAGGAGGGCTACAAAGATGATAGCGGGTCAGCTGGATAAGGCATATGAGGAGAGATTGAGGGCACTGAACATGTACTCCCTGAAAGACAGGAGAGAGAGAGGAGACATGATTGGGACCTTCAAGTACTTGAAAGGGATAAGGAGAGTCTCCTTTAAGCTGAGTGGCAACCATAACATGAGGGGACACAATCTTAAGCTGGAGGATGGGAGGTTTAAAAGGGAGGTCAGGAAGCACTTCTTCACAGAGAGGGTGGTGGACACTTGGAATGCGCTGCCAGAAGAGGTCTTCTCATTGAAGACAGTGGGCAGCTTTAAGAGAGGCTGGGAAATGCATAGGGGGAAGGTATGGATCTGCAATAAAAATCCCAAACAGCACCAGTCCAAGGGACCAGTACTGGGACCGGTGCTGTTGGGGATTTTTATTGCAGATACCTCACATGGGATCTGGAGCAAGATCAGCCTGTTCGCAGATGATACCAAGATGGGAGCTGTGGTTGATGATGTGGAGGGGTGGAAGGGGTTGCAGGAGGACCTGACTAAGCTGCAGGAGTGGGCGAAAACATGGCAGTTGGGGTTCAATGCCAAGAGGAGCAAGGTTATGTACTTCAGAGCCAGGAATCAGGGGAGGAATTATCACTGGAATGGGGGGTACAGTTGGGGATCTCAACTGAAGAGAAGGACTTAGGAGTGATCATTATGGGAAGCATGAACAACTCTGCTCAGTGCAGGAAGGCGGCAGCAAAAGCAAGCAAAATACTGGGGTGTTGCAAGAGGGATCTCCTTCAGCAGGAGGGATGCACCACTTGGAGTACTGCGTGCAGTACTGGTGCCCATTCCTGAAGAAGGAAATCAGATTGTTGGAGGGTGTGCAGTGAAGAGCCACAAAGATGTTCCAGGGATTGAAGAACAAGCCCTACGAGGACAGGCTGGAAAAGTTGAATATGTATTCACTGGGGGAGAGGAAGGATTGGGGGGGATATGATTGAGACCTTTAAGTATCTGAAGGGGATAAACAAGACCAACACAGAAAGGATTTTTCAGATAAGAAGGGGGAGGGACATGAGAGGGCATGGACTGAGATTGGAGGGGGAAAGATTTAAGAGGGAGATGCGTAGACATTTTTTCATGGAAAGAGTGGTGGACAAATGGAACACCTTACCAGACAAGATAGTATCCTGTAAGATGGTGGGCAGTTTCAAGAGGGGTTGGAACAGTGTAAGGGTAAGGGATACTGGGAGGGTAGGGCAGGAGGGGCAGCTGCATGATGAGGGGCTAGCTGCACACTCGAGCAGACTCACTAGACCATGAGGCCTGTTTCTGCTGGGAATTTCGTATGTTTGTATGTTCATATGGGTAGGGAGGATGGGAGGAATCAGGAGGGAGGGAGGGCAGGGACATTAGCTCAAGCTGTGGACCCTGCAATACGAGCAGACTTGATAGACCAAATGTCCTTCTTCTGCTGGCTTCTTCACATGTTCTTATGTCTGTGTCAGGAAGGTGAGGACAAAACTCCTAGAAAAAACAGACTACTAAGGTTTGGCAGTGGACCAGATACAGAACAGTTGTATTTTGAGTCATTTCGTACCGGTTGCTTCATCAGATAAGTAACAGACTGTAATGTAAAGCTTGGAAACCTGACACTGGAATGCAATAATGAGCTTGGTGTATGTTTGTGCAATGGCATCAAAGTAACTGGGATTTAGACTCACTCACTTCTATAATTTAAAAGGTATCAAATCATCTCTTTTTGGGGGGATCTTCGCTCCACAAATAAATTTAGTTTCATCTTTTATATTGAAGAGTAAGACTTGATTTTTAAGTGGGGGATAGAGTAAGTTGAGTCAGCAAAGACAATTAGACAAAGGAAAGAAAGTGGGCCTGTCCCTGTTCACACCTTACAGCAGTGGTGTCAGTAGGATTCTAAATGTGGGGGGCACATGCCCCCATCAGTGACTTCAGCCAAAAAGAGGAGTCGGGGGGGGGGGGGAGTTACCTCCAGGAAGAAATTTTGAAGAAATTGGTGCCAAATGGTGCATTTTAGAAGCATTTTGTATGAAATCTGCAGCAAGAGAAGCATAGGGATTGTGTTGATGAAACTCTGAAATACATATCAGGACACCTGAACTAGGAAACAGTAACATACTTGGTTTATTGCCTTAGTCTGAGAACCAAGTGCTCACAAACACAGACAGGAATAAGATTAATAACTTTTTTTTTTTACCAAGTCAAATGGTGCCTGGGCATGGGGTGGTATTTACCCCTGCAAGAAATTTTGAAGAATTAGGTACTCTATGATGCATTCTATAAGCATGTGCTTTGAAAACTGAGCAAGACAAGCACAGGAATTTCATAGCTGAAACCCTGGCATACACACCAGGAGACTAAGTTGAACCAGGAAACATATTATTGTGGTGGATAATCTCTGAGGTGCTCCACACTTCTTACACATGGGTTGTGTCCACCTGATATGTTGCTTGATGCACATGTGACTTCAAAGAAGTCTGAAACCCTTTCCCTGTGGTGCTGCTGCCTCTCCAGGATCAGTTCTGAATGTGCATCTGTAGCTTGCGGTCACATCACAACAGCTCCCAAACAGTTATTTCAGGAACATCACACAAAAAGTAAGGCCACCAGGCTCAACAATTTTATTTCTAAGTTTTTTTGGCAGTTTAGGATATGCTAGCATAGCAAAGCATTTTATTGGATTACATCAAGAAAATATATGGCTCAATCCAGATTCCAGAGAGAGAAAGTTGGTTGTTTAATATAACTTCCTTTGGGCTACTCAAAACCAATTCATGGTATCTGACTAGGAATCACAGAGACAATCACTCAGCCTACATTTAAATTATTGCCAGAGGCACACTACAGGAGATCAACTCAGGGTACTGTGTCATGCCCATAAATTTCATTCCAGATGCCTTAGATTCCCTCTCAGTGAGTCTAAGATGAATTAAGCACTCATGACTACAGTTTGCAGCTTTCTGAGATCCCTGCTAGTGGTCCCAGTTCAGTCTGCACCCACTATTACACTCTGGTGGGATTGGGAACACCCTATGTCTCCTGCTAGCAGCCACAGGAGTGTTGTCCCACATATATTTAAAACAACTGCTATAAGGAGTTTGGTTGCTGCAGCAAGTGAATATTTCAAGCATACCCTATTGCTCCAGCGTGCTGATAAAATCTAAGTTTGCAAAACACAGGTAATAAAATTACATTATACAGAGCATATGATATCAAAAGAGCTGAAAGCGTCTGCTAATATAACAATATGAGCATAGAATGTAATTACGTTTAAATGCGTACACAGTGACTGATATCAGTGTTAAATCAGGATAATTGTGATGACCTAGAAACCCCTTCCAGCAGTCCCCAAAACTAAACACCAAAAAAACATAATGACTGGGCACATTAACTGATTATCCTTGGGGGCAGACAATAAAATGATGACATTATTGCAAAATAAACATGGTGTCTCTGCTAGCGGCACCTGTGTTTAGATGTACTGTAAATAATTCTAACATAGCAGCTCCAGAGTATGTTTCTACAGATATGCAACTGCTTAAAACTGCAAAACTGGTAGTCTAAGAGATGTTAGCACTGCGCGACTTCTGCGAGCGTCGGTTGTCTGGAAAAATATTAGCTGAGAAATTGCCAGCACAGTACTCAAATTATGAGCATTATCGCATTATACAAGCATAGAGATTGTGTGAAGCAAATAAAACAAAATGATGTAAGAAACCACTATGGTTCTCAAAGGAGGTGGCAGTGAAGGTTCAAGAGAAAAAGAAAGCATTGAGAAAGTACCAGAAATCACAGAAGGAGCAGGACAGAGGATTGTATCAGTTAAAGCAAAAGGAAGCTGGGAAGGCAGTGAGAACAGCAAAGGCCCAAACCAAGGAAAAGATAGCCAACTCAGTTAAGAAGGGGGATAAAACATTGTTAAGGTACATCAGGGAGTGAATGAAGACTAAGGGAGGGATAGTGAGGCTTAATAAAGGGGAGGGGGGTGGGCAGAGGGTGATGGTGAAAAGGCAGAGATACTAAACAAATATTTTTGCTCAGTATTTACAAATGAAGAGGGGGGAGGTACCTATAACAAACAATAGAAACACTCTGGATACAGAAGTTGATACCAGCCCATTTACAGAAGAAAGGGTTCTGAAAGAACTCTTAAAATTGAAGGTGGACAAAGTAATGGGGCCTGATGGGATTCATCCCAGAATTCTAAAATAACTAAGGGTAGAACTAGTGACACCACTGACTACCCTCTTTAACAAATCATGGGAGGATGGGCTGGTACCTGAGGACTAGAGGAGGGCAGATGTGATTCCCCTTCACAAAAGTGGGAGCAGGGCAGAAGCAGGAAACTATAGACCTGTTAGTTTAACCTCAGTGATAGGGAAAATGATGGAATCACTTCTGAAGGAAAGAATTGTCGAGTACCTAGAGGCCAGAGGGGCACAGGACCCAAGGCAGCATGGATTCACAGCAGGAAGATCATGCCAGACAAATCTGATAGATTTCTTTGACTGGGTGACCAAAGTAGTAGATCAGAGAGGGCTGTGGACATGGCCTACCTAGACTTTAACAAGGCATTTGACCCAGTCCCACACAAAGATTAATATACAAGTTAGCCAGCCTGGGAGTGGGTCCCAAGATGATAGCCTGGGTAAAGAATTGGCTGGAGAATAGGACACAGAAGGTAATAATAAATGGAGTCCACTCTGAAGAAAGTGGGGTTACTAGTGGGTGCTGCAGGGTTCAGTATTAGACCTGTCCTCTTCAATGTCTTTATAAGTTTACATTGCAGAGGTACTGGAAGGAAAAGTATGTCTCTTTGCAGATGACACAAAGATCTGCAACAGAGCTGATGCACAAAGGGGTGGAAAGGATGAGAAGGACTTGGCAAGGTTAGAGGAATGGTCAAATGTATGGCAGCTTAGATTTAATGCTAAGAAGATGCAAGGTAATGCACCTGGGAAACAAAAACCCAGGGGAAGAGTACACAATATGGGGTGAGATACTAACAACAACAAAAATGGAAAGAGACCTGGGGGTAGTCATATCAGATGACTTAAAGGTGGGCAAGCAATGTGAGAGGGCAGTAAGGAGGGCTGGTGGGATACTGGGATGCATAGGGAGAGGCATCACCAGTAGAAAACAGGAAGTTGTTATCCCCCTGTACAGACAGCTGATGAGACCCCATCTGGAGTACTGTGTGCAGTTCTGGAGACCCAATCTCCACAAGGACATAGACAAGATGGATGCTGTCTAGAGGAGGGCAGCTAAAATGGTGCAGGGTCTGCACCAGAAGACATATGAAGAGAGACTAAAGGAGCTTAATATGTATAGCCTCGAGGAAAGGAGTGAGAGGTGGGACATGATAGAAACTTTCAAGTACCTCAAAGGTATAAACAAAGTCCAAGAGGGTAGCATCTTTCAAAAAAAAGAGGTGTGCAAGAACAAGGGGGCACAATTTGAAGATAGAGGGGGGTGGCTCAGAGGTAATGTAAGGAAGTATTTTTTCACAGAGAGGGTTGTGGATGCGTGGAACGGCCTTCTGGAGAAGGTTGTGGAGTCAAAAACAGTGGTTGAATTCAAGCATGCATGGGACAGCCATAAGGCAATTCTAGGGGGTGGGGGTAGAAAGAAGTAGGCTGCTAGTTAACTAGGATCTGCAGCTTATCGATTAGGTAGGGAAATGGGCAGACTGGGTGGGCCAAGCGGTTCTTATCTGCTGTCAAATTCTATTAGCTACCTGAACACCCCTGCTAGCGGTGCCAGGAGCTAAAACAATGTCTGACCCACATAAATGAACAGGAGAATCTATGCAATGATTTACAGGAGGTAATTTAATAAATAATCAACCTGGCTACCCAGTCAGTGGTTTCTGAGTTGTATTACTCGCCAACAAGAATCTGGAGACCCTGCTAGCATCACTAACTTGTAAAAAGGTACTCACAAACTCATCCAGAAGTTTCCTTGCACTGGATAGTGCTTAAAATGCCCGCACTGGATTCAGACATTCCTGGAATTCAAAGGCACTAAATAAAAGCACCCGTGACCATTTTGTGCTATTTTCTACCCCAAAACACTCCCACAGAGAAAAGGAAGCTCTACGGACCAAAATGGAGCCACCCAAATGTTATTTTATGGCCCCAGCTTCTCAAACAACTCCTAGCAGCATGGCCATCTCCCCTGCTCCTTTCTAGTTTCCAAATCTCCTGATACATGAGAGCTGCAAGCTGACTGGCTTTCAGTTCTCATGAGATCTTGGCCACCATCTTACAGGAGGATAAACAAACATTTGACTAAATCCAACATATCTTGCAATGGAAAGTGGAGTTAACAATTGCTACAGCTCCTCAAGCCTACAGTAAGTCTCTAACTTTTAACACTGACCATGGGGGAGAACTGAAGAAACATGTTTTAAAGAAAAAAAATGCTTCTGCCCCAAACTGTATCCTATTATACAAGCAGCAATGCAGATGATTCCTCACTCAACTTACCACAGCCAAGGCAAGGACTAATTAAGGCATCCTGCCCACCTCCCCCCTCTTAAAGACACATGCCTTCATTATCCCAGAGATAACCAAGGCATACAAAAGGGGCCACAAATAATACACAGCACTGCACTATATTGGGCCAACATTCAAGGAGGTTTGATTAAAATAAAATAACTATTTGGGAAATAGTGAACTTTAATAGTCATTTCTTTCACTGATATTCATAGTTGTTTTTCTCTCTTGAAGGCATAGTCACATATTAATTAAGGAGCTGCTACTGTGTACTGTGTGCGACAAAAGTAATGCATACTAATGTGAATGCATGACTTAGCCCTATTAATTCAATAAAAAAGGGCTTGAACAAGATAATTTATCACATTTATGAATTTTAAAGCATACTAAATTTAAAGCATGCTAACAAAGCCATGTATTGTCTGAGATCTTTCACAGATGACCTAATAGATTCCACAGACACAGTTACCTGGAAACCCCTACCAGCAGTCCCAGGAGCATAGTACATCAGGGGCTACTAATTAAAGGCTCTCATTCCTTAATTGGGCAGATACTCAGAGTTCTCCTATGTGCTGTTCCCTGCCAGTGGCTCCAGAGTCTATCCACAATTAAATGAGCAAGTGGCCACCTTAGGACATCTGGAGTACCCTGCCAGCACCCTGGACTTCTAAAATACTAAGTAATGTGGCACAGTTCCCCATTACAAGTATAGCAGCACCTGAAGTACTCACTCAAGACATCACTACACAACAGTCCCTGAAGCATTTTCTCAGTCTCTCACCTCAAATTGACGTGCTCTCAAGAGTTTTTTTATGGCACATTATGTCTTTTAAACTCACCCCTTCTTCTATCAAAAGGTAGAGGGAACTTCTTTATCATCTACCTGACCAAAACACCATAAACAAAGTAGGTCTCCTGAGGAGAAGGAGGAGCATCGAGAGACTAACCTAACTTGCCTATCCAGATAGGCAGCTGCGAGAAATATCATCACGAGACTTGCTGCTGTGATCTCGGAAAAGTTCTCCACTCACCCCTTATCTATGCAGGATTTAGGGTGTAGGCGGCTGCCAGAGAGTGTAGATTGACTGAGAGTCACTGCCACCATCTTGTGGCGAGCTCAACTACACTCATAAGCATCCAACCAGCACAGAGGAAGTTTGTTAAAAGCACCAACCGATCTGCAACAGCAGACCACAATGCGAATAATTAAATATAAAGGCAATGATTTTAAAATCAATTAACAATAGGAAAAATACATTGGGGGCTGCACTATTACCACAGCTGTGGGCAAGGCAGCATAACACTGAGTCCCTCACTCACTCTAACCACATTTAAAGGGACAGTGCACACTTTAATGCACAGGCACAGCAATAGCCTGTACAGTGCAGAACATTATTGATTACTGTGCAGGGGGAGAATTAAGGGAAATAATAAATACATAAATAAATAAAACAATATATCTAATTCCCCCCAACACCACCCTCTCTATGTACCCTTTCTCCACTTGCTACAAAGGCCAAAACAAAAAGGTGCAGCAAACGCAAAGTGCTGCTTGACCCCAAACAGCTAAGCATACTGTGCGCATCTGATGCAGAAGATGCACTCATGGCATCTGACCAGGAGGACACCAATGAAAACACAAAAGACAAGGCACAAACAAATATGCCACCTGCAATCCCAAATCCTCTGCTGGGCAGGATTTACACACAGCAACAACTCCCCACCAAAATAATCAACCGATGCAGGTACAACTAGTGTAAAACACCATGTGAAATAGTCGGGTACCGGCAGGGCCAGAACCCTATTCACCACAGCCGGACTAAGAAACACACTCTGATCTAGAAACAGAGATGGAGGTGGTTACACAAACCCTAACATCCAAATGGTGTTTGCTGATCAGATACAGGCATTAGTGCGAAACACAATGACTAAGGTGGGGTTTGACACACCAACTCCTAACCCACTACCAAGCTAATCCCCACATCTTAATGGTACACTGCCCATGCCATTTTTGCCTGCTAATAATGCCATACACACTTGAGTAGCCTCTACATAGTGGCCACTCCACTGGGAAGCCCAGGAAAGCGATACATGCAAGAGTCCAAAATGGCCATAAACATTCTGGAAATCAGGGCAATACCCCGTGCACCACTGCAATTCACAGGGCTAGTCAGGAAAAAGGAAAATTTCCTCATAAGCTCGGACAATCAGGTTATCATCTCCTATATCAACAGGTAAGGAGGAACAGAAAGTGGAGCCATGCAAAGAGAGGCTGAAAGACTCATTCCTTGGACACAAAAACATCTGGCAAGCATATCAGCCATGGACTTGGCAGGCAGGCTGAATACCACCGCAGACTGGCTAAGTCACCAGTTAATACATCTGGAGAGTAGAAGATCCATCCCAACATATTCAAAATGATCAAAAGACATTGGGGACCGACAGAAATAAACTTAATGGCCACCAACAAGAACAATCAGTGCCCCAGATTCTACTCCTGCTTCAAAGATCACACATCCATAGGATCAGCTACATGGTCATTTCAGACAACCTACATCTTTCCACCGATACTACAGGTTCTGAAAGAGATATGCAGAACCAGAACCTGAGTGATAATCATCACCCCTCATTGGCCTAGGAGAGCATGGTTCACCACGATAGTGATAATGGCACTAGACCACCCATGGACACTACCATTCAGGAAAGATATTCTCACCCAGGGACCGGTATGTCATCTCAGTCCAAACAATCTCAAACTATCAGCCTGGCTCCTGAAAAGGAGAGACTGTTAAGAGAGGGATACCACCCAGAGGGTGCCGACACTATGGAGAAAACCCACTACCTCAAAGTATCAGAGACATTCGAGAATATTCCACAGGTGGTGCGAAGAAAACAACATACAACCTCTAAGGACCACAGTGCCCAACATACATCTCTTCCTTCAGCAAGGTCTGGATAAGGGACTATCTCCAGCATCCCTAACAGTGCAAGTGGTAGCAGTCAATCCAATCTACATCCTAAGATAAAACAATGGACCACTCCCTGGGACCTCAACTTAGTACCCAGGGCAATGACCAACTCACCATCTGAACCTCTAGAGTCACTACTAATCAAATGGCAAACACTTAAACACTCCTTATGGTCACTATACATTCAGCTAGATGCATAAGCGAACTACAAGCATTATCCCACAGACTGCCTTATCTGGTATTTCATGATGACAAGATCAACTTAAAGATGATCCCTTCCTTTCTACCTAAAATATGCACACCTTTTCACACCAAACAGGATATCAAAATACCAGTCTATATGCCTGCAGAGGTAGATGGTGACCCTTAGCATCAACTGCTAGCCATGAGGAGACTAATGTCAACTTACATCACAAGAACAGCAGACATACGGCGCATATTGGCTTAAGCCTGTCATCACAGAGGTGTATAAGGCCTCAAATCATACACCACCAACGAAAATCAAGGCCATTCCACTACTGCAATAGCCACATCATAGGCCGAGAGAAAGATGGCCACAGTAGAGAACATTTGTGCTGCTGCTACATGGGCATCAACACATACATTCACTAAACACTACAGGGTAGATGTAGCCCTGGAAGCAAAAACTAACTTTACTTAAGTAGTGGTGTTCACAGCAAGGTTGAACATAACATATTGGACTGACTACCCACCCTTCTCATTAGGGTACTGCTTTTTACATCAAAACCCATGAGTAAAGAGTGTGGAGTGCCTCAGAGATTATCCCCCACAATGGTAGTTTACTCACCTGGTAAAGGTGATTGTGGGGGTATACATCTCTGAGGCACTCCACAACACACCCAGGTAGTTAGTGAGTCAGAGACAAAGGACTCACAGATGAGCTTCAAGAAGTAACAATCAGCATGCCGTATGGGCCGGAAATTTAGATTTGTATGAATAAGAAATAAAGAGAGGACCCTCATGGGCCACAGAATTTTTGGTAAAACATAACAAATGCCTCTACTATAATTTAACACGCTAAAATACATATCAGGAAACATTATGTTGCCTACTAACAAGTCAAGAGTTATTGGTTGCAGATTAGGTACAGCTTTGGAAGAATTCGAACTGATCCTGGAGTGGCAGCACCACAGGGAAAGGGGGTCGGACTTCTTTGAAGTCACATGTGCATCAAGCAACCTATCAGGTGGACACAACCTCAGCGATGTATACCCCCACAATCACCATTAGCAGGTGAGTACTACCATTGCCTTAGTCTTAGAATTATCTGCACACAAAGACAGAAGGAAAGCAGTCTAATTATTAACTTTTTCTTTTCCAAAACCAAATGGCCCATGGTTGTCGATTGGGCATCACAACAGGGGGATTTGTACACTGGAAGAAATCCAGAAGAAAGAAGAATATGTGGCAAAGGGCGAACTTTAGAAGCAAGCTATGTAATTTGCATCAGGACAAACATAGGGAGTTAGTAGCTGAAAATCCTGCAGTTTGTAACATGACTTGAACCAGACCCCCTAAATGACAGTAGTATAGGAGGAGTTAACCTTCCCTTCCCACAGACTGACAGTGAAAGAGTTACAGCCCCCCCCCACTCTGACTGCCAGCACAGGAGTTCCAGCACCCCCCAACAGACAGTACAAGAGTTACAGCACCCCCAACTGACAGTACAGGAGTCAGAGCACCCCACCCCCAACTGACAGTACCAGAGTCAGAGCACCCCACCCCCAACTGACAGTACAGGAGATAGAGCCCTCCCACCCCCAACTGACAGTACAGGAATTGTTGGAGCCACCCCTCCCAACGTAGTTTCATCTCCCCCTGACTGACAGTACAGGAGTTACAGCCACCCCTCCCATGCAGTAAAGTACTTACAGACTCCCCAAATGACGGTATAGGAGTTAAACTTCTCATCCCACAGACTGGCAGTGAAGGAGTTACAGCATCCCCCCCCCACCTGACTGGCAGCACAGGAGTTCCAAGCAGCACCCTCCAACTGTCAGTACAAGATTTAGAGCCCTCTAACTGACAGTACAGGAGTCATGTTCTCTATTTCCCTTGTTGTCCCCCCTCGTTTCAGTGGCAAAAGGTTAAGAAGTGGGGCAGACTGGGATGAACCTACGGCATTTTTTCTTCCTCATGGTCCATGTTTCTGTGTTCTACCTCCTCTATTTCTCTTCTCAAAATTCCTTTCACAAACATAAGTCTGACACTAGTTCCCCAGGCCCCTTCCCCACTGCCACTGCAGCCTGCAGCCCACCACACCACACCACACCACACAGAGACCACACCGACCACACTACAGTCTCACCACCTGGCCAGGGGGCCAGAATGTGGCACAATAGCAGTTCTAACAATTTTAGGGCAGAGTCTGGACCCACCCAGTCTATCCACCACAGCAGCCAGTCCATTTCAATTGTACCCAGTAGCAGTTGCCCACCTTCATGTGCTGTGCCATCTGGCCTGGAACAGTGCCTTCTCATCAGTTCCACTTCCTTCCCTTGCTTTCCTGACCCATCACCTTACCTGCTGCTGGCTTAGTCTTCTTGGCTTTGGGGATACTTTACTGTTACCGGCACCTGTACTGCCAGTATCACTGGTCCCACTCCTGCTGCTGGTTGGACTTGTCGTAGACTGTTCTCCTGGGTCTGGCTGGCCTGGTCCTCTGCGACTGCACAAGCCTAAACTGGGGGGGACTATGCCCCCATTTTTTGGGCTAACGATGCCACTGCCTTACAGGCTGGTCATCCTGCCTTGCTATGATCCCCTTGCTGCAACAAACTATTCATCTGCACTTAACACGTGGATGTGCCTGTTTTCACGGGCAGACTGGGAGCACTGGGGTGGTTAAGTGACTTGCTGTGAGTCACATAGTATGCAAGTGGAGGTTGTGGGAATCAAACCCAGGTCTGTCAGATGTACCAAGCTCATTACTCTAACCTCTAGGCTACACTGCCAGTCAGATTTGTTGTCATATCATTATATTGTTAAATATTACGTTGTTAAATGTTTGCTGATTCCAAAAATGGTTAAATTGCCTATTTCTATCTTATCTAAATAAAGGGGAATTGGGGAAAAATTAAATCAAACACATGAAAATGGGGGCTAGGGGTGGGTTGGGGGGTGGTCCGCAATTTTTTTTGGTTTGTGGAACCAGGGCCCACACAAGGTAAATCTGGCACTGGTGATGAGACTCTCACCCTTAAGCTCTTATTGCCCTAATTGTGTAATGTAAACTAACAAGTCTATTTTGGTCCTCCCGAGTTGAACCCTGAGCTGGGGGGGGGTACACCTGGGGTACCGATGAGAACTGGCAAGGCTGATTTGCTCCAATCCTTTCTGTTGCTCTTAAATGAGCTGCTGAGTTCTGATGTTCCACAGAACATCCCCACCAACACACCTGCACCCAAGGCAGGCCCCTCAGGTCCAGGCGGTCCATAAAGGCACATCCAGGTGCACCAGAGCAGGACAACACTGCTCATCGAGATCTGCAGGAAGCTTCTGACCTTGACTGTGTAGAGGGTCAAGATGATGATGATATAGGGGGTTATGAGAAAAATCCTGACCAGAATGTGTTTTTTGATGAGGAGGAGGACCCCTCTGAAGAGGAGGAGGAAGGTTAGTGGATGAAGCCTAAGAGAAAGATTCTGATCCCTCCCCTGTTTGATAGAAAAGCTCTGTCCTACCTCATAAGAGGAGGCTTGCAGGACATGACAGTTGAAGGAGGTGCAAGTTATGGAGACACTGGATGTAAATTCAATACTGCCTGCGTCCTCCTCTGTAGCGAAGTGTTTTCCAAGCTTTGTGCACTGTGACCAGATTATTGAACAGGAATGGGAAGGCATGGGCCAGTGAAAACATCTCCGCAGATCACAGGTGAGACGTTATCCATTTATAGAGGAGAACTTCCAGAAGGGTTGTCCCCTACCACCAGTGGGAAACTCCTCCCCTGGCAGATAAGGCTGGGCATAATTCTGTTGAGCATACAACTATCCCGATTAAAACCTCTCTGATTTTAACTGATACGATAAGCAAGTAGGCGCCACATGCAAAAGGACTTTTGCCTCAAAGGGACCCTGTTAGCTCAGCGGTCACTTTGATTTATTAAAATTGCAACTCTAAATGCTAATAAAATCTACAGAAAAATCACCCCCATTCAACTCAATGGAGTGCGAACATGCAGTCTTCATTTTCTGACATCACAAAATGGGGCTGCGTGTGCCTGCATGAGGGCATGTCGGCAGCTTGAGGAAGTGGCTCCATTTTTGGCTGAGGGATAATTATGAGGGGTATAACTTTTTACAATGGCAGAAAAACAGGGACATTTTTATGGCAATCAAGTCAGGGCCAGGTGAGCTATACTATATGTTTGGGGAGGGAGCAACTAGGCAGCTGCTCTTTAAACTCTTCACTGAAAATTTTCAGCTGATACAAAAGCAGATTCAGCTGAGGTAGTAGGCATAAATCCATAGCAGCATCTTATGAAACAGAATACAGGTCTACATGTCCACACAGTACATCGCACTCATATTCAGACACTGTTTTTTTTAAACTTTCTTTTTTTAAAGAATTACTCAGTTACAATAATACTTATACATGAAAATGTTTTGCTTCATTGGTACATTTTTCTTATCTATATCCAAATTAAACAACTTAATTGTAGTTATTTAGATGTAAGTCCTGCCTCCCAGTGTCTAGGGGTATGCCTGATGGTAACTTTGGTGGGAGGGGAACACTGTACAGCCAGAAATCACGGTCTCAGGAAAATATTGCAACTTGTTACCTGAGTCCAGATGAGATATTTTTAGGGGGGTGCTGGCCTTACTTAGCAGCGAGGGGGCGTACAGCAGCTGTGGGGGCAAATTTGATTAATGCACAAACACAATGAGCCAAATGATGAAGTCCATTGTCCACTCCAGGTTAAAAGAAGGAAAAAATAAAATTTAATTTATATACAGTCAAACCTCAGTTATCCAAAACTCTCAGTTATCCCAAACCCCATTTATCCAAACAATTGTATTGTCCCCACACACATTTGGATAAATGAGGTTATACTGTGTTTGATTAACTCAGTCCATGGAGTGGTGGGTGCAAATCACAACAGTGGGAAACCATTATGGCATACTGACCAAGACAGTCTGCAGAAAACTTTTAATTGTTAAAAGCTCTTCCCCTGCAGTGCTCTCTGAGTCGAACAGGCTCCACAATCCTGGCAGCAGCAAACACACACGGCCGGGATGCAGGCCGCAATTAGATCTGTTCTTCCCAAAATCCTCCTGCACAAAACTTACTTTCTTTTCCAGCATTCACTGGGACTGATCTCACAGGCCAGACAGTGCACTACCAGCTACAGGGAGTAGAGTAGCTGAATACCTTATGCAGTCCTCCTCTCGCCAGGGGTTCGAATCTGGGGCACCCATTAAGGTGGTCTTCTTATCACAGCAAACCAAGTCCCTGAAAGATGCTAAGTCCCCTCTATCCCAAGCCTTTGTGAAGCTCCGAGCATCCCAGGGTGTTTCTATTAGCCCTGGCAACCCCGAAGACCCGTACACACTCCTCTCTTAGGCTGAATAGGCTCCACAGAACCTCCATGCCAGGCCAAAGTGCCACTGGAAGGGGAGACAGACTGTCACCACTGCACTCCCTGCAATACGAGCTATCACCACTGTGCTTCCCCATTGACCTGGCCAATGACTTGCTCTGCACATTCACCTGTTGAGAAGCAAAAGGGGGGGAACCCACCTGTGCCACTCCACCAAGGTACCAGAGAGTCACTAGACGTGCCACTTTTCTTCTTCTTCCTGGGCTATGGCTCCCACTGGCACAGGCAGTCCCCAAATTGCTCTGGACTCCTCCTGGCCCTGATCGCTACATCCTCACACTGGTCTTCGAGGGTGGTGGGTCAGGGTGGCAAGCAGCCAACCCCAACACCAAATTGTGGCCCTCATGGCCGAAACACACCACCACCTTCTCTACCCCTCTTCTTCTGGGGCTCTCTCAAGCTCCACTATGCACCAAAACCTTCCCCTTTTTTACTCTTGTGCTAAGGCCCCCAGGCAGGGCCCCAGCTTCTGACACTATGGGTGCAATAAATTAACTAGAAAGGTCCCAAAGGGGGCCAACATATATCTATAGTGGAGTGTTATTTTAACTGCCAGCGTTTTCTTGTTATCACATTCTTCACCTCTCAGGGGATAATTCTTGGGTACAGAAATGTTAAGAGAGGAAGGATCACCAGAAAAAAATCATCAGTCTCTTTCACATTTTTGGCCGTCAGCTATTTCTTATCCTGTCTATCTTCTGAAGCCAACTAATCTAGGGCAGCTGAGCTTACAAAGCTAGATCTCCAACTCTGCTCCCTGCTCCCGGGTTAACTGCCATCTGGCCCATCGTGAGAGGTAGGCTTGCATTCTATCTTGTACTGAAAAAGTAAGTATTTCCATTTCTGCACTGTTACCTACTTTCTCAGTCCACTCATTTCCCTGTGGAGGGAAGGGGGTCTGAAGCCATTTCCGAGTAATGGCCTTAGATGCTGCCACAGTAGAGATATCTCAAAGATATAATAGCTCCTTACCCTTCAGTTCTCTGGAAGGGAGTCCCAGCACCAAGTGTTGGAACAATAATGGTTCCATAATTGTAAATAAGCATGTCAGACAGTTGGCCACCTCTGCCCAATAGGATTCTAGATGAGAACAACTCCAAAATACATAATACATAGCTCGTACTTCTCCACACTGCCTCGAGAAATGTCCCTGTCTATAAGTATCCCACCTGGACTGCAACACTGGGGTAGCAAAATATTGTGTCCTTACTTTCCAAGCATATTCACGCCAGTGTGGGAAGGGTGCGGTTTTATACGTTCTTTGCCATATTTTTTCCCAGTCTGTTATTGCCAGTTGTATTTGGGCAATCATATACCATTTATTTGTTATATACTGTACCTGATTTCTTTTTACTAGAAGGAAGAGTTGGTATAGAAGAGTAATTGCGCCCTTCTGCTGGAATGTTTGGAGTAGCAGTCCCAGTGTTAGTTCCTTCCATGGTGCCTCCTTGTGTTCTTCCCCCCTTCCTATTCTAAGTTAGTCTTGAATGTAATTTCTAATTTGAAAGTACCGAAAGCAATCTGTTACAGACCAACCACATTTTTTATGACATTCTTCGAATGTAATAACTGTAGATACTTTTAGGATCTGTTCTGGGTATTGCAACCCACCTGTGGCCTGCCTCTTACATCAGGGATCTAGGGTCACTGGGAGAAACACTGAGTCCCATTCTATCCAGCAAAATCTCCATAATGTAACCTGCATCACCTTGTATGGATTATGTGTGAGATTTTTAGTTAGTTTGGCATCAAATAGCATGGCAGACAGTGGAGTGTGTCCAACTGTGTCCATTTCTATTGTCATCTAGTGGGCTTGGTACTGAGAATCCATCCACAATAGAGCATTCTTAACCTGTGCAGCTTTCCAGAAGGCTTCTAGGTTTGGGAGTGCCCCTCCGTCCCACTCCTTCCTAGCAAACAGAACTCCACTCCGCACCCAGGCTTGGGCATTTGCCCACACAAATTTATATATTTGTCTCTGCTATTGGTGAAACCATGCTCTGCTTAGCTGAACTGGGGTACACTAGAACCATTATACAGTAAATATCTCGGGAGTATGTTCTTTTTTTTCCACATACACTTATCTCCTGATTCTTCCCCCTGGCAGCCCTCTTCTTGACTGATCCGTCAGCCCCGTCACTCGGCTTCCCCCAGGACTTGCTTCAGCCAGTGGCCTCTGCTGCAGGACTCTGGCTGTGCTTGGGCTGCCGGTGTGGAGCCTATTGGAGGTCAGTCAATTATCCTGCCACCTGCAGTTCTTTTTCCTCTATTTTCTCCCTTGGGCCCACGTGCAATATCTGGGCTCTGCCTCTGCAGAGACAGCCCTGGCACCTTGTAACTGGGGTTCCTTCCCTTCATGATGATGTACATGTGCTGTCACTCAGCCATCGCTGGGTGGCAGGCAAGCAGCGCGCCACTCTAACCCCCCCTCCACGAGGAAGGAGAGCTGTCTTGGGACACTCAGTCCTTCCTCCCCCCCCCGCCTGCCTCTGAGCAACCTGGTACTGTTCGAGTCACAAAATGTTTGCAAATGAGGCGTTATTCTATTTCCTAAATAAGTCAGAGAGGCTGGGTCCATCTGAGTTGCAGGGTTGTAAAAGCTGGAAGGGAGACACTTCTTATTCAGTGGCAGGACTTCTGTCTTAGTTTGATTCCTTTTTAGCCTGGAGAGGGATGTAAATTTATGTAAGATGTCCATCAATGGAGCAATAGAGTCATGGGCCATATCTAAGAGCACTAAGAGATTGTCAGTGTACAGCAGAGTATTGTGCATCTGATCACCTGCCGAAATACTCGAAATATTAGGATGTTGCTTAGTAGTGGCTGCAGGAGGCTCAATGGCTAATAAAAAGGTAAAGAAAAAAGGGGCAACCCTGCCTAATGCCCTGAGCTCGAGGGAAGGGGGGTATTATAGAGTTGGTAAGAACTTGAGCCTTTGGTGAGCAGTACATAGCTTTAATTGCTGAGATAAAATTGATTCCTATTCCTATGTGGGTTAATACTGCATATAAGTAATTCCATTTGATAGAATCGAAGGTTTTTTCGAAGTCAATAGCAACGCAGCTGTAGGAGAAGGAGATGTTCGGGCAATATGTATTAAGTTTAGTAGGGTCCTTAACTCATCTGAACTAAGCCTACCTCACACAAAACCTACTTGTGAGGGATATATTAACTGTAGCAGGTAAGGTTGCAATCATCTGGCCACAATGTATGCATATATTTTGCTGTCTGCTGTGATTAGGGAGATGGGTCGATAGCTGGAAGGGAGAGAATGGTCTTTACCGGGCTTAAGAAGGACAGCAATTGTGGCAATTGTCGTGAATGGTGGGAACACCCCAGAGGATGCAATTTCTGCATAAGGACAATGTAGTATGGGTCATAAGTTGAGGAACCAAAATGGATAGATATCGATAGGGAGACCATCACCTCCTGGAGATTTCCTAGGTTTAAGGCCTCTGACCACATCTTTGATTTCTTTGAGAGTAATACTGTAGGTTGATCTAAGAATGTTGTGTGGATGGGGTCTAATTTAGGGAGCTGCACACTAGCAAGAAGGTTTGAAAGCAGCTGCGGTGTGGGAGAGGAAATCAATGCATATAGTTGTTGATAGAATTCTGACATAGCCTTATTTATTAAATCACAACCTCCAATGCCTTATTTATCTCTTGGGGCTTAGTACAGAGTGGGTCTGATTTATTCATAAGAGAAGGAATATATCGCTCAGATTGTTGTTTTTTAAATGGTAAGCCAAACATTCCCCTACATTTTTCATTGCTTTCCCAGTATTTATGCTTTAGATGTAAAATAGCAAGTTCAGCTTTCCTTGCGGTGAGTGTGTTTATTTCATGTCGAAGTGCAGTTATCTTTTTCTGTAGTGGAGAGTTTTTGGTGATACACATGTTAGATTTAAGGGATGCTTATTTAGCTGCCAATTGGTTTGCTAAGGAAGCCAGCTGCTTTTCACACTCTTCGTGGTGATGGGCTGTATATCCTATGATTGTGCCTCTAACAATAGTCTTAAAGGCTTCCCACAGTATAGATATAGAGGTACATCCATTGTCATTTTCTACAAAGTATTCCTCTGTGACTTCCTGAAGCCATAATCTAAATTGAGGATCCAGTAAAAGAATGCGATCCAACCTCCAACTGGGAAAGCAGTGTGGGGAACTACCAAATAATGGCCACTATGCACAAATGGGCAGGAAATACACCCCAGAGGCGCATATCTCACCCATGTAGCTCTGCAGCCCTGGACAGGTGCAGGGAACATGGTATTCACAACTGCAGACACCCACGGGCACCTGTCCATGACCCTGCCCCCCCCGCCCAGCCTGCGCAGGGCAGCTGGGAGCAGACTAGCAGACTCAGGCAGGCATCCAATTGAATGTCTGTCCTGTGTCCCTCAGTGGATCACTGGCACAGTAGGCATGGGCCGGGTGCATAGATAGCTATCACGAGCACCCAGACCTGCGCAGACAAGCCCCAGGGATGGATAGGCAGACCCGCTTGCCCCCACACCCACATGTCTTTCCTGTCCCCAGAGCAGGAATACCACCCCCCTGCCACACACACACACACACACACACACACATAGGGGTACTGGCCCCATGAATGTGGTCCCCCCATACACAACCGTGCCTCATCCACATATAGCCCTGTGGGGCACTGTACAGGTGTAGACATGCCACCTTGAGAGTGCCCCCATGTGTGCACACAGCCCCCCAAGGTATGTTCCCACCAGCCCCTATCCCCTGATCCTGGCCCCTCCAGTGGTGTACATTAGCTCTCTGCCCTCCATGGCACCATCAACACCCCCCACCATCCCCATATATGCCCATCGGTGCCATGGCTCGGGATGGCCAGTGACATGGCACTCCAAACACCTCCTCGGCCACCAGCCATCCAAGTGGCGTTGGGAGTGTTCTGCCTATATATGGCAGCATGCTCCCAGGATCACTTGGATGGCCGGAGGCCAAGGAGATGTATGGAGGGCTGTACCGCTGGCTGTCCTGAGCGACAGCACTGATGGGCAGGTATGCGGGGGACTGGTGCTACAGGGGGGCACTACATACCAAGGCTCACCGGAGGCGCTGGAATTGGGGGTCAGGGATGGTCTGGGGGTGCTGTACTGGACAGAGGTTGGGGTGGGTGTCCGCAGTCCCTGGGTCAGTGCCCCTCTGTGCGTTGGGGTAGGGGGCTACATTTCAGGGGATGGGACACAGCTGTGTACTGGAGTGGGTGGGACTGGGCAGCCATTCATGGATGGGTGCAGGGGTCTGTTGGTGAGGGAAGGGGGCACTCCGTCAGGACTGGGCGATGCACTGCGTGCATACAGGACTTACGACAGGGTCCTCCCTGCTTTAGCCTGTGCCCTCCTCTGCACCCCTGTGGCCAGCACTACACCCCTTAGAGAATGGTGCATAGTACTGGCATGTCCCTGGCACCTCCCACCTGCCCCTGGCATGTTGCTCTCTGCGCGACCAGGGGATCGGGCACGTAAGTGTCCTCTACGCTGATCATGCATGCCACGGGGAGGTCCATAGAATCCTGCCATGTGGCATTCCCATGTGTCTATGCCTACACACCCGGTTTATGCAGTGCATAGGCATAGTGCATAGGGCCTAATAGTAGTAGTAATAATCACTTTATTGTTCAAGCATAATAAAAGATCATTACAAATAAAATCATCACACAAATGATATAAATAAATTACCTTATAAAATCACATTTAAAAAAACAGCAAAATGTTCCAGGGACAGCAGGTTTCCCTCTATAGTATACATGAGTAGGGACAACATAGCATATTTTATTTACACTCCTATTCCTGTTGAATGTTCAAGTATGCTAAGCATTCTCTTCCTAACTTTCTGCATAATCCCTAAATAGTCAGCAACTCTGTAAAGAATATATTCATCTTTTAATACAGTAAACATAATTTTTAGAATTTCATTTTCATCTGTGTTATCCAAGGAATTGAGTATTGGGGCAAACCAGTGTTCCTTGACTTTATGATACCATTGACATTTCAGCATTACATGATGCAAATCTTCTCTAGCTTGTTTGTTGTTACATTTACAAAACTCCTCTTCAGGGTTAGAATATTTTTTAAATCTGGCTAGGAGTACATTAGATGCAAGCATGCCAGTTCTGTATTTTGCAAGAATTTTCCTTTGAGTGGGATCCTCCAAGACATCCAGATAGTATCTGAAGCTACAGTATGTCTGCAATCATTCATACTATACCACTTAGAACATTTAGACTCCTGAATAGCATTCAAATCTTAGCTTGTGCCAATCTTCAGTTTTTCTAGAGATAAATACTTTGTATTTGTAACTTAGGACAGTATTTTTATTAACATATCTGGCTAAGAAGTCAGTTCCATCATTTTGCAAAAGTGTAAGTATATGCCCCAACCAGTAAGGTAACTAGATACCAATGTCTTTCCAGAAGACTTTCTTCTGTAAGCATTTTTAACCAATCTATCCTCAGTATATCTATTTATTTTAAGCCAATAATTGACTATTTTACTATCAGAAATTGCTTGGATACTGGTTAGACCCAACTCAGCTCTTACAAATCGGCTTGGAGTAAATTTATTAAATCCCAATGCAGAGTGTAATATTTCTACAACTGATTTTTCCAGTCCCTCAAGTAGGGACAAGGCCCATATTTCAACACCATAAGAGAACCTGCATGTTAAATTTAGATTTTACGACCTCAACCAGTGGGCAGATCAAATGCCCACTGTATAGGGGGTTGAACCTTTTTAAACCAGTAATAGATGATTTTGCCTTGGCTAAAATATGATCAAGGTGACTTTTCCATGAGAGATTCCTAGAAAACGTTATGCCCAAGTAACAATATGTTTTAACTATGTCCAATGACACATTAACCAATTTCCATTGATATTTATTCTTGTGAGCTCCAGATGCAATAATTTTGCTTTTAGAATTATTTACCTTGAGGGATAAGCTTTTGGACTCCATATTTAGAATATCAAGTTTCTTCTGTATCCTGCTACAGGAGAGCAAGAAGAGGACCAGGTCATCTGTGTAGGCTAGCACAAGGCACATTATCTGGGCAATTTTTGGAGAGTCCATATCAGGAATGCCTTGTGCGTTCAATGATTTATTAATATGTAGCTAGAAAAGAGAGTAGGGGCAAGTGTGCACCCGGTCTGATCCCTTTATTAGTTGGAAACTTGTCTGAACTGTGACCTCGATTCCCAACTCCAACTTGGGCCCATGTATCTGTATGGAGATCTTTAAGAATACTAATCAGATTGGGGGATATCCCCCACTCCTTCATAATTTCGCATAATGTATTTCTGGCAATCGAATTAAATTCTGAACTAAAATCAATAAAGGCAGCATAAAATTTCTGACTGCTTAGTCTGATATATTTTTCCAGGAGATGCTGTAGGATGAGACAATTAGCTACAGTTGAGTATCCTTCTCTGAAACCATCTTGCAAGGGGGAACTATCACCCTCAATTTTAAGTTTTGTTTTCAGTCTTTCTAGTAACATTCTAGAATACATTTTAGACATGATGTCAAGCAGGCCAATTGGTCTGTACATTATTGGATCATAATGATTCTCCTTTTTAAAAATTGGGATGATTTTCTTACCTCTCCATGAGTTAGGAACACATCTTTCGGCAATACATTTATTGAAGAAAGTTGTTAAACAACTTGACCATTCTTCCACTGAGCAGTGACTAACTTCAGCTGGGATTTTATTAGGACCAGGGGCATTTTTAGATTTAAGAGAACTAAATGCTGAGAAGGCTTCCTACTGATAAATTGGATTAAAAGCTGACCTTTAGTCATCCTGATCATAAGTTTCCTCAGGTATATTAACCAAAGGATCATAAAACATATTTGAGAAATACTGGAGCCAGACTTCCTTAGTGATGTACGAGTCCAGTTCCTCTTTATACTCATTACAGCCCCTTGCAACTAGGGACCAGAAGAGCTGTTGTTTTTTTCTCTGTATGGCTATCAGCATAAGATCCCACTGGTTCTTATAATATTCCTTTCTTTTAAACTACAGGAAAATCTTATATTGTTTCCTTTCATATTATAAATCTTGAAATGTCTATTTATTTGCCATTTTTTTTCCAGCTCTTATGTAAGTCATCAGTCTTCTCTTTCTATGTTTACATTCTTGGTCAAACCACTCCCCCCCCGGATGTAACTTTCTTTTTGTAGAACCCTTCAATAAAGAGGATATGTTTAATTTCTTCGTGAAATTCCCCTAGCTCCTGTACTATGACAGTTACATTCTTTATATCTATCTCTACCTCATTATTCCATCTAACTCTCTTAAGGTATCTAAGCTCTAATTGGGGAGCACTTACTTTGGCTCAGAGATCTTTAGCACATTTTTAATAATACTTGCTGCTCAACATGGGAAAATGATCACTTTCACTCCTCGTTACAATTTATATTTCTGACCATATTTTGGGGGGTCCGTTTCATAAGGCTAACTCCAAGACTGACACAGCATGATGTGAGAAAAAGATAGGTTGGCCAATTATTCTCCCAATGGGTAAATGTGGCAGCTTTTCATTAATTCCATCAATCTTTGGCCACTAGAATTTATCTTGTTATCAGAAGTCCTTCATGTAAAATTGCTGGCCTCAGGAAACATCCATTTTAAGACAGTCTCATTCAAAAGGCCATCAAAAGGCACAATTCTGGAATTTAGATCACCAGCTAGCAGAATATAAGAGTCAGGGTAATTAGTCTGAACAGCCAAAATCTCGTTCTGTAAACTCTCCCATATTTTATTTGTATAATATTAGGAATTACATGACAGGATATAAATATTAAATAATATCATATATTTCTCACAAATCTTTACCCAGACCACCAAGAAGAAGTCAAATTCAGTTATACCTTCCGCAGCCCTCAAAGCCCCAACTTTAAAATATGCCATCAGTCCCGCTGCCCTTCTACCAGCTGATGCCTTCTTTTTACTAGATCTTTGAAACATGTGGTACTCGTTTAATTCAAGTACTTGCTGAGTGTTGCACCATGTTTCTTTTTCTTTAATTCTATTTATGACTCCTCTTGCTTGGTGGGGGATGAAGCCTTGTCCCCCCATCAACCCTGTTCATGGATCCTCAACTCCTCAGGCCTGGCCTCTGCCATGGTGCTGAGATGGGGAGGACCGTGGCTTGCCCCCCCATGGAGGGCCCCCCAAAGGGGGATGACGGAGGAGACTGAGGTCACCCTGAACCCCCGCCCCACTTGCCAGGCTTTGTTCTGGCCGGATGGAGGGAGTCCATCATGGGCATCCTGTGTGCATGACAGGAGGGGTTTCCTTATGCAAACCCCAGGGACCGGACATGCAATGATGTCCAGTGCGTGGCGAGCATGCTTCCATGCTCACCCGCAGGATGTCCACTGCTGTTTCTATCCCTGTTGCAAGGTGTCACCAGCTGCAACACCCCCAGTCTCCACTAGGGGTCACAGGTGCCATGGACACACAACCCACCACTCCCCAGGAGAGGAGTGCAGTCCTCCAGATGCTCAATTCTCTCCTCCCCGGCCGACCTGCAATGACCCGAGCAGGCTCCCAAACACGAGTTGCCAGCATGGCATGAAGTAAGGCATCCAGCGCCTCAGCTATCAGCGCCACCGGGTCGACTGTGCCATGTTTATCATAGACAAATCATGTCAAATTCCCTTATTAGAATAACCCAGTCCTCACCCATGAGCTTTGTGCCAATCCCAGGCATGTTCCATGAGCTAGTCCCTTTTTAAACATTTTGTTTAAGAAGTATTTGAAAGGGTATTGTTTCCATTAGCAGGAACAATCTCCACTTCAGGTTCTTCAGTACAACTTAATCATTTAAAGTACTCAGCAAGAACTTAAAACATAGTTTTTGATGGAATGTGATCGACTGGATTATTTGCATTCTTCATTACAGTGCTCAGGGCTAAAACTCCTGAATCCTTCTCAGTCAAGATGTGATTTTGACAGTTCCAGAAAAAAATCTTTAACTAGATATAGGCCAATATTGTCTAACAGACCTATCTTTTCCAAAATCCTATTAGCAATCTTTATATTCTTAACAATTATATTAACCTGTCCTTCCTCAGAATAACTCCTTCTCCTATGGGAGCTAACAACCCCCTTTCTACCTAAGTGGATCTGTAATACATGACTCAGGAAGTTGTACAAAGCGTAAGTTAATTTAAAATCATTCTTCTTGTATAGCTTCTTAAATCCAAACAAACCAAGAGTAACTGGATTGGGGTCAGGTATAACCTTTTGTTGTAGTCCACAATGCACTCCATCAGTATTAATAAACTCAGCAATCAAACTGTGCTGTACCGGCATATGGCCGTTAATCCAGAGATAAGTCAGTACTCTGGGAGAGATGCAATAGAAATCAACACATTCAGTCCCTTGCGCATTTGTTTTCCTGGTGACATTTTGAATATCATCGAGAGCAAGGGATAGATCCAAGACTGTTTTATATCAGCATAAAATCATTCCCTTCAGCATCATAGTACCCTCATTTTCAACTCTTTTAAAACCATAAATTCTAATAAAAGATTGCTTCAAATAACAGTCAGCATTCGATTCTACAGTTTTTATGTTACTTTGTCCCTTAAATTATTCTCTGTTGCATCTATAGGGATCACCAGAATCATATTACTATTGGTACCTTCCACTCTGACCAAATTAACTTTATTCTCAGGAACAATCACTCTCTGAATGCTGTCCTTCTCAACCACTGTTATTTTGGATTCCTCCACATTTGCTATAATGCACCTGGTATACACCTCTTTCAGTGATTGAGTTTTAGCCATGATTCTCTGACCTTCCAATCTCCCCATTTCTTCCTTAGTTGCCCTCTTGTTATTAGTGGCTGGGATGGAGCTACAGACCAGGATGGCAGCATTACTTTGGAGGTTCAGACTAGGTAATTCAATAGAAGATGAGGCTCTCGGAGGATGGATACTATTTAATAGCCTGTAGGCATCATCTAATCTAGCCTCGTTAATAGCAATGTACTCTCTCAGGGAGTCAATCAAAGAAATGTTACTAAAAGGAGAACCAGTGGTAGTGGGGGACCTTAACATGCCAGATGTGGACTGGGGCATGCCACTGGCTAGATTATCAAGGAGTCAATTGGCGGTAGAAGCCTTACAGGATTGCTTTCTCACACAGTTAGTCACCGATCCTACTAGGCAGAACAACCTCTTGGATGTGGTCCTCACTAACTTGGAACAAATTGAGGCAGTCAGAGTTGGGGAGCTGCTGGTAAACAGCAACCACAACTCGGTCTGGTATAAAATAGTCCTGAAGGATATCAAATCTCAGTCAAGGACAGAAGTCCTAAATTTCAGAAGGGCAAACTTTGATAAAATCAATCAATCAATCAATCAAGCAAGCAAATCTTTATTTATCCAGGCGAACACCGTTGAGCAAAGCTCATTTGCAAGATGGACCTGGTTAGGTCAAAGGTCAGCTACATAACAATATAGTACAATTCAAGGAGCAAAACACAATGAAGGAACAGATTATACAGGATATAATGGCATAAAGGATACCAACACATGGATATGTACAATTAGGCAAGATCTACTGACACAAATTCACATATTTAAATATAATAAGGAAGATTGGGGGAATACAAATTTGGACATGAAGAGAGAATAGTTGGTGACTAATGTATAAAGTATAAGGGGATTTGTCAGAGGCGAAGGAATGGGCAGTAAGTGGTCTGAGCAGATGAAGGAGGTGGTGCTTTGGTGAGAGATGGAGGGATGCTACTAAGCAGGGAGGGGTGACAAAAATAGGCAGTTAATGGTCTGAGCAAGTGATGGTTGGCAGGGCTTACAGAGAGAGAGAAGGGAGGGATGCAAGTAGGCAGGGAGGGAGGGTGGAAATAGGTGATGAAGGAGTAGGGAATGTGAGAGGGTGGAAAGATAAGGCACTATATGCTGACATGGGTAAAAAAGTGAGAAGCAAGGTAAGGATGCAGGACATGGAATTAGCGGAGAGCATCAGTGGAAGGGACAGACTTGGAGATGAAGGGGAGGAAGAGGAGTTTCCCTACTAATGTCAATGACAGTTGCATTTTTCCTTGATAAGCCTCGAGCAGATGGATTTAAAGGATGTAATGGATATAGGTGTACTCAGTTTAAGTATTTTCTGCAAATTGTTCCATAGTGAGGGTAGCCCAAAACTAATGGCAGTCCTTCTAAAGTGAGAACTGAATTTGGGCACTTTGTGCATAATGGAAGTGTAGCTTCTTAGGGCATATTTACTTAAGGTAACTTATGTGAAGCAGTCCGAGACATATTGTGGTAATTTCTTGGATATAGCTCTGAAGATCCATAGTGTAGCGTTTCTGCCCCTTCTGAACTGAAGCAAGGTCCATCCAACTGCTGCATAAAGGGAGCAATGGTGGGTGTTGCATGGGAGTTCTGTGATATATCTCAAGGCCCTGTGGTAAAGTGTATCCAATTTTCCCAGATATGAGATGGGGCAATGACTGCATAAGAAATCAGCATTGCCGATTACAGAAAGAAATGTGGCCTGGACCAGCTTTTGCTTAGCCTCGCTTGTGAGAAAGTGTTTTATTCTAAAATAAAGCCCAAGTCTTTGTAGCTTTTTCAGTAGTTCTTCCATATGTTCTATGAAGGAAAGTCTACTGTCGAGCCAGACACCCAGATATTTGAATTCTGTGACAAATTCAAGATTTTCACCAAGGATAGTGGATATGTGTGGGAGCGTACTTGAGACTGAATATCCTGCATGCGTGTGGGGAGAGAAAAACATTGCCTTTGTTTTCTTTGCATTGAGCAGGTTTTTTTTGCTCAGGAGTTGGTGTTGGAGTAGATTGAACTCTGGTTGTAATTCTTTGCAGGCTACCTCTGGAGAAGGGCGGCTGACATAGAGCACCGTATCATCGGCAAATAGATGTACGGTGGCCTTGGTGAGGTTATTATCAATACTGTTGATATATATGGCGAATAGGATAGGACCGAGGATAGATCCTTGGGGTACTCCTCTTTGCAGTGATTTAAGTGGGGACAGCTCCCCTTCAGCCCTAACCTGCTGGGTCCATCCAGTAAGGTAGTTGTTGAACCATCGTAAGGAGTATGAATCCAGCCCTATGGATTTCAGGGAAGAAAGGAGAGTTCATGGTCAACTGTGTCGAATGCCTTACTCAGATCTAAAAACACAGTGCAGATACAATTCTTTTTATCCAATTCTAATTGCCAGTTATTGGTTACTTTTGCTAGGGCAGTAATGTTGCTGTGTTTGGCTCTAAATCCAGATTGTGCTGGGTTTAAGAGGTTAGCTGATTCAAGGTAGACTCTCAGTTGCATGCTTACTATCTTTTCCAGTAGTTTGGATAGTACAGGGAGGATGGAGATTGGGCTGTAGTTGTTGAGGTCAGAAGGGTCCCCTAATTTAAATAGCAGAATGACTTGTGCAGTTTTCCAAATTGAAGGGATAGCCCTAGTAGTAACGAGAGGTTAAATAAATGTATTATTGGTACTGCTAGTACATGCACAGCAATCTTTAGGAAGTAGGGGTTGAGGGAGTCCGCACCTGCACTTTTCTTTATGTCCAGTTGGCATAGTAAGTCTTCCACTTGCTTCAAAGTGGCTGGTTTGAAGGAGAAGGTAGAGTCAGTTACCTGAGTTTCGGTAAGTTGTATGCCTAACTTGGATCGCATTGAGTTTGCAGGAGAGTTGTCAAATGCTAATCCTGCAGTCGTGAAGTGATTGTTAAAGGACTCTAGGACTTCCAGCCTGTCATTGATGATGGTCGTCCCAGAGATTATTTTGGCTGGGAGCGAGTTACTTGGAGCATGTCCAGATATGTCATTTATGGTGTTTCAGAATTTAGCAAGGTTATGGAAAGAGGAGTCCAGTTCAGCATGATAGTAAGCAGCCTTTGCATCTCTGACCTTCCTGGTACATATGTTCCTGGCCTTTTTGAACTGTCCCCAGTCTGACGGTGTCTTTGTTTAACGTGCCTTTTTCCATAGATTGTCACTCTCAAGGAGAGCGGATTTAAGGTCTGGTGTGAACCAACGACAAGTTTTGTTTCTGATATGCACTTTAGATACTGGTGCATATTTGTTAAGAGCTCCTATGATTATGTCATTAAGGACATCATATGCTGTATCCACCGTATTTGCTGAGTAAAATTCTTGCCAATGCGTGGAGTACTTCATATCTTCCAGATATGCATGGATGCCAAAATTCTGCTTCGATCTTCTCACTGAGAACTTTGTGTCGGATGCGGGTTTATAGGTTGTTTTTATGCTAGCAATGAAACCGTGGTCACTGATAAAATTGAAAAAGACTCCAACGTGGGAGAATAGATGAGGCTTGTTCACCAGAATAACATCTAGAAGTGTGCTATTACTTGGGGTCTTGTTATTAATTCTGGTAGGCTCATTGATGAGCTGTGTAAAGCCATGTGTGTCACAGAATGATAATAAAGGGGTAGCTGCCTTGGAAAGCCAATTTAGATTTATGTCTCCAATAATAATAGTTTCTAGGGACCCTTTTTCGATTATCTCACCTAGATGTGATAATAGTTTGAGACCAGCAGTAGGAGGTCTATAGCAGCCTATTACCTGCAAAGATGTGGTATGTGAAATTGCCACTTTAAGGGATAGGCATTCAAATTCTTGCACCACGGAAGAGGAGGTGAGGCAAGTTGCAGTCAGGTTGTCCTTCATGTATATAGCTACCCTCCCAGATTGTCGATCAGCTCTGAAAAGTTGGTAGTTGGGTAAATTTATATCCTTGTTGGCTGTGGTAGGCCTAAGCCATGTTTCAGAGACCACCAAAATATCTGATATGGTATGGTTAACCCATGCTTGGATCATAGTAATCTTTTTAGGTAGGCTGCGAGAAAGCTTAATCCTTTAAGCCTGACTAGGTCGGAAGGTGCAGCAATAGCCTCTGGAGGCCCTGGATTAAGTTCCACATTTCCTGAGCATAGTAGTAGTAAGAGCAGAAGTTTCATGATTGCAGCAAGGGCTAGTTTGCAGGTTCTTGATTTTGCCCACTTCTTTGTGCTCTGAGTCAGTGTTCTATGAATCCCAGGTGAGATGCTTTGTCCTCCTAGGAGTGCAGTGACTAAAACTCTGACTGAAAGGAACAGTGAAGGTTTTACTGTATGGCGGGGTGCTATGTTTCTGATAATAATGAAACTGACTGCGTCCCTCCATAGTAGGTTAGCCAAGGGCATAGTTGTAGCTGGGGGAAGTTATGAACACGTACCCAATCTCTTGACTCTGTTAAAGTATTGCGGTAGAGCAAGGTCAGCCTCCAGTCCCCCTGTGGGGCATCCTGTGATTGGTGGCATTGTCGGCAGGGATCCGGATACAGAAGGAATGCAAGAAGAATCCACAGGTTCCCCCCCCAATATAAGCATTGTGGGGAGGGTAAAGTTCATTCTATGGGTTTTGGCCTGCACTGACAGGTGCATAGCAAAATGTTTATCAGTATATGTTTAGTGTGGCCACAGTGAGTATCCTAGCTAGGTATAGGCAAGGAGAATTGATCTTTTGGCAGAGTGAGGACTAATCCTGATGAGTGTAAACGAGTGGAGATGCGCTTAGGAAGACCCCTAAAAGTCTAATTAACAAGCATATGCCAGAATGCATTAAAGAGCAAGGGAGTTCATTCAAATGGGGACTAACTGACAGTATATTAACTACTACTTGAGAAATGGTTATAGGATGATGTTATTGAAATGGAGTTAATGCCATAGGGCAGTAAGTTACCATGGGGTGTGACTTTAGAAGGAGGCAGCGAGGGGGTCTATATAATAAGTGTAGGGAAGGGGAAGGGCGGTGGGCGAAAAGTTGCGGCTTTGCAGTACCTTCCAGCGGCAACTGTCTGGGCTGGTGGGTTCGAGCAGTGGCAGAGGAGGCTGACCACCTGCTGACCGAGTCTTGCCCTGGTGCTCAGCTGGGGGTCCCTTCTTGGAGCGGTCCTCGGCTTCCAGCGGCAACTGTCCGGGCTGGTGGGTTCGAGCGGCGGCAGAGGAGGCCGACTGCCCACTGGCCGAGTCTTGCCCCGGCGCTCAACTGGGGTTCCCTTCTTGGAGTGGTCCTCAGCTGGGAAAAAAGGAGAGAGGTACTCTGATTAAATGCTGCACAGACAGAAAGTGTCTGTAGAAGCAGAAGGGGGTCTCAATTTGCAAGTGAAAGGCTTGTAAAGTAAGTTTTGGCACCTGAGCATCTGGACCAATTTACAAAGCACAGGAGGGGCTGTGATCACAAAAAAATGTAACACTTATCCAACAGTCAGTATCCCCAAACCCCACAATTTCAGTGAAACAGCTTTTTAGGACAATTTACACATACAATTCTCAGTAAAAAACAAGAATTAGCAGTTAAAAGTAGCTAGTGAAGAGGGGACCAATCGGAAGCAAAGCCGTAGAAGGAGCTCGCTTTCCAATTGGTTTCGGCTTTGCCGTACCTTCCAGCAGCAACTGTCTGGTGGGTTCGAGCAGCGGCAGAGAAGGCCAACCACCCGCTGGCTGAGTCTTGCCCTGGTGCTCGACTGGGGGTCCTTTCTTGGAGCGGTCCTTGGCTTCTAGTGGCAACTGTCCGGGCTGGTGGGTTCCAGCAGTGGCAGAGGAGGCTGACCGCTCACTGGCCGAGTCTTGCCCTGGTGCTCAGCTGGGGGTCCCTTCTAGGAGCGGTCCTCGGCTTCCAGTGGCAACTGTCCAGGCTGGTGAGTTTGAGCGGCGGCAGAGGAGGCCGACTGCCCGCTGGCTGAGTCTTACCCCGGCGCTCGGCTAGAGGTCCCTTCTTGGAGTGGTTCTTGGGTATTCTGCAACTTCAAAAGTAAGCTGGGTAACAATCTATGGGAGGAATACATACTAAAGAATAAGGAGGCTAAGTTAGCAGTGAGACAAGCAAAGGCGGCTGTGCAACTTCTGATAGTTAAAGGTGTCAGGGAGGAGAACAAGCAGTTTTTCAGATATTTGCAAGAAAAGAGAAATAAGGGTGGAGGAGTAGTTAAAATCAGGGATGGGGCTAGGATAGTGGAGGAGGACAGGCAGAAGGCCACCATTCTGAACAAATACTTCTGTTCAGTGTTCACCAAAGAACACAGTGGCCCAATGCCTGACTGCAGCATTACAGCACATGGCAGGGGAGTGTAAAAAATTGAAACACCAAGTATTACCACAGGTATGGTCAGAGAGGTGCTTGAGCATTTAAAGATTGACAAATCTCCTGGTCTGGATGGAATACATCTGAGGATAATTAAAGAGTTAATGAGTGAGTTAGTAGACCCCTTGGTACACCTGTTTAACAGTTCTTTCCAGACGAGAGCTGATGACTGGAAAAGAGCTGATGTGGTGTCTCTGCATAAGGATGGTAGCAGGGAAGAGGCCGGTAACTACAGGCTGGTCAGCCTCACATCAGTGCTAGGAAGGCAAATGGAGGCAATAATTAAACAAGACCTAGCAGACTACTTGGATAAGCATGGCCTACAGGACAACAACCAACACTGTTTCATTACAGGCAGGTCGTGCCAGACAAACCTGATTTCTTTCTTTGACTAGGTATCTAGGGAAGTGGATAGTGGCCTGCCAATGGATCTCCTCTATTTTGACTTAAGCAAAGTCTTTGATTCAGTACCACACAAGCGCTTGCTGAAGAAGCTAGAGGATCTGGGCATAACAAGCTGCATCGGTAAGTAGGTGGGAAACTGGTTGGATGGAAGGAGGCAAAGGGTGGTGGTCAATGGGGGAGATGTCAGAGGAGGGCGAAGTGTTGAGTGGGGTCTCACAGGGCTCGGTCTTAGGCCAAATCCTGTTTAATGTTTTCATCAGCAATATATTTTTATTTATTTATTAAATTCTCAGATTACAAATACCTTTTGAGCAGAAACTGCTTGTTTACAAAGGTTCCACGTCAAAGGATGAGGGTCAACATACATACAGAGGTAGTAAAAGAATGCACAATAAACAACCAAAACAACTAAAAGAAAAAATAAAGATACTCAGTTATAACATACTTTGAGATAATATTCATATAACTAGCAGCTTGAGTAGGCAGCTGGCTGTGGTAACAATAAGAGACAGAGGGCACCATAGGCAGTTAGTATTGCAGGCGTGTGACCAGGAGAGGAAGTTGGCAGGCTAATGGGCCACTGTCCGATGGTAGTGGAAAATGTCTTGTACCAGTGGAGATGTGAAGCAGGAAAGGAGTCACAAGGAAGGCCCAGTGCCAGAGGGAATGAGACTGGGAAAGGGCGGGCTGTGAGACATGAGTGAGCTGGGAGGTGTTTGAGAGATCTCTGTTCAGAGAAGCAGTCACATTGAGTGGTAGAGGTGAGGAAAGTTTGAGATTCCTTTTGAAGGGTCCAAGTGTAGTAGAGGAAAGTGCTTCTTTATTGAGGGAATTGAACCATTGAGCGGCTCTATAGATAAAGGACCGCTGACCCACGGAGGTACTACATCTGAAAACCTGAAAGGTTAGAGATTGGGCACCATGTGTTTGTTGAGTGCCACTGTAGGTAGTAAGGAGTGAGCTAACACTGGGTGGCATGAGACCAAGGAGAATCTTTTTGGTAAGTAAGCAGGTCTGGTATTGTATTCTGCTGCTTAGTGGTAGCCAGCTGGCCTGTGCATAGAGGTCACAGGTGTGAGTTTGTTGGGCTGCACCCGTTAGTAGTCTACAGACTTTGTTGAGAGCAACTGAGATCCTGTGGAGGGCACTTATTGAGGCAGAGCCATAGATGGCAAGGCCATAGTCAATGATAGAGGTGACAGAGCTGTAGATGGTTAGTTTAAGGGCATCCACAGGCATACAGTGCTTGTGTTTGTGTAGTAGTCCAATCCATATATTGGCGGTCTTGGCAACAGTGTCAATATGCCGAGTGTAGGAGAGGGTACTATCCAGGGTAATACCAAGGTACTTGAACTCCTTGACATGTTCGAGTGGGTTCCCAGCATGGTTCTTGATGGTGAGGGACAGAGAGTTGTGCCTACTCTGTCGGTTACAGAAGGACATGGCTTTAGTCATGCTGTGGTTCAGGACAAGTTTATGAAAACTGAACCAGTCTTCGATGCAACTTGAAGTTGAGCTGCAGCTGGGATTCAAGGACTGTAATATCATGGTGGCTGGAAAACAGGATTGCATCATCTGCGTATAGTAATATTTTTTTTATATAGGGAGTAGACATGCAGGGCAAGTTTGCACTGTTCCTGGATGACACTAATTTAGGGTGAAGGGTGGACTGCAGAGAAGCAGTGAGAATTGCACAAAATGATTTGAAAAGGTTAGAACAATGGTCTAGTATCTGGCAGCTGAAATTTAAGGCCAAGAAATGTACAGTGATGCATATTGGCAGGAATAATCCTAGAACAACCTATTGGCTAAATGGGGTCAAACTCAATGATTCAAAAGAGGAAAGTGATCTAGGAGTTGTTATTAGCGACACCCTTAAACAAACCAGCCAATGCAATGGAGCATATAATAGGGAAACCAAAATGTCAGAATGCATAGGGAGAGGTTTTGACAGTAGGCACAGGAAGGTGATACTGCCACTGTACAGATCTATGGTGAGACCCCATTTGGAATACTGCATACAGTTTTGGAGACCATACCTTAAGAAGGATAGGGACAGGATAGAGATCATTCAGAGAAAGGCAACCAAAATGATACAGGTGCTTCAGAAACTGCTGTACGAGGGGCGGCTGGAGACATTAAACATGCACTCACTTGAATTTAGGAGAGAAGGGGGGATATTATAGAAATCTTTAAGTACATGAGGGGTTTAAATTCAGTACCCTACACTGAGCTATTCACCAAGGCTCCCAACTCAAACATGAGAGGACGTGGAAGGAAACTGAGGGGTGGGAGTTTCAGGAGGGATCTTAGGAAGTACTATTTCTCAGAAATGATTGTGGAGCCATGGAAGAAACTACCTGCAGAGGTGGTAGGAGCTAGGACCATATCAGCATTCAAAAGGGGTAGGGATAAGGAGTACACTAGAATCAAATCCGCAAGGGAATCTACCAGCTAGGACCCAGATCACCTAGGATCTTGGGATCTGGAGGGCAGACTTGATAGACCTTTGGTCCCCTTCTGCCATAACCTTTCTATGTTTCTATGTTCCTAATAATCACTAGTTGCTCCACAAGCAAAGCATTAAACTCGCAGCATATTGATTTTTCATGACTTTAATAATGTCTGTGCTTAAGTATGATGGGAAATAAGTCAAAGAGTTATTAAACATCTTTACTGTCCTGTTCCCAAATGGGTATGTCCTCTTCTTTAAATAGTGGTTGCAAGTCAGATTGCTCTGTCTATGAAATGTCATGAATCCTCCTGTCAGTATTAAGCAACTTTTCTCTATTATGTTTATTCAAATCCTTCAAGCCTAATATTGTATTATGTAGCTCTGTCAGAACGTTCTTTAAGTCAGATTTATTTGCTAGGTCTATATCTAGTTTTTTATCATTTAAATTATCTTCAGGGGTCAAAATATGAGGGCTAATTGGAGGAAGAGAGACAACACTTTGTGATGAAGCCCTCTCGCTAATGTCTGAATTAGTCAGGTTACAGTCCTCCTGTGGCATCTGTAGCCCTTCTGAAAACTTAACACCAATATCCCCATCTGGCTGAACAGCCAACAAAAGGTTCTGATCTTTTGTGGTCATCTTACTATTTTCCATGCAAAAGGCATTCCCCCTCAAAGTTATCTTTGAATTCTGCAACTTATGGGTCTAGGTTCTAGAATGAGAATTCAAAGCTAAATCAATGAAGTTATCTTTCTTTTGAACCTCTCTATCAATGTACTCTGCTAAGGGAGTATATTTAGAGTGCACAATACTGATTATCTTACATTAGTTTTTATCCGATACAGAAGTTTTCTTACTACTTTTTGATATCCTTCTTCTACCTTTACTTTTATGTTTTGATTTATTTTGGTCATTCTCAGGGTCCTGACTATTCTCTGCCACCAGAGAACTCTGCATCCAGCCATTTTTTTTTCACTCCTGGTACTAACCATTTTGTGAAGTGACTATAAAGAAGAAAAAAACACAACTTAAGCAGAACAAGACGTAGAAGCATAAGCAAGTAATAAAATTGTAGCCCCTGCAATTCTAATGTAAATGATTCCACTGTTAAATAAGATAATAACAAAAGTATAAAATACTGTAATGCTTCTGATATAGTCCAGTTATAAAACAGGGCCAGATCAAAAAAGTTGATAGCAAGCCTGTAAAAGTTCAACTCTGACTTCCTTGGACTGCTCAATATGAGAAGCTGAGATTGTCAGAGAATACAAAATTCAGGCATCCACTTTTGCCACAAGCCTCAGAGCCACGGAATAATAGCAGCAGCTTAGCACTCCGCTCTCTTTTCCAGCTGGAGCCTCCAAGGGGATTCACAGGAAAACAGACTCTAACCAGGTTTTAGTCTTTCTAGTCACTAGCCACTTTGATTGCAGCGATTGCCTGAGCTTGACTCCTGAAAGATATATCTTAGAAATTTTCAATTTCAGGTATTTAAAGATAAGCCAAGGATTGTGGGTGTGCTCTAGTGAGAAAAAGTCAAAATAAAAGCATTGGCTGACTAATTCTACACAACCCTTAAACACACAGATGTAGGAAGCACCCAGTTAAGGAAAGGTGAGGAAAGCACTGCAGATGGCTGACTTTCTACAAAATTAGTAGATTTAAAGTGCTAAAATTATGAAGGGAATGATGTCACATAAAAACAGAATCTCACTTACTTTGAGCATGTTGTGAATCCATTCTATCAGCTTAGCACTATTTCTTTTGAAAGTGGGAGCTGAGCTTCCTTTTAATGAGAAAATCTGAAAATGGAGTGGGCAGAGAACCAAGAAAGAATCTGGCTACTTCTGTCCCTTTCATTTTTTTTTCAGTTGGAAAAAACTTCTAAGAGCATGCCAGCACATATGCCCTTTATTCCAAGGGCACCACATGATACAATGAGTGCAAAACTCAAGCCAGCTTTCACTTAAAAAATTTTAATTATGAATATACTATTCAGTGATTCAAACAAGTTTAAAACAATCCCTTGCAGAAAAAGAAAATATCAGGTAACCCTGTAAAGAAAGAACAAGTCTTCAATCCACTTTCTCATAGGAAACAAACTAATGATATGATCCCCTGGAACCACAAGTTTTAAAAGACAGCAGAATGCTATAAAATATATACTAAGTGAAAAAATTGTACTCTCCTTAAAATCTTGTACTTGTATGGTTCCCCTGCATGAATTCTCCAGTGTTTAGCCCGTACCACTCATCTTTTGGTGTCTTAGAAGGGATACACTGTGTGGAGCTGTTTAAGTGTTTGCAACCTCCACCGAAGGGCTCCTCTGTTCAAATCCCACTAATCTGGCTACACCATCACTGTCTGGCAGCCTTCTTCCTAGTGGGAACAGAGACAAACAAAAGCAGTACCAGCACACCAAGAAAGGCAGCACAAGAAATTCTGGAAAGGCTGCTTGAATAAAGTGGTGGTATACCTGTAGAAAATTTCAAATGCACTTTCAAGCAGCCCTGCTTCTGTAGTTACTCCTCAGCCTGCAAAGCAATCAGCAGCCATCTTGGATGGAAAGGAACCCTGCACTTCGGGATAGAGACAGAAATGACCAGTGGCTTAATAGCCACAGAGGTGATCAATGTGGTAAGGTGTTGAGAGGTGAGCCACAGGTCTAGATGACTAAGGGTGCCATGTACAGGAGATTGGTAGGTATAGTCTCTAGTTCTTGGATTGTGCTGTCTCCATATATCTGTGAGGGCTTTGTCGTTCATCCATAATAGGACAGCTTGGGCAGCCTCTACATGTGGTACAGGATTACCGTGGCTGCTGTCCAAAGTATAGTCTAATGTTAGATTAAATTCCCCCTCCCCCACACTAGTACAGGAATTTGTGGGTCAGCACAGTGAGATACTGCTGCAGCGAGGTTGTGGAAAAAATGAGGGCAGTCCCTTTTGGGAGCATATAAATTTAGTATAATAAAAGGGCCTTGGGGTAGGGGTATAGTCTTGCGGGGTTGCAAGAGAGCGGTGACCCCTTACTTTGTCTTGAAAGGGAGTGACGCTACCACACTTCTGAGTTTTAATAGCAGCTGTACCAGGCTGTACTGTTCTGGCTGAAAATCAAAACACAGTTCTTCTGTTGCTTATCTTCCCAGCTGTCTGGTAAGCTTGCAGTCTGTCATTCACCTCCGCACCATTTGACACTTAGCCCATTACACTTAATAGCTGCCTTTGAAGTCTGAACCATCCATTGCTTAACCTTACACAAAAGGGCCACACAGGGTACAATGAGTTAACTTATCCTAAATTAACTGTACCCCCCCCCCACCCTTGCTCTGTCAGCCAAGTATGTGATATCTCACTATATTCAGTGGACAAAACTATGAACAGAAAATCCAAAGAGGATAAACATCACACACAATATGTACTGTACGTTGTTTTTTGGTGTTTTATTGATGATTGTTTATTTCTTGTACTGTTTTTGGAGAATGTATTAAATATTACTATGCATGTATATCCAGGATAACCTTTAAAGTAGTGTCCAGAGACTGTCTCTTAGTGAAAGTCCAGATTTACAGGCAACTAACCAAGGAAATAATACACAGGGGGACAGGATCTCTGGAGCCCACACCTGCAACAGAAATACACAGCCTTGTTAGTTCACTGTAATGAGCATGCCACGAATGTTATTTGTAATGGGTACTATTTCTAGAATCAATTCCCACAACTTCCATTTGCATAGTGTGAGACTTTGGGCAACTCACTTAAACTCCCCAGCGCCCCTGGATCACCCCTGAAAACAGGCACTTATGCCTAGTGTGCCTCACCCAGTTACCAAAGAACCAAAAGTAAATAAAAAAGATCCAATGGCAAGCACCTACTTAAAGACTTGAGAGTATCTACCAATATGGGGCATATAGCACTCATCTTCTATGCAATCAAACTATGGAATGTAATCTCTTAACACTAAAAAAATATGGAACACCATGCAGTTTTTAAAGCAGAACTAAAAACAGCATCTGATAAGTGTTCATGCATGTAACTGTATTTGATAAACCTGTACTTAAAGGTTTCACTGTCTGAAGTTGTATCATGTATGCTATAACTGCAGTGTGTTTCTTGAATTTGTGAATGTGTCTTGGTCATATCTCCTCCTAGTAGTCTCTCTGAGGGTGCAGGTGTGTTACTTTAATTAATAAAGCAGTAGTTGGACATGGGGAGCAGCCCCAGCCCAGGGGGCTTCCCTGAGTGTTGGGGAGGGGGGGGGGGGGGGGAGGCAGAGTCTTCTGTTCAAGTTGCAAGGTAACAAGTGTAATGCCTACTGAAGTGATAGCTGACTGGACTCAAGAGAAGTGGTATATAGTTGGATGTTTGAAGGGTGGCTGGAGTGAGATTTATTGTTTTAGTTTTGATAATTATTTTAAAGAAAATAAAAAGCAAATTATTTTGATAGCGATATTGGTTGCTTGTAATCATGCACCCCCCCAACAATTTTTCTTTGCCGATGGGGGCCCAATCCCCATCAGCATGTATCCCTCCCTCCACTTGAATTTTTATTGATGGGAGCCCACTCCCGCGGCATAATGTGCCCCCGCTTTTTTGCTTTCTCCCGAGAGGGTGCTCAATCCCCCGACTCCTGCGGCCCCCCTTTCCTTGTTTGCCAACGGGGGTACCCAATCCCCCATCGGCTAAAGCACCCACACACACACACACATACACTCAGGTGGCACGCTGGGAGCCCACCCTAGCGTGTCAAAGCACCTATTAAAATGAAAACAGTCCACCGATGTCTTTTTTTTTTAACCTATAAAGCAAAAACGGTCCCTCGTACTCTTCCAACCCCCCTGCCACAACCTGCACCCACCACTGTGCCCTGCCTCACACACCCCTCACCCCACACTTACCTCGGAGTCTGGCGCAATGATCTTGGTGGACCGGGAACACCTTCACTCTTCAAAGCTGTCTGCAACTGAGGAAATGCGGTAGGCTGTATAATGGAATGAATAGGGTTTTTTCAACTTTAATGCATATCTCAGGCATTTTTGGGAATTTTTACACCACATTTTCAACATGAGGTTTTTGGGACCCGTCCTCATGAATTCTGGCACTGTCATATCGTTAATCAGTCCCGAAAGGTGATTTCGCAGTCACTGCTCAGAATCATCTTTTGGAACAGTTAACGAGATGACAGTGCCACTGTTCATGAGGTGGGCTCTCAAAAAGCCTATGTTGCAAATTTGGTGGAAAAATCCAAAAAATGGCTGTTTCATAAGCGTGCGTTGCGCAGGTGCTACGCAGGCTTGTAACTTCATGAATTCACAATATTTTCATGACAGATTTTCAACATTGTCATTTTTGTACACCTCCTTGTGATCAGTACAGCTGTCATTTTTCACATCCTGGCCGAAATGTGTTTCCGTACTTCCGGCACACAGTAGCGCGGTCGCTGTGGGAAATCAGTGTTCAGGCCAGATTATGAAAATGACAGTGACACTGTTCATGAGCAGAGGTCCTAAAATGTTTATATTGAAAATTTGGTGATGATACTCCATAAAATGACTGTGTTACTAGCGTGCATTGGAAGATTGTGCGCACGCTCGTAATGTCGTGCATTTGTAATATTTTCACTCTAGATTTTCACCATTGGCATTTTTCCAGACCACTTGATGAACAGTACAGCTGTCATTTCACATATCCTGCCCAAAATGTGTTTTTGCACGTCCGGCGCAGAATAGCGCGGTCGCTGTGCGAAATCACTTTTTGGGACAGTTTGAGGAACTAACAGTGACACGGCACATGAGCAGAGGTGCTAAAATGCCTATGTTGAAAATTTTGTGCCAAATGTCCATAAAATGACTGTGTTACAAGCGTGCGTTGTGCATTTCCCATGCACCCTTGTAACTTCGCAAATTTGCAATATTTACATGCCACATTTTCAACACTGGCATTTTTTACACCTCCTTATGAACTGTACAGCTGTCATTTTTCGCATTCTGCCCAAGATGTTTTTCCGCACTGCACTACCAAAGCCAATGCCAATGCCAGCGCGACAACATTCGGCATTGACAAATGCTTGTTTTAGATTGAGCAATACTGTGAACCTCAAAACCTCAACACCTACCCAACCACGCTGGAGCTTCTGGGATTCTGACTCATCAAGTTTAGTTTCTTGTGACAGAACCACCTGTGCTTTAAGTGTACCAAGCTGAGTCAGCACTTGCTTGCATTTGATTGGGGAGTTGGGTCCCCTAACATTCCAGCTGTGATATCTGAGTTCAGCCGTTATCCATGTGTATTATACTGTAATGGCTGTAATTATGTAATGAAAATATGGCAAGCAGATACTGAGTGTTTTGCATTAAGAGCAGTCTCACCAGGATCCTGGTAGTTACATGCATGCCCTGTTCTACTGCTACATAAGTCCTAATACTGTTTTTGGAAATAAATATATCACACGCAGGAAAATTAAAATTATATACTAACAATAAAAACAACATAGGACCCATTGAAGGCATAATAACTAGATGAAATAAACGTGCTGTACAGTTGATAGGTGGATTTGAGGAAAAGAACAGTGTTAAATTAGTACCCTAGGTTCTTCTAGCTGCCACGTTGGGGGTAGGGGTGGCTAAACAAGCCAGAGGATATTTGGCTACTATAATGGCTAGTTAACTTCCGATATGGCAGAAGCCTATTAAAACAGACAAATGTAATAGTCCGAGGGAAGCCTGATTCTACAAGCCTTACCTCTCAATACAAGTTTAAAAATAAATGAGTATTCTTCCTAGTCTGGAATAAACTAGGGAAGACTGTGGTATTTAAGATAGATGAGTATTTATTTGAAAAAGCAAAATTCATTCACTAGTATAAATGTCCAGAGGGACTATGCTAGAGGGAATCATATTTTGCTCCCAGAGTATAAGGTCCAGTGGCAACCAACCCTTGGTCCCATGGGAAGGAAAAAATAAGTAAGCAGTAAAGTAAGTAAAGTTTATTTCTTAAGACACCCAATCTCAGAGGCTCTGGGCACTGTACAGACAGGGAAAGTGAAACAGCTAATATAAAACATTACACAGTAACAACAAACAAGAGTACTGACACATACAATAACATCTCCGGTGAAACTATTCAGCAGTCGGCTAATTCCTTAACTCACAAATAATTCTCAAAAGCTTCTCTGAACAGATGACCCTTCAGATCCTGCTTAAAAACCTCCACCGACGGGGCCTCCTGCAAGGATTTTGAGAGTGAATTCCATGGGGCCAGGCCTGCGACCTCGAATGACCGCTCTCCAGAGGTCTTCAACCAGGCCCTAGGAACCACCAGGAGGCCTTCGGTGGAGGAGCGTAGTGAGCACCCAGGGTGGACGGGAGTCAGACAGTCACTCAAGTAGCCAGGGCCTGAGCCATATAGGGCTTTATAGGTGAGCAAGCCCACCTTGAAGGTAATTCTCCATCTCACCGGCAGCCAGTGCAGATCATGCAGGACTGGGATCACATGACAAGACCTCGGAAGGCCTATCAGCAACCAGGCCACTGCATTCTGCACCAACTGTAGGTGATGAAGAATTCCTCCACTGACCCTGAGGTATAGAGCATTACAGTGGTTGAGCCTAGATGTTACAAAGGCATGAACCAGTGAGGGCAGGTCGCCAGGCAAAATTAAGGTTTTGATCTGGGTGACATTCCTTAGGTGGTAAAAAACAACTCTGGACAACAGATGACACCTGAAACTCGAGTGTCAACCCATCGTCAAGAATGACGCCCAGATTTTTCACCCTAGTAGAAGCTGCTGGGGGCGGGGTAGAGCCAAGGAATAGCCCTGTTCCCACCCTGGCAGCACTCACATCATGCCGGCAATCAGGCTCAACTACTAGCACCTCCATCTTGTCAGGGTTTATGTTCAGCCAGCTAGAGGACATCCAGTCTTGGATCTTGGCCAGACATTTATTTAGCACCTCCACAGTGTCACCCACCCCAGGAGTAAATGACATATACAGTTGAATATCATCTGCATAAGAGTGAAAACCCAAACTGTATCATCTAACGATTTCACCCAGGGAAAGCATGTACACTGCAAACAACATAAGTGACAGGATCAAGCCCTGGAGAACTCCACAGGGCAGGGGCTTCAGGCAGGAGGAGAAATTCCCCGTCACTACCTTCTGCATCCTGCCTGTGAAAAAGAACTCAAACCAATTGATGACAGTACCAGTGAGTTCACAGAACTCCCTTATGCAATCAAGCAACACTATGTAGTCCACAATGTCAAATGCTGAGGACAGATTGAGGAAAATGAGTATTGACCAGTCCCCCCTATCTTTCACCCTGAGGAGATAATTTTGCACTCTAACACTGTTTCAGTGCTATGCCTGGACCTAAACCCAGATTGGAATAGCTCATAGATGTCATAGGCTCGAGCTGCAGAGCCACTACTTTCTCAACAACCTTACTCAGAAATGGGAGGTTGGAGATTTGTCTATAATTCACCAAGATTCATAGATTCATAGAAGTGTGACGGCAGAAAAGGACCGAACTAGGCCCACCAAGTCTGCTCATTTGCCCAGCTATCTGCTGGGACCTGTGCCTCACTCCTTAACACTCCCATGTGTTTGTCCCATGCCCTTTTAAATCCCTCCACTGTTTCCTCTTCAACAACTGCTTCTGGGAGTTTGTTCCACTTTTCTACTACTGACTCTGTGTAATAGTATTTTCTAATGTTACCCCTGAACTGTCCACCCTCCACCTACAGGCCATGCCCCCTCGTCCTCTGATTTCCCTTCATCTTGAAGATGCCCCCCCCCCCGGCACCCTGTTTATACCCTTAAGGTACTTGAAAGTCTCGATCATGTCTCCCCTCTCTCCCTCCTCTGCTCCAAGGTGTCAGGGTCAAGAGATGGTTTCATTAGAAGGGTCCTCACCAGCACCTCTTTCAAGATGCTAGGGAAAAGTACATCTGAAAGTGAATTCTGGACGATATCAGTGAACACTGGACCAATGAACTCAACACATCCCATTAAGAGATGAGTTGGGCCTAGGTCCAGTTCACAGTAAGTAGGCAGCAGTTTCAAAATAACCTTGCAAATCTCTGCCACCCAGTGATGAAAGTGAACAGGAACGCACAGGAATTCAGTTTCTGTACTTTTTTTGCAGCAGGAATGGAGTTCCTGTACTCCTTCCCACTGACACTAGAACTGGAATTCTTCAACCAGCAACATAATGACAGTTTCTGGGCCTGTGATCTGAAATCAGAGTTTCCATAAAAACATTTGAGTTGTACAACAGTGCAATTTTGCTACAAATACTTCAATATCTCTAACTGAATCTACTCATGTCTAAACAGATAGAGGTGTCTTGACACCGCTATCCTTTCGATGGAGGATCTTCATTCAGCATTTCATATTTGCCAGTGTTTTAGTTCCTGTACTTCTTGTCCGCCACTTGCACCACTGCTGCCACCCCATCTGTCACCTCACCTCAGACAATAGGAGTGCCTCTGAAAACGTGGCTCACCACTGCAGGGCCATGTCCAACCCATTGGAGAGATCCCCGTCCTAATGGAGAACACCCTGTCAGGGAAGAACAGAGTGAACTCCTCGCACTGAATGACTGAAATTGTTCTTTTTGACTGCAGACTGGCAGGATTAAGCAGCCTATCTACAGTCTGAAAACGCTGAGCTGGTTGGTTCCTCCCTGCAGCAGTCTCAATGGACAGGAGCACTGCCTACTTATGGTAAATTGCCCTTTGATATTCACCGTAGTGAATTCTTAAAGCCAGTCTGTTCCTGGTCTTCATCTCCTTGACAGCCCCATCAAACCACGGGGGTCTCAAGCCAGAAAACCTGAGTCGCTCGCATACGGACCGGTGTGACAGAGTCGAGCGTGCTGGAGACAGCACTATTATAAGCTGCCACTGCCTTGCATAGACCCATCGCACAAACAGCACTCACACCAGAAAGGTCCATTACCACCATCAGTCCCTCTGGGGACAACCCCTTTAAAGGGTGGTAGCAGACCATCTCGACAGGGGAGGAATTAACGGGGGGGGGGGGGCCCGAATGAGAACTCCACCGTGCAATGATCAGACCAAATGACTGGATTATTTATGAGGTGAATAACCTCAAGTCCCGGTGAGAACACTAAGTCCAAGGTGTGGCCATGGCAGTGGGTCACAGAAGCAACTGCTTGTACAAGACTCAGCAAAGTCACCATCTGGAGGAAGTCAGAAATAAAATGCCAGAGTTCATTGTTGATCCAGGTATTGAAGTCACCCAGAAGCAACCATCTGGGTGACTACAACACCCTATCAGTGATGAAGTCTGCGACTTCCTGCAGAAATTCCCCCTTGCACCCCTCAGGTTGGTACACGAGGAGGATTCTGCAGCCTGCACCTGGACCCCCGGCATATGGCCATGCATTTAAATGATGAAGTGGAACTCATTGGGTGCACAGAGAAGTTCAGGTCGGATCTAAAGCAAGTGGTCACACCCTCACCCTTGGATTCCCTCCTCCGGCAGTGCACTACAGAGAACCCAGCTGGGATAGACACCTCCAGAACTGGGCCTGCATCGTCCCCCAACCAGATCTCCACAATGCAAGCCAGACTGACAGAGGAAACCAAGTCCACAATAACTGCAGTCTTGTTCCTAATCGATCTGGCATTGCACAGAATTGCACAAGGGGGACTAGTGGAGGTTGCCGGACCAACAACATTTGGTCTGGTGGGAGCCCTGGGAATAGGTGCTAAACATGTCTGGCCTCTGGCAAGACCCCATTTTACCCCAGGGTGCATCCTGGTCCTAACCACCTTCGATATGGCTCACACCTGCTGCACCCCCAACACCTCGCTGTCTACCATCCAGCCCTCTCCCAATCCTGACCTCCCCATAGCACCTAATTGCTGCAACTGATAAAGGGAGTCAGAGAAAAGGCAGAGGTCCAGCAGCAGGGACATGGAATCAGTGATTTGCCAGGGTCTGACGCCATGGCATATCTTCTGATTGCTGATTTCAACTTTAAAATTTACCCACTCTTAAATTATCCACCTACCCACCCTCAGACAGCATAAAATAATAATTACCAAAGCAACAATTAAATACTAAATTACTTCACTCACATCCTAATCCTGCACAGACACTTGCCAAACATCCAGGATTAATATACATAAAAATTTTACTCAGTCAGCAGCACTCAACCTAACGAGCTGAACACATCCATACAACTGGCCCAACCCCCCAAATACTACAATTATAAAACACCAAGTTATTACAATTAAAAACAAGAGAAACCAGACAAGTATGCTGTTGAGGAAGAATGTCCAAAAGATAGTCGACAGTATGTTGTGATATTAGAACTCTGCAAGCAGAGCACAGTCCCAGTTTATAAAGAGATGCTGACTAGCACTGCTCTCACCAGTGCTAGGATAAAAACCCGAAGAAACAGTTACCTGTAGTTCAACCGAGTCAAAGAGAAACAATGGTACTCTCACTGTCAGATTCCTTAGGGTCGCTGATCTTACAAGCACTGGCCTCTCACTGGCAGACTGGGAAAATGCACACTGTCCAGCTGATATTGCTACTGCTGACACAGACTGGGGGCACAGATCAAAGATAGCTTGCTCCAACAATGCAGGGTCTCAAGCTGACAAAGACCCTGATTTCTCCCACTTGACCACAAACCATGGCTGTCAGCTCCAAGACCTCAGACTGCAGGCTGAGCCGCTCCACTGACTCCGTTCACAGACCTAGGACAGCAGGCTCAGCTGTCCCACTAACTCTGCTTCAATAGCCTCCAGCAGCACGAAATCCTCTCCAGTTAAAGTTCCAGCAGTCTCTGCAGAACTCAACCGCTCCTTCAACAGCGTCTCTCAGCTGCACACGCTGCCAAAGGGCAGATGACATCAGGTATGAAATTTAGTGTTCCTCATCAGCAACAACATAAAAAGAACCTCTCTAAAAAAACAACAAAGCTAAACTCCGATTTTAAATTACTTTCCCACCCTCTCTGACCATTTGCCCTAACCCTAAAATCTAATCTAATAGATGGCTGGCACTTAGTTCATTTACAACTAAAACAGTTAACTAAATGCTGTACTCTGGCTAAGCTAACATTTCCAGAATAACAGGTAACAAGGACTCTCCTAATTCTTTGTAAAATATAAGAAGAAAAAGATAGGTGAGGGAGTTTTGCAAGTTTAACGAGGGTTCCCTCAGAGCCCAAACAGGCAGCGAACCAGCCTGGCCGCCATCTTGCCCCCCCCCCAATCTTTTACATAATATTTATTTAAAAGGAGAGAAAAGAGAAGTAGTAGAGCAGTACTTAGGTAGGACCAGCAGGGGGCCGTAGATTCAAATGTAGAGCAAACTTTAGGATGTAGTGCACTGTATGTGCAAATGGTAGGACTGGGCACGAGTTCCTGTCATAGATACTGTATGTGGGAAATGGAACAGTTTGACATCAGAACTCCATGACGCTTCTACCACCCGGTCAGACACTAAAGTGCTTATTAAGTCAGCCTGTAAACACCATTTAAAGGAAAGTGCATTACGCCTCCATGAACTGTGTTCAAGGAACTGTTTCTCTCTTGTGCTATGTACTTCTTTGCATTTATACCCTAAAACTGTGGGTATAACAGCAGGATGAAAAAGAAATTCCTGCGTCAGATTTAATTTGTATAGGCTGACATATACAAGCCGCTTACATGTGCTGATCATATGGAAACTATCCCACAATTGCACTGAAAAGTACTTTGAATTTCTGCTGTCATAAGCAGATGAAAAGAAAGGGGGTGGGGTACATATAAGAGTGTTATGCAGTAGGATAGAAATAAGAATATATGAGGGGAAGTAAGCGAGAGTGAGGGTAAATATAGTAAAGAGAAGCACAGACATAGAATATCCCAAGGTGCCAACCACTAGCGCCATTACTGGACCTCCTAATCAGGTGCAAAAACAAGCGACCCACATAACTAGCCTAGTCCCTCTTATATTAGCTATCATCTGATTGTAACCCCCCTGCAAATGGAGGCTCCCGAAAGTCTTCCAGGAGCTGGCTGAGTGCTCCCAGCCTGAATGGTGTTCGGCGTTTAGGCCATTTATCTGTGAGTGCTTCTAGAGCCTCTGGTACTGTCTCTTTAAGAGCTGTCTGCTTGCAGACATAATTAGTTTGTATGGGGGGACTGTGCGTTTCTCTGCTTGAGTCCCGCTACAGCTGCTGACAAATCGCTCCATTTCTGCCATCGCTAAGTGGGCAGAGTGAGCACTTTTCAAAGATGTAACTGTTGGCCAGAAATCATTTAGAGTATTAGTGGAAATGTAGTTTGCCTAACCTGCCTTTCTTGCAGCTGGGACTCTGTGTGTTTGGCCCCTCCATTTTGAATCTGAACTACTGAATAGATCCAATCAGTGCAAAGGGGGGCCTCTAAAATGAAGTTTGTGTGGACCAGCCAGAATCAGGACTCTCTTGGGAGCCGTCTTGCCATAAGACATATAGCTAGTAATTCTGGGAAATGAAAGTTCTGGACCTTGGTGCCTATTTGCACCAACAGGGGAACGTTTGAGTGATTGACAACTGAGTCCACAAACTGGACTGGGTGGCGCCTGAATGGAAAGCCCTGCCTTGTGTCTGGAGAAGCAGATCTGTTGTGACCGTGACAAGAGAAGGAGCTCCGAGCTTCTGCGCTACACAGTTTTCACGCAGGAAGCGTGTGGGAGGCCTAAACTCGGGTGGTGCGTTGCCGTTTTGACTCGGACTCAATCTGCGGTTACTGACAGGAAGAGAGGCTGAACGAGTGGGAACCAGGCTCACCCTGTAGAGGACTGGAGAAACTGCTTAATCACGCTCGGTCTGTCAGGAAACCGAAGCTGCAGTGTGAACTCTCAGGTTAGGAGTAAGTGCGATCGGGACCTGAGAGCAGCTGCCTGGTATAGTAATTTCCTTTACATATAAATGTGTGGAGTGCTTGTGAAGGACAGCTAAACAGGTTCTCTTGTCCCCGTGCGGTATATACTGAAAGCCAAATGCATGTATGCAGACTCAATCTGTTGCTGATCGAAGCTGTGTGCCTGGCTTGTAGAATTTAATCTCCCTGCTGTGTGAGGGAGTCTGAAAATCCAGAACCCCATCTGTGCCAGTTTTCGGCATCGAGTTTGTGAGTACAAATCGGGGTAGCTCCCTGCCATTGGTTTTTCAAATTGCAAGTGTTTCATCTGATTTCTTTTCCTTCCTTTCTTCATGAACTGAGCCACCCGGCTCCGGATTACAATTGGGTATTGTGCAAGTGTTTTTCCATCACAGGGCCCCAACCAGCTGCGCCAATCCTGGCTAGCCCCCCACCATCCTGGGTACCCAGTAAAGTGACATTTTGGGACTCTGAATATGCGCACAGTACTGTGATTATTAATGTGTCTGACCTAATTAACTTGATTTCCCCTTTCCTTGTTACAACTCCTTAAATAAATCAGATCTTTTTGTTTCAGCAAAGTTACACTGACTGTGGCGTTTGTTTATGTTAAAGTATTGTACTGTGGCTAGTGTACTGCATCGTCTTGTTTTACAGGGGGTCCCCAGAGTCAAGCTGACAGATCCAGTCCTGAGGGTTAGTGTAAATAGTGAAGATACTCATGGTGTATTGTGTGGGTCACTAAGAGGAATAAAAGGGGGTCTCGGTATCCCTGAGGGCTGTGATCAAGTTAGGCTAATTACTGCAAACCCTGACCTCTGGGTGGAGGCACCCGCCATAGAACCTAGGCCCCTCAACCTGTCAGTAGTCAAGCAGGCAGGGGTAGTAGCCCTTGGGATAGCGCCACCTGGGGGTTACATGATATTTAAAGGTCTGTGAAGCTGTACCACTCAGCAACAGTTAAGTGCAAACCAAAGGAAAAAAGGCCATTCCCTGAGCTAAGGCAAGGCAAGGCAAATTTTATTTAAAAAGATGCCCATCCCGGAGGCTCTGGGCACCGAACATGTTAAAATTACATACAAAACACCATTAATAAATTATATATACAAAATAACACCACAATGTACAAAATCAATATTCTACACTGCAACTCATTATAAAATGTATAAATAATACGAGCAGCAATAACTACTAACTGAAAATATAGCCAAAGACTAATTTAAACGTGGAAGTCAGTGATCAGAAAAAAATATAAATCAAAGTCCGGGAAGGACTGATTACACAGGAAGGACTTGAGGCAGGCTTTAAACACCTCAACAGAAGGGGCCCGTCTTACAGCTGGAGATAGCGAAATCCACAGGACAGGGGCAGCGACACTGAACGCTCTGTTGCCTGCCATTTTTAGCCTCTTCCTGGGAATCACAAGGAGGCCCCTAAAGGAAGAGGGAGGGAGCGGACTGAGACAGCAGGTATAAGAAGGTCCTTCAGGTAACCAGGGTCCAGGCCATGGAGGGCCTTAAAGGTGAGCAAGCCTACCTTAAAGAGGACCCTTCACCTGTCCGGCAGCCAGTGCAGTTCACGCAGCACCGGGGTGATGTGACAGTATTTAGACTGCCCCATCAACAACCTGGCAGCTGCATTCTGCACCAGCTGCAGCCAGCACAGGGGACCTCCAGAGTCCCTGAGATATGGTGCATTGCAGTAGTCAAGCCTGGATGTCACAAAGGCGTGAACCAAGGTGGGGAGGTCCAGGGTCAGAACTAGGGGCTTTATCCTGGTGATATTCCTCAGATGATAAAAACTGGTACAGACAACAGATGACACCTGAGACTCGAGCATCAATCCACTGTCGAGAATAATGCCCAGATCATGCATCCTAGAGGAGGCCATCTATGGTACAGACCCAAGAAAAATCCCTGTTTCTGCACCAGAGGCCAACCTATAACTCCCTCTGTTCAACTCCACCACCAGTACCTCCATCTTATTGGGTTTCAGATGCAACCAGCTGGAGGCCATCCAGTCATTGATCTCAGCAAGGCAGCTGTTAAGCACTTCCACGGCATTGGATGTTCCAGGGGCAAAGGAAAGATACAGCTGGGTATCATCAGCACAGCAATGAAAACCCAAGCTGTACTTCCTAATGAACTCTCCCAGGGGCAGTATGTACACGGTGAACAACATCGGTGACAAGCCCAAACCCTGGGGAACTCCACATGACAGGAGGCTAGGGGAGGAGGAGAAATTCCCCATCATTACCCTTTGTCTCCTGTTAGTAAGAAAAGACTCAAACCAGCAGATGACAGTGCCAGCAAATTCACAGAATTCCCTCAGGTGGTCAAGTAACAGACGATGGTCCGCCATGTCAAATGCTGAGGAGACATCAAGGAGGACAAGAATTGTCCCTTCCCCTCGATCTCTTGCCCTAAGGAGGTCATTAGGCACCCAAACTAACACAGTTTCTATACTATGCCTCGCATGGAACCCAGACTGGAGCAGATCGTATAGATCATGGGCCATGAGGTGCTCCTCAAGCTGAAGTACCACCACCTTCTCCACAATCTTACCCAAAAATAGAAAGTTGGAGATGGGACAGTAATTTGTCTTGATGTCAGGGTCCAAAGATGGTTTCTTCAGAAGGGGTCTCACCAATGCCTCCTCCAAGATATCAGGAAAGACCCCCTCTGACAAGGAACACTGGACAATCAAGGCAAACACCGGGCCAATGGAGTCAACACATCCCATTAAGAAACGAGTCGGCACTGGGTCCAGTTCGCAAAAGGTGTGCCTCAGCTTGGAAGCAACCTCAGTGACCTCCACCACCTCCACCGGTTTAAACTCGCCCCAACCAGGTGGAGTGCTCTCCAGATGCCCATGGCAACCACTGTTGGCTGGAATATGGCTCACTGGCGGAATCCTCTGCCTGATGGCGGATACCCTGTCTGAAAAGAACCGAGCAAACTCTTCGCATAACTCGTTTAAAAGGCTTTTTTCAGCAGTAGACAGGAAAGATGAAGAAGTCTGTCCACAGTCCAAAAGAGCACAGTTGGTCAGTTCTTCCCGGCAGCAATCTCCCTGGATGAGAATTCTGCCTCTTATGGTTGATTGCCCCTGGTACACACCATAGTGTGCACGCAGGGCCAGTTTGTTCACCTCCAGATCGGACTTCTGCCAGCAGTGCTGTAATCTACGACCCACAATCTTCATTGCCTTAAGCTCCCCATCGTACCAGGGGGACCTTAAGTGAGAAGACTTGGGTCATACACAGACCAGTGTGAGGGAGCTGAGCACACCAGACATCACCTTATTATAGGCAACAACTGCTGTGCACACACCCCCAAAACATGCACTGTCCACACTAGATAGATCAGTCACCACCAAGAAACCTCTAGGGGATCAAACCCCTTAAAGAGCAGTAGCTGACCATCTCGGCAGGGGGAGGGCTCTCAGGAGGTGGCCCTGAATGAGAACTCTACTGTGCAATGATCGGACCAAGTGACCCAATTAGTCCTGAGATTATTTATCTCAAGCCCCAGTGAGAAAATCAGATCCAACATATGGCCGCCCTGATGGGTCACGAAAGAAACTTCTTGTGTCAAACCCAGAGATGACATCATCTGGAGGAAGTTGTAACCAAGCTGAGAAGATTTGTCATTGGTCCAAACATTGAAGTCCCCCAGTACTAAACATTTGGGGGCCTCCAATGTTCACTGACGATGAAGTCGGCTACTTCCTGCAGGAATTCTCCCGCCGCCCCAGGAGGGTGGTAAATCAGGAGAATCCGGCAACCTGTGCCAGGACCCCCACAAACAGCCACACATTCAAATGAACTTAGTGCTCTCACAGGGTGCACGGTGAAGCCTAGCTCAGATCTAAAATGGATGGCTACCCCCCCCCGCCCCTGTGTTCCGCTCTGGGGCAATGCACTACGGTATACCCGGGTGGGACGATGGTCACTAAAACTGGGCCAGTATCATCACCAATCCAGGTTTCCATGATGCAAGCCAGATTAACTGAAGAAATCAAGTCCACAATAAATGCAGTCTTGTTTCTGATCGATCTGGCATTGCAAAGTACTGCCCTCAGGGGATTGGTGGACAGTGCAGCCCCTCTGGTTACCTGCCCCCTTGGTCTGGTGGGAACCCTGCTGATGGGAACTAAACATGTCTGGCCTCTCCCTAAGAACCGTCTAACTCCAGGGTGCCTTCTACACCCGACTACCTCAATTCTACCACCTACCGCAGTGCATGGGGCACCCCGAGCTGATGTAGAAGTGCGGTTCCTCCTTATTCTAACCTCCTAACAGTGCCTTGCTGTAGTAATGGAAACTGGGGGGTTGGAAAAAGGCTACAGATTGAGCAACTGGGAAGCCCCATACACTATCTTAGCCCGCCCCAGGCCCTCACACCTTCCCAGGCACATCCTTCCTGACTACGCAGTCTAAGGCCCCAAGTATACTAATTCCACAAACACACACAATACTAACATACACTAAAACAACAAAAGACTCTAAACCATACACTCCACACACACACACATACATAATTAACTAGAACCCAAGCCCTCTACCCAAACTACCCCCACCCACAACCAAAACCAACTCCACCCAAACCAGAAACCAGCTGAAAGTCCAATATATAAGCTTCAGAAATCCTGGAGAGAAGATTTCAGCTCACGTAAAACAATACTTGCTTCCAATCACTTTAAGGCAAGGGTACTCTCACTGCCCCAGTCCCTTCACAGTCACAGTCAGATGATCCAGCAGTAAAAAGCTCATCAACTGCATGCAACCATACCAGGGGAAACCTGCACGCACCCCAAAGTCACTCTCACCAGCAACTGGGACTCCGAAAACAGTTACTGGTGTAAAAGATCTTTGGCCCATTTAACAATAAATCCACAGGGGCAGACAGTCCATGTCCCAGGAAACGTAACCTCCACCTTAGTCCACAGGCAGCCACTTCAGTCTGTTAAACTGACCAAAAGTTCCAAAAAACTCCACAGAGATACTCCAGCAGAGTAATCTTGCCAGCAGACCAATTTCCCTGGGTGCACTGATGTGGAAGTGCCCTCTACGACCGCGTGCCCCAAGAATGTAGTCCCACTGACCTGGAAAGAAACTGTCCCCACATTGATGGCCCTCTCATTTGATGTAAGAAGCACCAGCGAGGTACACAGTTTGCGGTGACAGGACAGGAGGCTACAACTAAAGGCTCCGCAAAAGAACTCTGCCTCCACCTAGTGGAGCTATGGGTGGAATTCCTCACAAATTGGCCCCTCTGACAGTTAGAAGAGCACCTTCCACGAGGTGCTGTATCAGTCCCAAATGGCAGCCCAGCCAAACAGTAGTGGCACAGAACTCAAGGGAAACACCAACACACTGGCAGCCAGGATTTCTGAGCAGCGACACAGTAAGGTGACCTGAAAGCTAACTCAAATATAAACAAGCATTTGTCAATGCTGAATGTTTGCTTGCTGGCATTGGCAGTGGTAGTGTATAAGTTACAGAGCTGTGTAATAGGAATGGCAGTGAAGTATTGAACTGAAGCCAACTCCACCACCACCCTGCAGAGAGTGACAGGCATTGGGGTGTGCGTCTGGGTTGTCAGGCATAATGGCCACGCCATTTCACCACACCCCACCCTGCAGACACTGACAAGTGCCACAGTGTTCCTTGTGGTCTTTGGCCCTTATGTGCACCCCATTTCATTAGGAAATATGGTGAGATGGGTGCGATATAGGAGAATGGGGTGAACTTTGGGGCCGAAGAGTCCAAGGCATACCTCGATGCCTCTCACTGACTGCAGGGTGTGGAATGGTATGAGCATCACAGGCAAGAATCCCAAGTCACACCCCTGATTCCTGTCATTCTCTATAGGGTTGGGTGTTACAGTTGAAAAGCCTAATACCTCAGGCATTCGTTGGTATTTTCACTCCAAATTTTCAACATGTTTGTTTCGTGACCCCACCTCATGAACAGGGGGAATATCAGTTTGTTAGCTGAAAGCTGCTTATGCACAATGACTATGGCATTTAGCACCACAGGTGCAAAAATATTCCGAAAAGGATGTAAAAAATGACAGCTGTACTCTTTCATGGGGAGGTGTAAAAAATGGCTATGTTGCAAATGTGTAGTAAAAATATTTAAAAAAATGGTGAAGTCATGAGCGTACATAGAAACTGTGCAACGCACACCTGTAATATAATTAGGTTGGGGATTCCTTGCAGCAGATTGTCAACTCAGGCATTTTGGTGCCTCCGATCATGAACAGTGTCACTGTGATTTTCTTTATCTGTGCCGAACAATGATTTCCCACAGGGACCACACATCTCTGCACTGAAAGTGTGAAAACACACTTCGGCCATGTTGTGAAAAATGGCAGCTGTACTGTGCATAAGGAAGTGTGGAAAAATGCCACTGGTGAAAATCTGAACTGAAAATATTACAAAGTCATGAACTAACGAGGGTGCGTGGAAACTGCGCAATGCTCACTCGTAACACAGTCATTTTATGGACTTTTGTCATCAAATTTTCAACATAGCCATTTTAATCCTCTGCTCATGAACAGTGTAACTGTGATTTTCTTAATCTGTCCTAAACATTGCTTGCGCACACCAACAGCATCATTGTGCGCTACATGTGTGAAAACACATTTTGGGCGACATATGAACAATTGCAGCTGTACTGATCATAAGGAAGTTTAATAAAATGGACATGTTGAAAATCTGGAGTGAAAATATTAAATTTGCAAACTTATGAGCATGCATAGGAACTGTGCAACGCACTCTCATAAAAGTCATTTTTAGGAATTTTTTCACCACATTTTCAACATAGCCATTTTAAGACCTCACCTCATGAACAGTGTCACTGTGATTTTCTTAATTTGTCCTGTACATTGATTTCGCACACCGACTGCGCCATTGTGCGCTACATGGGCAGAAACATGTTTTGGGTGAGATGTGAAAAATGACAGCTGTACTACTCATAAGAAGGTGTGGTACAATAGCAATGTTGAAAATCTGGAGTGAAAATATTGAACATTTGCGAATCTAACTGAGCGTACGTAGGAACTGTACAACGCACGCTCGTAAAACAGTCATTTTTTGGAATTTTTTCACCAAATTTTCAACATAGCCATTTTAGCACCTCACCTCATGAACAGTGTCACTGTGATTTTCTTAATTTGTCCTGTACATTGATCTCGCACACCAACTGCGCCATTGTGCGCTAGATGGGCGGAAACACGTTTTGAGTGAGATGTGAAAATTGGAAGCTGTACTACTCATAAGAAGGTGTGGTAAAATGGCAATGTTGAAAATCTGAAGTGAAAATATTGAAAATTCACGACCTTACGAACGTGTAGGAATTGCACAATGCGCACATAGAAACAGTCATTTTAGGACTTTTTTCACCAAATTTTCAACATAGCCATTTTAAGATGTCTGCTCATGAACAGTGTCACTGTGATTTCTTAATTTGTCCGCACATTGATTTAGCACACGACTGTGCCATTGTCGCTAGATGAGTAGGAAACACATTTTGGATGAGATGTGAAAAATGACAGCTGTACTACTCATAAGAAGGTGTGGTAAAATGGCAATGTTGAAAATCTGGAGTGAAAATATTGAAAATTCGCGAACTTACGAGCCTGCGTAGGAACTGCGCAACGCACGCTCGTAAAACAGTCATTTTTTGGAATTTTGGCACCAAATTTTCAACATGGGGTTTTTGAGACCCTTTCTCATGATTGATGTCACTGTAATGCGTTATTCAGGCCTGAAGGGTGATTTCACAGTCACTGCGCAGTCACTGCGCGAAATCACCCTTTGGACCTGAATAACGCCATGACAGTGATATCAATCATGAGAAGGGGTCCCAAAAACCCCACGTTGAAAATTTGGTGCAAAAATTCAAAAAAATGCCTGAGATATGCAACAAAGTTGAAGCCCCCATCTAGCCCATTATACAGCTTACCGGCATTTCCTCAGTTCGTGGTCGCTTTGAAGAGTGCAGGCGTGTTCTGGTCCACGAAGATCGCTGCACCAGAGTCGGAGGGTATGGGGTGAGGGGCATGTGTGGGAGGCTGGGTGCGAGTGGGTGGGTGCGGGTTGTGGAGGGAGGCGGGATATTGCTGCGGGACCGCTTTTTCTTTACAGGTAAAACAAAAACGGACTATGGGACATTTGCACACTGGGGTGGGCTCCCAGCATGGCACAAGGACGTTGGGGGCCGTTCAGCCGACGGGGGATTGGGCACCCTCGGCCCCTATGAATACATTGCCATGCTGGGTGGGCTCCTCAGCGTGGCACCTCACCACTGGGGAGAACAGTACAGCTGACAGGGATTGGGCACCCCCGCCGGCTATAGATTACTTGCCACGCTGGGGTGGGCACCCAGCATGGCATTTTGCAAGCTTTGGGGAGGTGGTGGAACGAGCACAGCCGACGGGGATTGGGCACCTGGCCGGCTATACAGTGTGGGGGTGTACACGCCTGCATGGGTGCGTGACGCAGGTGTGTGGGGAGCTGCACATGAGCAGGCGATATCTGATCGCTGCTCACTGAAGCGTAGCTCCCCCTTTCAACTGTATGCCACTGCATTTTGGAGCGTGTCATAGACAGCTCCAAAATGCATTGGCTTACAGGTGCCGTGCCTGCCAACACACTGACTGAATTGGAGGAGGAGGTGACAGACCTCCAAAATCTCCGATGATGGCACTATGTTTCTTGCACAAGCGTGCAAGCAAACATAAAAAGCTTATTAACCTACACTTCCTCGCTTCTCAGCCCTACCTATGCTAACACTCTAACTAAGACCCTAACTAGGCAAAAACAGCTAAAAAATATATTCTTTTGGGTACTCTCAGTCAATGCAAACTGCCTGAGAAGCACATGCTAATTTTAATTCCTAATCTCTCCAGTTCTCTTCAAAACGGACAATAACAAGTAGTTTTAGGAGGGAGAATGCTCTCTTAGAGAGAGCTATGCAGACTGCAGCACAGAACTGCCGCCATCTTGCTCCTCCTCCTCCCAAGTCTAGACAGAGTTTAGTGAGGGAGGGAGCTACCATACCAGCCTTAGCAGCTGCAAGCAAGGCCAAGCAGTTAAGCTTCAGGATGCCCCATAGGATAGGATCATTGCATGTCCTCCCGGGCAAAGAGAGATCTCTTACCAATCCCATGGTACATAATTACAAACAAAAAATAAGTCACTCAGAAGAGGGCTGGGCTGCATAAGCAGTCTGAGAAAAGAGGAGCAGAATTCTGGTTATAAAAAAAAAGAAAACTGCCTGTCATTCTCCCCTTTGTTTTTTGGGGGAGGGGGCTCAGAGCATGCGTACAAAGATCAATCATGTTCAAGATCAACACCATACATCCTCATCATGGCCAAATCCCTACCTACTGTTCTGCTGCCTGAAATTCTCAGTTTATAATAAGCCTGTTGAACACAAGAATGGAAGCTAAATCTGATGAAATTGCAATTCTTGATTCTCTATTTTAGAGAATGTGCCTTCAACTTTATACAAATCGGCCATGAGTTGAAACCACTCTAGAAACTCGGGTGGTTGAGTGGCTTTCCAATGAATTAACAGGTTTTTTTTTTGCCACGATCAAACCCAAATTTATAAAATAGATTGTCATCTGAATCAAGATTTACGTGAACAACCCCAAAAAGGGCAATACCAGGGTTAAAAGAAAAATTTTGACCTATAAGTTTGCGGAAAAACGTGAATATTTTCTGCCAAAAAGATTCCAGCTTTTTACAGGAAACTAACATGTGATCTAGGGTCCCTTGAGCTTCTCCACATCTTTGACATATTCAGACAAGCTATTATCTATTTTATGTAATTTTACTGGAGTTAGGTATGTTCTGTGGAGAATACTAATACAAATTTGTTTTAATCTATTATTTTTGAAAGGCAGTTCTTTAAGATTAACAATTGTGTTCCAGGTTGAATCCTGGTATTGGGAGAGTTCTTTCTATTTCCCAAGATTCCTTAAGTTTATCAAGGGTTCCAGGGTATGAGTTATTATTAATAAAGTTATAAAGTTCTGCAATGAAATATTTCAGAAGATTCTAGATTCAGAAAAAATTCCTCAAGTATGCCCATGACAAAAAGTAGAGAATATATTTTTTTTTCTAAAGAAACAATTCCTCACTTGTAGATATGGGAGAAAAGGATTTGGTGATAAATTGAATTTGCTTTTTAATTCCTCAAATGATGCTAACGTACCATTAATCAAAAAATTATTTAACATATACAGTATAGCCCTTTGCTGACTAATTCTTTCGGAATCCTCATAGATGGTGGAAAATGTACATTATTACTGATAGAAGTGAATTGTGAAACTGAGTCACCCTCTGCCAACATTTTTTTTTGCAAAATTCCAAACCTAGTTAGTTACCCTGGTGGAATTTAATATTGTAAGATAGGAATCTGATTTATAAATATTAAAGGACAGTGATTGAATAAGTGAATACAAAGATATCACGGCTGATTCTATAAGAAAGCATGCTGGTTGGTCCTGCCCCTGACCAAACCAACTGCCAAGACACTCCAACTGGACGCTAAATAATGCTGACAAAAATCGGGCAGTGACATACCTCCTTTTTCTTTTGGCAACTGTAACTTATAGTACGCTATTCTTGGTGTCTTCTGTTTTCACAAAAATTTCCCAATGGCTTTGTTCAGAGAATTGAAAAAGATTTAGGGACCATAATAGGGAGGGCCTGAAACAGGATCATTATCCTTGGCAGGACATTCATTTTTAAGATATTAATATAGCCAAACAGAACCAGTGGAAGATGTTGCCATCTTATAAGATCTTCAGTTTTTCCATGAACTGCGAGGTAGTTCAAAGTATAGAGAAGATTCTTATCCGATGAGATCTGAACACCCAGATATTTCATATAAGGCTTACAAAATTTATATAATGGATGATCCATGGGTAAATTCTTATCTTCTCCAAGGACTATGGCTTCTGGTTTGGACCAGTTAATCCTATAACCAGAATATTTGCCATAATCAGAAAAGATTAGCACTAAATGATCATAGTTTTTAGTGGGTTCCCCCCCAAAAAAGTAAAATATTGTCTGCATAAAGTGTTAATTTGTGAACCTGATTGCCCAATGTAACCCCTTTAAGTCTGGACTTTCTCTTGTTAACGTTGCTAATGGTTCTATGAATAGAGAAAACAGCAGAGGGGATAAAGGACATCCCTGCCTGGTGCCATGGTATAAGCTGAAATATTTTGATAAAATGTGATTTGTGTTAACCGATGCCTGAGGAGAGTAATAAATACTTTTGATCCATTCCAAGTACTTTCCCTTGTTGCCAAAAGCCATAAGTAACTGAAATAGAAATTCCCAATGTACCCTATCAAAGGCTTTTTGGGCATTGAGGGAAAGTACTGCCAGATCCTTTTTTAATGGCGGATCTATTAAGTTTAAAGCCCTCCTGATGTTATGATGCAACCTCCTTCCTGGTACAAAGCCAGTGTGATCGGTATGTACAATACTTGGAATAATATTAGAGGTCCTATTGAACTGAACTTTTACAAACATTTTGTAATCGTTATTTAATAATGAAACAGGCCTACAGGGCTTACAGTCAATTGCAGGTTTATCTTTTTTAAGAAGCGAACTGATAGAGGCTTTGTTAAAGTAGGTGGAAAATCAGTTTGTTTCTGAAAACTTTGAAATAATTGGCATAGAAGAGGGGTTAATATTTCTTTAAATGTTTTATAAAACTCAGCAGAATAACCATCTGGGCTGGGGGATTTATTCTTTGGTAAATTAGTTATTACAGTATATATCTTGCCATGACTAATTTCTTTATTAAGGTTAGTTTTGTCAGAATCTGAGATTTTTGGTAAGTGAATTTTTGTAATGTAATTCTGAATATCCGATGGGAGAGCAGAACAATCATCCTGATATAAAGTTGTGAAAAGGTTTTCAAATATTATGTTAATCTCAACTGGATCAAGAACTGTTCTCCCACCAGATGCAATAATCTTCTCAGTCCTGTTTTGATTATCCTGCACTTTTAACTGGTAAGTTAGGAGTTTAGATGGTGCATCAGCAAAAAAATAATAATTATCACTGGATCTATACATTTGTTTCTCAGCTCTCCATGGCTTATTTTTCTATTTTTTCTTCTAAAGAATCATTTTCATTTTATTTTCTTCCTTTCCCCTGTAAGGGCATATGCTACTTCTGCCGCAGCCAGTCCCTGTTCCAGCCCCTGCACAAAACCCTCTTAATTTTTTATAATATTAGCTTCATATGATATTATGCAACCTCTCAGATATGATTTGTGAGATTCCCAGATTGTAGCCCAGAAAAATTCAGTTGGGCTATTGTTCATAAGAAATGCTTCAGTTTCCTTTTTTATAAAACCAGCAAATTGTTCATCCTGCAACAATAAGTTGTTGAATGTCCATTTTTTTGGACTTAAATTATTAACAGGGAGTAAATTTGGCTCCATATGACATGAAGCGTGGTCCGAAATGAGTATAGAATTCTATCTAACAAAATTAATTTTATGGAGTAAGGAGCTGCAAACCAAAAAGTAGTCAATTCTAGAAAAGCAGTTATAGGGCAGGATTCACAAAAGGGATGCACCCAGCGCATCCCCAGCTTACACACTAGGGTGATTCTGTAAGTGGACTGATGCGCCGCACACCACCTATAATATGATGTGGCGCATCTGGAGAGGTTGTGCAGGGGGCGTGGCCATGCACATGGTGCGCAGCTCAATTCACAGCCCAAATTGGAGGTGCATCTCTGGAGCAAGTCTGGAGATGTGCCTCCAAAAGATAAGTCTACAACAAGTAGACTTAAGTGGGTGTCCACCCACAGGCAGGCTGCTGAACTGCAGACATGAGAAAGGCAGCCTGCCTACCCTGGCAGTCCTGTGTCCCCCTGTTCCCCTACCCAGAACCCTGATCATGCAGTAAACTGCCCAGTAATATCCCTGGTTGTATAGTGGCTCCCCCTCCCTGCCCGTATCCCCGATTGTGCAGTAAACTGCCTGGTAATATCCCTGGTGGCACAGCGACCCCTCTCCCTGCCTGGAAGCCTGATCATGCAGTAAACTGTCCAGTAATATCCCTGGTGGTACTCCCCTCCCTGCCTGCAACTCCAGTAAAATGGAAGGATATGCATCAAACCCTTGTGGTCTAGTAGAACCCTCTCTCTGCCCTGACCTGATCACAATGTCAATGGTAGTCTGTCACGAAGCTTCCCTGGTGGTCCAGTGGACCCCCCAACTACTCAGGCACGCCCACCCCACCATACACCCCCATCCCAGCATGGTCCCAACACTGGTGGGCAGCTCAACCCACCACGGCTGCCAGCCAACAGAGCTGTTTGTGAATGACAGCTACTGTACACCTGGAAGCCCATTGGTGGACCCTGTTGACCAATGGGATTTCAGTGTGCACTGTACTCTACTCTATCATTCTGATGGAGTACCGTACATGCTCCAAGCACATTGGTTGACAGGGTCCACCCATGGGCTTCCAGGCATAAAGTAGCTGTCATTCACAGACAGCTGTGTCAGCAGGCAACCATGGTGGTATGTGGGTGAGTTGAGCTGCCCGCTGATGTTGGGACCACGCTGGAACAAGGGGAGCGGGATGGGGTAAGTGTGCCTGAGTGGGTGGGGGGTCTGCTGAACCACCAGGGAAAGTTCATGACAGACTATCATCGGTGTTGCGATTGGGTTGGTGTGGGGAGGAGGTTCTACTAGACCACAAGGGTTTGCTGCATATCCTCCCATTTTACCAGTGTTGCAGGCAGGGAAGGGACCACTATATCACCAGGGTTATTACTAGGTGTGAGGAAGTATTTTTTCACAGAGAGGGTGGTGGATGCATGGAACAGCCTTCCTGAGGAGGTTGTGGGGTCTAAAACTGTGGGAGAATTCAAGAATGCATGGGACAGACATAAGTCAATTTTTGTGGGTGGTAGGAAGAAATAGGCTGTTGGTTAACTAGGATATGCAGCTTATCCTGTAGGTAGGGAAATGGGCAGACTAGATGGGCCAAGTGGTCCTTATCTGCCGTCAAAGTCTATGTTTCTATGTTTTCTATGTTAAGTGGTGTAATGCACGATCGGGGATTTGGGCAGGGGGGGATCACTGGACCAGCAGGGATACTGTGAGGTATCGTCATGGAATGCGAACGGGCTGGGGAAGGGTGGGGGGTACCTCAAGTCTACAGAGCTCTATATGTGTGGCCCACAGCCCTTTCAGGGTGCCCAGTGCATTCTGCCAGGTGCATCCCTGCTAAATTCAAGAAAATGGGGCCATAATGACTTGCAAATGGTCCCATTGTGCCTTGCATGCCTAAGGGCCCCATTTGCATGTTTGTGGCTCTGAATGGCACCATTGAGCACAGTGCATCTGGAGATGCACTGTTCCACTGGTTTTCCAGACCAACCAGGGTGTTGCGCCGGTGCATCTTGGGCTGGGCGCAACTGTGGTATTCTCAGAGAGGATTCTCCGGGAACATCGCCTGGTGCATTTTAGTTGTGCTGGGGCAGCCGAGATGCACTGAGTGTATCTGCTTTGTGAATCCTGAACACAGACTTTAGAAAAAACAGAGAATTGTGTTACATTAGGATACAATGCCTGAAACAGATCTACCAGAGCCAACTCATGAGCATAGTCACTCGTTAAGCTAATTGTTTTATTTTTCCGTTCCGAGGCTGAATGGGCCCTATCCAATGCTGTAAGGGCAACATTAAAATCACCCCCTATTATTACAGGTAAGTTAAGTGAGGAGACCTGTAAAAAACAATTTGTAAAGAAGGTTAAATCTTCCTTATTTGGAGTATATAGACTAACAAAAGATATTTGTGTTCGATTAAGAACAACTGTGGCATTAGCCCATCTTCCTTCAGGATCCACTTCTGTTGCAAGTACCGTAGGTTTTATATACTTTTTAATAAAAATGTCAGCTCCCCTGGCACTACCTGCAAAGGTAGGAGAGATACCTATTGCTTGAAATAAATAAGAGAACTAAGTTATGTCTCTCTTTTCAGAATGGGTTTCATGTAGCAAGGCACAGTTTATTTTGTTTTTATTTAGATAGTTAACAATCTGTTGAAGTTTTGTTCTGTTCTTGGCTCCATTCAAGTTCCTGGCTAAAACTCTAAGTGTATGCATCTAATAGTGAAAAACGGAAGAAAACATTTTTTTTTTTACCCTTGAATACAGGCAGCAGGACATAACCAAAAAAAGAGAGAAAAGAGGAAGTACAGATTTCTTTTTAATAAAGTGCCCACGCTTCATGTCAGAGAATAAGGCAGATATGCAGAGCCAGATAAAAAAATTACGAAGTATAGTAAAGAAAACCAGCTCCCCCTCCCCCCACCCATCAATAGTGTTTTAAAGAAGTGAACACTCTACTTGACCCCTTCTAGTGGGAAATTCTTAGTTGAAAAGTCCCATCTCCCTCCCTACAATTTTTAGACAGCTTGCCTTAAGTTGTGTGTGCAAGGTGGTAGAAAAGTGAGCTACATCCCTTGCCCTCAGCCACGCAAAACAGTAACAGTGGCCTATTATATGACATAATATATCCGGGGGAAAAAAGTTAATCCTAAATGAATGCAAAAAGAGAAAAATACAAAAAAACAGTGATTTCTCCCTTATCCACCCCTTTCTTAATTCTATAGGAGGTTCCTTTGGTTCCATGTGATACTTGGCGATCGCTTAGAAAGGCGATGCGCCGTTAGGGCAATTACATTGCCGAAAATCAGTTTCGGTGATGTACTGTACACTCCCAGTGCACAGCAAAAGGGCAATGGGGACTTAGTTTTTTTATGTTTATACAGGGGGCTGAGCCCCCTGCACCCTCCCCCCCACTAAAGGCTTCTAAACTCCAGGGGGGGTGCATGTCGGGGTGTGTGTGCAAAACCTAGAAAAAAACATTTTCTGGCTGGGCACCCAGAGTCGAACCCAGCACTCTTGGAACCCTAGCTTGCCACCCAACCACCATGCCATGGGGCTAGCTCGGCAGCCCACTGCCGCCCCATGCCTCACAAACCCTCCCTCCCCTTCTGCCTGGTGCTTGGCATGCTTGCTCCACCCCACGCATGGACATATAGTGACATCCTGTTGCTATATTTGCTGACCCCTCCATCCAGTCGCCCTCCCTGCTTGGTAGCCTGTCGACAGGTGCAGCAATTGAGTTGCCCTTTTTGAAAGCACCCAATCATGGGCGCCATTGTCACAGGCTACTGTTCCTTCCCTCTCCCTGTCCCCTTCCCCCCTCAGCCTTATCTATCCAAATTCTCCCTTTTCAAACTCCCAAAAAGATTTAACTAACTTTAAGTGTTAGGTAGAGAGGAATCATTGAAGGGTCTGGTTTACAAAAAATTAAGAGCTTCTTGAGGTGTAGAGAAAAATAGAGCTTTTCATTCCAAAATAATTCATAATCTTGCAGAACGAACTAAAGAAAAAGGAATTCCCCGTTTTCTCAGTATGTCTTTAACTCCATCAAAAGCCTTGCACTTAAACAGGACTGAAGGGGGGGGGGAGATCAGGAAAAGTCTGAAGCTTCATGCCATTGTGCACAAGGCCTTTTTCTGTTCTGGCCTTATACAATATTTTTTCCTTGCCCTGAAAGCGTAGTGTTTTGATAAACATAAATCTTGGTTTACCATCCTCCCTTCTGGGACCAAAGGCCCTGTGTGCTTGGTCTATTTCGATTTTTTTCATCTGGATATTTGAGGCCCATGATAGATGTTAGCATTTGTTCACAATAATTTTAAAAGTTGCCTCCCTCTACTCCTTCTGGCAAACTAGCAAACTAGCTATTTTTAAATTAACACACCTTGACCTCGACTCCAGATCTTCCACTCTGTTTTTTAAGATCTCGAGTTCCTTAATGGTAGCCACTAAATCTGTGGAGACCTTTGGCAACAAATCCTCCATATTTGATAGGCGTTGTTCATATTGTTCAGTTTTTAAAGACAAAGATGCCAACGTTTCCACAATATCTGAGAATTTTTCATCTACAGAAGAGATAAAGTAACCAGTTTGATGTTGCCAAAGCCAGCTCTTAACTTCTCAAGTATTTTTTGTTGAGAAAAATCTGAGTCTGCATTAGGGTCCTCAGATCGATTTTTAGAATCCGAAGGGTCAGAATAATAAGCACTGGGGTGAGCTTTGATCTGAGTGCTGTCTCAGGATTTTTTTTAACTTTATATCAATATGCTTGTACCTACGCTGTGTGACCTGTGTGACAGTATGGACAAGGGGTGTGCTTGCCAGCCGTCGTTCCTGTTTTGAAAGCTTTCAGTCTCAATATTTTAGCTCACCGGATGAGTCGCGGGTGTGTGGTTAGTAACATAGCAGTGAACTGCTCACTTCCCGACTCCTTCAGGGGTGAACTCTTGCTTTTTATTGCCTGGGATAGATTCTAGCTCACATGCTATTCTTTAATAGTCTGGAAGGACAAAAGATAGGGGCTGTATCATTGTGCTTAGCAACCAGGTAACAGTTGCTAGGGGGACCACCTGACCAGTGTCTGTGAAGCTTCTGGTTTCCACAGTACTTAAAGCGAGACCCATGGAAGCAGGGTGAGCACAGGTGGGGTGAGTGCACGTGAAGACGCATGCTAAGATATGCACCGCGTGTCTGCATGTGTCTGCATGTGTCCGCATGTTCCGCAGGGTAAGGGTGAGTCCAGCAGTCAATGCCAATTGTATACAGTGCATTTATTAGAACAGATACAGGAATATAGAGCATTAGGTATAAGATGGCAGAAAAAGTACAAACAATACAGGGTGATTGGCTGTATAAATGTTGTACCTGCTTTATGTACACCACTACTAAGAGTGAATTATGTGATTCTGGAACACAAGCTGTAGGCGTACTAATAGGACAGTGGGCCCAATCATGGATTCAGATGGTATCATTATAGAAGATAAGGTTGAAACAGCTAATGCATTCAACAATTATTTTTGTTCTGTGTTTTCGACTAAGGAGGTGGATATTGACATATCGTTTACTCCTTTGAGGGATGTTGTATCGGTAAATGCGGATGAAGTGTATATATAGCGCTCCAAAAAATTAATAAATCAGCTAGTTCAGGAAGGATAAATTGTTATTATACAATGGCAAATGTTGTTTCTTTAATGTTTTTTAACTATTTTCTAACTCACTGAGGTCCCTACACTTCAAAAGAGGATGTCATTTTGTAAAACATTTACTGCGGTGTTTTAGTGAAGCGGCGACAGGACAAATCGCGGCAGTTTTGTTTGAAGTGAAAGTGACCCGGATTGGCACGATATAAGGTTGGCTGGCACTTTTTCTAGTGGGTACACTGGAGGACTTACCATGCTGGGAAAGGTACCAGCCAACCAATCAGGTTGCAGGATTTGGCTCATTCGATTTACCACATTGTATAATTAAGCAATATACCCCAACAGAGAGTGGGTATACTGGTGGATTTACCATGGCTGGTGTGGTTCGGTCATGAGGCGCAGCAGAAGGACTTAACCACACCAGCCGTGGTAAATCCACCAGTACACCCACTCCCTGGAGGAGGTATACTGCTATTATGCAAGGGCATTATTTTTTGTGTTGATAAAGACATAACTTGCTTTTGTTTGAGTTTTGTGTTATTATTAGTGAATTTAATGCTGGGCGGGACACTGTTGTGCTTGTGCTGTTTTCTGATAAGCAGCCTCTACAGTTTGTCTGGAGTTGGGAACATCTTTTATTCTGTCATTAATGTGCTGACTTAAGTGTGTTTAGCCTCCGTTTTTCCTGTTAGGAGTTTGGGTAGATAATTAGTTATGCAGTCGATTTCATTTACGGAGGACTGTTTCTGTAGTTGATTGTACGCATGCGCTGGATCGTATTTTGGTACCATGATTTGTTGAAATTTTCCCCAGCACTTTTCTGATTTTGGGTATTGTAATGATAGGGAAACTGTGATATTTTTTGAGGGGGCACTATGTGTGTCAGCCATTAAAGTAGTGGAGCGTGTGTTGAGTGTTGGTATTTCAGAGCGGGAGTTAAAAGAACTTAGTTTAGAAGCGTTATCTTTGGGGCAGGGTCTGTATGCGATGAGTTGTACTGGGTTCGCGGTACTCATTTGGATATGGTCAGAGTGATTTGAAAGGGGGGTTCTGCTGTGGCTGACTGGTGGCTGGCACCTTTTCCAGTGGGTACACTGGAGGATTTACAACGCTGAAAAGGTGCCAGCCAGCCAATCGAAATGCAGGATTTGTTGTGTTTTTTTTTTGTGCCCATTGTATAATACTAGATATATCCAAGCTTCGCTCTTGGGCATGACCCAGTGTGTGCGGATTAATAATCAGCTATCGGCTGAAAGTATTGTTTGAAGTGGTATGCCCCAGGGATCGGTACTGGGCTGATACTGTTTAATGTCTTCATTGCAAATATGAAAAGACATATTGAACATTATTTTAATCGAATTTGCTGATGATACAAAACTGTGAGGTCAAGTAGACACATTAGAAAAACACTTCTCCATGGACAGGGACCTTGCTAGACTTGAAAAATGGGCAATAGATAGCGGGATGCAATTTAATTTGGATAAATGTGTGGTTATCCATTTTGGAAAAATGAATCCCAACTACAAATTTATACTTAATCAGTAGATATTGAAAAATTCTGATAAGGAAGTTATCCTTGGAGTGGTTATTAATAATAAATTGACATCACAAGACCATTGTCTAACTATTTCAGCAAAGGGTAAATGTCTAGTCAACAGAATAAAAAGAGTGTTTACATGTAAAACTGAACAGTTAATCATCCCAATATATAGAAATTATGTTCACCCAATATTAGATTATGGATCCCAAGTTTGGTCACCATCTCTAAAGCAAGATATTCATTTGGTAGAAGGTGTACAAAGGTCAGCAACTCAAACGATTCCACATCTGCATGGTAAATCCTATGAGGAGATACTTGAGTGTACTGGACTATGTAGACTTCAAACTCATAGACAGAGGGGAGATTTATTATTCCTGTTTAAAATTCTTAATTCACCTCAGTTTATGGCACATTGTGGAATTCAGTTTAGTGACATTTGGGGTAATCTGAGGTCACATAATAAAAAATCAGTAATACCAAAAGCTAACACAGAAAGAAGGAGTAGTTTCTTCACAGTACGAACAATTATGACCTGGAATAGATTAACACAAAATTTAGTAGATATAAATAATATTGAAATATTTAAAAAACAGCTAGATAAGGTGTATTATTCAAAACAAATGATGGTATAATTTACCTATCCTTATGGGGGACATTCTCGATGGACCTTGGGTCCCCTTAAGTCATATCCTCCTAGTAATCCTAGTGTATTGTAGCCTCTCAGATTTATCTTGTTTCTCTTGGTTATCCCCTTATTTAGCAGATCTTGTCTTAGGGAGAAAAGCCATATCTGGATCCACAAATGATGCCTTATTACAAGTAGGAGACTATAAGAAGCTCATAATAGATTGCTGAAACAAAGTACGGGGAGTTTTATATATTAGGTTGTTGCTGGGGAGCACTGAATTTACTGCACCTGAATTTGCAGCCACCCCCCTCCCTTAGTTTCATAGAGATTACCCCCAGACTGTGAATTTTCCACCCAAGAAAGACTGGAAGCTTGAAATGCCACTGAAGAAGCCTCTTTTTTTTGTTTGTTTTTCAATTCTGTTTGTAGCTCTCCAGGCACCAGAACTCTCTTGGGCTACTAAGCATCCCCGCCGCTTCTACTGCCCACCATGACCCCACCTCCTCAAGGATATTACTTTCTCCTCAGCGAACCCTCTCCAGCCAGGGTCCCTGAGGAGATCAAAGGGACGGAGGCAAAGATCCAGTGTTGGGTGTGTGGTGGCGGGTGCTGAGAGCCGTCATCTATCCAGGCTGGAGGGTGTTTTTCCCTTGTGTTACGCCCCCCCCCAGATGTGGGACATGCAATGCTGCAGCCCATGACATGGATACTCCCATCCAGTGGAGGGTGTTTTTCCCTTGTGTTACGCCCCCCCCAGACGTGGGACATGCAATGCTGCCAACCCATGACATGGATACTCCCACCCAGTGGAGGGTGTTTTTCCCTTGTGTTATGCCCCCCCAGACATGGGACATGCAATGCTGCCAGCCCATGACATGGATACTCCCAACCAGTGGAGGGTGTTTTTCCCTTGTGTTACGCCCCCCCAGATGTGGGACATGCAGTGCTGCCAGCCCATGACATGGATACTCCCACCCAGTGGAGGGTGTTTTTCCCTTGTGTTACACCCCCCCCAGACGTGGGACATGCAATGCTGCCAGCCCATGACATGGATACTCCCACCCAGTGGAGGGTGTTTTTCCCTTGTGTTACGCCCCAGACGTGGACATGCAATGCTGCCAGCCCATGACATGGATACTCCCACCCAGTGGAGGGTGTTTTTCCTTGTGTTACGCCCAGATGTGGGACATGCAATGCTGCCAGCCCATGACATGGATACTCCCACCCAGTGGAGGGTGTTTTTCCCTTGTGTTACGCCCCCCCAGACGTGGGACATGCAATGCTGCCAGCCCATGACATGGATACTCCCACCCAGTGGAGGGTATTTTTCCCTTGTGTTACGCCCCCCCAGATGTGGGACATGCAATGCTGCCAGCCCATGACATGGATACTCCCACCCAGTGGAGGGTGTTTTTCCCTTGTGTTACGCCCCCCCAGACGTGGGACATGCAATGCTGCCAGCCCATGACATGGATACTCCCACCCAGGTCCGGAAGGCAGCCACCTGATGTTGTCCCCCTTCTAGCAAGCCCCTATGCGTCGCAGTGCTGCCAGTCTCCACCGAGGGCCACTGCTACGTGCGGGCTGTCCTTGGATCCCTCCCCAAGAGAGGAGAGCAGTCCTCTGGATGCTCTATCCTCTCTCTTCCCTGCTGATCCCTGGTGATCTGGGCTCACTCCCAAACCCGGATTGCCGGTGTGGCACGAGGTGTGGCATCCTGCGCCTCAACCCTCAGCACCACCGGGACACTGAAGAAGCCTCCTGCGGCACTTGCTCGCACCTGTTAGCAGATTTGAGGGAACAAGATTCAAACTTTAAATCTGCTTTTCCGAGAGGCTTCGGGGAGTAATCTGTTTGGATTAAATAAGGTACTCTCTCCAGTGGTGGTATTTACTACCCGATTTGTGACCCTGTAAAGACTGCTTACCACTGAAGAATTCTCCCCAGAATCTGTTACAAACAGCAGCATACCTGGATTTTGCACAGTTGTGGGCTCACCCACATGTACCTGAACCTTAGATCATGGGTGTAGGCAGGCATACTTCAAGCACTCCATGGTGTGCAATTTTATTTAAAGAGCTAGGCCCAGATATTCAAACTGCGCCATTCTGAGGCGCAAGCCCCCGCGCTGTCAAAACGGGGTCAAGAGGGTGGTTGCCACACCAAAGGAGTTGTGCTATTGAGCAACCCTTGAATATCACCCCCAGCCACAGCCACCGTGCATGGCGCAGTGAACTTGCGCCACCGCAAGTTGCCAGAGTTGAGCATTAAACTTGGCGGTGGTGCAAAGTACCATTCGCATCATGCATAATTTCCGATATTCAAAAGGTGACATGCAAATTGGGCCATAATTCATGCAAGGCGCAGGGGGCCATTGCATCTATTTATATTGTTGCATGCCATTAGCATGTAGGTCGCGCCCGATCCCCGAGGACTTGCGCCTGGCCACCCTGCCAGGCAGCAGCCGTCGGGGACCGACGCACCCTGCAGCCCGATCGCGGGCAGTATGTCTGAATACACTCTCCCCCCACACAGCTCCCAATGCCCGATCGCGGGCAGAAAGTAACATGAAACACCCCCCCACACACATCTCCCGATGCCCGATCGCGGGCAGAAAGTAACATGAAACACCCCCACACATCTCCCGATGCCCGATCGCGGGCAGAAAGTAACATGAAACACCCCCCACACATCTCGATGCCCGATCGCGGGCAAGTAACATGAAACACCCCCACATCTCGATGCCCGATCGCGGGCGAAAAGTAACATGAAACACCCCCACACATCTACCTATGCCCGATCGCGGGCAGAGCGATAAACAACCCCCAGTGCCCGATCGCTGGCAGAATGTATAAAGCCTCCCTCAACCCGAATATCTCCCTGGTGATCCAGTGGACCGTAATGCCCGATCGGCGGGCAGAATGTCAAGTTACAACCCCAAAATCTCCCTGGTGTCTAGTGTCCCCCCACCCACCCACCCACGAAGCCCTCCACCCGCTCCCCGGCAGCCAGCGGGCGGCAGCATCCCACCCGCCTGCCACCCGCCTGACTGACTGTTAGTAGGGCTGCACGCCCATTGGTGCAGAGCTACAGCCACTGGTGCAGCCCATACCGTACATGATGGACAAGGGACAGTCGTTTCGGCGGTGGGGCGGCAGGCGGTGGATGTTATGCCCGCTGCCGCCGGGGGAGCGGGTGGAGGGCTTCGGGTGGGTGGGGGACACTAGACACCAGGGAGATTTTGGGGGTTGTAACTTACATTCTGCCCGCTGATCGGGCATTACGGTCCACTGACCACTAGGAGATATTCGGTTGGGGCTTTTACATTCTGCCCGCGATCGGGCACTGGGGGTTTGTTTCACGTTCTGCCCGAGATTGGGCAATCGAGATGTGGTGGGGGTGTTTTAGAGTTCTTTCTCGCCCGCCGATCGGGCATTGAGATGTGTGGGGTGTTTTATGTTACTTTCTAGCCCATGATCGGGCATCGGGAGATGGGGTGTTTTATGTTACTTTCTGCCCGCGATCGGGCATTGGGAGATGTGGGGGTTGTTTTACGTTTGCCCGTGATCGGGCTGGTGGGGGGGCACAGGGACTGAGTTGGGGGCCAGCCACGGGTGGCAGCTGCTGTGTTGCTCCCTGTAATACAGCAGCTCACCTGTGGGTGGCCCTCAACTTGATCCTTTTTTTTTTGGTTCAAAGTTGTGCAGGCGCAGGTTGGGGGTTGCGCATGCACAACTCTGCACAACCCGACTGAATATCGGGTTGCGCAGTTTATGCATGGTTCCTCCCCCTCCTGTTGAGCATGCATTCATTTGCATTGTGCTGTTGCTCAACCTGTTGTCAGTGGCGTAACTGCCTCCTGCTGAATATCACAGAATGGCGCAATGTAGGACTTGCGCATGCGCAACCCTGTTGTGCATGGCGCAACCCTTTGAATATCTGGGCCCTAGTGTACTGCCTGGAGACTGCCTGCAATTAAGTGTAACTTTCAGATGTAGTCAGCTGTCACTTCTTATATCTCAAGTATTTTTTCTTTTCTGTTTGCTAATTAGAAGATTTTCCACCTGGCAGTACTGGGGTGATGTGTGGAGCAGCACTCTGTCTGGAGAAAAAAAAAGTCAGTTCTGTTCCTCCCACTACATCAACACTGAGATCACACTGACTATGTCACTACTAACCAATGAGAACCATTTCTCACTGCCAGGTTTCACTTTCACATGAATCAGCAGGGACTGGCTCTCCCTGGTTACTAGTGATGTCACAATTTCCTCCATTTTGATTGGTAGCTTGTGAACGTCACCACTCAGGCTGCAAGGATTGTGGTGCCTTGAGGTGTTTTGTCTAATTTCTGACAATGCAGTGGGAGGAACAGAACTGACTTTTTTTTCTCCAGACAGAGTGCTGCTCCAGACATCACCCCAGTACTGCCAGGTGGAAAATCATTTAATTAGCAAACAGAAAATAAAAAAATACTTCAGATATTGGAAGTGATAGCTGACTGCATCTGAAAATTACTATTAATTCCAAGCAGTACACTAGCTCTTTAAGGGGGGTAGCAAATAGACTCTGAACTGCTTCCTTTTTCCATGAAAACTAACAAAGAAAATACTGAACTTTTCTGTAATTTTATTCATAGGAGTCGAAACTAGAAGGACTGGTCACTAATACTCTCTTTGCATCCCAAGGACAATACAACTTTACAGGCTCTGGGTTGGTATGTGGGTGTCTTAGGGAACAATGAATGGCATTTGTATTTACCCATGCATGGCAACAACCACTGTCATGAGATACGAAAGTTGTATTTATTGTGCCAAATGAGGCAACAAACACAGTCCTGGTGTACATTTGTATATTGCCTGGCTACACCGGGGGGGGGGGGGTAGCTCACCCTAAGAGGGTTGGTGAGATAGTAGTGAGTCCACTTGGTGTGCAGATCTGAAATCCCTGGCTACACACCTGCCTTGGATGGTTCCCGTAAACAGCTGCTGGTGTTCTTCAGGGAGCAAATGCTTGTTGCTGTGGCATTTCCTGAAGCTGGATATCTCCTTGAGACAAGGCAGGAAGATTTCGAAAGATCTCCTGTATTTTTTGGACATTCCATGGGGGAGAGAGGCTACCAAACTACACTCAGATGTAAACGTGTGGCTTAGCGGGTAGCGCTCACTGCACACAGCTGCAGCACCCAGCTGGCCATCTTATTGGATCTCCGCCTCCTCTCCATTGAGCCACTCTCCCCTTTGTTGGTGCCATTTCGAGTAAAACAATATGCTCAGTTTATATCTGCTACATAAGACAACTTAGTTGCAGTAAATAAATTGAGTACTAAAGTAATTCACAGTTCTGCTTTAAGTTGAACTCAGATGTTAATGTCCTTATAGTAACAGCAGTCCCAAGAGACAAATACAGGTAGTCTCAATGCTGAAAAGAAAAATGTTTAAACAGATCACCTCGACCTTTCGGTTTACTGGCCGTATTATATTCAGACTTAAGAAACTCAGTTACAGGTAAACTGCTCATAAACTAAAACAGCAGATTTAGCCGGTAAACCAAAGTTACCCAAATTAAACAGTCTTAGCACACCAATAGTCCCATATACTAGTCAGGTATCAGAGAGGTGTATGGCAAGCATGCCTGTAGTGTCTTAATGCTGCCACTTCGGTTCAGTGGATGGTTCTGGGGTCATTACCAGGTGCAGTTGTGAGGCAGTCACCAATAAAGAGTCTCCTCACATGAGGTCTGGGCAACCAGAACCGCTTTGCTTCGCTTAATTGTCCTCTTGTCCAAAGTTCACACTTGGAGTCTTGAATACCATAAAAGACACCCAGTGGAGCCGGCTTGGTGGTGTGGAGGGCTGAGGCACTGGATACCTTACCTCCTGCCACGCTGGAGACCCAGGGTCAGGAATGGACTTAGGTTGCTCAGGGGATGGACAGAAGAGGAAGGATTGATTGTCCCTAGGACAGCTCTCCTTCCTCGGGGGGGGGGTCAATGTGGTGCACTGCTTGACTGCCACTCAGCAGCAGAAGTGTGGCAGCACATGTGATGCCACCAAGAAGGGAAGGGGAACCCACGTTCAGGATGCCAGGGGCGTGTCTGTGGAGGTGGAGCTTGCACATTGCACCCATTGCATGTCTGTTGACCCCAGGGTTAAAATCAGGTGGAAAAACACCCCAGGCAGCAGGATGACACCCAACCTCTTGAAGGCCCCGCACCAGTGGCTGGGCACCACCACTGTCCTGTGGCAGAGGACGTCGGTGCAAGGTAAGTCCCGAGGAAGCCAGTTGACGGGGCTCGGGGGGGGGGGCAGTCAGAAGAGGGCAACAGGAAAGAGTGGGAGATGCACACTGATTGGGTTCCCAGAAGGCATAGATAAAAATGGTTTACCTACGCCAAATAGACAACACTGTAGTTGAGGTTTGGCATAGTGAGATCCACGATGTTGACAGGCAAAATTTCACCTGTCAGACATCAGTATGTTTTCTACTGGGGGGCTGTGCCCCCCGCACCCCTCTTCTATGGATTCATAACTACGAGTCAGAGTTATCTTGGGGGGGGGGGGAGTTGGTGAAATTTTGCCTGTGGGTTCCTCACGGTGACAATCCCGAAACCCGTTGAGATTGTCACTTTGGAGGATTTCACCATGTGGGTTTCATTGTGCGGTCGGCATACCGATAAGAATGATGATGATTATTGTCAACAGAAAAAGTCATTCAATTCTGTCTTGTTTGATTGATCATTTGCATATCAGCCCACCCCCAGATAGACTTAACCCATCATGAGGGTGGGGGATGGGATCATCTGCTTACAATTAGCAGCTGAAGCGAGATGGAAATCAGATCAATACCGGATGAGAGAGAGAATGAGCGAGCAAGAGAGAGAGAGAGAGACAGAGAGACAGACAGACGGAGAGAGATGGAGACGGAGAGGAAGAGACAGAGAGGGAAAGAGCAGACCTGCTTTTTAGAGTGAAGGAGAAGCAGATCCTGCACTGAACTGCAACAACAAAGCAACGCTCCAGCAGTGTGTTTGGACTGGGGCAGCCACATTCAGAGACTGTCCTCTGCACGAGGTATTGATCCAGATGCTACAGCCTGAGTTTCAGGCAGGAAACCACCTGGAAACAGTGTGATTTACATCTGGAGACTGGCAAGTATGTGAGCAGAGCCATAGTCATCACCAGATCATCTCAGCTGCCAGTTTATCATTCGAGTCCCCACGTGGGGCCAGAAGAGGTGGAAAAGTCCCTATCTATAGGGTGATGACAAAAATTCCCCCATGGGATAAAGACCAGCAAGGCTTAGATGTCTGTCTCTTCCACGGTTTGCTCCTGCATGCAACAAGCAATGCTACAGTGACCGCTGTGCCACATGCATCCAGCTCCTGAACAGACTAGTTGCAACAGAACTACTAAAGGGAGACCTGTCCCACTGCTGATGCCCTCTGAGGCCTAAGGAACCAAAGAACCCTGAGTGACATTCAGAGCCTTCATCCTGCAAGGTTTTTTCAGTTATACTGTATATCTAGATAGGGTGTTAGGCAAGGCCCCTGGAATTCTGTGCTGCCACAGCCACATAATTTTCTGCAGAACATGCGTCCTGTCACAGGCTAAGGTAGTACTACAGAATTCCTTGCTCTAGGTCATTTGTCATTCAAATGTACAGTTTTTTTCACAGTGCCTGGCTCTCTTCCCATCTGTGTTTATCCTGAATCCCCACCTTTATGCTCAGCTTGTGATGTCATTGATGACATCACATCATATTTCAGCCAATGACAGGACTATACATTGCCACAGCAACAAGAAAGCCTTGCCACAGGGATGAACAAATGCTGCTGCAGAAGTCTAGGAGCCCTGTGTGGCACTAGACACCTATCTGTTACAACACACTACACCCTAGCACCTGCCAGTGGCACTGCCACCATTATCTGTGGCGTACATCTTCCTGGGTGTATTCAAGTACCATGGCTGGATTAAGGCAGCCTAAGCCCCAGGACATTTTGAAGCTGAAGGCCCCTCCACCCTCACTCTTCCCCTGCCAGCTTCCACTAAGACATTGCAAACTGTAATTTGAATGAGATCTTGAGAAATAAGTATAATCATGATCATACCTTCAATCTTCTTCAGTAACTTAATTCACTGCCTCTTCCAAAATGCTCTTGCTGTCATGTGGGAAAAATGTGGTTGTACCTCTAACCCCATCATCTACTTTATTGATTTATGTTACTTTATTAGGAAGTACCTGTGAGCAAAGTTGCCCATTTTTCACGTTTCACGCCATGTGACAAATAACATAAACATGTAGTGAAGATAAGTACGGAGCAGTAACAACATATTCACATCCATTTTGCACAGTTGCAAGCAAGGGATTTATGTAACAGCTCTCTGACTAGATTTAAACTGAAGGAGGCAGCTCATTTGTGCAAGGTCTGTAGGTATTTCATTTAGGTATTCACAGGCCCTAAATCAAGAAGAGTGTTGTCCCCACTGAGGATTTGCAAAGTGGTTTCATCAGGCTACACTTATCCATGCTTCTGGCATGGTACTGACTGTCTACAAGCTGAAAATAGTTTGTTATATTAATGGGAGTGTTGCCTAATAAAGCAGTTTACCTAATAAACAGGTCTGGTACCTCTCTCTTTGCTGTAATGGGAGCCAATTGGTCAGTTGATACAGTTGGCAGCTATGTGAATTGTTACTTACTCCCAAGACATGTCTGCAGCTTTTATTAAGTGCAAACTTTAACCTATCCCAGACGGCATCATATGCAGATGAGTATGTCATCCATCCACAGTCTGTAAGGAATAACGTAGGACTAGCCACTATCAGATATTTAAAACCTGAAACATGATTTTGAAACATGAAAAATTCAAGAGTAAAGTGAAAATCTACAGTGAGGAGAACAGTTGCATGTAAAATGAAACCATTCTCTGCAGAAGGAATTCAAAGAACTAACCTGCAGAGTTTAGACCAAAAAAGGAAGCAATAAGAGCAGGAGCTCGATATCATGTTGTTGACATTACATTTTATTTTGGTAACTGGTTAAGGCCCACCAGGCACAAGTGCCTGTTTTCAGGGTCAACCTGGGAGCACTGGGCAGTTAAGTGACTTGCTCAGAGTCGCACAGTATGCAAGTGGAGGTTGTGAGAATCAAACCCTGGTTTGGTCTGCTGGATGTACCAAGCTCATTCACAGCTCATTACTCTAACCTCTAGACTATACTGCCAGCCCAATATGCTTTAAAACTGTGGGGTCCATATCCTTAAACAGCTCTCCTTGTCCATTACAGCATACGTAAATTCATGTGTTGCATCATCCACAGGGGGGCTTACATCAGAATTATGACAGCCAAGCATGTTTGGGTTCCCTTACTCAATAATTCCATGCTTTGCGAATGCAGAGAACATTAGCTTAATATTGAGTTTAAAGTTTTGCAAAACCTATCAGCGTACCTGTTTAAATTGCATTAAAGCAGTGGTTCTCAAGTGGTGAGGTGCGCCTCCCTGGGGAGATGTGAGCCTGTTCCAGGGGAGGCATGGAGACTCAGCAAAAAGTGCTGAACATGGCATCTGTTTTCATCTGTGCACGTCCCTATATCCCGGCGTATGCTACGACAACTCCCCCTGCATCGCTCCGCTGCATCTGCGCTGCAGCCCCCCCACTTGCAAGAGGCTGTACTGTGCTGACGTGGATGCCCTGTTCAAACCCCCCACTTCCTCGCTCCTAAACCTGGACAAGCCAGTGTTATGTGGCTTGATTTGGCTTGGCAGGTCTGCAAAATTTAGAACCAACTACAAGTTGAGCCGCAGTATGCAAAAAAAAAAAAATGCCAGCGTTTTCAATCTGAAGTGCAGCATGAAACAGTAATGCTTGGTTCTGAGGAGCCCGTTGCCAACAGTCCTGAAGTATTTTACGGGATGTCATGTCCCGTATTTGGGGTAAATTTGCCTGTCCTGGACTCCCGTATAAAATCCATACAGGATGCCTGTTATCCCATATTTTCAGGTTGGCTCCAAGTCTGAGACCAAATTGGACTCAGTTACTCACTGTTCATAGTGGCTGGAGCTAGCCACACCTCATTTTGAGCATGCACAAAGGGGCTCTGGTGACTCCGGAGAACGATGTGTCGGATGCAGAGAGCATGGGAAGCTGGGAAGAAGCCTACAACTGTGTGTCCTGTGTCATCATCGTGAGTGTGCATGCTCGGTGTGTGGAGCTCCTCCTGAGTTGCCTGCCTGTGTTTGCGTCTGGCTGACCGAATTGCCCAACTTGTCCTCATTTGGATTTTTTTTTTGAGCTATGTTTTGAGTCTTCGACAGATCACCTCCTCCTCTTCCCTGCAAGTTGCACCCGAATCCTGGGCTGATCATCAAGACAAGTCCACTGCCAAGTCACCAACTCCCTGACTCGAGAGAGCCACAAGGAGGCTCGCCTGGATGAGGGCCGCCCTGTGACCCTGCCTGGTCTGCTGGGTGCCACTGCCTGCCTGTCCACTTCTGCCTGGGTCCTGGACTGGAGGAGTGTGGAGGAGCTGTCTGACTGGAAGCTTACTAGCTCAGCTGCTGGAGTGAAGAGATGAAGAAGAAAAGAATGGGGAGGGGAGCAAGCAGCAACAGCGCAAAGTTTCAGTAGCCAGCCCCAGCCCTAGCCCTGAGAGCCCTATCACGAAAACTCAAAGATAAGTAAGTCAAGTGGCACTGGCAATGTGACCATGGGCATGCAGCTGCAAAGACTAGATAAATAAATGCTCCAGTGGCATTCGAAGCTGTGTAATGCAATAAAAAAGGTTCACCTTTTTCTTTTCCTTTTTTTAACCACAGGCATGATTTAATTTTGAAGTGCTGCCTGCAGAAAAGCTACTAGGCGCTGGAGTGGGAGTTGCCATGTGGGGGTTTGGGAACCAGGGAGGAGGGAAGGGGGCCGGCTTGGGGTGGCGCGCAATTGGAGGGGGGCACACAAGGGGCGGGGGAGGTGTCTGTCCCTTATTTTTGAAATCCAGTGTTGGCAACCTTTGGAGGTAAGTGTGGGTGTGGCACATGGCAAGACAGTGAACAGCTAACGTTTTCGCCTTCTCTCAGAGGGATTACCTTGTGGTGAAACAGGACAGAGATCAGAACGCAGCTCACTTCAAACCTATCTATAATTTAAATGAATCATTAGTAAGCAGAAGCTCAAGCTGTGTGCAGTTGCTGAAAAAACACCCCGACAAATATTTGACACTTGGAGGAGGCCAGGCAGCCAGTGAATGACTGTGAGGTAATTTAAAATACGGAACCGGATTATGTCCATTTAAGAGCAGTTTGTAGGTTTAAACATTTTTATGTAATGGGAAATTGTGCAAAGTTGAAGCAACCATCAGCAGTTAGTAATGGAAAATTCTTGAGTTAGAACAGAAAAATTAACTTTATTTCAATTGTTCTAAATGGTTGTTTGCAATTAAAACAAATACCCACAACAAATACTCATTTCAGTCATGCAATTTGTTTAAAAAAATGTTGATCCCCCTTCAGAGATGGTTTACTCACTGCATTCCTTTTGTTATTTTATAATAAAGTAATAAACCCAACAATTTTCTTTTAAAAATGCCATGCTGGCCTGGCTTAAGTGCCCTGTTGCCTCTTGACTGCTGATTGGAGACTTGGACCACCCACCTTTAACGTTTCTGGACCTGCTAAGAACTTTGGTTCCTTTAATTAAATGACTACAGTTAGATGAATAACCCAGTCCTGGCCTCTGCCATGTGCTGCAATGCATCCTTCAGAAAATGTGGGTGGCAGCAGCAGGGTGAGAGCTCCCATGTCTCAGAAGTCTATCTGCAGCCTGACATCCTGCTGTCTGCCACGGGCAGGGGTCTACATTCCACTAGCCCCAACAAGTTCACCTGCCCATCTTGGCAGGGGCAGCACCACTGTCAATTGGGTGAGCAGGGAGGTAGCAGTAACAGCAGGCAGTAGTCCCTGCAAGTCTGGAAGGAGGGACTCTTGTTCTGATGGCTTTGCTGGTTGGTGGATCTCAGTGCAATGTGCTCTTACATTTGTAAGTGGTGTTCAATTGGAATGGCTTTTGGGTGCAGAGCTCTGGGTGCATCATGGTAGGTGAGGAGCTTGAACTGTGGAGAAAGCAATATTGCCCACCCACTCCTGTAGTACCCTTGCTGGTCTGTGTTTGAGTGGCATTGATACTACAAGATGTGTTGCCGTGTTCATACTGTATTGTACAATGACTGTTCCGTTGATGGTGGAGTCAATCAGTTTTGGCTGTGGTGAGTACCATGCTGTGATTTCTGGCTAGTGGTTGGGGGACAGGGGTCAGACATCAGCAGAGACAGGGAGTGAAAGGGGACTGTTTGGATAAAGTGATGCACTGGATCAGGTCCGGGAGAAGGAGCCAGCCGACTGACAGTGCTGTACTGCTCCCATATGTGGATGTGCCAGAATGTGCTTAACTTGTTTAAGCTGCGTCCAGTAAGTGGATTGTACTGGGATTCAGAGCTGAGTCTACAGGTTCACAGGTAGCTCTACGCTCTAATAACTAGGTTGCATTCTCTCACAGTAGGGGCCAGGGCAGGGAGATCTGAATGGGCAAAACTGGTGATGAGCATGCCAGGTTTCCTGTTGGAAGCATAATGTCCTAATTTATTGAGAGTGCAATACATACTTTTAGACACTGCTTTCAGACATCCGGTGTGGATTTTTTTTAATATGCTTGTTAAACTGGTTTCTATCCTAGTAAATAGTAAAAACCACTGATCTTTACCATTGTGAGTTTAGAGCATCATTCTGTTGCTGGCTTTCCTTGGTTTATTGTAGGTATATAAGCAGAGCTGGGGATGGAGGACGTGTGTGTGTGTGTGTGTGTGTGTGTGTGCGTGTGCGTGCGTGTTGCATCATAGTCATCATACTACAATCCATGTAATTCTGTCAAAGATCAGTTTGACAGGCAGATATTTGTATTTGCCTTATCCTTTGGCTTGGCTTGTGATTTGGCTCTTAGAGCCAAGCCAGACTCTTGGCTCGGCTCTGGCTCGGCTCGTACTCAAAAAATCAAGACTTGCCCATCTTTACTCTCTCCTCAGGACTTGTGAAGCACTGCAAACTTAATGGGGCTAAGAAAGGATTCACAGCCAGCCAATCAGAATCAAGAAAAAGGTCTAAAGCAGACCAATTGCGTGGAAGACCAGTTGCACCAATGAGAGGGAGGTGGTTACAGTCAATCAGTGGCAGACTTAAGCTGCGAATCAGAGGCCGGCTTCCCCATGCTTCCTCAGCCAATCAATGCAAATGGTGAGTGATGGGTTCTGACAATAAAGCGTGGTGCAAAATGAGGAGATGTTTACTGCTAGAGCTTGGGTGCTCATTTGGACTGCAAGCTGCTGACTTGACCCACCATGAACCTCCGCTCACCTCTTCAGAGCTCCGCCTGCTTGTGGCCATCATTTTGGACCTCTGTGACCTCGGACATCCACTGCTTGTTGCCGCCACATTGGACCTCTGCTCACTGGTAGCTGCCGTCTTTGATCTCTGCTTGCTTGTAGCTACCGCCTTGGACCACCACCCTCTTGTTTTTTGTTGCCTTGAACCTCTGGCCACTGCCTGGGACCCCTGATTGCCTGAACATGCTGACCTGCTGAGCCTGCAATCTCCGATCATCTCCTGCCAACCAGATCTCTCCCAGACCTCTCCTTTGTATAGGGCTGATAAGGATTGGGGTACTTTTGTGTGCAGTAATTAAATATGCTAAGTAATGTGTTTTTATTTGCTGGCAATCGGGGGTTTGAAATGGTGGTGGGATGGGGTTTGAAATGAGGGGATGGGGCCATTTGCCTCGGTGTGCAGCTTCTAGGTTTGAATGAGTGTTTTCAGTTTTATTTGCTGGCAATTGGAGGTTTGAAATAGTGGTGGGGTTGGAAATGGGGTGGTGGCCATTTGCCTCGGTGTGCAGCTTCTGGGCTTGGTACACATATATTTGTCATTGTGGGGTGTTATATTGAGGATCCTCTTTTTTAAGGTGGGAGGATTTGGTGTCGGTTGGGGGATGGGGCCTCTCCAATTCTGGTCCTTATGGTGGGAGGGGGTTTAAAATGGTGCCATGGAGTTCATGTATGCTGCATCTCTGTGTTGCATGGGGCTTAAATGGAATGCAAACCCTGTATTTTAGGGCAGGGGGCTTTGAAACAAAGGGTCTGCTGGTGTTGCTTGGGGGATGAGAGGCCTTCCCAAGGTCTGTTCAATGAGTGCCCACATCACCCACTCACATCTGCAACCCTTCACTTCAAAGAAGCTACAACCTCCGGCTGGGAGATACGGACATACTAGGTGGGCTGGGTGGTCCTTATCTGCCATCAACTGCTGCTATGTAAGTGCCACTTTTTATGGTGGTGCTTATGTGTGTAATTCAAATGGCAGAATTTTTGCAACTGATGTTGGATATTGGGATGGGGAGCCTTTGTTTTTTTGGGTGGGGGGCTTTTGGAGTTAAGGGCCTGATGGGGCCTGATGGTGGTAGTTGAAGATTACCCATATATACCTCCCCATTGACAATGTTGGAGCTAACAGAAAAGCAAATCATGGTAAGAATAATATTTTCTATCCGCCCCTCCATCACCCAATGCCCTCTGCGGAATGAGGTTCTGTGGTGCTAAAATGGTGCACGTTTATGGGGAGGGGGCTGCTGGTGCAGCTTGGGTGTGAGGGGCTTCTTCAGGTCTGCTTAAGGAGTGCCCCAACAAATCCAAGGCCCTTCGCTTCAGAAGCAGTATGTTCCTTACTTACGTGATTATATGAATTGCAGGCACTCCTTAAGTGGGGTAATTTTTAATGGGGTTGGAAATGGTGCTGGAGGGTGTACATACGATGCTTCTGCATGGTGTGCTATTAATTGTACCCTTTTTTTGTAATTGATGTTTTTGGAGTGTTGGAATGATGGGCCTGCATATTTGGACAGGGTGGGGGGGGGGCTTTGGAGCGATGGGCCCATATGTATGAACTCCCCACTGTCAATGCTGGAACTAACAGAAAAGGAAATCATGGTAAGTATGAAGAAATTTCTCCTATCCTCCCCCACATGGTGGATGATTTGCGTGAAGGCTCTGCTGGAGAAGTTTGGCGCAAAGGACCTACCGAGGGAGTTTGGAGCGAAGGACATGCTTATGTGGTTTCTCCTATCTTCCCCCCTCCCCCACATGGTGGATGCTTTGAGCGAAGGCTCTGCTGGAGATGTTTGGTGCAAAGGACCTGCCAAGCTTGTGTGGTTTTGGTGGGTATGTGGAACAAGGGTCTACTGTTCTGGCTTGAAGAGCACTCAAGCCAGATCAGCATGCCCTTGAATCCAAGCCACCCATTTCCCAAGGCCCTTTGCATGAGAAGTTGTGCCATGGATTGGCCGAGTTACACCTCTACCCTTTTGTCACTGAATGAGGGTTATGGACATTTGGAAGTAGAGACATTGAGCTTTATAAACTGAGATACATCCTCGAGCATGGACATACATGCTCTGCACACTGTTGGGAAATTTTGATTTAGCATTGTATGCAGCTTTGAAGCCTGACTGCACAGTACATTCTCTGTGTGGTTGGCACCTTTTCCATGAAGGATGGATGAGGGGCGGCAGAGCAATTTTGAGGTAAAATGTGGCACATCCCTCGTAGTTGGGGGCACTTGTGGTGATGCGTCTTGTGGCAATGCACCTGTAATTGTGGATGCATGTCTGCTTTACAGACCAGGGCACAGGCTGACAGGAATTGCCATGTTGAGGTCAGTGAAGGTGCATGAAATCTGTAGGGTGGCGTGTTGGTCTGGCTTGGACTAGAGGAAGATTTGCAGTGAAGCACAGGACTACCTAGCTTGGGAACTGTGAGTGACGGTGTGATGGTCTGGCATGCCAAAGTGACAAATGAGAATGTTTGTTTGGTTCAGGATACAAATGGATTCTGAAACATGATTCCTTCTTTAAAAATCCAATTTCTGGGTTCTTGGTCTCATGGATGCACACTGAATCTATATCTTAGGAAGCAAGTGCTTTTCATAATACCACAGTGCAGTGCTTTAATTTGTTGTCCTGTTTGTGATACTTGTCTCATTATAATTGCTGCTTCTGCTACAAAATGATTTAGGCCAGTACTACAGTGCCATTGCCCTTGTACACAAAAGCGTAACTGTTTGCTACAGGTGGTACTAAAGGGTTATTATTGATGATTTCATTTTGTTTTAAGCAAGACATTTTAATAGGGATATGTTTCACACTGCTGCTTGTAGGAACATGTCCAGTACTTCGCGTCGACATGCAGCATTGGGTGCTGCATTTTCCATTATCTTTTTTCTAATTTTTGGAATGCCCATTGTTGTCAGATTTGCAAGTATGTGAATGTCTAGAATGCTTTTTGGTTACATTTTTTTTAATTAAATCAGCTTTATTCAAATTTTTAGAAAGGAAAACATACACAAACCATTTACAGGATGGTGGAAGTGTACATTAATCGGCAAAAAAGTAATTCAAAGAAAATACAAAAAAAAGGAACCCCCCCCTTGCCCCTCCCGCCAACCCCCAAGTGTGCCGAATAACCCATTTAGAATCAAGCCCTCACACTGATATCCGTACAGAATACATTCAGACATCGGAGTGGGGTAATCAGAGAACACTCAGTAGAATTCAGGATATGTAAAGGGTGTGAAGTTTGCCCCATTTCTTGTTAAATGAAGGTAAGCGATGACAGATGCTGGCAATCATATGTTCAGTCTGAAGAGCGAAAGAAAGTTCTTGCAGCCATTCGGAGTATGAAATACGTGTCTGATCTAACCAGTGTCTAAAGACCATTTTTTTAACTGTCAAAGAGATAGGGCCATGTGGTATCTCCTCACTTTGACCCGGATCTGAGAATAGTCACCAATAACACATATTTCGGGGGGGGGGGGGAGGCCAGATAATCCCAATAGGGGGTCACTCCATTCTTATATTTGTACTCACAAAGAAGATACCTTCTCAGAGGACCAGAAAACATGGAGAAGGGTGCCATCTGCTTTTCCACATCTAGTGCACATGGGGAAGGGGAGGTGACCCATCTTGGCTAGTCTGACCAGGGTATAGTACATGTTGCTTAGGATATGGTACTGTATGAGTCATAACCGATCTTGGGTTAAGTAAGTGTGAAGATCCTTTCAAAGACATGACCAGTTAAGCCTGACCCCTAGTAGCAAGGATTCCCACACCTTGGAGCCAGCCGGGGATAGAGAGGGGTGGGCGGTAAGCAACCACAGATACAGACCAGAATGGCCCACTCTTGTAGCTGGGTTAGGAGGTCCTTGAGACCAGAAGGTTTCGGAACGGGCCCAAATTGTTGTAATATCAGATGCCGGATCTGGTAAAATTGAAAGTTGCATGTAGGGCCCAGCTGGAATTTTCCTATTACCTCCAGGGATTTCAGAAGAGAGGATTGAGAGTAAAAAATCTGCAGTCTTCACATTCAATGGTATGGAAAGCCAACCCAGAGTCAATGGGTGTTCCTCAATCCTAATATTTAGATTAGAAAAGACAGGTTGCATGGAATCTTTAGAAAGGGAGACTTTTAGATAAACACAAATTTGGGAGAACACTTTAAGAGACATACCAATTGGAGAGGCAATTACTATGTCTGGTAGGGACTTCCAAGGGGCAAAAAGAATTGTGGTGGATGAAAGGTTATACTAACATACTGTTTGCCAGCAGATTAGGCCTTACGGTCTAGCGAGTCTGCTCGAACCTAGATCCTTAGTTGGGTGCCGAGACCCTCCCATCCCTTGTTCTCTAGAAACCCCTATCATCCATCCCCACCCCTCCGGGACAGGCCATCATCTGATACATCCACTTTCTGTGTCTGTCCCACCCTCTCTTGAAGCCCTCCACTGTGGATCTCTGAACCAGCTCACCAGGCAGTGCATTCCAAGGGTCCACCACCCTCCGTGAAAACCTCCTCCTTTCCCCTCACCCTTCCACCTTCCAACTTCAAACCATGCCCTCTGGTGATACCTCCCTGCTTTAGTCTAAAGATCCCTCCATGTTTACCCTATTTATTCCCTTGAGGTACTTGAAGACCTCAATCATGTCCCCTGTCTCCTCTCCTCCAATGAAAACAGGCAGAGCTCCTCAAGTCTGTCCTCATAAGTCAAATCCCCTAGCCCTCGTATCATCTTTGTTGCCCTCCTCTGTACCCTCTCCAGGAGCTGTATGTCCCTCTTCAAATGTGGTCTCCAGTACTGTACACAGTACTCAAGGTGGGCCCAGGGCAATGGCCCCTTTTGCCCTATGGTTAATCCGGCCCTGCTTAACAAGGTAGAAAGATGTTCCTCTCTCAAGGGGGCCCAGGGCAATTATGGAGCATAAAAAGCTGTGATTCAGTTTGTAGCCAGACAGGGATATATTTGGAGTCAGGAGCCAACTGGAGATTAAATAACCACTTTCCATATTTGTAGAGATGGCTGGCCCAGTAATAGAATAGGAAATTAGGAAGTCAGAGTCCACCAAAATCTTTGGGACGACTTAACTTAAGATAAGAACGTCTGGGTGATTTATCCAGCCAGATGAAGGAAGTAGTCAAGGAATTAATACATTTAAAAAAAGGAGAGAGGAAGTACGATATTGAGCATGTTTCAGGGATAGAAGAGCCTAGGAAGGTTATTCATTTTAATTATATTAATTCTGCCCCACAATGAGAGAGGAACATCTTTCTACCTTGTTAAGCAGGGCCGGATTAACCATAGGGCAAAAGGGGCAATTGCCCTGGGCCCCCTAGTTTGAGGAGCCACTGATTTCTTTTTTTTTCTTTTTACTTTTTTTTCTTCTTCCCTGACCCCCCCCTTCTAATTTCCCACTGTGTGTGTGACTAAACCTCAGGGGTAGGGGGGTTGATCACTGACCATTCCTTTGCCCTGCCAGGCCCGCCTACTCACCCGTCCAAACAGCTCGCCGTTTGTGGCATTTTTGTTTCCCCCATGGACGTTCTCTTTGCAGGTCAGGTGAAGCATAACGTGCTAGCTAGCCAATGAAATTGCTCCAATATGGTCCTCCATTGAGTTGCACCTGACCCACCTACACCAGAACCCTTCTGTCCCTCAGCCCTCAGGCCCATTCATCCCACATGGAGCATGGTGGTTCCATCATCCTTACATGAAGTAAGTCCTACCCGGATCTAGAAAACAGCACCATGCACCAGCTGCCAGCAAACAGAGCTGCTGAATCCTGCCATCATTGTCAATAGAGAGAGACCATCCTTCCACACTCTGCACCTTAGTGCCTGTGGCCTGTCACTAGACCCATTGTCTGGACTGGCTGTCGACTCAGTCATCGGGTCACGAGGTCCGGAAAACAGCTGAATTATCAGCTACAGCTGAAGGCAGACTGGCAGTGCACAATGAACACGCTGCCACCTTGTGTGTGTCAGGGAGATTGTCAAGTAGTAGGAGCTGCCAGAGAGGAGTGCGAATAGTCAGCAGTGAGGCCAGAGGCTGAGCGGACCCAAATCACCACCAGGAATTTCTGTCCTATTTGCCTTCTCATCTTCTTGACTTTGTCTTTAACTCAGGCAAAAAAAATAATAATGTTTGTTATTTTAAAAAGTTTTAAATAAAATGATGTGACTTGTGAGAAGATAATCTATAGTAAGAGAGGGAGACAGGGAGTGGAGAAACATTTGGCCTTTCATTGCACCAGGCTCCAGACAGCTTCTCACTTTCAATCTTCTCCCAGTGCTTTGTTTGTCCTCATGCCACCAGTCAGTGAAGTTTTGTAAGGCAGCCCCAGCCACAGTTACTCAGGTCTCTTGCTGACTGTGGTCAGTACTGTGACCCCTCACCCCAGCAACATTCACAGTAGCTGCAGCAGGTTTCTTGTATCTGGTTACCTTCCTTGTCCCTCACAGCAGCATCCACCTACCTGCTGCCCAACACAACACCAGGTAGACCAGCCCACTGATCTAAGGATGGCTAACACATTTAAATGGCAGGCTGTCCAGGGCTACTATGTATCCAGGCAGTGAGATGTTGGTGTGGCTGTTCCTTGATGGAGGAGGAACATCTGGATATCATGGCAGTCACAGAAACATGGTACACACAAAACCATGACTGGGATGTAAACATACCAGGATACACTATCTACAGGAGGGACAGGGAGGGTAAAAGAGGAGGAGGAGTAGCTCTTTACATAAGGGAAGAAATCAAAGCAACAGAACAAAAGGGTAAACAGGGAGGAGAAGAAGCACTGTGGGTAAATTTGGAGACCTGGCAATGGCACCACAATCCGCACAGGGTTGTATACAGAACCCTTCTCAGGGGAGGAAATGGACAAGAAAATGATAGAAAGTATACTTAGAATGGCAGAAAAGGAGATATTGCTGATGGATGATCTGAATATGCCAGATGTTAACTGGAGTGCAGTTGCAGCAGCTATCAAGAGTGGGGTTATTCTAGATGCCCTACAAGGGCATGCCTTAGACAACTAGTATTGGAGCCCCGAGAGGCAGTAATCTTAGACCTGGTTCTCTCAAATGGAGATGAAGAGGATCACAGATGTAGAAGTGGGTAGCCATCTGGGAACTAGCAACCATCGAACAGTATGGTTCACAATAAACACAGCAATAGAGTCAAGCCACACAAAGACAAAGGTACTGGATTTTAGGAGGGCTGACTTTGTCAAAATGGGTGAGTGCCTAAGGAATGCACCAGCAAATGGGCAGGAAGGAGGTGGAAGAACAATGGGGAATAATAAAACTGCCATCACAGAGGTAACAAGTCTTTGTGTAAAGCAATAAACAAAACGAAACGAGATAAGAAACCACTATGGTTCTCAAAGGAAATGGCGAGAAGGTTCAAGAGAAAAGAAAGCATTCAGGAAGTACAAGGAATCACAGAAGGAACAGGACAGAGAACTGTATCAGTTAAAGCAAAAGGAAGCAGGGAAGGCAGTCAGAACAGCAAAGGCCCAAACTGAGGAAAAGATAGCCAACTTAGTTAGGAAGGGGATAAAACCTTTATAGGTACATCAGGAGCAAAGGAAGACCAAGGGAGGGATAGTGAGGCTAATAAAGGGAGGGGTGGGCAGAGGAGACTGTGAAAAGGCAGAGATACTAAACAAATATTTTTGCTCAGTATTTACAAAGGAAGAAGGGAGGTACCTAAAACAAACAGTAGAAACACTCTGATTACAGAAGTTGATACCAGCCCATTTACAGAAGAAAGGGTTCTGAAAGAACTCTTAAAACTGAAGGTGGACAAAGCAATGGGGTCTGATGGGATTCATCCCAGAATTCTAAAAGAACTAAGGGTAGAACTAGTGACACCACTGACTACCCTCTTTAACAAATCATGGGAGGATGGGGTGGTACCCGAGGACTGGAGGAGGGCAGATGTGATTCCCCTTCACAAAAGTGGGAGCAAGGCAGAAGCAGGAAACTATAGACCTGCTAGTTTAACCTCAGTGGTAGGGAAAATGATGGAATCACTTCTGAAGGAAAGAATTGTTGAGTATCTAGAGGCCAAGGCACAGGACCCAAGGCAGCATGGATTCACAGTGGAAGGTCATGCCAGACAAATCTGATAGAGTTCTTTGACTGGGTGACCAAAGTAGTTGATCAGGAGGGGTGTGGACATGGCTTACCTAGACTTTAGCAAGGCATTTGACACAGTCCCACACAAAAGATTAATATACAAGTTAGCCAGCCTGGGAGTGGGTCCCAAGATGACAGCCTGGTAAAGAATTGGCTGGAGAATAGGACACAGAGAGTAATAGTAAATGGAGTCCACTCTGAAAAAAGGGGTTAGTGGGGCACCGCAGGGTTCAGTATTAGACTGTCCTCTTCAATGTCTTTTTATAAGGGACATTGCAGAGGGCTGAAGGAAAAGTATGTCTCTTTGCAGATGACACAAAGATCTGCAACAGAGTTGATGCACAAGGTGGGGTGGAAAGGATGAGAAGGGACTTGGCAAGGTTAGAGGAATGGTCAAATGTATGGCAGCTTAGATTCAATGCTAAGAAGTGCAAGGTAATGCACCTGGGAAAAAAAACCCAGGGGAAGAGTACACAATGGGGGGTGAGATACTAACAACAACAAAAATGGAAAGGGACCTGGGGGTAGTCATATCAGATGACCTAAAGGTGGGCAAGCAATGTGAGAGGGCAGCAAGGAGGGCTGGGGGGATACTGGGATGCATAGGAAGAGGCATCACCAGTAGTAAACAGGAAGTTATTATCCCTCTGTACAGATAGCTAGTGAGACCCCATCTGGAGTACGGCATGCAGTTCTGGAGACCCAGTCTCCACAAAGACATAGACAGGATGGAAGCTGTCCAGAGGAGGGCAACTAAAATGGTGCAGGGTCTGCACCGGAAGACATATGAAGAGAGACTTAAGGAGCTTAATATGTATAGCCTCGAGGAAAGGAGGGAGGGGGACATGATAGAAACTTTCAAGTACCTCAAGGGAATCAACAAAGTCCAAGAGGGTAGCATCTTTCAAAAAAAGAGGTGTGCAAGAACAAGGGGGCACAATTTGAAGATAGAAGAGGAGTGGCTCAGAGGTAATTTAAGGAAGTATTTTTTCACAGAGAGGGTTGTGGATGTATGGAACGGCCTTCCAGAGGAGGTTGTGGAGTCAAAACAGTAGTGGAATTCAAGCATGCATGGGACAGTCATAAGGCAATTCTAGGGGGTGGGGGAGAAGAAGTAGGCTGCTGGTTAACTAGGATCTGCAGCTTATCCATCAGGTAGGGAAATGGGCAGACTGGGTGGGCCAAGCGGTCCTTATCTGCCATCAAATTCTATGTTTCTATGTTCTATGTGGAGGGGCCAGTAATGCATGACTGTGTTTGAGTGCTGACACTCAGTGTGAATGTAATCCAGCCACCCAACTTCAAAAAATAGCCTTCTATTTCCACCCCAACAATGGCATTCAGAGTAGCTGGAAAACCCTCCAAATCAATTTTAAGGCATCAAAAATTGTTCAGCTTTCGGGGTTAAGTCACAGGGGGGCCCCACAATTCAAAATTGCCCAGGGCACCCCAATTTGTTAATTCAGCCCTGTTGTTAAGTCTTGCCTAATCACCACCAGATCTTCAAGATTCAGTTTCACCAGAAGAGAAGAGAAGAATCGGAGGTAAGAGAGAGATGCCCAGGTATTTAATAGAGTGAGAGGACCATCGCATACCAAATGAGGTGAAGTCTTGACTGCTGATAGCGTGATTAAGGGGGTCTATTTCAGTTTTATTGAGATTAAGTTTGTAGTTAGAGTAAGGACTAAACTGGTCAATTACCTTTAAGGCCACAGTAAGAGAAAGAACTGAATCAGAAAAATGAAGTAGTCTACATATACTGAGATAGAGGGGGAGAGGTTGCCAGTGGGGATGCCTTTTATGTAAGGGGAGGACCTGAAACGCTGAATAAGTGGTTCGAGATATAGATTAAAGAGGAAGGGAGATAGAGGACGGCCCTGATGTGTGCCAGAATGTAGGATGAAAGGAAAAGAAAAGACACCATTGCTGTAGATCTTTGCTGATGGAGAGGAATAGATCATTTTAAGCCATTGAAGAAATGGGGCCGGAAAGCCCATCTTCTGTAGTGTAAGCCACAAAAAAGACCAGTCCACTCTATCAAAGGCCGTCTCTGTCTCGAAAAGATATTAAGGCCATTGAGAGAGGGGAGGCTTGGGTGGCCTGAAATAAGTGACTAATCTTATGGAGGTGATCTGTGGAGGATCTCCCGGGAATGAACCCCACCTGTTCCAGATTTAATAGCTCAGACCATGTTTCTTTAATTCGGGATGCCAGGAGTTTGGCAAGAATTTTGATACCACAGTTTAGTAAGGAAATAGGGTGATAACTTGCTGGGTTAAAATGGGGGTTTGTCTGGTTTAATAAAGAGGATTATAGTGGCTTCTAGAAGTGAGGGGTCCAACTCATCAGCGGAGAACATATATTGATAATGTCGAAGTAAGATAAGGGACAGGTCTTTGAGGAAGATTTTGTAAAAGTTTGAAGGAACTCCATCAAGGCCAAGAGCTTTATCTAGGGCTAGACTTTTTATTGCGGCTTCCATTTCTTCCAGGGAGATAGGTGCTGAGAGAAAAGCACGATGGTGATCCATAAGGCAGGGTAGTGGAGCAGAGTCCAGGTACGATGACAGCTCTGTTGTGGTCAGTGGCAAAGGGTGTTTACCCTATAGAGTGGAGTAGAAATTCTCAAAGACAGCCACCACTTCCCTGGGAAGTATTTTTAAGGATCCATCTGGGGTCAGAAATTTGAAGGGGTAATCCTAGAGGCCTCCAGTTGCTTAAGTCAGAGAGCAAGCAGACGCCCTGCCTTTTCTCCTTGTTCAATATATTTGGACTTAGTTTTGAGAATGAAATACTCAGCTTTTTCTTGGAGGAGAGCAGCATACTTGTCCCAAAGGGTTAGTAGTCTTTAAAGACTCCGGAGAGGATGTGGGAGAAAGAAATTGCTTCAGAGTACATATTTGTGTCAGGATCGCTAATGTTTCCACTTCCCTGTGACGTTTCCGGGTGGAGGTTAGACGGATAAATTCGCCCCTCAAGAAACATTTTAAGGCATACCATTCGTGATCTTGTCTCTTAACAGTGTTCTGGTTAGCGGTGACAAAAGATTGAATTAGATTAGAAATTCTATTAATCACTTGTTCGTCCTTGAGAAGCTGGGTGTTACGTTCCCATGAATTATCACGCTGTTGTTAGAGTTTGGGGTAAGTAACAGCCAGGCCTGTGCATGGTCGGAGATCATAATAGGTTCAAGGCCAGCATTACAGAGGCCAGAAAGTAGGGAGAAACTAGTAAGCACATAATCAATTCTTATGGTGGTGTGATGTACCATTGAATAGAAAGAGTAGCTGTGAGGTAGTGGATTGAGCACTCTCCAGGGGTCACAGAGCTCCAACAGCTCCATGAACTCCCTCAAGGCTTGTTGTGCAGCTGAGAGGGGCCTGAGGGAGATCGATGAACGATTAAGGTCTTGAGTTGGGAGAGATATTCCAATCTCCTCCCAGAATGAAGGGAAGGTTAAGGAAAGGAGTCAGTTTGTTGGCTAGCTCCATAAAGAAGTCTGAGTCACCACCCACCGGGCCATATACACTACCTAAAACCAGCTCTTGTTGCTCATGTAGACTTGTAGCGAAAACGTAACAACCCTGAGGGTCTGAAATAGTATGGTATACCTGCGACAGAATGGCCTATTAAGATGGCTACGCCCTTACTGGAGGGTGATTCCCTAGAGGTGAATACCTGGCCAATCCCCTGTCTATGAAACTAAACCACCTCATGGGGGAGAAGGTAGGTTTCCTGAAAAAACCCTATTTGGGCATGAAGTATAGAGTGATGTTTTAATACCTGATGCATCTTGAGTTGATCTCTGAGACCCCCTAACATTCCAAGACGCAATTTTAATTTGGTTGTTAGCCATATTCATTAGAATCAGCCTGGGTAATATTGTAATTAAAAAACTTCAAGCACACTCCATCCAACCCCTCAAATTTCCCCATCCTCTGATGACCAAACCAAATAGATAACTGGTATGATGGTAAGCCTGAATGATTGACAAGATCAAAAAACATATACAGCTCAGAGACCAGTTTCTCACCAAATCAGTTTGCAGAGGTTCGATGGGGAGACCACCCTCCCTCCCTCCCATAGCAATCAGTTAAATGAACAGTGCCAATTGCTGAATAGACTGACATTGTGAAACTAACCCATATCCCCATAGTGAGACAGGCATAGTGTAGCAGAAGTGATATAAAACCTTTTGACCTGTCCTGCTTCCCTCCTCCCTCCCTCCAGACCAACTCCCTCACCTCCCCCATGACAAAACTATGTACAAAGACCCTCACAAAAGCCAGGTATTTCATGGTCTAGAGCATTTCAAAACTGAGGGGGGCTGTGTCCCAAGGCCCTGAAACTTCTGATATTTAACAAATAGAGCTGGCATAAATGCACCCCTGTGAGGAAAATATGGGCAGGAGAGCAAGAGGGTATAACCCATATCTGAAGCAAGTAAGGGAGCCTCCCATACCCCACCACAGGGCAAGTGACTATACATTTGGGTGCTGCCTGGAAAAGAACAATTAGAATGGTATACAGGGCCTCCCCATACCCCAGGATGTGATGAAAAACAACCCACAGGAAAAGTCACACCTTGGGCCCCCTCAATCCACCCACCCACATCTCCATCTATAATGTGACCACACATATATATATATATATACAGATTAAAATATTAAATCATGGGACTGTATGAGGGCTGTTAGGCCTATCTGATTGTGATAGGCTAGGGAAGGTCTTGGTGCATGCCCCAGCTGGTGTTGCCCTGGTGCGGTGCTCAAATCCAGGGATAAGAGTAGAAAGGAAAAGCCAAGCAGGAAAGGGCTTGAAAGCGAGAAACAGATTAGTAGGCTAGAAGATAGAATGTGGAAAGAAATACGGAGATCAGGAGGAAGACAGTGGAGTTTGTCTAGAGATCCATTTGACCAGAAGGAGGAAAATCTGAGAGGATATGAGGGAGTGGAGAGCGACCCACTGTATCACGGGGAGGAGATTTCACCATACAAACTGGACTAAAGATGCACCTTCAGTATTCACAGGGTAGAAGAAAACTAAAAGTACCAAGCGGAGTGAGAGAGACAATTTGGTGACTGGGAACCCAAATTAAACAAAACTGAGACCCAAAATTGAACTGTATGTCCCCTTGCAAAAGTCCTAGATGGTATAGCCCGATTGGTTCAGGTAGGAACGAAAATACCACTGGACTCAATCCCACATAGAACACTTTCACTCCCTAGGACAACCAGGATTAAAGTCCAGAGTTCCTGTAGGCTGTATCGAGTGGCAATGGGAGAAATGAGTTCCAGAACATATTTTGGGCCCAAATCCCCACAGGGTTTCGGAGACTTTAAGCTGCAAGGAGCGACAACAGTTCGAGGGTGCACTCCAAGGGTGTCCGTTCGAGGAACAGTCACAGGACCAAAGGTCAATTCAAAATGACATCATCCAGCATTCCAACACACAGGTATGATCACAGAGGAAACAGAGGCTAAACCACTAATGTTATAAACAATCGATCATGGGTCTTTGAATAGGTCCAGTAGTTGAGAGGCCAATTCTTTCGATGCCTGGGCAGGGGTGTCAAAAGATAACCATGAGCCTGCAATGAAGGGCTGAAGGTGAGCAGGGTAGGCCATCTTAAATTTAAAGCCTGACGCTATAAGTTTGATGACAATCGGGTGGAAATCGGCTCTTTTTTGTCTGATTTCCAGTGGCAGGTCCTGGGTTACTCTAAGCTTTTTCCCCTCCCAGAGGATTGACTGAAGCTCTTTAGTTTTAGCCAGGACATGTTGCTTCTTGAGATAATTCAGGAATCTGGCAATGATAGGCCTGGGGGGGCAGAATCCACAGGGCGAGGGCGCAGAGAGCGGTGAGCTCGCTCAAGTAGTTAGGTCGGGTTGTGGTGAGACGGGCCTGCTATCTTGGTCAGAAGTTTTTGTAGGAATGTAATTGTAGAGGTGCCTTCCTCCCCTTCTGGCAGACCAAATATTAAAATATTGTTTTGGTGGGAGTGGCCCTCTAAGTCCTCTTTCTTAAGCTATAGCTTTTGGACTAGTTGCCTGAGCTTTACAATTTTGGGCTCTGTGCACTCTTTCCATCCCTTCTGGGATGTGACGTGAGCTTCAGTGTCCCTGATTCTTCTGCCTAGGTCTCCCATATCTGCAAGGAGAGATCTAAGTTCCGCAGATATTTCTGAAAGGGTGTCCCTGAAAGGTGCCAGCTCCTGGAGAAACCTGTCCTCTGTCAAGGGGATTGGAGCTGCTGGAGAAGCCAGTGATTTAGCTTGCTGTGTAGGCTGAGCTTTGTTTTTTTTTGCGGCCTTTGAGAGGTAGATGGAGGCGTGTGTTTCAGTGGGGCCTGACTGGTATCCATATCCATCATGGTAAAGAATGCAAATCATGATGCGAGCTAGACTAGTAGATGGATTCAGCAGGTGCTTAAGTAGAGATCGGAGCAGCTTTGGAGTGTTACCAAACCCAAAAAGTTAGATATTTGGCAGGTGGATGAGTGGTGAGGAGAGAACTCCAAAGATGAGCTGCTATGGCACTGCAGACATCACGTGATCTCCTTTGGTAACATTTTTTGACAATTTCCAACATTGTTGTATCATAGATAATGGCTCGCTTTCTGGTGACTGGAAGAAAACGCACACATGGAGAAGTAGCTGTTGCTGAAGCCAATGAAGTAGCTGCAGCTCCTCAAGCAAAGCGCAAGACCAGAAGGTGATGACGAACACTTGAAGATGGGATTCACCTGGACTGGGACGAGTGAGGCACCTCGTCCACAGTGCGTGATATGTGCTGATGTTCTGGCATAAGACAGCATGCAACCCTGCAAACTTCGACGACATTTGGAAATAAAGCATCCTAGCCTAGTTTCCAAACCTCTGGAATTTTTTCAATGAATGCTGCAAGAACTGATGGGACAAAAAAAACCTGGTAGAAATGCATGGCACTGTGCCTACTAAAGCCGTGAAAGCCTCATATTGTGTGGCATTGCAAATTGCCAAAGCGGGAAAACCACACAACATTGGTGAATAATTACTACTTCCTGCTGCAAAAGAAATGTGTTCAATGATGTTGGGAGACAAAGCAGCAGCTCAGCTAGATGTCATCCCTCTCTCCAATTACACAGTTTGCTGCCGCATTGAGGACTTTGTTGATGTCAAGAAACAGACACTGGACTCTGTTTGGCAAAGCCCATACTTTGCACTTCAGATTGATGAGTCCACTGACCTTGCTCATGCTGCACAGCTCCTGGTCTATGTCCGTTATGCCACAGAGACGGAAGTCTTGGAAGAGTTCCTGTTTTGCCAACCACTGCCTGCACGAGCAACTGGGGAAGACCGGTTCCACATGCTGAATAAATTCATTATGGAGGAAGGTCTTGACTGGAGTTGATGTGTGGGAATTTGTAGTGATGGAGCACGGGCAATGACTGGCAGACACAGTGGGATGGTCACAAGGTGGCAAGCAGTGGCTCCTAGTGCTATGTGGAATCACTGCATGATCCACAGGGAAGCACTAGCAGCCAAGAGGATGCCAGCTGATCTCCAGAAAGTCTTGGCAGATGCTGTGAAAGTAGTGAACTTTATCAAGGCACGGCCAGTAAATGCAAGACTCTTTGCTGTGCTCTGTGAGGAGATGGGAGCAAATCACAAACAATTACTGCTGCACACAGAGGTCCATTGGCTGTCCAGGGGAAAAATGCAAACACGTCTCCTTGAATTGCGTGATGAAGTGCGTATCTTCCTTGCTGACCGTGGCTCTGCACTTGTTGAAAATTTCCACGATTCACGATGGCTTGCGTTGCTGGCATAGTTAGATGTTTTCAACCGACTGAACACATGCAATGCCTCACTTCAAGATCGGGACACCAACATGTTCATTGTAAGGGACAGGATTGAGGCATTTTGTCAGAAGCTCCTACTGTGGTCTTTAAGATTGCAGCAGGGATTGGTTTCCTCCTCTCCCACACTGGAGGATTTTCTGCAGGAAAATTAGCTTTCCATTGATGGTGTCTAGATGCCCATTTCAGAACATTTAAGTGGGCTGCAAGAAAAGCTGGATGACTAATTCCCTGAATACCAGCAAGAGGAGAGTAACCAGTGTGTAAGGAACCTGTTCATTTTTAAACCAGGTCTGTGGACAACCTGTCATTTAGAGAGTAGGAAAGCCTCACTGACCTGTCCAGAGACCCAACACTGAAGGCCTCTTTTGGACAGTTGCCACTTGCTAAGTTTTGGCTGTCACTGGGATGTGAATTGCCAGAACTGAAACAACGAATGCTGAAAGTCCTTCTGCCTTTTGCTTCGACCTATCTCTGTGAGTCTGGATTCTCTGCGCTGGCTGGCATAAAGACAAAATATAGGTCCCACCTCAGTGTTGAAGCTGACTTGCACCTCCACCTCTCGACAGTGCAGCCATGAAACCATCAACTGACTGCCAAAAAACAGGCTTACAGGCTCCCTTCAGCTGACTGAATTTAAAAATGTGCAGTACATTTAGTGCTGCCTTTCAATTGCTGTCTTGCACAGTATCTGACATTGCTGCCCTGCCTTTCAGTTGACTTTTAATTGCTGTTTTGCACAGTATCTAGCATTGCTACCCCACCTTTCCATTGATTGCACAGTATCTGACATTGCTACCCTGCCTTTCTATTGACCTTTGATTGCTGCTTTGCACAGTATCTGACATTGCTACCTTGATTTCAATTGACTTTTAATTGCTGTTTTGCACAGTATCTGGCATTGCTACCCTACCTTTCAATTAACTTTTAATTGCTATTTTGCACAGTATCTGGTATTGCTACCCTGCCTTTCCATTGATTGCACAGTATCTGACATTGCTACCCCTCCTTTCTATTGACCTTTGATTGCTGCTTTGCACAGTATCTGGCATTGCTACCCTGCCTTTCCACTGACCTTTGATTGCTGCTTTACACAGTATCTGGCATTGCTACCCCCCCATTCCACCGACCTTTGACTGCTGCTTTGCACAGTATCTGACATTGCTACCCTGCCTTTCCATCGACCTTTAATTGCTGCTTTGCACAGTATCTGATATTGCTACCCTGCCTTTCCGTTGACTTTCGATTGCTGCTTTGCACAGTATCTGGCATTGCTACCCTGCCTTTTCGTCGACCTTTAATTGCTGCTTTGCACAGTATCTGACATTGCTACCCCGCCTTTCCGTCGACTTTCGATTGCTGCTTTGCACAGTATCTGGCATTGCTACCGCGCCATTCCGTCGACCTTTCACTGTTGCTTTGCACAGTATCTGGCATTGCTACCCTGCTCTTCTGTTGACCTTTGACTGTTGCTTTGCACAGTATCTGACATTCCTACCCCACCTTTCCGTTGACCTTTGACTGCTGCTTTGCACAGTATCTGACATTGCTACCCTGCCTTTCCATCGACCTTTGCTGCTTTGCACAGTATCTGACATTGCTACCTTGATTTCAATTGAGTTTTAATTGCTGTTTTGCACAGTATCTGGCATTGCTACCCTACCTTTCAATTAACTTTTAATTGCTATTTTGCACAGTACCTGGTATTGCTACCCTGCCTTTCCATTGATTGCACAGTATCTGACATTGCTACCCTGCCTTTCCACTGACCTTTGACTGCTGCTTTGCACAGTATCTGACATTGCTACCCCACCTTTCCATCGACCTTTGCTGCTGTGCACAGTATCTGACATTGCTACCCCGCCTTTCCATCGACCTTTGCTGCTTTGCACACAATCTGACATTGCTACCCTGCCTTTCCGTCGACCTTTGATTGCTGCTTTGCACAGTATCTGACATTGCTACCCCGCCTTTCTGTCGACCTTCGATTGCTGCTTTGCACAGTATCTGACATTGCTACGCTGCCTTTCCATTGACTTTCGGTTGCTGCTTTGTACAGTATCTGACACTGCTATCCTGTCATTCTGTTGACTTTCGATTGCTGCTTTGCACAGTATCTGGCATTGCTACCCCGCCTTTCCATCGACCTTTGATTGCTACTTTGCACAGTATCTGACACTGCTACTTTGAATTTCCGTTGACCTTTAATTGCTGCTTTGCACAGTATCTTACATTGCTATCCCTCCTTTCTGTCGACCTTTCACTGTTGCTTTGCACAGTATCTGACATTGCTACCCTTCCTTTCCATCGACCTTTGACTGCTGCTTTGCTCAGTATCTGAAATTGCTATCCCACCTTTCCGTCGACCTTCGATTGCTGCTTTGCACAGTATCTGACATTGCTACTCTGCCTTTCTGTTGACCTTCGATTGCTGCTTTGCACAGTATCTGACATTGCTACCCTGCTTTTCCATTGACTTTCACTTGCTGCTTTGCACAGTATCTGACATTGCTACTCCGCCTTTCCGTCAACCTTTGATTACTGCTTTGCACAGTATCTGGCATTGCTACACCGCCTATCTGTCGACCTTTGATTGCTGCTTTGCACAGTATCTGACATTGCTACCCTGTCTTTCTGTTGACTTTCGACTGCTGCTTTGCAACAATCTGACATTGCTACCCTGCCTTTCCATTGACTTTCGATTGCTGCTTTGCACAGTATCTGACATTGCTACCCTGTCTTTCTGTTGATTTTCGATTGCTGTTTTGCACAGTATCTGTGATGTACAGTGCTACACTTTGTAAATAAAACACTATCACGTATATTTTGCCTGTTTCATGATTGCCCATGAAATTGCGCTTGAAATTCCTTATCCGTTTGAGTGTATGCTACTGTGCTTGAGACATGGGGAGGCCCGGGCTCATCCACAGTGATACAGAGGAGGCTCAACCTGAGAATGTCTGGGAACCCCTGTATTAAAGGGAACGTTTCCTACTATGTTTAGAAACTGAACACAAATAGGAGGATGCTCCCTTACCTCCATGGGAGCTCCACTGTGATGTTAGCAGATTTTTTTGTAAAACCTCAAAAAGAAAGGAAGGGATTGTAAATTGCCCCTCAGGGGTTAGCTGCATGATCCTTTTCCAGCTCCCGGTTGCTGGGCATGCCCCCCTCGCTACAATGTTTTATGACGTAGGCATACAGAGAGTGTGGGGGCATGCCCCATCCAAGTCTATGGAACATAACTTATAAACACAGTTTTTGGCTGTTTAAGTGGTCATTTGGTAAAATAGGAGCCAGGATACAGCTAGCAAGAGCCTCGTTAATTGAACCCTGGCTCTGATTTTATCAAATGGCGACTTAAACGATGAAAGGCTGTGTTTATAAATCACACTCCATAAACACGAATGGAGTGCTCCCCCATACTCTCCCTATGCATCCATCATAAAACGTCTGTGTGGGCATGGCCAGCAACCGGAAAGTGGAAAGGTATCATGTGGCTAGCCTTTAGGGGACAATTTATGATCCGTTCCTTTCCTTTGGAGATATTACAAAAAATTCTGCCAACACCACTGAGGAGCTCCCATGGAGGTAAGGGAGATTGCTGTTACTTGTGTAAAGCACTGAGAAAGGTGCTGTTTAAATGATAAAAGGAATTATCTATTGAAGAGTCTGGCCTTTCTGGGAGTGAATTATGTTGTGAGTAGAAATCGCACTGTTGTGTGCCATTGGGAATATGCTAGTGCTAGTGCAAGGCAGCATACACAAATTTCCCTTTCATGGAATCATAAAAACATTTAACACATTTCGCAACATTTCATGGATTTATTTAGAAATTTTGCTAAATATTTTTTTAGTCAGAACTCAGCCATTCTTAAAGCAAAATACCTGCAGAATGGCATGCCTACATGTTGTAAGGAGTCCTACGGGAGTGCTAAATGTCATGATATTTGATTTAGAAGTCTTGAACTTATAGACACTTAAAATCTGGCAATTTAATTTATGTAAGATCTTCTGAAAACAGAAACATAGAAACATAGAATTTGACAGCAGATAAGGACCGCTTGGCCCACCTAGTCTGCCCATTTCCCTAAGTGATGGATAAGCTGCAGATTCTAGTTAACCAACAGCCTACTTCCTCCTACCCCCCACTAGAATTGCCTTATGTCTGTCCCATGCATTCTTGAATTCCCCCACTGTTTTTAGCTCCACGACCACCTCAAGAAGGTTGTTCCATGCATCCATAACCCTCTCTGTGAAAAAATACTTCCCAACATTATCTCTGAGCCATCCCCCTCTATCTTCAAATTGTGCCCCCTTGTTCTTGCACATCTCTTTTTCTGAAAGATGCTACCCTCTTGGACTTTGTTGATTCCCTTGAGGTACTTGAAAGTTTCTATCATGTCCTCCCTTTCCCTCCTTTCCTCTAGGCTATACATATTAAGCTCCTTTATAGAAACATAGAAACATTTCTCTGCTTAAAATTCACCCCTCTTTGGAGCCGGATACTTGAAAATGTGCATGCATAACCTTCAAGGAAGAGTCTTAAAATGGCTAAATATGGAGATATGTAGTTAATTATATTTTAAGTTAAAGGGGCTCATAATTCTACAGTTTAATTATTTGTGAAATTTTAATATTTTCCAAAAATATGGATGCTTGTAGCTCAGCTCCTATTGCAGGTATACTCCTGAAATTTGCCATGCATACTAGGGCTGCAAGTTAAGTTCTACCAAACTGTGCAACACTGATTTAGGGGTCAGCACAGTCGCGGTCTTTATTGACCTCTCTAAAGCTTTTGACTTGGTAAACCACAGCCTCCTCCTGCATAAAATGAGCTATATTGGCCTGGACACCCATGCACTCGGTTGGTTTGCGAGTTACTTCACTGGCCGTACCCAGAGGGTCAAGTGGAAGGACAATGTCTCACAGACCACACTGCCCAAAGAAGGGGTACCACAGGGGTCAATACTCGGCCCCCTTCTCTTCACTCTGTTCATAAATGACCTGCACTTACACTGCGGGAGCAGCAGCGTCATCCAATATGCGGATGATGCCGTCATTTACCGAGCCTCCCCCAAATATAATAGAACTGGAGAATGCCCTACAAGAAGACATCCTTCAGATGGAGGATTGGCTCACCTTGAACATAATGGTATTAAACACCAGCAAAACCAAGGTGATGCTGTTTGGGCCCAGATCCCTTGGATCTGACCAGTCGAAGCTCCTTCAACTGTAGTCCAGAGGGGAAGACGAACCTGAGGTGGTTACCTGTATGAAGTACCCTGCCCAACCCTAGACCAAAGCCTCACTCTAAAAAATCATGTTGACCAACTCACCAAATCCATCCATGTGAAACTTGGTCTCCTCTATAGAATAGAGGACCAGATTATCCCTGAAGCCAGGGTAGCCATTGCTACCAGCGTCCTACTCCCTAAGCTCACCTACTCAGCCCCCATTCTCCAAGGTGTGGTCTCTATGGAACTTAGCAGGCTCCAGACCTTATACAACAAGATTGTGCGGTTTGCCACAATGTCCCACCCTAGAACACACCACTGCGAGGCCCAAGCCAAGCTCAGGTGGCCGTCACTGGAAGCCCGCTTCATCTACCCGACTCTTTGCCTTACATTTAAGCTACTGGGCCCCTCTCCTCCCCCTAGCCTCAAAGGGCTTGTCAGGGTTAAATCCAATCTGAGGAGCCTCCGCACCTCAGGACAAACTCTCCTCGTGGTTCCTAAAACTAGGACTAAAGCTGGGTCCAGGTCCTTTGCGTTCACAGCCCTGTCCAACTGGAACAACCTCCCACTTGAGGTACGGGAGGCAGGGTCTGGCCCTGCTCGTCCAAACTCAAAGCACACCTGCTTGTCAGGAGTACTTCCAATGCCTTAGGATATGACTCACTTCACTGCCCCTCCCTCTTAGGAAGGTGACTTGACTCTGACAACTTAGCCAGTATCTCGTGCACTCCCATGTTCCTCATGTTTTGTGCATGTTTATGTTTAATTATCCAACTCTAAGCGGTCTCACTGACTGTATGTGCATGTTTATGTTTAAATATCCAACTCTAAGAGGTCTCACTGACTGTATGTTCCTGTACCACCTATCTGACTGTAACCCTATGGAATCCTTCACTGTCAAGCAATATGTCATTTATTAATTTGTACTGTTCTGCTACCTGTATGTTATTTTCTTTACTCCCAGGTCACCCCTGAAAAAGGGACCTCCGGGGCCCAGTGGGCCTACCCGGTCAACAAAATTCAATAAATAAATAAACAATCGAACACCTTGAACCTCAGATGTTCAGTTCTTGCGAACGGTGATGAACATTTTGTGAAAACTGGCAGACTTTAGGTTCAACTGGTTCCACCCGATCCAGATGGTGTGGACCAGTCAAACTGGGAAATGCAGTTCACCCCTGAAACAGTTAACTGACTACAGCACTAACAGGGCTCAGTGTGATTCACAGGCTCCAGCCTCATTTTGGAGCTACTTGACTCTGCTCAATCATGTGACTTAGAGGGAAGTTGACGCGTGTGCTCATTGTCAGCCTGTTAGGTAGCTCAGGCAGGGCTGTGTGATTGATTAGTTAGATTAGCTAGGAAATTGTTCACACCTGCAAACAATCTTCTTGAATCAAATGTTTGCCCTATTAGTAGGGCTGCTGAAGGGGTGTATTAGAGGAAAAGGAGACAAAAAATGGAAAGGCAGGCTGGTCAGTAGCACTGTTGCACGCTTGCAGCAGGCCTCTAGGACCACAGAATTGTGTGAGAGGGGAGAGGGAAGAGAGACTGTACTCTGAGAGACTAGAAGAGCATGAAGTGTGCTCGGGTCTGGGCAGTTGGCAGATGGGGCATCAGGTGGCAGTCTGCCAGTGCCCACTTGTTGTCCTTAATAGTGTAATCTCAGCAGTGTAGCACCCTTTTTTTGTTGTTGCAGGACTGGCTGTTTAGCAGGCCAAATAAAAATGTTTTATTTTTGACTAAAGCCGCTGGCAGAAGCCTGATATATATATATATATTTTTAGAGTGGGGACTGTGACATGGACAGCCAGTTCTGAGTGCTGTATCATTTTGTTTAAATATAAAATGTATTACTGACTGTCTCTGCTGAAAATCTGGTGCTTTAGGAGTGACCTCACTCCCCCCCCCCAGGTTTCAGATGAAAGCCATGAGAAAAATGCTGACACAGCATGTGAAATCACACACACACACACACACACACACACACACAGGTTTTAGAGACAATGTGTTACATGGAAGGCCTGAAGCTAATTACAGGTGGAAGAAGCTTGAGTTGAGCATATTCATTTTTTATGACGTGTCCAGAGGAAGAAAATCAGGTTGTGATGTATTAGTGCGAAAATCATAAAGATGCTTTCATGTCCTGGAAGGGGGAAGCTTATGATGAGATCAAAGAAATGGCATTTGAGGGACATGAGTCATGCTGAGGATTGCAAAATTAAATACTTTGAAAAGACATCCTGTTTTTGTATAAGATATATATTTTTTTATATATATTCTGACAGAGGAGGAGCTAGGTGATCTCACACAAAAAGGGGTTGGCCAATACAGTATGCTTAAGGGATATTCTGTTTTACTTCAGACACACACTTTTACCTAGTCTCTGACAACGAAACATCTCGAGCACTTGTAAACAGGTATTTAGACAGAGAGTCAAATCAAAATACTGTAAGTAGGAATTTGCACTGTTTTAAACCTTGTTCTTTTAAAAGATGTGTATGTCTTGTGATATAAGAGTTCTGTATTTTGTGTTTAACATATTTGTATCTATTGTAGTAAAACTCTTTTTAGAGCATACTTGGTCTGTCTTTGATATCTTTTTAGTTGTAAAAAGAGTATATATGGTTATAGTGTGCACGAAGCATAAGCTTGAATGGTGGTACCAAACTGGAAAGAGAAGCGTTTTAAATCTGAGGTCTTTATTAAAGTTTTAAGGGTTCATCTCTGTATACCTGGTTAGGTGCCCATAGGCAAAGATATCTGGTCCCCTGAAGATAGAAATATCTGAGCCTGTGCATTGGGTACACTAGCAAGAGGTTCACAGTTTGAATCCCTCCAAGACTTGAGACCAAAGGTTGATCCAAACTCACAAAACAGACAAGAGGGGTACCTTGTTCTGTTAAACTGTTCACAAGACTGCGCTCGGAGGTTGGCACTTTGGGAGTAGAGGGCCTGCCCTGCTGAGTGGGTTTGTGACAGGGAATGACTGTCTCAGTAATTAAATTTTTATTTTTACTCAAGCGAGTGTATGCCAACTGGCATCAGGACAGTGCCTGGCCACTGGTACTTGGCACCTTGATGGCATCCCATAACAATAATTCTTCATTCAGGTTTCTTTTTGTGGCAATAATCAAATGGGAACTCTTAATCCTCATGTTCTCCCAAGCTGCAGTGGTTGCTTCCTCTTGAGTCCTGAAGCAGCGTGTGTGTGTGATCCTGAGTTTTGCTGCTGCAGTGTGATCTGGGCAGTTGGCAGGGCAGCAAGTGTGTGCCCGCTGGCAGTGTGATGGAGGCTGGCCCCCCGGTAGTTGGCACCTTAGTGGTATGCCATCATTTTTTTTCCTTTTTGAGGCAGTTTCCAAATTGAAACTCTTAGTCTTCATGTTCTTCTAGGTTGCGGCAGTTCCTTCCTCCTGAGTCCTCAAGCAACCTCTGTGTGTGTGTGTGTGTGTGTGTGTGTGTGTGTGTGTGTCACCTTGAGCTGTGCTGCTGCAGTGTGATCTGGGCAGTGGGCAGACAGCAAGTGTGTGCCCGCTGGCTGCATGCCACTGCCTGTCCCCAGGTAGTTGGCACCTCGGTGGCATTCCATAAATAACGTAAAATAAAAATTCTTCCTCCTCCTCCTCCTCCTGAGTCCTGAAGCAGCATGTGTGTGTGTGTGTGTGTGTGTGCATGCATGTTTTGTCTTAACTCTAAGCTGTCTGTTGCATTGTGATCTGGGCAGTGGACAGGGATGCAAGTGTGTCCCAGCTGGCAGTTGCCCAGCCCACGCTAGTTGGCACCTTGGTGGCATCCCATAAATAAATACAAATTCTCTACATTACCTCAAGTTACTGATGTTCCTTTCTTCTCCTCCTGAGTCCTGAAGCATCTGTGCATGTCGTACTGAGCTGTGCTGTTGCAGTGTGATCTGGGCAGTGGGCAGGGCAGCAAGTGTGTGCCCGCTGGCAGCATGCCAGTGTCTGGCCCCTGGAATTTGGCACTTGGGTGGCAGTTCATAAAAAAATATTTCTTTTCTTTTTGTGGCAGTATTTAAACGGAAACTCTAAGGGCTCAATTCTCAAAAGTCGGTGCAAGCCGCATCAGTGGTGACTTGCGCCGAATGCTGGTGCACCGGGGACCCTGCACCTGATTTACTATCGGGTAGGGCCCCAGTGACTAAGTCCTGCAGTTTGCAGCAACAGTGGCACAGTGCTAAACAGACGGCACATCTATGAGGTATGCCGCAAGCTGTGTGGTGGTCAGGCAGCAGCCGAGCCCTTGGACATCAACTGTAGCAGTCCCCCCAGCCCCGATCCCCTTAGTAATAAAATAATTAATCTCCCTGGTGGTCTAGATGCCCTCCCCCAGCCCTGATCCTTTTATTAATATAATAATCATTGTCCCTGGTGGTCTAGATGCCCGCCCCAGCCCTGATCCTCTTATTAATATAATAATCATTGTCCCTGGTGGTCTAGATGCCCGCCCCAGCCCTGATCCTCTTATTAATATAATAATCATTGTCCCTGGTGGTCTAGATGCCCGCCCCAGCCCTGATCCTCTTATTAATATAATAATCATTGTCTCTGGTGGTCTAGATGCCCGCCCAGCTCTGATCCTCTTATTAATATAATAATCATTGTCCCTGGTGGTCTAGTGGTCCCACCCAAGCCCCGATATGCTCGTATATGACAATGTTCATACCAATGTTCCCTGGTGGTCTAGTAGACCCCCACCCTTTCACCCCTGCAGGTAGCACCCACCACCCAACTCCTCCCATCCTGAACCCTGAGCCAGCAACCGACACAGCCCTCCTCTCACCACCATGGCCGGTCATCGACTGAACTGTCACTGAGCGTGTACTATATAATACAGTACTCACTCAATGGTTGACAGCTCAGAGAGTGAGTTGTCAGTCAATGAGTGCATAGTGAATTATACAGTACGGGCTCAGTGACAGTTCAATTGATGGCTGGCCATAGTGGTGAGAGGAGGGCTGTGCCGGTCACTGGCTTGGGGTTCGGGATGGGGAGCAGGGTGGTGGCACTAGCTGCAGGGGTGGGAGGTGAGCCACCCAGCCACCAGGGAACACTTGTGAACATTGTTATATATGGGCATATCAGGGCTGGGGGCGACCTGCTAGACCACCAGGATATTATAATAATAAGAGGATCGGGGCAGAGGTGGGACCGCTAGACCACCAGGGTTAGTAATTATTATAATAATAAGACTGTTGGGCTGGGGGAGACTGCTAGACCACCAGAGACAGTGCTTATTATATAAATAAGAGGATTGGGGCTGGGGGGGACTGCTAGACCATGAGGGACATAAATTATTTTATTACTAAAAGGATTGGGACTGGGGAGGGGGGACTGCAGCTCCTTGGCACAGGATGCTAGACCCTCCCAGAGCAAATGTCTAAGTACCCTTAGACCAACCCTGGCTGGCCTAATGGTACTTAGAAATTTGCCCTCTGGGAGAATTTTGAGAATCCTGATTTAGGGATTTGGCAGCCTGCATCTGCTGCAAACCCTATCACCATGCCACAGCCCATTACAGATGGTGCAAGCCCCCTTTCACATCCGCAGCCTGTGGTTAATGCAGACTGCCTTTGAGACTCACTCCCAGTGCATCTTTTGGTGCAAGGGGCACTTTGCGCCATTCTTTGTGGTGCAAGCCCCTTGTGCCATGCTGGGAGCTTTGAGAATTGGGCCCTTAATCTTCATGTTCCCCCAATTTGCAGCAGTTCCTTCTTCCTGAGCCCTGAAGCAGCTTGTGTGTGTAGTCCTGAGCTGTGCTGTTGCAATGTGATCTGAGCAGTGAGTAGGGAAGCAAGTGTGTGCCCGCTGGCAGCGTGGTGGTGTCTGACCCCCGGTAGCTGGCACATTGGTGGCATTCCATAAAAAAAAAAAATTCTCCACATTACCTCAAGTTACTGACATTGCCTCCTCCTCCTGAGTCCAGAAGCTGCGTGTGTGTGCCATTCTAAGCTGTGTTGTTGCAGTGTGATCTGGGCAGTGGGCAGGGCAGCAAGTGTGTGCCAGTTGGTAGCATGCTGGTGCCTGGCCCCGGTAGTTGGCACCTTGGTGGCATCCCATAGAAAAGTAAAAAAATTATAAAAACAAAATTCTTCACATTCCCTCAAGATGCTGAAGTTCCTTCCTCCTTCTGTTTCTGAGTCCTGAAGCAGCCTATTCAATTCAATTCTTATTTTAGCAACTCATTTGCAAGGAGGTCCTGGAGGACACAATACATGACAGCTCATACAGAAGACAAAAATACAGAGATTACAGAATATGCGTACGTATAAAACCAAAAGACTAAAAAACACTTGAATACAATACTTATGCAGTGGAACACTAGGGGCATGCGCAGATGCCCAGTCAGCAAAACAAAAAAAAAAGGGGGAGGATAAAAAAGAAGAAAAGAAATAAGAACAAGCATTTGTCAATGCCGAATGTTGCTTGCTTCTATGTGCTGTTTAGGTATTTGGAAGTCATTGGAGCGCAAATATTGAAAATTTGCGAACTTAGGAACGTGCGTAGGAACTGCGCAACACATGCTCGTAAAACAGTCGTTTTTAGGAATTTTTCACCAAATTTTCAACATAGCCATTTTAAGACCTCTGCTCATGAACAGTGTCACTGTGATTTTGTTAATGTGTCCCATACAGTGAGTTTGCACACCGACTGCGTCATTGTGCGCTACATGGGTGGAAACACGTTTTGGGCAGGATGTGAAAAATGACAGCTGTACTGCTCATAAGGAGGTGTGGCAAAATGGCAATGTTGAAAATCTGGAGTGAAAATATTGAAAATTTGTGAACTTATGAGCCTGCGTAGGAACTGCGCAACGCACGCTGGTAAAACAGTCATTTTTAGGAATTTTTTCACCAAATTTTCAACATAGCCATTTTAAGACCTCTGCTCATGAACAGTGTCACTGTGAGTTTCTTAATTTGTCCTGTACATTGATTTTGCACACTGACTGCGCCATTCTGCGCTACATGGGTGGAAACACATTTTGGGTGAGATGTGAAAAATGACAGCTGTACTACTCATAAGAAGGTGTGGTAAAATGGCAATGTTGAAAATCTGGAGTGAAAATATTGAAATTTCATGAACTTATGAGCCTGCGTAGGAACTGCACATACGCACACTATAAAACAGTCATTTTGGAATTTTGGCACCAAATTTGGCACCACCAACATGGGTTTTGGGACCCTTCATGAATGATCACTGTCATGGTGGTATTCAGGCCTGAAGGGCGATTTCGCAGTCACTGCACAGTCACTGCGCCAAATCACCTTCGGCCCGAATAACGCCATGACAGTGACATCATTCATGAGAAAGGGTCCCAAAACCCCATGTTGAAAATTTGCAAAATTCCAAAATGCCTGAGATATGCAACAAAGTTGAAACCCCCTATTTAGCCCATTATACAGCTTACCGGGTATTTCCTCAGTTCGCGGGTCGGCTTTGAAGAGTGCAGACGTGTTCCCGGTCCACTGAAGATCGCCGCGAGTCCGGAGGTAAGTATGGGGTGAGGAGGGCGTGGGAGGCTGGGTGCACAGTGGGTGGGTGCGGGTTGTGGGAGGGGCGCCGGAGACGCCACCATGGGACCGCTTTCTGCTTTTTCAGGTAAAAAAAAAGACGCTGTGGACGCTTGGCTACACTGGGTGGCCTCAGCTGCGTGGCACCTACAAGGGGGAGAGACAGCTCAGCCGACGGGATTGGGCACCCGTCGGCTACACAGTATGTGCAGGGCGACGCCTGCGTGGTGGGGAGCCACCTTCATTCCTGCTCACTGAAGCATAGCTCCCCTTTCAACTGTATGCCACTGCATTTTGGAGCGTGTCATAGACAGCTCCAAAATGCATTGGCTTACAGGGGCCGCGCCTGCCAGCTCACTGACTGAATTGGAGGAGGAGGTGACACACCTCTGAAATCTCCGATGATGGCACTATGTTTCTTGCACATGCATGCAAGCAACATAAAAATCAGTACAAAGGAGACAGAAGGTAAAAGTCAGTTCTAACGCTGTGGCTCAGGAAGACAAAGGAAAGCAGTGGGAGCAAGTGCTATTAACAAGGGTAGGGCAGGATGGAAAGGAGGCACAGGTAGAAGGGACACTAAAGGAAGGCAGAAGGAAGGTGCTTGAGAAGTGGAGTAAGGGGGGAGGGACGTGACAGCTGTACAGGCCGAGGGGATAGGACCTGAAAAGGAGGATGAGAAGTGTGGGGGGGGGGCAGGAAGGGTGGGAGAGAGAAGTGCCAGGGAAGAGCCAGGGATATTGTTCAAGAGTCAGCCTGAGGACTCACACAAAGCAGCTGCATTCTTCCTTCGATGTGACTCTAAGCATGGACTTGAATGTACCCAGGCCAACGATATGCTTTAGTTTTAATGATTTTTGAAGGGAGTTCTACAGTAAAGGCAAGGCATGACTTAGAGATGAGGAACCAAACTGAGTTCTAATCCTAGGGATGTCAAAAGTTATATGAGAGTTTTCTGAGTGTATATATGCAGGGAGCGTGCTTGAGCATGGGACAGATATAAGGGGGAAGTTTGGCAGTTAGTGCTCTGTAAACCCAGAGGGATCCATTTTGCCACCTCCTGGTGCTAAGAGAGGACCAGCCAATCTGCAGGTAAAGGGAACAGTGGTGTGTATTGTGAGGGCATTTGTGACAAATCTTATGGCCCTGTGATAGAATGTATCCAGTGTAGATAAAGCTGACCTAAGGCTGTGACTGTATAAAAAATCTGCATAACTGAGTAGCAGGAGAAAGGTTGTTTGGACGAGTAGGAGTTTGGCATCATAGGTAAGCAAGTGCTTTATTTGACAGAAAAGTCCAAGCCTTTGACATCATTTTTTGGCAGTTTCCTCAATATTGCCTGACAAAAGAAAGCTTACAGCCTAAGTGTGTCAACTTGAACTGTACTTTTGGGGAGTGACCTGAGCTGTGGGCAGCAAGTTGGTGCCTGGCCTCTGGTAATCCTTGGTGGCATTCCATTGAAAAATTAAAAACATAAAAAAAAAAAAAAAAAAATGAAAAGAAATAAAAACTAAAACATTAGAAAATTGTAAAAATTAACACAAAAAAATTTAAATAAAGTCTTGCTCATTATCATTTGTCACCCAAGTGACTGAGTGATGTTGCAAGCGTAAGGAAATGGAGCAATAGAAAGGACAAAGAGATGGAGGCATGGACTCATCCAGTCACAAAGAAAAGCAAAAGCTTAGTAGGCTTGGTCATAGACAATCAGCCTCAGTGGGAACTACAAGTGTAGAGAAGATGACAGTAGTGGTAGAACTGTCCATAAAGTATCTCACATTGTAGGAATCACTGGCAGTGGTATAGCAAGGATTACAGCATGAGCAACCATTGTAGAAAAGAGGAATAAGAAAGGAGTTTATCAGGTAGTTGCACAGGCAGAGGATGCACAGTGCATTCCACTTGTATACACCTCGGATGTATGCACATTTCACTTGGGCGTACATTTTTCGCTTGTCCCAATCTCTTCCCTATCGAAACAATAGTATCCGGGAGGGCGCATGCCAGCGCTGAAGATGGTGGATGACTAAATGATGTGCTCCTCAGTAATGGCAATTCTTCATCAAAATACTTGTTTTGTTTCAACCAAAAGTTATTGACACCCACACAAAAAACAATCAGAACATAGTCTCTGCAGAATTTTAAAATCCTGTAGAATTTGTTCAGTCAGGGAAAAATCGATGGGTTAAAAAAGTTTTTCTGTCACCTCTACCACAGCCAAGATATCAAGGGGACCGAGAGGCTCTCTGCACACCACAAGGGAATATTAATGCTTTGGAGGAAACATTAAGAGTCCGAAAGGCTCTCCACATTCCACAATGGAGTATAGTACAGCAGGAGATAAGACAGACATTTAGTCTTTAAGAAATGCTGGAGGGCATCAGTACTGAACTAGGTACTGTGAAGCAGTCAGTATCAGAACTTAAAACAGATTCTGTAATGGTTACATAAGGATTAGATAATTCAGACAGTCAATTGGACATTTTCAGGGACACCATTGCTGGGTTAGAAGACCAAGTATATACACAAACTAAACAAATACATTATTTACTTGAGAAAGTAGATGATCTTGAAAACAGCAGAAGGAGGAATAATTTGCAGACCCTAGGGGTGCAGGAGGGAATAAAAGGGAATAATATCATTGTGTTTTTGCAACACCTGTTACCTGTCTTGTTAGTCTTCCAGTGGCCATGGGCATTGGAGATGGAGCAGGCACACCATGCCTTGGGTCCCTGTCCCCAACCTGGTCAGAGACCCAGACCTATACTGGCATATTTTCTGAGATATTCTGTAAAAGAGCAGATTTTGCATTTGTCATGGGAGAAAAAAACAGCTGATGTGGAGGGGCAACAAAATACCAATCTCTCAGGACTTTCCAACTGCTGTCATGGACAAAAAGAAAGGTTTTTTGATGTAAAATAAAGGTTGACTAAGCTGGGTATTTTATATTACTTTACATAACCAGCCATACTTAATGTGGTGGAGCCAAAAGGAAAAGTGCACGTTTCTCATGAAGCCAGAGAAGCGACGTCTATTTTCACTGACTTTGAACAGACAACAGAGGGTGGCTGTAGAAACAGACCTAAGGCCTCTCCTCATTCAAAGAAGCAGCGCATGGACTCTGCATCACACTCCATGCCTGAATGTTCTACCCCACAAGATGCACAGCCTTCAGCCAGGTGAATCACAGCCATAACAACAAGTCCCCCGTCATAAACAGAGCACCTTCGCTACATACAGAGAACAAACAGTAACTGAGAACACTCCCAGGATATCGACCCCTCCTCTCTACCCAGTTGTTGTACAGGAAGAGGTGAAAAAATTGTCTGTCATATCTCCATTATAGTATAGATGACCACATCTTTACACAAACAAAGCCACTTGCCAGTACTAGAACTCAAGGCCCAAAGGATACTCAGTAGATCCAGAGGTAGAGAGAGTGCTCAATCGACCGACTCCAACTCCATCATGCTTCCTCCTAAAGACTTTTTCCCACCTCTGAATCAACCTAATTGCACTGCGGAGGCTGCAACTTAAGATGACTCTTGACCTTGCCTCTGTAACACAATGCTATCGCTAGCGTGCACTTGAAGTGGATAGTAAACTGGATGTCCTTCCCGCAATACTTTCTTTTTCCTGCTTCCTCTACTGCACATTTCGAATTATAATAAATTGTTTATTTTAAACACTCTGAGCTCGTTTACAATCTCCTTCCTATGGAGGTAAGTTACACACAATATGGAATAAATAGGATAATTGGGTATTCAAATAACAATCACTTACAAGGACAGATCCAAAAAAGACGATATCCTGGTTTGGTGCAGATGACTTTGAACTATGATGTTTGACTATTGGCTGTCGGACCATTTAATCACTAACCTGAGCACTACTGATTTGATCCAAGCAGCCCCTTTTTAACAAATTGTCTATTCAAATATTATAAGGCTAAACAGTAAAAGTTTATTTTTGCATATTGATAGTAATGAAATATTCAAGTTTGTCATAGCCACAGGTTTGATCCCTGCTGCCTTCCACTTACATAACTCAGTTAAATCCCTAGTCTGTGTTATATAGGGGGATCCTTATTTGCACAGAAATTTTAGAAAACAGTTATAATTTAAAAGGCAAGGGTGTTTCTTTTTAGACTGAGGAAACAAAGGATGTTATTGAAAGAGGGTGGGGCAGAGCTGGCTAATGTAAGCCTGGCAATGTGTACATGCCTGCCCACTGCAAGCTATTAAGTGCCTGTAGGGTATAGGAAAAACAGCACTCATACTTGTGTTTTTCTTTTTTTTTGCATTTCCCCTTTTTATCTCTCATATACTACACCCTTTTTCCTCTCTGGTAAATGTTCTGGCATATGCTTACCCAATTAACATTTTTGAGTGTGCATCTGAAAGGATCCCACAGATAAGTTGGTCGAGGGCATGTTATATGTACAAGGCACTAATATGCTGGACAGAGAGTCCTGGATTAATAGTATTGAGGTGTGTGTGGCAGGTAAAATGTAGTACTTTACCCAGTAAAGTACAGCTTTTTAAAAAAATAAGGAGAAAAAATAATAATAATAAAAAATTCCCAGGTAGAAACTCAGGCTGGCACTTCGAGGAAACCTAACTGTAATATGGGTAAAGGACAAAAATAAAAATGCATGGGTTATTGACGATTACTGCAAACTCCAGCTACTTAAATTTCTATCTGTTCCATATCAACCTTATTACATTCAGCTGTGGTTGTCTTATTTATTTATCTATTGTTCATTTCTGAAATACTGTGTTCTTATACACCAAACAGACAAGTGTGGTATGTACATTTATACAATATGGCCGATAGTGCATGTACTGTGACATAGTTGTCATGCTTAAAGATGCTGAAGCTGAGGGGGTCTTGTCCCATCTAATTGTTGGTACCCCAATTGCCCAGTGCCTTGGACCCTGAGTCCAGTACATGGTGGGCAGCAAAGGTTGAACTGCAACCTACTGTATTTTAGACTACCTGTGAACTCTGAGTTTTATTATATAAGTCATTATCTTTAGTTTGTAGTACTGTAAATTCTGGGTTTTACTCTATAGTTTACTGGATTTACTGGATCGATTAGGACAAAAGTAGGCACAAGGCCAATCAAGATTGTCCTCCCACAACAGTGGGGCAATTTGAATTTTAATTATGTACTTCTAGCCAAATGTCAAGTTTAGATTTAAATGAATCACAGTTAATTGAGTCTATGATCTCCTGAGGTAGAGCAAGCCATTGTTTTGCTACTCTTATGTGAAAAAAGTTATCATGGTTATTAGTGTTAGCCCAATCAGTTTTAAATTGCTAATTTTTAGCCTTCCTACTCTACGTTTGTTGGTTAATGGTTAGCCCACACAACTCTAGAAATGCAGGAATACGTGATAGTTTATTAATAAGTAAAAGGTCTCCCCTTTGCCTTCTTAAATATTAAAGGATAGAGTCCCATTTCCTTAAGTCTATCTTCATAATTTATTGATTTTAATCGTGGTATTAATTTGGTACATCTTCTTTGAACTTGTTCTATCCTATTAATGTCAGCCTTGAGATATGGACTCCAAAAAAGAGATCCATAATCCAGTTGGGGTCTAATATATGCTCTATACAAGGGCACTAAACAATGCTCAGATTTATTTATATAAGTTTTGTTCATTTGTCTTACCATAATGTTTGCTCTTCTAGTCACTTTACTACAGTGGTCACTGGATGACAACTTATTATTAACTAGGATACCCAAGTCCCTTTCACAAGTAGTGGATTTAAGTGGAGAATTGTTAAGGTAGTATATATGTTGTAAATTATTTCTACCAAAATGTAGGACCGTACATTTTTCAACATTAAAGGCCGTAGAGTTTGTCTTTGCCCGATGTGCAATATGTGTTAGGTCCTGTTCAAGCTGTAATATATTAGATGACGAATCAACTCTACTTCCAATTTTTGTGTCATCTGCAAATTTTGACAGTATGTTAAACAGTCAATACTTGTAGCCGGTAGTAAGTGTGTTCCTTTCATTTTGTTTGAGTTGCATTTCTTTTTTTTGCCAATTTTGGCTTGAATATTTAGGAAAAAAAACCTGTAAGAACTGATTGTGTTCAGTTTTCTTCATATACATAATTTCTGCCCTGACAGAGTATGATTGGTTCTAGATCGGTTTTGTAGTGATCTTTAAGTTACATAACCATTGTTCCTTCCTTCCTTAAATTAAAATACATTGCTTGTAACTGATAGTTACTTAGGTAAGACTCAATATTTCAAGGATGTCACAATACAGAGTTGTATCTTGGAATGTGAATGAGTTGGGTTCCACTATAAAAAGAAAAAAAGTATTGTGTCACCTTAATAAGAAACGAGCTGACATCGCTTTCATTCAAGATTCGCATATGACCCATGAAGAGTCCCTTAAATTAAATAGAGCATGGGTGGGTCAAACTGAAAGTGCATGTTTTTCCTCAAAAAATGTGGCACAGCTATTTTAATAAGAAAAGGTGTGAACTTTAATAAGCACAGTCATTTTTCTGACCCAGAAGGGAGATATCAGATTCTTACGAGATTGCTAGATGGTCAGGAAGTAGCACTTTGTAATAAATATGCCCCTAACTCTGGTCAAGACAAATTTTTAGCTCATCGATGGTTACTCTCAGCACCTTTACTGACTATGCAATTATTCTTGGTGGGGGAACTTTAATGAACTGATTGACCCCATCCTCGACAGATCCTCCACCAAAAAAGTGCAACTTAACACACACTCGAGGGATTCCTTCAGAAAGCTTCTGCTGGACATACGGCTTGCAGATACATGGAGAGTCATTCACCCGACTGGTAAAGACTACTCCTTCTTCTCAAACAGACACCTAATTTACAGTAGAACTGACTACCTTCTAATACCTAACTCCCTAATCACAAACATTATAGATGCCAAGATAGATAATATTATTATATCTGATCACGCAATGATATCGCTAGACATGGTAATAGGTGGCCTAGGTGAGAAATCACACAGATGGAGATTTAATGCAAGTCTGCTTAAGGAAAAGGAGTTTCTGACATGGTTAACTGAGCAGACAATGGAGTATTTTGAAATCAATGACAACGGAGAAGTCTCTAGTGCATGTGTATGGGAAGCTTATAAAGCTTATATCAGGGGAAGAATAATAAGTTATGCTGCAAACAGGAAAAGAGATGGAGAAAATATTAGAGGGAAAGGAAAAGGAGCTCACAAAGCTATCAAATTTGTCAAAGCAACGCATAACACTGAGCAGAGATATCTTACATAAGATTTCAGTACTAAAAGGGGAGATAATTCAATGTTATCACAAAAAGTGGAATATGCACTTTTTAGGACAAAGCAGCTTTATTGGGAAGTTGGGGATAAGGCGGGTAGACTTTTAACTATGAGATTGAAGAAGACCCAACAGCAAAACATTATAGCAGGCATTACAAATTGTTTTGGTGACATACTTACAAATATTAAAGAAATAAATAATGAATTTCATAAATTCTTTCAAAATATTTATTCAAAACAGGGAGCTGTAACTGAAGACAAACTCAATGACTTCTTCAAAAATCTCAGACTACCAACACTTACACAGAAAGAGAAGGAACAAATAAATAGGCAAAAGTATATTCTTTGAGGAAATTCATTTGGTCACTAATGAATTACCTCCAGGTAAAACACTTGCACCTGATGGGTTTTCAGGCGAATTCTACAAGAAACCCGCCCCTTCACTTCTACCCTATCTCCATGCCACCCTACTAGAAACATGGAATCATAAATCTTTGCCACCCACAATGAGACAGGCATTTCTAACTCTATTTCCTAAAAAGAACAAGGATAGTCTTGCTTGCTCCAGTTACAGACCAATCTCGTTACTAAACGCTGATTATAAAATCTTAGCAATGGTGCTGGCTAAAAGAATTCAAGCTATTATCACAAATTTGGTTGGCCTGGAACAAGTGGGATTCATCAGAAACAGGTCAGGAGCAAATGGCATTCGTAGACTCTTCAATTTAATATGGTCAGCTAATAAAGGAAAAGAACCCTATGCAATTTTGTCGTTAGACATACTCAAAGCCTTTGACTCAGTGAATTAAGCCTACATGTCGAAGTCGCTGGCTGAGTTTGGTTGTGGGAAGAACTTCTGTAAATGGGTGCAATGCTTTATGATAGGCCAGAAATACAAGTTCTAACTAACGATTTGTTGTCCCCATAAATTGAACTTTCTTGTGGCACAAGACAGGGGTGCCCCTTCTCCCCTTAGTTAGGGGGCTTAAATTTGGGAAGAGGGAATACAAGTCCTATGCAAATGACTTACTGCTGACTCTTAGTAACCCAGTTCACTCCTGCCAGAGTCTAAAAGCAATCCTCTCAGCTTTTGAAGGAATCTCTGGACTTAAAATTAACTGGAAAAAAACCTCAGATACTGCACAATAACTGTACAAGGCGTAATCTGAATCACCTTGAAGGAATATTAGACAGTAAATGGTTCAAATCTAGCATTACTTATTTGGGCCTTCAGCTCTCCACTAACCTGAGAAACATAATACCCCTCAACTTTGAACCATTAATGAAGGAGCTGGATCTGTCTAGGTGGGGGAAGGTCAATTTATCCTTATGGGGGAAAATTAACACAATTAAGATGAATATTGCACCAAAGTTTTTTTATTTGTTCCAGAATCTACCAACGCTTTTTGGGGAAAAAAATACTGAAACGACTTGACAGGATTATTAGAATTTTTATATGGCAGGGGAACCTCCTAGATTAGGGACTAATAATCTAAGGGTACCGTGTGTCATTGGGGGTTTTGCTCTCCCTTGGTGGGAGCATTGCCAATTGGCTTGTATTCTTAAGCATGCTTGGAAATACTTAGAAATGTGCTGCAAGTAGAGAACCTCAACCTCTATGGCTTGCAATAATTTTCTTTTTGACCATTTATATATTCCACAACAAACATGCACGTTAGATAATCTCTGTCTGCATGGTTTGGTGCTGGCACTTAAAAAATAAATGCCATTATTAACCCAAGTCAGACACCCCTAGATATGATGCCCATTTGGAATAATTCTAGGTTGGCCAGATCAGAAAAGGCCTACTAAACCCAGACTGGACTAAATTAGGCTTTACAAAGCTTCAGGATCAAGACTTTATTTTTACAAAGTGCTATTCGCAAATGATCAGAGCACTTATACAATGTTGTAAGCTAAAATATCCATAAATAATTAAAACAAGTCAACAGCAACTATTTCACACAAAATCAGAGAAAGCAAGGTTAAAAAGATGAGTTTTCAGTGCAGATTTTAAACTCTCCACGGTCAGGCACCCCTTTATCTGACAAGGTAAAGAATTCCGCAGGGTAGGGGACATAAATGCAAATGCCTGGGCACCAGAAGTCTTCAAACACACCCTGGGAATCTCTAGCAATCCCTCATTGGTGGAGTACAGTGGGCAGTAAGGGTACAGAAGCTCTTGCAGGTAACATGGGCCCTGTTCATGTAGGGCTTTATAGGTCAGAAAGCCAACCTTGAAGGTGCTCTGCCACTGGATAGGCAGCCAGTGCAGGCAGCGCAGCACAGGTGTGACATGGCAAGATCGAGGAAGCCCTGTCAGCAACCAGGCCACATCATTCTGCACCAGCTGCAAGTGGCAGGTATTAACTCCCAGAAGCCCTAGGTACAGCGAATTGCAGTAGTCAAGGTGGGAGGTCGCAAAGACGTGGACCAATATTGGAAGGTCATCGGGCGGAACCAAGTGTTTAATCAAGGTGATATTTCTCAGATGGCAAGATGAGGTCTTGATGACGGGTGACACCTGAGATCTAAGCATCAATCCCTCATCAAAAATAATGCCCAGATTTAGCACCTGTTCAGAGGTGATCAGCTGGCTGCCACCAAGCCAAAGCCCGGAAGGCTGCCCAGCAAAAGCCCCTCTACCTGACAACCTGGGACCACAACCAAAACCTCAGTCTTTCCCAGATTCAACTTTAACCAGTTGACAGTCATCCAATCTTGGATCTCAGCGAGGCAGTTATTAAAGACCGTGACAGCTCCATCCTGCTCAGGCACAAAGGACATGTATAGCTGAGTATCATCTGCATAGAAGTGAAAACTCAGCCCATACCGCCTCACAATATCTCCCAATGGCAGCATATACACCGTGAACAGCATGGGTGACAAAACAGAGCCTTGCAGCACCCCACACAACAGGGAGAACTGATCAGAGGAATAAATCCCTGACACCACTCTCTGAAACCTGCCAGTGAGGAAAGAATGAAACCATCTGAGGACAGCACCAGACAGTCCACAGATCAGCCGCAAGCACTCCATTAACACACCATGGTTCACAGTGTCAAGCACTGCAGAGAGATCCAGGAGGATCAAGATGGAATGGGTCTTCTGATCTCTCACTATCGGGAGATCATTGAGTACCCAAAATAGGGATGTCTCAGTACTGTGCCTCTTCCAAAATCCAGACTGGAGAGGGTCGTGGATGGTAAAGTGATCCTCCAGCTGCAGTGCGACCAACTTCTCAATAACCTTGCCCACAAAGGGCAGGTTAGAGACAGGTCTGTAGTTAGCAAAAAATTATGGGTCAAGAGAAGATATCTTAAGAAGAGGTATCACCACCGCCTCCTTCAGGGTGTCCGGAAAGACACCTGTCACCAATGAACACCAGACTAGCTCTGCTAGGAACGGGACGATGACCTCAACACACCCACAAGGATGCAGGTTGGGCCCGTATCCAAACTACAGAAGGTCGGCCGCATACTCCGGATAATACTTACGACATCCATGGCTGCCACCAGGTCAAAATCGGACCAGACAGAACAAGGAGCTGTAACCGACCACCGACCACCACCACACCCATTGGGGCGAGCTGCACCAATCTCAGACCTGATGTCAGCAACCTTATCTGCAAAGAAATGAGCAAACTAGTCACACTTATCCTGTGACAATGCTCTCCAAGACTGCAGAGAGACTGGATTACACAGTCTGTCAACAATTCGGAAGAGCTGGGTAGGTCGATTCTGAGCAGCAGCGATCTCTCTGGACAGGAACTCTGCCTTCTTACAGGAGACAGATGATTGATAGTCCTTATAATTAGCCATCAATCTAAGTCTGTCAGCATCAAGGCCCAACTTCTGCCAGCCCTACTCCATCCTTTGTCCCACTCTCCTCAACTCCCTCAAGATCCCATCAAACCAGGGGGACCATAGGCGAAGGGTGAGGGGTCAAACGCGGACAGCAGCTATGGAATCCAGAGTCTCAGTCACAGCCCTATTATAAGCCTGAAACTGTTTGTTTGGAGCCAAGCTTGCATTTGGAAAACCCAATAGGTCCAGCACTGCTGCCAGGCAATCTGGGGTCAAACCCCTTAAAAGGCAGTACTGGATCCTCTCTGTAGGGGCAGGCCTAAGGGGGGGAGCCTGGAAATTGAACCTTATAGTGTAATGGTCAGACCATCCGACCAGTCCACCACCAAGTTGGAGGTCTCCATGCCCAACAGAAAGACCAGGTCCAATGAGTGACCGTGATTATGGGTCACAGAGGTAATCACCTGTGTGAATCCCAATGAGTTCATAAGTTGGAGGAAGTCCTGTCCAAATTGCAAGAGTTCATCGTCGACCCAGGCATTGAAGTCCCCCAGAACCACCCATCTGGGGGAACTCCCAACACCATGTCGATGATGAAGTCTGCAACTTCCAGCAGGAATTGCTTCTTGTCCCTGGTGGATTGTAGACGAGAAGAATCCTGCACCCCACACCTGTGTCCATGATGCACTCAAAGGATCTGATCTCCCTGGCTGGCACATCTACAAGGCTCAATTCTGACTACTAGCTCAGGACTTCTCTCTACCAAAATGTGAGGAGTGGGAACAACTGATACGAATAACAACACTTAAAAAAGGTGCAGATCTTTTATACAAATTCCTGACTAATAATCTGTCTTTTGCATGTCTAACCATTAAGGCCAAGCAGAAATGTGAGGAACAACTGTTACATCTTAATATAACTGACGAGGAATGGGAATCCACATGGGGTATGGCCATCAAATCTCACAAGGAATTGCAAGGTAGGTTAATTTAATTCAGACTTCGGCATAGGTACCATCTCTGTCTGGAGAGATTGATGGCTATGAGGTATTTTGGGGACACCAGCTGCTGGAGGTGTAACAAGCAAAATGCAAATCTAACACATATGATATGGGACTGTCCCAGGATTCAAGCAATTTGGAATTTAATCTCGTCCACCTGTAATGCAGTCATGGGGCAAAGCATCCCTCCCTCACCTCTGATTTTTCTTTTAGGAATTTTCTCAGAATCCTCAACATTTAATAAATACCAAGAAATGTGGATCTCCCATGCCTCCCTTTATTTAAAAAGGCTTATCCTTAAAAAAATGGAAAAGTACTATGATGCCCTCTATCAGTGAATGGTACAATCAGATAATGGTCTTATATAATAATGAAAGAATATGTTATTCTCTGGCTGTTAAGCCAGATACCATGCAGGAAATTTGGGCACCTTTTTGGTCTATGCATGAGGAGTTGATATCAGTTGCCAGTATAATCTACAGAATTGAGTTAGGGTTTATATTTTGTTTTTTCTTTCTTCTGTACAACCACTAGTTCACTCTGAGTAGATTAGTTCCAGGCTGCATACTAGAAATACAGTATGTGTTGTTAATGTTGCAAAGGTACAGCATTTTGACTTGGCTTTTAAAAGTATTATGTTTGTGTTATGTTCCTTTTACTATGTTTCAGTGTTCTCTTACTACATGTACATGAAACTTGTTATCTTTAATATATCCGCCTTTTCTTTCCCTGCGGACTATATGTAAATGATTAAAATGATGGAAATCAATAAAAATTAATATGGAAAAAAAGAAACAGTGCTATCCTATTCAGCTGTGAACGTAGCATAGCTTTTTGTCTGTGTTCACAAATTTTTAGTTCCCAAATGGTATTTTTGGATATTCTCTGATATATTTTTTTGTATGATAACATGACTGGCAGTCAAACCAAGTGCATTAGCAGGTTTGCGCTGTGACCAGAACTTGTGGTGTTGTGAATCTGGAACTGTTTCTGTCTGCTGCTTGCCCTTCCTATCAGTGCCATGTGTTTCACAAGATCCATGCCAAACAAGAGTCTGGCATAAGAGAGCAGGACAGTGGGCTGCTAGAATATAGAGTTTGGAGTCGGAATCTGATGAGGGAGGAGCAGAAAATATAGAACTGAGTAAAATACAGTAGCTACAGAGGAAGGAGGCTGTCCGCACATGCATGAACAGTGCATAGAAAATTAATATGGAAAAAATACTAGAATGTGACCTAAAATGCTTGTAAGCCCCTTTTTAAATAGGTAGGTACTTGTGAAAAATTTTGAAAATGTGTTCCCACTGATATCTATAGGTTATGCTTGTATGCCAGTTCAGATGTATACACAAAAACAGCACGACCCAAGCTTGTGCACACATCAGGAAAGCACTATATCTCACTCAACTTTGGGGATGGGGCCTAGTGTCAGTATTTATTTTATTTATTTATTTAGGAAATCGGAATTACAACCCTTTGAGTCATAGACTTGTTTCCAAAGGCTCCACATCAGAATAAAACATAGGCATTCATACAGTACATACTGTACATAGACTAACTGTGGGTGAGTAATCATACAGAGTATAAGTACAATGAGCACGGGTTAATGCCTATACATTTGGTAGCTACAACAGGGCAAAGACCTATACAATTGGTAGCTAAAGCAATGCACAATATGAGCTGGTAGTAAGCCACCTCAGGGAGGCCTTGTCTTATACATAATACAGTGCATTCATAGTCCAGTGCAACAATATGGTAACTGAGGGAGGTGAGGAGTCTGTAGGCTAGAAATAGTGAGGGCTGTCTACTGCCTGGCCAAGGGTGGGTGCGTGGCCTAGCGGAGTGGTGCAGGATCCACAGGTTACCGGTTACACTGGCATTGACGTGACGAGAGGATATGGGCCCTTAAGGCAGCTTTAAAAGGACCTAGATTGGTGATTCATGTGACAGCTGGTGGGAGGGCACTGTACCAGAGTGAGTTAGTGAGACTTATTTGAACTTCTTAGAGGGCTTCATTCATTTAAATGTGCCTATAGAATACTGTACGTCATTTTGAATGTACATGGCAACAGCAGATTAATCCATTGCATAGAAAGGCTGCTGCCAAGCCCAGCAGAATGCTGGGCTGCACTGCTAGAGGGTTCGTAAGCAGAAGGGAGATGGTTCACAAGCAGAAGGGAGGAGCTTATCCTGCTGTCCAGATCCCTGGTGCGATTGCATCTGGAGTACAGCATGCAGTTCTGGAGTCCCTGCCTGAGAAAGGACATCAGCCAGCTTGGGGCAGTGCAGACAAGGACAATAAAGTTGGTTTAGGGACAGCATGACAAGGCATATGAGGACAGACTGCGAGAACTCAACATGTACTCACTAGAAGAGAGGAGGCAGAGAGGGGACCTTAGTGGTCCATCAGGTACCCAAAAGGTATAAATAAAGTGGGTATTGGGAACCTTTTCCATCTTAGTGACAACAGGACCACAAGGGGACACCGTTACAAACTGACAGGGGAAGGTTCAAGACGGAGGTCAGAAGACACTTCTTTATGGAATGGGTGGTGGCAGGGTGGAATGAGCTTCCATCTGAAGTAGTCAATCAGAAGATGGTGGGCAAGTTCAAGAAGGGATGGGACAGGGTGAAGAGGAGGGTCAGGGTTGACAGGGAGCAGGGGTGGGGCCCATTGTAATCTCAGAGTGTTTTCAATAAAATACTAAAACCTGAGTGCTAGAACCTACCTTGCTTGTGGGGTGCTGTTGCTGTATATAAGGCACATGACACGAGCTGGCTAAAAATGCCACATACATTGCTTTTAAACTCAATGGTACTGCAGATCACTGGATTACAATACACTGCATTCACAGTCACGTTTTATCCTCTATCCCTACTGGGATTGAGGTTGCAGACTACACCTATCTTTATATTGCTGCAATTTTTCATGTCTTTCCTCTACTCTGTGATTCTTATGTCTATGCAGCTTTCTCTTAGTAAAGCAACACTATACACATTTGTATCTGCGGGGCCTGACCTCTGTAGAGTTCACTTGTGGCTCTGCCACTTATCAGGTCATAGAGAGCAATCCCTCCAATCAAAAATAAATGTGATAATTTTGCCAGACAATTGCATACTATATGTTTTTTTAGCATTGTTTTACCCAGGATAGCCCAGTTGAGATGGTCTCATTTTCTGAGGGGTCCTGTTTTTACCCACTTTTACAGCTGGATTGGCTGATGCACCGAGAAGTTAAGTGTCTCGCCCAGGGTCACACAGTGAGTAAGTGGTTTGTTTATTAATACTGACAAGTTCTGTTCTCTCCAGTAGGTAGTTGATGAACCAGCGAATGGAGGCTTCCCCAATTTATTTTCTAACGGAAGAGCATTTTACTGTGCAGCAGCAGGCAAGTCTGACCTATTATATCTAAAAGGGCCAGGAGTATAAAATATGAATTCCTGCAGTGCTGAAATCATGGCTACTTTTTTGGGGGGCTTGGCCAGTATTAATCATCTTATTTGCAGTGGTGATAATGTTGTTCATCTACGAACAAGGCAATACTGACACAACGTCATTCCACAGCAGAAATGGCTGCATCAGCTTCTTGTTTTGTTACCCGCACCCACCACATAATAATTAAAAACTTACCTTCATGTGCCATTTCAGTATGATTGTAGTAATAACATCGTGGTGAAAGAGCACATCTGCACTTCTTTGTGTACTCACATAGACATGATACTTCAGCTATAGCAATTCACCAATAATATATATTTTTTTAATTTTCAGATTTCCTTCCCAGGAATGATTACACATTTTGGTAGCCTATCCAAATAGCCCGTATGAAAAGTATTGGCCTATCCCTTGTTTATCTCGTAGTGCCATTATTTATGACATCATAATGCTCACCATGACAACTGACCATGATGTCACAAACAGCAACTGCAAGGTCAGTTGGAAACGATCCGATGGTTTTTGAAAGGCTCAGTGAAATATGTACTGCATTATCTGAAATATTTAAAAGGCCAAGAAGAAAACAAAGCAATAAAAAACTAGGAAACACTGAAGTTAAATGTAATTGTTGGAAATCTAATAGTTTTTAATTTTTATTTTAGTAGAGATCTGTTCTTTAAAGTTTTTCTTTTCACTTGCTGCTAACAGTTACAGTTAGCATCAAGTAAAAACCTATGCACACTGGAATTGTCATTTAATTATTTAACCAGCAGAATCTCATGAGGTCCAGTCTGGAACTAGTTTGATATCACATGGCAGAGCAAACATATTTTTTGTAAAGGCTGGGCTTTTATTTCAGAAAGTAAAATGCATCTCTTTGATGGCACTGTTTGCAAGAATCATTCCCAAAGTTTCAGTTTCCCTGGTTTAGCCTTTGGGATGACTGTGTTCCCCATTCTATGGAAATTCATGTTTTTGAAAGAAAATGGAGAAGGCTTCCATTCAGTTAATACCTCAGGGTTTGATTAATTACAGGATCAAAGAGATGAGCCTATCCGTGGTCCTCAGGAAAAGAAATAACTTCTCATAGGAACACTATTTCAGAACTACTTCACCAGCAAAGTGCTAAAATATGTAACACTGCAATGTCAGTGTATTTATTTTAAACAAGGAATATTCAAGTTTGACATTTGGAGGCTCTTAGCTGTTAATATATGCTAAAAAGACGCTAATTGAAAAGCAGGCTGTGATATTTTATGCTGTTTTTAACGGCTGCAACTTTCCACTAATCATTAAACTCTGGAGGATAGCAAAGAACAGAGAAGACAAAGCCACGTGTATGCTATGTTTATTAGGCTGTCTGCCCCATGGGATTCCATTAGTTATTAACTCAGACTCTTGCTTTCCTTAAAGGTCACTGCAGTGCACGCAGGAATAAACTTTGATCCTCCTCTTGTATTTTATTGAGACAATCTGGCATACTGGTTTGAGCCCAGAACTGAGAGCTAGTACCTGTTTTCCACTTGCTCTAGACAGGATCGGGTCTCACTGTAGTCTGCCTTTAGTTCCTGTGTCCACTTGTGTGGACCTGTACTAGGAGTGAAATGAATTGGGTTGAGGTGATATGCCACAGAGATCCCTGTCTTGATTTTTGACTTGTATTGTCAGGATACATCACATTTCTACTGCATCTCTACATATGTGGGACTTGGTGAAAACCACATTTCTGGATCTGGACAAGACCAGATGGTTAAAATCTCAACTGGTAGGTCCAGCTAGACCAGCCAGATTTGGCACAAGTTGCACAAATATAACCCCCCATGTGGGGCTTACCTTAATTGCCCCGTGTTCCCGTTGCCTCTCGTATTGCTCCTAGTATCCCCCAACCATCCTCATGCATGCACTGCCTGCTGGCTTGAGTCCAGATGTGTCCAAGGACCCCCGAACAGCACCTGCATTTCTTTTTGCCCATTATATCAAGCCATACAAAAGTGAGGGTACTGGACTTCAGGAGGGCTGACTTTGGCAAGATGGGAGAGTGCCTTAGAAAAGCACTAGCAAATAGGCTAGAAGGAGGGGTGGAGCAACAATGGGGAAACATCAAAACTGCCACCACAGAGGCAACAAGCCTTTGTGTGATGTAAATAAACAAATTAAAATGAAAGAAAAAGTCACTATGGTTCTCAAAAGAGGTGGCGGCGAAGGTCAGGGAGAAAAAGATAGCATTCAGGAAGTATAAGGAAACACAGAAGGAGTAGGACAGAGAGCTGTACCAGTTAAGGCAGAAGGAAGCAGGAAGGGAAGTCAGAATAGCAAAGGCCCAAACTGAGGGAAAAGATAGCCAGTTTGGTTAAGAAGGGGGATAAAACCTTTTATAGGTACATCAGGGAGCATAGAAAGATAAAGGGAGGGATAGTGAGGCTGAATAGTGTAGAAGGTGGGTGGGCAGAGAGGGACAGTGAAAAAGCAGGGATACTGAACGAATATTTCTGCTCAGTATTCACAAAAGAGGAGGGCTAACTGCCTAATCCAAATAACAGAAGCACTATGAATAGGGGGGTCGATCCCAGTCTTTTCACAGAAGAAAGAGTTCTGAAAGAACTCCTAAAACTGAAGGTGGACAAAGCAATTGGGCCTGATGGAATTCACCCCAGAATTCTAAAAGAATTAAGGGGAGACTAGTGAAACCACTGACTACTCTTTTTAACAAATCATGGGAGGATGGTGTGGTACCTGAGGACTGGAGGAAGGTGGATGTGATTCCCCTTCACAAAAGTGGGAGCAGGACAGAGGCAGGAAACTACAGACCTGTCAGTTTGACCTCTGTGGTAGGGAAAGAGATGGAATCACTTCTGAAGGAAAAAATGTTGAGTACCTAGAGGCCAGTGGGGCACAGGATCCAAGGCAGCATGGGTTCACAGCTGGAAGGTCATGTCAGATGAATCTAATTGATTTCTTTGACTGGGTGACAAAAGTAGTAGACCAGGGAGGGGCTGTGGACATGGTCTACCTAGACTTTAGCAAGGCATTTGACACAGTCCCACACAAAAGATTAATAGTCAAATTAACCAGCCTGGAGTGGGTCCCAGGGTGGTAACCTGGGTAAAACATTGGCTGGACAACAGGACACAGAAGGTAATTGTAAATGGAGTCCACTCTGAAGAAAGAGGGGTTACTAGTGGGGTACCATGGAGGTTCAGTACTGGTCCAGTCCTTTTAATGTCTTTATAAGTGACATTGCAGAGGGACTGGAAGGAAAGTATGCCTCTTTGCAGATGACACAAAGATCTGCAACAGGGTTGATACACAAGGAGGTGTGGAAAGGATGAGAAGGGACTTGGCAAGGTTGGAGGAATGGTCAGAAGTATGGCAGCTTGATTCAATGCAAAGAAGTGCAAAATAATGCACCTGGGAAACAAAACCCAGGAGAAGGTTACACAGTGGGAAGTAGTGACAACAAGAAAAATGGAAAGGGACCTGGGGGTAATCACATCAGATGACCTTAAGGTTAGCAAGCAATGTGAGAAGGCAGTAGGGAGGGCTGGGGGGATACTGGGATGTATAGGGAGAGGCATCACCAGAAGAAAACAGGAAGTTGTTATCCCTCTGTACAGACAGTTGGTGAGACCCCATCTGAAGTACTGCGCCCAGTTCTGGAGACCCTATCTCCTCAAGGACATAGACAGGATAGAGGCAGTCCAGAGGAGGGCAACTAAAATGGTGCAGGGTCTGCAAGAGAAGCCATTTGAGGAGAAACTAAAGGAGCTTAATATGTATACCCTTGAGGAAAGGAGGGAGAGGGGGGACATGATAGAAACGTTTAAGTACCTCAGTGGAATCAACAAAGTCCAAGAGGGTAGCATCTTTCAGAAAAAGATGTGCAAGAACAAGGGGACACAATTTAAAGATAGAGGGGGGGCGGTTCAGGGGCAATGTGAGGAAGTATTTTTTTCACAGAGAGGGTGGTGAACGAATGGAACAGCCTTCCAGAGGAGGCTGTGGGGTCTAAAACTGTGGTAGAATTCAAGAACGCATGGGACAGACATAAGGCAATTTTTGTGGGGGGTAGGAAGAAATAGGCTGTTGGTTAACTAGGAACTGCAGCGTATCCTGTAGGTAGGGAAATGGGCAGACTAAGTGGGCCAAGCAGTCCTTATATGCCGTCAAAGTCTATGTTTCTATGTTATGGGCTTGGGAGCATTGTGGAGCTGCCGTTTTACCCGTTTCCACTTCAAGGCGGGCAGACTTTAGCAGACATGAAAGGAGAAGCGCCTCCCAATATTTCTTGCTGCAATTTGCAGTAAGCAGCAGCCTCTACATGGTCCTAGTCCTGGTGGCAGCAAGGGGACTGGAGACTGCAAACAGATGAAGAGGAGCTGCCAGGAATTTTTTTAAAAGAGCACCGAGAATTGCTGGGCCTGGGCTCATGAATATTTATGAGACCCTTCTGAATATTAATGAAGGTGCCTGTCTGCTGCAGGGGACTGCATATTTCGGCAGCAGTGACAGGCTAAGGATAGCAGTTAAATGTAAAATTATGAAAGTGCTTAAGAGGGCACAGTTACTGCTTACGAACAGTGGGGCAATGGAATACTGGCTGTACCAGAACTTTGAAATGGGGACACTGTATGGATTGCCTGGGGACTGTGGTAATAGCAGCCATGTTGAGCAGCCTTGTGATACCCCCCAACCAACTGGAAAGCCAGGATGCATTACAGAAACTTATGGCACTATGCCAAAGACTTGTGGGTGAAAAACCAGGGACCGAATTTAGGCACCCTAGCAAGGAGCATATCAGGTGTCGAGGTGGCCTAATGAATATTAATGACTGAGAGAGAGACAACTGAATCAGCCAATCGTGAGCTGTAAAGAGCTTCCAAAACTTCAGAGACTTTTCAGGCTCAGTCAGTTCAGCATGAGCCCCTCCACAGGAAGGGGGGCTCCAGCCCCTTGCCAAAGAGTATGGACCTTGTTCAGTTCAATGGGAGCCCCTCCACAGGAGAGGGGGTCTCTGACCTCTACTAGAGAAAATGTGACTGCAAGGAATTGGAGTCACTGGCCTGGGGGTTGCGAGATATTTGTTCCCCAGGGCTGGCACTTGCCTCCCACATTTGAGAGGATTTTGTGGGAGACTTTTTATTTTAACTTCAGCTGTATGAGAGCGGCAATAAATCCTGCCTGCAGTTGTGAGAGAGCTGCATGAACATTTCTGCCTCAGCAGGGAGAGTTCTGATGAAACCTGTGACTTCAGATAAAGGAAAGTAGCATTCTAATCCTGAGTGAGTAAACTTCTACTTAAAGTACAAGTGGCTTGTCTGTCTGCACCCAGCGTTTGATCAGCATCTTGTACAGGGTGGACGTCTGTTTGCAAGAGTGACTGTGGATGGTCCAGTAACAGAAATGCTCGATGGGACTGTTTAGTGTGCCTAAAGGAATGAAAGGGAAAGTATCCTGAGGTTGGAGCTTTTCCTGAAGTTGCCTGAGAGGACTTTGTGAAGTTCAGTTTGGAGCAGCCAAACCACCAGCTAGCCAACAGGAACTGCGTATGGCTTGTGAGAGGCTTGAGAAAAGAAAGTGAATTCATTAAGCTCATGTGCTTGTTTCTGGGAGAGCGGAGAAAGAGATGTTGCCTAAGAGTCTATGCCTTCTGAATAGCCACAGCAGTTGTGCTAACCATGTGACTGGAAAAGCCAGGTTAAATGATGTGCTGAAATGTGTAAAAGACAGAAAGAGACTGTGCAAGATTTGGGTCTTCCCTAGCCCAGGGGGATGCACCCACGTTTGTGAAACTGTATCTTAAATATTGAAAGGACCACGTCTGCCATACTGGCCGGATGGTTGACATGCTTGTAATAGTTAAAGAAACTGAAATGCCTGAATTTGAAAGAGAGGCTGTCTTGGATCTGTCTTGGAATCATCCTGGCAGTGTGCCAGCCTTAGTGCTGCCATATGTACTTCCTCCTTAGGGGCATAGCCTAGACGTGGGGGTTTGGAGTGTGCTGACCCTGGTCACAGCATGGTCTGTTTTCCAGAATTGTTTCCATAAATGTGACTTCAATCCCAGAGAAAGTGGCATCAGCTATGAAGCTGGGCCTGCAAGCTGCAAGAGCCTGGTAAAAGAGGGGTTAGCCAAGGCTCCTGCCTGCACCTCAGCTTAAGCTTCTGCATGAATTTCAACTACTTTTCTAACCCTGACGATGATGTCCAAACCGTGAGTAGGCAGAGCTATCTCTGCCACGCTGAGAAAAACATTAAATAGTTATTCCTAGTTCCACAAGTACAGAGGTCAAGTCTACAACGCTAAAGATCAAAGTTTACTTTTTCAAGGTCAGCCAGAATTATTAAAGATAATCTAAAAAAGGATGCTAATGGAGTTTGCCCTTTAAGGGGCAGACCATGTTGTCCTGGTGCACCCCTTCCCTCCTGTAAGGATAGTTGTGCTCGGAAGGGAAGGGGATAGGGAAGGGGAGGAGCCAGGAGCCAGAACAATGGCCAGGTAGCAGGAAGGGGAGGGGGTAGGGTGGTACATAAGGGACAGCACAAGGGAGCCTCAGCCACTTTTGCTGGAGTTTTTGATGATCTGTCTGAACTGCAGCACATCAGATTGGCAGCGAGTAAGGAGAAGGTTTGGGATTGTTCAGGTAAGAGGCAAACAACTACGGTAGAAGAGGCTAAGGTGAAGGAGGTATTTAAAAAAAAAAAGTATATAGATAGGTTAAGAAGAAAACACAATAATACCCTGGGCTTTATTCTGTGAATTTATGTTAAGACAGTTTGAAACGAACTCAGATGTAGCCTGCCTTGTTGTGAAACTCATAATATTAGAATTGATACTAGTGGTGCTAGAATTTGTAGGAGCAAGGTACGGTGGAGCCAGGCATGAACATTACCTGGAGGCAGTTTTTGGAAAGTTAGAAGACGCCGTTTATAAAGGCAAGAGCACCTCGTGGTAAAAATGTGGGTCAGTAGGCAGGGCAGGCGCCCAGATTGTTTGAGAACCGAGTAGCCGGGAAAGCAGAGAACAAGAATCATTGCCACAAAGGAAAAGCTTACAGTTGTGGGGGGCAGGGGCAGTGCATTGTTGAGCACACGGTCTGGAATTGGTAGTCGCGCTGCAGCGGGTGGCCTGCACTGTGTGCAGGAAAGGCAGGTCATGGCTGGAGCGGTTTTGTGGATGACTGGAGGTGTTGTTGGTTTGGAATGAGACGCGTTGCTGCTGGGCGCACTATAGATATGGCGTATTGTGTACATTCTTACTGCAAAGCCTTTGGGTTTGCTGTTGCTCAGCGGAATTGTGTGGCGAATTTAAAGAAAAAAAAAAAAAAGAAGAACAAAAGGGAGTACAACGAAACGCGTGTTTAACAGCGGTGGGGTTGGTCCAGGAAGGGGCCAAAAAGGAAATAGAAGAAAGACAGCTAAGAGGGGGGTTGGGCCACATGGTCGGCAAGGAGCTGGGCCTGGTAGGGGCCTGCCGTGCCTAGGTTACCTGCCAAAATCGCCATTTACAGGAGTACTGGTGTCGGTGGGCGAAACGCTAAGGGGATGCCCCTTTTTACAATATGCACAGGAGGAGTAAGGTCATGAGCAGCGATGCATAACTGAGGTGGAAAAGGTAGAGGTTGTGTGCTGAGCAGCGGTTTTAAGTGGAGACAGAGGGAGAAAGGGAGGGCTGGGGCAGCAGGCCTTTGGGAGGCGAGACTCAGGCACAAGCACCACTGTGGCAGTGGCATCTGATGGTAGCACGCCAGCGGGAGGGGAAGGTAAAATGGCATCTGTACACCACAGGATGGCAGACACGTTATAAAATGAAGGCAAAGCCGGGGGTTCTCGCCTGGCACGCCACGCCGGGCATGGGGTGAGGGGCCCGAGGGATGAGGTTTTTGCCCAGGAAGGGAGGGGGTTGTTGGGACAAGGGACCAAGGAACAGACCAGACATGTGGAAAGGCAGGAGTGCTAGTACAAGGGGCAGAAGTAAGGAGCTGGGGACCCGGAAGTGTGTTGCAGGCCACGTGTGGATGGAGGGTGCAAAGCGGAAGAGGGTTTTGGCATACTGTAGGTTGGTGGAGCGTGACTCACAGGGTACACAAGGATAGTAAGAAGGTTCTCACAGGGCTGGGGGATCACAAAAAAAAAAAAGACCACGTGGCATGACATCACAAGTGAGGCGGTGGAATAGCCAGAATGGGAAGCTTCAGTGCCACCGCCCACAGAAGACCCACATTGTTTCCTCAAACCCACGAAGCGGGAGGAGGGCTCTTAGGGTTGCCACAGGACTTGGTCAAACAGGATATAAGGGGAGCATTAACACAGCAAAAAAAAAAAAAGAGAGTTTTTTAAAGCAAATAAACTTTGGTAGCCAGAGGGAGGCAGGAGGAGGCAGGGGAAGAAGGACGACATGCCCAGGCGAACGGATAGGACAATTCTTGGGACCGGATGTGCCTCACGGGGGGAAGGTTGGCGGAAGGAACTTGGGGTGTTCTTTAACAACAACAAAAAAAAATAATAAGCAAAGGGTGTATAATAATTAAATAATATGGTAACTGGTTTTGTGTTCTGTAGTTGTCTTCACAGGGCATCAGCGCGGAACGGACATGGCACCTAGGAAGAGCAGGCCATCGAAGGAAGAGACTTACAAGGCGATAATTGAGCTGGCTGAAAAGGCAAACAAAATGTGTGAACTGGTGGAAGGGGAGGACCCAGGGAAGCCCGGGGGGAAGAGGAAAGTGGATGGGGAAAAAGGTAGCAAAGGGAAGAGGGCACCTGGGGGACGACGCGGTCCCCCTAGGGTAGCGCCGAGGGCAGCAGGGCCTGCCAAGGCTGCCGAGCTAATTCCTATGCAGCTGGGTGACCCAACGGCACCCACCCCTGATCAAGGGGGCCCCCCCGGGAGAACTGGGACCGGAAACTTGGAGCGGGGGGTCCGACCCACACCTCCCGGCATCCCATCCTCCGCTTTCACCTCACCTGCCTCACCCACAGGAAGAAACAAGGGAATCCTTGGAGGCCTGCAGACACACCGGACAGGAAAAGGTTGCAGGTAATGCATCCAATATAGTAGGAGATAGAATAAAAGAGTATATAGGGCAAATAGTGGCAGCACTGGGGACGAGTGGGGTGGGGCAGATGGAATCGGCCCTGGCGGAGTTTAAGGCAGGAAAATGGGTGCCAGGAGACACGGAGAAGGGTGAAGAAAGAGAGGGCTTGGGGACAAGAGAGGTGGGGGCACCGGGGATGAGGATTGGTGAGCACATGCCCGCTGCCACAAAAGAGAAAATATGGAAGGGGGAATATATGAATATATAACTGCCCTGGTGAGCCAGGAGGTAGCGGCAAAATACGAAGAGGCGGAGAGCATAGAAAAGAGCGAGATGGCGGCTGCCATAGTGTTACTAGAAAAGAAAGAGGAAGACAAATTCACAAAAGGGAAGACCTGGGACGGGTGGTTCTTAGGTTTTGCAATCTTTTCAGCCATAACTCCAGAGAACTAGAAGTTCACAACAACTAACCTTCCTTGTCCCCAGATGCCGGACTACCATGGGCCAGAGGACCTTTGCCCACAGAGCACCATAGTGGTACAATATTCTCAACAAAGAAACTCTTACTGCTGCTGCTCTTGGCCTTTTTAAGAGACAACTCCGACTTCATCTAATTTCAACTAGTCGTGTGACTGCCTCGCTTAATCGGGGCCTCCGCTCACTGCCCTCCACTTCAGTCTTGAAAGCTATCTCTTGTCCTTGCTCCTTCTACCTGCCTACACCCCTTTCCCCCTCTTCCTTTCCTCCCAGGGCATTTCCTGACTTCTATCCTCCTCTCCCTCCCTTTAGAGCTCTACCCTCACCCCACCTCCGGCTAATGGCCTTCCTGCCTGCTTACCCTTCCTCCTCACCTGCAGTGCTTATTTCCAAGATTGCCCTTGGCTGGTTATGTCATGCTCCTAACATTTGGCACATTTTGAATTACTGGAAATTCCTAAGCCTCAGTCTATTACTTCTTGTTATTGTGTAACTATGTATTATTATGTTGACCTTTGTATGTATGTATACCCCCCATTCCTTCGACGTGGAACCTTTGTAAATGAGCAGTTTACTTGCTCAAAGGTATTTGTAATCCTAGATTTCAACAAAATAAAAATAAATAAAAAATAACTCTGGAAAGAAGACCGGAGTTAGGTATCCCGCTCATTACTTATTCATTGATAATACGGAAAGCGAAAGCTAAAAGGCGGAATGGGGTGGATATACTCACAGTGAATGAATATTTTTCAGCAGCGCATGGCAACATTTGGGGATGTGGGTGGGACACCAAGCAAATAGATTTATGGACGGTTATGCAATGGATCAGTCCACACCGACGGAGGGTGGGATAAAGGGCTATGCCTATGAGATGCTGTTGGGCATATAATGGGGCATTCTTGCACGTGGCCTCAGTGTCGTTTTGTCATGCCATAAAATGTGGGGGGCACTCGGCTAGCAAATGCAGAACTACAGGTATACAAGGAATGCGGTGGCAATGGGGGCAGAGGATCAAGCCAGCAGTTTTTCGGATAAGCAGGGCTTTAGAGGACAGACATGGAGCAATGGAGGGAGGGGCAGAGGTAACGGGGTAGAGGTGGTCAAAAACATTGAAACAAAGGGAAGGGTGCAGGCAGGAGGGGAGGGTACAAGGTGGCGCGACAAGGCCCGATTTGGGATGGCCAAAACCCCCATTAACATAACGGCCTTGACAGCTCACCCGGAGAGACACCCGGATACGAGCATGCAGGATATGATTTTGAGTGGGTTTGACACAGGGTTTTCATTACAGTCTACAAGTTCCAGGCAGGCAAGGGAGGCGAGCAACCTGGGGTCGGTGAAGGGAAAAGAGGACATGTTAAGGAAAAAGACTGAGAGAGAGAAGGCAGCTGGTAGGGTGAAGGGTCCATTTGATGACCCCCCATTAGAGAACATGCAGATATCGCCTTTGGGTTTGGTGCCTAAAAAGCAGCAGGGGGAATACCGGGTAATACACCATTTGTCTTACCCAGAAGGTGACTCGGTGAATGACTATATTGGGGAAGAGCATAGCAGGGTGACCTACGCGATGCTCGAGGACGCAACCCGGATAATTCGGGCCACAGAGGATGCGTGGATGGCAAAAACAGACATAGAGTCCACTTTCAGACTGCTTCCAGTCAGGAGGAAAGACTGGAACCTTTTGGGTTTTAAAAGTGATGGGCGATATTACTTTGACAAAGCAATGCCTATGGGGTGCTCCACAGCATGTGCGACATTTGAGGCATTCAGCACATGCTTGCAGTGGATATTCCAAGAGGAAATGGGTTACAGGTCAGTCATCCACTACCTGGATGATTTTCTCCTAATAGGAAGGAGAAGAAGAGACACGGAGAATGCTGTTTAAGTTTCAGGAAGTGTGCTGAGATTGGGGTCCTGCTGGCACCGGGAAAAACAGAAGGGCCCATCAAGGTGATAGAATTCCTCGGGATAGAGATTGATGCGACAAACAAAGTTTTTAGGTTGCCAGACAAGAAAGTAAGGAGGTTGAAGGAGCTAATTGGGATACACACCAGCAAGAAGAGGGTTCAATTGAAATTAGTTCAGCAGGTATTGGGACATCTGAATTTCGCATGTAGGGCAGTTGGGCCAGGGAGGGCGTTCACCAGAAGACTGGCCAGGGCGACAGCTGGGGTCACAAAACCACATCACTGGATTAACTTGACTTGCAGTATCAGGGAGGATTTTAGTGTATGGGAGGAAATTTTGAAGGATTATAATGGGTCTTCATTTTGGCAGGATGAGTGGTTGTATAACACAGACCTGGACTTATACACGGACGCGGCCGGAGGACTGGGCATGGGAGGTTATCTGAGGGGCAGGTGGTTCGTGGAACCATAGCCAGCAGACTGGGTGAGAGAGGGAAAAGTGAAGGATATAACACTTCTGGAGATCATGCCTATATGGGCATGTACTTTGGTTTGGGGGGAGGAATTATGAGATCAGAAGGTGACATTTTGGTGTGACAATAGAGCTGTGGTGGACGTACTTAACCATAAGGGAGCCAGATCGGACACAATCATGCAGGTAGTACGACGGCTAGTTTTAAGGGCTCTGCAGCTGAACATGTCCTTCAGAGCAAAACATATCGAAGAGTGCACAATACCCTGGCTGACAGCCTTTCCTGTCTGCAGCTGGACGGTTTCCGGAAGCTGGCACCAGCAACGGAAGAACAAAAAATGCCCATACCAGCGGACATCTGGGATGTTGGCAGGACGGAGCAGAACTGTTGTTTCGTAGCTCATGGGTGCCCCGGACTCTTAGGGCCTACGATGGGGCCTGGCGGGCTTTTCAAGAATTCAGGGCAGAACACCAGATGGAGGTAAGTGGGCCATTATCTGAGGAATAGTTAGGAATGTTCACAGTGGAACAATGGCAAAAAGGAATGGCTCACACCACGATGGGGGTTTATCTGGCTGGGATCAGTGTGATCTGCAGTCTGAAAGGATGGCGGGACCCAACAAAGGCAATGTTCATCAGAAGGATGATGCAGGGCTGGGGGAGGTTAAGAGGAGGGACCGGGGACATGTGGAGGCCTATAGTGGAGCAGTGGCTAATAAAGCTAAAAGAGGCACTCCCGGCAATATGCACGTCGAAAGGTGAGGCCCAGCTATTTCACACAATTTATGTGACAATGTTTGCAGGGGCTCTGAGGGTGAGCGAGGAGGTAGGCCATGGGATAAATGACAAGGAAGGTGGTATGGAATGGGAAGATGTGAGTTGGGGGACAAAGGAGATACGAATTAAGCTAAGATGGTCTAAGACTGACCAAAGAGCGCAAGGTTCCATAATAACCCTAAGGGGGCGAGCAGAGGTCGCGATATGCAAAGTACAGGCCCTGTGGGTTTTCGCTGCAGGGCAAGTAATCAGGACTGGGAAGTTTTTATACACGGAGACGGAAGAAGGGTCACTGGTTACCAGATCACGGCAGTGTTAAAAAAGGCAATGGCATTTCTGGCGGAGAACTCAGCTAATTATTCATCCCATTCCCTGCGGATTGGGGCAGCTTCACAGTGGGCGGCCAGGGGCGAATCTGTGGAGGACATTTTGGTAAAAGGTCGCTGGCGGTCGGCCAGTTACAAAAGATACATCAGAGCTCTGACATAAAAAAAAAAAAAGCGGTGGAGGGTAATAATGTACATATGTTAATAAGGCGAGGGGGTAAGGCAGGGAGATCATTGGAGAATACATGTAAATTAAATAACTTTGTTTTGTTGCACCCCATAGTTAAGAGGAAGGAGCACAGAAGTCTGGATCTGTGGCCATTCCTATATTTACTGGGCTGGTAAGACAGTGGAGACAAAAGCTGGGGGAAAACAGCTATACCAAGATGCAAGGCAATGTAGGTTGGTATGGCACGGCTTGTGGGGAATGAAATGGGCACAGCTGCTCCCTGCTTTGAAAGAGCTCAAGAGACATCGGCCCAGTCCACACCTAATCATTATACACCTAGGGGGCAACGACCTGGCAGGCAGACCATGGGTGCACACATATTGGCAGATTAAGAAGGTCTTAGAGGTATTAAGACAGTGGTGGCCTCAGGTGTGCCTTGCATGGTCGGACATAATACCTCGGAGAGTGTGGAGACAGGAACACAGCCACAGGGCAGTAGAGAGGGCCAGGAGGAAGATGAATAGGAGAGTGGGGACGCTGATAAGGCAGATGGGAGGACAGGTGATACAGCGTGGGGTTGAAGAATGGGTGGATGAATTTTACAGATCAGATGGGGTACACCTGTCAGATGTAGCAGTGGATATGTTTAATGCAGAAACAATGGGTTTCATAGAAGAATGGAGAAGACAGGAAAACAGGAAAAAAAAGAAAGAGATAAGGAGCAGAGGCGGGGTACCCTAGGGTTAGGGGAAGCCAGTCATCCAACGCAAGCTGAGACTGGCTAGTGGGAAAAGGGGAGGATGAGAAGGGGAAGAAAAAGGAGTAACACGAGAAGAAGAAGAAGATGAAGGAGAAAGCGGTCTTGGTTCTCACCGTTACCTAGCAGAAAAGGAGAAGAAGAAGGCACCCAGATTTTTGCCTGGGGGATGTATAATCAGAAAGTGATATATGTATGGAAATAAATGGAAATCATTGGATATATGACAAATAAGAAATGGAAAAGGAATTATGGATTGATTGATTTAAATAAATTAATTGCCAATCTGAGCACAACAACAAGCAATGGTCCCTGTGTTTTTTGTGAGGGAAGAGGGGGGAATCCGGGACAATGGAGTTTGCTTTAGGGCAGACCATGTTGTCTGGTGCACCCTCCCTCCTGTAAGGATAGTTGTGCTCTGGAAGGAGAGGATAGGGAAGGGAGGAGCCAGGAGCCAGAACAATGGCCAGGTAGCAGGAAGGGGAGGGGGGTAGGGTGGTACATAAGGGACAGCACAAGGGAGCCTCAGCCACTTTTGCTGGAGTTTTGATCCCGCCCACCCACCCTAGAAAGAATGGTAAGACAGGGAGTACAGCCAATTGGGGGGCTGTAAGAAGGTTTGTCATGGTGGAAGACAGACATGCCCACTAGGGCGGTGGACTGCCAAAGGTGAATGGCAGAGGAGGATAATATGGTATGGACTGCCAAAGGTGGATGGCAGAACATAATGAGGTCATGGACTGCCAAAGGTGGATGGCAGGGGATTAGGGACTGCCAAGGATGGATGACAGGCAAAAGGTCGGGAAGTCCGCTAAGAAGTTGGGGGCAGATGATAACAAGAAGGCCATGGACTGACAAGTGGGAAGGCAGGGGGAGGAAGGGGGGAGGATGGGAAAGGGGGAAGAAAAAAGGAGTAACACGAGAGGAAGAAGATGATGAAGGAGAAAGCGGTCTCGGTTCTCACCGTTACCTAGCAGAAAAGGAGAAGAAGAAGGCACCCAGGTTTTCGCCTGGGGGTTGGATAATCAGAAAGTGATATATGTATGGAAATAAATGGAAATCATTGGATATATGACAAATAAGAAATGGAAAAGGAATTATGGATTGATGGATTTAAATAAATTAATTGCCAATCTGAGCACAACAACAAACAATGGTCTCTGTGTTTTTTGTGAGGGAAGAGGGGGGAATCCGGGACAATCTAATTTTCTTTTAAGGGCCTCAACACCAGCCTACTCAGCTGCAACTGCATCAGGCCTGCAACTTAAGTTTAGTACTGGGTACCCAGGTTTAAAGTGTAGAATTGTGGGGGAAGTGGTACCAGTGTGGACTTTCAGTAAGTATCTGCCAGCTAAAGCAGCTAGCTAGACAGAAAGGTGAATAAAGTCCATCAGAAGTTTGGTGGGTGGCCAGAGATGATTACTCTTTGAATTTAAAGTGTAAAATTATTTTCTTTGCAGATCACCTGAACCTAAGTTAACTGCTAATGTTCCTGATGCCAATCAGACCTATTCCTTAACCTCTAATTCCAATTTACCCAGCCTAACACTCATCCCATGTAAATAAATATTTGGTTAGCCGTTTTGTATAAATCTTGGTGTGTGAGCATATTATTAGAGAGAGTCAATAATTCTAAAATGTTGAATTTTTGGGATCTGGTTAGCATTCCATGTGTGGGATGACAGTACGGTATCGTGGGTGGGTACAGCATCCTAGGGGGTTGTAGCAGGTTATTATTAGACCCACTGTAAAGTATACTCTAGGTGGAGGCACTGTGCAATAATGTTATCTATGGGGGGAAAAATGTAATATCAAAACAGGAACCCAGGCCCCTCAACCTTGGTGTGGCCAGCTATACAGGGGTAAGTAGCCCATTGGGAGGTGGTGCCCAGGCTACACAGATATTGCTGGTCCAGCTTCTCTAGCTTGGCAGACTGGTCTGACTTTTACCTGTCTGGCCTGGTCCAGTCCCAGAGGTCAGTTTTCATCCAGTCATAGGCAGGTATGAAAACTAGACTGCTAGGACAGGACCAGATAGGTAAAAATGGGACTGGTCTGTCAGTCCAGGGTGGTCAGACCAGCTTTATTTCCACACTTGCTTCCCAGTCTGGGCTGGCTGGACTGGTGAGTCAGGATTTTAGCAAACTGGTCCGGTCTGGGTCTGGCAGTCTAGTTTTCATCCATATTCAGCACACTGCACTGATAAGTTAGACCACCTAATATGTGGGCTAACTTAAGCACATAAGTACCATGATTTGCAGCACTTTGGGTCACTTGTGTCAAAAAAGTGATGCATGAATCAGTTTCTTGATGAAGCCTACTGTCAGTGGGGGAGCCAGGCCTAGGTCAGATGGAGTACTTGCCCTGGTAAGATTGTGCTGTGCCTTGGCTATGACCGGGTCTCTTGCTCTGCTGCCGTTGTGTTTTGGTAATTTATTGGTGACTGGGACTGGCCACGCTGCTGGTACTGGCTAACTTGCTTTCAGAAAGGGAAGGTGAGATCGATACTGAGCAATCATGATAGTCCTTTGTTAGAAAACATAAAACGTGGCTGCTTGGGCGGCTGGTTTTTGCACAACCAATAGCAGTGTGCAGACTAGCAGAATCAGCATGGAACAGGATCCTGGCATGCTGGTATGGATGCACATGGCCAATGAATGTCCTCAGCACTGCTGTTGTTGGTGATGCCATCTCAGCGTGCAGCTGCTCTAGAGTTGCCGTTGAAATGGACACATGTCTCTGTTAAAGCCTCTGTTTCACACTAGTCTGCCTGGACTTTGGCATGACCAGCTCTGCAGTTCACTCACTAGCTTTCCCTAATATTCCTCTCTTGTCGCTCCTTTCCTGCTGGATGTGGGTCACAGAAGTCATCACTGCCAAATACTCAGCCAGGGTACAGGAGTCTTATGAGTCCAGCCACCCAGACTGTGACCAGCAGAGACCACAGGACCAATGGGTTAAAACTGCAGGGGCAACGTCTGCCAGCCTGCAGCCTCCCACTTGCCATGTGTTGCATCTGTACTGAAGGGATGAGGTAAGGGGCATGTTGGTCCGTGGTCATTGGGTCCAATGATTTCATTTTATTTCATTCCATTTTTATTGGTTATACTGGAAAGGCATGTAAGCATTGCTCACACAAGCGTCCAGTTACATACAACAATCATGAGACATGACATAGGGCTTAAACAATTAACTAACAGCGAGGGTTAATAAAATGGTACATACATCTACGATAATATAGACTACTGGGCAAACCATGAACTAGCCTTGGTGAATTAACAAATACAAGGTGACATTAAGCATTCAGTGAGGGTTTAAAAATAATATAACAGTGGGAAACAAAAAACATTAAGTGCAATCTAAAAACTAGCCTAGGTGGATTAACAATAATACAAGTCCTAGAGAGACAGAGAGCAAGTGCCTGAGGTGAGGTGGATAACCAGAGAATGAGGGGAAAAAAGTGCAGAATGAGAGCCAGATTAGGGCTGCGAGCAGGGGCAGGTGGGAGAGAAATGTCTCCTGATATTGTGTTTGAAGGCATTTGTGGAGGGACAGAGTTTTAGTTCCGGAGGAGATATGGATGAGGTGGCAAGCCAAATACTGGCCTGGGAATGGAACAGAATCTCCATCTGGGTGGAGTCCAGGTATCTGCATCAGCAGAGTAGAAGAACCTGGGAGAGATGATCACTAATGACCTGAAGCATGCCATGCAGTGCAAGAAAGCAGCAGCAAAGGCAAACAAGATGCTAGGATGCATAGCTAGGGGGATCAGTAGTAGGAGAGAGGAGGTTATACTACCCTTGTACAGATCACTGGTTGAGTTCATATGTACAGTATAGAGTTCAGTACTGTTGCCCACACCTCAAAAAGGACATTAACATGCTGGAGAAGATCCAGAGGAGGGCTACAAAGATGATAGCGGGTCAGCAGGGTAAGGCATACGAGGAGAGGCTGAGGGCACAGAACATGTACTCCCTGGAGGAAAGGAGATAAAGGGGACATGATTGGGACCTTCAAGTGCTTGAAAGGGATAAATAAGGTGGATAAGGAGGGTCTTTGTAAGCTGAGTGGCAACCATAACACAAAGGGGCACAGTATTAAGCTGGAGGGGGGAGGTTTAGGAAGGAGGTCAGGAAGCATTTCTTTACAAAGAAGGTGGTGGATACTTGGAATGCACAGCCAGAAGAGTTGGTCTCATTGAAAACAGTCAGCAGCTTCAAGAGAGGCTGGGATAGGCATAGAGGGAAGGTAAGGATCATGGGTAGGGAGGATGGGAGAAGAGGGGAAGGGGGCAGGGACAGTAGCTCAAACTGTGGATCCTGCAGTACGAGCAGGCTAGATAGATCAAATATCCTTCTTCTACTGACTTCTTTGCATGTTTGCATGTATGTATGTATGGGACCCGGGTAAGGAGGGATCATGGGACCTGTCAAAGTTCTATTTGACATTGAAATGTGGGGCACTGTGTCACTGACAGTCAAAGTGTGGGACGTGAAACCATGAAGCTACAAGCTTAGCTCAGAACACTGTGGAAACCCATGCAATTGCATAACATTTTGTTTCGATTTCTGTTTTAGTATAGCTTGTGAATTCCTCCCTTAAAGTCTGAGTATATGTAATGTGAGGTTAATGTGAGGTCACTTTTTTTCATTAGAGAATGGGGAAAATCTGAAAGGGGAAAGGATGAACACCACTTCTAATGCGTGGCTGTTGAGAGGTATGGACAGCAAAGTTCTAACAAGTTCTAACTAGAGCCAATACGGCTGTGGCAAGCTGCCAAAAGACCAAAGTTGCACCTGTGTGTAGAAAATTTGGAACGACCAGGTGTAACTCAGCCATTTTTTGGAGTTGTTTCACTAAATTTTCAAATTGGCCTTTTTGGAATCCCACCTTATGAAAAGTGCCACTATCATTTCATTCACTTGTCCCAAAAGGTGATTTCGCAGAGCAACCACGCCGTTCTGTGCCACAGATCCGAAAACTTGTTTTGGGCAGGATGCAAAAACTGACAGCTATACTGTTAATAAGAAGGTGTGCAAAAATGGCAATGTTGAAAATCTGGACTGAAAATATTAAAAATTGGAGAAGTTAGGAGCGTACGTAGAAACTGTGCAGCACACACTTGTAACACAGTCATTTTGGGGAATTTTTTTCACCAAATTTGCATTCAATGGGATTTTCAACTTATCTTGATATATTAGCCATTTTTAGGAATTTTGGCCTCACATTTTAAAACATGGGGTTCTTGGGACCCACCTCATGAACAATAGCACTGTCGTTTCATTAATCAGTCCCGAAAGGTGATTCCACGCAGCCACTGCAAAATCACCTTTCAGGACCGAGTAACAAAATGACAGTGCAAGTGCTCATGAGGTGGGGTCCCAAGAACCCCGTGTTGAAAATTTGCTGCCAAAATTCCTAAAAATGGCTGATATATCAAGATAAGTTGAAAACCCCATTGAGTGCCATTATACGGTGCTTACCTTTGATTCTTCAGTTTACGGTTTGGCTTTGAAGAGTGCAGATGTGTCCCAGTCCAGAGAAGATGAGAGCGCTGACCTTCGGAGGTAAGTATGGGGTAAGGGGTGTTAAGGGGAGGTTGGAGATGGGGAAGGGGGGACTGGGATGATGACTAGGGACTGTATTCTTTTTTACAGGTATAAAAAACATCTGGGGACTGTTTTCTTTATTTACAAGGGAAAAAAACAAATTTGGGAACACTGGGGTGGGCTCCCAGTGTGCCACATGAGTGGGGGTGGACATGATGCCAACACGGGGATTAAGCACCCCAATGTCAGTGGGGGAGAAAAATAAATAAAAAAAAAATTGGGCACACTGGGTGGACTCCCAGTGTGCCACATGAGTTGGGGGGGTAGGTAATGCTGACACAGGGATTGGGCACCCCGATGTTGGCATGGGAGACAAACAAAAAAACCCCATAAATTTGGGCACACTGGGGTAGGGTGGGTTACGTGATGCCGACATGGGGATATGACACCTTGATGTCAGTGCGGGAAAGGGAAATTGAGGGAGTGGAGAGGACTGCAGCAGTGGGAGGAAGTGGCAGGGTTTCATTACCTGCTGGTGCTGGGAAGGAATGGAGGGAGTGGAGAAGACAGAAGCAGTGGGAGGGTGTGGGAGGAGTGCCATCTGCAAGATGGCTGAGGAATGGAACTGTGCATGCGTGGTTGTGGGTCACAGGATGGCGGTGCTAGGAATATGGAAGTAACAGCAGAAATACTGCAGCTATTACTCCGTAGCGGCCAATCGTGGCAGAGTGTTACAAGCTCCATTGGACTTTTGGCAGGATACTTCCAAATGTCCAATGGAAGGTGCCATGAGCGGCCATTTTAGGAGCAACAGATCGATCGCAAAACGGCTATAGGTTCTGCCCACAGCCGTAAAAATGAAGGACGGCCCACTTAAAGAATGTAGGATAATTGAAGCACAGATTAGGATGTCCTCCATTGAAGGATGTTTACTTGAACTGGACTATAAAGAAAACGGTCCATCAGTTACATATCTTGTGCCCTGCAACAGCATGACAGGACCCTGGCTGAGCCCTAGTCAGTGGAAATTCCCAGAGTGGCCACTGGCTGCTGTTAAGTAGTGACACTGCTGCATATTAGACATTTTGTTTGAAAATCAGCCATAGCCATTTATGTGTACCTTGGAAGATGCAGGTGTAGCTCAAAATTGGGAGCTGTACCTGTATCACCCCTTTAAAGGGTAACTATCAGCAATAGGAGTCTCACACTCAAGTGTGAGGCTGATTCTAATTTGCACTTTGTATACTAAAACATTTTTTTACTTAGTATTTACTGCAGTATAACAGAATTTATTAGGCTACTTTTGCTGACTTCTAAGATGCCATTTCATGTAACCAGACATCCCTGAATCCCCTGCAGCTGACATCAGAGGAGGGCTGCAGAGCTGGGAGACTTAATAGCCTTTAATAGCCCACAGTATACATCTTAAAGATTTTCTAAGCTAAAATTGGATGCTTGCTAGTCCTATTGTGCTCATTGGGCTTAGTACAGTCCTCTTTGGCTGTTCCTAGCCCCAGGAGAACGGCAGGCCAGCAAGCAGAAAGTTACAGCTTATAAAAATCTCTAACATTAACTGTAGGCTATTGAATCTCCCACTGCTTCAACCCTCCTCTGATGTCAGCCACAGGGGAGTCTGGCACTTCTGCTTACAGGAAATGTCAGCTTACAATTGAACGAAGTTAGCTTTATACAGTTTATTCCGCTGCAGAGTAAATCAGTAAGTAAAAAAGAGTTTCTGCACACGAGGGCCTATCTGTGGGTTAGCCTCCCACTTGGGTGTGAGGCTGTGATTGTTGTCAGTCCCTTCCCCTTTAAAAATCCTCCCCACATTACAGAATAGCTGGACGGCCAACGTATAAACTCACTGTGAGGTTATTAGTAACTACATTACTACCAGAGCCGTACGAATCTCACAAAGTTCTAATTGTTTACCCTTGACCATCAAAAACGTTTGTTTATATAATGAAGTTCTTTCCCTGGACATTTCCAGTGAGATCACATGTCTTGTTTTCTGAGTGGTAGCAGCACAACCAGCTACAGCATTTATACAGTTTCAGCAAAACAAATGGTCATCATTTATAATGTCTACAGACATTGAGACTGCTAACAAAGCTTGACCCAATTGCACTGGCTGCTAGTGCATTGCACTGCCATGTGGGGGACCCAGGACTGAACCTTGATCCAGACTTTCAAGTCTGAAAAGTACAGCACAGACCATGATGTGGAGGCATTGTGCATTGGCCCCAGGAGAAGGGAGTACGCTCATCCGATACTGTTGCACCTCCTAATGTGGGCTGGTTGATGACGTTGGCATCATAGGTGACCTTATGATACCTGCACACCCAACCAATCGGAAGAGGGTTGTGGATACAATTGGGTAGTGGAAGGGCTACATGAGGATAAATAATCCTGAGCCTGCAGCACATGACGTTGGCACTGGTCACCCACTGTGTGTCTCTGCATGACAGTTTGGAGTCTTTCCTCCTTGCTTCAGTAAACTGGATGTCATTTCTTGGTGGCCAAGGAAGCCTGCGCCTGAGCAGGCCTGGGCACTGCCACAGTAGGTAAGCTGCAGGAGTTTTACAGAGGTGTCAGGAGTCCGAATGAGGGATGCTAGAGGGCAATAGGTGTGAGTAGAGGGTCAAATCAGCCGCTGACCAGCCAAAATATGGAGACCAGCTAGTGTGGCATAAGTGTGTGTATGTGAGGGAACAGATCGGCAATAATAACGATTACCAGTAAAAGTAATAACAATGTTTTAAATATGCTCACTTATTGATGTTTTAATAATAGTAGACAAACTATTCAATTTAAATAGTGTCTTGTATGTAAAAGATAGTTTTCCCTTTTCTGTACTTACTGCACAAGAATATGTTTGTAATTTAATAAACTTTATTGAAAAATGTAATTAAGCATATATATATATATAAATAAAAACCATGACCTGTCACAATGAATTTGTCAGCTTGAGGTATAATAACAACCCCCCTTCCCTTCCCAATAACTTGACCATCCGGTGCAAGCTCTCAAATAACGTCCTCCCCAAATGACCCTCCCTCCCTCCTCCAATACAGTATGGGTATTTTGCTGACAACTGACTGATTTCACCGTTGGGCACTGTAAATTGTCTGTTTTCCTGTGACCTGTACTGTGTTTGATATGTAATCCTGTTTGTTTACCTTTGTATTTCTGAAATCCTTTGTATCATTTCACCTATCTGTTGTACTGAAATGTCCTGAAGTAGAACCTATGTAAAGAGCTCTGAGCTCAAATGGTTTTCCAAGTACTGAAATAGATAAATAAATAACATTTTATTAGACTTGTTTATATACATTCCATCAGGACACTCATTAATAAAAATCATGAAAACATCAACAGTTTGATCATACTTCTTACTAGTGGAGGGCTAATGAAACAAGGGCTATATAGGTCCTTCCACTTCCCAGCTAAAAATTGCAAAAGTGTCTCCCATCTTTTTTCAAATGAAGAGAGGGTGTGATATTGTACAGCAATAGTCCTTTCCACGTTAAGTGCTGTATACATTTCTTGGAGCCACTCCCTGGTTGTCGGAAGAGAGTCCATAATCCAATATCTCATAATAATAAGCAAGGAGACAGCTGAGATTAAGGCCATATATAACTTGTGAATCTTAGATGCAATTGCAGAGAAATTACCATGCACACATATTTCTAGAGTAAAATAGTTATCACCTCCAAAAATGGGCCAAGATATTTCTTAATTTGCTACCAAAATAATCGCACTTTGGGACAAGTCCAAATCAGGTGACATAATGAGCCTTCCTCCTGTTGACACCTTTGGCATTTAGAATCTTGTCATTTACCCATACGATAGAGCTTAAGCAGAGTATAATACAGATTGTGGAGGATATTACATTTTATAAGCCATGATCTGTCTTGTTTTATACATCTATAAATATCTGACCATATTGATTTGCATCTATTGGGTTCATAAGAAAGGTCAGCAGCAGGCTGCCAGTAAAAGGCTGTCAGTAATTGGCTCAGTCAAACATTAGTGACCAGCCTCTGGTATCATTGTCCATCTCCTCATCATCATCCCTCCTTCCTATTCTGGCCAAGCTCCAGGAACACCTAGCCCTCTCTCAACTAACACAATTCCTTGACGCCTTCTCCTTCTTTACCCCCTTCCAGTCTGGGTTTCGTAAATCACACTCCACCACCACTGTGCTACTAAGACTCACTAACGATATTGCCATCGGCATGGACAAAGCCTTCCTTACCTCAGCCATATTCTTTGACTTGGCCAAGGCTTTTGATACCGTCTCCCACCTCAAACTCATCACAAAACTGCACGCTGCTGGGCTATCTGAATTAGCCATCAGCTGGTTCCAAGCCTACTTATCAGACAGGAAACAAGCAGTAAAGATTGGCTCACACGTATCCCCCGTGCTCCCGGTCACCATGGGGGTCCCCCGGGGGTCCATCCTTGGCACCCTTCTCTTTTCTATATTTTAAATGACCTCCCACTGTCCTGTCAAAACTCAGCCATACAAATGTATGCTGATGATACCGTTCTATACGCCTCCGGCCCTGAAAGTGAGTCTCTAAGCTCTGCCTTACAGCAGGATTTCCATGCCATTTCAATCCTGGCTAAACTCAAATAACTTGTCTTAAATGCTAAAAAAAAACGTATCCATAACCTTCGGTATCCAGCCCAGACTCTCCCGTCTAGATGCTCCACCCACCTTCTACACACTGGACGGCACCTCCCTGGATTCCTGCAACTCCTTTCGCTACCTGGGAGTATGGCTCGATTGCCACTTAGATTTCTCCATCCATATTGACCACCTTCAGAAAAAACTTCACCCAAAGCTAGGTGCACTTTACCATAACAAAGGTTGCCTATCCACCTCGGTCAGGCGGGAAATAGTGCACAAAATGATTCTCCCAATTTTTGACTATGGAGATGTAGTCTACAGTGGAGCCCCTCTATCCACCCTGGCCAACCTCGACTCCCTTTTTCATTCTTCTGTCGGCTCATCCTGGAATGCCCACCTTCCACCCACCACTGCTACCTGTATGGCGCACTTGCTCTCCCTTCACTGCACTCTAGGCTCCAGCTTCACTGTGCAAATCTCGTAGCAAAGTACTGGTCTAACTCTCTCCCTCCCTATCTCAGCTCTGCTCTGTCAGCCCACCCCCCTGGCGCCAATTCTAAACTCTTACAAATCCCTTTTATGCGCACCACAAAGGGGCAATCTGCTTTCATATACAGACTGCCTAAACTCTGGAATGACCTCCCGGCCGAAATCAGGCTGTCCTCCACCCAAAGGTCCCAAAAAGCTCTCCTACAGGGATCACTTCTCCAACACATGTAACTGCAACCTGCAGCCCAGATCGGTTCTCACAAGGCTTCGTAATGTACCTTAAACAGGTCCACTTTTCAAACAATTGATTCTGCTATCTGTAATGTTGTTTCCTCAAATGTCTCCGTCTGGTATGTACTGGGGCCATAACCCCCAACTACTGTCCAGCTACTCAATCCACGCTGCACTGCTATTCAACTAGGACTACCTAACAAAAAGCTTGGCTCAGCCTGTTCCTCTCCGGACCTACTGTTTTATCACTGTCGTCTTCTCCCTTATGTACTCGGGTGTTACCTGTCTTTTGCCCCATTGCTTTTGCATCTGTTATATTACATTTGTATGTGTTGATTCTATGAATTTATGTGCCATTTGCATCTGTTATATTGCATTGTATGTGTGATCTATGTATTTATGTATGCAAATTCCAGGTCACATCTGGAAACCAGGGGTTTACCGCTCTGTATGCCTGTCTGGTAAATCTCATAAATAAATAATAAATAAATAAATAAATTGTGAGATTCGTCTAGGCTGTGTGGCAATACTTGCTAAGTCTGAGAAAAACTGAGATGCCTCTGAGGACCAGGGAGACGCTCTGAGAACTGTGGACACACAATGCTTAATCTGTATATATTTGAAACAGGGAAATTTGGGAGGTGAAAAGATTGTCTGAAATCAGCTACAACTATAACCTTGTCCTCTTTAACTAAATCTGACGGGGCTGTAATCTTTGGGTTGTTCCATGATTCTGGGGTAATCACCTTGTTACCGATTAACAGATTTAAATTTTTGAAGAATGGTTGCCCCAAATCTTGCTTATTGCAGATTTTATAGAAATGACACAATTGCATATGGGCCTTCAGAACCCAGCCAAAAGGAGAGGATCTAAGAGAAATGGGTAGTTTAATGAGGGGCATAGACAACAATGAAGAGAGAGAAAAATTCTGACTGCCTGCTATGTGCTGTTCGATATTTAACCATGCTATATCTGAGAATTCCTTTTTCTGAATACCTAGCTAGTGTATATATTTTTGCATCCCTGAAAGGCAAAATAATAAAGTAATAAATGCGGGATAGTAAGCCCTCCCATCTCTCTTCTTCTGAAGATTTTGACTAAGGCCCTCCTGGGCTGTTTTTCTAACCATAGGAATGTAGACCAGATAGAGTTTATCTTCTTAAACCCGGCCATTGGAAGGGCAAGGTTCAACATAGACAATGGATACATTACCCTTGGAAAAATTACCATTTTTAAGATGTTAACTCTCCCCCAAGGAGAGAGGAGCAGACATTGCCACCTCTTTAAGTCTTGCTTCATCTGAATAACCACTGTGTCCAAATTAAGGGTTGTTAACTTTTTAACATCTTGTGAAATCTCTATCCTTAAAAAGGTAGTGGAATTCGAGGCCCATGTCTTCTATGTCTGCTTTCAAGCAGGAGGGAGTCAAGGATCGGACAGTCATTTTATGATGATTGTTTGTAGCCAGCCAAAATACTGAATTCAGTGATTATATTTAAGACTGCATGCAAAGATTGTTTCCAATGTGAGAGATATAAAAGAATGTCATCTGCAAACACTGAAAGCTTGTATTCAGCTGGTCCTATCTCTATCCCCCGTACATCCCATGTGGTGTTAATCTTCCTGGCTCGTGGTTCACTATAAAGGTGAAATAGCATGGGTCATAGGAGGCATCCCTGATGAGTACCCCTACTCAAAGAGAAAGTTGTGGATAACGCCCCATTACACATAGCCCTAGCAGATGAGCTACTATATAATATTAAGACCCATTTGATAAATTCTGCTGACAGTCCATATCATGTGAGAATGTCAAATAGGAAGGTCCAGTTTACCCTATCGAATGCTTTTTCTGCATCTAGGGAGACAAGCACTTTATCAGTGCCCCCCTCCCCAGGTATGGACAGCAGGCGGAATATATTTCTAAAATGGTTACTAGAATGTCTTCCAGATACGAACCACACCTGTTCTGGACCTATCAAGATCTCCCATACCTTCTTTAGTCTATATGCCAGAATACTGACTAGTAACTTAACCTCTGTGTTTAATAATGAAATGGGCCTGCAGTTATCTGGAATAGCATGGTCCCTCCCGGGTTTGGGCAATACAACAATATGGGCCTCAAACAGTGCTGACTCTTTTATAGGGGCAATATAAAGACAATTAAATAATTTACTTAAGTAAGGGGCCAGTTCTAGTTTAAAGCATTTATAGAAAGAAGGGGGAAAATCATCTGGTCCTGGGGCTTTATCAGCAGACAGTCGGTCTATGGCCTCTGATACTTCTCTGATTGTAATTTCACCAATTAATGTCTTTTGCTGAGTTGCTGGAAGCTGGGGAAGATCCACATCCCACAGAAACTCTTTTAGTCTGTCAGCATAATCTTTATCTGGTGGAGGTGCTATACACAATGACTGATAAAATTCCCTAAAAGTACTCACAATGACTGAAGGATCAGAGGTTAATACTCTGGATGTTGTGTCTACTAAAGCAGGGACCCATCTTGCTTCTTTCTGTTGCACAAGAATACGTTTGTTAAGGTTCCTCAATTAGTGACCTAAAAATGGCAACAAAATAACCTGTTAAATGTTTTATGTGCTAAATTAACATTTATTTTCACTGTTTGCTTCCCAACTCTGCCCACAAAGCTGTGATCCAGTGTTCTAGACTGTGTGAGTGATTTACACTTCGGTTTTTGAAGACTATGAAATGCTACGATGTGGGACTAGGCAAAGCTGATTATAAAGCACTGAAATGCTTTTATTATTAATAGCAAAGCATCTGACAGAGATTCCAAAAAATATGCCCACGGCACTTAGCAACATATTACTGGATGCACAAAACTAAGTTGGATGCACATTGCACTGCGTTGCTTTTAGAAGGGAGGAAAGGGCCAAATACAGGGCTCAGTGGTGCTCCACCACCATATAGTCAGCAAGAAAAGTTGGCATACATCTTTCCAGAGGTAAACACTCACTTCAGACTGTACAACGAGTACAAAACAGGTTTTATTTAGTACAAAATGGCTGATGCAAGGCAAACATCCACTCCACTCAATGATGTGTCACATGTAAATGCTTTGTCAAGATTACACACAAAATGTCTTCTGGTGGAGGGTATATTTTTCCTGCACCAGTTGCTTTACATCACCTTTGCCTTTATCAGAAGTGGGGGTAAATATTGCTGCCATCACTGAAATGTGGGCAAATCAGAATAGAGAACTGGACTTAATAATACCAGGCTTTAGGTTGTATAGGAGAGACAGGAAACTGGCAGGGAAAGAGGGTGGCTGCTTACATAAGGAGGGATAGAATGTCATAGGATGGGGAGGGAGGGATAGAATGTCATAGGCTGGGGAGGAGGGGATAGAATATCATAGAGGCGGGGGAGGAGGGATAGAATGTCATAGGGTGGGGGAGGGACAGGATAGAATGTCATAGGCTGGGGAGGAGGATAGAATGTCATAGGCTGGGAGAGGAGGGATAGAATGTCATAGGCTGGGGGAGGGAAGGGCATAGAATGTCATAGGGTGGGGGAGGGGACAGGATAGAATGCCATAGGGCGGGGGAGGGGGATATGGAAACCTTGTGGGGTAGTTTATGTAAGTCAAAAAATCAAGAGGGCCAAGCTAGGCGTAGTGTATGGACCACCAACCCAGCCAGAGGAGAGGGACAGGCAATTGGTTGATGTTAAACAGTGGAACTGTAGAAGGGGCAGCATAGTGCTGGTTTGAGACGTCAGCCTACCAGGCGCAGACTGGGTCACCATGACATCAACTAACAGCAGGGAGCAAGTTATCCTGGACACGCTTCAGGATGAGTTCCAGACTCAGCTGGTAGCAGAACCAATGAGAGAGGGCAACATCTTAGACTTTGTCTTGTCAAATGGGGATCAGGTAAGGGAAGTGAAGGTGGACGTACCCATAGCAGGCAGTGATCATAGTACTGTATGGTTTGCACTTGAGCTGGACAGAGAGGAGGCAAGTACCACCACCAAGGTTACTGATTTTAATAGGGTTGATTTCAGTAGGGTGGTTGCAGTACTGGGGAGGCATGTGGCTAGCATAAAACCTGATATGGACACCACCCAGAAATGGGACATCATAAGGTTGGGGCTGGTGGAGTCCACAAACTCCTGCACTAAGTGGAGAAGTAAGAAGGCTAGGTCCAATAAACTGAGCTGGTGGACATGAGGAGTACAGACGAGGGTAAGGGCGAAAAGGGAGGCCTTTAAAACATAGAGGAGCTGCAAAGAAGCAGATAAGGAAGATTATATAAGGAGTTCCAGGGAGTTGACCAGGGCGGCAAGGGCAGCCAAGGCTGTGAAGGAAACATGGCTTGCTCAAGGGATTAAGCAGGATGAAAAGGGGTTCTTCAAATATATCAGGGAGAGAAGGAAATGCAGGGGCAGACCTCTAGAATTAAGATGGATGAGGGATGGGTGAATAAGGGGCATGAACAGGCAGAGGTATTAAATGAATATTTCTGTTCAGTTTTTTCAAGGGAGAGGGAGTTACCTAGTCAACATAGTCAGGGCAACAAGATGAAGGTTGAGACAGCAAGGATGGTAGATGATGGGATCCCTAGGCAGAGGGTGATAGAGGGTCTAATGGCTCTGCGGAGATGTAATGCAGCAGAACCAAATGGGATACACCTGAGGATCCTGAAGGAACTTGTGGAGGTGCTGTCAGAGCCTTTGACAGATGTAGTCAACACGTCCCTTCAAACAGGATGAGTGCCCCAGGACTGGAGGGTGGCACATGTGGTGCTTATCCACAAAGGTGGCTCTTGGGATGATCCAAGCAATTACAGGCTGGTTAGTCTCATGTCGGTTGTGAGTAAGCTATTGGAGACTTTCCTAAAGGAAAAAATAATTGCATTTCTGGAGGAGAATGGACTCCTAGGTGAACTGCAGCACGGGTTCACACAGGGAAGGTCTTGTCAGACCAACCTTGTGGATTTTTTTAGCTGGGTAACTAGGGCTCTAGATGAGGGCAAGGCAGTGGATGTTCTGTACATGGACTTCAGCAAGGCCTTTGACTCTGTGACACACAGGGGACTGATAGGCAAGCTGAAAGACCTGGGGTCAGAGATAGGGAAGTCAGATGGATTGTGAGCTGGCTGGAAAACAAGCAGCAGAGGGTGGTGGTAAGGGGAGAACTATCAACACCATGGGCAGTCATCAGTGGGGTTCCACAGGGCTGTGTGCTGGGGCCGATGTTATTCAACATCTATGTAGCAGGTATGGCAGTTGAAGTCCAGAGTCAGATACGTATGTTTGCTGATGACACCAAATGAGGAGCAGTGGTGGATGAGGGGGGTGTGTGTGTTGCAAAAGGACGTAGAAACATTGGAGAGATGGTCCTGTACCTGGCAGTTGGGCATCAATGCTAAGAAGTGCAGGATTATGCACTTTGGGAATAGAAATCCTGGATTCAATTATAAGCTGGGAGGTGAACAGTTAGTGTTATCTGTTGAGGAAAAAGAGCTGGGTGTTCTAGTCACAGGCTATATGAATCCCTCTGCACAGTGTAGGAAAGTGGCAGCGAAGGCCAATAGAATGCTGGGGTGTATAGCAAGGAGAATCACCTCAAGCAGTGAAGAGGTGGGTGACCCTGCCACTGTATAGAGCATTGGTACTGCCTCACTTGGAGTACTGCATGCAGTTCTGGTGCCCCGTTTAGAAAGGGACATCAGACTGTTGAAGGGGGTACAGAGAAGAGCGACCAAGATGCTGAGTGGGATGAGGGAAAAGCCCTACGAGGTTAGGCTATAGATGCTCAATATGTACTTGCTTGAGGACAGAAGGGACAGGGGGGATATGATTGAGGCCTTCAAATACTTGAAGGACATTAATAGGGTAAGCCATGAGGTTCTGTTTTAATTTGGAAGAGAAGGGATCACAAGAGGGCATAGGCTAAAGTTGGGGGGGCTCAGAAGAGAGAGATGAGAGGCACTTTCTCACTGAGAGAGTGATGACAGCATGGAATGCTCTGCCTGAGGAACTGGTTTCATGAGGCATCAGTGTGGGATTTAAGGGGTGGGACAGGCTTAAGGGCAGGATTAGAATGGGGAAGGAGAAGGTAAATCAGTTGGATCAATTAGTGGGAAGGGGTAGAGAGGGGTGGGGTGGGGGGCAGCATCAGTGCTCAACACTGACAGCCACACACTCGCTCAAGTAGACCTGATAGACTGTGAGGCCTATATCTTCTGGCTTCATCGTATGTTCGTATAAAGCCGGTCTGTGCACCTTATACAGTCCTGAGTACATTTTTTCCACTGCAGTGGAGTTATAGTAACATACTAAAATGCCAGCAGATTAGGACTCATGGTCTATCGAGTCTGCTCAAGAGTCAGTACCCTTGATGGGCACCGTTTCCTCCCTCCTTGCCCCCCAGGATCCCCCACACTCCCCACCAGGGCCCCCAGAGTTGGCATTACTCAGCTTCACTGTCCCCCAGTACCTGTCCCAACCTCTCTTGAACCCCTCTACAGAAACCGTTGCCACCAGCTCTTCAGGCAGTGCATTCTATGGTTCCACTACTCTCTCAGTGAAGTAATGACTCCTTCTCTCTCTCCCCTGAGTCTGCCACCCTCCAGCCTCCAAATGTGCCCCCTGGTAACCCCTCCCTCCCGCCTCTGAAAAACCTTATCTAGGCTAACCCTATTTATCCCTTTCAGATACTTGAAGACCTCAATCATGTCCCCCCTGTCTCTCCTCTCCTCTAGTGAGTACAAGTTGAGCTCCTCAAGTCTCTTCCCATAGGATCTATCAATTTAGTTGCCCTCCTCTGAACCATCTCCAGGAGTGCAATGTCTTTTTTTAAGTGTGGACACAGCATTTCTTTATTTAGTGAGGCTTTCTCAGCTCCTTGCATAAATATATTAAAAAATGTTATATTAGCCACTTACCTCCTTTCTTTTGATAGGGTACACAGCTACTTTTGCAGCACACCTACATCCATTGTCAGGGGGTTTCTCTGACACAGTGTGAAATAAAAAATAAATAAATGTATTTACCAACGATAGCCAGGCTGGGACTGTAACCTCTGGTTTTCAGTGGTGTCCTGCTTCTGCTCATTCCCACATCTGGGTGAAGTGGAGCGCTGCGAGGTTAAGTGACTTGCTCATGGTCACACAGTGAGTAGTTGACTCCGGTGGGATTTGAACCTGTGATATCCTGGTCCCCTAGCCTGTGCCCAAATAGACCACATTGCTTCATAATAACAGCACATCTGCAGCAGATGTAGCAGCTCACAGAAGAGGCCACTAATGCTTCCAAAAATTAAAAAGCTACTGGAGCCAAAACAGGCAGACTGGAAAACAATAAAAACTTTAAGAAGTACTCAATTGTAACTTTTTTATTTCTGAAGTATTTCTGTTTTTCCTTTTGCTCATTAGAAAGTGTTCTGTGTGAGAACACTGTATTGGATGTGTGGAACAGCTCTTAGCCAGGCAGCTGACATATCTGTCTCTACCCCCCCCAGTATATCATCAGCATTGTGATCTTACTGCCAGTGATGTCACAGGTGACTGACCTTGTAATATGTTACTGGGTTGCAGCATACTGCTGGCTGGATCTCATGTGAAGGCTCTCTCATTGGGTGGAAGCAGGCAGGCATACACATGTGGTTTTGGTGAGGGTGAGCAGCAGAAGTAGAGAAAGAAATACTGTAGCATTCTGCACAGAAGTTTACAGTTGTAAAGCAGTGGATTACTAAGAACAGACACTCTCACCATCATCATCATCATTTCCGAATGACACTACTGTAGCATTCTCATCCTTCACAAATGTGGGAAAGCACTCAAATTTGTACAGGTTCACTTTTAGATAAGTAAGCTTCTCATTCTGTTTGGTGGACCATTGATGGTGTTATTGTTGCGTTGCAAAAGGAAAAAAGACCTTTGTCTTCCATGGCCCTCTCTGAGTCCTGTAGAGGATCAATAGTATCATTATCACCACCTGTTAATGGAACAGCCAGTCTGTGCTTGACTGCTTTTGATACCCAGATATATGACCCTTCTTTACACGCCTTGTCGTGCTTGATGTCACCAGGTGAGTGTCTTCCTTAGTATGACATAACGTCTGCTTACACAAAATAATTATAAAATATATCACTCAGACTCCACACACCAGAGATTTTACTGGATTTGTCTTGCTTTCTAGCACACTTGGGGGTCCATGGCTGTCATTCTCCTCCTTTGCCATCTCCTGCTCCACCCTATTAGGCGCTGGATTAGTACCGATTTAAGCTTTTAGCAAGGACTATTAATAAATACAATACACTCTCCCATGGCTGATCCTCCACTTTGATGTCAGCTGTGGGAGGTTTAGGCATGCGCCCTTTGAGGCACTTGGTACAAAATGTCGGGTGGAAGGGACAGCAGGATGAACCAGATAAAACTGAATGTCATAAACTCCAAATAAGTTAAATTGTTACTTACTTTGCAAAAAGCTTAATTGTGCTCTTCCCCATGCTAAGGTGTTGGGCATGTCCTGATGGACATTTCCCTTTAAATTTTTAAAAAATTGCGTCAATAGGAGGGCCCAGAGTCAGAAAGCAGCACATTGTGCTCCCATCTGGAAGACTGGGACTCCCACGTGTGCTCCAGAATCCCATACTGGGGCCGACTGGGGACTAAGCACACTGTGGTGGTCAGGCCCAAAATTATGGGTCTGTCTTGGAAAACATCAAAAACTATGTTATTGTCATGGAAAATGCCAAAAATCATAGGGCTGGCTGGAAAAATACCAAAAATCATAGAGTTGCTGTAAAAATTGGAAAAATGATAGTATCCATGACTTTTGTGGCTCATTCCAAAATTTAGAAAGCCTATTAATAACAGCAAGCCAAGGCCCAAGTGGTTAAATAAAAGAAAAATCATCAGACTTCTTGATAAAAAACATAAAATATTTAAAGCCTTCAAAAAATCGCAGAGCCCAATCCTTTGGAAACAAATATAAGCATACACAGAAACACTGTAAATATGAAATTAGAAGAGCGAAAAGTAACATGGAGCTAAGCCTGGCTAGAAATGCTACTAGCACGCGACACACAATATATGCCAAAAGAACTTGCATTTTAATAATACAGCATGAAACAGAAATGGTGCAAACCTCACTAATGCTGATAGCACAGGCTAGGAGAGCAAAGCGGGGCCCAGCTGAATTCTACCCATTTCGCAGTTGCCTCTTGTGTGTCGCTTGCCTTATTTGATGGTGGGTTGTTCTGGATTTTGAGTTTTCAATTGTGAAATTTCCTGAAGCACACCCTGTTGTGGGGCGGCTGCTTGCAGAGTAGTAGAAATGCTACTAAACATAATAGAAGGCATTTTATGGCTATGTCAACTCCCTGAAAAAGCCTAAATGCAAAGTATGTCCTTTACTTTGTAGCAAATCTACCGGCAATAAAGTCAAAGAAATGGCAGACTTATTTAATAAACATTTCTGCAACATTTATAGAAAAAAAAAAGATAAGTCACCAGCACCACCAAGTACTGGTTTCTGCAAAGAAATAGTAATTTCAGAAGATGAAATCAACACAAGGATAAAAAGTAAGAAAATAGAGTGTTGAGCCTCTATTTAAAAAGGGAGGCAGACATAATAATGACAATTATCAACCTATTACTTTAACATCTGTTATATGCAAACTTCTAGAAGGCATTATAAAAGATAACATTCAACCATCCATATATAATATTGACCGTGAGCAACATGGTTTTACCAGGGGTAGGTCTTATGTTACAAACCTATTATGCTTCTACAAAACAAGCATTTGTCAATGCCGAATGTTGCTTGCTTCTATGTGCTGTTTAGGTATTTGGAAGTCATTGGAGTGCAAATATTGAAAATTTGCGAACTTACGAGCGTGCGTAGGAACTGCGCAACGCACGCTCGTAAAACAGTCATTGTTAGGAAATTTTTCATGAAATTTTCAACATAGCCATTTTAAGACCTCTGCTCATGAATAGTGTCACTGTGATTTTGTTAATGTGTCCCATACATTGAGTTTGACACCGACTGCGCCATTGTGCGCTACATGGGCGGAAACATGTTTTGGGCAGGATGTGAAAATGTCAGCTGTACTGCTCATGAGGAGGTGTGGTAAAATGGCAATATTGAAAATCTGGAGTGAAAATATTGAAAATTTGGGAACTTACGAGCCTGCGTGAGGAACTGGGCGCGAAATCAATAAAACAGTCATTTTAGGAATTTTTCACCAAATTTTCAACATAGCCATTTTAAGACCTCTGCTCATGAACAGTTTCACTGTGATTTTCTTAATTTGTCCTATACATTGATTTACGCACACCGACTAGCCATTCTGGCGCTATTCTGCTGCTAAGGGTGGAAACACATTTGGGTGAGATGTGAAAAATGACAGCTGTACTACTCATAAGAAGGTGTGGTAAAATGGCAATGTTGAAAATCTGGGTGAAAATATTGAAATTTGTGAACTTACGAGGCCTGCGTAGGAACTGCACGCAATGCCGCTAAATAAAACAGTCATTTAGATTTTTGGACCAAATTTTCAACACAGGGATTTTGGGACCCTTCTCATGAATGATGTCACTGTCATGGCGGTATTCAGGCCTGATGGGTGATTTCACAGTCACTGCGCAGTCACTGCGAAATCACCCTTTGGGCCCTGAATAATGCCATGACAATGTTATCATTCATGAAAAGACTCTAAACCCATGTTGAAAATTTGGTGCATCCCAAACTCTCTGAGATATGCAATAAAGTTGAACCCCCATCTAGCCCATTATACAGCTTACTGGCATTTCCTCAGTTCGCTGATCGGCTTTGAGGGGTACAGGCGTGTTCCCGGTCCACGAAGATGCGTCGGCGGGTCAGAGGTAAGTATGGGGTGAGGGGGGTGTGGGAGGCTGGGTGTGCAGTGGGTGGGTCCGGGTTGTGGGAGGGGTCGGAGGCGCGGCAGGACCGTTTTGTTTTATAGGTTAAAAAAAAAGACATCGTGGGACATTGCCATGCTTGGGGGATCCCAGTGTGTGCACAGGGGCGGGGGTGCTGTTCAGCCGGCGAGGTTGGGCACCCCGTTGGCCAAGGACTGATTGCCATGCTGGGGTGGGCTCCCAGGTGGCACCAACTACTGAGGGGGCAGCGCGGCTCAGCTGGCGGGGATTGGGCATCCCGCCGGCTACACAGTGTCACGGGGCGCGCATGTGCCTGCATGTGGGGGGAGGCTCGCTGTCTCGCTGCTCACTGAGCGTAGCTCCCCTTTCAACTGTGCCACTGCATTTTGGAGCGTGTCATAGACGGCTCCAAAATGCGATAACTTACAAGGCACCTGCCAGCTCACTGACTGAATTGGAGGAGGAGGTGAGACACCTCCGAAATCTCAGATGATGGCACTATGTTTCTTGCACATGCGTGCAAGCAACATAAAAATTAGTAACCACTTGGATAAGAAAAATCCTTGTGATGTGATCTTTCTAGACTTTAGCAAGGCTTTTGACCTTGTCCCCCATTGGGCTGTGACATAAAAATTACAACTAAGAGGAGAGGACATTAAATTGGTTAAGTGGATATCTAACTGGTTGGGTGACAGAACTCAGAGGGTAGCAGTCAATGGGATTCTCTCACAGGAGTGTAGTTCACCCAGTGGGGTGCCTCAGGGGTCACTTCTGGCCCATTCATTGTTTATATTTTCATATCTGATGTTACACAGAATTTAAGTAGTTGATCAACTAAATGTGCACATAATGCTAACACTGGCGGAACTTGTGCTACCTTTGAGGAATAGTGTTGTACGAAATTAACACATTTTGTTATGCAGAATATTCTGTGAAATTTACGCATTTCGTGAAATAGTTTGCGTTGCAAAATGTGAAATTTCCCCTGCAGAGTGCAAAATTTAGCCTGCAAAATGGCAAAATTTGCCAATCATGGGCAAAATTGCACCATTTTCGATATAGGCTTTAGGCAGCATCAGCAACTTATTCTGTAATGCAGGGGTCCGGGGGATTGTGTAAGAAAAAAATAAAGCCTTTTTTGACTTCCCCCTTCCTGATGAGCAGTAAAATAAAAAAAAAAAAAATCATCTCTGGTGTCTAGTGGTCTCACCTCTTGGCAATCACTGGCCCAAATTGAAGAATCCCCCCCCCCCACGAGATTCACATTAATTTCCCCATTCCCCAATGTGTAAAAATAAAATAAAATAAATTTTCTGACACTCTGGTGTCTAGTAGACCCCACCCTGTCATCAGATGGTGCCTAGTCCCCAGTACCCAGGTGGGTCACCAGCATAGCCCTCCACTCACCTCCATGGCTGGCAGCCGAATGAGCACTTCAGTGGATGAGCACATGCTTGTACAAGCATGCACTAATTCATTGAAGTGCTGAATTATGCTACGGCCATGGGAAAATGATGAAAGTATTCTGATGACCCTTCGAGAATATCGAGAAGCGAAGAGACACGTTCTGATGATAGGGTGGAGTGGTCCACTAGACACCAGGAGTCAGACATTTTGTTTTTATTTTTATTTTTGGAAACAAGCTGTTCTAGCTCATGATGTCTTTCCTGGGGAAACCTTTCAAATAAATAATACTGGGGGATGGGGAAATTGATGTAAATCTCAGTGGGGACGGGGGTTCTTCAATTTGGGCCCATGATTGGCTGTGGGGGGTGGAACTACTAGACACCAGGGATGATTTAAGGTTAAGGGCAGTAGGGCATGGAGTGGCCCATTTTTGGGTGAAATTTCGCAATTTCTGGAAATATTTCAAGTGGTGAAATTGCCGATTTCGCAGCACTTTTGCCGGTGAAATTTTTTTTCACAACATCTCTATTGAGGAAGCAGCCAGAATACAGGATGACATTGATCAAATCACACAGTGGGCTGCAGCTTGGGAAATGCAATTCAATCTTGAGAAGTGTAAGGTTATGCATCTGGGATACAACAATTAGAAACATAGATGCTATCTATGTGGAAAACAGCTAGTAGAAACTACACTCAAAAAAGATCTCGGGGTCTATGTATCAAGTAAGAAATAATTTAGACGGTTCTAGGCAAACAAATGAAGCAATATGTATGGCAAACAAAGCCTTGTAGGCAATGCGAAAGAATATTAGATCCAGGGATCCTGAGGTCCTGGCACTTCTGTACAGATCCTATTTCTGATGATACCTTGACTATTGTGCTCAGTTTTGGTGCCCTTATAAAATAAATGCCACTATTCAAATTGAAAAAGTACAAGGAAGAATGACAAGGCATCTGCAGGGGTTACAGGAATTAACCTACGATGACAGACTTAGAAAATTCAACCTTATGCCCTTGAATTGAGATGGATAAATTAGATCTACTCCATATGGGGGCATTATCAAGGACCCTTATTTATTTAACAAAATAGGGTTTGAATTCAAGCAAGAGGTATTGTGCAAAGAGGACTTCTGCTACAACTGCAAGCTGTTTGAAATGCAATAGTACCAGCATACCTCTCAACCTCCTGCCTCATAAATCAGGGACAAGGCTTAAAAAAATCAGGGACAAAGGACCAAAATCAGGGACACATCTTCAAAATTAGAGATATCCACCCAGAAAGCTGGTAGAATATGGGGCTTAGTGCACAATGCATTTTCTAAAGAAGAACAAGTCTGTAATTTTAATGCTTGACATTGTTTTGTGCTTACAGTTCCCACTGTTTAGCCACAAAAATACAAATTTTAGGAGGGACAGAATAAAATTTTGAGGCAAAATCAGGGACATCCCTGAAAATCAGGGACACTTGAGAGGTATGAGTACCAGGAGGAAATTCTATTTCTCACAGAGAGTGGTAACCCTTGGAATGCCCTTCCAATTGAGCTAATACTTAGTAAAAGCAAATCTATTTTCAGAAATAAACTAGACATTTGGATTTTCAAAAATGGGTATATGCATTATTATGGGATATGGGGTAGGAACTCTGTATAGGCAATTTGCCTTTTGCTCCTTGTTAGGCTCAGTATGAACCTCAGCTTTCACAATGCTGCTTACATCACAATGCCCTGTACAGAACTGAAAGCCAGCAATTGAATTAAAAGAGAAACAGTTACATTTTCATACAAAGAGAAGATTTAAAAGCAAACTGACACTGAATAAACTGAATATACAATAGTCTGACTCAAAGTATTTAATTTTATTTATTTATTTCACAATTCAGATTAATACCTTTGAGCATGTTGGGCTCTTTTACAAAGGCTCCAAGTCAAATGTAGTGCACAATACAAACACAGTGAAACATGTACAGTAACATAAATGGTACAAACAAAAACAGAATATATCCATTGAGAAGTGACAAAAATAGTTACAGGAGTGCATGATGGATAAATAATATCTTACTTAACATATGGCAATGACTTTCAACTGAAGTGCAACCTGTGGACATATAATGGCAGCCTGGTACAGGTGTTGTCAGGATAGGGTGGGGGAAAACGGGGGGAGGTGGATTAGGGTGGGTTCATAGAGTATGGTGATGAAAGAGACACATAGGACAGTGGGGAAGAAAGGAAAGGGAGGGGAGGAGGAAGAGGGAGCAAAATATGTCAGAAAAATTGAGTAAAGCAGAGATGCAGAACAGGGAGGGTTGTGCAGGCTAGGGTTTACAGTGGGGTCTGTACCTAGAATGCAGCCAGGGCAGGCCTCGTCAAAAGGTAGGGGAAAGGCCAGGGGAGAAAAAGGTGGGGTGGTGAGGCTCAGATGTAGGGTGGAGGGAAGTCTGGGAGGAGGGGTGGATATGTGGGGTACTGAAGTACGAAACCTGTGCCTTACCTTGGGTTGCTTTAACTAAGAAGGGCAATCACAGTTTCTCTTGTGCCAACAGGAGACAGAGATTTTTTTTAAACTGTCTGGTTTTCCTATTCTCAATTAGGGAGACTGGGAGGTCATTGAACCATTGGGGTCCCCTGACTGAAAGGGCACACTGGGAAAAAGTAGTACACTTGAAAGGTATCTGGAGTACCCCCTTTGTTGAGCTCCTAGTCAGATAGGCAGACTTAGCCCATTTAAAGATGTTGGCCATTGAGGCTGGTGTCAGACCAAGCAAGGATTTCTTCCATAGCAGACAGGCCTGATACTTGACCCTTTGTTGCAGGGGGAGCCAACCAGTTTCTCGATAGAGATGACAGGTATGCATATAGCGATTAGCCCCCAGGATGAGTCTACAGGCATTGTCCTGGTTAACAAAGAATAATTAAAAAAAAATTGTTAATGAGAGTCTTTACCCTTTTCAGTGCTGAGTCCATTGCTGTGCTGTAGATGACTAGCCCGTAATCAATAGTGGCCAGTATTGAGTTCCTAGTTACCAGGATCAGTACCTCTTGGGTCAAAGAATTTCTATGTCTGTAGAGGATCCCCAGTTTGATGTTTGATGTTATGATGACGTGGACAATATGGCCGGTGAAGGAGAGTGAATCATCTAGGAGAATGCCCAGATATTTGAATGAGCGGACTTGTTCAAGGGTGTCTCTTGAGCTGCTGGTGATGAGGAGAGGGACGTCTTTCTTTTTGCTATGAGGTACAGTGAAATGCATCAATTTTTTTTTTTTTGGTAGTTTAGAAGTAGTTTGCTTTGGGCAAACCATGACTTGAGTTTCATGAAAGAATCCTGGAGTGTATTGCTAATTTCAGTTGCATTGGCTCCTGGGGCAGAGATGACGGCGTCATCCACATACAGAACCATGTTTGCAGAGCAAGCAGTAGGCAGTGAGTTGATAAATAGACTAAACAGTAATGGGCTGAGTATAGACCCCTGCAGCACCCCCAGGGTCACCTCCCTAGGATCAGATATTACTCCAGCTATTTTAAAAGATTGTGTCCTGTGGGACAGACAACTCCTGAACCAGTTGACTGTGTCATACAACAGGCCTAATGACACGAGTTTTCCAAGCAGTATTTGGTGGTTCACAGTGTCAAAGGCTTTTGTTAGGTCTATAAAAATAGACCCTACAGACTTGCCAATGTCTAGGGTGTGATATAGGTGAGTGGTGTATTCTACTAGGGCAGTGATGGTACTATGGTTTCTTCTGAAACCATGTTGCTGCTTACACAGAAGAATATACTTGTTGAGGTATTCAGCCACCTGATCTGCTACAATTCTTTTGAGTGCCTTTGAAAGAGGAGGGAGTATCGAAATAGGCCTATAGTTTCCCAGGCAGGTCCTGTCCCACCTTTGAGCACAGGAGTGACGTGCAATATTCCATCTAGAAGGGAAGATCCCTATCCTCAAAGATATATTAAAAAATGTGGTTAGTGGCTGGGCTATTTCATCGAGTGTGAGGGCAATGAGTTTCATGTCCAGCATGTCACTAGCAACCTTAATTTTGCCCAGGACCCATTTGATATATTTTATTGCTTTTGAGTTAGTGATTTGTTGAAAGTAAAATAGTGATTTTCCTTGGGTACAGCCAGGATGAGGGTCACCAGAATTGTACTTGCTAGGAGGAGGGTCTGTGAGGTACTCCTGCAGTAATGCAGGGCTAAGATCCGTGAATGACAGGTTGAATGCATTCACTAGGTCCTTAGGCTCCCGTAGGGTGGCAGATTCAGTGATGATTAGGTCAGGGTTAGCTCTGGATTCTTTGCCAATCAGAGTTTTTTATATTATTCCAGAACATTTTTCTGTTACCCCAGGTCCTGCTCAGCTCTACTTTGTAAAAGGCCGCCTTTGTGTTCCTGACAAGTCTTGTGCATTTATTCCTTGCCTCTCTATAGGATGCAAAGTCAGTCATTTTCCCAGTTGCCTTGGCCTTGCACCAGAGGTTGTCTTGGTGTTTAAGTAGTTCAGTGATTGGACCTGATAGCCAAGGGTTAAAGGTTCCATTTATTTTAGATGATTTGTATGGTGCGAAGATATAGCAGGCTTTATTAAAGATGGTTTAAAAATAATTAAGAGCCTGATTGGTGTCTTCCATTGAATCTAAAGGATTCCAGTCTGCCAGTTTTAGGAATTGCTTAAGATGAGTTAGCTGCCTTTCTTTGAGGGATCGGTGTCTTGTGTGCAGAGGAGTTGTTTTCTGGAATTTGTTTGACCAAGTGAAGATCACTGGCGAGTGATCACTTACTGAGTCTGGTAGCACAGTTATGTTGGTTATATGTTCTGGAAAAGCAGTGAGTAGCCAGTCAATCAGGGTGGAGGTACCAGTGCAGTAGTTTCTCCTCATTGCTTCTGATACCAGCTGGGTAAGGAAGAGGCTGGCAATATGGTCTCTTACAGTCACAGTGTCCTGGGCAAGCCAGTTTGTGTTGAAGTCCCCACAATAATATGTTCCCAGTTCTGATTGCATTGCCTAAAGAAATCAATAAATTGTTCGACTCCTTTGTCTTGCCCACCTGGAGGTAAATAGGCTGTTGTGAGTAGAAGATTTTTACAGTGACAGCCTATTGTGAGTTTGAGGGGAAGAATTTGCCCTTATTTGGTTGATATACCGTTCGGCAGCACTTGACATTTGATGTCTGTGCGCAGGTATACGAGACAGTTGCTCCTGCATTTAGATATTCTATCTAGGTGATAGATGTTGTAGCTATCAATTGATTCCGTGGAATCAGGTATCTTGGGAGATAGCCATGATTCAGTGATTGAAATAATGTCTGGATTGTACTGAGCCACACAAGCCTGGAACTGGGGCAGTTTAGGCATCTGGCTTCCAATATTGATTGATGCAATTTTAATGTTGCCATGTGCCTTACTAATCATTACCTGTGGTGGGCCAGGGTTAGGGTGCACGTTCCCTGACAGTAGTAGTAGGAGGAGGACAATTAGCCTTCTAAGAAGATGTTTCCAATAGGACCTGACTCTTTGGGAGTATAGTCGTCTGGAGTGCCCACATTGTTTGGTGCTGCTGGACCAGGCACATTTTATTAGGAGTTCTGCCGAAGCTGCTGAGGCAAGGGAAATCTGGCTCAAGTTTACGGTAGCTGTATGCATAAGCATACCTCTCAAGTGTCCCTGATTTTCAGGGACGTCCCTGATTTTGCCTCAAAATTTTACTCTGTCCCTCCTAAAATTTGTGTTTTTGTGGTTAAACAGTGGGGACTGTAAGCACTAAACAATGTCAAGCATTAAAGTTACAGATTTGTTCTTCCTTAGAAAATGCATTTTGCACTAAGCCCCATATTCTACCAGCTTTCTTGGTGGATATCTTTAATTTTGAAGATGTGTCCCTGATTTTGGTCCTTTGTCCCTGATTTTTTTAAGTCTTGTCCCTGATTTATGAGGCAGGTGGTTGAGAGGTATGTGCATAAGGGGTGGTCCATATCTGTTTAATCAAAACACTTAGTTGTGCCTAGTGGTTTTAACCTAAGGCTCGGTATAGTGTGAGGATCCCCGGCTTGGTGGGGGGTGGTGGCTGACCATAATTCACAGTCAGCAGAGCAGTTAGGATGGCAAGGAGGATAAGACTGTGCTGCCTGGCTGTACCCTTAACTGTCAGCATACTGGGTTGGGACCTATGTAGAGAGTAGTAAAGTCAGACCACACTAATCAGGGAGTTAGCAAAGGTTAGAGGATGATGTGCACTTGCCCCTTTAAGGTTGGAGGAAATTATGCACTTGCCCCTTTAAGAGTGGCCTGTTGTGAGCCTGGAAGAGATAGAGTGTGGGAGTGGTGTTGTTAATGCTGGGGGAGGAGGAGGAGGAGTATTTAAAGAGTGCTGGGGTGGGGGAAAAAATACAGTCCCAAACAGTATCTCAGAGAGCAGGGGGGAGCTGGCAACAAAGAGAAAACAGTTTAAAAAATGAACCACTTAGGGAATGCCAATCGATGGCCAGCAGAGCTCGGTGTTGTATAATTGATAGACAGGACCAGGCGCTCGTGACCAATCAGTTCAGCAACTTTCAATCCCATCTCCGAGTGGAAGCTCCATACCTTGAGGGTTTCTTCTGGGCAGGAGGGCTGGTCTGGAGAGTGGGTGTGGCTGGCTGGATTTTCAGCTGGCGCTGCAGCAGTGCAGAAGTCCAGTCGGTGGCTTGGCTGAAAAGAACAAATAAAGAAGGGAAGAGTCAGTTAAGAACAGCAGGCACAGTAGTTGGTCTAAATCAGTGGGAGGGAACAGTGACAAACAAAAGAACAGTTTAAGAGACTGAGTGGGTGGGGGTGGCCCGAGAGAACTGGCAGGGGTTTCTGGGTTAAGGTGCCAGTGGGCAGTTAGGAGAGGAGAAGGGAGAAGAAAAAGACAAAAGATTTAACTCAGCAACTGTTTCACAACAGCAGCCGCTGGTGGGCCAAAAATAATTAGTGGGGGTGGGGAGGGAAAGCTTGGTGGAACTTTGGTCAAAAGCAGCGAGGGACGAGAAAGGATTTCTCAGTCCTGCACAGACGCGTGACAGTCTGGCTAACAGTAGAGTGGGGTAGTAGGGAGAGAGCACAGAAAAGCCAGAAAAAAAAAAGAAAATATAATCAAACTGTAAGGAAAGATTAGTACAGCAGTATGAGGGTTGTTTAGCATGCTTGCACAAGGAGGAAAAGCAGACGGAAATTATTTCTAGCCTCAGGCCCCAAAAGATATCAGTTACACAGTTAGAGCTGGTCACAATTAAATTGCAGTAAAAGCAATTGCCCTCTTTTGGCTGTGCAAGTAGTTACAGGACTAAAAAGTCCCTTTTTAAGTTAAAATCTCAGTGAAAGCTGTAACAATCTATGGCTGGGCATGTAGTGGCAGACTAAAACAGACATGAAATAGCTTCAGTCTCAGAGGGAGCAAATTACAATCTTTGGCTGAGCATGCAGTAGTAGGCTAAATGCAAATACAGTCCCAAACAGTATCTCAGAGAGCTGGGGAGTAGGGGTTGCACACCAGCATCTAAGAGAGATGGATGTCTGCTAAATCGTGTGGATTATGTCCGTTTATTAATGATTAATTTAAACAGCATTTTTTTTTTTTTGTGGTAACACTTCGGAAAACAAGAAAGTCTATTCCTTATGCATTGGTCATCAAAAATAAGTCAGTCCTGTGAGTTGTCATTGCTGACTTTACCTAATTTATTTTATTTTTTATTTTTAATTTTTTTTATTTATTTAGATCTCAGATTACAAATACCTTTGAGCTTCAAGCTCTTTTACAAAGGTTCCCCGTCAGCAGCATAATACAACAGGTTAACAGAACAAAATGTATGGCAAAACAGTTTACATAGAGAAAGGAGATCAACAGGTTTACAGACTAAACAGGGTATGGTAAAATAATTGTAAATAAGAAAAGAAAGCAATAGTTGACATTCACAGTGAATTAAAGAATAGAAACAAGTAACGCTAAGCAGTTTCATGCACAGGAATACATACAGTAAATTGAAAATCAGCCAAAACAAGCATTGTCAGTTACTGGTAAAGTCATAAAGTAAGTTGAAATCAGCCAACGTACCTTGTCAGAACAGATAGAGGGGCATTAGGTAGAGGGGAGGAAAGGTGAAGGGGTAGGGTAGCAGGGGGGAGGGGATGTCAGAGATGGTGCTAAGGAAATTTATCAGTAATCAAGTGCTAGGGTGTTAGTTTGCCAAAGAAGGTTTAACGGAAACAGTCACAGGAATGAGTGGCAGAGAGTAGTCGTTAACTAACTCTAAATTCAAATGGCTCAAAAAACAAATACTGAGATGGGGAGATTCAACAAAACACGCAGGCGGGCAATGGGTCACCATGGCAACACCAGTGCAATGGCAGCATTGCCCTTAAATGAAATTGCAAGTAAGAACGATATCTCTCAAATTAAAGAGTTGTTGGCAGACCTTAAAGTTGATATAGCTGATGTTAAACAAGCGAAGGCTAAACTACAAGAAGAAACTGAGTCTATTAAAAAAGTTGTTAACATTTCTTGCCAGCAGCTTTTGGAACTTAATGAAACAGTTGCTTATCTTAGCTCTGTTACAGAAAAGCAGAACACACAGATTGAACACTTATTGGGGAAAGTTGACGACCTAGAAAATAGAGGTTGTAAGAATAATATTAGGATAATTTGGTGTGCCAGAGGATTGGGAGGGGAACAATATGATCCAGTTTTTACAGTCTCTTATTCCTAGTCTCTTAAATTTTCAATGGACATGGCATCTGGAGATTGAGAGGGCTCACAGAACTCTGGGACCCAAAAACCCACAAAATAAATTACCACGACCTATTGTTGCTTACTTCTTAAGATTTTCTATTAAAGAGGAGATTTTGAGGCTTGCTAGAGAAAAGAAAACTCTACAATGTCAAGGGCACAAAATTCTGTTGTTTCAGGACTTCTCTTCTGATTTAGTCAGTAAAAGAAATTAAAAAAAAAAAATAAAACAGGAATGTCGGAGGCTTGGAATACGTTACAATTTCAAATACCCTGCTGTGTTCCAAATAAGAGAGCAGGGTGGCAGGGCGACTTCATGTGCAACAGTAGGAGATGCCTGGAGTTATGTTCAAATGGTTAGTGAAACGCTAGACCACTCTTTGCCTCCAAACTGTCACATGAATCTACGGCATCATGAAGCAGTGCGTGAGCATCCTGTCTCGGCTCACTCTAATGCTTCCACTGTGCATGGCTATACTAACCCAATTGAGTCTTTGGAGGTTTACCCTTCCCCCTTAGCTGCTTCGCAAACTCTCAAAGCTAATACTATGGTATCTACACCCCATTTGTACTCCACTGCTGTTGCTAATGAAGCATGGGAGGAAAACACGCATACACCAAATAACTATAGAAAAGTTAAATATACCTCTAAATCAACAATTTCAACCCATAGGCAAGATAAACAATGGCAAAAGAATACAAATCAAAGAAGTAGGAGTAGGAGTAGAAGTAGACAGCGCAGTAAAATACCATCCAAAAGTGCCTCCTTTGATAATTCGTTTGAGTTAGAGGAAGTGGAGTCTCTGATAAATGGTCCCGCAGCAACAAGCTCCAAATTTAGCTCACCTAAGTCTGTAGAAGGAACTTCATTGCAAAACCAGCTAGACTCCGCAGAGACACATTTAGACTTATGCTCTAGCCCTAAAATCACATGATGCAATGCACTGGAGCAAAAACATTGTGTTCCTCCTTTTTATCCATCTAGCGAGCCTGAGCTGAGTAAGCGTAATGGTAAGAACCTTGACTGACAATATATGCATGGCTCATCTAGTTAGAATGGAACAAGGGCTATTCATATATAATTAGCAATCTGATCTTTGAATAGTCAGTAACTAGTAATTGAGGATGCTAATAAATATAGGATTCTAAGGTTAATTTATTTTACAGGATGGAGATGCTTGCAGTTTATTCATAAAGTCTTAAATAGTATGCTTAAGATTTATAATCAGACCTCTGATGTATGCTAAGTTTGGGGCTACTAAGGAAGCTGTGCCAGAAAGCTGTTATTAAATGGGGCTGTATATAGAATGAAAAAATATGGTAGTTATAACTATAATTATGGCAGTTTCCTTAGTCTTAAAACACAGTTTACTAAGTCTTGGGATATAACTCTAATGCAGAAAGTGCTGGGGACATATGACTCCTATGTATAGATCATTCTTTTCTTCTAATATTTCTAAGTCCTTCAGAATGCTATAGGCAAAGCTTTTTTCCTTCTGAAGCTGGAATATAGTGATAGACTCTTTGTCACAAACTATCAGTCCTTATTGTGGTGATTCAGTGATAGACTGGATGGGTTAGATAACTCACACACATACAGTAGCACCTGTTTCAAATTAAGAACCTTGCACATGAAAGGATGGAATAAGAACTCACCGGGTAGGCCTACCGGGGGTTCTACAGCCCTAATATCACTTTAGTAGATAAGGGCTGATCCTACAATGTGGCCAGGTGCAAATTAATTAGGTGTTAGAAATAAAATTACTATAATAATGGTGATTAGACTTATCTGCTCAGTAGTCTGAATTACAATCCAACAACTGAATGGATAGTAATGACTTGGGTGACATATCACAGGGTGAAGGAAAGAGCTTCTATGATTGATTACCTGAATAAAGATAATTCTGTGGATTAATGAAACAAGGAGATAACATAATATGACTACTCATTAATTGAGCTAAATGGACCCTATTATAAACTGTGCATGAGTTAGTAAATAATCTTTAAAATTCTATTCTTATGAACATTTTCTGGGGATATGGGCTCAGAGACTGAAACAAGTGCTAAACTGCTAATCAAATGCTGATTTAATTAACCCAGTGGGACTTGTGCTGGATAAGTAACATTTCAATGAGTGCAACAGATGGATTAGTAGAATAATTTGAGGGACCAATAGCTAATGGTTGTAAAACTTTAATGCTGACCCTTGAGATGGGTATAGAGATCATTTAAATAAGCCCAACATTTAACCCCTAATTAGCATACATATGAGGTTTAAGAATATGAGGATTACGTATGTTATATTATGTAATTATATATTTATTTATGTTGTACATGATTTAGTTGAAACAAATCATTAGACTGGCAGGCAGGAAATATTTCATTCTTAACTTATCCCCAGTGTTACCACATTATCATTTACCTTGTAATGATGATTTTTTTCTCTTCTCTCTTTTCCTGTCTTCTATCTCCTTGATGTAGCTGTTAATGTATTTACTTACAGTTAATTAACGGACTAGACAAACCACAAGTAGACAAAGAGTCAAGTTAAGACTGTTCATTACATTACCACCTTGGACTAGTAGTTCAGTGGTTTCTGGCTCAGCAGTAGCCAACATTCTACTGCTAGCAGTGTTTTTGATTGTTTGGTGTATTTAGTAATTAATTCTAACTAGTAGACAACCACTTTTAGTGGCTAATCAAGTATATTGTTGTTAATTCACATTTAATCCTTTTCCATTTTCATTTTTTTTCCCCCTCCTCTCAACTGGTGACCCCCACTCCTTTGGGCTCTGAGAAGTCCTATCTCAATCCCTGCTTGTCCTGCCTGAGCCCTCCAATCCTCACATAACCCTTCGTCGGGTGGGTCCCTCTTCTCCGAGGGGGAAGGCACCAGGGGAGGGGTTCCAGTGCACTACTCGATAGGGCCCAGGGAATGCTGCTGAGGAAGGAGGCTCACCGAGGGAATTGGAGGCATCGAGGGACAGAGAGCCATCATCTGGCAGCCACTAGGCAGCATTTCCACTTTTTTCTAGGTCCCCTTCACTACTTCGTTCATGTAGTGCATCCAGTCTCCACTGGGGGCTGCTGCTGAGCAATGCATTCCCCTAACCCACCCCAGGACAGGAGAGCAGTCCCTCCAGCTGCTCAATCCTATCCTCCCCCTGCCGACCCATGGCTCCCCGGGTCCGTTCCTGAATCCAGGTCGCCAGCGTGGTTGGAGGTAAGGCACCAGTGCCTCAACCCTCTATGCCACCAGGCTGACAGTTTAAGTTTTTTTAAATATCTTCTTTCTTAATTCTTATCATAAATAAAACACTAATAGCAGTATTAGTGATTTTTATAAAGCTTATATATACTGTTAAAATAGTATAGAAAACACTAGGCCTAATTAGGTTGTTTTGAACACTGCATGCTAATCATTTTTTGTAAAAGTTCATATATTTATTTTATTGGCTAAAGGTGCATGCTACAAGATGTCTCAATATAAATTCATTTCCTGGAACATAAATGGCTTGGGCTCCCCCATCAAAAGGAAAAAAAAATCTTGAACTATCTTAATAAGAAAAGGCTGACATTGCATTTATACAAGAAACACATTTAACACATGAAGAATTCCTTAAGCTCAAAAGAGTTTGGGCAGGGTACTTGGGAAGCACATGTTTCTCCTCCAGAAAACATGGTACAGCTATATTAATTAGAAAAAGGATACATTTCAACAAACAGTCACTTTTCAGATCCAGAAGGGAGATATCATATTCTAACTTGGCTTTTAGATGGACAAAAAGTAGCTTTCTGCAATGTGTATACTCCCAATTATGGTAGAGATTACTTTTTTAATACACTAACAGTGGCACTAGCTAACTTCGCTGATTATTCGATCATTCTAGGAGGGGACTTCAATGAAGTGCTTGACCCTGTCCTAGACAGATCCTCTATCAGAAGAGTACAATTTGATACAATTCAAGGAACTCATTCCAAAAGCTCCTGGGAGACCTGGGACTCTCTGACACATGGAGGGTAGTACCACCAACTGGGAAAGATTATTCTTTCTTTTCAAACAGGCATTTGACTTATAGCAGCATTGACTAATTATTAATACCCAATTCCATGGTTACAAACATTCTAGATGCCAAAACAGACAATATCTTGATATCTGATCATACGGTGATTAGTCTAGACCTACAGATAGGTGGTAAATGTGGGAAATTGCATAGATGGAGGTTTAATGTAAGTTTACTTAAAGAAAAATAATTCCTAAATTGAATTACTAAAAAGACAGAGGGCTACTTTAAAATCAATAACAATGGAGAGGTTTCCAGTGTATTTGTCTGGAAGCATATAAAGCCTATATTAGAGGGAAAATAATAAGCTACTCAGTCAACAGGAAAAAAAAAATAGGGAACAATTACTACAAGAAAAAGAGAAAGAGCTTACTAAGCTATCACTATTATCAAAAAAGCAACAATTAACACCTGATCGAGATCTTTTACATAGAATGTCATGGTTAAAAGGAGAGATCAATTTAATACCAGCTCCAAGAGCAGAGTATGCACTTTTCAGAACAAAGCAGCGATATTGGGAAGCAGGGGACAAAGAAGGCAAACTTCTATCTTGGAAACTAAAGAAAGTTCAGCAACAAAATATTATAATGGGTATAAAAATTAAAAAAAAGGCTCGATAATCACAACCAACAAGGAAATAAATAAGGAATTTCATGATTTTTTTCAAGAAATATACTCAAAACAAGAAACTATAACAAATGGAAAGCTTGATGATTTTTTCAGAAAACTCAAAATGCCTGTGCTTAAACAAGAAGAACAAGAGCAGCTAGGTAAAACTATAACTTCTGAAGAACTTCAATTAGCCACGCTTGACCTACCCACAGACAAAACACCTGGGCCTGATGGTTTTACAAGTGAGTTTTATAAGAAATTAGCACCATCAATATTGTCATATCTTCATCATGCGCTGTGAGACTCTTTTGAAAACAAATCCCTTCCCCCCACAATGAGACAAGCATTTATAACCTTGATTCCTAAGAAAGGTAAAGACAGCCTAGATTGTGCCAGCTATAGGCTGATATCGCTGTTACATACAGACTATAACATTCTAAAAAAAAGTACTAACAAAAAGAATACAGATGTATATTACAAATCTGGTAGGTTTAGAGTAGGTAGTATTTATAAGAAATAGATCAGGTGCAGATGGCATTCGCAGGTTGATTAACTTAATGTGGGCAGCAAACAAGAGAAAAGATCCCTATATTGTTGTGTCATTTGATATAATGAAAGCTTTTGATTCTGTGAATTGGACACACACGTCAAGGACACTGATAGAATTTGGTTGTGGAAAGGAATTCTGCGAATGAGTAGCTATGCTTTATGAAAAACCTGAAACACAAATCATAACAAATGGAATGTTATCCCTGCAAATAAAATTGACATGTGGCACAAGGCAAGGATGTCCCTTATTCCCTTATCTCTTTATTTTGGCTTTTGAACCATTTATACAAATAATACATAGTCACTCTGGAGTTAAAGGCCTTAAACAAGGAAAAAATGTACAGAAAACGTTTGCATTTGCAGATGACTCACTACTGACTATTAGTAATTTAGCACATTCATACCAAAGTTTAAAAGCAATTCTTTCAGACTTTGTAAAGATATCAAGACTTAAAATTAACTGGGACAAAACTCAGGTGTTGCATACCAATCTTAGCCAGCAAAACATGACTAATCTCAAAGAAATTATAGACAAAAAGTGACTTAAATCTAATATTACACATTTGGGCCTTCAGATCACTACTAAACTAAACAGCATAATATCACATAACTATGAACCATTACTAAAAGATATTGAGCTAGACTTGAAAAGATGGGGAAAGCTTAATTTGTCTCTATGGGGAAAAATAAACACAATTAAAATGAATATTGCACCAAGGATTTTCTGTTTATTTCAAAACTTACCTATGCTTGTAGGGAAAAAATATTGAAAAAACTTGATAAGATTGTCAGGAATTTTCTATGGCAAGGAAAGCTTCCCAGATTAGGAGTAGCTAAGTTAAGGGTGCCATGTAATGTTGGAGGCTTTGCTCTTCCATGGTGGGAGCGTTACCAACTTGCTTTCATTCTTAAACATGATCTTAAACATATAGATAACCAATTTATTAGTAAAGAGTCACAACCTATGTGGCTGAAGATGGAGAAAGATTTGCTCAAGCCTAACAACCTCTTTGATTTATTGCATATACCTCAATATATTCATTTATTGGATAATCCTTGCTTGCAGGGCTCTATATTAGCCCTGAAAAAAATCAATACTGTTATAAATTCCAAACAAATTCCCCCAGATTGGACACCCATTTGGAATAATCCTAAGGTGATAGGCATTAAAAAAAGATTATTAAACACGGATTGGATCAAATGTGGGATCACAAAGCTTTGTCATTTAATAGATGAGCAGTCTAGGGTCATGCTATCCTTTCAAGCACTCAGGAATATATATGGTATTCACAAACATCATTTTCATTACTACCTACAATTAAAAGAGGCACTTAAAAATTCTAAAATTCTACCCCAAGACTTTAAGCTAATAAAGAGTGATGAGTGGGAATAATTGTTACGATTAACATCACTTAAGAAAGGTGCAGGTCTGTTATATAGACTTTTGACTAACTGTCTAACCATCAAGGTGAAACAGAAATGGGAGGAAGAATTGTGTCTCAATATAACTGAAGAGGAATGGGAATCTACATGGGCCAAGGTCCTCAAATCTCACAAGGAGGTTCAAGGTAGGTTAATCCAGTGTAAAAATCCTACACAGATACTATTTCTGTCTGTAAAGATTACACACAATGGGAACCATGTCAAATGTTAATTATTAGAGATGTAATCAACAAAATGCAAATCTGACACGTGTTATGGGAATGTCCCAAAATCCAAACATGCTGGAAACAAATCTTGTCTGTCTGTAATATAGGTTACAGGTCATTCCATTCCATTCCCTTCCCCCTTCACCACTGATCTTTCTCTTGGAAATATTTCCAGATTCTTTAACTATAAATAAACATCAAGAAAACTGGATATCACAGGCCTCATTTAGCCTTAAAAGATGGATATTACACAACTGGAAAAATGCCAAGGTTCCTTCAATGGATGAATGGTATAACCAGATGATTTTCTCATACAAGAATGAGGAAATGTGTTATTCTTTAATTAACAAAATAGATATGTTGCAAAAAATGTGGCTACCCCTTTGCAATATGAAATAGATGATCTTGACGATAATATCCTGAATAATATATTGAGCAGACTTATTGCTTTACCCTATTTGCTATTTATTAACTCATTGCTGTTAGTTCAACCTTAGACCTAGTTTAAAAAAAAGGATTTGCATTGTTGTATTAATATGGTGTTTTTACGACATTAACTGAAATCTATCTTGTTCAGTTTCTGTATTCCAATCAGTTCTATATTGTGTTGTATATTTTTCAGTTCAAACTTATACAAATGTAATATATGTTTCTGTACTTAACCTTTTTAAAATAAATAAAGAATATTATGGGGGAAAAAAAAGAGCTGTGGAGCCGGTGACAGAGAGAAAACAGTTTTAAAAAATGAACCGCTAAGGGAATGCCAATCGACAGCCAGCAGAGCTTGGTGTTGTCCAATAGATGGACAGGATCAGGTGCTCATGACCAATCAGTTCAGCAACTTTCAATCCCGGCTCTGAGTGGAATTTATTATCACTTCTGAGGGGACATGAGCTTTATAACTCAGTTGTAGCGCTGTCACTCGTGAGTTATGATTCCATTAAGTACAAGAATAAGCCAGCCACACTTCAACTGTTCTAAATTATAATTCAGTTTATTGCATGACCACTTGACACCACGGTCCCCTGACCACTCTGAATGTTTCACCCTATGTGGGCTTCTTCAGGGGCTGGGATCTCTATGGATACCTAAATATATTATTAGTATTAGCAAATTCCATGATGGAATTATTTAGAACAAAATTTAAAAAAATATTTTTTCTTTTTAACTTTTCCAATATCATATGTACAACTCAGTATAGCCTAGAGGTTAGAGTAACAAGCTGTGAATGAGCTTGGTACATCCAGCAGACCACACCTTGGTTTCATTCTCGCAACCTCCCCTTGCATACTGTGCGACTCTAAGCAAGTCACTTAACCGCCCAGTGCTCCCAGATCACCCCTGAAAACAGGCACTTGTGCCTAGTGGGCCTTACCTGGTTACCAAAGACTGAAAAAAAAAAAAAATAAACTCCAATACATGCATTTTTCATTGTTATCTATTGTAGTAACATCTGCTTATAATGTATAATACTCATTTTTGTCAGATAATGAATTACCTTGTTTAAATATTACGTACTAAAGTTATTTTGCCCCTGATACATTCTTATATATTTAAAACATATTTTTGGATATAAGGGTAATTCTCCATTCCTTGGTGTCATTAAGTTCTAAACAATTTTCCATCATCAGTATTCAAGATGCTTATTCAATTATTATACTACATCTGAGTTTTTTTTAAGAGATTATGATCACATATCAGTTCTAGTCATGTCTATAAGCTTTATATGTTTTTTTCATGCACACTCCTCTATATTTTCATTCCCTTACTGCATCATTAATATAAACCATCCAGATATTATTTTGCCTCAAATTCAATTTAACCCATTTTGCCTGTGCTAAAATTAGTAAGGGGATGGACCAGACTATATCCAATATTCTGTGTTATATCATCTGCACTTGCAGTGTCCGGTCCAATTCCCATATTCAGGTCTTCTAGATAAGAGGAGCAGGGTGCAAATATTGGTGTTACTCCCCATCAGTATTTCAGTTTCATATTATTTTCAATGTTTATAGTCAGCTAAATCTTCATATTTCCCAATCCGCTCCTGCTCCCCTCCATGAGTGATCTTACTCATTCATCTATCTCCTGTCAAAACTTGCATCCACTATAACCAAAATGTAGTTACTTGTCATGTTGCATATAATTTCCTTGTGTAGACCTTTAATATTTACAGTACATTTAAAACAAGCAAGACACTTATAATTATACACATTCCCAAGTGCCCTTTACAAACAGCTAAAATAACCAGGGGAAAATGGGACTCCTATACAATTCATACTTAAAGGAAGTCACTCAGACCAATTTCCTCATTAATTCCTAATTGACAGCCTCTGCTGCATCACAGGTGACTAACCTGGCAAATACTGAGTGGCTGTTCCTAAGCAGCAGTGATGTTACAGTCAGTGAGATCACAGTGCTGATGATGTAGTGGGGGGATTAGAGCTAAATATGTCAGCTGCCAGGCAGTGCTGTCTTACACGTCATATCTACTAATATGAGGTAAACAACCTTCTAATTAATTCAAAGGGAAAAGCAAAAGTACCTCAGATATAAAAGGTAATGCTTGACTGCTTTTAAAAATGAATATTCATTTTAGGTTTAACACTAGCTCTTTAAAGTCTGGGTTCTAAGAATCAAAAGTAACCTTTCCCATAGAGAATGCTGCTGCAGAGGTCTGATAAATGTTTCAGTAGACCTTCAACAGATTTGCTGCAGGAGGCAGTCTCCCCAACAATTTGGCCGGTATCATCATCTGGAGGCACCAAATCTGATTTTGAGGATCAGTAATCCCATACAGATTAAATTTAACTTTTAGTTTAATACCATGTAACAAAATTGAGTCCTCTACCTTAAAATTTCCCTGTACCTGCACCACGTGTGTGAGTTGTCCTAGAAGGACTGGTAGTCTGGGTACATTAGAATCTGGTATAACACCTGGGTGCTGGGGCATATGATCAGTGGTAGGGATGGATACATGGGGATATAGGAAGCAGTGCCAACTGGTGGGGTTAAAGAGAAGGCAAAGAAGTTACCCCTGTGGGTCTGGGTGCGGAATTCCCACCTCTGTTATTTGGCTTGTACTGATCCATGCTCTCTGCATCAACAAGGTGGTCAGAATAGTGCTCTCTGTCAATACTAACGTTAGCAAAATCTGGCTCTTGCATTCTAGCTATCCTTTTATGTCATCTATAGCCTTGTTCAGCTGAGTCATCTCAGTCCATTGTTGGATTAGTTGCATAGTTAGGTCTTGGTTCTTTCTCTGGGTGGCATCCACAAACCCCGTGGCCTATCTTATGAGGTCCCATGTCTGCCAATACTGGCCCTGTACTGTCTCAAGTTGTTCTATTAATGTTGCTACCTCTCTCTTTAAGTCAAGATTGTCTCATTTTGACACCTGAAATTGGTCATGTGCCACACAGGTGGCATAGAGTCCAACTATGACTCCCCTATAGTGGGCAGTATAGTGTGGTGGTTTAAGGCTCTGAGCTGCAAACCTGGAGACATGGGTTTGAATCCCACAGCCTCCACTTGCATACTGTGTGACCCTGATCAAGTCACTTAACTTCCTTGTGCTCTTAGGTCGCACCTGAAAACAGGCTTCGGCTTAGTATGTCTTTCCTAGTTAAACAATTTCCCCTTTTCCCTTTAATACAGTTATAGTTTTTCTTCTTAGTGACTGACTCACTATATTTATCTTCTGCAACCTATAATCCTCCTAGTTAAAAATGTCATATCTCAGCCCATGCTAACATCTGCTCATGTCCTGCTTGCTTTGTCACATAATCAACAACAAAATCACCAAATTGGTCTGCCTTGTCATTAGAGGTGGCCATAGCATCTCCCTCCCCCTAGGCTGCTGGCTTTTCACCCAGGGTTATCTGGAGACATAATAAATATGCCTTCTAAGTGATCACTTAAATCCTATAAGTTGGTTGTTTCCTTGACCTATCAACAATCGTGTCCCATCTGGGATGCCATTTTGAAGGGAATTATTTAGGTTACATGAAATGTGACAGACCAACCAATACCAACACCAAGCATAAAAGTCCAAAACTTTATTATAACATAATAAGAAATGTGATAACTTACACCAGACAAATCAAGCTCTCCTAGACTGCAGTCACAGAAGGAGGCTGATAGAGTAGCTGATGCAGTACCTTTTCTTCCTCTGTTTGAAGTAGCTAGCTCACTGATTAAGGTACAAGCTATATTTTATACAGTCTTGTAGCTAGACTGAAATTACTCAGTTGCTGAGGCTGTATTTTCCATTACTTCATCACAACTGAGTGGTCCTGCTAGCTTAGGCAAGCAATTCCCCTAACATGGTTTTGGCAAGTTACAAACTACTTCCCTTTTCCAGAAGTAAGGCAGTCACGTAGCCAATGGCAAGTTGTGTTGCAAAATTTGTCACAGTAATTTTCCAAATCGCAGGTCTAAACTAATACATACAAATAAACACATAATTCTCTCTCTCTCTCTCTCTATATATATATATATAGATAGCACGGTCACGCCTCTGTAGTTAGGGTTGAGTAGGCACTTCAATGTTAAACTCAAACTTTTGCACTTTAATAACTTTGCAACTGTTCAACAGATTTGCACAAAATATGATATGCACTGTCCTGTGGGGGTAGATCTCCTGGTGTGACAAGTTACATTCTGGTCAGATGTGCAGTCTCTGAGTTACAGAGAGGTGAAAAAAACATATTTTGCTCATTGACTTTGCTGGGATTTTTCTTTGAACTTGCCTACAGCCCATATGGTTTGTTTGTTTTTTTTGTCTGAAATTTTCAGGGCAGAAAGGGACTACCCCACAGATGTATCTTTTGCTAGTCTGGTGAAAAAATAAGCAGTTTTTAAGTTACTGCAATTTAGAAATTTGAAAAAATAATTTCTGAACTTGCTCAGTAAGCATTACAATATAACTGTATGAAATGAAGATGGAATCCTGCTTGATATGGGGGAAATTCCACCTTCTTATGGCCACCATCTTGTTTTCAGTTTTGCCTGAAAATTCAAATTTGGAAACAGCATGGATTCATCCCAGGAAAATCGTGTCAGACAAACCTTGTGGAGTTCTATGACTGAGTGATGAGTGCCTTCGACCTGGGTAGACCAGTGGATGTCCTCTTTCTAGACTTCAGCAAGGCATTTGACTCTGTTCCTCACATGGGCCTGTTGGATAAGCTGGGAGAAATGGGGGTGGGGAACCAGATGATCAGATGGATAGGCAATTGGCTCCAGGACCGGACCCAGAGGGTCGTAGTTGGCGGGATAGTCTCATCCCCAAGGAGAGTCATTAGTGGAGTCCCACAGGGATCAGTCCTTAGGCCCCTCCTGTTCAACACCTATGTCTCTGACATAAGGACAGGAATCAGTAGTGAGATGAGTCTCTTTCGGATGACTCAAAACTGGGGCGGTGGTGGATGGGGAGGAGGGAGGGTGGTCCTACAGGGGACCTGGAGGCTCTGGAAAGATGGTCTAGAAAGTGGAAGCTGAGGTTCAATGCAGGAAATGCAAGGTACTCCACCTGGGGCCAGAAACCCGGCCAAGTGTACACCCTGGGAAATGCTACAAGTCTCGATGGCTGAGAGGGACCTGGGGTGGTGGTGGATGTCAAGATGAACAACTCTCAGACTTGTAGGAGGGCAGCAGCCAAGGCCAACAGGATGCTGGGATGCATTGCTGGGGATCACCTCAGAAGGAGGGAAGTGACACTCCTCTGTATAACTGCTTGGTGAGGCCGCACCTTGAGTATTAGTACAGTTTGGGCCACACTTAAGAGGACATTAAACTCCTGGAGAGGGTCCAGAGAGGCAACCAAAATGATTTCGGGCTTGGGGACAGGACCTATGAGGAGAGAGGCTCAAGAGCTAAATATGTACACATTGGAAGAGAGAGAAGGGACCGGGGATATGATAGAGGTCTTCAGGTACATGAAGAGGGTAAATAGGGAGGAACAGTCAGGGTGCTTTGAAGGAAGGAGGAGGGGGCCACTAGAGGGCATGGGTGGAAGCTGGAGGGGGGAAGATTCAGGGGAGAAAGGAGGAGGTGCTACTTCACTGAGAGGGTGGTGGAGCCATGGAATGCGCTGCCTAGGGGTCTGGTGGAGGCAGAGATGGTGGAAGGGTTCAAGAGAGGGTGGGACAGGTACAGGGGAAGGGTTCTGGAAGCAAAATCCAATGCAGCAAGAATATCCGGAACTGGGAAGGGAGAAGCCAGAGAAGGCGAGGGGGTCAGCAAGGTCAGTACCCAGAGTGGGGGCTGACCAAACGAGCAGACATGAAAGACTGTTAGGCCTATTCTGCTGGCATTTTAGTATGTTAGTATGAAACCTCCCAAAATGCTATTCTGGTGAGGAGCCAACACATGCAGCTTTTTTATTGGGACCCCTTAGGTGCATTCTGCACTTTACTGTTCAGAAAATGCCTTTAAAATGTACCTTCATTTAATATTTATATTCTTCTTTTGTATAGGTGTAATGTGAAGTAGGATCTTACTTTGTATTATGAGGTATGAAAAAAGATCCTATTTCATGAGGAGAAAATAAGAATATTTATTTGAAAATAAATGTTTCTGCTGACATCGGGGGTGCCAAATCCCCGTGTCAGCACTAGACAACCCTCACCAGTATGGGACACTGGGGAGCCCGCTCCCAGTGTCCCCCAACAGAAGAAAACATTACATTTACAACAACGGGGTGCTCAATGATCATGTTGGCAATAGCCCCCCCAAGGCGGGATGCTGGGAGCCCACTCCCAGTGTCCCCAGTTACATCATATCCAATCCCAGGACCATCAGCATTATGGGACACAGGGGAGCCCAACAACAGTGTCCTGAAATGTTTATTTCTGTAAAGTATTCATGAAAAAAAGAAAACAGTCCCCAACGTCTTTTTATTTTTTTTGATCCTGTAAAAAAGAATATCCCTCGTTGTCTCCCTGTCCCCCCTTCCCATCCCGATCCTCACACTGAGCAACCCACCACCCCACCCAACCCTTGCCCTATACTTACCATAAGAGGTTGGTGGATGTCATCTTCTGTGGACCAGGACACATCTGCACTCTTTAAAGCTGAACCTCAAACTGAAGAATCAAGGTAAGTGCCGACTGTCAATGGTGTTTTGAACTTATGTTGATATCTCAGCCATTTTTAGGTATATTTGCACCAAATTTTCAACATGAGCTTTTTGGGACCCCACCTCATGAACACACTGGCACTGTAATTTTGTTATCCAATCCCGAAAGGTGATTTCATGGTCACTGTGTGGAATCACCTTTGAGACCAATAAACGAAATGACAGTGCCAGGGTTCATGAGGTAGGGACCCAAAAAGCCCATGTTGAAAATTTGGTGCAAAAATACCAAAACAATACCCAAGTTACGTGCGGTCCTTGAAATTCTTCTATGCACGATAGTAACTTTGGCAATCCATGAGGAAACCCCTGCAGGTGAGTTCAAGGGCGAGATGCTTGTCAGGTGAGGATGGGATAGGGCAGAGGGGGGCTGAGCAGCTGGGAAAGAAAGACTTTAGGAAAAAAAAAAAGAAGGGGGACTTAGTTGTTCTTGTAAAAAATTGGCATTTTGCTGGCTCTGTATGCCCAGGTAGCGAATTGTTTCTGTAGCCTAGTGATAAGAAATAAGCCATTGTTCTTCTGGGTCATTTTCTCCAGTAAGACAAAGAACCATGGTTTTAGTAATATTAATGTGAAAACTGGAATGTTTACTGACCCGAAGGAGAAGATACTGAAGAAAGAAGGACAGGGATGGGGCAAAAAGGAGTAAGGCCATCAGGAAATGGAGGATAATGAGTACCAATGCCTGTAGCCTGGGCAACAAGCTCCCTGAACTGGTGGCCTTGATAGAAGAGGGATGCCTGGATATCATAGCAGTCACAGAAACATGGTACACAGAGAACCATGACTGGGATGTTAACATACCAGGCTACGTAACCTATAGGAGAGACAGTGAAGGGAGAAGAGGGGGAGGAGTAGCTCTCTATGTAAAGGAAGGGAAAAAAGCAACTGAACAAAAGAGTAAACAGGGAGGAGAGGAGGCACTGTGGGTCACCTTGGAGACTGGAAGTGTCACGACAATCTGCACAGGGGTTGTATACAGACCCCCAGGTCAGGGGGAAGAAATGGACAAGGATATGATAGAATGCATTCTTGGGATGGCAGAGAAAGAGGAGATACTGTTGATGGGAGACCTGAATATGCCAGATGTTAACTGGAGCACCCTTGCTGCAGCCACATCCAAGAGCAGGGCCATTCTCGATGCCCTACAGGTGGCATGCCTCAGACAGCTAGTTTTGGAACCCACTCATGAGGGAGCAATCTTAGACCTCATACTCTCAAATGGGGACAGTGAAAGGATCTCAGATCTAGAAGTGGGTTGCCATCTGGGAACAAGTGACCATCAAACAGTGTGGTTCATGTTAAACTCAGCTACAGAGTCAAGCCATACAAAAGTGAGGGTACTGGACTTCAGGAGGGCTGACTTTGGCAAGATGGGAGAGTGACTCAGAAAAGCACTAGCAAACAGGCTAGAAGGAGGTGTGGAGCAACAATGGGGAATCATCAAAACTGCCATCACAGAGGCAACAAGCCTTTGTCTGAAGCAAATAAATCAAAATGAAAGAAAAGGCCACTATGGTTCTCAAAAGAGGTGGCGGGGAAAGTCAGGGAGAAAAAGATAGCATTCAGAAAGTATAAGAAAATACATAAGGAGCGGGACAGACAGCTGTGCCAGTTGAGGCAGAAGGAAGCAGGGAGGGAAGTCAGAATGGCAAAGGCCCAGACTGAGGAAAGGATAGCCAACTTGGTTAAGAAGGGGGATAAAACTTTTATAGGTACATCAGGGAGCGTAGAAAGACAGAGGGAGGGATAGTGAGGCTGAATAGAATGAACGGTGGATGGGCAGAGGGGGATAGTGAAATAGCAGGGATACTGAACGAGTGTTTCTGCTCAGTATTCACAAAAGAGGAGGGGGAGGTGCCTAATCCAATTAACAGAAGCACTCTGGATAGGGAGGTCGATCCTAGTCCATTCACAGAAGAAAGGGTTCTGAAAGAACTTCTAAAACTGAAGGTGGACAAAGCAATGGGGCCTGATGGAATTCACCCCAGAATTCTAAAATAATTAAGGGGAGAACTAGTGAAACCACTGACTATCCTTTTTAACAAATCATGGGAGGATGGTGTGGTACCCGAGGACTGGAGGAAGGCAGATGTGATTCCCCTTCACAAAAGTGGGACCAAGACAGAGGCAGGAAACTACAGACCTGTCAGTTTGACCTCTGTGGTAGGGAAAGTCATGGAATCACTTCTGAAGGAAAGAAATGCTGAGTACCTAGAGGCCAGTGGGGCACAGGACCCAAGGCAGCATGGGTTCACAGCGGGAAGGTCATGTCAGACGAATCTAATTGATTTCTTTGACTGGGTGACCAAAGTAGTAGACCAGGGAGGGGCTGTGGACATGGCCTACCTAGACTTTAGCAAGGCATTTGACACAGTCCCACACAAAATATTAATACTCAAATTAACCAGCCTGGGAGTGGGTCCCAGGGTGGTAGCCTGGGTAAAACATTGGCTGGACAACAGAAGACAGAAGGTAATTGTAAATGGAGACCACTCTGAAGAAAGAGGGGTTACTAGTGGGGTACCGCAGGGTTCAGTACTGGGTCCAGTCCTTTTTAATGTCTTTATAAGTGACATTGCAAAGGGACTGGAAGGAAAAGTATGTCTCTTTGCAGATGACACAAAGATCTGCAACAGGGTTGATACACAAGGAGGTGTGGAAAGAATGAGAAGGGACTTGGCAAGGTTGGAGGAATGGTCAGAAGTATGGCAGCTTGGATTCAATGCAAAGAAGTGCAAAATAATGCACCTGGGAAACAAAAAGCCAGGGGAAGATTACACAGTGGGGGGAGGTAGCAACAAAACCAAAAAAGGAAAGGGACCTGGGGGTAATCATATCAGATGACCTTAAGGTTAGCAAACAATGTGAGAAGGCAGTAGGGAGGGCTGGGGGTATACTGGGATGCATAGGGAGAGGCATCACCAGCAGAAAACAGGAAGTTGTTATCCCTCTGTACAGACAGTTGGTGAGACCCCATCTGGAGTACTGCATCCAGTTCTGGAGACCCCTTCTCCGCAAGGACATAGACAGGATAGAGGCAGTCCAGAGGAGGGCAACTAGAATGGTGCAGGGTCTGCAAGAGAAGCCATACGAGGAGAGACTAAAAGAGCTTAATATGTATACCCTTGAGGAAAGGGGGGGGGACATGATAGAAACGTTTGAGTACCTCAGTGGAATCAACAAAGTCCAAGAGGGTAGCATCTTTCAGAAAAAGAGACATGCAAGAACAAGGGGACACAATTTAAAGATGGGGGGCAGTTCAGGGGCAATGTGAGGAAGTATTATTTCACAGAGAGGGTAGTGGATGCATGGAACAGCCTTCCTGAGGAGGTTGTGGGGTCTAAAACTGTGGGAGAATTCAAGAATACATGGGACAGACATAAGGCAATTCTTGTGGGGGATAGGAAGAAATAGGCTGTTGGTTAACTAGGATCTGCGGCTTATCCTGTAGGTAGGGAAATGGGCAGACTAGGTGGGCCAAGCGGTCCTTATCTGCTGTCAATTCTATGTTTCTATGTTTCTAATAGTATTACTAATAAAAAGAAGAGCATAATCTGCATATAATGCATTCAGGAATGCATATTGGAAGTTTGGATACCAGTTAGATTTAATTAGGCAGAAGTTAGGATGGCTAAAGGCTGGATTGAGATGGTGAAAAGCAAGGGAGATAATGGGCACCCTTGTTTTGTTCCCCTAGAGATCAGAAACCATGGAGATGTGATGCTATTCATGAGGATGCATGCTTCAGCATTTTGGTACTGTAGCTGTAGAGTCTGAGAAAATGTGGGGCCAAAATAAAAAGACAAAGGATCAGGCTGGCCCACTGGTGCAGAGGCATGGCTGCCGTCTGCGACACTGATGACCCAAGTTCGGGAATGGATCCGGGAGTAGGAGGGCCGGCACGGGGGGAGTAGGATAGAGCATCCATTGGACTGCTCTCCTACTCTGGGAGGAGGTGGTGTTGAGTGTCCGATGCACTATGGAACCCCTAGCGGAGACCAGGGGTACTGCAGCAGTCGGTACCAGCATGTACGGGGGAGTGGGGTGGACATGGGCCATCATTACATGTCCCCGCACCCCGAGGGAATCACAGTAACAAAAAAAAATGCTGGCCCCCACTAATGAGCTGGCTCTGGCGCCATCCCCTCTTGCCACCTAGGTCCGCCACTGGTGGCCCCACTTGCTAAACTCTTCTATTGTTGGCAGAATTGTCTGTGCTCTACTATAAATTCTAGGTCTGGAAGGGACATAACCTGCTTCATCAAGTTCTAAAATGGTATTTACCACCAGTGGGTACATTAGAATTACTCACTGAATTTACTAAAAGACCAGTAAAGATAATACAATAAGTGGAACTTGTATTTAAAAACAAACCAAAAACCCAGCTTCTACAGAAAAAAAATGACTTAAAGGTTTAGAGAAGTTTCTCTTTAAATGCGGATGTGCAGGTGTGAAAAAACTGTGATACAATTAAAAAACATTGCCACAGGAAGCTATACAAATTGGACTGATTTGCAGGCTGACTGCTGGGAAATGGTCCACACAGAAAAGAAAATCATGGTCCAAGTCAGAACACTAGAACTGAACTAGACAAGAACCAAAAATGAACCACTCCGAGCAGAAAGTAGGGGATCCTGGGCTCAAAGCCCATCATAGCCACTGAGTCATGGTGTGACCGTGATGAAGTCCCTTGACCACCCCATGTCTTTGTCATCTCTGCTATAACATTGGATAGAAGCAGCTTACCAAGCTGAGAACAGGTGCCCTATCCTGGATAAATTAATTGTGGGGACATTTTTCTAGTCCTTCCATTCATATTATTTAGGACTATAATTACATTTTCAGTTGATAATAATTAGTTTTAAATGAAAAGATAATTTGCTGAACTCCTAAGGAAATCTCAGCAGGTCTACTGCTGATTTCTTTTTGTAACTGACATCTGAAATTTCTTTTATATTTAGCAGCCATACATCCAACTGTCATGTTCTGAACAGTCTTCGTGATTACATTATCAGGGTCCTAATAATTGAGGTGACCTGCCATCTATGCAGTCATACTGTGCGTGTGACTCTGATGTGTTGCTGGCCATCTGTGCCAGATTCAACCTCTCAGATGTGAATTTTGAGTGAAGAGTCTGATGCTAACCACTCATGCAATCAATTCATACAAACATACGAAAGAGCCAGCAAAAAAGGCCTTTGGTCTATTGAGTCTGATTGTTGTTGCAGGTTCCCTAGCCCCCTCCGTGGTCTTCCCCATCTCCCTGACCCCCCCCCATGGTCCCATGAGTGCCTCTTATGCCTATCTCAGGCCCTGTTAAAGCTGCTGCTGTCTTCTGTGAGACCATTTCCCCCGGCAGTGCATCCATGTGGCTACCACCTTCTCAGAAAATAAATGCTTTCTAACATCCCATGGAGAATGACATGGATAACATCCTATCAAGGATAACATGGAGGAGACAGGGGTGGAGGGTAGGACATTGGGGTCAGGGGTTAAATGGAGAATCAGTGAGAAGGAGGCAAATAGTTGGTTGCAATGGATGTGGGGGTGGCAGTTTTTATGGACACACTCTGGAGAACTGGGGGGTGCTCAATATGTCTGAAATTGGGACAGCTCGTGGCTGAAATTAATTGGCTGAGAAAGAAGATGGATTGTGGGGTCAAGAGATGGAGCGAGGTGGGAGAGGAAGATGGAAGAAACTGCACAGGAAACACTGTGGGCAGGGGGGACAGTCATGGCAGAGGAAAGAAGGAGATGTTTGGGGGCAGGGTGACAGACTGGTTGTAAGGAGGGTAACTACTGGAAGAATGTGAGGAGGAAGGGTGGGGAGGTGCAAGGGGATAGGACATATACAAATGGAAAGGACACAGCACCTGGGGTCAGACAGGCTACCACAGTAGGCAGTGTTAGGATATCAAACAGGTTTTCACCGTTGGCTATGTTGCAGGAACAGAGGGATCAAGAGGAGAAAGATAGTAAATAGAGTTCGGGATTAGGACCAGTAGGAACCAAGGGAGTGGGGAGGGATACAAATGGAAGGGAGCAGGAAAGTAGATGAGGCATTGGGAGGTGGAGAGAGGAAAAGTGGGAAAATGGGAGTCATACAGAAGGAGTAAGGGAGAAGGAAAGTCAAGAGCAGGAGCATCAGAGTAGAGTTGGCAAGAAGGGGAAGCAGGAGTAACAGGAAGGCAATTCAGATAAGCAAGAAGGCAGCACAGGTTGGGGAGACCAAATAAGGGGCGATAGGCAGGGGGAGGGGGTGGGAGGAAACACATATTCTAGAGACTGGTACTGGAAAGGGGGAAGCAGAGAAAAGATGTGTAACATAGAGCAATTAGGATGGGGGAGGTGCAGACAATCCTTGAAACATAGAAACATAGAAACATAGAAGTTGACGGCAGATAAGGACCGCAAGGCCCATCCAGTCTGCCCATTTCTTTTTCTACCTTATAAATGTACCATCGGCCTTTGCTCTGTCAGTGACCTATCTATTCATAGTCATTTGTATTGCTCCCTTATGCCTATCCCATGCCTGTTTGAAGCCCTGCACTGTATTCATAGCCACCACTTCTTGTGGTAAGCCATTCCATGCATCTACCACCCTTTCTGTGAAAAAGAATTTCCTCACATTCCCCTTAATCGGCCTCCTCTAATCTCATGCTGTGTCCTCTTGTCCTGCTATTTTCTTATATTTAAACATGTTAGACTCTTTCACCTTGTTTATGCCCTTAAGGTGTTTAAATGTCTCGATCATATCACCTCTCTCCCTCCTTTGCTCAAGGGTATACATATTGAGCTCCGTTAATCTGTCCTTATATGTCTTCTGATGCAGTCCCTGCACCATTTGGTTGCCCTTCTCTGGACTGCCTCAATTTGGTTAATGTCCTTGTGAGGTGTGGCCTCAATACTGCCGCAGTACTCCAGATGGGGCCTAACCAATGTCTTGTACAGAGGGATTATTACCTCCCTCTTACGACTTGTGATACCCTACTAATACACCCTAACACCCCATAGCCTTACCTACTGCTTTAGAGGTCTGCTTGGATGATTTTAGGTCATCAGTGATGATGATGCCCAAGTCTCTTTCTTCCTTTGTGACTGCTAGCAACTCCTCCCAGCCTATAAGTGGCTTCAGGGTTTCTTCCCTATGTGCATGATTTTGCACTTCTTTGCATTAAATCCCAGTTGCCACTCTTCTGACCATTCTGCTAGTTTATCCAGATCTCTTCTCATTCTGCCCACCCCATCTGGATCATCTACTCTGTTGCAGATCTTGGTGTCATCTGCAAACAGACAAGCCTTACCCTCTAGTCCATCTACGAGGTCACTAATGAAGATGTTGAATAGGACTGGCCCCAGGACTGATCCCTGAGGTACCCACTTGTGACTTGCATCTCTTCTGACTGTATACCATTTACCACCACTCTCTGTTTTCTGCCAGTCAACCAGTTTGCCACCCAGTTGACCAACTTCAGACCCAGAGCCTACCTAGCTTATTTATCAATCTTCTATGTGGAACAGTGTCAAAAGCTTTGCTTGAAGTCAAGGTAGGCGACATCAACTGCCCCTTGGTCCACCACTCTGGTTACCCAGTCAAAGAAATCTATGAGATTAGTTTGACAGGACCTTCCTTGTAAACCCATGCTGTCTTGGATCCTGTGCCCTATGGTTCAGGTGTTGCACTATCCTTTCCTTAAGGAGTGCCTCCATAATCTTGCCCACTACTGAGGTAAGACTGACTGGTCTGTAGTTCCCTGCCTCCTCCTGCTACCACTCTTGTGGGTGGGATCACATGAGCCTTTCTCCAGTCTTCTGGGACCTCTCCTGTGCTCAGAGACTCACTAAACAATTCTGCTAATGGCTCTGCTAGTTCCTCCTTTAGCTCCTTAAGTACCCTGGGATGTATGCCATCAGGTCCCATTGCCTTATCCACCCTGAGCTTAGCAAGCTCTTGTAGGACCTTTCTTTTGTGAAGGAGTAGTGCTCACCTCCTCCCCTGTGTCCATGATGCTGAGCTGTGGGCCCTGCCCTACCTTCTCTTCAGTAAATACTGAGCAAAAGTATCTATTTAGGATAGATGCCTTTACAGGTCCCTCCTCCTCACATGCTCCCTTTTCTCCATTAAGCTTAGTAATACCCTCTGGACTTTCTCCTTTCACTAATGTATCATAGAAAGTCTTGTCACCTTCTTTTACTGTTCGTGCTAGTGTTTCCTCAGTTTGGGACTTTGCCTGCCTTACTGCCTTACCTGCTTCCCTTAGGGCAGTTTGGTATGCCTCCTATCTTCATCCGCTGTGTTCCCTTATATTTTCTGAAGGCCAGCCTTTGGCTCTGACCTTTTCTGCTACTATATTTGAGAACCAAAGTGGTTTCCTTCTTCTTTGCACTTCCTTTTCTGTCTAACACAATGGGATGTTGCTTCAAGTATTGTATCCTTAATGCTTGCCCACTTTGCCTGTACCTCCTCACCTGTGTTTCTTTTTGCCAGGGCTAGCTTAACTCTGTTGGCCATCTTATCAAAGTCAGCTCCTCTGAAGTCCCATATTTTTGCCTTGGAATGGGATGATTTAGATGTAGTAGCCAAATTGAACCATACCATGTGATGGTCACTGGCTCCCAGGTGACCTTCTACCTGGAGATCTGTGATCCCTTCTTTGTTAGTCAGTACTAGATCTAGGATAGCCCTGTCTCTTGTGGGTTGCTGTACCAGTTGTTTGAGGCCCTCCCTGCAGGAATCCACTATGAGTCTAGTTCTGGCAGATGTTCCTGCTGGTATTGACCAATCTGTATCTGGCATGTTGAAGTCTCCCATTATCAGAACCTCCCTTTAGCTGTCATGTTTTGTATATCTTCTAACAGTAATGTGTCTATGTCCTCCCTCTGGTCTGGGGCCTGTAGACAACCCCAGTTCTTATGGCTGTCCCATTACCTGTTTCCAGGGTGACCCACAGTTCTTCTGGCTCCTTATGTGTATTCTGAATTTCTGTAGCTTTGATATTTTCATTAACATACAGGGCCACCCTTCCCCCCCTTTTTGCACCTCGGTCTCTTCTGAACAATACATATCCAGGTACTGAAGTCTCCCAAGTGTGGTTACTGGTAAACCACGTCTCACTAATTGCTACTATGTCCAGTTTAGCCTCTGACATTATTGCCTGCAGGTCTGGGATCTTATTTCCCAGGCTGTGAGCATTTGTGTACATGATTTTCCATTGGCCAGATTTTGGTGTGTTAGTTGTTGGGTGAAGTTTGGCATTACCCCTGTGCATCGTATGGGGAGACAAACCTTTTTTCTTACCTGGTGATGCAAATGAATGGCAAACACGCTGAATTCCTGTTTGACCACTAGCTGAGGGGGGAGGGGTGTTCTTCCCATTCGACGTATGGGTGCTGCACCCTCTCCCATTTGCTAGTTTAAATATTCTGCAAAGACGTCAAACTTCTGCCCCAATGCACTGACTCCCTCTTTAGTCAGATGCAGTCCATCAAATTTAAAGAACTTTCGCTCCCAGAACTGTTGCCAGTTCCTACAAATCTGTGTCCTTTTCCTGGCACCAGTCCTTGAGCCACGTGTTTAGCTCCCTATCTCCCCTTCTCTGACCTTCCGTCCATCTGCTCCCTTCTCCCAGACTGGCAGGATCTCAGAGAAGGAGATGCCGACGAAATAGATGATAGTTTGTCACCCAGCCTAGTCAGGTGTTCCTTGGTCTCCACAACTGACCCGGCTGGCGAGATCATTAGTCCCTATGTGTACTAGGACATCAATGTTTTCTCCTGCTTTGTGAACAATTTTAGCAATGCGGTCAGTGTCTCTCCATGCTGATGTACCTGGAGACATCTGACCATCACCCCTGGCTGGAGATGGGTATCAACTCCCCGAATCATGGAGTCTCCTATGATCAGAAGTTTTTTGGATTTCCTTTCTGCTTGTTTAGTTTTGGTTCCTGATTTGGGTGAGTATTGTTGTGCTAGCTCCTGTGCCGCAGTGTCCTGCTCTGCAGTGTCTTCTGCCTCTTTATTTGATTTCAGAGATAGAGGCAGATACCTGCTAGGGGGAATGAGGATGAAATCCTAGACAGGACCACAGGGCATGAGGAACCAGGTACAGGGGGGAATGGCAAGGTAAGAGGTCTGGAAGAGGGCGATAAGGATCAGGAAATAGGAGGATTTAAAGGAAGGCAGCAAGGAAAGGGCAGAAGAGTAATCATACTGGGGGACTCCATACTAAAAGGTATCAGATGGAGAGGCAAGGGGGACAGGAGAAGTTCATTCTGAGTGGATTATATGCCAGGTGTGACAGCGCACAAAGTAAGGCACATTATACCCACATGTGTAAAGTGGAAAGGGGAGAAGCCTCACGTAATGGTTCACTTTGGTGCAAATGATTTGATTTGAAGGGAAACAGTGTTAAAGAATTTCAGGCAAGATTTAGAGAGCTGGCCAGGGTTGGCAGCAGTTAATGGCAATCTCTAAAGTTCTGCCTGTACTGAGGGCAAGCACAGACAGAAAACATAGAATTAAGGAATTTAATGAATGGCTGGAGGATTGGTGTAGGACTATGGGGTTTGGACTGGTGGGGGGCTGGGGGCCAACATAGTGTAACCCCCCCTCTGGGGGCTTACCTGTAGTTGCCCCATTTGTCTTCATTTGCTGGTGTTCTCCTGGTCTCCCCCACATTTTTCTCTGCCAGCATGTTGTTTTCTGCCCTTTCAGGGTGTGATTCCTTGATCGCGAGCTGCCAGCATGGCAAATTTTGGCCAGCACTTGTGAATGTGAAAAGGGTGCTTTGATGTGCTGACCATTGTTGCAGTCCAGCAAATGGGTAGTTTGTCTGTGATCCCGGTGCCCCTCCATGTCTTTGGGAACCGGAGACTTGAGAGGGATCAGGCATAAGCCCAGAGCTCACTTGATTAGCCATTTACACAGCAGGGCCGCTCAGGGGCTTATGAATATTAATGAGCAACTCCATGAATAGTAATGAGTGTTGCCTGCTGCATAGGGGTATGGCGTTGAGGCGGCAGCAACAGTAAAACGGCTGGTGCTGAGGAGACAAAAGTGGGCTTGTTTGAAAGAGGACAGTTGGGGCTACAATCCGGTTGGTGCTGGTCTGGATAGTATAGTGTAGTGTGTTGGGCCGCACCAGACCTGGCAATGGGAGAGACTGCACTATACTGAAAGGGACTCCATATGAACAAATGGGAGATGACATGCTGGTGACATTTAACCTCCCTGTTACAGCCAATCAGTGATCTAGGTGTCCAAAACTGTGACAAAGTGACTCCTGGGAAAAGAAGGGGACTAATTGTAGTGCCTAGATCATGTCCCAGTAAACATGCAGGAAATATTGATCACTATGGATATTGATTATCGAAAAGCTTCAACAGCCAATCGGAAAGCTGGATTTTCAGTGGATACTATGTGGACTTTCTGTGATTGAGTCATTCTGTTCCTGGGCTTTGTATGAGTCAGAACTGTGCTATGAGAGTGGACATTGAGCTTCAGGGGCTTCTTCAGGCCTCCATCTGGAGATTTGGCTATCAGCAGAAGTGGATTGGAAAGGGGAAGGAAGGAAGGAAGGAGGGAAGGAAGGAAGGAAGGAAGGAAGGAAGGAAGGAAGGAAGGATGGATGGATGGATGGATGGATGGATGGATGGATGGATGGATATGCTGAGGTTCTGGTCTCCGCGTACTTGCTGCTGGACTGATTAAGAAGGAGAAGAGACTGAACCATAAATCCTCAGGCATGTAAAAGTTGCTTGCTATTAATGGGAGAGACTGAATACTGCAGAAACCCTGCACTGGAAAGTCGGAATTGCTGAGAGAGCCGTGTGGATTGTTAGAGTGCTACAGTCAGGACTGAAGAGCCCTTTGCCTGAGTGGGACTGCAATTTAAATGGTGAGGGGGCATAGTGTCTCTTGTCCTTGGGGTGCTAGCTGAAGCTGTGTGTGTCCTGTGTGTTCTGGTAAAAGTGGCTGAGTGCTGAGTCCTAGCTGCAGCTGAAGAAAAGGTTGTGGACACTGTTTAACTGGGAAAGCGTGAAGTGGTGTGCAGGGGGTTGTTATTCCTGAGCCCCCCTGCTGAACTGCACTTGCACTTATTGAAACAGAGCTAGCATCCATTCTGATTGTCACTGGAGTTTTGTGGAGTACCTGCCCAAGAACCTTCTTTGCTGAGAGCTCAGTGCAGGGACTGCAGGAGGGCCCCAACCAATTGGGGGTCCTCACACAGAGCCAGGAAGGGAACTTGCTAACCCCTCTCAAGTGAGACTCACTGTCTCAGGGGGTCACCAGCACTTACTGGGGTGCTAGGACACCTGCTACCCATTGGGGGAGCAGAACTGCAGAGCCACTCCTGGGGGGTTGGCCTTCTAGGGCTGGTGTTGTCCTGCCACAGTGTTCTGCAATGGGCCAGAAGTGGCTGAAGGTGACAAGCAGCCAGAACTACAATCAAGGTGACCAGCTGCAAGATCCTCGAGCAAGTTCCACCCAGTCAAAGGGATCCTGGCCAGCCTGCGTCTGTTGCTGCACCAACTAAAAGAGCTCCATTTTCCCTGGTGCTGAGGTTATCAAACTATGAGTACCCAGGACCTGGTTCCAAAGTTTCTACAATTTCAGGGCCCCAACAGCTGGCCAATCTGTGGCACCGATCAGGCCTGCACCTAGTGGGTACCCCTAGGGACAGTACAAGGTCACAGGTACCAGTGGGGTAGGGCTAGGCCTGTGGGCGCTATGTTGAAGTTGCATATTTTACTAACTTTTCTTTTTGTCTTCACAGCTATCCTACATCCAGGTATCCCCTTCCCTATCCCTTACACCTTAAATAAAGCTGTGAATTTGTTCTTTGAACCTGATATGTTAGTGACATTCCTTGCATGTGTTCACTGCTGAGATATATATGGTTTATGGTGGAACAAGGTATTGGGGGACACAATGTGCAGAGTGGTTGGTTGGGGAGGTACAGTATCCTAGGGGGCTGTGCCCAGCAGATATCTGGCCCATTAATACTTTACTCTGGGTGGAGGCACAGTGCTATTTTCAATATTTCTGGGAACAGTCCCCGAATTGTCACTGTAGCGGGACCCAGGCCCCTTGCCTGGTATCAGATACAGCTGGCAAGGGGGGGCAGCCCACTGGCATATGGCGCCGGGGATACAATGGGATAACAAGTCCTGGTACCCCCAGGATAGACTTCACCTGAGCAGAGAGGGATCAGGAGTCCTGAAGCAGAACCTAGAAGAGTTTATAGCAACCACATATAATTTAAGCTAAGAAAAAAGGGGGGGGATAAGGCTTGGGAAACAGTCTGGGACACAAGGTATGGGAGGACTTTTGCCTCCCTCCCTACCTGGCAATAAGGGAAGTGAGCAGAATTCAAAAAGGGGAGGTAGTGGAGGGCAAAATAATGTTAAGGGGGCTAGGGGTACGACTGGAGGGTGGTCTCTATAAACGCAAGGAGCCTAGGGAATAATCTACCAGAGCTCCAAGCACTGATGGCAGAAGGGGGTCGATATAGCTGTCATCATGGAGACATGGGCTAACCAGTACCAGGACTGGGACTTAATGATCCTGGGATACAGACTGTTTAGGAGAAACAGATTAAATGGAAAGGGAGGGGGGATGGCTTTATTCGTAAGGAATGGGATAGGGTGCAGTAGGGAAGAAGGGGAGGGTGGAGATCTTGTGGGTTAGCATACAAAATGTGAAGGGCAGGAAGATTAGGCTGGAGGTATGTATCGACCACCCTCCCAGTCTGAGTAAATTGACAGAGAGTTGGTGGCTTCATTACAGAAATGCTGTAGCAGGGGAAGGATGGTGGTGGTTGGTGACTTCAATCTACTCTGGGTGGAGTGGAGTACCATGACTTCAGCTAGCACCAGGGAACAAGTCATACTTGATGCCTTCCAGGATACATTCCTGTTACAACAGGTAAATGAGTCGACCAGAGAGGGGAACATTTTAGACCTGGTATTATCGGTTTACCTATAGCGCTTCGACAGAGCTAGCGCCGACATCCCCTAGAACGACAGCTACAATGCCGACCATCAGCATTGTAGCTATGGGATATCATCGCTCACAGTCGGGAGCGCGCCCCCACCTTTAGGGAGCCCACCCCCCACACACCCCAGTCTCTAGGATTCTAACTCTGCGTCAGAGTTGGACTGGGGGGGGGGTGGCAATCACCCAGAGAGGCAGTCCCATTAGGCACACTGACCACCACAGCGATGGGTGAATTTTGCCCAATTCCTGCCGCTGTGGTGGTGTTCGCTGTCGGGGTTTCGCTGCAGTGATGGTACACCGGTATTATCAGAGGGCCTGGTATGGTTGCCCAACTCACATTCTCCTGACGAGTAGTCACCCGCTGTAGGTTGCCCGAATTCTTTAATCCCACTTTAGATTTTGCCCATAAAACTCTTTACCAACATCTTGCCCACCTAACCCAAACACTTCATCAATCAAGTGCTACATTTTTGCATCGCTGTCCCACTTCATCAAACAGTGTTACATTTCGAGCTTAGAAGCAAAGATACCAGACTGTTTATTTGACTTACCCTATGTTGTCTAAATTGTGCTAAAAAGTAAACAGTAAAAAGTAAACAGAAGCCAGAGCCGGACTGTAACTATGGGCACGGTCTACAGTTGCCAATGCCTGTGCAGGTGCATCTCTGACATCAACGGTAATCACAGGTGGTTGATTGTAATCACACCTAATTACATACAGACACTACAAAAGAAATGGTTGTCGTGCAGCCTCTTTTCTACCCAGTGTCATTTTGCAAGCAGTTTGTAATCATGAGTGGTGAAGAGGCAATCGTTTGCTCAGTGGTTCCTTCAAATCATAGACATGACAAGCTATCTGTTGCTGGATACTTATATGTTAAAGAAAGGAGCCAGGGTGATTTATTTTATTGGTGCTGCCAGCAAAGAAAATCGTCAGGGTGTCATGGACGTGCATCCACTGTCCTGGTTGGTGGGCAACATAATTTATGAAGCACTGCTTCTCACAACTATCCCCTGATGCAAATGACAGTCATATCGCACTTGCTGTTGCATCGCTTAAATCACGAGCAATGACTACAAATGATACTCCTGCACAACTCATACAAAGTGTGGGGATAACAAGATTTATAACAGAACTGAGTCAGGAGCAGATGTTAACTGAATCCGTGACAGAGAAAATCAATCTTGGATTGCCGAAATCTCTGCTAAAAAAAATATGCAAAGCGGGAAGAGAAGATTTCTAATATTCTTGCTGACCGGGAATCACGATCTGGAAAAGACTTTGTGCGAGGCATCGCACACAGTATGGTGCTGTAGGTAGTGTGTACGAAGTTATTTTAGAAGATGTGCTGGGATTTTAATTCTTAAATATTATTTTTCAATAAAGAATGGATTTTAAACTTTTTGAAGATGCTTGAGCATCGTGCCGGAATCTATTATTGCTGGTAAGCTAAGCTCTGCTTCTATTTAGTAAGGCTAGACTGGTAAAAAATGCTGAATGTTTCATTATACTGTGGGCAAATGTTGGAAAAACGTAGCACGGGCAAAAGTTTAGTGGGAAACGTTACATGTTGGGCAACTGTTGTCGGTGCAGTAGATATCGGGGAAATACATTATGGGCAGCCGTATGGATCCCTTATCATAGGGGGACCAGGTATGTGATGTGAGGGTAGAGGACTCCCTGGTGGGGTTGACCATCCTTCAGTATGGTTCTCTCTTGACTTGGGTAGGGAGGGGCCACTTATCAAAACCAGGATAGTATATTTCAAAAGGGCGGACTTCAGCAGGACTGCAGCCATACTTGGGGGGCATGTGGCCACCATCAGCCCAGATATGGATGCCAACTAGCAATGGTTTGTCCTGAAGTTGGGCCTAGTAGGGGCCACAAACGCCTGCACGAAGACCAGTAGCAGAAAGGCAAGGTCCAGAAAACCAAGTTGGTGGACCAAGGAGGTGCAAAGGAGGGTGAGAGAAATAAAGACAGTTTTTAAAATTTACAAGAGGACCGGAAGGGAGGCAGATAAGGAAGAGTACACAAAGAAATCCAGTGAGGTGAGCAGGGTTGTAAGGGCAACCAAGGCCTCAAAGGAGCTAAGGTTTGCACAGAGGATTAGGGATGGTGAAAAAGATTTCTTAACTACGTCAGGAAGAGGAGGGGCTGCAGGGTAAAGGTCACCAGGATCTTGAAGAAAGTAGGGTGGGCAGAAAAGGGGGCTGAGCAAGTGGAGTTACTATATGAGTACTTCTGTTCAGTATTTACCAGGGAGCAGGATGGGTCCATACCTCAGGGAAATGACAGTGTAGATGGTGGGGGAGATGAGGGGATAACTGATGGATAGATCCCAGGGCTCCATACCTCAGGTAAATGACAGTGTAGATGGTGGGGGAGATGAGGGGATAACGGATGGATAGATCCCAGGGCTCCATACCTTAGGGAAATGACAGTGTAGATGGTGGGGGAGATGAGGGGATAACGGATGGATAGATCCCAGGGCTCCATACCTCAGGGAAATGACAGTGTAGGTGGTGAGGGAGATGAGGGGATAACAGATGGAGAGATCCCTGTGAAAAGAGTGTTGGATGGCCTTAAGTCCATACAGACAGACAAGGCACCAGGACCAGATGGGATACATCCAATAGTCCTGAAGTAACTGACCGACTTGTTCAATACCCCCCTATAGTTAGGATGTGTGCCTCTAGACTGGAGGATGGCACATGTGGTGCTGCTCCATAGGAGTGGACCCCTGGATGAGCCGGGTAATTACAGGCCGGTCAGCTTCACGTCCATAGTTGGGAAACTAATGGAAGCTATCCTGAAAAAGAGGATGGTGGCATTCTTGGAAGAGAACGGTCTTCAGGATGACTGGCAGCGTGCCTTTACCCTGGGGAGGTCCTGTTAAACAAATCTGGGGGACCTTTTTGACTGGGTGACTAAGGCACTGGATGATGGTCAGGCAGTTGATGGGAGATTGACTAGCAAGCTGAAGTACCTAGGGCAGGGGAGAAGCTTGTCAGGTGGATAGGGAACTGACTGAGCAACAGACAGCAGAGGGTGGCGGTGGTGGGGAATCCTTGACACCCCGAGCAGTCATCAATGGGGTCCCATAAGGCTCAGTTCTGGGGCCAATAACGTCTTCATAGCTGCTATAGCTGAAGGGGTTAAGAGCAAGATGAGCCTGTTCGCTGACAACACCAGAATACTGTAGGTGCGGGGGTGGGTAGTGTAAAAGGACGGAGGAAGCTCAAGGAAGATTTGGAAAGACTTGAGCACTGGTCAAACACATGGCAGCTGGGTTTCAAAGCTAGGAAGTGCAAGGTCATGCCCTTCAGAGCAAGAAACTCAAAGTACAGTTACCGTTTGGGTGGTGAGCGGTTACCCGTCTCTGTGGAGAAGAAGGATCTGGGGGTGGTGGTCACGGAATATGAATCACTCAGCACAGGGTAGAAAAGCAGCTGCCAATAAAATGCTGGGATGCACTGCTAGGGGATCATCTCTAGGAGGGAGGAAGTAATCCTTCCGTTGTACAAATCATTAGCGAGGTCTCACTTGGAGTACTGTGTACAGTTCTGGCACCCCTATTTAAAGAAGGACATCAAGCTTTTGGAGAGGGTGCAGAGGCGGGTGACCAAGATGATCATGTGGATGGGAGAGAAACCTTATGAGGACAGGTTGAGGGAGCTCAACATGTACTCCCTGGAGGATAGAAAGGACAGAGGTGATAAGACTGAGACCTTAAGTACTTGAAGGGTATAAATAGAGTTAGTTCTGTGGGTATGATTAGGTTGAAGAGGGAGAGGATCATGAGAGGGCATAATCTGAAACTAGAGGGGGGTAAGTTCAGAAGGGAGATGAGGAGGCAGTACTTCGCAGAGAGGGTGGTGGTGGCATGGAACGCACTACCGGAGGAGGTGATGTCTCTGAAATCAGTGGGGAGTTTAAAAAGACGGTGGGATAGGGTCCAAGGCAGGATATAAGTCGGGGGGGGGAGTTGACCAGAGTGGGGAACTCAGTTTGGGGTAACAATGGGGATGGAGGGGCAAGGTGGGGGGGCAGCAGTTGTCTGAACTGTGAGCTGCACAACTGAGCAGATGCAATAGACCATGAGGCCTGTATCTGCTGGCATTTCTGTATGTTCGTATCTCTCCTAAACCTCCCCCCACCGGGCTTAAACTGTGCTCCCTCATGTTCAGTTGTCTCTTAGCTTCCCTAGTCACTCTATTTATACCTTTCAAGTATCTGAATATCTCTATCATATCCCCTCTTTCTTCTCCTCCAGGGAGTACTGTACATTCTCAGGGCTCCCAGCCTCTCCTGGTAAGACTTTCCCTGCTGACCCACGATCATCTTGCTTGCCCTCCTTTGGACTTTCTCCAGCAAGTTGATGTCCTTCTTAAGGTGTGGACACCAGTATCTTACCCCATATTCTAGATATGGTTTTACCAGCGACTTGTACGAGGGCAGTATCACCTCACTTCCCCTACTGCTGATTCCCTTGGCTATACACCCCAACATCCTGTTTGCATTTGTTGCTGCTTTTTTGCACTGTAAGGAGCACTTCAGAATGCTCGTAATCAGTACCTCCAGATCCTTTTCTTCCACCGTTGCTGCTACTGGAACCCCTCAAGGTAATACTCAGGCTTTGGCTCCATGGCTCCAATGTGCATCACTTTGCATTTCCTGGCATTTAAGCCAAGTTGCCAGATCCTTGACCATCTCTCAAGTTTTCTGAGTTCTTTCCGCGGGTCCTGTTTCCCTTCCACACCTTCCCACAGAGTTTGGTGTCGTCCGCAAACAGGCACACCTTGCCCTTAATGCCTTAATCAATGTCATTTATGAAGACATTGAACAACACTAGCCCCAGCAGCAATTTCTGTGGGACCCTGCTGGTGACTTCCCTGATGCTGGATAACTCTCCTGTACCACTGCTCTCTGTTCTGCCCCTCAGCCAGCTTTCTACCCACCTGGTCATTTTCCCCCCAACCCTAGATCCACCAGTTTCCTGATCAGCCTCCTATGGGGTATTGAATCACAGGCTTTGCTGAAGTCCAGGTAAATGATGTCCACTGCCTGGCCCCCATCAACCACCCTGGTGATCCAGTCAAAGAAGTCAATCAGGGTCATTTGACATGATCTTCCTCCCACAAATCCATGCTGCCCCTTGTCCTGGAGACCATTCTCTTCCATGTACCTCATCAGCCTCTCCTTAAGTATGGCCTCTATGAGTTTGTACATGATTCAGGTCAGACTGACCGGACTATAGTTCCCCAGGTTACCCCTAGGTCCACTCTTGTGGTGAGGCACCACATATGTCATTCTCTAGTCCTGCGGCACCATGCCTGACTCCAGGGAACTATTGAAGAGTTCCGCCAGTGGTCGGTGACACCGAAGTATGTGATTGTGTGATTAATCACCCAAACCATACAAAAAAATCTGTCATGTACAGTCAAGCACTCCAATGTCACCATATTTGTTCAAATGAAGAGGACAGAGATACACATTTGGCTGTGTTGAAAAACACCTTTATAGAGCAGGGACACTCTTCCAGAGAAATTGACAGGATAACAGAACGTGAAACACAAGTACCAAGACAACAACTACTTCAATATAAAGAAAAGACAGCTGCAGACATAATACCCTCAGTAGTCACATATCATCCAGACCTTGAACTTATGCGTAAGATTATTAAAGACCTCCATCCAATATTTAGTGAGGATGAAACCCTTCATTGTATTTTAAGGAACTCCCACTACTATCTTTTAAACAACCACCAAATTTAGCCAGCCTAATTATTAGGAGCAAACTTTCACCAGAACAGAATACCGTGTCACACAATGGCACACGACCCTGCAATCAACGCACCTGTAAGACTTGTGAGCTCATTTCCACCTTGGACTGTGTGGTTACATCACAAAACAAACAAAGGTGCATGGGAGTTATACATGCACATCACAACATGTTGTTTATTTCATTCAGTGCAAGAGATGTCCACAAATAGGTTATGTTGGAGAGTCAAGCCAACAGCTCCGCACTAGGATGAACTCGCACAGACATACTATTAGAGGAAAGATGACTGAAAAACCAGTGGGGCACCACTTCTCCCAGCCTGACCACTGAATTTCAGATATGTCAGTAATGGTCTTAAAAGGAAATCTCAAAAACACACAACAGAGACGAGCTTTTGAGATTAAAAACTTATTGAGATTAAAAACTTATTTTACATCTCAAAGATCTGTCCAGGACCCCCCTGCAAATGAGATCTCGCACCCCAATATGTACAGAGTTAAAAAAATATATGTCACAGTCTATGATAACACTCCTGTATGTAGAGTAACAGGCTAGGTAATCTGAATATGGTGTAACGGAATCCACCTCACTCCCAGGCAGAGATAAAAAGTAAGGCGGAATTAATATTCATTATGTGTGTGAAGTAAGCATAGTAACACACTGTAGAGGGTTGTGGATGCATGGAACGGCCTTCCGGAGGAGGTTGTGGAGTCAAAAACAGTGGTGGAATTCAAGCATGCATGGGACAGTCATAAGGCAATTCTGGGGGGGGGGGTAGGAAGAAGTAGGCTGCTGGTTAACTAAGATCTGCAGCTTATCCATTAGGTAGGGAAATGGGCAGACTGGGTGGGCCAAGCGGTTCTTAACTGCCGTCAAATTCTATGTTTCTATCTATGTTTCTGTTTCTAATATGGTAGCAGATGGGATGAATCTTGATCTAGGTTTCATGGGACATTACAGAAACTGACATCCACAGATCTCTTCTTCTTCAGACTGGCATATTATAGGACTTCAGCTTGTGTGGGATGTGGGTGCGTGTGTGTATGTATGTGTGTGGGTATGTGTTGTGAGGTACGTGATATAACAGGTGTGGGGCTTGCTGTCACATTGAGGTAGGCCTCTATTTAGATACATGGAGCTACAGTGTGTTACTACTCTTACTTCACACACATAATGAATATTAATTCCTCCTTACAGGAAGTATAAGGAAACACAGAAGGAGCAGGACAGAGAACTATACCAGTTAGAGCAGAAGGAGGCAGCTAAGGCAGTCAGAATCAAGAACATGCCCCAAAGACAATCGGGCACATGCCCCTCTGACAACTGGCACACACCCTAATGACTTCCCTGCAATGGCTCAGTAAGCTTACTTCCTCTACGACTTCATACTGCAACAAACTAAGCCTCTTCAGTGCTTGGTTTCTTCTTATATCCATGAACCTTGTTCATTGGCGAGTATTAGTGATGCCAGGCCTGATGCAGTTGTTTGTGATCTTCTCTTTCTTGTTTTTTTTTCCAAAACCTCAGTATTCCTTTGGCACTTAGGTTCAGCCCTGGTATGCCTCAGAAGGTTGGAGCCTCTCTGTCCAGGGACTCCTTTCATTGCAGGGCCAGCTCTGTAGCACCTTCATAGGGATGAAAGTCTTAGAAAGAGAGAAGAAGAAGCTCATATACTCTCTAGATTTGCAGTAGTGTATTACAGGTCTAATTCATGCTAAGGGTTTTTTTTTCAATTCAATATACTTTGTTGAATTTTAAAGGGACACTGTCAATCTATTTTTCATCATATTATTTCTAGTTAAAAACCTACATTTTATGATTGCTTACCTTCTCTAAAATTCATTGATGTTGCTGTTTGTTTTGTCTGTCTCCTTTTTTATTAGAACTGAAATGCATGCTAATGTACAGTATATTTATAAACAACCTTGTTTTGTTTACAATCCTGGATCTGTTCTTACTGCATACTTCCTGAGCATTACAAACACACCCAAACAGTGCAGTCACTCATGAAGCAGTAGCCTCCTTAACTCTCACTGCATCATGAGTGGCTAGACTGTGTTGTGGGTGTTCCCAAGTCCAGGAAAGATGCAGTTGGAGCTGATCAAGGAATGTAAACAAACCTGTTTTTGTGTAGTAACACCAGTATGGCGGGCAGTCTGTTTTTCACTTTTTTAAAGAATAAATTCCAAAGCTCTTTGTTCCCTGGTATATGAAGCTCCTGAATCCAGTAATAACAAATACCCGAGGTGAGGTGCAAGTCCAAAGACTGGAAACAATTATATAAAGCAGATACCACTTGTGGTTGCTCTACTATGGACAACAGAGAGACAACATCCTCCAGGGATGTCATATTCCAGGGTTTAGGACCCAAAAAGGAAAGCACTGCATTTTTGAGTTGTAGAAATCTGAAAAGCTCTTTGTTCTTTAGGTGGAACCGGTCCTGCAGGATAGGAAAGGAAATCATTCCATCATCCTGGAGTAGATCAGTTAGTGTACAGGCATGCAGTGGTGGACAAAAGGAAAGCGGGATAGGTCGATGGGCTATCTGAAAGTGGGGATTATTAAATATTGGCTGATTAGGTGATCTGGTCCAGAATAGGGATACAGTAAGTAAATTTGGAGTTGGAACCATGCTTTGAGGGACCATTCTATGGGAGTAGAACGTAGGGCTCGAGGGAACTGGGAAGGCTGCAAATAGAGCAGGTTGGCCAGGGAGCATCCTGTTTTATTGGCTAGAACTTTTTCAGTTTCTAACCAGAGTGGGGTGTATGCAGTAGGGTCAGGTTGTGTTACATTCATACCCCATCTAAATAGTTTGCTAGCATGTTGGGCTCCCTAGTACAAAAACAAGGAAGGGAGGGATAATCCTCCTTTCAACTTGGGGGCCGTTAGTTTAATATAGGCTCTACGGGCCATTGAGCTCTTCCGTAGAAAAGAGTTAAACATCCTTTGAAGGTGGGTAAACCAAATCTTAGGGAGACAGATGCCCATCATGCCCAGGGGGTATAACAAACGAGGTAGAACATTCATCTTGAGGATGCTAATCCGACCCCATAAGGAGAGAGGAAGTACAGCCCATCTGTCTAAATCTAGTTTGATAACCGACATTAATTTGGCTAAATTTTCTCTAATCATGGTCAAACCAGAGTGAGAAATTGTTATACCCAAGTATGCCAACAATTTTGGTTCCCATGTAAGGCCCAGATCAAGAATATCTGCTCTGGGTACCCTAGAATTGAGGGGAAATACTTTAGTTTTGGAGATATTTAGTTTATAAAAGGAGATTTTGGAGAAATTAGTTATTTCCTGGAGTAAAGTCAGGATTGACATTTGTGGATTTCCATATGAAGAAGGAGGTCATCTGCATAGGCAGAGAGTGTGTACCATCTCCTTTCTGTCAGTACTCCCTGAAGATCAGGCACATGCTAAGGTTTTTATAGTATCATGTTAGGCCTGTGGGGATGGTGACCTAAATCCTTTTATACCCAGAGGTTTCCTCCACAAGGGGGTTTATTCCTGTCCTCTGTGCTGAAGGTTATACAAGAAGTTAGATTTAGTAAGCTGGGTAAGTTGGGATTTGGATGGTGGATATCTAACTGTTGTTCATCGCCATGGCCACCCCTCTCTCCTTTGGGGATAGGATGTTCTGATGGTTCTATTCATGCCTATGACTGACATTTTGGGTATCTTTCCTAAGTACCCTTAGGCAGGGGACCCACAGTCCTGTGGCATTTCTAGGAGTAAAACCTTTTTCTTGAGGGTTTCTGTGCCAGTGCCACCAGAAAAGGATGTTAGTTCCTTGGGAAAAGATAGTGTGAAAGGCCGGACATATTTAACACATCATACTTACTACCTCAGTCCTCAAACCTTTGCCAGCAATCTCCTAACCCAGCAGTACTGAGCTACTGACAGTACTCCATAATCTTATCCAATTCGGTTGCACAAGCACTATACTGAATTGCACAAGTATCCTCCATAGTACTAATCAAATAATCAACGGAAGTAGTTGCTCCATATTCACTAACCAGATAAGCCAGCGAAGTGTGTCTGACTCAGCTGTGCAAGTCTCTAAGGTCTGTGATTTAATATAGGAAAGGAGTCCAGACAGTTGGCAGCAAGTGGATGTTTGCCGGTGGCTTGCCAGTGCCCACTACTAGTTGATACCCCAAATTACAAAATTTATATTTTCTAAATGTAACCACCCCACCGGCCCCCCTTGTTTAACTAGTAGGGCGTTTCCTCTCCCCAAAATGTCTAGGGGTAAAGAGAGGAGTGGGAGTTTACATTTGCAAAGAAGTTTTAAAACACCACCACAAAAGCCACCATATACAAGGTGGACTAGACTGTTATACAAAACAGCCAACCAAGTGTGGCAACTGCCTGGCACACACCTGGTAGGGGCCAATTGCCATGGCCAACAACCCTGGTCCCTGGGAGAAAACGTTTACTCAGGGCTATGCTAGGTTTGCACTTCTGGACAGGGGGACCCAAGTAACTCCAGACACAAGGAAGCAATAACATTATTGTCCAAACCAGGTTGGGATTCTAGAGTGTGACTTTTATTCATGTAACAAAGTAAGGATAATCACAAAGCGAAGATGGACCCCCATAGGGCTACACACACTGGTAATGCAGATTACTGAGATACAGACATTCCTGAATTTCCATTTAGCATAGGATGAAGAAAACACACACTGGTGAACACACTGGTTCCTACTTGAATTGGCACATCCAGCCAGGTACTGGTGCATTTACCATTTCACACAGGATGAAGGTGGTACACATGACCACAAAAGAGCACATACAGGCTCACAACTTTCAGAACCCACTATACTGGGGTAAACTGGAAGAAAATGACCCACATACAGGGGTAAACACTCTTCTCAGGCATTGGCCAATTGAACTGAAAAAAAAAGTAATTGATACCCTTCAGAACCCATATAGGTAAACTGGGTACTCCGGATGTGAGGTTCTCCCACCTTTTGTTTCCAAGCTTATACTCGGCCATTCATCTGGTTAATAACACCACACAACTGTAGAAACTATAGATGTTGTCTTCAATGTATATCACACTTAACATACTACAAACACCTACCTAAGAGGTGTTAGAAGTTAAAAGTTCTGTACATGGACGGTCACAAACTGGACTCCACATGTAGGCAGACACTTTTAAACAGAAAGTCTCAGGTGACATGATCCCTTTGTCAGAGAAATTCACCCTTACAGAAATTGCAGGTACTCCTGGGTTTACACAGAAAACAACAAGGTACTCACAGAGCTGTTGTCACAAGGCAGATTCAAAAGTTCAGAAAGGACCAGGGGATTGCCCCTGAATCCTGGAGTTCACCTCATCCCTCCTGGGATGGGACACAGGGAAACCCTATTGCCCAGGTCTCCACCACTTCTGAAAAGCTGGAACATTTGTCACACACTAGGGTGAGAACTTAAAAGCACAAACTGGTAGCTCTCTGACAGAGCTGGATGAAGAGCTACCTAACACTGCAGTCTCCTCCACTGAACTCTAACTACAGACTCCCGAACTTTCCAATGCTAGCTCCCTAGCAGCAGGCCAGGGTGGCTCATGCTGCTGCGACAGTTCTAAATGACATCATCCTTCCAGAGCTCAGCATAGAGAACAGAGAGAGACAGAGCGAAACCCATTTAACTGGCATTTCACTAGCTGCCTACCCTGCCAACCACTGATTCTAACTGGGATTCTAGTAACCCCTGGGAACAAGGGAGTTACATAAATAGACATTTTTTCATTACATTCATAAATGTACAGTAACTCTAAATGTGTGTGTCAAGCTCAGCTGTGCAGATCCCTGAGACCTGTGATTGAATATAAGGAGAGAGCCTGGGTTTGGGAAGTAAGCATGTGTTAGCCTGCAGCCTGCTGTAGTCAAGGAGAAATGAACAGCAATACAGAGAAGGAGCTGGGAGCATGGAGTCATCCAGAAGCAGTAACAGCAAAAAGGAAAAAAAAGCACAGTGAAGTCAGTCTAGTCCGAGCCCCTCAATGGAAAGTCTGGAAGCTGAACAAACAGTCCAGAAAGTATCGTACAGTGCAGGCACTAGTTACAGTGGTACTGCAAGAGTTAGGATTCGGGCACTAATAATTGAAAAAACAAGCCAAGAAAATGGTAGCTGGCACAGGCAGTGGAAAAGGAGGAATACCCTGATTTGGGGGAGCCTGGGAACACTTATTAGGAGTCTGTATCAGATAAAAGTGGGTAGCATAAATTATGGGTAGGAGTAGAGGGGGAACAGGTGGGACTTCGGAAACATAATAGGTTAAAAAAAAAAAACAGAAAAAAAAGACAGTGGTTCTCAAAAGAAAAGACATTTCTCCAAAAAGCAAAGTAAACCACAACCTCCTAAAATAGCTACAGAGAAGAAGGAGAAGGAAAGAGTACACAAGTAGTCAAAATTGAGGTGGATGAATTGGCCTATGAATCTTTACCTGAGCTGTCTGAAAAGGTGGTGTAGGTGTGGAAGACGAAGGCCATGGTAGCTGCCCCTGGCCACAGCACCAAAGAATGCCACTTGGAAGGACTAAATCAGTGACATCAGTACTGTGGGATTTATTGGAGTGGATAAAGAATCATGGACACGTGTGGTGGGCCTCATGTAAGGACAGTCTACTGTAAGTCAGGATAAGGAGGTCACACCACTAGGAACATCTGCCATGGAAAGGCATTTGCTTAAGTTGCAGGGGTCTCAGTATGAGAAGGGATACTAATGCATGGCTGCAGTACTAGGCAGTGATGATGATGCTAACGATGGACAGGGAGCCGTGAACGTTTAGGTTAGAGAGAGGTAGGTGCAAGGAAGTCCAGGGATTCCTGTACCTTCTCCATTCCCCACACTTACTCCAGTGCTAGGCAAGCAGCCTTCTCTTACCGTCTACCTTCCCTTTGGAGCCTACTTCCCTCCTCCCTCTGACTCACACCTTCACTCCCTGCATTTAGGTGTCTGCAGAGGCTTATTCCTACTCCTCCCTGCACCTGTCACTCCCTCCTTGACCCCTCCTGACTTCCTTCCTTCTCCTATTACTGTTGCCCCCCTGTCTAGGCCTCCCTTAATTGTGGCTAATGGTGCTCTCACCCTTGGCATTTTCTTCGTATCGCAAAGCGCTATTTACCCAACCCATCTTGCACAGCACACTTGTAGCATTCTTGCATATTTTGTACATAATGCAATTGTGAATTTTATTGAATCATTACATTGTGTTCCATTGGTGCTGATTTGCTCGTGTACATTGCATTTTTGGATGTATTTTAATTTTTCTATCCTGTATCTGCTCCACTTTCCCCTCCCTCAGGTCGTACTTGGAAACAAGTCTTAGCTCAGTGTGCCTTTCCCAGTTACCAAATTTAGCACAAATAAATAAAGTCATCATAGTTCAAATGGCAGCATGACATTGTCCTCCACTCATAGGTTCTTAAGGCCACTAACTCCTACACTTATGGGTGGCCACAAATTCTCAATCCACCTCCACCCCAGGGGGTGACAAATGTAGGAGCCCGCTATCTGGTGGACCCCAGAAAAGTCAATTTTCTCAAGCTCCATCTCTGGAAATCGACCAGAATATAAAGCCAAAAGGTCAAAGCCCAAAAGACAGCTGATGTCACTGTGGAAATTCAAGTCACTGATTTACTGCCACGCTCCTTTCTGAGCAATGAAGGTTTTTTTATCAATAATGCAAATTGTAGTGCCAAGGTACGAAGTGGCCAAGCATACATACTTCTCCACAGTGGCATTTCCAGAGTCTGCAAGACTGTCACGTGCCCTGATCACATATGTTGTGCTGGCAGGTTATATCGCCTCCTAGACCAGGCTGCTGCACCTCTGTTATCAGTATCATTTATTGTTTACATATAGCTTTTTCTCATGTGGGCTTGCAATTTGCAGTCTATTTAGCCCTGTCCCTGATTCCCCCACATAGCATGATCCCCAACTCACCTTGCCCTGAAGTTTCCCCCATGGATTACCCCTCGTGGTGATTCCAGGAAGGGGAGGGCCATCCTCCCCCACCCTGTGACTCTCATCCAGAAACATAGAAACATAGAATTTGACGGCAGATAAGGACTGCTTGGCCCACCCAGTCTGCCCATTTCCCTGCCTACTGGATAAGCTGCAGATCCTAGTTAACCAGCAGCCTACTTCTTCCTACCCCCACCCCCTGAACCAAGGGTCAATGGTCAGGTGGTGATGCAGGAACAGAATAGGGAGGCAGGGCTTTATTAAGCCGATGCCAACACTTTTCCATTTTGTCCCCTTTGTCCCTAGCCACGGCGGCATGTATGCACGTGCATGTGGAGGTGCACACATGCTACAGAACCGCAGCTCCTTCTTTCTACATCGCTCATACTCTGGTGCTGCCACCTGGCCTCCACCACATGGCACCTAAGGAATGAGATGGCATGTCTTCCCACTCTGGGAGAGGAGAGCTGTCCGTTGGACACTCAGTCCCCCCCCAGGTCGACCCATGGTGACCAGATCTTGTTCCTCAACTAGGGGCCCCAACACAGAAAAAAGTAAAGCATGCCAGGTACCTCAGCCTTCTTCACCACTGGGCTGGCTATCAGTGTCAGTTTTTTAATTGTCTGACATGTCTTGCTAGGTTGCTTATTTCCTCCTCTTGCTGCTCACTGCTAAATAAAATAACCAATCCACTCTTCAGTGTCTCAGCCCAAGATCTGTTTGATTTGATCATCTGAGACCCACCTGACTTTTTAGGGTGTCTGGCTTGCCATTTGCAGCATGTACAACCCTTACTTGAATTCTTGAGAGTGGGGCAAGTTTTTTGCCTGGAGGGACTAACTCATGTTGCCAGGTCCTTTACCCTATAAGAAAGGCTAGTTATTGCAGCTTTGTACTATGGAAGAGCTTAACGAGAATCTTTACTGGCAAGTGGAAAATCAGATATAGATTGCTTGTTTTGTCCATGCCCTCATCAACCTTTCAAATAATTACATGCATTTAATTTTTTGACAGTTGGCCAAGTACTGTGCATCCAACACTTATCCTTGGGATAATGCGAAGACTTTTCTACATTTGACAGTGTCTGAATGGACATAATGTTTGGAACCAGTAACCTTCACACACTGTGGGCTGTTGCACCATTGTCTTCAGATTTGTGGGCCTACCCAGGCCTTAGGTCTTATACAAACATTACATTGTTTGTTAAACTTGGCCAAGTACTCTGTGACCAGTACATATTCTTGGCATAACCTTGAGCCTAGTACAAATTTGGCAGTGTCTGAATGGACATAACATTTGGAACCAGTAGCCTTTACTGCGGTCTACTGCATCATTCAATTGCTCTGTGTGTGCTTCATGTGTCCTGGCAGAAAAGAAATACTCTCCCAGTATATTTTTATCTACAAAACAATAGTTTTCTATCATTGAATCAGAGCAAACTAGTTCAAAACTAAATAAACGTTTACAAATTTTACCAGGTTTGATGGACCATGTTCACAAGATCGAACTTTGGGAGGCTCACATAACTCTTCCACATGCTTACGAACAACATATGAAATACCAGATAAAAACACGGGTCCATTGTATGTATCTCCTTCCCTCCTTGCAGTTACAGCACTTACTATAGATTCATGTAGTACAGTATATGAAAAACCTCTGGGAACTCTTCCTTCCATAGTTAACTAAACTCTGTACTCAGTAATGTTGTTCTCCGTGAGTATCTGATCCAGCTTGAGTTTGAAAGATTCATTCACTACCCACTAAATGAAAGATTAAAAAGTGAGCCTCTGAGGGACCAGCTGTGTCTTTGTTTTCCTTCTGTGAAAACTGATATACAGTATCTTCCTCACATTTGCAGTCTTATTACTTTTAACCCCTAAAGATCTGCACCCACAACTGCCCAGATAATCTTGAACTGCACTTTTTAGGCATCGGCAGAGTACATATAAGTGTCTATTGTGGTCATGCATACTCATTTTTACAGCTGCATTGCAGAGCTGATGTATTGCTATTACATAATAGAGAGAGGGGACTGTGGAAGCATGTGACTGGATACCCGAACTGTATACTTCCGCAGTGGAGTTGAAGCACATGCGGTTCTCTCCAATGACCACAGTGCTGTCCCCCCTTCTGCTGGTGCACTATTTTCCTGCTTTATGCTCGCTTTCAGTTCATTTCTGGGTTTGATCACCATCCCCATGTTAATTTTAGAAATGTGACTTGTAATAAAGAAATCCATCCCTCGCTATCTTTTCTTATTTAAACCTGTAAAAAAGAAAATGGTCCCTCGCTGATCTGGCCTCTGCCACCCTGACTTCTCCCACCCTCCGATTGCTGTTCCCATTAAATATGTAATGTTTCCCTGATGTCTAATAGCGCCTCCACCCTCTGATCTCTGGCCCTGTATATATGTAATTTTCCCAGGTGTCTAGTGGCACTGCCCACCCTCTGATCCCCATCCCTGCATTTATGTCATTTTCCCTGGTGTCTAGTGGCACCCCTTCCCTCTGATCCTCATCTATGTTTCCCTGGTGTCTAGTGGCACCCCTTCCCTCTGATCCTCATCTATGTTTCCCTGGTGTCTAGTGGCACCCCTTCCCTCTGATCCTCATCTATGTTTCCCTGGTGTCTAGTGGCACCCCTTCCCTCTGATCCTCATCTATGTTTCCCTGGTGTCTAGTGGCACCCCTTCCCTCTGATCCTCATCTATGTTTCCCTGGTGTCTAGTGGCACCCCTTCCCTCTGATCCCTGCCCCCTATATGTTTCCTTTGTGTCTAGTGGCATCCCCTGCTGTCTGATCCCCATCCCCATGTATGTTTCCGTGGTGTTGCGTGGCACCTCCAATCTTCGATCACTGACCTGTGACCTGTAATAAAGAAACCATCCCTCAATGTTTTCTTTTTTTTTTCTCTCTTTAAACCTGTAATAAAGAAAATGATACCTCACTGATCTGATCCCTTCCACCCCAATCTCCCACTCAGCACTCACCACCCCACACCCCAGTACGTCCCCCACACCCTCATTCACCTGAACAGGTCATAAGGCAAAGATCTGCTCTCCAATGAAGACATGTCTTGCTGCTGGAAGTGGCGACTGCAGTATGAGAAAGTAAGGTAAGTGCAGTTCAATGTAATTCAATGGGGTTTTCAAGTTTGAGGCATAACGTTGTCATTTTTGTATATTATGTACATCAAATTTGCAATATAGGCCTTTTGGAACCCCAGCTCACAACCAGTGGTGGTGGTGGAATTATGCAAAGCTGGCCTGAAAGGCGATTTTGCAGTCACTTGGTGAAATCACCTTTTGAAAAGGATTAGACAGTTTTCACCACCATTATTCATGAGGTGAGGTCATAAGAAGGCCATGTTAAAAATTTGGGGTCAAAATATGTAAAAATGGAAAAAATACGTGTGTACGTTGAAATTATTCTACGTTCACATGTAACTTTGGTAATTTTAAATATTTTAGCCCCAAATTTTCAACATAGCCCATTTTCTACATCACCTCATGAACATGGAAAGGGAAAGGGAACATTGTTTAACCAGGAGTAGCACACTAAGCAGAAGCTTGTTTCCAGATGTGACGTGGGAGCACAAGGAAGTTAAGTGACTTGATCAGAATCACACAGTATGCACCTAGGTAGCTGTGGGATTCAAACCCAGGTCTCCAGATCTGCAGCCTTAACCCACTGCGCTATACTGCCTGACAGCTGTCATTTTATAAATCCTGGCCAAAATGTGTTTTCGCACTTGTGGCTCAGAATGCTGTTTTGGTGGCATGGAATCCTATTTCATTGGGGATGTGAAAATGTTCACCCATGAGGAAAGATTAGCTCAATCAGTGAAGAAAGGGGATAATATATTCTACAGGTACATTGGTGAGGGAAGAAAGTGTGGGGAGATCGCTAAACTCAGAGGGGACAAGGGAGAGAGCATAGCGGGTGATCAGGATAAGGTGGCAGCCCTAAACAAATATTTCTGCTTTGATTTCACAGTTGAAGGTGAGAGACAGGGACCACCTTTAGACATCTTAGACATTGAGGGGGGGAGGGAGGGAGGTGAATACCAGTCCTTTTACAGAGGAGACAGTGCTAAAAGGGCTTACAAAGCTAAAAGTGTCAAAGCTATGGGTCCAGATGGCATACATCCCAGGATCCTGAAAGAACTAAAGAGGGAGCTGGCAGCCTTACTGGCGATCCTGTTCACTTACTCCCTAAATATGGGCATGGTCCTTGAGGACTGGAGAAGGGCACATGTGGTCTCTCTGCACAAGAGTGGCAGCAAAGAGGAAGCAGGGAACTACAGGCCAGTAAGTATCACATCAGTAATGGGTAAGATCATGGAGACACTCCTTATGGAACTGATTGTGGAACACCTGGAATCCATAGGGGTGCAGGATCTGAGGCAATATGGATTCACAGCAAGAAGGTCCTGTCAAATGAATCTGATCAATTTCTTTGACTGGGTGACACAGGTGGTGGACTGGGGGGGAGCAGTAGATGTTGCCTGCCTAGATTTCAGCAAAGCCTTCAGTACCATTCCACATAGAAGGCTGGTCAACAAGACGGGTAGTCTGGGGTTGAGCTGCAAAGTGGTGAACTTGGTTAGTAACTGGCAGAGGGACAGAAGGCAAAGGGTAGTAGTAAATGGAACCCAGTCAGAGGAAATGGAAGTGACCAGTGGGGTACCTCAGGGATCATTTCTAGGGCCAATCCTCTTCAATGTTTTCATCAGCAAAATTGCAGAGGGGCTGGAGGGGAAGATTTGCCTGTTTGCAGATGACATCAAGATCTTCAACAGAGTTGATACTCCAGAGGGAGCGATAAGGATGAGAACAGACCTAGAAAAGTTGGAAAGATGGTCTGAGGTGTGACAACTAAGGTTTAATGCTAGGAAGTGCAAAATCATGCATGTGGGGTGTAGGAACCTGGGAACAAGCTACAGGATGGGGGGAGCTGCTGGCAGTCACCAAAGAGGAAAGAGATCTGAGGGGCCATTATCACAGATGACCTGAAGGCCACCAAGCAGGCAACAAAGGTGGTAGGGAAGGCCAGTGGTGTGTTGGGTTGTATAGGAAGGGGTATCACAAGCTGAAGAAGAGAGATACTAGTCCCACTGTACAAAACACCGGTGAAGCCCCTTCTGGAGTACTGTGTGCATTTCTGGAGGCTGCACCTTTGTAAGGACATTGAGAGGGTGGAGACAGTGCAGAGGAGAGCAACTAAGATGGTGCAGGGTTTACAGCAGAAGACATATGAGGAAAGGCCAAAATACCTCAATATGCATACACTGGAGGAGAGGAGGGAATGTAGGATATGACTGAGACATTCAAGTACCTCAAGGGCATAAATTAGGTGAAAGGGGAAAAGATCTTCCAGTATAAAAAGAGTACTAGAACAAGAGGACATAACATGAAATTGGAGGAGGTCCGTATAAGGAGAAATGTGAGAAAGTTATTTTTCACTGAGAGGGTGGTGGATGCATGGAATGGCCTGCCCTAGGGAGTGGTGGGAGCATGCACTGTGGTGGAATTCAAACATGCATGGGATAGGAATAAGGGAATCATAGAGATGAGAAGGAATATCTAAAGCCAATGAATTGCTAGTGTTACCGGTCACTATTACAGGTAGGGCAACCCTGCAGACTAGATAGGCCTGGCAATCCTTTTCTGCTGACAACTTCTTGAAATTCAACATTTTATTGAATTTACATTACACATATCCAGAAAGGAAGCTACAGAGTTGATCGTACACAATACTGGCCAGGATAGATACAAAGTAGCATTCATCAGACTGTCTCTGGATCAATTAAAACCAAAACAATACCAATACCCCTATAAACCCTCCTTCCTCCCCTCTTTACTCCCCCACCCCGAGTGTGCCTCATAAACATAGCTACACAGAAATATTCGTGAATTAGAAAATAACAGCATGTACCAGAGAAGAATAAGACCAACCAACTAAGATACACAGAGACATGTACCTTCCATATTTCAATTCAAATATAAAGTGTATAATTTACCCCATTTGCGACTAAATGCATCCATACAATTCCGGGAACTGGCTATCAGTCGCTTGGTATTGAAGCAAAGCGATATCTCCTTCAACCATTCCTCATGTGTTATGACTAATTGGTCCACCCAATGCTTGAGAACCAATCTTTAACCACAATAGAAATTAAGGCCATGTGAAATCTATGCTCTTTAATATTAATGGTCGAGAACATCCCAAGGATACATATCTCTATAGTAAACAAGTCTCCTAATCCCAATAGAGGATCTAGACTAGATTGAATTGCATTCCAGAGTGGAGCCACTTTGCTACAATGCCAGAAAATATGAATCAGATTCCCTTCAGATAAACCACATCTGGTACAGGTTGCCACAGGAAGCCTACCCAGCTTGGCTAGCTTAACTGGATTGTAATACATATTATTTAAAATATGATACTGAATAAGTCTATGTCTATCTTGGGTAAGATACCTATGTAGGTCCTTCCAAACCTGACTCCACATGGGACTAACATCAGTCAGAAGGGGAGTCCAAACTTTAGAACCCGGAAGAGCATTCAGGAATTTGATTCCCAAAAGAAGGGAGCAAATCGCCGATATGCCATGGGGTTTACTGGCGTATATCTGTACCTGTTCCAAAAAGGGCTTAACCTGGGATTGTGATAATGCAATTCCAAAATTGGACGCCATAAGGTGTCTCAACTGAAACACTTTGAAAAAATATTTCTGAGGTATGTTGAATTTAGCTATCGTGTTGGGGGATGACAGGAGAGCGGTTTGACCGTATAGGTCCTCTGCTGAAACTTCCTGTAGCTGAGGAAGCCAATCCAGAAAAAGTAGTGATCCCCTAATTTTAATATTTGGATTCCGAAAAAAGGGTGGAGCCATGTCTTTTTTGTGTGAAATATTAAAAAAATTCCAGCATTGCACTAGAACCTTAATGGAAACTCCCACCACTGAATTTTGTATGGAATTTGGCAACGCAGAACTAGGAGAGAAAAATATTCCTGTGGAATTAAGGCCGTGGAGACCGGAGAAGTTTTCTTTCTAATTGTAGCCAGATTGGTAAGTACCCATCGCTTGTGTGTGAGAACCATCTTCCCATTTTTGACAGGTGGCTTGCCCAATAGTAAAAGTTGAAATTAGGGAGACGAAGCCCTCCTAATTCCTTAGGGAGGCTAAGTTTGGTGAAAGAGCACCTGGGAAATTTGCCCTGCCAGATAAATTTGGAAAGGACGGAGTGGAAATGACGAAAATAGGACAATGGGAGCCAGAGATTTAATAAGTTTAGGAGATAGAAGAGACGAGGAAGGACGTTCATTTTAACAATACTGATACGACCACATATTGAGAGGGGGAGGTTACCCCATCTTTGAAGGTCCTGTTGAATGTTCACTATTAAGTCATCCAGATTAAGCTTCCTAAAATTTCTCTGGGTCATTGGTGAGATGAATACCCAAGTATTTAATAGAATGAGGGGACCATTTCATGCCTAGATGAGCAAAGCTAGCCTGGTGGGTAAGAGCATTTAGAGGAAAAATTTCAGTTTTCGATAAGTTTAATTTATAATTGGATACAAGTCCGAACTGTCTGATTTGTAATGCATATGATAACGATATATCGGGATAGGTCAAGTGGAGGAGAATATCATCTGCATATACTGAGAGGGTTAAAGGCTGTTGATATACTGTACAGCCCATGACCTGGGAGGCACACTTGATACTACGTAGAAGGGGCTCCAAATGTAAATTGAAAAGGCAGGGAGATAAGGGGCAGCCTTGCCTGGTACCAGTAAATAAAGAGAACCTTGGAGAGAATACACCATTACAATAAATTTTAGCAGCGGGAGCTTGATAAACCGTCTGTATCCATCGAATAAAAACTGTTGGGAAGCCCATTTTCTTAAGAGTTGTCCAGAGAAACTCCTAGTTTACTCTGTCAAAGGCTTTTTCTGCATCTAACGAGATTAAAGCCATGGGGATCTGGGAGTCCTGGGCAGCCTGGAAGATGTGCAAGAGGGTCTGCAAATGATCAGCTGAAGATTGACCCTGTAAAAATCCCACCTGCTCAGGGCTCAGCAGATGAGACCATACCTGCTTAATTCTGAGAGACAAGATTTTAGTTAGGATTTTGATATCATAGTTTAAAAGCAAGGTTGGACGATAACTGGCAGGATCATTATGCGGTTTGTCGGGCTTCAGGATAAGAACTATTGTGGCTTCCAACAAGGAAGGATCCAGAGTATCTACGGTAAACATATATTCAAATAAATTTAAAAGGAGGGGAGCTAATTTGCTGGAAAAGGTTTTGTAGAAGTTGGAGGGAAAGCCGTCCGGTCCTGGCGACTTATCTAATGTGAGCCCTCTGATCGCCTCCTCTATCTCCCCCAAGGTGATTGGGGAAGACAGACTCGAGCAATGGTGTGCTTTAAGGGTCGGGAGGTCCAGGCTATCCAAATATTGCTCTATGCTTGAGGGTGTAGCCTGTGCAGGATTTTTACTGTATAAATTTTTATAAAATTTTTCGAAAACCTGAGAGATATCATGTGGGGAAGTCTTAATAGAGCCATCTGAGGCCAGAATAGAGGTGATGAGCCTTGAGCTCTAATTCCCATAACTGGAGGCCAGCATTCTTCCTGGCTTCTCGCTTGATCAAAGTAGCGGCTTTAGTTTTAGGATGGCATATTCCACCTTTTCTTTTAATAAATCTGCATATTCGTTTCTAAGTTTCAGCAGGGTTTTCAAGAGACCTGAAGGGGAAGAGGTGGATAAGATATTTTCGGTCTCCTTGATTTGGTTTGACAGAGAAATAATTCTTGCCTCCCTTTGCTTCTTCCATTTGGAAGCTAACCTAATGAATTCCCCCCCAATATAACATTTAAAGGAACACCATAGTTGATCAGCCCTTGTGATGGAACCTTTATTAATTTCCATAAAAATTGAGATTACACCCCTTATGTGAGAGATTATGCGCTCCTCTTCTAGGAGTTGTGTGTTCAATTTCCAGGTAGTGTCCCTTTGACTGCATGGGTCAGGAGAGATCACTAGCCATGCCATCGAGTGTTCTGATATGACAATCGGTTCCATACCAGTCTGGTGAAGGCCAGCTAAAAGTGAAGTGCTGGTTAGGATATAATCCAGCTTAGACCAAGACTGATGAACCTGGGAATGAAACAAGAAGACCTGACCAGAGGGATTGAATAGGCGCCATGGATTGCACAGACCCAGTAGTTCCATAAAGTCCCTTAGGGCTTGCTGCGGAGGGGATAGGGGCTTTAGTGGCCTGTATGTTCCAAGTCTTGCATTGGGGGATATTCCAATCTCCCCCAATAATTAACTTGGAAGGCAGAAATCTACTCAGCTTATCTGCAAAACACATAAGGAACTCTGGACTACCTCCCACTGGGCCATAAACTGCACCTAGGACCACCATATTGTTGTACAGCATGCCCTTAACTAAAATAAATCTGCCTTCTGGGTCTGAGACAGTCTCCTCCACTACAAACGAAACATGCTTCTTGACCAGAATTGCTACCCCCCTGCTAGCAGATGATCCACAGGCAGTAAAGACTTGGGAGAACCCCTGTCTGCGTAACCCATTTGTTTCGGTAGCCAGAAGGTGGGTTTCCTGCATCAAGAGGATGTCTATATTTAAGAGAATGCAATTTTTGAGAACTTGATATGTTTTAGTCATGTCTCTGACTCCTCTGACATTCCATGTGGCAATTTTAATTGTTACTGCAGTCATCACCATCTTTTTGAAGGAAATAATAATCCAGTGTCAGTGAGTGAAAACATAACCCCAAGAGGCACACTCCAGTCCCTTCCCCTCCCCTTCTCCCCCGTTGAACAAAGATAGAACTGAAACCAGAGAACCTTTCCCGATATTTGCCAGTATATGTTTGTAAAGCTGATAAAATGAGGAGGTATAGCTGTTCACTTTTAACCTCCACCGTTACTATATTCAGGAAAGCGATCAGCTTCAAGACCCCCCCACCAAAACCCACTCAAACTATGTACACTGGGTCCCTCTTTGAAAGTAGTTTTAGGTATGTAAATCTCCAGTATAGAGGAACCAACCCAATAAGCGATCTTCCCTTGGGAAGCTATAGCTCCATATAAATACCAGGTCTGAACATTGGTGCCATAGACTACCTCAGTAAGATATATCAGAAGTGTCCAGTAACTGCCTTGTTCTTTAAACCTCCCTGGGAGATTGCCCTTCCCCCCTTCTCTGGCACGATATGCAGTTCTCCCAAAGCTTGCTCCATCCCAAAGCCTCCCACCCACCACCCCTCAAAGAGAAACACAAATGTACGTTAGTCTAGATCAGGAGAGTGATTAGAGAAAGTGCAGAACTAATTCCAGGGAAAGTGAAAACAAGCCATCTGGATGTAGGTTTACCATCCTACACGAGATTGAGAATATTGCCCCAAATGAGATTAGATATACCCAAAGAGCTCGTGAAGCAGACCTCAAGGGATAGAGATCTCCAAAAAAAAAAAAACCCTTTGTCGCTCAACTTATTAAGGTCTATGGGAATGAGATCACTCCCAACAGTGGGGAAGTGATCCGGGGACCTAAAACTGATGGGACTAACACAAGAACCGTCCCCATTAGCGGCGCAGGGAAACGCACGCTGACCAAAAGGTTCCTACCCCCCTCACTGGGAGACATCAGTGATCACACCACTGCACCAGGCCTGCTAGGCCTCAGGACATGCCAGCAGCCCCTCAAAACCAGCCCGAGGGAAGAAGAAGAGAGAAGGAAGAGAGGGGAAAGAAACAGAGAGAAGGAATCCAAAACAGGTATGCAATTGACTCCCAGAAGACGAAGGACTGAAAGCCTGAGATATTTGAAGTAACAGTTCAACCAGTCTTAAATAGATTAGGTAGCTTGATTGTGAGATCTGCAGTTGCCTGCTCCGGGGATTCATAAGAATGCCAGACTCCTTCAACAGCCACTTGCAGTTTAGCTGGGTAGACCATCTTGAAGCGAATTCCTGCCGCTATTAACTTGCTGACCATGGGATGGAATGCTGATCACTTTTGACGAGTTTTGAAAGGGAGATCCTGAGTAATCCTCAGCTTCGCATTACCCCAAAGGATAGATTGGAGCTCTTTCGATTTGGAAATGACATGCTGCCTCTCAAGATAGCTAAGGAATTTCACTATTATTGGCCATGGTGATGATCCAGGTGGGGGTTTCGGCTTGAGAGAGTGATGGGCCCGCTCTATATGGTACTGTGGGCTTAATGGAGATGGGCCCACGATCTTAACAAGAAATTTCTGAAGGAAACCAAAGGTGTCAGGGCCCTCTTCTGTTTCAGGTAGGCCTAGTATCAGGACATTGTTCCTTCGGCTTCTCCCCTCCAAATCTTCGGTTTTCAGTTGCAGCTTCTTAAGCTGTAGCCAGAGCTGAACAATTTCCGGATTCATTCTCTCCTTCCACCTCTCCAGAGAGGTGGTTCTCACTTCAGTGTCTCCCATTCTTTGCGACAGGGAGCTTAGGTCACCCCAAAGCGATTTTAACTCTGCCGATATATCCTCAAGTGTCTCTCTGAAAGGGAGTAATTCTTGCAGAAAACGTTCCTCCGTTAGAGGATTCGTCGAGGAGCTGGAAGCACTTGACTTGGAGGTACCCCCGGAGCTCTGATGTTTCGATTTTTTGGCAGTTTTCTTTGGGGTAGCTGGAGTATGCTTGATGGAGGCCTGTTTCATCTCAGCCTCCATCGTGGTTTTTAATATCAAATCTCTCGTCCAAAAATGCTCCTCGTGGCAATCGCTAGTGTTCCAGGCTCCAGTACGGCATGTAGCTAAGGTCTGTGACTAGTTCTGCACTTTAAATTGGGCAAAGTAAGCTTTTAAATGAGGTTGATAGGCGGGAGCTTTGGCTCAGCGTTGCATCTAGGTGCCCTGCATCACGTGACCTCCTGCTGACAACTTCTGTGTTTTTATGAGGTTCATGTGGTGGGGTAATAAGAAGGCTATGCTGAAAATTTGGTGTACAAATACAGTAAATTGTCCAGGTGATGACCGAATGTTGCAGTATTTCAACATTCACTCATAACTTTGCTAATTTTCAATCTTTTGACTCCAAACTTTCAACATGCCTGTTTTGCCACATCACCTCATAAATGTTACAGGTGTGATTTTTAAAAAAACCTGGATGAGATGTTTTGCAGTTATGGTGCAAAATGACATTTTGGCCAATATACTATAAATGCTACATGTCAAGTTTGTAAGAGCAGTCATAAAATGATTGTCTTGAAAATGTGGGTCAAAATAAAAAAAACGTGAACATGTGAAGATAGCATGTGTAAAGAATAGAGAATGAAGAGAGAATGTGTGAAGAAATGAATCGATGTGTACTGAATAATAATAATAATCTTTATTTTTATAGCTCAATTCAAAGATATCAAAGTGCTGTACAATTTTATCGATAAGAACACATTAAAACCAATAAAATAATAAAACACAGTGTAATTCCGAATGACAGACCAACATACAATAAAACAGTTAACTACCTAAAATCCCCCAAAAGCAAGATGGAACAAATGGGTTTTTAAAGCTGTCTTAAAACTCTCCACAGTCTGGCACAATCTGACAAGGTAGAGAGTTCCACAGGGTGGGGGCCATGTGCATAAAGGGTCATGACCCCAAAGTTTTCAGCCATGCACTGGGAACCTCTAGCAACCCCTTGACAGCTGAGTGGAGTGGTCAGTTGGGGCCATAAGGATTCAGGAGCTCTCACAGGTAGCCTGGATCCTGTCTGTGTAGGGCCATGTAGGTCAGAAGACTGACCTTGAAGGTGATCTGCCACTGTACAGGCAGCCAGTGCAGTTTATGCAGCACAAGAGAGATGTGGTTTGAATGAGGAACCCCCATCAACAACCTTTCCGCTGCATTGTGCACTAGCTGCAAGCAGCAGATAAGCAGCGGATATCAACCCCAGAAGCCATAGGTAAAGGGATGCACAGTAGTCCAGGTGTGAGGCCACAAAGGTGTGGATCAACGTTGGAAGGTCACTACATGGAACAAGATGCTTAACCTGGGCGATGTCCTCAGATGATAAAAAGAGGACTTGACTACTGTCGACACCTGTGAGTGCAATATCAGCCCATCCTCAAGAACCATCCCCAGGTTTCGCACCCATTCAGAGGAAGGCAGCTGGTTATCCCTGAGTCAAAGCCCCGAAAGACACCCTGCCACTGACCCCTCTATCCGGCGACCTGGATCCATCACCAACACCTCAGTCTTATCAGAGTTCAACTCCAGTCAGCTGGTCTTCATCCTGTCCTGGATTTCTGCGAGGCAGATATTAAAGACTGAGACTGCACTACCTTTTTCAGGCACAAAGGACAGGTAGAGTTGTGTATCATCTGCATAACAGTGAAATCTCACTCCATGCCATCTCACAATGTCTCCCAACAGCATATACACCACAAACAACATTGGGGACAGCATGGAGCCCTGAGGGACCCCGCATAGCAGAGAGAGAGAATAAGTCCAAGGAATACATCCCACACACTGAATGTGTGAAGAGTGAATGTGCCAGGCCCTGCACTACAGTAGACAGACAGAGTCTTCCCAATGCACACAGCCCAAAGGGCCCTGCACATCTGCTTTTGTTCATGCATCAATTGAATCTTCAGCTTCCTTTGGGTCTGAAGCAGCCTCTCACTTCTTAAGCCTCCTTTAATACCATTATTTTGCAGCCGTCTTGGCTCTGACTAGAGTTTGTTGCATATAGTCAAGTTCAAAGCTATATTCAGTAGTTTTAAGTCTTGGCATAGGCTTTCAGACCAACACAAGCCTCAGCTCAGTCCCCAGTACAGAACATTTTTTCTTCTCACTACAATTTACGTTGTATAAGAGAAATTGTTACACGTCATTGCTGAGGGTTTCAGCAAGGTTTAAAGATCTGTACTACTGATAACTTGAAAAGTTTCAGCTGAGACACTGAGGTTTGAATGCAGCTTGGGAAACATTGCTTCAAACTGATAGATCATTCATTACTAAAATTCACTGTAGCTGTGTGTGTGTGTTGGGGAAGGGGTCTGCACTCACTACTGGATGTCCTTTGCCACAGCATCCATTTTCTGTCAAGGAACATTAGTATAGCAGTAAAGCTAATGGCTACCAAGCAGTGTGTTATGGGAAGACTCTGTTCGCCTACAGTAGTGCAGGGCCGGGTACATTCACTCTTCACACATTCAGTGTGTGGGATGTGTCGGGGAAGGTAAGGGAAAAAAAGACAGCATTCAGGAAGTATAAGGAAACACAGAAGGAGCAGGAGAGAGAACTATGCCAGTTAGAGCAGAAGGAAGCAGGTAAGGCAGTCAGAATAGCAAAGGCCCAAACCGAGGAAAAGATAGTCAACTCGGTTAAGAAGGGGGATAAAACCTTTTATAGGTACATTACGGAGCAAAGAAAGACTAAGGCAGGGATACTGAGGCTGAACAAAGAGGAAGGTGGTTGGGCAGAGAATGACCGTGAAAAAGCAGGGATACTGAATGAATACTTCTGCTCAGTATTCACAATGGAAAAGCAGGGGGAAATACCTAATCCGGTCAATATAAGCACTTTGGATAGGGGGGTTAATATTAGTCCATTCACAGAAGCAAGGGTTCTGAAAGAACTCTTAAAATTGAAGGTGGATAAAGCAATGGGGCCTGATGGGATTCACCCCAGAATTTTAAAAGAACTAAGGGAAGAACTATTAACACCACTTTCTCCCCTTTTTAATAAATCATGGAAGGATGGGGTGGTACCTGAGAACTGCAGGAGGGTGGATGTAATTCCCCTTCACAAAAGTGGGAGCAAGACAGAGGCAGGAAACTACAGACCTTTCAGTTTGACCACAGTGGTAGGGAAAATGATGGAATCACTTCTGAAGGTAAGAATTGTTAAGTACCTAGAGGCCAGTGTGGCACAGGACCCAAGGCAGCATGGATTCACAGCAGGAAGGTCATGTCAGACAAATCTAATTGATTTCTTTGACTGGGTGACCAAAGCAGTAGACCAGGAAGGGGCTGTGGACATGGCCTACCTAGACTTTAGCAAGGCATTTGACACAGTCCCGCACAAAAGATTAATAAACAAATTAGCCAGCCTGGGAGTGGGTCCTAGGGTGGTAGCCTGGGTAAAACACTGGCTGGACAACAGGACACAGTGGGTAATAGTAAATAGAGTCCACAGTGAAGAAAGAAGGGTTTCTAGTGGGGTGCCGCTGGGTTCAGTACTGGGCCCGGTCCTTTTTAATGTATTTATAAGTGACATTGCAGAGGGACTGGAAGGGAAAGTATGTCTCTTTGCAGATGACACAAAGATCTGCAACAGGGTTGATACACAAGGTGGGGTGGAAAGGATGAAAAGGGACTTGGCAAGGTTGGAGGAATGGTCAAATGTATGGCAACTTAGATTCAATGCAAAGAAGTGAAGTAATGCACCTGGGAAACAAAACCCAGGGCAAGAGTACACAATGGGGTGGGGTGGGGGTGAGATGCTGACAACAACAAAATGGAAAGGACCTGGGGGTAGTCATATCAGATGACTTGAAGGTGGGCCAGCAATGTGAGAAGGCAGTAAGGAGGGCTGGGGGGATATTGGGATGCATAGGGAGAGGCATCACCAGTAGAAAACAGGAAGTTATTGGCCCTTTGTACAGACAGTTGATAAGACCACATCTGGACTACTGTGTACAGTTCTGGAGACCCCATCTCCATAAAGACATAGACAGAGTGGAGGCCGTCCAGAGGAGGGTAACCAAAATGATGCAGCATCTGCATCAGAAGAAATATGAAGCCGGCCCGGTGGCACTGAGGGATGAGGCACTGGATGCCACACCTCGCTCCACGCCGGCAACCCGGGTTCGGGAGCAGACTTGAGCTGCTGGGGGTTGGCTGGGGGGAGAAGGATTGAGTGCTCGATGGCCTGCTCTCCTTCTCTGGGGAGGGATGGGGAGTTAACCTCTGCCACCGCCACCACTTGGGGGAACTCGGGTGGTGCTAGTGCAGTCAGGGACAACACAGGGGTTGACGCTGGCAGAGGACAGGAGCGGACACACTTCTCAATGTGCGTCGGGCTCATTGGTCCTCATTGCATGCTGATGTTCAGGGAATTAATGGAGGCAAAATCCCCCAGACAGTCCTGGCAACGATCCCCCGCTCTGCTTCCAAGATGCAGGGGGCAGACTCCGCTGTGTATGCTCGCTTCCCTGAGGTCCAAGAAAAAGGTAAGGGGAGCCTTCCTTGCCCTGCCCGGAGGGTTAACTGGAGTTTAAAAAGTAACTTGAGGCAGGTGTGCACTCTAGGAGCAGACACCTCGGCAGACTGGAAAGTGGAAGACTTGAGGGATCTGAGAAATAGGAGGGTCTGGGGGGGGCGTAGGAGGCTAAACAATAAGTGAAAAAAAAAAAGAAGACATATGAAGAAAGACTAAAGGAACTAAAGATGTATAGCTTGAGAAAAGGAGGGAGAGGGGGAACATGATAGAAACTTTCAAATACCTCAAGGGAATCAACAAAGTCCAAGAGGGTAGCATCTTTCAGAAAAAGAGGTGCAAAAACAAGGGGGCACAATTTGAAGATAGAGCGGGGATGGCTCAGAGGTAATGTGAGGAAGTATCTCTTCACAGAGAGGGTTGTGGATACATGGAACAGCCTTCCTGAGGAGGTCATAGAGTCAAAAACAGTGGGCGAATTCAAGAATGCATGGGACAGACATAAGGCAATTCTAGTGGGGGTAGGAGGAAGTAGGCTGTTGGTTAACTAGGATCTGCAGCTTTTCCATTTGGTAGGGAAATGGGCAGACTAGGTAGGCCAAGCGGTCCTTATCTGTCGTTAAATTCTATGTATGTTTCTATGGGTAGGGGTCTTGGGTTTGATCCCCAGAGCAGAACATTTTTGTCTCTCTTACTATAATTTATGTAGTATGTGAGAAATTGTTAGATGTTGTTGCGGATGATAGTGATAGAGGTTCAACAAAGTTTGAAATTCTTTATTGCTGATAAGTTGAAAAATTCCAGCTGAGATATTAAGGTTTGAATGCAGCTTGAGAAACATTGCTTCAAACTAACCGATTGTTCATTACTAAAATGCACTGCACTGCCGGCACTCAGGGTGCCAGGATTAGGGTGCCGAGCCATCAGGGAACCAAATCCAGGATTCACCACACCTTCTCCGAGGTCCGCCCCCCTGGAGTTGGAATCTAAAGTTCGGGGTGTGTGGGGGCATAGTTCCACACAAGGGGTGGTGTGCAGGGGCACACTCCCCTGCAAAAACAGTGGTCGGCGACATTGCCGACTGGTGCCCTAGTGGCTTGGTGCTGTAATGCTGGCACATTCTGAAGGTGGAACCAGTCTACTGCAGCTGTGTGTCTGTGGTGGTGGTGGTCACTGTTGGATGTCCTTTGCCACATCATGCACTTCCAGTCAAGAAACTTTAGTACAGCGGTAGAACTACAGGCTACCAAGCAGCAGTGGGTGGGGGACCTGAGTTCGATCTCCAGTGCAGTACATTTTTTTCTTTCTCACTACAATTTATGTAGTATGGGATAAACTGTTTATTTATTTAGTTTGTGTTGACCGGGTAAGAGCACTAGACAAATCCTGCCTATTTTCAGGCACGACCCGGGGGATACAGATGAATGCCAACTGACCTTGAACCAGATTAAGCTGTTGCATATCATTGCTGATGTTAATGATAGAGTTTCAGCAAGGTTTAAAGTTCTAAATTGCTGATAACCTGAAAAGTTCCAGCTAAGACACTGAGGTTTGAATGCAGCTTGGGAAACATTACTTGAGACTGACAAAATGTCATGCTGACTCCAGAGGCCCAAGTGTAGGAACTGGTCAGGTTAAAAGTTCTGAGTTTCTGCATGGCGTGGGGTATGCTTGTTTATTTTCTGAGGTGTGTGTTTGTACTTACATTCATGTATGTGTCCATGTTGTGCAGTAGCTTCATGCACATTGTTTACCATGTAGATGTGTCTTTTACGATTCAGAAATGATACATACATACTTTGGTGCCTCTCAGTACTGTTGGCACTTGCTGCTAATTGCTAAATCTCTCACGTACAATAGCCTTTCAGTTCCTCACAATGAAGAGAGAGTATTTGTCTCCCCATTGTATAAAGAAGATGACATTACTGAGCTCAATTATTATAGGCCTAGGTTTTAATATGTGTGCCGTGGCAAAAATAATGGAAAACTCAGCAAATATCATTGTTTTTGGAAACTAATCATATTTTAAATGCACCGCAGTTAGGCTTCAACCCCCCATGTAGCACTTATACAGAAACAATTAGAGAATGCTAGTTGGCTCACTATTCAAGACAGTAATGTGATTGCCGAGTGAATAAAGTACAAGGCCAAGGTCTGAGTACTGTATTCTCATGAGGCAATTACATTATTGCCAAGAACAGTGAGCTAACTAGTACATTATCACTGTATTGCTTCATCAGTTTGAAAAAAGGGAGTGCTACTGTTTTTTGTCAGTAGTTTGTATTAAGTTCATGGTAACTCTGCTTCCCCTCCCTTGCACTGCACTTATTTACAGTTGCTGTTGTGAGAATAGCCCAATCAGAAAGTAAGGTAAGGTTATAAAGTCACTATTATTATTTTATTGGCAATAAAACGATTGTTCTGAGTTCTTAGCAGTCAATTAATTTAGAATAAAATGGCAATTTTGACAATTTTGCTATGAAATAAAACTGTAATTTTGGCTTGTGATCGACAGACAGTGTCCACATCTAGTATGATTAAGTGCTAATGTGCCAGTTTTTTAATGTGCTAGTTGGTTCACTGTGAAATAATTATGCGACAGGTGCAGTGCTAAAGGCTGAGTACTTTATTCTCATGATACAATCACATTATTGCCGAGGAAAGCAAACTAACTAGCACATACCAGAAACATTGAAACATGCTGTATTCAGTCAGCAGAAAGAGACTGATGGTCCATTGAGTCTGCTCTTGTTGTGCTACCTCACCCCTATACCTAGTGTCCTTGGGGGTTGTCCCCCTCCCGTTCTAATAAACCTTCCTCCTGGATCCCCCTAGTGTAACTATGAGTCCTCTTGATCTTCCCCTGCTGTGTTTGATCCCATTTGAGGTACCTGCCCTACCATTCCCACCAGCAATCTATTCCAAGGCTCCACTACCATCTGCACTTCCTGGCATCCCTCCTGAATTTAACCCTTACTAATCTTCAAACATGCCCTCTTGTGACTGTCTCCCTATTTCCAACAAACGGGTCTTCACTTTTCACCTTGTTTATACCCTCAGATACTTATACATCTCTTTCATGTTCACCTTCTCTCATCTTGCCTCCAACAAGTGCATGTTCAGGGCTACTACCCATTGTTCAGGGCTACTACCCATTGTTCAGGGCTACTACCCATTTCTCATAGGATGTGCCTCCTTGGCCCTGGATCATTTTGGTGACCCTCCTCTGTATTTACTACAGCCAGGCTATGTCTTTTCTCATGTGAGGGCTCCAGAACTTCATACAGTTTTTTAGGTGAGGCCTAAACAGATACCTATATAGGGGCACTATCACTTTGCTTCTCCTGCTATCAAAACCTCTCCTGATACACCCCAGCACCCTCAATGCCTTACTGTATGCCTTGTTTCACTGGTTGTTTTGCTTAATGGAGTCACAGATAATGACAGCCAGATCCCTCTCCTCTGTTGTAGTGGCCAGACAGACCACTCTCATTCATTGCTCTGTGTGTGGGTTCAATTTCCATAGGTACAACACCTTGCACTTCTTGGCGCTGAATCTCAACTGCCAGATCTTTGACTACCTTTCCAGCTTCTCGAGGTCCTTCTAAAGTTCCCTCACCCTTCCTTGCTGTCCACCCAGCAGCATGACATCTCATATCTCAGCACTTACAAAACTCTTTATTCTCCTTCTGCTCCTCAAAGCCGATGCCATCGAGCTGAACCCTGGCTCTTCCACCTCACCTCCCATTGTCCTTCCAAAAGGCCTAAGTGTGGCCCATATTAGCATAAGAAGTCTTTTGCCCAAAAATAGACATGCTATATAACCACTCGTGGTCTCCCTCCACCCTGACATTCTGATTTTCTCAGAATCCTGGCTCTCCACCAAAATTCCGAACTCTGTCATCACCATTCCTAGCTACTCCCTCTCTCACCAGGACTGAATCACAAAGGGTGGTGGTATTGCCATTTACCTTTCCTCTTCCTTTCCATTTACTTCAGTGCTGTCAACCTCTTCTCCTGCTGCCTATGGACTCATTCTTAAACTCTCCTTCCCTTTCTCTCTTCCCATCTTTGTGGTGGGTATTTACTGCCACCCAAGTCATCCTCCTGCCTCTGTTACTGAACTTCTGACCACCATGTCTTCTTATGCCTCTGCTGGTGAACTTCTTATCATAGGTGACTTTAACTGGCTTTCTCCTTCTAACTCAAAACTCTGTCAAAATATAAAGTCTTTAAATCTCACCCAACTCATTTCTGTCCCCACCCATCTCAATTACCGCTCCCAAAATCACTCCCTATTGAACTGGCTACTAGCTTCTCACCCAAACTGCATTGTTGATGTTGGTACCCTCCCTGATGCTCTCAGTGACCATCACATGGTTTACTGTGTGTGCAAAATTCACCGCCCTAAAGTCCCTCCAAAAATTATCCAAAGTAGATCCTTCAGAGCAATTGACTTATCCATGCGTCATGCTGATCTGTATTCAACTGACTGGTCCCTGATCTTGTCTGTCAGTAACATCAACCAAGCCTTACAGTATTTTCAATCTAAATTTTTATTGGTATGTGATCAGCACGCCCCCCCCCAGGAAAACCAGGGTCAGAGGTTGTCACCTCCCCTGGATCTTGGCTGAACCTCTGGCCTGGTTTCATGCCCATTACCTGGCCTGGAAGTTCTACAAGTTTTCTGGCTGCTTGGCTGACCTGAATAAATAACATGCTTTGAGGAACTCCCATACAAGAGCCACCAGGTTAACTAAGGCCGAGTTCTTTTCCTCCTCCTTCTTCCGCAAAAAGCTTGACAACCCTTCCACATTCAGGAATGTAATCCACACTGTCTTCTCTTCCCCCCACCCTGTCCCCTTCTCTAAATCTCATAGTAAATGATGCCATAATTTCTGACCTTCCTTCTGTCGCTTCAGCTTTCAATTCATATTTCACTATCTGTGCTTCTGCTCTCCTTTCAGCGCTCCCTGACACTCTCCCCTCCTCTCGTCTTTGTATTTTCCTCATTCCCATTCTCCTTTTCACCAGCTATTTCTGCATCCTCCCTTAAAGCCCTCCTGGCTCTCAACCCCCAGAAAGGTGGGTGCCCCGATGGACTGGATCCTAAGCTACTTCACCTTTCTGCACCTACTACTGCTTCACCTATCTCCTCTCTCCTCAACCTTTCTTTACTCTTTCCTCAGTCCAGGACCCTTGGAAGCAAGCTACTATTATTCCCCCCATAAAGGTGATGACTCCACCTCTCCAATTAATTTCCTGTCCTTTTTCTCACTTATCTACCTTATCCAAGCTCCAAGAACACATAGTCCTTTCTCAATTACCCCCATTGCTTGATTCCTCTTCTTTCTTCACCCCCTTCCAGTCTGGCTTTCATAATCATCACTTCACCACTTCCTCTCTTCTCAGGCTCACCAACTCCATCCACACCAGTATGGATAAAGGCCTCCTCATTGCTGCCATCTTTGTTGATCTAGTGACAGCTTTTGACACTGTATCCCATTCTCTATTTTTGGTCGATCTAAAATTTGCAGGTTTATCTGACTCTGCAATCAGATGGTTCATTTCCTACCTTGTAGGAAGAGCAGAGTCAGTGAGAACTGGTGAATCTCTGTCCTTCCCCATACCCATTCACACTGGGGTCCTCCAAGATTCTGCCCTTGGCCCCTTGATCATCTCCATATTTCTAAACAACCTCCTCTCAGCCTACTCCTCTGCATCTATCCACATGTATGCAGAAAATATGGTCCTGTATTTATCTGGCTAATCTATAGCTGAGTTAAATGCCAAACTCCAAGTTGATTTTAGCTCTGTCCAGAAATGGTTTGGGGTAAATCAGTTATTCCTTAATGCCAAGAAAACTGTCTCCATGTGTTTCAGCACTCATCAAAGGCTCTCTAGCCTCCCTTCTCTCCCCAGTTTCACCACTCTTGATGGGGGTACAGTTAATGATGTGCCCTCATTTAAATATCTCGGTGCCTTGCTTGACCGCCACCTTGGCTTTTCTCAGCACATGGATGCCATACACAAAAAGCTTCACCCAAAGCTCGGTGCCATCTTTAGGAATAAGAACTGTATTCCTATTTCTGCCCACTGTGACATCATCATCAAGATGATATTACCGATCTTTGACTATGGCGACATTGTCTATGGTACTCCTCCAAAATCCACCCTGGCCAGACTGGATCCCCTCTTCCACTCCTTTTGCCATTTTGCCATGGCCTGTCTCTCCTCTCCCACTCACCATTGCTCTCTTTATATTGATCTCTCGCTCCCTTCCTTGTTTGACCACTGCCTGTCCCACTGTGACTCCTTTATCTCTAAATTTTGGCTGGCCCCATTCCCTCCTTACCTCACCTCTCTTCTCTCCTCTATGCTCCCTCCTCTTATTCTCTCCATAATGCTGGCTATCGTTCCTTTACTGTCGCCCCCTCAGAAATCCCAGATTGGCCAATCTGCTTTTTTCTTATTGTCTTCCTAAACTGTAGAATTCCCTTCCTCAAGCTATTCATTCAGCCCCCTCCAAATGCTTCCTTTCTTCTCTTTTATGTGACCACTCTTCTCTCTCTTGTAAATGCCTTTAGACCAGTAGTTCTCAGTCTTTGCCATAGTGAGCCTCCCCCAAGCCGTGGAAAAGATCTTGAGCCTCCCCCAAATACTGAAATAATCTTGTGCCTCCCCAAATCACACTTTGCACGGTTCATCAGGAATAAAGTGAAACTCCTTTGAGTAGTTGGTTCTCACTTATTCAGCTTATTGACCCCCCCCCGTCAACCTACTTGCTCTGCTATTTTGATTCTCTGACTTCCTGTTACCCTTGTTGCAATACCTTCATTGTCAGACTGCTTTCTCATTCCGTTTACCTTCTATCTGGAATAACCTTCCTACCCACCTCCGCCTTTCCCCCCTCTTATTTTGCTCTTAAGCAACTCCTCGGGGATCCTTTTGCTTTCTCTCGCTCTTGCGCCTAGTACCTCTGTGCTAAAGACTTGTATATGGGCTGTTCTGTCACAAGCCTAATTGGTCAATTGTTGCCTCTCACTATTTGTTCATGGTTCCTATTTGTTTGCACTATTGTTCTTTTTGTATTGCTTGACTGCTTTGCAGTTACCTTTGGAACTGTATTCACTTGCTGCCCTTCCCCAAGTTCACCTGTAATAAGCCTTAGCTCAGTGTACCTTTCCTGGTCACCAATATGTAAATAAATACATAAATCGCCCTATTATCCTCTTTCAGTTTGCCTCATCCCTTCACACAAAATATCTTGAACTCAAAATTTAAATACAGTACTTTTTCAGACTTGCTTGAGCCTCCCCTGGAACAGGTTGGGGCCTCCCAAGGGAGGCTGGCCTCACCATTTGAGAAACCCTGCTTTAGACTTATGTCCTCCCCTAATCCTACCCATTATACCCCTTTCTTCCTCTAATCCTTAATCCCCCTCCCTAACCCTTCTCCCTCTCACCTTCCCCTGTCTCTTCCTTCCCTAACACTTATCCCGTGTGTCACACTTCTCCCACCCTTTTACTCTTTTCTTCCATTTTCCCTTTCTCATCTCACTCCTCTCTTTCCTCAATTTTTTCCTCCCTTGGTCACTCCTACACCTTTATTCCTTTCTTCACTATTCGTTTCTCCTTATTTCACCATTTCTCCATCCTTCTCTTAATTCCTCATACAATTCTCCTGCTTTCTTATCTTCTCCCTCCTTCTGCGTAATTATCCTCCTACCCCCCCTCTACCTCATGACATTCTTTGTTGTAACGACCAGTATTATCTCAGTCTGTTTTTGTAAATGACCAGGGGGAGTCAGTGGACGTGGCCTATCTAGATTTCAGCAAGGCCTTCAACACCATTCCCCACACAAGACTAGTGAACAAGCTGAAAAGCACAAGGGTAGGTGACAGGACAACCAGGTGGGTGGAAAACTGGCTGGCAGATAGAAGCCAGAGAGTGGTGGTTAATGGGGTTACTCTGGAACAGGGTGGGTGATGAGCAGGGTACTCCAGGGGGAAGTTCTGGGTTCCCTCCTTTTTAACATCTACATTAGTGAAATAGCAGAGGGACTAAGAGGATGGGTGGGCTTTTTTGCAGATGATACAAAAATCTGCAATAGGGTGGACATTGTGGGGGGTGGAGGATACGAAGCATGACTTGAGGACTTTAGAAGGATGGGCAGAGACTTAGCAGCTAAAATTCAATGTCAAAAAGTGTTCTGTGATGCACATAGGGAACAAGAACCCGGAAGCAGGATACACGCTGGGGGGGGGAGGACATTAGGGTTCTGGAGCAGGAGAATGACTTAGGAGTAATAGTATCTAGCAACTTCAAGGTGAGAAACCAATGCAGCAGGGCAGTGGAAAAGGCATTTGGGATGCTGGCATGTCTTGCCAGGGGCATCACTAGCAGACAGAGGGAGGTACTGATGCCCCTCTACAAAACCATGGTGAGACCACACCTGGAGTATGGAGTCCAGTTCTGGAGGTCACACCTGCATAAGGACATAGACAAGATTGAGGGAGTTCAGAGAAGGGTGGCCAAGATGGTGCAGGGTATGCAGGGTAAGCCATGTGAGCAGAGATGTAGGGAACTGGGGCAATACTCCTTGGAAACTAGAAGGGATCAAGGGGACATGATTGAAACTTTCAGATATGTCAAGGGGATCAACAAGGTGAAGGCAGAGAATTTATTCCAAAGAAAGGACGGTGCAGTAACCAGGGTGCATAGTTTGATGCTGTGGGGTGGGGGGATTCAGCGGCAATGTGAGGGGACAGTTCTTCATGGAAAGGGTGGTGGAGGAATGGAACAGGCTTCTGGAGGTGGTGGTGGGGGCCAGAACAGTGTTGAAGTTCAAGATAGCATGCAACAGACCCATGGGGTTGTGTGGGATCAGGAAGGGTCCACTGGAAGGAGTGGAAGAGGGCAGACTCGATGAACCTGAGGGTCATTTTCTGCCATCAAGATTCTATGATTCTATGAATTCACAATTTATTTATGCATTTGCCAATGTCAATTCTTTTGTTGTATACACTGTGTATACTACATTCATGGTTCTTTTTACTTGTTGTAATCCCTCTTCCCCCTTCCCCCAGGATGCTACTGAAAACAAGTCTTTGGGCTCAGTATGTCTTTCCTGGTAAAACTTTTAAATAAACAAATCAATGACTTTGTGCCAGCTGCAAAGAGACACATTATGCCCTGGATACCCTCTCCTATGTCACTAATGAACATACAGAATAGGACAGGTCCCAGGACTGATCCCTGCGGCACCCTCATCATGACTCCCCTGCCCCCAGATTTGTCCCTGTTTATTACCACCCTTTGTTGCCTCCCCTCAGCCAGTTCCCCACCTACCTGACTAAATTCTTCACTACTCCTAAATCCTCCAGCTTTTTCAGCAGCCTTCTGTGTGGCAGCAAACTGAAGACTTTGCTGAAGTCAAAGTAAGACAAATCTACTGCCTACACTTTATCTACTGCCCTTGAGACCCAATCTAAAAACAGTATCAGGTTGGTCTGGCATGACCTCCCTGACACAAGCCCAAGCTGCTTGTTGTCATGCAGCTCACTGTCATCTAAGTAGACCACCAGACTTTCCTTAACTTTAGTCTCCATAAGCTTACCTCCAAAGGAAGTAAGACATACCAACCTGTAACTGTCTGGATCCTCCCTGTCCCACCCTTGTAAAGTGAGACTATGTCCACAGACCTCCAATACCCTGGCACTACCCCAGACTCTAGTGAGTCATTAAACAGTTGGGTCAATGGTTCAGTTAGTTCTGAAGCCAGTCTCCTGAGTACCTTTAAATGTAGGCCATCTGGGCCTGGCACTTTATCTGCCCTGAGGGCCTCCATCCCCTTTTCATCCATTCAGCCACGATCACTATGCTCCTTGTTTCCAGCACCTCTGTGTTGCTGCTTTGATCCCACTCTCTGGTGGAGGCCCATTATCCTCAACCATAAATATTGGGCAGAAGTAATTATTTTGGACACTGGCCTTCTGCTCGTTGTTTTCTACTACCCTTCTCCCCTCAACTAGCCTGACAATCCCCACCCCCATAGCTTCCCTTTGTTCCTTAATATATTTAAAGAATTACTGTTTCCCTTCCCTTCACACCCTTGGAAATCTGCAGTTCAGTGTCTGTCTTTGTCCTCCTGAATGCACCCTTGCCCCTTTTAGCCTGGTCAGGTACTGCTTCCATTTTCCATCCCATTACTCTCCTTGTAAATTATAAAGGTCCCTTTTCAGCCTGACAGCCTCTTTTACTTTCTTTGAGAACCAAATTGGCCTTTTGTGCTTTTTTCTTTTGGTGACCTTTCTTGCACAAGAGTTGGTGCTTCAGAATTGCCTCTTTGATGTTTCACCACTTTTCCTCTACTTCCTTGATCTGGTCTATATCCACCAAGTTTCCCCTAACCTTTTCCTGCATCCACATTACCACTATTATGCTTCATGTGAAAAAAGCTAGTACTGTAGTACTGTTTCTTGCCCTATATTCATGCTTATACTATACATGAACCCTCTCCTCTGATGATAGTAGTTATATCATCGTCCTATACTGTATATCATCATCCTCCTTACATTCTGATTTGTCTGCATTTACAGCAGCAACTGTAAACAAGTGCACAGACTTAAAAAAAAAACAAATAAGGAAACAAGCGGTACAACTAGCTTTTTTCAAACACTTAATGCATAATACAGGTAGTGATAATATGTTAGCTGGCTCACTATCCTTGTCAATAATTTGATCATCTCTTGAGGATAAAGTACTCAATCTTCGGCCTCATACATTATTCACTTGCAGTTACATTATTGCCTCATAAAGTGAGTCAAATAGCACCTGAACAATTAAACAGTAGTTCCAACATTAATACCACTTTTCTTTGCCCATGCTAACCTGATTCAGCAATGCATTGAATGGCATGAGAGTAGAGATGTGCGAAAGTCAGGAAACTTTGCTTTGCAAAGAACTTTGCAGAGTGTTATGACTCAGCCAATCAGGATTTACTATAAGAAAATGTGTCATTAATTAATTCATTCATTCATTCATTCAATACTTACCTAATGCAGATGACACCTCTTTGCAGCAGGGATGTTTTCCTTTTTTACAGGAACATAAAGTATTATTTTGGGGTGCTGGAGGAATGAGGATAATGGAGGAAAGAGGGTAATGGGAGCCAGAGGGAGATATTCACTGAATGATTAGGGTTAGGTCGTATGGAAAAAGTGGTGGGAGTTGAGTTTTGATGTGCAGGGGGAAGGGTTATTAATTAACAAAGAAGTAGGAATAAGGACCCAACTCTGCCAATGTATATTTAAAATGCATGAAGATTTTTCAAAGCTCAGTGTTATCAGACCTGCTACAAATCATCCAGTGTTTCACCAGTTTTTTCTGGCTTTCTCAGAGAGGCAGATTCTATAATATCTAAATGTATGTAATAAAAATGATGATGTGTCTAAAGCAAAAAAAGTGAGCAGGTTTGTCAGCCTGTAGTACCTAGGAAACATAACCACAACAAAAGTGTTACAAGTACAAAATCTTTATTGTTCGGCTAAAAAGCTATTACAATATACTACAAACATTTTTCAATAAATATACAGATAATTATATTATTCTTCAGACATTCAGGAATACAAAAATTTTGAGTACATTCCATAGATATAGTAATAGGTGACATTTATAGGGTTCATTCCTTGTATGGAAAACAATACAACTTATCTATATTGTTCCAGATCCCTTCCCCACAAGAGACACCACACTCAATATTGTAGATTTAGATACTTACAAAGATCTTGGCTAATAGGATTTTAACTGTAGCCCCGAGTTTAATTAGTCAGGAACAAGCAGGCATTATGCCAGGAAGAGGAGCAAAAGATGTGTTCAGGAAAATATATCATATTATAAACTCTGCTCCTGATTCCCAGGTTCCCTTAGCTCTGATCTCCCTAGATGCTGAAAAGGCATTTGATCGAGTCTCTCACCTATTTTTGTTCACTACAATGGAGAAGATGGGGTTCCCAGAGGGTTTAATTAGGGGTATCAAGAATTTGTATGTGGCGCCTACAGCTAGAATTTTATGTAATGGTTATCTGTCGAGGGAATTCCAGCTCAAGAATGGTACTCAGCAAGGGTGCCCTCTTTCACCGATACTGTTTAACATCTACTTAGAGCCTCTGTTAAGATCTATTAATAGGGAGGTCGGGGTTCATGGAATTGGGATTGACGATTTGGATTTAAAAATCTCAGTCTTTGCAGACGATATATTGCTCCACCTTCGAGATCCAGCAACTGGTTTCGAGACTGTTAGAGAGCTAATAGATCGGTACTCTGGGGTTTCGAACTATAAGCTGAATCTCACTAAAACCCAAATCCTACCTCTGACTCCACATGTCTTTAAAGTGGATTTTGCACCCCTGGGGGTGCAATGGAATAAGGATAAGTTGAAGTACTTGGGAATCTGGATTACCGCAAACCAAACATCCGGCGCAGATGCCAACATGGGGGGAATCATCTCTGAGATCTCGGGGGATATTTTAAGGTGGAACAAGCTGCCTTTGAACTTCACGGCACGCTTAGGCATCATTAAGATGAATATCCTGCCGAGGCTGCTATATCCAATCTATTTAGCTCCATATACTATTCCTGTTAAGTGTTTAAGCTAATTAGGAAAATGTTGACTGGTTTTCTTTGGAGCGGCAAACTTGCCAGGATCAAATATAAGGTGTTGTGTAGGCCGTATGAGAAGGGTGGTATTAGACTACCTGACCTCCAGGCTTATTATGTGGCAGTGGTCAGTTGGGCTTGATGGCCCAGTGGGCAGTAGATTTGGATGAGGGAGAAATACTGTCCTGCATGTTTACAAATTGAGAGGAAACTGTTGAGGGTATGAGTTACTCCTGACTCATTATTATATGTTGGGCCCAAAAAGGAATGGGCAAGGGGTGGGGAATCCAATCAGGAAAACCCTGGAGGCTTGGTGGTCATTTCTCCTCCAGCCCAAAAGGTTGTCAGGTGAAATCAAGGATCAGCCCATTTTGGGTAACTCTAACTTGACCATAGGAGGTCTGGTGCTTGGGCAGAGGTGGGCCATATACCTGAAGGATCTTAGTCTGAGGGATATGCAGCGAGGAGAATACTTTTTGCCACCACAATGTGATGGCCTGCCCTTTTCAAAGGATACAGCTCAAACATTGATTCTTGAGAGTTCAGGGGAAAGGGGGACTTTACAGATAGCTTTCTCTCGTGGGGAAGTCTGAAGGAGGCTGTGCATAGAACTAGTCCACTTTCTTGGGTGTACAAACTTCTCTTGAATTCCCAATGTTTTAGTGTCCTCACCTCTGTCCCTTACTGGGATAAGGTGATGACCTCTAGGTTAGTGTGGGACAGCATCTGGAAAGCTACTAGATATAATGTTATCCCTAAATATAGAAATATGCAGATTTTTGTGGTTCACAACATTTACTATACACCTGTTAAGCTATGTTCCAGGGGCTTGAGACAGACAGATCTTTGTTTTCGGTGTGGGACAGTAACAGGAGATTTGTTTCATATTTTGTGGAGTTGTGATAAAATTTCCCCTTTATGGAATAAGATTAGACAGGGCCTGGACCCCAGTTTAGACTATTTGGGTTATTTAACTCCAGAGGTTTGTGTGCTAGGTGACTACTCCATGGTCAAGGGGGTCACACCAAGATTCCACCTTGCTTTAATGGGGTCCAACTGTTAAAGCGTTTATTGAAACACTGGAAAGATGGCCAGGTCTATCCTTATGAACAATGGGTGAAGGACTTGCTGGGGGCCTTGGCTAAGATTAAAAAACACCTAATGTCTGAGGGAAGACAAGAGGTTTACAGTAAAAGGTGGGCAATTTTAGACGCAGCCTACTCGCAGTAGGACATAAGCGATAGTACACAGATCTGTCTGTCGGACGGTGGTTAGCAGAGGGATACGCGCTGGAACGGTGGTTGTTCCAAGAGATAGGTACCGTGGGTATTAGGATCTCTCTTTTTTTTATGAAGATCCCCTATAGTATGGGTGGTTATATTTGTTAATTAGTGCTGGAGTTTAATATGGATTCGAATGGGATACAGGTTTGGCGAGGATGAATACTTGAGGTCGTTGGGGTTTCACTGGAGCGGGACTCTCTCTCTTTCAGGGGACACACTGGATATCCGCCCGGGATGACCAGGTCAATTAGGATCCTTGGATGTTAAACGCTGGGAGTGGCATTTTGGGGAAGCACGAGCATGAGAGAAGGAGTTGTTCTAATTAACAGTGGTACTCGAGGGCTTCCTTGTGATGGGTTGATCTTGGATGGGGTGGTATCCTTGTGGGTGTGTAAATAGGGGATGTACATAGTTCGCACAGCCAGTTTGGGGGTGTGATCCCGGTTTTACGGGTTTGTTTCATGTTTGTATGTCTTGTTGGTGTTGGAATAGAAATAAAAATTTTTCCTTTAAAAAAAAAATATTGTAGATTTGGCTGCTCAGTCGGCAAAACCTTTTACTTTCATATAAACATAACTATATACACTTTATACAATATTGAGTTCCTTTTCCTTCTTTCTTCTGACCTTTTTATTCAACTCCTCTTTCTTTTCCATTTCTGTTTCTTTTGTTTTCTCCCTCGGGCGTCGAAACCCTAGGGGGTCCTGTTCCACTCCTTTTCCGGGGTGTAAACCCGAGCTGGCCTTATAATTTCTTTATTTCTTGGGCAGGTCCAATTCCTGCTCCCCTTTTCCTGTCCACTTACCAGGGTATCCATACCCTTTACCATACTCCAGTTTTTCATTCCCCCCCTTTAGTTTTCCCCTAGCCCCCCATGCCCCTTCCCCCCTTTTTCTTATCAAAGCTTTACTTCCTTCCCCTCCCTCTTCCTTAAGGTGGTGGGTGGGTCTTGAATTTACTTACCTAAGAACCTAGCAGAAAGTAGCAGAGCCCTTCTGTGTTGCTCTTTTTAAACCTCCCTTAGGTCCACCCCTCACTAGCCTTTCTTACTCCCCCATTGGTCCTTTTTCCCTGCCCCTTCTCATGATGCTGTTGTGACTTCACAAGGGACCTCCCCCCTCTGACCTCACTTCCCTTACCTACCCTCCCCTTTTTCCCAGGCTCCCAACCTATCCCTCCCCTCACCTCTGCCCCCACCCCATCCTTGCTGCTATACTAGTCTCTTTTTTGGTTCAACTGGCCTGGAACAATGGTGGCTGCCTCTAATGGCAACCCATTTTATACAGAACCTTAGACTAATGCAACTATTCAGCCTATTCCTTATAGGAATGTGGTCAACAAGAATTTTGCTACTTTTCCTAATACAGTCTTTTCTTGACAAGAGAAAAGATATTCTATGATCCTTTCAGAGGAGAGACTGAGGCCACTCAGCAACCCACCAGGCCATTTTCCTCTATTTTTATTGGAGAGAGGACACAGTAATATAACATGTTTTAGATCCTCTTTTAGGGATTTCCCACATTTGCAGTAAGGGGACAGGACATTGTTTCATGTTTTGCCTATGTTGGATATATTGTGCATTATAGATTTCTGTTCTAAATCTGGTATAAGTTCTTCTCAGATTAGGGCAAATCAGATGTGACAAATAAGGTTCATTCCCCCAAATGGTTTTAAAATGTTTGTAATCACTGTGTAATCTTAACCGGGATAACTGAGAAAATATCTGGTTTATATCCAGATCCCATAGTCTTTGTTTTACTGTGTATGTAATCTCCTTCCAAAGTCTAATATAAACATTATGTAGTAAGTGTCCCAAACTGGGGGGTAACATAGTATTCTTAATTAGTTAGATAAATGGATGTGTGTATCCCTTATTTGCCATCCTGATCCCTTCCACTAGACACATTCTAGGGAAACGATAGTCCTGGAGTAGAAAGATTTTAAGCAAGAACATAATTTGTCTCTCCTTAATTAGTGAGATCAGTGAATGCTGACCCAGTTCCAACTTAGGGATACAATTCGGGGTGCCATGTGGTAACATCAAGATAAAGCGATATAGTTTATTGAGTATAATTTCCAATGGATTAATTTGAATAAAACTCCATATTTTTGTTGCATAGATTATGCTAGATCTGATTTTGGCATTAATGACTCTCAAAATCTCCTTAATTGAAGTCTTCCTCATTTTAGCATGGAATATTTTAAGTGCATTGGTTTCCAAGGACATCTTATTTTGTATGAGTTCCAGATGTTTATTCCAATTCAAGTTATGCAAAAATCATAACTATTTACTGCCTCTATCTTATTTCCATCTATTTTAAAGTTTTAATCACATCTGGGTTTGCTTCCAAAAATCACGATATTAGTTTTGCTCAAATTTATCTTCAATTTTCTGTGTTTACAGAGAGTTTCAAAACATTTCAATTTCCTCTTCAAACCCAATGCTAAAGTAGACAATAAAACCGGATCATCTGCATACCCCAAGCTATCTATTCTATGCTCATTTACTTTTGGAGCATGAAAGTCTAAATTTTTAATGTTAAATAATATGGGATTAATGTAAATATTGAAAAGAATAGGGGCCAGAATACAACCTTGTCTGACCCCGGAATTAGTTTGAAATATATCAGTAACATGCCTGTATTGGTTGTATTGAATTCAGGCCCAAGTATGATCATGTATCTGATTAAGAGAGTCTTCTCAAGCTTCAGTTCCTCCAATGTGAACCAGAGAATCTTCCTACTGATACTATCAAACGCTGCAGAGAAGTCCACAAAGCAGCAGTATAACCTTGTTTTCCGTATCTTAGTATATTTCCAAATTTGATGTTGTAAAGCATAACAGTGTTGGACCGTTGACCAATTTCTTTTGAAACCATTTTGAGCCTCATCTAAGACTGAATTTTTCTCAGCCCAATTCAATAATCTGCCAAGTGTAATCTTTGAGAAGATTTTCTGTGACACATCAATCAGATTAATAGGTCTATACATTTTTGGATCATTTGGATTATCTTTTTTGTAAAATGGAAATATAATACTGCCCGACCAACTTTGTGTAAATTTAAAATTTTGTATGAACCCACTGAAGATTTGAAAAAGAAATGGTATCCACCATTCTTTAAATGTCATGAACACATCACCAATGATTTTGTCAGGACCAGGGGCTTTATTGGATTTTAGAGAATTTAGTGCATTAAAAATTTCAGCTTTAGTTATCCTGATGGGCCTTGTGCAAATGACTCCATATCTGATATTAAATTCAATTTCTTCTTCATCTGATGAATAGTATAATTTTGAAAAATAATCATTCCAAATTTGCGGAGTTAGGTGAGATTCCGCTCTTTCCTGACATTTATTATATCCCTGTGTTATAATTTCCCAAAAAATATTTATGTCCCTATTGAGTACTGCTTGCCTTCATTTTTCCTATAAAAAGAATGAGTGTTTGTTCCTTTCTTCTTCTAATAGTTTTTTTTTTTGTATTTTCCCTTTCTTTTTTAATGTCAGATGATCTGTAGCATTTTTCTTTATCTTCTGCCTGTACTGTCTAAGTACCCTACCAAAAGAAGCTTTAGAATTCCTACATTTTTGGTTGAACCATGATTTAGTAAAATTATGTTGACCTTGTTTTTCTATTTGGTTCTTTTTACAAAATGCACTTAGAATTATGCGTATGTTTTCTCAGGCATCATAAATTTTAGGAATAAGTGTTTTATCTATGGTTTGAGAGAAAATTTCACATGCTTCTCCAGCATAAAACATTTCTTCCAGTTGTACCTGATAAATTTGACTCCACTTAATTATTTTTTCATTGATAATTTCCAGTTGCTCCCCCAAATGCACCTCCATTTGAGTTGGACCAGCATAAACATCATCTATTACAAGGACCAACAGTAGATGAGCTGATCTAGATGAACTGATTCCATATGATCTCCAATTTGTAACTTATGAGTTGTTGTTTTTTTGTACTTTTTATTTATGGAATTTCTGATTTACAGCCAGCTGTATTTCAAAAATAAAACATCATTTAGCAAGGTATGCAGACCCCCTCAAGTCATGTACAGATATTATAACATTGATATATGACTAGATATTCCAGCCCATGAACTGAGGAAGTCCCTTTAACTTTTAAACAGGAGTAAAGTTCAGGTCATACTTCTTGTAGAGCATTGATACTCTCACCTAAAATTGACCATCCAAGAAAAAACAGAATGTCCAAGAAGCACAACTCCTTGTAGAACTTCAAGTGGGGGGAGGGGACAAAAGGCCTTAACACTGCATGGGCATTTTCAGACTTCCTGGGCTCAATTAAGTTAAATTACCCTCCGCTAGATTCTTGTAGGCAAGCCAACTCACTCCAGGGGAGGAACATATCAAAATCAGGCTATTAATCAAGTTCACAAACTGAGTGATGCTTATTGCATCTATCTGTTAGCTACAGCGTAGGCCTATGAATCTTAATGTAGAAACTTTAATATACAGCAACAGGAGGAACATCAACTACAATTTTAACTTTTCCAGCAACATGTACCCATACTTCCCACTTTAGACACTTATAAAAAGTATAACAAAATGAAGAGCTCCCAATATTGTTTACATAGTCCTCAACCCTCCTCATCTCAACTCTCTTCAGTTGGTTTAAGGCTCTGGATTAACTTCTCCGTAAAAATAGAGGCTGCAGCAGGGTCAACGAAAACGTGTGTTTTAGATGCATGTTTTATCAACAGTCTCGCCGGAAAATTAAGCTGAGCAACAATACCGTTTAGTAGTAGGTCCTTCTTGATCACCTGCAGTTCTTTCTTGCGAGCTTGAGTTTGGGCTGATAGATCCAGAAAAAAGTAGAGTTGGTGTCCTTCCCAGTGCATCTCACCTCTGGAATGAGCGGCCTGCAAAAGAGTGATCCTGGCATCTGAGTTTGAGAGTGTGGCAATCGCAGTGCGTTGTTGCTGCACCCCGTCTCTTGGCTTCTGATACTGGGGAATCGAGAAGGCTCTCAGGACAGTAATCCCCATATCTGCTGGTAATAATTGTAAGTCCCAAAAAACTAGTCAATAAATAGCAGGCACTAGCTCCTCTGATCGAGTGTACTTGCTGGGGAATCCTACTATACAAATATTAGCCATACATTGAAAGTTCTCTAAGTTTCCATCTTTACCTTCATCAAGCTTATAAATGTTGAGTTGCACTGCAGCTGGCGCTCGCCTTCTGCCTTCAGCTCGGAGATGGCTACCACAGTCTCTTGAATCCTTTGATCATTTTCTGAGAGTTTAGCCTTAACCACAGCTAGATGTTTGTTCATTTCATCACCTGTGGCTTGAATTGTAGTTATCATGGCCAGAATTTGTGAGGTAGGTAACTCCGGTGAGGGTTGCTCTTCCGGTTAGGGTTGCTCTTTTGATGGATTAGGCCCAGCACTGCTCGTCGCCGCTTGGGAGATCATATATGAATCTAGGTTCTGGGACGAGTGCTTGACATCTCTGTTGGAGCTCATCTTAATGTGGGAGGATTCCGGCACACACCGCCATTGAGAAGGAGTCAGTAGTTCAAGTTTTTCGGCAATATTCAGCGTTACTGCTCTTAGGCTGATGGAGCTCCCTCAGAATGCTGCCATCATGTTGCCGCTTAGCAGCACCCCCCCTTGAGTTATTTTAACCCTTTGAGAACTGAATATGTGTGAACGTATATAGATTCTGGACGTATATATACATCTACAGCCTTCTAAGGGTTAAGTGCCTCCCATATTAGCCCAGATTGAATCTGGTGAGGAGGAACCCAAAGGTCCCACAAATGTTAATTTCCAGGCCTGTCTCCATTAGTCTTCCCATTTAATATGCAAAAATTCCTTTTTGCAAGACTTAATATCAATTCCCTTCCTCTATGGTTTGTCCTAAGCTCTAGTGTTAGCCTTTGTGATGTCAAGCTGAGATTTATCTTATGTAAAGAGTTAACAAGACTCAAATGTGTTTTTTCTGAAATCCCAGCATCTATTCTGGCATTAATGTCGTCTAAAATAAATATGGGTACATTTCCTTCTTTTTCATTTAATTCATCCAATATCAGCCTTAGATGGGAAACATAAGAGTCCTCTGAATCCCTATTTTTAGACCTTGGGGGGAAAATAAACATTACACCGTATGATTTTTTGTGGACTTTCTGCAAGTATAAGAACCAGTGCGTTATTAATTTTAGGAAGATACAATAAAAGTGGCCTATCTGCTTCACCTGTGTACAGTAGTTGAGCCTCAATTCATTTAATCTATATTCAGTATTTCTCTGCTAAACAAATGAATATTGTCTTTTTTAAGCATATGGCCATAAATAATTCATTCATTAATTCCACTGTCCAGTCAGTTGTTATTATTTATAAAATGGGTAAGTAAAACCACAAAAACAGAAAAACTTAATTGGCTGAAATGCATCACCTGACCATTGACTAATGCAACATCACTGCACACTACCCTGCTGAACTATAGCTAACCTTAAAAGCACAAAAGCCTTTCTACTTAGAACAGATGAATAAGCCCCACAAACTTAAACAATAGACAGTCATTTCATGTCATGACTTCAAAGAAGCACAGCAGAAACACTTTCACAAAAACATCAGAATGAGTGATATTTTATTTTTATTTAGTTGAAACTTCTTGACTGGGTAGGACCCAAGAGCATTAAATGCTCTTTTTTCAGGAGTGACCAGGAAATGTAAACAAAAGCATCAGCACAGGATTAATATGAAATACATTGGAGTACACAGTAATCAGGAAGCAATATACGTGCACAGTGGCAATATAATACATCACTGTACAGAGCAGTCAGGATGCATTACACTTGCACATTGATAATCCATACAGTATTTTAACACCATTTTAAATGTATTCTGAGAACTGATCGCATGTAGTGAAGCAGGTATACTGTATACCAAAAACCAATTTTGCAAAGTTTGGATATCTCCCAGTGAGTGACTGAGTTGGTTACTTTTTTGGTGATAGCCTTGAAGTTCCAAAAAAAAAAAGTAAAACATCTTGAAACTGATAATGCAATAATAATAATAGTTTTATTTATCTAACACCTTTCAATTTCCAAGGCGCTGTACAGTTTAAAACATTACAAATTAGACATTAAAATCAGATATCAACACAAATAAAACCAATAAAAAATCATCTGTTACAAAAACAAGCAGTTTTCCAAGAAGGCCATTTGCCATAAGTGGGTTTTTTAAACCCCGCTTAAATTCCTCCATGGAGGTGCACTCCCATAACTGGTGAGGTAGAGAATTCCAAAGAGTGGGTGCAGCAAAAGAAAAATGCCCTACATCCAGATGATTTAAAATTCACTCTTGGAATCTCCAACAACCCCTTGTCGGCCGAGCAGAGTGATCGGCCAGGGCAGTAAGGAACCAGAAGTTCTTTCAGATAGACTGGACCCTGATCAAACTGAAAGTTAGCATATAAGAATGAAACAGCAGTTTTTTTTAAAGCAACAGTAACAGAAATAATTACTTCTCACTATAGTTATTTTGAATTAATTTATTTAACATATCTTGAAAAAAATAAAGTAGTTACCATGCTGTACTTTAATAAACTACTTTACTGAACTACAAAAGTGGAAGGATATAATAAATATGTTTCTTTTCTTCAGCATAAAGACTTATAAGAATTACATTTTTTAATATGTATCCATCTTATAAGTGCATTAACACATGAAAAGGTATGGGAATATCAGGCATTAGAAAATGGGTTGGGGAAATTCTTGAAGTTGATTGTCTAAGGCCACCTACCACTTGGGCTGTATTAGGCAACAGAGACTAGAAAATAATGAATCATAGTCTCTGCCTATTGACATTAAAAAAGTATTGAACCAGGCTGGCCCGGTGATGCTGATGGTTGAGGTGCTGGATGCAACATCTCACATTACGCTGGTGACCTGGGTTTGGGAATGACCTTGGGTCGCTGGGGTGCTGACACGGGGGGGGGAGCAGGATCGAGTGTTGGCTCTCCTCTCCTGAGTAAGGGATGGGGTTGCCCGCCTGTAGACTTTGTCTTATTTATGCCTTATTTTGTTATGTACATATTGCACTATAGTTATTGTATTATGCTACTCTTGTTGTTCTGTTCTAAAAATCATGTGCTCTCGTTATTGTAAACTTTTGTTTTATCCCTTCTGTAACCCTATTGCCCGGGTCGCACTTGGACTTGAGCCTTGGCTCAGTGTGCTTTTCCCAGTTATCAACTTTAAATAAATAAATACATTTTGACTGTGGTATCACTGTGTACAGGATTTTGAAATAATTTCCCTGGGGTAGCCAATCTCCACTTATTGCAGTGCTGGCATTTAAAAAAAACCTGCAGATCATCTTTTTTAACCAAGTCCCTTTGTCAATATCTGTCTCTGCACGCAACCTGATATGTACGAGCATATCCCTAATGTTGACCCCTCTACTAAAAGACACTCTTGGTTTTCCTGTGATGGATTTATTCACAGTTTTGTCACCATCAATATGGGCCAGTTCTTATGTATGACATTCCCCACCCTACCTGCCAGGCTATTGAATTCTGTGACAAACGTCACAGGAGTGTTCTCCAACATAGATTTCTCCCTATTGGTACTCCCCTCAAGTAGGTTTTTTCTATTGCATGAAAGAGCTTTCTGCTTGGCATGTTTAAGAAGTTCTTTGGAATATCCCCTGGACAAAAATCTCATCTTAAGTTCTGCTGCCTGATTCAAAAAATCATCCTCTCTGCTGCAGTTCCTGTGTGGCCACAGCATTTGTCCATATGGGATTGAATCCGTAAGTTTTTTTTTGGGGGGGGGGGGAGTGGGCACCATCAGCTCTGAGCAGTGAATTAGTTGCTGTCTCCTTATGATAAGTTTTGGTTGTAACAATGCTCTTAGGAGTACTGGAGAACACGATGTCCAGGAATTCTAGTTTTTGTTTGACCGATTTGTATGCGAAATGCAAAATTAAAACATTGTTGTTCAGCCAGTCCATAAATTCTGGAATCTTATTCTCATTCCCTTCCCAAATGCACAGGCAATCATCAATATAACGGTGCCAGCCTTTAATGTGTTTGTGGAAGGGGTTAGTTTCACTGTTATAACTCTGTAGCATTTCAAACCACCCTAGAAAAAGGTTTGCATAGCTGGGTGCCATGCTGGCACCAATCGTAGTACCACAGACTTGGAGAAAATGATTGTTATTGAACTCAAAGGTGTTATGATTTAAAATAAAATCCAAAGCTTCAATAATGAAGTCTGTGGCAATGTTTCTATCCTAGTCTCTAAAAAGAACTTGCATGCCCTAATCCCCAAGTCATCATGTTTGATAGAGATACAGTTTATAGCGACTCAATATCTATCCCCAACCTAACACAGTTCTCATGCGAGACAAAAGCTTCACATTTTTTTAAGGTGTCTGAAGTGTCTTTGAGGTAGGATATCAATTCTACCACACAATCCTGTAAAAAGAAGTCAAAAAAGTGACCCAGATTTTCTGTAACAGAGCCATTGCCTCAGATTATCAATCTCCCTGGAGGATTGTTTAAAGTTTTATGAATCTTTGGTAAGATGTAAAACCCAGGTGTCACTGGGTGTTCATTCCAAATGAAGCCATACTCCTCTTCCTCTGTAATATTCTTCTCTGCAATGGGCCTAATCAGAATTTTGTACAGCTACTTATTAAAAACCTGCATTGGGTTACTGTTTAGTTTCTTATAATTTATTTCATTGCCTAGCAGTGTGCCAACAATATTCACATATTGCTCTCTACTCATAACCACAGCGTTTTCCCCCTTTTTAGGTTTAATCACCAAGTCTTTATTTTCACTGAGCTTTTTTAATGAATTATTTTATTGTTGGGTAGATTAAACTGCTTAGGGATTGTTACATTGTTCAATAGTTCCTGTGCTTGGTAGGTAACCGTTGTTTCTTATGCAATTATTGCAGCATTTGTGGTAAAAGGGCAGTAAGTTGATATACCTCTGAATTTTGTTTTTCTGCAAGCCTCAGACTACTTATTACTCATAGATGTACCCACAGGATTGAATGTGTTCATTTCACCATCATTGTTCCCAAGAGGTTCCTTGGAGATTTTTCATCAACCAGATCAAGATCAAAACATATGCCAGAGTTTACTCCACTCATTGTTTTAATGACTTCAATTAGCAAATCAACATCCTCAGCTGCCAGTAATTGTGGTTTCTTTGTGTAGCCCATCTCGTTTGTGTCTGTAGCAGTGTTCACTTTCTCTGCAAAACATACTTTCAACCTGATTTTTCTAAAGAATTTATGGAGATCCAAATTAATCTGAAAAGGATTTATCTTAGGTGTGGCGATGTAGAGAGACCCTTACTGAGTATTGTAACAAATTTATTTTCTATCTAATAATAAACTTGCCTTTTATACCTGTCTGCTGAAATCACCAAGAGGCTTCCTTGTTGGCATCACCCTCAGCCAAAGGTAGTGGGTTTAAACTGACTGAGGGGACAATGTCAGGTTGTTCGGCCCAACAGCTGGATGCCGCAAAGTGTGATGCGGAACCGGCCACTGACAGGAATGAAAAAGTGCCTCAATAAGGGGAAGGTTCTGTTCCCCCTGAAAAGTTACCACTGCCACCACACAGAGAAACAGACCAAAAAGGGACACCAAGATCTGCTAAAAATAACCATTCACGGATGGATTTTAGTGAAATAAATAGCCTTTAGTATTAGAGGATAAAGGGGTAATACAATATAAACTTTTCACTGTGGTTAAGCAAATCACTGTAAAGGGCTTATCACTGTAACCTTAGCAATACAATCACTGTGGCTCAGTGACAGGATTTTCAGGACAGTAAATTAATAAAGACTAAACTACAAGGAGAGCTTCTGTAACAGAAAAGTACTGGAATAGCATTATAAGTGCAGTATAATGTGGGGCATGATGCAATGCAGTGGATGTGGAGAAGCTGTATTCAGGCAGACCTTCTGGATGCTGAGGTGCTGCCCTATCTGCAGACATCTCTCTGGACTGTGGGATGAGGTAGCCAGACTCAGAGGAAGTAAACTTGGTCAGGAGTACCTTCGCCCCTATCCAGAGACCACCCGGTCTAATGTTGCTGCCTCAAAGGATGCCAAGAACAAGGAGCACTTGGATGACAGTGGGCTTGGGGAGGATTTGGATAGTCAGGCAGAGGCACATCCCAGATCCTATTCCATTCCAGAACTCATATGCTGCACTGGCAAATGGGGACAAACAGAGGTACCCAGAGAAGTAGAAGGGAAGGATGTGGAGGTCAACTAAGGAGGTAACCTCAGTGGGGAGAGCAGTGGACCCCAGAGGAGGAGGAGGAGGAAGTGAACCCTGGTGGAGGACTCTATCATAAGAGGGATCCAGCTAGGAACACAGGAGGGGGGAGGACAGGGAGATGAGGTGCCTACCAGGTGCCACGGCATAGAGGGATGGGAGGAACATCCTGGGGTTCACAGGGAAGGCAAGACAGGAGGGTGAGCTGGATATCATTATCCACCTAGGTACTAATGACCTGGAAAATGGGGAGCCTAAGGAAGTTCAGGAAGAGTTTAGGAAATTGGGGAGGGGTCTCAAGCAAGTAGCTACTTCTGTCACCTTCTCGGAAGTACTACCTATGAGAGGCATGGGAGAGCATAGGGGAGCATGCACCAGGAACTTTAACTCATAGTTAAAGAACTGATGCTGTGAGGAAGGGTTTGGATTCATTGGTGACTGGGGACCCACCTGGAGAGATGGAGGCTTGTTCAAGTCTGATGGCCTGCATCCGTCCTGGAGGGGAATCCAAGCACTCAATGATAAGTTTAAATGCTACATGGACAAGCATTTAAACTAGCCAAGGGGGTGGCAGGCCAGCAAGGAGGGTACCTAATTGCCCACTCCCCACAGCTAGCAGTGGAATCAGTGAACAGGAGAAGTGGATATCTCTACAAAGCAGTGTGCAAAAGATGGAGATAAGCACACAAGAGGTGGATAGGCAGAAAGGTTGGTGAAATTCAACAGAAGAGCAGACATCAGGGAGAACCAGGGATAAAGAACAACCAGGGAGGGGGCTGGAGTAGAACAGCTAAACAGTCTAGGGAGTTCAAATCATGGAAAGCCATGTGTGCCAATGTCAGGAGCCTTAGCAACAAGATGGAGGATCTGGAGGCTGTAATGGTGCAGTCGGACCTGGACATTGTGGCCATCACAGAGACCTGGTGTAATGATAACCATGACTGGCAGATGGCCATACCCTGCTACAACATATTCAGAAGTGACAGGGCAGACAGGAAGGGAGAAGGAGTGGCATTTTATGTGAAAGATGGCATAAAGGCCACGGAGATCCAGGAGGAAAAATTGGGGGAGAGATACTGTGTGTTAAGTTTTAAAGGAAAATAAGGTCAGCTATCTGCACAGGGGTGGTCTACAGACCATCAGCCCAGGATGAAGAAACAGATAAGGAGCTGATGCTAGCCATCCAAAGGATGGCAGACAAGGGTGAGGTGGTGCTGGTGGGAGATTTCAGTATTCCAGACGTGGACTGGAGCCTCCCAGAAGTAGCATCAACCAGGATCAGATTTATCCTGGACTCCCTTCAAGGTGCCTTCCTCAGCTGGTCATAGAACCAACTTGACAGAAGGCAATACTGGACCTTGTGTTCACAAGTGGGGACAGGGTGATGGGGGCAACAGTGGGGGAGCACCTGGGGAACAGTGATCACTGGTCACTGTGGTTTGAAATCACAGAAGGAGCAGAACCAAACCACACAAAAACACATATCCTGGATTTTAGGGGGGCAGACTTTGGGAAAATGGGGAGATGCTTGAAAGAGGCATTAATGGGAATGGGGTGGGAATCAGGGGTTGCGGAAAAGTGGGCAATATTTAAAATGGGGATTACAAGAGTAACAGAATTATGCATTAAGCAGGTTAGCAAGGGGAAAAGGAAGAGGAGGACATTATGGTTTTCCAAGGAGGTAGCGGAGAAAGTGAAAGCCAAAAAGATTGCATTCAGGCAATACAAAAAGACACAGGCAGAAGGGGATAAGGAGAAGTACCAGGAGAAGCAAAGGGAGGCAAGGAGGTCAGTAAGGGAAACCAAAGCTCAGACAGAAGAGCGCATTGCAAAGTCAGTGGGTAGAAGGGACAAAACCTTTAACAGGTAGATAAGTGAAAAAAGAAAGGCAAAGGGAGGGATAGTGAGACTGAAGGGGGAGGATGGGGGCCACATGAAGGATGACAACAGTAAAGCTAACATACTGAACAGGTATTTCTACTCAGTCTTTACTGTAGATTTAGTAGTTGCCGTATTGGTCCTTGCAAGAATAGATCCAGAAGCAAATGATTTGATACCTTTTAATGGACCAACATAGATGTAACAAGAACAAAGTGCTCTAGCTTTCGGACCAACCAGTCCTTCTTCAGAAGCTCATGGCAGTTGTTTGGAAAATACAATACTATAACAGCTAGATAATGCAGAGAAAACAGAAAAAATCCCCATTGGTTTAAAATACTCATTAAAAAAACAGATGATGTCAGACAAGTTTAACAGTACAATACTGCCCTCAGTCCGAATGAACCTTGGGTTCAGATGTTCCTGGTTGCAAGACACATATAAGGAATCCTACTGCACATAAATTTAATTGACATAAGATAACACTGCAGAAGCAGATAACTCCCAAATCAAGCCATGAGTGTCACAGTCAGTATAAGGATGTGATTACTGAAAGGCAACCCCACCCAGCTTAAAGACAGACTAGAGATAGTTATAGGGCTCATGAAATTACAATGTATGCATTAAAGACAAGAATTACCAGTAAAGTTGTCTAAAAACATCAGTGCTCACTGTGTGATGTGTAAAACCTAGCTGGACTTGCCACCAGCTGTATTCTCAAGCTAAATAGAAGCCCAAGAGATTACAAAACCTCAGGACTATATACATGATAATTAAAATATAAATAGATAATATTAGTGTTAAGCAAAAAACTCTAGTAGAGGAACCTCAAGGAGTTCAGACCATGCAGCCTGATATGTACTGATGTCAATATATACTGAGAATGTAGCAACTTCATGTACCACAAGTGTCTAGGAATCTGAAAAGAGATAAAAATGTAATTTATCTCCTCCTGTTCATACAAACAATACAACCTAACCCACCCACATCACAATAATGTGGGTGAGGAGATCTATAATTAAAGCGAGATGTAGTCTCTCTCTCTCTCTCCCCCCTCCTTTTCTCTCTCTCTCTCTCTCTCTACACACACACACACACACACACACACACACACACACACACACACTCTCAATCCTCTCCTAGTGAACCTATATTAACTTCAGTCACTGTAATTGTTCCCCAAAGGAATACAACTTGTCATGAAATCCTGAGTAAATTACTATAATATAAGCCTAATGTAAAAGATATGTGCAGGACCCCAAGCAAATGAGATCACACATCCCAATATGTACAGAGTTACAAAAATTATATATAACAGTATAAGATAACACTCCTGTATGTACACTAGCAGGCTGGGTAAACTGAATATGGTGCAATGGAATCAATCCCCCCCCACACAGGCAAAGATAAAAAGTAAGGAGAAATTTGTTGTGTGTGAAATGAAAATAGTAACACATTATACCTCCATATAGCTAAATAGAGACTTATCTCAATGTGACAGCAAGCCCCACATCTGTTATATCACATACTCTATTTAGCTATATGGAGTTATAATGTGTTACTATTTTATTTCACACACATAAAAATTTCTCCTTACTTTTATCTTTGCCTGTGGGGGATTGATTCCATTGCACCATATTCAGTTTACCCAGCCTGCTAGTGTACATACAGGAGTGTTATCTTATACTGTTATATATAATTTTGTAACTCTGTACATATTGGGATGTGTGATCTCATTTGCTTGGGGGTCCTGACATATCTTTTACATTAGGCTAATATTGTAGTAATTACTCAGAATTTCATTGACAAGTTGTATTCCTTTGGGAACAATTACAGTGACTGAAGTTAATATAGGTTCACTAGGAGAGAGATTGAGAGTGTGTGTGTGTGTGTGTGAGTGTGTGTGTGTGTGTGTGTGTGTGTGTGTGTGTGTGTGTGTGTGTGTGACAGAGAGAGAGAGAGAGAGAGACAACATCTCGTTGTTTAAGTTATGTATTCCCTACCCACATTATTGTGATGTGGGTGGGTTAGGTTGTATTGTTTGTATGAGCAGGAGGAGATAAATTACATTTTTATCTCTTTTCAGATTCCTAGACACTTGTGGTACATGTAGTTGCTACATTCTCAGTATATATTGACATCAGTACATATCAGGATGCATGGTCTGAATTCCTTGAGGTTCCTCTACTAGAGTTTTTTGTTTAACACTAATATTATCAATTTATATTTATATTATCATTTATATAGTCCTGAGGTTTTTGTAATTTCTTGGGCCTTTTATTTAGCTTGAGAATACAGCTGGGTGGCAAGTCCAGCTAGGTTTTACACATCACACAGTGTAGCACTGATGTTTTTAGACAACTTACTGGTATTCTTGTCTTTAATGCATACATTGTAATTTCATGAGCCCTATAACTATCTTAGTTTGTCTTAAGCTTGGTGGGGTTGCCTTCAGTAATCACATCCTTATACTGACTGTGACACCTATGGCTTGATTTGGGAGTTATCTGCTTCAGCAGTGTTATCTTATGTCAATTAAATTTATGTGCAGTAGGATTCTTTGTATGTGTTTGCACCAAGAACATCTTAACCTAAGGTTCATTCGACTGAGGGCAGTATTGTACTGTTTAACTTGTCTGACATCATCTGTTTTTTTTTAATGAGTATTTTAAACCAATGGGGATTTTTTTCTGTTTTTCTCTGCATTATCTAGCTGTTATAAGTATTGTATTTTCCAAACAACTGCCATGAGCTTCTGAAGAAGGACTGGTTGGTCCGAAAGCTAGAGCACTTTGTTCTTGTTACATCTATGTTGGTCCATTAAAAGGTATCAAATCATTTGCTTCTGGATCTACTCAGTCTTTACTGAGGAAGAGGAGAGTAATGGGCCTGAAGGGAGTACAATGGGTGGGAATGGCACAGAAATGGACACAAGTCTTTTTACACGGGAAAGGGTCCTGAAGGAACTGGAAGTAATAAGAGTTGATAAAGCAATGAGGCCAGATGGGGTGCACCCCAGTGTCCTAAAAGAACTAAGAGAGGTGGTTGCTGAACCTTTGGCAGTCCTGTTTAGCCAGTCACTGGAAACAGGGGAGTTACCCAAAGATTGGAGGACAGCAGATGTAGTCCCCTTATACAAAAGCGGGAACAAAGAGGAGCGGGGAACTACAGACCAGTCAGCCTGACCTCGGTAGTGGGGAAGCTCTGGTTACTGATGCTGGGGATCAAGGGTACCCTATTGAGATAGATATACCAAGTGCTAGAGTACAAGTACTGTCCACAGTCCCATTATGTATTTCATCCAATAACAGATCCCACACTAACCAAAGTCCCAAAAATAGGGATATAGTGGTGATAGGGGACTCTATTCTTAGGGGGGTAGATTCTGCAGTTTGTGAAGGGAGAAAAGCTCACACAACAGTCAGTACACTCCCAGGGGCTTGTGTAGATAATTGCCCTGCATTTACAACCTCTTTACCTCATGCTTTGTCCTACCCCATTGCCTGCCCCCCACTGAGCTTGCTATTGTACTCTAGCTGTATTTAATCCTCTGTGTTTCCCTCCTTGTTCCACAGACAGCCCATCTGCGGGCTTCCCAAGCTGCTCCAGTGGCCCTGGCTCTCTCTGAGCAGGCCACAGCTAACAGGCCACCCGACTGACCCCCGGACAGATTCAGGTATGCACCGGACCTCCGAAACTCGTGGTTTTGAATGCGCTGTTTTGACTGGGCCTCAGTGGAGGAGCCAGGCACTGATTGGCAGCTTTGTTCCTTGGCTGATTTTCCAATGCCTGGCGCTCCTGATCTCAGGAAATCTCTTTCTGTGCTGTGTTCGGACAGAAATTTTTTCCTCCCCCTCCCCACCTCCTCTTTTTCACCCACCCCCTCCCCCACCTCCTCACAGTATTAAATAGACTCCCTTACTCCGCCTTTCCTCAGCCTAGCAGCTGATTGGTCACTCCACTGCTGCACATTTTCATGCTATTGGCCTCCCTGTCTTCAATACCTGACTTGACCCACTTTCTCATTGCTCCTTTTTAAAGCAGTCCCACCCTTTGGATCACACACATGCTCTCAACTTCTTTCTCCAGCCACACCATCTAACTCCTCTCAATTACTGCTCTACCTGCCCTATTGTTAGGGACTTCACCCTAATTCGACTATATACCCTTTCAACTATAAACCAGCTAGCAGTTACGCAGGCCAGCAACACCAAACAAACTACCATGGGGTGCAACCACCTACTACTACTACTACTCCTCCTCACTACCTACCTCTTTTGGCATTGCTGGTACCATATACAAATTCGGACCCCTACCCCCCCACTCTGAATCCTCACTGGGTGCAAGCTGGAAGAAAAACATACACATGGCCACTACCACTTTCGGTAACGATAGACTCTTTATCCTCCCGCACCTCCCATACACAGTTATCACCAAGCCAGCCTTGCAAACCATAACCTTAATGGTTAGCTTTCCTCCTAATGTAACACAGGCGTATAGACACCTCCCCCACCTGATGCACAGGCAACGGAAGACACGAGGGAAGATAAACATCACCCTATCTGCCAGAAAGGTTATCTTTCTGCTACTGCTACTCTCTGGCAGTGTTCGCCTAAACCCTGGACCAACAACCCTGAGGAGCAGGGGGGTCCATACAGTGAATGGCCTAAAGAGAGCATTGCTAAACATCTGCAGCCTAACTGCCAAATTTGACCAGCTCCAGGCTTGGATGACCATCCAGGCCCCTGACATACTTTGCCTAACTGAAACCTGGCTGTCGGGTAGGATCAAAGATGGTGAGGTGGCCATCGAAGGATTCCAAGCATTTTGACTTGATAGAATAGGCAGGAAAGGTGGCGGCTGCCTCCTATATGCCAGAAACTCACTGAGTTGTTCCGTCCTCCCCATCTCCAAAGTTGTGGAGGATTATGAGCTACTAGTGGTAAAAATACAAGTTGGCCTAAAAGGCAAGACCTTTACCATCGCCACAACCTACCTGCCCCCCAAGAAAGCCAAGGAAGGCCTTCCTCTTGTTATGGAAGAAATTAACGCACTCAGAAAGGGCTCAGAACTCATCTTGACCAGTGTCTTTAATATTAACTGGTTATGTAAGGAGGCAACACCCTCCAGAGACTTAATCACCTCCCACAATCTCATGCAACTCGTAACTCACCCCACCAGGCAGAACTACAAGGCCGGTACCAGCACCCTCATTGACTGGGTCTTAGCTAGCTCACTGATTTGATTCTCTGAACTCAGGGTTCTCCCGGACGTGCTAAGTGACCACTCCCCAATCTCCTTTATATGGACCACAAAACTTGCCAAAAGCCCACCCCGCCTCATCGAGAGCAGGATTCTGCAGAAAGGCAAACTAGGATCCCTCAAATTGGCCCTGTCCGCCTACAACTGGTCCCCCATCAACAAGGCACCTACGCTGGACCAGACCCTTAGTTTTTTCACTGAGGGCTTCAATTCCATCTGTGATGTCTATGCACCACGCACAAAACGGAATATTCGGGGGGTGGTTAACGGCTGGATTGATGGCAAGCTCCTCTCCCTCCTAAAGGAGAGGGACTGCCTCTGGGAAAAAGGCTTAAACTCAGGCAGCAAGCATGATCTGCAGTGCTACAAAACAGCTAGAAGTAGGTGCACCAAGCTTATCAGGCTCGCAAAAACCAGTTTCCATAAGACCCAGCTCAACAATGCATGGGGAGATGGAAAGAGGCTTTGGGACAACATCAAGAACATCCTTGGTAAAGATCAAAAGCAGCACCTTAAGATGCTCAACATTAATAACTCATCCTCCTCAGATCCGCTAGCCATTGCTGATGCCTTTAACCAGGTCTTTACAGACCTGTCCTCAGTGCTGCCTCCAGACTACCTTCTGCCTGTGGAGGACCAAGGTTGCGCCAACCTGCTCATAACTAACCACCCAGCCTTCTACTTTAAGAAGGTGACGGTGAAGGAGGCCCTAACGGTGGTCAGGAAAGTCCTAGGCAAAACCAGATTGGGGAGTGACAGGCTAGACATGAAGTTACTATCTCTCACCCTTGATATTCTTATTATGCCCATAACAATGCTATTTAATAAATCCTTGGCCCTAGCTCAATTTCCAGAGGTATGGAAGCAAGCCCTGGTAACTCCAGTACGTAAGAATGGTGACAAGGTGCTGGTGTCAAACTACAGGCCAATATCTATCCTCTCCCAACTATCCAAAGCTTTGGAAAAAATCGCGGCAAGTCAACTCACAGAATACCTCAGTAAGTACAATCTGCTCTGCCCAAACCAACATGGCTTCAGGCAAAAACACAGTACCACCACGGCACTGCTGGAATACACTGACTATGCGCATAAGGTGCTGGATGAAGGCAAATTGGTGGGGTCCATCTTCACTGACCTTACCAAAGCCTTCAACACTGTCAACCACTCTCTACTAGTACTCCAGCTCCAAAGATTGGGTGTGGCACCAAGCGCCGTGAATTGGTTCAATGACTACCTAACACACAGGAGCCAGCGAGTCAAAATCGGGCAGACGTTATCTAGCTCCAGAGATGTACTCCTAGGAGTCCCTCAAGGATCAATTCTAGGGCCCCTGCTTTTCAGTCTCTTTGTAAATGACCTACCCACAGCCTGTGACACCAAACTTATTCTGTATCACGGACAATGCAGTGCTGCTGAGTACTTAGCACCTCTCAGAGTTGCCTACAAACAGAACTACAGAACTCTTTCAATAAACTTGAGGACTGGTTCAGTAGGCAAAAGCTGCTACTAAATTACAAGAAAACCAAGGCCATGCTACAATCCAGCCCCTACAACAAACACAAGCATGCTCTCTCGTAATCACCAAAAGGCTGGTGAGCAGATTGAGCAGGTGCACTTGTTCAAGTACCTTGGAGTCCCCATTGATGACCCTCTCACTTATACGCACCACGTAGAGTCCCTTGTCAAAGTGGTAAACACAAAGATCAGGGTCCTCTATAGGCATAAGAAATCCCTCACCCCGGAAGCACTCTGAATCTCAGTCTCCAGCTCCATACTCTCCACGATAGACTACGGGCTGGTGGTCTGTGGAGCAGCTACTGATACAGTGCTCAAAAGGGTCCAAATTGCACTCAATAAGGCATGCCACCTCACCCTGTGTACCGATCACTACACTCATACTTGCACCCTGTATGAGCATACAAACTGGCTTAGCCTAAAAGACAGGATCAAATACCAAACTTGCCTCCTGGGAAAGAAGGCACTCCTCGGAAAAACCCCACCCTGTATAGGAAACCTGCTCGAGGCTTCTCTCTCAACACACATCACCAGACGGAGGAAGAATGGAACACTGTCCATACCATTCCGCCAAACCTCACGAGGGCAGCGTGCTTTCTCCTATCGGGCCCCCCTTTGAATAAATGAACTCCCGATGAAATTACAAACAAACAACAGCCTGTCTCAATTCAAAGTAGGCCTCAAACAGCACCAAATGTCTAACTCAAAATGCACCTGCTTCTTAGGCCACACTTGATAGACAGGCCTACCCCCAAGGTAACACCCAGCAGGGCTACCTTGAGAACCTTGCCTCCATTCCAGCCTAGGCAAGGGCTTAAGTAAGCTATCAGTCCTCTTTAAATGCACTTGGTACTGCCCCTCCCAACCCCCCACACACACCATACTTGACAAAGCCCTCTGGAGCTGCTCCTCCCTTCATAGCCCCCGTTTCACTATCCCCACCTCTGCTCTTTGCGGTTGTTTTCAAACCCAATCCCCTTGTTTCACTGTCACCCAGCCTCTCACCATCTGGGATAGCGTTAAACCCTATGCAGTTACTCTGCCAGTCTATCAACGGATTTGGAGGTTTCCAGGGGTGTGCTACCTAGGGCAACCGATTAGAAATAGCTTAGTATTCAATTACAACTGCTGTTTTTTTCTCCTATTTGTCTAATTGTCATGTAATCGCTTTTTAATGCCTAATGATCAGGCATCTGTAACCACTGAATATGTGTGTTGTCTTATTGTCCACCCTGACGTGGAACCTTTGTAAAAGAGCTCATGCTCAAAGGTCTTTCCAAAATACTAATTAAACAATTAAACAATAGAGAAATGGAACCTATTACTTAAAAAGAACTGGTACAGCCAAAGGGTGACTACAGTTTGGAATGCTCTACCAGTGGAAGTAATCGAAAGTAAAGATATGAATACTTTTAAAAATAACTTAGATAGAGTTATGAGTAATGAGGCTAAATTTGGGGTTAGATAAAAATTACAAATTTAGGATTATTTAAAACTACAGAAGGCAAGCATTAAGGACGTAAGTCTACTACAAGCTTGATTTGATCTATGAAATCTATGAAAATCATGGAAGCACTACTGAAGGAGAGATTGGTGGAACATCTGGTTGCCAATGGACTACAGGACCCAAGGCAGCATGGTTTCACTGGGGGAAGGTCATGTCAGACCAGCCTCATTGAATTTTTCAACTGGGTGACAAGGGAGGTGAATCAGGGGAGGGCAGTGGACATGGCCTATCTGGACTTCAGCAAGGCCTTTGACACTGTGCCACATAAAAGACTAAGAAACAAACTGGGGAATATAGGAGTGGACAGGACAGTAGTGCGGTGGGTAGGTAATTGGCTGGGCGGCAAGACACAGAGGGTGGCAGTAAATGGCTGTCACTCCACAGAGGGAAGAGTGACCAGTGGGGTACCACTGGGATCAGTGCTGGGACTGGTTCTATTCAACGTCTTCATCAGTGACATTGCACAGGACCTGGATGGCAGAATTTCCCTGTTCGCTGATGACATGAAGCTCTGTAACAGAGTGGACACACCAGAGAGTGTAGACAGAATGAGGAGGGACCTGCAGAAGCTTAAGGAATGGTCAAGGGTTTGGCAGGTGAAATTCAATGCAAAGAAGTGCGAGATAATGCATATGGGGCACAAAAACCCTGGAACAACATATCAGTTGGAGGGTGAGGATATAGCATGCACAAAGTAGGAAAGGGACTTTGGGGTTATCATCTCTGATGACCTCAAGGTAGGGAAACAGTGCAACAAGGCAGCAGGTAAAGCAAATAGGATGCTGGGATGCATAAGCAGGGGCATCACCAGTAGGAAAAGGGAGGTCATAATTCCACTATACAAGACACTAGTGAGGCCCCACCTGGAGTACAGTGTACAGTTCTGGAGACCTTACCTATGTAAGGACACAGGCAGGATAGAGAAGGTTCAGAGGAGGCAACAAAGATGGTACAGGGATTGTATCACAAGTCCTATGAGGACAGGTTGAAGGACTTGAATATGTACTCCCTGGAGGAGAGAATGGAGAGAGGGGGTATGATAGAGACATACAAGTACCTTACATGGAGGAATAGGGTGCAGGAATGCACTATTTTCCAGAGAAAAAGATGTTCCAGCACTAGAGGACATGGGATGAAGTTAGAGGGAGGGTAATTCAGAGGAAACGTGAGGAAGAATTTCTTCACAGAACGGGTGGTGGATAAGTGGAACACCCTGCCAGAGGAAGTTGTGGGGGCTGAAACAATCATGGGATTTAAGAATGCATGGGATTGACATAAGGGAATTCTGGAGATCGGGAGTAAGGGACAACAGAATTCTAGGAAAACATAAAGTGAACTTATAAGCTCAAATGGGCAGACTAGGTGGGCCATAGGCCCTTATCTGCCGACAGTTTCTATGTATCTATGTACTGTACGGAGCTTATCACTGTAACCTTTGCAATAAAATCACTCTGCGGGGCTTATCACTGTAACGTTGCAATAAAATCACTGTAACTAGCATAAAAACTTATAAATGTAACTTCAGCACCAAGAACTTCATCACACCACCACCCCAGGGTTCCTCCCCGGGTGTCACACCTCCCCCAAGGACTGCTGCAAGAATTACAAAAGATACATGCCTGAGGTCTGCTGCAAGCCACCTCACTAGCCAAGTGTCTCAAGGTGCTACATTGCTAGCCACCCTGCTAGCTGAGTGTCTAACAGGTGCTTCACCACTAGCCAGCCTGCTAGCTGAGTTTCCAATTGGTGCTTTGCCGCTAGCTGACCTGCTAGCCAAATGTCCCAAGGGCGCTTTGCCACTTACTGACCTGCTAGCTGAGTCTCCCAAGGTGCTCCACCACTAACTGCCCTGCTAGCTGAGTCTTCCAAGGTGCTCCACCACTAGCCATCCTGCTAGCCGAGTCTCCCAAGGTGCTCCACTGCTAGCCATCCTGCTAGTCGAGTCTCCCAAAGTGCTCCGCCACTAGTTGTCCTGCTATCTGAGTCTCCCAAGGTGCTGCTCTTCTACCTGACCTGCTAGCCAAGTCTCCCACCAGGTACCTGTGAGGGTTTGTGGAAGGCTGGCTTCACCAGCCTCCCCTGCTGCTGAGCACCAGAGTCAGCTGCCAAGCCTGAGTGATACAGCTCTTTTAAGCCCCCTTTTTAAAGTAAGGCTGGCTGGGCTCTCTCAGCTGCTCATGCAGGTCCCATGATGCTCCTTCCTGGGATTCTTCTTCATTGAGCTCCTTCCCCAGGAACTCTTCTCCAGCACTCCTTTTCCAGGAGCTCTCTTCCATCAAGCGCCTCCTTCAGCAGATCTTCTCCATCGCGCTTCTTCTTCAGGAGCCCTTCTCCATTGAGCTCCCTTTCTAGGAGCCCTTCTTCATCAATCTCCTTTCCCAGGAGCTCTCTTCCATCAAGCGCCTCCTCCAGAAGCCCTTCTCCATTGAGCTCCTTCTCCAGGAACCCTTCTCCACTGAGCTCCTTCCCTAGGAACCCTTCTCCATTGAGCTCCTTCTCCAGGAACCCTACTCCATTGAGATCCTTCCCCAAGAGCTCTTCTCCAGGGGCACCCCTTCTGGGGCTCTCCTCCTGGAGTGCCTCCTTCTGGGGCTCCTCCTCTGGACTCCCCTTCTAGACTCCCCCTCCTGATGACTGCCTTTGACCCTTCTGGCAGTCTCCTTTTATGTTTATTGCAGGATGTGTGGCTACCCTGGGTTACCCCCTGACTGGATGGCTAAGGGGTCAGTGCTAATTGGCTATGCAAATCAAGGGCTTGATTGCATAACCAATCAGCAACGAGGGCTGCTGCCCAGTCCTCCCACTGCCTCCCCAGCTCGAGCTCACCCTAACGGCTTTAACTGCCATTTTGCTTTGAAACCTACTGATAGGAGCATTTGATGTGCCACCACAGGAGCAGCTAGATCAGGACTCCTGCGGGCGGCACTTTCACTTTCAAACTGTACAGCTTGCCCCTGAATATGGAGGTCAAGGAAGGTAAAGACTATCCTTACCGACCCCCTTTACCATCAGCACACACATTTGTTTTTAAATAAATAAAAAGAAAAAAATGGCGGTCAGTGGCACAGCTGCTGATGAGATGCCCACACTTTGCTTGCGGCAGAGCACGCTATGTGGCTGAAATTTTGGCCGATGCACTACCCCCCCACTTCTTATGTTGGACATGTCCCATGTTCTGGCACAACGTTTAAATATCCATCACTGTGGCACAGATTTAAATGTTCGTCACAGTGGCACAACTTTAAATGTTCATCACAGTGGCACAACTTTAAATGTCCATCACAGTGGCACAGCTTTAAATGTCCTTTGCATAGTGTTTGTGCCACACAGTTGGCCGCATTGTCCTTCTTGAAGTCATTGGAAACAAAAGGCATTCACAACACCCCACCTGGATCAATATCAATGCTGTACATTTTTAGTTCAGAGTCCACTGGACAGTCCAAAACAGTTACCTCTGTTCCCTACTGGCTCTTTGTACAGTTTCAGCTGGTGGTAGTGCACAGCCCAGGAATCATCCCCGTTAAAGTCAATAACGCACAAAACATCACCTGTGGGCCCCAGGTCATCCAAGCTGACTAATTAGAAAGCCAGCTATTTTTAGAGTCTTGGTTAGTCTGTTCTCTGGGAATCAACAAAGGGGAAGATCTCTGGACACAAAGTCCCCACACGTGGGCTTGAAAAATCCCATTGCTGTCACTAGTGTACCAAATTTATTTTCTAATAATAAACTTGCCTTTTATACTTGTCTGCTGACGTCACCAAGAGACTTCATTTGTGGCACCACCTTCAGCCAAAGGTAGCGGGCTTAAAGTGACTAAGGGGACAATGTCAGGTTGTTCAGCCTGACAGCTGGACACCCAAAGAGTGGTGCAGAGTCAGCCACTGGCAGGAATGAAAAAGTACCTTAATAAGGGGGAGGTACTGCTCCCCCTAAAAGGTTACCACTGCCACCAGCCAGAGAAACAGACAAAAAAGGGGCACCAAGATCTGCTAAAAATAACCATTCACAGAGAGATTTTAGTGGCATAAATAACCTTTACTATTAGAGGATAAAGGAGTAATACAATACAATATGTTCACTGTGGTCAAGCAAATAACTGTAAAGGGCTTATCATTATAACCTTAGCAATAAAATCAGTGTACGGGGCTTATCACTGTAACCTTTGCAATAAAATCAGTGTACGGGGCTTATCACTGTAACCTTAGCAATAAAATCACTGCACTGGGCTTATCACTGTAACCTTTGCAATAAAATCACTGTATGGAGCTTATCAATGTAACCTTTTCAATAAAATACTGTAACTAGCAAAACAACTTAATAACTGTAACTTCAGCAACAAGAACTTTATCACACCACCACACAAGGGCTCCCTCCCCAGGTGTCACACCTCCTCCAAGGACTGCTGCAAGAATTGCAAAAGATACAGGCCTGCTGCTAGCCACCTCGTTAGCCAAGTGTCCCAAGACGCTGCATTGCTAGCCAACTTGCTAGCCAAGTTTCCAACTGGTGCTTTGCTGCTAGCCGACCTGCTAGACGAGTCTCCTAAGGTGCTCCGCTGCTAGCTGTCCTGCTAGCCAAGTCTCCCAAGGTACCCCACTGCTAGCTGACCTGCAAGATGAATCTCCTAAGGTGCTCCGCCACTAGCCATCCTGCTAGCTGAGTCTCCCACAGTGCTCCACCACTAGCCATCCTACTAGCCAAGTCTCCCAAGGTGCTCCTCCACTAGCCACCCTGCTAGCTGGGTCTCCCAAGGTGCTGCACTGCTAGTTGACATGTTAGCCGAGTCTCCCAAGGTGCTGCACTGCTAGCTGACCTGCTAACTGAGTCTCCGAAGATGCTGCTTGGCTAGCAGACCTGCTAACCTAGTCTCCCAAGGTGCTGCACTGCTAGCCGACCTGCTAGCTGAGTCTCCCACCAGGTACCTGTGAGGGTTTGGGGAAGACTGTCTGGTTTCATCAGCCTACCTTGCTGCTGAACACCAGAGTCAACTGCCAAGCCTGAGTGATACAGCTCTTTTAAGCCCCCTTTTTGAAGTAAGGTTACCAGGCTGGCAGGGCTCTCCCAGCTGCCCGGCAGGTCCCATGATGCTCCTTCCTGGAATTCTTCTTTATCGAGCTCTTCTCCAGTACTCCTTTTCCAGGAGCTCTTCTCAAACATAGAAACATAGACTTTGACGGCAGATAAGGACCGCTTGGCCCATCTAGTCTGCCCATTTCCCTACCTACAGGATAGGCCGCAGATCCTAGTTAACCAACAGCCTATTTCTTCCTACCCCCCACAAGAATTGCCTTATGTCTGTCCCATGCATTCTTGAATTCTCCCACAGTTTTAGACTCCACAACCTCCTCAGAAAGGCTGTTCCATGCATCCACTACCCTCTCTGTGAAATAATACTTCCTCACATTGCCCCTGAACCGCCCTCCTTCTATCTTTAAATTGTGTCCCCTTGTTCTTGCACGTCTCTTTTTATGAAAGATGCTACCCTCTTGGACTTTGTTGATTCCACTGAGGTACTTAAAAGTTTCTATCATGTTCCCCTCTCCCTTCTTTCCTCAAATGTATACATATTAAGCTCCTTTAGTCTCTCCTCATATGGCTTCTCTTGCAGACCCTGCACCATTTTAGTTGCCCTCCTCTGGACTACCTCTATCCTGTCTATGTCCTTGCGGAGATGGGGTCTCCAGAACTGGACACAGTACTCCAGATGGGGTCTCACCAACTGTCTGTAAAATAACAACTTCCTGTTTTCTGCTGCTGATGCCTCTCCCTATACATCCCAGTATACCCCAGCCCTCCCTACTGCCTTCTCCACATTGCTTGCTAACCTTAAGGTTATCTGATATGAGTACCCGAGGTCCCTTTCCTTTTTGTTGTTGTTACTACCTCCCACCCATTGTGTATTCTTCCCTGGGTTCTTGTTTCCCAGGTGCATTATTTTGCACTTCTTTGCATTGAATCCTAGCTGCCATACTTCTGACCATTCCTCCAACCTTGCCAAGTCCCTTTTCATCCTTTCCATGCCTCCTTGTGTATCAACCCTGTTGCAGATCTTTGTGTCATCTGCAAAAAGGCATACTTGTCCTTTCAGTCCCTCTGCAATGTCACAGATGAAGACATTAAAAAGGACTGGACCCAATACTGAACCCTGCGGTACCCCACTAGTAACCCCTCTTTCTTCAGAGTGGACTCCATTTACAATTACCTTCTGTGTCCTGTTGTGCAGCCAATGTTTTACCCAGGCTACCACCCTGGGACCCACTCCCAGGCTGGTTAATCTGACTATTAATCTTTTGTGTGGGACTGTGTCAAATGCCTTGCTAAAGTCTAGGTAGGCCATGTCCACAGCCCCTCCCTGGTCTACTACTTTGGTTACCCAGTCAAAGAAATCTATTAGATTCGTCTGACATGACCTTCCCACTGTGAACCCATGCTGCCATGGGTCCTGTGCCCCACTAGCCTCTAGGTACTCAATTATTCTTTCCTTCAGAAGTGACTCCATCACTTTCCCTACCACAGAGGTCAGACTGACAGGTCTGTAGTTTCCTGCCTCTGTCTTGGTCCCACTTTTGTGAAGGGGAGAATCACATCCGCCTTCCTCCAGTCCTCGGGTACCACACCATCCTCCCATGATTTATTAAAAAGAGTAGCCAGTGGTTTCACTAGTTCCTCCCTTAATTCTTTTAGAATTCTTGGGTGAATTCCATCAGGACCCATTGCTTTGTCCACCTTCAGTTTTAGGAGTTCTTGCAGAACCCTTTCTTCTGTGAAAGGACTGGGATCGACCCCCCTATCAAGAGTGCTTCTGTTAATTGGATTAGGGACTTCCTCCTCCTCTTTTGTGAATACTGAGCAGAAATATTCATTCAGTATCCCTGCTTTTTCACTGTCCCCCCTCTGCCCACCCACCGTTCATTCTATTCAGCCTCACTATCCCTCCCTTTGTCTTTCTACGCTCGCTGATGTATCTATAAAAGGTTTTATCCCCCTTCTTAACTGAGTTGGCTATCTTTTCCTCAGTTTGGGCCTTTGCTATTCTGACTTCCTCCTTGCTTCCTTCTGCCTTAACTGGTACAGCTCTCTGTTCTGCTCCTTCTGTGTTTCCTATACTTCCGGAATGCTATCTTTTCTTCCTGACTTTCACATCCACCTCTTTTTGAGAACCATAGTGGCTTTTTCTTTCATTTGATTTGTTTATTTGCTTCAGACAAAGGCTTGTTGCCTCTGTGATGGCAGTTTTGATGATTCCCCACTGTTGCTCCACACCTCCTTCTAGCCTGTTTGCTAGTGCTTTTCTGAGGCACTCCCCTATCTTGCCAAAGTCAGCCCTCCTAAAGTCCAGTACCCTCAGTTTTGTATGGCTTGACTCTGTAGCTGAGTTTAACGTGAACCACACTGTTTAATGGTCACTTGTCCCCAGATGGCAACCCACTTCTAGATCTGAGATCCTCTCACTGCCCCCGTTTGAGAGTATGAGGTCTAAGATTGCTCCCTCATGAGTGGGTTCTGAAACTAGCTGTCTGAGGCCTGCCACCTGTAGGGCATTAAGAATGGCCCTGCTCTTGGATGTGGCTGCAGCAAATGTGCTCCAGTTAACATCTGGCATGTTCAGGTCTCCCATCAACAGTATCTCTCCTTTCTCTGCCATTCTAAGAATGCCTTCTATCATATCCTTGTCCATTCCCTCCCCCTGACATGGGAGTCTGTACACAACCCCTGTGCGGATTGAGGTACCCTTTCCAGTCTCCGAGGTGACCCACAGTGCCTCCTCTCCTCCCTGTTTACTCTTTTGTTCAGTTGCTTTTATCCTTCCTTTACATAGAGAGCTACCTCCCCTCTTCCCCTGCCTGTCTCTCCTGTAGGTTATGTACCCTGGTATGTTAACATCCCAGTCATGGTTCTCTGTGTACCATGTTTCTGTGACTGCTATGATATCCAGGCATCCTCTTCCATCAAGGCCACCAGCTCAGGGAGCTTGTTGCTCAGACTATGGGCATTGGTACTCATTACCCTCCATTTCCTGATGGCCTTACTCCCTTTTGCCCCATCCCTGTCCTTCTTGCCTTTGTCACTTTCTCCATTTACCCCTGCCCTTCTCCCTATCGACACCTCTATGTTGGTGTTTGCTGCACTTACTACCGTGATTATTTGGGGAGGCTAGGATTTCCCTGCTCCTTTCCAATGCCTCCCCCCTTGGCTAGTTTAAATGCTTGCCAATGAAGCATTTAAACCTGTCACCTAGGATCCTGGTTCCCCTCCTGGACAGATGCAGCCCATCATGCCAGTATAGGCTTGCATCACTCCAGGTGGACCCCCAGTCCTCCATCAAGCTCCTTCTCCAGGAGCCCTTCTCCATGGAGCTCCTTCCCCGAGAGCTCTTCCCTAGGGCCCCCCCTCCTGGGGCTCCTTCTCCTCCTCCTCTGGACTCCTCTTCCAGACTCCCCCTCCTGTCTGCCTTCAACCCTCCTGGCAGGATCCTTTTATGTTTATTGCAGGGGGTGTGGCTACCCTGGGGGACTCCTCTGACTGGATGGCTAAGGGGACAATGCTGATTGATTATGCAGATCAAGGGCTTGATTGCATAACCAATCAGAAATGAGGACTGCTACCCAGCCCTTGTGCTGCCTTCCCAGCATGAGCAAACCCTAATGGCTTTAACCGCCATTTTGTTTTTAAATCTACTGACAGGAGTCTTTGATGTGCCACTGCAGGAGCAGCTAGATTGGACTCCTGCAGGTGGCACTTTCCCTTTCAAACTGTACAGATTTAACCTGAATATGGTGGTCAGGGAAGGTAAAGACAATCTTTCCTGTCCCCTTGGGGGACTCCTCTGACTGGATGGCTAAGGGGACAATGCTGATTGATTATGCAGATAAAGGGCTTGATTGCATAACCAATCAGAAATGAGGACTGCTACCCAGCCCTTGTGCTGCCTTCCCAGCATGAGCACACCCTAATGGCTTTAACCGCCATTTTGTTTTTAAATCTACTGACAGGAGTCTTTGATGTGCCACTGCAGGAGCAGCTAGATTGGACTCCTGCAGGTGGCACTTTCCCTTTCAAACTGTACAGATTTAACCTGAATATGGTGGTCAGGGAAGGTAAAGACAATCTTTCCTGTCCCCCTTTACCATCAGCACATTTTAAATAAATAGAAAGAAAAAAAATTGGCGGTCAGCGCCACAGTCGCTGATTGGATGTCTGCACTTTGCTTGCGGTGGAGGGTCTGATGTGGCAGAAATGTTGGCTGCTACAGTACTGTTAATTATGATTCACTCAAAGGAATGCCAGAAATATTGCTTACTTGTAGGCAGTCTTTTTGCCTGATCTCAACAGTCTTGCCACATATTTTTGCACCTCCTGTCTTTCCTCGTCTGGTCCTTTTCTTCTTTTTGTTAAGTTGTCCCATTTCTCTGAAAAAAAAAACCTGATCTGTGTTCCTACTGCTCCCTGGTATTGATTCATCACTACTTGCAGTTTTTTCTTCTTGTACTCCTCTCCTTGTTCCGTTTTTTGATCAAAGTGAAACAAACTCTGCTCTGGCTCCTTCTCTTGCTCTTTGACCTCTGCCTGTCCCACTTCAAAATATCTCCTTTTTTGGAACTCTGTTTATTTGCTATTTGAACTGCTGAAAGGACGACGGGAGCATAAGCATCAACAGATCAATTGCCACTGCAAACTGAAGCTCATTCACACCATTACTAGCAGACTTCAGTACTTGCCCACTACCAGTTTTGAGAAGTCATTTGAGAGTCAGAAATGCAAGATGCAAACAGAACTGGCAATCAGAGTAATGAGGAGAGCTTCAGGTGGGAGAGAACAGAAAATCTTGCATACAGATGGCAGGGGGCAAAGCAGCTATTCACAGAAAACAAGAGATCACAAGGTGGCAGGTTACTTTAAAGCTATATTCCTAAAACTTGAAAAATCATTACAGAAAAATATAGACTTGACATATATAATGCCATCACTCTAGAACAGTATTTCGAGAAGAAAAACAGGCCCCTAGGGGATTGAGGGTGAATGTGGTGCTATTAAGCGATCTCGAAGAATTCAAATTTAAAACTGAATGGTTTGAAGCGGCCAGCCTGTGTTCTAAAACATTCACAGAACTGCTAATTAAGACTGATACCAAAAAAATTAGAAGTCCTGAGTAAAGAACTACAAGAGGCAAGATCATAGCCATTATCGTTCAAAGATCAGACGAATACAGTGAGTGAGACACAAAACTACAGAGGTGCCTATTACAGTATGAAAAAGAAATCACTGAAAGAAAACAAAGGAAGTTGAGGAGACATGAGGAGGATTATGTTAAAGGAGATATTTTGAAGTGGGGCAGGCAGAGGTCGAAGAGCAGGGGAAGGAGCCAGAGCAGAGTATGTTTCACTTTCAACAGAAAATGGGTCGAGGAGAGGAGCACAAGCCCAAAAAGAACAAGCATTTGTCAATGCTGAACGTTCACTTGCAGGTATTTGCAGTGGTGTTTGGCATGTATGGTGCTTTACCCTAATGCCCTGTGCGATTGCTGGTATTTGCACAATTAATTTTCAGCATGACCTTTTTGTTACCCCCATTGTGCGCTGCATAGGTGGAAACACGTTTTGGGCAAGGTGTGAAAAATGACAGCTGTACTGCTCATAAGGAGGTGTGGTAAAATGGCAATGTTGAAAATCTGGAGGAAATATTGAAAATTAAAACCTACGACGCAGTATCGAAGTGTGTGCTATGCACGCCGTAAAACAGTCATTGTTTGAATTTTTTCACCAAATTGTCAACACTGGCATTTTAAAACCTCTGCTAATGAACAGTGTCACTGTGATTGTCTTGCTGTGTGCCATACATTGATTTCGCACACCGACTGTGCCATTGTGCGCTACATGGGTGGAAACATGTTTTGGGCAGGATGTGAAAAATGACAGCTGTACTGCTCATGAGGAGGTGTGGTAAAATGGCAGTGTTGAAAATCTGGAGTGAAAATTGTAAATTCACAAACTTACAAGCGTGCGTTGGAACTGTGCAACGCACCCTCGTAAAACAGTAATTTATAGGAATTTTTTCACCAGATGTTCAACATTGCCATTTTAAAACCTCTGCTAATGAACAGTGTCACTGTGATGTTTTTACTGTGTCCCATACATTGATTTCGCACACTGACTGCGCCATTGTGCACTACATGGGCAGAAACACGTTTTGGGCAGGATGTGAAAAATGACAGCTATACTGCTCATAAGGAGGTGTGGTAAAATGGCAATGTTGAAAATCTGGAGTGAAAATATTGAAAATTCGCAAACTTACAAGTGTGCATAGGAACTGCACAACGCACACTCGTAAAACAGTTATTTGTAGGAATTTTTTCATGAAATTTTCAACATAGCCATTTTAAGATCTCTGCTCATGAACAGTGACACTGTGATTTTCTTAATGTGTTCCATACACTGAGTTTGCACACTGACTGTGCCATTGTGCACTACATGGGCGGAAACACGTTTTGGGTGAGATGTGAAAAATGACAGCTGTACTGCTCATAAGAAGGTCTGGCAAAATGGCAATGTTGAAAATCTGGAGTGAAAATATTGAAAATTCACGAACTTATGAGCCTGCGTAGGAACTGCCCAACACTCGCTAAATAAAACAGTCATTTTGGAATTTTGCACAATTTCAACATGGGGTTTTGACCCCTTCTATGATGATGTCACTGTCATGGTGCTCAGGCTGAAGGGTGATTTCATGCAGTGACTGCGAAATCACCCTTCAGGCCCAAATAACACCACAACAGTGACATCATTCATGAGAAGGGGTCCAAAAACCCCATGTTGAAAATTTGGTGCAAAAATTCCAAAAAATGCCTGAGATATGCACTAAAGTTGAAACCCCCCTATCTAGCCCATTATACAGCTTACCAGCATTTCCTCAGTTCGCGGTTGGCTTTGAAGAGTGCAGACGTGTTCCCGGTCCACCGAAGATCATTGCACCAAGCTCTGGAGGTAAGTATGGGGTGAGGGGGTGTGGGGAGGCAGAGTGCACAGTGGGTGGGTGCAAGTTGTGGGTAAGGTGAGTGAGAGACTACGTGGGACTGTTTTTTCTTTACAGGTTTAAAAAAAACAAAAAATGGACTATGTGGGGTGCTTGCTACGCTGGGGTGGGCTCCCAGCATGGCAGAAGATGGCTGAGGGGGCCGAGAGGAGCCGACAGGGGATTGGGCACTCTCGTCTGCAAACTACGCGGGGGGGGCTGAAGAGCCGACGGGGGATTGGGCACCCCTGTCGGCAAAAACAAATGGGACATTTGCCATGCTGGGGTGGGCTCCCAGTGTGGCAGCAGAATGGCTTGGGGGGGCCGTGGAGCCAACGGAGGATTGGGCACCCCCATCGGCAAACAACATTTGCCATGCTGGGGTGGGCTCCCAGCGTGGCACCAAAGCTTTGAGGGGGCGGCGTGACATGGGGGAGCACCTGATGTGAGGGGGCATGGCATAATGTGGTGCTGGGTATGGCAGTGGTGGTTTTCTTTGTAATGAACTTTCATCTTCCTGTGGGAAGGCCCTGCGCTCCCACTATTTCATAATGGAGGCCCTTGCAGTCCCATTATTGCATAATGGTATCCATATGTGGGAGTGCAGGGCCCCCTTTATTTGTATAATTGTGGAGATGTAGCCAGGCCTAGAGACATTCCAAATATCCCTTGTGCTGCAAATGGTGCAATATCTGAATATCTATAGGAACATTTGAAAAAATTCCACCACAGTTGTAATCATGGGCTGGCAACCTGCATCTTGGCTTAGTTAACCAAAAGGTGTACTAAGCTGCATTTAGTAAAAAAATCCATGTCTAAAAACGTTTTCGAGATATAACCGCCAAAAGATACTGCATCCAGCACAATGTTATCCTATGGGAAATTTCCAAATTTTGAAATGTTATCAACATGGAAGCAATATAAATTTTATCACCAAACCAGCAAAAGTCACATCTCTGAGGCAAGCCCTTACTGCCCTGAAAATTTCAGCCTGAAAGTCCTAACCGATCCTTTGTAGTGAAGTGACAAAGAAACAGTAAACTTTAAAAATCTTTTTTCGTGAGGTGTCAAAATCCCTTTTTGTGAGCTGATTCCCTTTTCTTGGGGTGTCAAAATCCCTTTTCATGAGGCCTAAATCTCTTTTCGTGCCATGCAGCTATCCAAAAGAGTGAACTGAGCATGCTCAGAACCCAACATTTTAAAACTGAATAACTTTGGAACAGATTAATATGTTTTCAACAAACCAAAGCTGTCTTGTTCTTTTGGGCAAGCTCTTTCTACCCTGAAAATGCCAGACCAAAATTCCAAAGGGTGTGTCCGCAGCATGATGAGAAAAAGACTGCCTAAAACGGTGAAAAAAAGTGACTTTTACAGTTTTTTCAGTATACGCAGCATGAAATCCACAAATCTGATCAAAATGAAAATTGGTACATCAAGAGAGCTACCCCATGGAACAGCGCATACCAAATTTTATGCAAATCCATTGAACGGTTGCAAAATTTGAGGTTGAAGATTAAACTGCCTACTCAACCCCAACTATAGTGGCACAACCATGCCACTATAATATATGTAGTAGTCATAGTAGTGGTAGTAAAATGTTTATTTATACAGGAGTTAAGTTTTACAAAGTAAAAATCTTCACAAACATCATCACGTCATGTGAATGTCCTGTTTACAAGGTGCCCCTGTGAGTAATTAGATCTAAGAAAAATGTTACACAATGATTAAACATACAAAATATAATACTGGTTAAATTAGACAACATTAATTTCTACAGATTGCATCAGGCAACATTCATTTCGGGATTAAAATTATTTGTACTCTAAGTTAATAGGTACTTATCTATTGCAAGTACATCTAAATACGAATTCTTGTTTTATAGCATCCTTGAACACATTTATGGGCATTTCAAAAGTTCTCATATTCAAGGGAATCGTTCCAGGTAAAGGCAGTTTTAAAAGTAAATGTCATCTCCCCGTACTTATTTTGAACCTTTGGTACACTTAGCTTCCTGGCTTTCTTTTTTTATAACTGATAGGTATGAGTAGGTGTCGTTATTTTATCTGAAAGCCCAATTGGTCTTTTATTTTTAAGTATAGTGTACATTAAAGTGGTCCACATTTCTTGTCTTTTGATTTCTAAGGACTTCCAACTGAGTCTTTCGTACATTAGGCAATGATGATTTCTAAAATTACATTTCAGAACAAATCTTGCCCACTTATTAGAGCAAATATCAATTTTGTATAAGCTTGTTAAGCTTGAATGCCCATAACTGTCAATCATAGTCAATTATTGGAATTATTAGTTGGTTTGCTACTGAGAGTTAAATTTTCTCTGTGAGGCAATGACAGACTTCTTAGTGCTCCTATCCTTTGGTTAACTTTTTTTGGTTATAGCATCTACTGTATGTGTTGATCAAATGCCAACTTGTGGTCAATAGTAACCACCAGGTATTTAGATGTGTCTACTTGGACCAGTGCTAAACCATTTAATGTTTTTATGTCAGGCTTTTCTGTATTTTGTTGTTTTTTTGATTTTGAAGTCACAAAAGACATTACTTGCTATTTTTTTTAGTATTCATTAATACTTTTGAGTCTATAAGCCAGTTTTGTAGGGTGTCAAAATCTGTTTGAAGTTTTTGTTTCATTTCCATAATGTTTCATCCCTCTGCCACTAGTACTATATCATCAGCATATAGTTGAATATTGGTTTGTTTTATATTATAGGAGAGGTCATATATATATATATATATCTATATATATATCTATATATATATATATATATATAGATATATATATATATATATATATATCTCAAAAATAGTAAGGGTCCAAAAATGGACCCCTGTGAAACACCTCTGTTTACTGGAAGAGTTCCAGGTAGTGTTCCTTTCATGGAGACCCTTTGTGACTTATTGGTTAGGTAAGATCTTAGCCATTTATAAGGTTCTTCTGCAATACCCATTTCCTTTACTCTTATGTGGAGAATTTCATGATCCATGAGATCAAAAGCTGTGGATAGGTCCACGAACACTGCGCCCACAGACCTTGCCATGCCCAGTGGAGTAGCCACAAGGTTGAGGAAGTCTGTGAGTGCCATGCCAGTGGGCAGTCCTTTTCTAAAGACTGCCTGCCAGTTGTTCAGTTTATTATACCTCTCTAGGTGTTCAATCAATTGACTGTGAATCAGTCTTTCCAGTACCTTTGAAACAATTGACAAGAGGGCAATTGGTTGATAATTAATTGGTAGGGAGCTCTTGCCACCCTTAAATATAGGGACTATTTTTGCCAGTTTCCACATGCTAAGGAAGGTACACTCTTCTAAACTCCAGTTAAAGATGTCAGCTAATGTTTGGGCAATTACGGTTGTGGAATCTTCTTAAAACCTTAATTCAATATTATCTGGTCCACAGGATTTTTTTCCTTTAGCCTATTTATTGCTTTGATTATGTCCCACTTAAGTATCTTTTTAAACCTAAGCTTAGGAGTCTTTTCTTCTTCTTTAGTGTTCTCCTTATTCATGGCTAATTTAGTATTAATGTCCCCTTTACTTGTGTTAAGTTTTTCTAGGTCAGGGAGTTCAACAAAATACCTATTTAATATGCCTGATGCTTGCTTTTGGGTTTGAGATTTCCCATTTTCTACAATAACTAACTCTGGAAGGGTACTTTTAGGTTGTGTTAAGGATTTGATTAATGTCCAATAATGTTTCGGGTCTGTGGTTAAATTTATTTGTTGTTTGTAATACTGCATTTTTAATTTTTTGACTTCCTATGGTACTTTATTTCTTGTATTTTTAAATGTACTCCAGACTTCTTGACTAAAAGTTTTATTTGCTGTGTTCCATAGGTAGTTTTCTGAACAGATAAATGTTTGTATTTTTACATTTATCCATGGCAGCCATCTCTTCAGCAGTTTGATTGCAAAGGTCTAAGAACATGTTTGTGAATCTTCAACTGCAAGGTCAAGGTTAGGGATCAGCGAGATCCTGTATCAATTAGCTCTGAAAAATGAGTGTTTGGAAACCAATTTGTTGTAGTTCTTGAAAGATCTTTTTTGTCTTTCTGGGACTTTTGGCAATTTTGGGGGTTTTAACTGAATACAAATAGTACATCCGGTGACATTATGACATCATAAGTTTGGGGGATTTACACATTTTTCTATAACTTTTAGTTCTGGAGACACAAGTAATAAGTCTAAGATGTTACCTGTGTTTTGGATGTTGCTTTTTCTTGTTAGTTAATCAATAATTTTTTTCAAATGAAGTGTCTGTAATGAGTCTTCCAGTTTTTCCCCTCGTCGCCCCCAAGTGACCTTAAAGTCATTGACTAACACAAGGTTTTTATTTGCAACATGATCAGTTAGGATTTGGGCAAGTTTTTCAAAATAGATGGTTTTAACCTTCAGTGAGGAATATATTACTACAAAATATACAATCTGACCAGACAAAGAGTAAAACAAAAGTTTTTATTCAGCTGATATAAACTATACAAATTACAATCTTGTGGGTCCTAACAAGTTAATCTGAAAGGCACAGTGTCTATACCAGGTTTTACAATCATATAGGACCTAATAAGTTGGTCTAAAAAGGAAGAAATGTTTATAGAAAGCATGTTTTTTGTAAACAAAACAGCACCATATAGTGGATAATCAAGATAACCTGCTAATGGAGATTTTAGGAGCTAGAAAAATAAAACCTACCCCTCTAAATCATGTGACACTGTCACATGGTCACGGTACCCTATAAGTCAAAATGCTCGATTAGGGTGGGTGGGAAGCTGCCATGCTAGCAGCGGCGGGTATAGTGAGCTTGGACTCTGAAGGGTTTTGTGGCTTGCAGTCTTCAGCTGACTGGAGAGAGCAGTACAGGCAGGTCTCTCAAACCCATGGAGAGCCTAAGAATGAGAATCAAGAGAAGGAGATTAAATAGGCTGCAGTGGGGATTATGTCATTAATTGCTTCACTAATAGTGAGTTGATTTACTAAAGCAGGGGTCAAGAAAGGAAGCAGGGTTTAGCTAAAAAATAAGAAAAGTTATTATAGATAAGTAAAATGTTGCTGGAATAAACTGACAAGTGTTTTTTTTTTTTAAATTAGCTAATGAAAAACAGTGGAGCCAAGTAGAAATACAGTCAACTACACTCCCTAGTAGTAAAAAACACTATTAAATAGTTTAAAAATGGCTACACAGTGCACTTTTGTAAGAAGTAGACAGTATAGCAGGGTACAGTCAATGCACCTCCCAGTTGACGTAATACACTGTCAAGTAATGCCGACACTATGGGGTTCTACAACTCAAAAGAAAGTGTACAATCTACTGTTGCTTAAGCACTTTTAAATTCACTCCCTCTGTAAAATATCAGGAAGTGGAGCTCTGTACCAATGTTGTAGGGGTCAGGCAGCGAGCGTGGGCTTTGGAGGGTTTTGTGGCTTGCAGTCTTCAGCTGACTGGGGAGATCAGTACAAGGCAGCTCTCTCAAAATCACAGAGAACCACTGTTGTAGGGATCAGGCAGTAAGCATGGGCTCTGGAGGGTTTTGCAGCTTGTGGTCTTCAGCTGACTGGGGAGAGCAGTACAGGGCAACTCTCTCGAACCCATGGAGAACCGATGTTGTAGGGGTCAGGCAGCGAACGTGGGCTCTGGAGGGTTTTGTGGCTTGCAGTCTTTGCTGACTGGGGAGATCAGTACAGGACAGCTCTCTCAAACCCACAGAGAACCAATGTTGTAGGGGTCAGGCAGCAAGTGTGGGCTCTGGAGGGTTTTGTGGCTTCTGGTCTTCAGCTGACTGGGGAGAGCAGTACAGGGCAGCTCAGGGCAGCTCTCTCAAACCCATGGAGAACAAATGTTGTAGGGGTCAGGCAGCAAGCGTGGGCTCTGGAGGGTTTTGCAGCTTGCAGTCTTCAACTGACTGGGGAGAGCAGTACAGGGCAGCTTTCTGTCCTGTCATACCACTATAGTTAGGGTTGAGTAGGTAGTTTAATGTAAAACCTCAAATTTTGCACTTTGGCTGGCAGTATAGCCTAGAGGTTAGGGGAATGAGGTGTGAACAAGCTTGATAGATCCAGCAGACCAGACCTGAGTTTTATTCTCACAACCTCCACTTGCATACTGTGTGACTCTGAGCAAGTCACTTAACCACCCAGTGCTCCCAGGTCACCCCTGAAAACAGGCACTTGTGTCAAGTGGGCTTTACCCAGTTAACAAAGACTGAAAAAATAAAAAAAATTAATAACTTTTCAACTATTCAACATATCTGCATGAAATTTGGTATGCGCTGTCTGGTGGGGTCAATCTCTTGATGTACTAGCCGGCCCAGTGGTGCTGAGGGTTGAGGCACTGGATGCCACACCTCACGCTATGCCGGCGACTCAAGTTCGGAAGTGAGCTTCGGCATCGGGGGTCAGCAGGGGGTGGGTGAGGATTGAGTGCCTGCTGGGCTGCTCTCCTCCCTGGGGGAGAAGATTGGGAGAGTCCCGGTGTGTCAGCGGCTCCTGGTGGTGACCGGGAGCGCTGTAGCATGCTGGGCAGCATGCAAGTAGTGTAGCCTGATGCAAGGCAGGGTTGCCATGTGCCACTGTGTTGGGGGTGTGCCAGTGTTGGGGGGGGGGACATGAGCACCAGAACAAGAAAAAAACCCAGTCGGCAGGGTTAGGCAACAGCACCTGCCCTTATGCCCGCAGCTAGGTCGGGCCTGTCTGACCTCCCAGGTTTCTCCAATTTGGTCCTTGCCCACACTGGAGACTGTCTAAGAAGAGTGCCCATGGGAAGGGCTGCTCCACCCCAGAGAGGTTAAGCTGGGGGTGCCGAGTGTGGTGTCAAGGAGGAGGAGAGAGAAGGTACAGGCAAGGAGGACTTCAGGCTGGGCAAGAAGTGGCACGATACCTGAGAGAGGCCCCTGCTCACCATGACTGGAAGGAAAAAAATAAGTGTAAAAAAAAAATGTTGATTGGATTTACGGATTTCATGCTGCATATAGTGAAAAAAGTGTAACAGTCACCTTTTTGCCTATTTTGGCTGTTTTCCCTCATTTCCCTGCAGTCACACTGTTTAGAATTGTGGTCTGAAAATTTCAGGATATAAAGAGCTTGCCTCAAAAAACAAGTCAACATTGGTTTGGTGAAAACATATTAATCTGTCCCAAAGTTATTCAATTTTGAAATTTTGGGTTCTGAGCATGCTCAGTTCAGTCTTTTGGATAGCTGCATGATGCGAAAATGGATTTGAGTCTCATGAATGAGGATTTTGGTAGCCCACAAAAGAGGATACCTAGAATCCTCATCTGTGAGGAAAAAAATCCCTCTTTTGAGAGCCGTTGTTTTGTTTTTCTTGGCACAAACAAACTGTTGTAACTCTGCCTAGGGATGTCATCTGCAGTAAAGGAAGTATGTGTTCTCTTCATGGGGACATCCTCTATTGTTGTATGCCTTCAGTTTATTTTTGGAGGCCTCAGAATGCTTATTTATTTAAAAGAAACTGTTTTGTAACTCGCTTCCAATCGTGTTTCGCGATTGCAAAACAGGATTTTGACTGTTCACGAAATAGGAATTTCATCTGGCAAAACAGGATTAGGAATAGGGCCATCTGGTCGGAGAACCCTAATCCTGTTTCACCATGATGACACAGGATTTTGACAGATCGCGAAACAGGAATCGGCTCGTAAAAGAGGATTTGTCAGCTCGTGAAAGAGGATTTAGAAAAATAATTCTCTTAGGCAAGCTGTCAAAATCCTCTTTCACAGGCCGATTCCTGTTTCGAGAGCTGTCAAAATCATGTGTTGTCATCGCGAAACAGGATTAGGATTCCCGGACCAGATGGTCTTGCCCCAATCCTGTTTTGCAGTAGCAAAATAGGATTTTGACAGCTCACGAATTAGGAATTGGCTAGTGAAAGAGGATTTTAACATCTCGCAAAAGAGGATTACTTTTCTAAATCCTTTTTCATGAGCTTTGAGAATCCTCTTTAGTGAGCCAATTCCTATTTTGTGAGCTGTCAAGATCCTATTTCATGATTATGAAACAGGATATGGGGCAGGACTATCTGGTCCAGGAACCCTAATCCTATTTTGTGAGCTGTCAAAATCCTGTTTCGTGAGCCAGTTCCTGTTTCATGAGCTTTCAAAATCTTGTGTCATCATGGCAAAACAGGATTAGGGTACCTGACCAGATTGCCTTAATCCTGTTTTGCCATTATGGCACAGGATTTTGACAGCTCATGAAATAAGAATGGGCATAAAAAACAGGATTTTGACAGCTGACGAAAGAATATTTTTTTTTAGATAATGTGCATTCCCAGGCCTACAGATTTTTTCCACAGGATCTGTTGATTCCAGAGAAACCGTGGGAATGCAGGGTCTGAAGGACCCTGTGCTCTCACTCCTAAAGATGCTTATACAGCTACAAACATATGCACATATGTGTAGGGATGGCTCCCACAGTAAAAGGAGGATACTATTATACTCTCTGAAAAAGTAAGGAAACTAATTGCAAAAAACGTTGTTAATGCATCAGTTAGAGTTGCTGTGACAAAAGTAGGGAAATGAGGCATTAGGGTTTCACCCTAACACCCCCGCCCTGCAGAGACCAGGAGGCATTGGGGGAAGGGGGTGACATTGATGTCATCAACCCTAACACTGACCCCCATTCTCCTGTACTGTAGCCACCTAGCTTATTTTACAGTAAAATGGGGTGAGTGTTAGGGTTGGTGACCCCAATGCCACCCCTTCCCCTGATGCCTCCTGATCTCTGCAGGGCAGGGGAAGGGTGTTAGGGTGAAACGCTATTGCCTCGTTTCCCTACTTTTGTCACAGTAACACTAACTGATGCATTAATGAAGCTTTTTTGTAATATATATACTGTATATATATAATATATATATATATATCTATATCTATATATATAGATATATATATACACAGTATACGTATAATTTTTTCATATCCTGAGATTATTTTGTGAAATTAAAATATATCACCTTTGTACATATTTAGTAGAGGATTCACCTCTGCTCAGGACCTTTGCTTGCACATTGTTCAATATATCAGTGTCCTTAGATTTCTTTGAATTACTTTATTTACAGTACAACCCCAGTTTAGCATTATGCTCTACTGACGGTCAGCCATATTATTTCTTTAGCTTAATTTTAAAGATATATTTAATTAGTTGGGTCTTTTGAGGGGTATATGCTTGTTTATGTATACATTTATATTTGTATTCTACTATACTGAGTTATAAACTGTTTTGTGTTCTCTCCCAGATATTACTGCTCTATCATTCTCTACCCTGGAGGCATTTGAAACTGTTGATTGCAGCATTCCTTGGCAGATCACAGCTGTCTGAGAACCCCTATTCTTTCTGTTGAAAGGTTTTTGAAATGATAGTACATCTATAGTCACTTTACTGCACTGAGCATATGAATTTAAAGTTTTTTATGGACTATTGAGTATTCTAAATTTACATACCTTGTACATAGTTTTTTTTTGCTGCCATTTTTTCAATTATTTAATTTATGTAATTGATTAATGTTTATTCATAAGGTGATGGTATAAATAAGCCATATGTCTGTTTCACAGACCACAACCCCTGACGAAGGGCTTCTGACCAGAAGCACCGGGACATTGTGGCAGTGGTCAGTTTTGTATACACATTCCACAGCATTTTTGGCTACTAAACCATCTAAACTTCAATGGATCTGTGTATGTGGGTGATTTGGATTCTTGTCTAGTTGATTTCCTCCCCTTGCTTGCTCCATTTGTGTAATGTAAAACTGTCCCTGGCAGTCTAGTAGATCCCCCTTCCCTCAATCACCCCAGCTCATGTAATGTAATATGAATTCTGGTAGTCTAGTGAACCCACCTCCCCTGACTGCCCCTGCCTGTGTCATTTAATACATTCCCTGGTAGTCTAGTAGACCACCCTCCACTTACCGTGTTCTAGCACCCACCCACGGTGGACCCACACCCCTCTCATCCTGGTCAACACACTCACCTATCTGCAACACAGTGGTATGAAACACAGCCCTCTACTCACTTCCTAGCCTGGGTGCTGTTGGCCAGGGTCCAACAGAGGGGTTACTCTGCTAAAACAATCAAAAGAGCAGAAGACAAAGCAAAACTGGTACAGAGTGAAATCTTGCTGATGCTTAAAAGTAAAAACAAGGACACACAGGCAAAAGTAAATGTGCTTGATTACAAAATGGGAGCCAGTGATGCTGTAAACATCATCAAAACAAGGAGGTAGATTCTATACCAAGACCCTGAAATGGGGCCATAGGTGGGTAATGCACCAAGAACCTCCAATCAAAGGGGGAAGAATTTGAAAGATATCCTTACCAGCAGCCATTTTGGCTGGTTGTGCTTTGTGCCTGTCAGATGGTGGCCAGGCAAGAAGATGAGCAGAGGGCTTTGCTGGCGGTCACTCTGCAGCAGAGTGACCCGTGATTTGGGTGAACGCATAATAGCGAGCCCAAATCATGGTGAATACAAAACAGTGACTACCAGAATGGCAAAACAGGTATTCCCTTTCCCTGAGATGCTACAACCTTGGAGTTAGATAATAAATAAAGGGGGGTGCAGGGGCAAAGCCCCCTCCAGAAAAAGCATGGTCATTGTTGCATTCCTCGCTGTTTTACCATCGCTGATATGGGCTCGCTCTTTTGAGTTCGCCTATATCACATGACACCCTGCAGCAGATAGGGTGAGTGTGTTGACAAAACAAGAGGTCACATTGTTTTAACTTTTACATATGCACCTTAATTATTACAATTAAGAAAACACAAGGATGCAGTACCTATGGGGAGGTGCGCATGGATCTGTGGAAGATGACAGCTTAGTTGTGAAGCTCCCTCACCAATCATGACTTTTTAACAAAACATTACTCTTAAAGTTTTCCAGTGCTGCCAACTCTTACATATTTCATTTCTATTTATTATTTTCTAACAAATTACCAAGTTTGATAGGATTCTGAGCATCATTTCCAAAGTTATTCATTTTTTTATTTCCTTTAGTCTCTGACTGTCTGTGATGCCATCTTATAGCAGGAACGAAATGGGGACAGCGCTGAGGCAGTCTGGGGTCTCTCCCTCTCGTCTGAATGGCACAGCAAGTAAACCTGACAGAATTGTTAAAAATGACAGTCTGGACATGCACTGTATAAAAGAGAAATTATGGTATATGCAATTTGATATTACAACTATAAAAAGAGATGCAAGGTCTGAGAAAAAGAAAACTTAAATTTTAGAAGACAGGCTGAACACCCTAGAAGAGAGATTAGCTTATCTGGAGAAATCTCTTTGTAAAGTGGAGGATAGATCTGAAAATAATTTGAAACAGATTCAATATTTATGTGGTAAAGTGGCCGATTTAGAAAATCGTAGCAGAAGACACAATTTGCACATTGTAGGAATTTCTGAGCACACAGAGGGAAATTACATGATAAGATTTTAACAAGAATTAATTCCCTTAATTTTATCTTTCGACTGGTCATGGCCCCTAGAGCTAGAAAGAGCCCACAGATGCCCTTAGTACTACACCAAAACCAGGGTAGTAACCCAGACCAATTAGAGTCAGATTTTTATGATTTAACATGAAAGAAGACATCCTGGCTTTGATAAGACAGAGGAAAGTACTTAATTGGGGAAAGGACAGGATATTTGTTTCAAGATTTCTCCTCTGAAGTTGTGGTGAAAAGGAAGCCTTTTGGTGACATCAGGTCTGATTTACAGAATCTCAGTGTGCCTTATTTTCTGAAATATCCGGTTGTCTTAATTATATCGAGGGGCAGAGGTATGCATGGCTTTAAAACCCCTGAGGAGGCCTGGATTTTATACTTTGTTCATGGTCTGAAGCAATTTCCTTTGCACCTGACTGGTTTAAAAACTTTTCAAAATCATCTGCATTTCCAACTGTCACTAAAGTGAGCGTGAGGATCAAAGTTCACCAGGAGGAGTTTCAAGCATGTGCTCCTGCGCTGCAACAAGGCTTGCTCCCTCCTGCTACTCTGATCACCAGTGATGCTGTCGACTCAAGAAACACTCATATTCCGGTCCTAAAACCAACTGTCAAGTTATCCAGTAACATTTATGATACTAGATAAACGCTTCTAAAATCACTTAGCTGGGCCACAAAACTTAATCGTAAGGCTCAACCCTTTTTTAAAAACAAAGGACCTAAAGTTCTCAATTCATCCACTAAGAATACTGTCAGACCAGATTTATCCATCAGTACAACCGATCCTCAGTTTGACGCTGATAATGATGAAGATCTTCTCCCTAGCATACCAGATTGCCTGAGGGGACTGTTCAGTCTAGTAACCAACATGTTGGTGGTGCCATCATCTCCCTTTGGAAGAGAAGAGTCCTCCCAGCCTGTTACTTCAAGCTCAGAAATGTTGCCCTTTGGCCTTTGACCGACATCTCGGAAGAGCTGTTCTCACTGCCGATTGACTGTGCTTAGGGCTGGAAGATAAATTGCTGTCTTATGGTGCTCATAAGACAAGACCCTTTTGTCTATTTATTATTATGGTATGTTTGTTTTTTTAACAGTGTTGCTCCTGCAGGTTTTGTTTGTAACCTTCAGTACAGGAAAAAAGAGCAGCGGAGGCAGATGGAAGTGTCACAGAGGAGTATTGTGGATGAAACCTCTGTAGAACTAAAAATGGAAAATCTTCATATGTTGTCCCCTGTGACTCCCTTCTTCAGGGAACTTTAACATATCAGCTGGCTACATGGTACTCTTTCTAAGTACTTAAATGTCATACCAGTAATTAAAAAGTTAAAATATTTATTTCTGTTGATATATTTACTAATAGTTTTCATAGAGATGTGACTGTTTATAATACTTTAGCTTGCTCATGTTACCTCATTCTCAACTTTGTCACTTCATTTTACTGTGTATCACTGTGGTGGGTCCTGTTCCTCCCTCCCTCTCCTCCCTCCCTCCCTTAAGTTAAAGTTATTATAGTAGATCCTTATGTGTCCTGCGTATGGTTTGGCTGGGGAACATGGACAGCAGTGGACAGTCTTATTTTCTGTTTATTCTTGGCAAACTCCTAGCCCAATTCCCTAGCCAGGTATGATCTACACTACTCATAAGTGAACAACTTCTTTCAACCTGGCCACAGAGTTCAATATTTGGGGGCCATGCAGAATGTTTGGATCTCTTACAGTAAACAGGTAATAATTTCAACATGACTGATGTGGGTCAAATCTTAAAGTGACCTGGAAGAGATGTCTCATTTATCGCTAAGGCTTCAGATAGTTTTCAGATGCTGTGACATGGAAGAAACAGATGAGAGACTGAGAAGTGGACAGAGGACAAGGAAATGGTAAGTGGCATCAGGAGTGGGTTACTGGTTCTCCAAGCTTCTCTATGTCTCATAAGGATTTTGTTATTTTTTAACATTCTTCTTGGCCTTCCTGTGTGATCTGTGTGTTGAAAGTAATTTTTTTAGTACCGTTTAATTTATTTGTGTGTTATTAGTTTTAGTGTGTTATTCTTATTTTTAAATACCATCTAGATACACCTTACAACTTTTACCATTTAATTATATTACAGCGTGCTCTTATTTATTGTTATACTACATCAACCATTTTGATTAGATTTGTTTACCATTACCAACTGTAGTTTGGACTTAGGATAAGTACAGTGAATATAGCTTCTTGGAATGTGCAGGGCTTAGGCTCCCCAGTTAAGAGATACAGAATCATTAATCATTTAAGGAAACATAAAGCTGATATTACTATGATCCAGGAAACACATGTATTACCTCCTGAGGCTGATAAATTGGCTAGGAGTTGGGTAGATCAAGTAGAATGCTGTTTTTCTTCCAAGAAAAGAGGAGTGGCCATTTTAATAAAGAAAGGGGTTAATTTTATTAAACATAACCACCTGGTTTATTCAGAAGGTAGATACCAGATTTTGACAGGTGCTATATATAGGAAAAATACTGCCCTATGTAGCATCTATGCCCCAAATTTCCTTGGGGAATTTGAGATAGTATTAGGAGGGGATTTTAATTAGGTCATGCATCCGTTACTTGACAGAAGAAGCATACAGGCTGTAATTACACATTCTAAATCTAGACAAAATTTGCATGATATTTTAGGGGATTTTAGCCTGTTTGATGCTTGGAGATTGGCTAACCCTTAGGGTAAGGAATACTCATTTTTCTTGGCCAGACATGGTGTTTTCAGCAGATTGGACTACTGTTTACTGCCTATGGGTTTATATAATGGGGTCTGTAACATTGTATATGAGAATATTCTGAGTTCTGACCCCAGCCTTCTTAAAACATGTATTCTTACTGAAGATTGTTCAGAGAGGAGTCCCCAATGGAAACTCAATACATCCTTATTGCAAGACCCTACTTTTTTAACATGGATAACTGAAGAGTCAGTCTCTTATTTTGAGATCAATAAATAATGGTGAAGTTTCTGCCAAAAAGTTATGGGAAGCCTTTAAAGCATGCATAAGGAGGAGGAGGAGGAGGAGTATTATCAGTTATTCATCCAGAAAAAATAAATAAAAGCAAAAAGATCTTACAGGTAAATAATTTTTGCTAAGTAAGCTGTCATTAAATTTCAAAAAGAATCCAGTGCCAAAACATGATTTGTTATACCAAATTGCCTGTTTAAAATATGAAATTAACAAAATCCATTTGGCCAAAATTGGATATGCATTATTCTAAGTACAGTAGAAATACTGGGAGTCAGGTGAAAAGGTGGGCAAGCTTTGGGCATACCGTCTAAAAAAAACAACAAAATCAAAACATTGTTGAAGGTATCAGAGAAGGCAAGGGTATGGTTTCTCACAGTATTAAAAATATCAATACCTGCTTTAAGGACTTTTATATGGGCTTATACAAGTCACAGGGGACCCAGAACCCTGATCTAATTAGTGACTTTCTTAAATGTACTAAATTGCCTGTTTTGTCTGACTCTGAAAAACAGATTGATACCCCCATTTCCATACAAGAAGTTACAGAAGTAATTATGACACCTAATGGGAAAACTCCTGGTCCTAACGGCCTTCCTTGTGAGTTTTACAAACATTTAAAGCCCACCATTGGTATACATTTTATGGGAGCTTTCCAGGAATCCCTGAGCACAGGAGGTCTTCCCAACACCGTGAATGAGGCCTTGATCTGTTTATTGGCTAAAAAGGGTAAACAGCACCAGGATTATGCTTATTATAGACCAATCACGTTGCTAAACTTTGATTATAAGATCCTAGCTAAAATATTGGCTAATAGAATTTCAGAAGTGTTACTGAAACTTATAGGGAAAGAACAGGTGGACTTTGTGCAGGGAAGTCAGGTGTCAGATAAGTTACGCAGATTATTTTCAGTGATATGGGCTGCTCAGTCTAAGCAATTCCATAAGGCTCCCATTCTAGCAATATCGCTTGATACTGGGAAGACTTTTGATTCCTTAGAATGGAATTATCCTAATGCAGTTCTGCAATCTTGTAATTCTGGTCCCATTCTACGTAAATGGATTTTAACTATTTATAAAAACCCAGAGCTTGTGTTATTACTAATAGATTAATTTCAGCCCCCTTTTCACTTTACAGGGGAACTAAGCAAGGATGCCCTCTATCCCTTTTACTATTTGTTCTGTCCCTAGAACCTTTGCTCAGGAGAAAATTACAGTCAGACAGAATTCATGGGGTGTAGGTTGGAAAGTACTCTAATAATGTATTTGCATTAGCTGATGATATCCTTTTAACATTAACACAGCCACATTTTTCCTTACAAAATGTGAACATCCTGCTTTAAGAGTTTGGTTGGATTTCAGGCCTTTTTATTAACTGGAGCAAATCTGAGTGTATAATGCTTTCTGAATCTTTATTTGTGGAAAATAGACTGCAGAAGGTAACTTATCTTGGGTGTCAGAAGAACTTACCTACCTAGACATAAAAATCTTTGATTCTAGTGCTAAAATAGTTAATTTTAATTTACCCTTCATTCTTAATGAGGTGAAAAGTGAACTAGATAAATGTTCCAAGCTTCATTTATCCTTATGGGCAAAAGAAATTCAATTAAGATGATCATCGCTCTAAAAATCTTCTAAATCCTAAATAAATTGTCAGTTAATATAAAAGAAACTTAGTTCGTTAAAATGGAAAAAGTAGTTTCTTCCTTTTTATGGGACAATAACCCCCCCCCCCCCATTTATCTAAAAAGAAATTAAGGTCTCCCATAAAGTATGGCAGGTTTGCTCTCCCTTGGTGGCAGGGGTACTTCTGGGCCTTTAAACTTAGACAGGCTGCTGTATGGTTCTTGCCTTCTGATAGCCTTACTCTTCCATTATGGGCAAAAGTGGAGAATGAGTTAGTTGTGCCTCTTAATTTATCTGACTTACTGTTTCTACATATACCCTGCAGGTTAAATAAACATCCTACACTTTACATTTCTGTTTTGGCTTGTAAAAAACATATTCTTTTCAAGAAAATTGCATCCATGCTGCTACAATTTATGCCTTTATGGAAAAACCCTGTGTGTTCTATTAATTGTAAAAAGCTTAAACATATTGGATGGGCTAGCAAAGGAATACGAACCCTGGGTGATTTTTGGTGCTCAGCACCAGTTGCTGTTGTTTGAGGAACTGAAGCAAAAATCTCATATACAAAAGTTCCTAATCTGGTTTTATTTGCAGACGAGGGACTTGCTCTCTAAAAAATTCTTAGGGGCAGATCTTTCTCTCCCAGCCATTCCAGAGTGGGATATATTTTTCAAAATGTTTTACATTTCAAAGAGGGGCAGTTTTATTTATAGATTTTTAAACAAAGTTGATGAAAACCAACTGATTCAGCTACATCTAAAAAAGAACTCGGCCTCAATATTATAATCTCTGAGATGCATGTGTGGCAGGACTGTGTTCTGCCAGTCCAGTAACCCCGGAGTAGTGATGTCTATCCTATCTTCTTCTTTTCCCTACTGAAACCTGTTGCATAAGAGTATTTTCTTATACTATACTTTACCTTTTTCCACCCTTCGCATAGGCTGGCCACTCATGTCAGTTTTTTCTTTCTCTCACTAAACTTTTCCCCTACTACTTTTATTTCTAATGTCCATATTTCCATTCCTCACCAAGAACTCCCCCAAATCATGCAGCAGGTTAAGGCCAGCTGGCAAAAATGAAATAAGGTGCATTTATGACATTTACTGCCTAAAGATATAAAGTGCCTTTAAGTATATAAGGTGCTGGTTGAATAAAGTGCAGTAATATAAATTGTATTTTTTTGAAATAAAGTGCTTCATAAAGTTAATGCTTATGCCGTTTTATGTATATGGTGCAAGGATGTCTAGAAATGGCAGTTAAATACATAAACATATCCACTTAGATGGATTATGAATACGAATGTAGTGGCATTATGCTTATGTTGTTTGAATTATTTTACTGCCACTCCGTTATTATCTAGAATGTTATGCCAAAGAAATCCCGCATCGAAGCAGGAATTGTGTGGCCTGAGCAGCAAACTTTTATTTTTACTTTTGTTGTTGCTCGGTATCTGTGTAAATAATTACTGATGTCCCTGAATTATTAGGACTCTCAGCTGCTGGCTTTCTATAAAATATGCTGTAGAAATTGTGCAAGCTAGCCATGAAGGAGTCCGGGTATGTATGCAGCCAGTCCAGGCTGCTAGAAAGACAGGCTTCCATGAAGAGGCAAACTTTCCCTTTCAGCCGCCATGCTTCCCTGAGTATGCAGTGTGCTCTGAAAAGTGAGTGCTTGACATAAAAAGAGGCTTACCCAAGCTGTGCAGAGCCCCAAAGCAGAGTGGCTGGATAATGATTTTCTAGCAGTCTGCCACTCTGCTTCAACATAAAAAAAAAAAAAATGATTTAAAGGAACAGGAATGCCCTATTTATGTGAAAATGCGGTATAGTTAGAGTAGCCCTCAGAATAAGAAGAGGGCTGCAAGATAGACTAAACACAATAAATAAATTAAACAAATTAAATAATAAAGAGATGCTGCAGGTCTCTAAAGGAGCCCCATTATGTATAGAGCCCTGAGATATAAATTAAAGGGCTAGTGTCCATATACTGTAACAATACAGCACGTGTATAAATACAATAAGTGTTTGCACTGTTTGCATATATAGAAAATAAGGGACTTCCCATAAGTAAAACCTCAGGAAGGGGACTTCCTATAGAAGGACTTCCCATAAGTAAACCTCATTATGTAATAGAGGAGGAGTTTCCTTATTTAGGGACCATTCTAGAACTAATTGGATGCTATAGGAAGGAATTTCCCTTATGTGGGAGGGCTATATAAGCCCTCCTTAAACACCAAGTGTCAGATTAGCTGGATAGCCAGTCTCACTTACCTGAAGGAAGGCAAGCAAAAGGACCTGTGCCTGAACAAGAATTTTATCTCTAACAGCAGGGAAGCTGATTAATCATTTTGAGATACCTGATGTAAGGTGAAATAGCCTTGAGCTATTGTTTATTTTCTTGTTCTGTTTGAATTGTTTTATTTTTTATTTATTTATTTTCTCTATTGTTGTATTAAATAAAACACACTGTGGGTGTGTTGTACCCAATTACTGTGTCCAGTGTTATCTTTATACCCACGTACCTGTGACAGCATGGCCCAAGCCATGGGAGAAGGCCATTCAATGTTGTAGAGAAGTGCAGGCGAGACTAATACAATTAAAATTCCCCCATTACCTTTACTGCTCTCCCTCTCAGCTGAGAAAAATGGGTTTGACTCAAGAAGGTAGGTGATGGAGAAGTGGTGAGCCAAATCAGCTCTAGAACATTTATTTTGGTATTGTAAAGGGATTTTTGTCTTTTGCTTCTAATTTTTCCCCCTGGCTCCTGGTCGGCTATACATCCTGATTGTTCTTCCATGTCCCCTCCGAAATCACACTGACTTCCCCCTTATCCCCCATGGCTTGTCCTCTGTGGCAGGGTGGTGAGGAGACCCCACCTGAACTCAACTCACCTAAAAGGATCCAGACTGGGGGAAGTGCCATTCAGGGTTGGTGCCACAGAGGACAGAAGCTCATGCTGCCCAACCAGGAACCCCCTTTACATTGTTCTTGGTGCATGGTCCTCAGAGGTGGAGCATGCAAGGACGTCAGTGATGGCACAGCACATGTTCCCATATGCACACCCCATCAGGTGTCTGCCCCACCTCTTGCTCCTGTTAGTTGCAGTGTTGGTGTGACAGCCCCCAGCCACCGCTAGGGGCCAGGCATGCACTGATGTCTGGTCACCCCCCTCCCTGGAGAAGGAGAGCTGTCCCTGGGACACTCGATCCTTCTCCTCCCCTGCTGACCCCTGGTGGCTCACGTTTGCTCCCGAACAGGGGTCACTGGCATGGCGCAAGGTGTGGCATCAAGTGCCTCAACCCTCAGTGCCACCGGGCCAGCCATTGTAAAGGGATTTTAAGTTCCTGGAAAGCAATGCATTCCTTTTGTCAGATAGTACTTAAAGAGCCCCTGATGCCATTAGAAAACTTGGAAAAAATGTGAGATTTAGACAGTTCAGTTTATATTTTATGTATTTTCTATAATTATTTACCTTTTTTCTTTGTTACCGAGGACAGCTGTATGAAAGAGGCCTACTGTCCCTTAGACGTTATCTGCTCTTTCTGCTATTCTACATATGACATCATAATCCAGGTTGCACCTGGAAGTGAGCTTCTGGTCATGGTGCTTTTCCCAGTTAGCAACTTTTAAATAAAATAAGTAATCCCCATTTATGGCATCATAATTATTCCCATAGTGACAGACTGTGATGTCATAAACATAACTGTGATGTAATATGTAGGCAAGCAGCCAGAACAGATAGGGCAGTGATCCTGTTTACATGCAAATGTCCTTAATAATGAAGAAGAATGAGAAACACAGAAACAATATGAAAATATAAGCTCACCTGTGCAAAATGTTACATTTTCAAAAAGTTGTCACGACGGTGTCAGGGGCTCTTTAAAGTCTCAATTCCGTTTTCACCAATACTTTTTTTTTAGAAGATATTTTTGTAATTAATGACCTCCACGCTCATAAAAAACTCTGGATACTGTCAGTGGCTCTGGCCTTCGAAAGGCTTATCTTACAAAATTGGAAGGATACGAATTACCCAACAGAGCAGCAAAGGATGGATTCCCCTAGTATATTAGCAAATAATGAAAGAATTAGTTACGTATTGTTAGAGAAGACAGAATTGTTTACTCTCACGTGGGGCCCTTTTTAAGAATATCTTCATTAGAAGCATTTTAATATATCTATACCCTTTTCATTTTGATATATTAAGTTAGAATACATAAGTGCTAAGTAGCTGTAGCTGTTTAATTTTGCCATCCTAAAGTCTAATGGTTGGTGTTAGTAGTTGTATTAATAACATTATTGATCCTTCTCTGATAGGGTAAGATGCATGTTTTTGTTTACTGTTTAGTTATTGTTGCATCGTATTGATAGATATGTGCATGAATTATTTGGAATATTCAGTGAAAATCTTTATTGGAAAAAAAATACAGTACCTACTGCCACAGTAGGTAGTCTTGGAGCTTCAAAAACTTAAATTACTTAAAATAAGCTTTGTCTTTAGACGCACAGTGGCTGTGATTTTGTCAAGGTACCACCATGATGAAGCCTTAGTGGCGCTCTGTAGGGGTACCTTGGCATGTCTGTTGGAAGCAGTTCTTTAATAAATTTCACAAGTTCACGGTGGTGTGTGTGCCATCTTGTTTTATTGATATATTTTGGCTGCTTCTGTTGTGGGTTGCACCTTCAGCCATGCTAGAGTGCACAGGTTTTCTTGTTTTGAGTGTTCAGTTTGACTGTGTCAGAATAGCACCTGCGGCACCTCAAACTTAATTTTTTTTGCATGAGAAGACATGGCAAACAGCTCAAGGATACTGCAGTGTGTATCTCTGTTGGAGAGAGAAAAAATTCAGGTAACTAGCCATTTCTGTGTTTTGCCACTGATTTAATGGCTGCAGCAGCTAGAACAGCTGAACCAGAGAAAAGTAACAGTGAAAGAAACAGTGAGAGTCCACAACCGGGAACATCAAATGGTAGCAGAGGAACTCCCTCTGCTTTCATTATTTTTTTTGTTACAAAATGTACTTTTTTCCAACCCCCAGTCACTCAATCCACTCCTATGATCAGTCCCCATTGTTCCCTTAAGCTCTGCCATCTTACTATCCTGGAACTCCTGGACTGCAGTGCCCCATGGCTTACCCCCCCATGGTGGGGCACCCTGGCCAACATCCCACTTAACCCAGGAGAACCTGAGGCACAGTTGCTAGTCAGCAAGTCTGGCAGGCTACATGGGACCAGTGAAGAGAGGTGGCATCTTCCCTGTGGCTGGGGGTTATTACTTACAGTTGCACCCCACACCCTATGACATCAATGGTGCACAGGGTGCATGCATTCTCGTACATGCCCAGCTGCTGATTTCAACCCTATCTTCTCCTAGCTCCAGAGTGCTGCTACTACTCATGGTCACTCAGGCGATGATGGCAATGCACTGGAGGTACACATCCCCCCCATCACCCCTGGCCAGCCCTCCAGCGCTGCAGGATTGTTTCTGAACATGGGTCTTCTGTGCCGCAGGCGGTAGCTCTCCAGTTGCACTGGTAGGCCAGCACCTCTGTTTTCATCAGAATGGACATGAGCAGCCAGAGTCAAGATTTTTTATGCGGACTATCAGGAGTGGATTCAACTGTACGTGGAGGGAACTGTGAGTTGTTGAACAGATTAAATGAATTTGAAAAGCTCACTTACAAGAAATTTGATTATTGGTGTTATTGGGTAACCCTAAAGGAGTATCAGAAGAAGGATGGTTTATCTTGGGGCTTGAGAGTGTGCAAGGCCCCATCAGCGAGGATACTTGATAAGGATATAAAAGGAAGGTGGCTGGGAGCATTAAGCAGCCGCTCTAGGACATTGGTGGAGATTTTAACTGAGCAAGCTAAAAGGATATATGACAAACAAAAACAGCTATATCAGAAATGGAAATTTATATTGAAACAATTTCTGCACAATCGATGGTGGAAGAGCTCAAAAAGTCACTTGAAGAAAAGGCCAGTAAGCATGAGACAGAAACTAAACTGAGAAACCAGTATAAATTTGAAAGAAACTATAAGGATTACAAATGAGGCAATGTTTTCTCATGGGTAAACAGGCCAACAAGATCTAGATGTAGAGGCCAATCTTGGAATAGAGGTCATTTAAGGAAAAGGAAAAGCAACAGAAATATTTAAATACCCCCTCCCCCAGGGCCCAAGCTGGTAAAAAGCTCAAACAACTGTTTTTAGATCAAAGTCTAGAAACACTGCCTCCACAGCCCCAGCAACATCCCAAAAGGAAAAACTCAGAGCAAAGGTACTGGCAGTTTTCAAATGATAAGAAGGGGGAATTGGCAAAAGAAGCAGAGAGTTTACCAGTTCTCAATATCTCCTCACTCAATATAACAGAGACACAGATTAAAGCTTTATCAAAGGGGTTATCATTTGTGTCTATAAGTGAAAAAGACCAGTTTCAGCTCCAAGCTGACATTTTTTAAATTGACATGAAAATTAGGTCTAAATATATTTTTGTAACAAGGAAAAGGAAAGAAATACTCTTTGGTTGGACTTTAGTACAAATCAAAAAAATACCAGCAACATGGGACATGACATCTATGAAGGAAAAATTGGAGGACTTGGTAGTCCTAAACTAAACTGAATTTAGCAATTGAACGCATTTCAGCTGAGATAGAGGAATGAGCAGTACAAGTGACAAATAGTGAATCTAATGCAGACAATGTTCACTTGCCTTTTTCCTAGGTGATGGGGACTGTTTTGCACAAAATGTTGATTTATTGTTGTCTCTTGGAGATGTAGATATGGGAGTACATAAATCAGGGAGAGAATATGAGGTGTAACATGAAAGTCGCTTTGTGGACACAAAGGCAAATATGACTGGCTTTAAGCCTAAAAGCACCTTTTGTACAACTCAGCCAAGGCATCACACCATCCATGTATTTGAAAATATGTTACAAGCTGACATCATGACTCTGCTAGGAGGGAAAAGACTAGGTAGGTGTAATAATGCATCAGCAGAACAACAGAATGCGGTTAATAAAATCTATGACAGACATTACTATCCACAAGGTGGATAAAAGGAGACTGATAGTAATTCAAGATGCAGGAGATTTTATACAGGAGATTCAGACACAGCTTTCTGATAGATGCTGGTACACACCTCTTCCATTTAACTCCATTGTGCCCTTTAAAGCTGAATTGGACAGTCGAGTTGAAAAAGCAAGAGAAGGAGGGTCTATTTCCAGTCGTCTGGAAGCAGCATTCTTGATAACTGAAAATCTCATAACACCTGCAGTATATACTCTGCCCAAAGTATGCAGGTCCATAAGGGACCCTCCTGGGAAGCCGATTGTTTTTGGCATTGGGTCATTCAGTGACAGTCCCTCCAGATTTGTGGACCATTACATTAAGGGAATCATTGCCAAGATCTTGTGTTATGTCCATGATACAATGGACATTCTAAATGAAATAGAAGGGTTTGAGTGGCAACCTCATTATTGTTGGATTACAGTAGACATCTGCTCATAATATACCATTATCACAGAGAGATCACCTGTGGGGTCCCGGAGGGCTTGGTGCTGGGGCCGGTGTTGTTTATTGTCTTGATCAATGACATTGGGGATGACATAAAGGGAAAAATGTGCCTATTCACAGAAGACACCAAGCTCTGTGAGAGAGTGGACACAGCTGAAGGGATATATGACCTACAGGATGATCTGGAAAAGCTGGAGAGGTGGTCCAGAATCTGGCAGCTTGGCTTCAATGCCAAGAAATGCAAAGTTTTGCACATTGGAGCCAAGAATCCCAGGACGGAGTAGTACCTGGGTGGAGTTCAGGTATCTGCATCAGAGAAGGAGAAGGACCTGGGATTGATGATCTCTAGTGATCTGAAGCACTCCACGCAGTGCAGAAAATCGGCAGCAAGAGTAAACAAGAGGCTAGGAGACAGGAGGTTATACTGCCCTTGTACAGGTCACTGGTGAGGCCACATCTAGAGTATGGAGTTCAGTACTGGTGCCCACATCTCAAAAATGACAACCTGCTGGAGAAGGTCCAGAGGAGGGTTACAAAGATGACAGCAGGTCAGCTGGGTAAGGCATATGAGGAGAGGTTGAGTGCACTGAACATGTACTCCCTGGAGGAAAGGAGAGAGAGAGAGAGAGAAAACATGACTGGGACCTTCAAGTACTTGACAGGGATAAATACGGTGGATAAGGAGAGTCTCTTTAAGCTAAGTGGCAACCATAACATGAGGGGGCACAGTCTTAAGCTTGAGGGTGGGCGGTTTAGGAGGGAGGTCAGGAAGCACTCCTTTACAAAGAGGGTGGTGGACACTTGGAGTATGCTGCTAGAAGATGAGGTCTCACTGAAGACAGAGGGCAGCTTCAAGAGAGTCAGGGATAGGCATGGGGGAAGGTAAAGATCATGGGTAGGGAGGATGGGAGGAGTGGGGGGGGCAGGGTCAGTAGTTCAAGCTGCAGACCCTGCAGTATGAGCAGACTAGATAGACCAAATGACCTTCTTCTGCTGGCTTCCTCATATGTTCATATGTATATGAGTATTATTCATGAGCATGGTACTACAGCCCGCAAAATTTTTATGGCAGCAGACTGCATGTTGAGAGATGCCCCTCAGAAGTTTATCTGGACATGCTCAAGTTCATTCTGACACATATAATTTCATTTTTGATCAATGCCTATACTTGCAGCTAAGAGGGACAGCAACGGGGATAGTATTATTCCCCTCATATGCCAACATCTTTATTGAATGGTGGGAGGATCAGGTGGTCTTCGATGACTCCAATCCACACCTCAGACACATACTGACAAGGCATCATTTTACTGTTGACATTGTGCAGGTCTGGGGTGGGGCAATGGAGTCAGCAGAAGATTTTATACAATGGCTGAACGGTAAAACCTTTAACATCATGTGTATGCATAATAAAACAACAAGAAAACAGAGTTTTTCGATATAGAAACAAAGAAACTTTGATTTTTTTGGCAAAAAAAGGATCTTTAGGCCTAGCCAGTCTGCCCCTTATCCCTGCTTATTCCACCATCATTGACCATAATTGGTGTGGAGGGGCTGTGGGATAACAGATGGACCAGACACCAAACTTCAGGTTCAACACACAAGCTCTGTGTGATGTTTATTCAAAATACAGGACATAAGCTTCTGCAATCCCATATTCCTTCTTCAGTATATCAGTTTGCAACAACAGACTATGTATGTCCTTTCTCTGCACTTAGCTAGCACCTACTGACACTGATCTCTGATGTAACTCATCAGTTGAGATACAACCTCCACTCCTATGTGGGCCCCATTTGCTTGGGTAATGGCACCCCTCAAAAAAAACAGAACAAGCTATAGACAAAGAACCTCAATGTAGAATCACTGAAAGAATGGTTACCTCAAAGGGCACTGGCAACAAATCAAGTTTCAAAGAAATACAATATCATACATACTTCCATAATGCAAAGCGTCATGGGACATATGCAGACCACCTTGGAATTTCAGACTTGTTCAGTTTACAGCAATTTACATGCATTTTAAACTGCACAACTAACTCAATTTCTATAATAGTCACCTAGTACTTTTTACCATTATCAAAAACACCTAGTGCCGTGGTATTTTCAGCACTTACTGGTTTCATAAACATAAGGTATATACATCAAGGTATTTTATGACATAGTGCTATTACATACTAAATCCAACAACAATAAACACAACCTGTTTTACATATGCTCGGAGGTCACAACAATAAACTACTTGTATGAGGACCTGAGAGGGAAAAGTAAAAGTAAAGAGGACACAATAGCATAGTCAAGAAAGGGGAGGCCAGTGCCCATAAGTGGCCAGCCTTATGGACTAAATGTTTTAACATATTTAAGAAAAGGTTGGCCCTCAAGAGTGGCAGGAGCTCCCAGTCACATATCCCCCACCTTAAGAGGGAAGCAGTTATTGCAGACTGCTTACCACCTTCCTGTCCAAGGAAGGGATAGAGCTTCCACCCATCCATCTTCAGAAGCTACGTCTCAGGGTCCCTATTAATGATAAACATTCAATCTTAAACATAGTGAATATCATCATTCTTTCCCCTGAAGCATTAACACATTTCTCAACAGACATTAATGGTACCTTCCCATCTCCTTTTAGGGAAAGTCTGTCATATTTTACTGACATCAGTTCCTACACCATATCTAGACATGAAATCAGCATTTACATGTTTTGGCCTTGCCCTGTGGGACATCGTAAATCGATAAGGCTGAAGAGTCAAGTACCACCACATTATACAGGGATTTTTTCTCTCTCATTTGGTGCAACCAGCAGAGGGGGTTGTGATCAGTTACAATCTTAAATTCAGCCCCCCACAAGCAATATTTCAGAGACTCAATAGCCCACTTCAGAGCTAAGCATTCTTTCTCTATGGTAGCATATATTCTTTCCATGTCATGTAGCTTCCTGCTGATATACATGATTGGATGTTCTTTCCCATCTGTTTTCTGAGATAAGACTGCCCCAATACCATTCTCTGATGCATCTGTTTGAATGTCAAACACTTGGTTTAAGTCAGGGCTTTTCAATACAGGAGCTGTACATAGAATGGCCTTGATATTCCTAAATGCCTCACCACAAATAGGGGTCCACTGAACCTTATTCGGGCACTTCTTTTTAGTGAGATGAGTCAACGGACTGGCAAAGGCTGAGAAATTAGGAATAAATCTCCAGTAATAACCAGCCAGGCCTAGGAAAGATCTCACATGCTTTTTTGTAGTAGGGATTGGGCTGTTTGCCACTGCTGTGACCTTCTCTACCTCGGGCTTCGCGTGTCCATTTCCTAAAATGAACCCTAGGTATCTTGTCTTGATCTTTGCTACGGCACATTTAGCAGGGTTAATGGTCACTCCTGACTCCTTTATTGCTTGCAATACCTGGGTCAAGTGTCTAACATGGGTTTCCCACTCAGGAGTGAATATGACCACATCATCCAAAAAAGCCACACAGTATTCAGTGTGCGGTCTTAGAATATGGTCCATAAAATGCTGAAAAGTGTCTGGGGCCCCATGTAGTCCAAATGGCATTGTGACAAACTCTTATAAACTGACTGAGGTGCTAAATGCGTGTTTCTCTTGTGAATCAGGTGACAAAGGGATTTGCCAATATCCCTTAGTAATGTCCAGGGTGGAGATATACTGCACATCGCCTAGCCTGTCAATGGTGTTATCTATTCAGGGCATTGGGTAGCCATCAAATAGTGACACATTGTTAAGCTTTCTAAAATCTAGGCATAGACGTTTTCCACCATCTCTCAAACATGAAGTCTTGCTGTATTCTGACTATTGCAGTTAGCTCCAGCACTTGAACTGGCCCGGAGAGTAGAGGGTTAAATTTCTATGCAGGGCATAGAATGTTGAGCTCGAGCTTGGTTGAAGACTCTGTCTGCAGCGCTTTGAAACCAAACCATCAGATTCTTTACTCCGCCTCACTGAAAAGTCGCTCCAGAGATTTCTCCTTCTGCTCGGTTCAAAGTCGGTTAAAGTTGTCGGTTTTATTCCGATTTATTTTCCGCATTGTCGGTTCAGGGCTCTGTCTGTGGTACAGTAAGTACTTTAGGTAGTATCTCTGTATCTTATTGTGGAACTTGAAAAATTGTATTTCTCGATTGGTTCAGCTGAACCGATCCATTAGTTTAAATCCTTTTTTCTATCTTTTAGTGTGTGGTTAGCAGTCCTTATCAGTTTAAAAAAGAAACACAATTTTTGCATTTTTTTCCAGTACCCATAACATGGTTAGAAACCGATAAGGGTGTCTTGCCTGGTGGTTGCCATATAAAGGGTAAGTTTTGTTAGGCTGGCCATGTTTGAGAAACCCAAGAAAAAATCGAGCCCACTGGGTTTCAACACTGTTGTGAGTGTGGGGAGGTCTTTGCTAAAGTTGATCCCCACACCACCTATGTTTACTGTCTGGGGTTTGACCACCTCGATTCAGACTGCCAAATTTGTAAACATTTCCCTAAGTCTACCCTAGAAATAAGGTTAGGTAGACTTAGGGATAAGGAGGCCGAGAAATCCGCTGACCCGGAAGGCCAGCCCGGTTTGGTTCCCACCGAACCAGCAGGAGTGCCCTCTGACCAGGGTGATACTTCTTCGGGCAAGAGAAGAGCCGATCCTGAGGGATCGGTTCCTACAAAAAGGAAATGCAAAGAAAAATCGACTGGTTTGGATCCAGAGGTTCATGTTCCAGCCACTGAAGAAATAGCCAGAGCGATTTGGATTGCTGAATCGTTTTGTCTGGTTCTGACCGATCCGACGCCTTTTGGCAGGGGTTCGGTTCGGTCAGTTCCCTCAGTTCAAGATTATACCCCTGAAGATTTTTATGAACCAGATTTTCAAGAGGAGGGGGATTTTGAAGAGGATGGTGATGATGAAAGTCTGGTGTGCCTGTGGAACCGGACATCTCCCCAGACAGACCTTTTGGTGTTTCCCCTCCTAGGCTCTCTGAGTCCCTTCCCCACTATCTGTTTTACAGAAAGTTGGCTGAAACCCTTTAGCTTCCTGTAGAGGAGGCTGTGGAGGATCAAGAGGAGCCTGATTTTGTTGAAATGATGGACATCCCAGAGTCCAAGAGACTGTCTATTCCTCTTCATAAGTCCTTTGGGAAGCAGACACAAAAAATCCTAGTCTCCTAATTCTGTACCTCCTGTTGACAGACAGATGGACAAGAGGTATACTTTATCAGGCTCAGATACAGAGTTTTTCTACCAGCAATGCAGCCATGTGGGGGTCGTGCAGGCTGCAGCCTGTGACAAGGCAAATATTCCCTTGGCTTCACACCCCCCAGACAAAGACTCCAGGAAGATGGATGCCATGGCAAAGAAACAGTACATGGCATCCTCCTTGGGACTCAGGCAGGCTAATTATATGGCCTATGCAGGCAGGTACCAGAAGTCCAGGTGGGACACTGTACTGGCACTGGCTAAGCAGACCTCCCCCCAGCTGGCCAAAGAGCCGGAGGAGGTGGCTGCTGATGGGATTGAGGCATCAAAGGTACAATTTCATGCTGCTGTGGACTTCAATGATGTGTCATCAAGAGTCATGGCTACATCTGTGGCTCTTCAGATGATGGCTTGGCTCAGATGTACTTGTCTCTCACAGGACACCCAGGCTAAGGCCATGGAGTTCCCTGTGGTAGGTAATTCTCTGTTTGGGGAGCAGACAAAGAACTATATGAAGAAAATGGATGCGTACAGGACCACTTATAGGAGTGCACAGGCCAAAGAGAGGCAGGCAACTCCTCAAAGGCAGCAAGCTAGGGGCAGGACTTTTCACAGGCCTTTATACGAAGCACAGGCCTCTTCTCCCTTTTTTCAGAGGGGGTTCTTTAGAGGGAGAGGCAGAAGGGGGATGAGCAGGGCTGCATCCACTCCTCAGACTAAGGCTCCTGCCAAGCAGACACCCTGATGTGTCAGCCCAGGTCAACTCTCCCATCCCTGTAGGGGGCAGGCTGGCTTACTTTGTCCAGGACTGGATGTCTGTTACCTCAGACAGGTGGGTTCTAGAGGTAGTAAGCCAGGGACTGGTTCTCAGTTTCAAAAAATTTCTGAAAATGAGAGCCAGATCTTTTCCACCTGCAAACATCTCAGAAACCCTTGCTCTGGAGGCAGAGGTTTCATCTCTCCTGGCCTTAAGGGCCATAGAGAGAGTTCCTACCCTATACAGGGACAAAGGTCTGTACTCCAGGTACTTCCTTACCCCAAAAAAGACAGGGGAGTGGCGACCCATCCTAGACTTAAAATACGTGAACAAACATCTTTTAAAACCAAAATTTAAAATGGTGACTCTGGGAACAATTCTTCCCTCTCTAAGGCCAGGGGACTGGCTAGCCTTCCTGGACCTCAAAGATGCCTACTTTCACATTCCCATCAGGTGCTCCCACAGAAAGTACCTCAGGTTCGAATTGCCCTCAGGCCATTATCAGTTCAAACAATGCCCTTTGGCCTAACATCAGCTCCAAGGGTATTCACAAAGTGTCTAGCAGTAGTAATGACCTTTTTAAGAAGGAAAAGCATTTCCATTTTTCCATATCTGGATGACTGGCTCATTGTGGGTCAGTCCCCAGACCAAGTCAAGTCAGATCTGCAAGTGACCCAGCAAGTGCACACTTCCCCGGGATTTCTTCTCAGCCTTCCCAAGTCGGTTCTCGAGCCTGTACAGCTTCTCACCTTTATAGGAGCAGAGCTGGATACTGTCAAAGCAAGAAATTTCTTTCCTCTGGAAAGGGCAACAGCCATTACACAGCTGGCTTTTTCCTTCTGCCTTCTGGTTTCTTGACCAGCAGAGCATTTCCTTCAGCTTTTGGGCCACATAGTAGCTTCCACAGCAGTGGTCCAAGGGGCCAGGTTTCAGATGAGGGACATTCAGTTCCATCTGAGGGCCTTTTGGTCCCAAAGGAAAGATCCTCTTACCAAACTAGTTCCGGTTACTCAGACTCTGATCCAGGCCCTTCAATGGTGGCAGGATCTGGACAATTTAAGGCAAGGAGTTCCATTTGTCACTCAGACTCACTCTGTGGTCTTTACCATGGATGCTTCCCTGTTGGGGTGGCGAGCCCATCTGGGGGCTCTCACAGCCCAGGGACTGTGGTCCCCTCAGGAATCCTACCTTCATATTAATCTCCTGGAGCTCAGGGCAGTTTTTCTGACCCTGCAAGCTTTCTCTCTGTCAGTGCAGAACAAGGTGGTTCAGGTTAGGATGGACAACACCACCACCACCATGTGGTACATCATACTAATGTACTAACATACTAAAATGCCAGCAGAATAGGCCTGTCAGCCCCCACCCTGGTAGCTGACCTTGCTGCCCCCCCTCGTCCTCTCTGGCTTCTCCCTTCCCAGTCCCGGATATTCCCATTGCACAGGACTTTGCATCCAGAACCCTTCCCCGTACCTGTCTCACCCCCTCTTGAACCTCTCCACCATCTCTGCCTCCACCAGCCCCCTGGGCAGGGCATTCCATGGCTCCACCACCTCTCAGTGAAGAAGCAGCCTCTTTCTCCTGCATCCCCCTCCATCTTCCACCCATGACCTCTAGTTGCCCCTTCCTTTGGAGCACCTTGACTGCTTCTCCCCTATTTAACCTCTTCATGGACTTGAGGACCTCTATCATGTCCCCCCGGTCCCTTCTCTCTTCCAATGTGTACATATTTAGCTCTTCGAGACTCTCCCCATAGGTCCTGTCCCCCAAGCCCCAGATCATTTTGGTTGCCCTTCTCTGGACCCTCTCCAGGAGTCCAATGTCCCTCTTTAAGTGTGGCTTCCAAAACTGCACACAGTACTTGAGGTGCGGCCTCTCCAAGCAATTATACAGTGGGAGTATCACTTCCCTCCTTCTGGAGGTGATACCCCTAGTGATGCATCCCAGCATTCTGTTTGCTTTGGCCGCTGCCCTCCTACAAGTCTCAGAGTTGTTCATCTTGACATCCACCACCACCCCCGGGTCCCTCTCAGCCATTGAGACTTGTAGCATTTCCCCCCCAGGGTGTACTCTTGGTCTGGGTTTCTGGCTCCCAGATGCAGTACCTTGCATTTTCCTGCATTAAACCTCAGATTACACTTTCTAGACCACCTTTCCAGAGCCTCCAGGTCACCCGGTAGGGCCACCTTCCCCTCCTCCTCCCCATCCACCACCGTCCCAAATTTTGAGTCATCCACAAAGAGACCCATCTCACTCCTGATACCCTTTCTTATTTCAGAGACATAGGCATTGCACAGGAGGGGCCCAAGGACTGATCCCTGAGGGACCCCACTAATGACCCTCCTTGGGTATGAGACTATCCCACCAATCACGACCCTCTGGGTCTACAGTCCTGGAGCCAATTGCCTATGCATCTGATCATCTGGTTCCTCACCCACATTTCTCCCAGCTTATTCAACAGGTCCCCATGAGGAACAGAGTCAAATGCCTTGCTGAAGTCAAGATAGAGGATATCCACCGGTCTACCCAGGTCCAAGGCTCTTGTCACCCAGTCATAGAACTCCACAAGGTTTGTTTGACATGATTTCCCTGGGATGAATCCATGCTGTCTATTGTCCAGGCACCCTGATTTTTCCAGGTCCCCCCCAGCCTCTCCTTGACAATGCTTTCCATCACCTTACCCACCACTGATATCAGGCTGATGGGCCAGTAGTTCCCTGCCCCCTCACTTGATCCACCCTTGTGGATAGGCACTATATGCACCACCTTCCAGTCCTGGGGCACCCACCCTGTCCTCAGGGAGATGCTGAAAAGCTCCACCAGAGGTTTCACCAGGACATCCACCAGTTCCTTCAGCACTCTGGGATGTAATTTATCTGGCCCCAGTGCTTTCTCCATCTTAAGGGACCCAATGGCTTCCCTTACTCTCTCTGCCATGATTTCCACCTCTGCTACCTTGTCCCCCTGCCTTGCCTTCCCCCCCTCCTGCCAGTGATAGCCCATTCTCTCCTCAGACCCAACAATCGGCAAGGGTCCCCACCCCCAGTTTCACCATCTCCTCCCATGTGTGATGCAGCCCCCCCATTTTTCTTGGTGAAAACTGAGGCGAAGTACTCATTTAGTACCTCAGCCTGCTCCCCCGGATCTTGTGCCCATCCCTCCCCTGTTTTAATCCTGCTAATCTGCCCCTTCACCCTTCGTTTTTCCCCAATGTATCTAAAGAATCCCTTATTCCCTCTCCTAATTTCCTTGGCCAGGTTCTGCTCCTTCCTTGCCTTAGCTGCCCTCACCACCCTAGTGGATCTTTTGGCCATCAGCTCATACTCCCCTCTATCCCTTTCACTCATTGAGCACTTGAAATGCCTATAAGTTGCCTTCTTTCCCCTCACCAATTCCTGAACCTCCCTGGTCCACCAACAGGGTTTACAGGCCCTACCATGTTTTTGTCTTACTCTTGCACAGGTGCTGGTAGCATCCTGCACCCCACTCCTGATGATTTCCCACCTACTGTCAGCGTCCATGTCTGGCCCAATCCCATCCAAATGCTTCTTAAGGAGCTTTCCCATTTCCTTGAAATCCACCCCCCTGAAGTCAGCTACCTCCATCTTTGTGCAGCCTTCTACCCCTCCTAGGTCCAGGCAGAACCAGAGGTTGCTATCCTTGCTTGTAGAGCAGAAAGCAGCTAACTAAAAGAAGCTACATTTTCTTATTAATTTAACACTAATATCTCAGCAGGAGTCAGTGTCTGTTGAGATTAAGTAAACAGATACTTTATTAGAAGTAGAAGGGGTCTTATCTAGGGTTAAAAAAAGAAAGAAAAGAAAGAAAGAAAGTCAGTGTGTTCTGTGCTGGGAAGGGTACTGTATCAGCTGACTTTGTTAAACCAGTAGGAGGAGAGAGAGAGAGATTAATTGGGGGTGTGGCTTAGACACTATAAAAGAAGGGTGACTAAAATTACAACTTCCTGTTGCTAGCCTTTTTACTTACTACTTGCCGTCCATCTCACCCACCCTAAGTCAGTTCTACTTTTATAGCCACTGGATTTGGCTGTCAACCGGAACTTCCTGTTTGGCAGTAGGAAGGGAAGGAACATGGAGAAACATTGGTTTTGTCAACTCTAAAGAAAAAAAGTAGCTCACTCCCCCCAGCTGCTGGTTGTCTGACATTGAGCAAGGAAGAAGGAGGCTACTGAAGAAGATGGGAAGTTGCTGTCCGAGAACAGGAAGGGTGAGAGTTGTAAGGAGAGGAGAGGAGAGAGTAAGCATACAGAGAAACAGGAGAGGGGACACAAAATAAGACATGATAGGAGTGGTGCAGTGCAATGGTTGTGGGGCGGCAGTGTTTCAGGAGACATTCTGGAGGCTGCGATGCTGCCCCATTTGCAGGCATCTCTCTGGTCTGAGAGAGGAGGTTGCCTGTCTCCAGGCTGACCTGGCTAGGATTCGTGAAACCTCCTCCCCCACTCAAGGACCACCAGGGCCAATGCCACTACCTCAGAGGTTGCCAAGAAAGAGGAGAAGCTGGACCAGGGTGGGCTCAGGGAGGGAGAGGGTGGTGGAACAGAGTTGCATCCCTCCAGCTGTACCTCTACACAATTCATTCACTCTTCTGGTGGGTAGCGGTTCCTCTATGGAGGCATCTGCAGTGGAGACCAAGGAGGATGCTGGGAACCTTTACAAAGGAGACCCACAGGAGGGTGGCATGGGACCCCACAGGGGAAGGAAACAGCTCCTGGTGGGGGACTCAATCATTAGGAGGGTAGAAATGGGGGAGGAAGGGGAGAGGGAGGTAAGGTACCTTCCTGGCGCCGAAGCTTGGAGGGACAGGAAGTGAATCCTCAGGATCGTGGGAGGAGCTGCACGAGGGAGAGAGCTGGATGCCATTGTCCACCTAGGGACAAATGACCTGGCTAGGAATGGGATCAGAGCAGTGTAAGAGGAGTTTGTAGAGTTGGGGAGGGGCTTTAGACAAGTAGCGCATACGGTAACCTTCTTGGAGGTGCTGCCTGTCTATGGCAAGGGTGATGCCGGGGCACTCCTCACCAGGGAATTCAATGAGTGGTTGAAAAACTGGCGTGGAGCTCAGGGTTTTGGCTTCATTGGGGACTGGGGAGCCACCTGGAGGGACACAGACCTATACTGGTGTGATGGTCTGCATCTGTCCAGGGGGGAACCAGGATCCTAGGTGAGGGGTTTAAATGCTTCATTGGCAAGCATTTAAACTAGCCAAGGGGGGAGGCACTGAAAAGGAGCAGGGAAATCTCAGCCTCCCTCCACAAAACATGGTAATTAGTGAGGTAAACACCAAGGTAGAGAAGTTATTACGGAGCAGGACAGAGGTAAATGTAAAAAAAAAGGCAAAGGCAGTAAGGACACGAATGGGGCTAAAAGGGGTAAGGCTATCAAAAAGTGGAGGGTGATGAGTACCAATGCCCATAGTCTGTGTAACAAGCTCCCTGAACTAGTGGCCTTGATGGAAGAGGGTTGCCTGGATATTGTGGCAGTCACAGAAACATGGTACACAGAGAACCATGACTGGGATGTCAACATACCAGGATACACAGTCTACAGGAGGGACAGGGAGGGTAAAAGAGGAGGAGGAGTAGCTTTCTACGTAAAGGAAGGGATCAAAGCAACAGAACTAAAGAGTAAACAATGAGCAGATGAGGCACTCTGGGTCACCTTGGAGTCAGGAAATGGCACCACAATCTGCATGGGGGTTGTATAGAGACTCCCATCTCAGGGGAAGGGGAGGGAATGGACAAGAAAATGATAGCAGGCTTCATTAGAATGGCAGAAAGAGGGGAGATATTGTTGATGGGGGGACCTGAATATGCCAGATGTTAACTGAAGCACCTTTGCTGCAGGCACATCCAAGAGCAGGGTCATTCTTGTTGCCCTACAGAGGGCATGCCTCAGACAGCTAGTATTGGAACCCACTCAGGTGGGAGCAATCTTAGACCTGGTACTCTCAAATGGGGACAGAGAAAGAATCTCAGATTTAGAAGTGGGTAGCCATCTGGGAACAAGCGACCACCAAACAGTGCGGTTCACGATAAACATAGCCATATAATCAAGCCATACAAAAGCAAGAGTATTGGACTTTAGGAGGGCTGACTTTGGGAAAATGAGAGAGTGCCTCAGAAAAGCACTAGCAAACAGGCAAGAAGGAGGGGTGGAGGAACAATGGGGAGTAATCAAAACAGCCATCACAGAGACAACAAGCCTTTGTGTAAAGCAAATCAACAAAACACAACAAAGGAAAAAAACGCTATGGTTCTCAAAAGAGGTGGCAGGGAAGGTTAAGGAGAAAAGGATAACATTCAGGAAATATAAGGAAACACAGGAGGAGCAGGACAGAGAACTTTATCAGTTAAAGCAGAAAGAGACTGGGAAGGCAGTCAGAATAGCAAAGGCCCAAACCGAGGAAAGGATAGCCCATTCTGTTAAGAAGGGGGATAAGACCGTTTATAGGTACATTAGGGAGTGAAGAAAGACCAAAGGAGGGATACTGAGGCCTAATAAAGGGGAGGGAATGTGGGTAGAGGGTGACAGTGAAAAAGCAGGCATACTGAATGAATATTTCTGCTCAGTATTCACAAAGGAAGAGGAGGGGGAGGTACCTAAACCAAACAAGAGAAACACTCTGAAGACGAGTGTCAATACCAATCCATTTACAGAAGAAAGGGTTCTGAAAGAACTAAAAAAATTGAAGGTGGAAAAGCAATGGGGCCTGATGGGATTCACCCAAGAATTCTAAAGGAACTAAGGGTAGAATTAGTGACACCGCTGACTACACTCTTTAACAAATCATGGGAGGATGGGGTGGTACCTGAGGAGTGGAATAGGGAAGATGTGATTCCTCTTCATAAAAGTGGGAGCAGGACAGAGGCAGGAAACTACACACCAGTTAGTTTGACTTCAGTGGTAGGGAAAAGGATGGAATCACTTCTGAAGGAAAGAATTGTTGAGTACCTAGAGGCCAGTGGGGCACAGGACCCTAGGCAGCATGGATTCACGAAGGGAAGGTCGTGTCACACGAATCTAATAGATTTCTTTGACTGGGTGACCAAAGTAGTAGACCAGGGAGGGTGTGTGGACATGGCCTACCTAGATTTTAGCAAGGTATTTGATACAGTCCCACACAGAAGATTAATACACAAGTTAGCCAGCCTTGGAGTGGGTCCCAAGGTGGTAGCCTGGATAAAAAATTGGCTAGACAACAGGATGTAAAGGGTAGTAGTAAATGGAGTACACAGTTAAGAAAGGAGGGTTACTAGTGGGGTACCGCAGGGTTCAGTACTGGGACCGGTTCTTTTTAATGTCTTTATAAGTGACACTGCAGAGGAACTGGAAGGAAAAGTATGTCTCTTTGCAGACAACACAAAGATCTGCAACAGGGTTGATACACAAGATGGACTGGAAAGGATGAGAAGGGACTTGGCAAGGTTGGAGGAATGGTCAAATGTATGGCAGCTCAGATTCAATGCAAAGAAGTGCAAGGTAATGCACATGGGTAACAAAAACCCAGGGGAAGAGTACACAATGGGGGGTGAGATACTGACAACAGTAAACATGGAATGGGACCTGGGGGTAATTATATCAGATGACCTAAAGATGGGCAAGCAATGTGAGAAGGCAGTAAGGAAGGCTGGGTGGGATACTGGGATGCATAGGAAGAGGCATCAATAGTAGAAAAGAGGAAGTTGTTATCCCTCTGTACAGACAGTTGGTGAGACCCCATCTGGAGTACTGTGTGCAGTTCTGGAGACCCCATCTCCGCAAAGACATAGACAGAATGGAGGCTGTCCAGAGGAGGGCAACCAAAATGGTGCAGAGTCTGCACCAGAAGACATACGAAGAAAGACTAAAGGAGCTTAATATGTATACCCTTGAGGAAAGAAGGGAGAGAGGGGACATGATAGAAACTTTCAAGTACCTCAAGGGAATTAACAAAGTCCAAGAGGATAGCATCTTTCAGAAAAAGAGATGTGCAAGAACAAGAGGGCACAATTTGAAGATAGAGGGGGGACAGCTCAGAGGTAATGTGAGGAAGTATTTTTTCACAGAGAGGGTTGTGGATGCCTGGAACAGCCTCCCTGAGGAGGTCATGGAGTCAAGAACAGTGGGGGAATTCAAGAATGCATGGGACAGACATAAGGCAGTCCTAGTTGGGGGTAGGAGGAAGTAAGCTGTTGGTTAACTAGGATCTGCAGCTTATCTGTTAGGTAGGAAAATGCACAGACTAGGTGGGCCAAGCGGTCCTTATCTGCCGTCAAATTCTATGTTTCTATGGTTGCTCCCCGCCAACAGGTCCCTTACCTCCAGGCCCCCAATCTGGTCACTGTCTGCCAGGACCACATCCAGTATCTGTGCCTCCCTGGTTGTTTCCCTTACCTGCTGAGTTAGGAACACATCCTGAAAGACATCCAACAACCTCTGTTCCCTGACCACGGAGGATGGCATAGTCTCCCAGTCTGTTCCTGGCATGTTTAAGTCCCCCAACACCACCACCCTTCCCCTGCCCAATTTGCAGTGTCTCCCAAAATCTGCCACCAAACTCTCCTCCAGCTCCTCCACCAGCACAGGGAGTCTATACACCACTCATATGTTTACTCTCTTGCCCCCATTTGTTATCAAGGTGGCCCAAACCACCTCCACCGTTTCCTTCTGCCTCCTCCACTCCTCCTATACCAATGCAATTTTTGACTATTATTGCTACCCTTCCCCCCATCCTTCCCGAACATGGTGTAAATCTCCAGGTTCGGGTCCCAGTCTTGCCTTGCGGTGGCTCAGGTCTCAGCTACTGCTGCAACATCCACCTCTCCCTCAGTTAACCTCACCTGGAGCTCAGGCATTTTATTGCCCAAGCTCCTGGCATTTAGCAGGATTACCTCCCATCCTTTCCGTATACTTCCATTTCCCCTACTCGCATTCCCATGGGGATTCTGTCTTCCCCCGGTCAGCACCTTACCAGTCGGCCTTTTACCACATTCCTCCAGCTCCCCAAGGGGGTGGAGACTGTGTCCCTCCTTTATCAAACCCCCCTTGACAGCCTTCTCTCCCATCCCTCCCCCCTTCACAAGTTTAAACCCCACCTTTCACCAATGAACCCTCTATTTTCAACTTAAGGATTTCCTTCCCCTCCAAATTGAGATGGAGCCTATCTCTAGCATATAGCCCCTTATCCTCCCAGGTCTCCCCCCAATCTCCCATCAACCAACACCCTCTGGCCCAACACCACTCCCTGAGCCACTGGTTTATCTCCCTAATGTTTTCCACTAGTCCTTTGCACAAGGAAATCACGCATCCTATGTCATGACAGACCCTGGCAAGCTCCCTGAACCTTATCTGTATCTCTAGCTCACTATTTCCCTCAATGTCATTGGTACTCAGGTGGACCAGTATATACGGGGAACCTCCACAATCTTTGGGCAGCTGATATACCTCAGGCTTGGCCCTGTGCACCATGGGCCGGATATTCAAACTGCGCCCAAAAAGTGCGCAACAGCAGGAGCAAGCACAAGTCAATTGCACACATGCGCAATAGATGCGATATTCAAACATGGAGCAAGACAAATTGCGCAACCAGCCAACATCTGAATATCGCACAATCTGCACCATAGCGCAACCAGGAAGGGGAAGCTGAGCAGAGACGATTCGCCATAGCGCAACAAGGCCAGCCCAGCTGAGCAGTCCAGAGGCGCCATAGCGCAAGCAGAGAGACCCCCAGCAGCAGAGCAATGGAACTGCACAACCAGGGAGGTAGACAGGGGCCCACCACCTATGCCACAGATGGGCACAGGGACACACTGCAGAATTAACAATGTACCCCCACACCCCAAGCACAGCATAACTGGGGAAGGGACGGAATATCCACCGGCCCATGGGGACAAGCAAACAGCACATCCGGGCCGTGTTACCCCAGCACACCCACTGGCAAGCTGAGACTGCCACACAAAGGGGGCGGACCACCCCAGAGTACATCAGCCCCCCCTTGTGCACAGCACACCCTGCACTGTGACCCCAAGACACCACCCATGAGCAGTGACCAGCACTGCAGGAATCCCCACGCATCCCCCCCCGTCACACTGCAACCTCGTGTACCACAGAACCATACAAGCCAGACCCACCATGAGCACCCAGCAGTGGGTGGCAGCACACGGCAATGCTGACTGAATGCCACACCCACACCAGAGACACCTCCCCACACAAACGCACACACATACCCATGACCATACCACCCCAGATGCCATGCACACCACTGCAACTGAGCACCTATAGCCAGCTGCAAATCAGAGACCACCACAGTATTCATATCAAAATATATAATTGTAATAAACAAGAATAAAAAGAACAACAAATAGAACTATGTACATATATATACAAATCAGGGTTGGGGGTATGGGTACAAGGTAGGGGTGGGTAAGGGGCAGGGGTGAACAACCGGGAGAGGGAAGGTGGGGTGAGGTGATGGGCAGCTACCGCCTGCCAGCCTGCCCTCCTGCCGCCTGGTGCTGGGCCCGGGGCCTCCTCCTGTGCCTCACTCCATGACACTGAAGGTCCATCAGGATGGTGAGTGAATCAATGGCCACCTGTGTCAGCCACTGCAATGACCGCTCCATGTGTCGCAGATCCAGATACCTAGGACAAGGGATCAGAGTCAATGGCTGTGACTGTCCATATCCCTGAATCCCACCCATCATGCATGGCATACAGTCAAGTGCCCCGCTCCTGTGATGGACTGCACCCACCCACAGTGACCGTGCACAAGACATGCTCAACCAGGCAGCGACAGCCATGTGTACCACTGCACACACACACACCGCCCATGTCCATCACAGCACAACAAAGGCTGTCCAGGGATGTGGCTACATGGTGGGATGCTAGTGCCACAGCCATGTGCCCAGTGCATGCATGGACCACCAGTGATGCACTCACAGACATGCAGTGCCACTGGACAGTGATGACTGTCACTTGTGTGCATGGTAGTGTTGTCCATGGATGGTGGCCGTGCCCCCCCAGCATGCAATAGCATCCATGATGTAATGACACTCACCCTCATCAAGCCGCTGCTGCTGCTGCGGCTGCAGCTGCTGCTGCTGCTGCTGTGGCCCAACACCTATGCCACCTCTGCCAGGCACCTCCGCAACGCCACCCCTTGCCTCAGCCCGGGCCCACCTCCACTCCTCCACGCCTGTGGGAGACAAATGTTGAGAAACACATCAGTGAGATCCCAAAGCAGACAGCCCCCTGCCCCATTGAGTGTGCCTACCCACACAGCCAGACCCATACAACACACACCTGCAAACACCGTCACAGCAAACCATAGCCCAACCCTCCCCCATGAGCTGGTCACATGACACAGTGTCACCCATGCAGACAACACAGGTGCATAGACAGCACACCCACCTGGCCTAGGCACAATGCCCCTCCTGGTACGTGACCTGAGGCACCCCAGCAGTTCCTGCTCCCTCCTGCGCAGGTCACTATACCAGTGCCTGCACTACTCAGGTGTCCTCCGCCACCCAGCGGCCTGCTCCAGATCGGTGGTCACCTGCCACCACACATGAGTGCGGGGCATGTGCAGGGGGTTCTCCCCCAAACAGTGACCCATGGTGTGGCCCCACCACAGCCACCAGGTTGGCCACCTCCAACGCACTCCACTGTGGAGCTCTCCTGCGTGCCATCCCTGCAGTTGTCCAGGAGGCAATATGGCACTCCACAGCGCGGCAACCCCACATGGAAATGTTGCGCAATACAACTCCATCAGTCCCTATCATACTGTTCGTATAGCGCCGTCAGTCCACATCACGCTGTCACCGAACAGCGCGACAGAGCCATAGACATGCCAGACGTACAGTGCCAGGGGGCAAAGGTCGGGCACAAGGTCATGGGTCTGTGGCGCAAGGCCACGCACAGCGCCATCGGATGTCTACACATCCAGCACGATTGGTCACCTGCGTGCCAGTGCCACAGTGGACTATTGCGCAGTTGTGCCACAGCGCTATGTGGTGACCAGCGCTGTAGCACCACTGGCACAATGGTGGCCGTGTCCTGAATAGCTGATTGCGCACAGCACATCATCAGCGCGGCAGATGCCTGCGTAAGCTACCTGGGCATGCGCAATGCGGTGTACTACGCAGTCACAGAAATGCGCCATTGCCTCAGCTAGCTCAACCGTATTGCGCAAAAGCGCAACAGCGCAATATTCAGCCGACATATGCAAATCATCTGATCAGCCATTCAAAGGCGCAGTGGCACGATCTGCATCTCATTAAAGTTGCTCCACTCCTAATTTGCATGCATTGCGCTTTAAATGTGCGACAGTGATCTGTGGTGGCCAGATTCGGTTACTGCAGGTGAGAAGTGAGTTGCATGCTGTGTGATGTTCTGGGCAATGGTCATGGGATAATGCTGTAAACTGCACAGTGACAGGTGTCCACTTCCACCCATACAGACCGACATGGCCAAGCAAGGACTGGGTGAGGAGGATGATGGTGGGCGAAGGAGGAGGCCCAACTTCACGAAGTCTGAGACAGAGGCACTCTTCCAGGCCTACCTGGATGAGGAGCCACTACCTAGTGGACGGTGGGGCACCCCTCAGGCCCGTGCTGCTGCATGGGAGGGGGTTGCTCGTGCCGTAAACCTGCACAGAAGCCACCAGCGCTCCATGCAGGAATGTAAGAAAAAGATTGGGACCGACAGGAGACGGGAGAAAGAGGAGGTGGCAGCCCTCAGGGTGGCATGCGCTGCCACAGGCAGGGGCCAGCCAGAGGTGGTGCAGCTGACCCCGGCGGAGGACAGTCTGGCTGCATCCATGCAGCACAGTGCAATCAAGGGCGTTCCAGAAGGTGGCTTCCAGACAGGTGGAAGCCCATCACTGCGTGGTCTGACATGGGGGTGGTGGGGGGGAGGTTGATCCCATGCACTAACATGTTATCACTGTCTGTTACAGATCCTGTGCATCTGCAGGGGACAGTGGTGGTGGGACCATGCAGTGTGGACATCCAGCCAGAGTTGGAGGAGGGTCCATCCACCTCTGCTGCCAGCCAGCATGCATTGCACCAGTGTGCACGCCTGGCTGTCATCTCCGATGTCGGTGAGTCAGGTGTTGGGGGTGCCCGTCCTGTGTCACAGCAGTCTGGCATGCAAGCATGCCAGCATGCTGTGACTGTGGCTGTTGCATGAACCTGCACCATTGATGATGCAAGGACCGCAATGGGCAGTGACACGTGTGTGTCTCATAACGGACACACAGCAGGACAGCACGTGCCCCTGGACCTAGCTGGTTCCAACGTGTGTGCCAGCACATCAGCACGGTCCCAGGCTGTGCCTGTCAGCACCGGTGGGGCAGCACTGGTGGCTGTGCAGGTCTCTGGCACTGTTGCGGACACAGCAGTGGAACGACTGGTCCCTGGGGCACAGCAGTTGGAGGGGCAGAAGCAGCAGTCACCCACCAGATCTGGGGGGTACAGGGTCCAGTGGTGGCACATGCACACCGCCTGTTGACTTGCCCATACTTGGTCCTGGTGAACAGCGCCCACCCTCAAGGGGTGTTGAGCATCAGGACCTTCCATACCCTGGGGGACAGAATGCCGATGTGGCACAGGACCCATTTGATGAGCACACCCACCTGCTGCAGGCATCAGTACAGCAGCAGATGCGGGTTGCAACATCCGTGGAGGCACTGTGTGTGGCTGTGGAGTGGCACAGCAGGGACAATGCAATGATCCTTGCAGAGATGGTCCAAATGCAGATGGATGTGACCACTGCCATTGACAGGCTGACTCAGGCATTGGTCGCTGTAGTGGCCGCATTGGGCACACAGTCAGGTGCCCCTGTACCGCACACCCCACGAAGTACGTTCTCCACTCCCCATTCCCGGTGTCGTGTGACACCCAGCCTGTTGATGCCGGGTTCTGCTGTGGGCATCCCAAGCACACCTGGTGCAGGTATGTTCGGCATGCTGCAGACCCCTGTGCGGACAAGGTCGCGCTCGCTCAGTGGGACCCCTGGTGGTACATCTGTGCCACCCCATGTGGCCCATGCTCAGCCTGCCAGTGCTGCTGGGTCACGGCGGGGCTGCCCACGCATCCGAGGTGGCCGTGGCACAGTGCCACCTGACTAACCTGTCTCCCAGTGCAGGCCCTGTCTGGTGCTGCCCTGTGTGCAATGTATGTCATGGTGGGCAGTATACTGGTGGGTGCCCTGCCCAACACGCCGACACATGTACCACCTGCACACCCACCCCACTGCTGTCCACAGGTGCGTGTGCATGATGATGCCTGCATTGTACTATACACCAAGGTGCAAGGGTGCCCAGCATCTGACACACGTACTTGGACAGTACAGGTAGTGGGGGTGGTCTGTGGATCTGTGTGTTTGACATGTCTGTTCCTGCTCTGCTGTGCACCTGCCCATGTACGCTTTGTGCCTGGTGTGTGTGTGTGTGTGTGTCCATATAGCATGTAACTATTCACCCCTCCCTGATGGTGTGTTTGTGCGCCTGGACCCTTCCACTCCCCTTGCCGTCATGCACCCCTGGTGTGTTACCCTGTGTGCCTGTGGGTTGCGCCTAGACAGTGTTGGTTGCACATGGCCCCATGACTTACCTGTGTCGTGCGAAATGCTCCTCTGTGATGGTGTTCCGGTGCAGCTGGGCCTGCCGGATCAGTCGGGGGTCCCGCGGTCCAAGGGGGGCTGCTCATCCCCATCATCATCGGCGTCACCAGCGTCCCCATCGCTGTTCCCCTCCTCGACCTGTTGGCTATCCAGTCTTTGGCCATGTTGTGCAGGATCCAACAGGCCAGGAATATCCCACAGGCCTTTGAGGGGCTGTACTGTAGGGCACCGCGAGGTGTCTAGGCATCAGAAGCGTGCCTTAAGCATCCCAAACACCCGCTTGATGATGTTGCGTGTGGCGGCATGTGCCTCATTAAAGCGTTGCTGCGATGGGGTCTTGGGGCGCCAGTAGGGTGTGAGCAGCCAGGGAAGGAGTGGGTATCCGCTGTCACCTGTGTGGAGATAGTGGAGATAAGTATCATATTCAGGTCCATATTGCCCATAGCCCTGTGTGCCACTACCATGGCACCTGTGGCTTTCCCACCCTTGCCCCAACTTTGCAACTCCTACATGCATACTCACCCACTAGATGTCCTGTGGGGATGTCCCCACTCTTGAATCAATGGCACAGTGCAGATTGGTACCATATGAAGGCATCATGTGCTCCACCAGGGTGTGTGGCACAGACATTGATGATGTGCCCACTGACATCACACACCGCCTGGCAGTTGACACTGGTGAAACCCTTCCGGTTTTGGTATGCGGCCCCGCCGAGGCCGGTGGTGTGAATAGCCACATGGGTGCAGTCTATCGCCCCTAGCACGCCAGGCATACGTGCTACCCTGTGGAACTCCTGCATGTTTGCTGTATGCTCTGCCGCGTCGCTGGGGAAATGGTTGTACTCTGCAGCATGTGGCAGCAGTGCGCTGAGGAATTGGGTGAGGATGCGTGACATGACCAACTGTGTTATGCCTGTGGTGTCCCCTGTTGGCCTCTGGAAGGTATCCGTGGCGAGCAGGCACATACAGGCTGTTACCTTTGTCTCCACTGACAGTGCGTGACTCTGTCGTGAGGGTGCCTGCATCACATCACTGCACAGCTCACAGAGCCGCCTCAGTATTGCCCTGTTCAGGTGGTACCAGCCCACAATCTCAACATCCACGTACGGCTCAAAGCTGATGCGGGCATGGTACTGCCTGTTGGGGGCGTACCGCCGACGGGCCCTTCCACGGCCACGTCCCCCTGCAGCATGCCTTCTCACCCCCCTCATTACAGCTTCCTTGTGGAAGCTGGCACTGTCCATGTCCCTGGCTTGTGTTCCCTCCCTGGCTGTTGTTGCTCTGTTACCCCCGCTGTCCTGACTGCTACCTCCACTGCACCGGGTACACCTACTGGCCTCTGCAGTCTGTGGCCCCACACACCTTCCCTTGCCCCTATTTTGTACTCAGATCTCCCTGGCCTGCCCTCTTTGTCCCTCTTGCCTTGTATCTCTCTCTGCCTCATGTGGCTTCCCTGTAGCATTCTTGCGCCTCTTCCTTGAGCCTTTTTATTTTGGCTCATTTCCGCTGTGGCGCACCTTCCGGCTGATCCACTGTTGCGCATTGCGCAAGCCTTTAAATATCGCATTGCGCTCTTTATGCATGGATCCACCCCCTTCGGTTGCGCATGCCTTCATTTGCATTGCGCTGTTGCTCAGCATGTTTTTGGTAGCGCAACTGCCTCCCGCTGAATATCGCAGAATGGCACATTTTCAGACTTGCGCTGGTGCAACCCTATTGCACATAGTGCAACCCTTTTTAATATCCGGCCCCATTAGTCCAGGGAAGCATTTTGTTCTAACTGGGCAGACCCCCAGTCTTGGGCTCAGTCCCTCTGGATGCTCTGATTTTGAACTGGGAAGGAAAATTTCTTTATGCCTTCCTTCCCTTTCCTCTACTCTGTAAAGTTCTGGTCAAAATAAGGTCACAACCTTGCAAAGTGATTCTGATTGCTCTGGACTGAGCCAGGCAGCCTTGGTACCCCCTGTTGCTGTTCCTAGCAGTCCATCTTCCCCTGTCTCTTCCCAGGAATTACAACCTGTTAACCTCCTCTCAGGGGAGGATTTGATACCCCAATCTTCAGTCCCTCAGTCTCAAGGCATGACTCTTGAAGAGTTAGAATATGCAGACTTGTATCTGTCCCAAGGGTTCTGGATATTCTCAAAGCTTCTCGAAAGCCTGCCACCAGAGAAACTTAGAACTCCAAATGGAAGAGATTCAGCATTTAGTGTTGTAGGAGGTGCACATCTCCAGACACTGCTGAATTGTCTACAGTTCTGGATTATATGGTTCATCTTAATTGTCTAGGCCTCAGACCAGCTACTGTCAGAGTACATTTGTCAGCTGTTTCTGCTTTTCTGTCAGTGGGAAAACCTTCTTCACTGTCGTCTCACCCTGTATTCTGTACATTTTTTAAGGGATTGCTTCATACCAGTCCCCCTTTTACAGATCTTGCTCATGCCTGGGATTTGAATGTTTACATTACCGAGCTTATGCAACCTCCTTTTGAGCCTATGTGCTCAGCAGGGCTTAAGTACTTGACTTGGAAAACTATGTTTTTGGTAGCTATTACCTCTGCCAGGCGTATCAGTGAACTGCAAGCTCTGTCAGTGGAGCCTGATTGTATCTCATTCCATAGAGATAAAGTGGGCCTTAGAACCAATAGGAGGTTCTTACCCAAAGTGGTTTCAAATTTCCATTTAAACCAGTCCATGTCTCTTCCTGTATTCTTCACTGATCACTCTTCCTCAGGAGAGAGGAGATTACACAGTTTAGATGATAAAAGAGCCCTTATTTACTACATAAAATGTACAAAGGGTCACAGGTTTGACTCCCTCCAGTTGTTCCTCACTTACGGGGAAGTAGGTAAGGACAAACCTGCCACCAAGAGAACTATTGCCAGGTGGATTGTATCCTGTATACAATTCTGCTATGAGAAACTAGGAAAAATTCCACCCTCAGGCCTGAGGGCTCATTCCACTAGAGGTACAGCTGCTTCTCTGGCTGCTGCCAGGGATATTCCTTTGCTAGAAATTTACCAAGCAGCCACCTGGAAAACAGTCCTTACCTTTACCAAGCATTACTCTCTAGATATCCAGGCTAGGAGTGATGCTCAGTTTGGCACAGCAGTACTTCAGAGCCTATCCCCAATGTAGGTTCTGTCCCTCCTCCATGGAGGTACTGCTTGGTAGTCTGCAGTAGTCAGAATACAGCAAGACTTCATGTTGTTTGAAGAAAAAAATATTCATCTTAGTAATTATGTTTCTTCTAATGGAGTCTTGCTGTATTCTGACCTCCCTCCCTGCCTCCCCTCTCAGAACCTGGTTTTTGGGAAGTGGGTGGGCAGGTGCAGTGTTGCACCCCAGGGGTGTCTTCAGCACACTTTCTTTTGACCTGGGTGCTTTGTGTTTATTAATTAATAATCTTTTCATGCTTTATGACCTGGTTTTTGGTTTTCTGACTTGAGTCTTCTTTTAAGAATCTAAAACCTTTTTTGTTACCAGTTCGGAAGTAGAAATTGTACAATTTCCACATATGTAGGTCAGTGAGTTTTAGCTCGTAAGAATCTGACGGTTTGGTTTTAAAGCACTGCAGACAGAATCTTCAACTGAGCTCGAGCTCAACGTTCTATGCCCTGCATAGAAATTTAACCCTATACTCTTCAGGACAGTTCAAGTGCTGGAACTAACTGCAATAGTCAGAATACAGCAAGACTCCATTAGAAGAAACATAATTACTAAGGTGAGTAATTTTTTCTTCTTGTCCACTGTGACCATGGGTGAAGACCATGCACTCTTTGAGAGCACAATTATGCCTAACTGCTCTATTTTTTTGACTTTCTGAATCATCTCATCCCTCACATTCATCGACATTCAGTAGGGATTTTGGTGTATGGGCTTGTCTTGCGTGGCAGTTATGGTGTGCACAATGAATATGGGCTCAAATTCTTGTAATACCCCCTACAAATCTTTCTGTTGCTGAAGTTCCAATTCAGGGTTTATCCAAATCTCCTCCAATGGTCCTGACTGCTGTAGCCTTTTATAGGCAACCTCCAGCTCTGACTCCCTAACTTCAGGATGGATATAAAGGGAGAGGTTAGGCTTCTTATGCCATTTCCTAAGGAGGTTCACATAGTAAATTTTCTGTACGGGTCTCTTTCCGGGCATACTAAGCTCACAGTTCACTGCTCCTGTTTGCCTCAAAATGGTGAAGGGTACCCTACCATTTCATGAGTAGTTTGTTCTCTATGGAGGGAAGGAGTAACAACTCTTTGTCCTATTACTGAAATGCTTTAATCTTCAAACCCTGGTTGTATTTTTCTTTCTGCAAGTCTTGCTTCTGTTCTAAGCTCTGGTGTGCCAAGCTGATATACCTCACCAGGTGTTTGCATAACTGAGTCATGTACTCTATGACATTAAGATGTCTCACTTCCTTCCCTTCTTCCCAGTGCTCTTTAACCACATCCAGTGGCCTCCTTGGGTTCATCTCATTCAAAAATGAAAAAGGCGAGAAACCAGTGAATGCTTGAGGGATTTCTCTGTAAGTGAAAAGTAATAGGGGAGGTACCTATCCCAGTCTTTACCTCCTTCTTTTACATATTTCCTCAACATTTTCTTTAATGTCTAATTAAACGTCTCTATGATGCCATCAGTTTGTGGGTGGTATAGGGAAGTATGCACTGCTACCACACCCAGCAGACAGTACAATTCTCTTTGCAGGTGTGCATTAAAATGACTCCCCTGATCAGTAAGTATTTCTTGGGGGATTTCCATGCAGCTAAATACCTTTGCTAGCTCCTCTGCTATCCTTGGGGCTGTGACGCTTCTCATGGGGATAGCTTCTGGGTAGTGGGTAGCGTAATCACATATGACCAGTACAGATCTGTTACCCTTGGAGCTCTTTTCCAGGGGGCCCACTACATCCATGGCTGTCCTGTCAAAGGGGTTAGTCACAATGGGGATGGGTTGTAGTGGCACTCTCTCCCTTTTTCTTGCCTGAGCTACATTCTGACACTCAGCACATGCTTTACAACACTCAGCTATGTTCTCATGGATAGAGGGCCAATAAAACATGGGTAACATCCTATTCAGGGTGCAATCTCTGCCTGTATCACCTGCTAAAGGGATGTCATGTGCCAGATACATGATTTGGGAGCGGAATTTTTCTGGAACCATTAGTTGATCTATTACCTCTCCAATTCTGGGGTTAGTGTATTCTCTATACAGTATTCCCTGTTTTATAATGAACTGAGAGGCACCTTTTTCCACTCCCTTCCCCACCTGTGAAAAAAAGGGTTAAGTGAAGGGTCTGCTTTTTGCTCATGCTGCATATCATTTTTAAAAGTATGTCCCAAGTCTGGTTGTACACCAGCATGAGTATCAATCCAGTTCTTCTTTAGCTTCCTCTTCTCCACCTTAATTTTACAGTCCTTGCCAGGATCCTCAAAAACATCATCATCAAATGGGAACACAGATGGTAAATGTCCCTTCTTCACTTGAGCTCTGCTGGTTACAGCAACTACAGCAGAGTCCTGGGTGGCACGACAATGTATAAACAAGCATTTGTCAATGCTGAATGTTTGCTTGCTGGCATTGGCAGTGGTAGTGTAGAAGTTACAGAGCTGCGTAATAGGAATGGCAGTGAAGTATTGAACTGAAGCCAACCCCACCACCACCCTGCAGAGAGTGACAGGCATTGGGGTGTGCCTTTGGGTCGTCAGGCATAATGGCCATGCCATTTCACCATCCCACCCTGCAGACACTGACAAGTGTCATGGTGTTCCTTGGGGTCTTTGGCCCTTATGCGCACCCCATTCCATTAGGAAATACGGTGAGATGGGTGCGATATAGGAGAATGGGGTGAACATTGGGGCCGAAGAGTCAAAGGCATACCTTGATGCCTCTCACTGGCTGCAGGGTGTGGAATGGTATGAGCATTACAGGCAAGAATCCCAAGTCACACCCTTGATGCCTGTCATTCTCTACAGGGTTGGGCGTTATGGTTGGAAACCCTAATACCTCAGGTATTCATTGGTATTTTCACTCCAAATGTTGAACATGTTTTTTTGTGACCCCACCTCATGAACAGGGGGAATATCAGTTTGTTAGCCAAAAGCTGCTTAAGCACAGCAACTACGGCATTTAGCACCACAGGTGCAAAAACATTCCGAACAGGATGTAAAAAATGACAGCTGTGCCGTTCATGGGGAGGTGTAAAAAATGGCAATATTGCAAATCTGCAGTAAAAATATTTAAAAAAATGGTGAAGTCATGAGCGTACATAGAAACTGTGCAATGCACACCCGTAATATAATTAGGTTGGGGATTTTTTTTACAGCAGATTGTCAACTCAGACATTTTTGGTGCCTCTGATCATGAACAGTGTCACTGTGGTTTTCTTTATCTGTCCCGAACAATGATTTCCCACAGCAACCACGCATCTCTGTGCTGAAAGTGTGAAAAACACACTTCAGCCATGTTGTGAAAAATGACAGCTGTACTGTAAAGAAGGAAGTGTGGAAAAATGCCACTGGTGAAAATCTGGACTTAAAATATTACAAAGTCATGAACTTACGAGGGTGCGTGGGAACTGTGCAATGCTCACTCGTAACACACTAATATTATCAATTTATATTTAAATTATCATTTATATAGTCCTGAGGTTTTTGAAATTTCTTGGGCCTTATATCTGGCTTGAGAATACAGCTGGGTGACAGGTCCAGCTAGGTTTTACACATCACACAGTGTGCACTGACATTTTTAAGACAACTTTACTGGTAAATTCTTGTCTTTAATGCTAACATTGAAATTTCATGAGTCCTATAAAAAATCTTAGTTTGTCTTTAATCTGGGTGGCGGTTGCCTTTCAGTAATCACATCCTTATACTAACTGTGACACTCATAGCTTGATTTAGGAGTTATCTGCTTCAGCAGTGTTATCTTATGTCAATTAAATTTACATGCAGTAGGATTCTTTGTATGTGTGTTCCACTAAGGACGTTTAACCCAAGGTTGCTTCTGGCTGAAGGCAGTATTGTACTGTTAAACTTCTCTGACATCATCTTCTGTTTTTTTAAATGAGTATTTTAAACCAATGGGAATTTTTTTCTGTTTTTCTCTGCATTATCTAGCTGTTATAAGTATTGTATTTTCTAAACAACTGCCATGAGCTTCTGAAGAAGGACTGGTTGGTCCGAAAGCTAGAGCACTTTGTTCTTGTTGTTACATCTATGTTGGTCCATTAAAAGGTATCAAATCATTTGCTTCTGGATCTATTCTTGCAAGGACCAATACGGCAACTACTAAATCTAGATTTCAACATGGAAGATACCGGAATTAGCCGTAGAATATGGCAGTTACATAACATCAAGAAGAAACTGGCACAGCTAGACAGTGACATCTATTTTCTAACCCAGTGCAAGGGAGAAACATTATCCCTAAAGGTCTTACTACTTGGAATCCATTAAGAAATACAAACAATTCTACATATGCAGAACAACTTTGTCATAGGACCTCTGAGAAACTGAGAAATCACAGAATTTGCATGTCATATGCCCAAAAAGTTGTTCTTAACATAGAGTTTGCTGAAATTGTTACCACTCTGGAAAGGGTGTCTGGGGAACCTATTCAGGACATCTTGCGAGAGATACACATTAACTACCAAAGGACCTTAAGAAAAGCCATGCTTATGAAAAATAGGAAATTGGATGCCCTTCAACATACCTTACTTCCTAACAACCATGAAGAACATAATGGAGTCACTGAACAACAACACAATACTGATGGGCACCTTTCAGTTGTTAATTTGTCCAACCACACACTGACTACTGGAGAACTAAATGTACTTTCAAAGGGCCTCACTTTCTGCCCAACAAAACCACTGGATAACATACTGTTTTGTGGTGAATTGGAGGAGTACTTCCGTAGATTGAGACTTAAAGAATTCTTTCATGGCAGGGAAGAAATCACTGGTAGTGAAGACAGTGCAAACAGTAATAATGTAATGGATAAGAAAAAGGAATCTGATTTTACCCCCTCAAGTGGGCGTAACAAAAAACTAGACAATTACATTAATTGTTTCCGCCAACAAGTCAGTGCTCAGATCCTTACCAGGCAAAAACAAACCCATTATAACCTTTCTCCACGGGAACTTAGAGCTATAGGGACACTGAAATCAAACCACAACATTGTCATCAAAAAAGCTGATAAAGGCTCTGCAGTGGTGATTTTAAACAGAGAGGATTATATTACTGAAGCTAATAGACAGCTAACAGATCTTACATACTACAGAGAACTGGAGAGTGACCCCACTACAAGATATAAAGATGAACTACGTGACTTAATTAAAACTTTTCCTGACCATGTCCGAGAGAAACTAACTCACCTCATCCCTGATGAACCCAGGCCAGGGACTTTCTACATGCTGCCTAAAATACATAAACCTGGCAATCCAGGGAGACCCATAGTCTCTGGTAATGGTACCTTGACTGAGGGGATCTCAGGGTTTGTAGAGACCATTTTGAAACCGCTGGTTATGGAAAGAGACAGTTATATCCAGGACACTACGCACTTTTTGCGTGTACTTTCTGGTTATCAGGATTTACCACTGATACCATTTTAGTGACAATGGATGTAACATCCCTCTACACTAATATTCCGCACACAGATGGTATTGCAGCTTGCCTTAAATACATACATGAGAAAGGACCGGAACAAAACATCAACCCTGGAGTGGTGGGGGAACTTATGGAATTCATTTTGACACATAACAACTTCAACTTCAATGGTAAACATTATGTTCAAATTATGGGAACAGCAATGGGCACCAAAATGGCTCCACAGTATGCTAACCTCTTTATGGCTGACTTGGAAGAGGATCTTTTAAGGCAGTATCCCCACAAACCACTAGCTTATTTCCGTTACATTGATGATTTGTTTATCATCTGGATGGAAGGTACAGATGCACTCAAAGATTTTCATCACAAACTTAATAACCTCCACCCTACCATAAAGCTTACTCCTGCAGTACTACCACCAAGGTTAACTTTCTGGACACCACAGTCACCATTAAGGATGGAACCTTACATACATGTATTTACAGGAAGCCAACAGACAGACAGAGATACTCTGCAAGAAAAGTAACCACCCAAACCATACAAAAAATCTGTCATATACAGTCAAGCACTTCGTTGTCACCGTATTTGTTCAAATGAGGATGACAGAGATACACATTTGGCAATGTTGAAAAACACCTTTATTGAGCAGGGACACTCTTCCAGGGAAATTGACAGGATAACAGAACGGGCAACGCAAGTACCAAGACAACTACTTCAATATAAAGAAAAGACAGCTACAGACAGAATACCCTTGGTAGTCACATATCATCCAGACCATGAACATCTGCGTAAGATTATTAAAGATCTCCACCCAATATTTAGTGAGGATGAAACCCTTAATTGTATTTTTAAGGAACTCTCACTACTATCTTTTAAACAACCACCAAATTTATCCAGCCTAATTATTAGGAGCAAACTTTCACCGGAACAGAATACCATGTCACACAATGGGACATGACCCTGCAATCAACGCTCCTGTAAGACTTGTGGGCTCATTTCTACCTCGGACTGTGTGGTTACATCACAAAACAGACAATTCCAGGTGCATGGGAGTTATACACGCATGTCACGACATGTTGTTTATTTCATTCAGTGCAAGAGATGTCCACAAACAGGTTATGTAGGAGAGACACTCCAACAGCTCCGCACTAGGATGAACTCACACAGTCATACTATTACAGCAAGGAAGACTGAAAAACCAGTGGGGCACCACTTCTCCCAGCCTGACCACTCAATCTCAGATATGTCAGTAATGGTCTTAAAAGGAAATCTCAAAAACACACAACAGAGATGAGCTTTTGAGATTAAACTTATTTTACATCTCAGTATGGTAGCAGATGGGATGAACGTTGATCTTGGCTTTATGGGACACTACAGAAACTAACATCCACAGACCTTTCTTCTTCAAACTGACATATTATAGGACTTCAGCATGTGTGGGATGGATGTGTGTGTATGTTGTGTGTGGGTATATGTTGTGAGGTATGTGATATAACAGATGTGGGGCTTGCTGTCACATTGAGGTAAGTCTCTATTTAGATATATGGAGTTATAAGGTGTTACTATTCTTATTTCACACATATAATGAATATTAATTCCTCCTTAATTTTTATCTTTGCCTGGGGCCGGGTGATTCCTTTGCACCATATTCAGATTACCCAGCCTGCTAGTGTACATACAGGAGTGTTATCATATACTGTAATATATCATTTTTGTAACTCTGTACATATTGGGGTGTGTGATCTCATTTGCATGGGGGTCCTGCACAGATCTTTTTTCATTAGGCTAATATTGTAGTAATTTGTGGATATGTAGTTATGTTAGACCTCTGGTCTTACATATATACTTTATATTTACTTCTAGTTACCTTATCCTGGAGAGAGTGGCAGGTTTATTTCATGGTAGTTCTATCTAGTATCCTTGGAAATGTTACATTGCAGATAGTAGTACAGTTACATAGTGTTACATTTTTACTCTGTATATATTAGGAGACATAAGCCCTTTTACTCAGGATTTCAAGACAAGTTGAATTCCTTTGGGGAACAATTGCAGTGACTGAAGTTAATATAGGTTCACTAGGAGAGAGTGTGTGTGCGTGTGTGTGTGTGTGTCTGTGGGAGAGAGAGAGAGAGAGAAAAAAAAAGAGAGAGAGACAACAACTCATTTAGGCTATGTATCTCCCCCACCCACATTATTTTGATGTGGGGTGGGTTAGGTTGTATTGTTTGTATGAACAGGAGGAGAGAAATTACATTTTTATCTCTTTTTCAGATTCCTTTGACACTTGTGGTACATCAAGTTGCTACATTCTCAGTATATATTGACATCAGTACATATCAGGCTACATGGTCTTAATTCCTTGAGGTTCCTCGACTAGAGTTTTTTGTTTGACACTAATATTATCAATTTATATTTAAATTATCATTTATATAGTCCTGAGGTTTTTGAAATTTCTTGGGCCTTATATCTGGCTTGAGAATGCAGCTGGGTGACAGGTCCAGCTAGGTTTTACACATCACACAGTGTACACTGACATTTTTAAGACAACTTTACTGGTAAATTCTTGTCTTTAATGCTAACATTGAAATTTCATGAGTCCTATAAAAATCTTAGTTTGTCTTTAATCTGGGTGGGGGTTGCCTTTCAGTAATCACATCCTTATACTAACTGTGACACTCATGTCTTGATTTAGGAGTTATCTGCTTCAGCAGTGTTATCTTATGTCAATTAAATTTATGTGCAGTAGGATTCTTTGTATGTGTGTTCCACTAAGGACATTTAACCCAAGGTTGCTTCTGGCTGAAGGCAGTATTGTACTGTTAAATTTCTCTGACATCATCTTCTGTTTTTTTTTTTTTTTTAAATGAGTATTTTAAACCAATGGGGATTTTTTTCTGTTTTTCTCTGCATTATCTGGCTGTTATAAGTATTGTATTTTCTAAACAACTGCCATGAGCTTCTGAAGAAGGACTGGTTGGTCTGAAAGCTAGAGCACTTTGTTCTTGTTGTTACATCTATGTTGGTCCATTAAAAGGTATCAAATCATTTGCTTCTGGATCCACTCGTAACACAGTCATTTTATGGACTTTTGTCACCAAATTTTCAACATAGCCATTTTAAGACCTCTGCTCATGAACAGTGTAACTGTGATTTTCTTAATCTGTCCCAAACATTGCTTTTGCACACTGACTGCACTGTTGTGCGCTACATGTGTGAAAACACATTTTGGGCGGTATATGAAAAATGGCAGCTGTACTGTTCATAAGGAAGAGTAATAAAATGGCAATGTTGAAAGTCTGGAGTGAAAATATTAAATTCGCAAACTTATGAGCATGCATAGGAACTGCTCAACGCACACTCTTAAAGCAGTAATTTTTAGGAATTTTTTCACCAGATTTTCAACATAGCCATTTTAAGACCTCTGCTCATGAACAGTGTCACTGTGATTTTCTTAATTTGTCCCATACATTGATTTCGCACATCGACTGTGCCATTGCGCGCTACATGGCTGGAAACACATTTTGGGCAAGATGTGAAAAATGACAGCTGTAGTACTCATAAGAAGGTATGGTAAAATGGCAATGTTGAAAATCTGGAGTGAAAATATTGAAAATTCGCGAACTAATGAGCGTGCGTAGGAACTGTACAACGCACACTCTTAAAACAGTCATTGTTAAGAATTTTTTCACCAAATTTTCAACATAGCCATTCTAAGACCTCTGCTCATGAACAGGGTCACTGTGATTTTCTTAATTTGTCCCGTACATTGATTTCGCACACCGGCTGCGCCATTGTGTGCTACATGGGCAGAAACACATTTTAGGTGAGATATGAAAAATGACAGCTGTACTGCTTATAAGAAGGTATGATAAAATGGCAATGTTGAAAATCAGGAGTGAAAATATTGAAAATTTGTGAACTTACGAGCATGCGTAGGAACTGCGCAATGCACGCTCGTAAAACAGTCATTTTTAGGAATTTTTTCACCAAATTTTCAACATAGTCATTTTAAGACCTCTGCTCATGAACAGTGTCACTGTGATTTTCTTAATTTGTCCTGTACATTGATTTTGCCCACCAACTGCGCCATTGTGCGCTACATGGACAGAAACACGTTTTGGGTGAGATGTGAAAAATGACAGCTGTACTACTCCTAAGAAGGTATGGAAAATGGCAATGTTGAAAATCTGGAGTGAAAATATTTAAAATTCGCAAACTTACGAGCGTGCGTATGAACTGCGCAATGCACGCTCATAGAACAGTCATTTTTTGGAATTTTTCCACCAAATTTTCAAAATAGGCTTCTTGAGAGCCCACCTTATGAACACTGACAGTGTTGTTTTGTTAATCAGTCCCGAAAGGTGATTTCGTGCAGCAACTGCTAAATCACCCTTCAGGCCCGAATAACGCCATGACAGTGACATCATTCATGAGAAGGGGTCCCAAAAACCTCATGTTGAAAATTTGGTACAAAAATTCCAAAAGATGCCTGAGATATGCAACAAAGTTGAAAAAAACCCTATCTAGCCCATTATACAGCTTACCAGCATTTCCTCAGTCCGCGGTTGGCTTTGAAGAGGGCAGACATGTTCCCGGTCCACTGAAGATCGTCGCACCAAGCTCTGGAGGTAAGTATGGGGTGGGGGTGTGGAGAGGCAGGGTGCGCAGGGTGGGTGCGGTTGTGGGGGCAGAAGACTGTCGTGGACCATTTTGCTTTACAGGTTAAGAAAAAAAGACAACGTGGACATTTGCCATGCTGGGGTGGGCTCCCAGCATGGCAGAAGGATGGCTGGAAGTGGAGCCAATAGGGGATTGGGCACCCCATCGGCCATGGCATTTGTTGCCATGGTGGGGTGGGCTCCCAGCATGGCACCTTGTACTGGGGGGGAGAGAGAGAGTGAAGCCGATGGGGGATTGGGCACCCCCATAGGCGATAGCATGGGGGGTGAGGACAGTGGAGCCGATGGGGGATTGGGCACCCCCATCGGCTATACCATTGAGTTGCCACACTGGGGTGGATACCCAGCATGGCATTTGAAGGCTTTTGGGGAGAGCGCAGCACAGCCGATTGGGGATTGGGCAATTCTGTCGGCTATAGAGTGTGTGCTGGGGGCAGCATTTGTGCATGTGAGTGTGTGTGTGTGTGTGTGTGTGTGTATGTGTAGGGGAGCTGTGCATGACAGGCTATTTCTTATCATTGCTCACTGAAGCGTAGCTCCCCTTTCAACTGTATGCCACTGCATTTTGGAGCTTGTCATAGACAGCTCCAGCTTGCATTGGCTTACAGGGGCCGCGCCTGCCAACATACTGATTGAATTGGAAGAGGGGGTGACACACCTCCTAAATCTCAGATGATGGCACTATGTTTCTTGCACATGCGTGCAAGCAAACATAATGAAGCAAAGTCTGGGTGGTCATGCCTGATAATAACTGGAACAGGTAAGCGAAACAGGTAAGCGAGGTACCAACCCCACTTCCACCTCATGTGTCTTTTCTTGAGCAGTCATTTGTATGGTGGCTGTAGGGTAGCGATGGGTATCACTGTGCACACAGATGACTGCTGTATTCAGTCCTTTATTATTCCCAGTCACCAGATCTGCTTGCACAAGAGTCTGGTGGCTCCCTGAATCAATCAGTTCCATTATCTGTTGTGATCCAATCTGCACAGTAGCCATAAAGTGACCCAAGTTCGCTAATGCTATGTGAACTGTCTCTCTCTTTATATTAGGACAGTTTCTTACATAATGGACCTTCTTCTGGCACCCATGACATACAATCTCAGCTACTGGAATGCACCCCCTTCTCTCTGCTCTCCAGTCTTGTTTCTCTGGGGCTGGATTAGACAGTTTATAAGTAAAGGGGTTCCTTATCGGATTGCTGGTGGTCACATCTACTGATATCTCTTGTAACCCTCTGAATCTGAATGGTCGGGCTGCCGGGAAGTCTTCTGTCAATGTGATGGTTTTATCAGCGGAATCCAGCTTATGCTCCCAAACCCAAAGTTGTACATCCTGGGGTAAAACTTTAATAAACTGTTCAATAATCACCGCCTCCAGAAGTTGGTCCTTGCTCTTGTTCTCCGGTTGTAACCATTTGTAGCAGAGCTTCTTGAGACAGGCATAAGTCTCTTGGGGGGGCACTATCCAGTGACTGCATTTTAAGAAACCTAAACCTCTGGTGATAGGTTTCATTGTTTATGTCATAGCACCTGAGGATCTCCTGCTTCACACAGTCATAGTCCTCTGCCTCTCTGGGGTCCATGTGATTATAAATCAACTGGGCACTGCCTGTTGGGTGCTGTGCCAGTTGAACAACCCACTGTTCCCTTGGCCATGTGCATGTTTGAGCAATCCTCTCAAACATTGTGAGGTAGGCCTCAATGTCATCACTGTCTGAAAGTTTAGACAGTTTAATGTCTTTTGGGCTACTGGCTCTGTTTGCCCTGCATTGATGGAATGCAAGACCATCATGGTATCTGCCCATTTGGCATCTTGACTTCTCCGCTCAATGCCTCTTTCCCTTTCCATCTGTACCTGTTTTATGCAGAGCCATTTCAACAACTCCCCTACATCCTCAGGTGGAGCATCTTCAAAAGGAGGCAGTTCACTTGATTCTTCCATGTCCTCTTGCATCTCTTCATCGTCTTCAGGCTTGGCCTTCCTTCAAGTTCCCAGGTCCAGTCCAGGCAGCAACTTCTCTTCCAGTCTGTCAGTCATGGTTCTGGTCAGAACTCCACAGACTTTCTTCTCTGGGTTCTCCTCTGGCAACTCCTGGTGCACCGGTCCACCTGGGATATCTGGGCAATATCCACCAGAAAACATCCCTCTTCAGCCAGTCCAGACTCTTCCAGCAAGTTATCCCACTTCTTATACCAAGTTTATGGAGGGGTTGTGGGATAATAGATGGACCAGACACCAAACTTCGGGTTCAACACACAACCTCTGTGTGATGTTTATTAAAAATACAAGAAATAAGCTTCTGCAATGCCATATTCTTTCTTCAGTATATCAGTTTGCAGCAACAGACTATGTATGTCCTTTCTCTGCACTTAGCCAGCACCTACTGACACTGATCTCTGATCTAACTCATCAGTTGAGATACAACCTCCACCCCATTTGCTTGGGTAGTGAAGGCCCCCCCCCAAAAAAAAAACTCTAGACGAAGAACCTCAATGCAGAATCACTGAAAGAAATGTTACCACAAAGGGCACTGGCAACAAATCAAGTTTTAAAGAAATACAACATCAGAAATACTACCACAATGCAAAGCATCATGGGATATATGCAAATCACCATGACATTTCAGATTTGTTCAGTTTACAGCAATTTACATGCATATTAAACAGCAAAACTAACTTAATTTCTATAATAGTCACCTAGTACTTTTTACCATTATCAAAAACACCTAGTGTCATGGTATTTTCAGCACTTACATGTTTCATAAACATAAGGTATGTACATCAAGATATTTTAGACATCGTGCTATTACATACTAAATCCAATAACAATAAGCACAACCTGTTTTACATACCCTCAGAGGTCACAACAATAACCTCCCTGTATGAGGACCTGATAGGGAAAAAGAAAAGTAAAGAGGACACCATACCATTCTATGCAGTGATCCTGAAATAGGGACGTGTGTAGGTACTGCACCAAGCATCTCCTATTGAAGGGGGATGAATCTGAAAGATATTCTTACCAACAGCCATTTTGTATTTACTGATCAACAGAGAAATGATCTCAGAACAGGGTTCTGTACAAGTCATAGTTGCAGTGTGTGTGCCGTGATGGAGCTACAGGGCCCACATTCGCTCATCCTGCATCCTGTTACAGGCAAAGAGTACAAAACTAAATTAACATGAATTGTCAGAACAAATATGTGGTTTGTGTGGGGTGGTGCACCTGTGACAAGCTCTATGTGGGTAGGACAATTAGATGTACCAAAGATATAATACGAGAACATGTTAGGGCTATCCAACCAGGCAAAAGAAGAATGCCCTAGTAAACCACTTTTTTTCATTATAAATTTTATTGGTAAGAAAAATAGAAAAGTAAACATACTACATATATTAGTTATCTGCAAACAAAGCAATACATGAAAGTACAAGAGTAATTTGAAAGGCAATAAATGCAATACCAGTATTAAAAACATCGTAAATACTAATGAGACCAGTAAAAAGAACATAAAAGCTTTAAATAGAGTCAACGGGTACAGTCAACAGAATGAAATGAAGCTTGCTTCATTTATGAAGGGAGACCACACTGCTTGAAAAGTGTTTACCTTGTCTAATGAAAGAAAACTTACTTTTTTGTTATTAGCAGTCATACTCATATATTTAAACCATTCTGTCATGGAAGGCACTTTGTTAGTTTTCCAGTTTCTCATTAATAGCCACTTAACTCCCAGGAAGCTTGCTCGCAACCATTGTTTCTGATGAGTCTAAGGGGATAATAGCGCAGATTATTGGGTATGCGTAGGAAGCGTCTTGTAAAAGCTTCCTAAATACAGCATTGTTTTGGTCATGTGCCTTATCTTTGTGCTTGTGGTTGTCAGTTATTTGAGTTGGGGGGCTTTGTCCCCACACCCCTTTTGTTTTACAGGGAGTTGTGAAGGGCAATGCCCCTCAACTCAAATAAATTAATAAAAAGTAATGGAATGGGCCATTTGACCAAAATTAGGGAGGCAGTATAATGCAGTGGTTTAAGGCTCTGAGCTGCAAATCTGGTGACATCCAGCAGACTAGACCTGGGTTTGAATCCCGCAGCTTCCACTTACATACTGTGTGACCCTGAGCAAGTCACTTAACTTCCCTGTGCTCCCAGGATGCACCTGTAAAAAATCTTTTAGCTTAGTGTGCTACTCCTGGTTAAACAACAACAACAACAAAAAATTGTGTAACTTGAGCTCTATGCTAATATCATAGGTCAGATGCATACCTCGATAATCTACACTATCGCCAGTTAGGGCTCTTGGGCATGCATCCCAAAAGTACTAAGGCTGCATTACTTGGAATTTTCACTTTAGTAATCTCTGAACAAATGCTTAGGATTTCAGACAATAGGCGCTGAATATTTGGGACAGTCCATAAGGAGCTGCAGTATATCTGCATATGGAGTACTGCAACAATGTCCCCCTGGGTTAAGCCCTATGTCTTCAAACTTTTGGGGGGTATGATAAAAAAGGTGCAGAATTTTGAATTGTATCAACCTCCCCTGGACTTATCTATTGCATCTATTAGCATTATGCCAAACTTCTTCCCAGCGTGAGTCGTTCATTATATCTCCAATCTTCTCGCCCGTTTGGATCTGATGAGCCCTAGGGGATGCAGATTCTGACTAATGAGAACTTTATATAAAAGACTAAACCCGCTGTGCATGGAGGCAACTTTGAGCAGCTGACTCCCTAAATGATGTTTTGGTACTGAAAAATCTGGTAGAAGAATTAGTCTCCCAAGTATTTCCCTAAGTTGTAAATAGATACAAAACTGAAATATGGGTAGCTTAAATTTCTTCTGTAGTTCCCCAAATGAGTACGGAATTCTGGTTTGGGGATTTATAATACCCGATAATCTGTTTACACCTAATTTACTCCAACCCTTGTCTCCAATTCCTTGTAATGACTTAGTAAGCATGCTATTAGTCCATAAAGGTTCTAACTCCCAAGGATAGTCGGGTGTGTTCTTATTCTTAATAAAGTTCTCTATAGCTTTAATTGAACTTATACAAATATAACTTATACATTTATACAAATGTTGCTTTGAAGTGAATATTGAAGCCTGATAAACAAAAATCAGTTAGAATAGCTTTTTGTAGTAACCTGGACTCTATTTCTAACCACAAGGGAGTTTCTTGTCTGTGGACGCTAGGTAAGTGGGGGAAGGATTTTTTAAAGCATAAATGCCAAATTGTATTTTTCCCACCAGGGCAGTGACAAATCAACTTGGGTATGTGGAACTCTGAGCTTTGATAGTGAAATCCTAGGAGATTTCCCTTCCCATAAAAAATTATTATTATTCTAATTTTTAGAAATGTTTTCTAGTAGCAGTGCATGGGATTGTTTGAAAGATATAAAAGATTTTAGGGGCTGTCCTCATATTAATTGCCTGAATTTTACCCCATAGGGATAATTTAGGCTTGTTCCATTTTGCTACTACTACTTGCACATTTGTAAGGAGAGGTTCTAGATTATTTTCCATGATTAGCCATGATTCCATGTCCTTTCCAACTGCCACCTGCTCCAGCTCACTGACTTCTCTCCTACACTCCAATCAAGGATCCAGCCTGGGGCACTGGTTTACCGGGATTAAAAACGGGCAAATTCTATTTTACACATTGCAAAAAATGATATTATCATGGAGTCTGCTAAGCCAAAACCCATTTTTATCGGTATTTGGTTTTGTATACTGTATTCAGCAATTTTTAACTCTACTAACATGCATTTTAGCAATTTTGACCTCCACTATTGTATATCCATCCATCCTTGTACCAATTTAAAGTTATTTTAGGTACAAGATGTGATAGTAGCAGCACTACATCCCGCATCCCTAAGGTGTGATGGAAGCAGCACTACAGCCCCCATCCCTCAAGTGCGATGGCAGCAGCAACAGCACTACAGCCCCCATCCCTCAGGTGTGTCAGTAGCAGTTCTACATTCCCCATCCCTCAGGTGTGATGGCAGTATCAGCACTATGGCCCCATCCCTCAGGTGGGACAACAGCAGAACTACATTCTCTACCCACCGGTGGTGATGGCAGAAGCATTATGGCCCCCGCCCTTCTGGTGTGATGGCAGTGGTACAGTAATTCCTAAGTATCCCTTTGACACTTGCTTGTTCTAATTCTTCACCACCAGAGGCCCCCATACACTGTCATCTCTCATTCTACTACTACTTCATTCACTTGCGGTTCCCATACTCTGCAACCACTCATTTTACACATACTCTTAGTTCTCATCACTTGTCTTATTTCCCTTCTCTTCCCATCTTGATACTTGCTAGCCACTAGCTTTCCGGCCCCTGCCCCCATCCCTCACACAACCTAACATATGCCCCTGGTCTTCATCCAACTCAAATCCCTGGATCACCTTGTGGGCTGGCCCTGCCAGTAATCCTCCACTAGTTGCCCCCTCCACCAGGCCCTGTGTACTGCTAATGGGTGCACCCCTCCTGCTCATCTTTGCGTCATGAAGTCTCTAATCTTACCCCTGGTGGCTGTCTTACACCTAGGCACCCCACTGTGAGTTGACGTCTGTGCTACTGTACTTTGCTCTGACCAGGCTGACCTACGACACTTGTCTGAACTCTTGCTTCCTCCCTACCCCCCCAAAAAAAACTAGGTGGGAGAGAACCCCTTTCAGACCTGTTACACTTGCCCTTCTCTCCAGTCTCAAGCGTTGCCTACGAGCGCTCTTCCTATCCTCCCTCTTATTTCCCCCCATCCCTCACTGGCCTGCTGTGCCCATATTACCTCCTATTCTCCCTGCTCTTACTGGCTGGTGACGTCGAACCTAATCTTGGTCCTGTGAACACACCTATCACCTCCACTTGTGGCACCTGGGTCAGCACCCTGGGACTGAAAATCACACACATGAACATATGTAGTTTTCCTGCAAAATTTGCTCACCTGGAGGCCTGGGCTATCCTCCACACTCCCCACATACTCTGTCTCTCGGAGACCTGGTTAAAGACACAGCACACTGATATCAGGTTCCAGTTAGCTAACTCCACCCTACTGCACAAGGACAGACTAGGCAAAGAAAAGAGCAGCAGTGCTGCTATCTATGTCAGGGAACCTCTCTCTGCCACCACCACCCTTTGTGCAGACAGTGACTCCCCCAGTGATTGGCTTATTGCTGAAGTTACTCTGGCCTCAACCAAAAAACTCTGCCTGGCTAGCTGTAGCTGGTCTCCAAAGCATGCTCACTGGAACTGGGTCCCTCTCCCCTACCCAGGAGGCTATGCTTTTTGGTGACTATAATCTCAACTGGTTGTCTTTCCAAGAAGCTGACTTCACCAGCTTGCTCAAACAGCCCACCTTGGTGCAAATCATCACCCTCCCTATTCGACTTAACCCTCATTCCGCTTCTCACTCCCTAATTGACTGGGTCATAACTAACTGTGAGGCCAGGATTCTACATGCTGGTACTCTATCCAACTCATTAGGTGACCACTCCCCTATCTTTGCTGTCTGGTCATCCAAGGACCCCACCCTCCCCCCAAGTATCTATCCTTTCATAACTTTAATTGTCCTGACACATTCCTTCTCCTAGAGGATGTAAAGGCCATAAATTGGCAGGGCCTCTATGCTCTCACTGACGTAACCCTTGCTGTAAATTACTTCACCAAGGCGCCTCTGGACATTCAGGACCACCATTTCTCCATGACTACCCGAAGGGTTAGAGGGGGTTGTATGCACTGTATTACCCAAGAACTCCTTACCCTTATGAAGGAGAAGGACCACAAGTGGACTTCCCACAAATTAACACCCTCCCCTGCCCTGTGGTACAAATATCTGCCCCAGCGCAATTACTGCAAGCACATGGCTAGAACCCTGAAACATAACTACTACTATAAGCTTCAGAGGGAGAGCCTCATGAACCCTAGAAAATTCTGGGAATCTATCAGCTACCTTCTTAGCCCCGGTACCAACAACCCTACTATATACACCTAAGTTTCCTTTTTGGCCTATTGACTGCCCCTATTGAGGTTGCTAAGGCATTCAACAATAAATTCTCCAACCTGTCAGCCCTCCTCGACAAATTACCTCCTTGTCCTCCCATTTTCCTAGGGCCATGTGCTACATCCCCCCCTACTTCCCCATTCCCCCTCTCTCCAGTCAGCCCCCTTGCCCAGGGACCTGCTCTACCCCCCCGCCTCCTTCTCCCCACCTTTGACACCTCCATCACCCCCCTTTCTATTTCAAGGCCATCTCTACTAATGACACCTTAAAACTCCTAACAACCTACCCAATTGGGGTAGCCCAGGTTCTGACAACCTCTCCCCTACCTTGCTCAAACTCATCTCCTCCGCAATTTCTAAACCTCTCACCTCCATTTTCAATCTTGCCCTGTCCACTTCCACTATGCCCCTCTCCTGGAAATCAGCCAAGGTTGTGCCTATTTTTAAAGCCAGTGATCTCCTCTCAGCTGACAACTATTGGCCAATATCTATCCTCCATCACCTAAGTAAGCTGCTCGAAAAGATTGTGCATCACCAGCTATCGAAATATCTCTCTAAAAACAACATCTTATGCATTCAGCAGCATGTATTCTGCAAGCATCACAGCACCACTACAGCTCTGTCATTATTTACTGATCATATCCTTACCAATACGGATCAAGGGCGGGCCACAGGTATTGTCTTTGGACCTATCTTAATCCTTTGATCTGGTGAGCCACTCCCTCCTCCTCTCCAAACTATGCTCAATTGGCTGTTCAACAGAGACCACCGACTGGTTTTCAAGCTACCTGTCTGACTGCTCCCAATCTGTCTGTATTGGCACCACTACATCCCCAACCCTTTTGGTCACACTGGAGTACCCTCAGGCTCAATCCTCTTGCCTTCTCTCTTTCTCTTCTCTTCTATATTTGTCAACACTCTCCCCTCAGACAGCCTAACCTGCAACTCCCTGTTATACGTGGGTGACCTGGTCATCTTCTTCAGTGACAAATCCCTTCCTCATATATCCTCTACCCTTACCCAGAACTATTGTGCTGCCCATAGCTGGTTCTCATCTAACTTGTTGCTGGTTAATGCTAAGAAAACCAAGGCTATGCTTTTTGGTTCCCAACAGTTCCTTGCCAGAGACACTGATGCCAACTCTTCCCTCCTCATTTACCCTCCCGCTGGCCCTGCTCTTGAAACCATTCCCTCCTTCAAATACCTGAGGGTGACACTGCAGCCAGAGTAAAACATTGGTAAATTACAAGGTAGCCTGACTACTGTATGATGCAGTAAAAATATATTGGTATTTTTTTTTACATTTTTTGGTAACTGCGTAAGGCCCACTAGGCACAAGTGCCTGTTTTCAGGTACAACCCAGGAGCACTGAAGAGGTTAAGTGACTTGCTCAGAATCACACAGTATGCAAGTGGAGGCTGTGGGAATCAAACACAGGTCTTCTAGATGTCGTCAACTCATTCACAGTTTGTTACTCGAACCTCTAGATTATACTGCCAGCCCCAATAACCCCCAGATTTAAAGTTTAAATATGAGATTTCAAAAATAGTGTATGGTTCCTATGATACAAATTATGACCATTAAACACTTCAACAACATTTTACTGAAACTCAATTATTCACCACTCTATCTGCTTATTTTTTTCTTGTACCAAGGTGGGTGACTAGCTGGCAGAGCACTGCAAACAGCTGTTGATTAAGCTACATTATTCTACAGCCAGAAACAAAAAAAATATGTATTTTCTGGCTTTATTTAATATTGATTTGCTGTGGCTCACTTTATAGAATGTATTTAGTACTGTATGAGGCAGATGCTTTTAAATTTTGGAAGATAGGCAACGCTTCCGATAGCTTATCAGTTTAGTATTCTTTTTAGGAACACAATCTTTTCTTTATGTTTTAAACATATTCAGGTGTCATTGTATTCATTTAGTAATTTATACTGACTAATATATGCTGCAGAAAACATTAAAAGATTTATTGTGAAGCACTGAGGGCCTACAGTCGAACCGCCACAATTTCCAGCAATTTTTTCAAAACGCTCTGCAATTTTGGTAACCTTTTCAGCAATTTCCAGTGGCCCTGCTTATGATCACTATTTTGTATGGGATCTTTGATTTGGATATTTTTTACTTGGTCTGGAATATCAGTAAGTAATAAGTCCAAAATCTTACTTTCCTAGTTGGTGTTGTAATCAGTTGATGTAAACAATTTGCTCAACATATGTCTAGAAATTAGTTCTCCAGATTATTACTACATGTTCCATCTTTTCAGTTAATTCACTCACCCCAACCAATGTTTCTGACTAAACTCCTCTTATTCTGCTCATGTTTGGTTGCTGCCTGTTGGGATTGCTCTTGGGGGGGGGGGCACTGTTGTTCTACTCCTCAGCATTTTAACCACTGTTGTTTGCCTGTCTTTTGTGTTTTCCTATTGATGTTGCTACATTCACTGTCTTCACCCACACTGTAATTACTTCTGTCACCAATTGTACCTTGTATGTATTTAACCTATTGTATATTTTTGTATGTGCATTTTGTACAGTGTATTGCACCAATGTATGCTTCTGTATTCTCTGCCTGTGCCTATTGGCCTGGGTCATGCCTGTAAATGGTCCTTTGAACCAGAGCACCTGACCAGTTATCAAAGACATAAATAAATAAATAAATAAATAAATTCTTTCAATGGGGTTTGAGATGGATAAGCCTAAGTAGGTTATTTCTTTTGTAATAAGTAAAGATTTAATTCATTTGGGAAAATGCATATGCATATTCTGGGTTTTCCCTCAGTTTACTAGAAGACCTGAGAATTCACTGAAGTCTTAAATATTTTAGTAAGGCTTAAATGGTATCCTGTAATACTGGTGAGTCGAAAAGAGAGCAAGCCCAAAATCAGCGAAGTCAAAAGAGCGCAGTTACATAAGGCGAGGGGTGCAACCCAGTGAGCACTGAAATGGTGACCATGGCTTCCCCCTTGGAGTTGGTTATTTTAGAAAGGGGAGTGTGGGGGGTGAAGCTCCCCATAGAAAGCCACCTTTACATTTTTGTTGCCATTTCCAGCAGTTGCTGGGTTGTACCCCTTGCCGTATGTGGCCGCGCTCTTTTGACTTCGCTGATTTTGGACTTGCTCTTTTTGACTCACCCAAATCACATAGAACTGACCTAAAGCAGAGTCATAAGGCCTACTTATGGTGAGTAAAACATCATCTGCATAAGCAAAGACCTTGTTGCAGACCTTGCCCATGGTGATTCAATGCATTTGAGAGAAGGTTTGTATTGTACGAATACGTGGCCCAAGGGCTAAGATGAACAAGTGGGGGAGAAAGAGGGCAACCTTGCCTGGTGCTACAGAAGAGTCTGAAGGGTTTAGAAATTAACCCATTTGTTATTAATTCCGCTGTAGGTTGATAGTATAAGGTAGCAACCAACTTACGAAAATTCTCATCGAAGCCATAGTGCATGAGGATAGTCATCATATAATCCCATCTGATAGACTCAAAAGCTTTTATGATGTCAACAGACATGGTGGACCTAGGTATCTTGAGTTTATTCATGTGCCATAAAACATTTAATAGCCTTCGTACATTGTCTGAGCCTGCTCTGCCTTGTATAAGCCTACTTGTTCTTTACTTATTAATTTTGTGATTAGTGCCTGTAGATGAGATGTTAGAATTCTCACAATAATCCTGTAATCATTATTCAACAGAGAAATTGGTCTGTAACTGGAACAGGCAGAGGCTTCTTTGCCTTTTTTGAGAATTAGGGCAATGTATGCACTGGACATGGAGGTAGCGAGTATACCTGTGGATTGAATTTCAGTAATTGCCCTCTGCAAGAAGGGGGTTATATCCATGCTTAGAAATTCATAAAATTCACCAGATAGACTATCTGGGCCAGGTATTTTCCCATTTGAAAGCTTCCCAATAAACAAGTTTATTTCTTGTAGACTAATTTTAGTACCTAATTTTGAGCTATCAGTCTCTGAAAATTTTGGAAGTTTTGCTTGGGTTAAGAAATTATTCATAAGTTTGACCCCTTACCTTCTGTTTTTGTTTATAGGTATTTATATGGAACTGGGTGAAGGTGTTATTAATATCTTCACTGCTTAAGGCCATGGATCCCTCTGTCTTCTTAACAGCAAGGATAAGGCCCTGCTTTTGTCTTTTTTAAATCTAAAAGTGAGAAGTTTCCTGGTATCATCTCCTGACTCCCAGTAACATTGCTTGGTGCAAAATAGTGCATTTTCCACATTGGCAGAATAGACTTTATTTATCTTGTATTTGAGATTCATTATCTGATAAAGGAGGGAGGGTTTTAAAGAAAGGGCAGACTTTAGTTTTTTTCTAGCTCTAATTTTTTTTTTATGTCTAGTAGTTGCTTAGTTGACTCTTTTTTCATTTTAGTGGAAAGTTAATGATTCTTCCCCTAATAAGGGCTTTCTAGGCCTCCCACAAGCAAACATCAGATGTATCATTTGTATAGTTATTCAAAAAATATTCTTGGGTTTCCTTATGGAGCATAAGTTTAAAGGCGTCATCAATCAGATGGGATGAATTGAATTTCCATCTAATAGAGCTTACCTTCTAGGTTGAGAGGAGAAGAGATGCACTCAGTAAGCTGTGATCTGAAATGTTAATGCTGTCTAATTTTGCATCCACTAGACCTTCTACAAGGTCATTGTGTATGCATAGGAGATATTTTTTTTTTTATATTTTATTAGAGTTTCGGATAAATACCTTTGAGGCAATGGCTCTTTTACAAAGGTTCTACATCAGTATACAAAGAATAGAAGTACAGTTTGTGTGAGATTAGCAGGCAAGCAGTTTGAATACAAAATTCTGTACCAGGTATACATGGTCTAAAAGCTACAGGTGATATAAATAACAGAACAACATAATCAGGCATACATTTAAGAATGATGAGTCACAACAAATAATATTTACATGAATTAAAGCTGCCAGAAGGGCATTTTCAAAGGGAAAGGTAGAGTGGAAAAAAACTGAGTTGCTGCCAATTGTGCCATGTAGCGTAGGAAAGTGGAATAGAGAGTGGATGTAGAGGGGTAACTGGGAGGGAGGTAGAAGGAGAGGTGGGTGGGAGGCAAGGATCAGGGAACAAGTGCAACATAGAGTGGGATGAGCAGATTAGAAAAGGGAGAGAGGAAGGGAGTTGAAGGAGGGTAAGAGAGAAAGGTGATGGACCAGGGCTAGGGAGAGAGGCAGGGGTAGATATGGGGAGGGGGGAGGATGGTGACAGGCAGAGGTGGTGATAGTAGAGAGGTGTGAAAAGCAGAAGCAACTACCTGGGAGGTTAGGAGAAACAGTCATAGGTAGCTCTGGACATAAGCGTTTGACGTAGCTTGTGTTTGAACGAGCAGAGTGTGCCTAAGTTGGTGAGTTTTCTGCCCAGGGAGTTAGACATCTTAGGGCTCTACCTGCAAAAGACCACTGACCTTGGGTGGTGTGACAGCGGGCAACAACCAGAGAATAGTTGTCAGAGCTTCTTGTGTAACAGGGGTGGTTGGCTGGGCTTAAGAGAGACTAAACCCCAGGGGAAATGAGTCCCATCAATGACTTTTTTGCTAGTAGGCAGGTTTGGAAAGTAATCCTTCCCTGAAGTTTTAGTCAGTTTGACTGTTTGTAGAGGTCACAGATATGTGTGCAGTGGGCAGCACCAGTAAGGAGTCTACAGGCCCCATTCAGCACTGTAAAGATATGCTGTAGTGCTGTAGCTGTGGCTGCTCTATAGATAACAAGCCCATAATCAATGATGGAGACAATAGAGCTGTGTATTGCCAGCTTAAGGGCGTCAGGTGTCAGGCAGTGTCCATGTTTATAGAGAAGGCCTATACAAATATTTACAGATTTTGCAACTGAATCAATATGGCTGGAGAAGGACAGAGTAGGGTCCATGGTTATACCAAGGTATTTGAAAGTCTGCGTCTGGTCCAGGGTCACACCCAAGCTGTTTTTGATTGCCAACTGTTGGTGTTTATGTTTGCTATGTATGCCATGGAACAGCATAGTCTTTGTTTTCTTGTAATTTAGGACTAGTTTCTGTGAGATGAACCAGGCCTCAACTTGCTTGAAACTTTCCTGCAGTTGTTTCTCCAAGAGGGAGGGGTCAGAATTCTTAGAGAAAATCACTGCGTCATCAGCATACAGAATAATGTTTTCATCACAGGCAGAAGAGAGATTGTTCAGGAAGATGCTGAAAGAAGGAACCCTTGGGGAACACCAGTCTGGACAGGTAGTTTGGAGGAGAGGAAGTCACCAATCTTAACTTGTTGTGACTGGTTGGAGAGATAACTGTTGAACCATTGTAAAGTATCATGAGAAAGCCCTAAGTTGCCAAGTTGTTCCAGTAGTAATGGATGGTTGACTGTATCGAAGGCCTTCGAGAGGTCTATAAAGGTGGTACTGGCAAGTTGTCCTTGGTCTAGTGCTAGATGAATGTGGCCTGTAAATTCAAGGAGGGAAGATGTGGTGCTATGTCCTTTGTGAAAGCCTTGTTGCTGTGGGCATTGCAAGTTGTATTTCTCCAAGCATTCCACCAATTGGTCTGCAACAATTTTTTCAAGAGCTTTGGATAAAGGGGGTAGGATGGAGATGGGCCTGTAGTTACAGTGTAATGTCCTATCCCCAGACTTGTGTATTGGGGTCACCAGGGTGGACTTCCACTTGAGTGGGAACTGGGAGAGCATGAAGGACCAGTTAATAATCTTGGTAAGAGGGTGCAGGACATTGTCATGGGTGAGGGTGATGAGCTTCAAGTCAAGTGTGTCCCCACTTGATCTGGATTTTCCGAGCACCTTGAGGAGGTATTTTTTGGCATCCCTTTCAGTAACTGCCTTGACATAGAATGTGGATGATTTGTATCCTGAGTCCGTTGATACTGGGAGGCTGTGGTTTGGTTGGTGTCAAAGAAGTTAGAGGGAAGCACATGACTGAGGTCAGTGAATGCCAGATTGAAAGTACTGGTAATTGTGGTGGGGTCCAGGGTGTTGCTGCCATCAACCTTTAGCATATAAGGAGTTGCTTTGGACTTTTCCCCTATCACTTCAGAGAGACTTTGCCAAAATTTCCTTCCATCCGACCATGAGTTTGATAGGGTGCTCCTGTAGTAGCTGACTTTTTCAGTGCGGATAGCTCTGGTACAGGCATTCCTGGTGGCCCTTTATGCCTGAAAGTCTGCTTGGTTGCCAGAGGCTGCAGCACAAGCCCATAGCAGATCCTGAGCTTTTAGCTGGTCTAGGAGTTTGCCTGTCATCCAAGGGTTGTCAAAGCCTTTAATTATGCATTTCTTAAAGGGGGCATGGATATCACATGCTGCATTGAACTTTGAGATGAAATACTGAAGTGCAGCATCAACATTCAGAGCGGTGTCAATCGGGGACCAGTCTTGTTGCCACAGGAGTGCCTTGAGTGGAGCAAGGTGTCCCTTGATTAACATCTGACTGTTGATAGTTTTCGCGGGGGGTTTATTGAATTTATTTGACCATGTGCACTGGACTGGGGAATGGTCAGTAATGGCATCAGGGAGAACTATAATGTGGCTAATATGGTCAGGGTGATTTGAGAGTACCCAGTCCAGTAAGGTACTGGTCCCTGCTCTGTAGTTGAACCTAGTGGGTGAGGTAACTAGCTGTATAAAATGTGCAGCTGCCTAGGCATCCTTGTAGTTGCTTGCACTGGGGGAAAGCCAGTTGACATTAAAATCCCCTAGAAATATTACTTCTGAGTTAAGCTTTAGACTACTGATGCAGGTAAGGAATGGGTTCAAGCTTGTTGTTGTAAGTTTGTGTAAAATTTATACAGAGGCTATCATCAGAGCTTTGTTGTGGGCCCCAAGAATGACTTTAATAACAAGGACCTGAAGCTCATCTCCATTAATGGGTAGGGTCAGGGCATGCCCTGTCATAGAATCTTTAAGATAAAGGGCACAGCCACCCCCTTTTTTGGATAGTCGATCCTGCTGAAAGATAGCATACCCAGGTATTGCCACAGCAGTGTCAGGGATAATTGGAGTCAACCAAGTTTCAACTACAGATAGTACATCTGGGCTATGCTGTGCTGTCCAGGCAGTGAGGGCATCTAGTTTTTAGGTAAGGTGGCAGATGTTGATGCTAGCTAGTGAGAGGGTCCCTGTTCTACGGGGTAACTAGGGGTGGTCCAGGTTTGGGGTGAACATTGCCCGATATTAGCAGGAGTAGCAGTATTAGTCTTTTTAGGAGTTCCTTAAGATATCAGCAGTGACCGCTACATGCACTTTTTCCCCTATACTTATTCTTAGTTGTTATCTGTAGTGACCTGACTCCCAATAGAATGAACAGGAAAAAATAGTTTGATGGTAAGGTTGACTGTGGGCACAGTAGTATGTTCGTGTATCCTAGTATTTGGGAGAAGAGATGAGTGTTGTTGCAGCTGAGACTACTGGTAACCATTCCACTTCTGTGCAAGGAGCTATTAACCAGACAATCAGAGGCTGGTTGCAGTGGCATTTAAATATATTGGTAGTGTGGGATGCCAGTAGGGTCAGAAGGAACAGGTGCAGCAGGAACAGGTTAGGTTGCATTCTTGATGTAGTAATATTAAACCATGCAGATAGTTATGTTCAGGTAGTATAGTAATCTTGTCCAAGATACCAAGAGTCAGATGATGAAAAGTAATCAAAATCCACAGGAAATGGTTAACTACTGGGGACCAGAAAACTGTTGCTTCTGTAGATCAAAGACCCAGAATGTGTTAAATTCCTGAAGGTGATGAATACTGGCCTGAGGCATATGCAGGATGTAAAAATCCTTTGTTAGTATCTTGCCTTTGTCCTCCAAAATGGTTGTGAATAGACCTCAAAGACAAGCACACATCCTTTAAGAACAAGTCAGATGGAAATGTGGATTCAAATGCAGTACTCCACAACTCAAGCTTTTATAACAGATTTACTGACCTTACTATTGCTTTTGATGGCTTCAAAAAAAGTTGATTTATGATGAGAATGCCAATACCTGGTAGTGATGTTTTGCAGTTTCCTAGTCCAGGAAATGTTCATAGATGTTATGTCCAAGAATGGTCCAGTTCCTCCAAGCAGAAATGCATGAAAATCCACAAAAACTAAACTACTGACAGAGACAAACACAAACAGCCAGCCACACAGGCTCTAGTCAGCAATCTAGTCTACTGTATGTCTGATATCTGTGTGAGTAAAGAGAGTAGTCTCTGCCAGTTGGATGAGAGATTCTCCAAGTGTCTGTTAGGGCATGGTCTGCTGAAAGTTTCAAAAATGAGGTTCTGGCTTTGTTTGAATCCATCTTGGGGTTTGAAGTATTTTTGTCTAGCACCGGCTCTGGTACTACATTGAGGTCCCCTCCTAAGACTAGTTTGTTATCTTGCAAACAGCTAAGGTGAATATTTAGAGTGTCAAAAACTTATGATATGGGGCATAAATATTACAAAACTCTACTTTCTTCCTCTCTAAGGTTCTGAATAAAATCTGAAATCTCCCCTCTGAATCAATTATGTATTGATGCTTGACAAATTGTATACCTTTTTAAATTAAAATTGTCTCCCCTTTTTTGAAGAGACACAATTATGTTCAACAAGAGACACCCATTCTCGGCAAAGTTTGTCAGCTTCAAAGTTTGATAGATATGTCTCTTGCAGAAATGCTATGTCCACCTGTTTTTTCTTTAAGTAATTAAGAATGTGTTTCCTCTTTATAGATAATTGCAAGTCATGCACATTCCAAGATGCACATTTTATGGGAGGATTGTATATTGCTAGGCAATTAAATCAGGAGGGAACTGCAAAACCTTTAGCAATCAGAATTGAGAATGTAAAGCATATCAGGTGCTGACTGCTTTGTAACTACACAAGTGCATGATCTAAATACAGATAACAAGGTCAGAAAGAACTGTACTCCGGTACTTGGAAATACTTAACTAGAAATAAATAATACACCAGGTAAATCATTAAAGCTTCTTGCAATCAGTATACTATTTTCTTAGAGCTGAACTCTTAATAAATTGTTTGATAAATCCCAAGGGTGTAATATATATCTTATTTGATTTTTGTTAGATAAGGATAACAAATAATAATAATATGAAGATGCAACTCTGGGGTATGAGGGAAGATGAGAAGGGAGGAAGGGAGGTGTGTAGGAGGTGGGTGGGTGGGGGAGTGCCTGTCTCAAGACAGGACAGTCCAAATTACTGGAGCAAGACTCCAAGGTAACAGTGGGTCTGTGTATAAGGAGTGGTACCTGAGGTTATGATATCAACTAACAGAGAAGCTCCTAAGCCCTGTACCATTCAAAATTCTAACTGTAGCTCGTAGGAGAAAAAACAAATAGAGTGAACCAAAGATTTAGGAGGGAGTGTGGTAGAATCCTATTAAATCCAAACAGCTTAATTGCCAGGGTATGAATTGACCAATAGACCCTAGAAGGAAGAATAAAGCATTCAGCTAGCAGTTGCTGCCATCTCGTCTTTCAGGAGCTAGGTTCCTGGACCAAGGCTGGGCTAAGATGAACACACTCCTGCTACAGGCTCATCGGCCAAGAGTTGAATGGTTTGAGGAAGTCATCCTATGTCCAGGTTTCTCCCCAAGGCAACAACACACTTCAACCAGGGATATACCCTAAGTTCACCTTTCCTGGAATATACCTAAGCATGTTTAGGAAGTGGTCTAAAAGATTCTTAAAGTTTGCATATTTTATATGGTACCAGGAAAATCATAGCTGAAGTAGGATAGACACTAAGAGTTATAATTTCTTTGAAAATAAAAATATCTTTATCCAAAATGCCAGATAATAGTCACTTTACACACCCCAGATCAAACCAAAAATGCATGAACTACTCACGCTCAACACAGAAAGAAGGGCCATTCTGTCCTAAGCTGGAGGCTCACCAAATACAACACAAAATGTTTACGAGGGGACTAAATGGCATCAGAATATATGAATTAAGTTGTAATCGTTTGAGTGTAATTAGTACTGAAGGGTGAGAGGTTGGATAATGTGACCAAGTGTGTAGCAAGTGTAGCAAATTGGATTCTGGCTTAGGAGAGGTATTATTATTACCTTTAAGTTGGTGTCACATACGTAACAATATTAGGCAAAATCTTTGTTATTGGAGCTCTAATACATGACTGTAACTAAAACAATGACTGTACAGCAAATAAAGAATCAGACATTGAGCAACATTTCAGACCGAAGGGTTCACTATGTTTGCTAAATAAGACAAACGGGGGTTCACCAGCAAGTATCTGTAACAGCAACCAGTACAGATATCACAAGAGATCATAAGAGGTCATCTAAGAGATATGTTCCTAGGGGCAGCTCAAACATTTCGAGTATATTCCAGTTTGCTTGGAAGACACTGTTATTATGTTAAGGTACAAAGCTGATTCAGAGTCATAAACTAGAAGTTAAGAGAGACTCCAAGGAGAATGAGGTCCAGTTTTGGCTTCGATCTCTTTGGTAAAATTAAAGGACTTACCACCGGCTGAAAAAATTAAAAAGTAACTGCTTTAATGAGTCCCATAACTATATTGTTGAAAAGGTTCGAAATCTGAACTCAGATGGAAAAGGGTTTTGGAACAGATGGGATGAATCTGCTTTTCTGCTGTGTTACAGCAAAGTGACTCTGTCAGAAACAGGAACCAGAAATAAATCTTTGAGGATGAAGGACGTGAGTCATTTGTCATTTTAACAACCTATAGGAGCATCAGGGCCCTCCATTTCTGCTTGAGCAGTAACTATTTTGCAGGTCAGGAGAAGACTAAGGAATGTGGCTTGAGGTAAAGAGAATATCCCTGCTAGTACTCATGCCACTCTTCTGCAGTTTTTTTTTGTGCAGGATTGTTTAAGGAAAAGAAGGATTGGGGGGGGTCTGATTTTCCATTGAATGGATGATATGTCAGGGTGAGGAAAACTGGAAACACATATTACTGCTTTTGCTAGTAGGTGTTGAGGGTGGGGGGGCATGTAGTTTATGCATAAGTTTATCAAAGGGGTGATGTTTGATTGTGTCTGTAGCTGGTGTGCTTAACCAGTCAGAAGACGTGGTGATGCAAGTTCTGCAGAGCATTGTCTCATGCAGAGAAGAAGGCTTGAATTCCCTTGCTCGTGGTTGTTTGGTTTAAACTGGGCTGAGTGTTCCCTGATAACTGATCATTAATGAAGGTCCAGGCTTTCTTTTTTTTAATATTTAAATGTTTATTGATGACAATGAATCTTACAATCACCTCATTTACATCTATAAATACAGAAGGTTATGTTGACCATACCATTCTCCAATGTTTTCTAGGTAGAGTTAAAACTATTATATTTTGTAGTTCCTATGGCAGTTCTCTTAGGCCCTGGACACACTGGGGGACTTAAAATGGTTTAAGTGCCTTAAAACAGTTTAAATCCCCCTAGCACTGTTTGCAGACAGACTACAAGCCCCTTAAAACATTTTAACAAAAGTGTTTTTAAAGCCTGCTTGATACCTAGTCTTAAAACCATTTTTAAAAACGTTTTGGAGCTAGCATGGTTTTAATCAAAGGTCGGTCCAGGAGTAAAAGTGTTTTAAGCTGTAATGGTTTAACTAAAACAGTTCTAGCTGCAGTGTGTCCAGGCAAGCACAGTTCTGTGTGTTGCACTTAACACAGAATAGTTACAAGGAGAGCAGGTTTGATGCAAGCAGTGTGGCCACACTAAACCATTTTCAAAAATGGTTATTGAGTAGTGTGGCTGCATTGAAATGGTTTAGCTGAACTGGTTTTAAAAACGGTTTCAAAATAAGTTCTGTAGTGTGTCCAGGGCCTTAGTCTCTAGTGTAGAAAAAAAGAGAAATATACATTCATAGAGACAGGAAGGGACAAAGACCTTCTCCCTAAGAGGAGGTGATCCATAGTAGGTGAGATGCGCTGAAGGGTTAAGAGGAAAGAGAATTAGAGGGGTAGGGAGGGAAGTAAAGAGGGAGTCCACCCTCATATAGGTATCACCTCTCCCCCCCCCGCCCTGGTCTCCTATCTCTACTAATATCTATGGTATGAAATCAGGGTAGTAGTCTAGTTGATAAAGAACCCACTTGCACCATCTATTATCAAAAGCCAAGACCCAATTTTGTAGTCTGGCCAAGATACGTTCTAAGTTATACACCTCATATACTGCCCTTCTCCACATTTCCTTGGGGGGGGGGTCCTAGTAAGCCGCAACCTAGTAATTACTTTTTTTGCAATTAGCAGCAAAAGGGCTGTCTGTTTATATAGGGATTTGCTTATCTTCCTACCTTTAGGGGAGGTTGTTGTTAAAATGTATTCAGGAGTGAAGAGATCAGGAGTTTCATATATTGCTTGTAGCTCTTTTATGATTTCCTATCAATAGTTATGTAGAAGTGGACAGAGCCATAATATGTGCTCTGTGTTTGCGTGCGTCTCTCCACATTCCTTCCAACAATAACCCATTTCTGGACCTGCGTACTTAGCAGTAATATTTGGTGCAAGGAAGAATCAGTTCCTGGCCTTCCTGGCAAACTCTCTCCAGTATATCATACATAGATACATAGATACATAGACAGTGTTGGCAGATAAGGGCCTATGGCCCACCCAGTCTGCCCATTTGAGCTTGTAAGTTCAGTTTGTTTTCCTAGAAGTCTGTTTCCCCTTACCCCTGACCTCTAGAATTCCTTTATGTCTATCCCATGCATTCTTAAATCCCGTGATTGTTTCAGCCCCCACCGCTTCCTCTGGCAGGGTGTTCCACTTGTCCACCACCCGTTCTGTGAAAAAATTCTTTCTAATGTTTCCTCTGAATCGTCCTCCCTCAACTTCATCCCATGCCTCTAGTTCTGGAACATCTTTTTGCTTAAAAATAGTGTTTTCCTGCATCCTGTTCCTCCCTGTAAGATACTTGTATGTCTCTATCATATCCCTCTCCCTCCTCTCCTCCAGGGAGTACATGCTCAGTTCCTTCAACCTGTCTTCATAGGACTTGTGATGCAATCCATGCACCATCTTTGTTGCCCTCCTCTGAACCTTCTCTACCCTGTCTATGTCTTTACGTAGGTATGGTCTCCAGAACTGTACACTGTACTCCAGGTGGGGCCTCACTAGTGTCTTGTATAGCGGAATTATGACCTCCCTTTTCCTGCTGGTGATGCCCCTGCCTATACATCCCAGCATCCTATTTGCTTTACCTGCTGCCTTGTCACACTGTTTCCCCTACCTTGAGGTCATCAGAGATGATAACCCCAAGATCCCTTTCCTGCTTGGTGCATGCTATATCCTCACCCCCCAACTGATATATTGTGCCAGGGTTTTTGTGCCCCATATGCATTATCTTGCACTTCTTTGCATTGAATTTCAACTGCCAAACCCTGACCATTCTTCAAGTTTCTGCAGGTCGCATCTCATTCTGTCTACACCCTCTGGTGTGTCTACTCTGTTACAGAGCTTTGTGTCATCAGCGAACAGTGAAATTCTGCCTTCTAGATCCTGCAAATGTCACTGATGAAGATGTTGAATAGGACCGGTCCCAGCACTGATCCCTGTGGTACCCCACTGGTCACTCTTCTCTCTGTGGAGTGACAGCCATTTACCACCACCCTCTGTGTCCTGCCACCCAGCCAGTTACCTACCCACCACACTACTGTCCTGCCCACACCCATATTCCCCAGTTTGTGTAATAGTCTTCTATGTGGCACAGTGTCAAAGGCCTTGCTGAAGTCCAGATAGGCCATGTCCACTGCCCTCCCCTGATCCACCTCCCTAGTCACCCAGTCAAAAAATTCAACGAGGTTGGTCTGACATGACCTCCCCCTGGTGAAACCATGCTGCCTTGGGTCCTGTAGTCCATTGACAACCAGATGTTCCACCAATCTCTCCTTCAGTAGTGCTTCCATGATCTTCCCACTACCGAGGTGAGGCTGACTGGTCTGTAGTTCCCTGCTTCCTCTTTGTTCCCACTTTTGTATAAGGGGACTACATCTGCTGTCCTCCAGTCTTTGGGTACCTCCCTGTTTCCAGTGATCGGCTAAACAGGATAGCCAGAGGTTCAGCCACCACCTCTCTTAGTTCTTTAGGACCCTGGGTGCACCTGCCTGGGCCCCATTGCTTTATCAACTCTTATTACTTCCAGTTCCTTCAGGACCCTTTTCGTGTAAAGGGGCTTGTGTCCATTTCTGCACCATTCTCACCCCTTGTACTCCTTCAGACCCATTACCCTCTTCCTCAGTAAAGACTGAGCAGAAATACCTGTTCAATATGTCAGCTTTACTGTTGTCATCCTCCACGTGGCTCCCATCCTCCCCTTCAGTCTCACTATCCTCCCTTTGTCTTTCTTTTTCACTTATGTACCTGTAAAGGTTTTGTCCCTTTACCCACTGATTTTGCAATGTGTTCTTCTGTCTGAGCTTTGGCTTCCCTTACTGACTTCCCTGCCTCCCTTTGCTTCTCCTGGTACTTCTCCCTATCCCCTTCTGCCTGTGTCTTTTTGTATTGCCTGAATGCAATCTTTTTGGCTTTCACTTTCTTTGCTACCTCTTTGGAAAACCATAATGGTTACCATAATGGTTACCATAATCATGGTAGATATTTTTTGAGATATGAGAGCCCTAGCCTCCCACATTTCCTGGTCGAGCTCCATATTGAGCCCTTTAGACCCTTTCTTCCTGAGGTAGTCTACGTTGTTAGGGGACCGTTCTGCTAGGGCTTCATAGAGTTTGCTAGTAAAATGCTCATGTTTTATTTCTCTCAGGCTAGACATTATTAAGTTTATCAGACAAGTGAAAGCCTCATATAGTGAGGCTAAAGCCTTCCCCTGTGGTTGTAGCTTATTTTTTAGTTTTAGGTAGACTTGGAATTCAGTAACTGGTAGCTTGTGGATATTCTGGAGTGAGACAAATGAGAAGAATCCCATGGGTCCAATTAGCTGGCACGTGAATCGAAACCAGTGAGAAGCCCAGTGTTTAAAGGATTCTATCAGGGCAGGTGGGAAGTTAATCTCATTGTGTGCCAAGACCTGGAGGTATGTTCTTTTCATGGGATTTAGTATGGTGTTGAGCGCATAATTCCAGTGCTTAAAGGGTTCAGCAGTGTATGGGAAGAATTTAGATGGTGGTAGACATATCTGGGGTTGCCCCGGGATATAGGGGATTAAGTCATTTATACCACTGAGTGTATGTTCTATATGTATCCAGTGAGATTTTTGAGATGGTGTGAGTTGAGTCAGAAGGGTTCTAAGTTGGGCAGCTTGTGTATATTGTCGCATTATAGGAAGATTTAACCCACCCCCTTATTTCTCAGAAGTTTCAGTATGGTATATTTTAATCTAGGGGGTTTACCATTTCATATAAATTGAGAAATTATTTTATCCCTGGAATGAAAATAATTTTGAGAGGGGATTATAGGGAGGGTCTGGAGGAAGAAAAGAAGTCGTGGGAGTGTATTCTGTTGGATAGTTTCAATCTTATTTAAAAATCCTAGCGGTTGTTGCATCCAGCACAAAACATCTGCTGTTAGTTGCTGGGTTAGGGGTTTGAAATTAACCATTTTTTTTTCAAATGCAATTTATCCTCCCCCCCATGGAGCTGCATCATCAGGAGGTGCCAATTAAGCCCGTCCCTACCACTGCCTTACCTGACTGCTCAGGGTCCCCCATCTTGCTGCGGTTTGTCCCCCACATGGGGTCAGGGAGGGCCAACCCCCGAACCTTCAAATCTCGTCAGGCCCCCGAGACAGCTGGGCAGGTGGTGGCAGATCAGGACCCTGGCTTGGCACTCCACCTTCCCGACTCCGGAGGGTATTTTCCCATTTTTCACTGGGGATCACTCGCCTGAATGTCAAGGTGCAAACATCGATGTTGTGACATCCTCCGCCTCTGCCTGGCACCAGTCAAGCACCACGCTCTGCCCCCTTCCCTCCCCAGAGAAGGTGAGCTGTCCAAAGGACACTCGACCCTTTTCCCCTTGCCGGCCCTCCAGCTCTTCAGGCTCATTCCTGAACCTGGGTCACTGGCATTGCAAGAAAAAATCCAACTGCTGTGCCAATGGGTTGGCCCGGAAGTTAACAATTTTTAAATGTATCAGATAAATAAAGATTTTTTTCTCCCCCTCCATGACAGATACCTCTTATTCCTTGCTTGAGTCATCACCTCCTCTTTAATTGAAAATTGCAAAAAAGAAGCTATTGGGTCTAGTTCCTTTCTGTGAGCGGGGGGGGAGAGACCTATGCACCTTCTCTATTTCCAGGGGCCATGACCACTGACTGTTAAGGAGTTCTGGGAGAAATTGTTGTAGGAATGATATCATATTGTTCCCTTTGACCCCTTCTGGGACACCCATGATGCGGGTGATGTTATGCCTCCCTGTTTTCAAGAATATCAATTTTTTTCCAGTAAATATTGAATCTGTTTGTTTTGAAATTCAAATTTCTCCTTCAGCATACATATAGTGTCTTCCAACAGTGTTAATTAATCCTCCACTTTATCAACTCTGGATACTGCTTTACTGAATTGTGTCTGTACTCTATCAAGAGTATTTTGGAGGTCCACAATATCTATTTTAATTTCAGCAAGCATGTTTTTTATTTGGCTAATGTCTGACTTACTATTTGTAGGAGCTGAAGCCAATGTAGGTGCCATGGTTCCACAGGCAGAGCTCTTACCGCTATCTGTGGGTTTTGTGGTGGCTGGAGAAAGAGACATTACGAAAGTCCTGCAGCACTTCAGGTGCGGGAAAAACAAACAAACCTTGATAACTGTACAAAACAAAAAAGAGAATTTGTTGCAGTAGAACAGCCTCTAATTAAATATACTTTGGGTCACCATTTATGAGGATTGAGCTTTGTTTTTAAAAAGAATTAAATCAGGCTTATGCAGCGAGTTCCTGTTTAAGCTGACATCACTATCAGTACTGGTGCGCAACTCCATAGGTGACCACTTTAAGGCATGCCACAGGTTCACTACCTCAGATTTTTCATTTAGGACTCTGGAACACATACCAATTAAAGAGAGAGGAGGGAATAGATTGAATGTATTGTTAAAAAATGAGACAGAGTGGATTTTTTGTTTAAAATCATTGTACCCTCATGGCCTAAATACGAAGTTGAATTTTAAGCCTTTCCTGTAATTGTCCAGTTAAGAGATAGTTTTGGATAGAATTTAACATAATTGCTGTATCTAGAGGTTATTAAGTGTGTGATATAGTTTGTAGAAGAGTTACTAGACCTGCTGTGTCATGACATTTAATGAACATTTTTATCCTTTTTTTTAGTGAATATAAAATGACTCATTGTATTTAAAGAGCAGCCGACACCTTCAACAGAACTTTCACGAAACATAATGTTTAGACACAGTTTATCTTGTATTTCATATTCGTTCTATATGTCCACATCCCCATTATTTATTATTGGGGACATTTGCATGAAAACAGGAGCTTTGCTCTTAAAAAATCATCTATTCCAGTTGCTTTCTCCCTACCTGAGGTCACAATGCACTACTTGTGACATCAAAGTATCCCCCCCATGACAACAGATTGTGATGCAACAACAGAGGGTTGTGACTTGTAGTAGGGAGTAAGCTAGAGATGCAGATAAACTCTAAGGGATAAAGATCACATAGTCATACAAATTTCTTCAGTGATAAATAAATGGAAGGAGAAATCTGTAGAATGTATATGGAGTGCAGTCTGAATTTAACATAATTATGGTTTTCAAAGTTATCTTGGAGGCATCAGCAGCTCTTTAAAATACAAATTAAATGTGTTTTTTTCTATCCTCCCCTCTTTTTTCAATTATTCTTTATTCACCACTATTGGTAATGTATTGTCACATGGTAGATTATTTGGGCTATTTATAATGTATTACAAGTGAACAACAATTATTTATAAGCTGTTTAGCTTTTTTGCTATATGGATATGTTATCCAAATGGGTTATGCTTTTAAGTTGAGAGGGGAGGAAAAGTGAATTATTGGGACTTACCTTGCAAATTCATTGTTTCTTGCATAGTATTAACTGTGGAAAAAAAATTATTTTCAGTGATGTTGCAAGGTGTAGTAGGACTTATTCTGAATACATTTATATAGGGGCTGTTTTCTGAGCCAGCCTTGCTGGCTTGTTCATTGAAATCACCTCTTGCTATTATAAACATTGTATCCCCCCTTTTATCCATTCTATGAATGCCCAGCTCTGTTTTTTTTTTTTTTAGCTTTTAACGGCTTTTTGATAAACTAATGTATCTGGATGTCTATAAACTAGTTATGTGTCTGGTTAGAATTTATGTGAACTGAGATTAGTTATACTGAATTATAATTAATATATTAGTTAGATTAAAATATTATTACTGTATTGTAATCATGGCTAGAAGTAAAATAATTCAGTGACAGCTAGGCATAACTTGCCAACCGCATGTGCTAGTTCTTGAATAGTTTATTTTTAAAGCTGCATTGATTTAACTTTCACATGTGCACTTTAATTATTAAAAGTATGAACACATAAGAATATAGTAACTACTATCACAGTAGGTAGTCCTGAAACTTCACAAACTTAAATTACTGAGAATAAGTTTTTATTTTTGTTTTAAATGCACAGGTATGACTATTTATGAGCATTTGTATAATATGGCTGAGGTTTTATCAAGGTGTCACCCCTGATAAAGCCTTAGTGGTGCTATGTAGGGTATTTTGGTGTGTCTGAAGGAAGCAGTTCTCTAATAAATTTCACAAACTCATGCTGGTGAGTGTACTCTCTTATTTTATTGATATATTTTGACTGGAGCCATTGTGGGTTGTAGATTCAGCCATACTGCAGTGCATGGATTTTCTTGTTTTGAGAGTAAATGTGTTGACTAGGGTGAGGGGAGTGTGGGGCTGTGGTCTGCAGCTGGTGCATGGGTGATGGCACATGGTCTGGGAAGGGGGTCCACTAGATTACTATGGTTTACATTGCATTTCATGGGCAGGGACCATCGGGGAAGGGGGTCTATTAGACTACCAGTGACTGTATTACATTTCATGGGCAGGTACAATAGAAGGGAGGTAGGTCCACTGGACTGCCAGGGAGGTCAGCTGCAGTACAGCCATCCTGCTTTTGGGGGGGCCCACGGTCTTGGTGCCCAGTAAAGGCCACATTTCAGCGGTGTTAAACAGGGCAGCACTGGACACCGTTTTTGCCATTGACACCTTTTGATATACTACTGCACCATTATGCATGGGGGATCCCTTGTTTGTATAGGTGCAGTGATATGGTTAGTGTGATTGCACTGCCGGTTAGTGAGATACTCCATGGGCCTCTAAATATGGCACTGCCCAGAGTGTGGGTGCATAACCTATGAATATCAGGGCTGTAATGTTTTATAAACTGTAAATATCACATATCTTAGCACAGTAAGGCTTTCATATTCTTTGGACATGCTGTGCTTCTTAGGTTAAATAGCTTTGCAAATATAAAATGATATAACATTTGTCACTGGCTATACCCAGTTGTTCGTTCATAGGTGAACTCACTAATAGTGTTCACTTTAAATTAAAACATTGCCCTTAAAGTTTTTTCTCACTGAGTATTTTGGCATTTATTATCTACATGAATACCATGGTGTATCCATTTGCTACTAGCACCTAGCTACTCTTATATGTGGATAACAATGCTAGTTACATCCTTAAAGGGGCACTGTCAGCTTTGCCCTTGCGGTTGTGATTACTTCCAAGCAGTGTGGTTTTGGGCACTTTTCCATACAATGTATATTTAGAATGCCCCTATAGAACTAAAAGTATGCAGCTTTGTTTTGTAATTTTTAGTGAAATTCCTTTTTCGAGCATCCCAATGTTAAATGGCCCGCCACTGGAAGCATATTGTGGGTGGGAACACATGTCATGAATAAGTGCAGTCCTGAATTGGGATTTTATAGCAAGCTCACTCTAAAAATACATTGCCTCTGTAAACTCTGCTAAACAGAACTGGTCCTGGTGCTTACAAACCCAAACTGAGCACTACGAGTATTACAGTTTACATTTTTAGACCACAGCTGAAATCCTGCACATGCTCAATGGCAGAATACTCTTGTGCATGTGCAAGATCTTTGCTCGTGTCTCTTTTGCACATTCGCGGGATTTTGGCTGCAGTCTAAAAATGGACATTGTAATACTTGTACTGCTTGGTTTGGGTTTGTAAGCACTAGGTGCAGTTCTGTTTAGCAGAATTTGCAGGGGCAATATATTTTTAGAGTGGGCATGCTATAAAATCCCAGTTCAGGACTGCGCTCGTTCATGACGCATGTTCCCAACCACAATATGCTTCTGGTGGAGGGTCATTCAATGCTGGGACACTCAAAAAAGGAATTTCACTAAAAATTACAAAAACAGGTAGGGCTGCATAATATTTAGTTCTAAGGGGACATTCTAAGGTACACATTGCATAGGTATGTGCCAACAAGCACACTGCTTGGAAGTAATCAAAAATGCAAGGGCAAAGCTGACAGTGACCCTTAAAAGAAGCTCAAAATCATTAGTATAACTCCTTTAACACAATTCAGTTAGTTATTATAAACCTAAATCTGCCTTTGAACTCAAGAAAAACTAAACGCATGTAATTTTCTAAAAGTTTGTAGTCTATTGATGTAACTGCGATAACACCGCTTTTAAAACTGCAGTCAGACTGCTCATTATTACTTTATGTGGTGAGTTCCTGGAACAAGTACTCTCGTACAAGTATCTTGGCATATAGTATAGTTAGTTAACCGTCTAGACTTCAAACTGCATTTTGAATATTAGGAGTAAAACTGGGCTTGCTTGTGATAAAAAAACTGTTTCTTGCCTTCAGTGTGGAAGCAGTTGGTGCTGACCACCTCTTATCCATCGTGCGCTATCAGGATGCAATCTATAAAGCTGCCTTAACACACTGAAAAACTGAAATGCTGTTGCCATACAGCTTTAAGATTCATCTCAGTGTCAGGTTTTCCTTATCACTGTAATCTATACAAACTAACTGGCCTTAACTCCTCAGACACCAAGAGAAACATACTGTAACTCCATGGGGGCTTTACCTCTAAGACTCCCTTGCACTCACATATCAAAGACGCCAAGTGCTGTTGATGGTGTCAGTGCCTCTGTGCTCTGACAGAACTGGGAATCCCCAATCACCGCCCTGACTGAACTGGACTTGTAAGTGCTTCTGCACTTTATTGGGTTGGGGACTGAACTGTTGTGCAGTTGCAGGATTTAACGTGAATAACAGCAGTTGTGGAAAGAGTACCTGTGGACTACAAATTGGAGGCAATCTTTATCACATCTGACCTAAGCTGCCATTGTGAAGGGGTCAGAGTGTGACTGATTGACCAATCAGCATTGGATTCCTGACAAGAGCGCTTCAAGGGCTTGTGGGGTTATAATGGACCTAATTAATTCAGGCATCATTGTAGTAACCAATCACTTGTCAAGTGAGACATCTCCGCTTGGACAACAAACTGGGAGCTGTCATTCCCTAGGGAACAGCAGGGGTTGTTCCAGGACTGTCTCAGTCTGTGTTCTGCTGCTTAGTGCAGAAGGGATTGGTGCCTCTGTGCTGTTGAAGAGAGAGAGAGAGAGAGAGAGAGAGAGAGAGAGAGAGAGAAAGAGAGAGAGAGAGAGAGAGAGAGAAACAGCTGGTACTGCCATATTGTAGCAAACTCTGGCCAGAGCCAATAGGGCTGCAGGAGAGGGATATGGGTCATCCTTAGGATACGAGGAGGCTCATAAAGTTACACCTGACAATAAAGGTAATGAAAAGTATAACATCAAACCTGGTATTAACTAACCACAAGGCATATTTTCAACAGTTGGTTAGTAGATGAAAATATTAAAAACCACAATAACAGTAAATATAAATTTATATAGAAGTCCATTTTGCACATGTTGGGGTGAAGCACTGAGGATATAAAATGTTTAGCTATTCATCCATATATATTTTTTCTCTTGAGAGCCATTTTCTCTTGCACTGTGGATCCAGTGAACTCTGCGATGCAAAATACAAATGTCAGGCATGTATTCTGAAAAACAATAGAAAGCAGGACATTATTATATCAGCTGGTCACTTTGTCATAATCATACTGTAATACAATAACAAAAAAAAAAACACACGTCTGTTACAAAGTGTGCCTGCCATCTTTATATACAGGAAATAAAGACTGTCTTTAGAAATCACTCACACCTGGGTTATAGTGAGCCCCCAAGGTAGAGATCCTTTCTGGCTGCACATCTGATATAATAATGCCCTACTTTTTATCTAATGTTTTAGAAATAGATTCCTGATATTTGGAATCATTGTACTGAAGAGTTAATTGGTTCCAGAGTTCTAAAGAAAATGTCTCTCAAGAGAAGTGATATATAAATGAATACCTGTCAATTTTATATCCTCATTGCTTCACTGTAGCATCCGCAAAATGTATGTCTATACAGTTTATATTTCCTGATATTGTAGTTTTCATGCAAAGTTTTTTTCATAATTACATGCACTAACCAACTGTGAAATATGCCTTTTGGGAAGTTTAAACCAGGTTTGATATACTATTCATTACCTTAATTGCCGATTGTAATCTGTTACGTGCTTCCTTGTATCCTGAGGATGTATCATATGTGTTGTTTCAGATTTATTTATACACATCACTGGTGGTGGATAACATAATAACCAGTTACAATAGTGCTACAAATATAGCATAAGAAAAAAACAGCGATGTCCGAATGGCGTACCACACACAGAGACAGTGATTAAACTGTGCTGTGCAGTAAGCACTACCCAGGTCACTGTCTGTAGTACTAGAAAAAAGACAAGGACTGGGAAATCAAAAATGGTGGATGAGCTGCTCCTGTGGCAAAGAGGACTGAGACATGGAGTTGCTTGGCCACAATCGTGATGGAGATCAGGGTTCTAATCCTGGCATTCAAAATGTAGTTTTTCTCCCATAATCAAACTTCAACTCACAGCTGATAATTTTAGTTAGGGGGGTGCATGTGTTGGGGGGAAGAGTCCCCACTAAAATAAGTGTTTGGACTGGTAGCAGTCATCAGTGTGCTTTGTGACCGCTACCAGTGGCATTGCCTTTACTTGCCACAGTTGTTCCTGCCACTGTTCTGCATAATGCTGTATGGAAGGTGCCGTTATTGACAGCTCTGTACATACATGTGCTGTTCAGACCTAGTGACAGATAATATAAGGGTATTTTAGCATTAAGTTACTAACTCTGATAAAACTCTGCTTCTGGAGTGAAACGTTAGTTGTTTTTGCACCACTATGGCATAGCATTGCTCCCTGATATTCATTGCACTTTTGTTGTTTTTAGTATTCATCCTATAAAATTTCCCATGTGCTTTTCTATTAAGCGGGTTAAAGTTGTACTGCTGACTATGGAATAACGCTGCTTTTTATTTGATGTACAAGTGGCAAGTACACAAATGTGCAATAGTACAATGAATAGCAGGCAGCAATGCTAAAATAGATTAATGCAGAAAACAACTAACGTTTCTTTCTAAAACATCACTGGAGATGGGCTACCATTGTCTGCTACTTTTTTACATCTGCAGTGGGCAGGAACCTGCAGATGTTTTGCATTGGAAAAGACCTACATCATGTTTTCTGTCTGCACAACATAATTTCTTCCACGTGGAAAGCCCAAGTACTACGCTGACTGTATAAGGCATAGAGCCCGATTTTTCTTGCCACTTCAGGTCTCCAGAGGTGCCCTCCCCCACAGAGTATGTTTAACCCATCCCAACTCCGCCCCACACGGAGTTTACTACTGTTGTAAATAAACCCTCCTCCAGTCTCCCACTGTGTGCTGTATGCCTCCACCCCTTCCCCACACCCATTGCAGGCAGGTTTAAGAATCTGTGAACTTTCTTTCTGGAAAAAAAAAAAAAGAAAAAACAAATCTAGTACCTTGTATTTGATGCCACAGCCAACACGAGAATCAGAAGACAAAATCCCTACAGCTAGTGCTGGGTTACACTTGACTGGAAAAGGGAGTTTCAAGAGGTAGTTATTGCACTGTTTCAGTGCATATATATCTGCTGTACAGCCATAGGGAAAAAAAAAAAAACAACCTTCAGTTTCTTGTTTTGCTCCTGCTGCCACCGTACATTTATAAACAATTGAGAAATGCCCGATACCAAGTGCAAAAGCAAAGGGAGGATTGAAGAGGCTTAATTTCCTTTAACATTATCTGCTTGTAACAGACAGGCATGCGTGGATTAGTGTTCTGAGAGTGGCGTGAAGCAGTCGCAGTCAAACCCACACCGAGATGGCACGCTAAATTTACAGGGCTCTATGAGGTTATTTTTTTATATTCGGAGGCTGTATTTCTTGTGACATTGGCAGATTTTCATAGAAAAAGCAGCCTGTTCCTGGAGATGTTATTGTGGTTACTGTGGATTAAATAACGATGTCCCCCCTGCAGTTTGAAATGACGGGGAATGTCTACACAGGAGCCAAAAAAAAAACACTGCTGCTAATCTGTTTAAAGTCACTTGAAGGGAGCAGTGAGTAAACCTTAATATATTTCCCTCAAGTTGGTACTTTTTCTACACTCTGCTTTATTTCAGAGCTTGGGAATGTTCAAGGATTAAGTTAGTAATGGTATCTGAGATGCAAAGGGGTATAGATAGGGCTGCAGGAGAGGGATATGGATCATCCTTAGGACACAAAGAGGCTCATAAAGTTAAATAATTAGTTGCAGCATATCAAAGGAATGAAGGCGCCGAGGTCTGAAAGGGAGCTGTTTGCAGTTCCGAAGACGCTGGGTTACTGTGTGTTATTAAAATCTCTCGGTTTAAAACTATAATCTCTGTTGTTCCCCTACATATCATTTAACTGTGAAAAGAAGAAGTTGGAGCACTTGTGGTACTGGACAGTTGTCCTTTTCTGTTCTTTAAAACAGCCTTGCGTGAAAGCTAAAGTAATTAATGAAGGCCCGAATGGAATCAAAGTTAATTTAAAAGACGCCATGGTCAAGCTACCACTGGTATTTAAGGGCTTAAAGCTAATGGTTATGTGCTTGTGGAATCACTTGAATTGTAAGGGCTAAAGCTTTTAACTGTTAAAATACAAAGAGAGAAAGAGATAAAATAAAAAGTGTAACAGCGATTTGCAATAAGGCTTTGAGATGCTTTAAAAATACAGTGTCTTATGCTTTTGTCAGTGTTGGTTCCACGCTTAATTTTCTATCAAAGCACTCCCTGATGCAATGGAAACGTAGTGTGTATCTATGCTTCCCACTGTTAGTTGCTGTTATCTTTAATGTCGAAAGAGCTGAAAAAGGGAAAAGCTGCATCTTACTTATTTAATTCATCGAAAGGAAATGAAAACTGAGCTTTGATCTAGTAAATTAAAATTATTAACATTTCCATAAAGTCCTGAAGAAACCCTAGTGTTTGAAAGCTATAGTTTGTTCCTACATCACATAAATGGATATGTCTACTAGAAGGGAAAGAGAAGGGAAAAAAGCTCAATAGACTTTCCTGAAAGAAAACAAGATAAAACACATAGAGAACTAAGTTATCTTTACCAAGATTGAAAACTGGTATGGGATGTCCAGATCCACTTTGTTATTATATAGCAACCAGGATAAAACTGCCCTTGCCTGGATAGACCAAAATCAAAAAGAGATAGATGAGAAAGGTAATTATATCATTACTGTTCCAGAAATATTAAAGAACATTTAAACTTGGGGATTCAGGATATAATAAGGAGGCATGATCAGTTCATTGGGCAAGAAATAAACCCAATAATTAGAGGAGTAGCTTTAGCATGTAAAGAATGGTTAAAAAAAGTAAAGTTAAAACCTTTTTATTACACAGTTCTATAGTGAATAATAGTGGAGGCAGTATAGCGTAATGGTCTAAGGCTTTGGACTACAAATCTGGTGACATCCAGCAGACCAGACCTGAGTTTGAATCCCACAGCTTCCACTTGCATACTGTGTGACCCTGAGCAAGTCACTTAGCCTCCTTGTGCTTCCAGGTTGCTCCTGTTAAAAAAGCTTCCAGCTTAGTGTGCTATACCTGGTTAAACAACTAAAAAATAATATATATAGTACTGTCTCTTTAAAAAATAATTGGAAACATGCATTAATAAGACAAAAAATTATTAATTGGTCAGATTTACTGGAAGATTCTGAGTTTATCTCTTATGAGTCATTCAAAAAATTATTATATATCCAGTATTTAAAAGATAATTGGCGGTTATATTCTTTACTTAAAAGACAATTTATGGGTTTAAAAAAGAATTTAGATCCATTTTATAACACGGATTTATATTCTAATTATGGATTGAATAAACAGGATAGTATTATTGCCCAAATATATAGATCTTTCTTTGAATTGTAAAACAAGATGGGTGTTCAAAAAAGAATAATTTTGACAAAAGATAAATGGCAGTTAAGATTTAAAACAAACTTTCCCTTAAAGAGAATGGCTTAAAATTAACATGGATGTTAATAAAATATTTACATATGCCAAAAATAAACGTATTCAATGTAAAATAATGGAAAGGGCATATTTTACCCCATCAGTGATTTCTGCTATCCAGGGAAGGGCATCTGGATCTTGTTGGTGCCTATGTGGGGGTATTGGCAGCCATGGGCATATGTTCTGGTTTTGCCCAGAAGTGCTGAAATGGTGGCAACAGCTTCATGGGGAATTAGAAGATATACTTAATAAAAAACTGGTGTTTGCCCCAGATTTTTATATTTTAAATAGATATAATCTAAATACTTTATCTAGGGAAGAAATGAAGATATGTGCCATGGCTGCTATGGTACTTAAAAGACATATTTTAGAGAAATGGAACTGGACAAAAATAGGGGATTGGAATTACAATCAATGGATTTACAAATTTAAGGAGAACTTAAGATTGGAGAAAATATCTTTGGAAATTAAAGAAATGGGAAATAATTCCGAGGAACGTTATATTAACTGGGTTGAAATCACTTGTATCCTTCCACCTGTTTTAAGATTAGATGGATGAGTATGGAATATTGATATAATAATTATATAGCCAGTGTCCTGGTAGCCAACAGAAGCAGGAGCTGCCACTGTTGCTAGCCTTACATGTCGTGAAACATGATCAAATAGAAATAAAAAATGTAAATGTGGAGATGGACATCGGACAGAAAAATTCAATGAAAGAGGCAAGAAATTTGCAAAAAACTGCAAAAACATAAAATGCCTTTACAGTGTGTACTGGAATGCTGTTATGCATGGAATTCCATGCCTGGTATATGCTTGTTCTGCTGCACTAGTAACATCATTATGTTGTTCTGCTGCAGTAGTGATGTCACTACTGCAGCAAAACCACTTTGGATGTTAGCACATTGTTGCTTTCCTCTAATTCTGTGGTAAGACAGTATAATAACTGGTCAGCAATTTTTCCCTATAGACCAGACCAGTTGATATTTCCCGTAACAGCCGGCTGGTTGTTATGACATTCACGCGCCATGCCACTCAACTGATGCCGCTCCTGCATTTGCTCAAGGAATGGATGTGGGCGGGCTGTACAGTCCTTGAAAGATGGCGCTCCATCTGTCGCTTCACGAGAACCTGCCACAAAAAGAACACAATCATCCCTTCTTTATTTTTTTAAATGTATCTGGTTGCTCCAACCTTGTACCCCACTAAATATCTGTTTGATCCTGCTGTCCAACCATTTTGGCAACTTAGCATGCCCAGGGAGCATCATCCTAGACGCAATCTTGGGGTGACAAATTGTAAGTAAATTAAAAAAAAAGAGCATCAGGTACCAAATAAAAAAAAAAAAGAAAAAAGGGAGAAGGCAGCAGAAAGAGGGAGTCACAGGCAGTGTGTGTGTGTGTCTCTGTGTGTGTGTGAGTGTGTGTGTATGTGTATGTGAGTGTGTGTGTACGTGAGTGAGTGTGTATGTGTGTGTGAGTGTATGTGTGTGTGAGAGTGTCTGTGTGTGTGACAAATTGCTGCTCAGTATATTATAAAAAACAAAAAATGGGGACGTGTGTGGCGTACTCGAATTTAATACACACCCTTGGTGTGGGATGTTTTAATAAACCCCTCAGGCCTCGCCCTCAGGGTTTATGTAGCATACCACACTTTGGGTGCGCATTAAATTCTCGTAACACACACTTCCCCATCATTCATTCTCTATATTCTAAAACCTCTACAGACTTTACAAGTCAGTTTCATTCTGGAAAAAGGAAAAAAAATACAATGCCCACATTTCCCATAATACTACTACACACTATAAAAGGTACAGGATGAGCAACTTTATGCACAGCCAGTGTGTTCTGCCACAGAAGAGTTCTGATTCCCTCTGACCTCAAGAGCGAAGCACACAAGAAGGCTGAAGATGAATGACCAGCATAATCAAAGGTTAAGACTCAAATGTATTTCAAAGTAATCTGAGAACAGGGGGAGTTGAAGCCATTAAAATACAAGAAAAGGATCACAACTAATTAACTATCTAATTATTATAAATATCTTAGTGTAACCACCCCATCACCCGGGGTTACAAGAATCCCAGTTAGATCTAGTGGTAGGCAGGGAAGATAGCTTGTGAAATTCCAGTTAAATGGATTTCACACTGTCTCACTCTGTTCTCAATCTCAGCTGAGCTGGAGGGATGACATCATATAGAATTTTCACAACAGCATAGGCCACATTGGAATGTTGCAGCTGGGAGTTAGATAGAATGTTGGGAGGTTTTGAATCAGTCTAGTGGGAGACTCAGTGGAGGGGGGGTGCACTGCAGTGTGCAGTCCCTCAGAGCCCTCAGCTCTGACCAGAGCTACCTGTCATCGTGGGTGTGTGTTCTCGCCCTAGATAGAGACACAGAAGATACCATTTGGAAGTGGTTGAGACCGTCTCCCAGTTGTTCCAGGGCCACATCCCTGAGGGGGGGGGATCCAGACCAGCTCTCAGGGGTAATCCCCTGGCCTTTCTGGCAGGAGAGAAGCTGCCTTGAAGATTTATGCTGAGGCACCAAGAATTTGTTTGGTTTTCCTGTGGAAGAAGCCTGTGGGGCACCTGTAAACCAGGGTGAGTCAGCTCTGCCAGAGAGCCTATGTTTTCACCAGACAGCGTGTATAGTATCTGCTACTGTGGGGTCAAGGAAGGACAGCCAAGTACAGTACTACAGTTGTGTGTGACTAAAAATGTATCTAATCAGTCAGGGTCTACAGGGATGGACATAGCCACTTAAAGAACATTTCAAGTCAGGACACTATTTTTCCAGAGACTGTAGATTGTTTAATGTGACCTACATTTCTAGACAGCATTCTGCAACTGTGTGTTTCAGGAAAGGTGTTTGGTTCCAAATGAATGGCCAGGTATAGATTTGGGAGCAAGAGGTGGGAGACCTCCCCCATCTGAAGTAACCAGACTTACCTCTACGGGTTCAGTTTGGGCACCTTTTGCTTTCTTTCAGGCACTTGGCCAGTGTTCGGGAAAAGTACCCAGACGTGGGATTAGATGGAAGATTTTCCCTTTATGGAGCCAGTATGTGCTCATGGGTGGTAGAGGGAGCCACCAATAAATATCCATGCCACATGGAAAGTAGTCCAGTTGTTGGCTGGATGTGCCATGCAGGGAAATAATCCAAGGCTGGTCGGATGTGCCAGGCCAGGGAAATCCAGAGAAGAGTACAAGTTTGGGCTGAGTGCCCAGTGTGTTTCTAACCCTGAGGGTTACAGTGTGTAGAAGATGTGTTCTGGTCTCCGTATATCTGCATTACCAGGAGTGTAGCCCCATGGGGGTCCATCTATGCTTTATTGTTCTGTTGTGTTGTGAATAAAAGCCACACTCTAGAATCCTACTCCTGGTTTGGACATTACAGTTATTGCTTCCTGTGTCCAGAGTTACTTGGGTGCCTGTGCAGAGGTTTCAAACCTAGCCAAAATGCAGAGCAACAGTTTTCTCCCCGAACCCAGGAAGCCAGGTAGTGGGTTACGTAATGGAGGCACCGCGCTAATAAAACCAAAAATAACATCAACCCGACCCCTGGTTACATTAGTTTTAAAGAAACATTTTGCAGGAAATCAATATATGTAGTACAGAATCAGGTATGTATGCTAGAGTGCAGGAAAAGAAATGTCACTGAAAAGAAATAATCTTTTAATTGTTTATGGAAGTTAGCTGTTCCATAGCTATTTATCTTACATGCCCTTGAAATGATGAATGTGTTTCAATAGAAATTATAGCCGTTACTGCCTTAAGCTCTTCTAAGGGGCACAATTATTTAAGGGGCTCTAGAAACAGTGCTGTATACTGCAGGCAGGGTAGAAGGATACACTGAAAACTCCCAAAATGTGTGCCATGGTACTCCATTTTTCCAGTTACAGACAGCAAGATGGATTTATGCAGCATTAGCTCTAAACATACTGTTTACCAAGTTATATTCAAATGAAAACAAGACTGGGGAGGAGAGGTGACACTGCAGAGCATTTGTTTCTCAATCCCTAGGATGCCGAAAGAATTAGAATTAATCTATTTGACTGAACTCTGCACAGATGTTTAGTCTGCAACACTGCAAGGGTTAAATTGAAGGGCTGCAAAGTAGTGGAAGGATCATTTGAAAACTCCAAAGGAACTGTTCTTCGGTCGGAATCCTGTAGCTCATTTTTATGTTTGCTTGCACGCATGTGCAAGAAACATAGTGCCACCATATGAGAATTTGTAGGTGTGCCTCCTTACTTCCAGTGCCCTACTGCCTTTTGCAGGTGTGGCCCCACCATGCCAATCAGTGCAAGAGCTGTCTATGACAGCATTTGCAAATGCAGCGTTGTACAGTTGAAAGAAAGAAAGGCACTGCAGCGTGTAGGCAGTTTGCATACTGACGTCGGCAGTATGCAAAGTACCTGCACATCAGCACTGCAGTGCAAGAGCTGTCATAGACAGCTCCTCTCCCCCTCCACAAACAAGTAACACGCTGGGAGCCCACCCCAGTCTGCTCACACTTCTCCTCCCACAGTATGGCCAACGGGGGTGCCCAATCTCCCGTCAGCTGCGCTGCACTCCCCCCTCCCAACAGAGTTGTAGATGCCATGCTGGGAGCCCACCCCAGCATGGCAACAATCTGTAAGGCCGATGGGGTGCCCAATCCCCTGTTGGCTCCACTGCCCCCCAAAACAGCCTTCGAAGTGCCACGCTGGGAGCCCACCCCAGCATGGCAAACATCCATCTGCTGCCCCCCAACACACTTCCAGGTGCCACGCTGGGAGCCCACCCCAGCATGGCAAAAATCTGTATTGCTGATGAGGGTGCCCAATCCCCGGTTGGCTCTGCTGGTCCCCCCAAAAAAATAACTTCCAGCTGCCACGCTGAGAGCCCACCCCAGCATGGAAAATGTCCCATGTCATCTTCCTAAAAGGAAAAGACCTAGAAAGAAAAAATGGTCCTTCGCTGACTGTCTTTACCCCCACCTACGCACACCCTGCCTCCCCACACCCCTAATGCCATACTTACCTCCAGAGTCTGGCGCGATGATCTTCGGTGGACCGGGATCACATCTGCACTCCTCAAAGCCAACTGCGAACTGAGGAAATGCCAATAAGCTGTATAATGGGATTAATAGAGTTTTTTCAACTTTGATGCATATCTCAGGCATTTTGGGGATTTTTTTCACCACATTTTCTACATGGGGTTTTTGGGACCCACCTCGTGAATTCTTGCACTGTCATTTTGTTATTTGGTCCCGAAAAGTGATTTTGCGGTCTCTGTGCAAAACCACCTTTTGGGACCGATGTATGAAATGACAGTGTCACAGTTCATGAAGTACTCCCCAAAAACCTATGTTGAAATTTAGGAAAACATAATTCCCTAAAATGACTGTTTCTGAAGCGTGCGTTGAGCAGTTCCTACGCACGCTTGTAAGTTTGCGAATTTTTTATATTAGCACTCCAGATTTTCAACATTACCATTTTACCACACCTCCTTATGAGCAGAACAGCTGCCATTTTTCACATCTCGCCCAAAATGTGTTTCCGAGCATGTAGTGCATAATGTCGCAGTCGGTGTGCGAAATCAATGTACGGGACAGATTAAGAAAATCACAGTGACACTGTTCATGAGCAGAGGTCTTAAAATGGCTATGTTGAACGTGTGGCAAAAAAATTCCCCAAAATGACTGTTTTACGAGCGTGGGTTGTGCAGTTCCTACGCATGCTCGTAAGTCTGCCAATTTTTAATATTTGCACTCCAGATTTTCAACATTTCCATTATTTCACACCTCCTTATGAGCAGTACAGCTTTAATTTTTCACATCTCACCCAAAGTGTGTTTCAGCGCATGTAGTGCACAATGGCTCAGTCAGTGTGTGAAATTAATGTTTGGGACAGAGTACGAAAATCACAGCGACACTGTTCATGAGCAGAGGTCTTAAAATGGCTATGTTGAAAATTTGGTGACAAAAGTCCATAAAATGACTGTGTCACGAGCTACAATTGTGCTGTTTCCACACACCCTCGTAAGTTCATGAATTTGTGATATTTTCAGTCCAGATTTTCACTAGTGGCATTTTTCCACACTTCCTTATGAACAGTACAGCTGTCATTTTTCACAGCATGGCCGAAATGTGCTTTCACACTTTCTGCGCAGAAATGCGTGGTCGCTGTGGGAAATCAGTGTTCGGAACAGATTAAGAAAATGACAGTGATGTTGTTCTTGAACGGAGATACCATAGTGCCTGTGTTGACAATCTGCTGTAAAAAATCCCCAAAGTAATTACTTTAAGGGTGTGCATTGCGCAGTTTCTATGCACGCTCGTGACTTCACCAGTTTTTTTAATATTTTCACTGCAGATTTTCAACATTGCAATTTTTTACACCTCCCCATGAACAGTACAGCAGTCATTTTTCACATCCTGTTTGAAATGTGTCTTTGCAAATAGTCACTGTGCAAAATCTGCTTTCGGCTAACAAACTGATATTAACACTGTTCATAAGGTGGGGGTCACAAAAAACCCATGTTGAAAATTTGGAGTGAAAATATCAATGAATGCCTGAGGCATTAGGGTTTCCGATCATAATGCCCCACCCTGTAGAGACTGACAGGCATCATGGGTGTGACTTGGGATTGTCACCTGTAATGCTCATACCAATACACCCCCACCCACACCCTGCAGCCAGTGAGAGGCATGGAGGTGTGCCTTGGACTCTTTGGCCCTAAAGTTCATCCCATTCTTCTATACTGCACCCATCTCACCGTATTTCCTGATGGAATGGGGTGAGCATAAGGGCCAAAGACCCCAAGGCACACCGTAACACTTTTTATTTTTATTTTTTTATTTTAGCCTTTGGTAACCTGGTAAGATCCACTAGGCACAAGTGCCTGTTTTCAGGGGTGACCAGGGAGCACTGTGTGGTTAAGTGACTTGCTCAGAGTCACACAGTATGCAAGTGGAGGCTGTGAGAATCAAACTCAGGTCTGGTCTGCTAGATGTGTCAAGCTTGTTCACACCTCGTTCCTCTGACCTCTAGGCTATACTACCAGTTATCAGTGTCTGCAGGGTAGGGTGTGGTGAAATGGTATGGCCGTTATGCCTGATGACCCAAAGGCACACCCCACCAATGCCAATGCCAGCAAGCAAACATTCGGCATTGACAAATGCTTGTTAGAGTTGATGCAATAGGGCTGCAGACTCCGCCTACCTGCAGCCCTAAAAATAGACTGTGCATCTGCCAGAGACAGGGACTGAAAGTGAGAAGCTGCTCTGCTGCTGCTACAGAAAAAGAAGGTGACTGTGTTACAGTCACCATATGAAAGTGAGAAGGTACTTGTGTTCAAATCACCAGATGAAAGTGATGCAGAAGGCTGCAGTCAATTGATACTGTGCTGCAGTTGGAAACTGTGACTGAAACCACAGTTCTGATAAATTTGGACAAACTAGAAATGATTTACTCTAAGTTCAGGGTCTAGCTGGTATTTTTTTAATTTGACCATTAGCTGTTTCTGGTGCAGTAGTTAGCCACTGCTAAGTAATTTAGATCACAAATTGTAGTGAGAAAGAAATAATGTGACCTACTGAGAATTGAACCCAGGCCCAGAGAATACCATTGTGGTGCTCTTACCACTGAGCTGCAGGCTCACATGGTTGATCTGACTCTTCCCGGACACACCTCCTTTCTCAGGTTTTGCAAATCGTTCGGTTAAGAGCCCAGACCTCATCTACTGAAGACTAACCAATGTTGCTGCTACAAGTAAAGATAGTTAAAATTAGCATGCTAGGCCTCAGCCTGTGAGCACATGACTCTCTATGAATTATAGCTTCAATATTGCTCTGTAAACTGTCTCGCGTCTTGTTAAGAAAAATGTGGCCTAATAATGCCGTACACTTCCATCTGATGTATTTTTTGTTGCTACCTGACTGTATAATGGATGTGTTACTGTGCTATGTTTCTCTGTAATTAACCCTGGGTCGTCCCTGAAAAAGGGACCACCTGGTCTCAGTGGGCCTATCTGGTTACCAAAATTAAGTACTGTACATAAATAGATAAGAACAACTGACATGATCCAGGCCAATTGGAATTGAACCCAGGCCCCTAGCATACTGTCATGGCACTCTAACCACTGAGTGTAAGCTCACATGGCTCACCAAAAACATCTAATGGTCATGTCAGTTGTTCCAAGGTTAAGTGACTTGCTGGGGGTTACACATTGAAGAAACGGTTCTGGAGGGATTCAAACTTGAACTGCACGCTGTCACTATTTGCCACTTTAGCCACAAGCTGCAGCAAAATGACAACGTCAACCCAATGTTGCTTCCATTGACCTGAGTGGAGGCAGTATTTTTTCACCTCTTCAGAAAGATACACAAAGTTTGTTGAGGACCGTGAGCAACAGTATATACAGTAGGAAATGATAGTTTCTGCCTGAGTAGTTTCCTAGATAGGTCTCAAAATGTGATCATTTCTAATTTTCTTAAGACAAAATTATCATCAGTTTCACTACAGGTCTGTGTAATGGTATTACACCGTGGCACAGAGTGACTGTGTGAAACTAACAATCATTCTAAAATACCTTTATGGAAATTTTGTGGTACATTTGTGTTTTTGAGTATAACACTAGTATAAGTTATCACTGAATTATCTATAATTTGCTGTTCATTTCACGGTTCTGTGTCCCTGGCATGGGTCTGTGAGGCTACTGATAAATTATCAATAATTTACCATTATATTCACAGTTCTGCCTTTTGATATGCTACTCAAGTGCAAAGCTATGACAGTATAAACTGAGCAAAATAGATTGCCAGTTTCACAGCTCTGCACGTACTGTAGTATGGAGCTTTGATACTATAATATGATCTCTTGGATTTGTATTCTATTTATTTGAATTTGGGATATTGTCATGAGATGTTGCTAAATTCTAGTTCTACTATAATGCATTTAATGCAGGAATTGGCACTGTTCAGAATCATGTCATATACAGCTTACGAAAAGGGGTCTGGCTAATTCTACCTCCGCACTGGCTGAGAGCATGTCAGATAGGGTTGCTTTATCCTGTGGATATGCCCCTGTAAGAGTCAATATAACTATTCAGGGTTACAAATGTCACAATATGAACTTTACAGGTCATAGCAGAACTATTCCAGGTCATAGTATGAACACTGCAGGTCACTGTAAAACCATTCCAGGGTATAGTATGAACATTCCTGGTCACAGTATATAGTATAACCATTCTAGGTCACAGTATAAAAATTCCAAGTCACAGCATGGACATTCCAGGTTAAAGCTGAACCAGTTCCAGGTCACAGTATAAGCATTCCAGGTCACAGTATGAACACTGCAGGTCACAGTAATACCATTCCAAGTCACAGTATGAACATTCAGGTCACAGTAAAGCCATTCAGGGCACAGTATAACCATTTTGGGTCCCAGTAGAACCATTCCAGATCACAGTATGAACATCCCAGACCACAGTATGAATATTGCAGGTCACAGTAGAACTAATTCCAGGTTACAGTGTAAACATTTGAGATCACAGTAGAACCAGTTCCAGGACACAGTATAACCATTCCAGCTCATAATATGAACATTCCATGTCACAGTATAACAATTTCAGGTCACAATATGAACAGTCTAGTTCACAGTATGAACATTCCTGGTCACTGTATAACCATTCAGGTCATAGTATAACAATTGTAAGTCACAGTATGAACATTCCAGGTAACAGTAGAACCAATTCCAGGTCACAGAATACATAGATACACAGAAACTGTTGGCAGAGAAGAACCGCCAGGACCTTCTAGTCTGTCCCATTTTACTACCTGCATGAGCGGCCTATGACCCTACATGGTCACCTGCTATAGCTACTCCTTCCCGTCTCTAAGATTCCATTATTCCTGTCCCATGCATGTCTGAATCCTGTTACCATTCTCACTGCCACCACCCCTTGGGGCAGGCCATTCCATGCATCCACCACCCTCTCAGTGAAAAAAACACTTCTTTATATTCCCCCTAAACTGACCACCCTCCAGTCTCATGTCATGACCCCTTGTCCTAGCACACTGTTTAAGTTGGAACTTGCCCTCCCCTTTAACCTTATTGATACCCTTGAGGTACTTGAATTCTTCTATCATATCCCCTCGCTCTCTCCTCTGTTCCAGTGTGTACATATGGAGGTCTCTCACCCTCTCCTCATATGGTTTATGCTGCAAACCCCCCCATCATCTTAGCTCTCCTCTTCACTGTCTCCATCCTGTCAATATCTTTGCAAAGGTGTGGCCTCCTGAAGTTCACACAGTACTCCAGATGAGGCCTCACCAGAGTTTTGTACAGAGGAACTATTACCTCCCTCATTTGACTCATGATTCCTCTCCCAATGCACCCCAACATCCCACTGGCCATCCCCACCACTTTGGCTACCTGCCTGCTGGCCTTCAAGTCCTCTGTGATAATGATGCCCAAGTCCCTCTCCTCCTTAGTGACTGTCAGCAGCTGCCCACCGATTTTGTAGTTCTCCCCTGGGTTCCTCCGCCCCATGTGCATGATTTTGCACTTTTTGGCATTAAACTTCAGCTGCCACTCCTCAGACCAGCTCTCCAGTTTCTCAAGGTCCCTTCTCATCCTTTTCACCCCTTCTGGTGTAGCTACCCTGTTGCAGATCTTAGTGTCATCTGCAAACAGACATACCTTCCCTTCCAGTAGATCCACAATATCACTTATGAATATATTAAACAGTTCTGGGCCCAGGAGTGACCCCTGAGGTACCCCACTGGTCACCCTCATCTCTCCTGACAGGATCTCATTTACTACCACTGACTGCTTCCTGTCCTTCAGTCAGTTCCTAATCCAGTTTGTCACTTTATTGCCAACCCCTTGGCTGGCTACCTTACTCACCAACCTTCTGTGTAGTATGGTGTCGAAGGCCTTACTGAAGTCCAGATATGTGATGTCAACTGCTCCGCCCTGGTCCACAGCCTTTATCACCCAGTCAAAGAAATCTAAGTCTATAAGATTCATTTGACAGGACCTTCCAGCCATGAAGTCATGCTGCCTTGGATCCAGCTCCCCATTGACAGTCACGTATTCCACAATCCTCTCTTTCAGCAGCATCTCCATGATCTTATCTACCATGGGGGTGAGGCTGACCAGCCTATAGTTCCCTGCCTCCTCCCTACTCCCAGTTTTGTGCAGTGGAACCTTATGAGCCCTCCTCCAGTCTGCAGGAACCACCCCAGTACTTAGGGACTCACTGAAAAGGTCTGCCAGTGGTCCACTAGCTCTTGTCTCAGTTCTTTTAAAATCCTGGGATGTGTGCCATCTGGCCCCATAGCCTTGTCCACCCTTAGTATAGTGACCTCTTCCAGTACTCTTGTCTCTGAAAATGGGTTGGTGTTAACCTCCTCCTGTCCCCTGCTTCTGATATCCAGCTTTGGTCTCAGACCGTCTCCTTCCATGGTGAATACTGCACAAAAGTATTTATTCAGTATCTCTGCCTTTTCTTTGTCATCCTCCATGCCCTCTTCCCATCCCTTCTAAGTCTTACTATTCCACCCCCCTGGTTTTTCTACTATCACTGATATATCGGTAACATTTTTTGTTCCCTTTTTCACTGTTTGAGCTAATCCCTCTTCTGTTTTTGCTAAGCTTGCCTAACTGCTTTAGGCCCTGTCCACACTGCCCCATGAAAACCCCTCTGTAATGTTACAGAAGGTGCAAACCGTTATCGTAACGGTGTGTGTTTACACTGGTAACATTACAGAAGGCATTTTCGCAACCGTTACAGAAACCTGTCAGGAGGTGGTTTCTACAACGGTTTCTGAAATGGTTACAGGTCTGTAGCATTACTAGTTAATGTCTAAATGCACCACTGTTTAGCCTCCAGTCATCTGCTAAACCAGCAGGCAGTGCACAACAGAATGGAAGCTGGGAGGGCAACTGAACAAGGAAGCATTCAGAGGGCTGTGAAGTGCACGTGAGGACCGAACACCCACATAAGGGGGAATCAGTAGTAGAGCTGTGCCAGCTCAACCGCAAAACCCTGAGCCCCTGAACTGCTGGGTGCAGACAACGGAAAGCTGTGCAGAGTGGATGCACTGGATGCCAATGGGGGAGCTGCCTGCAGCAGCACAACAAGAACTGCAAGGAGGGAACAGTGATGGTGACCAGGGCAAACAGTGGGTGCATGCCGAAGGGCAAACGGACAGCAACAGACAGGCGGCAGGAGACCGAACACCAGCACTGTGTGCCAGAGGTGTGAAAGAGTCCCCAACAGCTGTCACAACACATGCCCAGCCCCCAGAAGATAGCAGTGGCAGAGCACACCACACCAGCTCCACTGCACAGTGACCCTGTCCCCCAAGCACCGCCTATGACTGGTGGTGTAATAACAAGCCCGTACCCTGTAGCAGTGACCACAGCAGTATACCAGTGACCACCCTGAGTGCCAGGAAGAACCATGCCAGATCACGGCACCACCTAGTCAGATGAGGCCACAAAACTGCTGGTGGAGTTCTGGACACAGGAGAAGGTGCAGGCAGATCTAGCCAGCGCCAGGCACAACACGAAGGCATACCAAAAGATAGCGGACTGTCTGTTCGAGAATGGTGTGGAGAGGACGGCAAAGCAATGCCATGATAAGATCAAGCAAATGAAGGTGCGGTACCACAAAACCAAGGACAGCAACAGACGCTCGGGGGGTGCGCGTGTGGTGTGCCCCTTTTATGACACGTTGGATACCATACTTGGTACACGGCCAACCACTGAGCCAGTGTTTGTCTTGGAGAGCTCACAGGTGGACAACCCTGCACTGGACATGGAGGAATGATGGGACGCCACCTGGGACACGTGCCTACACCAGGGGAATGACAGTGTGCAACAGGAGGACCCTGACACAGGTACTTGCAATGTGCATAGTGTAGGCTGGGATATGGGGAGCACAGCTTAGCATGCTGGTGGAGGTGTTGCCTGGGCATGTGGCACATAGTGATGGGCATGGTACAGGAGGTGGCACAGGTGTTTTTTGGGGTTGTATGCCTGTGGCACCTGTGGTGTGCATAGGCACCTAGGTGTGCGAGGGCAGGGGTGTGGGGTTGGGGGTTGGCCGTGGGGAGTGAGGGTGAGGAATCTGCATGTGTGCAATGGTGATAGATGTATTCTGCCATTCCAGGGCAAGACCCAGGTGAAGGGACATCTGTGGACACCAACACAACGGAGGCCTCCTCTGTGTCCTCAGCCACGCAGGACAAGATGCCAGGAACCTCCATTGACAGCTCCTCTGCTGGAAGTGGCAGACCAGCGAAGCGGTGGGGTGACCAGGAACCTCTGATGAACCTCCGGAAGAGGAAATCAAAGGCAGCATGAATGGCAGATGTACTTGGGGCGGTGCTGGAACTAACATGTAAAATGTTGTAGGAGCATCATAGGGAGATGCTGGACTTAGAGAGGGAGCGGGCATGGTAGGAGAGGGCATTGGATGAGCGATTACGGAGACAGGAGGCTGAGCAGACACAACAGTTCTTCACACATATGTTCTAATTACTAGCCATGTAATGCCAGCAGCCACCCCCTGCAGCCACACTGCAATGCCCGGGTGCTACCCCCATGGCACCCACCACCACAGCCCCAACCCCCTTTGCCCAGTTCCCCGGGGTGCTGGACACCTGTGGGTTTCCCACCATGCCCATGGCCATGGGGAACCCCAGTGGTGTGGCCGACCCTACCATCTTTTGCCCTTCCACTGATGACAGGCAGGCGGGCTGCATGGCAATGCCAGCCACCACCAGGATGCAGCCCCCATCCATACCAGCACCCCACAGGCATGCAGCCCTTCTACAGGGTGGTGTGTACACGAGTGGCACCACCGCACCTGCCATTCTGCCAACCATATCCCAGGCAACACTGTCTGGTGCTGGCATGGCACAGCAGTACTCCTCGGGTGCCATGCCAGCCGCTGCTGGTCTGCACACTGTTCCCAATCCCCTAATGCATGGTGCTGCTGACCATCACAGTGGTACCCCCATGGCCCCCGCAGCAGGCATACCCAGCTTCACACAGGACCTGTACAGTGAAGAGTTCCAGTGGACCACTCTGTGATGCCACATGCAGCCTGCAGAGGTTGGTTGACCAGTGTGTCCCACCGATTGCCACCCGAGATTCCCATTATGATTTCCCTCCTACTTTCGTGGTGCCACTGGGGTTCATTTGTGTTGGCACAGTGGTATATGTTCGCGGTGGCCCTCGTTTACACATTGCAATGACTGGGGTGCTTGACAGTGTTGTGTGGCGTGTCTGCATCATGTACTGTCAGAGGTTATGACACATGATGACCACACGAGTGACTAGGTTTGGGCATCTCCTGTGCGTGTTACTGTGTTATGTTGTTTTGGGTCATAGTACAGTGACCCACATGTGAGCTCGTTATTTTAGTGTTATACACTGATGCTCATGTGGTGGTCTAGCATAGTGTAATGCATAGTTAGCTCACATGACATTGTTAGTTTCATTTGGATTCATGGGGTTACACAGCAAAGCACAAGGTCTACTGCATGGCCATGCTGTCGCTGCACATTGCTTTACATGTGATACTGTCACCAGAAGCCATGGCGGGCATTGGAATAAAGACTGCCATGTGACTCCATACAGTGTTGCTTTTTTGTTTGGGTGGTGTGCATGCATGTACACATTGTTATATGGGGCACTGTGGGGCATCCAATACCATGGGTCACTGGTGTGGGGGTTCTGGGTGTGCTGCCTGGCTGCACTGTGTGTGCTGCAGTCACGCAGCATGCTTCTGGAGGGTGGCTGCTGTGTGTAGCATGCCATGCTCTGGTGGTACACCACATGCCTTACTGTGGGCTGCAGCAGGATCCCAGTTACCTGCACATGTTGGTGCATCGTTGCATGCCTACATGCCTTGCGTCAAGACCTCCTCTCATTTCAGTTCCACACCTTCGGCTTCATCACGCCTTTGGTCCACCATAGGTGCCACTGGGCACAGATTTGTGTTGGACACCATGCCTTGTTCTGCCAAGCTCAGTGTACACTGGCAGCCGGATGGGCTTTTGGGTGGGCATCTGTCTTCGCAGCTGTCTTCCCCAAGTGCACCATGGGATGCACTCCACATTTCAGGGGTTGGATGCACACACTGTTCACGGTTCAATGTGGACGGGTTATGACGGTTTCAGATCATTTTCACACCTGTTCCCTGGCAGTGTGGACACGCTGTAACGTTAACAGCCTGTAATGGTTTGGAACCATTACAGCTTTTTCAAGTGTAGTGTGGACAGGGCCTAACTCACTTGTCTTTGGCACTCAAGGTACTCCTGCCTATCCTCCTCCTCTCTCTGGGATTCCTTATATTTCCTGAAGCTCTTGCCCTTTGCCCTAATGTTCCCTGCCACCTCCTTCAAGAACCATAGCGGTTTTCTCCTTCGCTTGCCCTTGCTCCTCCTCTGCTTGATGCATTGGCTTGTTACCTCCACTATAGCTGCTTTAGTGCATTCCTATCATTCCTCAACTCCCCCTCCATCTTTCATCCTTGTAAGTGCCTCTCTGATGTTATCTCTCATCTTGTTGAAATCTGCTCCTCTGAAGTCTAAGATCCTAGTCTTACTACAGCTTGAGTTCGACACTGTGTTAGACTAAGCCACACAGTGCGGTGGTCACTTGACCCCAGGTGGCACCCCACCTGTACATCAGTGATCCTGTCTTTGTTCACAGGATCAGGTCTAAAACTGATCTTTTTGTGATGGGTTCACACACCAGCTGTTTGAGGCCCACTCCCTGCAGTGACTCCAACATGTCCCACATCTGGCATGTTAAAGTCCCCCAGGAGCAGGACCTCCCCTTTAATTGCCATATAGTGTATTTCCTCCCCCAGTTCTTTGTCTCTGTTCCCCCTTTCTTGAGCTGGAGGCCTGTAGATCACCCCTGTGTGAATCGCTGAGCCATTACCCATTTCAAGTGAGACCCACAGTACCCCCTTCTCAGTCTGTCTCTTCTGTACCTCTGTAGGTTTAATTCCTTCCCTGATGTATTGGGTCAACCCCTCCTTTTCTACCTTCCCTATCTCTCATAAATAGGGTGAATCCCAGAATGCTTACTTCCCAGGAGTGGGTAGCTGTGAACTATGTTTCCGTCACAGTGACCAAATCCAGGTCTGCTTCAGTCATCAATGCCACGAGCTACAGGATTTTGTTTCCCAAGCTACGGGCATTAGTCAGTAGGACTTTGCAGCTCCCCCTTTCAGCATCCCTTGTGTTCTTCCCCCTTGTGCCTCCCTTCCCTTCTCTTTCCTAACCCTTGACATTTTTCCTTGGACCCCACCCCCAGCCCTGGTTATGCTGGCTGATCCAGGTACATTGTTCTGCAGCCTTCCCTTCATATTCTGTGCCTCTGCTGCTCTAGTTTGCAGGGGTGGGCTATCTGACTTTCCCTGTGCCTTTATGCCCACCTGGCAAGTTTAAATGCTCACCCAGGTAGCATTTAAACTTCTCATTACAGAGCACAGTATCATACTTCTAGGTCGCACTAGAAAATGGCAAGAATCAATCTTGAAACTTGATTGGCTGAGACAGGCTCCAAGCTGGGCATTTATTTTTCAATAGATGCCCAGCTGAAAATAAGAGCCAGTCCAAGTGCCACTTCACAGTGTAGCATTTTCCAGAGGTGCCCAGCCTGCTTTCTAATTGGCTGAAAGCACCCTAGAAAATATAAAAAAAACGCCATGTTTTTTCTCTCGCTCAGCGAGAAGTACAACTGCCCTCAACACTACTTCCTTCAGCCTTGATGGCCGCTCTCCTCCCACGACCCAGATAAAAAAAAAGGCAACTGTTTTGCCATAAAATGGCACAGCGTACTAAACACTTCACTCCGATGCTAAAACTGCTGACTGTAGTGAGATACAGAGAGCGCTATCACTGAAACAGCCACTGAGCATGAGAGCACCGATATTTCCTTGCTTTTCATACCGCACATGGACGTCCATCTGCAGTACGAAAAATGAGGAAAATACCGGTGTTCTCATACACAGTAGCGGTGCCGGAGATACCGCAGTCTCTGCTTTACCTGAGCTCAATGTGACTATTCTGCAATCTGCAGCATTTTCTATTTTTAAATCATCTCTCAGCGCTGCTACAATAACCTTTTCCAGCATGTCCCGGCTCCCTGCCCCCACCTCTGCCTGTCGTTGATGCCCGCTCCTAAAACAGTTGTATAAAAAAGAAAAAGAATACAGGGATACGGGTAAAGACGGCGCTGATTGCAGTATCATTCTACCTCGCCTGCTCCATTACTCCCGCAGCTCGTAACATCGCGTGTGTGCTCCATTCTTCTGGTAAAACTTTTAAAAAACAAAATACATTCTCCTCCACCTCCTGACATCTTGCAGGTGGTCATGATCCTCTCCTGAGCAACCGCAAATGAGGCAAGAATAAGAAATACTGCTAGTCTGTTGGTTGGCATTACATGCTGCTCAATACCTAAGCAGTAAGGGTTCCAGCTGAAACAAAAGCAGTCTGCTGTGGAGTATTAACTGCATACAGCCAACTTTCAAACTATGGGGTACGCTGTAGGACAAAAAGCCTTTATTCTGATGAAGGTGGAGGAACTATTTAATTAAGAAACATTTAATTTATTTTGTATTAACAATTTTCCCATCAATTTTTTTTTTACAATGCCCATTTTCTAAGTGCAATAATACCCTCCAGGGTGGGCGGTATTGGGAAATACCGGACCTTCCAGGGGCTATAAGGCCCTCCACCTGCGGCATCGGGCCTCATTATGCCCCGGGCAGTCCGGTATTTCCCAGTACTGCCCACCCTGTCAGGTATTATTGCTTACATATTAAAATTCCAGGTCACAGTAGAACTACTTCCAGGTCTGAATCAATTCCAGGTCACAATACAACCATTCTAGCTCATGGTATGAACATTCCAGGACACAATATGAACATTTCTGGTCACAGTCTAAGCATTCCAGGTCACAGTATGAACATTCCAGGTCACAGCAGAACCAATGTCAGGTCACAACATAACTTTTCCAGGTCACAGTATAAGAATTCCAGGTCACAGTATGAACATTCCAGGTCACAGTAGAACCATTCCAGATAACAATATAAACATTCTAGGCCACTGTATGAACATTCCAGGTCACAGTATGAACATTTCAGTGCACAGTAAGAAGCATTCCGGTTACATTAGAACCATTCTAGATCACAGTAGAACCCTTTCCGCTCAGAAAGATCACCATGCAAATGTAACACAGACTCTTGATAAAGCTCTCTGTGACAAGTCTCACACCCGCATAATGAAGTAAAATATAACCTGAAAGGAAAATACAAAGTAATTCCAAGAAGAAATAGGAACCATACTGCACTATCCAAATAATCTGCAGACTTTAGGAACAAATCCAGAATGACCTGAGATGAAAAACGTGTTTAAAAAAAAAAAAAGATTCCACCACCCCAGAAAGACACATATCAAATCCCAAAACAAAATTTTTCAAAATCACACAGCAAGGAATACACCAGAAGTAACAAATAAATCAACCCTTTGCAAAACAAATTGTAAACATGCAAAAACTATATTAAAATGCCAAAAACCCAGACCTGGAGGCTTTGTTAGTAGAGGCAGACCTGGGCATAGTGGCAATAAAAGAGACCTGGTACACTGCTAATCATGACTGGAACACAAATGTTCAGGGTTATGCTCTATGCAGGAGAGATAGGGGGAGTAAAAAAGGGTGGGGGGAGCGGCCCTGTACATAAGAGAAGGCATAAAAGCAACAGAGCTGCAGGGTAGACTGGGGAAACTGAGGCACTGTGGGTCACCCTTGAGCCAGGCAATAGCACAGCAATCTGCACTGGGGTGATTTACAGACCTCCAGCTCAGACGGAGGATGGGGATAGGGACTTAGTGGTTCAAATTCATGAGATGGAAACAAAGGGTGAGGTATTACTGCTGGGTGATTTCAGTATCCCAGACATGGATTGGACCATCCCAGCAGCTGCTTCATCCAAGAACCGTGACATCCTGGATTCCCTACAGGGGGCAGGCCTCAGACAGCTAGTAACTGATCCCACCAGGAACAGGGCAATTCTGGACCTCATACTCACCAATGGGGACAGAGTCACAGACATCCAGGTGGAAGGTCAACTGGGATCCAGCGACCACCACATAGTGTAGTTTAGCGTGGGGACAGAGACACACGCAAGTCACACAAAGCCAAAGGTCTTACATTTTAGGAGGGCAGATTTTGCTCAGGTGGGGAGTTGTATCAAAGAGGCCCTGGTGAGGAGGTAGATCAGAGGGGGAGTCGAGGAGCAGTGGTAACACCTGAAGAGAGCCATGGAGGAGGTGTGAACCAATGCATCAAGATGGTAAACAAAGGCAAGAGAAGGATGAAACCACTGTGGTTCTCAAGAGATGTGGCGGACAAGGTAAGGGCCAAAAGGGCGGGTTTCAGGAAATATAAGGAGACTCAAAGGGAGGAAGACAGGGAAGTGTACCTAAAGAATCTAACAGAAGTGGGGAAAGCCGTAAATAGTGCAAAGGCACAGACCAAAGAAAGATTAGCGCAGACAGTGAAGAAAGGGGAAAAGACATTCTATAGGTACATCAGTGAAAGAAGGAAAACCAGGGGAGGGATTACAAGGCTCAGAGGTGATACAGGGGACTGTAAGGAAGGAGACCTTGAGAAGGTAGAAATACTGAACAAATACTTCTGTTCACTATTCACTGAAGAGGGAGAGGGTCAGGGACCACAGCTGGGTAACAGATACGAAGGGGGGGGTAAACACAAGTCCATTCACAGTGGACAGAGTCCTGTAGGAGCTCCCAAAACTGAAGGTGGACAAAGCAATGGGGCCAGATGGCATACACCTAAGGATATTAAGGGAGCTGAAAAGAGAGCTAGCAGCCCCTCTGGCAGCCATGTTCATAGAGTCACTCAACACAGGAGTGGTTCCAGATGACTGGAAGAGGGCACATGTAGTCCCTCTACACGTAAGTGGTAGTAGGGAGGAGGCAGGGAACCATTGGCTGGTCAGCCTCACCTCAGCAGTGAGTAAGATCATGGAGACACTGCTTAAAGATAGAATAGTGGCACACATGGAATCCAACAGTGCCCAGGATTCTAGGCAACATGGATTCACAGCAAGAAGGTCATGTCAGATGAATCTGATAGATTTTTTTTGACTGGATGACAAAAGAAGTGTATCGGGAGGGGGGTGCGTGAATGTCGTCTACCTCGATTTTGGTAAGGCTTCAACACCGTTCCATATAAAAGCCTGGTTAACAAGATGGGTAGCCTGGGCATGGGGCACATGGTGATAAACTGGGTTAGGAACTGGCTAACGAACAGGAGGAAGAGGGTGGTGGTAAATGGGATCCAATCCAGGGAGGGGGGTGACCAGTGGAGTACTCAGGGATCAGTCCTGTTTAATGTCTTCATTAGTGACATTGAGGAAGGGCTGGAGGGAAACGTCTGCCTGTTTGCAGATGACATCAAAATCTGCAACCTTGAAAAATGATCTGAGCTGTGGCAGCTGAGGTTCAATTCAAAGAAATGCAAAATAATGCACCTGGGATGAGGAAACCCTGGGGAGAGCTACAGGATGGGGAGGGGGGAGTTGATGACAATCACCAGGGAAGAAAGGGACTTGAGGGGGGTTATCATTTCAAATTACCTAAAGGTGTCTAAGCAGAGAACAAAGGCTGCAGGGAGGACCAGTGGCATGTTGGGGTACATAGGCAGAAGTATCACTAGCAGAAGGTGGGAGGTAGTAATGCCGTTGTTTAAAACACTAATGAGGACTCACCTAGAGTACTGTTTGCATTTCTAGAGGCTGCACTTTTGCAAGTTTGCAAGGACATTGACAGGGTAGAGGCAATCCAGAGAAGGACAACTAAGTTGGTACAGGGCTTGCATCAGAAAACATATAAGGAGAGATTAAAGGACCTCAATATGTACTCACTGGAGTAAAGGAGGGATCGGGGAACATGATAGAAACATTTAAGTATCTTAAGGGCATAAACAAGGTGCAGAGGGGGAGATATCTCCCAATACAGGAGGAGTACAAGAACGAGGGGCATGATATGAAATTGGAAGGGGGCAGGTTAAAGGGAAATGCGAAGAAGTTTTTCTTCATGGAAAGGGTGGTAGACACATGGAATAGTCTGCCACAGGAGGTGGTGGGAGTGAGCACAGTGGAGGGATTTAAACATGCCTGGGACAGGCATAAGGGAACCTTAGAGGTGGGAAGGAGTGGTGAAAAGCCATTGACCAGATAGGGGTAGAAGCCGCAAACAATTTCAGGGCTTAATGGCAGACTGGATGGGCCTAGTGGTCCTTATCTGCCGACAATTACTATGTTACTATGTTAAAAATGCAAATAAATTATTAAACAACTTTTTTATACCTTTCTCTTGTTGTGTCAATATGTGTCTGAGCACCCAAGCACCTAACGTACACAGAAACCATTGCAAATAACCAAAAACTACTATACAGAAATTAAGACTGTAAAACAGTAAAAATAAACTCACCAACTGCATGCATCAAACTTAAGGCTTCCTCCATTCCTGATTTAAAAAGAAAGTGATGATATCGTCATATATTAAGTCAACTCAGAATGACCTCTGGCTTTTAAAGGTCCTTAAAGGCTGTTAATTTATTTATTTATTAGCTTTTGTTGACCAGGTACATTACTATGCAAAACTAAGGTAGACATTGAAACTGACCTAAAGCAGTGAAATTAATTTATTATTTAAAAGAAAATGTATATGTGGAATAACATTTCTGACAGGGAATAATGGCTTAAAGAGCCACCAAAGCCATGGGAAAAATTTTGAAAAAGATAATATCAGGACACAAAGCAACTTTTATTTCTCATAGCTCCGTATTTCATATTTCATTATTTATTACTGAGGTTATATGCATGCAAACAGGACAGCTGTTCCTGAGGATTCATCAGCTCACTATTGTTTCTTTCCAACCTGATGTCATAATATTCTGCTTGTGACATCACAGTTATTCCTAACAGACTGTGATCTCACAGCAGAGCATTATAATTTCAAGTAGGGAATACTCTATAGAGGGTAACAAACTCCAAGGGACAAATAGCTTGTTTTTGTCTGACTTTATTCAGTAATAAATAATGGTGATGAGAAATCTATAAAAGTATGTGAAATACAAACTGAATTGTGTCTAAATATTATGTTTTCCAAAGTTTTCCCAAAGGCATCACCTGCCCTTTAAAGTAGCATACCTCCTGGTGGTTGAAATCACCAACACACCAGTCAGTATGCTCCTATACCTTAAATCCTGAATGTCCATCTCTGACATGGGTATTTCTTACACAGCCCACACTCTGTCATGTGTTACTGCTTACTGAGGGTGCTTCTGACTGCCAACAATGGCTGCTAAGTAATATCATTGATGCTGACAATAGTGTCAGCCGCTTGTGGATCTTCCCTGTGTCAACTGAACTGGAAAGCATGGCTGACACTTAGGAAGTAGGACTGATTTTTCCACTAGCTGAAAATGTATGACTTCAACGGAAGAAAGTCCAACGGCGGTGAGGGAAGATGGCGGACAGACGATGAGATGCTGTGGAGGAGCTCTTCATCTAAAAGGTTAATGCTCGACTATATTAACCATCTGGTATGCCTTTTCACTTACTATTACAGCGTTTTTTTTGCCTTTTGTTTTAAGCATTTGGATGGAGCCTCACTTGGAGTGTTTTTCATTTCTTGCTGTGTTGTAGTGCTGAGCCACACCGTGAAGCTGTGAAGTGAAGTGTTGAGTGAAGCCTGGGGATCTGACCTGGACCTGACCTCGAACTTGATCTGGGAGGAACCCAACAATAGAAAGCTCGAGTGAAGACTTGAGTGGAGTGTGAGGGAGAAGTTGTGACCAGTGCTGCTGGAGAGGCTGGAGAGATTTGAAGAGTGGAGAGGCTGGAGTTGTCCTAGAATAATACGAAACAGTGTGTAACCCCCCTGCAAATGGGAGTTCCCAAAAAGTCTTCCAGGAGCTTGCTTGAATGCTCCAAGCCTGAATGGTGTTTGGCATTTAAGCCGTTATCTGTGAGTGCTTTTAGAGCCTCTGGTACTGTCTCTTTAAGAGCTGTCTGCTTGCAGACATACTTACTTTCTATGGGGGGACTATGTGTTTCCCTGCTTGAGTCCCACTCGAGCTGCTGCCAAATTGCTCCATTTCTGCCGTCGCTAAGTGGGCAGAGTGAGCACTTTTCAAAGATGTAACTGTTTGCCAGAAATCATTTAGAGTAATAACGAAAATACAGTTTGTCTAACCTGCTTTTCTTTGCAGTCAGAACTGTGTTTGCCTAGCCCTCTGTTCTGGTTTTGAACTGCTGAACTGGACCAATCAGTGTGGGGGGACCTTTAAAATGGAACCTGCTGCTGGCAAATCAGAACTTGGACTCTCATTGTGGCGCCAGCCACCTATGTACTGTATGACCAATGCCTCTGGGAATTGTAGTTTGGACTTTGGCACCTTTTTGCATCAACAGGGGGAGCCTGATTGTGAGTGACAGCCAAACCAGCCAACTGAACTGGGAGGAACTCAAAGGAAATGCCCGGCTCTGTCTACTGGAAAGATCAGATGAGGTGAGACAGTGAAGAGACAAGGAACTATGAGCTTCTGCGCTGTATAGTTCCACACAGTAAGCATGTGTAAGGCCCTGAGTTTCTGTCTGCAGCTTGTGCAAGCGCCTGTTCAGACTGAACCCGACCTGTGAAGAGAATCAAGGAGATCTGAAGAGTAGAAACCAGGCTCACCCTGTAGAAGACTGGAGAAATTGCTGAATCGCGCTCAGTCTGTCAGGAACTGAACCTGCTGTGTGTTCTCCTGGGTATTGTGCAGTAATTGCAATTGGGATTGAGAAGCAGCCTGCCTGGTATAGTACTTTCCTTTTACATATAAATGTGTGTAGTGCTTATGGGGAATCATGTTTCAAATCCCCTGTAGAGTGAATTGAGTGCATGGAGCTGGAATTAAACCCCAGCTTAATCCAGACTACAGCCATTTGCTCTAAACTGCAGTGGGGTCCAGTCACAAGGACCTTGTCCACATGGTCTGCTCCTCCTGGCAATCCAGGACAATCTGCCTTCCATCCAGTTCCCAGCATTGAGTTTGTGAGTGCAAAGCAGGGTCGCTCCCTGCCATCTGTTTATCGAATTGCAACTGTGTCATCTAATTGTTGCTTTTTTCATTTCTTCATGAACTGAGCCCTCCAGCTCCGGATTACAATTGGGTATTGTGCAAGTGTTTTTTTCCATCACAGGGCCCCAACCAGCTGCACTGATCCTGGCTGGCCCCCACCCCCATCCTGGGTACCCAGTGAAAGTGGCAATTTGGGACTCTGAATATGCGCACAGTACTGTGATTATTAATGTGTTTAACCTAATTAACCTGATTTCCCCCTTCCTTGTTACAGCTCCTTAAATAAATCAGATCTGTTGGTTTTCAGCAAAGTTACACTGACTGAGGTACTCATTTATGTTAAAGTATTGTACTGTGGTTTTTGCACTGGATCATCTTGTTTTACAGGAGGTCCCCAGAGTCCAGTCGACAGAGCCAGTCCTGGGGGTAAGAGCACATTGTGAAGATATTCCTAATGCATTGTGTGGGCCACTAGTGGGAATAAAGGGAGGTTACAGTGTCCCAGAGGGCTGTGACCAAGTTAGTTTAACTACTGCAAACCCTGACCTCTGGGTGGAGGCACCCGCCATTGGACCTAGGCCCCTCAACCTGTTAGTAGTTAAGCAGGCAGGGGTAGTAGCCCTTGGGATAGCGCCACCGAGGGGTTACAAGTGGAACTGCGGACACAGGAATCTAGTACAGGAATCAGAAAAGGGCTTGGAACACACTAGCACAGCATTTCTCCTGTGCTTGGATATCAAGAAAAAACTGATCTGATCTACCAAGCTGATGCGATTTCAGAGTCAGTGCAAGAGTTAGAGAAACCTAAAGGAAGATAAACTGATACAGTGGACAGGTTCTAAACCTAAAATCTTAAAACTATACAACATATTATTGTATCTGAGAGTTGTTTTAAGAAAAGAATTTTGCAATATTGCAACCTAAAGGAAAAAAAAAATACTCACCTTAGTAATTGTGTTTCTTCTAATTGAGTCTTGCTGTATTCTGACATATGCAGTTCGCCCCAGCACCTGAACTGCCCCAGAGATGAAAGGGTTAATTCTATGCATAGGCATCGAACGTTGAGCTCAAGCTCGGTTTTCAGACCTCTGTCTGTAGTGCTTCAGAGTGTAACCGTCAGATTCTTACGAGCACACTAACTACACTTTAGTGTGGAAATTGTAAAACAGAAGCCAAAGGGCAATAACTGGGATCCATAAGACTCAAGTCGAGAACCCAAGAAAAAACAGGTAGTGAACACAACATGTATATGAAATATAAAACAAAACACTACAACAACTACCCCACCTTGGAGAAGAGGGGTATAAGGGCACACCACTGAGGTGCAACACTGTACCTGGCAGCCCACATCCCAAAAACTAGGTTCTGAGAGGGGAGGAAGGGGGGGGTGGGAGGTCAGACTTCAGCAAGACCCCATTAGAAGAAACACAGTTACTAAGGTGAGTAATTCTTTCTTCAAACAACATGAAGTCTTGCTATATTCTGACATATGCAGACTACCAAGCAGTACCTGCATGGCAGAGGGTACCGAACCTATTTTGGGAATAGGCTCTGCAGTACTGCTGTACCAAACCTAGCATCACTCCTAGCCTGGATATCCAGAGAGTAATGCTTGGTGAATGTATGGACTGTTTTCCAGGTGGCTGCTTTGCAGATCTCTAACAAGGGTATATCTCTGGCAGCAGCCAGAGAAGCAGCTGTACCCCTAGTCAAGTGCCCTCTCAGGCCTGAGGGAGGTGTTTTACCTAGCTTGGTGTAGCAGAATTGTATAGAAGAGACAATCCACTTGGCAATAGTTCTTTCAGTAGCAGGTTTACGCTTTCCCACTTCACCATAAGTGAGAACCAATTGGAGACAGTCATTCCTAAGTGCATTAGTATGCTCTATGTAGTAGCTAAGTGCCCTTTTAACATCCAAACTGTGTAATCTTCTTTCTCCTGAAGAAGAGTGATCAGTGAAAAGCACTGAGAGAGACATAGACTGATTCAGATGAAAATTTGATACCACTTTAGGTAAGAACCTCCTATTAGTTCAGAGGACCACCTTATCTCTAAGGAATGAGATAAACTCAGATTCAACTGACAGGGCCTGTAGTTCACTAATTCGCCTGGCAGAAGTAATAGTAAGAACACAGTTTTCAAGGTCAAGTACTTCAGCTCAGTTGAAGCCAAAGGCTCAAAGGTTGGCTGCATAAGCTGAACAATACAGATATTGAGATCCCAAGCCAGAGCAGGCTCTCTAAAGGGAGGGTTAATATGAACCAGACCTTTAAAGAATTTGCTAAAAACAGGGTGAGATTTATTTATTTATTTATTTAAGAGTTTAACCAGGCATGCATACTGAGCGGAGAACCACTTGTTTCCAGATGCGACCTGGGGAAATCAGGGAAGGGGACATAGGTGAAGGACAGCAATGCATATATGATCTGTACATAGAAGTTTATGAGACATTATACAATAGGTAGCTAGGGCAGACATGCAAAGCCTATATATAAACTATAACATGCACAGTGAATTCCCATACATAGCACTGAGAATTTATATCCACTACAAGTTGACAGTTTTAAGAAAGGAACAAGCTAGGGTGTGAACCCAGTGCACCCAGTGCCAGTGCTTAAGTTGTTATCAACCCGGTGGAAGAGACCAGTAGGACTTGGGGGACTTAAGATTGTGTAGGCAGGGAGCAAGAGCAGGCCGTATGGAAATGTTTGAGGAGGCGGGTGTTGAGGTCTCTATGATTGGAGGAGTGGCAGATATCAGCAGGCAGGTCATTCCAGAGTTTTGGTAATCGGTATTTGAATGCCACCTGACCCATAGAGATGCGCATGAGAGGGATTTGGAAAAGCCTGGTATCCGAGTGACGTAGTGAGTAGGCAGATGGGGGTTGAGATATTAAGGTAGCACCCAGGTAAGGAGGAAGGGTTTGGGTCCAGTATTTCGCAGCAACTCTAGTGCAGTGGATTTGTCTGCGGGCCGAGAGTGAGGGAAGGGCCAGGGAGCTGTATAGGTTGCAGTGGGGTGTCAGTATTGGGCATTCCAGTATGAAACGGCAGAAGGAATGAAAGAGTGTGTCCAGGCTGGCCAGAATTGATGGTGAGGCGGCACCATAGACCACATCCCCGTAATCAAATATCGGGAGTATCATCTTTTGTACGAGTTCATGCCTGACCGGGGTGGACATGCAGCCTTTGTTACGATAGAGGGCCCCCAGTTTAGGATGCAGTTTCTTGTGAAGGGATTCAACATGTATTGAGAAGTCTAGGTATTGGTCGAGCCAGATGCCCAGATAGCGGAACGAGGTGCAGGATTCCAAGGGAGAAAGGTCCAGGGTTAGGAATGCGGGGTGATTGGCGAGTCAGGAGAGCCGTGGTTGCGAGCCAAAAGTTAGTGAGACTGTTTTTTTATCATTTAGGGATAGCTGGTTTGATCTAAGCCAGTGTTGTACAGCGTTGAAATCCTGCTGTAGTTGGTCGTGCACTGCTTCAGCGGAGGGGCCAGTGTTGTATATCACGGTATCGTCCGCATACATTTGAATGGCTGAGTGGGAGCAGACTAGCGGGAGTTCATTTAGGAATACTGAGAAGAGGATTGGGCCCAGGACTGATCCTTGTGGGACTCTCTTAGAGATAGGGAGGGGGGTAGATATGTTGGGGCCAATTTTCACCGCTTGGTGTCTGCCACACAAGTAAGCCTGAAACCAGTTAGTGGCATGGTTGGAGAGGCCGGCAGCACTTAGTTTGTCTATTAGGAGTGTGTGGGAGACGGTTTCAAAAGCTTTGGCCAGATCGATGAAAATGGCTGAGGTGATGTGGCCTTTATCCATTCCTGAGAGAATATCATTTGTAATTCTTAGTAGGGAGGTGATGGTGGAGTGTGGTTTTCGGAACCCCGGCTGGTATGGGGTGAAAAAGGAGGAATCGACTAGGTATTGGGAAAACTGAGCAAGGGCAAATTGTTCTTGTATTTTTGCCAGAGTTGGGAGAAGGGAGATGGGGCGGTAAATCCCTGGAGAGGAGGGGTCGCCCCCCGTTTGGCAGGGGGGTAACAGTTGCCAGCTTCCAAGCGGTGGGAATTGTGGCCGTCGAGAAGGAGAGGTTAAGCAAGTCAGCTAACGGAGCAGCTATGGCGGGGGCTGATAGCTGTAGTAGTCTGGAGTCCATGCCAGAGGGGCATTTGCCCTTGTTAGGGTTTAGGTTGCACAGTGCTTGGTAGACTTCAGCCGGGGAGACAGGATGGAAGGAGAAAGAGGGGGTGAGGCGGTGTTCTGAGATTACTTTCAAGATGAAAGGAGATGCCAGGGAAGAGCCCTTTTCTGCTGAGAGAAAAGCAGAGAGAGCTGCTAAATGAACTTTTAAGGTTGCTGGCCTAAGGCCTAAACTATTAAGGTGAACCAGATAATCCAATACTGTAGCAATGCCTGCAGCTTCTGGAAAAATATCCTTATGAGAACACCAAATGCTGAATCTTTTCCATTTGGAATTATAGATTTTTCTGGTAGCAGGTTTCCTTGAACCCTTAAGAATGTCCAGAACTCCCTGAGAAAGATGCAGGCCTGCATACTCCAACTCTTCAAGACCCAGGCCTTGAGATTGAGAGACTGGTGTTTGGGGTACCAGATTCTCCCCTGATGGGAGGTTAGCAGATTGTGTCTCTTGGGGAGAAACAGGGGAGAGATACTGCTAGGAACAACAACAGGGGATACCAAGGTTGTCTGGCCCAATCTGGAGCCAGTAGAATCACTGTGCAGGGTTGTGACCTGATCTTGACTAGAACTCAGAACAGCAGGGGAAAGGGAGGAAAGGCATAAAGGAACCTGCCTTTTCAATCCAATATCAGAGCATCCAGAGGAACAGTCCCTAGGACTGGGGGTCTGCAGCAGAATAGGGAAAGCTGGTGATTGTCTGGGGCTGCAAAGAGATCTGTCTCTGGAGTGTCCCACCTAGTAAAGCTTACTATCAAGATGAAAGGATCCAGAGTCCATTCATGATGACCGTGGAAGATTCTGCTCAGAGCATCTGCTAGTAGATTTTCCTTCCCTGGAAGGTGGACTGCTACTAGGGAAGTTTGAAAGGAGTAGGCCAGAAACTAAATTTTCATGGCCTCCATGCACAAGGCCATGGACCGAGTGCCTCCTTGCTTGTTGATGTACCACATAGTAGTGGTGGTGTTGTCTGTCCTGACCTGAACCACCTTGCCCCTTACTGAGTCTGAAAAGGCTTGAAGGGCTAACAATGCTGCCCTGAGTTCCAGAAGATTGATATGAAGGAGATACTACTGAGGAGACCAAACACCCTGAGCTGTGAAGGCTCCCAGATGGGCTCCCCAGCCCAGGAGAGAAGCATCTGTGGTTAGAACCACTGAAGGAGTTTGAATGAGGAATGGGACACCCTGTCTGAGATTGTCCTGGTCCAACCACCATGGGGGAGCTTGGACCAGAGTCTGAGTCACTGGAATCAATTTGGTTACAGGATCTTTTTTCTGAGACCAAAAAGACCTCAGGTGAAAATGAATGTCTTTCAACTGGAACTTGGCTCCCTGTAACACAGCAGTGGAAGCTACCATGTGGCCTAAGAGTTGAAGAAAATGTCTTGCTGGATGAAAAACCAAAGGATGAAAAGAAGAAGCAAGATCTGTAAGGGCCCTTACCCTTGCTAAGGGGAGGAAGGCCTTTGCTTGTACAGCATCTAACTCTATCCCTATGAAAGTGAGGAGTTGCACTGGTTCGAGAACTGACTTTGGCAGATTGAGAAGATATCCTAGAGAAGTGAACAAGTCTTGCGTGACTTGTAGAGCTGACTTGACCTGGTTGGAGGACTGGCCTACAATGAGCCAGTCGTCCAAGTATGGGAATAGAGAAATTCCCTTTCTCCTGAGGAAGGCCTCTACTACTGCAAGGCACTTTGTAAACACCCTTGGAGCTGAAGTAAGGCCGAAGAGCATGGCTCTGAACTGATAATGGCCAGAAGGCAACTCGAACCTGAGGTACTTTCTGCGGGATCACCTGATAGGGAAGTGGAAATAGGCGTCCTTGAAGTCCAGAGATGCTAACCAATCTCCTGGCCTTAGAGAGGGAAGAATTACTCCCAGAGTCACCATTTTGAATTTTGGTTTTGTAATGTGCTTGTTCAAATACCTTAAGTCTAGGATGGGTCGCCACTCCCCTGTCTTTTTTGGGGTAAGGAAATATCTGGAGTACAGACCTTTTCCCCTGTGTGGAGTAGGAACTCTCTCCACAGCTCTGAGAGCCAATAGAGAGGAAACCTCTGCTTCCAAAGCAGTGGTTTTGGAGATGTTTGCAGGTGGAAAGGATCTGACCCTCATTTTTGGAAACTGTTTTAAACTGAGGGCCAATCCCTGGCTTACTACCTTCAGAACCCACTTATCTGAGGTAACAGAATTCCAGGTCTGGAAGTAGTAAGCCAGTCTGCCTCCTACTGGAATTGGGGAGTCGACCTGGGCTGACACATCAGGGTGTCTGCTTGGCAGGAGCCTTTGACTGGCAAGAGGATGCAGCCCGGCTCATCCCCCTCCTGCCTCTCCCTCAAAAGAACCCCTTCTGTGGGAAGGGAGAGGAGGCCTGAGCTTGGTAAAAAGGCCTGCCCCTACCCCTAGACTGTTGCTTTTGTGGAGTGGCTTGCCTTTCCTTGGCCTGTGCACTCCTGTAAGTGGTCCTGTATTCATCCATTTTCTTTATGTAAGCCTCTGTCTGCTCTCCAAACAGAGAGTTACCCACTACAGGGAAATCCATGGCCTTAGCCTGGGTGTCCTGTGAAAGGCTAGTACATCTGAGCAAAGCAAATCTCCTGAGAGACATAGATGTAGCCATGACTCATGATGCTACATCATTTGAGTCCACAGCAGCATGGAATTGTACCTTGGACGCCTCAATTCCATCAGCAGCCACCTCCTCTAGCTCTTTGGTCAGCTGGGAGGAAGCATGTTTAGCCAGTTCCAGAACCATATCCCACCTGAACTTCTGGTACTTGGCTACATAGGCCATATAGTTCACCTGCCTGAGTCCCAAGGAAGATGCCAAGTACTGTTTTTTCGCCATAGCATCCACTTTCCTGGAGTCTTTATCTGGGGTGTGTGAAGCCAAAGGCATATTAGCCCTGTCACAGGCTGCAGCCTGCACTACCCCAACATGGCTGCAATGACTGTACTAAAATTCCATACCTGAGCCTGACAATATGTACATCCTGTCCATCCTTTTGTCTACAGGAGGTAAAGAGTTTGGTGTCTGAAGAATCTTGTTTGTTTCCCCAAAGATTTGTGGAGGGGAATAGACAACCTTTTGGACTCTGGGATGTCCATTGTTTTCTCAAAATCAGGCTCTTCTTCCTCCTCAACAGCTTCTACCATAGGGAGCTGGAGGGTTTCAGCCACCTTCTTGTAGCACACATAGTGAGAATGGGACTCAGAAAGCCTGGGAGGGGAGATATTGGATGGTCTGTCTGGGGAGATGTCCGGTTCAATGGGCACATCCAGACCTTAAAAATCATTATCATCATCATTATCCTGTTCTGGGAAGTCTTCATCCCCCCCCCCCACATCAACTCATAATAGGCATCCGGATCTAATCTGATGGAGTCAGATCCAACCGAACCGAGTGCCTAACCGACAGCGCCGGTTTGTACGGAACCGATCGAAGCGATTGAATAATACTGATCACTTTGGCTATCTCATCGGTGGTTGGAGTATGCAGTTCTGGATCCAAACCAGACGATTTCTTTTTCTCTTTGCTGGAGCTGACCCCGCCGAGTTGGATGTCCTTTTGCCTGAGGAGGTATCGCCCAGGTCAGTGGGCAACCCCCCCAGGTTCGGTCGCAACTGAACCGGGCTGGCCATCTGGGTCAGCAGACTTCTTGGCCTCCTTTTCCTTTAGCCTACTCAGTCTTTTATCCAGAGTGACTTTAGGAAAATGTTTACATATTTGGCAGCCTGTTTTGAGGTGGTCAAACCCCAGACAATAAACACACATGAGGTGAGGGTCAGCCTTGGCAAAAGCATCCCCACACTCACTACAGTGTTGAAACCCAGAGGGCCTGTTTTTTTTCTTGGGTTTCTCAGACATGGCCAGGCTAACAAAATTACACTTTTACATCTTCACGTCAGGTAATACTCTCCGATCGGTCACCAGCCATGTTACGGGTTGTGGAAAGAAACCAGTAAAAAGTCTGTGTTTTTTCAAACCGATCGGAACTGGCACACCACTGCTAAAATCCCAGAATTTGAAATAAACAGAAAACAGTCAGTTCCCAACCGGACTGACCACTAGGGAACCAAAAACTTATAATTTACACAAAAACAAAGACAAAACACAGTTCACTACCTATCTACACACTTACTGTACCATAGACAGAGACTTGAAACCGAAAAATAACAAATCGGTTGAAAAACTACGCTTTTTGTGAAACTTTACTGAACTGAGTGAAGGAGCAATCTCTGGAGCGACTTCACAGTTAGGCGGAGTAAAGAATCTGACGGTTACACTCTGACACACCTCAGACAGAGGTTTGAGAACCGAGCTTGAGCTCAATGTTCTATGCCTATGCATAGAGTTAACCCTTTTCCCTCCGGGCAGTTCAAGTGCTGGGGCTAACTGCATATGTCAGAATACAGCAAGACTTCATGTTGTTTGAAATATATAATTTATATAGGAGTGAATATCGCTTTATGACTTGCATCGCAGAATATTTAATTAAAGTGTGAGAGAGTATAATTATATTTTTATTTTTTATGATTTTTCCTTTTACGAAGAAAATGTTAAGTATTGTGGTTTTTTGAAAATCTTTCCTGGCCATCCAAATCCCTATATGCAAATTTGAAATCTCTGATTGGCTGTCAAGCTTAGTGTCTGTCACACACTGATAAAAGCAGGACAAGCACACTGGATACATCCTTCAGTTGCATAGGGGTTAGATGAGAGATAGATGCCAACTGAAGCAGTTAAATTGAAAGCGGCATTCTTTGACTCTTTTTATGAATTTTATTGAATAAAATGCCAGATAGCTATTTCATGTATTTATTTATTCATTACAAATCAGGTTTACAACCTTTGAGTCAGAGACTGGTTTACAAAGGCACCTCGTCACAGGGAGGGCAGACATCAAGACAGTTATTACAGGGCAGATTAAAACAGAGGATAACATTACAGGTGCAGTAAAAGGAACATATAACATAGATACACTTAGGTTACATAATGTAGTAGTTTGTATGTTACTTAGGTTACACAATGTTACAAAATTGTGAGTTACAATCATGGATATAGTAGGTTCTCAGAGAAGATAGCGGGTTACATCCCTATTTCGACCTAGTAGGGAAGGAGTGGGTCTGAAGGAGGGAGAGGCTGTCCAATGGACATTGTCGAGCTAATGGGCAAGGTGGGCAGATACCACAGGTTACAACAAGGGGTTAGTTGCACCTACAAGAGCAGGTATTAAAGATATGGTTCCTATGGGCTGTTTTGAAGGAGCCAATTTTTGGCAAGTTGGAGATGCATCTAGGGAGGCAGTTGAACCAGGTGGGGGCTCAGTAGAGGAAGAATCTCTGGGCAAGAGAGGACTTGGTTCTGGGGACCTGGAAGGTGGCCTTAGCAGAGCTATGGGTGGTGATGGATGATGATGACTGCCGTAGAGAGGTGGAGACCCTTGGGGGGGAGAGTCCTAGCAGTGATTTCTTAGCGAGAAGGCAGGTCTGGTAGAGCAGTCTCTCCTCAAAGTTGAGCAAATTGGTGGTAGTATAGAGAAGGCATGTGTGAGTGCAGCTGGGGGCACCGGTCAGGAGCCTACAGGCCTTAATGATGGAGAGTTGGATTTTGGAGAGGGCGGTGTTGCCAGCTGCGGCGTAGATGGGCAAGCCATAGTCCACGAGGGACAAGACGGAGGAGGTGATGGTCAGCCTGAGGGCAACCTGAGGCAGGCAGTCCCTGTGCCGGTACAGCAGGCCAATACGAGAGTTTATGGCGGCTGACAGGGCATTACTGTGGGTGTGGAAGGAAAGGGCAGTATCGAACGTGATGCCTAGGTACTTGTATGTGGTCACTTGTTCTAGTGGGTGCAGAGTGCTAGGGACAATTAAGAGGGGGTATTTTTAGCTTTATTTTGGCAGTAGGAGAAGAGCATTGATTTGGTTTTCTTTAGGTTAATGACCAGTCTGCCATTGCCAAACCACCTTTCAGCTTGGTTGTAAACTTGCTGGAGGGATAATTGGAGGGAGGTGGAATTGGGATGTGAGGCAATGAGGAATGCATCTTTGGCGTAGAGGAGTATTTTACTGGTACATGAGCTGGGGAGGGTGTTGAGGTACAGACTAAAAAGTGCTGGACCCAGGATGGAGCCTTGAGGGACCCCAGATCAAATGGGAAGAGTGCTGGAGAGGGAGCCGCTGACCTTGATACGGTAGCTAGAGAACCAGGAAATGGGACTGCCAGAGAAGCCAAGTTGGTGGAAATAGTCAAGTAGAAGGGGATGACAGACAGTGTCAAAGGCCTTGGAGAGGTCAATGAACACTGCTCCTGCAAGGCTGCCAGAGTCGACAGCAGCATGCAGGTGTTGGGAGAAGTCCAGGAGAGCCGTGGTTGTACTGTGTCCTGGGCAGAAACCGTGCTGCTCTGGACACATAATGTTGTACTTGGTTAGGTATTCAGAGAGCTGGATCGACATCACTTTTTCAAGGGCTTTAGAGAGTGGGGGAGGATGGAGATTGGCCGGTAATTGTTGGGGAGGATCGGTCCCCACTCTTATGTATGGGTGTGATTTCATCAGTTTTCCAAGCACTTGGGAACTGACCCAGGCATACAGACCGGTTTAGAAGGTCAGTCAGGGGGATTAGGACTTCATCCAAAACCATATGGAGGATCCTGGAGTCGAGAGGGTCACTGCTGGGGTTATTGTTGCCTAAGGCTTTTAGCAGGTGTGGCATGGCTTCTTATGGGGATAGGGTGCACAGATAGAATGGTGCGTGATGTAGGACCAGAGTGAGAGAGGCGGGGATTGGGTCAAATAAGCTGCTGGGGAGGACCGAGCTTAGGTCAGAGAAGGCAGTGTTAAGGCAATCGGCTACAAGGAGTGGATCTGTGGTGGGGGGGCCATTGATGGATAGCTGAGATGGTGGGGGGAGGCGGACTTCCCATTTAGCTCTTTCATATTATCCCAGAAGGTCCGGGCTGAACCCCAAGTGGAAGCGAGGGTGGTCTGGTAATGCTCTGCCTTGGCCCACCTAATGGCCAAAGTGCACTTACTGTGTTCTGTGTTGTAGGCCTGTCTATCAGATGCCTTTCCAGATTCTACAGCAATGTGCCAGAGATTATCTCTATTTTTGAGTCTCTGGAGGAGGGGTGGGGTGATCCATGGGGTACTACATTTTTTGGAGCGGATCCTGGTGAGGGGGGTGAAAAGGTCACAAGCCTTACAGAAGGCATTTGTGAAGTGGTCAAGAGCTGAGTCAATGTCAGGGGCGCACTGGATAGGGGACCAGTCTAGCTGGGCTAGGTATTGTTTTAATTTTCTGGGGCCGCCGTGGCATAAACGGCGGAGTAGAGTGGCCTGGGACTCTGGCTTCAGAGCTGAGGATGACCAGAGACAGAGGACTGGGGAGTGATTGCTAACAGAGTCGGGGAGGACAGTGACATCCCAGATTTTGTAGGGGCAGTTAGATATGACAACATCTAGGAGAGTGCTGGTGCCAGTAGAGTGGTTGAATCTGGTGGGCTGGGTGACTAACTGGGACATAACCAAGGCAGCAAAGGAGTCCCTTATATGGGAGGCAGTGGAGACAAGCCTGTTAACATTGAGATCACCTATGATGACTTGCTCCACTTTGTGAGGGAGAGATGTAAGGTAGTCAATGAGGGACTGGACCGCTTGGTTTTGATTCCTCAGGGGTACGTAGGAGACCGTGAGGAAGAGAGGGCCTCGGGCAGGGTCAGGTGTGATTTTTAAGGTGAGGGCTTGGGCTCCATAATCAAGTTTAGGAGCTGGGAGTGCCTGACCTATAAGGGAGTCCCGTATGAGTAGTGCATAACCACCACCGTGTTTGCCTACTCAGTCTTCCCTGTAGATGGTATATCTAAGGAGGGTGATAACGGAGTCAGGGGTGGATTTGGAGAGCCAAGTCTCTACCAGTGCAATTATGTCAGGTTGATGTTGAACGACCCAGTAGTGGACAGCAGCAGATTTCTTTAGGAGACTGCAAATGTTTAAGGATGCAAAGTGGAGGCCAGTTGCAGTACAGGGTTTGGAAGAACTGGAAGCCATAGGCCCTGGGTTAGGGTGTACATTACCAGATAATAATAATAGCAGTGTGATTATTCTGGTTAGTGGCCGGTGGCAATGGAGACCCTTAGGTCGACACCCAGCTGAGGCCTTTACAATCAGGGTGCATGGGATAGATAAAGCGTGAAGGGTGGGAATGGCACGGGAGAGCTGGATCCAGGTTGGGCCTTGGAGGGTGGAAGGAGTGGAGGTGTTGGCAGGGTGCGGGTGTTAGGGGGTCACAGGCGTGTTGAGGGTGGGGAAGGGCCGAGTCACTGTGGGGTAGTCTGGGGATGAGGTGCCTAGTGTGGAGGACAGGTGCTCCAGTCAGTGTGAGGTCTGTACCAAGAGGGCGAAGGAGAGCAGACTTAGTAATGGAGTGTAGGTACCCATAGTTTTATTCCTACAGTAGACAATAAGGGTGCAGGCTGACCTTCAGTGAGGGTGAGTGCTGCTGTGGAGTAGTGATAGTGCTGCTAACTTTGGTGCAGAAAGTACCAGGTTCGAATACCTCAGGGGGGTGTCTTGGGGCCCAGCGGGGAGGTTGTCTGGGGTTGCTGAGAAGGCTGGGGAGTGCTAAGTTAGTGGTGAAAAAAGGGGTGGAAATTACAACTCCTAGTGGTCACAAAGGGAGCAGGTTATGGGGTAGGTATGGGGGTGTGGTTGTCTGGGGATTGGGTAGGGAGGTTAAGTATTGAGCAGAGTAGGGTGGGGGGGGAGTGCAGTGAGGTTTTCCAGGCAGGGGAACAGAGCAGCTGAGTAGTGGAGGAAAAGTGTCCAGGAAGTAGTAGAGAGTAAGGAGATGTAGAGCAGCTTTGGCACAGTTGGGGGGAAAACCCCTCTAGTGGGCAAAGAGTATAAGCTGCAAATGGGAAAAATCAGTATCAATCAGTAGAAGAGGAAGGGGGCAAAGAGTGATGAATAGTGATAGACTGACCACACAATAAGTGAAAGGAGACAGGAACTGGATTGGGTAAGTGTGTAAGTGGGTAAATGTGACGCACAACAGGTCAAAGAAAGTATTCCATGTAAACACTTGTTTTAAGGATTTGCTTTTTACTCTGTTTTTCTACTTTTTAGGAAAAAGGTGTGTGCCAGTACATGTAGACTATATGTGCAGGCTCAGCGATATTAGTAAAGCAGGAGGGGTCAGTTACTTTTTAACAGATTTTCTCTGTGTGCATAAGTGGAGAACTGTCCTTATGTTCATTGCTGCAGACAGTAAATTCCAGTTGAACATACTTCGGCATCTAAAACACTTACATAAGTTTTGAAGTTATTTAAGCAATAATGCATGACATGGTGTGGATCATGCTGGGGTAACCTCACACCTGGGGCGGTTGTGTATGAGACCGCAGGCCGCATATGTCCAATGCCCCAGAAGTGAGGTTATCTCAGCATGACCCACATCCTGGAGTGCATTATTGCTATTATACAATGGCTCATTTATTAAAAAAAAAAAGATGAAAAAAGCATTTTTTTTGCAGATTTTCAGTTCATTTATAAATATGGAGGCATACAGAGGAAAATAATAGTTTGCATTTGGCCTGTAGGTGGAGCTGATGGCGTATGAGTGGCTCTGTCTGTTCCTCTGGCTGTCCCCTAACACATGGTTTTCTCTTTTGTGTTGCAGCCCCCCCCCCCCACCGGTGTCTGTGCCACTCCATGAAGATGTTTTTTGTATTGTGAATCACAGAGGGAGCTGACCTGTGCCACTGATCTCTGTGACCCTGAATATGTTTTGTCCATTATAACAATGACAGGGAGGTGACCATGGAGCAGGGATTGAAGCAGCAGAGTGTGAGTGGGGGTCAAGACTTTCAGTAGTTCTGGAACAGATTGGTAAGTCCCTTGGTCCATGTGCTTACCATCTTTTCATGCAACATCATGAACTTCTGCCAGTACAGTTGATTGCGTACCGGAAGAAGAAATTTATAAATGAAAGCATCTGTAATTGGCACGTGCTTAGCTATCTGCAGAAAGACAAACTGTTTCACTTGACTGTACAGCGATGTTTCACATTGGCACCCCCCCCCCACTGACCATTCGAATGATGATGGAAGTGGAGTTCATTACAGGTTTTGTTGTTTGTTTGCTTTAGAACACTGCATCGTTATTTTATAGCAGACACCAATCTGATCAGCAAATGTAGGCAGCTCAGTGGTGGTGTGCTTATGGTGTGTTTGGAATGTTGAGAGGAACGGAACTAGGATTTGAGCATTTCTAGTTGGCCTTGTGTACTGCAGTTTCAGTAAACTTCTGATTTCCCTGGTGAATAGTACAGGAACATGGAAATGGGTGGAAGTGGTAGCCGGTTCGATTGGGATCACCGGTTGCACGATCTGCAGTTTGGTTTCTGGTTTACCACAGCTGGTCTATGTAAAAAAAATAAGAAGAAAAAGATTACACAAAGTAAAGTGTTTTGTTTTCCACATCACTTGAAGTCTAATGTGGGGGAAAAGCATTTTGCGGGTGTGTGTTTGCGTGATTTAACATGGATGGGGTAGTGACGTGAAGCCTCTAGGTTCAGAGAGAAACTGTGCTGATTAAAACTGAAAGCCTTGCTATGCTTTCAGACTGTGTTATGTGGTCATCTGTGTGCCTGGACTTCATACAGTGAGGTTATACTCGGATAATCTCACTGTCCCAGGCACACACTGACCAATCAGAGCCCAGAAAATGTTCTTGCCATTCTATAATCTATTTTAATCTATTTATTATTTTAGGGGAATTATTTTATCATTTAGGAGTAGCTAGTTCTTATCTTTTCAATACTTTTTTAAGGTAGGTTTAAAGGCCTGGTTAAATGGAAGCAAATACACAGTGCAGATTCAAGATTATGTAAAGGACATTGAGAATCCAGCAATCTGATTGGCTAACTGGCACTTTTAGCCATGGGTAAAACTCATAATAAGCCACGCAAAAAGTACCAGTCAGCCACAGTGCCAACACAATATTTCTACACCCTCTAATTCAAAACATTTCAGACACTATTGTTTTCCGTGCTTACATTTGATGGTAAAAGTAAAAGTGGGACTCTGGCACCATTCAACACATTTTGGAACCCCCCTCCAAAAACAGACACCCTTCTGATTCATTTATTTTGTAAATGTATCTGGCTTATTGATACACTGTCTCACAGTCTGCCATGCTCACTCACCTATTTCTCTCTCCCACACCTCACTCTCACTGTCTTTTACACACCACAACTAGTGGTGTAACTTCCACTCACTATTGGTAACAGCAGTGCCAGTTTCCTTTCACACTCAGAAAATGAGTGGAGGAAGATGGTGTCTGACAGCAGCAGTGGCTTACTGTTGGATTACGTCTCCAGGTCAGCATAACATGCAGAGAAGACACATAGTATTCCTCAAAGTGCGAGACAGTGATAGGAGTGTGCAGGCAGCTGTCATCTCTTTCACAAGGCTGGCACTTGCTGGGGCTACCAGTGCTATCCCTGGAGAGGAATGTGGCACACTGTTGCAAAACCACACTAAAATTGCTTGTGGAAAAATTTAAGGAAGCTCACCTCAAACTTGGGCAATCTTTACTATTTATTCAAACAGCAACTAGTGTCAGGACACATAAATACTCAAAGTCAAACGTGCGAGTGCATCAAACGTACACTTTGCAGAGGAAGGCATTGATTTATTTTAATCTTTTTGGTGGCCGCCCGCGCCAGAACCCTTGGTCTGGTCATGGACCCCTACCACCTCACCCCCACATGAGCTGCACTCCCGATACCCCCTGGCTTTCCCCTCAGGATGGGGATGTGGCACTTGGCCCATAGTGCCATGAACAACGGGATAGGTCAGGACTCGGCCTGGGAATGATGAAGGTGGTGGGGCGGACATCATTAAGGTGGTGAGTGATGGTGTTTTTCTCACTGTAATGGGGGGCTGGAATGTGCAATAATGACCTGCATCCATTGCGCCCCCTGAACATACTGGCACTGGTTGCTTGCAGTACCCCTGGCCTCCACCAGGGGTTCATCATGCACCGGACACACTCCCCACCCTCCCCCAGAGAAGGACAGCAGTCCACAGGATGCTCCATCCTTCTCCCCCCCCGACTGGCCGTCAGACACCCCAGGTCCATTCCCGAACCTGGGTCGCCAGCATCAGAAACGGAAATCCAACCACTACGCCGATGGTCAAGAGGAAGGCATTTAGCCGAAATGTCACTATGTTAGCACATAGTACATGACCCAGCTGGTATGCACACTGTCTGCAGGCTGCCTAGTCCGCTCGAAGAACACCAGTGGGTGTCGGTGATAAATTTATTTTGTATTATGAGCTGCAAAGTGTATGTTTCATGCACTCGCACTTTTGTCTTCAGGCATTTTTGTGTCCCAACACTATTTGTTGCTTGAATAAAAAGTGAAGATTGCACAAGTTTAAGGGGAGCTTCTTTACATTTTCCCACAAGCACTTTTAACGTGGTTTTGCAATGGTGTGCCACATACCTTTCTGGGGATATCGTTGGTAGCCCCAGCAATTCCTGACCTGCTGTATCTCTGCTTGTGAGCATCTACTAGATGTGGGCTATTGGAGCCCTGAGTCCTTTCAGTTTGGTTACTAACAATTTCTTTCACAAGCCAACAGCTCACATATTTTGTTCTCTCTGGTGCTGTCCCCATCTCTTATCTGTCCTTCCAACACAACTTGGCAAAAAAAAAAGTGGCACACACCACATCACTCTCCTCTGCTAATTACTGTTACTTTCCCAGCCTTCTGGCACAAAAAGAGGACTATTTTCGACAGGGAGAACGTTTTTTTTTTAAACTTCCAAAAATTGTATAAAGATCTAAATTTAACACATATTTTTTCTAATTCTTTAATATTTTCACAGGGCACATAGTATAATCACAATAATCTACTCCACGGTGTGGGTTGTTGAGGGATTTAACCATTTCTGGTGTGATTTTTGTCACTTGGCCTAAGGCCTCATGGCACATCACACCAGGTGTATGTAAATCCCAAAACAACCCACACCCTGTCATGGATTATTGCTCAAGTAACTCCCATGAGCAACAGAATCTCAGTTATAAATCCGCATTAAATTGGAATACGTTTATTTTTTTGACCCTCTTGGTGTATTTATCATAGTTGGTCTGGGATTTCATTCCTGACCACATTTTTAAATCTTTTTGTCAGTTGAGGCCAATTAGCTTTTGGTTAAAATGACAAGTTCAGAAAGACTGATGTTAAGAAATGAAAAAGTGGTCTCAAGTGAAATTATAAAAAAATGCAAATGCAAAAAATAAGGAAATCACTGAGTTTTTTAACTTATAGTTAGTAGAAACTATTCAAATTTGTGTAAATAAAACACCTATTATTTCATTACCAAAGAAAAATTCTGTAATAATCCATGGCTGCGATCAGGGTAGCCATTTGTTAGACTTCATAACAAAGTGGAGTCTCAGCCAAAATCTGATATTGAACCAGTTGAGGTTCAACTTAAAAATTCAGCCTTACAATTAAGAGCTCTTGGAACAGTAGATGGCAAAGATCCCTTTTAACACAAATAGAGAGTCCATGGTGAAAGAGTCATCTTTAAATTTATTAAAGGGACATAGGAAGCAGGTGAATTTATATGAAAACACATAGGCTAACTTTTTATCAGAATTCAACAATTTTATTACACATTATATAAACAAAGTTAATCTTGATCCACCATCTACGAATAATCAAAATATTTATCTGACAGTATATTTGATAATCATGGGTCAGAGATGCTGGCCCAGTGGCTCTGAGGGTTGAAGCACTGGATGCTACACCTCGTGCCACGCCTACAACCTGGGTTCAGTAGTGGACTCGGGCTGCCGTGGGTTGGCAGGGGAGGGAGAGGATAGAGCATCTGGAGAACAGCTCTCCTCTCCCTTGGGGAGGGCCAAGGGCTGTCTGGTGTCCCAGTGACCCCTGATGGAGATCGGAGGTACTGCAGGATGACTGGCATGTAACAGTGGGGCAAGCGCCACAACATCAGCAGGGTTGCCATGCGCCGAGACGTCATTGCACATCATGATCATGAGGGGATGTGAGAAGGACATAAAATCCCCCTGGAGGACAGTGGAGATGATGGGGACTCCAGTGACATGGCCCACATCCCAGCACAGACCCGCATATCAAGATCCTCCCCAAGGCACCAGCCCGAGCAGCCAGGTAGGGTCTCTTGAGTCTGTAAGGTTGCCAAGGGTGGGTGAACCCTTCCCCGGGGGTACCCGTTTGCTGGGGGACTGAGTCTGGACTGGGCTGTTCGGGTGGGGAGTTCATGGTAAGGTTCAGGCAGGAAGTGAGAGACCCTCGTTGTGTAGGTACCCCGGAAGGATGCTCTTCCTCCTGGGTGCATAAAAGAGAGTTGGAAAAAAAAAATCACAGGTCAGAGAATGGGACTTAAACTGGTATCTATGACAACTCAGCAAATGTCATGTCAGCGCGATACAAAGCAGAGCAGAAAATTCAGTGTACAGCAGTATTCTGCTGATAACATACATCGAAAGTAAATTCATTGCAAGCACCTGTAACACATCAGTACTCTGGAAAACAAACATAGAACAGCTGCACATTTTCTTTAATTCTGCAGCATTCTTATATTAGTTTTTCTGTATTTTCACTAGTTTTTATTGGGGGCCTTGCCCCCTGAACCCCCATCAGGGGGCTTCATCCCCCAAAATCCTCCATAACTTAATATAATCAACTCTGAGGTCAGACATAAGTCAATGACAGGAGCAATTTTCCACACCTGCATGGTTTTGCCCTGCACAGTGGCTTCACCCCCCCACACCGCCTTTAAATACATATAATAACACCACATCGCACATACAGTATATCAAAAAAGGAAAAAAGGGGAAGAAAGACTCAAACCATGGTCACGGGGAAGCCCCAGCTAGTCACAGGCTGTCACTCTAACCTCTAAGCCACACTGTCAGCATGCCAACATGGCACACGTCCATGGATTTAAAGTGCTCGGCCGGACCAGAAGCAGGAACAGGTACAGCATGGTACCACACAGCACTATTATGTCCCATTAGCACATACATCTTTTGCATTTTTTACTATGCAGTTTTGACCATGCACTAATGACACTCATGGAGCCATTGTACCACCCTCAAACTGCTAGTCCTGCAAGACTTCATAACCCAGGATCAGACTGTCTCACACCCAAATCTAACATCCAGATTGGTAAAGACAGTTTTGAGATGAAAACATCCTTCTTACAGAATAACCATCTGCTCAAAGAATTGTTAGTAGAAATTAAAATTCAAAATAAACAAAATACTGAACTATTACTGTCTTTGAAAATGAAAAACAAGTACATAGACAGACTGCTGGCCCAAGAGCATTTAGCTGTATATGAAGACAGTTCAGCAAAAAGAGATAATGACACAAGAAACATTAAGTAAATTACAGAAGAAATAATGAAGAGAAAGAGAGGAAGAGGAGATTAGGCAAGTAGTTCCAGAAAGCAAAACAAAATAAAATGCAAAGCAGAAAATAAATAAGAATAATAAAAGTATCAGAATTAGTGACTCAACACTCAAGAGGTACTACAGATAAAATGTTTCTTGCAAAAAAGTCGCTGAAAAAATCTACAGTCAGCTCTCATGAAAAGGAAAGGGAAACAAGGCAAATGAGTTGACAGAAGGAAGTAGTAGCAACAAAAAAGGAGACATTCCTTCATACTTATGGTAATTTCCTTTTCTGTCAGCGCCACTGTTGTCAGTGGGGTAATTTTTCTTCTTCAAGGTCTTATACATTTTAATCACATTGGTCTGTGACAAGCCATGGTGCAAATAAATCACTCTATGTATTTTAAACAAAAATAACTACGCCATGATGTACCAACCTTTTCACAAGTCACTACTCCTGAGGTAAGGCATTACTGCTGCCCTTGTTGGGAGCCCCCTACTAAATGCAGCAAGTGCATTGCCCTTAAAAAAGCTGCTGTTCTATCTCCCCCGATCAATAAGCTTAAGGGAAAGTCCCCTCCACCTTTTTTTCTGCTTGCCAGTGTAGTGTGTAGGCATGAAAAATTATTCTGTCTCTTGCAAGCCCCTAATTTCATCCTAATTTAAATTTAAGGAAGTTGTTTCACTCTGTTCTGCCCTGATGTGAAAACCTGTTTGACGCCATTGCAAAGGACATAACCCTACTCATAAAAGGAAACATGGGAGTTTAATTATATATATTTGCACATCAAAGTGACTGGGAGTAAGCAAAGAGCTCCTAGCACATAGGAATTAATCAGCTGCATAACAAAACTTTACAAACATCAGCATCCTTCCAACTGCATTTTTCCAACTCACACACTTTAAACAACAGACAGCATTAAGGAACTTAACTTGAAAAGTTTGATGGCCAGCACAAGACAAGAATATAGGGACTTCAGAAGACATACAACAGAACTGACTGACAGTAGCACTTCTGCTAACTTGTGCATGTACATATCATCAACTCCCATCATGCCTTGCATGAGTGGGGTCATGATCTTTGCAATAGCATCAAACAGGTTTTCACACCAGGGCAGAACAGAGTGAAGCAACTTCATTTAAATTTAAATTAGGATGAAACTGGGGGGTGCAAGAGAAGGAATCATAGTTCATGGCTACAAACTACACAGGTATACAGAAAATAGGTTGAGGGAGCTTTTCCTTTAAAAGAGCTACTTAACATGCTTGGAACTGAAACCTAAAAAAATGCTGCTGTTCAGCCTCCCCTGATCACCAAGCTTAACATCTGAAAAGCTTCAGAAATAGCTAGACCAAAGCTGTGCATGACCCTCCAACCCTGCACTAAAAAACACTATTTAATATGCTTGGAGCTGAAAATCTTCCATTCCTGGAAGAAATGGGAGGGTGCTGTGCATAGGCGCAGTGACATCACACATGACATTGTTAGAACTGTGAAAGCTGCAAGAACATGCTTAAGCTCCCTCCTGCTCAAAACAAGTAACTGAAACTCAGCGCACAAAAGTGCTGCAGTTCAAGGAAGGGAGCCAGAGTGTAGTTCACTAAGGAAAATGGTGCAAAGCACCATTACACTGATTCCAGAGAAATGGTGCGAGTAGTGGCATGCCACGGCACTAGGCTTTAATTCGGGGGGGGGGGAGATGGCTTGTGGTTAACCAAGGAAAATGCCACAAAGTGCCACACCATAGCAAATTTTGTGACATGCTGCTCCTTAAAAATTCAGAGTCGCTACTCCTGAAAACAACTGGACCTCAAACGATTCCAAAGAAAATGCACTGCCTAGACAAGACAATAAACCCTCCAAGGCCACACAGCCCCCTGAAATAAGGCTCCAACCACCTTGGTCTCAAATAAATGTACTGCCTAGAACAAGAAAAGGCAATGAGACCACCTATGGTATGCAGCCTCCTGAAACAAGCCCTAGCAGTCTCAAGGAAGGAGAGGGGGAGGGCTCACAGCCTACTGTAGCCAAAGCCAAGCAATTAAACAACTTTCTTCTGCTAAAGAAATACAAATTAGGCAGATAACTATACTGAAGAAGAACAATTACCCCCCCCCATTGACAACATGGAGTGATACAGACATAGACAGGCTTTTGCTGTAACACATACTGATGGTACTCCTGGCAACAAGAGAGTTCCAAAGCTACTTACAACCTTACATCTAGCTGGTGCCCCCAAACCAACTAGCCTAAATATGTGTGGGAGGATATGTCTTCCGTATACAGGTAGAAAGTTAAACCCAAGATAGGATTGGTCTATGTAGTCATGTGGAACAAGGAACTTAGACAGCATATATTAGACAGAAAACATCACTTAAAAATATGGAGTGGATTAGATGTAACCATCCCCACAGCTACTAAGAAAGTGAATGAACAACATGTACATTTGGTCAATAAGAAGGGTAGGACAGAGAATCGATCTAAAACAGAGATGGCTGATGAAGAATAACAAGGAATAACTAGATATTTATCTAAAAAAAGGATAGTGAAGACATTTTACTGGAAGGAAGTTCAGCTGAAGAAATTTTTATTAGAAGAGAAAAAGGGGTGTGAAGATAATGCCCTTAATACTGATTCAGATGATGGTGACTGTTCAGACTTGGAGTCACTTGGAGTTGAAGGAGCAAAAGGGGGCAAAAGCCCAAAAGAAGCTCCCCTTAATACAGTACGTAAAAATTCATGTGTGCCCCTTCCATAATATATTTGTCTAGAGATTTTTTAAATCTGTCTTTATCTTTGTCTTATCAGATAATTCCTCTGAAAATGCAGAGGAACAAGAGTGGAGTCAAATTTAGAGTTACAAAATAAATTTGACTCACTAATACAACTATCAGATTGATATGTTGTAAAAGGTGATCAACCTTTACTGAATAATGAAGTGTCTATCATTTCATGGAATATTTTTGGCTTATGTTCTAAAATTAACGACAAGTTGTGGTTACAATTTATAGAGAAATATGATATCATTCTTAAGCAAGAAACTCGGTCTTCTTTTGACAGACAAATAATTCATGGTTATAGGCAATTTGAATTCTGGGAAACAACAAAAACAAAAAAGGAATGGGAAGATGCAAAGGTGGGTTGGTCTCCCTAGTTTTGATTCCGTGTGATAACAACAACCGCATAATAGCGATCGCCGTTTGGACGAGTCTACATCACCAAAAATTAATTTTGGCAATGTAGACTCATGGCGCACAGCAATACAGCGTGGACACTTCAATTTTAATGTTTCATGTAGGGGGCTCTGCCCCGGCACCCCCCTACTAAAGGATTCTCAACTCCAGGGGAGTGCATATCGGGGGGGGGGTGCAAAATTAAAAAAATAAATAAACCCACAACCTGGTACAAAAAACGAGCGTGCCCAGACCTGAACCCAGTACCCTTCCAACCCCAGCCTGCCACCCACCCACCACACCACATGGCCAGCTCGGCAGCCCACTGCCACACTACGCCCCACAAACCCTCCCTCCCCTTCCACCCGTCACATGGCGTGGTCCTCCCCACCCCCCTGTGTGCATGTATACATAGTGACATCCTGTCACTATAATCGCCTAACCCCTATCCTGTCACCCTCCTGCTGGTAGCTGTGTGTAAAAGCGCCGTGAATGTCACCCTTTTTTGAAAGCGTTCAATCGCGGTTGCTGAATACACGGGATACCTTAGGTTTTCATCTAGTCTGGATCTGAAAATAGAACAAGTGTGCTTAACTAATGAATTTTTTTTCTCCTGACAAGTCTCAAACATGAGTAAAATTGGCAGCTTGCTATTTTAAAACTGTTACTTTCCACCTACATAGAATAATGGAAATATTGTGCCCATATTTGGCACCCCAAAAGAGCTGTTAGAAAATTAATTGACTGCTAGAGGTGTGTCCTCTATATTAATACTGTAGCAGGGGATTTTAATTCAAGAACTGGGGTAAGAACAGAAGCATTTGTAATACATGAGGCCTGAGGTGAAGACAAACATTTGTCCATACCAATAAGATCTTCTATGGACAAAAAAGTAAAAAAGTAGGGGCATTAAAGAGCTGCTGACGCCTAAAGAAAACATTGAAAAACATAATAATTAGTTCCAATTCAGATTGTATTCCAAATATATTCTATAGATTTCTCCTTCCCATCTTTTCTTACAGAGGAAATTTGCATGAATACATGATCTTTGTTAGAGTTCATATGCCTCTGTAGCTTACTCACTACTTCGTGTCATAATCCTCTGGTGTGACATCACCGTCTGTTACCATGGGAGTAACTGTGATGTCACAAGCAGTTCATTCTGACCTCAGGTGGGGAGAAAAGAATAAAAAATAGATAAACTCTTTAGGAGCAGAGATTCTGTTTTGATGCAGATGGCCTCAGTAATAAATAATAAGGAGGAAAAATACAGAACACACGTGAAATGTAAACTGAACTGTGTCTAAAATATTATATCCTGAAGGTGTCAGCTGCTCTTTAAAATGCATTCATTTCTAATAACAGTCTATGTGTTAAATGATAGGACCAAAGGTGATGCTGGGAGAACTTTACTCATTTTTCAAAACTGGGTGGTTCTATAATTAATTTATTCATTATAGATGTGTATTCTCTATATGGGGTTCCTTCCTAAGAGGACTTACAAGAGTTTTCCAGTGATCATTTTCCACTCTATTTTAAAATTAATATATTAAGAAACAAAAGTAGTTCTAACAATAGAACTTCATGAAAAGAACATTATGAGCATATGGAAGTTAAAAGGGGAAAAATAGTGACATGGGACCTTTTGTTACCACACAAAATTAAAAATATGTAACAGTAAAGTAATAAATGATCTTAAAGAACATTTTCTATCATTAGTTGGCAATACTGAGGAATTATTAAAGATCTTTGGATTCCAACACCATTGGGGGGGGTTGGGGGAGATCAGCCAAATCCGGTAGTCGATGAATCGTTCATCGCTCCAACAACCCGTTCGATGCTGCGGGTGTCAACGGGCTGGTGTCACTTTGGGAGATTCAGTGTAACAGCATCACTGTTGCAATGGTAGACGCTTTGGGTTCATACAAAAACATTCTTTTACTATAAGTAATGATTCATGTTCAAGTATTTCTTCATGTTTGAGGATTTAACTTCATGTTTCAGTAGTACAGAATTCATGACAACAGAAGAGGTAATCTTAGCAATTAATAAGCAGAAAAACAATAAATCTTCTGGTACAGATGAAATGCCAACAGAAATTTATAGAAATTAAGTTACTCGGTGGGCAGAAATTCTCACGAAACTTTTTAATTGTATAAACTGGTCCAAGAAAATACCAGCTCTTTGGAATACAGCACATAGTGTACCTTTATACAAGAAAGGGCCATGTGGTGACCAGGCCTCCTAGAGACTATTATCAGTCCTATGCATTACTCAGAAAATATTTTCTCATATAATTTTGGACAGATTAAAGTTATGAGCATAGAAAAATAACATAATCAGTCATAATCAATTTAGTTTACATTCAGATTGTTCAACGGTAGGCTATATTTTTATTATTGACTTTTTCCTTGCATAAATATAAGGCTTTTAACCCCCTCACACATTTTGAGTGGCCTTCTTAGACATCAAGTGGGCCTTCATAATTTAAACAGGGAAGTTCTATGGTCCATTCTGATACACAATGGTATTGAAAATAATATTCTTAGTTTAATTTAAAATTTACATCATTATACAGTATTACAAGTTCATTATGTCCGAAATGGAAATGTTACTGGAAATGCTGGGGTAGAAAAAGGGGAAAAACAGGACTGTCTGTTCACTCCCTCCTTTTTAACATTTATATTAATAGATTAAAAGTTTAGATAGTTTTCCAAAAATTTCTGGTGCTACCTCAGGCATCATCATGTATGTAGATGATACGGTTGTTATCTCTCATTCTATTACAGCCTTTAAAAAAACTTGGGCAAGACAGCCCAGTCTTCTTGCATTAGTCCTAGAACTGAATGTACATTTTATTTATTTATTTAGTTTTTGTTTACCGGGTGGGTACACTAGGCAGGTAGTTGCACATTTTTAGGCATGACCAGGAGGTTACATACAAGATTAGAATTTTACACATAACGTAAACATGAAGATTTGAATGGCAGAGTACAGAGCTTAGTAATTCATATTAGGAACAATGATACAAAAGTGCATACAATTAGATTTTCTATAACATGACGTTGCCCATAGGGGGCCCATAAATGCAAGATACAGACAAATGCAATTATATAGTTGGTGAGTATTTTCTACAGCATGTTTCCATAGCAGAGAGAGTAAAAGCATTATCAGAGAATAAGATAGGGTGAGATAGGAGAAGGAGGAATACAGAAATAGCCAGAGAACAAGAGAAGGGGAAATAGGAGGAGGTGGAATGCAAAACATAACTAAATAATACAGTCTACACAAATAACATAAAATATTTTTCATGGACTTAAAAGGAAGAGAACTTTGAAGTATTTGACTCATTTAAATACAGTATCTTGGTGTGTTAATAAGTACAAATAATAAAATTTGGTTATCACATGGTGAAACAAAGAACAGAAATTCATGCCAGGCTATGCTGCGTATTTACACATTTGGTAAATTATTTGCAAATAATTCCTTCATGACTGTCATCAAGGCACAGGTCAGGAAGCATAGGAAAAACGAGGAGCAGCTGTAAAATTTGCAAAAAATATTTATTTACACTAGCAGTAACATAAAAAAATAAACCTGTTCAGAATAACTATTTACAAAGGAAGAATAAACAGCAGATTCATCAGAGTTTTCCTTCAATCTCTGTGTGTCCATCTCTGTGAGCCATTGCAGTTCTGTCTTATAAGTCCTTCCAACCCCCCATTCTTAACAAGCATCTTTCAAAGTGTTCTTGTATATTTCAGGCAGGTGCTGGCAGGAACACAGTGTGCCTGAGCTGAGGCCCCTTTTCCACAGCTCTTCTGAAAAAGGCTTAACAATTGCACTAAGGTAACCCCTTGAGTTTCTAATAGCTTTTTGCAATCATCTCAACTATAATTATATACATTTCAACAGTAACACTATATAATTTCTAAACAAAGGGATCCCAATATCAGTTACTGTACATTTCCACATAATGACTTGCATATATTTTTATATCAACAGATATGCAAGGGAGAAAAAAACAGACAAGGAAGGGAAAACTGAGAGACAAATAATTGTGAGACTGTCAGGGTGATCAATTCCTAGGTCCCACAGGAAAATTTGGTTGCACAACCAGAGAAGAGACTGAACAGGAATAGAATAGAACACAACAGGTCCCTGCATTCAAACTCTCCATAGCAACTAGTACAGGGTCCTATTCCACCCTGTCACAATGACCGTGAAGCAAACTTTCTCTGCAAAAATATCCTCAAATGTTTTATATGTGACTGAGGTATGGGGTTTTAAGCATAAATTAGAGCCATTGCATGTCCCCTATGCATTTAGAAGAATCTGCACTTGACATCTCCAAGTTCCTAAGTTGGTACTCTAAAAACTAGACCACATTGCCTTTCACTGCTAGGGCTTGGGATCAATCTTGATGAACTCCAAATTCTTATACTGTAAATCTGAACTACAATTCTGAAAAACTAATTTGTTTTCCAGACTGGCATCTCCTATTTTGAAATGTCTGAACAGAAAGCAAGCAATAACACATGATGGGGTGTGGGTCAAGCTGAGAAAAACACTTGCCCAGGTGCATTGTCAGGCCCAACGCCATAGGTAGAGGGTGCTGGAGCCCCTGGAATAGTGGTTATCTAGCCTAACTCATACAATTAAGTGCCTCATGGTGATTATAAAGTGGGTAAACCGAGAAATAATTTAAATGACAACAATTACAACTGGTATTTTTTTTAGTAAAAAGTAATCCCTCCCCACCTGTCATCTGTTTTTACACACATTCAATAGATGGAATGTTTGTTTATTATGGAACGCATGAACTCAGACTTCTGAAAAATTCCTCTGGCAGAATGTTTACCCCCACATACACAACAGAAGGCTTTATATGGAGTCAAGATCTCAGTTTTATCTGTGGCAGCTGAGATTGCCCTGGCAAGCTGGTAAGGATAAAAAAGGGATTTTTCATGACCTCCAAAGAAACACCAGGAATTAAAACTTTGAATAGTGCTTCATCTTTAAAACTGTTTAAGTGTGTAAGGAGGGGATCATGAGAGGAAAATATTTATTTTATAAAATGTAAAGGTATTTTTATTTTTAGGACCATGTGGAGTAAGTATGGGTTGCAACCATGTTTGTGATAGCAATCAGGGATGAGTGAAGTGGATTATGAATTCTGTATGTGATTTGCCCAAATTTCATAACCCACTGGTACTTTTTTTACTGGGCATTAGGCTGTGATAAATGTATGGGTGCCAGCCTGCCTCAGACAATTAGAAGCTAGGATTTTCCCTACCCATTTTATAAAATAGGTAGGAAATTTGCTGCATCCTGATTGACTGAGATGGGTTGGAACCCCATGTCTTATGTGGTGACAACCATCAAGTTGGGAACCCTTCCAGCAAACAGGATGCAGCATACTTAGATATCCATGCCTCCCAGAAATGTTTTGAAAAATAATTTCTGGCAGCCATGCTTGTAAGGTAAAACACTTAAACAGTCCTGACTTGCCATACAGTAAATACCAAAACTCCATTTTGCTACATATTTAGAACTCCCTATCCCCCACCCATGGCATACCCCACACCTAATGGCAAAAACAAACATTTAAACCCATCTACTCATCTTTCCTTCTTCCACTCAGTTATTAGGGCTGGTCTGCATAACAGGCCAGCTCCTACTGGGATCAAAGTCAGGAAGTATTTTGCAGCTGTCCCATTGAAATGCATTGGAGAACTGGGATACACCTTTTTATGGCTATCAATGAGTAAGTTGTGCCTTGGTTTTGCTCCTCACAACTGTCTATGATGCTTTGCCAACTTTCTGTTGGCTGCATGGAAGAGAGTGCATGAGAACCTGTTGAGCAAGTGGCAGCTGTCTCGTGAAAGTGTGGCTGACCTAGGTGATGTCACTGAAGAAGTTTAGCCTAGCTCCCCCCACATTGTAATGACAAGAATGACAATAAATGAGCTCAGAGAGGAAGTGACAATTAACTCTCTGTCAGTACAACTTTGTGAGTGGAAAGCTAACCTTTATTTTTCTGAAAAAAAATGAAATTGCCTATATAAAACAGAATTTTTGCGCCATTATTCTATTGCAGTGAAAAAGGACAAAGAATAACATAGCTGTGATGCTTTGATGTTTGTAGGAACTATGAGGTATCTCTCGCAACCTCTCTGTATAATGAAAAAACTGGAAAGTGTGCAGTCAATTCAAGTAGCCTGACCAGGGACTGGGAAATCAAAGAGGAAAGAAAGGCAAGATCATTTACTGAGAAAGATGGGGTCAGGGTAAGGCAATTTGCAAAACAACACATAGCTAACATGACTTTCGTACACATTTTATCTCAAAATGTTTTACAAGGCACAGGAGTTCTATATCGGTAATGTGGGAAGCATAAGATAGAATTTCTGGGGCCCAACCTGACTAGACAGGTAATAAAAAATCTGGTCTCCTCTCCTCACCACCTGATGGGTTGGCTGAGCAGCCTGGCCAGTCAGGGAATAAAAAAATATTTGCCCCTCCCACCAACTACCTGATCAATCCAATGCCCAACCCCCATCCATCACGAAAACAAAATCTGTCCCTCCTTCAACAACTGGACAGATCCAGTACCCCACCTAACCCGTCAGGGACTAAAAAACTCTGGACCTCTCACCTTCAAGAACCTGACTGGTCTGATACCCAACCCAACCCATCAGGAAATGAAAAAATATGTCCCTCTCTCTCCCAAACTACCTAATGGGTCTGGTAGTGGGCCGGCAGTATAGCCTAGAGGTTAGAGGAATGAGGTGTGAATGAGCTTGATACATCCAGCAGAACAGACAGGGTTTGATTCTCACAACCTCCACTTGCATACTGTGTGACTCTGAACAAGTCACTTAACTGCCCAGTGTTCCCAGGTCACCCCTGAAAACAGGCACTTGTGCCTAGTGGGCCTTACCAGGTTACCAAAGGTTAAAATAAAAATAAATAAAGCAACTCTGCCTGTCAGGGAATAGGGAATAAAAAATGTGTCCCTGCATTTCAGCAACCTGACAGATCCCATGCCCAGCTACCAGGTGGGTCCAATGCCCAACTGATCAGGGAATAAAATAAATCTGTACCCCTCCCCCAACAACTTGACAGCTCCAGTGCCCAACCTGACCCATTAGAATACAAAACTAAAATCTGAACCTCTTCTCCCCCTCCAACTACCTAACTGGTCCTATACCCAATCTGGCCCATCAGTCTATAAAAAAAGTTCCTCTCTCTCAAACTACCTGGTGGGTGTGGTATGCAACCTAGCCTGTTAGAGAATAAAATAAATATGCTCCCTTCCCCCACAACCTGACATTTCCAGTGCCCAATTTGGGCATTCAAGGAATAAAAAAATCTTCCCCCGGCCACTACCCGATGGGTCCTGTGTCCAACATGGCCCATTTATTAAGCCAAGCAGCAATAAGGAGGAGCAGCAGCAAAGCAGCGAAGTGATGGTGGAACAGGCGGAGTAGTAAAACACTGCTCTTCCATTCCAGTCCTTTCAGATCACAGCGAGGGGATCAGATACTGCATGGGAGGCTTAGAGCTGCTGCTGCACTTTTGCATCTACCACTGCTATGCACTCTCTGATCCAACCTGCTGTACAGCAGAATGGTCCGGTGTTCAACCTGGCCCGTCACAGACTAAAACAAACTTTGTCCCCTCCCACAAACTACCTGATGGGTCCAGTGCCCAACTCAGTTCATCAGGAAATGAAATGAAATCTTGCCCCCTTGCCTTATTTTTGTTCACCAGGGAAGTGCACTTGGCATAAATATGCCTATTTTCATGTACAACTGGGAAGAATACAATACAATACAGTACAATACAATGCAACACAATAAAAACAGTAGCAACATGATAATACAAAGTCATGGTAATAGGAGAATATGAGAGAGGTGGTCCAGGGTTTGGCCGCTGAAATTCATTGTCGAATAGTGTAAAGTGATGCACATAGGGAACAAGAACCCCAGAACGAAGTACTATCTCTCTGTAGAATGCTAGAGAGACCACATCTAGAGCAGTGTACCCAATTCTGGAGTCCTCATCTAGGGAAAGACAAGGACAGACTGGAGATTATTCAGCTTGGGGTAACCAAAATGATTCAGGGCCAGCAGGGTAAATCCTATGATGACTGGCTTGGGACACTGAACATGTACTTGCTCAAAGCCAGACAAGAGAGGAGTGATATGACAGAGATCTTCAATTTCCTGAATGAAATGACTAAGGTGAACTACAAGGAACTATTCAACAAGAATAGCGACTCTAGAACACAAGGTCATAAGTGGAAGATGGTGGAGAGAGATTCAGGAGGGACATGAGAAAGTTTTATTTTAGAGAGACTCTGAGCCATGGAATAGTCTGCCAGCAGAGCTGGAAATGCTAAAACCAGTAGTTACTTGGGGGTTCATAGTAAAACAGGGAGCAATGGGTGGACAGTGGAGACAAAGATCCCATATGGACAAAGGTCTCTGAGTATGATAGGGTGTTATGTTCAGACTGGATGGGTCATTGACCACTGTCTATGTTTCTATGATTGTAATATAAGACAGGGAAGACTGGGAAATCTCTAGCCTGGAACAGTGCACACCCCGAGCTGGCAAAAACTGACAGCAAGACCCAAAAAGAAAAAAAAAATAGTTGCAGCCAATCTAAAAGGTTTTCTAAAAAAGTAAAAAATTGAAAATTAAAGGACACCTACAATAAACATGAGAAATAGTTGTATAAACATTCCAACTATAAACCCATAGGGTGATACAGTGGAGCACTACTAAATGTAAGATTTACTTGCATGAGAAGTTATGGTTTTTGTACTGCATTGTCAAGCTGAAAGATTGTAAGGAATCGGTTCTTTGGTTTAACTTTTGTGTTCCCAACTGACTCTAAGAGGGCCTCATTGTCAGTATGAGCTATGTCATTTGAGCAAGACAGCTCCAGCTCTAATGCTGTACCATTACGTTACATCTGGGTCTGCTAATACCTTTATTGCTTTTTTGTCTAATTGTTCATTAAAAGCTATATTTAGCTTTCGTACAATCTACTCTAAGTTAAGCTCTTTATGAATAATTGTCCAAAACAAAAGTAATGAGTCATTACTAGATCCAAGGTAACATGGGGTACAGTATTAGAGAAAGAGCACTCTTGCTCCAGTGATAATGTGAACAAATGCTGCGGCTGTCTTAGAGTCATTCAGCAGTGTGAAACTTGAATGAAAGAATGTATTTGTTTGTAATCTTTCAATCCCAAAAAACAGCATTAAATTTGCACTGCTTATGTAAGTAAGTACTACATTATTTCAGTAGCACATCTTTGCTGTACCCACGATTTAACTTTTGGATTCTTTATACAACTAATCCACTTGTTTAGGTGTCCTTTAAAAAATGTTCTGTCACAGTGGCACACTTGTGAGACTCTGGATTTCACACTGGCTGATAGGGGGCTAAGTGTGTTGCAGAGGTGAAGTACTCTGCTGCCAGACAGGGAGGGCACAGGCCAGCCAGCATTTGTACACCTCCTGCTGGCTGAGTCTAAAAAGTGCACTGGTATCAGTTGTGAAGGCAGCCACTTGCCTGCCATCCCACCTGGAGGAAGGGTGCAGATATGGCAATCTCTTTATTTCAATGGAATGATGGCGAAAAGGGGCAAAATGAAAATAAAACATGGCCAAAAAGGAATCCAAAACCTATTCTCAAAACTCTCAGATTGCACACTGTGGAGAGACTAGAAAGCTGTATGTTCCAGTCATAATACAATCATGCCCAGTGCAAGGCTGTTTCTTGTCTAGTTATATCAATCAGAATTGTCAGTGGAGTATTGACAAGAATGGACAGACCCACTTGCTAATTGCTTAATGTTTCCAGATATTATGAATTTGTCCTCACTAAGGACACTGTGACAGTAGTGTCACATGATCTCATGGGAACCTGACACTGGTCACTTCTGGTGGTCATGTCTGGGTTTCCCACCTCAACTTGCATGATATAGTTTCCATTATATGCATTCATGAAGGGAGATCAAAAGAGTGGGCCTCAGCAGACTATCTCCAGTGCTACGAGCTGGGCCCCTGATGAGCCTTCTGATTTGAAAAGATCCTTAGGGTCTGACTCGAGATGGCAATCTAGGAATGGGGCAGCATATGTTGTCAGGAATGTGTAACTGATAGGAGTGGGTTCAGGGGTGAGAGTGGAAATGGTAATGTAGTAGCAATTTTTGATTACATAATCAATAGTTAGCTCAGTCTAAAGAAATGTGGGGAACCAATAGCAACAAAATACATTAGAAACAAGCGAGATTGGCAAATATGCACAACCCTTAAAGAGACTCAATGCAACAGTAGAGGAAGCAGAGGTTTAGTAATGTTCTAACCATACAATCAATGCCAAATATAAGCAGTACAAGTGTCAACCCACTGGAATGTTCACCTTTGCATGTGAACAACTGGAGCAGGTAGTACAGTTTCCATTAATTACTTAGAGTGAAAACTCTTCATGTTATTTAACACCTAAGGCAGCTCACTCACACCAGGTATTTCTGGTCTCTCCAGGCTTGCAATACAACTCCAGGTAGTTCCAATCAGCTCAATGTCCTCATTGTCATTATCGCAGCCTCCTCCTGTGACCTTCCCATGTCTAATCTAGCACTTGTTGAGTGATCTTTGCAAGAGGTCTCATTAAGTGCCTTAAATACCTTAGCATTCGTTCTCTAATGAGATTGCTGACTGGCTGTTCCCAGCTTGACACAACACTTCCATGATGCGGAGTTCATACAGCTTTGAATGGTTATCATCTTCCTCAAATATAATGTGTGGCAGCTACCTAATCTTCCTACTTCCACTGTCTTGATCTGCTAGTTTCACTGTCATAGAGAAGGACAAACAGCAGTGAACTTCAACAGGTGTTGACCTTAGTGTCAAAGTTAACCCTTCACGAGTTCAAATGATAGAGAGCTGTCAAAGTGCCAGATGTGTTGCTGTTTTTTATATCAGTTTTTTTATGAGTTCCCCATCACCTGTTATAATTCCCAGATAGATGAAAAAAATGACATCTTCCAGTAGATCTCTCTTTGTAAATAACCTTGATGATCTTCATCTTCAAGGTATTTATTAGCAGTTCAATGCCGCTGGCTCCTTTGCAGAGTTCTTTCATCTGTTCATCTTCTCAAGATCCTCTGCTGTTTCTGATGTTATTGATTGACTGACTGGTTTACTTATGTGTTTGTTTGTTTTATTTCAGTTGTTTAGATGAGGAGAAACATACAGAGATATAGAAAACCTTGTTCACAGATGGGTGAAGGGGGGACTGGAATAAGTTAAGTACAACAGTACAAATAAGACACAGAAATAGTAGCAGCAAAGCGCTACATAGTACAAATGCTGTAGTGTATGATACAGATTGGCTGCAAGTAAAATAATAAGAACAGTAGAGAGCAATACGTCCAAGCAGTAATACACAATATTTATAATGCTGTATACATGAGGCTCAGTTTTCAAATGATTGGAACTGATACAAGGGGTTTATGTCAGAGAGCAATGGTGCAGAGAGCTCCTTGTGTCATGCCTTGCTCCAGTTCCAATTTTGTAAGGCGCCCTGTGCCACTGGGGGGACCACATGCATCAACTGAGCTTGTGTCATCCTTGTGATGGCCACACCGATAAGCCATGGTGGAAGGGGGCTTGCATTGGGGCAGCACTGCAGTATGCTCTACATTTGAATTTTGCAACCCCCCAATGGGGGCATGGACCCTGCTGTTGGACCAGCCAAGAGCTGGTCTAACCTGCCATGTGCCACTCCTGGAGCCATTGCAGGGTGAGGGATGACCCTGTGTCCCCCTTGGAAAGGCACTCACAGAGCCCCCTTCCATGCGCTGTTTGGTTGGTGCACAGGTTGGCTTGTGAAAAACTCAGGGACTTTGGTGCCAGGACCCCTGTTCTTTTACAATCCAGAGCAGGGTCCCTGCTGCACATGAGTTTGCTGCAGGCTACAATTTGGCACACGCTGCGCCAATTTAAAGGGCTAATTGAAAATCGAGCCCATGGTCTGTACTTGTAGTTCATGGGTAGTCCATACACTTTTCTTGTTGTAATTCTCAGCAGTGACATCATAAATCCTGTAATTCACAGCTGTGATATCAGAACTATAAATTATTGCATTTTTTTTATTTTATTTGTTTAACCAGGAGTAGCACACTAAGCTGAAAGCTTTTTTACAGGTGCAACCTGGGAGCACAGGGAAGTTAAGTGACTTGCTCAAGGTCACACAGTATTCAGGTGGAAGCTGTGGGATTCAAACCTAGGTCTGGGCTGCTGGATGTCACCAGAGCTGCAGCTCAGAGCCTTAAACCACTGCACTATACTACCTCCCTGAGAATGTCTATGTCACTCAAACAGTCTGAATGTTCCACTTACTGTAGAACACTGTAAAGTTAACAATGCCTCTTGACTCAGATTCTACTGAGTAGGAAACAGCTTTGTCCATATGTGATAGCTTTAAACCCTATCGAAAGTGCTTGACCCTGTAGTATACAAAATGTAAACAAAAATAGTCCAACTAGGGCATTGATTGTGCTGGTTTTACCACATGCCCAGAGGCATAGTGAGGCAGAAGGCCACAGGCTGAATGTCTTCAGTCTCTGGAAATGTGGTAAAACCAGCACAGTCAGCATCCCAAAGTGTTTTACTGCACCTGTAAAATGGGTCCATAGGCCACTTTTAAAACAAGCATTTGTCAATGCCGAATGTTTGCTTGCTGGTATTAGCATTGGAAATGCAGGAGTTAGACAGATGCAGAGTAGGAATGGCAGTGAAGCATTGAACTTCACACCAACCCCACCTCCACCCTGCGGAGACGGACAGGCATTGGGGCATGCATTTGGGTCATCGCCTATAACATTTATGCCATTTCACCTCACCCTATCCTGCAGACACTGACAAGTGTTGAGGTGTGCCTTGGGGTGTTTGGCTTTACAGTCATCCTACTCCATAAAGAGATACGCTGAAATGGGTGCAATATAGAATGGGGTGAATTGTGAGGCTGAAAGGTCCAAGGCACAGCTCAATGCCTGTCAGTGGGTGGAGGGCGGAATGGCATGAGCATTACAGTTGGCAATCCAAAGGCACACCCCTGATGGCTGTCAGTCTGTACAGGGTGGGACGTTATGGTTGTAAACCGTAACACCCCAAGCATGTGTTGGTATTTGCAGTACAAATTTTCAACGTAGCCATTTTGTGCCCCACCCCCACCTCATGAAAGCATTTGGGAACTCTTCTCATGAACAGTGGCACTGTGATGTTGTCAATGTGTCCCGAAATGTGAGTTTCCACAGCGACGGTGCCATTGTGCACCAGATGTACGAAAACACAGATCAGGCAGGATGTGAAGAATGACAGCTGTATCATTCATAGGGAGGTCTGAAGAGATGGCAATGTTGAAAATCTGTAGTTAAAGTATTAAAAATGCTCAAACTTCTGAGCGTACATGGAAACTGTGCAATGCATGCGCATAACACAGTTATTTAGTGGAATTATTTCACCAAATTTTCAACATAGGCATTTTGTGACCTCTGCTCATGAACACTGTCGCTATGATTTTCCTAATCTGTCCCGAACATTGATTTCCCACAGCAACCGTGGTATTCTGTGCCAGATCTGTAAAAGCATATTTCGGGCAGGATGTGAAAAATGACAGCTGTACTGTTCATAAGGAGGTCTGAAAAAATGGCAATGTTGAAAATCTGTACTAAAAATACTACACATTTGCTAAGTTATGAGGGTGCATGGAAACTGCATCATGCACGTTTGTAATACAGTCATTTTATGGACATTTGTAACCAAGTTTTCATCATAGGCATTTTAGGACCTCTGCTCGTGAACAGAGTCACTGTGATTTTACATACGAACATACATACAAACAAATAAACATATGAATCTGCCAGCAGAACATACCAATCGGTCTATGTAAGTCTGCCTGAGTGTGCAGTTGGCACCCTAGATTGCAGCTGCCCCAGCCTTCTCCCTCTCAGTTCCTCCCCCGCTTGTTCCAGCCCCTGCCCCCTGACTCTTCCTCTTGCTTTATCCCACTCCTCCTTAAAGCTATTGACTGTCCTACATGTTACCACCCCTTCTGGCAGTGCATTCCAACTAGACACCACATTCTCAGAGAAGTAGTGCCTCCTTATTTCCCTCTTGAAATGTCCCCCTTTCAACCTTATCCCGTGCCCCCTTGTCTCTCTTCCACTCCTCAGTTTAAACACCTCCTTGGTGCTAGGTTTAGTTACCCCCTCAGGTATTTAAATGCTTCAATCATATCCTCCCTATCCCTCCTCTTCTCCAGTGTGTACATGTTCAGCTCCTTCAGCCTAACTTCATATTCCTTTCCTTCCACCCCTTTTAACATTTTTGTTGCCCTCCTTTGCACCCTCTCCAGTAACTTTATATCTCTCCTCAGGTATGGCCTCCAGTTTTGCACACAATACTCCAGGTGCGGTCTGACCAATGATCTGTAGAGATAGGATCACATCCCTGTGTCTGGATGAGAACCCCCTTGTGATGCACCCCAGCATCCTGTTTGCCTTCACTGCTGCTCTCCTGCACTGGGCCGAGTTGTTCATGCTCCCAGTTACCAACACCCCTAGGTCCTTTTCCTCCTTTTTGATACCCAACCTCACCCCCCAACCAATAGTCCCTCTTCTGGTTCTTAGACCAGAAGTGCATCACGTTACACTTCTTAGCATTGAATCCTAGCTGCCACTCCACTGACCATGTCTGTAGTTTGGTTAGGTCCCCCTACAGTTTTTCCCCATCTGTCCTTTTCGTCCACCACCACCCCCAATTTGGTATAATCTGCGAACAGACTAACCCTGCTCCCCACTCTGTGTGCTATATTAGAGATAAAGAGCCCAAATAGCACCGGGCCCAGCACTGACCCCTGCGGCACCCCGCTTGTCACTGCTGAAGGTGCTGAGAGCTCCCCCACCACCACCACCCTCTGCACCTCCCCCTGTAACCAGGTCTCTATCCATTTAGTCAACTTTTTTCCCACCTCCACTGCCGTCACCTTCCTCCCAGTCTCCCATGAGGCCCTTATCAAAGGCCTTACTGAAGTCCAAGTACAGGACATGTACCACATGGCCCCTGTCCAACTCCCTTGTCATCCAGCCATAATACTCTATTAGACTGGATTGACAAGACCTCCCTGAGACAAACCCATGTTGCTGCCCATCTTGGAGGCCATTACTGTCTAGGAATGCCAGCAGCCTCTCCTTCAGTATAGCTTCCATAAGCTTACACACTATGGAAATGAGACTTACTGGCCGATAATTTCCTGGCTCCTCCCTAGGCTCACTCTTGTGTGTGGGCACCACATGGGCCACCCTCCAGTCCTGGGGCACACACCCCGTTTCCAGGGAGGTGTTGAACAGAACTGCCAGCGGCTCAGCCAACAGTTCCACCACCTCCCCCAGCACCCTGGGGTGGATGGTATGGGGACCTGGTGCCTTGTCCACCCTTACTGCCCTCAGCCCCTCTAGCACCCTACTTCCTGTGATCTCTTTGTCCGTCACCTCCTCCCCCCCCCCCCAGCCCATTCTGGTAGTGAGCCATCCCTCTCCTTAGTGAAAATGGAGCAGAAGTACTCATTTAGAATTTCCACTTGCTCCTCCCCCTTTCCACCCAATCCCCTCCTTGCTTTATCCTCACAATATGTTCCTTGCACTTCATCTTTTCCCTGACATACCTTAAAAAGTCCTTTCTCCCTCCCTTTATGCCCAGTGCAGAACTTAATTGCCTGGAGGCCTTAGCTTTTTTCACTCTCCTGGCAACCTCCCTTGACCAACTCCCAAAAGCCTCCTTATCCTCTCCCTTCCCTGTTCTCCTGTACTTCTGGCATGCAGCTGTCTTTGCTCTCACCCCTTGCAGCAGTCCGTTGTTCAGCCAGTATAGTTTCTTGCCTCTGCTCATCTTACTCCTGGCCCTGGTGCAGGCTACTGTGGCCTCTGTTAGCCCAGTCTTTATGACTTCACACTTTTGTTCTGCATCCATCCCTGGCCTTATATCCTGCAGTCTCCCTTGCAGTATTGCTCCCATCCCCCCAAAGTCCACCCTACCAAAGTCCACCACCTTAGTGCCCGTGTCTTCTGTCTCCCTACCCAGCATGACAATGAGCCACACTGTTTGGTGGTCGCTACCCGCTAGTGGGTCCTCCACCCTTACCTCCCTCACCGCCTCCCCATTTGCCAGTACTAGGTCCAGAGTGCTACCAAGTCTTGTAGGCCCACTTACCAATTGCATCAGAAGGCCATCCTGGAATGCATCAACGAGCACCTGCTCCCTGGTACTGCTAGTGGCCTGGGTGCTCCAGTCAATCCGTGGTAGGTTAAAATCCCTCACTATCACCACACTCCCCCTTCTACACACCCTCCTTATCTGCTCTGCCAACTCCCCATCCAGTTCCCCAGATTGGGCTGGTAGTCTGTACACCACTCCCAGCCTCAGCTTTCTGCCCTTGGAGTCCAGGAACTGCACCCAAAGTGCCTCTGTCTTCTCCTCTTCTCCCTCAACTCTTATGCATTTAATCCCTTCCCTCACATAGAGTGCACCCCACCCCCTTTCAACACCCTGGTCCCTACTGTATAACCTGTATTCCGGGACTGCCAAGCCCCAATCATGGTACTCCGTGGCCCAAGTCTCTGTCACTGCAGCAGTGTCCACTTTCCCCTCTGAAAGGAGTGCATGAAGCTCTGCAATTTTGTTCCCCAGGCTTCTTGCATTGAGAGAGACCACCTTCCACCCATACCTTCTCCTCCTTGGCCTGTGTCCCTCCTCCCGGTAGTCCGCACCCTTTCTCCTCCTTATTCTTACCGGGTGGTGGTGCCTTCTGTATTACACTCAGACCACTCTGCCCGCCCCGTCCCAGGGTTACTATGCCTCTGCCTTTACCTATATTCAGCAGGGTAAGCTCATTGGCCCCCCCCGTCTGGACCTTTCTACTAACTTCAGTCTTTTGGCCACTGCCCCACTAGTTTAAATCCACCTTAATAGAGATATACCCCTCTAATACTGCCTTTAATACTCCCCTCCCCTTCCTGGTCAGGTGTACTCTGTCCCCCATGTACAAGTCACTATTTCCCCAGAACCTACCCCAGTTATTCACTAACACATAATTTTTGGTGTGGCATCAATCCCTCAGCCCCTCATTGAACTCCTCAATCTTACCCTTCCTCCACATACTTGCACATGGTACCCAAAATATGTCCGAGAATGCCATCGACTCCCCAACCCCCTCACACTGCCTGCCCAGCTACTTGAACCTCACCCTCACTACTTCCACAGTTTCACCTGCCAAGTCGTTTGTACCCACATGCAACAGTAAATGAGGTTTCTTTTTCCCCCTCGCTGCACACTTGAGCAGTGCCTGCCCTGCCCCTCTTGTAGTCAACCTGGGGATAGCTTCAACCCAAATACTGCTGTGCCTTTCCCCCCTTCCACCCCATCTCACTCCTTTCAGTATAGAATCCCCTAGGATGAGTACCCCCCATCCCTTAGCCCCTTTCCCTTCTAATGCCCCTTCCACCACCCCAGTATTCGATCTTCCCAGCCTCTTACCCCCACCAGCTGCACCCTGTGTGACTTCTGTATCTGTAACACCTACTTCCACCTCACCCCTTTTCTCTGCCTTATTCCTCCCATCCCCCTTGAACCCCTTCCCAGCCTGACTACTTCCTACTGGCTTCCCATGTCGACCTCCCCTGCTGATTTCCAACCCCTCTTCTATCCCCGCTGTTGTCGATTTAGAGCCCCTATTCCCTTCTTTTCCGATAGTGATCCCCCTCCCATCCTTCCCTCTTCCTGTTGCCTTCACTAATCCAGTTACCCCCCCTCCTTCCTTACTAGCCCCCTTCTACCCTTTCATCCTTGCTATCTCTTCCTCTAGCTGTTGCCATCCTTCTCATGCCCAGGTTGTCCTTCCCCCTTTAGTATGTTCCTGCTTGCCCTCTCTCTCTCTCTCATAGCAGAAGCTTGAATCTATTCCTAGTCAATACCCCTCCTACATCTCTTCCCTCATTGGTTTCCCCCTCCTACTTGTTCCTTGCCACCCCTGGTCCCACCCCTGGTCCCTCCCTACCTGCAGTCATCTGCTCTCTCCCCTGGTACTCCTCGTGGTCTCTTCTTCCCCTAACAGGAGGCCCCTTCACCTCGGGCACTACCTCCCTTCTCCTCTCTTTTCTGCTAGTGCCTCTGATACTGGAGTCAGTTTCAGTCCATAGCTGTTCTTCTTCCGTCCCCCCCTTGCCATCCCCTATTCCCTCCACAGCCAGGATGCCTACCATACTCATCTGTCCTGCCACTTAGACTCCTCCCTAACCTCCACAGTTTCTCCCTCAAACTAGCCAGTCATCTACAGACCATACACCCCCCCCCATCATCCAAGCCCAGTCCAGGATCATGGCGGACCCCCACCCTGTACACCCCATCACCCTTCCAAAAATGCCTGCCCTATTGACATATGGCACCTGCCCAATTTTGGCCCCCATCTTATGTTACAGGCTCTTACTCCCAGGTTCTGTATCCTTCTACAACTGTTAGGCCCCTACTTACTCCAATTCCTGTTCCCCCCCCCCACACTAGTCCCCCTACTGGCCCCTTGCCAACCGGGGAAATTCAGTCTCAAATCTCATCTGTTAGATTCTGTATTACTGTAGCAATCCTAAAGCCTCCTTGTCCGTTTTTCACCCCTCAGCTACTATACTTTTTGTTCTCAGCTCTCATATAGTTTCACTTAGCCGAGTTAGAAATCCTATTACACTCCAAGTATTACTCAGCTCAGTTAGAGAAATAAACACAACAAATAAATATGTATTATTACAGCAATCATAACAGTATAGCTCAGTACTTAGCTCTGTTAGAGAAATAAACAGAACAATTAAATATGTATTTTTATTACAGCAATCATAACACTATAGCTCACTAGCTCAGTTAGAGAAATAAACAGAACAACTAAATCTGTATTATTACAGCACTCCTCAAAGTATCCAGTCATTGCTTTGTCTCCACTCCAGCGACCCTGCTGTAATATAGGACCACAGAGGACACTGGGCGGGAGGGTGGGCAACTCTAAAGGTCCCGGCAGGAGTCGTTGAGCTTGCTCACTCCTCTCACCTGCTCGTTCTGTTTCTCCTGGCACTGCAGGCTGCCCTTTTGTACTGGACTCCTGCCTGTGTTGACACCTTTTTCTGCCCACAAAGAAATCCACAGCAGTCCCAACAGAGCTCCGTTGAGCTTGCTCACTCCCCCTCCCTCACTCGCTCGTTCTGTTTCTCCTGGTGCTGCAGGCTGCCCTTTTGTACTGGACTCCTGCCTGTGTTGACACCTTTTCCGCCCAAAAGAAATCCACAGCAGTCCCGAAAGAGCTCCATTGAGCTCACTCCCTCTCTCACTCGTTCATTCTGTTTTTCCCAGCGCTGCAGGCCCTTTTGTACTGGGCTTCTGCCTATGTTGGCACCTTTTTCTGCCCACAAAGAAATCCGCAGCAGTCCCGACAGAGCTCAGTTGAGCTCGTTCACTCCCCCCTTACTCGCTCAATATTAATCTATGCCAAACACTGATTTCCCACAGTGACCGCGCTATTCTGCACCAGAAGAGCAGAAACATATTTCAGCCAGGATGTGAAAAATGACAGCTGTACTATTCATGAGGAGGTGTGAAAAAATGCCTGTGTTGAAAATCTGGTGTGAAAATATTACAAATGTGCGAAGTTACAAAGGTGAATGGAAACTGTGCAACACACACTTGTAACACAGTCATTTTTTTTTTTTTTATTTAGTTGTTTAACCAGGTATAGCACACTAAGCTGAAAGCTTTTTTACAGAAGCGACTTGGGAGCACAAGGAGGTTAAGTGACTTGCTCAGGGTCACACAGTATGCAAGTGGAAGCTGTGGGATTCAAACCCAGGTCTGGTCCACATTTTATGGACTTTCGTCACCAAATTTTCAACATAGACATTTTAGGACCTCTGCTCATGAACAGTCTCACTGTAATTTTCTCAGTCTATCCCGAAAACTGATTTCCCACAGCAATCATGCTATTCTACGCCGGAAGCGCTAAAACACATTTTGGCCAGGATGTGTAAAATGATAGTGGTACTGTTTATAAGGAGGTGTGGAAAAATGCCAATGTTGAAAATCTGAAGTGAAAATATTACAGATTTGCAAAGTTACAAGTATGCGTGGAAACTGTGCAGCGCACGCTCATAAACCAGTATTTTTTTTTTCACCAAATTTGCAACATAGGCTTTTTGACAGCCCACTTCATGAACAATAGCACTCTCATTTCGTTAATTGGTCCCAAAAATTTGATTCCACATGATGACATTGAAATCACCTTTTGGGACTAGCTCTATGACAGTGGCTGAATTCACGAAGGGTCCCAATGACCCCATGTTGAAAATTTGGTGCCAAAATTCCCAAAATGCCTGAGATATGCACAAAGTTTAAAAACCCTATTTATGTTATTATACAGCTTACCAGTATTTCTTCAGTTTGCGGTCAGCTTTGAAGAGTGCAGACGTGTTCCCGGTCCACCAAAGATTGTTGCGCTGGGCTCTGGAGGTAAGTATGGAGTGAGGTAGGGTGTGGGGAGGCAGGGTGCACAGAGGGTGGGCGTGGGTTGGGGTAGGGGCCACGAACTCAATGAGGGACCGTTTTCTGTTTACAAGTTTAAAGAAAAAAAAAAAACACATTACGGATTTTTTTAACAGGGACATTTGTACGCTGGGGTGGACTCCCAGCATGCCACCTGAGTATTTTGGGGGGGCTGTAGCTGACTGGGGATTGGGCACTCCCGTCAGCACCCAACAAATTTTGGGGGGGGGACATTATGCCGACGGTGAGTAGGCTCCCCGTCAACAAATTTACTGGGAAGGGTGGGGACTGAAGCTGATGGGGATTGGGCCCTCCATCGGCAAAGAAAAACTGTTGGAGGGGTGCATGATGCTAAGGGGGATTGGGCACCCCCCTCAGCACACAACAAATGGGGGAGGGGTTAGTATGCCGACGGGGAGTGGGCTCCCCCATCGGCAAATGTACTGGGTTAGGGGCATGTGGACAGCAAGGTACCGCCCTGCAATGACTGGTTGCTCCCTCATTGCAGCGAAATGGCTGACTCTGCAATGACGAGGCGGCCCGTATTGCAGCGGCAAAAACGTTACAACTTGGTTGCAATTCTGCAGTTCCAGTGTTATCAGGACACTGGGCCTGCATTAGTCCACCAGTGCCAAGCCCCCAAATGCAGTGCCCCGTTGGCTGCCACAGTGCTGTACCTCCACAACCTGCTTTTCTCCTAAGCTGCCACAAAATGTTTCTTGCACATGAGTGCAAGCAAACATAAAAATGAACATGCTAAAGTTTTAAAAGCCACAAAACAACTGCAAAAAGTTTAAAATACTTCCTTCTATTTTTCTACCCATTCAATACATTGTGTGATTGTTTACATAGAATACAAGAATTCAACACTCTGCAGTACTGAAGCAGTAAAATGCTCCCACCTCTCCCCCCTCCCCACACACTTGATACGTGGAATGGTAACATGGAATACATGAATTCAAAATTCTGTTGAATTCCACTGGCACACACACACACACCCACACACACACTCTCTCTCTCTCTCTCTCTTTCAGTATAAGAGATCCAGGTAGCTCTTATCTGTTATGTTTGGGAAGCAGGCGCAGCCCCTGCTGTAAAAAAAATACATATATATATATATATATATATTTAGTCTGGGTAGTTAACTAAAGACCTGGCATTTTATCAGATGTGTCTTGAGAGCTGAAAAAAACAGTGTAAATCTTTACAAAATGTGCTGGGAAAGGGTAACATTTCTCAGCTACGAATCTTTCTTGAAAGATATTCATGCCCAACTGAAGTTAATAGCAAAAAATGTTTAAATGCTAGGCATTTAAATGTGCAAGCTGTTGCATTTCGAAGGGGTAAATAAATCTCCAATTTAATTGGCAACCAATATTTAACAAGCGGTTTCAGTTTCCTAATGGTCATCTGATAAGCAACTTGGAGTTATGTCTCCAACATTCTAAACAGAAAGAAGGGATTATTTTATTTTAGTTGCCATAGTGATTTGTAGGATGTGAAAGGATACATTGAAAAGTCCAAAAAATGTTTTCCACGATACTCCATTTTCAAGCTACAGACAGCGAGATGGCTGTATGCTTTGTCCACAGCCATAACAAGCATTTGTCAATGCTGAATGTTTGCTTGCTGGCATTGGCAGTGGTAGTATAGAAGTTACAGAGCTGCATAATAGGAATGGCAGTGAAGTATTGAACTGAAGCCAACCCCACCACCACCCTGCAGAGAGTGACAGGCATTGGGGTGTGCCTTTGGGTCGTCAGGCATAACGGCCACACCATTTCACCATACCCCACCCTGCAGACACTGACAAGTGTCACGGTGTTCCTTGGGGTCTTTGGCCCTTATGTGCACCCCATTCCATTAGGAAATACAGTGAGATGGGTGCGATATATGAGAATGGGGTGAACTTTGGGGCGAAGGTCAGGCATACCTGATGCCTCTCACTGGCTGCAGGGTGTGGAATGGTATGAGCATTACAAGCAAGAATCCCAAGTCCACCCCTGATGCCTGTCATTCTCCACAGGGTTGGGCGTCATGGTTGGAAACCTAATACCTCAGGCATTCGTTGGTATTTCCTCCAGATTTTCAACATGGTTTTGTGACCCCTCATGAACAGGGGAATATCAGTTTGTTGGCAGCTGCTTATGCACAGCAACTACGGCATTTAGCACCACAGGTGCAAAAACATTCTGAACAGGATGTAAAAAATGACAGCTATACTGTTCATCAGGAGGTGTAAAAAATGTCAATGTTGCAAATCTGCAGTAAAAATATTTTAAAAAATGGTGAAGTCACGAGTGTACATAGAAACTGTGCAACGCACACCCGCAATATAATTAGGTTGAGGATTTTTTTTACAGCAGATTGTCAACTCAGGCATTTTGGTGCCTCCGATCATGAACGGTGTCACTGTGATTTTCTTTATCTGTCCTGAACAATGATTTCCCACAGCGACCACGCATCTCTGCGCTGAAAGTGTGAAAACACACTTCGGCCATGTTGTGAAAAATGATAGCTGTACTGTAAATAAGGAAGTGTAGAAAAATGCCACTGGTGAAAATCTGGACTTAAAATATTACAAAGTAATGAACTTACGAGGGTGCGTGGAAACTGCGCAATGCTCACTCGTAACACAGTCATTTTATGGACTTTTGTCACCAAATTTTCAACATAGCCATTTTAAGACCTCTGATCATGAACAGTGCAACTGTGATTTTCTTAATTTGTCCTGTACATTGATTTCACACACCGACTGCGCCATTGTGCGCTACATGGTGGAAACACGTTTTGGGTGAGATATGAAAAATGACAGCTGTACTACTCATAAGAAGGTGTGGTAAAATGGCAATGTTGAAAATCTGGAGTGAAAATATTGAAAATTCGTGAACTTACTAGCGTGCGTAGGAACTGCGCAACGCACGCTCGTAAAACAGTCATTTTTAGGATTTTTTTCACCAAATATTCAACATAGCCATTTTAAGACCTCCACTCATGAACAGTGTCACTGTGGTTTTCTTAATTTGTCCCGTACATTGGTTTTGCATACCGACAGCGCCATTGTGTGCTACATGGGCGGAAACACATTTTGGGTGAGATGTAAAAAATGACAGCTGTACTACTCATAAGAAGGTGTGGTAAAATGGCAATGTTGAAAATCTGGAATGAAAATATTGAAAATTCGCGAACTTACGAGCGTGCGTAGGAACTGCTTAGCACTTACACTAGTAGTAGTCATTTTGAATTTTTCCACCAAATTTTAAAAATAAGCTTCTTGAGAGCCCACCTTATGAACACTGGCAGTGTTGTTTCATTAATCAGTCCAGAAAGGTGATTTCGCACGGTGACTGCGAAATCACCCTTCAGGCCCGAATAACACCATGACAGTGACTGCATTCATGAGAAGGGGTCTCAAAAACTCCATGTTGAAAATTTGGTGCAAAAATTCCAAAAAATGCCTGAGATATGCAACAAAGTTAAAAAACCCCAATCTATCCCATTATACAGCTTACCGGCATTTCCTCAGTTCACAGTTGGCTTTGAAGAGAGCAGACGTGTTCCCGGTCCACTGAAGATCGTTGCGCCGGATTCCGGAGGTAAGTATGGGGTGAGGGGGGGTGTAGGGAGGCAGGATATGCAGTGGGTGGGTGCGGATTGTGGGAAGGGGGGCAGGAAGACTGCGTGGGACCGTTTTTTCTTTACAGGTATTTAAAAAAAAAAGATGCGGGACTTTTGCCACACTGGGGTGGGCTCCCAGCGTGGCAGAAGGATGGCTGGGGGTGTGTGGAGCCACCGGGGGATTGGGCACCCCCGTCGGCCATGGCATTTGTTGCCATGCTGGGGTGGGCTCCCAGCGTGGCACCCTGTATTCGGGAGAGAGCGAAGCTCATGGGGATTGGGCACCCTCGTCGGCTATACCATTGAGTTGCCATGCTGGGGTGGGCACCCTCGTGGCATTTGGAAGGCTTTGGGGGAGCACAGCACAGCCAACAGGGATTGGGCACCCCGTCGGCTATGAGTGTGTGCGTGGGGGCACGCAGTATGCGCATGGTGTGTGTGTGTGTGTGTGTAGGAGCCGCGCATGAGCAGGCCGGCGTCTTATCACTGCTCACCGAAGCCAGCTCCCTTTCAACTGTACGCCACTGCATTTTGGAGCTGTCATAGACAGCCCAGCATGCACTGGCGGACAGGGGCCGTGCCTGCCAACACACTGACTGAATTGTAAGAGGGGGTGACACACCTCCGAAAACTCGGATGATGGCACTATGTTTCTTGCACATGCGTGCAAGCAAACATAAAAAGTAAAGCAAAAAAAAATTGCATTGCACTAAATATATGACTGCCACAGCTGTACGGGAAAAGAGGCATTTCCTCAATAGTCTACTTCATAAAAGTGAACTGTAGTAGTTTTTGTGGCACAAGAATCACTTCAATAAAATTAAACAGCCCAAGAAATGCATTTTTCTTAATTTTTTATTAAAAGAAAAAGTAAAGGGGGCATCGTATAATCACAATAAACCACTCCAGGGTGTGGGTTATGCTGGGATTTACCCACAGCTGACTTCGTTTGACCAGACCAGATGTGGGTAAATCCCACCATAACCCACACCCTGTCATGGTTTATTGCTTAAATCTATTTGCTAGAATATGCACATTTGCATCTGTCTCAAGGGGTTCTGGACATTCTTAAAGCCTCTCGAAAACCTGCCACCAGAAAAACTTATAACTCCAAATGGAAAAGATTCAACATTTGGTGTTCCAATAAGCACATATCCCCAGATACTGCTGACTTGTCTACAGTTCTGGATTACATGGTTCATCTTAATGGCTAAGGCCTCAGACCAGCTACCCTCAAAGTACACTTGTCAGTTGTTTCTGCATTTCTGTCAGTGGGAAAGCCCTCATCACTGGCATCTCACCCTGTTTTCTGAAAATTCTTCAAAGGATTGCTTCATACCAATCCCACATTTAAGGATCCTACTCCTGCTTGGGCTCCTGTAAAAAAGCTTCCATTTTAGTGTGCTATACCTGGTTAAACAACTAAATAAATCTTAATGTTTGCATGGCTCAGCTTATGCAATCACCTTTTGAGCCTTTGTCTTCAGCAGAGCTTAAGTACTTGACTAGGAAAACTGTGTTCCTGGTAGCTATTATCTCTTCCAGGCGTATCAGTGAATTGCAAGCTCTGTCAGTAGAGCCTGATTTTTTCTTATTCCATAGAGATACGGTGGTCCTTAGAACCAACAGGAGGTTCTTACCCAAAGTGGTTTCAGATTTTCATCTCAACCAATCCATGTATCTTCCTATGTTCTTCACTGATCATTCTTCTTCAGAAGACAGAAGATTATACAGTTTGGTTGTCAAAAGGGCTCTTAGCTACTACATTGAGTGTACTAAGGCACTTAGGTTTGACTCCCTCCAGTTGTTCCTCACTTATGGTGAGGTGGGGAAGGGTAAACCTGCTACTAAGAGAACTATTGCCAGGTGGATTATCTCTTGTATACAGTTCTGCTATGAAAAGCTAGGAAAAGTGGGCCCCTCAGGCCTGAGGGCTCATTCGACTAGAGATACAGGTGCTTCTCTGGCTGCTGCCAGAGATATACCTTTATTAGAGATATGCAAAGGAGCCACCTGGAGAACAGTTCATACATTCACCAAGCATTACTCTCTGGATATCCAGGCTAGGAATGATGCTAGGTTTGGTACAGCAGTACTGCAGACCCTATTGCCAAAACAGGTTCGATACCCTCCTCCATGGAGGTACTGCTTGGTAGTCTGCATAATGTCAGAATACAGCAAGACTTCATGTTGTTTGAAGAAAAAATTACTCACCTTAGTAATTGTGTTTCTTCTAATGGAGTCTTGCTGTAATCTGAGCTCCCTCCCTGCCTCCCCTCTCAGAACCTGTTTTTTTGGGAAGTGGGCTGGCAGGCACAGTGTTGCACCTTAGTGGTGTACTTGGCACTCTTCCATTTTTTAACAGGGGGAGTGGGTTATTTATATGTTTTGATAATTGTATTTGTTCACTACCTAGTTTTTGTTTTGGATTTCTCGACTTGAGTGTTTTTGGGGATCCAAAATATTTGGTTGACTTTTGGCTAGTAAATTTTACACTTTCAGCATAGTGGGGGTAGTTAGCTAGTGTTAGCGCATAAGAATCTGATGGTTACACTTCAAAGTGCAGCAGACAGAGGTTTGAACCGAGCTCGAGCTCAACATTCTATGCTTTAACATAGAGTTAACTCTTTCCTCTCCGGAGCAGTTCAAGTGCTGTGGCTAACTGCATAATGTCAGAATACAGCAGAAGCTTTGCTGCTGCACATCTGGTGCTATTAATATCGACCTCTGAATCTGCACTAATTGTACTACAGACAACCCTCTAAGCTACCCGTGAGTGGGAACTGACCTGTGCACTGGCGGAAAGGTGGGAGACTGGCTCCGGTTCTACACAAGCCAAGTGGTTACAAGAAGGAGTTTGTGTTATTTTAAAGTAGAATACCTGCTCATTAGCAGCCCTTATCAGGGCGGTGGACAGGTTAATCGAGTAGGATAGTACAAGGAGGCTAATATATCTTCAGGTGTAAACAATATTTAGTTGCTAGGTATGGAACACCCGCCATTGGTCATGTGCTGTGACTTCTGGGTCCCAATACCTATTCAAACTGCTTGCACTGCTCGCGGAGCGAGTGTGCGGTTTTGCACATGGAGACGTGCACAGAGACATGCGCATCTTGCACATGTGTCAAGCTTGTCCAGCGAAACAGCAGAACTAGGAACTGGTTAGTAAGATTATTTATTAATTGGCAGGTGCTATTTAGACCTTAGTGTTTTGCCTAAGCAGAGACATTTGGTAATTATAAACATTAGCCATTACTATGGAAAACATCTTTTCATATATGTTGGACACAGGCCACATGCTAAGTATCTGTACGCATTGCAAACATGTACTTAGCATTATGTCAAATAATAATGGATGTTCTCAGGCATCAGATTGTCCAAATTGTCTAGAGCTGAACACATTGAGAAATGAAATTATAAGGCTATCATCAGATTTGGATGCAATTAAAGAGTTAAGAGCTCTTGAATGTTATGTGGATAACATGATATGTGGACTTCAACCACCTGAACTGAATAAAGAGGTCTCTCCCCAATTAGATAAAAATTATTTAAATAATGTTCACATTTTATTAAATACAGCAACTGCTACCATTCCAGATGAAATAGAAAGAAATCAATATACAATACCATCTGAGCAAACTCAGCAAGATGGTTTGGTTTTATCTACATTTTCCATTAAACATCCTAGAGATGTTAATATGGAACATAAAGATGGTTAGGTAGAAATACAACAAAATAAAAGAAAGAAATTTAAAAAAGGAAGGTGAGCAGTTGGCGTTCCAAATACTGAGTCAGAACATCTATCTGATTTAGAAATTAGAAATAGATTCAGTACCTTGCTACCTTCCCCAACTGTTGCTAGTAATGATGTTAATGTTTCTGATGAAGTTGTTGATCCAACCCTTCCTATTTTGATTATAGGGGACTCAGTTATAAAACATGCTAGCACCATGTTCCATAATGACAATCTGAAAGTTCATTGTTTTCTGGGTGCAAAAGTAAAAGATCTTAAGGAAAAGATTGAAGAATTGATTACACAACCATCAAATGTTAATTTTCACGTAGGGACTAATAATGTAGGATATGATCATGAAAAAGACATTTGTTTCAATGTCACTTGGAAAACTTGCTGCATTTAAGAATTATAAGATCTTTATCTCAAATAGTCTTCCAATTCCACATGCAAAGTTGGAAAAAAAATCACACTGTAGAACGTATCAATGCTAGACTGTTTAATTGGTCTAAAAAGGAAGATTTTTACTTTATTAACTGTTGGGAAGTCTTTGCTAATAATAAAGGTTTGTTTGCAAAAGATGGGTTACATCTGAATAGAAGCAGTTTGGCTGAATTATGTGCCCACTTTGTAGACTCAGTGGAATCACTTTGTTTAAACTATTAAGGGGGGGGGGTTTACAATCTGAAACATAAACAACATAGTGATAAGAATAGTAGTATAGCTAATTTGAGTTTCCAGCTTTTTAATGCACAAAGTTTAATTTCCAAGTTTGATGAATGGATTGCTAGGGTGGTAATTGATAGTCTGGATATTATTGGTATTACTGAGACATGGTGGCCAAATAATCCTGATTGGATTACCAACATTCCAGATTACTCATTATTTCACATAGGTAAGGAGAACCGTGGGGGGATGGGTAGCTTTATTTAAAAATGTAAAATCAGGTTTGAATGCAATTGAAATATCCAGTAAAATAAAAATTGACAGTAGTTTAGTGGAATCTTTATGGGTAAGAATAGGTTTGCGTCATATAAATTTTATTTTACGACCGTGTTATAGAACACCTAATTCAGGTAAGAAGACATTAAATGAAATCATGTCTGAAATGGTAACAGCAGCTGATTTGGGGGATATTATACTAATGGGAGATCTGAATTTGGAGGATATTGATTGGATAAATAAAAAAGCAAGTCACACTATGTCAAAAGACTTCTTGAAAGCTTGAAATGAATTAGACCTACTTCAATCGGTTGGTTCCCCCACTAGAGGGTTAAATATACTGGATATTGTATTAAGTAGTGAACATTTAAAGAGCTCTGCATATGGTGTAGTTGCTCCACTAGCCAATAGTGACCATAATGCAATCATCTTTAAATTGTGATTCCCCTTTCAAATTCAGATAGTATCGCAGAAGTTTATTTATATAATAAGGTAGCTAGAGAGGCTTTAGCAATACATTTGTCTAATATCAAATGGAATGAATTATTGGCATCAGAAGATATTAATGTGTCTTGGTCAATCCCTAAAGAGATACTACTAGAAACTGTTAAAAAGTTTATTCCCAAAACTAGAAAGAGAAAATAAAAAAAGTCCCATGTGGTTATCCAATAAAATAATTAGGATGATTAAAAAAAAAGAAATTATTTAAAAAATACAAAGATAATAAATGCACTGGATCATTAATCTCACTTCAACGATTAAAAAATAATTGTACAAGAGAAATAAAGAGATCAAAAGCAAATTTTTAAAACAATATTGCCAATCAGGCTCAAAAAGGAAACTAAATATTATACAGTTACATAAATGTGTTAAAAAAACAGGATTGTAGAGTGGGTCCCTTGAAAATTAATGGAATAGACACTAATGATAAAACAAAGATTGCCGATAAACCTAATTCTTATTTTAGTGAATCACTTAATAATAATACAAAAGATGACAATACTATATTTGATGATGTAGTAGAACCTATGGAAATATCACTAGAAATTGTTAAAAAGAAATTTGAACGTTTAAAAAAAGGATCACCGCCAGGTTCTGATGGCATATCTGGTGATATGCTGTTACTAATGAAGGACTACTTGTCTCTTTCATTAAAATGAATATACAAAACCAGTTTAAAAACTAGCATAGTACCGAGTGATTGGAGAGAAGCATATATTATTCCCCTTTTTAAAAAGGGCGATAGAAATCAGGCAGAAAATTACTGTCCTACCAGCTTAACTTCTATAATATGTAAGATATTGGAACGAATAATTAAGGATGAATTATCTTCTAGTATATCAATTTTGGATACCACACAGCATGGTTTTAAAAAAGGAAGATCTGTTGTCACTAACCTGGTCAGTTTTTATGACTATGTCAGTGACAATCTTGATAAACACATACCATGTGATGTGATTTTGTTAGACTTTAAGAAAATGTTTGATTACGTTCCTCATTGGGCTCTTATACAAAAATTACAATCCTTAAAAAATTGCCCTGTATTTATTAAATGGATTAATAATTGACTCAAAAATAGACGACAATGTGTATCTGTAGATGGGTATAGATCTTCTTGGATTCCTGTTTTAAGTGGTGTTCTTCAATGTTCAGTACTTGCACCATTAATATTTCAATGTTTTATCTATGATCTATCTGGCTGCATTGAAAGTCACATTATAAAGTATGCTGATGATTGTAAAATTGTAAATACTGCAAGACATTTAAATGACTGTGCAGTTATTCAAAGAGATTTGGATGTATTGGGAAACTGGTCATTACACTGGAACTTGAGATTTAATACATCCAAATGTACAGTTTTGCATTTTGGTAAAGAGAACATCAAATATCTGTAGTGTGTATATATATATATATATATATATACATATATATATATATATGAGTTAATTATAAATAAAAAACGTGAAAAAGACCTAGGTGTTATGGTAGATTCAAACTTAAATTTTGACACACAAATTTCAAACAGTATAAATAAAGCAAATAGAATTTGGTGGTCAATTAAAAGAAATATTGTTTCTAGAAACTCTGAAGTCCTATTTCCTCTTTATTGTACAGTACATATGTATGTCCACATCTTGATTATGCATCTCAGCTTTGGTCCACCATTTGCATAAAGACATTAACAGAATTGAAAGGCCACAAAGGAGAATGACAAAATCCTTCTTTTCTAATAAATGTACTACTTATAATGAAAGACTATGTAAACTAAATTTAATGTCTTTAGAACAAAGGCGATTGAGGGGGTGATCTATTATTTGTTTGGGACATTATTAATGATAATAATTTATTAATTGATTGTGGTATAGAATATAAGCAATTACAAGTAAACATTAGAGATCATCCCCTTCAAGTAAAAAAGCAAATATGCAAATCTAAAAAAAGGGGGTTTTATTTTTCACAAAGAGTGGTGAAACCCTGGAATGATTTACCGTTAAATATAGTTATTAGCATGTGCAAAAATACATTTAAGAATAGGCTTGATAATCACACTAACTTTTTTTTTCTCTTTTAGATATTCCTGAAGAAGACCAAAGGTTGAAACATAGATTTTTTACTCTATTTTCTATTTTCAACGTGCATGTAATATAACCATTTTGTTTTGTTGATAGATACTTGCTTTCTAACTCAAGTACAGTAGTAGCACCGAATTACTCCAAGGATTTTTAAGGATTTTTAAAAATCTCTATTGAGAATTATGAAACCTTTAGTTAGGGATTTTGTTTTGTTTGTTAGTGTGTTCACTGCAACGCAAAGAGGTTTGTCTCACTTGATAGTGTAGTTGAAAATCTACCAGATGGCACTTAAGTACTGTAATAGGAATTGGCCTCTTTCTGAAGGTATAACAAAAAGTAATTTAGAGGATTTTTCCCCTAAATTTTGTGAAGGATAAATAAGGAATTTCACAAAATTGCTTGACAAATTTGGCGCTACTACTGTATCACAGGCTATATGTAATTTCAGGGCCTTTTTATTGGGTCTACGGGCCTGTTGTACCCTTTATATCCTAGTGTGACAGCAAGACTCCATTAGAATAAACACTAAGGTGACTCATTTTTCCTGTTTCACTCCCTGTTGTATCCCCTCCCTCAGACTGCACCTGTAAATGAGCCCTGGCTCAGTGTGCCTATCCCAATCACCACATTTGAAATAAATAAATATAGAGAATAATCTTTGGGCAGAAGTATGAACAGAGATTTGTTTTAAACTCACGAACTGTGGGATACAATATAAACCATGAGAGCAAAGCGTGAGGGGGGTTATAAAAAAAGTGCTGCTGCAGCTATTTTACTTCTTGTAATTATTACTCCATCTCATGAGAGGCTGACCCTGCACAGATCAGCCATGCACTTCAGAGAAGGCTTTCCCTAATACAGGAGTATGCCATCACAGTTGCATCTAATGTAGAATTAGCACATTGGTACTGGGCTGCAATCTGTTCAACCAGTACTAATACGTTTGTTGACAGTAGTAAAGATAAAGTGTATGTATTGTATGATGAACAAATACTGTAAGTGTTAGCATTTGATTGATTTTTGTATAAACAAACTTGCTGGTTTAATCCATTACAATAAATCTAGTAAACTAATCTAAAATTCAAATAAGTGTGAGTTGTATAACTGGTATCTGCATGTTGTGCTGTTTATTGTACATAGAACTGCCTGTTACCCTGCTTCTCAACCTTTCTCTTCCCTCTGCTACTGTTCCTGTTGTCTGGAAGCAGGCTACTGTCATTCCTGTCCCTAAAGGTAGTGATTCCTCTTCTCCTGGTAGCTACTGTCCTGTCTCTCTCCTCCCTATCCTAGCTAAGTTACAGGAACACCTTGTACTATCATAACTCTCTCCGTTCCTTGACTCTTCCTCCTTCTTCACCCCCTTTCAGTACAGTTATAAGAAATCCCACTCCACTTCCCTCCTTCAGCTCATTGAGTCCATCCTTACAGGTATGGATCAGGGTCTGATCATGTCTGCCATTTTGTTGACCTTGCTAAAGCTTTTGACACAGTGGCACATCCCCTCCTTCTAGACAAGTTTAAAGCAGTGGGACTTGTTGACTCTCTGCAATCAGCTGGTTTCATTTTGACTTGAGGGAAAATAGCAAGCTGTCCAGATAGGAAGCACCATTTTATCGCTATTCCCTATCTACTCCGGTGTCCCTCGAAGACCTGCCCTGGGTCCTATTCTCGTTTCCATATTCTTGAATTACCTATTCTCTCTCTCTCTCTCTCTGTTCCTCTGTATCCATTCATATGAACACTGATGATACAGTTATTTTTGCATCTGGCACCTCTTCCCAGGATCTCACCTCACAGCGTTAGCTGGATTTTGATAATATTCAGCACTGGTTCCAGACTAACCGACTTTCCCTCAATGTCAAAAAAACAGTCTTCATGACTTTTGGCACACATCAGATGCTTTCTAACCCAACCCCCTCCCTTTACTTTTCTCCTTTGATGATACTATTATTGAGGGTGTATCCCCTTTTAAGTACCTCAGCTCTGGCTTGACCTTCCTCTTGATTTCTTGTTGCATATTGATGCCATTCACAAAAGCTCCACCCCAGCCTTGGTGCACTGTACATGTAAGCCCCCTGCAAAAGTGGGGCTTATATTCCAATGTTTAGGCATCCCTTTCCCCGCTCCTACCCCCCAGCTCCCAGAGCTAGTAAATGGGTTTTGTGCTCTGAGGAGTATTGCTCTAGATGCCTCAAGGTGGCAGCACAGAGTAGAGTAGAGTAAGGGTATAAAAAGGGACTTATGGGACATATTGAGGCCTTTCCAGCACAGGCAGTAGGCCTGGGCTGGAGGGGGGAGGCTGGAAGAGTAGCATCAGGGCCAGGATAGGGGGGCAAGTGAGAGAGCTCAGCAGTCCAGGAGGGCCAGTTGAAAATCCCCCTAAGTAGAGTGCAGTCAGGACAGTTCTAATGATCCAAAATACAGGATCAACACTGAGGTTGGTCATGTCTAAACCTAATGAAAAAAACAAATCCAATATGTGGCCACCCGAGTGCATAGCTGTTATTACTTTTTGTGACAGATCCAGGGCTCCCATGCTTCCTATGAGATCGTTTCCAAAACCAGAGAGCCTGCCATCGACACAAGCATTGAAGTCCCCCAGGATTAACCACCTGGAAGACTCCAGCACCAGGCAGGCAATGAGCTCCTCGACCTCAACAACAAAATCCCCATGCATCCCAGGGGGACGATAAAGCACAAGGGCCCTGAAACCTGCCCCTACACCCCTTCGGGCGGCCACACACTCAAACGACTGCATATGACCTACACATAGCACTGTGAGATTCAGGCTGGTTTAAAACAAATGGCTACCCCCCTCCCCTGGATCCTCCTTCAGGTTGTGTATCACAGAATACCCAGCTGGAACCACTGCCTCCAAAATGAGGGCGGCATTTTCATCCAGCCAGGTCTCTGTGATGCTAGCCCAGTCACCCAAGGATATCAAGTCTGCCATTATGGCAGTCTTATTCCTCATTGACTTGGCATTGCATAACACAGCCTGAGTAGGATGAGGCGAGGCAGCCGAACCAGCTAACTGCCCACAATCCATCATGGAACCCTTGGGTATGGGAACTAAACATGGCAACCCCTCTCCAGTTCTCATTTTGCCCCAGGGTGACTCCTTGACCTCACCACCCAAATCCCAGACACCCTGGCAGCCACTTGGGTGCCAACATCACTACCAGACCCCCGAGCTATTCCTAATGCTCTACACCTCCTGTAGGCTGCAGCTGGAAGTCCAGAAAGCTCAAAGGGACAGGCCGCAGAAGTATTCCCTCAAGTAGCTGCACCTTACAAGTCCCTATCCCAGACACATTTCACACAAATAGCTGTTCACTCACACACTAATAATAATATAACACAAACCTCTCAAAAAATAAATCGAGCAATAAAAACAACCTCCCTGCCCCCCATTAAACAATATCATAACTAACAATAATAATAAATAAAATCCTAATTAAATATAAGAAAAATACAGCAATAAGTTCAATGTTTCAGGTTATGAAAATATCGGGTAAATTGCAATTTTGCTACAACTAGCAGTCAGAATTAAAACGAAACCGACCTCGACTTTCATTACTCCTGCTGCTGATGTTTTGCTGATGAGTAAACAAGTAAACTCAAACAACTAAATTAAAACAGTAGAAAAAACGTTTAAAAATGAACATGCTACTAAGCTAAACTGATGGCTGACCCAGCGTGGTCACCATCTTGATCTACATGACATCCCTTACAAAGATTTCTTTGGAATATCATTGTAATACCTGTTCTTTACTATTGTACTACCATTGCAATTTCCAGTGTACTACCATTGTGGGTTTCATATATGTATACATATATTCATATATCTATATATGGATATATATATATATAAATATACAGTGCAGACAGTAGTAGTTCACTGATAACACCACCTCTGCTGGTACCACAGTGGTAGCAATGTACACCATTGTGATACCACTGTTTGTTGGTATCACAGTGGTTTTGTTCCAATTCCAGTTGCATACTATTGTGTCAACTGTGATACCATCAACACCCAGTGGTAGCACAGTGGTGAATACCACCACACTTGGTATCACAATGGATTTGTTTTAATTCCATTGCACAATTATTGAGACCTCTGTGGTACCACGTGCCAGTGGTAGCACAATGAGTACACCTGCAGTGGAAATACAATGGTCTCATGCCATGCATTATGCTGGTGGTAGCACAATGGTCATGCAGCATGGTATCACAGTAGCTGGTGTGGATCACTGGTAGCACAATGGTCATAGAGCGTGGTATCACAGTTGCAGGCGTGGATCACTGGTAGCACAATGGTCATGCAGCGTGGTATCACAGTAGCCAGCGTGGATCACTGGTAGCACATGGACCACACTGTTGAAAACCTGCCAGCAGAGTGATCCCAAAAAATAATTAAGACACATCTAACAAGATCAAATTCCTAGAACTCAAACACCCTAATGTGTTTATTGGTGTACTTTGAATGCTTTGCATTCTTCCACTCTAATGTCTGTGTTAACATATTTTTTCTGCAGTAAAACACCTTCCTTTTGTGATGCTGGAAATTTAACAGCATAGTGGAGCTATTTCAAATGCTACATCCACCAACCACTTAACAAGTGAAAGCCTAGCGTCATAATACTTGAGGTAGTACTGTTACAGGCTAACATCCTAGCACAGATAACAGATCTCTTATCTGGTTCCTATGGAGCCTAGGATAAGGGTGTCTCAAGAAAACATGGTACCTGTAAAACAAGAACTGCAATGGGGTCACAAAGGATCTACAGCTCTTTATGAACTATTACAAACAAGGTAGGGTAAACAAGAAACAATACTTATCTGAAACCTACGGTCAGTGTCCTCCTACACCTGATCAACGTCCTGTCAGACCTGTAGCTATAAAAGGGAAATGGGTCAGTATAAAGAATAAAAATATGTTTTTTTCAATTTAAAGTTTATTGATTTTCCAAAATAAACAAAAAATGTATACAATAAAACTTTAAACCAATTATGCATTACAAAGATTCAGAATCCAAGGAGTAACAATACAACATAAAATACTAATTTAGTAATGCAGTATATCACTAGGAGTACTATATAGTATACAGCATCACTCCTAAGTAACACATATGTTCCAACCTATATAGATACAGTGCATAAGGTTTGAATGATATACAGTAAATGATTCTACTATGTGCAAAGGGTTATAAATGGACCCCCTATATCCTCAAATACATCAAATTTGCTCAAAACAGAGTAACATATTTTTTCATTGTTTGCAACCACTAACAGATTATTTAACCATTGTTGAATGTGGGGATGATTTTATCCTTCCAGCACTGAAGAATTAGTCTTTTATATGCTAATGCACAAGTTAGCACCCATATTTTCTTTTTTTAGAGTTATCCAAAATTAAACTAATGTCTCCTACAAGGTATACATGACCCAACAACAGACTGGCAGAAAGTATGAATTTGCCTCCAATGAGACATTTTATCACAATGCTAAAATAAATGTGCAAGGCCTGCATCAGGGAGCCCACATTTCCAGCATTTACTATCAGGTTCTAGCCCTATCTTAAACAATTGAATAGGGGAATAGTAATAATAATGTAATATTTTAAATTGCAAAAGTCTCCCCTGCACTTCTCTAGAAGATTTTATTGCATAGTCCCACAGTCTCTCCCAAGACTCTGATGACATGTTTAGGCCTTGATCCTCTTGCCATTTCAGTCTGGCATTTTCTGTTAATTGAATATCAGATTCATTTAAAAATGCATACCTTAAACTGAAGCCCTTAGGTTGATAGCATATTTTAAAGAACTTCTGCCAAATGGAAGAAGAAATAAGATTATAAGAAACATCTAGATATTTGTTGAGGAGAAAACTTCTAATCTGCAAATAGATACAGGAATTGCATGTATTTAACCTGAATTTGCTCCTAAGGTCTATGAAGGAATGTAGTCTGCTCTGATCATCCAGCAGATCTCCTATTACTGCAATACCTTTTTGTTTCCAGCCAATATCCTTCATTTCTTTATTATCTGGGGTTATCTTGGGATTGTTCCATAATGGCATAAATTGTAATGGAACTAATTCCACTTTTTTAAAAGGATTGAACTTTCTACAGACTATTATTGTAACCGAAAAAGCAGGTTGATTTATTAAATAGTGTGGTATTCTATAAAAAAATAAATCTGTCAACTTTAACGGATGTGCCACCTCCTTTTCTATCTGTAGCCATAAGGGGTCATCTAGTATTATAAGCGGCACAAACCATAAAGCTCCTTGCTTCAACTGAAAGGCCCAGAAATACCCCTGCCACCAGGGTAAGGCTAACCCATCTTTTCTAACTGGAGCTCTCTATTTATGTTTTGAAAGTCTTGGAGGTTTTCCTTCCCATAAAAATGAGGAAATAACCTTTTCAACCTTGTTAAACCAAATAGTGGGAATATCTGCAGAAAAGTTATTAATAAAATAAAATAATTTGGGAGCAAAAATGATTTTTAACAAGTTTATCTTCACCCACAGAGATAAGTATAACTTTGCCAACCTATCTAAATCCCCTTTCAATTCTTCTATAATTTTGGAGATATTGTGACATAGTATTTTCTCAACCGAATCAAATATTTTAATCCCTAAGTATGTCAAACCATCGGCAGGCCAGATTAATCCTGGGATAATTGACACTATGTCAGTTTCTTGCACAGCTGTCCCTAGCTTTAAGCATTCAGTTTTAGACCAATTAACATAGAGTCCAGATATATTCCCAAAAGTATGTAAAAGCTGTTTTATAACCATCAGGGAGGCAGTAGGATGAGCTAAGGTAAGAAGTATGTTATCTGTGAAGGCAAAACCTTTTTTGTATACTGGCCTGTAGTAATCCCGCCATATCATCTGATTGCATGATTTTCCTGATGAGAGGTTCTATTGCCAATACAAACAATATTGAGGAGAGTGGGCATCCTTGTCTGGAACCTCTATATAATTGAAAGGAAGAGGATCTAACTCCATTGGTAACCACACAGGCTCTAGGTGAGGCGTTTATGATTTGTATCCATCTTAATAGATTAGAGCTAAAGTTATTTTTCCCTAGAACTTGATATAAGTAATCCCATTCTAGTGAATCGAAAGCTTTCAAACAACATGAAGTCTTGCTATATTATAGACATTAGCAGTTTGTTCCAGCTCTAGAACTGCCCCGGAGTGAAATGGTTAAAACCATTCCAAAATAGAATTTTGGCAGGAGAGCAACTCTATCTGTGTCATTTCAAACTTGAACTGTCTGATTCTTTACTCCGCCTCAGTGAACAGTCGCTCCGGAGATTTCTCCTTCTGCTCGGTTCATTTCTCGGTTTAAAAAGTGTTTTCTCGGTTGGATTTAACCGAGAATAGTTTATTTTACATAAAAACCGTTCGGTTCAGGCTCTATCTGTGGTAACCGTAAGTAAATGAAGGTTTTGTCTGTGTGGAACTTGTAAGTTATCGGTTCGGTTTTGAACCGATCAGTGGGTTTAAAACTCATTTAAAACTAAAAGTTACTATTTTAGAGTGTTGTTCCCAGTTCTTATCGGTTCTAAAAAAAACGGATTTATTATGTTTTTTTCCAATACCCGTGACACGGTTAGGAACCGATAAGGGTGTCTTGCCTGGCACTGCCGTTAAAAGGGCAAGTTTTTGGTTAGGCTGGCATTATGTGAGAAACCCAAAAGAAAAACCGGGCCCACTGGGTTTCAGCACTGTGATGTTTGTGGGGAAGTCTTTGCCAAGGCTGACCCACACACCACATGTTTATTGTCTGGGTTTGACCACCTCCAGTCAGACTGCCAGGTATGTAAGAATTTCCTGCAGCCACCCTGGAAAAAGATTGGGCAGGCTCGGGAGCGAGAGGCCAAAAGTCCAGTGACCCAGATGGCCAGCCTGGTTCGGTGCCAACGAACCAGAGGGAATGCCCTCTGACCAGGGCCAGACTTCCTCGGGCAAAGAAAAGCTGGTTCTGAGGAACCAATTCCAGTAAAGAAAACAAGAAAATCAGCAGGTCTGAGTCCAAAATTCCTTCTCCAACTGCTGCAGATATAACAAAAGCCATACAAATTGTCCAGTCACTGTCTCAGGGTCCGTCCGAACCACCACTATCTGGTAAAGGTCGGTTCGTCCGGTCCCAGTGGTTCAGGATTTTGATATTGAGGAATTTTATGAACCAGAGGAGGGGAGGAGGATTATGAACAGTATGAATGTGGCTGGGAAGGTCTGGGTGTGCCCATTGAACGGACATCTCCCAGACAGACCTTTAGAATCTCCCCTATGCTGTCTGAGTCCCCATCTCATTTTATGTTTTATAAAAAGTTGCTGAAATCCTCAGCTTCCTTTAGAAGAGGCTGTGGATGAGCAAGAGGAGCCTGATTTTGTAGAAATGATGGATATTCCAGAGTCTAAGAGATTGTCTATTCCTTTACATAAGTCTTTTAGAAACAAACAATTAAAATTTTAAAAGTTCCTAATTCTGTGCCTCCTGTAGATAAAAGATGGACAGAAGGTATACATTGTCAGGCCCTGATACAGAATTCCTTTCTCAGCAATGCAGTCATGTTGGGGTAGTTCAGGCTGCTGCCTGTGATAAAGCTAATATTCCCTTGGCTTCACATCCTCCTGACAAGGATTCCAGGAAGATTGATGCCATGGCAAAAAAAAAAAAAAAAAAAAGTATATGGCAGCCTCTCTGGGACACAGGCAAGCAAATTATATGGCTTATGTAGCTAGGTATCAGAAATCTAGATGGGATACTGTTATGCAATTGGCCAAGCAGGCCCATGGCCAGCTGGCTAGTGAACTAGAACAGGTGGCTGCTAATGGCATTGAAGCCTCTAAGGTTCAGTTTAATGCTGCTGTGGATGTTAATGATGTTTCCTCTAGGGTCATGGCCACATCTGTAGCTTTTCGTAGGTTGGCCTGGCTCAGGTGTACTAGTTTGTCACAGGATACCCAGACTAAGGCTATGGATTTTCCTGTGGTGGGAAATTCTCTGTTTGGAGAGCAGACAGAGAATTACATGAAGAAGATGGATGAATATGGGACTACTTACAAGGTGCCCAGGCTAAGGGCGGCAAGCCACTCCTCAAAGGCATGCCCCCAGGGTAGGGTGAGCCTTTTCACAGGCCTTTCTACCAGACTTAGGCCTCCTCTACCTATGCTCAGAGGGGCTTCTTCAGAGGCAGGGGCAGGCGAGGGGTGGGCAGACCTGCTCCCACCCCCAGCCTAAACTCCTCGCGAAACAGGCACCCTGATGGGGTGTCCAGGGCGATTCTCCTGTACCAGTGGGGGCAGGCTGGCTTACTTCAGTCAGAATTGGGCTTCTTTAACCTCAGACAAGTGGGTTCTGGAAGTAGTAAGTCAGGGTCTGGTTCTCCAGCTTCAAAAGTTTCCCAAGTTGAGAAGCAGACTTTTTACCTGCAAGTGCTTCAGAGACCCTCGCTCTAGAAACAGAGGTCTCATCCTGTTAGCTCTCAGAGCAGTAGAAAGGGTTCCTCCCTGCATCAGGGCAGGGGTCTGTATTCAGATACTTCCTTACCCCAAAAAGACAGGAGAATGGCGGCCATTTTAGATCTCAGATATCTGAACAAGCATCTTTTGAAACCAAAGTTCAAAATGGTAACTCTGGCAATGATTTTACCTTCCCTAAGGCCAGGGACTGGCTAGCCTCCCTGGACCTCAAGGATGCCTATTTCCATGTCCTAATCAGAAGATCCCATCAAGTACCTCAGATTCGAACTGCCCTCAGGTCATTACCAGTTCAGAGCAATGCCCTTGACCTTACCTCTGCTCCAAGGGTATTCACAAAGTGTCTAGCAGTGGCAGTGGCCCACTTAAGGAGGCAGAGGATTGCTGTTTTCCCTATCTAGATGACTGGCTCATTGTAGGCCAGTCCCCAGAACAGGTAAAATCTCACCTGCAGGTCACCCAGCAGCTTCTCACCTCCCTGGGTTTCTGCTAAACCTACCAAAGTCGGTTCTGGAACCAGTCCAGGTACTCACCTTTATAGGGGCAGAATTGGACACAAAGCTAGCCAGAGCCTTTCTTCCCCAGAAAGGGTAAAGAATTTAGTGGCTCTGGCTTCTTCCCTTCACTCTGCAGTCTCTCAACCAGCAAGACACTTTCTGCAGCTCCTGGGGCACATGGCTGCATCCACAGCTGTTGTGCAGGAGCCAGATTTCGGATGAGAGACATTCAGTTTCACTTGAGAACCTTTTGGTCTCAGAGAAGAGACCCCCTTTCCAAGTTGGTCCCAGTGACTCGAACCTTGATCCTAGCTCTCCAGTGGTGGCAGGATCAGAGCAATTTAAGAGCGGGGGTCCCCTTCATTTCCCCTTCTCATGACTTGACTCTCACTACAGATGCTTCCCTTCTGGGTTGGGGATCCCACATGGGCGACCTTTCCACTCAGGGAGTTTGGTCCCCCCAGGAATCTCTGCTCCACATCAATTTGCTGGAACTCAGAGCTGTCTTTTTAGCTCTTCAAGCTTTTTCTGCATCTGTCCATGACAAGGTGATACAAGTCAGAACAGACAACACCACAACAATGTGGTACATCAACAAACAGGGGCACTTCGGTCTTGACCTTGTGCACCGAGGCAATGAAGTTGTGGTCTCTGGCCTATTCCTGAACACTTCCCTCATAGCAGTTCATCTTCCAGGAAGGACAATGTCCTAGCGGATGCCCTCAGCAGGATTTCCCAGGGCCATCACGAATGGTCCCTGGATCCTCAAGTGCTGGGGATAGTTTTTGCCAGGTGGGGCATCCCTCAGATAGATCTTTTTGCAGCCCCAGACAATCACAAACTTCCTCTGTTCTGTTGCAGGCCTCCAGTGCTGGGCTCAGTTCCTCTGGATGCCCTTCTTCTGGATTGGGAGGGGAAGTTCCTCTATGCTTTCCTCCCTTTCCTCTCCTATTCAAAGTACTAGTCAAAATCAGATCTCAGCCTTGCAGGGTGATTCTGATTGCCCGGATTAGGCCAGGCAGCCTGGTACCCACTCCTTCTGTCTCTGACAGTCCATCTTCCCCTGTGCCTCCCAGGAATCACAATCTGTTGACTTGTGCCCAGGGAAGGGTTTGGTATCCGGACCTAAATCCCTCAACCTCAAGGCCTGGCTCTTGAGGAGTTAGAGTTGCTGATTTACATCTCTCTCAGGGTGTTCTTGAGATCCTAAAGGCTTCCAGAAAGCCTTCCACTAGGAGCTACTTATAGTTCTAAATGGAAAAAGGTTTTCCATTTGGTGTGCTAGGAAAATATTTCCCCAGAATCTGCTGAATTGCCCATTTTGTTAGATTACATGGTACATCTTAATTCCTTGGGTCTCAGACCAGCTACCCTGAGAGTTCATTTGGCAGCTGTGTCTGCTTTTGTGTCAGCAGGAAAGTCATCCCCTCTTTCCTCTCATCCTGTGTTTTCCAAGTTTTTTAAGGGATTACTCCATACTAATCCTCCCTTTCATGAACCGGCCCCTGCTTGGGACCTTAATGTTTGCATTGCCCAGTTAATGCAACCCCCTTTTGAACCTCTGTCTTCTGCAGAGCTTAAGTACCTAACTTGGAAAACTGTTTTTATAGTGGCTATCACTTCTGCCAGACGCATAAGTGAATTGCAAGCCTTGTCAGTGGAGACTGACTTTATTACTTTCCACAGGGATAAGGTAGTCCTTAGGACTAATAGGAAGTTTTTGCCTAAGGTGGTTTCAGATTTCCATCTTAATCAATCTATCTCCCTTCCAGTATTCTTCACTGATCACTCCTCTTCGGGTGAGAGGAGGTTGCACAGCCTGGATGTTAGAGAGCTCTTAGTTATTATAGAGAGCGTACCAAGGTCACAGGTTCGAATCCTCCAACTTTCCTTACCTATGGTGAAGTTGGGAAAGGCAAACCTGCCACTAAGAGATCAATAGCCAGGTGGATTGTCTCTTGTATCCAATTTTGTTATCAGAAAGTGGGCAGAGCCCCCGTTTGAGGGCTCATTCTACCAGGGGTACAGCTGCGTCTCTAGCTGCTGCCAGAGATATCCCTTTATTAGAGATTTGCCAGGCTGCTACTTGGAAAATGGTACACACTTTTACCAAGCATTACTCCCTGGATGTCCAGGCCAGGAGAGATGCTCGGTTTGGCACAGCTGTTCTTCAGAGCCTATTCCCTAAGTAGGTTCTGCCCCTCCTCCATGGAGGTACTGCTGTGTATTCTGCTAATGTCTATAATATAGCAAGACTTCATGTTGTTTGAAGAAAAAATTACTCACCTTAGTAATGTTGTTTCTTCTAATGGAGTCTTGCTATATTATAGACCTCCCCCCCAACCTGCCCCTCTCAGAACCTCTACTTGGGTGGGGTGCGGGCAACTTAGTGTGGGCACTTCTTATGTTCTGTTAGCATTTTGTCCCCTTTGGGACTTTGGGGGTGTGTATGTGTATGCGTGTGTGTGTGTTTTATTATACTTATGTTCCATTTTCATATTATTAGAATGGTGTTAGTATTTCTGGTCCCCTGTCTTGAGTCTTGGGTGTTGGGACCATCAATGGTTGTTATTATTTTAGGTAGCCATTTGGTTGGGTGTAGGTTACAGCTTCCACACAGACCTTAGTGAGTTTGGCTCGTAAAGATCTGACAGTTCAAGTTTGAAATAACACAGATAGAGGTGCTCTCGTGCCAAAATTCTATTTTGGAATGGTTTTAACCATTTCACTCCGGGGCAGTTCTAGAGCTGGAACAAACTGCTAATGTCTATAATATAGCAAGACTCCATTAGAAGAAACAACATTACTAAGGTGAGTAATTTTTTCTTCCCTATGTCCAAAGAAATAGCCATGGCAGGTGAGGATTTATTTTTCAAAGAATGGGCTGACCAAAATACTGAAAATAATCTCCTGAGATTGGCATCAGCTTGCCTATGTCTTAAAAAGCCACCCACTCCTTGCCTATTCATTTATTTAGGATTTTTGATAATCTGTTTGCCAAAATTTAGTCAAAATCTTGTAATCAAAGTTCAATAATGATATCGGCCTATAATTGACACAATCCAAAGGATCTTTTCCTTTTTTCCTTAAAAGGCAAATATGAGCCTCATTCGTAGACTCCGGAAGGGTACTATCCTTAAAGGAGAATTGAAAAACATTCAGCAAGTGGGGCACCACAGTGCTGTTAGGGTGTTTATAGAATTCCCAAGAGAATCCATCCGGACCAGGTGCCTTCCCCTTAGGAGCTTGCATAATAACATCTGCTATTTCTTGAACATTAATTTGTTGATAGAGTTTTTCTTTGTCTTGTGAAGTTAGACATGGAAGCTTTACTGAATTAAGAAAAGTATCTATTATATCCACCTGCATAAAACCTTCAGATCTATACAGGTTCTCATAAAAAATCTTAAAACAATTGTTAATTTTTTTAATATTATATGTTACTTCCCATGAGCCATCTTTAATCCCCTTAATGGTATTTTGGTTTTGAATTTTGCGTAATCTAAAAGACAATAGCTTCCTCACTTTTTCACCTATTACCCAGTATTTTTGCTTTACTCTAAAAAGCAAATATTCATTTTTTTCTGAGTGAATTTTGTTGATTTTATATTTAAGTCCTAGCACCTTAAATATCAACTTTTTTTTTTTATTTGATGACCCATGTTTTAAGTTTGACAAGGCTTCCTTCAGCATATCCTCTTCATCCTTTAGTGACCTTAATCTATCTTTTTTCTGTCTGGATGCAAAACTAATACTCACCCCCTGATAAAAGCTTTGTATGCATCCCAAATTATTTTAGGGCTAACCTCCCCATTATAATTGGTCTTAAAATATTCGTTGGATTCTTTTTGAATCCATTCAATTCAATTCACTTTATTTACCAGGTAAGATAATTGAGCCAAGGCCCTTTTTCAGTATTGACCTGGTGCTTCATTATAAAGAAGCAAGTTAAGTACAAAAATACAAACATATATACAATAAAGTAAATACTTAAGTAATAGACAGAACAATACATTTTAAAGTTCCTAAGAACAGTTCCATACAGTACAGCAAGTGATTGCAAATAACAGTACAAAACTACTTTAAACTTTCTTGCTTAGAAGCAATAACACAATTAACAGACAATGCATTCCATAAAGTCAGACATTGAAATGAAAAGTCTCTCTTACCCATGCAGGTATCAATTCTAGGAATTAATAAACGTTGCACATTAGTTGAATGTAAAGACCTAATATCTTCCTTTAAGTTAATCAAACTATAAAGAGGTGATGTAATGCCCTGCACAAATATGCTATTAGTCAAATAGTCTAATTTATAAGAATAGGCCAATTTAGGAGGTAGCCATTTAAGTTCATTATATAAATCGCAATGATGTGAGTTATAAGGTTTAGCCAGAACAAATCTACAAATAGAATTAAAGGACTTATTTGTGAAATCCAAGTCCTTCATAGCTAATTTGGAAAACAGGAAAGAGTTATAATACAGAGTCGTAAGCAATACACTTTTAGATATCATTTCTCTTGCTTTCCTACAGTAGTTAAACTGTCTTTAATTTGATATAAGGCACCTATTTTTGATTTACAGACTTCACTGTGTACCTAATATGTGCTGAATAAGTTAAACTAGACTCAAGTCTTATTCCTAGATATTTAATTTCAGTTACTTGTCTTATCATATTACCTGCCAAGTCACTTATTGTTAAAAATTCCACATTACGGATTTTGGGTGCAGAGCCAAATAAAATACATTTGGTCTTTTTGGGAATTTAATACCAAACAATGTTCTTGCAACCATGTATTCAGAGCTAAAAAATCCTGCTGTAATGAAACATTTATCTCACAAATGTTTGGAGAGCTAGTAAACAATATTATATCGTCTGTATACAGCAATAACCTAGAATAATGAGAAACCTTAACAATGGGGTCAATGAACATGGAGAATATTCACAGAAATGAACATCCTGTAGCAGGAACGTATTAAATTTCCAGCTAACAGACCTATCGGATTTATTCTCAAACACTATGGAACTTTTCAGGAGGCAATGGTCTGAAACAAGCTGATTCTCATATGATATTTGACTAGTATCTTTACACATATTTATGGGAAAGAAAAAATAATCTAGTCTACTACATGTCCCAAATCTGGCTGACAAAAATGAATAGTTCCTAACTTGAGGGTGTACCAACCTCCAGACATCTAACAAACCTAAGTCATCCAGCATTTTATGCAAACTTTCTTGTGAAGCTGTTAACCTTCCTGAGTTCTGAATAGAAGATCTATCTAACATTGGATCCATTACTGTATTGAGATTCACCCCCAAAATGATTTTGTATTTATCTATATTAGCTAAGGCAAAGGAAAGATTTTGAAAGAAATGATTTTGTTCCATCTGCATATTAGGAGCTTAAACATTGCAGATAGCCATGTTCCTTCCATACAATTTCCCCCAAAGTATTTGAAATATACTCTTTGGGTCAGTCAAATGGTCATGCTTGACAAAATTAACACCTTTCCGAATCAAAATAGCAACTCCTCTTTTTTGATGAAAAACAACAATGATATACTGTATCTACCCAACTTCGAGATAATGTTTCTGCTTCCTCAGGTATGAGGTGAGCTTCTTGTATCATAGCAACATCCACTTTATGTTTATTAAGATAATTAAGCACTCTTTACCTCTTGATGGGTGAACCCAACCCTTGCACATTCCAGGAACTAATAATTACTGAACTCATATTAGGTAAGTAATTTGTATAGTTGAAAAACACTCCAAATTATATGAAATTAGAACAGACACAATAATAACCAACACTAAAACTATCCCCCAACACACACTGTCATCACAAACACAATAGGAAGATGTATGAAAAACTCAGCAAGGAACTCCTCAAGGTAAAACACACATCTTGTAGGCAGCATTATGAGAACCCCACCTTGATTATGTACAGCAATAAGAAATAATAGCTATAACTGGGAACCTCTAGTAGAGAGAAGGAAACAACATATATATAATAATGTTTTCTTTACCTCCCTGAAAAGTTGTCCAGTATTTAAGTTACAGTATTAAACTACTACAAGACTTTAGTGTTGCGATGAGCGAGGCAGCAAAGAAATTAATAAAACACAGAGCTAGTAATAAATACTTTGCCTCTTACTTTCAAGTAAATCAGATTGACCCAATTAGTAAAGCACAGATCTAGCTAGCATGCTAATCACACTATTCATTGTATTATGTACTTATCTTACTCTTAGTGGCTTCATCATGCTTGTATTTTATACCTTATAGAGGACCAGTGTAGCACTTCACCACCTGGCCTTGCATCTCCCTACAAAACTGATAAGTAATTAGGAGCATAATCTCAGCTTTCAGCCTATTATAAAAGGCATGCATATCGACCATTCACATCTTGTCTGCAACACCTCATAAACTACTTAGTACCCTTTTATAACTTAGTCAATCTGTAAAGAAGATTATCTCAAAAGGGTAGGCAATTGCTATGGATTTCTAAAATAGTGCATAAAGTAGCTAGACTAAAAGTGTATTAAAAATTATCATACACTATAATGTGCCAAACTTTCTTTGCTGTCGCCTACCACAAGACTTCTTAAACCAATCAGGCTGGATTTTTGATGCAAAACTTTGATCAGCACAAAAAATAATTAAACTGGGCAAACTCTTTTCAAAAAAGGCAAAGAATGCAGTCTCTGCAGTTTTCATAAACTTCTGAAGTCTCGATGATCTTTTTTCTTTTCTCCTTCTTCCCTTCTCTTTTTTTTTCTTTTCTCCTCTTTCCCCCTTTCAGACATATGAAATGACAGTGGGTGGCAAAATTAACAATGAATTGTAAAAGACTCTATTTTGTGTATGAGATGGACTAAATAGAGACTTAAGCCTAGTCTTAGAGACATACCTATTTGACTGTCTAAAGAAACCTTTTTGTGGACCAAATAAAATAAGTATATAGATAAAATTTAACCTTGAGGTGCAGTCATGTTCTCATTAGTTTTACCTAATAGCATCCCATCCCACCTACAGTAACCAATAGTACTCTTTTATACTGTATCTGGATTGCCATATGTACTATTCAGTAGAAAACAGGCTCCCAACATGTTCCCGACCTTGCACTGAACAGGAACAATGTGCAGACTTTAGCATTCAGAACGATGTAATTATTGATGCTTTCCTTGTATCAAAAGTACAGTGCTATGAACACAGAAGCTTTAAACATTTCCATCTCTTCCACAGGCAAACATTGCAAAAGTAGCTTTAAGGCTATGCCAGAGAATAAATTATCTGGGTCGAGAACATTACTAACCATGACCGCATTTAAATATACTGTTGTTAACATCATCAGTAACTACATACCTGGCCCACGCCATTCCCCCATTCTTTTCCTGCGCTAAACCAAAAACAGCAAAGGCCCTCAAAACCTTTGACCGTTACCTTCCACTCACCACAGATCTCAGACGATAAATAGGTTTTGGATGAAAACAAAGGCATCAATAAAGGAATTAGAAATGGTTCATGTCATTAAAATATTGCAGCAGTTATTTTAAAAGACAGATGTAAATTTTACGAAAGGCAATTAGTGTCATGAAGATTAGACAGTCTATCCAGTGACACTCAACTCAGCGATGTTTCCTGTTACATGAAATCTGTCAGATAACCCGACCTGTAACACCCTCAAGCTGCCAGAGAATCGGACTTTGTGGAAATGGCATGGCTCCAGGAGAAGAGGGCTCTTCAAACATATCTGCTACTGGGCTGCATGGATCCCTTAAGCAATTAGGTATTTCCTGGGGAGAATGAGAATCAAAAGAATATTTAGCAGCTTTATCTGGGGCCAAGTTCCACATTGAATTACTTGAGGCTTTAGAAGTGGCAGAAGAAAGTATGGCCTGTTTGTTTTTATAGAAGGTCTGTGATTTTTGAGTCATCTTGGACGGCCATGTGATGGATTTTGGGAGCAGTTTTATTATGTTGGCAAGTCTGGATGGTGTTTTAGGCACTGGTATCTGCGTATTTTTATGCAAGTCCATGCAAGGTGATAACAAGGTTTTTGGGGTTCCAGCTACCTCGCGAAGACCCTTCTGAGTGGCGGCAGCTCGTGCATGATGTTCTTGAATAGAATTTGCAGGATTTTCAAACTTACTGGGGGAAGCTGAATTACATTGCTGGCTTGCGTGGAATTTGGGGCTTTTATTGAATATGTGATTAGCTTCTGGCAAAGATTTGAGAATAAAGTCCCAAGTTTCTTCTGGTGTTTTAAAGCTGTATGAGCCTTCCCTAGTAGACATAACTAGCATAGCTGGGTACTTGACATAATATGATATTTGCAGTCCTTGTAACACATAACGGATGTCATTATAAGCCTTCCTTTTTTCCACAATCTCCGTTGAATAATCCTGAAATATGAAAATTCGCTCTTTGCCCCAATAAAGTGATTTTTTCTGTCTGGCTAGTGCAAGAGTCTCTTCCTTGACATTAAAGTGTAAAAAACAAACAATAATGGGCCTGAGATCTTCCCTTGTCAATCTTCACCATTCATTACTTCCTGGGTGTTAGCCGGATGCGCGCACCAGCCACGGGAGCTTTTTTTTTTAAAGTTTGCCTAACGGCACCGCCCTCGAGAGTGACGTCATGCGTCATGCGTGAGGGTTGGCCGTTAGTAGCGACCGACTCTTCCTCCAACTCAGTTCTGTTTCTCCCGCCGTCGAGGCAGCACCTGTCCACGCGTAGCACTGGTAGTTGTAGTAGTTTCGACTCCGTTTTCCTGACACTCGGCGCTGATCACGGTAAGACTGTTCTTTTCTTTCTTTCAGCACCGGGTGTATTTCCTACTGTGTTTTAGTCGTTGGTTTAGCGTTATGTCGGTTCTGGAGCTAAGCGTTCTTGACGGCCCACGCCCCTATCGTTGGTGCTCCTGTGGCGGCATTTCTCCATCTCGGACGGCATGATGTTTGCCTTCGTTGCCTGGGACCCAACCATGATATGGATTAGGTGTGACGCCTGTTTCTCGATGGACCATCAGCGTCCTCGAAGTCCCGCACGTTCAAGCTCGGCAAGACCCGCCCGACTTTCAGAGACGGCGTCGCTCACGGGAATCTCGGGCGGATCTTTAGGCCCTTCCCGGGTCTCCTCCCGGGCCTATACGGTCCGAGGAGGAGGGGGTTTCCTCATCCTATCTTGCCGAGGAGGAGGCCCCTTCCGCGGTGTTGGGGGAGCGTCGTAGCCCTTCCCGGGGCTGCAGCGCTGACACCGCCTCGGCAGTCACCTCTTCGGAGGTGCAGGCTCCCTCCGTGTTGAGGCCCTTGGCTTTTGGGCCCAGCTCGGGTGGACCCTCGACGCCACCTCGCGGCGCCGTTTCGGATCCCGGCACCGTTCACGGTGCCGGTGATCGAAGCGGCGCTGCTCACGGCGCCGCTTTGGATCCCGGCACCGTTCGCGGCACCGGTGATCGGGGCGGCACCATTGGCAGTGCCGCTTTGGATCCTGGTGCCATTCACAGTGCCGGTGATTGGAGCGGCGCCGTTGGCGGTGCCGCTTTTGGCCTCGGCGCCGTTCGCGGTGCCGGTGGACATGGCGGTGCCGTCGACGGTGCCACTCCGCCTCCCGATGCTGCCGGCAGTGCTGTTGGCCTTCCCCTTCCCCCGGGCGGTGCCGGGCCTGCCGGAGCCGCTGGGGGTGTGGGGTTAGGCCTTCCTGCTGCCGGCATGGGGGGGCGAGCGGCATCGCCCTTTGGTACCGGGGCCGTTCGCGGCCCCGTGGCCTCGGGGACCCCTGGGGTGGCCAGCATCGAGGTCCTGCTGGTCTCGTCCTCCCCGGAGGATGATGACTCAGATGTGGACCCATCCTGGCACCCCCATTCTTCGGGATCTGGGTCCTCGGTGGCTAGGGGTACCAGGCGGCGCAGCGGGCCCCTCCCTCTGTCCCCCTTACCGTCATCTCCTGAGGGTTCCTCGGCTGGGGGTGGCCGAGAGTCCCGGGGGGCAGACGTGGGGGTGACGGAGGGGGAGGCTCCCCTCTCTGGAGGCTCGGTGACGGCTACCCCACGGGGTGCTGTTGCCTCCTCTAGGGACAGGAGGATGTTGCAGTCGAGGAGGAGGGCCCTCTTGGAATCCGAGGGGTTGAGGGGCAGGTGGCCTGCTGCCCGGTCTTCTTTGGCCACCTCAGGGGGGGTGGCCAGGAGCCGTAGTGCAGAGCCCCGTCCCTCCCCCCAGGGTTCTAGGGTGTCCTCTGGCGGCGTTTGTGCGGACTGCCCTTCTGGATCCATGCAGTCTCGGCGTCGTCGCAGGGGAGTTTTTCCCCCAGGGCTCTTCCAGGCTCCGCTTCCCCAGAGTTCCGTTCTGCGGCCTGGTTTGATATCCGGGATCCCTCCTACCAGGGCTCCTTTCCCCGGATTCCAGAGCCCTCGCAGAGAGCAGTTGCCTCCTCGGAGGTGCTCCTCTCCCATCTCTCTGCCTTCACCACCCCCGCTCCCGGGCCATGTCGGTCCTACGGGTCCGTTATCCTGGGAGCAGTTCAGAGGTTCTGCATCGGCCTTCCCCTCATATGTTAGATACATGCATGAGCGGGTCTTTCGACTCTCCCCACCACCGCAGGAATCCTCTGAGCATTCTAGCTCCCCATCATCCTCGTCTCCCTCCTCTGAGGGAGAGGAACCCCCTGCTCATCTGTCCTCCGATGCTGATTTCACAGAATATCAGTGTTTCCTCTCGAGGATGGTGAGGGATCTCTGGATTTCCTATGTTCGGAGAGACAATACTGAATGGGAGATGCGTGAATCCCTTGGTGAATTCAGTGCCCAGCATCTGGTGGTACCTTCCTGGCCTATCCCCTTCCAGGAGGCGTCTATCCGGTCCTGGCAGTTCCCTGCCGCTTCTTCCCCAGCCCCGGCGGACTGCCAGCGTAGGTATTGTGCCCCCTCTGAGTCTCTAGGTTCCCTTCCCAACCCATCCTCAGGTTTGGTATACCTGGATACTCCTTCTGGGCGCCGTTGCCTGGCGTACGACCGCCCACCAGATTCGGACTCTCTCCAGTTCGACCATTGGGGGCGAAGAGTGTTCTCTTCTTCTCGTGCGAGTGCATGTATTGCATCACATCAGGCTCACCATGCTGCCTATAACCGGCATTTGTGGTCGATGATGTCCCAGCTGCTGGCATCTATGCCTGACACGGAGCAAACCAGACAAGCCGTTGCCCTCTTCGCGGTAGGCCTGGAGCTGGCAAGACACCAAGCAAGGGCATCTTATGACGCCAATGAGGTGGCTTCCAGGCTTGCGGGGACAGCGATCTGCATCAGGCGGACGGCATGGCTTTGTCTTTCCAGGTTGTCACCCCTGGCCCGGCGTAGGGTGATTTGCTCCGCCTTCCGGGGGACCCGTCTTTTCTCTTCCAGAGCTAGGAGACTTTTACAGGGGCTCCCTCCGTCTCCTCGTCTTCGGGAGGCACCTCCTAGCTCTTCTCCCACTTGGGCTTTCTGAATAAGCCAGGGTCTTCTCCTTCTGTTTTCTCACCAGCAGAAGGCTGGGGGTCTTGTTCCCTCAGGGTATTACCTCTTCCCCCTCCAGGGGAAGAGGAGCTTGGTACTCACCCAGGAAGTAATGAATGGTGAAGATTGACAAGGGAAGATATGAAAATTAAGTACCTACCGTAATTCCTGATCTTCTCTTGTATCTTCACCATTCATTACTTACTCCCGCCCACCATCCCCTCAGTGGCCTCTTCCTGTGGCTTCTCCACCTCCCGTCTCCTTCCTCTCTCTGCAACAACAAAAAAAAAAAAAAATTTTTTCTTAAAAACTAGGAAAAATTGCTTAATTTTTCAAAAAAAAAAATATATAAAAAATAAATCCTTCTTTTGGGGGTTCTAATTTTCCAGAAAAATTAATTACTCTAAGATTCGTGGGCCATCTCGTGGATTGCATTGGCGATCAGACTGCACAACTATCTCTTGCCGTTATCCTGACAAGATATCTCTGGGGTTTTGGCCTGGTTCAGGCTATTCAGTTGATCCTGCAATCCTGTGTTCCAGATATTGCCCTGGAATCAAACCCCCCCTCTATTCTTGCCCTGCAGAGCAGAGGAACGGGCACGTCTGTTCCTTTTTCTTTAAAAAAAAGGAAAAAATGCTGAGGGAACTCTTTTCGACTGCTATAGGCACCTTGGTTTTGGGGTCATGCAACCAACCTCAAATTTCTTCTGTGAAAAAAAAAAAGGAAAAACAAACAAGAGGGGAAATGAGAAGGTAATCTCCCTTCTCGCTAGTTTGCATATTGGTTTCTCCTTTTAAGTGTCCTCCTGGACAATTTTTACAGAAGAGCTGTGCTGACCATATCCAATCCCGGCCAGCCTAAGCCTTGGCCAGTCTGTCTGAGTCCCATTTCTATGCTTTAAATGCCTGAAAGGCTTACATTTTCTTTCTAAGTCCCAGGCAGCACTCTCCTGCTGCCTGGGGTTCCTTTTCCCTCCTGGTGTCCTCGAATTCTCAGGCCTGTCGCGGCCAGGAACCCGAGGGGGGTATCAATAACAATGGCATGTTGAGGATAAAGACTATGCCCTCCAGAGTCTGTCTAGCAGGTTTGGTGAACCTTCTCTTCAGCTCTATCTCCGAGGATTCTTGCTTCCCTCTTAGTCGAGCCTTCAGCTCTAAGCTAACTATGCTCGTTGGGCATTCTGGTCCCTTCAACATCCCATCTCTCTCTCTTTCTTCTTCTTCTTCTATTTTCTCATCTCCTTACTTTATCTCTCCTCCTAGAGTCGCCCAGGTAAGGAGGCCCTGCAATCCCTAGGCTAGGGATACTTTATCTCTCTGTCCTTCCTCCATCGACTTATTCCTTTTCAGTTCATTCTTCCTTGCTTTGCTATCCTCGCTATCTTGCCTCGCTATCTATATTCTCTGCTCTCACTTTTGCCTCTCCGGCTCACAGAACTGAGTTGGAGGAGGAGTCGGTCGCTACTGACGGCCGCCCCTCGCGCATGACGCATGACGTCACTCTCGAGGGCGGTGCCGTTAGGAAAACTTAAAAAAAAAAAAAAAGCTCCCGTGGTGGGTGCGCGCCTCTGGCTAACACCCAGTAAGTAATGAATGGTGAAGATACAAGAGAAGATCAGGAATTACGGTAGGTACGTAATTTTCATTTTCTGACCATGTTTAGGAGGTGGCCTTAAAGATCTATGTGCCCTTTCTATTTCAAGGGACACTGCCAGGAAGCGTCTAGGATTGAAGGTCTAAATTCTAATAAGAAACTAATCATATTGTTGCCTTCCATAAACTCTGGCACTCCTATCAATCGCAAATTATTGCATCTACGTCAAACAACATGAAGTCTTGCTGTATTCTGACATTATGCAGCTAGCCCAGCAGTTGAACTGCTCTGGAGAGGAAAGAGTTAACTCTGTGCCAGAGCATAGAACATTGAGCTTAAGCTTGGTTCAAACCTCTATATGCTGCACTTTGAAGTGTAACCATCAGATTCTTTCCTCCGCCTAAATGAACAGTCGCTCCGGAGATCTCGCCATCGCTTTCGGTTCTGTAACAGTAAGACGTCGGTTTTATACCACTTTTTTCTTATTTTACCTCAGTTCAGATCCCTGTCTATGGTACAGTAAGGGCTTAGGTAGTGGAATGAGTGTTATTCTGTGTGTGGAAATTGTAAAAAAAGGTTTTCAATTGGTTCGGTTAAACTGATTGTCTGGTTTACTTTAATTTTATTTTTCACTGTTTAGTGTGAGCTACTGGTCCTTATCGGTTCTAAAAAAAAAACGTGTTTCAGACTTTTTTTTACAATACTCGTAACACGGTTAGGAACCAGTAAGGGGGTCTTGCCTGACTTAAGCCGATTAAAGGGTAAATGTTAGGACGGCTACGTCTGACAAACCCAAAAGAAAAACCGGGCCCACTCAGTTTCAACACTGCAGTGAGTGTAGGGAGGCCTTTGCTAAGGTTGATCCCCACACCACCTGTGTTTACTGTCTGGGTTTTGATCACCTTGATTCAGACTGCCAAATATGTAAAAAATTTTCTAAGGCCACTCTGGATAAAAGATTGGGCAGGCTTAGGGAAAAGGAGGCCGAGAAGTCTGCTGACCCGGATGGCCAGCCTGGTTCGGTTCCAACTGAACCTGAGGGGGTGCCCTCTGACCTGGACGAGACTCCCTCAGGCAAAAGGAGAGCTGATCCTGAGGGGTCAGTTCTGGCTAAGAAAAGGAGAAAGGAGAAATCGACCAGTTCATATCCAGAACTGCATCGTCCAACCGCCGACAAAATTGCCAGGGTGATTATTATTGTTGAATCACTCCGTCCGGTTCTGACTATTCAAACAACATGAAGTCTTGCTATATTATGACTGATGCAGTTTGTCCCACCATTAGAACTGCTCCGGAGGTGAAAGAGTTAACTTCCATGCAGTGCATGGAACTTAGAGCGCGAGCTCGGTTAGGAAAGCTCTGTCAGGGTAATTTCAAACCGAAACCGTCAGATTCTTTATCTACCACTGAACAGTCGCTCCGGAGATTCCTCCTGCTGCTCGGTTCATTTTCACGGTTTAAAGTGTTTTTTCTCAGTTAAATTCAACCTCGATATTCATTATTTTAACCGCAAACTGATCGGTTCAAGCTCTGTCTATGGTATTGTAAGTAATAGATAGGTTTTCTGTGTGGAACTTGTAAACGTTTATCGGTTCGGTTTGATTGCAGATTGCATTTAAACTTCATTCTGAAGCGTTTTAAGGCTTGTTAGAGTATGGTTCCCGGTTCTTATTGGTTCTAAAAAAAACAGATTTCATTACATTTTTCTCCACGACCCGTGACACGGCTGGGAACCAATGAGGGTGTCTTGCCTGGCACTGCCAACAAAAGGGCAAGTTTTTGGTTAGGCTGGCATTATGTCTGAGAAACCCAAAAGAAAAACTGGGCCCACTGGGTTTCAACACTGTAATGTCTGTGGGGAAGCCTTTGCCAAGGCTGACCCACACACCACATGTGTTTATTGTCTGGGGTTTGACCACCTCAATGCAGACTGCCAGATTTGCAAGAATTTCCCTGCAGCTACCCTAGATAAGAGAGTTGATAGGCTCAGGGAACGAGAGGCCAAAAGGTCCGCTGACCCGGATGGCCAGCCCGGTTCGGTGCCAACCAAACCGGAGGGAGTGCCCTCTGACCAGGGCCAGGCTTCCTCGGGCAAACGTAAAGCTGACTCTGAAGAGTCAGTTCCAGCAAAGAGAACTAGAAAGTCAGTAGGTGTGGAGTCCAAAATCCCTTCTCCAACTGCTGCAGAGATAGCCAGGGCAATACAGATTGTCCAGTCACTTTCCCCGGTTCCCTCTGAACCGCCATTATCTGGCAAAAGGTCGGTTCAGTCGGTTCCACCGGTTCAAGAATATGATATAGAGGAGTTTTATGAACCAGAGGAGGGGGAGGATGATTATGCTCAGTGTGAATGTGACTTTGAAAGTCTGGATGTGCCCATTGAACCGGACATCTCCCCAGACAGACCTTTAGGTGAATCTCCCCCTAGGCTTGCTGAGTCCCCTTCTCATTTTCTGTTTTATAAAAAAGTTGCTGAAACCCTCCAGCTTCCTTTAGAGGAGGCTTTGGATGAGCAAAAGGAGCCTGACTTTGTAGAGATGATGGATATCCCAGAGTCCAGGAGATTGTCTATTCCTTTACATAAAGCTTTTAGGAAACAAACAATAAAATTTTAAAAGCTCCTAATTCTGTGCCTCCTGTGGATAAAAGATGGACATAGGGTACACTTTGTCAGGTCCTGATACAGAATTTCTTTCACAGCAATGCAGTCATGTTTGGGTAGTTCAGGCTGCAGCCTGTGATAAAGCTAATATTCCCCTGGCTTCACATCCTCCTGACAAGGACTCCAGGAAGATTGGTGCCATGGCCAAAAAACAATACATGGCAGCGTCTTTGGGACTCAGACAAGCAAACTATATGGCTTATGTTGTGAGATACCAAAAATCTAGATGGGACACTGTCATGGCCTTAGCCAAACAGGCCCCTGGCCAGCTTGCAAAGGAGCTGGAGCAGGTGGCTGCTGATGGTATTGAGGCATCTAAGGTGCAATTCCATGCTGCAGTGGATTCTAATGATGTATCCTCTAGAGTCATGGCTACATCTGTGGCTTTTCGTAGATTGGCTTGGCTCAGGTGTACTACTTTGTCACAGGATACCCAGTCTAAGGCTATGGATTTTCCTGTGGTGGGAAATTCTCTGTTTGGGGAGCAGACAGAGAATTATATGAAGAAAATGGATGAATATAGAACCACTTATAGGAGTGCACAAGCCAAGGAACGGCAAGCCACTCCTCAGAGGCAGCCCCCCAGGGGTAGGGGCAGGCCTTTTCACAGGCCTTTTTACCAGACCCAGGCCTCCTCTTCAGCCTATGTTCAGAGGGGGTTCTTCAGAGGGAGAGGCAGACAGGGTACAAGCAGGCCTGCTCCCACCCCTCAGCCTAAAGCCCTTGCCAAACAGGCACTCTGATAGGATGCCCAGGGTCGGCTCTCCATTACCTGTAGGGGGCAGGCTGGCTTACTTCGTCCAGGACTGGGAGTCTTAAACATCAGACAAGTGGGTCCTGGAAGTAGTGAGCCAGGGTCTGGTTCTCAGCTTCAAAAAATTTCCAAAGATGAGAATCAGATCCTTTCCACCTGCAAACCCTTTAGAGACTCTTGCTTTGGAAACAGAAGTCTCAAACCTCCTGGCTCTCAGAGCTGTAGAAAGGGTTTCTCCCCTACACCAGGGCAAGGGTCTGTACTCCAGGTACTTCCTTACCCCAAAAAAGACAGGAGAGTGGCGGCCCATCCTGGACCTAAGATATCTGAACACGCACCTTTTAAAACCAAAATTCAAAATGGTGACTCTGGGAATGATTTTACCCTCCCTAAGGCCAGGGGACTGGCTAGCTTCCCTGGACCTCAAGGATGCCTACTTCCATGTTCTTATCAGAAGCTCCCATCGAAAGTACCTCAGATTCGAACTGCCCTCAGGCCATTATCAGTTCAGAGCAATGCCCTTCGCCTTACCTCTGCCCCAAGGGTATTCACAAAATGTCTGGCAGTAGCAGTTGCTCATCTAAGAAGGCTAAAGATTGCCATCTTTCCCTACCTGGACGACTGGCTCATTGTGGGTCAGTCTCCAGACCAGGTCAAATCACACCTGCAAGTTACCCAGCAGCTGCTTACCTCTCTGGGCTTTCTTCTCAATCTTCCAAAGTCAGTTCTGGAACCTGTCCAGGTACTCACCTTTATAGGTGCAGAACTGGACACAAAGCAGGCCAGAGCCTTCCTTCTCCTAGAAAGGGTAAGGACCTTGGTGGCCCTGGCCTCGTCCTTCACTCTGCAGGTCTCTCAACCAGCAAGGCATTTCCTGCAGCTCCTAGGACACATGGCTGCTTCCACAGCTGTAGTGCAAGGAGCAAGATTTCAGATGAGGGACATTCAGTTCCATTTGAGAGCCTTCTGGTCTCAAAGAAGAGATTCCCTATCCAAGTTAATCCCAGTGACTTGAACCCTGATCCAGGCCCTCCAGTGGTGGCAGGATCAGAGCAATCTGAGACAAGGGGTGCCCTTCATCCCTCTATCCCACTCCTTGACCCTTACTACAGATGCGTCCCTCTTGGGATGGGGAGCTCACATGGGCAACCTCTCCACCCAGGGATTATGGTCCCCTCAGGAATCTCTGCTCCACATCAATCTGTTGGAACTCGGAGCTGTTTTTCTAGCACTTCAGGTTTTTTCTGCATCTTTTCAGAACAAGGTGGTACAGGTCAGAACAGACAACACCACTACAATGTGGTACATCAACAAACAAGGGGGAACTCGGTCTTCGGCCTTGTGCACCGAGGTGATGAAGTTGTGGTCTCTGGCTTATTCCCTGAACACTTCCCTTATAGCAGTTCACCTCCCAGGCAAGGACAATGTCCTGGCAGATGCTCTCAGCAGGATTTCCCAGGGCCATCACGAATGGTCACTGGATCCCCTAGTACTGGGGATAGTTTTTGCCAGTTGGGGCACTCCTCAGATAGATCTTTTTGCAGCCCCAGACAATCATCAACTTCCACTTTTTTGTTGCAGGCCCCCAGTGTTGGGCTCAGTCCCCCTGGATGCCTTTCTCCTCGATTGGGAAGGAAGTTTCTCTATGCCTCCCCTTCCCTCTCCTGTTCAAGGTGCTAGTCAAAATCAGGTCTCAGCCCTGCAAGATGATCCTGATTGCTCCAGACTGGGCCAGGCAGCCCTGGTACCCACTCCTTCTGTCCTTAGCAGTCCATCTTCCCCTGTGTCTCCCCAGGAACCACAATCTGTTAACCTGTGCTCAGGGAAGAGTCTGGTATCCGAATCTCAAATCCCTCAACCTCAAGGCCTGGCTCTTGAGGAGTTAGAGTTTGCTGATCTACAACTTTCTCAGGGTGTTCTTGAAATCTTGAAGCTTCAGGAAGCCTTCCACCAGGGCTACCTATAACTCCAAGTGGAAAAGGTTTTCCATATGGTGTTCTGGGAAGCATATTTCCCCAGAATCTGCTGATTTACCCACTGTTTTGGACTATATGGTCCATCTTAATTCTTTGGGACTGAGACCAGCTACCCTGAAAGTGCATTTGGCAGCTGTCTCTGCTTTCATTTCAGCAGCGAAGCCCTCTTCTCTTTCTGCTCACCCTGTATTTTCCAAGTTTTTTAAGGGATTGCTTCATACCAATCCTCCATTCAGGGACCCTGCCCCTGCCTGGGATCTTAATGTTTGCATTGCTCAGCTGATGCAACCCCCCTTTGAACCTCTGTCTTCGGCAGAGCTTAAGTATTTGACTTGGAAAACTGTATTTCTAGTAGCCATCACTTCTGCCAGGCGCATGAGTGAGTTACAGGCTTTATCAGTGGAGACTGACTTTATTTCCTTTCACAGGGATAAGGTAGTCCTCAGGACTAACAGGAAGTTTTTGCCTAAGGTGGTTTCGGATTTCCACCTTAACCAATCTATTTCACTTCCAGTGTTCTTCACTGACCATTCCTCCTCTGGTGAGAGGAGGCTGCACAGCTTAGATGTTAAGAGGGCCCTAAGTTACTACATAGAGCGTACCAAGGGTCACAGGTTTGACTCCCTCCAACTATTTCTCACTTATGGTGAGGTTGGGAAAGGGAGACCTGCCACTAAGAGATCCATTGCCAGGTGGATTGTCTCTTGTATCCAATTTTGCTATCAAAAACTGGGTAAGGTTCCCCCTTCAGGCCTGAGGGCTCACTCTACCAGAGGTACAGCTGCATCTCTAGCTGCTGCCAGAGACATCCCTATCTTAGAGATATGTCAAGCAGCTACTTGAAAAACAGTGCACACTTTCACCAAGCATTACTCCCTGGATATCCAGGCCAGGAGGATGCTCGTTTAACACAACGTGCTTCAGACCCTATTCCCTAAGTAGGTTCTGTCCCTCCTCCATGGAGTACTGCTGTGTAGTCTGTATCAGTCATAATATAGCAAGACTTCATGTTGTTTGAAGAAAAATTACTCACCTTAGTAATGTTGTTTCTTCTAATGGAGTCTTGTATTATAAACCCCCCAGCCTGCCCCTCTCAGAACTTCTACTTTGGGTATGGGGTGGGCAGTCCACTGTTGGCACTATTGATGCCCTTTTATGTTTTCCACCCCTCTTGTTGGGGTGTTTGGGTGTTGTGTTTTATTTATCTTATTTTTCTGGTCCCTGACTTGAGTCTTGGTGTTGGGACCAGGAAAATGTGAATATTTTAGTAGCCAGTTGGCTAGTGTAGTTACAGCTTCCACACAGAGCCTTAGTGAGTTTTTCTCGTAAAGATCTGACGGTTTCAGTTTGAAATTACCCTGACAGAGCTGTCCTAACCGAGCTCGCGCTCTAAGTTCCATGCACTGCATGGAAGTTAACTCTTTCACCTCCGGAGCAGTTCTAATGGTGGGACAAACTGCATCAGTCATAATATAGCAAGACTCCATTAGAAGAAACAACATTACTAAGGTGAGTAATTTTTTTCTTTTGGCACCTCTCGGTAGGCACTCGGTTCGGTCGGTTCCTCCGGTTCTGGATTATTCCCCAGAAGAGTATTATGAACTGGATCTGAAGTGGGATGAAGACTACGATGACGACAATTATGATAATAGTATAGAAGGTCTGGATGAGCCCATAGACCCGGACATCTCCCCAGACAAGACTTCTAGTGTTTCCCCTCCTAGGCTTTCTGAGTCCCCTTCCCACTTTTTGTTTTACAAAAAGGTGGCAGAAATCCTCCAGCTCCCTCTGGTTGAAGCTGCTGAGGAACAAGAGGAGCCTGACTTTGTGGAAATGATGGACATCCCAGAGTCAAAAAGATTGTCTATTCCCCTCCATAAATCCCTGGGGAAACAGACACAAAGACTATTTAAAACACCAAATTCTTTACCTCCTGTGGACAGATGAATGGACAAGAGCTACATGCTGTCAGGCTCAGGTACAGAGTTCTTGTACCAGTAATGCAGCCATGTTGGGGTTGTGCAGCCTGCAGCCTGTGATATGGCTAACATACCCTTGGTTTCACACTCCCCAGATAAAGATTCTAGGAAGCTGGATGCCATGGCTAAAAAACAGTACTTGGCATCCCCCTTGGGACTCAGGCAGGCTAACTACATGGCCTATGCAGCCAGATACCAGAAGTCCAGATGGGATACTGTTCTGGAACTGGCTAAACAGGCTTCCCCCCAGCTGGTCAAAGAGCTGGAGGAGGTGGCTGCTGATGGGATAAAGGCATTGAAGATCTAATTTCATGCTGCTGTAGACTCTAATGATGTATCATCATGAGTCATGGCCACATCTGTGTCTCTTCGGAGATTATCTTGGCTCAGATGTACTAGCCTCTCACAGGACACGCAGGCTAAGGCCATGGATTTCCCTGTGGTGGATAATTCTCTGTTTAGGGAGCAGACAGAGAATTATATGAAAAAAATGGATGAGTACAGGACCACCTACAGGAGTGCACAGGCCAAGGGAAGGCAGGCAACTCCTCAAAAGGAGCAATCTAGGGGCACGCCTTTACACAGGCCTTTCTACCAGGCACAGGCCTCCTCTCCTTTTCCTCAGAGGGGGTTCTTCAGAGGGAGAGGTAGAAGGGGGATGCGCAGGGCTGCATCCTCCTCCCAGTCCAAGTCTCCTGCCAAGTAGACACCCTGATGTGTCAGCCTGGGTTGACTCCCCCTTTCCAGTAGGAGGCAGGCTGGCTTATTGCTTCCAGGACTGGAAGTCTGTTACCTCAGACAAGTGGGTCCTGGAGGTAGTAAGTCAGGGACTGGCCCTCAGCTTCATAAAATTCCCAAAGCTGTGGATCAGGTCTTTTCCACCTGCAAACATCTCCGAAACCATTGCCCTAGAGGCAGAGGTTTCCTCTCTGTTGGCTCTCAGAGCTGTAGAGAGAGTTCCTACTATACACAGGGGTGAAGGTCTGTATTCTAGATACTTCCTTACCCCAAAAAATACAGGGGAGTGGTGGCCCATCCTAGATCTAAGATTCTTAAACAAGCACCTAGTCAAGCCAAAATTCAAAAAGGTGACTCTGGGAATAATTCTTCCCTCTAAGGCCATGGGATTGGCTAGTCTCCCTGGACCTCAAGGATGCCTATTTTCACATTCCCATCAGGTGCTCCCACAGAACGTACCTCAGGTTCAAACTGCCTTCAGGCCATTATCCGTTCAGAGCAATGCCCTTCAGCCTAACATCAGCACCAAGGATGTTCACAAAATGCCTAGCAGTAGTAATGGCCTTTCTAAGGAGACAAAACATCTCCATATTTCCATACCTGGATGACTGGCTTATTGTGGGACACTCTCCAGACCAAATCAAGTCAAACCTGCAAGTGACCCAGCAATTGCTCACTTCTCTAGGATTCCTTCTCAGTCTTCCAAAGTCAGTTTTCAAACCAGTGCAACTCTTGACCTTCATAGGGGTAGAGTTGGACACTGTCAAAGCAAGAGCCTTTCTCCCTCTGGCAAGGGCAAAGGCCCTTATAGACCTTGTTTCTTCCTTTCGCCTTCTGGTGTCTCAACCAGCAAGGCATTTTCTTCAACTCCTGGGCCACACATGGCAGCTTCCACTGCAGTGGTACAAGAGGCCAGATTTCAGATGAGGGACATCCAGTTCCACTTGAGAGCTTTTTGGTCTCAGAAAAAAAAACCTCTAATCAAGCTAATTCCAGTGACTCAGACTCTGATCCAGGCTCTCCAATGGTGGTTGGATCAGGACAACCTCAGACAAGGGGGTCCCATTCATCAATCAGTCTCATTCTGTGGTTCTAACCACAGAAGCATCTCTCCTGGGGTGAGGAGCTCACTTTGGAGATCTCACAGCACAGGGAGTATGGTCCTTTCAGGAGTCTGTACTTCACATCAATCTTCTAGAACTTAGGGCAGTGTACCTGGCTCTACAAGCTTTCTCAGACTCACTACTGAACAAGGTGGTTCAGGTCAGGACAGACACCACCAACATGTGGTACATCAACAAGCAGGGAGGCACTCAGTCTACGGCCTTGTTCACGGAAGCCATGAAATTATGGTCCCTGGTTTATTCACTTCAGACATCTCTGGTAGCAGTCCACCTTCCAGGGAAGGACAATGCGCTAGCAGATGCCATGAGCAGAATTTCTCAGGGCCACCACGAATAGTCTCTGGATCCCGTAGTGTTAAAAGTGATTTTTTCAAGGTGGGGCACTCTAGAGATAGATCTTTTTGCAGCCCCAGACAATCACCAACTTCCTCTCTTCTGTTGCAGACCCCCAGTCTTGGGCTCAGTCCCCCTGGATGTTCTACTTCTGGATGGGAAGGGGAAATTTCTGTATGCCTTTCCCCCTTTTCCTCCATTATTCAAAGTTCTGGTCAAGATAAGGTCACAATCTTGCAAAGTGATCCTGATTGCTCCAGACTGGGCCAGGCAGCCTTGGTATCCACTATTGCTGTCCCTAGCAGTCCATCTTCCCCTGTCTCTTCCCAAGAATCACAATCTGTTAACCTCCTCTCAGGGGAGGATTTGGTACCCCAACCTTCAGTCTCTCAACCTCAAGGCACGGCCCTTGAAGAGCTAGAATATGCAAGCCTGCATCTGTCTCAGGGGGTTCTGGATATTATCAAAGCCTCTCGAAAACCTACCACCAGGAAAACTTATAACTCCAAATGGAAAAGATTCAGCATTTGGTGTTCCAATAAGCACATATCCCCAGATACTGCTGACTTGGCTACTGTTCTGGATTATATGGTCCGTCTTAATGGCTAAGGCCTCAGACCAGCTACCCTGAAAGTACACTTGCCAGCTGTTTCTGTATCTCATCCTGTTTTCTGTAAATTCTTTAAATGATTGCTCCATACCAATCCTCCTTTTAAGGATCCTGCTCCTGCTTGGGATCTTAATGTTTGCATTGTTCAGCTTATGCAACCACCTTTTGAGCCTTTGGTTTCAGCAGAACTTAAGTAATTGACTTGGAAAGCTGTGTTCCTGGTAGCTATTACCTCTCCCAGGCCTATCAGTGAATTACAAGCTCTATCAGTGGAGCCTGGTTTTGTCTCATTCCATAGAGATAAGGTGGTCCTTAGAACCAACAGGAGGTTCTTACCCAAAGTGGTTTCAGATTTTCATCTGAACCAGTCCATGTCTCTTCCTGTGTTCTTCACTGATCAGTCTTCTTCAGGAGAGAGAGAAGATTACACAGTTTGGATGTTAAGAGAGCACTTAGTTACTACGGTGAGCATGCTAAAGCACTTAGGTTTGACTGTCCTCAGTTGTTTCTTACTTATGGTGAAGTGGGAGAGGGTAAACCTGTTACTAAGAGAACCATTGCCAGGTGAAGTGTCTCTTGTATACAATTCAGCTATGAAAAGGTAGGCAAAGTACCCCCTTCAGGCCTGAGGGCTCATTCAACTAGAGGTACAGCTGCTTCTCTGGCTGCTGCCAACGATATACCCTTACTAGAGATATGCAAAGCAGCCACCTGGAAAACAGTCCATACATTCACCAAGCATTACTCTCTGGATGTCCAGGCTAGGAGTGATGCTAGGTTTGGTATAGCAGGATTGCAGAGCCTATTCCCAAAATAGGTTTGGTACCCTCCTCCATGGAGGTACTGCTAGAGTAGTCTGCATAATGTCAGAATACAGCAAGACTTCATGTTGTTTGAAGAAAAAATTACCTTAGTAACTGTGTTTCTTCTAATGGAGACTTGCTGTATTCTGATCTCCCTCCCTGCCTCCCCTCTCAGAACCTGTTTTTTGGGAAGTGGGCTGGCAGGAGCAGTGTTGCACCTCAGGGGTGCACTTGGCACTCTCCCCTATATAGAGAGGGGCAGTGGGTTATGTTAAATTGTTTTTTATAGTTATGTTTGTTCACTATCTAGTTTTTGTTTTGGAGTTCTCGACTTGAGTCTTTTGGGACCCAAAATATTTGGTTGCCTTTTGGCTAGTAGTTTTAAAATTTCCACTTAGCAGGTGTAGTTAGTATTAGCTCATAAGAATCTGACGGTTACACTTCAAAGTGCAGCAGACAGAGGTTTGAACCGAGCTCGAGCTCAACGTTCTATGCTCTGGCATAGGGTTAACTCTTTCCTCTCCGGAGCAGTTCAAGTGCTGGGGCTAACTGCATAATGTCAGAATACAGCAAGACTCCATTAGAAGAAACACAATTACTAAAGTGAATATTTTTTTTTTCTGTTCTCCAGATCATGCACTTTAGAGCCTACAAATAAATTGTTGTTCACATCTTTACAGAGAAGTCCTCTATTTTACAAAACATTTCCTCCAGAAAAGCCAGTCTTTCTTCTACAGCATTTAGCATTTCCTCAATAATTTCTGATTTGTTTCTTTGTGTTTTTAAATCCCCAATATCTGTGTGCATATTTTGCAGTTTCTCCCTTATGAACTCCATGCCACTTGAACATATCTCAGTGGTACCTTTATTTATTTCAGCTGTGCCCTTGGAGTTTTTTCCTCTTTGTCCACCCAGAGGGCCTGTGGGAGAGGAGCCAAGGTGATTTGAGAACTCTGCCATCCCACTGTGACTGTCACATGGCATACTTTCTGGAAAGTAAATGCTGATTCTTGAAATGCAGTTCTTTCAGTTAGTTTAAATGCGATTTATCCCTGACTTCATTACTAAGTGCACGCCCATGTAAGGTAAACCATTATCTGTTCATATGTAAACCCTGTAACGATAAAACTCTGTTTTATTACTTTTTAATCATGGTTTGTGGGAGAGTTCCCATTATGCTGCCATTTTCTCAGAGTGCCAGTGCGTGACCAAGAATAACAATATTGATCAGCTATCGTAGGTCAGTTGGAAAGTATCTGTAGAGGTTGTCTTTGTGCTCTTGTATGTCAGGCAGGCTGTCCTTCTGGCTACAGTCTGACTGTTTACTTTTGTTATGGTCCTGAGTGCAGTAGCAGTTCATTGTTTGTGCTCTTGTGTGTTTGGCAGGCTGCCCTTCTAGCTACTGCACTGACTTGCTAATGTTGATTGCAGCACCTACCTCTGGGACTGCATCAGGAGCAAAGAAGCCCTTCCCTCCAACAAAGCCCTGTCCCAAACTGAGAGCAGCACCCCCTAACCCATACCCATTTGGTGGCTAGTGGTCTCCCTACCACCTTCTGCACTGACACTGACCCCCGATCCCCCTACCTGTCTGTTGGTGCCACAGTTCAAATGACAGTGAGGGGCATAGCCCGCTTTGCACAACCATGGATGCCTTCCATCTACCGGTACCAGGAAGTGCAGCCTATAAAAAGAACAAAGCACACCACTTTGCCATATACAGTAAATAAGCTGTGCTCCCTGCTGCAGATAGATGCTAGGTGGCCGTGGTCATGTGAGGTGGGCTGCGCCACTTGTCGTCATTGAATTGAAGCAGTGACAGACTGGTAGGGGGACTGTAGGTGCTTTGGGTAAGGGGGGCATGAACTACTATTTTATTTATTTATTTTATTTAGTTTTTGTTGACCGGGTACGTGCACTAGACAAATCCTGTCTATTTTCAGGCACGACCTGGGGAAGGGGGATACAGATGAATGCCAACTGACCTTGAACCAGATTAAGCTGTTGGTGATATTTTTAGCTGGTTATGGGCTGGGGGGGCAATGCTCATGGTTCAGAAGAAAAAATTACTCACCATAGTAATGTTGTTTCTTCTAATGGAGTCTTGCTTTATTCAGACATAATGCACTTAGCCCCAGCACTTGAACTGCCCTGGAGAGAAAAGAGTCATCTCATGCAGAAGCATGGAATGTTGAGCTCGAGCTCGGTTTTCAAACCTCTGTCTGTGGTACTGACCAGTGCAACCATCAGATTCTTACAAGTAGCTAACTAACTTGACACTAAAATGTGGAAATTGTTTGGAGGCCTGTGCCTGGTAGAAAGGCCTGTGAAAAGGCCTGCCCCTGCCCCTAGCCTGCTGCTTTTGGAGGAGTTGCCTGCCTCTTCCTTGGCCTGTGCACTCCTGTAAGTGGTTCTGTACTCATCCATCTTTTTCATCTAATTCTCTGTCTGCTTCCCAAACAGAGAATTACCCACCACAGGGAAATCCATGGCCTTAGCCTGAGTGTCCTGCGAGAGGCTAGTACATCTGTACCAAGCGAATCTCCGGAGAGACACAGATGTAGCCATGACTTATGATACCACATTATTTGAGTCCACAGCAGCATGAAACTGAACCTTAGATGCCTCAATCCCTTCAGCTGCCACCTTCTGCAGCTGCTTGGCTAGCTAGGGGGAATCCTGTTTAGCCAGTTCCAGAACAGTATCCCATCTGGGCTTCTGGTATCTGGCTGTGTAAGCCATATAATTTGCCTGCCTGAGTCCCAAGGAGGATGCCAAGTACTGTTTTCTGGCCATAGTATCCACCTTTCTAAAGTCTTTATCTGGGGTGTGTGAAGCCAAAGGTATATTAGCCTTGTCACAGGCTGCAGCCTGCACTACCCCAACATGGCTGCATTGGTGGAGCAAGAATTCTGTACCCGAGACTGAAAGCATATACCTTCTGTCCATTCTTTTATCCACAAGAGGTAAAGAATTTGGTGTTAGGAGAATTTTTTGTGTCTGTTTCCCAAGAGATTTATGGAGGGGGAATAGACAGCCTTTTGGACTCTGGGATGTGCGTCATTTCTACGAAATCTGGCGCCTGTTGTTCCTCAACATCTTCAACCAAAGGGAGCTGGAGGGTCTCTGCCACTTTTTTGTAGAACAAATAGTGGAAAGGGGACTCAGAAAGCCTAGAAGGGGAAACCTTAGAATGCCTGTCTGGGGAGATGTCCGGTTCAGTGGGCTCATCCAGACCTTCCACACCATCATCATCATTGTCGCCGTCATCCTCTTCCTCTCCTTCCCATTCCAGTTCATAAAACTCATCCGGACAGTATTCCAGAACCGGAGGAACTGACCGAACCAAGCGCCTACCAAGAGGCACGGATCAGGACGGAACCGGTAGGAGCGATTGTACAATACTTATTGCTCTGGCTCTTTCTTTGGCGGTTGGATGCTAAGAATCTGGATCCAAACCGGCCAATTTCCTCTTTTTCTTCAATGGAACCGACCCTCAGGATCAGCTCTCCTTTGCCTGAGGAAGTATCGCCCAGGTCAGTGGGCACTCCCTCAGGTTCGGTTGGAACCGAACTGGGCTGGCCATCCAGATCAGCGGACTTCTTGGCCTCCTTGTCCCTGAGCCTACCCAATCTGTTATCCAGGGTAGCCTTCAGAAAATTCTACATATTTGGCAGTCTGAATCGAGGTGGTCAAACCCCAGACAATAAACACAGGTGGTGTGAGGTCTGCCTAGCAGCATCACCACACTCACTACAGTGTTGAAACCCAGTGGGCCCAGTTTTTCTCTTTGGTTTCTCAGACATGGCCAGGCTAACAACTTACCCTTAACAGTTTAAAAGCCAGGTAAGACCCCCTATCAGTTACCAACTGTGTTATGGGTCATGGAAAAACATTTAAAATTCAGTTTTTTTAAACCGATGGGAACTGGTACCTAACACTGTAAAACAGAAAAATTAAATCTAACACAATCGGTTCCAAACCAAACTGATCAACAAGTTTTACAATTTCCAGAAAAAACACAATAAAAACTAAAGTCCACTACCTACAACACTTACTTTACCGCAGCCAGGGATTTGAAGCCAAAAGAAATCAATGAAAAACGGTATTTAGATGGGTTGACTTAACCGAACCGAGCAGGTGAAGGGGCAGTCTCTGGAGTGACTGTTCAGTTAGGCAGAGTAAAGAATCTGATGGTTACACTTTGAAGTGCTGCAGACTGAGGTTTGAACTGAGCTCAAGCTCAACTTTCTATGCTCAGGCATAGAGTTAACTCTTTCCTCTTGGGGCAGTTCAAGTGCTGGGGCTAACTGCATATGTCAGAATACAGCAAGACTTCATGTTGTTTGAAAGAAAGAGCTCGTGGCATGCTGCAACTCCAGTTCTAAGCCACAGCCAGAACAGAACCCCTGTCAGTTTTTGAAGGTCTCCAGTCAGCCATTGCCAATGGGAGGAAGGCTGAACCACTACTTCCAGGAAAGGGAGAAGATTGAGAGAAATCACCCCAGGCAAGTGGGTCCTGGAAGTAGTAGGTCTGGAGTTGTCACTGCAATTTTAAAGGTTTCAAAATGGTAGGGACCTAAAACTTTCCAGTTCATTCAATAACAGAAATAATTCATTTAGAACTGGAAGTGAAGAAGTTATTGCATGCAAGAGTGGTACAAAAGTCCCTCTGCATCTCTGTGGGGCAAGGTGACTTTAAAATGCTTACTAATCCAAAAGAAATGGCACAGTAATACCAGCTCTACATCTAGAAGGTTGGATCGGGTCCCTGAATCTGAAGGATGCCTACAGGTTGGCTAGGTTACTGGATCTGAAGGATACGACAGGTTGGCTAGAGTCACTGAATCTGAAGGATGCCTACAGGTTGGCTAGGGTTACTGGATCGGAAGGATGCCTACAGGTTGGCCAGGGTTACTGGATCTGCAGGATGCCTCCTTCCACATCCAAGTCAGACCCAAGCCACAGGAAGCATCTCAGGTTCAGGCTGGGAAATGGACAGTATCAGTTTATAGACCTACCTTTGACCTCACCTCAGCATCAAGGGTGTTTAGAAAGAGCTTAGCTGTGATGGCAGCCCAACTAAGCAGGCAAGGTGTGGTGGTTTTCCCTTAACCTAGATGACTGGCTAGTCTCAGGGAATATAAAACAGAAGGCAATGCGTTACATAAGCACTTTGGAACCCTGGGGGTCCTAATAAACTTGCAGAAGTCCTAAATAAAACCAGTACAGATAATGGACTTCATCAGAGTAGGACTGGATGTCCTGCAGTGAAAGGCCATTCTCCCACAGGACAGGATAACAAATCTGATTGCCAGTGCAGAATCATTCATTCCCAGGCTGACCAACCCCTGAAAGGGACTTTCTGCATCTGATAGGCCACATGGCTTCATCCACAGTTGTGATGCCATGGGACAGATTTTAAATAAGGGAGATATAGTACCATCTAAGAGGTTACTGGTCCCCATGGTTGAACCCCCTGTCTGAACTAGTGGCAGTCATAAAAAACTTTGTACAAGCACAAGAATGGTGAACTAATGAAAGCTACCTCAGAGAGGGCAATCCTTCCTCCAGCAATCACCTATAAAGTTCCTCCCATCCCGATGCCCTATAGAAATAACATGATAATATTCCTCATGACAGATGCTTCACTCCTGGGGTGGGATGCCCACCTAGAGTCCACCCAGCAAGTGGCATCTGGAGCCTTCAGAAGATGCAGGAGCATATAAATCCTCCTCGACCCGAGGGCAGTACTACTGGCAATCCAGTCCTTCTCCTCCCAGTTGCAGGGTTGGTCAGTCCATATATGGACAGGCAACAGAGTACCAATAATGCACTACATAAACAAATCGGCTGAAACCAGATCCTCAGAACTGTGCACAGAAGCTATGAGGATCTGGGACCTAGCTTTCTTCCTGGACACAAAGGTCTCTACAGTACATCTGCTAGGCAAGGACAATGTGCCGGCACATTCCCTAAGCAGAATCAACCAAGGAAACCACAAGTCGGCTTTTGAACCAGCAAGTGCTGCCATTATTCTCCAGAAGATGAGATCCTAGGGGAATAGGCCCCATTTGCCTTTTGGGAAAACTGTCACCTTCAGAGTTTTGTTGTTGGCCGCCAGTCAGGGCATAGTCCAAAAGGACACCCTAGCCCTGGCTTTGACAAGAAAATTACTGTATGTCTTCCCACAAGTTCCCTCATAGAGAGAGAGAGTGCTTCTGAAGCTCAGGGAGAGCTAGCAACAATGTGCCTGATAGTTCCAGACTGTGCCTGGCATGGTACTCAAAACTTGTTTTTAAACATTTTTAAAGGCTTCAATCATCTGCAGTGTCCTGGGAGAGAACCAGTTTCCAATGGGACTTGCATATCTGTCCTTGCCCAACTGATGGAAGCTCCCTTTGAGCCTATGGCTACAGCAGACTTAAAATAAGTCACCTGGAAAAACTTTTTCCTTAAGCCATGACATTTGCCAGGAGAGTAAGCAAACTGCAGACCTTTGTGCAGATACATGCTAAATTATATTCCACATTGAAACAATGTAGTTCTTAGAACCAGTAGGGAAATACTGCCTATGGTGGTTTCAGAATTCCATCTCAAAGTCAGTCAGTGACCCTTCCTGTTCTTTCTTGAACACTCCACTTCTGATGAAAAAAAGCTTCACTGTCTTCATGAAAAACTACACTAGGCTGCTACATGGACTGGACAAAAGCTCTCAGATCTCATAGCACACACCTCTTTGTTACCTATGAAGAGGTTGTGAAAGGTAAACCAATAGTCAAGAAATCTCTCTCATTGGATAGTCTCCTGTATACAGTTCTGCTGCTAGAAAGCTGGAAAACTAGATCCCAGAGGTCTGTGAGCACACTCCACAAGGGCACATCTGCTTCTGTGGTAGCTACAAGGGGGGCATTGCCCTTCAAGAAATTTGTGACGTAGCTACATAGAAAACAGTGCACACCTTCAAAAAAGCACCAATGTCCGGACATACAGTCCAGGAGGGAATGCCAGTTTTGAAACTGCTGAGCTGAAGAACCTTTTTCCTAAAAAAGGTTGTAGAACCCTCATCCCAAGATATTGCTTGTGAGTCTGTACCTTTGTAAGGCATCGGTGATAGATTCATGTTGTTAAAAAAAAAGAATACTTCACCATTGTAATGTCGTTCATTCTCAGTGATGCATCAGTGAGCCTCAAAACTTGAAACTAGGTTCCTACAAGAGTCCGTTCTTGTTTATTTATTTGGGTTTTGGTAACTGGGTATGTACACTAGATAATTGCATGCCTATTTTCAGGCACGACCCAGGAGATTTCAGGACAAGTAATCAACAAGCAACAGTAACAGAGCAAAACAAGTTACACAACTAAAGGGACACCAAAGCATAAACCAGCATTGCAGCATGACAGCAAGTAAACAGTGCATTACATTAGCAATAGTGGATTAATGCGGCATAGTTACATTTGCTAAGAGCAAAAGGGATGGCTTAGCAATCTGACTACACAAAGACTCTGGAGTGCTGAGAAAGCAATGGGTGGTAGTTGAGGTTAAGGCAGGTACAGGCCATCGATATAAGTAGTTGAGACTCCAAAGCTACTTTGAAGGTTGGTAGGGATGGAGAGTTGTGAATATTGGTAGGAAGGAGTTCCATATGGTTACTTGAGCATTACTTTATTGCAATTTCACAAGCATTTTGAAGTTTTAGCCATGTCATGACAAGTTTTGTCTACTAACAATTTTCAAACATTTTAGTAGTTACCTATATCACTTTGGTGGCCACCACTCCTTTGCAATACAAACAAATCTGTCAGTACGTCAGTAAGGGAGTGTGATCACATCACAGTTTGAACTTGTATTCCAAATTCTAAAATTTGCATTAAGTTCTACCTCCAGGGCAGCACACTCCAGTGAACTGATACACTTCTGTAGAGCTCACTGATGGATCCCAGAGAAGAAACAACATTATTCTTCTTCTTAGTAACTTCTTCTGGCCTCTAATCCCCCCACCTTGCATGAAAAGTCCATCCAGCTGCCTTGGGAAATGAGCAGGGAAGTAAGTCATTTGAAAGCAGTCACCTCCATGGAGATTTCCCAATGCTTGTGCTGATCACGAAGGCCCTGACCAATGAAGCGGTGGGAGAATAAGTTCACCTAGGCCTGTGATCATGAGTATGACACCAAGATGGGATGGTTCAACCATGCTGGTTATAGCCTGTGGGCCATGGGCCGAGCTCCTGGTCCTACATGAAGAGTGAAAAATGGAAGCAGAGAGGATATAATTGGATTCTGTGGGTGGTGCATGCTTTGTCTGTCCCCTGCAAGGCTTCAGTACTAAAGTATACAAAACCTGATTGCAGAGAGGGAGAGAAGCCGGATCACAAGAACACGCTTTTGCTCCGGGGAAAGAGTGACAATTTTTTGTAACTCCACCACTCCCTCCCATACTGCATTTTGTTGTAGGTTCTAGTAAACTGGGATGCTGTATACTTTTCCTATAGTGTGTGTTATATTTTAATAATTGCTTGATTATAATTGTACACTACAGGTGTTATATATATATCAGATGTTTCTTGCTTCAAGTCACATTTCAGAGTGGAAAATTAACTTTGTTTATTAATATTCTAAGGATGAGCGAGAAAGCAAGAAGATCTTGCAGGAAAACTAGAGAATGCTGAAGGAGAAATTGCTGCACGTATTAACTGAAAAATAAATCATCTGACATTGCTTATAAGTTACAGAAATGAAGAGTACTTAGATACATAGACACTGTTGGCAGATAGGGCCTATGGCCCATCCAGTCTGCCCATTTGAGCTTGTAAGTTCAGTAATGTTTTTCTAGATGTTTGTTGCCCTTACCCCAACCCACAGAATTCTTATGTCTATCCCATACATTCTTAAATCCTGTGATTATTTCATCCCCCACCACTTTCGCTAGCAGGGTGTTCCACTTGTCCACCACCCTTTCTATGAAGAAATTTCTCACGCTTCTCTGATTTGCCCTCCGCTCCAACTTTATCCCATGCCCTCTAGTCCTGGAACATTCTTTTTGCTCAAAAATAGTGTATTCCTGCACCTGTTCCTCCCTGAAAGGTACTTGTATGTCTCTAACATATTCCCTCTCTCCCTCCTATCCTCCAGGGAGTACATATTCAAGTTTTTCAGCCTGACCTCATAGGACATGTGATGCATTTCTTGTACCATCTTTGTTGCCCTCCTCTGAACCTTCTGTACCCTATGTCCTTACGTAGGTAAGGACTCCAGAACTGTACACTGTACTTCAGGTGGGGCCTTACTAGTGTCTTGAATAGTGGAATTATGACCTCCCTTTTCCTGCTGGTGATGCCCCTGCCTATGCATTTCAGCATCATATTTGCTTTACCTACTGCCTTGTTGCACTGTTTCTTTACCTAGAGGTCATCAGAGATGACAACCCCAAGGTCTATTTCCTGCTTGGTGCCCCAACTAATATGTTGTTCCAGGGTTTTTGTGCCCCATATGCATTATCTTGCACTTCTTTGCATTGAATTTCAATTGTCAAACCTTTGACCATTCTTCAAGTTTCTGCAGGTCCCTCCTCATTCTGACTACACCCTCTGGCATGTCCACTCTGTTACAGAGCTTTGTGTCATCAGCGAATAGGAAAATTCTGCTTTCTAGGTCCTGCACAATGTCACTGATGACAACATTGAATAGGACCGGTCCCATCACTGATCCCTGTGGTACCCCACTGGCCACTCTTCCCTCTGTGGAGTGACAGCCATTTAGCACCGCTCTCTATGTCCTTCTGCCCAGCCACTTACCAACCCACCACACTACTCTGCTGCCTACTCCCATATTCCCCAGTTTGTTAAACAGCCTTCTATGTGGCACAGTGTCAAAGGACTTGCTAAAGTCCAGATAGTACATGTCAACTGCTTTCCCTTGATCTACCTCTTTGTCACTCAGCCGAACAGTTTAATGAGGCTGGTCTAGCATGGCCTCCCACCAGTGAAACAATGCTGTCTTGGGTCCTGTAGTCCGTCAGTAACCAGATGTTCTCCAATCTCCCCTTCAGTAGTGCTTCCATGATCTTCCCTACTACCGAGGTCATGCTGACTGGTCTGTAGTTCCCCACTTCCTCTTAATTCCTGCTTTTGTATAAGGGGACTACATTTGTTGTCCTCCAGTCTTTGGGTACCTCCACTGTTTCCAGTGATTGGCTAACAGGATTGCCAGAGGTTCAGCCACCACCTCTCTTAGTTCCTTTATGATCCTTAGGTGCACCCCATCTGGCCCCATTGCTTTATCAACTCTTATTCCTTCCAGTTCCTTAGGACCCTTTCTCGTGTAAAGGGACTTGTGCCCATTTCTGTGCTGTTCTCATCCCTTGTACTCCCTTCAAGCTCATTACTCTCCTCTTCTGTTCCTCAGTAAAGACTGAGCAGAAATATCTGTTCAGTATGTCAGCTTTACTGTTGTCATCCTCCACACAACCCCCGTCCTCCCTCGTCAGTCTCACTATCCCTCCCTTTGCCTTTTGTTTTATTTACTTTTGTAGGTTTTGTCCCTTCTAACCACTGATTTTACAATGTGCTCTTCTGTCTGAGCTTTGGCTTCCCTTAGTGACCTCCCTGCCAGTGGCTGAGCCAGGTTTGGGAGCAGTTGGGAGCCAGGGGGTGCCAGTCAGTCAATCACGGACTCCACAGAGGCACTAAACGGTGAATAAAGATGATGGTGGGGCACCACTACTTACACTGGGGCAGCCAGGAGGGGTGGCCGCCCCCCCAGCCCCCACCTAGCTCCGCCACTGCTCCCTTCCTTTGCTTCTCCTGGTACTTCTCCCTATCTCCTTCTGCCCTGCATCTTTTTGTATTGCCTGAATGCAATCTTTTTGTCTTTCAGTTTTTCTGCTACCTCCTTGGAAAACTATAATGACTTCCTCTTCCTTTCCCCCTTGCTAACCTGCTTAATGCATAATTATGTTGCTCTTGTAATCTCTGTTTTAAATATTGCCCACTGTTTCTCAACCCGATTCCCTCCCCAATCTGAACAGTGCCTCTTTCAAGCATGTCCCCAATTTCCCAAAGTCTGCCCTCCTAAAATCCAGGATACATGTTTTTGTGTGGTTTGGTTCTGCCCCTTCTTTGATTTCAAACCACAGTGACCAGTGGTCACTGTTACCCAGGTGCTCCCTCGCTGTTACCCCTTTCACACTGCCCCCATTTGTGAGCACGAGGTCCAGTATTGCCTTCTGCTGAGTTGGTTCCCTGACCAGTTGCTTAAGGAAAACACCTTGAAGGGAGTCCTGGATAAATCTGCTCCTGGGTGATGCTGCAGTTGGGAGGCTTCAGTGCACGTCTGAATTACTGACGTTTGCAACCAGCACCATCTCCCCCTTATCTTCCATCCTTTGGATGGCTAGTATTGACTCCCTATCTGTCTCTTCCTCCTGGGCTGGTGGTCTGTAGATCACCTCTGTGCAGATGGCTGGCCCCATTTTCCTTTCCAGCTTAACCTCAGTATCTCTCCCCATTATGTTCCTCCTGATCTCTGTGGCCTTTGTGCCATATTTCACATAAAGTGCCACCTCCCCTTGCTGCCTTCCCTGTCTCTTCTGAATATGTTGTAGCCAGGTATGGCCATCTCCCAGTCATAGTTATCATTACACCAGGTCTCTGTGATGGCCACAATGTCCAAGTCTGACAAGTAGGGATATATGTTTACTGAAACTGAAAAAGATTTGGCCAGAAATAACTATCATGATAGCTTGACACATACATGGATGAACACTAGTGTGCCATTCCTTAGTTTGCCGTGGCTCTAGTAACAGTTGTAGTACTTTTGGACATGAGATAGTTGTAGCACCAGTGCTGTGATTCTCATATACTGTACATCTGCAGTGCTATTACAGAAAATGATAATGATCTCTCACACACACACACACACACACAGAGTAATATTCTTTGCAAAAACTGCATTAATTCAACAAGGCTTAGTTAAGGCAACAAAAGTAGGAAATGTGGTGCAGAGTTTCCAACCCTGATTCCCACTCTCACCCCCAAAACAGCAAAAGGAAAAACATTAAGGTTTTGAGTCTTTAGAATCTTGGTGAATCAGTGGTGGATCTTCCTTGGGGTTGTCCACCCTAATGCTCACCCGTCCCGAAACCATTTTGGTAATAATCACAATAAAACAGTTTATCATCCGTGTCACAGCTCAGTATCTGTTGTAGATATCGCAACTTACGTATGCTACATCTGTGTACATTGTGTGCACGGGTAAACTGTAGGTAGACTTTAAAAGCACATTATTGAGAAAATCTCTTTTTATATTTCAGATGTTCAGTACAAGATAAATTTACAGCTTGTACAGTCTTGTTTTCAAGAAGTCATACATGAATGCATCAGTGAAGCATTTAGAGTCAAGATTTGGCTACACTGGTTTATTACTTAAGAGCAAATTTGTTGCTGTATTATCTATCAGAACTGGAAATACTCACAAGTGTATAGACCTGGGGCAAGATTCCTAAAATCGCAAAGTACAGATGCTTGCATTGCACTTTGCAATTGCCCAGGTATCAAAGGTTGCTACTCATAGTTGGATAATGCACCTGCACTATCTGACTGTGAATAGGGCTAGGACGAGTCAGCACTAACCCATTACTACATCCACTAACCCTCTAGTACCACCTCGACACTGCAGTTTGGAGTTAGTACAGTGTGCTGTTTGAATCACAGCAGCTATGTAAATGAGCCCATTGGGTATGCAAGGTGCCATGTGGCTATTTGCATGCTCATTATGGGCCCATTTATAGGCTGCGCTAGAGTTTAGCACCCTCCCACTGATCGCCAGACGATTGTAAAAAAAAATAAGTTACCTTGCTTCTAGTGATCCCCCCCACCCAATTGCTGGCCTAATAACAACAAAATAAGTTTCCCTGGTGCTAGTTGCCCCCATACACATACACATTGATTCCCGGTCCGATTTATAAAAACAACCTTTCCCTGGTGCTATAACGGCCCGCTGGCACAGCGGTAAGTTTTCTGCCTGCAACGCTGACAAGGATCAAGTGTCTAAGTGACTGCTGTCCTTCCCTAGGTGGGGAGGGTGGTCACATGCTCAGCACACAACTGACCTCAGGGGAGACAGGGGTTAAGTAGCTGCTGGCACTAGCATGGTAAATGGAGGTGGGACAGATGTGTGCATTTGTGCCCTCGAAGTCATTGCACGTCCTGCCTCCTGGGTGAACATCTCAGTGTTGCTCCATCATGTATGCTGATGACTTTGTTGTCTACTCTGCCTCTCATTCTGTCACTGACATTAATGCTCACCTGTCATCTGCGTTCCAACAGATTCAACTTTGGCTGTTCTCCAACTCTCTTTTCCATAATCTACCCAAGACCCAGACCGTGCTCTTTGGATCCTCCAGAAAAGTCCACATGGTGGCTCCCAAGCTTCAGGTACACTGCTGCAATGGTTCAGCAGTCAATTCCAGCAATTCCTTCAAGTACCTTGGAGTGACGCTTGATCCCACAGTTAATTCTACCTCTCACATAAATGAGACCTGCAGATCCATCAATATTAAGACAGGTGCTGCCTACCCTGTGCGCCACTCCCTAAACCCTGCTGCCCGGATCTCTGTGGTGAGAGGTGTCCTCCCTAGGCTGCAGTATGCACTGCCAACCCTCTCCCATGCCAACACTAGTATTCTTCATAAATGGGACACTACCTACAATAATATCTATAGATTTGCCCTATCAGCCCCTTGCCTTACTCATCACTGCCACCTTTACTCCACCCTGAACTGGCTGTCTCCTACATCCTTGTGCTCCCTCTCGCTGAGGTGCTTCATCGACTCCATGACTAGAACCCCTCGCCTCTGCAGGTCTTAGGGCCATGTTGACCCCTGTGCAGCACTCCCAGCTCTGAGGTCATCAAACTCCCTCTGCTCTCCGTCCCCACTGCACAACAAAATGGGTGAACAAGCTTCTCCTTTACCCCAAATTCTGGAACTCCCTGCCCCCAATTCAAAGCACTCCTTATCTCACTCCTCCCTCAGATCTGCACTCTTCCCCCACCTTCTCGCACTTGACTGCTGTGACTGCACCTAACCCTCCCCAGAACTCTGTTCCTGCCACTGCCTGCCTATCACTACCTGCTCTTTCTAACATCATGGGTTTTGAACCAGTTTTGTCATTGTTCATATCATCCCTGCGAGGATGGCCACTATTTGTATAGTGAACCCTCTGTCGCTCCCTTCAGGGGGAATCTATGATAGAATCTAGGACATTTTCTTGTATCAGACCAGTGTTGTTGTAAACGCCTGTACTCTACTGCAAAGATTGTTTGCTTCCAGGGTATGTTTTTCCTAGTCACACTATGTTGTATGTTTGATTGAATCTTGTACTCTCCCGGGTCATGCTTGAAAATAGGCAGGGTTATTGCCTGATGCACTTACCTGGTCACCAAAAGCAAAAAATAAATATCACCTCTCCTCCTTTTGCTCTAGGGTATACATACTGAGTCTGCTAATCTGTCCTCATATGTTTTCTGATGCAGTACCTGCACCGTTTTGGTTGCCCGTCTCTGGTTGCCTCCATTTTGTTAATGGTCTTGTGCAGGTGTGGTTGCCAGTACTGCACACAGTACTCCAGATGAGGCCTAACCAGTGTCTTGTAAAGAGGGATTATTACCTCTTACGACTTCTGATACCCCTACTACTACACACCAACATCCCCTTAGCCTTACCTACAGCTTTAGTGGTCTGCTTTAATGATTTCAGGTCATCTATGATGATACCCAAGTCTCTTTCTTCCCTTGTGATTGCCTGAAACTCCCCTCCCAACCTGCCTAGTGGCTTCAGGGTTTCTCTTCCCTATGTGCATGATCTTGCCTTTCTTTGTGTTAAACCCCAGTTGCCACTCTGCTGACCATTTTGCCAGTTTATCCAGATCTCTTCCCATTCTGCCCACCCCATCTTTATCATCTACTCTGTTGCAGATCTTGGTGTCATCTGCAAACAGACAAACCTTACCCTCCAGTCCATCTGCAATGTCACTGATGAAGATATTGAAGAGGACTGGCCCCAGGACTGATCTCTGAGGTACCCCACTTGTGACTTGCATCTCTTCTGACTGTGTATTGTTCACCACCACTCTCTGTTCTCTGCCTGCCAACCAGTTTGCCACCCAGTTGACCAACTCCTGACCCTCCCTGAGCCTACCCAGCTTATTAATCAATCAATCTTCTATGTGGAACAGTATAGAAAGTTTTACTGAAGTCAAGGTAGGCAACATCACCTGCACCCCCTTGGTCCACCACTCTGGTTACCAGTTAAAGAAATCTATGAGATTTGTTTGGCAGAACCTTCCTGTTGTAAACCCATGGTGTCTTGGATCCTGTGCTCCTGTGGATTCCAGGTGTTGCACTATAATTTCCTTAAGGAGTGCCTCCATAATCTTGCCCACTACTGAGGTAAGACTGACTGGTCTGTAGTTCCCTGCCTCCTCCCTGCTACCACTCTTGTGGAGCGGGATCACATGAACCCTTCTCCAGTCTTCTGTAACCTTTCCTGTGCTTAGAGACTCATTAAACACTTTTGATAATGGCTCTGCTAGTTCAACCCTTAGCTCCTTTAGTACCCTGGTATGTATGCCATCAGGTCCCATTGCCTTGTCCACCCTGAGCTTAGCGAGCTCTTGTAGGACCTTTCCTTTTGTGAAGGAACTTGTGCACACCTCCCTCCCCCCTGTGTCCATGATGCTGAGCTGTGGGCCCTGTCCTACCTTCTCCTCAGTAAATACTGAGAAGAAGTATCTATTTAAGATAAATGCTTTCCTGGTCCTCCTCCACACTCCCGTTATCCTCATTGATCTTAGCATACCCCTCTGGACTTCCTCCCTACTGAAATCATAAGTCTTGTCCTTCTTTTACTATTTGTGCGAGGTTTCAGTTTGGGCCTTTACCTGCCTTACTACTATACCTGCTTCCCTTAAGGAAGTTGGTATCCCTCCCCATTCGCCCACCATTGTTATATTTGCTGAGGCCGCCTTTTGGCTCTGACTTTTCTGTTACTGTTTGAGAACTGAAGTGGTTTCTCCTCTTTTGCAATGCCTTTCTCTCTAACACAATGGGATGTTGCTTTTAAGGATTGCATCTCAATGCTTGCCCGTTACCTGTTCCCCTTTACAGCATTTCTTCTGCCAGGGCTGGCTTAACCTCAGGCCATCTTATAATCAACTCATGAAGTCATACTGCCTTGAATGGGCTGATTTGTTCTAGTAGCCAACAACCATACCACGATGGTCACTGGCCCCAGGTGACCTTCTACATGAAATCTGCCTTTCCCCATTAGTCAATAGATCAAGATAGCCTGTTCTTAAGAGTTGTTGTACAGTTGTTTGAGGCGCCCCTCACAGAATCTATGTGTCTATTTCTGATGGATGTCTGCTGGTAGTAATAACTGTATCTAGCATGTTGAACTCCATTATCAGAACTCCCACTTAGCTGTCTTGTATATCTTCTAACAGAAAGTCGTCCTCCCCCAGTATTCTAATTTTGTAGCTTTGATATTTTCATTAAGATAAAGGCCAGTCATCCCGAACCTCTATCTTTCTGGACAGTACATATCAGTACTGAAGTCCCCATGGACACCAGTGAACCATGTCAGCAATGACCACTGTCCAGTTTAGCCTCTGTCATTGTTGCCTGCAGGTCTGGGATCTTGTTTCAACAGGGAGTACCCCACCCTCCCCACCCCTACCCAAGCAAGTGACCAGCACAACCTCCACTATCCACCGAAGCTGCACGCCGACAGAGCTACAGTGGGTATACTGCATATAGTATGCACATTGATTGACTAGGGCATGGGATCAGCTGACTGAGGACCACAGACACCAGGGAATATTATTTCAGTTCAGGCATGGGTGTGAGCGGGGGCAGGACCACTAGACACCTAGATGATCCATAAATGTCAGGCATGGGTGCGGGGAGCAATACCATTTCAACATTGGTCCAGCAATTAAGGCTGCAATGAGGGACCACTGGCACCAAGGAAACTTACATTGCAATCCTCTGGTGATTGGGGGGAGACACTAGCACCAGAAAACTTGTTTTAATTGGGCTGGACTGGGGATGACCACTAGCAGGAAACATATTTTGTTATCGGCTGGCGATCAATGTGTGTGTGTGGGGGGCACCACAGTATTCTGATATCTCTGACATTAGCGTCAGTGCTCAACAGCACAACCTCAAGGCCGGGGATCAGAAGGCTGTGGGTTCTATCCGCACACCAGCACTTGGGTTAATATCCCAATACGGACACTGTAGTGCAGCATGGGGGGGTGCTGCACCCTGGGCACCATGTTTGAATGAAACATAAACCGAGGTCCCTCTGCCTGTTCTGGTGGTATTTCAGGTGGATGTTAAAGATCCATGGCACTTCTCGAAAAGAGAGAATGTTTTATAAATACACACAACAAATTATGACAACAGTTAAAGTTACATGCTTAAGCATAACAGAAAATTATGTCCATAACTCAAAAGACATAACTTTTCAAAAGATTTTTGTACAGTCAAGTAAACATATTCAATCCTTTGTCTATGTACTGCATTCTTTCCTAATCAAATTTCTTTATCCTTTAAAAATGGTACATTCTCCATCTAGTTAACCACATGTTTCTCTCAATAAAAAGTTCCTCAGACTCCTGCCATATTTCATTTTCTACACTTTCAAACACTTGTGTTGGGTTATGATGCACTTAATAAGTAAAAACATGCACCTTGTTTACAGAACAAATTTCATTTTTTTTCTCTCTAAACCTACCCACAGCAGAGCCAATGGGCATGTCTGCTGTTATATTGGGACACCCAGTCCTAGCAACCCCCACCCTGTCTCCCACAACTGGGGAGAAACCAGTTTCTTTATCACGACGTAAATACAGTCCCAAACCTGAAAGATTAAAAAAATTTGAGAACACCAAATATAAAAATACAGTATGGTCCACGAACTGTGTTCTAACACCCGGGGTTTATTCCAGGACCCTCGAGCTTGGGTCTCGTGGTCACAAGAATCAGACCTCTGTGAACACACTGGTTACGCAGTTAACCATCCCAGCCTATATCACCTCTTCCAAATGAATGCCCAGTCTTTACTGTTCCTCTGTTCCAGGGATATCTTGTAAATAAATCATTTTCTCAGTGGTTCCACTTAGGAATACAATATGTTTTGCATTTAATAATACTTGTTTCTGACCATGAATATACTTCTGTTTCTTCTATAGCTTTTTCACCTGATTGATGATCTGCTATAACAGACAGACATCATGTACATACGAGGTTTCCTCTTCTAATACACTGTACTGGTCAAATTCCTTTTATTTGATCATTTGCATGAACAACAACAGGATCTATACAAAGATGAAGAAGGCTTATTGGGCATATTGTCTACCCTCTCTTTACAGACACATACGATCTGAAATATCCTTATTAAGGAGTTGCTGTAGCTTCTGGAATGTCTGAATCATTGACAGCCCTCGAGATCCATGATTGTAGTCCCTGATCTATGAAAGTATGAGAGCGTCTATCATAAGTTTTTTTGGCCTAGTGATAAAAATGTAACCTCCAGCTTGTCTCTTTGCCTTGTTCCACTAGTTCTTTATAGCCAGATCATCACCAGGACAGCCCTATTACAGAACATGTTGGGATACTGTCAGGTATAGCCACTTCTGACATCTTAGGCTAACATTTTCATTAATATTTTGAAATCTGAATTTAATAAACTAGCGGTCTCCTGTTCCTTAGATGTGATTGGTCGGGTTTTTTTTTGTGAATCAAGATTTAAACAACTATATTTAAATGTTAATTTAATTTGTTATTCAGTACACCCAATTAACAACCACCAAAATATCTATGAGGATACAATTTTTATAAAATTCTGATAGTATCCATCCATCCTAGGCTGTATCATGCTCAAAAGTTTTCATTACTTCTCCACTCTGTTTTGGTTATAGGTAAATTAAATGTTGTACAACATCCTGAAATAACATATTGTTGGTATTAATTTCAAAAAATCATACTGGTTCTGTGAGTTGTGGTTCTGCATATACTTTAAATATGAATTGACCTCCTTGAGATTTCTGGGTTGAAAATACTTTTCCCTTCCTTTGTTTACCCTTCTGTCACCGTCCTTTCAACATGACACCCAGTAAAGGTAACTCAACGTTAATTTCCATTGGTGCAATTCATGTTCTATTAACATGGTGGGGCCCTAGGTATTCCAAAGTTTATCTGTTTTAATGTTGGACTAAGCAGATAAAGACATCTTGTGTGTTTATTACAGAATAGTTTGGTTAACTGACTTTTTAAATCTAAATTTTTCTATACTGATAGGCATTCGTTTTGATGCTATATATATAATAATTTGTAGTCCTCTTTCGTTTTCCCACTAGAGACTTAAAACCATCAAAACCTGCGATGGGCATAGGCTAAAAGATTCTTTATCTGACTTGCCACTTTCATCTTGAATTATGATTCAGTTACAGTAGTGTTTACCATAGAACATTCATGCAAACCACAAACTGTATATACAGCACATCAGATGTTTCAAGTAGTTCGTACTTGCATCATGCATTAGCATATTTTGAGACAAATAGAAAGTCTGTTCTTAGACAATCGTCCTTTGAAAGAACATCCTCATATTCACGTACTTCTATATGAGCCTTTGCAAACCAGTCTATACTACTGATTTTAAACAATTTCTACCAAAACCCTTTTCCGTGCTTGATGCTCTGTCTATGGGCTACACCAAGTTAAAACCTCCCAAATACTGTAGTATGCCTTTTGTATAGTATGGTTAATGTTATTAAATAGGTCTCTGTCCTTCTTTTTAGGCGGTGCATATACATTAATTATTCTCCATGAAAGTTCTTATAAACAGTTCAACAAAAGTCACCCAGGTTGAATGTCTATAACTCTACAACTGTGATCATTCCCTTTAAATAAATGCCCAGGCCATATGTGTCTGTCCCCAAAGGAAAAATAAAGCTGGGCCATCACCCACTCTTTCTGTGTGTACCAGGTAATATGTTGTATGCTTAATGGTGTCTGACGTGTAAAACCAACCCATGCACTCTCCGGTGGACCCCAGGTTAGAATCTTTAGTGGGGGTCTGGAACACCCCCAATAGCAGGGGGTGAGGAAGGACCCCCACAGAACAAACGATAACAAGAAGTCACACATGACGATTGTCACATGGCATTCTGCTGCGCTTATATTAACCCTGTGCTTTTCTGTGCCTGTTGAACTAAAAAGGCTGTGTTAATCTGGTTTCTGCAACAAGCTCATATCAACCCCCATCTTTAATATAACAAGGGACTATTTCCCGCAGCATGCTTGATCGTAGTGTTCCATGTAGCACTTTCAAGATAGGATGTTGCCATATACAAGGAAAGGAAAATCACTCTGATCTTCAAATGAGCCTTAGTCCTAGTTAGATCCCTGTTCTTCTACTTAAAACAGACTTGGTGTTCTGTTGTGTGTCACATTCAGAATCTGAGGAGGAAGTGGTTGAGATGAGTTTCAAATCCACCACCTGTTCAGACTCTGTGTCCACTGAAGGACTTCATATTTATTGCTTAACTAAACCCTGTTCCAGAGGAAGCTAGCGATTTAGATTTAGGTCTTTGTCCATAGGTCTCTTTACTCCTGCTCTATATCAGAAGGCATGGTAGTCCTTTCTTCTGTCTCAAACTTGAGGCAATTTTCATTCTTTTCCCTCAGCCATGCCTCCTGTTTCCAGAAAGGAAGCTGTTTTAGCTCCTGACATATTTCCTGTGCATTGCATCACTGTAGTAGAAGTGTCCAGCCGTCGGCTATGCTGATCATTGTAAAATTCTTTTTAGGTGTTGTTCGTGTGCTATTACCTGTTTCTGATGTTTACGTATTGACATGTCTTTCACGGGCTCGATAATATATGATTTGGTCCGGGTGGTCAGACGGCTGTGTAACACAAGGCGCTCAATATCATAGTAATCCCAACACAAACCACTGGACCTCTTGACACTCAGAGCTTGAGTGTCCAATCGAAAGACACAAGTAACACTTACCCATCACACACTTGGCTACGATCAGAAAAGAACCACATTTGAAACAGGTTCGCTGAACAGCATAAACAACGCCCTCTCCTTCTAAGTACAACCTATTCAATAAGTGAACTGATCCTTTTGGTATTTAATCTCATTTTGTACTTCCACCACAGTCAGATGTATCCATCACTGAAGGTGGCTAGGGCCCCAATCCTCACACACCTGTTATACCCAGTGCTTGATGTCATGCACTGCCACTGTTTCAATACGGAAAGAATTGTGACAACTTCACGGAACATAGCAGGATGGCTCGAATGGAAGCCACTTCTGTGTACTGTTTCCTTTACGGCAGACCAGAATCATCTACAGTAGATTTTGGTGTTTAAAACTGACATCAAACAAAATATCTCCAGATATATGCAAGGGCATACATTTCATTTGAAAAGAAACCAAAGTTCTTAATCAGTCGCCTGTCAATAAATCCTATCTGATCCAATTAAAACCCCATGTCTTAATTCAACCATTGCGTCTTTGGACCGGTGGGGTGACGAAAAAGGCAATTTTCTAAAGTTTTTGACTGATTCTGGCTTGATATAAGTTATATTCCGTACAGGGTGGATGTTCTAGCCCATTTGAGCTCCACAAGAGGACTTATTTGGCCTCGGCTTCATCCAGAATCACTGCTTGTTCCACGGATCTTTGTGATTCTGTTTCCAGTTTGAATATATTGCATCTTCAGATCTGAATTCTGAGTTGTAATAAAGTTAGCTGCTTACCATCCAGGATGTTTTGAATTGAAAATGTCTAGCCTCTGCTTTGGCGGAATAGGACTGTAGGCGTCAGGCACCCATTTGCCGATTCTAATCATCCTGCATGTTTCAAGAAGTCATAGCCATCCTAACCACACCCTTAGCAGCTAAAGCCACCAGGCAAGACCCCTATCGCTTACCAACATTGTTAAGGGCTATGGAAAAACATTTAAAATACTGATGTTTGAACCGGGCAACGGTACTCACACTAAGACAAAAAAAGAATAAATTAATCAAAACAGTCGTCCCTAACACTAATTGAAAGCTACAATTCTTACACAATACAGAAAATAAAAAGAAACCAACTAACGTCCACTACCACAACACTTCAAGGGCCACAGACAGGATCTGAACTGAAAAACAAGAAATTACGGTTTAAAACCCGACTTTACGAGACCGAACCGCAGCGAAGGAGAGACCTCCAGAGCAACTGTTCAAGAAGCAAAAATGTCACGGTTAAACTTGAAGCAGCAGACAGAAGTTGAATCGAGCTCAAGCCCAACGCTATATACTCTGCAGTTAACAACCCCCTCCGAGCAGTTCATGCTGGGGCTAACTGCATAATGTCAGAAGACAGCAAGACTTCATAGAAACATAGACTTTGGTGAATAAGACCGCTTGGCCCCACCTAGTCACCCATTTCACCTGGAGGATAACTGAATCCTATTAACAACAGCCTATTTTTTCCTACCCCAAAAATGGCCTATATCAGTCCCATGCATTCTGATTCTCCCACAGTTTTAGACCCCACCTCTCAGAAAGATGTTTCATGATCCACCCTCTGTGAAAATATCACATTGCCCCAGGCCATCCCCTCTATCTTCAAATTGTCCCTTGTTCTGCACTCTTTTTCTGAAGATGCTACCCTTGACTTGGTTATTCAACTGAGGTAATTAAACACTGCTATCATGTCCCCTCTCTCCTTTCCTCAAGGGTAAACAGCTCCTTAGTCTCTCAATAGCCTCTCGCAGACCCCACCATTTAGTTGCCCTCTGAACTGCCCATCCTGCTCAGGTCTTTAAGGAGAGATGGCTCAGAACTGGCCGCAGCATCCGGATGGGGTCTCACCACTGTCTGTATGGGGGATAACAACCTCTGTTTCTGCTGGTGACGTCCTCCTATACATCCCAGTATCCCACCAACCCCCCTACTGCCTTCAAATTGCTTGCCAACCTGAAGTCATCTGATATGTTATCCCAGGCCCTTCCTGTTGTTGTCACTACTCCCTCCCCATGTTGTTTGCAATGCTATTCTGATGATTTATTTTTTATGTGCAGGTTTTAAGTGTAGTTCTGACTTGGTCACAGACACATAGCTATAAAAAGCTGTTAAGGATGGATGTATTAGTCAAAACATGATAACAAAATAAAGAATGAACAAATGTGTGTTTTTCTTTTTAATTGTTTAACTAGGGTAGCACATTAACCAGAAAACTTGTTTACAGGGGCAACCTGGAGCATGGAGGATTAAGTGACTTGCTTTCGGGGTCACACTCAGTATGCCAAGTGGGAAGTGTGGTTCAAACCCAGATCTCCAGATTTGCAGATCAGAGCCTTAAACCACTGTGCTATAGTGCCCTGTAGTTATGGCAGTCATCTGTTTTATGGTCCATGATGTTGATGTAATAAGCAGCAGTATACTGCATCGCAGGTGTAAAATGTTAATAAGTAGGTCAAGCCATAGATGTGCTGAGCAGTTACTGAAGCAAGAAATGTATTTAGGATAGTAAAATATTCCTGTTAGAAAACTGATAAATGTGTGACATTTGCATCTCAATTTCAAGGAGGTCCTTATGGGGTGTCAGTGTACAATATAAAGTAGTTATGGTTTTCGAGTTGTCTGAGTAATTGTTTTGTACTACCACTGTTACTGAATTTAAATTACTCTAGGAAGGAAATTTAAGTTTATGTAACTGTCTATAAATGTATTAAAACATTTACTTGTCTTTATAATGTAATGCATTAAATGCTGTTGCTGGGTTAAGAAGTCACATAACAGCAACAGAGATGAAAACAATGGGATGCAGAGGAATTTGAAAAAAAGTATACATTAGCAGGAGCAGTGTCACGACTTCACCAATTTTTTTATAGTTTCACTCCAGATTTTCAACATTACCATTTTTTACACCTCCTCATAAATGGTACTGCTGTCATTTTTTACATCCTGTTCAAAATGTGTTTTTGTATTCGTGGTGCCAAATGGCACAGTCATTATATGAAAAGCCGACTTTAGACTAATGAACTGATAGTGTCACTGTTCATGCATGGGGTCTAAAAGCCCATACTGAAAACTTGGAGTGAAATACAAGAAACGCCAGGGCATTAGGTTTCTGACCATAACACCCTGCCCTGTAGAGCCTGACAGGCATCAGGGGTGTGATTGGGATTGTCAACAGTAATACTCACGCCATTCCACCATCCCACCTGTAGCCAGTGACTGGTAGTCGAGTGTGCCTTTGACTCTTCAGCCCCAAAGTTCACTCCATTCTCTTACTCTGTAACCATTTCAGCGTGTTTCCTTATGGAATGGGGTGAGTGTAAAGTCTGAACACCCCAAGGCACACCTTGGCACTTGTCTGTGTTTGCAGGGTAGGGTGAGAGTGAAATGGCGTGGCGTTATAGGCAATGATCCAAGGCACCCCCAGTGCCTGTCCATCTCAATGGCGTGCTGGGTGAGGGTTGGCGTCACTTCAGTACTTCACTGCCATTCCTATTCTGCCTGTCTCTCTGTCTATATGTCTGTGTAATTATCTATCTTTCTATCAAATTGCATGTATAGCTATTTTAACTGTTTCTAAAACAAACCTGCATATCACATTTGCCTGCACTCTGAGCACATACTTGTAAACTGTGTATATTGTACTCCACTTCTGCATAGACCTCATACTTTCCTAATATTCCCATTATCACACGCATAACTGCCTTGCCCTTATCAAAAGACCCCTCTGAAAGTTAATATCACATTTCTCTGGTAACAGTCCATCATTACACCAACTTCCAAACAACACCACATTGCTTAAATATAATTTACATCACGTCATGGACCAAACCCAGTTTCTCTAACAAAAACAAAGAACTGTGTAAATAATCCCTAGACTGAACATATACTAGCCATTACTTTTCATGTACTGCCACCTTCTGTACCATCATGGGGATTTGCATATGTTTTCCATGATACTGTGCATTATTAGGGTATCCTGGTTGTGTTTTCTTTAAAATTGGCTATCCGGCCGATATCGACTGGGATAACACACCTCAGTGGCATTTGCTCTGGGGTTGCTTTTGTAAACCTGTATTGCTTCCTGTTCCTTCCATTAAAATGTATACCTCCATATATTTTCCTAATAATTTGTATGCCTTCCTAAGAACAGAAACTAAAACAAATCTTACTACTTACAAATCATTGTTGTTTCTCCATACCTCCTTAACAATTCCACCCAATTTCACTGACTTCATTGTGCAGCCCTGGTGGATCTGACCAGAATTGTTTATGTTGGCACAGTGCTTGTCACACAGGTTTCTCTTATTTTTTTATTTTTTTTATTTTTTTTTTATTTACTGTGTTTTTGCCCCGGGACACTCAACCATTTGCCTGCTCCTGCCCCAGTCTTGCTTCCCCAGTGGCCGCCATCCGCTGCAGGTATTTCCTGGCTTACCCCCCCAGGGCGGGGCCACAGCCTCATGACTTGCCCGTCTCCACCAGGAAAGGTGCTGGCAAACTGACATTGCCTCCCTGGCTTTCCCCCTAGGGTGGGGTTCGGGGCCAGTGACGAGGACTGCGGGATCAGTAATTAATCTGCAGCAGCACGGTGAGGAGCCATGAAGACCTGGGAGCAGGGCAGCATCATCCAGAGCACCCAAAGTAATTTTCTTTGTTTTTCCAGGAGGTGGGGACATGCAGTGGTGTCCAACGTCAACCCCACCTCCTGAAAGCTGGCACTGGGTGCTGTGGTGCTCCTGGCTTCTGCCAGGGATCCCTGATGCACTGAGCATATTCTCCACCCTCCCCCCAGAGAAGGAGAGTAGTCCATGAGACACTTCATCCTTCTCCCCCCGGCCAGCCCTCTGGTGATCCGGGTCCGTTCTCGAACCAGATCACCAGCGTCACAAGCAGAAATCCAACTGCTGCACCAGTGGGCCAGCAGGTGTCTCTAATTTTCTGAAAAACACATTTCCTAAAAGAAAAATCTTAAACATGATCAAATGTTCACATGCAGTTGTTGTGTCTCTTGATTTAAGAGTTTCGTCTCCCGTCCTTTGTGTGACAGAATTGATCATCTTTACAGTACTCTCACCCCACAAAACTCAGCGTACTGTTATATATCTTAATACAAGCGCCAAGTCATGCTGACAGTTGTATGCATAATCTCATGTGCATTTCTAGGGTATGAGAACCACAGCCTGAAGGCGGGTAGCTTCTGATACCCTTAGGATGTAAGACCGCTCTTAAAACCATAAAAGTGGTCTTGGCTGGTGTATTAATCCATTATTGATTGAGAGTGATTACTAATACATTAGCGTTTAAAAACAACACTGAGGCCATTTAAAAACCTCTCTGATGTAATTACTCACTTATAATGCACAGTAAGCTATGCATTATTCTCTTTATTGATTAAGACTGATTAATAATACATTAACGTTTAAAAAACAACACTGAACTTGCCTGTTTTCAGGGCAGCTGTGCATGAGACAAGTGTCCCAAGAGTGTCTCACACCCAGAGGAAGGAGTGCGCTGATCAGGAGCAGCGCTCCCTAAATCTATAATAACCATAAGAGACAGATTAACTGTACGTACACGCGTGATAATGTACAGCCCATGCATTAGAAGAAAGCTCATTAGGAAGTGAGCAACTTTTTCTTTTTCTTTACAGACTAAGACAGCAGAACTTCAGCAGTAGCAACTCATACACCAGACCACATAACACTTTAATATCGAACGTGAGGAGGTATTTATATGTTTTGTTCCTTTGCATGCCTTTATTAATGAAGACTGGAAAGTTTCAGTGTCTTGTCCTAATTTTAATTTGTGACACCACATACAAATATTTACATTACATTAAAAACACAAGAAATGATTTCTAATTGGCGGATGTTTGCAATGTCCTATAGTCGAAGTTCTAGTCATAGTACAGAGCGATCCATACTGACTGCACCTAACTGAAAGTGATGTCAAAACCAAAGTTTGCATTGTTTTTCCATTCATGGGCAACATTCTGTACAGTTCTCTATGTGGAGCCAGTAATTTGGAGTGTTGACTATATCACAGTTTGTACACATAAATTCTGAGCATTGCTGTGATAGGTCCATACCTCATTCACGTCATTCTGTACACAAACTCTTGACAAAGTGAAAACTCCAGATTCCTGGTTCCATGAAGAGGATGGTATAGAGTGCTGTCCATAACAAGAAAAAAAGCACAAAGCCCTCCTCTCGACATAAGTGTTTATTCAGGCCCAGTTATGTAGGGATCCTCTGGAAGTATGGGTTTCCTTTCTACAAATAAGAACAGTACAAACAGCTACCAATCAGCACACATTTCTTGTCCTCTTTAAGCTAAACAGAAGCAGAGCAATTTTTGGCTCATAGCTGGTTTATTCTTAATTATGAAATGGGTAGAAAGAATGCTGAATTCTGAATGGCCGAGAGCTGATTTCAGCTGGGCGGTTATCCCAGCACAGCGGCCCAGCTGAAAGTATTATGTTTAAAAATGCATAAAATGTACTATAAATGACCCATTTCATAATTGCAATAAGGTACTCCAGAGGGTGTGTTATGGTGGGCTAACAGCCCTTCTCGGGTGGTGGAAGTCCTCGGCTATGCCTCGTGCTTCAACCCACCCCAAGGTGGGCTGTTATCCCACCATAACTCACCCCCTGCCATGCCTTATTGCTTAAATAGTAGTTGTCTACTTAAGGACATAGCTTTGTCCCTTCATAACTTTCAGTAATTTACTATCACAGGTTACTGAAGAATGCGTTTTAAGTTCATTTTTCCAAACCAGGGTTTACACTTTTGGCTGAATTATCAATAAAGGCCAATTTTTCATTGATAGCCCAGATCCAATGCACCACAAGTCACCTACACTGTGAATTAGCAAATGAGGCAGTTTAGCTGTGCTCCAGTGAATCTGCCTGTTGCGGCATAGCATGAAGAGACCATAATTAGCTGCCCCTACGAGGGCCCATTGGAATAGAAATGTAGAAACATGAGGCAGCCCATTGGCACAGCAGTGGTCTTGCCACGTGTGACACTGGCAGCTCACTGGCTCAGCACTGCTGCTGACACTTGTAGCTCATTGGCACAGCACTGCTGCTGACACTTGTGACACTGGCAGCTCATTGGCACAGCACTGCTGCTGACACTTGTGATACTGGCAGCTCATTGGCACAGCACTGCTGCTGACACTTGTGACACTGGCAGCTCATTGGCACAGCACTGCTGCTGACACTTGTGACACTGGCAGTCATTGGCACAGCACGGTGCTGCTACTTGTGACACTGGCAGCTCATTGGCACAGCACTGGCTGCCACCGTGACACTGGCAGCTCATTGGCACAGCACTGCTGCTGACACTTGTGACACTGGCAGCTCAAGTTCTGAAGTGCGGCTGGCTCATTACGAGCCAGCCAGGGGTGGGGAGGAGGAGTGAGCATCCCAGTGGATGGTCTCCTCCGTCAGGAAGGGAAGGAGGGCAGCACGCCCTGCCATAACACTGCCTTCTAGGTGACTGTGGGTGATGGTATGAGTATACCAGCCATGAGGTGGGCACGCTCCCTGACGGAAGATGTTGGCATGTTCTCTGTGCTGCAACACAGTGTCCGTTCCATGCAGCATCTAGGGGATGAGGGAAATGAAATAAAGGAAGACCCACTGGCTGCAGTGGCATGAAGCAGATGGCTGCCCGCAGACTCCACACAGCCTACTAGACTCAGGATGAGCTCAACCAGGGAATCAACAGGGACACGTCACACTGCATGGTGCAGTAACAGGGTAGCAGCTTCAAAGTTACAACAACGAACACGACAGATCTTATCTGTGCCAATCTTCACCATTCATCACATATGGGTACTGGCTGGAGATCAGGACCCCGCGCTTTTTTTTTTTTAAAAGGGTAGGCGGAGCCGACACAGCATCGGCGCCACCCTCGAGGCCGACATACTGTGTGGCGCTCGAGGGTTGACCGTTAGGCTGTGTCAACTCCGCCCGCCTACCAGTTCTTCATCTCCCGCCGTCGAGGTCGCCTCGTGGGAAGCTAAGTGAAGAAAATATTAGGCCTTTCAGCCTTTCGTTCAACAGTCCGTCGGTTACCTGCTAGTTCTGGGTTCTGCCTCCACTCAACGTCGCCGGTAAGATCTTTCCTTTTTATTTGAAGTATTACGACGTCGAGTCTGTTTTGGTGTTTTTTTCCGTAGGTCATGTCTTGGTCGGAGGGCAAGAAGTTTTCTAAGGTGGGTAGCCTGTGCGTCGGTGCCCGTGCAGCCGCCGATATTCCGTTACCGACCAGCATGACCGGTGTCTCGCGTGTCTTGGCCGCTTCACGACATGGATTCATGCAATGCCTGCTTCTCCATGGACCGCCCGTGTCCATGAACAACTAGCGTGGAAAGTGGGGCCGAGCTCCGCCCGACTTTTCGAGGAGGTTCACCTTCATCGGGCCAAGCCGTGCTCTCTCGGCCTTTCCTCCGGGTCCCTCCGGTTCTATATGGACGAGGAGGAGGGCCTCAACCATAGCCTGGCCATTGCCGAGGCTCCTCCAGCGGCGCGGAGGCCCGTCCCCTTCCTCCGGGGCGGGAGCGAGGCGCCGCCATGGCAATCGCCCCGCCGAGGGTGAAGCCTCCCCGGTGTCGCTCCCAAGGTTCAGAAAGGCCGGGTCGGCGCCGTCCTCGATGCCGTCGGTCGGTGCCGTGGGAGCCTTTGGCGCCGTTCGTGGCGCCGTGGGTCCTGTCGGCGCTGTTGCTGGTGCAGACTCGTCGCTCATCACTGTGGGCCCTGTTGGCACCGTTCGCGGCACCGATGCTGCTCGCGACGCCGTGGGACAAGACCCGGTGTCGTCCTTTGCTATGTCTCGCCTCGGCACCGTCCTCAGTGCTGAGGTTGAGCACGGCACCGTGCCTGCGCGGTTCGGCGCTGTGGGGCCTTCGGCTTTGGCGGTCGGTGCCGTTCTTGGCACCATGAGTTCTCTCGGTGCCGCTTGCTGGTGCCGAGGGGCCAGTTGGCACTGTGTTCGGCACCGAGTCCGCCCTTGGGGCCATCGGCGCTGCTTCAGTCCTCGGTGCCGCTCGCGTTGCCCAGGCACCTGGCGCTGTAGGCGGTGCCGGGGCTGTCTGTGCTGGTGCCCGTCTCTGTCCCTAGTACCGCCCGGTGCTAGCGGACTTGATGGCGCCGTGGCTGGCCCTGGCTCTGGACCTTTGGCCGAGCTGCCCTGGCGCCTTCTGCGAGCCCCCGTCCATTGGGGTTCTGCGGAGGGGGGGGCTACCTCGGCCACTGCTTTAGCTGCGGGCCCTTTGGCAAGGTCGGTTTCACATGCCCTCCTACTGTTTGGCTCAGAGCCTCCGACTATACCTCCTCGGACTAGATCGGGCTCAGGCAGCGCAGTCACACCCGCAGGGATTGTCTGCGGAGGAGGCGACAGTGGTCTCATCGGCCGAGTCGTAGTCGGCCCCTACTGAGGGTGTCAGGTGAGTCCCAAGGTTGGGGTCAGTGGTCCTGACCAGCAGGCAGTGGTGCGTGCCACCATTGCTCTACAACCTGGCCTGTGGGGTTTCCTCGACCCTTTGGTGGTGGTACCCCCTCAGTAGTGTCTGTCATGATTGCCCAACTTTGGGGCCCATCAGGAAGCCTACAGGAGGGAGGGTGCTGCCCTGGGTCTCCCTTCGGGGCAGCCCAGAGCTGCCAGCTACCTAGGCTGGCCCTCTCAAGGAGGAGGACCCTCTCGGACTCTGAGGGTAGAGGGTGTGGGGTTGTACGCCGGCCTTTCTCTGGGGTCCACCGGGCTAACCGAGCCAGTACTGACTTCCACCCTTCCCTTCCAGTTCCTTGAGGGGTCCCATTCTTTTGAGGCAGGGACCGTCCTTCTGGACTTCTACGACCCAGTCGCCTCACTGGGGATTCTTCTGGGCGCAGCCTAGGCAGTACCAATGTGGTTGTACAGCTGTCGGCTCGGAGGTCTTCTTGGGGCACCCTCCTTGGGTGCTCATGGTCCTCCCTAGCCCTGGCGGAGGTCAGCCGACTTCTTTTCTTGGCTCTGCCCCTATCCCTCTGCCGCATTCTCCAGCGCTCCCAGGCATTCTTGGTCCTAGCAGCCCTCTCACCTGGGAGCAGTTCAGAGCAGTGGCTGCTCAGTTCCCTGCCTACGTTAGGGCCATGGACAGCCAGGTTTTTCAACCTCCCCCCGTGCAGCCACCCTCGGGCGCATGGTGACCTCCAGCTCCTCATCCCCTCTTCTGGGGAGAGGAACCATCTGTCCATATCTCTGCAGCTACTGATCTCAGGAGTACGCGCTTCTCGTGAGGATGATGGAGGATCTTCACCTTTCGCCTGTCTGTTAGCAATCCTGGGCATGTGGCTCGCCTTTCTAGGTGATTTTGGCGAGTGCCACGCCCGGTGCCGCCTGGCCTGCTCACTTCGGAGGCATCCTTGCGTTTCTGGCAGAGCCCTTCTCCAGAGTTCCTGCCCTAGGGACCTCAGCCAGAGTATTGCACTCCCCCGGAGTCTCCAGGTTCTATGCCTCATCCGCAGTCCAGCTTGACGCACCTGGATACCCCTGATGGGCTTTGTGCCCTCCACTGTGACTGGCCCCCAGATCAAGACTCCTCGGATTTTGATTTCTGAGGCAGGAGGACCCTTCTACCGGCAGTTGCTTCCCTCCATTTCTGCTCACCAGGCCCACTATGCAGTCTACAACAGGTTCTTGTGGTCCGCTAGGTCAGATCCTAGCTGCTTTGCGGACTCGGAGCAAACCAGACAAGCCATCGTGCTCTCTGCCACGTGGCCTGGAGCTAACAAGGCACCAGCGAGGGCATCTTATGAGCATGTGAGGTAGCTACAGGGTCGTAGGGACAGCGATCTGCACTAGGAGGTCGGCGTGGCTTCGTCTTTCCTGGTTGTCACCCTTGGCCCGGCGTAGGGTGATTTGCTCCGCCCACCAGGGAACCTACCTCTTCTCCCGTAGGGCGAGATGGCGTTTGTCGGGGCCTTCCTTCCCCCTCAGGACCCCATCTCACTCTCCCCACTCTCGGGCCTCCTCAGGCCCGGAAGGTTCCCTCCATTAGTGTGTCACCCACTGAGGGCCAAGGGACTCTGTCCCTTAGGGTGTAATGAATCAACCCCCTTCGGGGGGCTTGGTACTCACCCATATGTAATGAATGGTGAAAATTGATACGGATAAGATATGAAAATTACGCACCTACCGTAGTTATGATCTTTCTGTGTATCTTCACCATTCATCTCAATCCCGCCCACCATCCCCCTGGGGCCTCAGTCTCTGGGTCCCCCTCCCTATGAGCTCCCCCTCTCTTTTTAGAGCAGGGTAAAGTAGGGACACACAGGGGGGTATTCTCCTTAAGGAGTACAGCTCGAGCAGCACTCCTTCTCTACTGTCTCCACCCGTTGGGGTGGGAGTTGGTGGTTGCCCTCCTCCTGTTCTCTTTCTGATTTCCATCACACTGTTTTAAAAAAAAAAAAAATCCCCTTTTTTTCACCAAACATCTTTCCTGAGAGAGTATTAAGTCCCTGTACTTTGTCCTTCTACAAAATAGCCGACTCTGCTTCTGGGGTATTTGCCAGTTATTCTGTGCCTTGAATTCTGGCAGAGAGCTTTGCTACTCCTTGCAGTTCCTATATGAGCTGGTGACCGACAAGGGTCTCGGATACCTTGTTACCTCTCACTCTCTCTTAATTTCTCCCTCCTTCCCTCCCTTCTTCGCTTCCAGAGATTTGGGCCCCTACCAATCCCATAGTCTCCACTCTTCTTTGATGTCCTCTCAGTCGTTATTTCTCCTTTTAGTTCAGTTTTCCTCCTTTTCCTGTCCCTTGGACTCTCTTGTCCCACCTCTCTCATCCCTTCCTCTACCTCTCGTGACTCAGAACTGGTAGGCAGGCGGAGTCGACACAGCCTAACTGCCAACCCTCGGCGCCACGCAGTACGTCGGCCTTGAGGGCGGCTCTGATGCTGTGTCGGCTCCTTCTAACCTTTTAAAAAAAAAAAAAAAAGCTCCCGCGGGTCCTGTTCTCCGGCCAGTACCCATATGTGATGAATGGTGAAGATACACAGAAAGATCATAATTATGGTAGGTACGTAATTTTCATTTTCTGCACTGCAGAGGCAACGCACTAGGCAGGGTAAAGGCACATCAATAAGTTTCTTTTAAGTTGCAGCTGAAACAGTAAGTGATGCAGAAATACTGTCTCAGTGTGCCATAAAGACTGACCACCAGTGTCTGAATGTCCAACACTTCATTCACACAGTCTTCATCATGTATTGTGTCACTTGCTATTTCAGCAATAAATTCGATTTGCTACCCCAACATAAAAACTTGTTAGACGAAAAGGGTCACTCACACGGTTTGATGCTTTAAGTCCCACAACTGAATTGTAAACATAAGGACTAAGCACTCCATGAAGAAATGCTTGCAAATGCAGATAATGCAGCATTATTTATTGTGAGAAAACAAATAACATGTAGAGGACTGGTGTAGCCTAGAGGCTCCACTATTACCAGCGTTTCACACTTATTACGAGTGCTTGGTTTCTCACAATAAAGTAGTGGAACTTTGCAAAATCTGCAAGCATTTTGGCATGAGTCCGAGTCCTTATGTTCTCATAAAAGAAACTTGTAGATGTACTTTTAACCTGTCTAGTGTGCTGCCTCTAGAGTGGTGAAACTGTTTGTGTTCTTTGGGGTTGACTAAGCATGGCTACCAAAGGGGACTTACGAGTGCCCCTAGCGGGGTGGGGGAACTGTTGGGGAATGAGCCAGACCAGAGGTAAGTCCCAGAGACAGCAGGGGATGAGATTGGTGGAGCCATTGTCTGAAGGGCACTAGCAGGTGTGAGCGAGGGGGCAAAAACAGAACTATAGACTATGACAGCAAAGAAAAGACTAGCAGCCCATCACGTTTGCCTTCCCTGTTTATCTTACATCATGTGCTCTAGTGGCCATTCCCGCTCCTTACCCTTTGCCCACATCTCCTCTTCCATGGCGTTATGCCTCTCCCACCCTAATTATCAACTCCCACTGTTTTGGCAATTACTGCACCACTTCTTCTAGCAGTCTATTACACTTGCTCACCACTCTATCCATAAAAAACTGCATGCGGACATTCTTCCTGAATTTTTGCCGGACCAGTTTCAGTGAATTCCCCACATGCTAGCGTTTGCGCTTAGGATAAATATGCCTTTGCGTGCCACCCTGTTATATCACCAGCACCAGTAGGTATTTGGTATCTCTGTCATATTCCTTTCTCCTTCTAGTTCCTAGGATGTATATGTTGAGGTCCAGTCTCTCCTTACATTCTTTACCCCCCATCCCCAGGATCATTTTGTTTGCTCTCTCTGTACAGACTCTATCCTGTCACATTCTTTACAAATGAATACTTAGCCAAAATGAACATGTCCATTCACTAAATTGGGTCCTTGTCCACAGTGCCCCATGCCCTCCCATATATCGCACATGGCAGCCCTGTGCTTTCACAGGCTATGGGGGCTCCAACCACAAATTTGGCTGCACCTATAACATGCACAGTCCTGCCTTGCTGCATGCAGATGTGTCATCTAATTCAGCTTTGCTAGAGACCTGTCTGGAGTAGTGGGAGGAGGAAGGGGGTTGGGCGCGCACAGCATCCCTGAAGCCAGGTATTCCTGGCTTTGGGCTCCATACATTGGGAATTCCCTGACATATAGGGGCCTCATACCACCCTACTGGGACCCCAATCACCCCTATAAACTCGCACATGTTCTCAGGTCCCCCCCAAAAGGATATAAACTAGAAGAGACAAAGAGAATTTAAAAAATTGCAGAATGGAAGCGGGCTGACTGGTATATCCCATAAGCCCCTTTTCATGCACAGCTGTGGCACAGACCACTGCTACCAGTTTCATGATGTGTGTTTTTAACTAGAACAAAAAAAATCTGTTTAATGGCTGACATATCCCAGCATGGAACATACATTTAAGGTGTTCGTGAAGAAACATTGTGAGGCTGTCTTCTTAATGTAACCCGCATGCAAATGGGGGTTCCTAAATTGCCAGTCTGGGCTTACTTCAGCCCTGCACCTTCTGATCTCCTTCTGCTGTCTCCCGTGTTGGCCTCATAATTTTTATGGTCCCCCTGATCTTGTTTGCTCCTCCAGTGCCTGCCCAGCCACCCGAATTAAAATGCAGCCCCTCAGGGTTTAAGAAATGCCACTCATGAGTGGTGCAGTAAAAGCTGCTGCCTCCAGGGCAGTGGGACTCATGATGGCGTGAGAATTTTCCCTCAGTGGAGCTGCTCGGTTTGCGGTTGCCCTGGGGACCATGCTGTGGGTCCCCAGATCTCTTTCACCTAATTGGGACCCAGTGAACCACGGGCAGCCTGTCGGGGGGCCGCTCAGATGCAGGTTGAGCAAGTTTGACCAGGGCTGATGGCAAATATGCTAGAGACGGGCCCTGGTCAGCTGTATTATTAAAGACTGTGTGTCTGGCTGCCTCCAGGGTAGCCATAGTCAGCTTCTGGATGAAAAGTGCAGAGATAAGTGTTTTAAATATTGTAAACCTGTTGCTGCATGCAGGGGGATGTATTGTGCTGCAGGGGAGAGTGTTTGGACTACAAGAAATGTTTTCTCTCTGGATTAACCAATGTTTGGGACTCTATGTGTCAGACTGGCAGCTGCTGCAGGGGGAGTTTGCATAAGTGTCGTAGCGCCAGGAAAACAATCAGGGCCACACCCTTCATCTGTGCAGTGACTGCAAGTACACCATCTGAGCTACAGAACTGTGGGGCGTTGGGGCAAAATAATTCTTTCTTTCTGGCTGCACCGGGGAATTTTGTAGGACTGTATCTGATCTGCTATAAGGGACAGGGGGTTAAGCAGCCATTGCCAACAGTACAGCCAATTGGAAGCCAGGAATAAAAAGCCAGGACTTGTGGGATATTCACTACCCTTATGGTTAACCAGCCAAGTGCTCATGGGAGCTTACAGGGACATCATTTTAGGTGCCAATTCACCAAACCAATTGTGCCTCAGTACTGTGCTTGATAAGTCCCTCAGTCATTCAGAGACCTGTCACACCATCTGCTGTGAATCAGGGTTGAAGTAGGAGCCCTATAAGAGACAGTGTTTGCCATTTTTCCAGCGATCCGTTGCAGTGAGAAGAAGGAGAGCAGGCTCCAGCCTGCTGGGAGCCCTCAGGGTGAGGGCTCAGGCCCTTTCCATGCTACCAGGCCTGGGCCCTTAGCTAAGCCCTTCAGTCATCAGGGGCATTTGTTATTTTTAGTCAAAGTTACCAGTTAGAGTAAAGTTAGTCTTGCAACTGGTAGTTTGGAGGTTGTCGAAAATGTCCTTCAGAAGCTAGCCCGCCCTCCCTCCACGTTGGGGAAAGATGTGGAAGAAGAAGAAGACCATCTACTCTGCTTCAGTTGTAAGAGCTGAAGAAGAATTCAGGATGCCTTCAGTTGCGGACAAGACCCCATGGAGGACCTCAGTGAGTACCCTCTTACCCCGGTGGGAGGGAGAAGCTGTAAAAGTAATCTTGTGGCTAACAGATGTGTTCTGTTGATTCTGAAAAATTGAAGTTATCAGTCTGGGCTACTAACCCCATCAGAGACTGACTAGTGAAAGTTAATCTGGCTGCATCTTGTCTGTGGCCTAAATGGCTAAATCGCAGGTGCAGCAAGAGGCCTGGCTAGTAAATCATATACATGTGTTGTAAGTTGTTGTAGCTATGGGTTAGAGTCCTGCCTCCGTGGAGCTGACTGCCAAGCCACATTTGCGACTTCCTGGGACAGGAGGCCCTAGAGCATATTGTGTTTGATTTATTCTGAAGAAGAATATCACTGTTGTCTCACCCAGATGTCATTTGAGAGTGCTTGCCATAAGTGTAAGATGTCTAGACATACTGGATAGGACTTTGCCAATGAGTGCTGTTGTTGTTATGTAAATGTACTGGCTGCGACTCTGTGTTACTACATATAGGATGCTTGATAAAAGCGTCGCTTCTGCTAATATTGGATATATGCCTTTTTTGGTGTAAAAATGTGCTGGATGTGGCCAGGTTTCAATTAAATATTAGATGCTTGATAAAAGTAATGCCTACTAAGTACTCTGGATTGGACGTTCAAAATATTGTGCTGAATGTTCAGGATGTTAAATCCAAGTAGCTTGTCCTAGAATGTTCGGAAATCCCACACACATACTGATGCCACCCCCACATCATAATTACAGAGACAGCTGTTACACAGGAGCCTACTCTATCCCAGTAAATTATCCTGTAGCAAATGGTTAGTATGATGCCACCCCCCATCCTATGTCCCCACACTGTCCTGCTAATGCGACTCTGGGTCCTCCAACATCCTACCAAGCTGTATCCTGTATTAGCACTGACCAGGGAACTTCTCTATGCTACCAGTTGATGTAATCCGCAATATAAGCTAAAACCTGTACTTTCAGTCCTTGTATTATCACAAGACACTTGTTTACTTGTGATACCTGTATATATCTTATTCTTGACTTTTTGCTCTGTATCTTTACTTTTATTAATGTGGAGCCTTTGCAAGCGAGTCTCGACTCAAGGATTATAATTTGATTCTATTCAATAAATAAATTAATTCCTTATCATTCAGTAATGGGCAGGGCTATCCTGGTTCGTTGTGTCCAGCAGGGTCAACTCCTACTCATCTCTAATTGCAGGGCAATCACTACCTTTGATATAAGTAGTAATCTGCAGATCTTACATCGAGAGGAAACTCTTGCAGCAGGTAACACATGTAAGACTGTCATCACCTGGCCACAGATGTCAGCAAATCTTTTCTCCAGCAGTACTCATGTGGGACTGCCCACCAGACGTCAACTCCACCCCCGACATCGCCCGTATAAAGACAGGAGCGGTCCCACATGTAAATAGTTATCAAATAACCTCTACTCCACATCCTCGCTCCCAACTCCTTACCCTAAATAAATCTGTTATTGTTGTTGAAATGTTTGGTGTGAGCATATTATTAGAAAGCCTTTTAAATACAAAATGTTGAAATGTGGGGAATGTTTATTGGGGCATGTCTGGAAGGTTAATGGTTATAAGTGGGTGGTGTAGCAGCTCAGGGCTACACCCATTACCAAGCTCACCATGTAAAGCGCCCTGAGTGGAGGCACTGTGCAAAGGTTTTAAGTTTTGGTTATCAGTTAACAAACCCAAACCCCTCAGCCTATGTCCAGGGTAGTAGGCAGGGTGTAAGACTGGGATAAGCGCCACCTAGGGGTCACATTAATACCATGTCACAGTATTAGAAGAAATGGAACAAGATCTGAGAAATTATCTCTGTGCGGTCCCTTTACAGTATCCATTATTTTTATTGAAATGGGGATAGCAGTTGGACCCTTGACTCTGTTTTGTCACCAGCATTCTCCATTAGCTTGGTTCAGTCCTCCCAGCTCTAAACATGGGGAACCAGTTTCCCACTAAAAGTGAGATCTTTCACCTCAGCAGTGCTATCCTGGTATATGAACTGCAAATCAACATAAATGTTTATGTAACCCTAGGTGGTGCTATCCCAAGGGCAACTACCCCTGTCTGCACAGCAAGTACCAGGTTAAGGGGCCTGAGTTCTGAAATGGGTGCCTCCACCCCGGAGGTCAGGATTGGTAGTGGTCAAACTAACCTGGGCACAGCCCTCTGGGACGCTGTAACCCCCCTCTTTCCCTTCTAGTTGCCTGGGCAATATACGATAATCACTTTCACAGTACCCCTTGTACACCATACCAGTACCTACACTGTTTACACTTACCACCAGGGCTGGTTCCTCTGGCTCGACCCTGGGGACCCCCTGTAAAACAAGGTTATGCACAGTAAATAGCAACGATACAGTACTCTTGGCACAAACTGGAACCACAATCAGGTTAAATACAGCAAAAAAGTCAGATCTGATTTATTCAGGGGACTTGAACAAGGAAGGGGCGTAATCAGTTTGATTGGTTTAAAAGCTATATTAATCAAACAGTTATGCATGCGCTTTAAGTCTCCACACAGTAACACACTCTGGGGTACTCAGGTAGGAAAATGGTGGGCTAGCCAGGAACATTGCAGCTGGTTGGGGCCCTATGATGGAAGAAAGTAACATGCACAACACACACACTATTTGTAATCCGGGGCCGGAGGGCTCAGTTTGTGAAAGAAAAAACAACAAGACAATCAAATGACAACGCTTTAGATTTAGCTGTTGTTACAGGGAGCTACCCTGATGTTTACTCATGAAACCCAATACAGGACACAGGCAGGATGAAACAGACTGCAGGTTGTTGAGCTGGAGTGCCAGGAGGAGCAGGGCTCACATGAATCACCAAGGCGTCGTTCCTGTTCAAGCGTTGAGCAGGGGGCTGATCCCCAGGCAGGTCTCTCATCGATGGCTTTCTCCATGCAATGGGTAGTCCAGCTGGGCCAGTGTGGCAAGGCCCAGGTAAAATGGCAATGAATTCAGATTCAGTCTGTTGGAGCTGGATGCAGCCTCCAGCGAGCAGAACACAGTTCAACACACAGTGGGGAACTAAATCACGACCCACTAACAGTACACAGCACATTTACATGTGAGAAATTCCACTGTACCAGGCAGATTGTCTAGTCCAGAGTACAGAGTCTCTGCACAAACGGGAGTTCAGAGGTGGCTAGAAATCCTGACAGGCCAGTCGCTTTCAGCAAATCTTGGTCTTCTTCAAATTAAAGCCTGGTCACAGTCCAGTAGTTTAAATAGTCCTCACAACTTGGATTCAGTCTGAATAAACTCTGTTTTCCCTCTCAGGGACATCAGGCCAAAACTCTGCCCTTTCACAGTTCTCCACACAAAATCACACAGAACTGCTGCTCAAATCCTTGAGCTGTTATTCATTTCACTTCCCAATTTAGAACTAACTGAAACTGCAAGCAGTGTGGCACTTTCCCCAAGATCCAAAGGTCTGGTTGGCTGATCTGTCTGTCAGTCACAACAAGGGCTCCCCTCCAGGTTATTTTAGGTGCCAAAAGACCAAAACACAATTCCTACAAGTTTTGACCCCACCATGCCCTCGTGAGTAGGCTCCATTTAGAGTCCCAGATGTACTGATTAGCCCATTCTGCAGTCCAGGACCAAGATGATGGGAACAAACAGAACTGTCCATGTTGCCGAGAAGGCAGGTTAGAACAAACTTCAATATTATTACTACTCTAACAAATGATCAGCAAATAAGTACATCTTCTAACAGAGCTCCCGCTCAGATTAATTATGACTGCAATCCAGGCAGCTTTTAAAGATGCAGTACATATATTATGTACAAGCACTCTCTGGCAATACATTTAAACTGCTAAAACGTAGGACACCAGCCTGGCAGTGAACATTTAAGCAAGCTCCAGAAAGACTTTTCGGGAACCCCCATTTGTAGGGCGGGTTACACCCTTCCCAGCCTGGAGAAAATGTGGCGTCTACATCAAGTCTGTACCATCATGCATCAATTAACATAAACTTATTTCTTTACTATACATGTTAACTACACTTCATGATACTATATCCATAAGGACAATACTTATGCATGTTTCATACAGGTAATACTGATTCTACTATGATTAACATACTTGTGACATCACAATACTGATTCATGTTATGACTTCCTGTACATTAAATAATGTAGGACGTGGCCCTTCCCTATCAGCTAACTTGGGGCTGGCTGGGGCAGGGGCACCATACTCAGAAGGAAGAACAATCAACCTGGAATTGGCCATTAAGCTCAGTTTGGGTAGTGAGCTCTGAGAAATATAAACACCTTTGTGAACCACAATGAGAGGCAAATCCACTGGCCTCCCAGGAGAATCATAACTGAAGCACAATACTGGCTTGATTAATTATGACTACAATCCAGGCAGCTCTTAAAGAGACAGTTCACAGAGGCTATACAGATATTCTCTGGCAATACATTTAAACTGCTAAAATGCGGGACACCAGCCTGGCAGTGAGCATTTAAGCAAACTCAAGAAAGACTTTTTGGGAACCCCCATTTTAGGGGTTATATTTATATTTATAATCATGAATTATTTTAAAACTCAGTTTCCATTTTCTTACATGCCCTTCAGGAATATCATTCCTGGACCCTATTAGCCATTCCTGATATCAAAGATTATTTTAACATTCAGTACCAGTGGCTCCTCCAGTTCTGCATGTCTCCTTAAACTTTGATATCCCAGTTATTTTTAAAGGAACAAAGCTAATGTTTCAAAATGATGAATACTACCCATGATGCACTTCTATTTCTTGTGGTTTCTACACCAAAGGGTAGTTGTTGCTTGGAATAGTCTGCCACAGGAGGTAGTGGGGACAAGCACAGTGGAGGGGTTTAAGCATGCCTGGGACAGGCACAAGGGAACCTTGAGAGGGGCGGGAGTGATGCAAAGCCATTAATCACAAAGGGTCAGTGGTCACATACAGTGTATAGGGCCTACGGACAGACTGGATGGGCTTAGCGGTCCTTATCTGCCGACAGTTTCTATGTTTCTAAGGTCAATGGTAGCCGTCTGCAGTCTCACAATACATATCAACTTTTCCATTTGACAAGTTTCATTTACCATCTGCCCCCCATTAAAGGATTTTTTTTAGCTACTTCTTAATGATATATTTTACTAACTGCAGATTTGACCAGAATAAAAGTAACTGTTTGTATTTGAGACATTGTATCTTGCAGAAAGAGTGCCAGCAGAAAATCTCACTTAATTTGTCTAACAGTATTCCTAACATCTCTCCTCAATTCTGTACCAGCTATCCCAGTATTTTCCCAGTTTACTACATGCCTCCAGTATGAGTGTGACATTGGCATGCCACCTGTCAATCTCTCCAGTATTTCTGAGTGTATCTTTTTTTTATCATATTTATTTTTCTCTCTCCTGCAGCCTGACCTGAGATCATCCAGCTACCACTTCTTTTCCCAGAGTGACCCGTAGGCTCACCCACACACTGGCTGGTATTTGCTACCATACCCTCGAAGGGGACCCCAATCCCTGCAACAGGCTGGGATCCATTACCCTAGTGCAACCTTGCATGGCAGGCTCCCACTGGGCGAGGAAGTTGCAGCCATCAAGCTGCCCGGTCAGTTGCTGCCATTGTTCTCTTCCTGAATTGTACCCCTCGAAGCACGGATGTACAGTGACTTCTAAGGCACAACGTGCCGACATTTGCCATTCTTTGTACCCTGAGTGCGCTGCTCCTTTTGTCACAAATGCACTCCACAGGTCAGGCCCTCTGCTCCCACAGTGCCAACCTCCAAGCGCAGTATATGTGAACAGATAACAGACAGAGTAACCCTCCAGTCTGCTTGTGGGTCCAAATCACCTTTAATCTCAAGTTCTGGGGGGATTCAAACTGTGAACCTAATGTTACCCAAATGTACAGGCTCAGACAATCTTCTCTTAGGGCGGATGCAAGATATCTTTCGCCTAAGGGCATCTAACCAGGTATCCAAAATGAACCCTTAAAACTCTATAAAAGACTTTAGGTATATTCTTACCCTAGTTTGGTAACACCATCAAGCTTCTGAACAGTTTTTGTCAGTCTTAACCCTCTATATGTCACATGCAAAAAGAACTTTGAAGACACACCCAGGCAGTCTTTCAGAATAATGTTTTTACTAAAATTGATAAAAATATATAAAATGTAAACACAGAACACTATATCAAAAAGCATACAATCACTTAAAAGAACGAGATTAAAGTACAAAACATAAACTCCTACCACAATTCAATTAGACTTTTTCTATCTAGTGTATTTCCTCTTTAGTGCTTATAGTTGGATCTTGTTTCTTAAGAGCCCAAAAAGAAAATGCCACTCAGTTGAAACACAGAATACAGTTTAAAACTGTGTGTTTCCACCCTCTTCTGTCATGTCCTCCTATGATGTCATCTAGCACCTACTTTTTGAATATAAAAATTATACAGACAATGATCTTCCTGTCAGGAGATAGTTTAAATACTGTGACTTCAGCAAAAACTAATTTCCCAACATGACTCCTTAATTAACATCCCCTCTTTGATCTCAAGCAATTCCTATTCCTAGGGCACATCAAAATATTTTTATGACTTTTTACACCATGGTGTATAACATGTTTTTTTTCTCTAAGACCTCATAAAAGTTTAAAAACCCTATATCCTGGTAGCTGGGTCAACTCTAATTAAGTCAGGAAAACAGGAGAGCCACAATTAAGTCTCTCTAGTGTTTTAATTACCTCCTGGTTTCAGGTCATTTGACTACAACTGAAACCTGGGGGGGGCACCATGGCACACTGTGACAATCACACACTATTTTTTTATATTACAAATATTCAACAATCATAACCAGCTCACCATGTCACACCTTGCAGTGCCACCAATCTCCATTGGGGGCAGCTGCAGAGCGATGGGAACCTGCATCCCACCCCAGAAAAAGGAGAGCAGTCCTCTGAACGCTCAATCCTTTCTCTCCCCTGCTGACCTCCCGATGGCCCAGGTGCATTCCTGAACCCCAGTTACCAGCGTAGTGCGAGTTGTGGCATCCAGCACCTCAACCCTCAGTGCCACTGGGCTGATCCCAGTGTATCTTTTATATTTTGTTTGCAATTGTATTTTGAATTGACTACCAAATTGATGTCAGCAGAGGCCGTAATTTTAACCCCAGGAGACACACAGTATGATTAAACTAATGTAGTCAGCCATCAGTGTTGAACTGTCCATATAGATGGAATTTATACAAATAATGGAACTCTCATTGGCTCGTGCTAATTTCAAACTGCTACCCTAGTAACTGCTGTACTCTGAGTGCAAAGATTGTTTACTCCGCCTGCCAGTTAAGAAGCCTCAGAGAGCTCTCAACTTTCTTCAAATTTTTTATTGTATCGATCAGTAATTTTTTTTTCATTTATATCTATTGCTGACCTTATAGTGTGAGTTTAGTATAGTTTTTAGGTAATTTTACTTGTTTTTTCAGTTCCTTGTTGGTTCCACGGACCTGAGGGGAACCACTGCTTCGGGATTTTGTTACCTCAGAATCTTGTTTATTTTATTATGTAGCCCCCTGTGGTGCTTACCTTAATTATCCGCTTTATCTCCATTGCCTTCTGGTGCCACAGGTGTCCTCCATTTTCCCTATTTGGCACCTCCATAGCCCAGTTCTGACTTTGCCCCAATGGCATCTAAAAATCTCTGTCCATCCCTGCTTTCTGTAGGGCTTGGCACAGGCGGAGGGCTGAAGCATAGCCCACCACATCTCAGTCTGCTCTCAGGAGCAGTCAGCAGCTATACGCATGAGAAGTGCCTCTTTCTTCCAACCACAATGCAGGTCAATCGCATGGCTTTCCAGTGGTCCCAGTCTCCTTTGGCATAGGTCAGGGACCAGTGACCTGGGTTAGGGCCAGAGAAAAGTTGCAAGATATTTTACATGAAAAGCGCTGAGCCCACCATTTGTGTTTAGGCCTGGCTGTATGAATATTAATGAGCAGGCATTATTATTCATGAGCAAGCCTTTCTGCTGCCAGGGGACTGCATATTTCAGCAGCAGCGACAGGTGCAGGAGTGAGTATAAACATAAAATGTGGGCTGAACTGCATAGGGCACTAAAGGAGCTGTCAAACTGTGTGGCTACGTAAATAAAAAAAAGTAATGTTTCTGGCTGCACCAGAAGTTTAAATGTGGGGCTGAAATGGACTGTATGGGGACTGTCAATGGTCGTGGCCATGTTTTGCAGCCAACAGCCAATCTGAAAGCCAGGATTCAGTGCCAGGACTCTTGTGACTTTGCCAGCGACTTACGGGACTATCCCAAGGACTTGTGAGGGAAAAGCAGAGACCTAATTTAGGCACCTAAACAGGAAGCCTGTCAGGCATTGAGGAGGCCAAAATGAATATTCATTTTTGGGACAGACAAGTGGATTCAGCTAATCAGGAACCTAAAGAGCTCCCAAAACCCAGGGACTTTGCTGTCTGAGTTACATTCATTGCAAGCTCCTACTCAGGAGGGTCTCATTCCCTCTGCTAAAGGAATGGGCCTAGTGTGTTCAGCGGAAGACCCTCCATGGACGGGGGGGCTCAGCCTCCTGAGAGAAAGTAGCTGCAATACATTGGAGTCACTGGCCTGGGAGGTTGCAAAAGATTGTCCCTCAGGGCTGGCATCTGCCTTTCCATGTTTTGGAGAAAATGTGGGAGAAACGTGAATCTGTCATCAGCTGTGAGAGTGCTGCATGAAGTTGTAACTTCAGGAAATGAAAAGCTTTCTGAATCATTCTGCATGAGTAAACCTCTGCTCAGAAGTCAAGTATTTGGAGACCTGCTTGGGATTGAGAAGCCCAGAATGCCAAGAGGTGCTCAGGCTCTGTCTACGCTCTGTATTTGCTCAGCACATGGTAAGGGTGAGACATCTGTGTGCGTGACCAAGAAGGGTCTTGTGTTCCGGGTGTTTGCTGTGACTGTTGGTGCCTACAGGAATGAAGGGAGTTATCCTGAGGATGGAGCTTTTCCTGACATTTCCTGTGCGAACAGTACATGTCCAATCAAGCTGCAAACGCCAGCATGCCCAAGATGGACTTTGATGTTGTGTCTTTTGCCCTGATAAGTGTCTGAAAAAGTAAATTACCTACAAGTAAAGTGATATCCTGGTTAGGAGCCGCGCCTTGGGCTACTGTTCTGCTTCAGAGAAAGCAAGAGATTTTGTCTGAAGGAAACTGTACAAGCTCTAAGTCCTCTCCTCCCTGGCCCAAGGGGACAGCATCCATATTGAGAGTCTGTATCTTGAAAGCAAAAGGACCATGCCTGCCACACTGGCTCATGGTTGAAGGGATTGTGACCACTTAAAGCAAACTGAGTGTGCTGAATGTAAAATGTGCCAAATGCAAACATCTGTTTTCCAGATCAGCATGGGAGTCAGCCTGGTAGTGTGCCAGCCATGCACTGCCATATGCGCTTCCTCCGAGGGGAATAGCCTAGACGTGGGGTCTGAAGCATGCTGGCACTGGTCCCACTCCCAGCCTGATCTATTCCTAATGTGATTGCAAGACAAAAGAGAAGGGGCAACCATCTGAATATGAGAGTTTCAGTCTGCAAGCTGCAAGAGCCTGATGAAAAGGGGGTCGGCCAAAGCTCCCATCTGCGCTTCAGCTACAGCTGCTCTACATCAATGATGACTTCAAAACTGTGAGTTGGCAGAGCCATCCTCTGCCACCCTGTGAAAACTGTACATTGATAACCCAAGATTTGCTATATACCACGTCAGGCCAGAGTGATAAAGTTTAAAGTTTGCTTTCAAGATCAACCAGGATTGTTAAAATAATTTAAAGTAGGGATGTTAATCTGCTTTTCTTTTAAGGGCCCCAACCAGCTGTAATGTCGGCCAACTCAGCTGCAACTTTATCAGGCCTGCACCTAAAAACTTGGTACTGGGTACCCAGGTTTTGAGTATTGAACTTTGAGGCTATATAAAGGTCTGGGACTGGTACCAGTGTGGGAAATGTGTCAGCTGATTGTATATGCAGCTAGATAGCTAGATAGTATTTAAGATCTAAATCTATCAGAAGGTTGGGCGGTGGCCACTGTGACTAATGAGTAACTTCGAAATGCAAGAAGATTATTTGATTGCAATACTAGGAAATAAATGCCAATCAATGTAAATATCTAACCTCTGCTTCCAATTCTCCCTTCCTAACCCTCACCCCTGGGTGCCCGTGATGAGGGCGCTGGGGAAAGGGCACCGGTAATAATGGTGACCCGCTCCCCATCACATCCCTGAAGAGCTAGGGTAGGATATGGTGGCTGGATGGAGGGGGTCAGTGAACCTAGCGACCGGATGTTGCTATACATACATGCGCGGGGTGAGCAAGCATGCACAGCGAGGGGCAGGAGGAGATGTGGGGGAATGTGCCATGGTCAGTCGCCAAGCCAACTCAGTGGGGTGATGGGAGGGTTGCCAGTGCTGGTAGGCAGGGTACTGGGTTCCGATCCAGGCGCCGGTGCATTTTTGTTGCGCCTAACCCAAACCTTTTTTTTTTTTAAATGTTTTCACCCCTGCCCTGACATGCACCCCCTGGAGTTGAGAATCCTTTAGTGGGGGGTGCGGGGGCACAGCCCCCCACAGAAAACACTAAAAAACTAAGTCTCCAGTTCCCTTTTGCTGTGCACCATGGTGTTAGAGTGCCAAAATAGATTTTTGGCACTCTTGACTTCTGTATAATGGTGATCGCCTTTAGGCTTTCACCAAAATGACATAGATCCCTCACCTCTTGTAAATAATTTTTTTTTGCTTGCTTTTATAAAGCTTGTGTCATGAACATATTATTAGTGAAAGCCTTGAATTCCAAAATGTTGTAATCTGGGGTTTTAGTTACTGGGAAACGTGTGGGGTGACTATATAGTTTTGTGGGTGGGTACAGCAACCCAGGGGGAAGGTTCTACCAGGTTTTATCTAGCCCACATAAATGTGTACTCTGGGTGGAGGCACTGCACTATATGCGTGTGTGTGTGTGTATATATATATATATATGTATTAAAAAACATACTAAAATGGGAGCAGAATAGGACAAACGGTCTTTTGTATCTGCTTGTTTGGTCAGCCCCCACCCTGGGAGCTGACCTTACTGCCTCTCTGCACAGGACTTTGCTTCCAGAACCCTTCCCCTGTACTTGTCCCACCCCCTCTTGAACCCCTCCATCATCTATACCTCCACCAGCCACCACTGCATATATAATTTTTTTTTTTTACATTATTTATGTCCTTCTGCTGGGGGGTTATACCTTTAATTCCCCCACTATTTCAGCCAGCCATCATGGCTGCTGCCCCAATCTCAGTTAGAGCTCATACCTCCCCACCACAGCCTCCCCCCCAGTTCGCATCACAGTGGGTACTTACCCAGCCACCACGGAGACCTGGGGGTGGGCCCAGGAGGGAGCTTACTTGGGTGGGATTGTGGCGGCACCGTTGTGACAGCCTTTATGCTGCCGAGTGATGTTTCTGTTTTCTCCCCTGTAGGGAGAGGTGTGCAGTGATGCCAATGAAGGGAGTGTGCACGCATAATACATGCGCTTCTCCAGGTGTCTGCCCCAACTCCACCCCTCTTCTGCAGCATCGGTGCACTGTCCCCGTCTCCACTGGGGACCAGTCAAGTGCAGACTAATGTTGTCCCCCCTCCCCGGAGAAGGAGAGCAGTCCTTGGATGCTCAATCCTTCTCCAACCCTGCCACCCCCCCCCCGGCGGCCCGTGCTCACTCCCGAACATGGGTCACAGATGTAGCGCGAGGTATGGCATCCAGCGCCTTAGCCCTCAGCACCACCGGGCCAGCCTGCACTGTGCAATATTGTTATCTACTGGGAAAGAACCAGTTGTAATATCAGTAATGGGAACACAACCAGCAAGACTGGGGTAAGTACCCTTCAATTCCTGGGTGCCAGGGATACAATGATTTCTTGTTGGTTCCTCATAGGATCTGTATAGCACTTAAGTTTTATGTTTCTTCATTTATTTATTGAAATGTTTCACCAAGAAGGCACACTGAGCAACAAGTTGCTCATCTCCCAGTGTGACCTGGAGGGGTAGGGAACAATGGGATAGAATACAGAGATATGTTACAATGTTGGAATACAATTAGCTTACTTGCATGTAATGAGAGCAGGAGGTATCACATACTAACATACTAAACACCAGCAGAGTAGGCCTCATGGTCCATCAAGTCTGCTCGGGCTTCAGCACCCTGATTGGTTACTGTAGTTATCCACCTTGCTTCCTTCCTTCCTGCCTGTCCCATCCCCCTCTCCTAGCCCCCGAGTAGGCCGTCCCTCTCTTCACACCTTGCATATACCTGTCCCATCCTCTCTTGAACCTGTCCACAGTAGCTACCTGTACAAGCTCCTTGGGCAGTGCATTCCATGGTTCCACCACTCTCTCAGCAAAGTACCTCCTCCTCCTCCTTTCCCCTTAGCCTTCCACCCTAAATCTTCCAACTGTGCCCTCTGGTGCTTACAGGTGGATAACACTGGCTAACAATACAACAGTTAAGTACAGCAGATATGAAGACACATATAGCAAATTGGCAAGAGTTGGTGACAGTTGGTAACACTGGAACGCATATAGTAACTTAGCAACAGCATGTAGCACTAGATGGTAAGGTGACCCAGTAGTAATTGGTAGCCATTAGAGTAACATAGATATTCAAGATTCACAGTGATTGGAGTAAAGAGAGGAAGAATGGAAGGAGGGAACAAAACATTGTAGAGGGTAGAATGGAAGAAGGAAAGGAAATTTATGGAGAAATGCAGACAAAACATGATTTTCGAGATAAACAGAGATGACAGGGTGGACTAAAGTGCATATAAGAGGGGTATGGGGTAGGTTATAATTGTTTTATGATTGTTGGATGTATAGGCACGTTGATATTTGAAAAGCACTTGTATATCCAACAATACAGTGTCGGCAGATAAGGGCCTATGGCCCACCCAGTCTGCCCATTTGAGCTTGTAAGTTCAGTTATAGATACATAGACAGTGTTAAAATCCAAAACCATAGCAGTACAAATTTAAGTAATATTAGGGAATGCCAACTCAAAGAAATATGTCTTCAACTCCAACTTGAATAACAAACACAGACACTCCTTCATCCAATGAGGTAGAGAATTCCACAGAGTGGGGGCCACAGAAGCTAAAGTTCTGGCCCCCGAGCTCTTCAAATGGACCATGGGAACCTCCAGCAGTCCCTCATTGGTGAAGCGGAGTGGGTGGGAGGAGCAATAAGGACAAAGGCGGTCTTGCAAATAACATGGTCCCTGTTCACGTAGGGCCTTATAGGTCAGCAAAGTGACCTTGAAGGTGATTCTCCACTGCACCAGCAGCCATTGCAGTTCACGCAGCACAGGTGTGATATGGCTGGATCTTGACAAGCCAGTCAACAACCTGGCTGTTGCATTCTGCACCTGCTGCAGGTAACAGAGGTCCACCCCTGGAAGTCATAGGTATAGAGCATTGCGATAGTCAAGGCAGGTAGTCCTTAAAGCATGGACAAACATTGGAAGATCCTCAGGCAGAACAAAGTGCCTTATCCAGGCGATGTTCCTCAGATGGTAAAAAAGAGATCTTGATGACAGCTGGCACCTGAGATTTAAGTGTCAGTTCACAGTCAAGTACAATGCCAAGATTTCGCACCCATTCTGAGGCCCTCAACTGGATGCCCCAATTATAATCCCAGATGACTGACCAGGAAGTAATCCCCTCTGCCTGACAACCTGGGTCCACTACCAACACCTCAGTCTTATCCGGGTTCAATCTTAACCAGCAGGTACTCAACCAGTCCTGAATCTCAGCACATTAGTTGTTAAAGACTGAGATAGCATCACCTTGTTCAGGCACAAAGGGCACATACAGCTGAGCATCATCTGCCTAGCCTGTACTTCCTTTTAATGTTCCCCAATGGAAGCATATACACCGCAAACAACATGGAGGACAGCATAGAGCCCTGTAGCACCCCACATGACAGAGGGAGAGGGGGCAAGGAAAAAAATCCCCAACATCACTTTCTGAGATCTTCCTGTGAGGAATGAATGGAGCTGTCTGAGGACTGTACCCGACAGTCCACAGACTAGCTGCAGGCACTCCAGCAACATCCCATGATCCACGGTGTCAAATGCTGAAGAGAGATCAAGAAGAACCAAGATGGAACAGCTCTTCCAGTCTCTCACCATCAGATCATTTAGTACCTGAGCAAGGGTCATCTCGGTACTGTGCCTCTTCCTGAAACTGGACTGGAGAGGATAATAGACCTTGTGGGTTGTAAGATATCCACAAAGGGGAAAGTTAGAGATACGTCTGTAGTTCTCGACAAGGTCTTGGTCAAGGAAAGATTTCTTTAGCAGGGGTGTCACCACTGCCTCTTTCAAGGGGCTTGGGAACACACCCTTCTCCAATGAACACCAGACAATCTCAGCCAGGACCAGTCTAATGACATCCACGCACTCCACCAAGAGACGGGTGGGACCAGAGTCCAAACCACAGCAAGTCAGTCGCAAGCCTTGGACAGTCTTCACAATATCAGTGATCGCTGGCAGATCAAAATTCACCCAACTAGACTGGGTGCTTGTAACTTCCCACTGACAGTCACAGCACTCATCAGAACATATTGGCTAGATCTCCGACCTAATGGTGACAATCTTATCTGCAAAGAATCGAGCAAACTCTTCACACTTTAATTGTAAAAACACTTTTTGATTCTGCAGACAGGCTGGATTGCACAGCCCTTCAACAGTTCGGAAAAGCTGAGCCGGTCAATTTCTTGCTGCAGAAATCTCCCTGGACAGGAACTCTGCCTTGTTACAGGAGATTTCTGACTGATAGTCCAAATAATGGACCATCAGTCTAAGCTTGTCATCTTCCAGGCTGAATTTCCACCAACATCATTGCAACCTTCACCCCACTCGCCTCAACTGTTTCAGAGACCCATCAAACCGTGGGGACAAAGGAGGAAGGGTGAGTGATTGAATATGAACCAGAGAAATGGAGTCCAGGACCCCCAACACTGCCCTATTATAGTACAGTACAAGGTCCCCCAGATCCAAGCATTACATCAGTCTACACAGTAGGTCCAGCACTACCATTAGATCCTAGGGGGTCACATCCCTTAAAGGGAAGTACTGGACCATCTCCAAAGGGGCCAGTCTATAGGGGGGAGCCACAAAACTGAATCCTATAGTGTGACGGTCAAACCAACTGACTAGCTCCACCACCAGGTCAGAGATCTCCTCCCCAGGAGGAAAAAACAGATCCAGAGAGTGACCATAACTGTGAGTCACAGAGGTAACTACCTGTGAAAAGTGCACCAAAATCATCAGTTGGAGGAAGTCCTGACCAAAACATGAGAGTTCATCATTGACCCAGACATTGAAGTCTCCCAGAACCAACCACCTGGAGGATTCCAGCACCATGTCAACCATGAAGTCTTTGACTTCCTGCAGGAAAGCTTTCTTGTCTTTGGGTGGATGGTATACAAGAAGTATCCTGCAACCCACACCTGTGCCCAGTATAACACTCAAAGGATCTGGTGGCCCCATTGGTACATCTATAAGATCCAGTTCCATCTTAAAACAAATGACTACACCCCCAACCCTATGATCCAGTCTCATGTGGTGTATCACTGAGTACCCATCTGGAACTGCTGATTCCAATACAGGGCCGTCATTTTCATCCAGTCAGGTCTTGGTGATGCAAGCTAAATCAGATGTTCTGACAAGATAAGCAAATGGTAGAGACTTTGAATCTTCCAATGCAGGAGACTGAGGAAGATGGAGAGGAAGCTGACTTATTGGAAATGATGGGGCTAGCACCAACAAAACATCTAATGCTCCATATGCAGAAATCCTTGAGAAAACCAGTGTTACACATTCTGAAACCCCCACTACTGTGCCAGGGGTTGATAAAAAATATCAGTTAGACAGATCCACTGCTGGACCTGTCTAGTTGACACAGCGCAGTGTTTTAAGGCTCTGAGCTGCAAACCAGGAGACTGGGGTTTGAATCCCACAGCCCTCACTTGCATACTGTGTGACCCTGAGCAAGTCATTTAGCTTCCTTGTGTTCCCAGGTCGCACCTATAAATAAGCTTCAGCTTAGTGTCTCTCTCCTGGTTAAACTGCTACATTTTTATTTCACCACCCAGACCATGAGGGAGTGGTTCAGTCAACAGCTTGTGACAAAGCTAGGATACCTCTGGCTTCTCATCCCCCAGATAAAGATTCCAGGAAATTGGATGGGATGGGTAAAAAGAGATATCTGGCTGCCTTACTTCTAGTGAGATTGGCCAACTACATGGCCTACGCAGCCCATTACCAAAAGGCCTTATGGAACACTGTTCTGGCTTTGTCTGATAAAGTACCTGGTAAAGCAGCAGTGGACCTGGCAGAAACTGCTGGGAAGGCACGGGATGCCACCAGATATCAATTCCACATGGCTGTAGATGCTAGTGACACCACAGCCAGGTTTATGGCCCTGCCCATCTCCATGAGACAATTTCCATGGCTCAGGGCCACACATTTCACCCAGGACACACAGACTAAGGCAGTGGGTTTCCCTTGTGAGGGTTACTCCCTTTCTGGGGACAAAACTGAAACCTACATGAAAAAGGAGAAGAATACAAGGTCACCTATAGAAGCAATTTTGCTAAGGAAAGACCTTCTGCCTCCTAGATGTCCCAGTACAGGGGAGGCAGGGAAGGGGATCCTACTCCTGGACTTTTTTGCAAGCACAAGCAATGCCAGACTACCAACAGTCTGAGGGGTACCTCAGAGGTAGAAATCACGAGGACCACCATTCGAGGAAGGATGTATTCGAGGAGGACCATGAGAAGGTCAGCTCAGGTTCCTCAAATGTAGTCCCAGCCAAAACAGAATGCCTGATGGGCTAGTACAGGTCACCTCCCCTTGCCAGCAGGTGGTAGACTGGCTCCCTAGTTTCAAGCTTGGTATACCACACCACAGAAAGTGGGTCCTGGAGGTACTGAGCTCAGGACTGTTTCTAAGCTTCAAGTCACTACCCAGGCTAAAAGCCAAAAACTTTGCCCCAGTTACCTCTGAAGACAAGATACTCTTAGAAGCAGAGGTGGCAAACCTATTAGCAAACAGAGCAGTGGAACTCATCCCCATGCTTCTGATGGGAAAGGGCTTCTACTCAAGATATTTCCAGACTCTAAAGTAAAATGGGGACTGGCGACCCATTCTAGATCGCGACTCTTAAACAAACACACACTGAAACCTTAGTACAAGGTAGTGACTCTGGCCATAATCATCCCTGCACTGCAAAAAGGGGATTGGTTAGCATCCTTAGACGTGAAAGATGCATACTTTCACATTCCTATCAGATGCCACAGAAAGTACCTGAGGTTTAGGCCACCCTCAGTCACCTACCAGTTTGCATAATGACACTGATTAACCTCAGCCCCCAGGGCATTCACAAAGTGCCTTGCAGTGGTGGTGGCACACTTAAGAAGGCAGGGAGTGACAGTGTTCCCATACCTGTTTGACTGGCTACTCATAGGCCATTCCCTGCAGCATAACAGAGAAGCTCTGGCCCTTACCAGGAGCACATTAGAATCTCTGGGATTCCTCATAAATGTACAGGAGTCTCAGCAAGAACCAGTTCAGATTCTGGACTTCTTAAGAGTAGAGCTGTATACCAGCCTGGGCAGAGCATTTCTCCCACAGGACAGGGTGAACAGCATCTTGCAGGAAGGAGGATCATTCCAGCTAAACAAGCCCAGGCCTGCAAGAGAGTGTTTATGCCTGCTGGGCCACATGGCAGCAGCCACAACAGTTGTTCCAGGATCTAGGTTTCAGATTCGGGACACACAGTTCCACTTACTGTAAGAGCTCACTGGCCCCAGAAAAAGGATGCACTAGCAAAACTGGTGCCAGTCACAGACACCCTCCTGCACCTCCCTGCACTGGTGGTTGGACAGAGACAACCTCAGGGAAGGAATTCCCTTTCTAAAGGAGCATCCCTCAGTGGTGCTCACAACAGATGCTTCCGTGCTAGGGTGGGGCGCACACATGCTGAACTTAACAGCCAGCAGAACATGGTCCCCTCAGGAATCACTTCTGCACATAAACCAGTTAGAGTTCACGGCATATACCTGGTTCTATAAGCCTTGCTCCTCACTTAAGAAACAAGATGGTACATGTCAGAACAGACAGCACAACCACTCTGTACTACATCAACAAACAAGGAGGAACCAGATCCTGCCGACTGCACAGAGGCAATGAAACTATGGAGTCTGGCCTACTCCCTACAGGTGTCCCTATCTGCTGTCCACCCTCCAGGGAAGTACAACATCCTGGCAGATTGCCTCAGCAGGATCATCACGAATGGGCACTGACTCCACAAGTGCTGGTGACAGTTTTCAGAAGGTGGGGCACACCAGATATGGATCTCCTTGTCTCCACAGAACATAATCAGCTGCCAGCAAGGGCATAGTCCTTATGGATGCACTGGCACTGGATTAGTTGGGGAGATTCCTGTATAGAAACATGGAAATATATAATCTGATGGCAGATAAGGCCCAACTCAATTTGAATCGCCCGTATTACTGGATACTGTCTTGACCACTCCTCCAAATTGGCTAAGTCTCTCCTCATCTTCTCCAGCCACCCCCCGAGTGTCAACGCTATTGCAGATCTTGGTGTGATCTGCAAAGAGGTATACCTTTCTTTTGAGTCCCTCTGCAATGTCACTATTAAAGAGATAAAGAGGACGGGTCCCAGTACTGAACCCTGTGGCACCCCGCTGGTTACTCCCCTTTCTTCAGATTGAACTCCAATTACCTCCTCCCTCTGAGTCCTGTTGCTAAGCCAATTTCTGACACAGTTTATCACCCTGTGACCCACTACCAAACTGCCCAACTTGTTTACTAACCTCTTGTGCAGGACTGTGTCAAATGCCTTGCTAAACTCTGGGCAGGCCATGTCCACCACCCCTCTCTGATCTACTACCCTTGTCACCCAGTCAAAAAATCTATGCCTTCCCTCCTTTCCCCATGTTGCTCAGGACCTAAGTAAAGCTCGGGTCACAACCAGCAACAATGATACTGGTGGCACCAGACTGAGCGAGACAGCTGTGATGGTACTCACTCCTCTTAACCCTGTCTGTCTCTCTCCCAATTCACCTGCCCCAGAGACCCAACCTCATGACATTTTCCCAGGGCAGGATCCTGTATCCCAATCTCAGATCCCTGCGACTGAAGGCCTGGCTCTTGAAAACGTAGTTCTAAGAAGAGGTTCTGACTATGCTCAGGGGATCCAGGAAACTATCCACCAAGAAAACCTACTCCTCAAAGTGGAAAAGGTTCTCTAGTTGGTGCTCGGGAAAATACATTGTTCCCTCTATGGCTGGTCTTCCTGTCCTGCTGGACTGTTTGACTGGCCTACACATACTGGGCCTTGGACCTTCGACATTGAAGGTACACCTGGCTTCAGTTTCGGCATATGTGTCAGCTGGTAAAGACAGGTTCATGGCCTCTCATCCCGTCTTTCTCAAATTTGTCAAAGGTCTCAACCACCTTCATCCTCCCCTTAGGGAGCCAGTTTCAGCCTGGAATCTGAACATTTGTACTGACAAACTCATGGAGTCACTCTTTGAGCCCATGGCAAACTGCAGACCTGAAGTATGTCACATGGAAAACTGTCTTCCTAGTGGCCATCAATTGAGCCAAGAGAATAAGTGAATTGTAAGCCCTGTGCACAAATCTGGACTACATTTCATTCCACAGGGACAAGGTGGGACTCAGGACCAATAGGAAATTTCTCCCCAGAATGATCTCAGACTTCCATTTGAATGAAATGATCACTTTTCCTGTTTCCTTCACTGACATTCCAGTTCCCATGAGCGGAAGCTATAACCCCATGCCCATGCTGAATACAGAAGCTGCTTTGGCACAACTGTTTGCTTTGTATACTTTTCAGTCTGCTCCTGCCCTGGGGGCGGGATTCAGTTTGGGTACACCACAGGCAGGTGGGTCCACTTCCTGTCTCCGAGGTGACCTTATTCCAGTGGCTACACCCTGACCTTTCTGTCTTGGGATTTTGGATGTTGCTGTCTCTGAGAAGGGAGGAGGGCACTAGAGGCTGACTAGGCAGTAAAATAACTCTGAGCAGGGGGGCATATATTCACAGTGCCTGTGATTTGTAGATTAGGACTCATTTCATGATGGCTGGAGCTCTGTTGAGTGCAGGTGGTGTTAGCTTGTCCTCCCAACATGGCTGGAGGCTGAGGCATCTGTTCGAATGTCTAGTGAAACTCAGGAACACGCAGCAAACAGTACTTTGTCAGGACTGTAAATGATTTAGCCTGCCCTTTATTTTAAAAGTCAAAAAGGCTCAAGCCCCTAACCCAACTCTATGGAATTGATAAGGATTATTTATAGTTCATTTCCTTCACAAAGAACACTATGGCTTAGTGGCTGTGGCAAAACATTTTGGGACCTGGATCCTTGCACCCAGATCATATCCCTTGGTGAGCCAAAGGGGCTTCAATTCTTATTTAGCACACAGAACAGGCAATATGTTTGTCAAACTACCCCTGCCAGTGGGAGCAGAGCACTTTTTACCTCAGATTCTGTTCTCATTTTCCTGGGGCTATGAAGAAACAAAAAGCGGGCACAGTCCAACCTCCGGTAGCTGCTTACCACTCCCGATCCACGGGCAGAGTTTGCACAGGACAATACCCACCATTTAATTTCTGGGTTCAGCATTCTTCATTTAATTCTCCCCACTGCAGCTCTCTTTTATTTCTTCTTTTTTTCCTTTTTTATGTGCCTCCCCACACACACCCCGACCGGCCATGCCTTCGGAGCGCCAGCACCCTATCTGCCACCCTTCAACCTCCTGCCACCTTCTCCCAGCCCCAGTTGCAGCCTACTTTGGGTAACCCAGTGTATCCCTATGCCAGGAGGGTCCCACTCTTCCAGGAGGAATGGCCTTCTAGCCGACTTTGCAGCCCAGGTGCTGTACAGGTGGATCTTGGCTGGCTGTGGGGCTTGGATTGGCAGGGGCCAAGATGCTCGTCTTCCAGTCAATCAGGGGCATAGTTTCCATTTTCTGTGTCCCACCTACTACAGTTCTTGGCCTTGTGTAAAACACACAGGGTATTCCTGGGGTGGGGCGGGCAGAGGGCGTGTAAAGGCAGTACATCCTCCAGCTCACCACCAATCCTCCCACAGGTGTCCAGGCAGATCCCACCCACCCCTGGAGGGAAGCGTCCTATGGATGCTTACGGAACCCCTCCCTTGCTGGTATCCGCTCCTGGTACCCGGGCTTGGGAAGCGAATTCAGGTCACCAGCATGCTGAGCAAACCCCTTCACTCGGTACCACAGAGCCAACCCACTGCAACTCTGTTAATCCCAAGTGGACCTAGGCAGGAATTGGTCTGTCCAGCTGGCAAACCCTTCAGGCTCCTCGCTGCCACCAGGGCACTCCGTTCCCTCTATGGCAGCCACTCCCGTAACTTTCCTCTGAGCTGGAGCCAAATCTGGTTGCTCAGCATGCCTCCATCCATTCCCTCCATTGTGCTGCAAGTGGATACGTCCGCTACCCCCTCTGGTGGGCTGTGGGGTGCAACTCCTGATGTGGGTCTGAGGGCAATCTCCACACCCCTGTCCCAGGCCTACATGACCCCGACTGGTGGCTCATCCCTCAGGGCCTGTGAGCAGGCCTCAACCCCCCTCTCACTTCAGCTCCCTCTTTGATGACTGCCCTCACGATTCTCTTGCATGCCTGTTGCGCTCCCCCAGAACGCTTGCATTACCAAGACTACAGCGAGACACAAACGCTGATGCCAATAGGGTATCCTCTAGTAACCCCAATTTTGCATGGGGGTTACACTTTATAGCCTGGATGTCCAGAGGCATTGCGCCACTACATTGACAGAACCAAGGTGCATAGCCAGAGCATACCCAGCTGTTCCTCACCTTTGGAGAAGTGGTAAGGAAAACCTGCATCAGGATGAACCACTGAATGCTGGATAGTAACCTGCATATAGTTCTGTCACAGTTAAGTTGGTAAACAAGCTTCTCATAGCCTCAGAGCACACTCTATCAGGGGCACAGCTGCAGCAATAGCAGCTGCAAGGGATATCCCTCTTTGGAAAACCTGCAAAGCAACTATATGGAAAACAGCACACACATTCTCCAAGCATTACAGCCGGGACATACCGTCCAGAAGTGATGTTAGATTTGATGCAGCAGTGCTGCCGAACCTGTTTTAAAAATAGGTTCTTGGCCTAACCTCCAAAGGTACTGCTTGGTATTCTGCATTAGTTCAATCATACTGTGTGATTCCTGGGGTTACAAGGAAATATTACTTTCCTTAGTAATCTTGTTTCTTCCAGGGAGTCACATGGTATGATTGAATTTCCCACCCTGCTTCCCCTATCTGAACCTAAAAATAAGGGGACAGACTTTGGTTCTGCATCTCTGCTTTGACTTGTCATGTGGTCATGACTAAAATGTAAGTTCTTTAACTAGTTGGTTCACATTGTTGTCCCTGCTTGGGATCTGTTGGTTCTTTTGGGGATGATTAAAGGGACTTAATCAAGATAGTTTGAGGGTCTTTACCTGTTAGGCTGCATAATGAACCTGAGCACTCAACATGCAGCAGTTACTAAGGATAGCAGTTTGAAACTTGCCGAGTCAATGAGAGTGTCATCATTTGCATAAATTCCATCTCTGGGCAGTTCAACACTGAAGGCTGACTGCATTTCTTTAATCGTGATTGGTGATCCTGGAAGAAACAAGATTACTAAAGTGAGTAATTTTATTTTTCCTCATGAACTTTGACTTCTCACTGAATAGTTTTAAAGAACATTAGGCATATTTTTATGGTAGTTCGTAGCCAGCAGCCAACATCTTATGGTAGTAGCAGATTTGGAGGCGCCGATCACCGTTGGACGAATAAAGGCACGCATTAGTAGGTGTGTCCCCATTCCCCAATCAGCCACAGCAGCAAGCACTGACCTCACGCATTCCTAATGTAGCCACCAGAACAAAGAAAGGTCCACTGCAATGAGGCGAAGCTCTCTTGCAATGTGATTCCAACACGCCCCCGGCGTGCAGGTAACATGGGCGGCAATGACTGCGCTGCTTGTCACGATGCCCGATGGGGAGCCCTACTCCATCGGGCAGACCCCATTTAAATGTATGCAGAGGGTGCCCAATCCCCTCAGCATCATGCACCCTCACCAATTGTCTTTCTTTGCAACGGGGCCCGATCCCCATCGCTTTAATCAACTGTTCATTTGCTGACAGGGGTGCCTCCCCATCTGCATAATCGTCACCTCCCTTTGTTGTCTGCCAATAGGGGAGCCCACTCTACGTCGACATAATGCACCCTCCCAATTGTTATGTGTGCCGAGGGGTGCCCAATCCCCATCAACTACAGCATCCCACAAAAAAAAAAAAAAAACATGTAGGTAGCATGCTGGGAGCCCACCCAGTGTGCCAAATCACCTGAAAATAAAAAAACATCCGTAATTTTTTAAATTTTTTAAACCCTGTAAAAAGAAAATGGTCCTACTTGAGTCTCCTGCCCGTCTCTGCAGCCTGCGCCCACCTCTGCACACCCTGCTGCCTCCTCAGCCTCTCTCCCCATACTTACCTCCCAGTGTCCAGTGCAATGATCTTTGGTGGACCAGGAACACGTCTGCTCTCTTCAAAGCCGACCGCGAACTGAGGAAATGCCGATAAGCTGTATAATGGCATAAAAAGGGTTTTTTCAACTTTGGTGCATATCTCGGCCATTTTTTGGAATTTGTGCACCAAATTTTCAACATGGGGTTATTGGGACCCCTCCTCATGAATTCAGTCACTGTCATGGCATTATTCAGTCCAGAAAGGTGATTTCATGGTCACTGCGCGGAATCATCTTTCGGGACTGAGTAATGAAACAACAGTGCCACTGTTCATGAGGGCAGGGCTCTAAAATCCCTATGTGTTCGTCAGAAGTATGGCAGCTAGGATTCAATGCAAAGAAGTGCAGAATAATGCACCTGGGAAACAAGAACCCAGGGGAAGAATACACAATTGGGTGGGGAGGTAGTAACAACAGCAAAAAGGAAAGGGACCTGGGGGTAATTATATCAGATGAACTTAAGGTTAGCAAGCAATGTGAGAAGGCAGTAGGAGGGCTGGGGGTATACTGGGATGTATAGGGATAGGCATCAGCAGCAGAAAACAGAGTAGTTATCCCGTGTACAGACAGTTGGTGGAGACCCCATCTGGAGTACTGTGTCCAGTTCTGGAGACCCATCTCCGTAAGGACATAGGCAGGATAGAGGTAGTCCAGAGGAGGGCAACTAAAATGGTGCAGGGTCTGCAAGAGAAGCCGTGATGAGGAGACTAAAGGAGCTTACTATGTATACCCTTGAGGAAAGAAGTAGCGAGGGGACATGATTGAAACTTTTAAGTACCTCAGTAGAATCAACAAAGTCCAAGAGGTAGCATCTGTCAGAAAAGAGACATGCAAGAAAAGGGGACACAATTTAAAGATAGAAGGAGGGCAGTTCAGGGGCATTGTGGAGAAGTATTATTTCACATAGAGGGTGAGTGGATGCATGGAACAGCTTCGGGAGGAGTTTGTGGGGGTCTAAAACTGTGGGAAAATTCAAGAATGGAGGACAGACATAAGGCAATTCTTGTGGGGGTAGGAAGAAATAGGCTGTTGGTTAACTAGGATCTGCGGCCTATCCTGTAGGTAGGGAAATGGGCAGACTAGATGGGCCAAGCGGTCCTTATCTGCATCAAAGTCTATGTTTCTATGTTGCAAATTTGGTGAAGAAAATCCCAAAAATGGCTGTTTCACAAGTGTGTATTGTGGTGTTTCCAAGCACGCCTTAACTTTGTGAATTTGTAATATTTTCACTCCAGATTTTCAAAATTGGCAAATTGCACACATCCTTATGAACAGTATAGCTGTCATTTACATAAATGTGTTTCATATGTCCAGCGCAGAATAAGCTGTTCAGCTGTCTTAAATCAGTTTTGGACAGTTTGAGGAAATTATGGTGACACTGTTCATGAGCAGAGGTCCTAAAATGCCCATGTCAAAATTTGGTGCCAAAGGTCCATAAAATGACTGTGTTACAAGCGTGCATTGCGCAGTTTCCATGCACCCTTGTAACTTCGCAAATTTGCAATATTTTCATGTCAGATTTTCAACACTGGCATTTTTTCACACCTCCTTATCAACAGTACAGCTGTCATTTTTCACATCCTGCCCAAAATGTGTTTCCGCACCAGTGGTGTACAATGGCGTGGTCACTGTGGGAAATAAACTTTTGGGACTGATTAACAAAATCACTGCCACTGTTCATGAGGGGAGGTCCCAAAATGCCTATGTTGAAAATGTGGCTAAAAATCTCCCAAAAATAATTGGGTTACGGACATGTGTTGCGCAGTTTCTATGCATGCTCATGACTTCACCAATTTTTCATGTTTTCACTCCAGATTTTCAACGTTGCCTTTTTTTATGCCTCCTCATGAACAATACAGATGTCATTTATCCACATCCTGCCCAAAATGCATTTTTGTCCTGTGTGCTAAATGACATTAGCTGCTGTGTCAAACCACCTTTCAGCTAACAAACTGATAGTACCACTTTTCATGAGGTGGGCTCACAAACAGCCTATGTTGAAAATTTGGGTTAAAATCTTCCATGCATGTATGGTGTTAGGGTTTCCAACTGTAACACCCTACCCTGTAAGAACTGGCAGGCGTCAGGGGTGTGTGACTTGGCACCATCGGCTGTGATGCTCATGCCATTCCACCCCACCTCCACTCCTGCAGCCAGTGACAGGCATCGTGGTGTGCCTTGCACTGTTCTGCCACAAAGTTCACCCCAATCTCCTATGGTGCACCCAGCTTTGTATTTCCTTATGGAATGGGGTAAGTATAATGCTCAAAGACCCCAAAGCATGCCATGACACTTGTCAGTGTCTACAGGGTAGGGTGAGGCATGAGCGTTATAGCTGATGACCCAAAGGCACACCCCAATGCCTGTTGGTCTCTACAGGGTGGGGGTGAGGTTGGTGTCACTTCAGTACTTCACTGATATTCCTATTATGCATCTCTAACTCCGGCACTACCAATGCCAATGCCAGCGAGACAACATATGGCATTGACAAATGCTTGTTAAATATAGATTTATGCTTTTTTTCTCTGATCATACAGTAAAATACCACCCTAAGGACTTTATTTCAGATCTAATAGTTCCTAAATTATTTGATCACACGTGTTTCAGTATATACAATACAACCCAATATCTTGTTGAATTCATAAGTATATAACATTAGCCTTATTTAAATGAGTGTTATTTTTTTAAATGTTATGTGCTTTAATGTTATTGCTAAAACAAATATGGAGGAAAAGCTTAGTATGTAACAGTGGGTCTCAGCTTTGTATTATTATTTATATTCAGGCTGCCTAGGAAGAAATTAACATTTGTATGGCCTCGCAAATGTTAAATGCAGAAGACAGTACTGAGGAAGCTAGAAGATGGGACTGCTGCCCAGGAAGAAATGCCAACTCATATGGCCCCACAAATATTAAAATGCAGAAGAAAATACTCAGGAAACAGAAGATGGGGCCATTGCTCAGGAAGAAATACATATATTCGTGTGACCTCTCTAATATTAAATGCAGAAGACAGTATGTGCGGAAGCAGAAGATGGGAGCAGCTGTCAAGGAGAGAGGTACATTATAAATAATACTTTTTACTATCACGCTTTAGTAAGGCCAGAAAGTACTGTATATTACATACAAACATAGAATCTGTTGGAAGAAAAGGACTGGCACTTACCCATTCTGCTTAAGTATTTCCCTGCATATTTTCCTCCACAGGCCTTATCTGGTCACTGCAACCTCTCCTCCTGCCTCTCTCCAGTATATACCCCGTGTCTTCCCATCTGGTGATTGAAGCCACCCCTATTCTAGCTTCCACCACTTCAGCTGGAGTCTGTTCCATGATTGTCTACACTTTTCAGTGGAAAAATCTTTCCTCACATTCCTCCTAAACTCTTCCCTGTCTTCATCACATGCCCCTCAAGCCCTATAGTGCATCTCCTTTGAAAGGCTCCCTCCCACACCTTGTTTGCCTCTGAGATGTGTGGAAGATCTCGATCATGTCACCTCTCACTCTTCTCCAAGGTATAAATTGTCTAGATGCTGCACCTCAGTCACTCTTCATAAAGCTTCCTTACAACGCCTGCACCATTTTGTTGCCTCCTGTGGACCTTCTTTCCAGCTTGTCATGTGCTTTTAAGGAGGCAATACAGTAGTGGTTAAAGGCACGTGGCTGGAATCCTGGAGGCCTTGGTTTGAATCTCACAGCTCCACTGGCACACTGTGTGACCCTGAGCAAGTAACTTAACATCCTTGCACTTTCAGGTTCACCCCAGAAACAAGCTGGTTTAGTGTGTCTCTCCTGGTTAACATTACCCCTTTCCCTTTTCTAGGCGTGTCTCCAGAACTGGGCACAGTACCCATGGGGCATACCAGAGTGATATATGTAGCAACACCATCCTTCTCCCCCTGTTGGTGTGATGGTCCACCTGATATTCCACAAGTCCTGCCTACAGCCTTCTCCTACATCTGTGCTCACCCATGAGATCCTCTGATAGAGTGACCTCAAGGTCCATTTTCTGTCTAGTGACAGCAATAACGTCACCTCATCCTAACTCAGCATCAGGTTCCTATGCTCTAGATGCATAATTTTGTACTTTCTAGCATTAAACCTAACTGATGCTGGTGTTTTGACAAATCTTCAAGTTTAACTAGATTCTGGTGCATTGCCTAGCTGCAGTGAGTGTCCATCCTATTGCGGATTTTGGTGCCATCTGCAAAAGGCAGTTCTTCCCTCCAGTTCTCTCTGCAATGTCCTCTATGAAGACATTGAAGAGGACTGGTCCCAGTACCGACCTTGTTGTACCCACTGGTCACACTCTATCTTTTAGGCTGGGTGCCTCTAAATCACCCCATATCTGCTATCCCTAACCAGTTGCAAACCCAGTTTACCAATTTGACCTCGCTCAAGCTGGTCAGCATCATAACCCAGCCTTCTGTGTTGTACAGTGTCGAAGTCCTTGCTGAAGTGCAGATAGCTCCACTTCATCCCCTGGTCTGCCTTCCTGGTTACTTACTCAAACAAATCTATCAGATTCATTCAACTTCTGCCCATGAATCCATGCTGTCTGTTGTCATGCAGCCCATTGAATTCTAGATGCTCAACCATTTCTCTTTCGAGTCGGGGTGTCATTAGCCCCCCATACTGAAGTTAGGTGACTGGTCTGCCATTGTTAGCTTCCTCCCTGCTGCTACCTTATAGCAGGACCATATCAACCTTCTCCAGTCCTCCAGAACCACTCCTGTTTCTAGTGAGCTGTTCACAGTCCAGAACTTTATTGATCAGCTAAAGTCATTACAAGTCACACAAGATTAACAAAATTCACATTTGTACATGATTCCCTAATAAATAAAGTGCAAGATAGACAGATAAATCATTTAAAGGTCGTATTCTGTTACTGCGTGTTGACAAGCTGTAACATAATAACCAATCAAAAGCTAAATAAGTTGTGATCATACATCTCATCAATGAGTTGTTCTAGAAGCAAGTTAATCTTTCTAAAATACATCCATTATCAGAATTAAATAAAGAGTTTATCCTATTGTCAGGAGGAGGCTAGATCAGCTATGATGTCACCAAGCCACATTGTCCATTGTGGAACATAGTGGACAGATTAATAGTACATGTCTGAGGTCATCATAATTTCGCTTAAAGCCATCCTGAATAAAGAGATTGGGGCAGATCTAGGAAAAGGAGGCTATAGTTCGCTGACCAGGATGGCCGCCCGGCCTCGATTCTGAACTGCATTTTGAGGGAGTGCCCATCGATCTGGGCGAGACTTCGGCAAACGAGAGCCGACCGAGGGGTCAGTTCTGGCAAAAGAAAAAGAAAGAAAATCATCTGGTTTAGATCAGTTTGAGACAATTTGCATGGCTGAATCGCTCTGTTCGGGTTCTGATGATCTGATAACCTTTGGGCAGACGTTTGCTTTAGTTGTTCTCTGGTTTCAGGATTACCCCTGAAGACTTTTCTGAACCAGATTTGGAGGGAGGAGAAGGAGACGGGCGATGATGATGATGATGATGATGATATTACAGTGGAAGGTCTGATGAGCCCATAGAACTGGACATCTCCCCAGACAGACCTTCTGGTGATTCCTCTCTTAGGGCTTTCTGACTCTTCACACTTTATATTTTACAAGAAAGTGGCAGAAACCTCCAGTCCCTTTTGATGAAGCAGTCAAGGAGCGAGAGGAGCCTGACTATGTGAGATGATGGACATCCCAGAGTCCAAGAGGTTGTCTATTCTCTTCACAAATCCTTTTGGAAACAGACACATAAGTTACTGAAGACTCCAAATTCTTTACCTCCTATGGACGAACGAATGGACAAGAGGTATATGTTGTCAGGCCCAGGTATGGAGTACTTGTACCAGCAATGCAGCTATGTTGGGGTGGTGCAGGCTGCAGCCTGTGATAAGGCTAACATACACTTGGCTTCACACACCCTGGATAAAGACGCCAGGAAGCTAGATGCCATGGCAAAGAATTAATACAAGGCATCTTCCTTGAAACTTTGCAGACCTTGGGGAATAAATTAAATCAACTTTTTTCCTCGGTGGCAGGTCTATCTACAAAACTCAATTCCCTCACCACTGTGGACCGCTGTTGAGTCCACACTTGAGAAAGTCACTTTGTATCGATGGCAGCCACCAAAGTTGCTAATATTCATGTGGGGCTGTCGCCCACTGATAAAGGAAAACACGCAGCTTGATCACAGCTGGAAATGTTGGAGAACTAGTCAAGGGCCCATCATTATGGATCCTGGGATTAGCTGAGACTGTGAGGGGACAACCTGATATTATTCCTACAGGAATGGATCATAAGCCAACTGGGACAGGAAGTGACCCAGGCAGTCCATCGTCAAAAGGCACCAGGTTGCTTTCCAAGGCTGTCAGATAACCCGGAGGCCCCACTTACTGTAGTGATAGTGTGTGAGATGGAGGATCGGCACTATCTCTTGGTGCTAATAAGGAGGAAGAAAACCTGCTCCCGATGGCCAGCAATAAAGTTTTCCCCCGATCTCTCATATGCCACAAGACAGAGGAGGAAAAGGTTTGATGGTGTGAGGGCGCTCTTACGTGAGGCAGGAATACCTCATGGACTGATTTTCCCAGCCTGATTGAGGATCATTCACCAGAACAAAGTTTTCCTTTTTTCAGAACCAGCAGAAGCTCTCAAATGGACCCAACACAATGCTCCATCTTGAAGGAGAGACAACGAGGAAGATGACCCATCATCGATGAAGAGGCTACCTGAAAGGCCCTAATATCCTAGTGAGGGCACTGGACTGAACTGGTAAAGGAACATGGAGGGTGACTGTTGTTAAAGTGATCCTTTTCCCCACCCATTAAACACGTTATTTATATCTTTTTTTTTTCAGTTGTGCTATGTAATAAATGGGTCTGGGGTTCCGGTTGTTGGCTTATGATTTCTTTTGCTCCAGAACTGTGTCTCTGCCCATTTAGTCATATCAGGGTTTCTATGTTAACAGCTGGTTCCTGTTGACTTGTTCATGCATGTTCTCTAACAATGCTTCTTGTGCTCTTAATAATTTAAATTAATAGTCGCACTGTCTTATTAGGGGAGTACACAGTAGGGTACTGAGTCTGATAATTTCTCTTTTCTGTTTGACACTATTTTGTGTACTTACTGCGGTTAAGCATGGCACTTTGGTCCCTATTATTAGGGAAGAAAATCGGACAATTAACACTGCGGACTATTAAGATAAAACATACCATGCAGCTCATGGACTCTAGTACAGAAGAAAAAAATTACTCACCTTAGTAATGTTGTTTCTTCTAATGGAGTCTTGCTATATTATGACATATGCAGTGAGTCCCAACCTTCGAATTGCTCTGGAGGAAAGAGTTAACATTCCATGCCAGGCATGGAACTTTGAGCTCGAGCTCAGTTGAAAACTCTATCTGTTGTTCTTCAAACTCAAACTGTCAGATCTTACCACGAGCAAACTCACTAAGACCTATGGTGTGTGGAAGTTGTGAACCACACTAGCCAACTGGCTACTAATTATATAAACACATTTTTAAAAGCAAACAAAGACTCAAGTCAGGAGACCCAAAAATGACAAACACAACTTTACAGATCACCCCAAAAGGAGGGGTGAAAACAAGGTGATCTGTGTGTTAACACTGCCCTGCCCACCCACATCCCCAAAAAGTAAGGTTCTGAGAGGGGTATAGGGGAGGAGGTCTGATATAGCAAACCTCCATTAAGAAACAACATTACTAAGGTGAGTAATTTTTCTTCAAACAACATGAAGTCTTGCTATATTATGACATATGCAGACTACACAGCAGTATCTCCATGGAGGAGGTTAGAACCTACTTAGAAATAGGCTCTGAAGCACAGTTGTGTTAAATCGAGCATCACTCCTAGCCTGATGTCCAGGAGTAATGCTTGGTAAAGTGTGAACTGTTTTCCAGGTAGCTGCTACATATCTCTAGATAGGGATGTCTTGGCAGCAGCCAGGGATGCAGCTGTACCTTCTGGTAGAGTGGAGCCCTCTGGCCTGAGGGAGGAACTTTACCCAGTTTTCATAGCAGAATTGGATACAAGAGACGATCCACCTGGCGATGGATCTTTTAGTGGCAGGTTCCTTTGTCGACCTCACCGCCAAGTGAGAAGACAGTTGGAGGAGTCAAACCTGTGACCCTTGGTACCAATCTGTGTAGTAATAAAGGGATCTTTGGCATTAAGCTGCAACCTCCTCTCACCAGAGGAGGAATGGTCAGTGACGTACACAGGAGAGATATAGATTGATTAAGGTGAAATCTGAGACCACCTTAGGTGCAACTTTCTGTTAGTCCTGAGGACTACCTTTATTCTGAGAAAAGATGAAATCAGTCCCACTGACGTTTAGACCTAGGCGCGCCTGGCAGAAGTGATGGCTATCAAAACACAGTTTTCCAAGTCAAGTACTTAAGATCTGCTGAAGACAAGGCTCAAATGGGGTTGCATAAGCTTGGCAATGTAAATATTAAGATTCCAGGCAGGGGCAGGATCCCTGAATGGGGGTTGTGAGCCAACCCTTTGAAAAGGCTTGGAGAAAACGAGGATGGGCTGAAAGAGAAGAGGGCTTACCTGCTGATAAGAAAGCAGACACGGCTAGGTGCACCTTTAGGTAGCTGGTCTCAGCCCCAAAGTATTTGGATGGACCATATGGTCCAGGACTGTGGGTAAACCAGCAGATTCTGGGGAATATGCTTTGCTGAGCACCATATGGCAAAATCTCTTCCATTTGTAATTATGGGTGGAAGCTCTGGTGAAGGCTTCCTTGAAGCCTTGTAGGATATCCGAAACACACCTTGGGAGAGGTGTAGGTCAGCAAACTCTAACTCTTCAAGAGCCAGGCCTTGAGGTTGAGAGATTTGAGGTTCAGGTATCAAACTCTCCCTGGAGCACAGGATAACAGATTGTGATTCCTGGGAAGACACAGGGAAGGTGGACTACTATGACATAAGGATTGGTACCAGGCTGTCTGGCTCCAGTCTGGAGCCAATCAGGACTCATCTTGCAGGGTTGAGATCGATTTTGACTAGCACTTTGAACAGGAGAGGGAAGAGGGAAAGGCATAGAGAAACTTCCTTTCCACTGGAGAAGGAAGGCATCCGGGGACTGAGCTCTAGACTGGGGCCTGCAACAAAAAGGAAAGTTGGTGATTGGGCTGCAAAAGATTCATCTGGGTGTGCCCCATCTGGGCAAATACCACCTCCAGTACTAGGATCCAGAGCCCATTCATAATGGCCCTGGTAAATCCTGCTGAGAGACCACAGGATATTGTCCTTGCCTGGAGGTGAACTGCTAGAAGGGAGGTGTTCAGAGAGTAAGCCAGAGACCACAACTTCATTGCTTTGGTGCACATGGCCGTAGACCGAGTGCTCCCTTGCTTGTTGATGTACCACATTGTGGTGGTATTGTCTGTTCTGACCTGAGTAACCTTGTTCTGAACAGATTTGGAAAAAGCTTGAAGTGCTATGAAAATCTGCTCTGAGTTCCAACAGATTGATGTGGAGCAGAGATTCTGAGGGGATTCACAATCCCTGGGCAGTGAGGTCGCCCATGAGCTCCCCAACCCAACAGGGATGCATCTGTAGTAAGGATTAAGGAGTGAGACTGAGGGGTGAAGGGATCCCCTGTTCAAATTGCCCTGGTCCTGCCACCACTGAAGTGCCTGGATCAGGGTTCAGTCACTGAATTAATTTGGTTAGAGGGTCCCTCCTTTGAGACCAAAGGCTCTCAAATGGAACTGGATGTCCCTCATCTGAAAATCTGGCTCCCTGCACTACTGTATCCCAGCCATGTGTCCCAGGAGCTGGAAAGTGCCTTGCTGGTCAGCGAGAGAGACCTGCAGGTGAAAGGAGGAAGCCAGAGAAATCAGGGTCCTTGCCCTTTCCAGGAAGAGGGTTTCTGGCTTTTATGTTCAGTTCTGCACCTATGAAGGTGAGAAGCTGGACAGGTTCTAGGACTGACTTTTGAAGATTGAGAAGGAAACCTAGAAGTTAGCAGTTGCTGAGTTACTTGAAGATGTAACCTGACTTGGTCTGGAGACTGATCTACTATGAGCCAGTTATCCAGGTAAGGAAAGTATGACTATTTTGCCTTTCTTAAATGGGCAACTGCTACTGCTGTGGCATTTTGTGAATAATTCTTTGGGGCAGATGCGAGGTCAAGGGTACGTTTGAACTGGTAATGGCCTGAGGGCAGTTCAATCTGAGGTACTTTTATGGGAGCTCTTGATGAGAGAACATGAAAATAGGTGATCCTTGAGGTCCAGGGACACCAGCCAGTCCCTGGCCTTAGAAGAGATAAAATAATTCCCAGAGTCACCATTTTGAATTTTGGTTTTAAAAGGTGCTTGTTTAGATACTCTGAGATCCAGGATGGGCCACATTCTCCTGTCTTTCTTGGGTGGGCAGTTACCTGAGTACAATCCTTTGCCCTGGTGTGGGTGGAACCTTTCCACAGCTCTGACAGCCAGGAGGTAGAGATTTCTGCTTCAGGGCAAGAGCCTCTGAAGGATTTGGTAGGTGGAAGGATCTGGTTCTCATCTTTGGAAATTTTTGAAGCTGAGAACCAGTCTCATCTATTACTTCCAGGACCCACTTGTCTGATGTTAGAGACTCCAGTCCTGGACAAAGGTAAGCCAGCCTGCCTGGTAGTGGAGAATCAGCCCTGGGCACCCATCAGGGTGCCTGCTTGGCAGGGTCTTTAGGCTGAGGGGTGGAAGCAGTCTGCTTGCACCCGTCTCGCCTCCTCTAAAGAACCCCCTGCTGTATAAGCTGAAGAGGAGGCCTGGGCTTGGTAAAGGGCTCATGAAAAAGGCCTGCTCCCTGCCCTGGGAGAGCTGCCTTTGGGAGTGACTTGCCTTTCCCTTGGCCTGTGCACTCCTATAGGTGGTCCTATATTCATCCATTTTCTTCATGTAATTCTCTGTTTGCTCCCCCAAGCAGAGGAGTTGCCCATAACAGGGAAAATCCATGGCCTTAGTCTGGGTATCCCATGTGACAGGCTAGTCACATCTGAGCCAAGCCATTCTCACGGAGAGCCACAGATGTAGCCATGACTCTAGATGATACACCATTAGAGTCCACTGCAGCATGGAATTGCACTTTGATGCCTCAATACCATCAAGCGGCCACCTGCTCCAGCTCCTTTGCCAGCTTGTCAAGGACTCTGCTTTACTAGAGCCAAAACAGTATCCCATCTGGATTTTTGACATCTAGCAACATAAGCTTGCTATAATTCTGTGGCTCTGTCTGAGTCCAAGGATGGTAATGTACTGTTTCTTTGCTACAGACCATCTTTCTGGAGTCCTTGTCAGGGGGTGAGAGGCTAAGGGAATATTTGCACGTCACAGGCTGCAGCCTGCACCACTCCTCACATGGCTGCATTGTTGTGTATGAACTCCATCAGAGCCTGATAATGCATACCTTTTGTCCATTCTTTTATCAACAGGAGTGTATAGTGTGAGGAGCTTTTAAAATGTTTACTGTCTGTTTCAAAAAGATTTATGCAGAGGAATAGACTGTCTCCTAGACTCTTTGGATATCCATCATTTCTCAAAATCAGGCTCTTCTTGATCATCCACAGCTTCCTCCATAGGCAGCTGGAGGGTTTCAGCCACTTTTTTATAAAACATAAAATGAGAAGGGGACTCAGAAAGCCTATGGGGAGACCCTCCTGAAGGTCTGTCTGGAGAGATGTCCAGTTCAATGGGCACATCCAGACTTTCAAAACCACATTCACTCTCCTCATACTCCTCTTCCCCTCCTCTGGTTCATAAAATTCCTCTAAATCATACTCTTGAACCAGTGGAACCGACCGAACCAAACACTTACCTGATGGTGCCGGTTCAGTCGGAACCGGGGAGAGTGACTGAACAATTTTTATTGCTTTAGCTATTTCTTCAGCGGTTGGAGAAGGAAGTTTTGGCTCCACACCAGCTGATTTTCTAGTTCTCTTTGCTGGAACCAACTTCTCAGAGTCGGCTCTCCTTTTGCCCGAGGAAGTATCGCCCTGGTCAGAGGGCACTCCCTCCGGTTCGGTTTCAACCGAACCGGTGAGCTGCTCATCCGGTTCAGCGGCCTTTTGCCTCCCGCCCTGAGTCTACCAACTCTTTTATCCAGGGTAGCTGCAGGAAAACTCTTACAAATCTGGCAGTCTGCATTGAGGTGGTCAAACCCAGACAATAAACACATGTGGTGTGGGGGTCAGCCTTGGCAAAGGCTTCCCACAGACAACACAGTGTTGAAAACCCAGGGCTCGTTTTTCTTTTGGATTTCTCAGACATAGTGCCAGCTTCAACCAAAAAACTTGCCCGCTTATGGCAATCCGCTACAAGACTCCCCTTATCGGATCCCAACTGTGTCACGGGTTGTGAAAAACTGTAATGAAATCTGTTTTTAGAAACCGATAAGAACTGGGAACCGCACTTCTAAAGATAGTAATGTAATAGAATAACTTGATCGGTTCAAACCGAACCGATGAAACCGTTTATAAGTTCCACACAGAAAGTAAATGTAAAACCTATCTAGTACTTACAAATACCACAGATAGAGCTTGAACCGACCGGTTGCGGTTTAATTTCGATTAAATAACCGAAAAACTTTATACTTTAACCGACAAAATGAACCGAGCAGAAGGAGAAATCTCCAGAGCGACTGTTCAGTGAGGCGGAGTAAAGAATCTGACAGTTTGAGTTTGAAAAACAACAAATAGAGTTTTCAACCGAGCTCGAGCTCAAAGTTCCTGACTCACTACATATGTCATAATATAGCAAGACTTCATGTTGTTTGAAACAGTATTATAAACATTGTATTTTACTATAATGGTAGTACCCTCCAAAGACGTATCTTATTTCATTTAACGGTTAAGAAGAGGAGTGGCGCCCTCATTCTGACTCACATTTGTAATGTTGAATGATGGTATAATGACTGTATGTTTGTCTTTACAAAAAGAATAAACATAAAGTAAAAAAAAAAAGAGTCATGGCTACATCTGTGGCTCTTTGGAGACTAGCTTGGCTCAGATGTACTAGCCTATCATAGGATACCCAGGCTAAGGCCATGGATTTTCCTGTTGCTCATAATTCTCTGTTTGGGGAGCAGAGAAGTATATGAAAAAGATAGATGAGTACAGGACCAGCTACAGGAGTGCACAGGCCAAGGAAAGGCAGGCAACCTCAAAAGCAGCAGGCTAGGGGCAAGGGCAGACCTTTTCACAGGCCTTTCTACCAGGCACAGACCTCCTCTCCTTTTTCCCCAGAGAGGGTTCTTCAGAGGGAGAGGCAGAAGGGGGATGAGCAGGGCTGCTTCCTCCTCTTAGCCTAAGGCTCCTTCCAAGCAGACACCCTGATGTGTCAGCCCGGGTCAACTACCCAATTCCTGTAGGAAGCAGGCTGGCTTACTGCTCCCGGGACTGGAAGTCTGTTACCTCAGACAAGTGGGTCCTGGAAATAGTAAGCCAGGGACTGGCTCTCAGCTTCAAAAAATTTCTGAAACAGAGGGTCAGGTCCTTTCCACCTGCAAACATCTCCAAAACCATTGCCCTAGAGGCAGAGGCTTCATCTCTGCTGACTCTCAGAGCCATAGAGAAAGTTCTTACACTTCACTGGGACAAAGGTCTGTATTCAGATACTTGCTTACTCCAAAAAAAATAGGGGAGTGGCAGCCCATCCTAGACTTAAGATACCTAAACAAGCATCTACTAAAGCCAAAATTCAAAATAGTGACTCTGGGAATAATTCTTCCCTCTCTAAGGCCAAGGTACTGGCTAGCCTCCCTGGACCTAAAGGATAACTACTTTCACATTCCCATTAGATGCTCCCACAGAAAGTACTTCAGGTTCAAAATGCCTTCAGGCCATTGGCAGTTCAAAGCAATGCCCTTCGGCCTAACATCAGCTCCAAGGGTGTTTACAAAGTGCCTAGCAGTAGTAGTGGCCTTTCTAAAGAGACAAAACATCTCCATATTCCCATACCTAGACAACTGGCTTATAGGGGGTCAATCTCCAGACCAGGTCAAGTCAGATTCACAAGTGACCCATCAAGTGCTCACTTCTCTAGGATTCCTCCTCAATCTTCCCAAGTTAGTTCTCAAGCCAGTACAACTCTTGACCTTCATAGGGGCAGAATTGGATACTATCAAAGCAAGAGCATTTCTTCCCTTGGCAATGGTAAGGGCCATTATAGAACTGGCTTCCTCTTTCCACCTTATGGTGTCTCGACCAGCAAGGCATTTCCTTCAACTTATGGGCCACATGGCAGCTTCCACTGCAGTGGTCCAAGAGGCCAGATTTCAGATGAGGGACATCCAGTTTCATTTAAGGGCTTTTTGGTCTCAGAAAAAAAGATCCTCTAACCAAGCGTATTCCAGTGACTCAGACCCTGATCCAGGCTTTCTAATGGTGGCAGGATCAGGACAACTTCAGGCAAGGAGTCCCATTCATCACTCAATCTCATTCTGTAGTTCTAACCATGGATGCTTCTCTCCTGGGGTGAGGAGCTCACCTGGGAGCTCTCACAGCTCAGGAGTATGATCCACTCTGCAGTCTCTTCTCCTGATCAATCTTCTGGAGCTCAGGGCAGTGTACCGCCTGCAAGCCTTCTCGAATCAGTACAGAACAAGGTGGTTCAGGTCAGGACAGACACCACCATGTGGTACATCAACAACCAGGGAGGCACTCGGTCTATGTCTTTGAGTATAGAAGCCATGAAATTATGGTCCTTGCTTATTCTCTACAGATCTCTTTGTAGCAGTCCACCTCCCAGGGAAGGACAATGTGCTAGCAGATGTATTGAGTAGATTTCCAGGGCCATCACGAATGGTCCCTGGATCCCTCAGTGTTAAAAGTAATATTTTCAAGTTGAGGCAATCCAGAGATAGGTCTCTTTGCAGCCCCAGACAATCACCAACTTCCTCTCTTCTGTTGCAGACCCCCAGTCTTGGGTTCAGTCCCTCTGGATGCTCTGATTCTAGGTTGGGAAGGGAAATTTCTATACACCTTCCCTCCTTTTCCTCTACTGTTCAAGGTCCTGGTCAAGATAAGGTCACAATCTTGCAAAGTGATCCTGATTGCTGCAGATTGGGCAAGGCAGCCTTGGTATTCCCTGTTGCTGTCCCAGCAGTCCTTCTTCCCCATCTCTTCCCAGGAATCACAACCTGTTACCTTCTCTCAAGACAGGATCTGGTACCCCAACCTTTGGTCTCTCAATCTCAAGGCATGGCTCTTGAAGAGTTAGAGTATGCAAATTTGCATCTGTCTCAAGGGGTTCTGGGCATTCTCAAAGCTTCTTAAAAATCTGCCACCAGAAAAACTTACAACTCCAAATGGAAAAGATTCAGCATTTGGTGTTCCAAGAAGCATATATCTCCAGATACTGCTGACTTGTATACAGTTCTGGATTACATGGTTCATCTTAGTGGCCTAGGCCTCAGACCAGCTACACTCAAAGTACACTTGTTAGCTGTTTCTGCTTTTCTGTCACTGGGAAAGCCCTCCTCACTGGCATCTCATCCTGTTTTCTGTAAATTTTTCAAGGGATTGCTTCATACCAGTTCCCCCTTTAGGGCTCCTACTCCTGCTTGGGATCTTAATGCTTGCATCGATCAGGTTATGCAACCCCCTTTTGAGCCTTTGTCTTCAGCAGAGCTTAAGTACTTGACTTGGAAAACTGTGTTCCTGGTAGCTATTACCTTTGCCAGATGCATCAGTGAATTGCAAGCTCTGTCAGTGGAGCCTGATTTTATCTCATTCCATAGAGATAAGGTGGTCCTTAGAACCAACAGGAGGTTCTTACCCAAAGTGGTTTCAGATTTTGATCTGAACCAATCCATGTCTCTTCCTGTGTTCTTCACTGATCATTCTTCTTCAGGAGAGAGAAGATTACACAGTTTGGATGTTAAAAAGGCTCTTTGCTACTGCATTGAGTGTACTAAGGCACTCAGGTTTGACTCCCTCCAGTTGTTCCTCACTTATGGTGAAGAGGGGAAGGGTAAACCTGTTACTAAGAGAACTACTGCCAGGTGGATTGTCTCTTGTATGCAATTCTGCTATGAAAAGCTAGGCAAAATACACCCCTCAGGCCTCATTCGACTAGAGGTACATCTGCTTCTCTGGCTGCTGCCAGAGATATACCCTTATTAGAGATGTGCAAAGCAGCCACCTAGAAAGCAGTCCATACATTCACCAAGCATTACTCTCTGGATATCCAGGCTAGGAGTGATGCTTGGTTTGGTGCAGCAGTATTACAGAGCCTATTCCCAAAGTATGATCAATTCCCTCCTCCATGGAGGTACTGCTTGGTAATCTGCATAATGTCAGAATACAGCAAGACTGCATGTTGTTTGAAGAAAACAGTTCTCACCTTAGTAATTGTGTTTCTTCTAATGGAGTCTTGCTGTATTCTGACCTCCCTCCCTGCCTTCCCTCTCAGAACCTGGTTTTTGGGAAGTGGGATGGTAGGTGCAGTGTTGCACCTCTGGGGTGTACTTGACACTCTCCCTTTTCAGCCAAGTGGAGTGGGTTATTGTTATGGTATGGTAATTATTTTGTTCACTACCTGGCTTTTGTTTTGGATTTCTCGACTTGAGTCTTTTGGGGATCAAAAATATTTGGTTGCATTTTTGGCTAGTAAAAATGTTACAATTTTCACATAGCGGGGGTAGTTAGTATTAGCTCGTAATAATCTGATGGTTACACTTCAAAGTGCAGCAGACAGAGGTCTGAACCAAGGTCAAGCTCAATGTTCTATGCCCTGGCATAGAGTTAACTCTTTCTTCTCCAGAGCAGTTCAAGTGCTAGGGCTAACTGCATAATGTCAGAATACAGCAAGACTCCATTAGAAGAAACACAATTACTAAGGTGAGTAATTTTTTCTTATTGTCCTGAGCAATCACCACTTCTACTACCACCAACCAGAAAAATACAGACACTTGATCAGCTGGTCACTACATCAGTGCATGAATGCATTATGAAATATCACTATCTCTGACGGTGACTACAGCTGCTAGATGAGGGGAAGGCTGAAAATGCAGAGACATCAGACATCTCCAGCAGTACAGTACTACAAGGCAAGTGAGAGGGTTGGCGAGCCCCTGTAAATACTCAGAACGCCACGTTTGGGCCTGAATAAAAAGGAAATGACCGAAAAGTCCCCTGGGTAGCCAAAGATAAGTTCTTAAGTCATTCACCCTCTTCCCAATGCAATCATTTCTCACCCTCCACCACAATCTTTATTTTTTTTGTTAATTAGGTGTGGTTCCCTAGCACTGCATGCCAGAAGTCAAGGATACCTCCAAACCCACCTAAGCCCCCATAGTTTTGTCACCGATATGTCAATGGTGGGTCCCTTCCCCTCCTGACTTCTGATCTATAATTTTAGGGAGAGAGCAATAGTATATAAATCCTGGCTACCTTAAGTCTTCACCCTCCCACAGTGCACCTGCTCCATTAAAGTTCAAAGACCTTGTGCACAGTGGTGTGTGCCCGTGGTCGAACCTACCTTGAAATAATTAAAGTATTTGGTGTTTTGCAACTTGGCATTTTCTTAGATTACTGCATCATGCTGTTCTGCACATCTGTTCTTCCTTCCTTTTGTGCACAGCTGTCTCTCCCTTCCATGGTCACCTGCTCCATTAAGGCATAGTAGTAGTAACATGGAGCACCTGACAGGGGAAGGCAGGGCAGTCTGCACACTGATGACACTGTGAGGAAGACAACACCCCCTTCCAGATTCTGCACATGCTTCTATCACACTATAGCTTCTAGTACCTTAAAGAAGTTAGCAATCTGTGAGACACAGCAATGAAGTTAGCCAGAAGGTGATTCCCCTAAATCTGAGCCAGGGGAGCACCACTGAAATATAACTGGGGTACTAAAGAACCAGGGTTACCTGGAGACACTTTCTTTTTTTAAAACTGCTTTTTTCCCCCTCTGGTGTTGCATGCTTAGTTCTCTGGCTTTAGGGCTAACCAAAATGGTAGAACTGATCCTGTCTGCTATTAGCTTCACCTGTCGCTCCACAGTGGATGGTATAAATCCTGTTGTGGATGCCATGGGGGGGGGGCACTCTAAATGTGCATTCAAAACCTCAGCTACTGTAGCTCACCTAGTTGAGTATCTAGGTGCTACGCCACTTTTATGCACTCAAAGGGACAGCAATCTCAGCTTCACCACACAATCTGCCCAATGTAAAATATTAAGTCTTAGGCATCACAATTCTGTGTGCAAAATCAGCTTCATCAGAAGCAAAACAATTTACAACCACCCACAGCTATGGTAAGACACCTCAACCAGTTTTACAGGATGACCGCGTGATCAGGAGGGTGATGGGGCAGTAGTCCTGCAAAACCAGTAGAAGTGAGGTTTCTTACCTGAGTTATGGGCAGTTGTGAATCATTCTGTAACATATAAAACAGATTTTGCACACAGAGTTCTGGTATTTTTCTGCAGTGCTGATCACAAGGGCGCATCTAAAAAATTTTCAGGGGGTAACTCTTCCCCAAAATGTAAACTATTACCATTTAAAGCTAAGACTAGGTTTAAACAAATCTTTGCTGGACTAATGAGGTTGTGGGTGCTACTTGGATACATAGCTGGATCCACTGGTACTGACCACCCCATGTATTGCTTTCCAGTACCGCACCTCATTTTGCAGCCTGTTCTCTCAAGGTCTGTCCCAGCCACAGACCACTGCTGGAACCATCAGACTTCTTTCCTTCTAATCCCACCTTTCAATTTTTTCAAGTGCTGCTCCAAAGTATTAAATATCGTAAAACACAGACCAAAATACTGCCTGCTAGAAGCAACATTTAAAGAGCCCTCGCTCTGCTGAGTCGCAGGCCACCAACACAACCAGTCAGTTGTGAAGTATGTAGCTCACTTAGCAGCAATTAATCAACTGGATCAAACAACTGTTCAGGAAAACTGTACCCCACCCTTTGTATCATGTTGCTGTCTGAGCAGCCAGTGTGACACTAGTTTGGGTGCATATTCTGATCAGAACGCATCTCTTCATTCCCAACACTTTTGGTTGTTTTCCTGCTACAGCACTGGTCCAAGTAAGTATATATACACTGGTGGTTGCACACAGTAAGAGGGGCCTGTGCAAACTCAACTGTTTAGAACAAGCCCTCCCCAGGCTCCTCCATACCTCTCAACTGTCCCTGATTTTCAGGGACGTCCCTAAATTTGCCACAAAATATTACTCTGTACCTCCTCACAGTTGTGTTTCCGTGGCTAAACAGTGGAAATTGTAAGCATAAAATAATGTTAAGCATTAAAGTTACAGACTTGTTCTTCATTAGACAATGTATTTTGCACTAAGCCCCATATTCTACCAGCTGTCTGGGTACGTATCTCTACTTTTGAAGATGTGTCCCTGATTTTGGTCCTTTGTCCCTGATTTGTTTAAGCCTTGTCCCTGATTCAGGAGGCAAGGGGTTGTGGGGTATGGGCTCCTCCCATACATGCACCAATACAGTGCCATACACACCACAGGTGGCCCAACCAGGAAATTTTGGGATATCCAGCTGGGCCAGTCTGATTCTGGCTCAGTCAACATCAATGCAAGGACAATTTCTGGTCTGCGAAATGTGTAGCAGTCAGCAGCATGAGCGTGCAGCCAGCTTGCCAGGTGTATGTGTGCTGAAAACTAAGGGAAGAGACTCTCCAATCAACTCATTGACACTGCAGTGCTAAAAGAGATACAGATGTTCCATCCAGCTCCACAGGATCCCAGCCTGTGAACGGATTTAAAATAACATTACAGCCAGAGAGGGGAGGGTCAGATCAGGGTAGCAGGGCAGGGAAAAAGAAAGAAATTTATTTGTAAGATGAGCAAAGCAAAGCCCTGCGGCTGTGCCCCACCCCACTTGCTTGCCTTCCTGCCCAGTTTGTTGCTGTCATGGCTGTGTCTGCTCTTTTGCTGTACATTGGGAGATGTGTTGAGGCACTCAGACACTTAATGGATGGCATCCTGTCCTTTGAATAAGGTCCTTTATTCAGTGGATAGAATGCCGCTGATTCAGTGCCTGAGTCCCTCATCATGCCTCTCCGATGTACAAGTTGACAAAAACACAAAGGACAAGATGCCGCTGACTGTGTGCCTCCATGACAGGGTGGGGAGTGTCCTTCATCACAGTCAAGAGTACACAGTAATTACTGTGATGATTATACCACCACTGTGAGGTGGGAGGGGGCCTTCTATGCTCAGTTTTGGATTAGTTTTCAAGGAAACTGGGGCCTCCCAGCTAGGGCACCATACAGACACACGGTTGGTACTATGGTAAGCTGGTCCTGATTACAGACAATATACAGACAATGTAAAGGCGTAACAGTGAGGAGACTGTAGTACAATAAATGGTAACAAGGAATAAAAACATAACAAAGGTAAACACCATAACACATTTAAGTTATAACTTTACTCAAGCATGGGTCTGGACAGAAACCCAACTGAATGATAAAGTGCACCATTTGTTGGGGGAGGGGCACCAGAAATTAGGCACAGTTGCAGGCAGAGTTTGATTTCAGGTAATCCCATAGGGACCTTTTAAAACTGTGGTGAGAGGTGACACAATGAATATGTCCTAAGACACAGTTCCATAGCCTTGGTGAGCAGACAGCAAAGACCCACTCACCCATCATGATATGGGTTTAGGAACAAGGAACACAGATGAGTCAGTGGACCTGAGTGGGTATGTCGGGTTGATAGACTTAAATAGTTCAGCCAAAACTGGTGGGATGACAGTTCTGATGACTTTGTCAATGAAACAGCCCAAAGCAAAAGGACGATAATTTCCTGGTGACAGTCAGTTTGCTTTGTTATATGAGTCACAATGATGAGTGAGTCAAAGGGCAGAGAGGGCAAAATGACATGTGTTGTTGTAGACTGGACTTGATGGCATGGGTAAAGGTAAGGAACCAATAACTAAGAGTGGGGAGAAGTATTTCTTTTTGCCAGGGCAAGGCAGGCCGCTGATGTGGGAATGTGTTTGGCCGTATAGACCAGGCCCAACTTACTGTTTATTGTCTTGCGCATACTGCGGCGATGCAGGCAGAGGTCTAGCTGAGGATGAAGGGTAACTCCCAAATGTCTGAAAGAGTCAGCAACTATCACAAGGGACCCATCAGCACTGGTGACATTCAGAGGCTTAGGACAATCTCTGATTTTGGCCAAAGAGCACAACCTGTGTTTTCCTGAAGTTAAGGACTAACTTGTTGGATAGGAGCCAAGACTGTATTATGCCAAAGTCGGTCTTATTTTTAGAGTTAATGGCACTCATCTTCTGAAAATGGATTAGGGGCACAAGATTATCAGCATATAGAGTAGCACTGCTATGGGCTGGCACCTGAGGTAAGTCATCAACAAACAGGGGCAATAAGATGGGGCCCAGAACAGACACCTATGGGACTCCAGTCTTGACAGGATCAGACTCACAGAAAATCCTATTAAACTTAACAAACTGCTACCTTCCCTGTAGGTAGTTTATAAACCAGGTTAAGGCAGCAGCTGACAAGTCAAAGGAACAAAGCTTGAAGCACAGGAGTGTATGGTCTACCAGATCAAAAGCATTAGAGAGAGCTACAAAGGTCACTCCAGGTAGCTTGTTATGATCCATAACAACCCTTACCTCTGAATTGACCATGGCAAGGGCAGTGGAAGCACTATATCCCTTACAGAAGCCATGCTGCTCTGAGGATAGTAGTTCATATCTCTGGTTATAATCTGTCTACTGGGACACTGCCACTTTCTCTAATAATTTGCTAACAACAAACAGAACAGCTGTGGGTCAATAATTTTCAAGACTTTTTAGATCACCTTGCTTGAATGCTGGTACAATCCTGGCAATCTTCCATAGGTTGGGGATAGACCCAGTAATAAGGTATGGATGACTGGCAGGGTAAGGAATGGGGCACCCAGACGGAGACATTTAGACTCCATATTGACATGCCCAGCCCTAGCAAAGGGAGAATGACTGACCAGAAGTCTACGAGTCTCACTTACTGACACAACTGTGAGGTAAAAAGGTGGGTGAAGTGTGGATGCAAGTGGGAAGATCTCAGGTGGATCCTGTACATTAGGGTTAGTAAACACGAGGTAAAAAGTCAAAAGGTCAGCAAACTGAGTGTTCATTAGCAATTGTTTGAGTACTGTTACTGTTTATACCTCAAATAAGCATGTCAACTGTGTGATACTTAGTAGAGACACTGACTACATTTTAATGTTATGCCAGAAACACCTAGGGTCCCTAGCAGAGGTCAACATAGCAGATTTACAAAATGCACTCTTTGCTGCATGTCTAGCGTTTTTCAGGCATTTTGGAGACATCTTTATTCACAAAAGTCAGACAAGTCTTGGGTAGCATTAAACCTCATCCAGAATTTATCACTTGATTTTGTATATATTTATTTCAGAGGCTTCATCAGGAAAGACATACTGAGCTGAGTATCCGCTAATTTCCAGATGTGTCCTTGGGGAGGGGTAGAGAGAGAGAGAGAGAGATACATAGTAATTATAGTACATAATAAATAATAACACAAGGCCAAAAATTAGTGTATCTATACCTAGGTGCAGGATATTAACAACCAACAGGATAATCCATCTAGGCAGAAGCACCACAACAACATGCAGTGGGAAGGGAAAGGAATACAGTGGGCAGGGAGTGGGTTGGAGTTTACAAGGAGGTAACCAGTGGGCAGTGGTTGGGGTAATAGTCAAAAGGGGGGGGTGAAGAAAAAGTCAAGGAGTAGAGGGAGCTCAGGTGCAGTTGAAAGAAGGAGTGGTGAAGTCATGGAGAAGACAAGAGAAGGAGTGGAGCAGAGGGAGATGGCAAAGTGGATAGGAAGGGGGAGGATATTCCAGAGTTTAGGGAGGTGGAAGGAGAATGCAGCTTGAGTCGGTGAAATTTGCGTACACAGTATGCTGGTGTGATGTGTTGTAAGGTTCTCAGCACCTCAGCGTGGGCCAGGTCAGGACTTAGGATGACCAGGAAAGGTTGCAGTAAGTCAATTTTGGTGTGGAGGCTACAGATGTTAACATGTGCCACACGTGGTCCTATAGAGAGGTTGATGAAGGGATGGTGGGACGGTCTGAATTAGGCTCTATGTCTTCAGAAAGCAGCAATAATTTGGAAGGTTTTGGGGTATAAATTCTTCTGCTTGTAAGAGGCGGCATCATCTTAAGTGGCAGCTCTCTGTGGCTAAGTGTGGAGTCTGAGGGAGCTGTAGGAGTGTGGGCCAGAACAATTTGCTGGTTATAGTGAGTTACTGAGGATCAAAAATATTGTTTACGTTATTTTCAAGGTAGAATTATTGTGTGTTTACTAATGATTAATCTTATTTCTATGGGGTGTGTAGTTAGAGTGAATGAACAAGAGAAATGTAGCGGAGGATTATTTAATTTAATATTGCTAAAAGTCTGGGTTATTGATTCTAAAGAGTTGTTATTGCAAAGCAACTCTGAATTATGGAGTTGTAGTCAGTATTTTCTTTCTTGTGCTCCACATGTTAGTTATGGGGGCTTGAAAACTGTTTATAGCTGTTTGAGGGGTGTAGTGTTTCATTTATTATTGATAATATCAGAAGATACTGAACTAAACCCTGGCCCCCGTGCAACCAGCGTACCTATTGCAGAGGAACCAAGGTGGTGGATGGAACACGGATTAAAAATAATGCATTTAAATGTAAGAAGTTTCATCCAAAAAAACCTGAGGTGGAGATAATAATTTTGGAAAATTATCCTGATGTTTTGATTTTGTCAGAATCCTGGCTAAAGCAATCTGCTTCTGATAGTATTTGTCATATATCTGGTTATAGAATAATTCGTTCTGATGGGAAAGGGTGTAAAAAATGGTGGGGGGATTTGTTTTTCTTAAAGGATAATTTTCAAGTACTAGAATTGGATAAGAGTAGCTACCCCAATTCTCAGACTAATTGGTTATTGCCAAGACTTCTCTTAGGTGATAAGAAATATGTTACATTGGGATGTATTTATAATCCCTTAACAAGTGGGTTAGAGCCCAAGAGGGTAGCACCTTTCAGAAAATGATGTGTAAGAACAAGGGGGCACAATTTGAAGATACGGGGGGGGATGGCTCAGAGGTAACGAGAGGAAGTATTTTTTCACAGAGAGGGTTGTGGCTACATGGAACAGCCTTCCTGAGGAGGTAGTGGAGCTAAAAACAGTGGGGGAATTCAAGAATGCATGGGACAGACATAAGGCAATTTTAGTGGGGGGTAGGAGGAAGTAGGCTATTGGTTAACTAGGATCTGCAGCCTATCCATTAGGTAGGGAAATGGGCAGACTAGGTGGGCCAAGCAGTCCTTATCTGCCGACAAATTCTATGTTTTTATGGGCTGAAGGAATTTTTTGATAATGTTTCATCTTACTCAGGATATTCTGATTTTCTTCTAGTGGGTGATGTCAATTTAAATTGGTTACACTCAGATAAATTAGGCTTGGAAGTCCTGTTGCAGTCCTATGATATGTCTCAGGTGATCTCTGAACCTACTAGATTTAATCATTTGACAGGAAATTATTCTATTTTGGATTGGATAGTCACAAATCATATTGATGTTGTTTCTTCTTCTGGAATACTTGCTGAATCCACTAGTGACCACCAGGCCACTTATTGTGTGTTGAACTTCAGGAAGGGAAGGATTCCTTTTAAGACTATTCAATCATGTAGCTTTAAGAGTTATGATGTTCAAAGGCCTGAGCATAGTCTTTCCTGAATTGATTGGTCTTTTTTGGAACCTATCCCCTATCCTGATTGTTCAATAGATAATTTCTATAGGCAGTTATTGACGGTGCAGGATTCTTGTTTTCTTTTGGGTAGATTAAGAGTTCAAGGGTCTAAAAATGGGTGGTTTAATTGAGAAATTAAAGAGTGGATTAAAGCAAGAAATCTGCACTTTATGGACCTGGAACTTCGTTGAAAATGAGCTTTGCTCAATGGAATGTCTCCAGTATGTTATGAATAAAAATGATTTACTACTACTACTCAATCTACTCCTCTTTCCTCTCCTGAAGCTGATCTACAATCTGATTTCAATACAGTTTGTACTTGGTTTGGTAAAAATCACATGATACTTAATGTTACGAAAACAAAAGTCATGTTGTTTGGCACTTCCTTTAAGATGAGAGAGAATCCCTCCTTGTTAATTCATAATACTGGGGGGATTGTTGTTGAATCTGTTAATGAAGTTTGATATTTGGGAGTTGTTTTAGATACAGGCCTTACTTTTCTTCAAGGGTTAAATTTATGCGTAAAAAGGTTAATCAAAAATTGGATTTGTTGTTTAAAATGAAGCAGTATTTTTCCAAAGATACAAGAAAGTCTATTGCAATGGGGATTCTCTTCCCTCGTTTTGACAATGTTGCTAGTCTTTACCATCAGTTCTCTATTGGAGAGCTAAATAAGCTCCATGCATCCTACAATAATGTCTATAGATTTGTTTTGGACTGCCCCCCTAGATTTCATCATTGTTCAATGTATTCCAAACTTGGCCGGCTATCATTAAAGAATATAATTATATTATATTTTGGTTGTCAGGTTTTTAAATCATTTTTTTTTCAATTCAAAATATCCCTTATCCGATTTGGTGAAAATTTGGTCTTCCACATGTAATCTTCATTCTTGTGATGGTCTAACTCTAACCAATATTTCTTTTCGAACTAAGGTTGAAACAAGTTTATTTTCTGTGGCAGCACTGCAATTTTGGAACACATTACCCCTTGTTCGATTAGCTGCTTCATTTTTGCAGTTTAGGAATAATTTAAGATTTATTTGAATTCACTTGAAGTTTGTGCAGTACATGTTATACTTAAATTGTTGTTAGTAATGTTTTGTATATTTGTACGTCTATTTGTCGGGTCAGATCTGAAAATGGGCTTGTCCCAATGTCCTTACCTGATTAAAAAAATAAAATTAAAATAATAGGAATATAAGGAGCTTGGAGAGTGTAGAGGAGCATTTCTGTGGCAGCTGAGTGAGGGACCAGGGGCGGCATGGAGGGCAGTGGGAAGAGGTGAGCAGGGAGCTTAAAGTAGGAAGATGGAGGCATGGGGTAGGGAGACGAGAGCAGTGCGGAGGCCCGGGAGATTGAGAGGGGAGAGAGTGAGAATAGTAGTTGGGCAGTGTAGGGGGGTGGAAATGAGGGAGAGTCTGCAGGAGGGAGGAAGGTGAGGGAAACAAAAGGGAGAGGAGCTATAGTGAGAGTGTTAGCATGATAATTCAGTGGGGGCAAGGAGCAAATAGGAAGAAGGGGTTGGGGAGGAGGGGGTAGCACAGAGAGGGAAGTGTGCAAGGTGATCCAGAAGAGCAAGGAGCAGGAAGGGGGCTATGGCAACAGAAAATAGAATATTTGCAGTAGCAGGATGATAGAAACTCAAAACACATTACATAAAACAGTAATAGCTCAATTATGGTCCAGTATACACTGGAAATTAGCTGTATGTCTTTCAGTTAAACTCAATTTTTCTGTTCATACGAAAGATGTTTTGTCGTATTCTGATAAAACTCTTCTGATGGCGATTCAGCTGTAAAATTCAGCTGGGAGCAGTGGTAAATATCCCAGCAACGCCACACGATTTGCTCCAGGAAGCCCTGCAGTGACTCTTGGAAGATTTTTACTCTGGACTCTATGTTGTACGATGGCTTGGAAAAGATGTTAAAGCTTATAAGAACTGAAACTATAAGCAATACTGCAACCATCGTGACCAGCATTCTGGAGTAAAAGGACCGTCCACTCCACAGCATCTTCAGGTCAAACCAATTTCTACTGCAAAACAACATTAAAAGCATGTCATGTAAATCTATTTCAAAGTGCTAATAAAGCCCTAACATCTTGTCTAAATTACCCCCCAATATTACATACCATATTTGCTTAAAGCAGCAGTGCAACAAAAATGGCTTAAAATTTGACCCCACCTTTTTTTCTTCTTAATCGATGCCAGATGTCTTCCAATTTATTTTGGTGGTAAAATTTTCAGTTTTCATTATCATTTAAAAATGTTATTAAAGTTCTAAAATAATTATTTCTCAAGAAAAAAAGATGGCCGCCTCAATTTTGCATAGAAATAATAGTGAGAACCCGTAGAGGGTAAGAGTCCAGACAAAAATGCAAATGTCCAGTACACAGCATAGGAAGCATTCAGAAACCACAAATCAACAGTTCTACCAATATTTTTCATAACCATAACAGAAAATAAGCCTTTTGGAATAACTTTTTTCATTGCACTGCTGCTAGTGAGAAAACATAGCTGGAATAAGAAATCATAAAAGCTAGACAAACTACTTAATTAGTAAGGCCCCTCGACCCTGATGCAACTATTAGCCCCCCCCTTAGATAATATAAGTAAGCAATAACACATGACAGGATGTGCTATTATTAGAAACACAGAAACATACAAATTGTTGGCAGAAAAGGACTGCTAGGCCCATTCAGTCTGCCCAAAGGCCCTCTACATTGTATGTGACCACTGACCCTATGTGATCAATGGCTTTTCATTACTCCCTCCCTCCCCTGCCCTCCCCTCTCAGGCTTCCCTTGTGCCTGTCCCATGTATGCTTAAACCCCTCCTCTGTGCTTGCCACCACTACCTCCCGGGGCAGACTATTTCAAGTGTCGACTACCATTTCTGTGTAGGAAAACTTCCTCACATTACCTCTTAATCTACTCCTTTCCAATTTCATATTGTGCCCTCTTGTTCTACTACTTTTTCTACATTGGAAAAGATCCCCAACCTGCACCTTGTTTATGCCCTTAAGGTACTCAAAAGTTTCAATCTTGCCCCCCCCCCGCTGTCTTCTCTCCTCCAGTGAGTACATATTGAGGTCTCTTAGTCTCTCTCCTCATTTAATTTGTGGCGCAAGCCCTGCATCATCTTTGTTGCCCTTCTCTGGATAGTCTCCACCTTATCTAAGTCCTTGCGCAGGTGTGGCCTCCAGCACTGCATGCAGTACTCCAGGTGAGGCCTTATCAGTGTTTTGTACAATGGCAACTTTCACTGATGTACCAATAAAATGCCTTATCTTCTTTGTTTACAGACTGTGCTAAGCCCTATTCTGTCTGTGCCTTCACCCTCCTAACAGCCTTTGTTGCTTTCCTTAGACATTCAGGTGCACTCTCCTGTCCTCCTCCCTTTGGCTCCACTTATATTTCCTCAGCCTTTAGCCCAGACTTTGTCCCCACCTCTTGAAGAACCATAGTAGTTTCTTCTTTTTCCCTTTGGCCACTATCCTAATGCATTTGTTTATCTCCATATTGGCTCCTTTCAGTTTCTCCCATTGTTCTTCCACCCCTCTATTACCTCTCCCTTCCCCAGGACTGCTTGTATACATCTACCCATTTCTGTGAAATCCACCCTCCTGAAATCTAATACTCTTGCCCTTACGTGACTTAATTGAGTTCATGTCTCTATGCTGAACCACACCATGTGGTGGTCACTGGACCCCAGCTGCCCTTCCACCTGTGTTTCTTTGACTCTGTTCCCACTGGTCCATACCAGGTCCAGAACTGACTTGTCCCTTGTTGGCTTATGCACCAGCTGCCTGAGTCCAACCCCCTGCTTGGATTCAAGGATGGCTGTGCTTCTGGCTGAAACAGCCATCTGGGTGGCACAATCCACGTCCAACATACTGAAATCCCCCAGTTGCAGGATGCTGCCTTTAGCTGCTATGTCATGTATGTTCTCCAGTAGTTCCCTGTCTACTTCCTTTCTCTGTAAGGGAGGTCTGTAGATCACCTCTGTGCATATTGCTGTTCTATTCCCTGTCTCCAGGAAGACCCACATTATCTCGGCCTCCCTCTGTCTTCCCTGAACTTCTGTAGGCTTTATACCGTCTCTGTGTATAGGGCCACTCCCCCTCACCCGTTTCACTCTCCCTTTCCCTCCTGAACAGTGTATAGCCTTGTACATTGACTTCACAGCCATGACTGGCAGAGCACCATGTCTCTGTTATTGCTGCTGGGTCAAGGTCTGCATCTGCCAAAAAGGCCTCCGGTCTGGAACCTTATTTCCTAGGCTACAGGCATTTGTTAGCATGACCTTCCATGTTTTACAGTCTGCTCTTGCTCTCCCTCTCCAGCGTCTTCCCTCCACCCCGATTTCCTTTCCTATGTGCTCTTGCCCCCCTTGTATCATTCGTTATACATTCTTCACCTGCCTGCCCCTCACTACCTGCTTTAATTGTTCCTGTAGTCAACTTATGTTTCTGCATATTCCCATGGGGAGAGAGGGGTATTCCTAAGCCTCATGACCCTCCTGACTCTCTCCCTTGGCCAGTTTAAATGCTCACAATTGAAGCATTTACACATACCAGTATTACAAAGGACCAAGGTCCCCTTCTCGGACAGATGCAGGCCAATCTCCTTATATAAGTTTGCATCTGCCCAGGTCAGGCCCCAGTTCCCTAGGAAGCCAAAACCTTCCCTTCCACACCAATTCAACAACCAGGAGTTGAAGGTACAAATGTGGAGTGCCCTAGTTTCCCCTGTGCCCTAGAGAGCAGCTCCGAGAATGAGACAGAGCATGCTATCTGTTTCAGGCCCCCCTCCCAGCTTCCTGAAATCTTTCTGGACTCTGGCCAACTCCACTCTTCTTCTCCCCAGGTCACTGGTCCCCAGGTGGACAGTGACATCCATCTGCTCCCTCCTAGCTACTGCTGTATCCTATGGATCCACTTCCCATCCCTCCATGCAGCACTTATTGGGAGGCATTTAACATAGAAACATAGAAACAGAATTTGACGGCAGATAAGGACCGCTTGGCCCACCCAGTTTGCCCAATTCCCTACCTGATGGATAAGCTGCAGATCCTAGTTAACCAGCAGCCTACTTCTTCCTACCCCAACCCCCTAGAATTGCCTTATGACTGTCCCATGCATGCTTGAATTCCACCGTTTTTGACTCCACAACCTCCTCTGGAAGGCCGTTCCATGCATCTACAACCCTCTCTGTGAAAAAATACTTCCTTAAATTACCTCTGAGCCTCCCTTCTATCTTCAAATTGTGCCCCCTTGTTCTTGCACACCTCTTTTTTTGAAAGATGCTACACTCTTGGACTTTGTTGATTCCCTTGAGATACTTGAAAGTTTCTATCATGTCCCCCCCTCCCTCGTTTCCTCGAGGCTATACATATTAAGCTCCTTAAGTCTCTCTTCATATGTCTTCCGGTGCAGACCCTGCACCATTTTAGTTGCCCTCCTCGGGACAGCTTCCATCCTGTCTATGTCTTTGCAGAGATTTGGTCTCCAGAACTGCACGCAGTACTCCAGATGGGGTCTCACCAGCTGTCTGTACAGAGGGATAATAACTTCTTGTTTTCTACTGGTGATGCCTTTCCTATGCATCCCAGTATCCCCCCAGCCCTCCTTGCTGCCCTGTCACATTGCTTGCCCACCTTTAGGTCATCTGATATGACTACCCCAGGTCCCTTCCATTTTTGTTGTTGTTAGTATCTCACCCCCCATTGTGTACTCTTCCCCTGGGTTTTTGTTTCCCAGGTGCATTACCTTGCACTTCTTAGCACTGAATCTAAGCTGCCATACATTTGACCATTCCTCTAACCTTGCCAAGTCCCTTCTCATCCTTTCCACTCCACCTTGTGCATCAACTCTGTTGCAGATCTTTGTGTCATCTGCAAAGAGACATACTTTTCCTTCCAGTCCCTCTGCAATGTCGCTTATAAAGACATTGAAGAGGACCGGTCCTAATACTGAACCCTGCGGTACCCCACTACTAACCCCCCTTTTTTCAGAGTGGACTCCATTTACTATTACTCTCTGTGTCCTATTCTCCAGCCAATTCTTTACCCAGGCTGTCATCTTGGGACCCACTCCCAGGCTGGCTAACTTGTATATTAATCTTTTGTTGGGACTGTGTCAAATGCCTTGCTAAAGTCTAGGTAGGCCATGTCCACAGCCCCTCCTCGATCAACTACTTTGGTCACCCAGTCAAAGAAATCTATCAGATTTGTCTGGCATGACCTTCCCGCTGTGAATCCATGCTGCCTTGGGTCCTCGCCCTCTGGCCTCTAGATACTCAACAATTCTTTCCTTCAGAAGTGATTCCATCATTTTCCTACCACTGAGGTTAAACTAACAGGTCTGTAATTTCCTGCTTCTGCCTTGCTCCCACTTTTGTGAAGGGAATCATATCTGCCCTTCTCCAGTCCTCGGGTACCACCCCTTCCTCCCATGATTTGTTAAAGAGGGTAGTCAGTGGTGTCACTAGTTCTACCCTTAGTTCTTTCAGAATTCTGGGATGAATCCCATCAGGCCCCATTGCTTTGTCCACCTTCAGTTTTAAGAGTTCTTTCAGAACCCTTTCTTCTGTAAATGGGCTGGTATCAACTTCTGTATCCAGAGTGTTTCTACTGTTTGTTTAAGGTACCTCCCCCTCTTCCTTTGTAAATACTGAGCAAAAATATTTTAGTATCTCTGCCTTTTCACAGTCACCCTCTGCCCACCCTCCCTCCCTTTATTAAGCCTCACTATCCCTCCCTTGGTCTTCCTTCGCTCCCTGATGTACCTATAAAAGGTTTTATCCCCCTTCTTAACTGAGTTGGCTATCTTTTCCTCGGTTTGGGCCTTTGCTGTTCTGACTGCCTTCCCAGCTTCCTTTGCTTTAACTGATACAGTTCTCCATCCTGTTCCTTCTGTGATTCCTTGTACTTCCTGAATGCTTTCTTTTTCTCTTGAACCTTCACTGCCACTTCCTTTGAGAACCATAGTGGTTTCTTACCTCGTTTCGTTTTGTTTATTTGCTTTACATAAAGGCTTGTTACCTCTTTGATGGCAGTTTTTATTATTCCCCATTATTCTTCCACCCCTCCTTCCTGCCCATTTGCTAGAGCATTCCTTAGGCACTCACCCATTTTGACAAAGTCAGCCCTCCTAAATCCAGTACCTTTGTCTTTGTATGGCTTGACTCTATTGCTGTGTTTATTGTGAACCATACTGTTCGATGGTCGCTAGTTCCCAGATGGCTACCCACTTCTACATCTGTGATCCTCTCTTCATCTCCATTTGAGAGAACCAGGTCTAAGATTGCTCCCTCTCGAGTGGGCTCCAATGCTAGTTGCCTAAGGCATGCCCCCTGTAGGGCATCTAGAATAACCCCACTCTTAGAAGTGGCATCTGCAACTGCATTCCAGTTAACATCTGGCATATTCAGATCACCCATCAGCAATATCTCCCCTTTTTCTGCCATTCTAAGTATACTTTCTATCATTTCCTTGTCCATTTCCTCCCCCTGAGAAGGGGGTCTGTATACAACCCCTGTGCGGATTGTGGTGCCATTGCCGGTCTCCAAATTTACCCACAGTGCTTCTTCTCCTCCCTGTTTACCCTTTTGTTCTGTTGCTTTGATTCCTTCCCTTATGTAAAGAGCTACTCCTCCTCCTCTTTTACCCTCCCTGTCCCTCCTGTAGATAGTGTATCCTGGTATGTTTACATCCCAGTCTTGGTTTTGTGTGTACCATGTTTCTGTGACTGCCACAATATCCAAGCGTTCCACTTCCATCAGGGCTACTAGCTCTGGAAGCTTGTTTCCAAGACTACGGGCATCGGTACTCATTGCCCTCTATTTAATGTTGGCTTTATCCTTTTTTACCCCATCCCTGCTCTTATTGCCCTTGTTGCCCTTGTCCATTTTCCATGTACCCTGTCCTGCCCTCTGTCAAGCTGTGTACCTCAGTGTTTACCCTACTACCTGCCATGCTTTGCGGGGAGGCTTGAACTTTCCTGTTTCCTATCAGCACCTCCCTTGGCTAGTTTAAAAGCTTGCCAGGAAGCTTTAAACCTGTCACCTAGGAGTGTGTTTCCTTCCTGGACAGATGCAGACCATCATGCCAGTATAGACCTTCATCTCTCCAGGTGGACCCCCAGTCCCCAATGAAGCCAAAGCCCTGTGCTCTGCACCAGTTTTGCAACCATTCATTAAACCGCATGGTGTGCAGTACCCTAGCCTCACCCCTGCCATAGACCGGCAGCACCTCTGAGAAGGTTACTGTGCTTGCTACCTGTCTGAGGCCCCTCCCCAACTCCACAAATTCATCCTGCACTGCACTGATCTCATGTCTAGCTAGGTCATTTGTCCCGAGGTGGACAATGATATCTAGTTTCCTCTCCTGTAATGCTGCTTCTGTAATCCTGAGGATCGCTCTCCTGTCCCTCAAGCCATGGCACCAGGCAGGCACCTTACTTCCTCTCCTCCCTTCCCCAGGTCTACACCCCTAACAATTGAGTCCCCTATCAGAAGCTGTTTCTTTCCCTTGTGTTGTCCTTGCCACTCTTTTTGGGTCTCCTTGTGGATGTCCCAGCATTCTTCTTGGTCTCCAATGAGAGTGTCATCATAGAGGAACCTTGATTTGCCAGACTGACATGTGATTTGTGTAGAGGGTGCAACTTGGGGCTACGCCTCTGTTCCACCACCTCACCCTCCCTGAACCTCACTGTGGTCCATCTGCTCTTCACACATGGCAACCTCTGAGGCAGTGGTTGTGGAACTGGTGCTCATTGGGTGGGGAGTCCTCCTTAGTCCTTGCCAGTTCAGCCTGGAGGTGGGCAACCTCCTCCTCAGAGCTGACAGTTGCCTGAAAATAGGGCAGCAATGCAGGTTCCAGAATGTTTCCTGGAAAATTGCTGCCCCACAGCCAGTGCATTGCACCACTCCCACATGTCCCTCTTCCTTATAATATACAATTTTTTTTTTTGTGTGTGTATACTTACGCTTTATGCACTGTGCTGGTAATTAAGAATATGACAGTTCTGCTCCAAGACCTGTTGAGGAAGTGATGTCAGAACCTTGGCTATAAAGGAAATGCTACAACCACTGGTGACTGTTAGAAACAATCAAATACACCGCTGCTCCACCACCCTGGTGAGTACTGCCCTTTATAGTAAGTCAACCAACACCACAATGTACTAGACCACTGCTCCTACACAAACCACTCTACTGAGTCCAGGGATAAAAATGAACCCACTGTTCAGCCAGTAGGATACTTCAAAAATATTGCACAAATACCCTTCCAAATCCTATGTGTCTAGCACAGAAATCAAGCAACTTCAGTTTTATTACAACCCCTCTGGTTATAAAATCACTACACTTTAATGGAATCCTGCAATTCTTGACCTACTTCTGTCCCCTGCTAGGTGACCCTAACTCCACTCCCCAGCCAAGACAGCCCCCTGCTAGGAGAAGCTTCCCCCTCCTCCAGGGTTCCCTGCTTCCTTTCCCTGGGGCTCAATCCTGGAGGACCCTCCTATACTCCCTGGTCCCAGCCTCAGGATCCTGAGTGGGGCTTTCCCATTCCTCCAAAACAGTGTAGGAGTTACTAAATGAGACTGGTTGGGGGATGTGCTTATGAACCCCTTCCCTCACCCTCCCTAAGCCCACTGTAGTCCAAGCTCTACTCTTCCTGGCATCCTTTGAGGTATGGGATGTGGACCCAGTAGTCTCTGGGTGGGGGTGGATGCCACCTTCAGCTTGACCAGCTCTGCGTGGAGAGAGAGCAACCTCATCCCTCAGCCTAGATAGATGCCTGCAGATGGGAAGCACATCACAGCCTCAGAATGTCTCCTTGAAGACAACTGCTCACAACCACTGCACTTCACCACTTCTATCATGTCTGTTTCCTCCTCATTCAACTGGCTGCTTAGGATGGCTATTTGTTATCTCAAAAATATTTGTTTTATTTCTGTTGTGTTTTGTTATGCTTTCTCTCTTCGCTACTTTCTGTATGGATGAAAGAACAAAAAAACAGCACCCATTGCAATGCACCATCAGTCAAGACACAGTATATGTAAACAAACTGGTCTTTTATTCCATAGAGGTGCACAAATAGGCAGCAGCAGCAACAGTTAGAAATCAGATGTAGCACTAACATTTCTCCTGGCCCCTGCCAGGCTTCAGCAGAGTGATCTCCCATAAAGTGCAAAGTGCTCATTATTTATAGTGCAAAAGGTGTGTTTAAAATTCAGTGCAGCCAGTCAAAGGTCTGCATCAGATGCAAAGATGTTACAAGGCCCTATGACCAACGCAATAAATGCAGAGTGAGCCCTGGGCTGGGTGGGTAATGAGTTGGGAGGGTGAGACTGCACCACAGGCTGTGTCCAAAAGCAATCAGTAAAGGAGTCCTCTGGCAGTGACTCCTCACTCCACTCACCTTGGTCCAGACACAGCCACTTTCAAACACTCAGTCACAAACTTGTCAACTAGAATCCCTCAATCCTGCCCAAACTAAATGGAAAAGCACATAGAAATGGCTGTTAAGACCTCAAACACAATTATAAACACAGTCACAAACTCACCAGCTAGAGTCCCTCCCTCCTGCTCCAACTAACCAAAGAATCAAACTGAAATGGCACTTAAAACTTCACATTCATACTACAGTACAGGTATATTGGGATTAATGCACACCTGGGTGTGTTGTGAGGCAAAAGACTGCAGGCAGAGTGTTCTCACAGCACCCAGGTGTGCATTCCCCAATGACAGCTTACCCTGGTGTGGGTTATTGTGCTTATAACATGGGTTATGTTTAAATGTCAGAAAAGTACAAAAAAGGTGTGTTTTTTCCTGTTTAAACAAGCAACAAAGGTACTGTATCCTGCCACCTTGCAAAATTGCTGTTCTGCACATAGAAATGTCACAGATACAGTGCCGACATGATCTGTGACATTTCTTGTGCATTACACTGTATGGTACAGGAGTGCCACCTTTCTGTATCTCTCCCTTCCAGAAACAGTGACATGCAAGACTGCACTTTCCCACAACATTGTTCTTGCTCTCTGTCTCTGCCATGACTGTACTACAAAACTCACAGAGGTACCTGCTGATGATCTGATTTTTCTGTTACCAGACAGTAAATCTCCCCCCCACCACTGAAAAGGAAACTCTGCTACATGACAGTGTGTCACACTACGGTGCTGTACTGTGTTCTTGCCAGGCTGTCTCTCACTGTCTGCAATCCTGTTGCTCACTGTTGGGGAGGGGAGAGAAGGAAGTGCACTTACACTGCTGTGCTACAACTGGTGACATCATTGTGCCCTCAGTGCACGGAGATCTGCAGGGCAGGTGGCTGAGTATCCGTATAGTGGCACCAGCACAATAATGAAAACATGCTGGCTAAAGGTACCTCCCTTCTATGAAGCTGTGTGGTCCTCTATAACAGCAATGCAGAGTAAGCACAAACAGAAAACAAAACATGGTTCTCTGCCAATAGGCCCTCATAAAACAGCATGCTAGACAAGAAACCGCTCCGTGCCACAACTGTGAGACAGTGGGAACTAGCAGAAATCTAACAACATCTACAAACTGAGCCAAGCCTCCAAATACAGAGCCCAAATACTGTCGTAACACAACTGCACATCATTAAACACGCACAGGGTGGCAAGAAAGGTCCAATAATGTGCAACAGCTGGTCATCAGAACGGAGATGCAAAAATATTGATACACTGCCTCACTCTCTCAGAACTGGCAAGGTGGGGTTGGGGGGACACTGAAGCAGTGGAGCTACACTGTCAGATCCAGAACAGGACAGGAGGACATGGCAGCTGACCAGTTTTACTGGTGCATTACTCTGTGTGCAATATCTCTATGTTTACATTGCTTGGTTTATCCTAGTGCCTTTTGAGACATGAGTGCACTTGTTATATTTACTTGTTCCTCCAAATCTTATATTATTTAAGGTATCTGTAAGTGGATGTTTTAAACTTTGAGCCAATAAAATGTATGCATGAGTTAAAAAACAAGTATGATTCATCTGTAGCCATCTTTGTTTATAAGAAATGATTATTTTGTTGCTATGCATAGTTAATATAGTTTTCTAGTACTGAACGAAGTTGGAGGCTCAGTTGTGCAATCACATAATTTCTACCTCTAGTAATGAGAGGGAAGGCAGATGTGTGCTCTCTTTTTTGTTTATTGGTAACCGGTTACTGGCAAAGGCTCCCCGGGCACAATGTCTGTTTCGGGGTGAATAACATTCAGCCACCGAAGCTCACATTAATTGCAAAAACATGTATTAAAGGGACACATTCATGCCCGCTGGCCAGTATAGTTTGAAAGCCCATGAAAAAACCCTTTTGAATGAGATATTGAACTTATATGCTCTGTAAAGTAGAAGGCAGATCTCATGAGCTAAGAGAGGGTGCAGAAAAAATATTACAATCACCATAAAGAAAGAACTTGCACTCCAGACGAAAACTTCAGCAGAATAATTAATGTTACTGTGTTAGGGTACTTACAAAGTACAATACACATCAATAACCACATCAGTATTTGAAATAAACATAGCAATGCCAAAAATCTAAGCTCGCACTCTGGTGCATAAACCTCAGTGCTTTGGGCCCTAGAATCCCTTCCTCAGGAGGCCTAACCACATGTGCCCCCTTGTGCTGATAAATACAACATACAGATGTAACTCATTTCATTAAGTGTTGCCTCCCCAGCAGTGCAGGTAACCTGCTTATCGTGATCACGTCCCCGGTCCCTGCTGTCATTAGTGGAACAGGTCACAGTCAGCAAAACATACACACTATAGTAGAAGGTAAATTACCTTGAGGCCAGGTTCCACTGCAGAAACAACAAGAAAAACTAAGGCACCGCAAGCAAGGAATACAACACTATTACTTTATTCCAACAGTTCTCAGACTTTGTCACAGTGAGCCTCCCCAATCCATGGAAAAGATTTTGAGCCTCCCCAAAACTGAAATGATCTTGGGCCTCCCAAAGGAAACGAACATATTGTACTTATGCAGTTCACCATGAATAAATTGAAACCCTTCTGAGTACTTAACTCACATTTAGTTCTTTGTCTTATACTGATGTGGAACCTTTGAAAAAGAACTCCTGTGCTCAAAGGCATTATCTGAATAACAAATAAATAAAATAAACAATTGCTATTTTTCAGCTTATTGTAACCCTGCCCCACAGGCCAGCCTACTTGCTCTGCTATTTTCATTCTTGAACCTTTGTTACCCCTTGCTGCAGTAGCTTCATGGGTCAGACTACTTTCTCGGTTTCCCCTCTATATGAAATAACCTTCCTACATACTTTGCCTCCCCTCCTTCCCTGCTCCTATGCAACCTCTCTGGGATTACTTTGTTCCTTCCTGCTATTGCTTTTAGTACTTTAGTGCTCAACCCTTGTATGTGGGTTGTTTTGCCATCAGTCTACAAATTGATAAATTACCACTACTCATTATTAGTTTATTGTTCATATTTGTTTGCGGTATTGTTCATTGTGTATTTCTTGATTGTTTTGCAGTTACCTTTTGAAATTTATTCACTCCCTACCCTTCCCCAGATACATTTGAAATGAGTCTTGGCTCATTCACCTTCCCTCATTACCTATTAGTAAATAAATACATACAATTCATCTACTATTATCCTCTTTCAGTTTGATTCATCTCTTCACACAAATATAGAAAACTCAAAATTTAAATACAGTACTTTTCAGACTTGCTTGAGCCTCCCTGAACAGGTTGGGCCTGCCAGGAGTCTGGCCTCACCATTTGAGAACCCTGCTTTATTCCATATAAAAATGTAACAAACAGCCACCTATCAGCGCAGGGAACACCTTAACCAGTTTCGCACCACTGTAAGGCCATCAGGAGGTAATTCTTCACATGCTCACACCATATTTAAAAGCATCACCTTAAAGAGACAATGTGCAAAAATTAGAAAAGACAATTGACAATTAAAATGCCAAACACAATCCCAATTATGAAATGGCAACTATACATGAATGGTTACATATAAATACATATATGTGTGTGTGTATATATATATATATATATATATATATATATATATATATATGTATATATGTGTGTGTGTGTCAAACAGACGAGCATACTGATGAGTCCTGGTAGGATGAAACATGTCTATGTCTTCTGTTAGCACTCTTTGCAAACTGTGAGAGACCTTTCGCACCATGCAATTCTGCTTAAAGTTGAACCAGTATAATACTCTGTGGTGATTTGATATGCAGCCCATGACGCTTTGTATTTTCTGGAAACTTGGCTTCCAGCCAAATGCCCTTTGGGTAACCATTGCCTCAGTGTTTTGCGCAGAAGTTCTTTGTCTTTTAAATAGTTTTTTATTTTAACGGGTTCACCACAACATAACCCAGACAGACCATCTTAGGGTAGCTGGTTCATTCCAGTGGGGTGACAAACAGACGAGGCATACTGATGAGTCCTGGTAGGATGAAACACGTGTCTATGTCATCTGTTAGCACCCTTTGCAAACTGTGTCAGAGGCCTTTCGGCACCATGCAATTCTGCTTAAAGTTGAACCAGTATAATATTCTGTGGTGATTTGCATATGCAGCTCATGATGCTTTGCATTGCGTGGGCATGTATGATTTTGTATTTTCTTGAAACTTGGCTTCCTAGCCAAATGCCCTCTGGGGTAACCCTTGCCTCAGTGCTTGCACACAGAGGTTCTTTGTCTTATATATATACATATGCACATAATCCAGAGCCACACAGTAGTATTGAATTCTCTTGCAAGATATACTTTTTAGCACAATATATCACACTAAAAGAGGCTATTATCCACCCTCGCTGTGCAGAATTCTTGTCTTGGAGCCACTCTTTGTTGTTGAGGGAGTGTATTGGATCTACACTTTGGGAGGCTTAAAGAAACCAGGGCTTAATGATAAAATAGATATTATGCCATTGATTAATAATAGAAGGAAGAAATGCTAGATCCGTTGTGGAGTGGGAGCTGGTGTATGTGTTTTGAGATATGTGTATATATATTTTGTTATATTTCTTTCTCTTTCTCTTTCTTTTCTCCCTAGGTGGCGCCACTTACCTATGTCCTAAAGATTATGGACATTTGGAATATGGGGTGTTAAAAGTAAACTGGTAAAATGCAAATAAGTTCATTTATAAATGTAATGGCTAAAGCTAAATATAGTATCATATGCATAAAAAAATTTTGGATAAGGTACTGGCAATAATCTAGTCAGTGGCCAGATATAGAGTAAATGAGCTACTTGAGTAAAGGGTAGAGTCCCTCTCCTTTGTGGTTTCTATATAAAAAAAATAAGTAAAGGATTTTTGATCTACAACCTCTTTTCAAATAATTTCTGCTATTAGTACCTTTCCCTTTCCCCTTCTGCCCCCTTTTCCCTCCTCCTCCCCCCAACAACAATGAGTGGCTCCAATACAGGAATTCTGCATAGTGAAGGGCGGGCTAATAACCCCGTTTAGTGCTATACATTGTGCTAAAAGTATGTCTTGCAAGAGAATTCAATACTACTGTGTGGCTTTGGATTATGTATGTGTGTGTGTGTATAGATGTATATATATATAATACACACACACATATTCATGTATAGTTGCCATTTCACAATTGGGATATGTGTTTGGCATTTTAACTGTCAATTGTCTTTTCTACTTTTTGCACATTGTCTCTTTAAGGTGATGCTTTTAAATATGGTGTGGGCATGTGGAGAATTACCTCCTGATGACGCACGAGTGGTGCGAAACTGGTTGAGGTGTTCCCTGCGCTGATGGGTGGCTGTTTGTTACATTTTCATATGGAATAAAGTAATATTGTATTCCTTGCTTGCAGTGCTATCGTTTTTTTGTTGTACCTTGCTTACCACTTATGGCATGTGCGTGGGGGAGCTGAGGATTTTTTGTTTGTCCACTGCAGAAACCAGTGAAGTGAATGCAGACAAGCCAAAAAGTGTAAAAAAAAAAAAATGTAAATGCTACTTTTCAAAAACATTAACATAATTACTTTATACAATATTTTAATGAACACAACAGATAAATTCTGGTGCCATAATAATAGACCCTAGTTTGATTACGGTGCATCCCAGACAGTATATCACTAAAGGTGTAACTAAAACAGATAACAAAAAGGATGGGGAAAGAAGGAAGGGGAAGAATGGGAAGAAAAGGGAAGAAAATATAATAAATATGCTGAAGAAAGAAAAAGAGAAGAAAAGGAAGAGGAAAGGGAGAGTGGGGTAAGGGGAAAGAAGGTCAAGAGGAAAATGGGAAAAAGGAAGGACATGAAGGAAGAGACTGAAGAAAAATGATTCACTGTAGTAATAATGTTTCTTCTAAGGGATCCAACCATACATCATACAAAACAGAGATGTTGCTCTGGAGTGAGACTGGGACGCTAATAGAATTCAGAATTCTATTCAAACTCTACACTGTGGTCACACTCCTGTGCTGTTCTAACATTAAGTTTGCTTCTGGAAAGCGAGGGGGTGAATGGCAGCCAATTACAAATCTACCAAAGAGAAAAATTATAAAATATTTAATTGAAGCTAGCAGTCTGTTTTTAACAATGAATCAACCACCGATGTTTCAAACATTGTAAATGATCAAAGGGTTATTACAATAAATGCTCAACCATTAAAGAAATATATGTATTCTTCTGAGAACCCTCATTCAGGATCTAGAAGGGAAGGCAGGGCAAGGGACTGTATGAGTTATTGTTGAATCTCTTAGAAGAAAAGAAAACATTACTCACCTTAGTAATATTGTTTCTTTCAATGTATTCTTCCATATTTATAACTCTCTGCAGTTAGCCTGCTCAGTAGAACTGCCTGCAGCAAATGGAACTATATGCTAATGATGGAAACATCATTGGCTCGCGACGCACATTCAAACTAATGCCCTCATCTGCTGCATGTTCTATCAACATTTCAGATTTCTAAGACACCTACAAGGCAATCTTTCCTACACTACTTAACTATTAAAGCTGTCTAATACAGCATAACTACATGTTGTATACCAAAGCTGATCGCAATATCAGTATTAATAATGACAATAATAATAATAATAACACAAATGATTATATCACAAAATAGTGATATAAACCGTTAAAGAACTTTCTGAAAATAGGATTGGATGTAATGGAAACATTTTTTCCAGCAGAAATAAAAGCTGGGATTGATACCAGATGCACCTTTCAGGATGTGTATTTCAAACCTTGTGAATGCAAATAAGTGAGGTACTCCAATAAGACTGGGATTTCTGCCAGAGAAGGATAAATCTGCTTGGCATCACACCAAATTGAAACATTTTCCATTTTGCATTGTAGGTTTTCTTGGAAGTTTTTCTATAAGCTTTCAGGATATCCAAAACAGCTTGAGGAAGTTTTAGATTTGAAAATTCCAAGTCTTCAGGAGCCAGGCCTTGAGCCTGAGAGACTTGAGATTTGGGTACAAGATTTTCCCTTGATAGGAGGTTAGGAAATTGTGCCTCCTGGGTAGGTGCATTGGTTTGGACACTGACGTGGGCAGCAGAAGAAAATACCGTGGCTGTCTGACCCAGTCTGGTACTCTCAGAATCATGGACACAGGCTGTGACCTGAGTTTGATCAGCACTCTGAAGATGAGAGGGAAGGCATACAGATGTCTTTCTGACCAATCCAGAGCCCAGGCATCCAGTGGAATTGTATCTTTGGCTGATGGCCTGCAACAAAATAAAGGCAATAGGTGATTCTCATGGGAGGCACAGAGATCTACCTGTGGAGTGCCCCATCTTCTGAACACTGAGTACAGTACCTGTCTGTTTAGAGACCATTCGTGATGTGTCTGATTGATTCTGCTTAAGGCATCTGTTGGGGTATTCTCCTTGCCTGGGACATGAATGGCCTACAGGGATGCTTTTAGTGAGTAGGCCAGTTCCCATATTCTCATGGCCTCTGTGCACAGGGGATCTGACCTTGTTCCCCCATGCTTGTTTATGTAATACATTGTAGTGGTGTTGTCTGTTCTGACCTGCACCACTTTGTTCTGTATCACTTGGGAGAAACCTTTTAGGGCCAGAAATACTGCTCGGAGCTCCAGCAGATTTATGTGAAGGAGAGATGCCACACTTGACCAAGTGCCATGGGTAGTGCGCTCTCCTAGATGAACACCCCAACCTAACAGAGAAGCATCTGTTGTAAGGATAACTGAAGGATTTTCCCTCTGAAAGGGAACTCCTGCTCTTAGATTGTGTGCATCCATCCACCACTGTAGAGACTGCAGTACAGATTTTGTTACTGGAATCAGTTTTGACATTTTGTCTTTTCTTTGGTACCAGTGTGCTCTGAGATGAAATTGAATATCCCTCATTCGAAATCTTGCTCCCAAGACAACTCCTGTTGCTGCAGCCATGTGCCCCAAAATTTGAAGTATCTTCTTGCTGGACATGGCTTGCCCAACTTGGATGAGGTAATCAGTTGCAGGATACTCTGAACCCTTTCTTCTGGAAGAAAGACTCTTCCCTTCTAGCTCTGTTCCAGTGAAGTGCAAGACTTGTACTAGTGTGAGAATGGACTTTTCCTGGTTCAACAGGAAGCCCAGAGATTGTAACAGTTTTTTTTTGCCAGGTGCTCTTTCACCTGGTGTGATGACTTTCCACAACTAGCCAGTCATTGAGATATGGAAAAACTAACATTCCCAACCATCGCAGGTATGCTACTACCACTGCCAGGCATTTTGTAAACACCCTTGGTGTTGAGATGAGACCAAAGGGCAGGGCCGAAAACTGGTAGTGACCTGAAGGGAGTCTGAACCTGAGATACTTTCTATAAGACTCCCTTATAGGGATGTGGGAATAGGCATCCTTTAAATCCAGAGATGCCAGCCAATCCCCTTGTTGAATGACTGGTAAGATCAGAGACAGTGTAACCATTTTGAATCTTGGTTTTACAAGATGCTTGTTCAGATGCCTGAGGTCTAGTATAGGCCGCCACTCCCCATTTTTCTTTTTGATGAAGAAGTACCGAGAATAAAAGCCTCTTCCTCTCTGAAACTTTGGTACAGGCTCCACTGCTTTTATGTGGAGCAAGGTTTGAACCACTTTTTCCAAAAGTTGTTTCTCCAGAAGAGAAGCTGGTTTGAACAACCTTGATTTTAGAGGAGGAAGAGACTTGAAACTCAGGGACAGTCCCTGACTCACTAGATACAAAACCCACTCATCTGTGTAATGGCCTACCAGGCCTAGAAAAAGTGAGTCAGTTTGCCCCCAACTGGTACCAGGGAGACGGCATTGACAATGAAGTCAGGGATTTTGTTTAGGCTGTGCCTGAGCCTGGGTGGAGTGGGACCCTCCTGGAACCCCTCCTACCTCTGGCCCTGTAATACCCAGTCTGCTGTGGGTAGGGCTGTAACTGTAGACAGCCTGAGCCTGATAGAAGGGCCTACCATGAGGACCTTCCTCAGCCTCCCTTCCACAAGGCCTGTATGATGTGGAAGGCCTTTCCTTGATGAATTACATTATAGGTGGCTTTATATTCATCCACCTTTTCATATATCCTCCAATATGCTTACCAAAGAGCGAGTGATCTTGCACAGGAAAATCCATGGCCTTAGTCTGGTGTCCTGTGTCAAATTAGCAGCCCTTAGCCATGCCAGCCTTCCTTCTCAGGGTTACAGTCAGAGCCATCCACCTAGCAGCATTATCACTGGCATCTGCTGCCATTTGGAACTGGTATTTGGATGCTTCCAGTCCAGATCTTGCTGTTTCTACTAGGTCATCAGAGGTAGGGAGGGAACCTTCTCTGGCATTGTTAGTACTGACAGTCACAGTGTTTTTTGATACTGTGCAGCAGAAGCCTGGTAATTAGCTTGTCTGACCCCCAGAGAGGCAGCTAAATACCCTTTCAAACAACATGAAGTCTTGCTATATTATGAAAATTGCAGTTTGTCCCACCATTAGAACTGCTCCGGAGGTGAAAGAGTTAACTACCATTCTAAGAATGGAGTTTAGAGCGCGAGCTCGGTTAGAGAAGCTCTGTCTGGATAATTTCAAACTGAAACTGTCAGATTCTTTACTCTGCCTCACTGAACAGTCGCTCCGGAGATTTCTCCTACTGCTCGGTTCATTTCTCGGTTTAAACAGTATTTTCTCGGTTAAATTCAACCACGAGTATTATTATTTTAACCGCAAACCGATCGGTTCAAGCTCTGTCTGTGGTATTGTAAGTAATAGACAGGTTTTATTTCTGTGTGGAACTTGTAAATGTTTATCGGTTCGGTTCGAACCGATCAGGTTGGTTAAAACTTTAAAGTATAAGCATTTTAAAGCTTTTAGAGTGCGGTTCCCGGTTCTTATCGGTTCTAAAAAAAACGGATTTCATTACGGTTTTTTCCACGACCCGTGACACGGTTGGGAGCCGATAAGGGTGTCTTGCCTGGCACTGCCGTTAAAAGGGCAAGTTTGTTGGTTAGGCTGGCATCATGTCTGAGAAACCCAAATGAAAAACCGGGCACACTGGGTTTCAACACTGTAGTGTCTGTGGGGAAGCCTTTGCCAAGGCTGACCCACACACTACATGTGTTTATTGTCTGGGGTTTGACCACCTCAATTCAGACTGCCAGATTTGTAAAAATTTCCCTGCAGCCACCCTGGATAAGAGAGTGGGCAGGCTCAGGGAACGAGAGGCCAAAAAGTCCGCTGACCCGGATGGCCAGCCCGGTTCGGTGCCAACCGAACCGGAGGGAGTGCCCTCTGACCAGGGCGAGACTTCCTCGGCAACGTAAGTTGGCTCTGAGGAGCCAGTTCCAGCAAAGAAAATCTGAAAAATCAGCAGGTATGGAGTCCAAAATTCTTCTCCAACTGCTGCAGAAATAGCAAAAGCTATACAAATTGTACAGTCACTTTCTCCGGTTCCGTCCGAACCGCCACTGTCTGGTAAAAGGTCGATTTGGCCGGTTCCACTAGTTCAAGAATATGATATTGGAGATTTTTATGAACCAGAGGAGGGGGAGGAGGATTATGAACAGTGTGAATGTGACTTTGAGAGTCTGAATGTGCTCATTGAACCGGACATCTCCCCAGACAGACCTTTAGAATCTCCCCCTATGCTTTCTGAGTCCCCTTCTCATTTTTTGTTTTATAAAAAGGTTGTGAAACCCTCCAGCTCCCATTAGAGGAAGCTGTGGATGAGCAAGAGGAACCTGATTTTGTGGAAATGATGGATATCCCAGAGTCTAGGAGATTATCTATCCCTTACATAAGTCTTTAGGAAGCAAACAATAAAAATTCTAAAAGCCCCTAATTCTGTGCCTCCTGTTGACAAAAGATGGACAGGAGGTACACTTTATCGAGTCCTGATACAGACTTTCTTTCACAGCAATGCAGTCATGTTAGGGTAGTTCAGGCTGCAGCCTGTGATAAAGCTAACATTCCCTGGCTTCACATCCCTGACAAGGACTCCAGGAAGATTGATGCCATGGCTAAAAACAATACATGGCAGCGTCCTTGGGACTCAGACAAGCAAATTACATGGCTTATGTGGCAAGATACCAAAATCTAGATGGGACACTGTCATGGCTTTGGCAAACAGGCCCTGGCCAGCTTGCCAAGGAGCTGGAGCAGGTGGCTACTGATGGTATTGAGGCTTCCAAGGTGCAATTCCATGCTGCTGTGGATTCTAATGATGTATCCTCTAGAGTCATGGCTACATCTGTGGCCTTTCATAGGTTAGCTTGGCTCAGGTGTACTAACTTGTCACAGGATACCCAGACTAAGGCTATGGATTTTCCTGTGGTGGGGAATTCTCTGTTTGGGGAGCAGACGGAGAATTACATGAAGAAAATGGATGAATACAGAACAACTTATAGGAGTGCACGAGCCAAGGAGCGGCAAGCCACTCCTCAGAAGCAGACCCCCAGGGGTAGAGGTAGGCCCTTTCACAGGCCTTTTAACCAAACCCAGGCTCCTTCTGCTTATGCTCAGAGGGGGTTCTTCAGAGGCAGAGGCAGACAGGGTGCAAATAGGTCTGCTCCCACCCCTCAGCCTAAAGCCCCTGCCAAACAGGCACCCTGATGGGGTGCCAGGGCGATTCTCCACTACCTGTAGGGGGCAGGCTGGCTTACTTCGTCCAGGACTGGGAGTCTCTAACATCAGACAAATGGGTCCTGGAAGTAGTAAGCCAGGGTCTGGTTCTCAGTTTCAAAACATTGCCAAAGATGAGAGCCAGATTTTTTCCACCTGCAAACCCTCTAGAGACCTTTACCTTAGAAACGGAAGTCTCAACCCTCCTAGCTCTCAGAGCTATAGAAAGGGTTTTCCCCCTACACCAGGGCAAGGGTCTGTACTCCAGGTACTTCCTTACCCCAAAAAAGACAGGAGAATGGCGGCCCATTTTAGACCTAAGATATCTGAACAAGCACCTTTTGAAACCAAAGTTCAAAATGGTGACTCTGGCAATGATTTTACCTTCTCTAAGGCCAGGGGACTGGCTAGCTTCCCTGGACCTCAAGGATGCCTATTTCCATGTTCTAATCAGAAGCTCCCACCGAAAGTACCTCAGATTCGAACTGCCCTCAGGTCATTACCAGTTCAGAGCAATGCCCTTCGGCCTCACCTCTGCCCCAAGGGTATTCACAAAATGTCTGGCAGTAGCAGTTGCTCATTTAAGAAGGCAAAGGATTGCTGTCTTTCCCTATCTAGACAACTGGCTCATTGTAGGCCAGTCTCCAGAACAGGTCAAATCACACCTGCAAGTTACCCAGCAGCTGCTCACCTCTCTGGGCTTCTTGCTCAATCTTCCAAAGTCAGTTCTGGAACCTGTTCAGGTACTCACCTTCATAGGTGCAGAATTGGACACAAAGCAGGCCAGAGCCTTCCTACCCTTAGAGAGGGTAAGGAACCTGGTGGCCCTGGCCTCCTCCTTCACTCTGCAGGTCTCTCGACCAGCAAGGCACTTCTTACAGCTCCTAGGGCACATGGCTGCTTCCACAGCTGTAGTGCAAGGAGCAAGATTTCAGATAAGGGACATTCAGTTTCACTTGAGAGCCTTTTGGTCTCAAAGAAAAGATCCCCTTTCCAAGTTGATCCCAGTGACTCGAACCCTGATCCAGGCCCTTCAGTGGTGGCAGGATCAGAGCAATTTAAGACTGGGGTTCCCCTTCATCCCTCTATCTCATTCCTTGACCCTCATTACGAATGCATCCCTTCTGGGATGGGGACCTCACATGGGCGACCTCTCCACTCAGGGAGTGTGATCCCCTCAGGAATCTCTGCTCCACATCAATTTGCTGGAACTCAAAGCTGTCTTTCTAGCACTTCAAGTGTTTTCTGCATCTGTTCAGAACAAAGTGGTACAAGTCAGAACAGACAACACCACCACAATGTGGTACATCAACAAACAAGGGGGCACTCGGTCTTCGGTCTTGTGCACCGAAGCAATGAAGTTGTGGTCTCTGGCTTATTCCCTGAACGCTTCCCTCATAGCAGTTCACCTCCCAGGAAAGGACAATGTCCTGGCAGATGCTCTCAGCAGGATTTCCCAGGGCCTTCATGAATGGTCACTGGATCCCCAAGTACTGGGGATAGTTTTTGCCAGATGGGGCACCCCTCAGATAGACCTTTTCGCAGCCCCAGACAATCACCAACTTCCAAAGTTTTGTTGCAGACCCCCAGTGATGGGCTCAGTCCCTCTGGATGCCTTTCTCCTAGATTGGGAAGGGAAGTTTCTATATGCTTTTCCTCCCTTCCCTCTCCTATTCAAGGTGCTAGTCAAAATCAGATCCCAGCCTTGCAGGATGATTCTGATTGCTCCAGATTGGGCCAGGCAGCCCTGGTACCCACTCCTTCTGTCCTTAGCAGTCCATCTCCCCCTGTGCCTCCCCAGGAGGAACAATCTGTTATTTTGTGCCCAGGGGAGGATTTGGTATCCGAATCTCAAATCCCTCAACCTCAAGGCCTAGCTCTTGAGGAGTTAGAGTTTGCTGACCTACACCTTTCTCAAGGTGTTCTTGACATCCTGAAGGCTTCTAGGAAGCCTTCCACCAGTGCCACTTATAATTCTAAATGGAAAAGGTTTTCCATCTGGTGCTCGGGGAAGCATATTTCCCTGGAATCTGCTGATTTGCCCATTGTTTTGGACTATATGGTCCATCTTACTTCTTTGGGCCTGAGACCAGCTACCCTGAAAGTTCATTTGGCAGCTGTCTCTGCTTTTATTTCAGCAGGAAAGCCCTCTTCTCTTTCCACTCACCCTGTTTTTCCAAGTTTTCAAGGGATTACTTCATACGAATCCACCTTTCAGGGACCCGGCCCTGCCTGGGATCTTAATGTTTGCATTGCTCAGTTGATGCAACCCCTTTGAACCTCTGTCTTCTGCAGAGCTCAAGTATTTGACTTGGAAAACTGTTTTCTAGTAGCCATCACTTCTGCCAGGTGCATAAGTGAGTTACAAGCCTTGTCAGTGGAGACTGACTTTATTTCCTTTCACAGGGATAAAGTAGTCCTTAGGACTAACAGGAAGTTTTTGCCTAAGGTGGTTTCAGACTTCCATCTTAACCAATCTATCTCCCTTCCAGTGTTCTTTACTGACCATTCCTCCTCTGGTGAGAGGAGGTTGCACAGTTAGATGTTAAGAGGGCCCTTAGTTACTATATGGAGCGTACCAAGGGTCATAGGTTCGAATCCCTCCAACTTTTTCTCACTTTTGGTGAGGTTAGAAAAGGTAAACCTGCCTCTAAGAGATCCATTGCCAGGTGGATTGTCTCTTGTATCCAATTTTGTTATCAAAAACTGGGAACGATTCCCCCTTCAGGCCTGAGGGCTCACTCTACCAGAGGTACAGCTGCATCTATAGCTGCTGCCAGAGACATCCCTATTTTAGAGATATGTCAAGCAGCTACCTGGAAAACGGTACACACTTTCACCAAGCATTACTCCTTGGATATCCAGGCCAGGAGGGATGCTAGATTTGGCACAGCTGTGCTTCAGAGCCTATTCCCTAAGTAGGTTCTGTCCCTCCTCCATGGAGGTACTGCTGTATTTTGCAATTGTCATAATACAGCAAGACTTCATGTTGTTTGAAGAAAAAATTACTCACCTTAGTAATGTTGTTTCTTCTAATGGAGTCTTGCTATATTATGACCTCCCCAGCCTGCCCCTCTCAGAACTTCTACTTGGGTATGGGGTGGGCAGTCCAGTGTGGGCACCGGTTATGCCCATTATATGTTTTTCACCCTTTTGGGGTTTTGGGTGTATGTTTATTCTACCTTATTTTATTATTTTCTGGTTCCTGACTTGAGTCTTTGTGTTGGGACCAGGAATATGTGTTAATATTTAGGTAGCCAGTTGGCTAGTGTAGGTTACAGCTTCCACACAGAACCTTAGTGAGTTTTTGCTCGTAAAGATCTGACAGTTTCAGTTTGAAATTATCCAGACAGAGCTTCTCTAACCGAGCTCACGCTCTAAACTCCATTCTTAGAATGGTAGTTAACTCTTTCACCTTCGGAGCAGTTCTAATGGTGGGACAAACTGCAATTGTCATAATATAGCAAGACTCCATTAGAAGAAACATTACTAAGGTGAGTAATTTTTTCTTCTTAGACATACTGTCTATTTTCCTGGAATCCTTCTCAGGTGGATGAGAGGACAGAGGAACCCTCGCGTTGTCACAGGTTGCCTGCTGGACTATACTCTGATGGCCAGGGTGAGAGTAAAGGAATTCAGCCCCTTGTCTGTCCAGCTGATACTTCTTGTCTGCTTTCTTATCTAGAGGCAGGACAGAATTCGGGTTCTGCGGGATAGTAAATAAATCTTTTATAAAGAATTTATTTATGGAGAAAAGAATTTTCTTAGTGGGTATTAACCCCATCATCTTCATGTATTTGGCCTCCTCTTCATCTTCTGTAACTTCAGTGATAGCCACATCAAGGGCATCCACTATTTTCCTTACAAAGGAAAAAAGTGAGGAAAACTCCTCAGGCCGAGGAGGAGAGCCAAATTGCTGCTCTGGTGAGATCTCCAGTTCAATGGGCTCACCATCATCAGCCTCCAGTATCTCATAATCCTCATAGTCCATATCCCGGGAGGGCAAGTCAGAGGAAGGAGTATGCTCCTGAACCTTTGGACAAGTTGGGGTTGGTGAAGGTATAAAACCCTATATTGCCTGAATGACCTTCATGGCTTGGCAATCTCCTCAGGAGTTGGCTCCGTGAGGCACAGAAGAATCCCCTTTTGATTTTTCCTGGGTTCAACGTGATTGGTCATTTTGGTTTTCTTGGAGGGGACCGGAGAGTCAGCTGGCCCACTCAGCCTTTTCAAGGGGCCTGAATCACCCTTTTCAGGGGTGAGTAGAGAAGAGACAGCGGTTTCACCCACAGGTTTTGAAGGCTGGTCAGAGCCTGAAGCACCTTTATCCAGTCTCTTTTACAACCCTTCCAGTCTTTTTTCCACTGTCTGTTGTTTTTGAAAAGACTTGCAAATTTCACAGTTTATTTATTTATTTATTTATGTATGCATTAAAATTCCAGATAAATAGAAACATAGAAACATAGAATTTGACGGCAGATAAGGACCGCTTGGCCCACCCAGTCTGCCCATTTCCCTACCTGATGGATAAGCTGCAGATCCTAGTTAACCAGCAGCCTACTTCTTCCTACCCCCACCCCTTAGAATTGCCTTATGACTGTCCCATGCATGCTTGAATTCCACCACTGTTTTTGACTCCACAACCTCCTCTGGAAGGCTGTTCCATACATACACAACCCTCTCTGTGAAAAAATACTTCCTTAAATTACCTCTGAGCCGCCCCCCTTCTATCTTCAAATTGTGCCCCCTTGTTCTTGCACACCTCTTTTTTTGAAAGATGCTACCCTCTTGGACTTTTGAAAGATGCTACCCTCTTGGACTTATCCTTGTGGGAGATAATGTAGTTAGGTTCAGTGCAGTGTGCCTGCAGCTCTGAAATTCTTCTGGCTGAGGTAATTGCCACCAAAAAGACAGTTTCCCAAGTGATGTACTTCAGCTCTGCTGTGGCCATTGGCTCAAAAGCAGGCTCCATCAGTATAGGCTATGCAGAGGTTCAAGTCCCAGGGAGGGGTAGGTTCCCTAAGGAGGCGTTGAAGGTGTAACAGACCCTTGAAAAATTTCTTAAAAATGGGATGGAAAGTTAAAGACTTTTCCTTCCTAGCCGAAATATATGCAGACATGGCTGCTAGATGAAACTTCAAAGATGAGGCACATAGGCCCGAGGCCTGTAGGTGTAGCAAGTAGTCAAGCACTGAAGAGAGGGAAGCTTTCAGTGGGTGAATATGCCTGCCCTTGCACCACAGGGAAAATCTTTTCCATTTTGAAGCATAGGCCATTTTAGTACTAGGCTTCATCACCAGCAAAGAGGGCTTATTCTGAGTACTGAGAGCCTGGGTACTCCAGCTCTTTCAGTACCAGGCTTGAGGTGAAGAGACTATGTTGGGATATGTTATCCCTGTCAGAGGCAGAGCCAGTAGGCTGTGGCTCAATGGCAGTCAAATTGGTTGCTTGGCCACCAGGGCCAAGAGTAGGGCATACCAGGGTGTTTCGCCCAGTCTGGTGCTACTAGAATCATGGAGGCAGGCTGGGTTCTGAGCATCAGGACTCTGAGGATCAGTAGGAAAGGAGGGAAGGCATACAAGAACTTCCCTGTCCAATCCAGGTTTAGGGCATCCACTGGTCCCGTGCCTAGAGCTGGAGGATTGCAGCAGTACAGAGGTAGCTGGTGATTCAGGCTGGAGGCAAAGAGATCCATCTCTGGAGTGTTCCACCTCCTGAAAACTGTGGCCGGTACTTATCTGTTCAGGGCCCAGGTTCCACGTCAGTATATGAAGCATAGAAGTACAGTTTGTGTGAGATTAGCGGGCAAGCAGTCTGAGTACAAAATTCAGTACAGGGTATACATGGTCTAAAAGCTACAGGTAATATAAATAACACATCCCCACATTTAATACAGTTTTTAAACCCTGGGGGAGCAGTCTTTTTCCTTCGGTTTTTCTGACAGCTCCATTTCTAAGAGAAAGACCACAACCGCAAACAGAAAAACTTTTTTTTTTTTTTGCGGTCAGTCCAGGAACCGATCAGGTTCCAAAAATGAACCGAGAGTTTTTTTAAATCAGAACCTAGTTAGCGGTTCCCGGAACCGGGTTAACGATTCACAGCAACCAGGTTAGTGGTTGAAAAAAAAAATGGTCAGCGGTTTTAAAATATAGTTATACACAATTCCAAACAGTAAAACATATATTAAAATATAGCGGAAAGGTTCTGCAACCAAAGAAAAACTACCCGGTTCCTCAACGGTTATCCTGAATCATGAGGAACTGAGAAAATTATACTAAAACGAAAATAAATTACCGGTAAACTAAGTTAATGTTAGAACAAGAATTAAAATGAATGAAGGCAACAGTAAGAATATTTAAGTATAAAGGGTTAAACTTTACAAATAGTCAATGAATGACCTAAGGGAAATCTCCTGGGCGTCTTGACTTGTGAGGCGGAGTAAGAAATGTGAGACGTTGATAGAACATACAGCAGATGAGGGAAGCAGTTTGAATGTGTGTCATGAGCCAGTGATGATTCCATCATTAGCACATACAGTAGTTCCATTTGCTCCAGGCAGTTCTACTGAGCAGGGAGACTGCAGAGAGTTATGAATATGAAGAATACAAGGGGTTAGAAATGATTGTTACAGTGATTAATATTTTCTTTGAATAACAGGTATCCAACAATAAGTAAGATAAGACATGATGTGTTGTGCAATAGACACTTCTAACACACAGCTAGGGGTGCAGTTAGGCATGAGGCCATATGATGAGTGCCTTCAGCCCCTGCCCATGCACTAGAAGTGTCTAGTGCACCCCCCAGGAATGTCATATTGCACTTATGAAATGGCATCATAAGTTTGTATGCATGTCCAAATTAAAATGCATAGGATAAAGTGAAATCTTTGTGTTAATTTTAAATAAAATAGTTATGAGTTTACCGTTTTTTTTTTTAACTGAAGGACTTCTGTCTAACAGTGACTTCCATACTTGCAGTCCTCCCAGGTGGTTGTCATGACAATACTTACTCCCCCTGCCCCCCAGTCCCCCTGAATATCTGGAGAAAATTGGAGCTGAGTTCCTGTGCGTAGTGCTGCTCTGGAGCCCTGGCTCCATCCCCAGCTCCATGTTCACTGTTTACTTCTAGCGGCTGCCACAGCGCTGCAGACTCTGTTCAGTCACTGCCACCATTTGTATAAGTCTACAGTATGGGACAGAAATCTCAGCTGCTTCATTTTCATAATACACAGCAACATAGAAGGAGCCACAAAGCAACAGTGTTATCAGCAGCTGGGAAGAGGCCACATTCAAACAATAAAGGTCAGTGACTGCCAAAAAGGGAGTGGTTTACAGAGGGAAGTAATGAGTGGCCAGCAGGTCAGCTGTTAAGCGGGTGGGCGGTCACTCAGGTGACAGGTTATAGCAGGCACGGAGGACAAAACTAAAACATACTCAAACAGTACTATTTTTTTAAAGGAGCAGTAATGTACGGTATGGCATTTTGTTATTAGTTTTATGGTGAAGTTCAACAGGTTTTGAAAAAGAAAATGGCGGCCATTAAGATTCCTTTTTTTTTTTTACATTTTATTCCAAATGCATATTTGTTTCCCTCTTTTCGTGCTGCAACCAGGCTGCCAGTACTTATTTTTAGCTGTGCATTAGACACTTTCAGTGCACGGCTAACGACCAAGTGATCGGAGACTTAAGCCCATTTCATAATGCCATACAAAACTGCAGAATTACTAGCAATACCATGGGAGATTGGGTCTAGAACCTATTTAAGAAAACGTTTTTGCAAGACAGCAGTCCCAAACCTGACATCCCTCTAAACTGGATATCCAGACAATAATGCTTAGTAAAGGTGTGGAATATAGCCCAGGCAGCTGATTTACATACTGCATGTCTTGAAGGGAGATGCCTCTTGTAGCTGCCAACGAGGCAGAAGTAGTTCTGCTAGAGTGCACCCTTAAGCCCATGGGAGGCTTCTTACCAGCTTTCCCATGGCAAACATGGATACAGATGACTATCCAATGAGAAACAGACTTTGGGGAGTGTGGTAGTGCAGCTGGACGCAAGCCCTGCGCCACCCTTCAAAATCTCTGCCCTGTATGTGTAACAAATACCCCAGTACACCAGGCAGAGCTGCCCATAAGGGGATATTTTCTGAGAGGCAGACCAGAATGAAAACCATCTCTTTTCAAGGGTATGCTTTCCTTGTAGCTCGTTTTCTTGATACCACTAGGACATCTAATACTTTTTCTGAAAGGTTCAATCCAGAACAATGTAGCTTATCAAGAACCAAGTCTTCACGTTCTGTGACAGGGTCTGGAGAGTGTGTCTCAGAGGCAGTGAGATGGAGTTCTTGCATGACAGGGCAACAGCAGTGAATCCCAAATGTGTCTGGTCAAATCTCAGACTATCAGTTGTCATTGCTGCTGTCTCCCTCCACAGCTTCATCAATACTCTCGGGGGGAGGCAACAGATACTTAGTCTCTCAGTATGCGGACATCTGAGGACCCATGGACCCTGCAGGGAGGTTTGCAATAGGACTTTGGAGTTGTTTATTCTCCCACTGCTGGAGTGCCTGCAACTTCTTTTGGGCTTTCTGGTATAGTCCTCAAATGGTTCCATTCGTTCCTCACAGGCAGGTCTCAGAGAGCTGCCACCAGAATTTATTCCTCTGGCACTCTTCCTCTGCCCTGCGGGGTGCCGCAGGGCTCCATTTTGGCCCCCATGTTATTTGCAGTGTACGTGCTGCCATTAGGAGATATCGTCAGGTGATACAGTCTGAGTTTTCACTGCTATGCAGATGATACTCAGCTGTATATGTCCTTTCTACCCGGACAGAATAATGCACTCTCCATGCTAAATAATTGCCTTACCGAGATCAGAAGTTGGATGAGTTCCAGCTGGCTGAGACTGAATCCAGATAAGACCACTGCCCCCTCCGTCCTCTCCAATCTGCCAATGAGTGATTGCTAGAGATTCCCAGGGTGTGACTGAAGACATCTGATACTCATGCCTTTTCTTTTTTGGCTCCAACCTTGTGGAATTCTCTACCTCATCCGGTAAGAGAATGCCTGACCATCGACAGTTTAAAATTGAGCTAAAAACGTATTTATTTAATTTAGCCTTCCCTAATTATGGATAATTTGCTTTTATTGTACCTGTTTTAACTTATATTTATACTTCTTTGTATTTGATTTTATGTACAGTGCCTTGGTTTTGAAAGGCGCTATAAAAATAAAAGTCTGATTGATTGATTGATTGATTGATGAGGTGAACAAATCTTTCTCTGGAATGCCCCCTCTCTTGAACCGGGGGCATACTGTAGCTACAAGTGTGCAGGGGGCGCAGTGGCACCCAAGCCCATGAGATTTAAGGGGCCCAAATCATAATTTTGATGTTTATTCAAAACGGGTTGGGGGGACCTATAACATACCCTTTCTCCCAGGCACTTTGAGAATTTACTACACTGCTGCTTGAAAACTTGTCAGCACTTGCTGATTCAGTGATCATTCATGACAGCCTTGGCTCATCCTGCTCAATGAATCTGCCAGGACATTGCCTTTGCCAGGCAGGTGAACTGCAGCTATTCTGGCATCTGAGGAGTAAGCTAAGTTTCATATCCTCATTGCCTCTGTGCACAGTTTTGAGGCACTGGCACCTCACTGTCTGCTTACGTAATTAATATATGATGCTTATATTGGCTGTTTTTAACTGAACTATTTGGCCCTGCAAAGGGGAAGAGGACTGGGTTGAGAGTACTGTCCTGAGTCCTAGCAGGTTTACGTGCCCCATGCACTCCTGTGTGCACCACACTCCAGCTACTGGTCTGTTGCCCAAATGACCTTCCCATACTATGTGGAGGGCATCTTTTGTAAACACCTGGGCCAGATACATCTATTGAAAGGAAATACCTTCTCTGAGGTTCTTCATGTCATTCCACTTGTGACTGGTAATGGGTGATTCAAGGGGTCTGTCCTTTGATACCACTACTTCCTCAGATGACATTGTATCTCCCTCATTTGAAGGTAAGCCCAGGATGCTACAGCTGTTGCTGATGCCATGTGGCCTAGGAACTTTAGGATTTCCCTGGCAGGCTGTCTTTGACCTGCCTGGAGAGTATTTGCACATGAACTCAAATTTTATACCCTGTACAGTGGTAGAAAAATTCTGCCTTGCAGACGCTCCAGTTTTGCACCTATGAACTCCAGTGCCTGACTGGGTTCTAGCTGAGACTTTTACAGGTTTAGAAGAAATCCCAGCCTTAATGTTTCGAGTGTATGCCTTACCAAGGAATTGGAGTGTACCGTTTCCTTCTTTCTTTCCCCTGGTATAGATACATAGATGCATAGTTTAATGTGTGGTGCATAGCTTTGTGCTTGTGTATGCTTATGAATTGGAAGGTTATGAATTTGAAGCTTATGACTTGGAATTTGGACTTTCTCTGTTCCCCTTCCCCTTGATAGGAATGTTGGTTAGGTGTATGGAATAGAAGGCCCAGTGGCAAGGGTGACATAAGAGTGCCGGAGGAGGAGGCCAGGGAGGATGGTGAGTAATTTCAAAATGCTCAAAGTGGAGCAACGGAAGTGCTGAGTTTAAGTAGGGGATGTGGGAGGAGCTATCCCTCCCACCGAACCTTGGACTTATTGCCCTTCCATTCAATGTGTGCTGCATAGCGTTGTGCTTGTATATACTTATGAACTTGAAGGTTATGAATTTGAAGGTTATGACTTGGAATTTGGCCTTTCTGTGTTCCAGCCTTTTATTTTATTATGATCTAGGATTAACACCTTTGCGCTAAAAGCTCATTACAAATGTTCCACGTCAGATGAGTACAATACAAACATCAATTGACAGGACAACAATTGAATAATTGAGAATACACATAGAATGGGTAGGCATAACATCGAAATACTGATCTTTAAACAGAGTGTAGGTAGGTATTAACATCAAAACATAAGCAGAGAATGATGCGGAAGGAGAGAGAGTGCAAAAACCAAGACAAAGTTGCTAAGAGCTGAGGGGGACTAAGTTCAACATGTAGATAATGGGCAGAAGAAAGTGAGCAGCTAGAGGGAGGTAATATCTGGGCAGTAGGGCACCCTTGATAGGAATGTTGGGTAGGTGTGGGGACTAGAAGGACCAAAAAGATTGTTAATGGTTTGAGATTACCTCCTCCAACTCCAGAGAGTGTGACCAATAGTATGCAGGCGGGGAAAACACCCTTTGGGGGAAACATCTAAGGACTCATGGCTACTGACCTGCTCATCCTCCAGGCAACCTATGAGGAGATAAATCTAAATGAGTTGGACTGAGTTTTTTTTCTGATTGGGTTGATGAGTTACATACTGGTTAACTCCTCTGAAGTTTGGCTGATCGGTGAATCATACCCTCTGAATCTGGTGGTTAAAATGATGTCCAGGATTTTTGTTGTGGCATTCGAGTAGTGGAAACCTATAATGAGGATAGATCCAGGGAACAAAATCGATGGATGGTTAAGCACTAGACGGTGGTGCATTTGAAGGCCACAAAAGGAATACAGAAGAAGGAAGTCCAGGAGGAAATTCAGAATCAGGCTGAAGAGAGGAAGCCGAGCTGATGTCAAAGAAGAAGTCAGCACTGAGGGATCCAAAGTAGGCAGATGGTGGACGGGAATGAATACAAGGAACAGACTCCCATCACTAGAGGGTGGTAAGGGTGGCGCTTGACAATGCCACCTAGGCTGGCTAGAGATGGAGACTGCTTGGAGCGGAATGAGAGAGAATGTTGGAGACAAAGACTCCCACCCTCTTCAGCCAGGGAAGCAGGCCTTGTCAGTATCCCGGAGGCAGAGCTAGGGATGGAGACTGTTGGGTCAGTAGCAGTGTGCGAGAAGACCTCTAGGTAGGTTGGCGATAAAGGGCCTTCAGGGAGAATCTGAGAGGGCTCTATGTAGGTTAAAGGTATAGACATATAGCAGGTTGCCAGGGACTGCCAACTGTGAGGGACAGGAACAGCTGAGATGCACAAGAGTGTCTGATGAACCTGCCCCGAGTCAGGCAAAGTGACACTTGATGGTGTAGGTGCCATAGCATGATAGGACAGGATAGAACATGGTAAGCAGATAAGATAAGCCACAGCAAAGTAAAGGTCCAGTAAATGGGGCATCATGAGGCAATGGAATATAACTCCAACGTAGGCAGGACGAGGAAGTGTGAGGAAAGTAACTTCCACTTAGGTTAGCAATGACGGTCTGTCCTGGAGGACTCGAGATGGAGTGGAATGGAATGAGACCTCTGTGACAACAAGTGGTGTAAAGATAAAGATAATGGTAGCAAATAAGAGACTGCCACGCAGGGCAGTAGGCGATGAGACAGATTCCATTGACGGGACCTTCACGTATGTCGGAGTGTTGAGATGTTCGTTGTAATGGTAGAAATCCAAAGCCTGCCCCTGCTGGAAGTCAGGTACAACTGGTGAGAGGTAGAATAAATGGGCGGAGAGAGAAAAGACTGGAGTGTTATTACTGATGATGATTTCAACCAGTAAGAATAGCTTGAAAGATACAAAGTTGCAGCAATGGTCACGCCCCTGTCTGCCCCAGAGGGAAAGTAGCAGTGATAGTGTAGAGCTGCTGTAGAATTCCCATCCAAGTCATGGTTGCAGAGAGAGTCCAGTGTCCCCAAAACCTAAAACCCACACTCTATAGATGCCTCAAGGGGCTATGGTAGCAATGAACAGTTAGAGTGGAATGAAAAAAGTGTGTGTATATATACATATGTATATGTATATATGTGTGTGTATGTATGTGTGTGTATATATATATATATATATGTGTGTGTGTGTGTAGAGAGAGATACTGCTCATTTGGGGGTTGGTCCAGAAGAGGGTTAGGTGGCTGCGCACAGTCATTCCACAGATGAAGCGGAAACTGGGGTGTTCTGGCAAGTGATGGAAAGCTCGGGTAAGCATGAGCCAGCAGGGACAGAGAAAGGAACTTCACATCCAGAGAAACAGCTGGAAAGTGAGCCGCTAGTTGGTGTCACTCGGTGCGACAGGCAACGCTTCAGTGGATGTACTCTCCAAGTGTTTTCAGCCCAGACAGACACAATGTAGGCAATACTGTAGTGTGCAATACAGTTAAAATGGCAGAAATGTCTGGAAAGGAGGAGCAGGAGTCGAATGATTTGGATGATGTTGCAGGTATGGGAAACATGAGGAGCTTGGAGTGGGTAGCTTAATGAGTGAAAACGCTTAAGTGTTATTTTGTGATTATGAGTCTGGTTAGGCTGCAGGGAGTCACGGAGGCATCCACCACAGAGCAGGAGAATGAATCAGGCACACAGCAAGCAGTGTGTACATCAGATACTGCACAGCTGGAATGACAGTGCAATGGATTTTACTGAGTTGTAGACAGTCCTGTCCGGAAAATAGAGTCCTTCGGCTCAGAAACCTGTCAGTCCAGGTCAGCGGTCTACTGAGCTGGTGCAGCCACAGTATGCGAGCCAAAATGCAATGCTCCGAGGAGCGAATGTCCAGCTGCACCATAATGGATCCTGTAGGCAGGGTAGGTGAACATTAATTGTTGGGTCGGAAGAAGTAGAGTGGAGGCAGTAGCTGGAGGGAGGGCCCAAAAGAAACAAACAGGAGAGAGGAGTGAAAACCAAATGGGAGACAACCAGGTAATGGAGGAGAGAATGGAGTGGGGGAGGGGGGAAGAACAAATTGGAGGACACAGAGAGAAAAACGGTGATGGAAATGATTAAGTGGGCAACACATGGGAGCAGGCAGAATGAGAAAGAGAGGGGGAAGGAGAGAAAAACAAAACAGGGAATGAGCAGGGAAAAAGAGAGTCCAACCACACCAGCAACCGCAAGAGCCCGGATTGCAAAATGCTGGAAGTGGAGCAATGGAAGTGCTGAGATTAAGTAGGGAATGTGGGTGGAGCTCCCCTCCCACCACCACTGAACTTTGGGCTTTCAGCCCTCCTAACGTATAGATTGTGTCAGCAGATGGGGACTGGTGATCCATCTAGTCTGCCCATGTTTTGTACTACCCCTTCCCCCATAATCTCTGTTTTGGTTGTCACATTTCCTTTGTATCTATCCCATGCATTCTTGAATTCCCTGTCTTGGCTTCCGCCATCTCCTCAGGTAATTTATTCCATGGCACCACCACTCTCTCCATGAAAAAGAACTTGCACTCGTTGCTCTTGAAACTTCCCACCCAACCTCAGGCCATGACCTGACGTCACTGTGGATGCATTCAGCTGGAACAGCTCTTTTGTCTGGACTCTGATTAAACCTTTGAGGTACTTAAAGGTCTCTATCATACCACCCCTATCCCACCGCTGCCCTGAGAGTACATATTGAGCTCCACCAGGCTGTCCTTGTAGCTGTTTTCCTGGAGTCAATGTATCATTTTTGTTGCCCTCCTTTAGACTGTCTCTACCATGTCAATATCCTTCCTCAGGTACAGTGTCCTGAACTGCACTCCGTACTTGATGTGGGACCTTGCCAATGACCTGTACAGAGGTAGTACCACCTCCCTACTTCTGCTAATGATGCCCCTACCTATGCATCCCAGCATGATGCCCCTACCTATGCAACCCAGCATACGGTTTGCTTTTAGTGCTGCTTTCTTACACTGGCTACCAAACTTCAAGTCTTCTGAAATGCTGACCCCTAAATCATGCTCTTGGCTCGAGGCAGTAAGTTTTTCCCCTCCCAATAGTATTTGGCCCTGGTGTTGCCCATTCCAAAGTGTATGATCTTACACTTCTTGGCATTAAATTTCAGTCGCCATACGGAAGACCATTTTTCAAGTTTGTGGCGGTAATCCCTCATTTGATTTACCCCCTCTACTGTGTCAACCCTATTTTGGAGCCTAGTGTCATCTGCAAATAAGTACACCCTCCCCCCAGCTCCTCTGTGATGTTGCAAAAGTGAATATGTTGAAGAGTGGAGGCCCCAGGACTGACCCTTGGGGCACCCCGCTTGTCACTTCTCTGTTGCTAGATGTGGCTCCATTTACCATGACCTTCTGAATTCTGCTCTCCAACCAGTTTCTTACCCGCAATACTATTCCTCCCTGACTCCTTCCCACCTTAGCTTCTTTAGCAGCCTTCTGTGGGGTACAGAGTCGAAGTCCTTACTAAAGTCCAGGTAGACTACTGTATGTCTACCACTCTTTCCTGGTCCACTGTCCTTGTGACCCAGTCAAAAAATGGATAAATGACAGAAGCCCAACGCTGAGAATCCCAAACCCAGGATCCTGAGCCTGACCTCCCGGACATGGCTCTTCCCGATGGACCACCATCTCAACCACGGAAAGCCCAACACTGGACTTATGCTGTGTTTGTGCACCCCCTAAAATACCATAGTAAACTCCAAATCCTGGCAAGTTGTAGCGTTGGGCTTTCAGTGGTCGGAGGGTAGCCTATCGGGTGAGTGTCATGTCAGGCTACTGGACTCGGGATCCTGGGTGTTAAGATTCCGAGTTTCAGTTTTTTAAAACACTCCCCAAAAAGCTGTATCAGGTTGGTCTGGCAGAATTTGACTGTTGTGAACCTGTGCTGCCTGGAGTCCTTCTGCCTGCTGGCCTCCAGAAACTCAACAATCCTCTCCTTGAGCAGGGATTTCATCAGTTTATCCACCACAGAGGTCAGACTGACTAGCCTGAAGTTTCCTGACTCCTTCTCCTTGTGAACAGGGACCACTGTGGCACTCTTCCAGCCCTCTGGAACGATCCCTTCTTGTAGAAACTTGTTAAAAGAGATCCATCAGAGCTGCTGATAGCACCTCTCTTAGTTCTCCTAGTATCCTTGGATGAATCCCATCTGGCCCCATGGCCTTGTCTGTTTTTAGCTTTGCTAATTCTTTCATAACACTTTCTACTGAAAAAAGGCTCAAGTCAACACCCTCGGCTTGTATTTTTTCAGCTATCAGGTTGGGTCCATCTCCCTCTGCTTCATTCGTAAATACTGAGCAGAAGTATTCGTTCAGTGCTGCAGCTTTTTCAGTGTCCTCTTCGACCAGCTCCTCTCCCTCCAATTTGAGTCTGACTATTCCCCCCCTTGTTCTTCTTCTGGTTGCTTGACACCAGACGACTCCCGACTTCAACCCCTATAACCTTTTTATGTTTGATTGCGCGCATGCGCAAGGAATGTCTTGGGAGAATGGGACACTTTAGAGGTATGCCCCTCTCCTGCAATGCCCTGCTCCATAGAGCAGGCGTGGCAGTCCTGCACCAATCTGGATGCGGTGCTGTGTATGACAGCGGTGGTCTTCTCTTCAAAGAAAACCACCACTGTCATACACATTATCGCCGATCTACCCCCATCTTTGCTGCCATACTGGAGCCCACCCCAGCATGGCCAGCGTCCCGCGTCATCTGCCGACGGGGTGCCCAATCCCAGTCGGCTCCACGGCCCCCAGCCATCCTTCTGCCATGCTGGGAGCCCACCCCAGCGTGGCAAGCGTCCCCACGTCGTCTGTTTTTTTAAAACCTGTAAATCGAAAACGGTCCCACAGCGCTTCTCCCAGGCCCCTCCCACAACCCGCACCCACCCACTGCGCACCCGCCTCCCCACACCCCCCCTCACTCCATACCTACCTCTGGAGCTCGGCACGACGATCTTCGGTGGACCTGGAACACATCTGCACTCTTCAAAGCCGACTGCGAACTGAGGAAATGCCACTAAGCTGTATAATGGGTAAGATAGGGGGTTTTCAACTTTATTGCATATCTCAGGCATTTTTTGGAATTTTTGCACCAAATTTTCAACATGGGGTTTTTGGGACCTCTTCTCATGAATGATGTCACTGTCATGGCGTTATTCAGGCCCGAAGGGTGATTTCGCAGTCACTGCATGAAATCACCCTTTGGGCCTGAATAATGCCATGACAGTGACATCATTCATGAGAAGGGGTCCCAAAACTCCATGCTGAAAAATTTGGTGCAAAATTCCAAAAAATGACTGTTTTACGAGCGTGCATTGCGCAGTTCCTACACAGGCTTATAAGTTCGCGAATTTTCAATATTTTCACTCCAGATTTTCAACATTGCCATTTTAACACACCTCCTTATGAGCAGTGCAGCTGTCATTTTTTACATCCTGCCCAAAACGTGTTTCCGCCCATGTAGCGCACAATGGTGCAGTCGGTGTGCTAAATCAATGTATGGACACATTAAGAAAATCACTGTGACACTGTTCATGAGCAGATGTCTTAAATGGCTATGTTGAAAATTTGGTGAAAAATTCCTTGAAATGACTGTTTTACGAGCTGTGTTGCTGGAGTTCCTACGCATGCTCGATAGTTTGTGAATTTCAATATTTTACTCCAGATTTTCAACATTGCCATTTTACCACACCTCCTCATGAGCAGTGCAGCTGTCATTTTTCACATCCTCCCCAAAACTGGTTTTCTGCCCATGAAGCGCACAATGGCGCAGTCGGTGTGCGAACTCAATATATGGGACACATTAAGAAAATCACAGTGACACTGTTCATGAGCAGAGGTCTTAAAATGGCTGTGTTGAAAATGTGTTGAAAAAATTCCTAAAAATTACCGTTTTAAGAGTGTGCGTTGCGCAGTTGCTAAGCACGCTCGTACGTTTATGAATTTTCAATATTTTCACTCCAGATTTTCAACATTGCCATTTTACCACACCTCCTTATGAGCAGTACAGCTGTCATTTTTCACATCCTGCCCTAAACGTGTTTCCGCTTATGTAGCCATTAATGGCGCAGTCGGTGAGTAAATCAATGTATGGGACATATTAAGAAAATCACAGTGACACTGTTCATTAGCAGAGGTCTTAAAATGGCTATGTTGAAAATTTGGTGAAAAAATCTTAAAATGACTGTTTTACAAGCGTACGTTGTGCAGTTCCTATGCACGCTCGTAAGTTCGCAAATTTTCAATATTTGCACTCCAATGACTTCCAAATACCTAAACAGCACATAGAAGCAAGCAACATTCGTCATTGACAAATGCTTGTACTTCTTTGTCACTGATTTTTTTAAGCCATGTCCAAGTGCCAAATACCACTGCAAATACCTGCAAGCGAACATTCGGCATTGACAAATGCTTGTTACTGTTTGTTAGAACTAAATCCAGGATAGAGTCCCTCCTTGTGGGGTCAGTTACAAGTTGCTCAAGTCCAGCTCCTCTCATGGCTCTGATAATGTCCTTACTTTTGGATTGCGCGTGACCTTGGAGTGGTGCTTGACAATGGGCTGACCCTCCGTTATCAGGTGTCGGCAGTCTTTAAGTCAACATTCTAACATCTTAGGAACATCGCCAGGATCAAACACCTTGTTCCGTCTAGTGATTTACCTGTATTGGTCCATGTCTTTGTGACCTCTTGCCTGGACTATTGCACTTCCCTTTACTTAGGGCTTCCTGGGGTTGATATCTGCCACTTGCAGCTAGTGCAGAACGCTGCTGCTCATTTACTGACAGGGGTGTCTAGAAGATCGCATATTACTCCGTGTTGCACAATATGCACTGACTGCCTATTCAGTGGCGGATCACCTTTAAGGTCGGTTTATTGACCTACAAAGCCCTACACAGACTTGGTCCCGACTACTTGAAAGAGCTTCTGATTCCCTAGAACCCTGTGCGACAGCTCTGTACGGCTGACAAGGAGTTGCTGGAGATTACAAGGGTTACCTTGAAATCTTCTGGGGCCTGTGCTTTAACATTTGTGGCCCCAACCCGCTGGAATTCTCTGCCATATCAGCTCAGGGAATGTGTGACCATGAGGAGTTTTAAGCAGGCAATCAAGACTTTTTTGTGGAGTCAAGCATTCCATGAATTGTTATGAGTTTTAAATGGTCCATATTTTATGTGTTATATTTTAGAGAATTTGTTTTTAAAAATTGTAAAGCACCTTGGAATTTGAAAGGCGCTTAATAAATAAAGTTTTATTATTATTATTATTATTATTATTATTATTATTATTATTATTATTATGAAGGATTTCCTATTTACATCAGGTAAATGGAACTCTCCCACCAGGATCCCTTCCCCTTTGTAAGTCACGTCAGTTATGTTCTCTAGCAGTGTTTGTCTGCCTCTGCATTGTGTGCTGGAAGCCTGTAGGCTACTCCAACCCGTGTGACCAAGCCTTTGCCCTCTTCAATCCTGGATCCATAGGATCTCTGGCCCCATATGTGGTCCCTGGACCTCGGTTGCCTTCATGCCCTCCCTTACATACAATGCTACCCTCCCCCCCTTTTTTCCCCTCCTGTCCCCTGTAAAGAGATTACACTTGGAATGGCTACATCCCATTCATGGTTATCGTTGACCCATATTTCAGTTGCTGCGATCCAGTCAAGTTTTGCATTTGCAATGAAGGCTATTAGCACCATCATTTTATTTGGTAGACTATGCGCATTCACTACCATTGCCTTCCAGGTCTGCCTTTCTGGTTGAGTCGCATGTTTGTTCTCTTTGTCTATATTCTTTGTATCCTTGTACAGGGCTGGCAGTATAGCCTAGAGGTTAGAGGAACGAGGTGTGAACGAGCTTAGTACATCCAGCAGACCAGACCTGAGTTTGATTCTCACAACCTCCACTTGCATACTGTGTGACTCTGAGCAAGTCACTTGACCGCCCAGTGCTCCCAGGTCACCCCCTGAAAACAGGCACTTGTGCCTAGTGGGCCTTACCCGGTTACCGAAGACTAAAATAAATAAAATAAATTTTGTTTTCGGCCAAGAGTTTTCTATCTGCAGTGTGGGGAGGTGACCTGAACTCCATTTTGCAGAGTACAGTTTAGTCACTGTCTTCCCATCTGCTAGTTGAAAACCCTCACAAAACATTGAGTTTCTGACTGAGTGCTCTTGCCCCTTCCCCTGGTGAGGTGGAGGCTATCCAACCTAAAGAGCCTCCTGTCCCAAAATCATTCCATTCATTGATGTAGTCATGCCCTTTCAGGGCACCAAGCTCATAGCCGAAGTTTACTCTCATTGATTTTCCTGATTTTTGTAAGTCGCATCTCTTCTCCCATACTGGTATTATCTTGAAAAGCTAGGATGGATAAATGAGCATTTGTGTCAATGCCGAATGTTGTCTTGCTGGCATTGATGTGCAGGAGTTAGAGATGCATAGTAGGAGTGGCAGTGAACTACTGAACTGATGCCAACTCTCACCCTCACCCTCACCCTGCAGAGACTGAAGGGCACTGGTGCTGTTTTGGTCATTTAATTATAACGCCATGCCATTTCACCTCACTTCTACCCTGTAGACACTAGCTGCGTCGTGGTGTGCTTGGGGGTGGCCATGATATTTACCCCATTCCATAAGGAATAAGCTGAGATGGTGCAGTATAGGAGAATAAGGGTGAACTTTTGGGCCAAGCACTCCAGGTACACCTCAATGCCTGTGACTGGCTGCAGGATGGGGGTTGGGGGATGGAATGGCATGAGCATTACAACCGATGATCCCAAGTCACACTGCTGACGCATGTCAGTCTCTACAGGGTGGGGTGTTACAGCTGGAAATCCTAACGCTGTAGGCGCTTGTTGGCATTTTCACTCCAAATTGTGGACTGGTCAAGGGTATGGCAACTGGGCTTAAATGCAAAAAAGTGCAAAACTGTGCATTTGTGGTGCAGAAACCCTGGGGCTGAGTATAAATTAGGAGGAGAGGCATTGATGATTACCAAACAGGAACAAGACCAGAAAGTTAGATCTAATGACCTAAAAGTGTCTAGGCAGTGTGATAAAGCAAATAAGATAGCTGCGGGATGCTGGGGTATAAAGGGAGTGGTACATTCAACAGAAAGTTGGAAATGGTGTTACCCCTGTATAGATTACTGAAGAGATCACTTGAGTACTGTGATCTGTTCTGGAGACCACTACTTCGAAGGATACAGAAAGAGTGGGGGCAGTTCAGGGAGGAAGACAACCAAAATGGCACAGGATGTGCATCAAAAACCCTTGAGGAAAGACTGAAGGACCTTGAACTGTATATGCTGGAGGAACAGAGAGAGAGGGGGGATGTAATAGAAACTTTCAAATAACTCACAGAGATAAAATAAGATTAATAGGAAATAATTTTTCTGAACAATTCTGTGGTATACTTTACTCAGAAGGGACAGGAAGGAAAAGGGGGAGGTGGCCTTTTACATCAAAGAAGGGATAAAGACAACAGAGGCACAAGGAATGCAAAGGGAAGAAGAAACACTGTGGGTCACCCTGGATACAGGCAATCGCACAGTCATCTGCACAGGAGTGATTTACAGACCCCCAGGACAAGGGGAGGAACTGAAAAGGGAACTACTGGAGGCTATACATTTTATTTATTTATTAATTTTATTTAGTTTTTGTTGACTGGGTAAGTCCACTAGACAAATCCTGACTATTTTCAGGCACGACCCGGGGGAGAGGGAAGTAGATGAATGCCATCTGACCTTGAACTAGAGTAAGCTGTTGGTGGTATTTTTAGTGAATGGGGGGAAAATTTGGCCAGAGCACTTGGAAAATTCCCCTACTTTGCAATAGGGGACCTCACTGCTGTCTTTGGCAGTCAGCCAAGATGGTGGATGGAAGCTGTGCTAAGCGGATGGACGCTATGGAGGTGGGAGAGCAGGTCTCCTCTCCCATCACGGCTATGGTAGAGGCTGCTCCAATTCTTGAGACAGAAGGGTTGAATTTTATCAATCTCCTGCCCAATAGTCATCCTAGTGCAACCCTGCTGGAAATGCCTGCACAAGAGTTGTTAGACTCAATATAAATTGATGCTGACCAGGAACTACCAGAGGAGACTGAAGATACCTGACTACCTTCAGCGCAAGACACACCTGAAACCTTGGATCTTGGATGCCGAGGAGCGGAAATTTTTATTTACTAAAATGTAACTGCAGCAGAAGATTCACCGGCTCCGGGTCTGACAGCCCATCTGCCGTTGTCGGCATTTTACAGTTGAATGCTTTGGTGAACACGACAAGGAGTTGCCATCTGCCAGTTCTCTCACGCTTATGGAAAGTACCGCACATACCGGATTTGTCCCCACTGTCTCCTGTACTGTTTCTGCCTACGTGCCAGCTAAACAACAACCACTGCCACACCCTGTCTCGATAAAGGAAATAATTTTGGTCTGTCAAGTTAGCTCTCAGTGTGTGCAGGCTGTGAAAAGCAGCATGGCTGTAACAACTGGGTTTCAGGTTCTTCTCCATCTGCATACACCGACCGCCTGTGTCTTTCCTGAGATTGTTTTACCTAGCTCCTCTGAAGCTCCTGCTCACAGAAACCCTGAGGAACATATTTCTGCAGACTGTTTACATATATTCCGAGGACCTAACCTCACCCAGAATCCTACTCTGATTCTGCAGCCTATAATTTCTTCACCTCAGCAGAACAACAGTAACGCACCACCCTTACAGCAGGCTGCAGCCCTGCTTAATAAAAAACCTGAGGAAAGCAAAAAATAATTTTTTTTCCTTATTTCAACTCCCAATGTTGCCAGCAAAATGCCACAATGCTGTTAGGCTCTCTTATGTGGGTGGTATGTCTGAGCCTCCAGACCGTATATTTGTAGCCCTACTTAAAGATTCTGTTTTTTTTCCCATGAACTCTATGCCTTAATTCATATCTCAGGAGAGACTACATTTGATATACAGAGCTGTGTATCTAGAGAAACAAAGGGAAGCAGAAAGAGTGGTCAGGAGTGCAAAGGCACAGACAAAAGAAAAGACAGCAAAGGAAGTGACAAAGGGGGACATTAGTACCAAGGAATCACAGTGGGAGGGAAGGAGGAAAAGTTGCAGATCGGGTATGGTCCGATGTAATAGTGCAGGCAGGGAGAAATGGGCAGAATCATTGGACAAGTGGTCCTAATCTGCCATTAAACACTATATAAAAGCTAGCTGTCTTGCTAACAGCCCTGTTCAACAGCTCACTGATAGAAGCTTGGAATACAACCAGAGATTCTCGACATATTCATCAGATTACATAACTGTGCATGGGCTTTGGTTCAATATGATCAGTTTGGCCGTACATTACAGCAAATATCATTTCTACTAATCTAGAGTCAGACAAGGCTGATTACTGGCTCCCACTAGCTTTAACATTTATATCAACAAAACCCTTTTGAATTTACATGACACTGCATTTCATGCTCCACAAATATGGGGCGCCAGAGTAGACTGTTTAGCTTATGCCAGTGATTTAGTCCTGACATCAGCTTCTGCTTGGGGACTCTAAAGAAATTTGGAATAGTTTTCAAAACTTTGCTTCACACTTAAGCTAAATATTAATATGACAGAAAACAAAGTGAAAAGTGCCCCAACATTTGGACCAACATTGAGAGGGTAGATAATGTTAAGCATTATGATTATTTATGGGTAAGAGTCACACAGAATCTTCTCTGGAAAGAACATTGTAATCTCATTCTGAAAAAAATAAACATGGCGTTTAATGCATTCAGAATATTTACCACCAAAATGGGCCGTAGCACAGTTAAAGGTATTCTGAAGGTTCTGAATGTGAAAATGAAGTCATCTGCATTATATGCGGGAGAAATATGGGGCCTATCTGATTTGGGTAAATTGGAAATTATCTTTAACAAAACTAAAAGGTATATTTTTATGGTCCCACAATTCATACCAGCTGCCATTCTTAGGGCCATTGTTAGGGCTAGGGCAACATAATTTTCTTATTTTGGGAGCTGACAGACAGATCCTTTCAGCTCTGAAGCTATTTTTTATTAAAGGAGGAAAGATTACCAAGGAAATGTCTGGAAGAGGAGATAAAATACTCCATAATAGGGTATCACACCCCTACTTTAAAAATAATCAGGAATCTTCTCTTCCCATATGGCTTAGGGCATACTTTGTGGGATATTTACCTTAGGCCCTTGAAAGATATAGCTTCTATAGTTATAACCAGACTTAGGGACACAGATATTGCAAACATGTCTGAAAAATGGACAAGTCTTAGGCTATCAAGTTTATGGATTGAGTGTCGCTTTGGGAGTAGACTTGTTGGACCAAAATGATTATCTGGAACTTCAGAAGGTGTTGGACCATATTAATACACTGTGCAATACTTACCAACTGCACCTAAAGCCTGACAAATGCACAGTAATGCATTTGGGCACAAAAATTACAGCAGACAATTACCAGCTAGGAAATATAAATGTGAAGGCAATAGCAGAGGAAAGGGACCTGGGAATCATCATTTAAAACAATCTACAGTTTGACACTCATTGCACTAACATCACCAGGAAATCAAATGGGATCTTAAATTGTATTCTTAAACGTATATCAAGCAGGGACAGAGGGGTTATATTGCCCTTTTATGGAGCCTTTGTGAGGCTTTGCTGGAGTATGGAGCTCAGGTTTGGTCACCATACCTAAAGGGTGACGTTGCCAAATTGGAGAATATACAAAGAAGGGCTACACTTGCGATAATGGGGATGGAAGAAATGGATTATTCACATAGTTTGGAAGAACTGAATATGTTCACACTTGAATATAGAAGGCTGAGAGGAGACATGTGCCTGCTGTTCAAAGCTTTTACAAATCGGGACTTATGGGAAAAGTTAGGTTTAACACTTAGAAATAGACTGCATGATACTAGGGCATATGCTTTACAGCTGTTGGGAGAAAACTGTAGAACACAGCGAAGAAAAATGTGGTATACTCAAAGGATTATATTATATGGAACAATCTGACAACAGAAGTGGTATAGAGTTCTTCTACTGAAGTTTTTAAACACCAGTTGGATAGGCTACTTGTAGCAGGCAAAATTTAAATTTAAAAAGAAAACTCCACAAGCGAGCACTATGGATATAAGTCCCCTTAGCTCTGTATCTATCTATGTCTTTGTAACCTCTGTAATTTAGGTGATACAAGCAATTAAAAATACACACAGGTTGGAACCGTATTTATTAAAGATGTCCAATCCTAGAGCAAGGAGAACATTAACTAAATTTAGGATGGAAATTTATACTGCCAACTATATACACTTTAGACAGAAGAGGCAGAGTCATCTCCCTTTCTGCAGATGTGGAGATTATTAGATGATGACCTCAGACATGTACTATTAATCTGTCCACTTTATGTTCCACAATGGACAATGTGGCTTGGTGACATCATGGCTGGTCTCGCCCTCCCTCCTGACAACATGATAAACTCTTTATTTAATTCTGATAATGGATGTATTTTAGAAAGATTAACTTGCTTCTGGAAACAACTCATTGATGAGATGTATAATCACAACTTATTTGTGACTTTGATTGGTTATTATGTTACACCTTGTCAACATGCAGTAACAGAATACTGACCTTTAAATGTTTATCTGTCTATCTTGCACTTTATTTATTGGGAATCATGTACAAATGTGAATTTTGTTAATCTTGTGTGACTTGTAATGGCTTTTAGCTGATCAATAAAAGTTCTGGACTGTGAACAGCTCACTAGAAACAGGAGTGGTTCTGGAAGACTAGAGAAGGGTTGATATGGTCCTGCTACATAAGAGTGGCAGCAGGGAGGAAGCTAACAATGGCAGACCAGTCAGCCTAACTTCAGTATGGGGGGGGGACTAATGACACCCCGACTGAAAGAGAAAATGGTTGAGCATCTAGAATTCAATGGGCTGCATGACAACAGACAGCATGGATTCATGGGCAGAAGGTCGGACCCAATGAATCTGATAGATTTGTTTGAGTAAGTAACCAGGAAGATAGACCAGGGGATGGAAGTGGAGCTATCTGTACTTCAGCAAGGACTTCGACACTGTGCAGCACAGAAGGCTGGTTATGATGCTGACCAGCTTAGGAAGCGGGTCCAAATTGGTAAACTGGGTTTGCAACTGGTTAAGGGATAGCAGATATAGGGTGATTTAAGGCACCCAGCCTAAAGATGGGAGTGTGACCAGTGGGTACAACAAGGGTCGGTACTGGGACCAGTCCTCTTCAATGTCTTCATAGAGGACATTGCAGAAGAACTGAAGGGGAAGAACTGCCTTTTTGCAGATGGCACCAAAATCTGCAATAGGTGGACATCACTGGTGGCAGAAAATGCACCAGAATCTAGTTAAACTTGAAGATTTGTCAAAGGCACAGCATCAGTTAGGGTTTAATGCTAGAAAGTACAAAATTATACATCTAGGGCATAGGAACCCTGATGCTGAGTTAGGATGAGGTGACGTTATTGGCTGTCACTAGACAGAAAATGGACCTTGGGGTCACTATATCAGAGGATCTCATGGGTGCAGCACAGTGTGAGAAGGCTGTAGGCAGGACTTGTGGAATATCAGGTAGGACCATCACCAACAGGGGGAGCGAAGTGGTGTTGCTACTATATCACTCTCTGGTATGTCCCCACATGGAGTATTGTGCCCAGTTCTGGAGACTGCACTTCAGAAAAGGGGGGAGGGGAAATTATTTAACCAGGAGAGACACACTAAGCCAAAGCTTGTTTCTGGGGGTGACCTGAAAGTGCAAGGATGTTAAGTTACTTGCTCAGGGTCACACAGTGTGCCAGTGGGAGCTGTGGGATTCAAACCAAGGTCTCCAGGATTCCAGCCACGTGCCTTTAATGACTATGCTGTATTGTCTCCTTAAAAGCACATAGGCAAGGTGGAGAAGGTCCACAGGAGGGCAACCAAAATGGTGCAGGCGTTGTAAGGGAAGCTTTATGAAGAGTGACTGAGGTACAGTATCTGAACAATTTATGCCTTGGAGGAGAGTGAGAGGTGACATGATCGAGATCTACACACATCTCAGAGGGCAAACAAGGTGTGGGAGGGGAGACTTTTCCAAAGGAGATGCACTATAGGGCATGGGGGCATGTGATGAAGCCAGGGGGAAGAGTTTAGGAGGAATGTGAGGAAAGATTTTTCCACTGAAAAGGTAGTTAACTCATGGAACAGACTCCCAACTGAAGTGGTGGAAGCTAGAATAGGAGTGGGCTTCAATCATGAATGGGAAGACACAGGGGTATACTGGAAGAGAGGCGGGAGGAGAGGGTTGCCAGCGACCAGATAAGGTCTGTGGAGGAAGAATATGCAGGGAACACTTAAGCAGAATGGGTGGGCAAAGCAGTCCTTTTCTTCCAACAGATTTCATGTTTGTATGTAATATACAGTACTTTCTGGACCTTACTAAGCGTATGTAGTAGTATTATTTATAATGTACTTCTCTCCTTGACAGCTGCTCTCATCTTCTGCTTCCCGCGCACTGTCTTCTGCATTTAATATTAGAGAGGTCATACAAATGTGTATTTCTTCCCGGGCAATGGCCCCATCTTCTGCTTCCTGAGTATTTTCTTCTGCATTTAATAATTGTGGGGCCATACAAGGTTGGCATTTCTTCCTGGGCAGCAGTCCCATCTTCTGCTTCCTCAGTACTGTCTTTCTGCATTTAACATTTGGTGAGGCCATGCAAATGTTAATTCTTCCCATGGGCAGCTGAATATAGAAACAATAATACAAAGCTGAGACCACTGTTTTACCAAGCTTTTCCTCCGGATTTGTTTTAGCACAACATTAAAAGCACATAACATTTAAAAAATAACACCTATTTAAATAAGGCTAATGTTATATACTTATGAATTCAACAAGATATTGGGTTGTATTGTATATACTGAAACACGATGATCAAATAATTTAGGAACTATTAGATCTGAAATAAAGTCCTTAGGTGGTATTTAGACTGTATAATCTGAGAAAAGCATAAATCTATATTTAATAAGCATTTGTCAATGCCGAATGTTGACTCGCATTGGCATTGGCAGAAATGGAGTTAGAGACGACAATAGGAATATCAGTGAAGTACTGAAGTGACACCAACCTCACCCCCACCCTGTAGAGACCAACAGGCATTGGGGGTGTGCTCTTTGGGTCATCAGTATAACACTCATGCCTCACTCCTACCCTGTAGACACTGACAAGTGTCAGGCATGCTTTAGGTCTTTGAGCATTATACTTACCCCATTCCATAAGGAAATACACAAAAGTGGGTGCACCATAGAGATTGGGGTGAACTTTGTGGCAGAACAGTGCAAGGCACACCACAGTGCCTGTCACTGGCTGCAGGGTGGGGGGTGGAATGGCATGAGCATCACAGCCGATGGTGCCAAGTCACACCCCTGACGTCTGCCAGTCTCACAGGGTAGGGTGTTACAGTTGGAAACCTAACACCATAAGCGTGTGATGGCATTTAACTCCAAATTTCAACATGGCTGTCAGAGCCCACCTCATGAAAAGTGGTACTATCAGTTTGTTAGCTGAAAGGTGGTTTTACACAGCAGCTATGTCATTTGGCGACACAGGGACAAAAATGCATTTTGGGCAGGATGTGGATAAATGACATCTGTATTGTTCATGAGGAGGCATAAAAAAAGGCAACGTTGAAAATCTGGAGTGAAAATATGAAAAATTGGTGAAGTCATGAGCATGCATAGAAAATGCGCAACATATGTCCGTAACCCAATTATTTTTGGGAGATTTTTAGCCACATTTTCAACATAGGCATTTTGGGACCTCCCCTCATGAACAGTGGCAGTGATTTTGTTAATCAGTCCCAAACGTTTATTTCCCACAGTGACCACGCCATTGTACGCCACTGGTGCGGAAACACATTTTGGGCAGGCTGTGAAAAATGACAGCTGTACTGTTGATAAGGAGATGTGAAAAAATGCCAGTGTTGAAAATCTGACATGAAAATATTGCACATTTGCGAAGTTACAAGGGTGCATGGAAACTGCGCAATGCACGCTTGTAACACAGTCATTTTATGGACCTTCGCACCAAATTTTTGACATGGGTATTTTAGGATCTCTGCTCATGAACAGTGTCACCATCATTTCCTCAAACTGTTCCTAAAACTGATTTCTACAGTGACCACGCTTATTCTGCGCTGGACATGCGAAACACATTTATGTAAAATGACAGCTATACTGTTCATAAGGATGTGGCAATTTGCCAATTTTGGAAAATCTGGAGGAAAAATATTACAAATTAAAGTTATGAGCGTGCTTGGAAACACCACAACGCACACTCGTGAAACAGCCATTTTGGGGCTTTTCTTCACCAAATTTGCAACATAGAAACATAGACTTTGATGCAGATAAGGACTGCTTGGCCCATCTTGTCTGCCCATTTCCCTACCTACAGGATAGGCTGCAGATCCTAGTTAACCAACAGCCTATTTCTTCCTACCCCCCACAAGAATTGCCTTATGTCTGTCCCATGCATTCTTGAATTTTCCCACAGTTTTAGACCCCCCACAACCTCCTCCGGAAGGCTATTCCATGCATCCACTACCCTATCTGTGAAATAATACTTCCTCACAATGCCCATGAACTGCCCTCCTTCTATCTTTAAATTATGTCCCCTTGTTCTTGCATATCTCTTTTTCTGACAGATGCTGCCCTCTTGGACTTTGTTGATTCCACTGAGCTACTTAAAAGTTTCTATCATGTCCCTCCTCTCCCTTCTTTCCTCAAGGGTATACATATTAAGCTCCTGTAGTCTCTCCTCATACGGCTTCTCTTGCAGACCCTGCACCATTTTAGTTGCCCTCCTCTGGACTACCTCTATCCTGTCTATGTCCTTGAGGAGATGGGGTCTCTAGAACTCGACACAGTACTCCAGATGGGGTCTCACCAACTGTCTGTACAGTGGGATAACTACTTCCTGTTTTCTGCTGCTGATGCCTCTCCCTATACATCCCAGTATACCCCCAGCCCTCCCTACTGCCTTCTCACATTGCTTGCTAACCTTAAGGTCATCTGACATGATTACCCCCAGGTCCCTTTCCTTTTTGCTGTTGTTACTACCTCCCCACCAATTGTGTATTCTTCCCCAGGGTTCTTGTTTCCCAGGTGCATTATTTTGCACTTCTTTGCATTGAATCTTAGCTGCCATATTTCTGACGTAACACATAGGCTTTTAGAGCCCTACCTTATGGACAGTGGCACTGTTGTTTCATTACCAGTCCCAAGGTGATTCCCGCAGTGACCATGAAATCACCTTTCTGGACTGAATAATGCCATGACAGTGACTGAATTCATGAGGAGGGGTCCCAATAATCCCATGTTGAAAATTTGGTGCATAGATTCCAAAAAATGGTCGAGATATGCACCAAAGTTGAAAAAACCCTATTTATGCCATTATACAGCTTATCGGCATTTCCTCAGTTCGCGGTCGGCTTTGAAGAGTGCAGCCGTGTTCCTGGTCCACCAAAGATCATTGCGCTGGATGCTGGAGGTAAGTATGGGGTGAGGGGGGGTTGTGAGGAGGCAGGGTGTGCAGAGGGTGGGCGCAGGTTGCAGGATGGGGCAGGGAGACTGCGAGGGACCATTTTCTTTTTACAGGGGTTTAAAAAAAAAGAGAAAAAAACATTGCGGGATGTTTTTTTTATTTTCAGGTGATTTGGCACACTGGGGTGGGCTCCCAGCATGCCACCTACATGTTTTTTTTTGTGGGGATGCTGTAGTTGATGGGGGATTGGGCACCCCCCTCGGCACATAACAATTGGGGAGGGTGCATTATGCCGACGGGGAGTGGGCTCCCCTATTGGCAGACAACAAAAGGGGAGGTGACATTATGCTGACGGGGAGTGGGCTCCCCTGTCAGCAAATGAACAGCTGATTAAAGCCAATGGGGATTGAGCCCCCCGTTGGCAAAGAAAGACAATTGGTGGGGGGTGCATGATGCTGAGGGGGATTGGGCACCCCCTCGGCATACATTTTAAATGGGGATCTGCCGATGGGGAGTGGGCTCCCCCATCGGCATCGTGACAGGCAGCGGCAGTCATTGCCGCCATGTTGCCTGCACGTTGGGAGGCGTGTTGTGGTCACATTGCAAGAGAGCTTCGCTCTCATTGCAGCGGACCTTTTCTTTGTTCTGGTGGCCACATTAGGAATATGTGAGGTCAGCGCTTGCTGCTGGCTGATTGGGGAATGGGGGACACACCTACTAATGCGTGCCCTTTATTCGCCCAACAGTGACCGTGCCTCCAAATCTGCTACTACCGCAAGATGTTGGCTGCTACAAGCACGAACCACCATAAAAATGTGCCTAATGTTCTTTAAAACTATTCAGTGAGAAGTCAAAGTTCATGAGGAAAAATAAAATTACTCCCTTTAGTAATCTTGTTTCTTCTAGGGGATTACCCAGTACGATTAAAGAAATGCAGTCAGCCTTCAGTGTTGAACTGCCCAGAGAGATGGAATTTATGCAAATGATGACACTCTCATTGACTCGTGCCAGTTTCAAACTTCTACCCTTAGTAACTGCTGCATGTTGAGTGCTCAGGTTCATTATGCAGCCTAACAGGGTAAAGACCCTCAAACTATCTTGATTAAGTCCCTTTAATCACATCCCCCAAAAGAACCAACAGATCCCAAGCAGGGACAACAATGTGATCCAACTAGTTAAAGAACTTACATTTTTAGTCATGACCACATGACAAGTCAAAGCAGAGATGCAGAACCAAAGTCTGTCCCCTTATTTTTAGGTTCAGGTAGGGGAAGCAGGGTGGGAAATTCAGTCATACCGTGTGACTCCCTGGAAGAAACAAGATTACTAAGGGAAGTAATATTTTCTTGTAACCCCAGGAATCACACAGTATGATTGAACTAATGCAGAATACCAAGCAGTACCTTTGGAGGTTAGGCCAAGAACCTATTTTTAAAACAGGTTCGGTAGCACTGCTGCACCAAATCTAACATCACTTCTGGACTGTACGTCCTGGCTGTAATGCTTGGAGAATGTGTGTGCTGTTTTCCATATAGTTGCTTTGCAGATTTTCCAAAGAGCGATATCCCTTGCAGCTGCTATTGCTGCAGCTGTGCCCCTGATAGAGTGTGCTCTGAGGCTATGAGAAGCTTGTTTACCAACTTAACTGTGACAGAACTGTATGCAGGTTACTATCCAGCATACAGTGGTTCATTCTGATGCAGGTTTTCCCTTACTCACTTCCCCATAGGTGAGGAACAGCTGGGTATGCTCTGGCCTATGCGCCTTGTTCTGTCAATGTAGTGGCGAATGCCCTCTTGACATCCAGGTTATAAAGTGTAACCCCATGCAAAATTGGGGTTACTAGGATGCCCTATTGGCATCAGCGTTTGTGTCTGCGCTGCCAGTCTTGGCAATGCAAGGGTTCTGGGGGAGCGCAAACAGGCATGCAAGAGAATCGTTAGGGGCAGTCATTGAGAGGGAGCTGAAGTGAGAGGAGTGGGTTGAGGCCTGCTCACAGGCCCTGAGGGATGAGCCACCAGTTGGGGTCATGTAGGCCTGGGACAGGGGTGTGGAGATTGCCCTCAGACCCACATCAGGAGTCACACCCCACAGCCCACCAGAGGGGGTATCGGACGTGTCCACTTGCAGCACAATGGAGGGAATGGATGGAGGCATGCTGAGCAACCAGATTTGGCTCCAGCTCAGAGGAAAGTTATGGGAGTGGCTGCCATAGAGGGAACAGAGCACCCTGGTGGCAGCGAGGAGCCTGAAGGGTTTGCCAGCTGGACAGACCAATTCCTGTCTAGGTCCACTTGGGATTAACAGAGTTGCAGTGGCTTGGCTCTGTGGTACCGAGTGAAGGGGTTTGCTCAGCATGCTGGTGACCTGAGTTCACTTCCCAAGCCGGGTACCAGGAGCGGAGACCAGCAAGGGAGGTGTTCCGTAAGCATCCATAGGACGCTTCCCTCCAGGGGTGGGTGGGATCTGCCTGGGCACCTGTGGGAGGATTGGTGGTGAGCTGGGGGATGTACTGCCTTTACACGCCCTCTGCACGCCCCACCCCAGGAATACTCTGCATGCTTACGCAAGGCCAAGAACTGTAGTAGGTGGGACACAGAAAATGGAAACTATGCCCCTGATTGACTAGAAGATGAGCATCTTGGCCCCTGCCAACCGAAGCCCCACAGCCAGCCAAGATCCACCTGTACAGCACCTGGGCTGCAAAGTCGGCTTGAAGGCCATTCCCTCCTGGAAGAGAGGGACCCTCCTGGCATAGGGACACACTGGGCTACCCAAAGTAGGCTGCAACTGGGGCTGGGAGAAGGTGGCAGGAGGTTGAAGGGTGGTAGATAGGGTGCTGGCGCTCCGAAGGCATGGCCGGTCGGGGTGTGTGTGGGGAGGCACATAAAAAGGAAAAAAAAGAAATAAAAGAGAGCTGCAGTGGGGAGAATTAAATGGAGAATGCTGAACCCAGAAATTAAATGGTGGGTATTGCCCTGTGCAAACTCTGCCCGTGGATCGGAGGTAAGGCAGTTACTGGAGGTGGACTGTGCCCACTTTTTGTTTCTTCAGAGCCCCAGGAAAATGAGAACAGAATCTGAGGTAAAAAGTGCTCTGCTCCCACTGGCAGGGGTAGTTTGACAAACATATTGCCTGTTCTGTGTGCTAAATAAGAATTGGAGCCCCTTTGGCTCACCAAGGGATATGATCTGGGTGCAAGGATCCAGGTCCCAAAATGTTTTGCCACAGCCACTAAGCCATAGTGTTCTTTGTGAAGGAAATGAACTATAAATAATCCTTATCAATTCCATAGAGTTGGGTTAGGGGCTTGAGCCTTTTTGACTTTTAAAATAAAAGGAGCCGGGGCTAAATCATTACGGTCCTGACAAAGTACTGTTTGCTGTGTGTTCTTGAGTTTCACTAGACATTCGAGCAGATGCCTCAGCCTCCAGCCGTGTTAGGAGGACAAGCTAACACCACCTGCACTCCAACAGAGCTCCAGCCATCGTGAAATGAGTCCCAATCTACAAATCCCAGGCACTGTGAATATATTGCCCCCCTGCTCAGAGTTATTTTACTGCCTAGTCAGCCTCCTAGTGCCCTCCCTCCCCTTCTCAGAGACAGCAACATCCAAAATCCCGAGACAGAAAGGGAAGTGTAGCCATTGAATGAGACAGCTCGAGACAGGAAGTGTGGGCCACTTGCCTGTAATTGTACCCAACTGAATCCCCTTCAAGGAAGCAGACTGAAAAGTACACAAAGGAAACAGTTGTGCCAAAGCAGCTTTCGTGTATTCAGCATGGGCATGGGGGTTATAGCACCTTCCGTTCAGGGGAACTGGAATGTCAGTGAAGGAAACAGGAAAAGTGATCATTTCATTCAAATGGAAGTCTGAGATCACTCTGGGGAGAAATTTCCTATTGGTCCTGAGTCCCACCTTGTCCCTGTGGAATGAAATGTAGAATGAGAAATGTGGAATGATTTGTGCACAGGGCTTACAATTCACTTATTCTCTTGGCTCAATTGATGGCCACTAGGAAGACAGTTTTCCATGTGACATACTTCAGGTCTACAGTTGCCATGGGCTCAAATGGTGACTCCATGAGTTTGTCAGTACAAATGTTCAGATTCCAGGCTGAAACTGGCTCCCTAAGGGGAGGATGAAGGTGGGTGAGACCTTTGACAAGTTTGAGAAAGACAGGATGAGAGGCCATGAACCTGTCTTTACCAGCTGACACATATGCCGAAACTGAAGCCAGGTGTTCCTTCAATGTCGAAGGTCCAAGGCCCAGTATGTGTAGGCCGGTCAAACAATCCAGCAGGACAGGAAGACCAGCCATAGAGGGAACAATGTATTTTCCCGAGCACCAACTAGAGAACCTTTTCCACTTTGAGGAGTAGGTTTTCTTGGTGGATAGTTTCCTGGATCCCCTGAGCATAGTCAGAACCTCTTCTTAGAACTACATTCTCAAGAGCAAGGCCTTCAGTCGCACGGATCTGAGATTGGGATACAGGATCCTGCCCTGGGAAAATGTCATGAGGTTGGGTCTCTGGGGCAGGTGAATTGGGAGAGAGACAGACAGGGTTAAGAGGAGTGAGTACCATCACAGCTGTCTCGCCCAGTCTGGTGCCACCAGTATCATTGCTGGTTGTGACCCGAGCTTTACTTAGGTCCTGAACAACACGGGGAAAGGAGGGAAGGCATAGATTTTTTGACTGGGTGACAAGGGTAGTAGATCAGAGAGGGGCGGTGGACATGGCCTGCCCAGAGTTTAGCAAGGCATTTGACACAGTCCTGCACAAGAGGTTAGTAAACAAGTTGGGCAGTTTGGTAGTGGGTCACAAGGTGATAAACTGTGTCAGAAATTGGCTTAGCAACAGGACTCAGAGGGAGGAGGTAAATGGAGTTCAATCTGAAGAAAGGGGAGTAACCAGCGGGGTGCCACAGGGTTCAGTACTGGGACCCGTCCTCTTTATCTCTTTAATAGTGACATTGCAGAGGGACTCAAAAGAAAGGTATACCTCTTTGCAGATCACACCAATATCTGCAATAGGGTTGACACTCGGGGTGAGGGGGGCTGGAGAAGATGAGGAGAGACTTAGCCAATTTGGAGGAGTGGTCAAGAGGGTATCCAGTAATACGGGCGATTCAAATTGAGTGACTTAATATGAGTGAACTTAGTCTGATCGTCTGTGTATAGAGTGATATGGAAGGATGCTGAATGTGAATGAGCAAGTACAGGGGAGCAATAATGGCGATAGATAAAGTGATGGTAGGAAGGGGCTGACATAAAAGAGGATATGAGAGGTAGTTTGGCAGGCATCCAGCAGGTGGCTATCTGGTGTGGTGGAGGAGGTGTATGGCTGCGGTGCAGGATGTACTAGGTTCTTGGCTGGTGAGGGGTGAATATGTTATTTTGATTTTGTAATTGTCATGTAAAGGTTTTTTTGGGGGGCTGCTGTTCCCCGATCCCTGCATGTGTGCTCCATGGTCTGCCATCCCTCATTCCAGAGATTTGAGCCCTCCCAAATAGCCCCCTCCCGAGCTGTCTCCTTAACCCAATGTCATGCCCTCCCTCAGATTTGATTAAAATTAGTTATGGGGTGCATATAAAACTACACCATAAATCGCTCCCGATGAGTGTCTTGGGACCGTCACTCACTGTTTTCTGTGTAGTGCACCGTAGCCATATGAGTTTGTAGCGAGGTGCACTTACTGTCATAACAGGTGCTGTTTGATTTTCACCATTAAGACATGGAACCAGTCATGAGAGTGGCAGCTTGGATTCAATGCCAAGAAGTGCAAAATCATGCACTTGGGGAACAAAAAACCAGGGGAGAAACATACGATAGGGTGAGGTACGAACAATCAAACTGAAAAGAGATCTGGAGGTAGTCATAACAAATAACCAAATGTAGCCAAACAATGTGAGAAGGCAGTGAGGAAAGCTGGGGGGATGCTGGGGTGCACAGGGAGAGGTATCACCAGTAGAAAACAGAAGGTGATGATGCTGCGGTACGGGCAGTTGGTGAGGCCTCATCTGGAGTTCTGGAGACCTCATCTCTGAAAGGACACTGGCAGGGTGGAGGCAGTCCAGAGAAGGGCACGGAAAATGGTGCAGGGTCTACACGAGAAACCATACGAGGAGAGATTAAGGGAACTCAATATGTATACACTGGAGGAAAGGAGGGAGAAGGGGGATATGACAGAGACATGCAAATACCTCAACGGGGATCAGTAAAGTTTAAGAGGGCAGTATCTTTCAGAAAAGAGGATGTGCAGGAACAAAGGTTCACAGTATGAGGCTGGAGGGGGAAGACACGGGGCAACATGCGGAAGTATTTTTCATAGAAAGGGTGGTGGATGCATGGAACAGTCTCCCTGAGGAGGCTGTGGGGGCAACAATGGTAAGCAAATTCATGAATGCATGGGACAGGCAGAAGGCAACACTAGGGGCAGGAAGGAGGAGGTGGGCTGCCGATCAGTAGGATCTGGAGTTTATACATTAGGTAGGGAAATGGGCAGACTAGGTGGGCCAGGTGGGCCTTATCTGCCATCAGATTATATATTTCCATGTTTCTATACAGGAATCTCCCCAACTAATCCAGTGCCAGTGCATCCATAAAGACTATGCCCTTGCTGGCAGCTGATTATGTTCTGTGGAGGCAAGGAGATCCCTATCTGGTGAGCCCCACCTTCTGAAAACTGTCACCAGCACTTGTGGAGTCAGTGCCCATTCATGATGATCCGGGCTGATCCTGCTGAGGCAATCTGCCAGGATGTTGTACGTCCCTGGAAGGTGGACAGCAGATAGGGACATCTGCAGGCAGTAGGCCAGACTCCACAGCTTCATTGCCTCTGTGCAGTCGGCAGGATCTGGTTCCTCCTTGTTTGTTGATGTAGTACAGAGTGGTTGTGCTGTCTGTTCTGACATGTACCATCTTGTTTCTTAAGTGAGGAGCAAGGCTTATAGAGCCAGGTATACTGCCGTGAACTCTAACTGGTTTATGTGCAGAAGTGATTCCTGAGGGGACCATGTTCTGCTGGCTGTTAAGTTCAGCATGTGTGCGCCCCACCCTAGCAGGGAAGCATCTGTTGTGAGCACCACTGAGGGATGCTTCTTTAGAAAGGGAATTCATTCCCTGAGATTGTCTCTGTCCAGCCACCAGTGCAGGGAGTGCAAGAGGGTGTCTGTAACTGGCACCAGTTTTGCTAGTGCATCCTTTTTCTGGGGCCAGTGAGCTCTTACAGTAAGTGGCACTGTGTGTCCCAAATCTGAAACCTAGATCCTCGAATAACTGTTGTGGTTGCCATGGCCCAGCAGGCATAAAACCTCTTGCAGGCCCGGCTTGTTTAGCTGGAATGATCCTCCTACCTGCAAGATGCTGTTCACCCTGTCCTGAGGGAGAAATGCTCTTCCCAGGCTGGTAAACAGCTCTACTCTTAAGAAGTCCAGAATCTGAACTGGTTCATGCTGAGACTCCTGTACATTTATGAGGAATCCCAGAGATACTAATGTGCTCCTGGTAAGGGCCAGGGCTTCTCTGTTATGCTGCAAGGAATGGCCTATGAGTAGCCAGTCATACAGGTATGGGAACACTGTCACTCCCTGCCTTCCTAAGTGTGCCACCACCACTGCAAGGCACTTTGTGAATGCCCTGGGGGCTGAGGTTAATACGAGTGGCATTGCTGCAAACTGGTAGGTGACTGAGGGTAGCCTAAACCTCAGGTACTTTCTTTACATCTGATAGAATGTGAAAGTATGCATCTTTCACGTCTAAGGATGCTAACCAATCCCCTTTTTGCAGTGCAGGGATGATTATGGCCAGAGTCACTACCTTGTACTAAGGTTTCAGTGTGTGTTTGTTTAAGAGTCGCAGATCTAGAATGGGTCGCCAGTCCCCATTTTACTTTTGAGTCTGGAAATATCTTGAGTAGAAGCCCTTTCCCATCTGAAGCATGGGGATGAGTTCCACTGCTCTGTTTGCTAATAGGTTTGCCACCTCTGCTTCTAAGAGTATCTTGTCTTCAGAGGTAACTGGGGCAAAGTTTTTGGCTTATAGCCTGGGTAGTGACTTGACGCTTAGAAACAGCCCTGAGCTCAGTACCTCCAGGACCCACTTTCTGTGGTGTGGTATACCAAGCTTGAAACTAGGGGAGCCAGTCTACCACCCACTGGCAAGGGAGGTGACTCACCAGCCCATCAGGCATTCTCTTTTGCTGGGACTACATTTGAGGAACCTGAGCTGACCTTCTCATGGTCCTCCTCGAATACATCCTTCCTTGAATGGTGGTCCTCGCACTTTCTCCTCTGAGGTACCCCCAGACTGTTGGTAGTCTGGCATTGCTTGTGCTTGCAAAAAGTCCAGGAGTAGATCCCTTCCCTGCCTCCCTGTACTGGGATCGCCTAGGAGGCAGAAGGTCATTCTTAGCAAAATTGCTTCTATAGGTGACCTGTTTTCTCCTTTTCATGTAGGTTTCAGTTTTGTCCCCAAAAAGGGAGTAACCCTCACAAGGGAAACCCACTGCCTTAGTCTGTGTGTCCTGGGTGAAATGTGTGGCCCTGAGCCATGGAAATTGTCTCATGGAGATGGGCAGGGCCATAAACCTGGCTGTGGTGTCACTAGCATCTACAGCCACGTGGAATTGATATCTGGTGGCATCCCGTGCCTTCCCAGCAGTTTCTGCCAGGTCCACTGCTGCTTTACCAGGTGCTTTATCAGACAAAGCCAGAACAGTGTTCCATAAGGCCTTTTGGTAATGGGCTGCATAGGCCATGTAGTTGGCCAATCTCACTAGAAGTAAGGCAGCCAGATATCTTTTTACCCATCCCATCCAATTTCCTGGAATCTTTATCTGGGGGATGAGAAGCCAGAGGTATCCTAGCTTTGTCACAAGCTGTTGACTGAACCACTCCCTCATGGTCTGGGTGGTGAAATAAAAATGTAGCAGTTTAACCAGGAGAGAGACACTAAGCTGAAGCTTATTTATAGGTGCGACCTGGGAACACAAGGAAGCTAAGTGACTTGCTCAGGGTCACAGAGTATGCAAGTGAGGGCTGTGGGATTCAAACCCCAGTCTCCTGGTTTCTAGCTCAGAGCCTTAAAACACTGCGCTGTGTCAACTAGACAGGTCCAGCAGTGGATCTGTCTAACTGATATTTTTTATCAACCCCTGGCACAGTAGTGGGGGTTTCAGAATGTGTAACACTGGTTTTCTCAAGGATTTCTGCACATGGAGCATTAGATGTTTTGTTGGTGCTAGCCCCATCATTTCCAATAAGTCAGCTTCCTCTCCATCTTCCTCAGTTTCCTGGATTGGAAGATTCGAAGTCTCTACCATTTGCTTATCTTGTCAGAACATCTGATTTAGCTTGCATCACCAAGACCTGACTGGATGAAAATGACGGCCCTGTATTGGAATCAGCAGTTCCAGATGGGTACTCGGTGATACACCACATGAAACTGGATCATAGGGTTGGGGGTGTAGTCATTTGTTTTAAGATGGAACTGGATCTTATAGATGTACCAATGGGGCCACCAGATCCTTTGAGTGTTATACTGGGCACAGGTGTGGGTTGCAGGATACTTCTTGTATACCATTCACCCAAAAACAAGAAAGCTTTCCTGTAGGAAGTCACAGACTTCATGGTTGACATGCTGCTGGAATCCTCCAGGTGGTTGGTTCTGGGAGACTTCAATGTCTGGGTCAATGATGAACTCTCATGCTTTGGTCAGGACTTCCTCCAACTGATGATTTTGGTACACTTTTCACAGGTAGTTACCTCTGTGACCCATAGTTATGGTCACTCTCTGGATCTGTTTTTTCCTCCTGGGGAGGAGATCTCTGACCTGGTGGTGGAGCCAGTCAGTTGGTTTGACCATCACACTATAGGATTCAATTTGTGGCCCCCCCCAATAGACTGTCCCCTTTGGAGATGGTCCAGTACTTCCCTTTAAGGGATATGACTCCCTAGGGTCTAATGGTAGTGCTGGACCTACTGTGTAGACTGATGTAATGCTTGGATCTGGGGGACCTTGTACTGTACTATAATAGGGCAATGTTGGGGGTCCTGGACTCCATTTCTCTGTTTCATATTCACTCACTCACCCTTCCTCCTTTGCCCCCACGGTTTGATGGGTCTCTGAAACAGCTGAGGCGACTGGGGTGAAGGTTGCAATGATGTTGGTGGAAATTCGGCCAGGAAGATGACAAGCTTAGACTGATGGTCCATTATTTGGACTATCAGTCAGAAATCTCCTGTAAGAAGGCAGAGTTCCTGTCCAGGGAGATTTCTGCAGCAAGAAATTGACCGGCTCAGCTTTTCCGAACTGTTGACGGGCTGTGCAATCTAGCCTGTCTGCAGAATCAGAAAGTGTTTTTACAATTGAAGTGTGAAGAGTTTGCTCGATTCTTTGCAGATAAGATTGTCACCATTAGGTCGGAGATCTAGCCAATATGTTCTGATGAGTGCTGTGATTGTCAGTGGGAAGTTACAAGCACCCAGTCTAGTTGGGTGAATTTTGATCTGCCAGCGATCACTGATATTGTGAAGACTGTCCGAGGCTTGCGACCGACTTGCTGTGGTTTGGACTCTGGTCCCACCCGTCTCTTGGTGGAGTGCGTGGATGTCATTAGACTGGTCCTGGCTGAGATTGTCTGGTGTTCATTGGAGAAGGGTGTGTTCCCAAGCCCCTTGAAAGAGGTAGTGGTGACACCCCTGCTAAAGAAATCTTTCCTTGACCCAGACCTTGTCGAGAACTACAGACATATCTCTAACTTTCCCGTTTGTGGATATCTTACCACCCACAAGGTCTATGATCCTCTCCAGTCCGGTTTCAGGAAGAGGCACAGTACTGAGACGACCCTTGCTCAGGTACTAAATGATCTGATGGTGAGAGACTGGAAGAGCTGTTCCATCTTGGTTCTTCTTGATCTCTCTTCAGCATTTGACACCGTGGATCATGGGATGTTGCTGGAGTGCCTGCAGCTAGTCTGTGGACTGTCAGGTACAGTCCTCAGACAGCTCCATTCATTCCTCACAGGAAGATCTCAGAAAGTGATGTTGGGGATTTTTTCCTTGGCCCCTCTCCCTCTGTCATGTGGGGTGCTACAGGGCTCTATGCTGTCCTCCATGTTGTTTGCAGTGTATATGCTTCCATTGGGGAACATTAAAAGGAAGTACAGGCTAGGCAGATGATGCTCAGCTGTATGTGCCCTTTGTGCCTGAACAACGTGATGCTATCTCAGTCTTTAACAACTACCTTGCTGAGATTCAGGACTGGTTGAGTACCAGCTGGTTAAGATTGAACCCGGATAAGACTGAGGTGTTGGTAGTGGACCCAGGTTGTCAGGCAGAGGGATTACTTCCTGGTCAGTCATCTGGGATTATAATTGGGGGCATCCAGTTGAGGGCCTCAGAATGGGTGCGAAATCTTGGCATTGTACTTGACTGTGAACTGACACTTAAATCTCAGGTGCCAGCTGTCATCAAGATCTCTTTTTTACCATCTGAGGAACATCGCCTGGATAAGGCACTTTGTTCTGCCTGAGGATCTTCCAGTGTTTGTCCATGCTTTAGGGACTACCCGCCTTGACTATCGCAATGCTCTTATACCTAGGACTTCCAGGGGTGGACCTCTGTTACCTGCAGCTGGTGCAGAATGCAACAACCAGGTTGTTGACTGGCTTGTCAAGATCCAGCCATATCACACCTGTGCTGCGTGAACTGTACTGGGTGCTGGTGCAGTGGAGAATCACCTTCAAGGTCACTTTGCTGACCTTTAATGCCCTACATGAACAGGGACCATGTTATTTGCAAGATTTCCTTTGTCCTTTTTGCCCCTCCCACCCACTCCGCTTCACCAATGAGGGACTGCTGGAGGTTCCCAGGGTCCATTTGAAGAGCTCGGGGGCCAGAACTTTAGCTCTGTGGCCCCACTCTGTGGAATTTCACCTCATTGGATGAAGGAGTGTCTGTGTTTGTTATTCGTTGGAGTTGAAGACATATTTCTTTGAGTTGGCATTCCTAATATTACTTAAATTTGTACTGCTATGGTTTTGGATTTTAACACTGTCTATGTATCTATAACTGAACTTACAGCTCAAATGGCAGACTGGGTGGGCCATAGGCCCTTATCTGCCCACACTGTATTGTTGGATGTACAAGTGCTTTTCAAATATCAACGTGCCTATACATCCAACAATCATAAAACAATTATAACCTACCCCATACCCCTCTTATATGCACTTTAGTCCACCCTGTCATCTCTGTTTATCTCGAAAATCATGTTTTGTCTGCATTTCTCCATAAATTTCCTTTCCTTCTTCCATTCTGCCCTCTACAATGTTTTGTTCCCTCCTTCCATTCTTCCTCTCTTTACTCCAATCACTGTGAATCTTGAATATCTATGTTACTCTAATGGCTACCAATTACTACTGGGTCACCTTACCATCTAGTGCTACATGCTGTTGCTAAGTTACTATATGCGTTCCAGTGTTACCAACTGTCCCCAACTCTTGCCAGTTTGCTATATGTGTCTTCATATCTGCTGTACTTAACTGTTGTATTGTTAGTAGTGTTATCCACCTGTAAGCACCAGAGGGCACAGTTGGAAGATTTAGGGTGGAAGGCTAAGGGGAGAAAGGAGGAGGAGGTACTTTGCTGAGAGAGTGGTGGAACCATGGAATGCACTGCCCAAGGAGCTTGTACAGGTAGCTACTGTGGACAGGTTCAAGAGAGGATGGGACAGGTATATGCAAGGTGTGACGAGAGGGACGGGCTACTCGGTGGGGGTCTAGGAGAGGGGGATGGGACAGGCAGGAAGGAAGGAAGCAAGGTGGATAACTACAGTAACCAATCAGGGTGCTGAAGCCCGAGCAGACTCGATGGACCATGAGGCCTACTCTGCTGGTGTTTAGTATGTTAGTATGTGATCCCTCCTGCTCTCATTACATGCAAGTAAGCTAATTGTATTCCAACATTGTAACATATCTCTGTATTCTATCCCATTGTTCCCTACCCCTCCAGGTCACAAGGGAGATGAGCAACTTGTTGCTCAGTGTGCCTTCTTGGTGAAACATTTCAATAAATAAATGAAGAAACATAATACTTACGTGCTATACAGATCCTATGAGGAACCAACAAGAAATCATTGCATCCCTGGCACCAGGAATTGAAGGATACTTACCCCGGTCTTGCTGGTTGTGTTCCCATTACTGATATTACAACTGGTTCTTTCCCAGTAGATAACAATATTGCACAGTGCAGGCTGGCCCGGTGGTGCTGAGGGCTAAGGTGCTGGACGCCATACCTCGCACTACATCTGTGACCCATGTTCGGGAGTGAGCATGGGCCGGGGAGGGGTAGGGGTTGGAGAAGGATTGAGCATCCAAGGACTGCTCTTCTCCGGGAGGGAGACAACAGTAGTCTGCACTTGACTGGTCCCCAGTGGAGACGGGGACAGTGCACCGATGCTGCAGAAGAGGGGTGGAGTTGGGGCAGACACCTGGAGAAGCACATGCATTATGCGTGCACACTCCCTTCATTGGCATCACTGCACACCTCTCCCTACAGGGGAGAAAACAGAAACATCACTTGGCAGCATAAAGGCTGCCACAACGGTGCCGCCACAATCCCACCCAAGTTAGCTCCCTCCTGGGCCCACCCCCAGGTCTCCGTGGTGGCTTGGTAAGTACCCACTGTGATGTGAACTGGGGGGAGGCTGTGGTGGGGAGGTATGAGCTCTAGCTGAGATTGGGGCAGCAGCCATGACGGCTGACTGAAATAGTGGGGGAATTAAAGGTATAACCCCCCAGCAGAAGGACATAAATAAAATTAAAAAAAAAATTATATATGCAGTGGTGGCTGGTGTAGGTAGAGATGATGGAGGGGTTCAAGAGGGGGTGGGACAAGTACAGGGGAAGGGTTCTGGAAGCAAAGTCCTGTGCAGAGAGGGCAAGGGAGGCAGTAAGGTCAGCTTCCAGGGTGGGGGCTGACCAAAGAAGCAGATACAAAAGACCGTTTGTCCTATTCTGCTCTCATTTTAGTATGTTTTTATATATATATATATATATATATATATACACACACACACATATAGCGCAGTGCCTCCACCCAGAGTACACATTTATGTGGGCTAGATAAAACCTGGTAGAACCTCCCCCCCCGGGTGGCTGTAACCACCCACAATACTATATAGTCACCCCACACGTTTCCCAGTAACTAAAACCCCAGATTACAACATTTTGGAATTCAAGGCTTTCACTAATAATATGTTCATGACACAAGATTTATAAAAGCAAGCAAAAAAAAATTATTTACAAGAGGTGAGGGATCTATGTCATTTTGGCGAAAGCTAAAGGCGATCACCATTATGCAGAAGTCAAGAGTGCCAAAAATCTATTTCGGCACTCTAACACCCTGGTGCACAGCAAAAGGGAACTGGAGACTTAGTTTTTTTGTGTTTTCTGTGGGGAGCTGTGCCCCAGCACTCCCCCACTAAAGGATTCTCAACTCCAGGGGGTGCATAGAAACATAGAAACATAGAAGTTGACGGCAGATAAGGACCGCAAGGCCCATCCAGTCTGCCCATTTCTTTTTCTACCTTATAAATGTGCCATCGGCCTTTGCTCTGTCAGTGACCTGTCTATTCATAGTCATTTGTATTGCTCCCTTATGCCTATCCCATGCCTGTTTGAAGCCCTGCACTGTATTCATAGCCACCACTCCTTGTGGTAAGCCATTCCATGCATCTACCACCCTTTCTGTGAAAAATAATTTCCTCACATTCCCTTAATCGGCCTCCTCTAATCTCATGCTGTGTCTCTTGTCCTGCTATTTTTCTTATATTTAAACATGTTAGACTCTTTCACCTTGTTTATGCCCTTAAGGTGTTTAAATGTCTCGATCATATCACCTCTCTCCCTCCTTTGCTCAAGGGTATACATATTGAGCTCCGTTAATCTGTCCTCATATGTCTTCTGATGCAGTCCCTGCACCATTTTGGTTGCCCTTCTCTGGACTGCCTCAATTTGGTTAATGTCCTGTGAAGGTGTGGCTCCAATACTGCACGTAGTACTCCAGATGGGGCCTAACTAATGTCTTGTACAGAGGGATTATTACCTCCTCTACGACTTGTGATACCCCTACTAATACACCCTAACACCCCTAGCCTTACCTACTGCTTTAGAGGTCTGCTTGATGATTTTAGGTCATCAGTGATGATGATGCCCAAGTCTCTTCTTCCTTTGTGACTGCTAGCAACTCCTCCCAGCCTATAAGTGGCTTCAGGGTTTCTCTTCCCTATGTGCATGATTTTGCACTTCTTTGCATTAAATCCCAGTTGCCACTCTTCTGACCATTCTGCTAGTTTATCCAGATCTCTTCTCATTCTGCCCACCCCATCTGGATCATCTACTCTGTTGCAGATCTTGGTGTCATCTGCAAACAGACAAGCCTTACCCTCTAGTCCATCTAGTGCATGTCGGGGCAGGGGTGAAAACATTTAAAAAAAAAAAAGGTTTGGGTTAGGCGCAACAAAAATGCACCGGCGCCTGGATCAGAACCCAGTACCCTGCCTACCAGCACTGGCAACCCTCCCATCACCCCACTGAGTTGGCTTGGTGACTGACCATGGCACATTCCCCCACATCCCCTCCTGCCCCTCACTGTGCATGCTTGCTCACCCCGCACATGTATGTATAGCAACATCCGGTTGCTAGGTTCACTGACCCCCCCCATCCGGCCACCATATCCTAGCCTAGTCCTTCAGGGATGTGATGGGGAGCGGGTCACCATTATTATCGGTGCCCTTTCCCCAGCGCCCTCATCATAGGCACCCAGGGGTGAGGGTTAGGAAGGGAGAATTGGAAGCAGAGGTTAGATATTTACATTGATTGGCATTTATTTCCTGGTATTGCAATCAAATAATCTTCTTGCATTTCAAAGTTACTCATTAGTCACAGTGGCCACCCCCCAACCTTCTGATAGATTTAGATCTTAAATACTATCTAGCTGCATATACAATCAGCTGACACATTTCCCACACTGGTACCAGTCCCAGACCTTTATAGAACCTCATAGTTCAATACTCTAAACCTGGGTACCCAGTACCAAGTTTTTAGGTGCAGGCCTGATAAAGTTGCAGCTGAGTTGGCTGGCGTTACAGCTGGCTGGGGCTCTTAAAAGAAAAGCAGATTAACATCCCTACTTTAAATTATTTTAACAATCCTGGTTGATCTTGAAAGCAAACTTTAAACTTCATCACTCTGGCCTGACGTGGTATATAGCAGATCTTGGGTTATCAATGTACAGTTTTCACAGGGTGGCAGAGGATGGCTCTGCCTACTCATGGTTTTGAAGTCATCATTGGTGTAGAGCAGCTGTAGCTGAAGCGCAGACGGGAGCTTTGGCCGGCCCCTTTTCATCAGGCTCTTGCAGCTTGCAGACTGAAACTCTCATATTCAGATGGTTGCCCCTTCTCTTTTGTCTTGCAATCACATTAGGAATAGATCAGGCTGGGAGTGGGACCAGTGCCAGCATGCTTCAGACCCCACGTCTAGGCTATTCCCCTCGGAGGAAGCGCATATGGCAGTGCATGGCTGGCACACTACCAGGCTGACTCCCAAGCTGATCTGGAAAACAGACGTTTGCATTTGGCACATTTTACATTCAGCACACTCAGTTTGCTTTAAGTGGCCACAATCCCTTCAACCATGAGCCAGTGTGGCAGGCATGGTCCTTTTGCTTACAAGATACAGATTCTCAACGTGGATGCTGTCCCCTTGGGCCAGGGAGGAGAGGACTTAGAGCATGGACAGTTTCCTTCAGACAAAATCTCTTGCTTTCTCCGAAGCAGAACAGTAGCCCAAGGCTCGGCTCCTAACCAGGATATCACTTTACTTGTAGGTAATTTACTTTTTCAGACACTTATCAGGGCAAAAGACACAACATCAAAGTCCCTCTTGGGCATGCTGGTGTTTGCAGCTTCGATTGGACATGTACTGTTCTCACAGGAAATGTCAGGAAAAGCTCCATCCTCAGGATACTCCCCCTTCATTCCTGTAGGCACCAACAGTCACAGCAAACACTCCGGAACACAAGACCCTTCTTTGGTCACGTACCACAGATGTCTACCCTTTACCATGTGCTGAGCAAATGCAGGGCGTAGACAGAGCCTGAGCACCTCTTGGCATTCTGGGCTTCTCAATCTCAAGCAGGTCTCCAAATACTTGTACTTCTGAGCAGAGGTTTACTCACGCAGAATGATTCAGAAAGCTTTTCATTTCCTGAAGTTACAACTTCATCAGCACTCTCATTGCTGAGAAAGAACGTTCATGCAACACTCTCACAGCTGATGACAGATTCACGTTTCTCCCATACTTTCTCCAAAACATGGAAAGGCAGATGCCAGCCCTGAGGGACAATCTTTTGCAACCCCCCAGGCCAGTGACTCCAATGTATTGCAGCTACTTTCTCTCAGGAGGCTGAGCCCCTCGTCCATGGAGGGTCTTCCGCTGAACACACTAGGCCCATTTCCTTTAGCAGAGGGAATGAGACCCCTTCCCTGAGTAGGAGCTTGCAATGAATGTAACTCAGACAGCAAAGTCCCTGGGTTTTGGGAGCTCTCTTAGGTTCCTGATTAGCTGAATCCACTTGTCTGTCCCAAATATGAACATTCATTTTGGCCTCCTCGATGCCTGACAGGCTTCCTGTTTAGGTGCCTAAATTAGGTCTCTGCTTTTCCCTCACAAGTCCTTGGGATAGTCCCGTAAGTCGCTGGCAAAGTCACAAGAGTCCTGGCACTGAATCCTGGCTTTCAGATTGGCTGTTGGCTGCAAAACATGGCCACGACCATTGACAGTCCCCATACAGTCCATTTCAGCCCCACATTTAAACTTCTGGTGCAGCCAGAAACATTATTTTTTTTATTTACGTGGCCACACAGTTTGATAGCTCCTTTAGTGCCCTATGCAGTTCAGCCCCCATTCTTCATTTCTACTCACTCCTGCACCTGTCGCTGCTGCTGAAATATGCAGTCTCCTGGCAGCAGAAAGGCTTGCTCATGAATAATAATGCCTGCTCATTAATATTCATACAGCCAGGCCTAAACACAAATGGTGGGCTCAGCGCTTTTCATGTAAAATATCTTGCAGCTTTTCTCCGGCCCTAACCCAGGTCACTGGTCCCTGACCTATGCCAAATGGAGACTGGGACCACTGGAAAGCCATGCGATTGACCGCAATTGTGGTTGGAAGAAAGAGGCACTTCTCGTGCATGCACAGCTGCTGACTGCTCCTGAGAGCAGACCGAGATGTGGTGGGCTATGCTTCAGCTCCTCCAGCCTGTGCCAAAGCTCTTCAGAAAGCAGGGATGGACAGAGATTTTTTAGATGCCATTGGGGCAAAGTCAGAACTGGGCTATGGAGGTGCCAAATAGGAAAATTGGAGGACACCTGTGGCACCAGAAGGCAATGGGAGATACAGCGATATTAAGGTAAGCCACCACAGGGGGCTACATAATAAAATAAACAAGATTCTGAGGTAACAAAATCCTGAAGCAGTGTTTCCCCTCAGGTCCGTGGAACCAACAAGGAACTGAAAAAACAAGTAAAATTACCTAAAAACTATACTAAACTAATACTATAAGGTCAGCAATAGATATAAATGAATAAAAAAATTACTGATCAATACAATAAGAAATTTGAAGAAAGTTGAGAGCTCTCTGAGACTTCTTAACTGGCAGGCGGAGTAAACAATCTTTGCACTCAGAGTACAGCAGTTACTAGGGTAGCAGTTTGAAATTAGCACGAGCCAATGAGAGTTCCATTATTTGTATAAATTCTATCTATATGGACAGTTCAACACTGATGGCTGACTACATTAGTTTAATCATACTGTGTGTCTCCTGGGGTTAAAATTACGGCTCTGCTGACATCAATTTGGTAGTCAATTCAAAATACAATTGCAAACAAAATATAAAGATACACTGGGAGTCAGCCCAGTGGCACTGAGGGTTGAGGTGCTGGATGCCACAACCGCACTACGCTGGTAACTGGGGTTCAGGAATGCACCTGGGCCATCGGGGGTCAGCAGGAGGGAAAGGATTGAGCCCAGAGGACTGCTCTCCTTTCCTGGGGATGCAGGTTCCCATCGCTTCCGCATCTGCCCCGATGGAGACTGGCACTGCAAGGCGTGATGCTTGGCAAGCTGGTTATGATTGTTGGATATTTGTAATATAAAAAATAGTGTGTGATTGTCACAGTGTGCCGTGGTGCCCCCCCCCGTTTCAGTTGCAGTCAAATGACCTGAAACCAGGAGGTAATTAAAACACTAGAGAGACTTAATTATGGCTCTCCTGTTTGCCTGACTTAATTAGAGTTGACCCAGCTACCAGGATATAGGGCTTGTAAACTTTTATGAGGTCTTAGAGAAAAAACATGTTATACACCATGGTGTAAAAAGTCATAAAAATCTTTTGATGTGCCCTAGGAATAGGAACTGCTTGAGATCAAAGAGGGGATGTTAATTAAGGAGTCATGTTGGGAAATTAGTTTTTGCTGAAGTCACAGTATTTAAACTATCTCCTGACAGGAAGATCATTGTTTGTATAATTTTTATATTCAAAAAGGAGGTGCTAGATGACATCATAGGAGGACATGACAGAAGAGGGTGGAAACACACAGTTTTAAACTGTATTCTGTGTTTCAACTGAGTGGCATTTTCTTTTTGGGCTCTTAAGAAACAAGATCTAACTATAAGCACTAAAGAGGAAATACACTAGATAGAAAAAGTCTAATTGAATTGTGGTAGGAGTTTATGTTTTGTACTTTAATCTCGTTCTTTTAAGTGATTGTATGCTTTTTGATATAGTGTTCTGTGTTTACATTTTATATATTTTTATCAATTTTAGTAAAAACATTATTCTGAAAAACTGCCTGGGTGTGTCTTCAAAGTTCTTTTTGCATGTGACATATAGAGGGTTAAGACTGACAAAAACTGTTCAGAAGCTTGATGGTGTTACCAAACTAGGTAAGAATATACCTAAAGTCTTTTATAGAGTTTTAAGGGTTCATTTGGATACCTGGTTAGATGCCCTTAGGCGAAAAGATATCTTGCATCCGCCTCTAAGAGAAGATTGTCTGAGCCTGTACATTTGGGTAACATTAGGTTCACAGTTTGAATCCCCAGAACTTGAGATTAAAGGTGATTTGGACCCACAAGCAGACTGGAGGGTTACTCTGTCTGTTACCTGTTCACATATACTGCGCTTGGAGGTTGGCACTGTGGGAGCAGAGGGCCTGACCTGTGGAGTGCATTTGTGACAAAAGGAGCAGCACACTCAGGGTACAAAGAATGGCAAATGTCGGCACGTTGTGCCTTAGAAGTCACTGTACATCCGTGCTTCGAGGGGTACAATTCAGGAAGAGAACAATGGCAGCAACTGACCGGGCAGCTTGATGGCTGCAACTTCCTCGCCCAGTGGGAGCCTGTCATGCAAGGTTGCACTAGGGTAATGGATCCCAGCCTGTCGCAGGGATTGGGGTCCCCTTCGAGGGTATGGTAGCAAATACCAGCCAGTGTGTGGGTGAGCCTACGGGTCACTCTGGGAAAAGAAGTGGTAGCTGGATGATCTCAGGTCAGGCTGCAGGAGAGAGAAAAATAAATATGATAAAAAAAAGATACACTCAGAAATACTGGAGAGATTGACAGGTGGCATGCCAATGTCACACTCATACTGGAGGCATGTAGTAAACTGGGAAAATACTGGGATGAGCTGGTACAGAATTGAGGAGAGATGTTAGGAATACTGTTAGACAAATTAAGTGAGATTTTCTGCTGGCACTCTTTCTGCAAGATACAATGTCTCAAATACAAACAGTTACTTTTATTCTGGTCAAATCTGCAGTTAGTAAAATATATCATTAAGAAGTAGCTAAAAAACCTTTAATTGGGGCAGATGGTAAATGAAACTTGTCAAATGGAAAAGTTGATATGTATTGTGAGACTGCAGACGGCTACCATTGACCTTAGAAACATAGAAACTGTCGGCAGATAAGGACCGCTAAGCCCATCCAGTCTGTCCGTAGGCCCTATACACTGTATGTGACCACTGACCCTTTGTGATTAATGGCTTTGCATCACTCCCGCCCCTCTCAAGGTTCCCTTGTGCCTGTCCCAGGCATGCTTAAACCCCTCCACTGTGCTTGTCCCCACTACCTCCTGTGGCAGACTATTTCAAGCAACAACTACCCTTTTGGTGTAGAAACCACAAGAAATAGAAGTGCATCATGGGTAGTGTTCATCGTCATTTGAAACATTAGCTTTGTCCCTTTAGAAAATAACTGGGATATCAAAGTTTAAGGAGACATGCAGAACTGGAGGAGCCACTGGTACTGAATGTTAAAATAATCTTTGATATCAGGAATGGCTACTAGGGTCCAGGAATGATATTCCTGAAGGGCATGTAAGAAAATGGAAACTGAGTTTTAAAATAATTCATGATTATAAATATAAATATAACCCCTTAAAAATGGGGGTTCCCAAAAGTCTTTCTTGAGTTTGCTTAAATGCTCACTGCCAGGCTGGTGTCCCTATTTTAGCAGTTTAAATGTATTGCCAGAGAATATCTGTATAGCCTCTGTGAACTGTCTCTTTAAGAGCTGCCTGGATTGTAGTCATAATTAATCAAGCCAGTATTGTGCTTCAGTTATGATTCTCCTGGAGGCCAGTGGATTTGCCTTCATTGTGGTTCACAAAGGTGTTTATATTTCTCAGAGCTCACTACCCAAACTGAGCTTAATGGCCAATTCCAGGTTGATTGTTCTTCCTTCTGAGTATGGTGCCCCTGCCCCAGCCAGCCCCAAGTTAGCTGATAGGGAAGGGCCACGTCCTACATTATTTAATGTACAGGAAGTCATAACATGAATCAGTATTGTGATGTCACAAGTATGTTAATCATAGTAGAATCAGTATTACCTGTATGAAACATGCATAAGTATTGTCCTTATGGATATAGTATCATGAAGTGTAGTTAACATGTATAGTAAAGAAATAAGTTTATGTTAACTGATGCATGATGGTACAGACTTGATGTAGACGCCACATTTTCTCCAGGCTGGGAAGGGTGTAACCCCCCCTACAAATGGGGGTTCCCGAAAAGTCTTTCTTGAGCTTGCTTAAATGCTCACTGCCAGGCTGGTGTCCTACGTTTTAGCAGTTTAAATGTATTGCCAGAGAGTGCTTGTACATAATATATGTACTGCATCTTTACGAGCTGCCTGGATTGCAGTCATAATTAATCTGAGCGGGAGCTCTGTTAGAAGATGTACTTATTTGCTGATCATTTGTTAGAGTAGTAATAATATTGAAGTTTGTTCTAACCTGCCTTCTCGGCAACATGGACAGTTCTGTTTGTTCCCATCATCTTGGTCCTGGACTGCAGAATGGGCTAATCAGTACATCTGGGACTCTAAAATGGAGCCTACCTACGAGGGCATGGTGGGGTCAAAACTTGTAGGAATTGTAGTTTTGGTCTTTTGGCACCTAAAATAACCTGGAGGGGAGCCCTTGTTGTGACTGACAGACAGATCAGCCAACCAGACCTTTTGGATCTTGGGGAAAGTGCCACACTGCTTGCAGTTTCAGTTAGTTCTAAATTGGGAAGTGAAATGAATAACAGCTCAAGTGATTTGAGCAGCAGTTCTGTGTGATTTTGCGTGGGAGAACTGTGAAAGGGCAGAGTTTTGGCCTGATGTCCCTGAGAGGGAAAACAGAGTTTATTCAGACTGAATCCAAGTTGTGAGGACTATTTAAACTACTGGACTGTGACCAGGCTTTAATTTGAAGAAGACCGAAGATTTGCTGAAAGCGACTGGCCTGTCAGGATTTCTAGCCACCTCTGAACTCCCGGTTTGTGCAGAGACTCTGTAATTGCGACTGGATAGCAATCTGCCTGGTACAGTGGAATTTCTCACATGTAAATGTGCTGTGTGCTGTTAGTGGGTCATGATTTAGTTCCCCACTGTGTGTTGAACTGTGTTCTGCTCGCTGGAGGCTGCATCCAGCTCCAACGGACTGAATCTGAATTCATTGCCATTTTACCTGGGCCTTGTCACACTGGCCCAGCTGGACTACCCATTGCATGGAGAAAGCCATCGATGAGAGACCTGCCTGGGGATCTGCCCCCTGCTCAACGCTTGAACAGGAACTATGCCTTGGTGATTCATGTGAGCCCTGCTCCTCCTGGCACTCCAGCTCAACAACCTGCAGTCTGTTTCATCCTGCCTGTGTCATGTATTGGGTTTCATGAGTAAACATCAGGGTAGCTCCTTGTAACAACAGCTAAATCTAAAGCATTGTCATTTGATTGTCTTGTTGTTTTTTCTTTCACAAACTGAGCCCTCCGGCTCCGGATTACAAATAGTGTGTGTGTTGTGCATGTTACTTTCTTCCATCATAGGGTCCCAACCAGCTGCAATGTTCCTGGCTAGCCCACCATTTTCCTACCTGAGTACCCAGAGTGTGTTACTGTGTGGCGACTTAAAGCGCATGCATAACTGTTTGATTAATATAGCATTTAAACCAATCAACCTGATTACGCCCCTTCCTTGTTCAAGTCCCCTGAATAAATCAGATCTGACTTTTTTGCTGTATTTAACCTGATTGTGGTTCCAGTTTGTGCCAAGAGTACTGTATCATTGCTATTTACTGTGCATAGCCTTGTTTTACAGGGGTTCCCCAGGGTTGAGCTAGAGGAACCAGCCCTGGTGGTAAGTGTAAACAGTGTAGGTACTGGTATGGTGTACAAGGGGTACTGTGAAAGTGATTATCGTATATTGCCCAGGCAACTAGAAGGGAAAGAGGGGGGTTACAGCATCCCAGAGGGCTGTGCCCAGGTTAGTTTGACCACTACCAATCCTGACCTCCGGTGGAGGCACCCATTTCAGAACTCAGGCCCCTTAACCTGGTACTTGCTGTGCAGACAGGGGTAGTTGCCCTTGGGATAGCACCACCTAGGGGTTACATAAACATTTATGTTGATTTGCAGTTCATATACCAGGATAGCACTGCTGAGGTGAAAGATCTCACTTTTTAGTGGGAAACTGGTTCCCTCATGTTTAGAGCTGGGAGGACTGAACCAAGCTAATGGAGAATGCTGGTGACAAAAACAGAGTCAAGGGTCCAACTGCTATCCCCATTTCAATAAAAATAATGGATACTGTAAAGGGACCGCACAGAGATAATTTCTCAGATCTTGTTCCATTTCTTCTAATACTGTGACATGGTATTAATGTGACCCCTAGGTGGCGCTATCCCCAGTCTTACACCCCTGCCTACTACCCTGGACATAGGCTGAGGGGTTTGGGTTTGTTAACTGATAACCAAAACTTAAAAACCTTTGCACAGTGCCTCCACTCAGGGTGCTTTACATGGGTGAGCTGGTAATGGGTGTAGCCCCTGAGCTGCTACACCACCCACGATAACCATTAACCTTCCCCAGACATGCCCCAATAAACATTCCCCACATTTCAACATTTTGTATTTAAAAGGCTTTCTAATAATATGCTCACACCAAACATTTCAACAACAATAACAGATTTATTTAGGGGTAAGGAGTTGGGAGCGAGGATGTGGAATAGAGGTTATTTGATAACTATTTACATGTGGGGACCGTCTCCTGTCTTTATACGGGGCGATGTCGGGGGTGGAGTTGACATCTGGTGGGCAGTCCCACATGAGTACTGCTGGAGAAAAGATTTGCCGACATCTGTGGCCAGGTGATGACAGTCTTACATGTGTTACCTGCTGCAAGAGGTTCCTCTCGATGTAAGATCTGCAGATTACTACTTATATCAAAGGTAGTGATTGCCCTGCAATTAGGAGATGAGTAGGAGTTGACCCTGCTGGACACAACGAACCAGGGATAGCCCTGCCCATTACTGAATGATAAGGAATTAATTTATTTATTGAATAGAATCAGAATTATAATCCTTTGAGTCGTAGACTCGTTTGCAAAGGCTCCACATTAATAAAAGTAAAGATACAGAGCAAAAAAGTCAAGAATAAGATATATACAGGTATCACAAGTAAACAAGTGTCTTGTGATAATACAAGGACCGAAAGTACAGGTTTTAGCTTATATTGCGGATTACATCAACTGGTAGCATAGAGAAGTTCCCTGGTCAGTGCTAATACCGGATACAGCTTGGTAGGATGTTGGAGGACCCAGAGTCGCATTAGCAGGACAGTGTGGGGACATAGGATGGGGTGGCATCATACTAACCATTTGCTACAGGATAATTTACTGGGATAGAGTAGGCTCCTGTGTAACAGCTGTCTCTGTAATTATGATGTGGGGTGGCATCAGTATGTGTGATTTCAACATTCTAGGACAAGCTACTTGAGTTAACATCCTGAACATTCAGCACAATATTTTGAACGTCCAATCCAGAGTACTTAGTAGGCATTACTTTTATCAAGCATCTAATATTTAATTGAAACCTGGCCACATCCAGCACATTTTTACACCAAAAAAGGCATATATCCAATATTAGCAGAAGCGACGCTTTTATCAAGCATCCTATATGTAGTAACACAGAGTCGCAGCCAGTACATTTACATAACAACAACAGCACTCATTGGCAAAGTCCTATCCAGTACATCTAGACATCTTACACTTATGGCAAGCACTCTCAAATGACATCTGGGTGAGACAACAATGATATTCTTCTTCAGAATAAATCAAACACAATATGCTCTAGGGCCTCCTGTCCCAGGAAGTCGCAAATGTGGCTTGGCAGTCAGCTCCACGGAGGCAGGACTCTAACCCATAGCTACGACAACTTACAACACATGTATATGATTTACTAGCCAGGCCTCTTGCTGCACCTGCGATTTAGCCATTTAGGCCACAGACAAGATGCAGCCATATTAACTTTCACTAGTCAGTCTCTGATGGGGTTAGTAGCCCAGACTGATAACTTCAATTTTTCAGAATCAACAGAACACATCTGTTAGCGGCGCTTCGTGCCACAAGATTACTTTTACAGCTTCTCCCTTGCACCGGGGGGGTAAGAGGGTACTCACTGAGGTCCTCCATAGGGTCTTGTCCGCAACTGAAAGCATCCTGAATTCTTCTTCAGCTCTCTTACAACTGAAGCAGAGTAGATGGTCTTCTTCTTCTTCCACATCTTTCCCCAACGGGAGGGAGGCGGGCTAGCTTCTGAAGGACATTTTCTGACAACCTCCAAACTACCAGTTGCAAGACTAACTTTACTCTAACTGGTAACTTTGACTAAAAATAACAAATGCCCCCTGATGACTGAAGGGGCTTAGCTAAGTGGCCCAGGCCTGGTAGCATGGAAAGGGCCTGAGCCCTCACCCCTGTAGGGGGCTCCCAGCAGGCTGGAGCCTGCTCTCCTTCTTCTCACTGCAACGGATCGCTGGAAAAAATGGCAAACACTGTCTCTTATAGGGCTCCTACTTCAACTCCTGATTGGCAGCAGAGATGGTGTGACAGGTCTCTGAATGACTGAGGGACTTATCAAGCACAGTACTCGAGGCACAATTGGTTTGGTGAATTGGCACCTAAAATGATGTCCCTGTAAGTCCCATGAGCACTTGGCTGGTTAACCATAAGGGGTAGTGAATATCCCACAAGTCCTGGCTTTTTATTCCTGGCTTCCAATTGGCTGTACTGCTGGCAATGGCTGCTTAACCCCCTGTCCCTTATAGCAGATCAGATACAGTCCTACAAAATTCCCCGGTGCAGCCAGAAAGAAAGAATTATTTTGCCCCAACGCCCCACAGTTCTGTAGCTCAGATGGTGTACTTGCAGTCACTGCACAGATGAAGGGTGTGGCCCTGATTGTTTTCCTGGCGCTACGACACTTATGCAAACTCCCCCTGCAGCAGCTGCCAGTCTGACACATAGAGTCCCAAACATTGGTTAATCCAGAGAGAAAACATTTCTTGTAGTCCAAACACTCTCCCCTGCAGCACAATACATCCCCCTGCATGCAGCAACAGGTTTACAATATTTAAAACACTTATCTCTGCACTTTTCATCCGAAGCTGACTATGGCTACCCTGGAGGCAGCCAGACACACAGTCTTTAATAATACAGCTGACCAGGGCCCGTCTCTAGCATATTTGCCATCAGCCCTGGTCAAACTTGCTCAATCTGCATCTAAGCGGCCCCCCGACAGGCTGCCCGTGGTCACTGGGTCCCAATTAGGTGAAAAGAGATCTGGGGACCCACAGCATGGTCCCTGGGGCAACCGCAAACCGAGCAGCTCCACTGAGGGAAAATTCTCACGCCATCATGAGTCCCACTGCCCTGGAGGCAGCAGCTTTTACTGCACCACTCGTGAGTGGCATTTCTTAAACCCTGAGGGGCTGCATTTTAATTTGGGTGGCTGGGCAGGCACTGGAGGAGCAAACAAGACTGGGGGGACCATAAAAATTATGAGGCCAACACAGGAGACAGCAGAAGGAGATCAGAAGGTGCAGGGCTGAAGTAAGCCCAGACTGGCAATTTAGGAACCCCCATTTGCAAGCGGGTTACATTAAGAAGACAGCCTCACAGTGTTTCTTCATGAACACCTTAAATGTATGTTCCATGCTAGGATATGTCACAGCCATTAAACAGATTTTTTTTGTTCTAGTTAAAAACACACATCATGAAACTGGTAGCAGTGGTCTGTGCCACAGCTGTGCATGAAAAGGGGCTTATGGGATATACCAGTCAGCCCTCTTCCATGCTGCAATTTTTTAAATTCTCTTTGTCTCTTCTAGTTTATATCCTTTTGGGGGGACCTGAGAACATGTGCGAGTTTATAGGGGTGATTGGGGTCCCAGTAGGGTGGTATGAGGCCCCATATGTCAGGGGTTCCTAATGTATGTTGGAGCCCAAAGCCAGGAATACCTGGCTTCAGGGATGCTGCAAGTGCGGCCCAACTCCCCTTCCTCCCTCCCACCACCCGTACAGGTCTCTAGCAAAGCTGAATTAGATGACACATCCGTGCATGCAGCAAGGCAGGACTGTGCATGTTATAGGTGCAGCCAAATTTGTGGTTAGGAGCCCCCATAGCCCGTAGCACAGGGGCTGCCATGTGCACGTATATGGGAGGGCATGGGGCACTGTGGACAAGGACCCAATTTAGTGAATGGACATGTTCATTTTGGCTAAGTATTCATTTGTAAAGAATGTGACAGGATAGAGTCTGTACAGAGAGAGCAAACAAAATGATCCTGGGGGATGGGGGTAAAGACATGTAAGGAGAGACTGCGGGACCTCAACATATACACCCTAGGAACTAGAAGGGAGAAAGGAATATGACAGAGATACACAAATACCTACTGGTGCTGGTGATATAACAGGGTGGCACGCAAAGGCATATTTATCCTAAGCGCAAACGCTAGCATGTGGGGAATTCACTGAAACTGGTCCGGCAAAAATTCAGGAAGAATGTCCGCATGCAGTTTTTTATGGATAGAGTGGTGAGCAAGTGTAATAGACTGCTAGAAGAAGTGGTGCAGTAATTGCCAAAACAGTGGGAGTTGATAATTAGGGTGGGAGAGGCATAACGCCATGGAAGAGGAGATGTGGGCAAAGGGTAAGGAGCGGAATGGCCACTAGAGCACATGATGTAAGATAAACAGGGAAGGCAAACGTGATGGGCTGCTAGTCTTTTCTTTGCTGTCATAGTCTATGGTTCTGTTTTTGCCCCCTCGCTCACACCTGCTAGTGCCCTTCAGACAATCACTCCACCAATCTCATCCCCTGCTGTCTCTGGGACTTACCTCTGGTCTGGCTCATTCCCCAACAGTTCCCCCACCCCCGTTATGGGGCACTCGTAAGTCCCCTTTGGTAGCCATGCTTAGTCAACCCCAAAGAACACAACAGTTTCACCACTCTAGTGGCAGCACACTAGACAGGTTAAAAGTACATCTACAAGTTTCTTTTATGAGAACATAAGGACTCCGCACTCCATGCCAAAAATGCTTGCAGATTTTGCAAAGTTCCACTACTTTATTGTGAGAAAACCAAGCACTCGTAATAAGTGTGAAACGCTGGTAATAGTGAGAGCCTCCCTAGGCTACACCAGTCCCTCTACATGTTATTTGTTTTCTCACAATAAATAATGCTGCATTATCTGCATTTGCAAGCATTTCTTCATGGAGTGCTTAGTCCTTATGTTTACAATTCAGTTGTGGGACTTAAAAGCATCAAACCCGTGTGAGTGACCCTTTTCTGTCTAACAAGTTTTTTATGTTGGGGTAGCAAATCCAATTTATTGCTGAAATAGCAAGTGACACACATACATGATGAAGACTGGTGTGAATGAAGTGTTGGACATTCAGACACTGGTGGTCAGTTCTTTATGGCACACTGAGACAATATTTCTACATCACTTACTGTTTCAGCTGCAACTTAAAAGAAACTTATTGATGTGCCTTTACCCTGCCTAGTGCGCTGCCTCTGCAGTGCAGAAAATGAAAATTACGTACCTACCATAATTATGATCTTTCTGTGTATCTTCACCATTCATCACATATGGGTACTGGCCGGAGAACAGGACCCTCGGGAGCTTTTTTTTTGTTAAAAGGAGCCGACACAGCATCAGCGCCGGCCTCAAGGCCGACGCACGCGGGCTTCGAGGGTTGGCAGTTAGGCTGTGTCGACTCCGCCTGCCTACCAGTTCTGAGTCACCGGAGAGGTAAGAGGAAGGGATGGAGGGTGGGACAAGAGAGTCCAAGGGACAGGAAAAAGGAGTGGAAAACTGAACTAAAAGGAGAAATAACGACTGAGAGGACATCAAAGAAGAGTGGAGACTAAGGGGATTGGGTAGGGGCCCAAATCTCTGGAAGCGGAAGAAGGGAGGGAAGGAAGGGGAGAAATTTAGGAGAGAGTGAGAGGTAACAAGGTATCCGAGACCCTTGTCGGTCACCAGCTCATATAGGAACTGCAAGGAGTAGCAAAGCTCTCTGCCAGAATTCAAGGCACAGAATAACTGGCAAATACCCCAGAAGCAGAGTCGGCTATTTTGTAGAAGGACAAAGTACAGGGACTTAATACTCTCTCAGGAAAGATGTTTGGTGAAAAAAAGGGGATTTTTTTTTTTTTTAAAACAGTGTGATGGAAATCAGAAAGAGAACAGGAGGAGGGCAACCACCAACTCCCACCCCAACGGGGTGGAGACATGCAGTAGAGAAGGAGTGCTGCTCGAGCTGTACTCCTTAAGGAGAATACCCCCCTGTGTGTCCCTACTTTACCCTGCTCTAAAAAGAGAGGGGAGCACATAGGAGGGGACCCAGAGACTGAGGCCTCAGGGGATGGTGGGCGGATTGTGATGAATGGTGAAGATACACAGAAAGACTAGTACCACGTAGGTGCGTAATTTTCATATCTTATCTGTGCAATCTTCACCATTCATACACATATGGGTGAGTACCAAGCCCCCAAAGGGGTTGAGTCATTACACCTGAGGGACAGAGTCCCTTGCCTCAGTGGTGACACACTAAGGAGGGAACCTCGGCCTGAGGAGGCCCGAGGGGGAGAGTGAGATGGGGTCCCTGAGGGGAAGGAAGGCTCCGACAAACGCCATCTCGCCCCTCACGGGAGAAGAGGTAGGTTCCCTGGTGGGCGGAGCAAATCACCCTACGCCGGGCCAAGGGTGACAACCAGGAAAGACGAAGCCACGCCACTCTCCTAGTGCAGATCGCTGTCCCTACGACCCTGGTAGCTACCTCGTTGGCATCATAAGATGCCCTCGCTTGGTGCCTTGCTAGCTCCAGGCCACGTGCAGAGAGCGCGATGGCTTGTCTGGTTTGCTCCGAGTCTGGCAAAGCAGCTAGGATCTGACCTAGCGTGGACCACAAGAACCTGTTGTAGACTGCATAGTGGGCCTGGTGAGCAGAAATGGAGGGAAGCAACCGTGCCAAGTAGAAGGTCCTCCTGCCTCAGAAATCAAAATCCGAGGAGTCTTGATCTGGGGGCCAGTCACAGTGGAGGGCACAAAGCCCATCAGGGGTATCCAGGTGCGTCAAGCTGGACTGCGGATGAGGCATAGAACCTGGAGACTCCGGGGGAGTGCAATACCTCTGGCTGAGGTCCCTAGGGGCAGGAACTCTGGAGAAGGGCCTCTGCCAGAAACGCAAGGATGCCTCCGAAAGTGAGCAGGCCAGGGCGGCAACACAAGGGTGGCCCCGCCAAAATCGCCTAGAAAGGCGTGCGCCACATGCTCAGGATTGCTAACAGACAGGCGAAAGGTGAAGATCCTCCATCATCCTCACGAAAGCGCGGCATCGAGATCAGCAGCTGCAGAGATATGGACAGATGGTTCCTCTCCCCCAGAAGAGGGGGATGAGGAGCTGGAGGTCACCATGCGTTCCGAGGGTGGCTGCACGGGGGGAGGTTGAAAAACCTGGCTGTCCATGGCCCTAACGTAGGCAGGGAACTGAGCAGCCACTGCTCTGAACTGCTCCCAGGTGAGAGGGCCGCTAGGACCAAGAATGCCTGGGAGCGCTGGAGAATGCGGCAGAGGGATAGGGGCAGAGCCAAGAAAAGAAGTCGGCTGACTCGCCAGGGCTAGGGAGGGACCATGAGCACCCAGGAGGGTGCCCCAGAAGACCTCGAGCCGACAGCCACAACCACATTGGTACTGCCTAGGCTGCGCCCAGAAGAATCCCCAGTGAGGCGACTGGTCAGAAGTCCAGAAGGACGGTCCCTGCCTCAAAAGAATGGGACCCCCTCAAGGAACTGGAAGGAAGGTGGAAGTCAGCACTCAGCTGGCCGGCCCGGTGGACCCCAGAGAAAGGCCAGCACCACCCCACACCCTTGACCCTCAGAGTCCGAGAGGGTCCTCCTCCTGAGAGGGCCAGCCTAGGTAGCTGGCAGCTCTGGGCTGCCCCCGAAGGGGAGACCCAGGGCACAGCACCTTCCCCTCCTGTAGGCTTCCTGATGGGCCCCAAAGTTGGGCAATCAAGACACACTACTGGAGGGGGTACCACCACCAAAGGGTCGAGGAAACCCCCAAGGCCAGGTTGCAGAGCAATGGTGGCACGCACCACTGCCTGCTGGCCAGGACCACTGACCCTAACCTCGGGGACTACCTGACACTCCTCAGTAGGGGGCCGACTACGACTCGTCGATGAGACCACTGGGTCGCCCTCCTCCGCAGACAATCCCGAAGGGTGTGACTGCGCGTCTGACTCTGAGCCCGACTCCGACTCCGAGGAGGTATAGTCGGAGGCTCTGAGCCAAACAGTAGGAGGGCAGGTGAAACCGATCTTGCCAAAGGGCCCGGCAGCTAAAGCAGTGGCCGAGGTAGCCCTCACGCCCTCTGTAACCCCACGGACGGGGCTCGCAGAAGGCGCCAGGGCAGCTCGGGCCAAAGGTCCAGAGCCAGGGCCAGCCACGGCGCCATCAAGTCCGCTAGCACCGGGAGCGGTACCAGGGACAGAGACGGCACCGACAGCAGCCCCAGCAACAGCCTCTGCGCCGACAACACCGCCAGGTGCCTCGGCGACTGAAGCAGCGCCGATGGCCCCGAGGGCGGACTCGGTGCCGAACACAGTGCCAACTGGCCCCTCGGCACCACAAGCGGCACCGAGAGAACTCATGGTGCCGAGATCGGCACCGACCGCCAAAGCCGAAGGCCCCACAGCGCCGAACCGCTGCGAGGCACGGTGTTGGCAGGCTCAACCTCAGCACTGAGGACGGTGCCCAGGCGAGACATAGCAAAGGACGACACCGGTCTGTCCCACGGCGCAGAAAGCAGCATCGGTGCCGCGAACGGGCCAACAGGGCCTACAGTGATGAGCGACGAGTCTGCACCCAGCAACAGCGCCGACAGGACCCATCGGGCGCCATCTTAACGCGCCAAGGCTCCCACGGCACTGACCGACGGCATCGAGGACGGCATCGACCGGGCCTTCTGAACCACGGGAGCGACACCGGGAGGCTTCACCCCGGCGGGGCGATTGCCATGGCGGCGCCTCTCCGCCGCTCCCGGGAGAAAGCGGACGGGCCTCCTGCGCCATGGGAGGAGCCTTGGCAATGGCCAGGTACATATGGCTGAGGCTCCCTCCTCCTCAGTCCGTGAGATAGAACCGGGAGGGGACCCAGAGGAAAGGCCGAGAGAGCGCGGCTTGGCCCGATGAGTGTGAACCCTACCCCCGAAAGTCAGCGGAGCTCGTCCCACTTTCCATGCGTGCTGTTCATGGACACGGCGGTCCATGGAGAAGCAGGCATTGCATGAATCCATGTCGTGAAGCGGGCCAAGACACGCGAGACACCGGTCATGCTGGTTGGTAACGGAATATTTGCGGCTGCACGGGCACCGACGCATACGAGGCCGACCCACCTTAGAAAACTTCTTGCCCTCCGACCAAGACATGACCTACGGAAAAAAACACCAAAACAGACTCGACGTCGCAATACTTCAAATAAAAAGGAAAGATCTTACCGGCGACGTTGAGTGGAGGCAGAACCCAGAACTAGCAGGTAACCGACGGACTGTCGAGCGAAGGCTGAAAGGCCTAATATTTTCTTCAGTTAGCTTCCCACGCTATGACCTCGACGGGGGAGATGAAGAACTGGTAGGCGGAGTTGACTCGTCGTTTATCGGTCAACCCTCGAAAGCCACGCAGTATGTCGGGCCCGAGGGTGGCGCCGATGCGTGTCGGCTTGCGCCTACCCTTTTTAAAAAAAAAAAAAAAAAGCTTCCGCGGGGTCCTGATCTCCAGCCAGTACCCATATGTGATGAATGGTGAAGATTGGCACAGATAAGATCTGTCGTGTTCGTTGTTGTAACTTTGAAGCTGCTACCCTGTTACTACACCCCAGGCCCTGCACCATGCAGTGTGACGTGTCCCTGTTGATTCCCTGGTTGAGCTCATCCTGAGTCTAGTAGGCTGTGTGGAGTCTGCGGGCAGCCATCTGCTTCATGCCACTGCAGCCAGTGGGTCTTCCTTTATTTCATTTCCCTCATCCCCTAGATGCTGCATGGAACGGACACTGTGTTGCAGCACAGAGAACATGCCAACATCTTCCGTCAGGGAGCGTGCCCACCTCATGGCTGGTATACTCATACCATCACCCACAGTCACCTAGAAGGCAGTGTTATAGCAGGGCGTGCTGCCCTCCTTCCCGTCCTAACGGAGGAGACCATCCACTGGGATGCTCACTCCTCCTCCCCACCCCTGGCTGGCTCGTAATGAGCCAGCCGCACTTCAGAACTTGAGCTGCCAGTGTCACAAGTGGCAGCACCAGTGCTGTGCCAATGAGCTGCCAGTGTCACAAGTGGCAGCACCAGTGCTGTGCCAATGAGCTGCCAGTGTCACAAGTAGCAGCACCAGTGCTGTGCCAATGAGCTGCCAGTGTCACAAGTGTCAGCAGCAGTGCTGTGCCAATGAGCTGCCAGTGTCACAAGTGTCAGCAGCAGTGCTGTGCCAATGAGCTGCCAGTGTCACAAGTGTCAGCAGCAGTGCTGTGCCAATGAGCTGCCAGTGTCACAAGTGTCAGCAGCAGTGCTGTGCCAATGAGCTGCCAGTGTCACAAGTGTCAGCAGCAGTGCTGTGCCAGTGAGCTGCCAGTGTCACACGTGGCAAGACCACTGCTGTGCCAATGGGCTGCCTCATGTTTCTACATTTCTATTCCAATGGGCCCTCGTAGGGGCAGCTAATTATGGTCCCTTCATGCTATGCTGCAACAGGCAGATTCACTGGAGCACAGCTAAACTGCCTCATTTGCTAATTCGCACAGTGTAGGTGACTTGTGGTGCATTGGACTGTGGGCTATCAATGAAAAATTGGACTCTTTATTGATAATTCAGCCAAAAGTTGTAAACCCTGGTTTGGAAAAATGAACTTAAAAACGCATTCTTCAGTAACCTGTGATAGTAAATTACTGAAAGTTATGAAGGGGACAAAGCTATGTCCTTAAGTAGACAACTACTATTTAAGCAATAAGGCATGGCAGGGGGTGAGTTATGGTGGGATAACAGCCCACCTTGGGGTGGGTTGAAGCACGAGGCATAGCCGAGGACTTCCACCACCCGAGAAGGGCTGTTAGCCCACCATGACACACCCTCTGGAGTACCTTATTGCAATTATGAAATGGGTCATTTATAGTACATTTTATGCATTTTTAAACATAATACTTTCAGCTGGGCCGCTGTGCTGGGATAACCGCCCAGCTGAAATCAGCTCTCGGCCATTAAGAATTCAGCATTCTTTCTACCCATTTCATAATTCAGAATAAACCAGCTATGAGCCAAAAATTGCTCTGCTCTGTTTAGCTTAAAGAGGACAAGAAATGTGTGCTGATTGGTAGCTGTTTGTACTGTTCTTATTTGTAGAAAGGAAACCCATACTTCCAGAGGATCCCTACATAACTGGGCCTTAATAAACACTTATGTCGAGAGGAGGGCTTTGTGCTTTTTTTTTTGTTATGGACAGCACTCTATACCATCCTCTTCATGGAACCAGGAATCTGGAGTTTTCACTTTGTCGAGTTTGTGTACAGAATGACGTGAATGAGGTACGGACCTATCACAGCAATGCTCAGAATTCTATGTACAAACTGTGACATAGTCAACACTCCAAATTACTGGCTCCACATAGAGAACTGTACAGAATGTTGCCCATGAATGGAAAACAATGCAAACTTTGGTTTTTGACATCACTTTTCAGTTAGGTGCAGTCAAGTATGGATCGTTCTGTACTATGACTAGAACTTCTGACTATAGGAACATTGCAAACATCCGCCAATTAGAAATAATTTCTTGTGCTCTTTAATGTAATGTAAATATTTGTATGTGGTGTCACAAATTAAAATTAGGACAAGACACTGAAACTTTCCGAGTCTTCATTAATAAAGGCATGCAAAGGAACAAAACATATAAATACCTCCTCACGTTCCGATATTAAAGTGTTATGTGGTCTGGTATATGAGTTGCTACTGCTGAAGTTCTGCTGTCTTAGTCTGTAAAGAAAAAGAAAAAAGTTGCTCACTTCCCTAATGAGCGTTTCTTCTAATGCATGGGCTGTACATTATACGTGTGTACGTACAGTTAATCTGTCTCTTATGGCTATTATAGATTTAGGGAGCGCTGCCTCCTGATCAGCGCACTCCCTTCCTCTGGGTGTGAGACACTCTTGGGACACTGTCTCATGCACAGCTGCCCTGAAAACAGGCAAGTTCAGTGTTGTTTTTTAAACGTTAATGTATTATTAATCAGTCTCAATCAATAAAGAGAATAATGCATAGCTTACTGTGCATTATAAGTGAGTAATTACATCGAGAGGTTTTGGGTCCGGCCTCAGTGTTGTTTTTTAAACGTTAATGTATTAGTAATCACTCTCAATCAATAATGGATTAATACACCAGCCAAGACCACTTTTATGGTTTTAAGAGCGGTCTTACATCCTAAGGGTATCAGAACTACCCGCCTTCAGGCTGTGGTTCTCATACCCTAGAAATGCACATGAGATCATGCATACAACTGTCAGCATGGACTTGGCGTTTGTATTAAGATATATATAACAGTACGGTGAGTTTTGTGGGGTGAGAGTACTGTAAAGATGATCAATTCTGTCACACAAAGGACGGGAGACGAAACTCTTAAATCAAGAGACACAACAACTGCATGTGAACATTTGATCATGTTTAAGATTTTTCTTTTAGGAAATGTGTTTTTCAGAAAATTAGAGACACCTGCTGGCCCACTGGTGCAGCAGTTGGATTTCTGCTTGTGACGCTGGTGATCTGGTTCGAGAACGGACCCGGATCACCAGAGGGCTGGCCGGGGGGAGAAGGATGAAGTGTCTCATGGACTACTCTCCTCTCTGGGGGAGGTGGAGAATATGCTCAGTGCATCAGGATCCCCTGGCGAAGCCAGAGCACCACAGCACCCAGTGCCAGCTTTCAGGAGGCGGGGCGGATGTTGGACGCCACTGCATGTCCCCACCTCCTGGAAAAACAAAGAAAATTACTTTGGGTGCTCTGGATGACGCTGCCCTGCTCCCAGGTCTTCATGGCTCCTCGCTGTGCTGTCGCAGATTAATTACTGATCCTGCAGTCCTCGCCACTGGCCCCGAACCCCACCCTGGGGGGAAAGCCAGGGAGGCAATGTCAGTTTGCCGGCACCTTACCTGTTGGAGACGGGCGAGTCATGAGGCTGTGGCCCCGCCCTGGGGGGGTAAGCCAGGAGATACCTGCAGCAGATCGCGGCCACTGGGGAAGCAAGACTGGGGCAGGAGCAGGCAAAGGGTTGAGTGTCCTGGAGGGAAAAAACACAGTAAATAAAAAAAAAGAAAAGAAGAGAAACCTGTGTGGGACAAGCACTGTGCCAACATAAACAAATTCTGGTCAGATCCACCAGGGCTGCACAATGAAGTCAGTGAAATTGGGTGGAATTGTTAAGGAGGTATGGAGAAACAACACAATGATTTGTAAGTAGTAAGATTTGTTTTAGTTTCCGTTCTTAGGAAGGCATACAAATTATTAGGAAAATATATGGAGGTATACATTTTAATGGAAGGAACAGGAAGCAATACAGGTTTACAAAAGAACCCCAGAGCAAATGCCACTGAGGTGTGTGTTATCCCAGTCGATATCGGCCGGATAGCCAAATTTTAAAGAAAACACAACTGCGCATACCCTAATAATGCAAAGCATCATGGGAAACATATGCAAATCCCCATGATGGTACAGAAGGTGTCAGTACATGAAAAAGTAATGGCTAGCATATGTTCAGTCTAGGGATTATTTACACAGTTCTTTGTTTTTGTTAGAGAAACAGGGTTTTTGTCCATGACGTGATGTAAATTATATTTAAGCAATGTGGTGTTGTCAGGAAGTTGGGTGTAATGATGGACTGTTACCAGAGAAAATGTGATATTAACTTTCAGAGGGGGTCGCTTTTTGATAAGGGCAAGACAGTTATGCGTGTGATAATGGGAATATTAGGAAAGTATGAGGTCTATGCAGAAGTGGAGTACAAATATGCACAGTTTCATAAGTATGTGCTCAGAGTGCAGGCAAATGTGATATGCAGGTTTGTTTTAGAAACAGTTAAAAATAGCGATACATGCACTTGATAGAAAGATAGATAATTACACAGACATATAGACAGAGAGACAGGCAGAATAGGAATGGCAGTGAAGTACTGAAGTGACGCCAACCCTCACCCGCACGCCACTGAGATGGACAGGCACTGGGGTGTGCCTTTGGATCATTGCCCATAACGCTCACGCCATTTCACTTCACCCTACCCTGCAAACACAGACAAGTGCCAAGGTGTGCCTTGGGGTGTTCAGACTTTACACTCACCCCATTCCATAAGGAAATACGCTGAAATGGTTACAGAGTAAGAGAATGGAGTGAACTTTGGGGCTGAAGAGTCAAAGGCACACCTCGATACCAGTCACTGGCTACAGGGTGGGGATGGGGTGGAATGGCGTGAGCATTACTGTTGACAATCCCAAATCACACCCCTGATGCCTGTCAGCTCTACAGGGCAGGGTGTTATGGTCAGAAACCCTAATGCCCGGGCTTTCTTGATTTCACTCCAAGTTTTCAGTATGGGCTTTTGTGACCCCACATGAACAGTGATACTATCAGTTCATTATCCGAAGCGGTTTTGCACAATGACTGTGCCATTTGGCACCACGAATACAAAAACACATTTTGAACAGGATGTAAAAAATGACAGCAGTACCATTTATGAGGAGGTGTAAAAAATGGTAATGTTGAAAATCTGGAGTGAAACTATAAAAAAATTGGTGAAGTCGTGACACTGCTCCTGCTAATGTATACTTTTTTTCAAATTCCTCTGCATCCCATTGTTTTCATCTCTGTTGCTGTTATGTGACTTAACCCAGCAACAGCATTTCATGCATTACATTATAAAGACAAGTAAATGTTTTAATACATTTATAGACAGTTACATAAACTTAAATTTCTTCCTAGAGTAATTATAATTCAGTAACAGTGGTAGTACAAAACAATTACTCAGACAACTCGAAAACCATAACTACTTTATATTGTACACTGACACCCCATAAGGACCTCCTTGAAATTGAGATGCAAATGTCACATTTATCAGTTTTCTAACAGGAATATTTTACTATCCTAAATACATTTCTTGGCTTCAGTAACTGCTCAGCACATCTATGGCTTGACCTACTTATTAACATTTTACACCTGCGATGCAGTATACTGCTGCTTATTACACCAACATCATGGACCATAAAACAGATGACTGCCATAACTACAGGGCACTATAGCACAGTGGTTTAAGGCTCTGATCTGCAAATCTGGAGATCTGGGTTTGAAACCCACATTTCCCACTTGCATACTGAGTGACCCCGAGCAAGTCACTTAACTTCCATGTGCTCCCAGGTTGCCCTGTAAACAAGTTTTTCAGGTTAATGTCTACTCTAGTTAAACAATTAAAAGAAAAAAACACACATTTGTTCTTTCTTTATTTTGTTACTACAAGCTTTGGACTAATACATCCATCCTTAAATGTACTTTTTTATAGCTTATTGTCTGTGACCAAGGCAGAACTACTTAAAATCCTGCACATAAAAAATAAATCATCAAAATAGCATTGCAAACAACATGGGGGGAGGGAGGTAGTGACAACAACAGAAATGGAAAGGGGCCTGGGGGTAATCATATCAGATGACCTTAAGGTTGGCAAGCAATGTGAGAAGGCAGTAGGGAGGGCTGGTGGGATACTGGGATGTATAGGGAGATGCATCACCAGCAGAAAACAGGAAGTTGTTATCCCCCCTATACAGACAGTTGGTGAGACCCCATCTGGAGTACTGCGTCCAGTTCTGGAGACGCCATCTCTGCAAGACCTAGACAGGATGGAGGCAGTTCAGAGGAGGGCAACTAAAATGGTGCAGGGTCTGCAGAGAAGCCATACAGAGGAGAGACTAAAGGAGCTTAATATTTATACCCTTGAGGAAAGGAGGAGAGGGGGGACATGATAGAAACGTTTAATTACCTCAGTGGAATCAACAAAATCCAAGAGGGTAGCATCTTTCAGAAAAAGAGATGTGCAAGAACAAGGGGACACAATTTGAAGATAGAGGGGGATGGCTCAGGGGCAATGTGAGGAAGTATTTTTTCACAGAGAGGGTGGTGGATGCATGAAACAGCCTTCCTGAGGAGGTTGTGGGGTCTAAAACTGTGGGAGAATTCAAGAATGTATGGGACTGACATAAGGCCATTTTTGTGGGGTAGGAAAAAATAGGCTGTTGGTTAAATAGGATCTGCTGGTTATCCTCCAGGTAGGAAAATGGGCAGACTAGGTGGGCCAATCGGTCCTTATCTGCATCAAAGTCTATGTTTCTATGAAGACTTGCTGTATTCTGACATTATGCAGTTAGCCCCCACACTTGAACTGCTCCGGAGAGGAAATAGTTAACTCTATGCCAGAGCATAGAACGTTGGGCTTGAGCTCGATTCAAACCTCTGTCTGCTGCACTCCAAAGTTTAACCGTGACATTCTTTACTTCGCCTAACTGAACAGTCGCTCTGGAGATCTCTCCTTCGCTTGTCGGTTCGGTCTCAGTAAAACGTCGGTTTTAAACCGTAATTTTCTTGTTTTTTTCAGTTCAGATCCTGTCTGTGGTACTGTAAGTGTTGTAGGTAGTGGACATTAGTTTAGTTTCTGTTTATTTTCTGTATTGTGTAAAATTATAAAGCTTTTCAATTGGTCCTGTTCGAACCGACTGTTTTGATTGAATTTATTCTTTATTTTGTCTTAGTGTGAGGTACCGGTTCCATCGGTTTCAAACATTCAGTATTTTTAAATGTTTTTTCACAGCCCGTAACAATGTTGGTAACCACGATAGGAGGGGTCTTGCTCAGCTATAAAGCTGCTAAAGGGTAAGTGGTTAGGATGGCTACTTGAAACTTCTCTGAAACATGCAGGATGTGATTAGAATCAGGCAAATGGGTGCCTGACCTTACCCCCAGTCCTACTCCTGGCCAAAGCAGAGGCGACACATTTTCAAATTCAAACATCACTGGGATGGTAAACATGACTAACTTTATTATAGACTCAGACTTAGAATTCAGATCTGAAGATGTGCAACATGCTCAAACTAGGAAACAGAATCTACAAAAGATCCCAGTGGAAACAAGCAGTGATTCTGGAGATGAAGACCGGAGTACAAATAAGCCCTCTTGGGGAGATCAGATGGAGCTAGAACATCCACCTCAGAATACTGAACATAACTCAAGTGAACAAGCCAGAATCAACCGGGAAACCTTTAGAAAAATTGCCTTTTTTTCAATCAACCTCCACCAGTCCAGAGACGCAATGCAGTTAGACTACAAGACATAGGAGGTTTAAATTTGCATCCAGATAGGATTTATGTAGACAGGCGACTGATTAAAGAATCCTTGGGGGTTTCTTTTCAAATGAAATGTATGCCCTCATGCATATATCTGGAGATAGTTTGTTTGATGTCAGCTTTAAAACACCTCAAAATCTACTGTAGATAGATTCTGGTCTCAGTACAAAAGGAAACAGTACACAGAGGTATGGCTTCCATTCCGAGCCATCCCACTTAGTAAACCAGCAGTGAAAATTGTCACAATTCTTTTCCATAATGAAACAGTGGCAGTGCATGACATCAAGCACTGGGTATAACAGAGGTGTGAGGTCATTGGGGCACTCCAACCCACCTTCAATGATGAGCACATCTGGACTGTGGGGTGGAAGTACAAAGTGAGATTACGAAATACCAAAAAAGGACCAGTTCACTTACTGAATAGCTTGTACTTAGGAAGGGAGAGAGGACATTGTTTTTATGCTGTTCAACTGAGAACCTGTTTCAAATGTGGTTCCTTTTCTGATCGTAGCCAAGTGTGTGATGGAGTAAGTGTTACGTGTCTTCGATGGACACTCCAAGCTCTGAGTGTCAAAGAAGAGGTCCGTGTAAGTTGTGTGATGGGACTGGCCAGCATATTGAGCGTGCCGTGGGCTACACACACCGTCTGACCACCCGGACCAAAATCACATATTATCAGAAGCCCAAAGAAAGACATGGCAACACATAAACATCCAGAAACCGGTAACAGCACACAAACAGCATTGCAAAAAGAACCCACCCACAATGATCAGCATAGCCCGACAGCTGGGGACCCTTCCACTACAGTAGTGCAATGCACAGGAAATATGTCAGGGAACGAAAACACAGCACCCGCACCACAAACAGGAGACATGGCACAGGGAAAAGAAAGAGTAGAAACTGACCCCTCCAAGTTTGAGACAGAAGAAAGTACTACCATGCCCCCCGACATAGGAACAGGTACGAAAAAGAGACCTATGAGACAAAGAAGACCTAAATCTAAAATCGCTAAAGCTTCCTCTCCGGAACAGGGTTTAGTTGTAAGCAATAAATATGAAATCCTTTCAGTGGACACACAGGAGTCTGAACAGGGTGGTGAATCTGAAACTTCATCTCAACCACTTCCTTCCTCAGATTCTGAATGTGACGCACAACAGAACACCAAGTCTGTTTTAAGAAATAGAAGAACAGGGATTCGAACTAGGACTAAGGCTCATTTGGAAGATCCAGAGTGATTTTCCTTTCCTTGTATATGGCACAGCATCCTATCTTGAAAGTGGCTACATGGAACACTAACAGTATAAAGAATGCTCGCAGGAAATTAGTCACTTTGTCTATATTGAAAGATGGGGGGTTGATATGAGCTTGTTGCAAGAAACCAGACTTAACACAGCCTTTTTAGTTCAACAGGCACAGAAAGGGCACAGGGTCAATATGTCGCACAGCAGAATGCCATGCGACTTAATCGTGTTGCGCGACTTCTTGTTATCGTTTGTTCTGTGGGGGCTCTGCCACTCCCGTTACATGGGGCTGGCCTTCCGACCCCCACTAAAGATTCTAACTCTGGGGGTCCACCGGAGAGTGCACGGGTCTGGGTTTTGCCATAATGCCGTACACTATTAAGCATACAACATTATTACCTGGTACACACAGAAAGAGTGGGTGATGGGCCCAGCTTATTTTTCCTTTGGGACAGACACATGCGATGGCCTGGGCATTTTATTTAAAGGGAATGGATTCACAGTTACAGAGTTAGTAGACATTCAACCTGGGTGAGCCCTTTTGTTAGACAGTTTTTATAAGAACACTGCATGGAGAATAATTAATGTATATGCACCGCCCAAAATGAAGGACAGAGTAGACCTATTTAATAACATTAAACCATACTTATTTACAACAAGGCATACTACAGTATTTGGGGAGGGGATTTTAACTGTATTATAGCCCATAAGGACAGAGGATCAAGCACGGAAAAGGATGTTTGTGATACACATTGTTTAAAATCAATAGTACAGACTGTAGGCTTATAAGACTCATACAGAGAAGTACATGAATAAGGAGGATATTCCTTTTTCAAAGGACGATTTTCCACAAGAACAGATTTTCTATTTGTCTCAAAAAATATACTAATACATGATGCAGCCACTAGACCACGTGAAACATCTGATCATGCTATATTACATACAGTTTGTGGTTTACATGAATGTGTTCCATATGGTAAACACTACTGTAACTGAATGTCACCTTAATTCAAGATGAGAAAGTGGCAAGCCAGATAAAGAATCTTTTTAAAGCCTATATGCCTATAGCAGGTTTGGAGGATGATTTAAGTCTCTGGTGGGAAAAAACGAAAAGAGGACTACAAAAACTTATTACATATATAGCATCAAAACGAAATGCCCATCAGTAGAGAAAACACTTAGATTTAAAAAGTCAGTTAACCAAACTATATTCTGTAATAAACACACAAAGGATCTCCTTATCTGCTTAAGTCCAAAACATTAAAACAGATATGGAAACTTTGCAATACTCTAGGGCCACATCCATGTTAATAGAACATAGAATCTGCACCAATGGGAAATTAGATGTTGGAGATACCTTTACTGGGTGTCATGGGCATGCTGCAGAAAGGACAGTGACAGAAGGGCAAACAAAGGAAGGGAGAAAAGTATTTTCAACTCCAGAAATCTCAAGGGAGGTCAATTCATATTTAACAGATATGTATGCAGAACCACATCTCACAGAAACCAGTATGAAAGATTATTTGAAATTAATACCAACAACATGTTATTCCCCAGGATATTGTACAACATTTAATTTTACCCATAACCAAAACAGAAGTGGAGAAAGTAATAAAAACTTTGAAACATGATACAGCCCAGGGTATGGATGGACTACCATCAGAATTTTATAAAAAATTCAGGATCCCCTCATAGATATTTTAGTGGTGGTATTTAATTGGGTCTTACTGAATAACAAATTAAATTAACATTTAAATATAGCTGTTTAAATCTTGATTCACAAAAAAAAAACCCGACCAATCACATCTAAGGAACAGGAGACCGCTTAGTTTATTAAATTCAGATTTCAAAATATTAATGAAAATGTTAGCTCTAAGATTGTCAGAAGTAGCCCCATACCTGACAACAGTATCCCAATCATGTTCTGTAATAGGTCGGTCCACAGGTGATGATCTGCTGCTCATAAGAGAACTAGTGGAACAAGGCAAAGAGGACAAGCTGACAGGTTACATTTTATCACTAGGCCAAGAAAAAACTTATGATAGAGGATCTCATACTTTCATAGATCAGGGACTACAATCATATGGAATCCCAAGAGAATTTTGTCAATGGATTCAGACATTCAGTAAGGAAGCTACAGCAATCTCCTTAATAAATGGATATTTCAGATCGTATGTGTCCATAAAGAGAGGGGTGAGACAATGATGCCCCATAAGCCCCCTTCTGTACATCTTTTGTATAGATCCCCTGTTAAAAGCAATACATGCAAATGATCAAATAAAAGAATTTGACCAGTACAGGGTGCATTAGAAGAGGAAACCTCAGCTTATGTACATGATGTCTGTCTATTTATAGCAGATCATCAATCAGGTGAAAAAGCCATAGAAGAAACAGAAGCATATTCAAGGGTCACAGAAACAAGTATTAATAAATGCAAAAACATAATGTATTCCCTAAGTAGAACCACTGAGAAAATGATTTATTTACAAGATATCCCTGGAACAGAGGAACCAGTAAAGATTCTGGGCATTCATTTTGGAAGAGGTGATATACAGAATACAGGATGGTTAACCATGCAGAACCAGTGTGTTCTGCCACAGAGGGGTCTGATTCCTTGTGACCACGAGACCAAAGCTCGAGGGGTCCTTGGGAATCAGACCCCGAGGTGTTAGAACACACGGTTCTGCATGGGGTTACCCATACTGTATTTTTTATAGTGTATGGTGCCCCTCAAATTTTTTTTTTTTTATCATCTTTTCAGGTTTCCAGACTGTATTTACATCGTGGACAAGGAAACTGGTTTCTCCCCTAGCTAGGAGACAGAGTTGGGTGGTTGCTAGGGACTGGGTGTCCCTAACATAACAGCAGACATGCCCATTGGCTGCCGCTCTGCTGTGGGTAGGATTTAGAGAGAAAAAAAAAAGAAATTTGTTCTGTGGCAAACAAGGTGCATGTTTGTGCTACAACAAGTGCATCATAATCCAACACAAGTGTTTGAAAGTGTAGAAAATGAAATAAGGGTACAGTGTGAGTCTGAGAGGAACTTTTTATTGAGAGAGACATGTGGTTAACTAGATGGAGAACTGTACCATTTTTAAAGGATAAAATAGAAATTCTGATTAGGAAAGAATGCACAGTACATAGACAAAGGATTAAAATATGTTTACTTTGACTGTACAAAATCCTGTGTGAAAAAGCTATGTATTCTTGAGTTATGGACACAATTTTCTGTTATGCTTAAGCATGTAACTTTAACTGTTGTCATAATTTGTTGTGTGTATTTAATAAAACATTCCCCTACTCTTTTCGAGAAGTGCCATGGGATCTTTAACATCCACCTGAAATACCACCAGAACAGGCAGACGGGACCTCGGTTTAATGTTTCATCCAAAAGATGGTACCCCAGGAGTGCAGCACCCCCCTCATGCTGCACTACAGTGTCAGTATTGGGATATTTACCCAAGTGCCTGGTGTGCAGATAGAACCCACAGCCTTCTGATCCCCCGGCCTTGGAGACAAGTATGCTACCTGCTGAGCCACTGACACTAATGTCAGAGATATCAGAGATACTGTGGTGCCCCCCCCCCACACACACACACATTGATCGCCAGCTCGATAACAAAAATATGTTTCCCTGTTGCTAGTGGTCCCTCCCCACTGATCCCCAGCCCAATTACAAAAACAAAGTTTCCTCTGGTGCTAGTGTCCCCCCCACAATCACCAGAAGGATTACAAAAATACAAGTTTCCTTGGTGCCAGTGGTCCCTCCATTGCAACCTTAATTGCTGGACCAATGTTGAAATGTGGTAGTGGCTCCCCCCGGCACCCATGCCTGACATTTATAGATGCATTCCAGGGTGTTTAGTGGTCCCTACCCCCGCTCACACCCATGCCTGAACTAGAAATAATACTCCCCTGGTGTCTAGTGGTCCCTCAGTCAGCTGATCCCATGCCCGAGTCAATCAATGTGCACATACTATATGCAGTATGCACCCACTGACAGCTCTGTCGGCGTGCAGCCTCGGTGGATAGTAGAGGGTTGTGCTGGTCACTTGCTTGGGTAGGGGTGGGGGGAGTGGGTGTAGGGGTACTACCTGTTGGGGAAACAAGATCCCAGACCTGCAGGCAACAATGACAGAGGCTAAACTGGACACAGTAGTCATTAGCGAGACATGGTTCACTGGTAACCACACTTGGGAGACTTCAGTACCTGACTATGTACTGTCAGAAAAGATAGAGGTTCGGGGGTGGACTGGCCCTTTATCTTAATGAAAATATCAAAGCTACAAAAATTCAGAATACACAGGGGGAGGACATAGACACACTACTGTTAGAAGATATACAAAACATGACAGCTAAAGTGGAGGTTCTGATAATGGGAGACTTCAACATGCCAGATACAGATTGGTCAGTACCAGCAGGAACATCCATCAGAAATAGACACATGGTGGATTCCCTGCAGGGGAGGGGGGGCCTCAAACAACTGGTACAACAACCCTCAAGAGACAGGGCTATCCTTGATCTAGTATTGACTAATGGGGAAAAGACCACAGATCTCCAGGTAGAAGGTCACCTGGGGGCCAGTGACCATCACATGGTATGGTTCAATTTGGCTACTAGAGCAAAATCAGCCCATTCCAAGGCAAAAATATGCGACTTCAGAAGAGTTGACTTCGATAAGATGGCCCACAGAGTTAAGCCAGCCCTGGCAAGAAGAAATACAGGTAAAGGGGAACAGGCAAAGCGGGCAAGCATTAAGGATGCAATACTTAAAGCAACATCCCATTGTGTTAGAGAGAAAGGCAATTGCAAAAGAAGGAGGAAACCACTTCAGTTCTCAAAAACAGTAACAGAAAAAGTCAGAGCCAAAAGGCTGGCCTTCAGCAAATATAATGGAACGTAGCGGGATGAAGATAGGGAGGCATACCAAACTTCCCTAAGGGAAGCAGGGATGGTAGTAAGGCAGGCAAAGGCCCAAACCGAGGAAACACTAGCACAAATAGTAAAAGAAGGGGACAAGACTTTCTATGGATACTTCAGTGAAAGGAGAAAGTCCAGAGAGGTGTGCTAAGATCAATGAGGATAACGGGGAGTGTGTGGAGGAGGACCAAGGAAGCATTTATCTTAAATAGATACTTCTTCTCAGTATTTACTGAGAAAGAAGGTAGGACAGGCCCACAGCTCAGCATCATGGACACAGGGGAGGGAGGTGTGCACAAGTTCCTTCACAAAAGAAAAGGTCCTACAAGAGCTCGCTAAGCTCAGGGTGGACAAGGCAATGGGACCTGATGGCATACATACCAGGGTACTAAAGGAGCTAAGGGTTGAACTAGCAGAGCCATTATCAAAAGTGTTTAATGAGTCTCTAAGCACAGGAAAGGTTCCAGAAGACTGGAGAAGGGTTCATGTGATCCCGCTCCACAAGAGTGGTAGCAGGGAGGAGGCAAGGGAACTACAGACCAGTCAGTCTTACCTCAGTAGTGGGCAAGATTATGGAGGCACTCCTTAAGGAAATTATAGTGCAACACCTGGAATCCACAGGAGCACAGGATCCAAGACACCATGGGTTTACAACAGGAAGGTCCTGCCAAACAAATCTCATAGATTTCTTTAACTGGTAACCAGAGTGGTGGACCAAGGGGGTGCAGGCGATGTTGCCTACCTTGACTTCAGTAAAACTTTCTATACTGTTCCACATAGAAGATTGATTGATTAATAAGCTGGGTAGGCTCAGGGAGGGTCAGGAGTTGGTCAACTGGGTGGCAAACTGGTTGGCAGGCAGAGAACAGAGAGTGGTGGTGAACAATACACAGTCAGAAGAGATGCAAGTCACAAGTGGGGTACCTCAGAGATCAGTCCTGGGGCCAGTCCTCTTCAATATCTTCATCAGTGACATTGCAGATGGACTGGAGGGTAAGGTTTGTCTGTTTGCAGATGACACCAAGATCTGCAACAGAGTAGATGATAAAGATGGGGTGGGCAGAATGGGAAGAGATCTGGATAAACTGGCAAAATGGTCAGCAGAGTGGCAACTGGGGTTTAACACAAAGAAAGGCAAGATCATGCACATAGGGAAGAGAAACCCTGAAGCCACCAGGCAGGTTGGGAGGGGAGTTGCTGGCAATCACAAGGGAAGAAAGAGACTTGGATATCATCATAGATGACCTGAAATCATTAAAGCAGACCACTAAAGCTGTAGGTAAGGCTAAGGGGATGTTGGTGTGTATTAGTAGGGGTATCACAAGTCGTAAGAGGGAGGTAATAATCCCTCTTTACAAGACACTGGTTAGGCCTCATCTGGAGTACTGTGTGCAGTACTGGCAACCACACCTGCACAAGACCATTAACAAAATGGAGGCAACCAGAGACGGGCAACCAAAATGGTGCAGGTACTGCATCAGAAAACATATGAGGACAGATTAACGGAGGTCAGTATGTATACCCTAGAGCAAAGGAGGGAGAGAGGTGATATTTATTTATTTGCTTTTGGTGACCAGGTAAGTGCATCAGGCAATAACCCTGCCTATTTTCAAGCATGACCCGGGAGAGTACAAGATTCAATCAAACATACAACATAGTGTGACTAGGAAAAACATACCCTGGAAGCAAACAATCTTTGCAGTAGAGTACAGGCGCTTACAACAACACTGGTCTGATACAAGAAAATGTCCTAAATTCTATCATAGATTCCCCCTGAAGGGAGCGACAGAGGGTTCACTATACAAATAGTGGCCATCCTCGCAGGGATGATATGAACAATGACAAAACTGGTTCAAAATCCATGATGTTAGAAAAAGCAGGTAGTGATAGGCAGGCAGAGGCAGGAACAGAGGTCTGGGGAGGGTTAGGTGCAGTCACAGCAGTCAAGTGCGAGAAGGTGGGGAAGAGTGCAGATCTGAGGGAGGAGTGAGATAAGGGTGCTTTGAATTGGGGGCAGGGAGTTCCAGAATTTGGGGTAAAGTAGAGGCTTGTTCACCCATTTTTGTTGTGCAGTGGGGGACGGAGAGCAGAGGGGAGTTTCATGACCTCAGAGTGCGGGAGTGCTGCACAGGGGTCAGCATGGCCCTAAGACCTGCAGGGCGAGGGGTTCTAGTCATGGAGTCCATGAAGCACCTCAGCGAGAGGAAGCACAGGGATGTAGGAGACAGACAGTTCCGGGTGGAGTAAAGGTGGCAGTGATGAGTAAGGCAAGGGGCTGATAGGGCAAATCTATAGATATTATTGTAGGTGGTGTCCCATTTATGAAGAATACTAGCGTTGGCATGGGAGAGGGTTGGCAGTGCATACTGCAGCCTAGGGAGGACACCTCTCACCACAGAGATCCGGGCAGCAGGGTTTAGGAGTGGCGCACAGGGTAGGCAGCACCTGTCTTAATATTGATGGATCTGCAGGTCTCTATTTATGTGAGAGGAAGAATTAACTGTGGGATCAAGCGTCACTCCAAGGTACTTGAAGGAATCGCTGGAATTGACTGCTGAACCATTGCAGCAGTGTACCTGAAGCTTGGGAGCCACCATGTGGACTTTTCTGGAGGATCCAAAGAGCACGGTCTGGGTCTTGGGTAGATTATGGAAAAGAGAGTTGGAGAACAGCCAAAGTTGAATCTGTTGGAACGCAGATGACAGGTGAGCATTAATGTCAGTGACAGAACGAGAGGCAGAGTAGACAACAAAGTCATCAGCATACATGATGGAGCAACACTGAGAGATGTTCACCCAGGAGGCAGGACGTGCAATGACTTCGAGGGCACAAATGCACACATCTGTCCCACCTCCATTTACCATGCTAGTGCCAGCAGCTACTTAACCCCTGTCTCCCCTGAGGTCAGTTGTGTGCTGAGCATGTGACCACCCTCCCCACCTAGGGAAGGAGAGCAGTCACTTAGACACTTGATCCTTGTCAGCGTTGCAGGCAGAAAACTTACCACTGTGCCAGCGGGCCATTATAGCACCAGGGAAAGGTTGTTTTTTAAATCTGACTGGGAATCAATGTGTATATGTATGGGGGCAACTAGCACCAGGGAAACTTATTTTGTTGTTATTAGGCCAGCAATTGGGTGGGGGGGATCACTAGAAGCAAGGTAACTTATTTTTTTTTACAATCGTCTGGCGATCAGTGGGAGGGTGCTAAACTCTAGCGCAGCCTATGTAAATGGGCCCATAATGAGCATGCAAATAGCCACATGGCACCTTGCATACCCAATGGTCTCATTTACATGGCTGCTTCTGTGAATTCCAAACAGCACACCTGTGCTAACTCCAAACTGCATGTCGGGGTGGTACTAGAGGGTTAGCAGATGTAGTAATGGGTTAGTGCTGACTCGTCCTGGCCCTATTCACAGTCGGATAGTGCAGGTGCATTATCCAACTGCAAGTAACAACCTTTGATACCTGGGCAATTGCAAAGTGCAATGCAAGCATCTGTACTTTGCGATTTTAGGAATCTTGCCCCAGGTCTATACACTTGTGAGTATTTCCAGTTCTGATAGATAATACAGCAACAAATTTGCTCTTAAGTAATAAACCAGTGTAGCCAAATCTTGACTCTAAATGCTTCACTGGTGCATTCATGTATGACTTCTTGAAAACAAGACTGTACAAGCTGTAAATTTATCTTGTACTGAACATCTGAAATATAAAAAGAGATTTTCTCAATAATGTGCTTTTAAGTCTACCTACAGTTTACCCTGCACACAATGTACACAGATGTAGCATACGTAAGTTGTGATATCTACAACAGATACTGAGCTGTGACATGGATGATAAACTGTTTTATTGTGATTATTACCAAAATGGTTTCGGGAGGGGTGAGCATTAGGGTGGACAACCTCAAGGAAGATCCCACCACTGATTCACCAAGATTCTAAAGACTCAAAACCTTAATGTTTTTTCCTTTTGCTGTTTTGGGGGGTGAGAGTGGGGAATCAGGGTTGGAAACTCTTGACGCCACATTTCCCTACTTTTGTGGCCTTAACTTAAGCCTTGTTGAATTAATGCAGTTTTTTTGCAAAGAATATTACCGTGTGTGTGTGTGTGTGTGTGTGAAAGATCATTATCATTTTCTGTAATAGCACTGCAGATGTACAGTATATGAGAATCACAGCACTGGTGCTACAACTATCTCATGTCCAAAAGTACTACAACTGTTACTAGAGCCACGGCAAACTAAGGAATGGCACACTAGTGTTCATCCATGTATGTGTCAAGCTATCATGATAGTTATTTCTGGCCAAATCTTTTTCAGTTTCAGTAAACATATATCCCCTACTTGTCAGACTTGGACATTGTGGCCATCACAGAGACCTGGTGTAATGATAACAATGACTGGGAGATGGCCATACCTGGCTACAACATATTCAGAAGAGAACAGGGAAGGCAGCAAGGGGGGAGGAGGAGTGGCACTTTATGTGAAATATGGCATAAAGGCCACAGAGATCCAGGAGGAACATAATGGGGAGAGATACTGAGGGTTAAGCTGGAAAGGAAAATGGGGCCAGCCATCTGCACAGAGGAGATCTACAGACCACCAGCCCAGGAGGAAGAGACAGATAGGGAGTCAATACTAGCCATCCAAAGGATGGCAGATAAGGGGAAATGGTGCTGGTTGCAAACGTCAGTAATTCAGACGTGGACTGAAGCCTCCCAACTGCAGCATCACCCAGGAGCAGATTTATCCAGGACTTCCTTCAGGGTGTTTTCCTTAAGCAACTGGTCAGGGAACCAACTCAGCAGACGGCAATACTGGACCTCATGCTCACAAACGCGGGTAGTGTGATAGGGGTAACAGCGAGGGAGCACCTGGGTAACAGTGACCACTGGTCACTGTGGTTTGAAATCAAAGAAGAAGCAGAACCAAACCACACAAAAACACGTATCCTGGATTTCAGGAGAGCAGACTTTGGGAAATTGGGGACATGCTTGAAAGAGGCACTGTTCAGATTGGGGAGGGAATCGGTTTGAGGAACAGTGGGCAATATTTAAAACAGAGATTACAAGAGCAACATAATTATGCTTTAAGCAGGTTAGCAAGGGGGAAAGGAAGAGGAAGTCGTTATAGTTTTCCAAGGAGGTAGCAGAAAAAATGAAAGCCAAAAAGATTGCATTCAGGCAATACAAAAAGATGCAGGGCAGAAGGAGATAGGGAGAAGTACCAGGAGAAGCAAAGGGAGGCAGGGAGCAGTGGCGGAGCTAGAGTGGGGGCTGGGGGGGTGGTCACCCCTCCTGGCTGCCCCAGTGTAAGTAGTGGTGCCCCGCCATCATCTTTATTCGCCGTTTAGTGCCTCTGTGGAGCCCGTGATTGACTGACTGGCACTCCCTGGCTCCCAACTGCTCCCAAACCTTGCTCCGCCACTGGCAGGGAGGTCACAAAGGGAAGTCGAAGCTCAGACAGAAGAGCACATTGTAAAATCAGTGGTTAGAGGGGACAAAACCTACAAAAGTAAATAAAACAAAAGGCAAAGGGAGGGATAGTGAGACTGATGGGGGAGGACGGGGCTTGTGTGGAGGATGACAACAGTAAAGCTAACATACTGAACAGATATTTCTGCTCAGTCTTTACTGAGGAACAGAAGAGGAGAGTAATGGGCTTGAAAGGAGTACAAGGGATGAGAACAGCACGGAAATGGGCACAAGCCCCTTTACATGGGAAAGGGTCCTAAGGAACTGGAAGGAATAAGAGTTGATAAAGCAATGGGGCCAGATGGGTGCACCTAAGGATCATAAAGGAACTAAGACAGGTGGTGGCTGAACCTCTGGCAATCCTGTTTAGCCAATCATTGGAAACAGTGGAGGTACCTAAAGACTGGAGGACAACAAATGTAGTCCCCTTATACAAAAGCAGGAATTAAGAGGAAGTGGGGAACTACAGACCAGTCAGCATGACCTCGGTAATGGGAAAGATCATTGAAGCACTACTGAAGGGGAGATTGGAGAACATCTGGTTGCTGACGGACTGCAGGACAGCATTGTTTCACTGGTGGGAGGTCATGCTAGACCAGCCTCATTAAACTGTTCGGCTGAGTGACAAAGAGGTAGATCAAGGGAGAGCAGTTGACGTGTACTATCCGGACTTTAGCAAGTCCTTTGACACTGTGCCACATAGGAGGCTGTTTAACAAACTGGGGAATATAGGAGTAGGCAGGAGAGTAGTGTGGTGGGTTGGTAAGTGGCTGGGCAGAAGGACATAGAGGGTGGTGCTAAATGGCTGTCATTCAACAGAGGGAAGAGTGGCCAGTGGGGTACCACAGGGATCAGTGATGGGACCGGTCCTATTCAATGTTGTCATCAGTGACATTGTGCAGGACCTAGAAAGCAGAATTTTCCTATTCGCTGATGACACAAAGCTCTGTAACAGAGTGGACATGCCAGAGGGTGTAGACAGAATGAGGAGGGACCTGCAGAAACTTGAAGAATGGTCAAAGGTTTGACAATTGAAATTCAATGCAAAGAAGTGCAAGATAATGCATATGGGGCACAAAAACCCTGGAGCAACATATCAGTTGGGGCACCAAGCAGGAAATGGACCTATGGGTTGTCATCTCTGATGACCTCTAGGTAAAGAAACAGTGCAACAAGGCAGTAGGTAAAGCAAATATGATGCTGAAATGCATAGGCAGGGGCATCACCAGCAGGAAAAGGGAGGTCATAATTCCACTATTCAAGACACTAGTAAGGCCCCACCTGGAGTACAGTGTATAGTTCTGGAGTCCTTATCTACGTAAGGACATAGGGTACAGAAGGTTCAGAGGAGGGCAACAAAGATGGTACAAGAATTGCATCACATGTCCTATGAGGTCAGGCTGAAAAACTTGAATATGTACTCCCTGGAGGACAGGAGGGAGAGAGGGAATATGTTAGAGACATACAAGTACCTTTCAGGGAGGAACAGGTGCAGGAATACACTATTTTTGAGCAAAAAGAATGTTCCAGGACTAGAGGGCATGGGATAAAGTTGGACGGAGGGCAAATCAGAGGAAACGTGAGGAAGAATTTTTTCATAGAAAGGGTGGTGGACAAGTGGAACACCCTGCCAGCGAAAGTGGTGGGGGCTGAAATAATCACAGGATTTAAGAATGTATGGGATAGACATAAGGGAATTCTGTAGGTTAGGGGTAAGGGGCATCAGACATCTAGAAAAACATTAACGGAACTTACAAGCTCAAATGGGCAGACTGGGTGGGCCATAGGCCCCTATCTGCCAACAGTGTCTATGTATCTAAGTACTCTTCATTTCTGTAACTTATAAGCAATGTCAGATGATTTATTTTTCAGTTAATACGTACCGAGCAATTTCTCCTTCAGCATTCTCTAGTTTTTTCCTGCAAGATCTTCTTGCTTTCTCGCTCATCCTTAGAATATTAATAAACAAAGTTAATTTTCCACTCTGAAATGTGACTTGAAGCAAGAAACATCTGATATATATATAACACCTGTCGTGTACAATTATACTCAAGCAATTATTAAAATATAACACACACACTATAGGAAAAGTATACAGCATCCCAGTTTACTAGAACCTACAACAAAATGCAGTATGGGAGGGAGTGGTGGAGTTACAAAAAATTGTCACTCTTTCACCGGCGCAACAGTGTGTTCTTGTGATCTGGCTTCTCTCCCCTCTCTGCAGTCAGGTTTTGTATACTTTAGTACTGAAGCCTTGCAGGGGACAGACAAAGCATGCACCACCCACAGAATCCAATTATATCCTCTCTGCTTCCATTTTTCACTCTTTATGTAGGACCAGGAGCTCAGCCCATGGCCCACAGGCTATAACCAGCATGGTTGAACCATCCCATCTTGGTGTCATACTCATGATCACAGGCCTAGGTGAACTTATTCTCCCACCGCTTCATTGGTCAGGGCCTTCGTGATCAGCACAAGCATTGGGAAATCTCCATGGAGGTGACTGCTTTCAAATGACTTACTTCCCTGCTCATTTCCCAAGGCAGCTGGATGGACTTTTCATGCAAGGTGGGGGGATTAGAGGCCAGAAGAAGTTACTAAGAAGAAGAAGAATGTTGTTTCTTTTCTGGGATCCATCAGTGAGCCCTACAGAAGTGTATCAGTTCACTGGAGTGTGCTGCCCTGGACATAGAACTTAATGCAAATTTTAGAATTTGGAATACAAGTTCAAACGGTGATGTGATCACACTTCCCTTACTGACGTACTGCCAGATTTGTTTGTATTGCAAGGGAAGTGGTGGCCACCAAAGTGATATAGGTAACTACTAAAATGTTTCGAAAATTGTTCGTAGACAAAACTTGTCATGACATGGCTAAAACTTCAAAATGCTTGTGAAATTGCAACAAAGTAATGCTCAAGTAACCATATGGAACTCCTTCCCTACCAATATTCACAACACTCCATCCCTACCATCCTTCAAAGTAGCTTTGGAGTCTCACCTACTTATATCGATGGCCTGTACCTGCATTTAACCTCAACTACCACCCATTGCTTTCTCAGCACTCCAGTATCTTTGTGCAGTCAGATTGCCCAAGCCATCCCTTTTGCTCTTAGCAAATGTAACTATTCCACATTAATCCACTATTGCTAATGTAATGCACTGTTTACTTGCTGTCATGCTGCAAAGCTGGTTTACGCTTTGGTGTCCCTTTAGTTGTGTAACTTGTTTTGCTCTGTTACTGTTGCTTGTTGATTACTTGTCCTGAAATCTCCTGGGTCGTGCCTGAAAATAGGCATGCAATTATCTAGTGTACATACCCGGTTACCAAAACCCAAATAAATAAACAAGAACGGACTCTTGTAGGAACCTAGTTTCAAGTTTTGAGGCTCACTGATGCATCACTGAGAATAAACAACATTACGATGGTGAAGTATTCTTTTTTTAACAACATGAATCTATCACCGATGCCTTACAAAGGTACAGACTCACAAGCAATATCTTGGGATGAGGGTTCTACAACCTTTTTTAGGAAAAAGGTTCTTCAGCTCAGCAGTTTCAAAACTGGCATTCCCTCCTGGACTGTATGTCCGGACATTGGTGCTTTTTTGAAGGTGTACACTGTTTTCTATGTAGCTACTTCACAAATTTCTTGAAGGGCAATGCCCTTGTAGCTACACAGAAGCAGATCTGCCCTTGTGGAGTGTGCTCACAGACCTCTGGGATCTAGTTTTCCAGCTTTCTAGCAGCAGAACTGTATACAGGAGACTATTCAATGAGAGAGATTTCTTGACTATTGGTTTACCTTTCACAACCTCTTCATAGGTAACAAAGAGGTGTGTGCTATGAGATCTGAGAGCCTTTGTCCAGTCCATGTAGCAGCCTAGTGTTGTTTTCCATGAAGACTGTGAAGCTTTTTTTCATCGGAAGTGGAGTGTTCAAGAAAGAGAACAGGAAGGGTCACTGACTTGACTTTGAGATAGAATTCTGAAACCACCATAGGCAGTATTTCCCAACTGGTTCTAAGAACTACATTGTTTCAATGTGGAATATAATTTAGCTTGTATCTGCACAAAGGTCTGCAGTTTGCTTACTCTCCTGGCAAATGTCATGGCTTAAGGAAAACGTTTTTCCAGGAGACTTATTTTAAGTCTGCTGTAGCCATAGGCTCAAAGGGAGCTTCCATCAGTTGGGCAAGACAGATATGCAAGTCCCACTGGGAACTGGTTCTCTCCCAGGACACTGCAGATGATTGAAGCCTTTAAAAATGTTTAAAAACAAGTTTTGAGCACCATGCCTGCCAGGCACAGTCTGGAACTATCAGGCACATTGTTGCTAGCCTCCCTGAGCTTCAGAAGCACTCTCTCTATGAGGGAACTTGTGGGAAGACATACAGTAATTTTCTTGTCAAAGTCAGGGCTAGGGTGTCCTTTTGGACTGTGCCCCTGACTGGCGGCCTACAGCAAAATTCTGGAAGGTGACTGTTTTCCCCGAAAGACAAATGGGGCCTATTCCTCTAGGATCTCATCTTCTGGAGACTAATGGCAGCACTTGCTGGTTCAAAGCCGACTTGTGGTTTCCTTGGTTGATTCTGCTTAGGGAATGTGCCAGCACATTGTCCTTGCCTAGCAGATGTACTGTAGAGACCTTTGTGTCCAGGAAGAAAGCTAGGTCCCAGATCCTCATAGCTTCTGTGCACAGTTCTGAAGATCTAGTTTCAGCCGATTTGTTTATGTAGTGCATTATTTTGGTACTCTGTGTCTGTCCAAATATGGACTGACCAACCCTGCAACTGGGAGGAGAAGGACTGGATTGCCAGTAGTACTGCGCTCGGGTCGATGAGGATTTATATGCTCCTGCACCTTCTGAAGGCTCCAGATGCCACTTGCTGGGTGGACCTCTAGGTGGGCATCCCACCCCAGGAGTGAAGCATCTGTCATGAGGAATATTATCATGTTATTTCTATAGGGCATCAGGATGGGAGGAACTTTATAGGTGATTGTTGGAGGAAGGGATTGCCCTCTCTGAGGTAGCTTTCATTAGTTCACCATTCTTGTGCTTGTACAAAGTTTTTTATGACTGGCACTAGTTGAGACAGGGGGTTCAACCATGGGGACCAGTAACCTCTTAGATGGTACTATATCTCCCTCATTTAAAATCTGTCCCATGGCATCACAACTGTGGATGAAGCCATGTGGCCTATCAGATGCAGAAAGTCCCTTTCAGGGGTTGGTCAGCCTGGGAATGAATGATTCTGCACTGGCAATCAGATTTGTTATCCTGTCCTGGTGGAGAATGGCCTTTCACTGCAGGACATCCAGTCCTGCTCTGATGAAGTCCATTATCTGTACTGGTTTTGTTTAGGGCTTCTGCAAGTTTATCAGGACTCCCAGGATTCCAAAGTGCTTATGTAACACATTGCCTTCTGTTTTATTTTCCCTGAGACTAGTCAGTCATCTAGGTTAAGGGAAAACCACCACACTTTGCCTGCTTAGTTGGGCTGCCACCACAGCTAAGCTCTTTCTAAACACCCTTGATGCTGAGGTGAGGTCAAAGGGTAGGTCTATAAACTGATACTGTCCATTTCCCAGCCTGAACCTGAGATGCTTCCTGTGGCTTGGGTCTGACTTGGATGTGGAAGGAGGCATCCTGCAGATCCAGTAACCCTGGCCAACCTGTAGGCATCCTTCCAATCCAGTAACCCTAGCCAACCTGTAGGCATCCTTCAGATTCAGTGACCCTAGCCAACCTGTAGGTATCCTTCAGATCCAGTAACCCTAGCCAACCTGTAGGCATCCTTCAGATTCATGGACCCGATCCAACCTTCTAGATGTAGAGCTGGTATTACTGTGCCATTTCTTTTGGATTAGTAAGCATTTTTAAAGTCACCCTTGCCCCACAGAGATACAGAGGGACTTTTGTACCACTCTTGCATGCAATAACTTCTTCACTTCCAGTTCTAAATGAATTATTTCTGTTATTGAATGAACTGGAAAGTTTTTGGGTCCCTGCCGTTTTGGAAACCTTTAAAATTGCAGTGACAACTCCAGACCTACTACTTCCAGGACCCACTTGCCTGGGGTGATTTCTCTCAATCCTCTCCCTTTCCTGGAAGTAGTGGTTCAGCCTTCCTCCCATTGGCAATGGCTGACTGGAGACCTTCGAAAACTGTCAGGGGTTCTGTTTTGGCTGTGGCTTAGACCTAGAGTTGCAGCATGCCATGAGCTCTTTCTTTCAAACAACATGAAGTCTTGCTGTATTCTGACATATGCAGTTAGCCCCAGCACTTGAACTGCCCCAGAGAGGAAAGAGTTAAATCTATGCCTGAGCATAGAACATTGAGCTTGAGCTCAGTTCAGACCTCAGTCTGCAGCACTTCAAAGTGTAACCGTCAGATTCTTTACTCTGCCTAACTGAACAGTCACTCCGGAGACTGCCCCTTCACCTGCTCGGTTCGGTTAAGTCAGCCCATCTAAATACCGTTTTTTCATTGATTTCTTTTGGCTTCAAATCCCTGTCTGCGGTAAAGTAAGTGTTGTAGGTAGTGGACTTTAGTTTTTATTGTGCTTTTTTCTGTGGAAATTGTAAAAACTTGTTGATCAGTTTGGTTTGGAACCGATTGTGTTAGATTTAATTTTTCTGTTTTACAGTGTTAGGTACCGGTTCCCATCGGTTTTAAAAAAAATGAATTTTAAATGTTTTTTTCCATGACCCATAACACAGTTGGTAACTGATAGGGGGTCTTACCTGGCTTTTAAACTGTTATGGGTAAGTTGTTAGCCTGGCCATGTCTGAGAAACCAAAGAGAAAAACTGGGCCCACTGGGTTTCAACACTGTAGTGAGTGTGGTGATGCCTTTGCTAAGGCAGACCCTCACACCACCTGTGTTTATTGTCTGGGGTTTGACCACCTCGATTCAGACTGCCAAATATGTAAGAATTTTCTGAAGGCTACCCTGGATAAGAGATTGGGTAGGCTCAGGGACAAGGAGGCCAAGAAGTCCGCTGATCTGGATGGCCAGCCCGGTTCGGTTCCGACCGAACCTGAGGGAGTGCCCACTGACCTGGGCGATACTTCCTCAGGCAAAGAGGAGCTGATCCTGAGGGGTCGGTTCCATTGAAGAAAAGAGGAAATCGGCCGGTTCGGATCCAGATTCTTAGCATCCAACCGCCAAAGAAAGAGCCAGAGCAATAAGTATTGTACAATCGCTCCTTCCGGTTCCGTCTGATCCGTGCCTCTTGGTAGGCGCTCGGTTCGGTCGGTTCCTCCGGTTCTGGAATACTGTCCGGATGAGTTTTATGAACCGGAATGGGAAGAGGAGGAAGAGGACAACGGCGACGATGATGATGATGGTGTGGAAGGTCTGGATGAGCCCACTGAACCGGACATCTCCCCAGACAGGCATTCTAAGGTTTCCCCCCTAGGCTTTGAGTCCCCTTTCCACTATTTGTTCTACAAAAAAGTGGCAGAGACCCTCCAGCTCCCTTTGGTTGAAGATGTTGAGGAACAAGAGGAGCCAGATTTCGTAGAAATGACGCACAACCCAGAGTCCAAAAGGCTGTCTATTTCCCCTCCATAAATCTCTTGGGAAACAGACACAAAAAATTCTCCTAACACCAAATTCTTTACCTCTTGTGGATAAAAGAATGGACAGGAGGTATATGCTTTCAGTCTCGGGTACACAGTTCTTGCTCCACCAATGCAGCCATGTTGGGGTAGTGCAGGCTGCAGCCTGTGACATGGCTAATATACTTTTGGCTTCACACACCCCAGATAAAGACTTTAGAAAGGTGGATACTATGGCCAGAAAACAGTACTTGGCATCCTCCTTGGGACTCAGGCAGGCAAAGTATATGGCTTACACAGCCAGATACCAGAAGCCGAGATGGGATACTGTTCTGGAACTGGCTAAACAGGCTTCCCCCTAGCTAGCCAAGCAGCTGCAGAAGGTGGCAGCTGAAGGGATTGAGGCATCTAAGGTTCAGTTTCATGCTGCTGTGGACTCAAATAATGTGGTATCATAAGTCATGGCTACATCTGTGTCTCTTCGGAGATTCGCTTGGCTCAGATGTACTAGCCTCTCGCAGGACACTCAGGCTAAGGCCATGGATTTCCCTGTGGTGGGTAATTCTCTGTTTGGGGAGCAGACAGAGAATTACATGAAAAAGATGGATGAGTACAGAACCACTTACAGGAGTGCACAGGCCAAGGAAAGACAGGCAACTCCTCAAAAGCAGCAGGCTAGGGGCAGGGGCAGGCCTTTTCACATGCCTTTCTACCAGGCACAGGCCTCCTCTCCTTTTCCTCAGAGGGGGTTCTTCAGAGGGAGAGGCAGAAGAGGGATGAGCAGGGCTGCATCCTCCTCTCAGTCTAAGGCTCCTGCCAAGCAGACACCCTGATGTGTCAGCCTGGGTCGACTCCCCAGTTCCAGTAGGAGGCAGGCTGGCTTACTACTTCCAGGCCTGGCAGTCTGTTACCTCAGACAAGTGAGTCCTGGAGGTAGTAAGCCAGGGACTAGCTCTCAGCGTCAAAAAATTTCCAAAGCTGAAGGTCAGAGCCGTTGAGAGAGTTCCTACTCCACACAGAGGCAAGAGTCTGTACTCCAGATACTTCCTTACCCCAAAAAAGACTCTGGAGTGGAGGCCCATCCTAGACCTAAAATACTTAAACAAGCATCTAATCAAGCCAAAATTCAGAATGGTAACACTGGGAGTAATTCTTCCCTCTCTGAGGATAGGGGATTGGTTAGTCTCCCTGGACCTCAAGGATGCCTACTTTCACATTCCCATCAGGTGCTCCCACAGAAAGTACCTCAGGTTCGAATTGCCTTCAGGCCATTATCAGTTCAGAGCAATGCCCTTTGGACTAACATCAGCACCAAAGGTATTCACAAAATGCCTAGCAGTAGTAGTGACCTTTCTAAGGGGACAAAATATTTCCATTTTTCCATACCTGGACAACTGGCTCATTGTGGGGCAGTCTCCAGACCAAGTTGAGTCAAACCTGCAAGTGACACAACAATTGCTCATTTCTCTGGGATTCTTCCTCAGTCTTTCAAAGTCAGTTCTTGAACCAGTGCAACTCCTGACCTTTGCAGGACTAGAGTTGGACACTGTCCAAGCAAAAGCCTTCCTTCCTCTGGCAAGGGTAAAGGCCCTTACAGACCTAGCTTCTTCTTCTTTCTGCCTTCTGGTGTCTCGACCTTCAAGGCATTTTCTTTCACTCCTGGGCCACATGGCAGCTTCCACTGCAGTGGTACAGGGAGCCAGATTTCAGATGAGGGACATTCAATTTCATCTAAGATCCTTTTGGTCTCAGAAAAAAGATCCTCTAACTAAACTGATTCCAGTGACTCAGACTCTGATCCAGGCTCTCCAATGGTGGTTGGGTCAGGACAACCTCAGACAAGGAGTCCCATTCATCATGCAGACTCATTCTGTGGTATTAACCACAGATGCTTCTCTTCTGGGGTGGGGAGCTCACTTGGGAGCCCTCACAGCACAGGGAGTTTGGTCCTCTCAGGAGTCTCTACTTCATATCAACCTTCTGGAGCTCAGGGCAGTGTACCTGGCTCTTCAAGCTTTCTCAGACTCAGTACAGAACAAGGTGGTTCAGGTCAGGACAGACAGCACCACCACCATGTGGTACATCAACAAGCAGGGAGGCACTCAGTCTACGGCCTTGTGCACGGAAGCCACGAAATTATGGTCTCTGGCTTATTCCCTGCAGACGTCTCTGGTAGCAGTCCACCTTCCAGGGAAGGACAATGTGCTAGCAGATGCTCTGAGTAGGATATCTCAGGGCCATCATGAATGGTCCCTGGACCCCCTAGTGCTGAATGTAATTTTCTCAAGAAGGGGCACTCCAGAAATAGATCTCTTTGCAGCCCCCAGACAATCATCAACTTCCTCTATTCTGCTGCAGACCCCCAGTCATGGGCTCAGTCCCCCTGGATGCTCTAGTTCTGGACTGGCAGGGGACATTTCTGTATGCCTTTTCCCCCTTTCCTCTGTTGTTCAAGGTTCTGGTCAAGATAAGATCACAATCATGCAAAGTGATCCTGATTGCACCAGATTCAGCCAGGCAGCCTTGGTATCCTCTGTTGCTATCCCTAGCAGTCCATCTTCCCATATCTCTTCCCAAGAAACACAATCTGTTAACCTCCTCTCAGGGGAGCATATGGTACCCCAGCCTTTGGTCTCTCAATCTCAAGGCGTGGCTCTTGAGGAGTTAGAATATTCAAGTCTGTATCTGTCTCAAGGGGTTCTGGATATTCTCAAAGCCTCTCATAAACCTGCCACCAGAAAAACTTATAATTCCAAATGGAAAGGATTCAGCATCTGGTGTTCCAATAGGGATGTCTCTCCAGATACTGCTGATTTGGCTACAGTCCTGGATTGTATGGTTCATCACAATGGCTTAGGCTTCAGGCTAGCCACTCTGAAAGTACACTTGACAACTGTCTCTGCATTTCTGTCAGTGGGAAAGCTTCCTCCCTGGCACCTCATCCTGTTTTCTGTAAGTTCTTTAAAGGTTTGCTTCATACCAACCCTCCCTTTAAGGACCCTACTCCTCCTTGGGATCTTAATGTTTGCATTGCCCAGCTTATGCAACCCCCTTCTGAGCCTTTGGCCTCAGCAGAGCTTAAGTACTTGACCTGAAAAACTGTGTTCCTGGTAGCTATAACCTCTGCAAGGCGTATCAGTGAATTACAAGCTCTGTCAGTGGAGCCTGATTTTATTTCATTCCATAGAGATAAGGTGGTCCTTAGAGCCAACTGGAGGTTATTACCCAAAGTGGTTTCAGATTTTTATCTGAACCAGTCCATGTCTCTTCCTGTGTTCTTCACTGATCATTCTTCTTCAGAGGGAGAGAGATTACACAGTTTGGATGTTAAAAGGGCACTTAGCTACAACACTGAAGTTTGACTGTCCTCAGTTGTTTTTTTACTTATGGTGAAGTGGGAAAGGGTACACCTGCTACTAAGAGAACTATTGCTAGGTGGATTGTCTCTTGTATACAATTCTGCTATGAAAAGCTAGGCAAAATACCCCCCTCAGGCCTGAGGGCTCATTCGACTAGAAGTACAGCTGCTTCTCCGGCTGCTACCAGAGATATACGTTTACTAGAAATATGCAAAGCAGCCATCTGGAAAACAGTCCATACATTCACCAAGCATTACTCTCTGGATATCCAGGCTAGAAGTGATGCTAGGTTTGGTACAGCAGTACTGCAGAACCTATTCCAAAATAGGTTCAGTACCCTCCTCCTTGGAGGTACTGCTTGGTAGTCTGCATAATGTCAGAATACAGCAAGACTTCATGTTGTTTGAAGCAAAAATTACTCACCTTAGTAACTGTGTTTCTTCTAATGGAGCCTTGCTGTATTCTGACCTCCATGCCTCCAATCTCAGAACCTGGTTTTTGGGAAGTGGGTTGGCAGGTACAGTGCTGCACCTCAGGGGTGCTTTTGGTATTCCCCCTTTTAGAAAGGGGGAATGGGTTCTGTTATGTTCTTTTTTGTAGTTATGTTGTTCACTACCTGGTTATTGTTTTGGGGTTCTCGACTTGAGTCTTTTGGGACCCAAAAAATTGGTTGCCTTTTAGCTAGTTGATTTACAATTTCCACCTAGGAGGTATAGTTAGTTAGTTAATATTAGCTCATAAGAATCTGATGGTTACACTTTGAAGTGCAGCAGACAGAGGTTTGAACTGAGCTCGAGCCCAACGTTCTATGCTCTGGCATAGAGTTAACTCTTTCCTCTCTGGAGCAGTTCAAGTGCTGGGGCTAACTGCATAATGTCAGAATACAGCAAGACTCCATTAGAAGAAACACTTTACTAAGGTGAGTAATTTTTTCTTGCTGGCCTCCATGACAGACTGTACTGTCACTGACAGGTCTTGTGTCACTTCATCACTCAGAGTCAGCACAGCATACTTTGTGGTACTGAGCTGTGCAGGCCAAAGAAGTGGCCTGTCTATGAAACAGAGAAGCTGCTTTGTACAGTTTATTGGCCATGATATTCTGTTTCCCAGAATCCTTTTCAGGAGGCAGTGCAGAGAGGTTCCTTTCCCTTCTCAAGGAAGCCATTTGTACCACTCCTTCATGATCAATGCAGACATACAGCTAATCTACCCACTGTTTCTTCAGCAGATTCAGCTAATAGTTTTTATTTGTTTTGTACCAATGCTAACTGCTGCATTAGGTGTTGACATGATTTTTTTATGTGGCTTTTTTGATGAACGTGTGGATGGGGACCACTAGTCTTCTTGTAGGGGCTACTTCCATCATGTCCATGAACTCCACTTCCTCATCACCGTCCTCTGTTTTATGATAGGAGTGTTGAAGGTATTCACCATCTGTTTCATGTAAGAAGAGTAAGATGTATGATCCTCAGTGATTCTAGGAGAGGAACCAAACTCCTGCTCAGGGGACCATCATGTTCTATAGGCTCACCATCCTCCTCCTCCTCCTCTTCATAATACCTATCCCCTTCCTGTACAGGCCGCTGCTCTGAAACCTGAGGAGGGAGGGCAGGTACAATGAATACATTTTCCATGGCCTGGAAAGTCTGAAAAAAAAATGCCACACCTCTGTCATGTCCTCTGCTAAAGGGCAGGCATTTGATTCTGTTCCACTTCTGCCTTCTTCTTTTCCTTTACAGAAGGAGTGGCAGGGATACTATTTTTTTTGTTTTGTCTGTGTTTTCTTGGCAGATACTGGTTCCAGCATCTGCTCTGAGGCTGTCTTCTTTGTATTTCTGCCATTGTTGGTCAGGGTTCCCCCTTCAGACACCCCAGTATCGTTACTGTCATTTTAGTGCCTTTCACGGGGCTGAGCAGCAGCGTTTTGTCTTTTCTGACTGCTGTGGCAGAGCCTGCTGCCTATGAGGAGAAGAACCCCCTGCTGCATGCTTTCCCCCTTCACTGTGAGCTCCCTTTGAGCCTTTCTGTGGTTTGGTGACATAAAAGCAAGGTCCACTTACACTCCCTAGAATGAAGGTAGTATGTATATTCATACTGGTTATCCTCTCCGGTTGAAGTTTTGATTTGTTGGATTAATCCATTGAAAGTGTATATAAGAGGATTTTTTAATCAAAATAGTAATTTTGATATTGGTCAGTAATTTTTGTTCTCTGTCACCCCCTAGTTCAATATATTTGTGCACAAATAAGAAGAAATTAAAGTGCTGCTGGTTATCTTTTATATATCTATTTGGAGATTGTATTCTAAAGCAGAGGACAACAAAACAAGTATAACATTAGTAAAGACAAGAGTTTAAACGACAATGTACCCTAAAATATGGATATAAAATGATACGGATACGTTGGGGGCTATCTAAGCTCTATTATAGATAAGAAGCATGAGAATAAGAGTTAAGAAGATGAATTTTAAAAGGACAGAGAGCCTTTTTACTGTTTAAAATGGGTACTATTTTCTTGTAATTATTGTTTAATTGAATTCTGTATTGTACGTGCACTTTGGGTATTTAAGACCCTTGGGGTCTTGATCCTACACCCTGTTAGGAAGCCAGTGAGGCGAAGCTCAAGGGTTAGTGGTGCCTGGCGCATTTGACTGGGTAGGTTGTTTTGCAATTTTAAAATGTACTCTAACAAAAGTCAATAGCAAAACGTATGGTAGTTTATCCTAAGTAACTTGGGTACATTTTTGGGCACTTTATTCAAGCGAAAGCACTAATTTGTAACCTACATAATCTATTTATTATACAAAATAAATTTGGTTACGATGCATCATTGGGCATCATTGTATGTTTGTGTTGATTTTGTAAAGCTACCTACTAACCTACCCATATTTGCTCACCTTAAACATTGTGCAGGGTATAAATGCAACCTGAGAAGCCATAAACATTTCCTCTTTCTAACCCTTTTCTTTTGGGTTTTGGGGCAAAACGTTTGGTATGGGTCACAATTTATAAAAGTGTGATTTGGCCCCAGGCATTGTAAACAAAGCATGGACAGTTTGCCTTTGCCAGGAGTTGAAAACAAGAGTTACAGTTTGTATGGCTGTGGACGGAGCCTACAGTCGTTTTGCTTCTTCAGTTCCTAAATCAACCAACCATGGCACACTTCCATTGGACTTTTGGAAGTATCCTTCCAAAGGTCCATCAGAGCTTGAAGTACTCTGCCAGGATCAACCACTATGGAGTAACATCCAAAACAGCCGCACTATTTCGGCTTTCACTTCTGCATTCTGGGGCATGAACCACACCTGCACAGTTCCACCTGTGCCACCATTTTGGGAATGGCAAATGCCATTCACCACAAGTATGCATGCAGGAGTGTTGCCAATGCATAGTTACATCACTGCCGCCATCTTAGCGATGGCACTCGGTAGCACTTGGCGGAAATCCTTTGACATTGGAAGTTTGCCGTAGCCATTTTGGCTCTGACTAGAGTTTGTTAAAACCTGTGGTCCATGTTTTATTTTTTGGCCAAACAGTCATGTCAAACACTGATAGGACTTGATATTTAAACATTTATTTCCCAGACACAACAAGCAGTAGAAAACTATAACTTTTAATTAAAAATTACTCCAACTGCTTTTAAAGGGGGCAGGACAGTTATGCTAATTGGCAGCTGTTTATAAAGTTCTTATTCTCAGAAACAATATGCATTCTCCTAAAGTATTCATATTTAACTGTAGCTGAATAAAAAGTGATAGGTAACACTGTAGTTTGCATTGTTGTGTTTTTATGGGCAGCATTCGGTTACAGTTCACTTCATAGAATCACTTCTGAGGCGTTTTTACCACGTCACAATTTGTGTACAGAATGTTAATTGTGAGCTGCTGACCTATCAGAACCCTGTTTAGAGTTCTGTGCACAAACCATGATATAGTTAAAACTCCATATTATTGGTTCCATGAAGAGAAATGTTACAGAGTGCTGCCCATAAAAACAAGACGAAGCAAAATACAGCATTTTATAACACGTTTTATTCAGGTATTGTTAAATATGGCCAATTTAGGTAAATGCATATCATTTCTGAGAATAAGAACTTTATGAACAGCTGTCAGTTAGAAATGATTTCCTGTCCTCTTTAAAATGAGTGAAAATGAAAGTGATGGAACTTTTCTTTTTTTTTTTTACCTAGAATTGGTTGGGTCACTTAGGAGGGATCATGTTAAAAATATGGCCTTGGGTTCTTGTGAACTGATCATACACTGGAAAAAACACAAAAAATGATAACAATTAAACTGAAACACCCTAAGTAAGCATTAAAGCACGACAGAGCATGGTTCTACTGTGGATTTAATCCATGGTTTGGGGGGTTGGGGCATGAGGCCACAAGCTGAGTGCTTCCAACCACCCAACCGTAGATGAAATCCACAGTAGAACCATGCTCTGGAATGGTTTAGTGCACTTGTAACAAGGAAAGTGATTGTACAGATAAGAAGATGTAATGAGAAAGGATGAGTCTCTCGTGGAATTCATCCATGGTTGAGAACAAACTTGATTTGTTCTGGAATTATATATATATATATATTGAATTGTTAAATATGCTGCACATAGAGTTCAAAACAATTGGAACACACCTATTGGAAATATTTTTTATTTGTTTATCAAGTTCTCGAATTACAAATACCTTTGAGCAGAAACTGCTCATTTACAAAGGTTCCACGTCAAAGGATGAGGGTCAACATAAATACAGAGGTAGTAAAAGAATTCACAATAAACAACCAAAACAACTAAAAGAAAAAAAAGATACTCAGTTATAATGTACTTTGAGATAATATTCATATAACGAGCAGCTTGAGTAGGCAGCTGGCTGCGGTAACAATAAGAGCTAGAGGGCATCATAGGCAGTTAGTACTGCAGGCGGCGACGGAGAGGAAGTTGGCAGGCTAATGGGCCACTGTCAGATGGTGGTGGAAAATGTCTTTACCAGTGGAGATGTGAAGCAGGAAAGGAGTCACAAGGAAGGCCCAGTGCCAGAGGAATGAGACTGGGAAAAGGCGGGCTGTGAGACATGAGTGAGCTGGGAGGTGTTTAGAGAGATCTCTGTTCAGAGAAGCAGTCACATTGAGTGGTAGAGGTGAGGTAAAGTTTGAGATTCCTTTTGAAGGGTCCAAGTGTAGTAGAGGAAAGTGCTTCTTTATTGAGGGAATTGAACCATTGAGCGGCTCTATAGATAAAGGACCGCTGACCCATGGAGGTACGATATCTGGGAACCTGAAAGGTTAGAGATTGGGCACCATGTGTTTGTTGAGTGCCACTGTAGGTAGTGGCTGCTATTTCAGTTTTTCAATAAAAGCTTTCATTACAAGCTTTACGCTTTCTAACATCAAAACAGACTGTATTTTACAACTTTTCAAAAACTTGCACTTCATTTTTTATGCTAGGTTCTTTGATTTTCCTCTGTATTACAAGATATGGGTTAAACTGCATGATGGGAGTGTGTTAGTGTAGCTCATGTTTTGTTCCTGCAGTACCTTGGCAGACCAATAGATGGCTGTTAAGCAGTGCTAGCAGCACTGCACTGTTTTTACAAATATACTGAGTTGAGCCAATCTGAAAAAAAACATTTAATGAACAAGTGCTATTTTTCTGAGTATTTACTTCACTTTTTTCCTCTCTAAATTATCTAGCTCAGTGGGAGATAGAACATCATAATGTTTACTGTTCTTGCCTTTCAAATAATTGTTTCTACTAGTACTGTTAGTCTCTTTCTTTGATTTCCTTTTGCTTCTCTCACTTTATTTCTCTTTTCACCACTGAAGTGGCCTCTTTCTTTGATCTTGCTTTGTTCATCTCACTGTCTTTGTTATTTTTTGCTTTCTGTTATAGGCGGAGCATGCTCATCTCGACTATACTGTGTATTTAGCAAGGAAGTAGCAGGGCACATAATGTTATTCAGTGGTCCCAGAATGCATTGCACCCAAAGTGGCTTAGGAAGCAGTAAATCATGAGTGATTGTAACAGTATGTAAATGTTCACTACTGAAGAAATATTATTACAGCATCATTTACAGTTTTTGTGGGTTTAAATGTAGAATCTTTAGCAAGTCATTAAGTTATTAAACAGTCTTGAAAATGTCAAAAATCATGTGTCAGAAATCAGCTGTAACAAGCAGAAACTGCAACATCATTTCTTACTCTGATCACTTGTATATGGCTATTGCTTATGGTGGATTATCAAGGTAATACATCGCAATCCATGGCTGCTTAATGGTCACCTGTTGTTGTTTACCCAGTCTGTGGTAGTTATTTTACTCTCTCGTTTAGAGCCATGTTACAAAGCAGAGTATTTCAGAAACTAACTTTTAAACTAAATCAATGAATGCGACGCTTGGCCAGTTTGTTATGATTGTTGTATGATGTCTGTAATATAAAAATATAATATGTGATTATCTCACATAAGACAGCCTGTGTTTTATGCTTCCATGGGTGCCCCCCCACCAGGTTTCAGTGAAGTTACAGGATATGTAGCTGACCAGAGGATGTGAGAACTGGCCTACATCAAGGTGTCAGCAGTGACAAGTGACCTGAAACCAGGAGATAATTAAAGACCAGAGACCTGATTAAAGGTCTCCTGTTTTTTTTTTTTGTCTTAATTAGAACTGACCCAGCTGCCAGGACATAGGGCTCATAAAGTGTTATGGTTCCTATAGGAAGAACATTTGATACCAACATGGCGTTAAAAGTTGTAAAACCTTTTGATGTCCTTGGGGAAAACAGGAACTAGCCACCAGTTCAAGTGAAAGGCTTGATTAAAGACTGTCATAATTTAGGAAATATCTTTTTCCTTCTGAAGTCACATTATTTAAAATATCTCCTGAGAGAAAATCATTTTTTTGTAATTTTATATTCTAAAAGGAGGATCTAGATGACTCACAGAAGGGGTGTGGAGACACAGTTTAAACTAATACTTGTGTCTGAACTGTTTGTCATTTAATTTTGGGACTCAGAGAGAGAGAGACACAGCTCTCTGATTTAAATTTAACTGCATTTACAGAGGAAATACATTAGATAGAAAAGATCTAAATGTACTTTGGTAGGAGTTTGTTCTGTAGTTTTCCTTGTTTTTCTTTTACGTGATTGTGATGCTCTTTGATATTTGTTCTGTATTTTATCTTACTACGTTTATCCATTTTTAGTAAACATATTTGTAAAGACTGCCTGAGTGTCTGCCAGTTTTTTTTTGCATGTGACGTATAGATGGTTAAGTCTGACAATTGTTCAAGAGCTTGATGGTGTTACCAAACTGAGAAAAGGTAAGAATATACCTAAGGTCTCTTATAGAGTTTTAAGAGTTCGTTTTGGAAGCCTGGCTTGGTGCCTCTAGAGAAAGACTGCACTGCAATCCCTGACGAGGGAACGATTCTGAGTCTGTACATTGGGTATGCTACCATAAGGTTCACAGTTTGAATCCCCCAGAACTTGAGACTAAAGTTGATTTCAGACCCAAAAGCAGACAGGAGGGTTACCCTGTCTGTTACCTTTTCACACTATTGTGCTTGGAGGTTGGCACTGTGGGAGCAGAGGGCCTGACCTGCTGAGTGCATCTGTGACAATGAACAGTTGTAATAAGATATTAAACAGGGAACGGGAAGACTAGAGATGAAATTGTGTAGACAGCTCTTAGCAGGTGGAGAAACAAATCTGGTGTGAAGCCAGTAGAAAGCATGGAACCACAGAGCAGCTTGAACTTGTATTCCAGATTCTAAAATTTATATAAATTCTGTCTCTGTGGCAGCACACACCTGTCCTGTGGATTGATAAACATTTGTAAGGCATCATTGATGGATTCCTTTTGCTAGCACAGCCCTTTTGCAGTGAGCAGGGTGGCAGTGGCCATCTCAAGTGCCTGGCCCTGCCTTTTCCTTTTTTTTTGTTACTCTCTTTTTATTTAATACTCAATAGCATTAACCACAGGTACAGACTTTACATCACATATACTCAGTACAGCTGTCTCCTTAAATAGGTACGGAGAAAACTTCATGAAATTCATATAGTGCCAACAGGTACAGTAAAATTATAGATAGTTGGTCCTTTCACCATATCTAATAGTACAAATTATCAGGATACACATGTACAATATATTATATAAATCTGCATTTTTCCATTATCTCAATACACTTTGTTAATATATCCCTAAAGGGGCTAAATTCCTGGGATGTTGCTAGCCTTCAAGGAGATTTACCAAGATAATCCATTAATTTTTCAGTAGTTGATTGGGGTATAGGACTCTATTGTAATTTCAGGAAGAGGGGGAGGGAAAGGAAAATCTAGGGTTGATTCCGTCCTTCAACTAGGGAACAAATGCTGGGTCTTTAAATGCATAATAAAAAAGCCACCTGTTCCATCTTGAATCAAAGATCTCCACACGATTGTTCAGTTTATAGGTTATTTTTTCCATGTGGTAGGTTTGCTTTGTTATATTGTGCCAGTCCTCTAGGGAAGGGGAAGCAGGCGTTCTCCATAGTTTAGTTATAGCTTTTTTCCCTGTTGTCAGCAGAGTAGCTAGTAGATATCTGGTATTTTGGTCCTTAATGTCTTTGGGAAGGATTAAAATGATAAAAAGTTGTGGTGAGAGTTGGAGAGGGAATCCAAAAATCAGATGAAGTTCGGATTGTAAGGCCTGAATAAATGGAGCTATTTTAGGGCAGCTATATATCACATGCGTTAGGTGGGCCTTATTCTCTCCACATAGTCGCCAGCAGGGTGCTGTGCTGTTCTGTTTAAAATGGCTAGAAATCTCAGGTGTATAGAAATATCTAACTAGAAACTTCCAACGTACTCACGCCATTGGTGCGAGATAGTGGTGCGTGCAATCTGCCGACAGGCTTGCTGCCATTGCTCTAGTTCTATCTGCGCCCCCAATTCATGTTGCCATTTCTGGAAGCTTGTTCTCATATATTCCTGGTGCTGGATTTGTAAGGATTTATAAAAAGTGGAAATTAAATGTCTCTGATTTGGGGTGGTAAGCATAGACTGTATGGTAGAAATTAATCGGGGATGGCAGTTGGGAGTGTGTACTTTTGGTGCAGGGAATTATAATAATGCCTGAGCTGCAGATATCTATAATGGTGTGTGCTGGGTAGACTAAACCTTGTTAAAAGAAAGATTTCTCCAGATACATAAGGGAAAGAAGGAACAACAAGGACCAAATAGTGAGGATAAAAAAGGACAGGGGGTGGGTGAAGAGAGGGGAGGATCAGGCAGAGGCATTAAATACTTCTGTACTGTATTCATGCAAGAGAAAGTGGGACAGGTACCACAAGGGAGGGGTGTGTTAGGCAGGGGGAGAGCAGGGTGACGTGATGTAAGGATTACTGAGGACAGGGTACTGGAAGGACTGAGGGCACTGAGGGTGGACAAGGCACCTGGTCCAGATGGTATTTATTCTAGGGTACTCAAGGAGCTGGCCGAGATTCTGGTAGGACCACTGGCTGACCTGTTCAATACCTCCCTGGACATGGGATGCATACCACAGGAGTGGAGGATGGCCCACATCGTGCCCATCCCCAAAGTGGCCCAAAGGATGAAGCAGAAACTACAGCCCAGTGAGCATCACATCAATCACGGGGAAGCTCATGGTGACAATCCTGAAAGAGAGGCAGGGGACCTTTTTGGAGGACAGTGGACTCCAGGATGAGCATCAGCATGAGTATGTCTCTGCCAAATCCTACCAGATCAACGTCATTGAGTACTACAATTGAGTGACAAGGGAACTAGACAAGGGCCATGCAGTGGATGTCCTGTATTTCGGATTTCAGCAGGGCCTCTGACTCTGTGCCACACAGGAGGGTGGGGAAAGCTGGAAGCTGTGTGGGTGGGAGCAAAGTTGGTGAAATGTATAATGAATTGACTAAGTGGTAGGTAGTAGAGGGTGGTAGTGGGAGGGGAACTCTCAGCACTGAGGGCATTGTTAAGCTGGATGCCACATGGATCGGTGCTGGGGCTGGTGTTGTTCAGGTTATTCACAGATGATATCTCACATGGGATCCAAAGTAAGTTATGTCTATTTGCAGACAACACCAAAATGGGGGCAGTGGTTGTTGACATTGAGGAATGGAAGGGGCTACAGGATGACGTAACTAAACTGCAGGAATGGTCAGAAACATGGCAGCTGGGGTTCAATGCCAAGAAGTGCAAGGTAATGCACTTTGGAGCAAAGATGAAGGGGAGGGACTATTAGCTGAGAAGAAAAAATTACTCACCTTAGTAATGTTGTTTCTTCTAATGGAGTCTTGCTATATTATGACAATTGCAGTTTATCCCACCATTAGAACTGCCCCGGAGGTGAAATAGTTAACTTCCATGCCAGGCATGGAACTTGGAGCGAATTGGTTAGAGAAGCTCTGTCTGTGTAATTTCAAACTGAAACTGTCAGATCTTTACGAGCAAAATTACCAAGGTTCTGTGTGGAAGCTGTAACCTACACTGAATCAACTGGCTACCTAAATATTACACATATTCCTGGTTCCAAAAACAAAGATTCAAGTCATGAGCTAGAAAATAAGATAAGATAAGATAAGAAAAGAGAAAACAAAACATAACACCCCCAAAACCCCAAGAAAAAAAGGTGGAAAAACATAAATGGGCATAAACAAGTGCCTTACACTGGACTGCCCACCCCATACCCAAGTAGGAGTTCTGAGAGGGGCAGGTTGGGGAGGTCATAATATAGAAAGACTCCATTAGAAGAAACAACATTACTAAGGTGAGTAATTTTTCTTCAAACAACATGAAGTCTTGCTATATTATGACAATTGTGAGACTACACAGCAGTACCTCCATGGAGGAGGGACAGAACTCACTTAGGGAATAGCTCTGAAGTACGGCTGTGTTAAACTGATGGCATCCTCCTGGCCTGGACATCCAGGGAGAATGCTTGTGAAAGTGTAACGTTTTCTTCAAGCAGCTGCTTGCATATCTCTAAGATAGGGATGTCTCTGGCAGCAGCTAGAGCGAGCTGTACCTCTGGTAGAGTGAGCCCTCAGGCCTGAAGGGGAACTTTCCCCAGTTTTTGATAACAAAATTGGATACAAGAGACAATCCACCTGGCAATGGATCTCTTAGTGGCAGGTTTCCTTTCCCAACCTCACCATAAGTGAGAAAAGTTGGAGGGATTCGAACCTGTGACCCTTGGTACGCTCTATATAGTAAACTTAGCCCTCTTAACATCTAAATTGTGCAGCCTCCTCTCACCAGAGGAGGAATGATCAGTGAAGAACACTGGAAGGGAGATAGATTGATTAAGATGGAAATCTGAAACCACCTTAGGCAAAAACTTCCTGTTAGTCCTGAGGACTACCTTATCCCTGTGGAAGGAAATAAAGTCAGTCTCTACTGACAAAGCTTGTAACTCACTTATGCACCTGGCAGAAGTGATAGCTACTAGGAAAACAGTTTTCCAAGTCAAGTACTTAAGCTCTGCAGAAGACAGAGGTTCAAAAGGGGGTTGCATCAACTGAGCAATGCAAACATTAAGATCCCAGGCAGGGGCTGGGTCCCTGAAAGGTGGATTAGTATGAAGTAATCTTTTAAAAAACTTGGAAAATTACAGGGTGAGTGGAAAGAGAGGAGGGCTTTCCTGCTGAAATAAAGGCAGAGACAGCTGCCAAATGTACTTTCAGGGTAGCTAGTCTCAGACCCAAAGAATTAAGATGGACCATATAGTGCAAAACAATGGGCAAATCAGCAGATTCCGGGGAAATAAGTTTCCCCAGAACACCAGATGGAAAACCTTTTCCATTTAGAGTTATAAGTAGCTTTGTGGGAAGCTTCTAGAAGCCTTCAGGATTTCAAGAACACCTTGAGAAAGGTGTAGGTCAGCAATTCTAACTCCTCAAGAGCCAGGCCTTGAGGTTGAGGGATTTGAGATTCGGATGCCAAACTCTCCCCTGGGCACAGGTTAACAGGTTGTGATTCCTGGGAGACACAGGGAAGATTGACTGCTAAGGAAGACAGAAGGAGTGGGTACCAGGGCTGCCTGGCCCAGATCTGGAGCAATCAGAATCATCCTGCAAGGCTGGGATCTGATTTTGACTAGCACCTTGAATAGGAGAGAAGGGAGGGAAGGCGTAGAAACTTCCTTCCCAATCTAGGAGAAAGGTATCCAGGGGGACTGAGCCCATCACTGGGGGCCTGCAACAAAACAGTGGAAGTTGGTGATTGTCTGGGGCTGTGAAAAGATCTATCTGAGGGGTGCCCCATCTGGCAAAAACTATCCCCAGTACTTGGTGATCCAGAGACCATTTGTGATGGCTCTGGGAAATCCTGCTGAGAGCATCTGCCAGGACATTGTCCTTTCCTGGGAGGTGAACTGCTATGAGGGAAGTGTTCAGGGAATAAGCCAGAGACCACAACTTCATTGCCTCGGTGCACAAGGCTGAAGACCGAGTGCCCCCTTGTTTGTTGATGTACCACATTGTAGTGGTGTTGTCTGTTCTGACTTGTACCACTTTGTTCTGAACAGATGCAGAAAACACCTGAAGTGCCAGAAAAACAGCTCTGAGTTCCAGCAAATTGATGTGGAGCAGAGATTCCTGAGGGACCACCTCCCTGGGTGGAGAGGTCGCCCATGTGAGCTCCCAACCCAGAAGGGGCGCATCTGTAGTAAGGGTCAAGGAGTGAGATAGGGGATGAAGGGGACCTCAGTCTCAAATTGCTCTGATCCTGCCACCACTGAAGGGCCTGGATCAGGGTTCGAGTCACTGGGATCAACTTGAAAGGGGTCTTTCTTTGGGACAGAAGGCTCTCAAATGAAACTGAATGTCCCTCATCTGAAATCTTGCTCTGCACTACAGCTGTGGAAGCAGCCATGTGTTCTCGTAGCTGTAAGAAGTGCCTTGCTGGTCGAGAGACCTGCAGAGTGAGGAGGAGGCCAGGGCCACTAGGTTCCTTACCCTTCTAGGGGCAGGAAGGCTCTTGGCCTGCTTTGTGTCCAATTCTGCACCTATAAAGATGAGTACCTGGACAGGTTCCAGAACTGACTTTGGAAGGTTGAGAAGAAAACCCAGAGAGGTGAGCAGCTGCTGGGTAACTTGCAGGTTGATTTGACCTGGTCTGGAGACTGACCTACAATGAGCCAGTCGTCTAGGTAGGGAAAGATGGCAGTCTTTTGCCTTCTTAAATGAGCAACTGCTACTGCTAGACATTTTGTGAACACCCTTGGGGCAGAGGTAAGGCCGAAGGGCATTGCTCTGAACTGGTAATGGCCTGAGGGCAGTTCAGATCTGAAGGTACTTTCGGTGGGGAGCTTCTGATGAGAACATGGAAATAGGATCCTTGAGGTCCAGGGAAGCTAGCCAGTCCCCTGACCTTTAGAGAAGGTAAAATCATTGCCAGAGTCACCATTTTGAATTTTGTCTCAAAGGTGCTTGTTTAGATATCTTAGGTCCAAGATGGGCCACCATTCTCCCGTCTTTTTGGGTAAGGAGTACCTGGAGTACAGACCCTTGCCCTGGTGTAGGGAGAAACCCTTTCTACAGCTCTGAGAGCCAGGAGGGTTGAGACTTCTGTTTCTAAGGCAAAGGTCTCTAGAGGTTTGCAGGTGGAAAAGATCTGATTCTCATCTTTGGAAATTTTTGAGCTGAGAACCAGACCCGGCTTACTACTTCCAGGACCCACTTGTCTGATGTTAGAGACTCCCAGTTCTGAACGAGTAGCCAACCTGCCCCTACAGGTAATGGAGAATCAGGCCCTGGGCACCCCATCAGGGTGCCTGTTTGGCAGGGGCTTAGGCTGAGGGGTGGGAGCAGGTCTGCTTGCACCCCGCCTGCCCTCTCCTCTGAAGAACCCCTCTGGCATATGCAAGAGGAGGCCTGGGTTTGCAAAAGGCCTGTGAAAAGGCCTACCTCTACCCCTGGGGGTCTGCTCTCTGAGGAGTGGCTTGCGCTCCTTGGCCTGAGCACTCTTATAGGTTGTCCTATATTCATCCATTTTCTTCATATAATTCTCTGTCTGCTCCCCAAACAGAGATTTCCTACCAGGAAAATCCATAGCCTTAGTCTGGGTATCCTGTGACAAGCTAGTACACCTGAGCCAAGCCAACCTACGAAAAGCCACAGATGTAGCCATGACTCTCTAGAGGATACATCATTAAAATCCACAGCAGCATGGAACTGCACCTTGGATGCCTCAATACCATCAGCAGCCACCTGTTTCAGCTCCTTAACAAGAACGGCCAGGGGCCTGTTTGGCCAAAAGCCATGACAGTGTCCCATCTAGATTTTGGTATCTTTCACATAAGCCATATAATTTGCTTGCCTGAGTCCCAAGGAGCTGCCATGTATTGTTTTTAGCCATGGCATCAATCTTCCTGGAGTCCTTGTCAGGAGGATGTGAAGCCAAGGAATATAGCCTTATCACAGGCTGCAGCCTGAACTACTCCAACATGACTGCATTTACTGTGAAAGAATTCTGTATCAGGACCTGAAAAAAGTGTACCTCCTGTCCATCTTCTTGTCCACAGGAGGCACAGAATTAGGAGCTTTAAAATTTTTATTGTTTGTTTCTAAATGACTTATAAGGGATAGACAATCTCCAGACCTGGAATATCCATCATTTCTACAAAATCAGGTTCCTCTTGCTCATCCACAGCTTCCTCCAATGGAAGCTGGAGGTTCAACAACCTTTTATAAAAACATAAAGTGAGAAGGATTCAGAAAGCGTGGGAGATTCTAAAGGTCTGTCTGGGAGATGTCGGTTCAATGGGCACACCCAGATCTCAAAGTCACATTCATACTGTTCATAATCATCCTCCCCCTCCTCTGGTTCATAAAACTCTTCTAAATCATATTCTTGAACGGTGGAACCGGCGGACGACCTTTACCAGACAGTAGGCGGTTCGGACGGAACTGGAGAAAGTGACTGGACAATTTGTATAGCTCTTGCTATCTCTGGCAGTTGGAGAAGGAATTTTGAGCTCACCTGCTGATTTTCTGTTTTCTTTGCTGGAACTGGCTCACAGAGTCAGCCACGTTGCCGAGAAGTCTCGCCTGTGGTCAGAAGGGCACTCCCTCGATTCGGTTGGCACCGAACCGGGCTGTCATCTGGGTCAGCGGACTTTTGGCCTCTCGTTCCCTGAGCCTGCCAACTCTTATCCAGGGTGGCTGCAGGGAAATTCTTAGAATCTGGCAGTCTGAATTGAGGTGGTCAAACCCCAGACAATATACACATGTGGTGTGTGGATCAGCCTTGGCAAAGGCTTCCACAGACACACAGTGTTGAAACCCAGTGGGCCGGTTTTCTTTTGGGTTTCTCAGACATAATGCCAGCCTAACCAAAAAACTTGCCTTTTACGGCAGTGCATGGCAAGACACCCTTATCGGTTCCCAACTCGTGTCACGGGTCGTGGAAAAAACGTAATGAAATCCGTTTTTTAGAACCGATAAGAACCGGGAACCGGACTCTAAAAGCTTAATGCTTGATTTTTAAAGTTTTAAATTAACCTGATCGGTTCAAACCGAACGATAAACATTTAAGTTCCACACAGAAATAAACCTGTCTATTACTTACAATACACAGACAGAGCTTGAACCGATCGGTTTGCGGTTAAAATAATAATACTCGCGGTTGAATTTAACCGAGAAAACACTGTTTAAACTGAGAAATGAACCGAGCAGTAGGAGAAATCTCCGGAGCGACTGTTCAGTGAGGCGGAGTAAAGAATCTGACAGTTTCAGTTTAAAATTACACAGACAGAGCTTCTCTAACCGAGCTCGCGCTCAAAGTTCCATGCCTGGCATGGAAGTTAACTATTTCACCTCCGGGGCAGTTCTAATGGTGGGACAAACTGCAATTGTCATAATATAGCAAGACTTCATGTTGTTTGAAAGGATACAGTTGAGTAACACTGTGGAGGAAAATGACCTGGGGTACTTATAACTGGTAGCATGAACAACTCTGCTTAATGCAGAAAGGTGGCAGCAAAGGCCAACAAGATGCTGGGGTGTATAGCGAGGAAAATCTCCTTCAGAGGTAGGGCGGTAGTCCTCCCCCTGTATAGGTCACTGGTCAGGCCGCACCTGGAATACTGCATGCAGTTCTGGCACCCGTACCTGAGGAAGGATGTCACACTGTTGGAGAAGGTGCAGTGTCAAGTGATAAAGATGATCCAGGGATTGGAGGGCAAGCCCTACAAGGAAAAGCTGAGTGAGTTGGATATGTATTCATTGGCAGAGGGGAGGATGGGGAGGTACATGATTGAGACCACTAAGTACTTGAAAGGGATGAACAAGACTCAAACAGATGGGATCTTCCAATTAAGAAGAGGAAGGGACATGAGAGGGCACAGTCTCAGACTGGAGAGGGTAAGATTCAGGAGAGGTAAAGAGACAGTTCTTCACAGAAAGGGTGGTGGGCAAGGAAACACCTACCACAGGAGGTGGTGGCCTGTAAGATGGTGGGAGTTTCAAGAGGGGATGGGATGGGACAAGGTGAGGAGGAGGGTAACTCTAAGGAGGGGAGGAGTGGGAGGGGCAGCTGTGAGATGACGGGCTAGCTGCACAGTCGAGCAGACTCGACAGACCGTAAGGCCTATTTCTGCTGGCCTTCTCATATGTTCATAGGTACAATTTAAAATGTCAAGAAATCACATTCTTCCTTACTGAAGATATTTGCATGAAAGCAGGTTTACTGGCCCTTAAATATCATCTGTTCTTGCTGCTTTTCATGCTCTGAAGTCATCATAATCCTCTGCTAGTTATGCCAGAATTATTCCATGAAAACAAATACAGAAGAAATAAACAATGTGCACAGTGGAAGTCTAAGAGAAAACATCATGTTTTATCCAGCTTTTTCTAACATAGAAACATAGAAGTTGATGGCAGATAAGGGCTGCAAGGCCCATCCAGTTTCGCCCATTTCTTTTTCTGCCTTATGAATGTGCCACTGACCTTTGCTCTGTCAATGACCTATCTATTCGTACTCATCTGTATTGCTCCCTTATGCCTATCCCATGCCTGTTTGAAGCCCTGCACTGTATTCATATCCACCACTTCCTGAGGTAGGCCGTTCCTTGCATCCACCACCCTTTCTGTGAAAAAGAACTTCCTCACATTACCCCTCAATCGGCCTCCCTCTAACCTCATGCTGTGTCCTCTTGTCCTGCTATTTTTCTTATATTGAAACCTGTTAGACTCTTTCACCTTGTTAATGCTCTTAAAGCGCTTTGAATGTTTCAATCATATCACCTCTCTCCCTCCTTTGCTCTAGGGTATACATATTGAGCTCAGTTAATCTGTCCTCATATGTTTTCTGATGCAGTCCCGCACCATTTTGGTTGCCCTTTTGCCATCACCACAACTGCAGTGTGTTTTTCTCCCATTGATGTGCTCTTCCACCACCTGATGGTGCGAGCATAGTCAAGTGGAGTCGACACACATATAAACCCTGCTGGAATGTGAAGCTCCTGGTGCACCACAGTGGTTACTGTGGCACTGGAACATTGTTACCACACGGCAAAGCTAACAGCTACCCTCACTTTGCTGAAACAGCTCCTGATTTCAGTTCCAAATCGATGTCACCAGCACGCTGGGTTATTGGGCAGCCTATAAAAAAATCCTGTTTTAATGAAAATGTCTGCAGTACTGAGCATGGGTGGTGCTGAATGTCACATTTGGTGAATTTTATATAGAGAGGTAATGTGAGGAAGTGTTTTTTCACAGAGAGGGTTGTGGATGCATGGAACAGCCTCCCTGAGAAGGTCGTGGAGTCAAGAACAGTGGGGGAATTCAAGAATGCATGGGACAGACATAAGGCAGTCCTAGTGGGGGGGGTAGGAGGAAGTAAGCTGTTGGTTAATTAGGATCTGCAGCTTATCTGTTAGGTAGGAAAATGGGCAGACTAGGTGGGCCAAGCGGTCCTTATCTGCCATCAAATTCTATGTTTCTATGTTTCACAGCAGTACAGCAGTTGCCAAAGGGGTGAAGAGGTGGACAATAGTCCATTCAAAGGCAAAAGAGTCCTGCAGGAGCTCACTAAATTGAAGGTGGACAAAGCGATGGAACCAGATGGCATACGCCCAAGGATATTAACAGAACTGCGAAGGGAGATAGCAGTACCTCTGGCAGCCATGTCCACTGAGTCATTCAACATGACTGAACTGGAGGAGGGCACATGTGGTCCCTCTACACAAGTCCAGCAGCAGGGAGGAGGCAGGGAACAATAGGCCGCTCAGCCTCAACTCAGTAGTGGGGAAGATCATGGAGACATTGCTTAAAGAAAGGATAGTGGGGCATCTAGATGCCATCAGAGCCCAGGACCATAGACAACATGGATTCACAGTGGGGACATCATGTCAGATAAATTTGGTTGATTTCTTTGACTGGGTGACAAAGGAAGTGAATCAGGGTGGGGCAGTGGACAAAGCTTACCTTGATTTCAGCAAAGCCTTTGACACCATCCCATATAGGAGGCTGATAAACTAGCTGGGTAGGCTGGGCATGAGGGAAAGGGTGGTAAACTGGGTTAGAAACTGGCTAACAGACAGGAGGCAGAGAGTGGTGGTAAATGGTGTGCAGTCTAGGGAGAGGGGGCGACCAGTGGGGTGCAGCAGGGTTCGGTCCTGGAGCAGTTCTGTTCTATGTCTTCATTAGTATATTGCAGAACGTCTGAAAGGAATTTTTCACCAATTTTTTGACATAGCCATTTTAAGACCTCTGCTCATGAACAGTGTCACTGTAATTTTCTTAATCTGTCCCAAACATTGATTGAGCACACCGACTTCGCCATTGTGCACTACATGCACGGAAACACATTTTGGGTGACGTAGAAAATGACAGCTGTACTGCTCACAAGGAGGTGTGGTAAAATGGCAATGTTGAAAATCTGGAGTGCTAATATTAAAAATTAGCAAACTTACGAGCGTGCGTAGGAACTGCGCAACATACACTAGTAAAACAGTCATTTTTAGGAATTTTTTCACCAAATTTTCAACATAGCCATTTTAAGATCTCTGCTCATGAACAGTGTCATTGTGATTTTCTTAATGTGTCCCATACATTGATTTCGCACACCAACTGCGCCATTGTGAGCTACATGGGCGGAAACACGTTTTGGGTGAGATGTGAAAAATGACAGCTGTACTGCTCAAAAAGGAGGTGTGGTAAAATGGTAATGTTGAAAATCTGGAGTAGAAAATATTGAAAATTCGTGAACTTACGCGTGCGTAGGAACTGCGTAACGCACTCTAAATAAACAGTCATTTTAGAATTTGTTCACAAATTTGCAACATAGACTTTTGAGAGCCCACCATGAACACTGGCAGTGTTTCATTTCATTAATCAGTCCTAAAAGATGATTTCACGAGTGACCTCAAAATCACCCTTCGGGCCCGATTAACGCCATGGCAGTGCAAGAATTCATGAGGAGGGGTCCCAAAAACCTCATGTTGAAAATTTGGGCCCAAAATTCCCAAAAATGCCTGAGATATGCAACAAAGTTGAAAAACCCTATCTATCCCATTATACTGCTTACCGCATTTCCTCAGTTCATGGGTCGGCTTTGAAGAGTGCAGACGTGTTCCGTCCATCGAAGATCATGCGTAGCTCCGAGGTAAGTATGGGGTGGGGGGGAGGCAGGGTGCGAGTGGGTGGGTGCGGGTTGTGGGAGGAGGGCAGGAGAAGCGCCGAGGACAGTTTTGGATTTACAGTTTTTTTTACCAAGACAACGAGGGACGCTTTGCGGCAGCTGGAAGGCTGTTGGGGGGCTGGAGCCAACAGGGGATTTGACACCCCCGTCGGTCATAAAACATTTTGCCATGCTGGGGTGGGCTCCCAGCATGGCACCTGGATGCTTTGGGGGAGGAGGCGTGCAGCCGACAGGCGATTGGGCACCCCCGTCGGCCATAAAACATTTTGCCACACTGGGGTGGGCTCCCAGCATGGCACCTGGATGCTTTGGGGGGGCGTGGAGCAGACGGGGTATTGGGCACTCCCATTGGCTGTACAGTGTGGGGGGAGGAGGAAGGTGCATGAGCATGCAGTGTGCGTGCGTGCGCGTGTGGAGGGGGGAGCTCTGCTCACTGAAGCAGAGCTCTCCCTTTCAACTGTATGCCACTGCATTTTCAACTGCTGTCATAGACAGCTGCAGCAGTGATTGGGGAACTGTGGCCGCGCCTGCAGACACACTGACTGCATTGGAAGACGGGTGCCACACCTCCAAAAACTCGGATCAAGGCACTATGTTTCTTGCACGTGCTTGCAAGCAACATAAAAATGAATACATTTTAATTTGTTTAAGCATTTTGATATATGTATCTTTTTTTTTATTCAGTATTAATTGGTACATTTTTGCTATTGTCATTCTTTTTCTTTTAATTAGGACTCGGTTACAGTTGGAGTCTTTAGCAAAACATCTGGTAGGGATAGGCTGTTAGCATGAGACCAGGATAGAGAGTTTCATTAAAAAACATCCTTAGTTCCGGGGCGTCATTCCACAGATGGAAGTGATGCATTAGTTGTGCTAGTTGTTCCAACCAGGACCTCATTGTAAATGAGCTTTGCTCAATGGAGCCTTTTCCTGGTAAAATAAATAAAAATACAAAATGATTTAGAAGGCAGATATGATGGTGTCCTTTGTAAAGCAGCACTGCTTATTGGGACTTTCTACTGGTAACAAAATAAAGCTTTTAATCTCCAAGGTTCGGCTAGCAGTAGGGCAGGAGCTGAAGATTTGAAAAATCTATATTTTTACCAACAATTGCAGAACCCTTTTCCCTGACTTTTATCAGCAAACTGCAGAATGGCTGCAGGCCTCACACAGAAAAATCCTCCTTTCTGATAAATGCAAACCTGCTAATTGTCCCCATCTGGGACTGGGACGCTTGGGAGGCATTCTCTTAAAACTGCTGTCCTATTGCTTCACGGGAATCATGGGTCTTGTCTGAGATTACTAATAAGAATTAAAAAAAAGTGTTGTTCCAGTTACTGAAGAACTAGATTATGATTCGGGGCCCTATAGATAAGTTACAAAACTGAGCTGCTCGGTGGTTACAAGGACTACTGTGCCGCACATTTCAACCTTGCACCCCCTCATGTCAAACACAAAGGGGTTGCAATGCATTCCCTGCACTGCACAACAGGAAAAGGGGTGGGAGCTGGTATGCTAATGAAGCACTGTGTGATACACAGTCACTTTCCAGCCTCCAGGTCCACTACTACACATTGCAAAGTGCTGCATCCCCTTAGATCTGCTGATACAGTTCCACGGAGTGCCACAAGCATGCCACAGAGCACTCAGACTCTTTCATAGGACTTTAGCGGTGGCAGCATGGGACCAAGATCAGAGAGGGGCTAATCTTTTTTAGCAATGCTTGATAGAATGAGAATAGGGAGTGGAGTACTTCTGCACACCAGGGCAGCAAAATTGTTTTGTGATTGGTGAGGAGATCACTGGACCACCAGGGATCAATGCTAAGGGACAGGATCGTTAAAAAAACACTGTGGCCCACAAGTGAGCCATAACAAGCTACAGAGATGGGGAGGGGGGCAGACTGAGGAGGAAGTACCTCTTGGCACAAACACTTGGGTATGGAAGCATGCCACACGACTGGTGCCTGACCATTCCCAACTATCTGCATGTGCCAGGAATCTGATGCTGGCAGTGACAGCCCTCATTTGTGACCACAGACATCCTGCGGACCTAATTTGTAATGTGACTTAGCCACTAGGGAGGACTCCGCTCCCAACCACGAATTCAGGCCTTTGTGCATAACAGTTTTCAGAGGTGGTGGTAGCACAGGGAGCGTCTATGCACCCCCAAAGACCACCAACTCTTGTCAGCAACTGTGAATCAAGCCTCTCTAAACTGCCTGAAATGCTGTAATTCTAAAACAAATATCTTGTGTTACCTATAGCCTGTGGCAGAATCTTGAATACAAGACAAGAGTAGCAGAACAGCTGGAAGTGACGAACATTTATCAGAATGAGAAACTTACTCAATTAGAGCATGAAAAAAAACAGATGGTAAGAAATCTTAATAGTGGCTTTCATAAATTGTGCATGAGAAGAACGAGTAGCATCTGTAATATCAATTACTGCATAAGCCTTCTGAAAAAAGAGCCAATCTGCCTACTTGTGTCACACACAACAGTAACCCCACTTATTGAACTTTATCGGGTAAGGCATATCTGTGCCCTGCATGGCAGAAAGGATCACAGTTGCCTGCAGGAAAGTTAATGTACAGTCTTTCGTAAAGCTTCAGCAATTAATAACTATTTTACTCCTTCAGAAATTCCATTAGTTTAGTTTTTATTATGCATAAAACACTTTCCCCAGTGCCTATTTTTAAAAGGTTTAGAGTCAAGTACAAGTACAACAAGTACATCCAGTAACAGGATACAGATAACAATACCGCAGAAATGACGGTATAACTAGTTATACATCATTATGAAGAGTTAAGAAAATGATCATTCTGTGTGTGCTTTTATAGTAGTTAGCCAGTACGAGAATCATGTCAGCAAGTTACAGTGAGTGAAGTGCAGAGTAAATAGTGCCACTGTGTACCAGTTGTGTTGACGTTTAGATGGTCCGTGGTGGCAATTGCAAGAATCAGGTGGGGATATGCAAAGAGTAGAGCTGGGATTTGAACAGTTCAACAGAGTAATCAGTTTTTAAGGAGTCAGGTCGGCCATTCGTTTGCCTAGGGACGTGGTATAGGAAGCAAGACTGGCCAAGAGAGGTGTTTCTACGTGGGAGCTGCATGGAGTGTCACCCCACACCCCGGTTTGAGTATTTGTTATCTACGAAGGTGAACTTGGACTGAAGCCCTGGAAACAGTTGGCCTTGTATAGCATTATACCCAGTGCCAGAGTGTGATAGAGCAGCCTGGAGTCTAGGTTCAACCAGTTCATGGTATTGTACAGTACGCAGGTGTGTGTATCATGGTTTTGTCCAAGCACAAAGCAGCAGGCCCTGTTTAGGAGACCCGTGACTCTGGCCAACACACTGTCAGTTGCAGAGCCATAAACCACAGTTCTATAGCCAACTAAGTTTGCAATGAAGTGCTGTACCAGTATTTCCCTAACCTCTGGTAGGAAGTTGTTCATGTGTCTGTAGAGTAGCCCTAGCCTAAAGCTGACTCTCTTAACCAGGAGGTCTACATGCGTACTGAAGGTCAGCATGCTGTGAAGGGTGACCCAAAGATATTTAAAGGATTTTACTTGCTCAGGAGGGGGCTCCCAGGTGAGGATATAATAGGGCCGTGGATGTGTATGTTGGCGCCAGTTAAAAACTTCTACCGCAAATGACATTACAGCAGCACAGCAACAGGTCACTGTAATGTCACCGCGGGACCCAGGAACTGCTTTTTGGCATTTTGCGCCTCCTCCCAGGATCAACTCCACCTCCAAACAAAGTATTTCAAATGGATTTATGATGTCCACAATTGTGGTCGACATTAATCCATCGTTGTTACGTCGGTCGACAGTGATGTTGTCGAACCAGTCTCGTAGAGCCCTATTGAGGTTTGAGAGGTAAACATCATACATTTGTTTTTTTGGTGTTCATTATAAGCAAATTGGTGGTGACCCATTCTTGGAGGGCAGTAAAGTTAGTCTGAAGTCTCTGCTGCAGCTTCTCCTGGCACTTGCCACTGGAGAAATTGACAGCGTCATCCGCATAATGAAGTATGCTAGCTGCCCTGCATACAGTAGGTATTTTATTTATGAATAAACTGAAGAGAAAGGTTCCTAGGACTGATCCCTGAGGAACACCTACAGTGATTTACCTGTCATCCAAGAGTGCGGTGCAGCATTCTACAACCTGGATTCTACGAGCCAAGTAGCCCTTGAACCAGATGACTGAGTCTTCTGAGAGTCCCAGATTGACTAGTTTCTGGCAGAGGAGGGTTTTACAAGATCAAAAATTTTGGTAAAGTCAATGTTTTTTTTTTTTTTTTATTTCCCAATTCCTTTTTCCCTCATGGTCATGGTCCTAGTAGCCTCTCTTGGGCATCTAACCAAGTTCTGCCCTGCCTGAAGTCCCCCTGACCAAAGCATTCTCTCTCTCCTCTGCCCCACCTCGCAGCTGGCACCCCCAGCTTGACCCCTCCTATGTTGGGCGTGCTTGCACACATAGACTCCAGCTGTGGGCATGGGCCCTTGGCGGAGGAACCCTGAAGGTCAGCCAGGTCGGACCTGGCAGTGGGCATGGGGGTTGGTGCCATTGCCTACCCCCAGGACCTGTTTTTTTCTGTGTTCTGCGGTTACCTCCCTATGCGTGGGCACACCCTGCCAGCGTCGGCCATGCTAGTAAGTGCTGCCTGACTTGCTGCAGTGCCCCCTGGTCTCCACTGGGGGTTCCTGGCTCACTGGGCCAACCCATCCCATTAGTCTGGGGAAGAGAGCTCCACACTGGCGCTCAGTCCTCAACCCTTCCCTGCCAACCCCTGGTGCCCAAGTCTGTTCCCAAACCCAGGTCACCAGCACAGCGCGAGGTGTGGCATCCAACACCTCAACCCTCAGTGCCACCGGGCTGGCCTTGTAAAGTCAATGTTAAGTGACCCAGTCATTTCCCCCCTGTCCATGACACGGTGAATTGAGTCTCTGAACTCAAGAAGTGCTGACGTTTTTTTTTAAACCCATGCTGCTGATTTGCCAGGAGTTCGTGCTGACTTAGATATTGAACAAGCTGATCACTTACTACCATCTCTAGGGTTTTAAATGGGGAGGAGGATGGAGATAGGGTTGTAGTTTAGGGCAGGTTATTATCAGCTCCATATCGAAAGGGCAAAGAAAGAATGGCAACTGCCATGAGAGCAAAGTCATTTCGGCTACTGTTAAAAGGGGACAGTAAATTACACCTACTGCACTAATGGCAATGGCTTTGCCCCCCACATCCCCCATACTGTTATAACCTACTCCTAGGTCATAGCACCTCGGGGAGGGGGGAAATTCTAATATCGCTATAGTGCAGTAGCTGTAATTTACCTTCATCCTTCTAACAGTAGCCAAAATGACTTTGCCCTTATTGCAGTCACCGTTCTTTCCTTGCCCTTTTGACGTGCTACCGTTATTATCACCACCTTTGAATACAGGGGTCTCGTGTGCTTCTTTCCAAAGCTCATGTACTTTCCCAGTGGAGAGGGATAGAGTAACGATAATCTGCAGGGGGTAGATGACTTCCCTTATCACCAATTTGAGCAGCTTCATATCTATACCATCTGGCCCAAATCTAGTTTTGATTTTGCTCCTAGTTACGTAGGTGTACACATCAGCCCAAGTTAACCTTTTGAAGTAGAACTTGGGCCTAGTTGGGTGGTCTGGTGTATCTACTCCTAGGGCTAGGTGGGTGTTAGGATCTGGTATATATGATGATAGGTCATTGAAAGTTTTATTGAAGGTGTCAGGAATATGCTTGTCAACTTCAATTGTGGTACCACAAGCTACAGTGGAATCAGGCAGGGATTTCTTTGCCATTGGCCATGATTTCGTTGATGCCATTCCACAGTTGCTTAGGACAGGTTATAAGGTTTTTAGGGTTTTTTTTTGCTGTGTCTTGTAGAGGTCAGCCTTGGCTTCTTTGTTGTGGACATTTGAAGTGTTCCGCAGTTCCCTATATTTTTGTAGGTATTTGTGTTGACCATGTTCTTTGTACAAGGCCCAAGTTCTCTCCCAATCCATTGTCAAGGATTTGATGGTTGCAGTTTACCAGGCATGGGTACTACCCTTCCTGTGGAGGGTCTTGGAAGAGGCAGCAATCTCACATATCCTATTAAACTGACGAATGAAATACTCCACAGCTGTATTCACATCACAAGTACTGGTCAGGAATGACCCACCAACTTCTTGTAGTAAGATTCAGAAATATGGGAGGCTGTGGGTGTGAACACGCGATTTTACATGTTGGAGGGTTCCCTTTTGGTCACCTTGGCAGACCATCTGCAGGTGACAGAGGAGTGGCCTCTAAGGAAATCAGGCAGCATTGCAATAGCATTGATCCTGTCAGGGAGGCTGACTTGGATCCAGTCAAGTAGGATGGCAGTGCCTGTTTTATAGTGTAACCTGGGAGGGGTGTGGATAACCTGTGTGAAGTTCACTTTAGCCAGTTTGTCTCTGTACTCCTTGGTGCATTTGAGGCAGTTGCCGTTGCAGTCACCTACTGCAATTTTTTTGCTATCTGTTTAAACCTGGTACAGCATTATTGAAGCCATCGAAGTTGGAACTGACATTTTTTTGGCAGAATATATGCCACTAATAGGTTGATTTTTCCCCCCTTATGAACCAGTTTTAAGTTACTCACAAAAAGTTTGCAACCTTTGGGTTCGGGGATGAGGGGAGTCATCTGGAACTACTGAAGAACGTAACGTATATGAGACATCCACCCCTTTTTATTATGGTCCCTGCCTTGCCTAAAGAGCGCGAAGTTGTCCGTATCAGTTTCTCTGTCTGGGATCCTATCAGTGAGCCAAGCATTACCTAACATGTTGCTTCTTCGACTGTAATAGTGACATGGGCAAAAATGTAATGACCTAAGTAACAGGAGCATTTTTACTACTTTTGTGATTTAAAAACAAGGGCATGATTTTTGTAAAATGTAAGCTGTACCTGCCTCAAATCCAATGCAGTGGAACATTCAGTGATGGTTTGCAAAACCTCTCTGCATGTCACAAATATTAGCATTTTGTGAGAAATGACTGCCTTTGGAGCCATTTATTTTGCTGCAGAACAGAAATGCTAACCGTAAAATGCTTCACCCCCACTGTGAAGGATATAAAGGTTTTGCCATTTAAAGTTTAAATTTTAAGATGCCTCTGTTAATCTGACTCTACACCCAGACTCCACCCCCCCATTTGCCAGCTCCATGAATTCCTACCCTGTAATTTCTGTTATTTTATCGGTCCCTCTCCTTTTTGACGTTCCTCGTGTCCTTTTCCATGCAATACCCATTTGCTACATTCCTGATGATCTGTGGCTCGTTCATGCCCAACATGCACCATACCCATCTTAGGATCAGTTTCACTGTATTTATCAGGTCTCCTTCTGCAAGCAGCCTGATACAGAAATTATTTATAGCCACGCACAATTCGACAAGGAAGAATAAATACAACTGGGAGAATGCATACAATACATCTTGCACAAGGATGTCTCAGTAGTATGTCTCATCTGATAGCATATAGAGGATAATGTATGGTATCGGTGATTAACCACATTATGCCAGTGTTAAGTGGTTCCCTTGGCAACTTAGGTAAACCTTGAGAGCGCAGCTTGAGAGGTTAACCACTGTTGGTAAGTGAACCATGAGATGCTAGCATAGTGTGGTTGATCACCGATGCCCATACATGGTCTTTTGTAGTGAATGGGCATTGTGGATAACTGATGACACGTGCTAAATTACCAGTCACTTTATACAATAAATAATAGTAGTCCTTTTCTTACCTTGTACTAATGACATCCACACTCCTTGGTTCGGGGTGAAAAGAAAACATTTATTTAAATGCCAGGCAGCCACTAAAAAAATGGCACCGATTTTTATTACGAACAAAGAACAGTAAACTCTCAAATGGTTCAAAAAAGCAAACAGAAGTCATGGTAGGCACGGATCATGTGACGTTCTACAGCCAATTGGTTAAGCCATAAAACATTTGCTGGGGTTGTGCCGTAAATTGATGGGAAATGCAATATGGCTTGGAGTGTTGGCATTCAGAACTGCAAGAAAAGGGGAGAGAATAAAAATACCACAACTTATTCAAGGGGCAAGTGGTATATAAAAAATAAGGACTAACAGACAGGCATTACAGGAAGAAAGTGAGGCACTGATAGTGCAGTTTCTAGGTGAACGGGGGGACGCCCACTTTAAAAGCTTTGCACTCCTCACTTAGAGGCTTTGAAAAAGTAGCTGCTTCTGTCATTCACTTACAGACGCCTTTGTATGATGCGACATGTGTTAAGTGACAGTCCGTTCATAGCGTTCCGACAGTGTCTGCTTCATGCGGCTGCCCGTGCTGCCTAGGGGATGGCGCACGTTTCAAATCCATTTTGTTATACCATTGATGTGATGTAACACTGATGGGTTAACAACAATGGTACGTCACATTGATGGTACAACATCATTAGGGAAGTGATGAATTTCCTATAGTAACAACGTTCTGCCTTTCATAATGATTTTTTGAGCTTGTGCTTATAACTGTGCAAAGATGGGGTAGCACAAAGATGCTGAGACTGTGCGTTCCCGAGTCTGGGGGCTCCTGGTATAGATATTATTGTACTATTAGGCTTTGTATTGCATGCTTAAACTGTTAATTCTCATAACAGAGGCCATGAACTGTAACAAAGAAACACTGTGCATTGGGTTTCTGTACATGCTTGGGAGCGCTCTCGTCTTCATCGACATTCTCGCACATGATGTCCACACCATCTTAGGTTAGGTCATACCATGAGTTTTTAACCTGAAGAGTTGTTTGTCTGCATTTACCAAACTACAATTAAACAGCATAAAAGCACCAATCTGAGGATAAGAAGGCACATTATTTATAAAACGGCAGCTGTTGTGTTTTTTTTTTTTAATTCAAAGTGCTTTATTTATTTTCAACACGGCCACTGAGCGGCCACTTTTCCACACAACAAGATATAATACAGTTGGTTACACAGCAAGACAAACATGTAGCAATCCCCCACACCATGGTATCAGCACTTCATTGTACAAATGGCGTGCCAACCTAAAATACATGAAGCCAGTTATATAGAATACAAGGTCTGCAACTTACTCCAGATATTTTCAAACCTAGGTAAATGGTTATGGACACTAGCAATGACCCTTTTCCGCTAAAAGATTTGACAAAAGCTCCTGCAGCCATTCTAAGTAGGCAATGGTCTCACTATTCAGTCAGTGTCAGAGTACTAACTTCTTAACTGAGATTGTAATCAGGGCTAAATGATACTTCCTGTCAGTGACAGGTATGAGGGAATAATCCCCAACTAGGCAGGCAGCAGGCTGAATGTAATCAGCTACCCCCAACAAAGGATCTGCCTTCTGTTTGATGAGGGACCAGAGTGGGACAACCTTTGGGCATTTCCACAAAATATGAATTAAAGAATCTACTTCCTGCATATAACTTCTACAGCTCGGGATAAGGGACTTACTCATCCTAGCCATCCTAACTAAAGTATAAACCCTGTTGTTAATAATCTGAAATTGCATCAGTCTCAGCCTGTCCTGTGATATGAATCTATCAGTATCCTTCCAGATCTTAGACCAGTTGAGTGTCTTGTCTGGGAATTGAGCATTCCAGTAAGTGGAAGATCCATCTAATTGTGCATATGTCCTCTCAAACAGCTGTTTGCCAGATACAGATTGGTCAATACCAGCAGGAACATCTGCCAGAACTAGACACATGGTGGATTCCCTGCAGGGGGAGGGCCTCAAACAACTGGTGCAACAACCCACAAGAGACAGGGCTATCCTAGATCTAGTACTGACTAACAGGGAAAGGATCACAGATCTCCAGGTAGAAGGTCACCTGGGGGCCAGTGACCATCACATGGTATGGTTCAATTTGGCCACTAGAACTAAATCATCCCATTCCAGGCAAAAATATGAGACTTCAGAGGAGCTGACTTTGATGAGATGGCCAACAGAGTTAAGCTAGGCCGGCAAAAGAAATACAGGTGACGGGGTACAGGCAAAGTGGGCAAGCATTAAAGATACAATACTTGAAGCAACATCCCATTGTGTTTGAGAGAAAATGAAGTGCAAAAGAAGAAGGAAACCACTTTTGTTCTCAAAAACAGTAGCAGAAAAGGTCAGAGCCAAAAGGCTGGCCTTCAGGAAATATAAGGGAACGCAGCAGGATGAAGATAGGGAGGCATACTGAACTTCCCTAAGGGAAGCAGGGAAAGCAGTAAGGCAGGCAAAGTCCCAAACTGAGGAAACACTAACACAAACAGTAAAAGAAGGTGACAAGACTTTCTATAGATACGTTAGTGAAATTAGAAAGTCCAGAGGGGGTATTGCCAAGATCAAAGGGGATAAGGGGGCATGTGAGGAGGAGGACCATGTAAAAGCAACTATCCTAAATAGATACTTTTGCTCAGTATTTACTGAAGAGAATGTAGGGCAGGGCCCACAGCTCAGCACCATGGACACAGGGGGAGAGAGGTGTGCATTAGTCCCTTCACAAAAGAAAGGGTCCTACAAGAGCTCAATAAGCTCAGGCTGGACAAGGCATTGGGATCTGATGGCATACATCCCAGGATACTAAAGGAGCTAAGGGTGGAACTAGCAGAGTCATTATCAGAACTGTTTAGTGTGTCTCTGTGCACAGGAGAGGTCCCAGAAGACTGGAAAAGGGCTCATGTGATCCTGCACCGCAACAGTGGTAGTAGGGAGGAGGCAGGGAACTACACACCAGTCAGTCTTACCTCACTAGTGGACAAGATTATGGAGGCACTTTTTAAGGAAAGGATAGCATAACACCTGGAATCCATAGGAGTACAGGATCCAAGACAGCATGGGTTTACAAAAAGGAAGGTCCTGTCAAACTAATCTCATAGATTTCTTTGACTGGATAACCAGAGGGGTGGATAAAGAGGGAGCAGTTGATGCCGCCTACCTTGACTTCAGCAAAAGTTTCAATACTGTTCCATGTATAAGATTGATTAATAAGCTGGGTAGGCTCAGGTGGGTCAGAAAGTTGGTCAACTGGGTGGCAAACTGGTTGATGGGCAGAAAACAGAGAGTGGTGGTAAACAGTATACAGTCAGAAGAGATGCAAGTCACAAGTGGGGTACCTCAGGGATCAGTCCTGGGGCCAATCCTCTTCAATATTTTCATCCGTGACATTGCAGATGGACTGGAGGATAAGGTTTGTCTATTTGCAGATGACACCAAAATCTGCAGCAGAGTAGATGATCTGGATGGGGTGGGCAGAATGAGAAGAGATCTGGATAAACTAGCAAAATGGTCGGAAAAGTGGCAACTGGATTAACGCAAAGAAGTGCAAGATCATGCACATAGGGAAGAGAAACCCTGAAGCTACCTATAGGCGGAGTTGGGAGTTGCTGGCAGTCACAAGGGAAGAAAGAGACTTGGGTGTCATCATCACTGATGACCTGAAATCATCCAAGCAGACCACTAAAGCAGTGGGTAAGACAAGAGGGATGTTGGGGTGTATTAGTAGGGGTATCACACGTCAGAAGAGAGAGGTAATAATCCCTTTTTACAAGACACTGGTTAGGCTCTATCTGGAGCACTACGTGTGCAGTACTGGAGGCCACACTGTCACAAGGACATTAACCAAATTGAGGCAGTCTAGAGAAGGGCAACCAAAATGGTGCAGGGTCTGCATCAGAAAACATAGGAGGACAGATTAACGGAGCTCAATATGCATACCCTAGAGCAAAGAAGGGAGAGAGGTGATATGATTCAAACATTCAAATGCCTTAAGGGCATTAACAAGGTGAAAGAGTCTGGACAGAGCATGAGATTAGAGGGAGGCCGATTAAGAGGTAATGTGAGGAAGTTCTTTTTCACAGAAAGAGTGGTGGATGCATGGAACGGCCTACCTCAGGAAGTGGCGGATATGAACACAGCGCAGGGCTTCAAACAGGCATGGGAATAGGCATAAGGGAGCAATACAGATGAGTTATGAATAGATAGGCAATTGACAGAGCAAAGGCCAATGGCACATTCATAAGGCAGGAAAAGAAATGGGCAGACTGGATGGGCCTTGTGGTCCTTATCTGCCGTCCATGTCTCTGTTTCTCTCTCAGTTTACTTAAGGAGTGGGGTGAGCACTAGGGCTGACGACCCCAAGGCACATCCCTGATGTTTGTCGATGTCTGCAGCGTAGAGGTGGGGGCATTAGGGTTGGAACCCCTGACCCCAATAAACGTTGTTTTGTAATGAAAAGATATATCTATATATCTATTTTTAATTATCCCATACAACAGAAAATTGGAATGAAGTAGATAAATTGCTTTCAGGATTGGCCGAATTCCCATAGCAAATCATAAATTCAAAATGAAAATTTCCTTAGGATGATATTGCAACTTTAATAAGCCATAACTCTTGTCAGTTTTTGGAGTTAAGGGACTGTATCTGTGTGTGTGTGTATATATATATATATATATATATTAAGGCAAACTCTATTTAATACATCAGTGGAGTTGTCCCCAGCGACACAAGTGAAATAGTATTAGGTTGAAAAAACACAGACCCCACCTCCAACAGAATGTGTGGTCATCCTCTCCCCACAACATTGGTAAGAAGAGAGGCAGAGGTGGGGGGAGGGGACAGGACTCATTCTGGTTGGGGGTGGCTGGGGGCAAAGTTTTTCAGCTAAAATTTCACACATGGAACAACCCAGTAAACAATATGTCTACTATTTGAGGAAATGACAAAATAGTGGTAATCGTGGTGACCCAGCGCTCCAGCTGCGATGCCTTCACAAGTAACACAGTGCTCTAAATGCAAATGGTAATGCATGGTGACACAAGAAACGAAGATAAACAGTTCTGAGAAATAGTAAATGTAATACAGCAACGGGACCAGTGTTCTTGTCACATAGTATCACAGTGCCCACAAACAGAAATGGTAATGCGCATAGTGCGACAAAGCGAAACACAAAGATAAACAGTAGTGTAGAAACAAATGGTTAAAATTACAGAAACAGAAGCGCAAATGAAAATGCAAAGGGTAACGGAGAATGTGGGGTAGACAGGAAAAGTAAGTGAAACAGGTACAGAACCAGAAGCAGAAGCATTAAGTATAAGAGTTATGGAAACGCACACAATAGTTTTCCCCCAAAAGGTGCATATTGAAAGACAGTGAGTACAAAGAATGTATGCAAAATAATGAGTCTTGTAACAGAAAATGAGGACTTGGAATAGTAAATTGCCTATATCTCAGGAACTGTATGACATAGAAAAACAATTTAAAAGTCATATGAATTATCACTTTCCAGGCTAGTTTTGTACTTAGCCCCATTACAGGGCTAAGCATTTTTCAGACGAAAAGTCCATATCTCGCACCGTTTCCGAGATACGGGCCCTGAAAGTGCGGCAAATGCCATAATGTTATCCTATGGGAAAAAAGAGATGTTCGGAGTGCCATAACTTTGCCTCCCTGTAATATTTTTTTCACCAAACCACCGAAAGGCACATCTGTGGGATGTTGCCTGTCTTCTCTCCAAATTTCAGCCCAAAAGACCAAACCGTTATTTTGCAGCAGGGCGCCAAAGGATTGTTGCAATGCGTCAGACACTGTAATGTTATCCTATGGGAAAAAGCGTCAACTTTGGAGTGCCGGAACTTTGTTGCTGTGTAATATTTTTTCAATGAAACACTGAAATGCACATCTGTGAGATGCCGGTTGCGTTCCCTCCAAATTTCAGCCCAAAACACCAAACCATTCATTTGCAGTGGGGTGCCGAAGAATTGCTGTCATTTTCCCACAGCCTAGAAAAATACTGTCGCAATTTATGAAAGTTTTCGCAAATTCATTCGACAGTGTCACAACTGCGAAAGTACTTTCCGAAAGTACTTTTTCCAGAAATGTGAAAAACATAATTCTGGGGTGTTTTACCCCAAAATAAAGACATGGCTAGCATCCTCAGGGTCCGACTAGGTGAATACAAAAAGAATTAGGTTGCTAGAGGGTCCCACATTTAAATGCCAAGCATTTTTCTGATGACCAACTGAAAACAAAATGGTGGATTTGCAACAGTAAAAGGGCCATTTGCGAAAGTAAAAACTGCATTTGCGACACTGTTGAACTATTTAACTTTTCCCATTGACTTATAATGGGAACTTGTTTTTTGAATAACTTATGAACCGTTTAATATTTTTCCACAAAATCTTCAAAAGGCACATCAGGGACCCTGGCCGCACGTTCCCTGAAGATTTCGGACCGGTCGAGCAAACTGTACAACTGTAGAATTCCAAAAAAGCATAAATGCACATGCAGATCACGCTTAATAACTCCGCAGCCGTATATCCGACTGGTACAAAACTTGGCAGATCCTAAGGCGTATGGGTCTTGATCGTGTATTCCAAATTTCAGGCAAATCCGTCAAACATTGTCAAGTTATTAAGGTGCAGAATTTTAGGTTTAACATGTAAATGGCTCCTCAACCGAAACTAAAGTAGCAATACCATGCTACCATAATATATATATATATATAAAACAAGTATTTGTCAATGCTAAAGTTCGTCGTTTGGAATTGATATTGGTACGCACCAATTGGCAGGACTTCAGTTCCTGACAGAAAGAATAAGTTATGCCACCAAGTTCACATTCCTGTTAAAGTACAGTGAAGTGCATACTTGTTTCCTCAATTCATGATCTGGCTTTGAAGAGTGACGATGTGTCTGCAGTTCAGAGAAGACAAGTGCACTGGAGCCCCACCATGGGTTGGGGGGCGTTATGGTTAGAAACCCTAATGCCCCAAGCGGTTGTTGGTATTTGCACTACACATTTTCAACATGGCCTTTTGTGGCCCCCACCTAATGAAAACATTTGGTACCTCTGCTCATGAATAGTGGCAATGTGATTTTGTTAATCTGTCCCGAACGTTGATTTCTCACAGCGATCGTGCCATTCTGCACCAGATGTGTGAAAAGACAGTTCAGGCAGGATGTGAAAAATGATAGCTGTACCATTCATAGGGAGGTGGGAAGAGAAGGCAGTGCTGAACATCTGCAGTGAAAATATAAAAAATGCTCGAACGTACGAGCATATGTAGAAACTGCACAACGCACGCTTGTAACAGTGATTTAGTGGAATAATTTCACCCAAATTTCAACACAGGTATTTTGAGACCTCTGTTCATGAACACTGTCACAATGATTTTCTTACTCTATCCTGAACGCTGATTTCCCACAGCGACCACACCATTGTGCACCAGATGTGCAAAAATACATTTCGGGCAGGATGTGAACAATGACAGCTGTACTGTTCATGAGGAGGTTGCAAAACTGACAATGTTGAAACTCTTGAGTGAAAATATTACAAATCCTCTGCTTCATGAGTGTGCGTGGAAACTGCACAATGCATGCTCATAAAATAGTCATTTTATGGACTTTTGTACCAAATTTTCACCATAGGCATTTTGGGACCTCCACTCATGAATAGTGTCGCTGTGATTGTCTTAATCTGTCCTGAACACTGATTTCCCACAGTGACCGTGCTATTCAGTGCCGGAAGTGCAAACACACATTTTGGCCAGGATGTGAAAAATGACAGCTGTATTGTTCATAAGGAGGTGTAAAAAATGCCAATGTTGAAAATCTGGAGTGAAAATATTACAGATTCATAAAGTTACTTGTGTGCGTGGAAACTAACTTACTAAAAAGCCATCAGAATAGGCCTAATGGTCTGTCATGTCTGCTCGGTAGCCAGTCACCTAGTGGTTGCTCACTATTCCTTCCCCCCTCCAGCCCCCAAAAGGGTCTTCATTGGATTTAGAATCCCCTTGTACATGTCCCACCCCTTCTTGAAGCCGTCCACTGTGCCTTCCTCCACCAGTCTCTTGGGCAGTGCAGTCCATGGCTCCACCACCCTCTTAGTGAAATAATGCCTCCTGCATTCCCCCTTATAATTTCCCCCTTCAAGTTTCCACTCAAGCCCCCTTGTTGTTCCCCCCTTTTTTAACCTAAACAGCTCCTTGTTTCCGCTCTTAATTATTCCCTTTACATACTTGAAGACTCCTATCATGTCTCCCCTGGCCCTCCTCTCCTCCAATGTGTACATTCCAAGCTCCTTCAGTCTCTCCTTATAGGTCCTCCCCTCCATTCCCTGAATCATCCTGGTCACCCTCTTCTGAACTCTCTCCAACAGTGCTATGTCCTTCTTCAGATGAGGTCTCCAGAACTGAACACAGTACTCAAGTTGCGGCCCGACCAAAGCATTGTACAGAGGGAGGATCACCTCCTCCTTCCTGGATGTAATTCCCCTGGCTTTGCAGCCCAGTATCCTGTTTGCTTTGGCTGCAGTTCTTCTACTATTTTCAGAGTTATTCATTTTGACATCTACCACCATCCTTAAATCTTGCTCACCCATTGTGGCTTGCAGTGTGACCCCCAGGTGTAAACATGACCTGGATTTCTGACCCCCAAATGCCGTACCTTACATTTCCCGGCATTAAATTTCGATCCCCACCTCCCTGACCACCCCTCCAGGGTATCCAGATCCCCTTGGACTACCTCTCTTGCTTCTTCCCAGTCCACCAGTGCTCCCAATTTGGAATCATCTGCAAAGAGACTTAGCCTACTCCAAACCCCCCTCCCTATCTCTGAGACTTAGGCACTAAACAGGAGTGGTCCCAACACTGAACCTTGAGGGACCCCACTGAATACCTTCTTAGTGGAGGAGACTATCCCACCAACCATTGCCCTCTGAATTCTCCCCCAAAGTCAATTTTCAACCCACTTCAGCTCCTGTCCTCCCACTCCCATCTCCCCCAGCTTTGCTATTTGCCCTTTATGGGGTGCAGAATCAAACGCCTTGCTAAAATCCAGGTACCGGACATCCACCGGCCTATGTCTATCCAAAGCCCTAGTCACCCAGTCATAAAACTCTACAAGGTTGGACTGACACCATCTCCTCAGAACAAAGCCATACTGTTTATCATCCTGGTGCCCTAACCCTTCCAGCTGCCTCCCAAGTCTCTCCTTGATAAAGCCCTCCATTACTTTGCCCACCACAGATGATAGGTTGACAGGCCTATAATTCCCCATCTCCTCCGTAGACCCCCCCTTTATGGATAGACACTATATATGCCACCCTCCATTCCTGAGGCACCCATCCTGTCTGCAAAGAGATGTTAAAGAGTGCAGCCAATGGAGCTGCCAGTTCATCCACCAGTTCCTTCATAACCTCGGGTGTAGCCCATCCGGCCCTGGTGCCTTGTCAGTTTTTAGATTTCAAAGGGCCTCCATCACCCTTTTCACTGTGATTTCTCCCCCCAGTTCTCCCCCTCATTCAACCCCACCCCATATGACCCACCTAACCTCTGGGATAAATCCTTTTTGCCTTGACCACTAGTCCCCTGAGGTATGCCAATTTGACGTTGACCCCACATCTCCAGAGTAGCCATATGATCCACCTAACCTCTGGGATAAATTATTTTTTGCCTTGTCCACTAGCCCCCTGAGGTATGCCAATTAGATGTTGACCACATCTACTCACACTTGATCCATAACCCACCTTGCCTCCCCATCCCTCACCCTCCCCTCTTCCAGCTGCCTTCTGATACCCCTGATCTCTTCCCTTAAACCCTCCAGTTGAAAACACACTGGGCACACTCCGAACCTCCATGTTAGAGGAGGCAGTATAGCGCAGTGGTCTAAGGCTCTGAGCTGCAAATCTGGTGACATCTAGCAGACCAGATCTGGGTTTGAATCCCACAGCTTCCACTTGCATACTGTGTGACCCTGAGCAAGTCACTTAACCTCCTTGTGCTCCCAGGTCGCTCCTGTAAAAAAGCTTTCAGCTTAGTGTGCTATACCTAGTTAAACAACTAAATAAAAAAATATATATATAGTATGGCGCCCACACTCCGTACATCCAATCACCCTTCTGAAAATGCCTGATCTGGTTGCCCCCAAACCCATCCTAATTTTTGGATGTGAACAGTATGAACCCCACACACAATACCAGCAACACAATATGTTAATCTTATGCCATTCCCCCTCAGTTCTGCAACAAATCCGAGCTTCTTATTGCTCAGTCTCAGTCAGTCACACTGTGCCATCCCCCAAGGATCCGCTCCCACAGACCATTTAACAGAAGATGGGGCCAGGGTGGGTGGTGAGGGAAACAATTACAGCTCCTTCCTGAGTGAGGTGGTTGGGTCAGACTTATGGAGCCCAGCTGCTGTTCGAATTTGGCGCCCTCTCTCCCGATTGGTCCACCAGCACAGAAGCTCCCTTAAACCCTAGCCCGCTGCTGACTGCAGCCGCCGGGAAGTCTTCTCCGGTGCCCTCTTCTCACAGCTCCTCAAACCCTGTCCCGCTGCTGACTGCAGCCACTGAGAAGTCCGATCCGGTGACTCCGGTGCTCACTTCAGCTGTCGATGCAGCCCCGATGCCTCCCTCCTCAATGCGGCTGCCGATGCAGCTCCAACTCCTACTGCAGCGGCCCCTAGTAAAATTCACCACTGCCGATGCGGCCAGCAATCACCGCTCCTCACAGCCAACAATTACAGCTCCTTCCCGAGTGAGGTGGCTGGGCCAGACTTATGTAGCTCAGCTGCTGTTTGAATTTGGTGCCCTCTCTCCCGATTGGTCCACCAGCACAGAAGCTCCCTCAAACCCTGGCTCACTGCTGACTGCAGGCACTGGGAAGTCCTCTCCATTGCCCTCTTCTCATAGCTTCTCAAACCCGGGCCGGCTGCTGACTGCAGCCGCCGGGAAGTCCAGTCCAGTGCCCCGGTGCTCACTTCAGCTACCGATGCAGCCCCGATGCCTCCCTCCTCAGTGCGGCTGCCGATGCAGCTCTGACTCCTCCCACAGTGGCCTCTGGTAAAATTCACCACCGCCGATGTGGCCAACAACCTCAACTCCTCACAGCCAACAATTACAGCTCCTTCCCGAGTGAGGTGGCTGGGCCAGACTAAACTGCGCAACGCACACTCGTAACACAGTCATCATATGGACTTTTGTCTCCAAATTTTCAGCATAGGTATTTTGAGACCTCTGCTCATGAACAGTGTCACTCTGATTTTTGTACTCTGTCCCAAACACTGATTTCCCACAGCGATTGTGCTATTCTGCGTTGGAAGTGCGAAAATGCATTTCAGCCAGGATGTTGACAATGGCAGCTGTACTTTTCATGAGGAGATGGAAAAAATACCAATGTTGAAAATCTGGAGTGAAATTAATGCAAATTTGCGAAGTTGCAAGCGTGCGTGGAAACTGCACAACACACACTCGTAAAACAGTAATTTTTTGGATTTCGTTAATCAGTCCCAAAAGGTGATTCCGCGAGTGACCGTGGAAATTACCTTCGGACCGATGAAAAGCAAGGAAAGTGCACTGTTCATGAGATGGGCTTAAAAGCCTATGTTGCAAGTTTGGTGAAACAAATTAAAAAATTTTCGAGATATGCACCAAAGTTGAAAACCCTATTTATGCCATTATACAGCTTACCAGCATTTCTTCAGTTCACGGTCAGCTCTGAAGAGTACAGACGTGTTCCCGGTCCATCGAAGATCGTCGCATCTGGCTCTGGAGGTAAGTATGGGTTGGGGGTGTGTGGGGAGGTGGTGGGGAGGGTGGGTGCGGGTTGGAAGGGCCACTGGACTCAACGAGGGACTGTTTTCTATTTTACAGGTTTTTAAAAAAAACTTAACATCATGGGAAGGCTTTCTTTTTTACAGGGACATTTGGCATGCTGGGGTGGGCTCCCAGTGTGCCACCTGAGTATTTGTGGAGGGGGCTGTAGTCGATGGTGGATTGGGCACCCCCGTTGGCACACAACAAACTGGGGGTTGGGGACAAGAGCCGAGGGGGATTGGGCACCCCCCCTCAGCGCACAACAAATTGGGGGGCATTATGCTGATGGGGAGTGGGCTCCCTCATCGGCAAATTAACTGGAGAGGGCATACCGACAGGGGACTGGGCACCCCATAGTTTCGGCACAGCCAGCAACAAGTGCGAGGGGGCATTCTGTTGATAGTGTGGGCTCCCCTCCGACAAAGGAATTGGGAGGACATGCCGACAGGGGATTGGGCACCCCAGTGGGTTTGTTTGTGTTTTTGGTTTCTGTTTTTAACTGTGAGGGGGGAGTCCTGGGGTCAGCGCATTCGCACTGCTGTAAGCTACAGCGGTGTGAACAGCAACCAGGAATGCAACTTCAAAGGACTGAGCCATGCCACTGTTGGTGTGGCTCCGTCCTTTGAAAAGTTGTCCTGCTCAGCCCGAACAGCTGAACGTGAGCCATCGCCAGCCTGATGACTTGATTCGACTGCTGCTGACCTGCCCCTACAAATGGAGCTCTCCATTGGACACTCCCCTATAAAGCACCTTATAGCAATGGGTTTGTCTGCACCTGTGCGCCACAACCAACTCAAAAAGGTCTCTGTGAGTACCAGAACACAAACTCATAATACCCCCCCACACACACACAAATTCATGGAGTATGCATAGCACCTCAAAATTCCCTCTCAAATTCACCATGGTGCCAAATACATAATTAAAGGCTGATAATTATTAACAGTGAGCCAAATATGTATCTCCTCTTGGACTACAAGCATGCCAAGTTTCAGCCCAAACTGACAAAATGAGTTGTGCCCAAAAATCCCCAAACACAGTTTTGCCCATATACAATGAAGTGCCAGGAGTTAAGGGGAACACATTGTATATTTTTTCATTGACATAAGCCTGACCAAACAAAATTTGAAAGAAGCACATAAATCTTAGAAACATAGATGTTGATGGCAGACAAGGATGACAAGGCCCATCCAGTCTGTCCATTTATTCTACATATGAATGTGCCACTCTCTCAATGGCCTATCTTTCTCACTCATCTTATTGCTCCTTATCGTGTCCCATGCCTGTTTGAAGCCCTGCACTGTCTCTATCCACTTCCTGAGGTGAGGCCATTCTATGCATCCCCACCCTTCCTGTGAAAAGAAACTTCCTCACATTACCTTAATTGGCCTCCCTCATCTCATGCTGTGTCCTCTTGTCCTGCTGTTTTTCTTATATTGAAACATGTTAGACTCTTTCACCTTGTTAATGCCCTTAAGATGTTTGAATGTTTCAATCATATCACCTCTCTCCCTCCTTTGCTCTAGGGTATACGTATTTAGCTCTGTTAATCTGTCCTCATATGTTTTCTGATGCAATCCCAGTACCATTTTGGTTGCCCTTCTCTGGACTGCCTCCATTTTGTTAATGTCCTTGTGCAGGTGCGGCCTCCAGTACTGCACGCAGTACTCCAGATGGGGCCTAACCAGCATCTTGTAAAGAGGATTACCTGCCTCTTGCAACTTGTGATATCCCTCCTAATACACCCCAACATCCCTCTAGCCTTACCTACTGCTTTAGTAGTCTGCTTGGATGATTTCAGGTCATCTGTGATGATGATGATGCCCATGTCTCTTCCCCTGTGATTGCAAGCAACTCCTCTCCCAACCTATAGGTGGCTTCAGGGTTTCTCTTCCCTATGTGCATGATCTTGCACTTCTATGCATTAAACCCCAGTTGCCACTCTTCCAACCATTTTGCCAGTTTATCCAGATCTCTTCTCATTCTGCCCACCCCACCCCATCTAGATCATCTACTCTGTTGCAGATCTTGGTGTCATCTACAAACAGACAAACCTTACCCTCCAGTCCATCTGCATTGTCACTGGTGAAGATATTGAAGAGGACTGGCCCCAGAACTGATCCCTGAGGTACCCCACTTGTGACTTGCATCTCTTCTGACTGTATACCATTTACCACCACTCTGTTTTCTGCCCGCCAACCAGTTTGCCACCTAGTTGACCAACTTCTAACCCACCCAAACCTACCCAGCTTATTAATCAGGCTTCTGTTGGAACAGTTTTGACAGCTTTGTTGAGGCAACATCAACTGCACCCCCCTTGGTCCACCACTCAGGTTACCCAGTTAAAGAAATCTATGAGATTAGTTTGACAGGACCTTCCTGCTGTAAACCCTTTCTGTCTTGGATCCTGTGCTCCTATGGATTCCAGGTGTTGCACTATCCTTTCCTTAAGGAGTGTCTCCAGAATATTGCCCTCTACTGAGGTAGGACTGACTGGTCTGTATTTCCCTGTCTCCTCCCTGCTGCCACTCGTGAGAGAGAGAGAGAGAGAGAGGGAGAGAGAGGGAGAGAGACAGAGAGAATGAGAACTTGTCACCCAAATCAGAAGTTGGGCGCCAAGGGCTGGGTAGTGGATGCACCACTGATGAGGGTCTGCTGGTATGGGGGAGCATTGTACCAAGCTCTCCCTGCCCATCCCCCTTTCCATTTAGAGTGTGTCCATGTCAGCACCCCTGGGGTGGGATCCATCAGTGTGTGGTTACTGACACCAGCAGTGTCCCATGTTACATTCAGGTGCTGCTCTCCAAATGGTACAAGAAATATCCCGCCCCACCCCTGGGAGGAAAACATCCAGGTAGGTGATTCTTTGTCTTTCCTGCCTGCCTTTGCTTTTAACATCTTGGGCTTCGGGCGTGATCTTGGTTGTCAACTTGCCAAAGTGGCAGCCACCAGTCATCGTCATGGAGCCAGCTCTACATAATGTTGCTGTTTGTTTCCTATGTGCATCCATTAAGGATACTTCTCACTGCTCTGTTCCGCTTTGAATTGCCTCTTACTGCCTCTGAGTATAAGTAGCACCTGTCAGTGTCGCCAAACTCATTCTTTCAGAGTCAATGTTTCATCAGTGTTAACTGTGCTAATGCAGACTAGTGTCCGTTAGGAACAGAGCCAAGATCACATGACTTATTTTACTTGTAACATAGGACACAAAATGGATGGTGACCTCTGGAGATAACAGAAAGGATAGTGTCTTAACCAGTATAATGTAGGCTACTCCGCTTCAATCAATATAGCATTGTAATGGGTAACACAGTCTACAATGGAAATATGAGCAGTTTGGTTAAGGTTCTCTGTTTTCTTTCAGATTGGTAAACTAATCCAAGAAAAACAAAATGACAGAAACAAAATTGAAGAGCTAATTACATATGTACAGGTGGTGGAGGTAAGTAGAATAAGCAAATGAACAATGTTTTGCATATGCACTTTACAAATGATCACTTATACCGATACAAGTGTGCAGCATGTCCTAAATAAGAGTAACAGGAATTAAGCTTAAAAAAAGTATCACGACAGCGACATAGGTCAAAGAATCTTTGACAGGTTTTGTTCACTTGTTCCATTTAGGCTGCATTTTCTTTATTAACCACAGGTTCTTCCTGGCCTAACTTTGAGTCTGAGATATCGTCACTTTCGTAAAACCTTTGGTGCAAGGTGCCATAAAGTTGGGAACACGACGCAACTGTGCCAGCCCTTCTAATATCAGCCCAAACTACATTCAAGGGGCTTTGGTGCAGCTGCGTCAAACTTTGCAGTGGGCGCAGGGCTTGCCACAAACCCTTTGTCTACCTTGTAAAATCGTGCCCATTGTAATAGCACAATATACTGAAAGGGTTTATTCAGCTCCATGCTGGAATTCTAGTAATGTTATTATAAGTAAGAACTTGACATTAGCCCATGTTTAAATGAATATGGACTCAGATACTCTGTCTATTTTGATAAAATACCATTAGATCATTCACATCCCTTTACTGACCTGAGGTACCCAATATACAAGGATTCCAGAAGAGCCACTGCAATTAATACTGTTTACCAAAAGGTAAATGTGGCATCAGAAGGAAACTATCATAACAACCTGGGAGCAGTGCATTATGAGACCCGATTATGATCCATTATGTAAGTGGCCACCTGATGTATCTGTGTGGACAACCTAGATCTGTTTCATACAGATAGCACAGGAATGGAGAAAAGCAGATCCTTGGAATTACTTCTCTTATTCTAATGAATTAGTACCACCAACAGTGGCAATCTATCCCACACTACCATGTGAGTGCCACAGTTTATTTATTTATGACTTTGATAACCGGGAGGTGCTCTGATCCAAAGGACCGTTTTCACGCACGATCCAGGCGAGAAGGTGCGATGTACAAGATACATGATAAACACAATAGAAACACTTGATACAAGGTACAGTAGGGTAAATAAGTACACCGGTAAATAATTATATTATAATACAGTAGGGTAATTAAGTACACCAGTCAATAATATGATAATACAGTAGGGTAAATAAGTACACCGGTAAATATTAATATAATATAATAATAATAATACAGTAGGGTAAATAAGTACACCGGTAAATAATACAGTAGGGTAATTAAGTACACCAGTAAATAATATAATACAGTAGGGTAAATAAGTACACCAGTAAATACTAATATAATATAATAATAATAATACAGCAGGGTAAATAAGTACACCGGTAAATAATTATATAATAATACAGTAGGGTAATTAAGTACACCAGTCAATAATATAATAATACAGTAGGGTAAATAAGTACACCAGTAAATACTAATATAATATAATAATAATAATACAGCAGGGTAATTAAGTATGCCAGTAAATAACAATATAATGTAATAATATAGTAGGATAAATAAGTACACCAGTAGTATAACAATATAATGTAATAATACAGTAGAGTAATTCAGTATGCCAGTAAATAATATAATGTAATAATACAGTAGGGTAAACAAGTACGCCAGTAAATAATAATAATATAATGATACAGTAGGGTTAATATGTACGTCAGTAAATAATATAATGTAATAATACAGTAGGGTAATTAAGTACATCAGTAAATAATATAATGTAATACAGTAGGGTAAATAAATATGCCAGTAAATATTATGTGATAATACAGTACGGTAATTAAGTATGCCAGTAAATAATATAATGTAATAATAAAGTAGGGTGATTAAGTATGCCAGTAAATAATAATACAACGTAATAACACAGTAGGGTAAATAAGAACACCAATAAATAATATATCATAATAATACAGATGGGTAAATAAGTACACCAGTAAATAATAACGTAATATAATAATACAGTAGGGTAATTAAGAACACCAGTAAATAATATATTATAATAATACAGTTGGGTAGTTAAGTATACCAGTAGATAACAGTGATATTATCAACACAATGACAGAATAAGCAAGGTACAGAAAAAGCAATGGTAGAAACCTGCTAACCCACCCTACCTCCAATGCCCCAGAGGTATTGACTAGCTACCAAGAGCAGGAAGGAGAGAGAAGGGAAGCTGGGCAGTGTGATGATAGGATCATTGAGCACATAAAGGGAACTATGTGGGCAGACAGTTACAGCTATGTTTGGTTAGTAGCCAGGATTTGAGATTGTGTGTAAAGGTGACGAGTGCTAAAGGATCTGAGGGTGCGAAGTCCATTCCAAAAGGTGGGGTCCACTATCGACAGGGTATTTCCACCCATTGTGATTGAGGTTCGTGACACCTCAAGGGAGGGACAGCAGAGGAGTGGATGCACCTAGGTGAGGTATGGAATTTACAGAGGTTGAAGAGGGGAAACAGTGCTGTTTCTTATGATGTTGTCCACAAAGCAGCCAAAAGCAAATTCAAAGTGGCCTTGTAGAGAGAGCCAGCTGAGAAAGTGGAATAGGTTGCAGAAATGAGTGGAGTAGGGGGCAGACAGTGCAAAGTGACAAGCGCTATTATAGGCAGATGGGAGTCTAACCCAGAGGGTGGCAGAGACTTGAGAGTAAAGGGAGGAACAGTAGTCCAGTATGGGTAGAAGGTTGCTTCTGACTATAGCAAGATGAGCCTCTTTGTACAGGTATGGTTTTATGTGTTAGGCAGCACCAAGTTTCTGTTGATCCTGCGAATAACAATATTGACATCGTCTGTGAAGGAAAGAGTGAGGTCGAACATAACCCCCAGGTATTTAAAGGAGAAGACATTATCCAGGGCCAGGCCACTGGGTGACAAGGTTAGGAGAGAGGAGTTATCAGTGATGGATTTGGTTTGGAATGGTGTAGATGCATATAGCATGGCTTTGATTGTTTTAGCCTTAACCAGCAGCAGGTTGGAAATGAACCAGCTATGGGCAGCACTGTAGTTCTGGGTAATGACTGAGGATAAATGAGGAAGGGATTTGTCATGGAAGCACCAAATTAGGTCGACAGTAAACCTGTCAACCTCCCGCACAGCAACGGCACAATACTGATGCAGGTATTGTACCATCAAACAATGTTTCTGTGGAGTCTGTGCCCCCCACCCCCGGACTTTAGGATTCTCAACTCCAGGTCAGAGTTGGTCCAGGGAAGGGGCAGGACACTGGGGGAAAGCGAAATACAGAAGCGAACCATTACTGCGACTGTTGCTGTAGTGGTCATTTTCCGTGTTTTGCAGTCGGGGTGTTGGGCAAAAGAGAGCCACCCTTTGTCATTACGGAAGATGACTAGGTGATCCATGTATTGGAGAGTGTTGCAGTTAAGGCAGTCAGAGGGGAGGGTTTTGGCACAGATAGAGAACAGCAGGGGGCCCAGAATGGACCTTTGGGGTACTCCATTGGTCACTGAGAAGGCAGGAGAAAAGACAGTGCTGATACAAACTGATTGGAAATGGTTGGAGAGGTAGCACTGAAGCCATTTAGTGAACTTCATAGTACAGATGATCGATTGCAGTTTAAAGAGCAGGACAGCATGGTTAACCAGATTGAAGGCTTTTAAATACGTCTACAAAAACAGCACAAATGGCAAAACCATGATCTATGTTGGTGAGGATGTGATTGGTGAATAGAGCCAGCACTGTAGCAGTACTGTGATGCTTCCAGAAGTTGGGTTGCTGGGAGCACAGGAAGTTATGTTTATTGAGATATTCAGATAGCTGGTGGTGGATGACCTTTTCAAGGAGTTTACTAAGGTGGGAGAGAACAAATATAGGCTGATAGTTGTTTGGGTAGACCCCAAAGTAGTTTAAAGGTGTGCCTGAGGGAAATGGTCTTAAAATAGAATGAGGTGGGGGTGGAAGACGGGGGCTGAGGGACAAAACTAGAGGTGGGCATGAGGGTAGACTAGTAGGGGTGGGAGGAAGTGGGCAGGGAGGGAGGGAGGGGAGGTACTGGGCCCTGAGTGAGGGTTACTGGAAGGAGTTTTCTGAGAAGGGCCACAGGTTGGTGAATTGAGAGTTGAGCACCTTGGCCACTTCAGAGGGATCGGTCCGTAGACCAGATGGGGAATTTAGGTGTATGTTAGGGCTGCTTGTGAGGGGGTGCAGAAGTGAGCTTATGGAGTCCCAGAATTTCTTCGGATTGCTGAAGCTGTCCCTCTGTAACCTGAGGTAATAGTTCCATTTTAGGGATCTGATCATGTGTTTGCATTGATTGTTCAGATAGTGGTGTTCATTCCACTGGACCGGGGAGGGGGTCAGTTTGTCGGCAGTCCATTTACGGTCCCTCTCTTTCATGAGGGTGAGGAGTTTGGGGGTTAACCAATGTGTACACTCACCTCGGCCTCTCCTAGTGGTGATAGGAAAGTGTCGGTCCTGAATATCTAGCAGAGCATTGGTGAAGTAAGCAACTGCAGTATTAACATTAGTAAGGGCATATAGGCCCCACCAGTTAATGCCTTAAAGTTCTCGAGGAGGAGGGACTTGTCAGGGCAGTTAAAGCTGAGAAATGTTAGGTACTTTGGGGCGGTGGGGAGGCCTTGAGGTCCAGATGGCATAGGTGGGGAGTGATCACTCAGTGAGTCAGGCAGGGTGCCTGCCAGAGTGATTCTGTCCTTTCTGTTGGTAGTACCCAGTCGATCAGAGAGTGGGAGGAGGTTTGAGTGTTGAGTCAGGTAGGAAGGGTGATCATTTGGACCAGGTTGTGCACCTTTAGCATGTTTGCATATTCAGTTTGTGAGTGTCTGGCTACTTGAGGTTGAAGTCTCCAAGAATGATGGTTTCCTGGTAGGGAGAAAGATCCATACCCAGTAAGCAGGCTTTGAAGTCCAGCTACACCTCTTCCAGGGGTTGTAACAACAACCCAGACAGAGTTCTTGGTCGAGTCCCAGTGTTATCTCAGCAATAAACAAGTCACTAGGAAACATTGTTGGAGCAGAGGATGGAGGAAGCCGAGAGGCTCTCTGACAAACATGGCAGTGGTGCCTCCATTCTTTTGCCAGGCCTGTCTTTGTGCAGTGGGGTGTAACCAGCAAGTTGGAACAGAAGTTCGAGTGCAGAGACTTTAGCCAGGTCTCTCTGAGACAAAGGATGCGTGGGTTGTGAACGGAAACTTAGGACTTGTGGTCTGAGAATTTAGCAGGGAGACTACAGACATTCATGTGAGTAATTTTTATGTTGCTTGCACACATGTGCAAGAAACATAGTGCCATCATCGGAGATTTCGGAGGTGTGTCACCTCCTCCTCCAATTCAGTCAGTGTGCTGGCAGGCACGGCCTGTAAGCCAATGCATTTTGGAGCTGTCTGTGACAGCTCAAAATGCAGTGGCACTCTGATTGAAGGGGGCTAAGCGAGTGAGCAGCCATAAGATATCATCTGCTCATGCAGCTCCCCCACACACACACACGCATGCCCATGCAGGCGTGCGCCCCACACACTGTATAGCCGGCGGGTGCCCAATCCCGTCGGCTGTGCTGGATTCCCCGCCCTCCATCAGACTTCAAAAATGCCACACTGGGTGCCCACCCCACCGTGACAACTAATCATATAGCCGACAGGGTGCCCAATCCCGTTGGCTTGCGCTGTCCTCCCCAGTAGTGAGTGCCACACTGGGAGCCCACCCCAGTGTGGCAAACTATTCCTTAGGCCGATGGGGTGCCCAATCACCCGTCAGCTGAACAACCCCAAGTCCTTGTGCCACGCTGGGAGCCCACCCCAGCATGGCAAATGTCTAGTCGTCTATTTGTTTATTTCAACCTGTAAAGAAAAAACGGTCCCGCGGCGCGTCTCCCAACCCCCTCCCACAACCCGCACCCACCCACTGCGCACCCAGCCTCCCCACCCCCCTCACCCCATTCTTACCTCCGGACTCTGGCGCGACGATCTTCGATGGACCGGGAACACGTCTGCACTCTTCAAAGCCGACGCGAACTGAGGAAATGCGGTAAGCTGTATAATGGGCTAGATAGGGGTTTCAACTTTGTTGCATATCTCAGGCATTTTGGGAATTTTTGCGCCAAATTTTCAACATGGGTTTTGGAACCCTTCTCCAGAATGATGTCACTGTCATGGCATTATTCAGGCCCAAGGGTGATTTCGCGCGGTGACTGCGCGGTGACTGTGAAATCACCCTTGGGCCCGAATACCACCATGACAGTGACATCATTCATGAAAGAATCTAAATCCATGTTGAAAATGGTCATCAAAAAAATACTATTTCTGGCGTCGTTGCGCAGTTCTCATGGCTCGTAAGTTCGAAATTTCAATATTTTCACTCCAGATTTTCAACATTGCCATTTTACCACACCTTCTTATGAGTAGTACAGCTGTCATTTTTCACATCTCACCCAAAACGTGTTTCCGCCCATGTAGCGCAGAATGGCGCAGTCGGTGTGTGAAATCAATGTACGGGACAAATTAAGAAAATCACAGTGACACTGTTCATGAGCAGAGGTCTTAAAATGGCTATGTTGAAAATTTGGTGAAAAAATTCCCTTCAGATGTTCTGCAATATTACTAATGAAGACATTGAACAGAACTGGCCCCAGGACCAATCCCTCTTCAGATGTTCTGCAATATTACTAATGAAGACATTGAACAGAACTGGCCCCAGGACCGATCCCTGCAGCACCCCACTGGTCGCCCCCTCTCCCTAGACTGCATACCATTTACCACCACTCTCTGCCTCCTGTCTGTTAGCCAGTTTCTAACCCAGTTTACCACCCTTTCCCCCATGTCCAGCCTACCCAGCTAGTTTATCAGCCTCCTATATGGGATGGTGTCAAAGGCTTTGCTGAAATCAAGGTAAGCGTTGTCCACTGCCCCACCCTGATTCACTTCCTTTGTCACCCAGTCAAATAAATCAACCAGATTTATCTGACATGATGTCCCCACTGTGAATCCATGTTGTCTATGGTCCTGGGTTCCGATGGCATCTAGATGCCCCACTATCCTTTCTTTAAGCAATGTCTCCATGATCTTCCCCACTACTGAGGTGAGGCTGAATGGCCTATTGTTCCTCCTCCTCCCTGCTGCGGACTTGTGTAGAGGGACCACATGTGCCCTCCTCCAATTCACTCATGTTGAATGACTCAGTGAACATGGCTGCCAGAGGTACTGCTATCTCCCTTCGCAGTTCTGTTAATATCCTTGGGCGTATGCCATCTGGTTCCATAGCTTTGTCTACCTTCAATTTAGTGAGCTCCTGCAGGACTCTTTTGCCTTTGAATGGACTATTGTCCACCTCTTCACCCCCTTGGCAACTGCTGTACTGCTGTGGCCCTTGTCCCTCCCACTCTTCAGTGTCCACTCCCAAGAGGAGCAGGGAGTAGGAGGGTTGGAGTACTGCGTCCAGGGAATAAGGGGGATGGAGAGGAGAATAGGGAGAAGCCTAGCAGTCGGCACTCAGAGTTAGAGAGAAGGGAAGTGAGAGGACTGAGCTAGGTTTCTCTCACCTGATGAGCAGAGGGAGGGGAATGCACAGATGCAAGGCCTCTGCAAAGTACAGAAGGTCACCTTGAGCATAGGATAGTACCCGGGCACAGCAGCCTGTTATTGGAAGGGTGCCTAGAAGTGCAGCTGCCACCAGGGGAAGAAAAAGGGGCTCCATGTAGTGAGAAAAGGCAGACTAGGATGCAGCAGCTTACAAACATTGCAAGCCTGGGGAAAGGGAGCAAGTAGCCTAGGCGCAGAGACAGGACCGCTAGGTTAGGGAGACATTAGTGATGGAAGGAAGGGCACATGGAAAATGAGGTTTATGTCATGGGTGAGGGGTTATCAGAGACCCGAAGGGAACCAGCCATGGAGGGGTGAGGCAGGTGAGGAAGTAGAGAGGTAGGTGGATACAGAGGAGCAGAAGATATACTAACAGTTGCTGGGTAGCAGGCAATTTTGTGTAGCAGAGTGCAGAGGTAGAGTGGCTCCAGTGGGGAATGAGTATTACAGACAAATGAGAAAATAGATACTTCGTAATTTACAACACCAAAGGGTCATGTGACTAGAAATTATCTATAAGGCAAAACCAATGAGTAGGGCGGGGGAGTCGCGCAAAGTGCTGCTGGGAGCCTTTCCACTGCTTTAGAGTTGGGCATCCCTAGACAAAGAGAAGGGCACAGCAGTGTACATTAATGGCCACTACTGTTATTGCCAGTATACACACTGCCACAGAGGTGCTATTCCAATTAGGGTGTGCATTCAATGAATATGTCCTGAATACTGTACCATAAATAATGTACTCTTCATTATTCAGATCTCAGATAACTAACAGTAGCACTATTTGTTCCAGTTCGAGAAATACTGCCTAAAAAAAGGAAAGGAAACAGCCCCCACCCTCCTGCCTAGTCCAGATCCTTTAAATGTAAAATCCTCCTGTCCACCTACCCTCAGTTAACATGCAGATCCCCTCTCCTTCTCCCCAGCACCCACGTTTTGATAAAATTTACATTTAGTCCAACAATGGGCAGCCGGCACAACCTGCCCACCTCCACAGGTGGCTGCCGATTTTCCTCCGCACTTTATATTCAGTCATGGATAGTCACCACCCCACCCTGGTAGCACCACTTTTGTAGAAGCACAACACTTGTAGACACAGCCAGGACCCTCATAGCACCATGCCCGCTGCACCTGCACACAGGAAGGGAAGAAGGCAACCCACATAGCCTGCCCTCCTCAGTCCACGGCTGGCCACTTTCTTCTGGATGAACATAGTCCCACAGTGTCTTGCATAGTAAAGCCAGTGGATCATGTGATCAGCTAGTTTTACTATGCAAGCAAGCAGAGTAGTGTCTACATTCTGAAGGTGGCCAACCATGAGCTGTGGAGGGCAGGCTGTGACGCCCACCTTCTTCCCTTCTTGCATGCTGGTGTGGCAGGGAGATGCTACAAGAGTTCTGGCTGGGCCTAGAGTGTTGTGCTTCTCAAACAGTGGTGATACCAGGGTAGGGGTGGGGGGACTATCAACAACTGAATACAAAGCTCTGATGAAACACAGAAACATAGAAGATGATGGCAGATAAGGGCTGCATAGTCCATCCAGTCTGCCATGTTTTGTTGCATTGCTTTGACTGTGGACCCCTCCTGGTCTATGGAACTTTCTCTGCCGCCCCTTACCTATCCCTTATGATCCCCTGTGCTTATCTTATCTGAGGCTTTTCTGACTCCCACCACTGTTTTTGCTCCCACAACCTCTGCTAGAAGACTGTTCAAGACCTGCACCACCCTTTCTGTGAAAGTTTTTCTCACATCTCTCTCACACACTTACCCTCCTCTAGCTTCATACCATGGCCCCTCGTTCTAGAGGCCCTTTCCTCTGAAAATTTCCTCCCATTTGTACCTTATTCAGTTCCCGGTCAAGTACGCGCCAATGAAATAGTGCGGTACAAACCCGCACGGACAATGCCGTCTGTGACCACCAGTGTGTGGCAATAAAAACTTATGTTTCTGTGGGGAGGGGGGGCCTTTGGCCCTTGCATCCCACTCACTAGAATGACATTCTAGCAAGGTACTGTTGTTCTGGTTCTTTGAAATAACTGGAGGAGTGGACAAATGTTTGGCAGCTAAGGTTTAATGCAAAACTTCATTCTAGTAAGTAAACCCCACTTATTCTCACATGCTACTACTTTTTTCCCTGATATCAGTGATCACTGCTTTATTGCTAGTGTAAGATCAAACTCCTCGCCCCTACCTTCATCAAAGTTTACCTTTAAGAGATGCAGACACAGTTTCGACCCCCTTATCTTCATTGCTGAGCTGAGAAACTCCTCACGTTGGCCAGAATTTTATGTTTTTTTATACTTCTTTATTGAAATTTCAGAGTTTACTACATAAGTTCAGTACATCTCATTTTTAAAAACAAATTTCCAATAATCACTTATACACAACAGAAACAAGCTACCAATTAATTCCTTCATATTCCTTAAAAAAAAAAAAAAACCTTCCTGGTTTGTCATCCGGTCACCCCTTCCCTACACTTATTATTCCCTTTATTTCCTTGCAGTTAATATATTTCCTATTCTTTTAATTTGTTAAATTAACAGCTCCTCTTCCATTCCGTGCAGGACAGAATCCACCTATTCCAACCATTACTATATTGTTCTTTTCTCTGGTTGACATTGTGTGTTATTGGCTCCAGCTGTTGAATCTGCCGTGTTGTAGATTCCCATTCTTTCACATTTGGCAGAACTGCTGCATCCATTTTCTAGTAATGGATTTGAGGGCAGCAGCCACCAGTATGTGCCATAAGTATTTTTCCTCTTTCCCTGTTAATTCCCCTGGCACGAGTCCTAATATCAAGTGCTCAGGACCTATATTTGTAGTGATCATAAAAACTTTTCTCAATCTAGTTATCACTTGCTCCCAGAATGTTGTGATTACTGTGCAGTGCCAGACGATGTGTGTCTGGGACACTCTTTTTTTCCCCACAAGCTCTCCAACAGGAGGATGTCATCTTTGGATTCCAATATTGTATTTGTATCGGTGTCAGAGAGCAGCGGGCTCTCAATTTCCAACAAAACTGTCTCCAGGTGGGGGAGGAGGTGGTTCACCTTGTGTGCTGTCATATTTTCTGCCAGTCTTTAAGTGAGACAGTCACATCTAGGTCTTCCTCCCACTTCTTTTTTATGTGCAACGAGGAGGTAGCCCTGTCTGCAAAACAAGCTGAATACAGAAGAGAAATGGCCTTTTCTCCCATGAGTGATCTCCAGATCTTTAGGAATGGGATCTCGGTTTTCTAGTCATCCCCCATCTGGGCTCCTTTGTTTAATAGGTCCCTTATATAGTCTTGAATCTGAAAGAATCTTAAAATATCCTTTTGTGACCACCCAAAGGCTCCTTGGGCCTGTTCAAATGAAATTTGGAATTTTGCAAGAACTGATACGGCGAGGTTATACCTCTCATTGCCTGGTTCCTAAATCATTTATCAAGTGCTACTGGTTTAAATTGTGGGTTATATGCCCACCATCTACACAACCAAGTTGCTCTTTGCATCTTATTACCCTTAATCCCTCTGCTCCAACCCTTCAACACTGTTACTGTTCCCAAGAAATGGGTGTTTACCAGTAATTTTGGTCTAGGTTGGAATATTATTGCTGCTAAGGGTGGTGCTTTCTGGTGGTAGAGGTCTGTTCTTTTCCATATGGTGTCGTAATGATTATTGCCCCATAATATAGCTATTCGCATCTGGGCTGCTGCCCAGTAAGCAGCTAGATCTGGAAGGGCCATTTCTCCCTCACTCTTTGGTTAGTACAACATTTGTTTTTTTAATTCTGTGACTTTTTTTTACCCATATGAATGTCAGTAATAATTGTTGCCAATTAATTTGTTCTGTCAAGGGTACCACACAGGGGACACATTGAACCAGGTATAGCAGACGTGGCAATACATTCATTTTTATTTTCTGTATTCTGGTTCCTATGTCCAGAGGTATCAGGGGCCATCTCTGAAAGTCTCGTTTTAGTTGTTCTATAATTGGCCAATAATTGAGGGCAAACAAGGCATCTGATGTTGTACCTATTTTCAGTCCCCAAATATCTCATCCTCAGGAATCCCCACTTCATTTTAAATTTCTCTCTAGTGTTCATGTTGGCAGTGTAATTGAGGCTTAATACCTCTGTGTTGCCTTTATTTAAGGTGTACCCCAAAATAATAGAAATTATCCAGTAGCTGGAACAATGATGGAAGGACTCTTCTGGAGATGACATGTATATCAAATGTCATCTGCATATAAAGTTAATCTATTTTCTATATTCCCCAAACAGACTCCTGTATACTTGGATTTCTTCTAATACTTTCTCCAAGGGCTCGATATACATGGCAAATAGGAGAGGGGACAGTGGGCATCCTTGTCTGGTGCCCCTCTCAAAGTGAACCCTGTAGATATATGTCCATTCGTCTCACATATCCTTCGGTCCATCATATAATTTGAATAATCTGGTAATAAATTCTTTAGGGAACCCAAACCTGGAAAGGACCCCCTGCCAGATAGGACCATGAGACTTTATCAAATGCCTTTTCCACATCTAGGCTCAAAAAAATTGATGGTGTCTTTATATGATTAATATGGTCTAGAATATGTATAGTCCTTCTTATATTGTCCTGGGCTTGCCTTCCCAGAATAAATCCTGTTTGATCTAAGTGTATCAACTTGGGTAAAATTTCTTGAAGTCGGTGGACTATAATCGAATTATATAATTTATAGTCATTATTTAATGGGGAAATAGGGTGATAAGAAGGGCACTTAGCAGGGTTCTTCCCGGGCTTGGGCACCACAGAAATCACCACCTGTGCCCAGGAGGGTGGCAGCTCCACCCCTCGAGAAAAACATCCTGAAATGTCTCATGTAAAAGCGGGTGGAGCAGTTCCTCAAATGTTTTGTAGAATTCCGCTGGCAGACCGTCATGTCCTGGACGCTCACCTGTTTTCATTCTCCTTATTTCTGTTTTGAGTTCTAGAGTAGAGATAGGCCTCATAAGCTCCTCTTGGTGTTGTACTGTAAGTTTAGGTAGCGATATTTTCTGCATAAATTCTCTAACTGCCATTTCTGGGGGTATCAGATCCGCTGTGCATAGTTCTACATAATATTCTTTAAATGCCTCTGAAATCTCTGTTGTCTGCATAATCTTAGCCCCTGTTCTGGGGTGTATCACAGTAGGAATTACCCCTCTCGCTTTCTGAGCTCTTAAACGGTTAGCCAGGAGAATTAGGGAGCATGGCCCACCCTCATGGTATTTCTGTTGGAGAAATATCAGCTTCTGCTCTACCTGGAAGTCTAACATTGCTCCTAATTGCTGCTCAAGTTTTGCCAATTCCTTGGCACTCTGTCGCTTTTATTTTTGTTTTTCCTGTTCCTCTAATTCTTGTATTTTCATTTGTAGTTGTACTCTCTTAGCTTTCCTCTCTCTCTTTTTGTTTATAGCCAATTCAATGAATTTCCCTCTAATTATATCTTTTGCCATGTCCCATAGGATACGTGGTGAGATCCCTGGGCTGGTACTGTCTGCTAAGCAATGGGTGTATGTTTCCTCTATTGTTTTCTTAATCTCCTTATCTTTCATAAGAGAGATGTTCAAGTGCCATAGTGTGTTTTTACGCATCCCCCCCAAGGTTAGTTTCAGGAGAACAGGGGCATGGTCTGATAAGACCATGTCTCCTATCCAACTGTCCACTGCAAGAGCGACCTCCTCCTTATGCATAATAAAGTAATCAAGTCTGGAATAAATCTTATGTGGGTTTGAAAAAAATGTGTAGTCCCTTCTGGGACCATTTAATTGTCACCAATGTCATTCCTAGTTCCACCATCAACTTGGAGACTTGTTTGGCTACTTTATAAGTTCCTCTCTGCACTGGGGATGTGGTATCCAATTTGGGGTCCAGTGTTAGCTTAAAATCTCCCCGAAATCAAAAGTCCCTCTGCCCACTCATTAAAACAAAAATGTTCTGTAGTCTGAGTACTTTGAACCCTGCGGAAAGTATACTGATGCCAGTGTTACTTGTCGGCCCTTATACAACCCTTTCATTAGTGCATATCTACCTTCTTCATCTGACATTTTATTTTCCATCCGGAATTGTGTACCCCTAGAGATGAGTATTGTCGTCCCCCACCTTCTGCCTTTTTTGTGGGTTGAGGTGACGACCTCTGTGAAGCCCATTTTAGCTACCTTTTCGTGCTCCACCTTAGAAAGATGCATTTCTTATAGAAACATACATTCTGTTTTCATTTTCCAAAGGTATGAGAGCACTTTACTCCTCTTGATGGGGTTAGTGAGTCCATGCACATTATAGGAGTATATTAATGAGGATTCGTTATTCATTTATATCGGGAGATCTATATAACCTACTGAAGGTCTCCATTTTTCCATGGAGAGGGTGTCTCTGTATTTTAGTAAAGATTCTGGTAGCATAATAAAACAACTGATTAACAATTAACCTTACAACATTATTCCAGCCAACAGGGCTGTGTAACTTATCATACTCTTGGTCTTCCAAGGAAGGAAATCCAGTTAATTGGGTTTCTGGTCTCAGCCACCTCAGTAAAGCTGAGAAAGGGTATGGGTGTACTCCCCTCAGTAAAGGGGCCCTCTCCCCAGCCGTCTGAATGACAAAGTCTGCTCTCATTACGATAGTCCACCACAAAGCCTTTCCTGCCTACAAAGTTCTCCCCTCTCCCACTTATTTGACTGTGATATGTATTCAGTCTTCCCTTTCTAGTTTAAGCAGGCAGTGGCTTTTCAGTGTGTTTCTTATGACTCATTTACCTGAAGGACTATTGAATCCAGAGCCCTACTCCAAAACGAATCAGATGAAATAGCTTACTTTAAATCAGAGTTCCATTACGAGTTCTTGCCCCACTTAGAACTGACAAGCTGACTTGAGTTTCTGAGTGAGTGTCTTTTGGACCTTTACAACGTGACACAGTGATAGACCTCAGGGTTCACCGGGCAGATAGTAAAATTGCCATTCTCCCCCCAACCCCCATGGATAATTTCTATTATACACAATTAGCGCCCCTCTGGAGGGGTAAATTTGCTTTATACCGCTATATCAATCTCACCCGGTGAGTTCAGTTCTTTATTTCCCAGAAGCGTATAGTCATTCGGTGGTGGAGCACCGAGATAAAAATCAAATCATTTACCAGTCGGGAACAGTCTCACTTTAGGCACCATCATTCGAAAGCGTCCAAATGATCTTTTCCCCTCTTCTTTATCTATTCAACATTCAGGTAGCTGATTCTCCATTGTGTTTCTCTGGTATGGTTTTCAGCTGCTTCAGGAGCTTCGTTATGCATTGCGATGCTTCTAGGGCGGACATTCTAGAGCTTCCTGGTGCGTGATTATATAGCACCATCTGCCAGTCTGGGTGGAATCTCCTGTCCTTACCATTACATTCCACTTGCACCCCAGTGATTTGGAAGCCCCTCTTGGAGAAATCTTGTTTGGCTTCTTGTGCTGTCTTATAAATTGTAGTGCCACTCTCCCAAAACACCTTCAGGCATGCCGGGAAGGGTGTCTGGAACCTCACTGCTTGTTCTCTCAGCACTTTGATTAATGGACTGTACTGTAGTCTTGCTGTTGGTATCTCTGATTGATAATCATGGTCTAGGGTGATTTTTAAATCCAGATATTTTAGGTTTTTCTGAGACCATGCCCGCCGGAGATGGTCTTCTTTGACTTTGTAGCTGGAGCATTTGAGCACAACAGACCGAGGTCGCTCCGAGGGGTCTGAGGGTTTTTTAGTAAGCGATCAGTGTGCTCTTTCCACAGAGAGTAGGTATCCTGGAGGTAAGTTCAGGATGTCCCGCAACATGTTCTCAATGAAATCTGCCATCGGGTATGCCTCTGCTCCCTCTGCCAGCCCATATAGTCAGATATTATCTCTTCTTGAGCGGCTTTCAAGGTCGAGCGTTTTGGCGTGTAGCTCAGCTGTTTGTTGAAGGATCAGTTGCACAACTCCCCCCAGCTGCCGAGTCTGGTCTTCTGTCTCTGCTACCCGGGTCTCAACTTGGTCCATGCGTGTCTCCATTCTGGTAAACTTATCTGAAATATTTTTAAACTCTCTTTTACTTTTGTTTCTTGCACTCTGAATTTCCTTGAGTAGGATTTTGAATCTGCTTCTGGAGAGATGCTCCATCTTTCCATCCGTGTCTGCATCAGAGTCCCCGATGCTGGATGGTGAATGGCTTCTCTCACTTTGCGATAGGCCGAGGCTCAGTCTGTCTCCATCATCTATCTCAGAGGCTCCCCTCCTCATAAATTTTGGCCCTTGTCTGCTTTGTGGGCCACTACCTGGCATTTTCTTCATTTTATTTTAACAATATGGTCCATGATGGGGAGATTTGCAGTTTTGAATTTCGGGGCTAGCAGGTACTCTGCGGTTTGCTTGCTATCAGGTCTGTGGCAAAACCGGAAGTCGGCCAGACTTTTATTTAGCAAAGATGGTGAATGGGGCATATGACATTTTTCATGAACTAGTGTTAGAAGTGCTACATAAGCATGCACTATTGGTAAAGTGTGAGGAATAAATCCTGCAGATGATTCACACCAGAGTTGAAGACCGCTGTGTTGGAAAGAGATACACTTTGGAAAACAGCATGCAAAACCAAACTTATAAAAGACTGGTGTCTCTTTAGGAGGGCACAGAATACCTGCATCAAATGATTAAAGAGGCTAAGGCTGTCTATTACCACTCTGAACTTGACTCTGCCTCTAAGAACCCATCTAAATTTTGGAAGATAATTAAGGACCTATCTGGTCACACCTCTGGAAACTCCCTATCTACAAAACTTATTTCTGGAAATTTCACTCATCTCTGATAGACCAGATATCCTTGATGCTCTTAACGACCACTTTGCGACTGCAGGGCTCGCCTTTGATAACTCTCCTGCTTGTTCCTTATGCTCCCAACCTGGCGTACAAGATCATGAAATCCTTGTCCCAAGCCCTTCCTTCATTCTTCAGCCTGCAAATCTGAAAGAGGTCAAAGACCTTATACTACAACTTGATACCAAAAAAAGTGCTGGAGCTGATTACCTAAACCCATATTTCATAAAGATTGGTTACCAAGTTTTAGCTATGCCAATCATGCATCTTTTTAACCTTTTTCTATCCCTAGGTGTCCTCCTTCCTATTTGGAAAACAGACCATGTTATTCCCCTGCTCAAATCCGGTGATCCCTGCGACCTAAGCAATTATAGGCCAATTTCCCTCCTCCCAGTATTATCCAAGATACTGGAGAAAATTGTGAATACTCAACTCAGGAACCACTTAGAGTCCAGGAGTCTGCTAAACCCATTGCAATCAGGCTTTAAAGCACAACACAGTACAATCTCAACCTTGGCCAAGGCGACCAGTGACTGGAAGCGTGACCTATATGATAGAAACTTTGCTTGTGCAATATTTTTGGACCTAAGCAAGGCCTTTGATACTGTGGACCACAGTCTACTCCTCTCATAGCTTTGGAGCATTGGTCTAAAAATATACCTACTGCTTTAGTAGTCTGCTTGGATGATTTCAGATCATCGGTGATGATGATGATGCCCAAGTCTCTTTCTTCCCTTGCGACTGCCAGCAACTCCCCTCCCAGCCTGTAGGTGGCTTCAGGGTTTCTCTTCCCAATGTGCATGATCTTGCATTGCCTTGCATTAAATCCCAGTTGCCACTCTTCTGACTATTTTGCTAGTTTATCTAGGTCTCTTCTCATTCTGCCCACCCCATCTGGATCATCCACTCTGTTGCAGATCTTGGTGTCCTCTGCAAACACACAAACCTCACCCTCCAGTACATGTTCTATGTCACTGATGAAGATATTGAAGAGGACTGGCCCCAGGACTGATCCATGAGGTACCCCACTTGTGACTTGCATCTCTTCTGACTGTATACCATTTACCACCACTCTCTGTTTTCTGCCTGTCAACCAGTTTGCCACCCAGTTGACCAATGTCTGACCTACCCTGAGCCTACTCAGCTTATTAATCAATCTTCTATGTGGAACAGTATCAAAAGCTTTGCTGAAGTCAAGGTAGGCGACATCAACTGCTCCCCCTTGGTCCACCACTCTGGTTACCCAGTCAAAGTAATCTATGAGATTAGTTTGACAGGACCTTCCTTTTGTAAACCCATGCTGTCTTGGATCATGTGCTCCTACGGATTCCAGGTGTTGCACTATCCTTTCCTTAAGGAGTGCCTCCATAATCTTGCCCACTACTGAGGTAAGACTGACTGGTCTGTAGTTCCCTGCCTCCTCCCTGCTACCACTCTTGTGGAGCGGGATCACATGAGCCCTTCTCCAGTCTTCTGGGACCTCTCCTGTGCACAGAGACACACTAAGCAGTTCTGATAATGGCTCTGCTAGTTCCACCCTTAGCTCCTTTAGTACCCTGGGATGTATGCCATCAGGTCCCATTGCCTTGTCCACCCTGAGCTTATCAAGCTCTTGTAGGACCCTTTCTTTTGTGAAGGGACTAGTGCTCACCTCCCTCCTCCACTGAGTCCATGGTGCTGAGCTGTGGGCACTGCCCTACCTTCTCTTAGTAAATAATGAGCAGAAGTATCTATTTAGGATAGATGCTTTTACATGGTCCTCCTCCTCAGATACCCTGTTATCTCCTTTGATCTGAGCAATGCCCTCCTCTGGACTTTCTCCCTTCACTAATGTATCTGTAGAAAGTCTTGTCACCTTCTTTTACTGTTTGTGCTAGTGTTTCACGGGGGGCTGCTGCCATTTCCAGGTGTCTCAGTGGGTTCAGGTTAATTTCAGCTCCTCTGATCCAGGCGGTTGCATGCCAGCAGCATGTGCCCTCCCTCCTTACTGCAGAATTAGGGACATGCCGTGCACATACACACATCCGCAAAGTGTTGATCTAATACAAAGAACTGTGTTGCCCAGCTGTTCCTGATGAAGGTAGCTTGTTCAGCATCCTAGAAATGTACACACATTCAAGACACAGCAGCCTGGGGATGCCAGCACTGGCTGCCTTCCCTCTCCAGCTCGCTACCATACTCCAGTGCTCCCTGGTATGACCCCCACTCACACGGATTTGTGCTGCTCCTCTGCTTCCCAAAAGAAGGAGAGAAATGGACCAGCTTCTATTTTTTTCTTTGGTTGACCCACAGCGCTCCTCACCGCAGTCTGTAATAAGCGACTAACAGTGCAGATGGGCCGGTACCTCCTTTCCACCTTCCCACTGGCTGACGTACCACCATCCAGTGCAAACTTTTAGTATTATAAATCAGTGAGGATTTTGTCTTTGTCCTGCTACTTATGCAGTCCAAAATTTTGTGTAGAACAAGTTGATTTCAGAATTACAAACCTTTGAGTCAGCCTTCTTTACTAAGGCTCCACATCAGATGGAGAATATCTTCATATATCAAGCACACACACACTAGAGAGCATCCACTTCCCAAAGAGCTAGAGACAGCAGGATGTCATTTTGTAGTAGGCAGAAGGACTATTTTATCTTAAATCAGCATAAGTAAATGCTATTTACCATGTATAAAAATTAATTTTTTAAGTGCAGAATTTTTTTTTAAGTAGACCATTTTATAGGCACAAGAAGACACTCCAGTTGTGTACATGGAACATATTTTACTGCACGCCAAGGGTTACAGATACTCAGCCAAGGCCTCGTGCTTTATTACGTCTCTTGGCGTGCAGTAAAATGTGTTACATGCACACCCTGTCATGTCGTATTGCTTACAGAACCACTGACTGGCCTCATATATAGTTTAAAAGGTTCCCTTTAGTGCACCATGCATTTTTGAGACAGGACTTGTCTAAACATGTGTGTTCTTCATTGGCCTGTCAGCGGTGAGAATCACTTTCATTTCTGTGAATTTTCAGTATTTCATTATCGCCATAGTCACATGTTGTTTATGTGTTATATTAGAGAGAGCTTCAGAACCACAAAGAAATGATACTGGAGAAGGAGGACGTTTTTAGAAAGGTAATACCAAAGTTAATTTATACCTGTTTACATATTACTTTACGTAGCGTTCTTGGAGAAGTGAACACACTGTGCTAGATGGCTCATTTCCAGGTGCACCTGGGGAATGGGAAAGGAGCAAACACTAGGAGTGTGTATTTAAGCAATAAGGTACAACCAGGGGTTAGATTAACAGTCTGTTAATCACCCCCTAGGGGTGTAATGTGGCACAAGGCGCAGCCGAGTGCCATATTGCCCCTAGGGGGTGATTAACTGACTGTTAATCTAACTCCTGGGAGTGCCTTATTGCTATTATAAAAATGTTTTCCAAAAGAAAAGTGTTAAAAGTATCCTTTATGAATGTTTTCCTCATTTAGAGGGAGATTTTTAATAAAATAGTTCTTCCACAAGCAGTTTAAGAATGCTGGTTCAAAATTGGAATGCATCATTCCACACATTCAGCTGTGCTAGAAGATAGAATGCTGACAGGAAGAATCCATGTGCCATGGTGATCAGGCTGTACATGACAGTATAACATGGATTAATGTAAGGCTGTTGGAATCCTAACAGCCAATCAGATTGCAGCATTCCTGAGAGCCTTTTTATAATATAAAATAGTGACAGTCTAGTGCAATGTTTGTATTATCTGTTTGCAATTTGTGTCCTAGAAGAACATGCTGGACTTCAAGCCGTGCATTTCCAGGTGTGTTCCAGGGTTAGGGTACAGGAGAAAGGAGGGTAACAAGTGCACAGTAAGTTACAGTGAGCTAAGTGTAACCCCCCACTGGGCCCCTTATTTAACTAGTAGGGCATACCTCTCCACCAAACACTACAGTCTAGGGTTACAAGGAGAGGGGTGGGATTTACATAGAAAGAAAGTTTGCAGAAACACAAGTGCCACCATTAGGCAAAGTGGACACAGACTATTTATGTACAAAAACAGTCAACCAAGTGTGGCAACTACCTGGCACACACCTGGAGGGACCATTTACTGTGGCCAACAACCCAGGTCCCTGGGAGAAAATGTTTGCTCAAGGTTATGCTAGGTTTGCACTTCTGAACAGGGGCACTCAAGTAACTCCAGACAGAGGGAAGGAATAACATTACTGTTCAAACCAGGTTGGGATTCTAGAGTGTGGCTTTTATTCACGTAACAAAGTACATATAAACACAAGTGAAGATGGCCCCCCATGGGGCTACACATGCTAGTAATGCAGATTTCAGAGGTACAGAAGCTCCTGAATTCCCATTTAGCATAGGATGAAGAAACACAAGTGTTGAACACACTGGTTCTAAACTGGAGATTGGCACACTTGGCCAGAACTAGTACATTTCCTATTTTCCATAGAATTAGATGTGGTACCTGTCACAAACGCATTCAGCAGGTCAGGCCCTCTGCTCCCACAGTGCCAACCTCCGAGCACAGTAATGTGAACAGGTAACAGACAGGGTAACCTTCCTGTCTGCTTTTTGGGTCCGAATCACCTTTAGTCTCAAGTTCTTGGGGGATTGAAACTGTGAACCTTGTGCTATCGTTCCCAATGTAAACGCTTAGCTACGTATCCTCTTCGGGGATTGTGGTAAATCTTTTGGCGGGGCACCAAGCCAGGCTTCCAAAATGAACCCTTAAAACTCTATAAAAGACCTTGGGTATATTCTTACCTTTTCCCAGTTTGGTAACACCATCAAGCTGTTTGAACAATTGTCAGACTTAACCATCTATACGTCATATGCAAAAAGAACTGGCAGACACCCAAACAGTCTTTTAAATAATATATTTACTAAAAGATGAACAATATATCAAAGAGCATACAATCACTTAAAGAAAAGCAAAGAAAACTACAGACAAACTCCTACCAAAATACAAATAGATTCTTCTCTATCTAATGTATTACCTCTTTAAGTGTCATATAACAGAGAACTGTGTCTTTCTACAGTTCTAAAATCATATTATATCATATTCCCCAGTTACAAGGATACATTTCAACTTTATCTCCTCACCCCCTTGGTGAGTCATCTAGCTCTTTCTTTTTAGAATTAAAAAAATACGAACAATGATTTCCTGTCAGGAGACATATTAAAAAGTGTGACATCAGCAAAAATTCCACTTCCTATATATGACTCCTTAATTAAACACTTTCTCTTTGATCTGGTGTAGTTCCTATTCCCAATGCATATCAAAGGGATTTTACAACTTTTAGCACCATGGTGGTATCAATGTTCTTCCTATAGGAATCTTAGAAAATGGGTTGGAGAAACCCTGCTTCCTGACTGGTGGAGAGCAACCATCACCTGGGTGGATATCTGGCAACAGAGACCAGTAAATAACTAGTCCTTGTGCCAGCCTGCCTTTTTACTAAAGTTAGTGAGCCTAATACAATTTTTAGTTTGAAATGTCCACCATTTGTTTTCTCCTTTCGCGAGCGAGATCACCCCGCCTACCAGTGCCACAACTCCAGTATCACTAACTGATTTAGGGACCTGTATTTAGTTGAAAAAGAAACCTCAAGTTTTTTTCGCTGTTGCCAGCCGCTTCAGGTTTTCAGCTTAGTTCAGCTGACAGTGTACTGTATGTGCACTTCAGATTCCCCCGCTGCCGAAAGATCGTCAAGGCGTTTCTAAAATTAGCAACTGCCCAGCTATGCGCATCACCTGCTACTATTCCACAGTTAATCCCACTTTACACTGCTCAAAAATGAAATCTGTGCTCACGCAATCATTATTTTGACAAGAAAGTGAGCACAGGGCTAACAGATCACAGTTGCAGTTACTCCGCTCTGACATCTCGAGCATGCTGTCCTAGCGAGTGCTCATGGTTCCCAAGAAATCACAATAACGGCATGTCCTGCTGCTACGTTCAAAGCAGAAAGGCAGACTGCACTGGAGACAGTTCCTAATTATATATATATGTATATGTTTTTTTCCTCATTGTGTGCAGCTCCGCATACTCCCTGGTATTCCTCTCACCTGATCAACACGGATACAGTGTTTCTTCTCAGTTGCGCTAACGACCAACAGGACAACTACATACAGTCCCAACTCTCTTCTGTTAGAAAAGATAAGGATGGCTTCAAAGAAAAAATGGAGACAAATGAGCTCCAACAATCTCGGAGAGCAGGGGTGAAATCATGACTACAACAAGTACAGCAAAGTCTCACTAAAAAATTACTCCAAAACACAGCAGTGCCCACTACTGGCCAGTAGAGGGACTACTTAACAGGGAAAATTACTTTTAATTTATTTCAACTCATATTTTAATTTTTTTTTTATTTTAAATATTATATTAAAATGTCAGGTATGACCCATTTTCTAAGCGCAATAATACCCTCCAGGGTGGGCGGTATTGGGTTATACCAGGGCTATAAGGCCCTCCACCTGCAGCATCGGGCCTCATTACACCCCTGGGCAGTCCGGTATAGCCCAATACTGTCCACCCTGTTGGGTATTATTGCTTACATAAAACTTCATGAACCCTATATCCTGGCAGTTGGGTCAGTTCTAATTAAGACAGAAAAACAGGAGATCCTTAATTAAGTCTCTCTGGTCTTTTACTTACCTCCTGGTTTCAGGTCACTTGTCGTAGTAGCTACACTGAAACCTGGGGGGGCACCCATAAGCACAGGCTGTCTTACGTGAGACAATCACCTACTATTTTTATATTACAAAGAGCATACAATAATCATAACCAGCTGGCTAAGCTTCACAATCTTCCCCACCTAGACTGAATGAAAAAATTACTCACCTTAGTAATGTTGTTTCTTCTAATGGAGTCTTGCTATATTATGACATATGCAGTGAGTCCCAACCTTCGAACTGCTCCGGAGGTGAAAGAGTTAACAGTCCATGCCAGGCATGGAACTTTGAGCTCGAGCTCGTTGAAAACTCTATCTGTTGTTCTTCAAACTCAAACTGTCAGATCTTTATGAGCAAAACTCACTAAGACTCTGTGTGGAAGCTGTAAACCTACACTAGCCAACTGGCTACTAATTATATAAACACATTTTTTGGTGCCAAAATGAAGACTTAAGTCAGGAGACCCAAAAAATGACAAACACAACACAGATCACCCGAAAAGGAGGGGTGAAAACAAGGTGGGCATCTAAAAAGTGCCAACACTGCCCTGCCCACCCACATCCCCAAAAGTAAGGTTCTGAGAGGGGCAGGTGGGGGAGAGGTCATAATATAGCAAGACTCCATTAGAAGAAACAACATTACTAAGGTGAGTAATTTTTTCTTCAAACAACATGAAGTCTTGCTATATTATGACATATGCAGACTACACAGCAGTACCTCCATGGAGGAGGGACAGCACCTACTTAGGAAATAGGCTCTGAAGCACAGCTGTGACAAATCGAGCATCACTCCTAGCCTGGATGTCCAGGGAGTAATGCTTGGTAAAAGTGTGAACTGTTTTCCAGGTAGCTGCTTGACATATCTCTAGGATAGGGATGTCCCTGGCAGCAGCCAGAGACGCAGCTGTACCTCTGGTAGAGTGAGTGAGCCCTCAGGCCTGAGGGAGGAACTTTACCCAGTTTCTCATAGCAGAATTGGATACAAGAGACGATCCACCTGGCAATGGATCTTTTAGTGGCAGGTTTCCCTTTGCCGACCTCACCAAAAGTGAGGAACAGTTAGAGGGAGTCTAACCTGTGACCCTTGGTACGATCTATGTAGTAGCTAAGGGATCTTTTGACATCTAAACTGTGCAACCTCCTCTCACCAGAGGAGGAATGGTCAGTGAAGTACACAGGGAGAGACATAGATTGATTAAGGTGGAAATCTGAGACCACCTTAGGCAAGAACTTTCTGTTAGTCCTGAGGACTACCTTATCTCTGTGAAAAGAGATAAAATCAGGCTCCACTGACAATGCTTGTAACTCACTTATGCGCCTGGCAGAAGTGATGGCTACAAAAACACAGTTTTCTAAGTCAAGTACTTAAGCTCTGCTGAAGACAAGGGCTCTAAAAGGCTGTATAAGCTGGGCAATGCAAATATTAAGATCCCAGGCAGGGGCAGGATCCCTGAATGGGGGGCTGGTGTGAAGCAACCCCTTGAAAAACTTGGAGAATACAGGATGAGCTGAAAGAGAAGAGGGTTTACCTGCTGATAAGAAAGCAGACACGGCTGCCAGGTGCACTTTTAGGGTAGCTGGTCTCAGCCCCAAATGGACCATATAATCCAGGACTGTGGGTAAATCAGCAGATTCTGGGGAAATATGCTTTCCAGAGCACCATATGGAAAATCTCTTCCATTTGGAATTATAAGTAGCCCTAGTGGAAGGCTTCCTAGAAGCCTTCAGGATATCCAATACACCTTGGGAGAGGTGTAGGTCAGCAAACTCTAACTCTTCAAGAGCCAGGCCTTGAGATTGAGAGATTTGAGGTTCGGGTACCAAACTCTCCCCTGAGCACAGGATAACAGATTGTGATTCCTGGGAAGACACAGGGTAAGGTGGACTGCTAAGGACATAAGGAGTGGGTACCAGGGCTGTCTGGCCCAGTCTGGAACAATTAGGATCATCTTGCAGGGTTGAGATCTGATTTTGACTAGCACTTTGAACAGGAGAGGGAAGCCATAGAGAAACTTCCCTTCCCAACTGAGAAGGAAGGCATCCGGGGGGACTGAGCCCAACACTGGGGGCCTGCAACAAAAAAGGGGAAGTTGGTGATTGTCTGGGGCTGCAAAAAGATCTATCTTGGGTGTGCCCCATCTGGCAAATACCACCTCCAGAACTAGGAGATCCAGAGTCCATTCGTGATGGCCCTGGGAAATCCTGCTGAGAGCATCTGCCAGGACATTGTCCTTGCCTGGGAGGTGAACTGCTACAAGAGAGGCGTTCAGGGAGTAAGCCAGAGACCACAACTTCATTGCTTTGGTGCACAAGGCCGTAGACCGAATGCCCCCTTGCTTGTTGATGTACTGCATTGTGGTGGTATTGTCTGTTCTGACCTGAATAACCTTGTTCTGAACAGATTTGGAAAAAACTTGAGGTGCTAGAAAAACTGCTCTGAGTCCCAACAGATTGATGTGGAGCAGAGATTCCTGAGGGGACCACAATCCATGGGTAGTGAGGTCGCCCATGTGAGCTCCCCACCCCAATAGGGATGCATCTGTAGTAAGGATTAAGGAGTGAGACTGAGGGGTGAAGGGGACCCCCTGTCTCAAATTGCCCTGGTCCTGCCACCACTGCAGGGCTTGGATCAGGGTTCGAGTCACTGGAATTAATTTGGTTAGAGGGTCCCTCCTTTGAGACCAAAAGGCTCTCAAATGGAACTGGATGTCCCTCATCTGAAATCTGGCTCCCTGCACTACTGCTGTCGAAGCAGCCATGTGTCCCAGGAGCTGGAGAAAGTGCCTTGCTGGTCGGAGAGACCTGGTAGGGTGAAGGAGGAAGCCAGAGAAATCAGGGTCCTTGCTCTTTCCAGAGGAAGGAAGGCTCTGCTTCTTTTGTGTTCAGTTCTGCACCTATGAAGGTGAGAAGCTGGACAGGTTCTAGGACTGACTTTGGAAGATTGAGAAGGAAACCTAGAGAAGTTAGCAGTTGCTGAGTTACTTGAAGATGTAACCTGACTTGGTCTGGAGACTGGCCTACTATGAGCCAGTCGTCCAGGTAAGGAAAGATGGCAATTTTTTGCCTTCTTAAATGGGCAACTGCTACTGCCAGGCATTTTGTGAATACCCTTGGGGCAGATGTGAGGCCGAAGGGCATTGCTCTGAATTGGTAATGGCCTGAGGGCAGTTCGAATCTGAGGTACTTTCGATGGGAGCTTCAGATGAGAACATGAAAATAGGCATCCTTGAGGTTCAGGGACACTAGCCAGTCCCCTGGCCTTAAAGAGGGTAAAATAATTCCCAGAGTCACCATTTTGAATTTTGGTTTTAAAAGGTGCTTGTTTAGATACCTGAGATCCAGGATGGGCCGCCATTCTCCTGTCTTTTTGGGGTAAGGAAGTACCTGGGAGTACAATCCTTTGCCTTGGTGTAGGGGGTGGAACCCTTCCACAGCTCTGAGAGCCAGGAGGTAGAGACTTCTGCTTCCAGGGCAAGAGCCTCTGAAGGATTTGCAGGTGGAAAGGATCTGGTTCTCATCTTTGGAAATTTTTTGAAGCTGAGAACCAGTCCCTGGCTTACTACTTCCAGGACCCACTTGTCTGAAGTTAGAGACTCCCAGTCCTGGACAAAGTAAGCCAGCCTGCCCCCTACAGGTAGTGGAGAATCGGACCTGGGCACTCCATCATGGTGCCTGCTTGGCAGGGGCTTTAGGCTGAGGCGTGAAAGCAGGTCTGCTTGCACCCCGTCTGCCTCTCCTCTAAAGAACCCCTCTGCATAAGCGAAGAGGAGGCCTGGCTTGGTAAAGGCCTAATGAAAAGGCCTGCCCTGCCCCTGGGCTGCCTTTGGGGAGTGACTTGCCTTTCCCTGGCCTGTGCACTCCTATAGGTGGTCCTATATTCATCCATTTTCTTCATGTAATTCTCTGTTTGCTCCCCAAACAGAGAGTTGCCCACAACAGGGAAATCCATGGCCTTAGTCTGGGTATCCTGTGACAGGCTAGTACATCTTAGCCAAGCCATTCTACGGAGAGCCACAGATGTAGCCATGACTCTAGATGATACATTATTAGAGTCCACTGCAGCATGGAATTGCACCTTAGATGCCTCAATACCATCAGCTGCCACCTGCTCCAGTTCCTTTGCCAGCTGGCCAGGGACCTGCTTTGCTAGAGCCAAAACAGTATCCCATCTGGATTTTTGATATCTAACAACGTAAGCCATATAATTTGTCTGTCTGAGTCCTAAGGATGCTGCCTTGTACTGTTTCTTTGCCATGGCATCTATCTTTCTGGAGTCCTTGTCAGGGGGGTGAGAGGCTAAGGGAATATTTGCCTTGTGACAGGCTGCAGCCTGCACCACCCCCACATGGCTGCATTGTTGTGTAAGGAACTCTGTATCAGAGTCTGATAATGCATACCTTTTGTCCATTCTTTTATCTACAGGAGGTATGGTGTGAGGAGCTTTTAAAATCTTTACTGTCTGTTTCCAAAAAGATTTATGCAGAGGAATAGACAGTCTCCTAGACTCTGGGATATCCATCATTTCTACAAAATCAGGCTCTTCTTGATCATCCACAGCTTCCTCCATAGGGGGCTGGAGGGTTTCAGCCACTTTTTTACAAAACATGAAATGAGAAGGGGACTCAGAAAGCCTAGGGGGAGACACTCCTGAAGGTCTGTCTGGAGAGATGTCCGGTTCAGTGGGCACATCCAGACTTTCAAAACCACATTCACTCTCCTCATACTCCTCTTCCCCCTCCTCTGGGTCATAAAATTCCTCTAAATCATACTCTTGAACCGGTGGAACCGACCAAACCGAACGCTTACCTGATGGTGCCGGTTCGGTCAGAACCGGGGAGAGTGACTGAACAATTTTTATTGCTTTAGCTATTTCTTCAGCGGCTGGAGAGGGAAGTTTTGGCTCCACACCAGCTGATTTTCTAGTTCTCTTTATTGGAACCGACTCCTCAGAGTCGGCTCTCCTTTTGCCCGAGGAAGTATCGCCTGGTCAGAGGGCACTCCTCGAACCGGGCTGGCCATCCAGTTCAGCGGACTTTGGCCTCCTGCCTCTGAAGTCTACCAACCTCTTATCCAGGGTAGCTGCAGGAAAACTCTTACAAATCTGGCAGTCTGCATTGAGGTGGTCAAACCCAGACAATAAACACATGTGGTGGTGGGGGTCAGCCTTGGCAAAGGCTTCCCACAGACAACACAGTATTGAAACCCAGTGGGCCCGTTTTTCTTTGGGCTTCTCAGACATAGTGCCAGCCTAACCAAAAACTTGCCCGCTTAGGCAATCCACCAGCAAGACTCCATATCGGTTCCCAACTGTCATGGAGTCGTGGGAAAAAGCGTAATGAAATCCATTTTTTAGAACCGATAAGAACTGGGAACCGCACTTCTAAAAGACAGTAATGTAATAGAAATAACTTGATCGGTTCAAACCGAACCGATGAAACCGTTTACAAGTTCCACACAGAAAGTAAATGTAAAACCTATCTAGTACTTACAAATACCACAGATAGAGCTTGAACCGACCAGTTGCGGTTTAATTTCGGTTAAAAAAATGAAAAACTTTATACTTTAACCAACAAAATGAACCGAGCAGAAGGAGAAATCTCTGGAGCGACTGTTCAGTGAGGCGGACTAAAGAATCTGACAGTTTGAGTTTGAAGAACAACAGATAGAGTTTTCAACCGAGCTCGAGCTCAAAGTTCCATGCCTGGCATGGACTGTTAACTCTTTCATCTCCGGAGCAGTTCGAAGGTTGGGACTCACTGCATATGTCATAATATAGCAAGACTTCATGTTGTTTGAATTGGGCTCTATCCCCTGCATGGGATGAGCTCCACAAGTCAGCTCATTCCTCATATAGATGTGACAAGCCATCTGTGTTCTGATTGGTCATTCCAGCCCTATGTAAGATCTCCATCTTAATAGTCTACCATTAGTTTTTCCCATTTGTGTCAGCCAAACTAGGGGGTTGTGGTCACTGTGTACCTCAAATGCTGCCCATATAAGTATGGTTCTAACTTCTTTAGGGTCCACACTATGGCAAGACACTCTTTTTCCACAGTAGCGTAAGCCTGCTCCCTGGGAGGTAACTTTTTACTCATGTACACTACAGGGTGATATTTCCCTTGGTTGGATGTCCGATTCAGTACTGCCCCAATACCCACGTCTGAGGCGTCAGTCTGGACTATAAAGGATCTGCTGTAGTCAGTATTTGTCAGTACAGGAGCACTTCACAGTGCCTCCTTCAGTCTGGTAAAGACTTTTTCACAGGCTGGTTCTCAGGTAATTTTCTTAGGCATCTTTTTCTTTACCAGGTCAGATAGTGGAGCAGCCAGGACACTGTAATTGGGTACAAATTTCTTATAGTACCCTGCTGTCCCTAGAAAACTCCTGACCTGCTTCTGCGTCTCTGGCCTGGGCCATGCATTGATTGCCTCTATTTTTACTTGGTTAGGACAGAGCTGTCCCTGGCCTGCAACATGCCCGAGGTATGCCACTTCAGCCATGGCCACCTGGCACTTCTCAGCTTTGACAGTGAGCCCAGCCCTCTGTATCCTGCCCAGCACTTCCCTAAGGTGGGACAGGTGTTCCCCCCAGCTGGCACTAAAGATGGCAGTGTTATCCGGGTACGCCACAGCGTACTCCTCAGCACCATTTAACACCTGGTTCACCAACCTTTGGAAAGTGGCCAGGGTGTTCTTCATTCCAAAAGACATTACTGTAAATTCAGATAAGTCTATCGGAATGATGAACTCCAACCTTTACCTAGTTCTGTCAGTTAACTCTACCTGCCAGTACCCCTTTATCAGGTCAGTAGTCGTAAAGTATGTCACCCCTCCCAATTTGTCCAGGAGTTCATCCGTCCAGTGCATCGGGTGGGCATCTGACTTTGTGATTGCATTCAGTCCATGATAGTCCACACAGAAACCAGTAGAGCCATCTGACTTGGGTACAAGGGCTATGGGTGAGGCTCAGAGGCTGTGGGATCTCTGGATTGCCCCTAAATCCAGCATTTCCTCCAGCTCCCTACTAATGTCCTTTTGGACAGCCTTTGACACCCGATATGCTGTCCGGCATATGGGCGTCTGTGTCCCTGTCTCCACCTCATGCGTCGCTAAGGGGGTTAGTCCAGACTTGGCGCTAAACAATGGGTAAAGTCTGCTAAAACCTCCTTTACTTCCTGGATCTTGTCCAGGGCCAGCTGGGGAGACAATTTAACTGCCTCCAAAAAGGATTCCCACTTGCTTTCTTCCAGCAAGTCCAGAAGGGGGTCTCCTTTGTCCGTCCCCTTCCCAGGACTACATACTGCAAACATCATGCCAGCCCTATTAACATATGACTTTATCCTGTTGGCATGGTACATTCTTTCTGTATGTCTCCTGTCAGGTAACTCTATGATATGGTTCACTCATTTACCTTCCTACCTACTTTGTACAGTCCTGCCCACTTAGCCTGCAGCTTGTCTTTCCGGATCGGAATAAGGACCATGACTTCCTGACACATCGTGTACAAGCGAGCTCTGGCTCGGTGGTTGTACCACACTTTTTGTTTGCGTTCGGCAGCTGCCAGGTTGCTCTGGGCCGTCCCCATAAGCTCCTTCAGCCTTTCCCTAAACCTAAGGACATAATCCCCTATGGGAGTTCCCTTGGTGGCATGCTTGCCTTTCCAGTCCTCCCAGATCAAGTCTAGGGGCCCACATACCCGGCGTCCATATAAGAGCTCGAAGGGGGAAAATCCTGTCGACTCTTGGGGCACCTCCCTATATGCAAACAACAGGTGGGGAAGGTATTTGTCCCAGTCCCTCCCATGGCGTTCAGCAAATGCTTGGAGCACTGACTTCAGAGCCATGCACCTATGCACCACCCCACACTTCTCCCACAAACATTTAATCAGGTTCAACATGAAGGAACGCCCTCAATCGGTAATAACCTCCTACAGAAACCCAACATGGGAGAAAATCCCAAGTAAGGCATCTGCCACTTTGTCTGTCCTCAGTGAGTATAGGGCAACTGCCTCTGGGTACCGGCTGGCATAATCCACCGCAGTCAAGATGAATCTCTTCCTGGAGGAGCTGGGGTTATTTAAAGGCCCCACAATATCCATTCCCACCCTCTTGAATGGCTTCTCCACTATGGGTAATGGAATTAGGGCGGCTTGGGTTTTCTTAGCTGCCTTTCCTATTTCTTGACACAAGTGAAAAGACTTGCAGTACTCCTTCACCTGCTGGGTGAAGTTGAGCCAATAGAAATTCTGGGCCAACTGCTACATAGTGTGTGTGATTCCCAGATGACCAGACAAGGGAATATCATGTGCAATTTTGAGCAACTGCTGACGGTACCCTTGGGGAACGACAAGCTGCCTGCTTAACACCCCTTCCTGTGTCTTCACAGCTTGAGTATACATCAGTCCATTTTCCCAATAAACCTTATGTTTACCATCACCTCCTGTGCTTCTGTCAAGAGTCTCGCTCCAAGCCTCAGCTTCTCTAGACCAGGGTCACTTTTCTGAGCAGCTGCAAACCTCACACATTTCCATGGCATGGACAGGTCCCTCTTCGGCCCCAACCAGGGTCCTAGCACTCAGCCAAGGCACTCAGGATCACTGTCATCCCTAACCCTCCGACAATGGGTCATCCCTCCATCCTCAGAGTAACCCTCCTTAGCTGTTTGGTTAACTGTTACTGGGGAAATTTATACCCCCTTTTCATTGGTCTCCATATCAGGAGACACAGTATGGGGAACCAGCCTCCCAGTGGTTTCCACACTGGCTTCTGTGGGGTCCAGAGAACTACAGTTTTCCCTTGCCACTTGGCTACGGGTAACTGCACACACCATCCCATTTGAGATTGTTGCCAAGGATGATGTCAACTGCTAAAGTTTTGGCTATAGCCACCTGTTGCACAGTTCCCCCAGTTTCACCCCAGTCTAGAAGAACACTAGTGAGTGGCAATGTTTTCTCCTCCCCAGTGAAGTTTTGTACAGTTACAAATTTATTTGGGATAAACTGACCAGTCTCTACCAGATCCCCTTTTACCAGCATCAGGGATGCCCCTGTGCCCCTTAACCCTTGTGTCTGTACACCTTTTCACCGTGACTGGGTGCATGTGTTTCTCATGTTCTAGGCATGCTTAGGAACACACAAACAACCCACTTCTTTCCTAGCCCCATTTTGTGCATTGCTTGCCCTTTTGGGGCATTGTCTGGCAATATGCCCAGTTTCTTTACAAACCCAACATTTGTTTCTTTGCTCAGAAAAATCCTTTCTCTGAAACCTGGGGCTAACTGGTTTCAGTGGAGGCAGAGAGGGTTTTAGCTGCCCTGAAGGTGCATGTTTCCCTTTCAGCACTACCACGCCCACTTCATTCGCTCTCAGGGCAGGTCTGCTCTTGACATAGCGATCCAAGAATTCATCGGCCTCTTGCTCTGTTTTGAGATCTCGGTCCTCCAGCCAGGTTTTCAACTCTGCTGGACATGCCCAAAACTGTTCTAACAAAACAGCATTTTCAATTTTATCTACAGAGTTTGCTTCAGTTCTCTCCCACCAACGTTTTAAACATTGACATTGTTTTGTGGCAAGCTCCTCATAGCTCATGTCAGGGCTTCTCCTGAGCTTACAGAATTTAGCTTTGCATGCTTCAGCAGTTAAATCAAACTTTTTTAAAAGTGCTGCTTTAAGTTTGCTGTAATCATTACTGTCCTCATTGTCCATTTAACCCAATGCATCCCGAGCTTTCCCGGTAAGTAGCGAGGATAGCTGGAAGCTCCAGGACTCTCTAGGATTTTTTTCCAAAATACAAACTTTTTCAAAGGAATTTAAAAAGGCATCCATATTCTCCCCCTCTTTAAATTCAGCTATCAATTTGGAATTAAATTTGCAACCCAGTCCTGTAGTTCCAGTTAAACCCAAGCCACTTACCTGCTCTGGTGCTGGTGGTTGGAATCATAGCTTCTCCAGTCCATTTTGCCTCTGGCACTCACGCTCTTCCCAGTCTGCTTCTCGCTGTCCTCGTTCCCTCTTCTCCTCTGCGGCTCACTGTTCTTGCTCTCTGTTCTCCTCTGCAGCTCACTGTTCTCGCGCCCTCTCCTCCTCTGCAGCTTGCTGCTCTCGCTTCTCTTCTCTTTGAAACTCCAGCTCCATTCTGTGCTAGTCAGTCCGCAGCCTGATTGCTTCTGTCTCCAGAATGCTGGTGACCTTCCCCTGCTGTTGTTGCCCTTCGCTTGCACTGGCCCTGCTGTCTTCCCCACGAATCTGGACACTGCACTGGCGTTAGCCTCCATGCCCAGAGGTTTGGTCCTTTACAGTCACAGTCTGTGACTCGATGCTCTGGGCATCTGCTGCCATCAGGACATCCATGAGTTTCTGCTTGGTGGCTCTCGCCTCGTGCAGGACTCCTCTGTCCTGGCACAACTGCCTCAAGTAGTCTGCAGTGTACCCACTGTAGTTGGAAGCCATCTTCTTCCCTAACTATGGCTACTCTAACTTGCACTTTAGAAAAAAAATAAAACAGCTAGGAACTTGACTACACAAAATGATATAGTTATGTTTCCTTTTTACAGATAAATCACTGCGTTATTTTGCAAGTGAGCTGTACAGTATTAAGCTGACACTCTGAACAGTTAAAGCTTATGTTACCACATTTAATCACACCGCAGTCAACCAAATCTGTCACAAATGCACTCAGCAGGTCAGGCCGTCTGCTCCCACAGAGCCAACCTCTGAGCGCAGTAATGTGAACAGGTAACAGACAGGGTAACCCACCTGTCTGCTTTTTGAGTCCAAATCACCTTTAGTCTCAAGTTCTGGGGGGATTCAAACTGTGAACTCCATGCTAGCGCACCAATGTACATGCTCAGATACGTACTCTCTTTGGGGATTGCGGTACAATCTTTTGCCAGGGACACCAAGCCAGGCTTCCAAAATGAACCCTTAAAACTCAGTAAAAGACCTTAGGTACATTCTTACCTTTTCCCAGTTTGGTAATACCATCAAGCCGTTTGAACAATTGTTAGACTTAACCATCTATATGTCACATGCAAAAAGAATTGGCAGACACCCAGACAGTCTTTTAAATAATATATTTACTAAAATATGACAAAAATATGAAAAATGTAAACACAGAACAATATATTAAAGAGCATACAATCACTTAAAGAAAAGCAAAAAAAAAAACTACAGACAAACTCCTACCAACATACAATTAGATTCTTTTCTATCTAATGTATTACCTCTTCAAGTGCCTTATAACAGAGAGCTGTGTCTTTCTACAGTCCCAAGATGGTATATCATATTCCCCAATTACAAGGATACATTTCATCTTCATCTCCCCACCCCCTTGGTGAATCATCTAGCTATTCCTTTTTAGAATTAGAAAAATACAAACAATGATTTCCTGTCAGGAGCTATATTAGATAGTGTGACAGCAGCAAAAATTCCACTTGCTAAATATGACTCCTTAATTAAACATTTTCTCTTTGATCTGGTGTAGTTCCTATTCCCAATGCATATCAAAGAGGTTTTACAATACTTAGCACCATGGTGGTATCAATATTCTTCCTATAGGAATCATAAAACTTTACAAGCCCTATATCCTGGCAGCTGGATCAGTTCTAATTAAGACAGAAAAACAGGGGACCCTTAATTAAGTCTCTCTGGTCTGTTAATTTCCTCCTGGTTTCAGGTCACTTGTCACAGTATCTTCACTGAAACCTGGGGGGGCACCCATAAGCACAGGCTGTCTTATGTGAGACAATCACCTACTATTTATATATTACAAATAGCGTACAATAATCATAACTAGCTGGCCAGGCGTCACAGTACCCACGACCACACAGAGCACATCTAGGCTCAAATCTTCTAGAACTCATTATCCCAGGGTAAACTGAAGAAAAAATTCCACATACCGGGGTAGGCTACTTTCATCAGGCATTGGCCAATTGCACTGAATGAAAAGGAAATGGTGCCCTTCTGAACCTGCAGACGTAAACCTGTTATTCCAGATGGAGGGTCTCCCACCTTTTGCTCCCAAGCTTGTACTTTGCCATTCATCTGGTTAATAATGCCACACTACAGAAGAAAATTATAGTTATCTTAAATGTTTCCCACACTTAAACTACAGACACACCTCTGGGTGTCAGAGTAAGTTCTGTACTTGGACAGTCACATCTTGGACTCCAGCTTAGACAGAACATTTTTACACAGAACTGGTTGACACAGTGTCCCATTGTCAGAGAAATTCACCCTGGTATTGCAAGTACTCCTGGGTTTACACAAAGAAATTGTACTCACATACAGATGACGTACAAGGCAGCTTCAAGTCCAGATGGACCAGGGGATTGCCCCCAAATCCTGGAGCTCACCGCATCCCTTCTGGGATGGGGCACTGGGAAGACCTCTGGAACAGGTGGTCACCACTTCAGAAAAACACTTCCTGTTGTTGTTCCACTAGAGTGAGAAACAAATTTCCACAAAAGAAACGGTATCTCTCTGTCAGAGCTAAACGGAGGAGCTGCCCAGCTATCTGCAGCCTCCTCACACACTGAACTCCACTCTCCTCTATCTGAACATTCCATTACACTACCAACAGCTGACCAACCATGGCTTACACTGCTGCAAGAGTTCTATGATTACTTCATCGCTCCAGCTCAGCTGAGACTGAGAACAGAGTGAGACAGTGTGAACCCCATTTAACTGGCATTTCACAAGCTGACTTTCCTGCCTGCCACTGATTCTAACTGGGTTTCTAGTAACCCCTGGGAACAAGGGGTTACATAAGTAAATAACAGCACAATAGAAGTGCACACATTTAGAAAAGCAAACCATTTTAAACATTACTTAAAAGCAGCATGGACAGCAAAACACAGAACATTACAAGACTGTAAGGTGTATGCATTTCAGCAAATGATCAGTGCAATGTAACAGTACCAGGGCAACAAACACAGAATACAGAGTGTACAGTGCAAACAACGTTGAAAAAGACAGCATTGATGCAAAGATGAGACATGTAAAGTGAGCATTTACAGCTACAGGGAATGAGGGTTTGTCCCAAAGCTGCACCATCAGTCCTGATCCAGAAGAGGAGGAGTGTGTGGGGGTATCCCTATGTTTGGGAATTCTGTGTGTAAATGCTGACTGCCTGATAGCTGCTTTACATCTAGGACTGTTGGGTTTAAATTCAGATGGGTTTGATTCTGGGTCCAATTTTATTCCAGGTCTTCATAGGGGACATACAGAAGAACTGGAGGGGAAGGTATGCTTTTTTTGCAGATGACACCAACATCTGTAATAGAGCGGCCACTTAGAAACAGGTGGAGAAAGTGTGCAGGAATCTTGGGAAACTCAGAGTGGCCCAAGAGATGGCAGTAAGGGTTCAGTGCCAAAAAGTGAGAAATCCTGCACTTACAGCATAGGAACCCCAGTTCTGAGCATACATAGATACATAGATACATAGACAGTGTCGGCAGATAAGGGCCTATGGCCCACCCAGTCTGCCCATTTGAGCTTGTAAGTTCAGTTTGTTTTCCTAGAAGTCTATTTCCCCTTACCCCTGACTTCTAGAATTCCTTTATGTCTATCCCATGCATTCTTAAATCCCGTGATTGTTTCAGCCCCCACCACTTCCTCTGGCAGGGTGTTCCACTTGTCCACCACCCGTTCTGTGAAGAAATTCTTTCTCATGTTTCCTCTGAATCGTCCTCCCTCCAACTTCATCCCATGCCCTCTAGTCCTGGAACATCTTTTTCGCTTAAAAATAGTGTTTTCCTGCACCCTGTTCCTCCCTGTAAGATACTTGGATTGGGAGGGGTGTACTGACAGTCACAAGACAGGAAAGGGACCTTAGTGTTATTATATCAAAGGAACAAGGTGGCTGCCAAGTGTCACAAGGCTGTGTGTGGGCAGGGCAAGTGAAATGCTGAGGTACAGAGGGAGGGGTATCTCCAGCAGGAGAAGGGAGGTGGTGCTACCATTATGTCACTCCTTGCTATGTCCCCATCTGGAGTACTGTGTCTGGTTTTGGAGACCACACATCAGAAAGGACATAGTCACGTTAGAGGCTGTCCAGAGGTGGGCAACTAAATGATGCAGAATGTGCGTGGGAAGCCCTCATTGGTGCTGATGCGGGCTGAAAAGTGGTAGGGCCAAGGATGTAAGGGGTACATTTTCCTATGATAAAAATGCAAAAAGTGATAGGGCCACTTATAAAAGTGGCAGGGCCACGGCCGCTTGGCCCCCCCTGTTCTGGCACCTATGGAAGCCCTACAAGAATAGGCTAAGGGATCTCCACATGTACACCCTGGAAGAGAGACGAGAGAGAGGTGACATCATTGAGACCTTCACGTATCTCACGAGAGAGAGAGAACAGGATACAGGTGGAGAGTCTCGATCAAATGAGGATGAGCACCAGGATGAGGGGGCATGTGATGAAACTGGCAGAAGGGGAAGTGCAGGACAGATGTAAGGAAATCTTTCTTCACTGAAAAGGAGGTAGATGCCTGAAAATGACTACCAGCAAAAGTACTGGATGCAAAAACGATGGGGGGCTTCAAGCATGGACGAGATAAACATGGGGTATATTATACAAGAGACAGGTTGAGGAAAGGGTCACCGGAGTCCAGATAAGGTCTGTGGAGGTGGAATAGGTAGGGCACACTTGGGCAGACTGAGTGGGCTAAGTGATCCTTTCCTATTGACAAATTGTATGTTTTCTAAATGCAGCAACATTCCTTAAGGTATAGGAGTGGGTCAGAAGGGGCCAAAATAATCTGGGAGTAAGTCAATGAAGGGGCGTGGCAGGCCTTGTTAAACGCTTGGTGCCCTCATTTAATCATCACATGAAACATAGACTTTGACAGCAGATAAGGACTGCTTGACCCACCTAGTCTGCCCATTTCCCTACTTACTGGATAAACTGCAGCTCCTAGTTAACCAACAGCCTATTTCTTTCTACCCCCACAAGAATTGCCTTATGTCTGTCCCATGCATTCTTGAATTCTCCCACAGTTTTAGACCTCACAACCTCCTCAGGAAGGCGGCTCCGTGCGTCCACCACCCTCTCTGTGAAAAAATACTTCCTCACATTGCCCCTGAGCCGTCCCCCCTTTGTCTTCAAATTGTGTCCCCTTGTTCTTGCACATCTCCTTTTTCTGAAAGATGCTACCCTCTTGAATTTTATTGATTCTATTGAGGTACTTAAAAGTTTCTATCATGCCCCCCTTTTCCCTACGTTCCTTAAGGGGATACATATTAAGTTCCTTTAGTCTCTCCTCATATGGCTTCTGTTGCAGACTGCTGTACCTTTGGAGTTGACCTCCTCTGGACTGACTCTGTCCTGTGTATGTCCTTGCGGCGATGGGGGTCTCCAGAACTGAACACAGTACTCCAGATGGGGCTTCACCAACTGTCTGTTCAGACAGATAACAACTTACTGTTTTCTACTGGTGATACCTCTCCCTATACACCCCAGTATCCCCTCTGCCCTCTCTACTGCCTTGTCACATTGTTTGCTACCCTTAAGGTCATCTGGTATGATTACCCCCCAGTCCCTTTCCATTTCTGATGTTGTCTACCCCCATTGTGTACTCTTCCCTAGGTTTTCCCCAAGTATTATTTGCACTTCTTTGCATTGAATCCAAGTTGCCACACTTCTGACCATTCTTCCAACCTTCACAAGTCCCTTTCTCATCACTTTCCACCACCCCTTGTGTATCAACCCTGTTGCAGGTGTTTGTGTCATCTACAAAGATGCATACTTTTCCTTCCAGTACCTCTGCAATGTCACTATAAAGACATTAAAAGGACCTGACTCTACTGAACCCTGTGGTACCCACAATAGCCCCCTTTCTTCGGAGGACTCAGGTTTACTATTACCTACTGTGTCCTGTTGTCCAGTATTGTTTTACCCAGGCTACTCACCCTGGGACCCACTCCTAAGCTGGCTAATTTGTTTATTAATCTTTGTGTGGGACTGTGTCAAATGCCTACTAAAGTCTAGGTAGGCCATGTCCACAGCCCCTCCATGGTCTACTACTTTGGTCACCCAGTCAAATAAATCGATCAGATTTGTCTGACGTGATCTTCCTGCCCTGAATCCATGCTGCCTTGGGTTTTGTGCCCCACTGGCCTCTAGGTACTCAACAATTCTTTCCTTCAGAAGTGATTCCATCATTTTCCCTATCACAGAGGTCAAACTGACAGGTCTGTAGTTTCCTGCCTCTGTCTTGCTCCCACTACTTGATGGGGATCATATCCACCTTCCTCCAGTCCTCAGGTACCACACTATCCTTCCAAGACTTGTTAAAAAGGGTAGTCAGTGGTGTCACTAGTTCTCCCCTTAATTCTTTTAGAATTATGGGGTGAATCCCATCAGGCTCCATTGCTTTGTCCACTTTCAGTTTTAAGAGTTCTTTCAGAGCCCTTTCTTCTGTGAAAGGACTGGGATCAACCCTCCCTATTCAGAGTGCTTCTATTGACTGGATTAGGTATCTCCTACTCCTCCTCTTCTTTTGTGAATACTGAGCAAAAGTATTCATTCAGTATCCCTGCTTTTTCAGTGTCCCTCTCTGCCCATCCACCGTTTCCTTTTTTCAGACTCACTATCCCTTCCTTTATCTTTCTACACTCCCTAATGTACTTATAAAAAGGTTTTATCCCCCTTCTTAACCAAGTTGGCTGTCTTTTCCTCAGTTTGGGCATTTGCTATTCTAACTGCCTTCCCTGCTTCCTTCAGTCTTAACTGGTACCGTTCTCTGTCCTGCTCCTTCCGTGTTTCCTTTTACTTCCTAAATGCTATCTTTTTCTCCCTAACCTTCCCATCCTCTTTTGAGAACCATAGTGTTTCTTTCTTTCATTTTGATTTGTTCATTTGCTTCACACAAAGGCTTGTTGCCTCTGTGATGGCAGTTTTGATGTTTCCCCATTGTTGCTCCACCCCTCCTTCTTGCCTGTTTGCTAGTGCCTTTCTGAGGTACTCTCCCATTTTGCCGAGGTCAGCCCACCTGAAGTCCAGTATTCCCACTTTTGTATGGCTTGACTCTGCAGCTAAATTTATTGTAATCCATACTGTTTGGTGGTCACTTGTTCCCAGATGGCTACTCACTTTTAGATCTGAGATCCTCTTCAACCCCACTTGAGGTACCAGGTCTGTGATTGCTCCCCAAAGTGGGTCTCAATACTTGCTGTCTGAGGCATGTCCCCTATAGGCCCCTTCAGAATGGACCTGCTCTTGAGGTGGCTGCAGCAAAGGTGCTCCAGTTAACATCTGGTCATAATATCCCCGTCTCTGCCATTCTAAGAATGCATTATATCATATCTATCACTTTCCCCTGAGATGAGGGTCTGTATTACAACCCCTGAGCGGATTGTGGTGCCATTTCCAATCTCCGGGGTGACCCACAGTGCCTCTTCTCCTCCTTGTTTACTGTTGTGTTCCATTGCTTTTATCCCTTCCCTTTCACGGAGAGCTACTCCCCTTCTTCTACCCTCCATGTTTCTCCTCTAGATTATGTACCCAGTCATGATTCTCTGTGTACCATGTTTCTGTGACTGCCACAATATCCAGGTATCCTCTTCTGTCAAGACTATCAGTTCAGGGAGCTTGTTACCTAGACTACAGGCATTGGTACTCATTACCCTCCATTTTTTGATGGCCTTACCCCCTTTTTCCCCATCCCTGTCCTTACTGTCTTTGCCTTGTTCTCCATTCTCCCCTGCCCGTTTCCTTATCGACATCTCTATCTTGGTGTTTACCTCACTAACTACCCTGATTTTTTTTGGGGGGGTGAGGGTTGGATTTCCCTGCTCCTTTTCAGTGTCCCACCCCCGGCTAGTTTAAATGCTTGCCAAAGAAGCATTTAAACCTATCACTTAGGATCCTGGTTCCCCTCCTGGTCAGATGCAGACCATCGCACCAGTATAAGCCTGCATCCCTCCAGGTGGACCCCAGTCCTCAATGAAGCCAAAACCCTGAGCTCTGCACCAGTTTTTCAACCACTGATTGAATTCTGTGTGTGCAGAGCACCCTAACCTCACCTTGCCATAGACTGGTAGCACTCCGAGAAGGTTGCAAAGCGTGCTACTTGTCTAAAACCTTCCCCAACTCCACAAACTTCCTCCTACTGTTCTCATCCCTTTCCAGACAGGTGATTTGTCCCTAAGTGGACAATGACATCCAGCTCTGTCCCTGTGCAGCTGCTCCCATGAACCTGAGATTCGCTCCCTGTCCTCAATGCCACAGGTACCAGGCAGGCACCTTACTTCCTCTACCTCCCTCATCCAGTTCCTTCCCTCCTAACAGTGGAGTCCCCCACCAGGAGTTGTCTCTTCCCTTGGGATCCCATGCCGCCTCCCAGAGGTCTCCTGGAACCATACTGTGCTAGAATGGCATATGAATTGTGAAAATTTCATCTGGAGAGATGCACCTCTGTTCTCCACCACCTCACCTCTTTTGAGCCCACTGTGGTCCAACCACTCCACTTTCTTGGCAACCTATGAGGCAGCGTTGGCAGGCCTGGTGGTCCCTGGGTGAGAGGAGGTTCGCTGAATCCTAGCCAACTCAGCCTGGGAATGAGCAAACCTCTGCCTCTCAGCCCAGAGAGGTGCCTGCAGATGGGACAACACTGCATCCTCCAGAATGTCTCCAGAAAGACTGATGCTTCACAGCCACTGCTCTGTACCACCCTTCATGTCTTATTTGTGGCCTTTTAACTGTTGTTTTGTATACTTACTGTTCCTCTCTCTGTTTATTTTATATAATTTTTTCTCCTACTTTTCTACTGTCTCCATGCCTTTAAAGCTCTGATTTTCCTGTTCTGAGACAGGAAGATCCTATATTTCTGAGTAGTCTCCTTACTTGCTCAGAGTCTGACCTCCACCAGCTGGGGGGGTGGAGAGCTACTCTTTTCCTTCTAGGATGGTGAGTCTTTTGTGGCTCTGTGATCACTCCCTTCCTGTTCCCAGACAGGAAGTTCCTGTTGTCAGTCAAATCCTGTGCCTATAACAGTAGAACTGGCTAAGGGTGGGGGAGGAGAGGAGGACAATATAGTCCCAGTAGAGAAGTATAGTTCTAACAGCACCTCTTTCCTCTTGCTGTTTTCTGCCAAAAGCTATCTAGAGCAGTTATTTAATCCAAAACACCTAGCTTCCTTTTGGCTAAGCCACTGCTCCTAATTCAGTTTCCTTCTTCACCTGGATAATGGCACAGATAACAATTCACTTCGCCAAACTCAAACACACTAACTCTTCTTTTGTCTATCTGTTCTTATCCTAAATTAAAGGTTCTATGTGATAATGGCGAAAGCCTAAAGGCGATCACCGATATCACAAAGTCACAGTGCCAAATTATTGTTTTCTTGGCACTGTGACACCCCGGAACACAGGAAAACGGTGTTGGGGACTTACTTTTAATGTTTTCTGTGGAGGCTGTACCCCTCCACACACTCAGCACCTCCCTATTAACAAATTATCAACTCCGGGGGGGTGCATGGAATGGGACATAAAAAAAAAAAAAAGGTTCAGGCCAGGTGCAAAAAAAATTAAAAACCACGCAGCAACACCAAGACCCGAATCCCATGCTCTACAATAATTTAACTTGGGGAGTCTCTTTAAAATATCCTTTTCAAAAAGAATGAAATTTAATTGCAAAAAACTACCATTTGGTATTAGTTAAGGTGGAAGAACAAAATGAGTATAGACTATTTACAAGGGGAAGGAGCACACACCTCATGCCTCAAGTTGCACCAGTCATACAGAAATCAATGAAAAAACAACGAGCACATAGACACCACAAAAAAAAGACAAACACTTATTAAATAACAAGCATGACAAACACAGCTGACTAACACCGCCAAGTATCAACTCAGGACAATGAAGTCTTCCTCAGGGGAGCCACACACAAGAAGGGACAGATGACATAAAGAAGTCTGAACCTTCATGGCAGTACGGGTGTGACATTTAAACCATGTAGAACACCACCACCTACACAATCCTCAAGTATCTAGAGATGTTCAACCCTATCATTGCATTGCACTATGTCTGTGGTTGTATGCATCACACCAACTGATGCATAATCATAGTTTTCTGCCATTCATACTGCTACAATTGGTTCAGGAGTGTAGAGTGATCAGTTAGGTGGGAACTGCACTAAAAATGAAAAGATGGAAAGGAGACAAGCATTTGTAAGGTGAGGCAAGAAGGTCATCGACAACGTGGAACAAGTCTAGTCCCATGCAAGCCATATTAGATGTAGTCTGAAAGGAATGAACTCCTGGCAGCCTTCTCTCCACCACCAGTTGCTAGCTCCACTGAAAGCTGAGCCACAGGGCATTACTCTGGTACCTTGGTGACCCGGGTCACCGCAGGCCTGGGACATCGGGGCAGAGCCCAGCATGGAGAAGTTGGTGTCCATCGGACACTTCTCTCTACCCAGGAGGGGGGTGACTGTGCTCACTTTGATGTTGGCTTCTGTAGGTGGGTTTATGGGTGCTCATGGCAGCATTGGACGATACATTGCTGTGTATCTCTACCTAGGACACTGTGATGGTGCACGTACTTGGCTTGTGTGTGGGACCTGATCATGTAAAAGTTTAGTGCTGGGCACCTAGGTAACCCTCCCTGGCAGTCCCTCTGCTGCTGCCTTGCCTCAAAGCAGGCTGGTCCCTCCACCTCCAGTTGTCACAGGCAAAAGAGAACTAAAATGTTTCCTTCAAAACTCATGGAGCATCACTAAAAGGATAAGTCAGCTTTTCCTGATATGGTAGGAAACCAGAGGCCTAGGGAAGGTCCAGAGCAGCAAGGTGACTGCAGCAGGCAGAAGGGGTGCCCTTGTGGAGAGCCTGAAGACTGGGATTCCAGGAAGTAAGAACAAAACAAGAAAAGTGGATACAAATATTACTGCTAGTGAGGATAGTCAAGTTGAGGGAAAAGGTATTTGCTCAGGACTTTGCAAGAAAAGGAAGGTTGTAAAAAGTCAGTATCTCACTGGTTGGTACTGGTGGTTGCTCATTCTGTCATGTTGCAGACTAGCTTTTGCACTGCTGTCTTGACAAGGGGCCTCATTTCCTTGAACTCGTGGGTGTGCTGTGGCGAGGAGTAGCTGTTGTATGCTGCTGCTGGCAGGCGCATCTGAAGACAGGTTGTATGGATGTTGCGTTATGTGTCACAGTGACAACTTAAGAAAGCAGGAGGACTGTAAATGGGAAGTTACGGGATTAGCATAACAGAAGCAAACCAGACCTATCCGTATCGTAATGGTCTGACACTTTCAAGACAACAGGCTGGATTCATGTGAAGGCAGGGTCTCCTGCTGTGCGGCGGGGGTACTGGGGCATTGCTGAACTGGGCTCCTGGAGAAGGTTGTTTGGTGGCAAGATTACAGGGGACTGAAGAGTGGTACCTGCACTGGTTTCCTGAGGAGGTGTGGTGGTGGTACTGGGATGGGCTTAGACCACAGGCCAAAGGTAAGCTGCTTGCCTCTATAGAATAACATAGATGATGTAAACAAGCTGCAGAGGGGAGTAACGGTTACAAGGAATTTGCAGAAGGGCACAGAGGTAGGTGTAGCTGAACGTGACATAACTGTTAGGGTCGGGGCAGAGGCGGGGAGTAGGGAAAAAATGTCATTAGTGAGGAAGCAGCAGCACAGATACATGCATTAAATCACACCCTTCATGTATTGCTGACATAAATCAGTGGCACCCATTCTGTCCTCTTTGAACAAATATACTATTGCAACAAAATATGCCAATTAGTTAGTTGCGTTTGGTGGGTTTCTTTATTTAAACACTGGTAACCTAGGAGAGGCACGCTAGTGAGGCTATTTTCTGGTGCAAACCAGTTTGCAGTGCAGACTTTTGATTAGTGATGAGTCAAAAACAACAAAACCAAAGTAGGTCATAAGCGTGAAATTGTAAATTGAAGGAATGGATATTCAGAAAACATTTCGCTTGAGGCATCAAAACGAATATATTCAGAAATCCTGAAAATTCTAAAAACAAACAGTAATGTACTGGATATGAAGCGTTATTAGTGAAAGGGAACACAAATGCATTATGTTAGATAGAAAGCTTTTAATTTTTTGACAGAATATAACTTTAGGACAGTAACCCTGTTTATCAAAATTGTCCAAATATATTTTACAGAATGAACAGCTTATCACACAATATTACAGAAACATTTAGATGTTAACTCACAAAAATACATTAGGGACATACAGATAAATTTGGACCATAGCGACAGTAAACATGAATATTCTTATGTACAATATATAGAAATATTCATATTTCCTTATTTGAGTTTCTAGATGCATGAGAAATTTTGAAGACCTAACCAAACACAATCAGAATCCCCATGACAATTGAGATATTCCAGTGAAACCATATTGATAGCAATGAGATAAAAATTAACAGAGCTAAGTTATTTTGACACGTGAAAGTAATTTTAGTCCTATTATAAATGGCCATAAAATACTGTGATCTCATTGGTTAGTGGTCATATGACCACTGATTTAAACCACACACCTCATCGAACTATGTATGTTTTCTAACAAATAGAAGGTTATTTCAAAGGGATAAAACACACAGGGTGAAGGTCAGAAGATGATTATTCCCATTGTTGCTCCACCCCTCCGTCCTATCCTGTTAGCTAGTGCTTTACTGAAGCACTCTCCCATCTTGCCAAAGTCAGCTCTCCTAAAGTCCAGTACCCTCACTTTTGTATGTCTCTGATGAAGGTATTGAGGATGACTGGCCCCAGGACTGATCCCTGAGGTACCCCACTTGTGACTTACATCTCTTCTGACTGTATACCATTTACCACCACTCTGTGTTTTCTGCCTGTCAACCAGTTTGTCACCCAGTTGACCAACTTCTGACCCACCCCAAGCCTACCCAGCTTATTAATCTATGTGTAACAGTATTGAAAGCTTTGCTGAAGTCAAGGTAGGCGACATCAACTGCTCCCCCTTGGTCCATCACTCTGTTTATCCAGTCAAAGAAATCAATGAGATTAGTATGACAGGGCCTTTCTTTTGTAAACCTATGCTGTCCTGAATCCTGTGCTCCTACAGATATCAAGTGTTGCACTATAATTTCCTTAAGGAGTGCTTCCATAATCTTGCCCACTACTGAGGTAAGACTGACTGGTCTGTAGTTCCCTTCCTCCTCTCTGCTACCACTCCTGTGGAGCGGGATAACATGATCCCTTCTCCAGTTTTCTGGGACCTCTCCTGTGCTCAGAGACTCACTAAACAGTTCTGGTAATGGCTCTGCTAGTTCCACCCTTAGCTCCTTTAGTACCCTTGGATGTATGCCATCAGATCCCAATGCCTTGTCCACCCTGAGCTTATTGAGCTCTTGTAGGACCCTTTCTTTTGTGAAGAGACTTGTGCACACCTCCCTCCCCCCATGTCCATGGTGCTGAGCTGTGGGCCCTGCCCTATCTTCTCTTCAGTAAATACTGAGCAGAAGTATCTATTTAGGATAGCTGCTTTTACATGGTCCTCCTCCTCACATGCCCCCTTATCCCCTTTGATCTTAGCAATACTCCTTCTGGACTGTCTCCTTTCACTAATGTATCTATAGAAAGTCTTGTCACCTTCTTTTACTGTTTGTGCTAGTGTTTCCTTGGTTTGGGTCTTTGCCTGCCTTACTGCCTTGCCTGCTTCCCTTAGAGAAGTTTGGTATGCCTCCCTATCTTCATCCTGCTGCGTTCCCTTATATTTCCTGAAGGCCAGCCTTTTGGCTCTGACCTTTTCTGCTACTGTTTTTGAGAACCAAAGTGTCTTCCTTCTTCTTTTGCACTTCCTTTTCTCTCTAACACAATGAGATGCTGCTTTAAGTATTGCATCTTTAATGCTTGCCCACTTTGCCTTTACTCCCTCACCTGTATTACTTTTTGCCAGGGCTAGCTTAACTCTGTTGGCCATCTTATCAAAGTCAGCTCCTCTGAAGTCCCATATTTTTGTCTTGGAATGGAATGATTTAGTTCTAGTGGCCAAATTGAACCATACCATGTGATGGTCACTAGCCCCCAGCTGACCTTCTACCTGGAGATCTGTGATCCTTTCCCTGTTAGTCAGTACTAGATCTAGGATAGTCCTGCCTCTTGTGGGTTGTTGTACCAGTTGTCTGAGGCCCTCCCCCTGCAGGAAATCCACCATTTGTCGAGTTTTGGCAGATATTCCTGCTGGTATTGACCAATCTGTATCTGGCATGTTGAAGTCTCCCATTATCAGAACCTCCTCTTTAGCTGTCATGTTTTGTATATCTTCTAACAGTAATGTGTCTGTATCCTCGCCCTGGTCTGGAGGCCTGTATACAATCCCAGTTCATGTGGCTGTCACATTTCCTGTTTCCAGGGTGATCCATAGTTCTTCTGGCTCCTTATGTGTATTCTGAATTTCTGTAGCTTTGATATTTTCATTGACATAAAGAGTCACTCCACCCCCCCCCAATTTTTGCACCTTGGTCTCTTCTGAACAGTACATAGCCAGGTACTGAAGTCTCCCAAGTGTGGTTACTGGTAAACTGTGTCTCACTAATGGCTACTATGTGCAGTTTAGCCTCTGTCATTATTGCCTGCTGGTCTGGGATCTTGTTTCCCAGATTGCGAGCATTTGTGTACATGATTTTCCATTGGCCAGATTTCAGTGTGTTAATTGTTGGGCGAGGTCTGGCATTTCCCCTGTGTGTCATATGGGGAGCTGGACCCTTTTCCTTACCTGGTGATGCAAATGAACTACAAACATGCTGAACTCCTGTTTGACCACTAGCTGAGGGAGGAGAGGTGTTCTTCCCATTTGACGTATAGGCTGCTGCACCCCTCTCCCCATTTGCTAGTTTAAATATTCTGCAAAAATGTCAAACTTCTGCCCCAATGCACTGACTCCCTCCTTAGTCAGATGCAGTCCATCAAATTTAATGAACTTCCGCTCCCAAAACTGTTATCAGTTCCCTACAAATTTGTGTCCTTTTTCCTAGCACCAGCCCTTGAGCCACATGTTTAGCTCGCCTATCTCCCCTTCTCTGACCTGATGTCCATCTGACCCTCTCTCCCAGACTGGCAGGGTCTCAGTGAAGGAGATGCCGAATGAAATGGATGATAGTTTGTCACCAGCCTGGTCAGGTGTTCCTTGGTCTCCACAACTGACGGGCTGGTGAGCTCATTAGTCCCTATGTGTACCAGTACATCAATGTTTTCCCCTGTTTCTTGAACAGTTTTAGCAATGCAGTCAGTGTCTCTCCACGCTGATGTACCTGGGAAACATCTGACCATTACCCCTGGCTGGAGATACGTAACCACTCCCCAAATCATGGAGTCTCCTATGATCAGACGTTTTTGGGATTTTTTTTTTTTTTTATTTTGGTTCCTGTTTTGGGTGAGTTTTGTTGTGCTAGCTCCTGTGCTGCAGTGTCCTCTGCCCCTTTGTTTGATTTTGGAGATAGAGGCAGATACCTGTTTGTAGTTTTTATATATTTTTTTCCAATTGCTTAACCAGGTGAGACACACTAAGCTGAAATCTTGTTTACAGGTGCAACCTGGGAGCACAGAGAAGTTAAGCGACTGGCTCAGGGTCACACAGTATGCAAGTGGGGGTTGTAAGATTCAAACCCAGGTCTCCAGACTTGCAGCTCAGAGCCTTAAACCACTGCACTATACTGCCTCCATATGGTTTGTGGAGGTGATATGTTGGAGAGCACCGAGTGATGGGGCACCTGATTTGCCCCTCCTAACCACCTGCCAACCTCCAGGACCAACTACCCTCTGTGGTCAAGGAGCTTCTGTTGGATGTTGGGGAAATGGCAGCTGAGCCCTTAGATCTCCAATGGCCCAGCATGTAGGACAGGGTCCTAAATCCTGGAAAACTGCCCTTTTGAAAAGTGTTCCACAGTACCTGCACTTAATGATATCCATTCCAGATAAGTTGCTGGGTTTATAATCTCTTCAGAGTAATTAGAAGGAAGAAAATGAAAGCAAAAGTTAGATTTTGTGTTTTGTTTCTTTTTGTATAACTTTTTATAACAAGTTCAGTTACTAGTGCCCCTGTAAATGAGGTCACTGTGTGCATACCCCTCTGATCCGCCCCTTCCTGCTTTGCTGTGGGAAATGTCACAACTGTGATATCCTGTAAAAGGAGTGTAGTGTGGGGTGGTTTGGGATGGGTGTGAGTGGCTGTGCCCTTCCCCTGCTGAAAAAGAAGAACCAAGGAGGTAAGAGCAGAAACAATTAGCCAGCAACAAATGCAGTAGCCCTGAAAGCTTATCCTAATAATAGATAAAACTGTAAAACCTGTAAAGCACCACCTGTAATAATTTCACAGAAGATATACCCTGTAAGAAACACTTTGCTATAAGACAAATAAAGCAGTAACAGAAGATATACCTTGCAAAAGACAATTAGAATCAGAAGAGTACAGCAGTAATCTGTAAGCACACACCTGTAGGCACACCTTGTAATAATGTAGCAGAAGGTATACCTAGCAACAACAATTTGAATCGGAGAAAAATAAAGCAACAAAATGTTAGAAACAAACAGTAACGATCCTGTGAGTACACAATAAAAATAAACACAGTAAATCTGCCTAGCCAAAAGAAGCCTTAATCATTTTCCTTGCTCTGTCCTTTCAAGCAACCTAGAAGAAAAGAGCTCAGGTGAAGCTAGGTGCCTTAGTTTTCCAGATACATTTGTAAAACAAATTCAGAGTATGTACCATACCCCTCATGCGTATCTCAAACTAGACGGCTCTCTTTCCACCCTTCCCCCTTTCTCAGGGAACACGCTAAGGGTGCCCATTATCACCTCTACTATTTCTCCTCTACTTGGAACCCCTAGCCCTAGCAATAAGAAATGCTCCCATATTTGAAGGCATACCTATCGGTGGGTGCTCCCATAAGATAACCCTTTTTGAAGATGATATTCTTTTTACCCTGACTTCACCTGAAACCCTAATACCAGCAGTGTGGAATGAGACTGAAATATTTGGATGCCTAGCTGGATATAAATTAGACAGCTCAAAAACTGAAGTACCTCATTTCTCCTATTCCCCCTCTCCCACACTAAAACTCCATATTCCCTTTAAATGGAACAAAACAGTAATGCGCTATATAGGGACTAAACTCCCTTTTAACTTGCTCTGCTTAGAACTTGTTAATTTTGAGTCCCTCACCCAGCAAATAACTTCAGGCATGTCCTGTTGGACTCAACAACCCTTAGGTCTCTTGAACCATGTGGAGTCCATACAACAAAATGTTCTTCCACTCCTCTGCTTTCTGCAGACACTCCCCCATGTTCCTTCCCAAACTTATTTTCAAACATGGAACAAAAGAATCTCACATTTTATCTGGGGAGGCAAAACACCTCAGATACAATACTCTTCCTTACAATTATGCAGAGGAACCTCCCAGTCATGAGCTTATGTGCACAAGCAACACAAATCCAAACCCTCTTCTGTATACTCACAGTCCGCTTTCAAGGCCATTGGAAACAAACTGAGCAGGTACTTTCCAGTACATCTGACCTGTCTCCCTGTCTGTTAGGGAACCCTCCAACTTGCCTAAGCTTCACTAAGTACCCCCAGTTTATTGCTGAACCCTTCAGTCAGTGGCTACCTGCTGTAAATAAATCCCTCCCACTCACTGAAAGTCTTTATTTAGGGCTTTAGCCTATGATACAAATATTTCTCCTGCTCCGCTACAGACAGCACTTTGGCGATGGTCACACTACCACCTTCATGTTGTATGCCAGATTATTAGCCAACGGGTATCCAGTCCTTTGCATCACTTCAGGCAACATACAAGTTACCTGTGCATTAGTTTGCTAGTTACCTTCACCTAAAACCCATTTGAGGAGGCACTATCTAACAGCAGAAGCTCCTTTTGACACTGTGACTTTGGTGATCACATGTCTTAAGAGAAATCAACAGGATGACCTGGTAAGCAGAACATATACTGTAAAGCTTTTAAACACTAATCCACAGACAGCACCGATTATATACGACAACGCTGGTTTAAGGAGCTAGGGGAAAAATTGGATTCAGATTTATGGGTGGGCCAGTGCTCTACCTTCTCAGAAAATGTCTTCCTCCACTTATTGGAGGGAGTACGCCTGGAAATCCAGGATGCGTTTCTTCAGGATGCCTGTTATTACTGCCAGATTTGCTGTGCCAGAGCAGGGTATCTGCTGGAGAGGCTGCAGCCATAACCTAGCTGATTTGGAGTGTATCATTTGGCCCTGCTCCCTCCTAATGCAATATTGGCAAGAAATAATAGCTGAACATACTGACATATATGGAAAATCCGTACTTCTGGCCCAGTCATATGTACTGATGGTGACTCCTCCTGGGGGAGTTAAGATCAGTAAAAACATGTATAGACAGATGGCACTCCTCCTGTTAGTGGCTAAAAAAGTAATTACCAGATTATGGTTTACAAAAAAAAAGCCCCACCCTCAAAAGAAAGGTGGACACAATCAGTATATGAGGCATATAACCTAGAACGAAGGTCAGCTAAATTGCAAGCCCACACCTCTACCTTTGATGAAAACTAGCGTAAATAGGTACTTTTCCAACTAGATTACTACCAAGACTTCATACCATAACCACTGACACTACTACAATACTAGAATATATACCTTACCATGAGACAGCTAAAGAGACAATACCTCCCCTCCTTCTTTTCCCTCATTTTTTTCCAACTTAGCCTCTCTCCTCCAGACCCCAGCTTTTCCCTCTTCCTGTCCATCTTTCCTCTTTTAATTTGGAGAAACTCGTACCTGCTCCCCATATCTATTCCTTTCCTAAATGCATTACTATCTTTCTAACAACAAAGAATTAAAAGAACTAGAAATCGAAATTGAAAATCCTCTATCAGAACTGCACAGTCTTATGTTAATAGAGGCAAATAACTAGTAGATCTGATATCTTCGATGATCAGTCAAGCTATCTTGTAATGGTTTTTCCAAAAAAAAAAAAAAAAAGGAGTGAAAATGACATCTTATTGCTGAAAAAGCCTATTGTTAAGCTATATGGAAAATTTGATAAACTTTGCAATTAAAAAAGAAAAATCCTGGTATCCCTCGATATTTGGGCCAAGCTCCAGGGACTAGGTGGTGGAGCAGCACACTTCTCCATGCCAGAGATAGAGCAGCCGACAAGTGCCAGACAGGGACATGAGGGAAGGGTAACCCAGGAAAGAAAAAAGAGTTTGGCTTGCCAGTGAGCCAGGAGCTTGGTGATTCTTCAGGTGAGGGATCCACTTGGGTAAACCATCAAAGCTTTCAGAAATAAGATACCTGCTTCTACTGCCTGTATGCCATCATGTCTGCTCGAGGGTTCCAACATGGTTCAATGTTTGTGGAATAGCAATAGGGAAAGATGGGGTATATAGTGCTTGTGTAACTTACAGTACTTTTGGGGCTTTATTCTGTTCCCACCCTTGAGTAGTAGGTATGTAGGTAGTAATTTGTAGGGAACAGAAGGCCCATGAACAAGGATGAGAAGAGCACCAGAGGAGAAGGATGAGATGGTGGTGGTGGTGGTGGACAAAACACACTCCCTAAGCAAGGAAGGTACATTAAAGGAAGGCTGAAATAGAGGCTGTGGCAGAAGCTATTCCCCTCATTGAACCTCAGGCAAGCCCTCCCATTCAATATTTGTGAAAAAGAAATAGGGAGAGATGGGGTATATAGTGCTAGTGTAACTTGTAGTACTTTTTGTGACTTTACTCTTTTCCCACCCTTGAGTAGTAGGTATATAGGCAGTAATCTGTAGTGAATAGAAGGCTCAAAAATATACCTCCTCCAATTCACAGGGAGTATGACCCCCTGGAACTCAGGAGAGGAAAACCCCCAGGTGGAGGAAACCTCTGAGAACCCACGGCCATAGGTCTGCCTGTTCTCTGGGCATACTAAATGAAGATGGATCTAGGTTTTATGAACCACAGCTAATTTGAGGTTGATGAGCTGCTTGGAGAGACTATGATCCATCCTTGATCCATAAATGGTGGTGATTGTACAATGATCCTGAGGATGAAGAGTAGGTCTTTTCTGCATGAGCAATAGAATCTGAAGTATAAAGTAAATCCAGGTTAAGAAGGGCAAAGGAAGTCCAGTTTTCCAAGGTGAAGAATGATGCTTATTCCACAAAATTGCAAGGGTGTACTGAGCAGAGGGGGCATTACTGGATCGATAAGGTATTAAACTGGGGATGGTGGAAATGCAATGATCCAAGAAGTCATTGGTGAATGATCCAACTTGTGAAAGATATGAATGCCAAGTTATGGTCTGAAAGCAAGGAATTCAGTAATGAACAAGAAGTCATTAAGGAAGCATCCATGAAGTAGAACAGAGTAGAAGTGAGTCTTTGGGTGCCCTGGAGATGATGATTCATTCTCGATCTGAGGACAGAACAGACTGAATTATGACCCTGAGGATGGATTGTATGTCTTTTCCATAGGGATGATAGAATCCTATGTGTAGAGCAGATCCAGATAAAGAAGGGCTAATATAGTCCATATTTCCAAGGTGATGAAAGATGCATGTCCAAAGGGATTGTAGGGGTGTAATGAGTCAGAAGAGCATAACTTGACCGATAAAAACAAGACGGTACACTGTGGGATTTGCAATGATTTGTAAAACTATGGGTGATTGATCCAATTCACGTAAGGTTTGATGTTCAAAGTAATCTGGTGGTAAGGAATTGATTAGTGAGTGATAAGTTATTAAGTAAGCATCCCAGAGTAAAATGAGTAGAGGAAAGATTGAGTGACTGATGAGAGTAATGACATCAGTGATTAGTTAATAAATAGAAGAAAAGTTTCTGAGCCGTCCAGATGGTAGCTAGATGTACAGTATATAAGAATTGATTGGAGATTTGGTATGAGGGATGAATTACTTTTTTGGTGATGAGATTTTTGAGTTTATAGGTAAATTCTCTCCTGGTACGCTGCCTGAAGTAAATACTCTTATATCTGTGGTGTGATCATCCAGGAGATGCACTGTGGTGGCATAGATTGGTTAAGTGTACAGGTACTCTGATGCTGACATACTGAAAGAAGCATGGAGGCAGATGTAATAGAGAGTCTGCAAGCTGGAATGACAGTGAGATCGATTAGTGCAGGATGTTATAGCATCTTAGTGCTATGGCTGATTAATATTGAGTGGGAGGCAAGGCTGAGTTGGTGAATTTAGCTTGACTGCTACAAATTGCTAGTTAGAATTTAGGAGAGCCAATTCTCAGTAATGGTCTCTACAGCAATGGATAACTAAGGTATTTCGATGAAGAGGCAGAAGGGTCTGCTGGAAGAGTGGTTAACCCGACTTAAGGTACTAAGTGAAAAGGTGCTAATAAGTGAAGTGCAGAATGGCGATGTGCAGGAGTGAAAATGATGGTTTGGATGGTGTGGAATTAGTAATCAGCTATGCAGTGCAGATCCCATATCAAGTGTTCTGGAAGATATCTTCGAAATTCGAACACGAGCAATGTCTGTTAAGAAACGGGAGTTGAGTAACTTGGTGAACAAAGACGATTTTGTAAGACGAGGTTGAAAAGGAAAAATGGATCCAGATGGCCAGCCCGGTTTGGTTGCGGCCGAACCTGAGGACGTGCCTACTGACCTAGGCGATACCTCCTGGGGCAAAAGGAGAGCTGACCCTGAGGGGTCGGTTCCCTCAAAAAAGAAGCGTAAGTCTGCCGGTTCTGCCGGTTCAAACCGCATCACACTTCCAACCGGTGGATGAAATAACTCAAGCAATTAGCATTGTTCATCGCTAAGACTGGTTCCATCCGAATCCAGTACTGGCCGGGTTAGGGCGATCAGTTTGGTCAGACCCGTATCCTCCAGATTATGATTCAGACACTTATTATGAGGAGTGGGAGGGAGACGAAGACTATCCCGGTGATGATGACGATGACCAGGGGGTCTGGATGTGCCCATTGAACCTGACATCTCCCCAGACAGGCCCTCAGATGTCTCTCCTCCCTGGCTCTCTGAGTCTCCTTCACATTTTTTGTTCTACAAAAAGGTGGCAGAAACTCTGCAGTTTCCCTTGGTTGAAGCTGCAGAGGAGGAAGAAAAGCCTGATTCTGTGGAAATGATGGACATCCCAGAGTCCAAAAGGCTTTTCTATCCCTCTTCATAAATCCTTGGGGAAACAGAAGCACAAAATTTTACAAACCCCTAATTCGATACCTCCTTTGGATAAGAGAATGGACAGGAGGTATTTGTTATCATGCTCAGCTACGGAGTCCCTTTGTAGTCATTGCAGCCATATTGGTGTAGTGCAGGCTGCAGCCTGTAACAAGGCTAACATTCCTTTGACTTTACACACCCCAGATAATGACTCCAGGAAAGTGGATGCCTTGGCCAAAAAACAATATTTGGCATCCTCTTTGGGACTCCGGCAGGCTACTTATATGGCCTACACAGCCAGGTACCAGAAATCCAGATCGGTTATGATTCTGGAACTGGCTAAACAGGCCTCTCCCCAGCTAGCCAAGGAGCTGGAGGAGGTGGCTGCTGATGGAATTGAGGCATCCAAAATGCAATTTCATGCTGCTGTGGACTCCAGTGATGTGGCATCTAGAGTATTCGCTACATCTGTGTCTCTCAGAAGACATGCTTGTCTCAGATGTACTAGCCTTTCACAGGATACCCAGACTAAGGCTATGGCTTTTTCTTTAGTAGGTAACTCTCTGTTTGGGGAGCAGACAGAAGCTTACATGAAGAAAATGGATGAATACAGGACCACATACCGGAGTGCACAGGCCAAAGAAAGGCAAGCCACTCTGCACAAGCAGCAGTCTAGGGGCAGAGATGGGCCCTTTCAAAGGCCTTTTTACCAAGCTCAGGCCTCCTCTCCCTTCCCACAGAGGGGGTTCTTCAGAGGGAGGGGCAGGAGAGGGATGAGCAGAGCTGCTCCCTCCTCCTCTTCTCAGTCTAAGGCTCCTGCCAAGCAGACACCCTGATGTATCAGCCCCAGTCGACTCCCCATTTTTCAGTAGGAGGCAGGCTGGCTTACTACTTCCAGGCCTGGAAGTCTGTGACCTCAGACAAGTGGGTCCTGGAAGTAGTAAGCCAGGGACTGGCCCTCAGCTTCAAAATATTTCCAAAAAAGAAGGCCAAGTCTTTTCCACTTGCATCACTCTCAGAAATCATTGCCCTAGAGGCAGAGGTTTCCTCTCTTCTAGCTCTCAGAGCTATAGAGAAGGTTCCTACTCAGCACAAGGGAAAAGGACTGTACCCCAGGTACTTCCTTACCCCAAAGAAAACAGGGGAGTGGCAACCCATCCAATACCTAAGATATTTGAACAAACACATTTCAAAGCCCAAATTCAAAATGGTAACTCTGGGAATAATCCTTCCCTCTCTAAGGCCAGGGGATTGGCTAGCATCTCTGGACCTCAAGGATGCCTAATTCCATATTCCTATCAGGTGCTCCCACAAAAAATACCTCAGGTTCGAGTTGTCTTCAGGCCATTACCAATTCAGAGCTATGCCATTCGGCCTAACATCAGCTCCAAGGGTGTTCACAAAGTGCCTTGCAGTAGTGGTGGCTTACCTCAGAAGACAGGGTATCACCATCTTCTCGTATCTGGATGACTGTCTCTTACTGGGTCAGTCACCTTTACAGGTCACTTCAGCTCTTCAAACTACTCAGGACTTACTCAGCTCTCTGGGGTTTCTTCTAAATCTTCCAAAGTTTGTCCTCGAACCAGTTCAACTTCTCACCTTTATAGCCATAGAGTCGGACACTGCACAAGCAAAAGCCTTCCTTCCCGGGATGAAGGCCTGGTGGATCTCACTTCTCCTTTTTGACCTCAGGTCTCCCGCCCAGCAAGACAGTTCCTCTAGCTCCTGGGCCACATGACAGCTTCCACAGCAGTGGTGCAGGGAGCAAGGTTCCAGATAAGGGATATTCAGTTTCATCTAAGGTCTTTTTGGTCTCAAAAGGAGGATTCACTTAACAAACTGATTCCAGTGACTCAGACTCTGGTCCAAGCTCTCCAGTGGTGGCTGGACCAGGACAACCTCAGACAAGGGATTCCATTTCTCCCTCAGGTCCCATCAGTAGTTCTAACTATAGATGCTTCTCTCCTATGGTAGGGAGCCCACTTGGGAGCCCTGACAGCTCATATGGTCTGGTCTCCACAAGAGTCTCTCCTTCATATTAATCTCCTGGAACTCAGGGCAGTTTTTCCCAGCCCTGCAGAGCTTCTTGGATGTTAGTCAAGGGCAAGGTGGTCCAAGTCAGAACAGACAACACCACCACAATGTGGTACATCAACAAACAGGGAGGCACTCAGTCCTTGGCCTTGTGCACAGAGGCCATGAAGCTGTGGTGTCTGGCCTATTCTCTTCAGACTTCTCTGGTAGCAGTTCACCTTCCAGGAAAGGACAACGTACTAGCAGATGCTCTGAGCAGCATTTCACAGAGACATCACAAATGGTCACTGGAGCCTCACATCCCAAAGTTCATCTTCTCCAGGTGGGGCACTCCAGAGATAGATCTCTTTGCAGCACCGGACAATCATCAACTTCCTCTGTTTTGTTGCAGCCCTCCAGTCCTGGGGACGGTTCCCCAGGATGCTCTCATTTTGGACTGGAAGGGCAGGTTCTCTATGCCTTCCCTCCCTTCCCTCTGCTGTTCAGAGTTCTGATCAAGATCAGGACTCAACCCTGCCCAGTGATACTGGTGGCTCCAGATTGGGCCAGACATCCTTGGTATCCTCTACTGCTGTCCTTGTCAGTGTCACATCCCCTGTCTCGGCCCAGGACATACTATCTCCTGTCCTCTTCCCAGGGGCAGCTCTGGTACCCCAATCTCCAGTCTCTCAATCTCAAGGCCTGGCTCTTGAAGAGTTAGAATATGCAGCACTACACCTGTCTCAGGGAGTTCTGGATATTCTGAAGGTCTCCAGGAAAACTTTCACTAGAAAAACTTACGGGGGGTCACATGACCGCATCATGCTGTGAAGACGCATTTTCACAGCTCTCGCCCGTCCTGAATTTATTGAAATAATCACTGCTAAAAGAGCTTTGGCACCTAACCGGACTGATTATAGCGGTTGGAACTTAAGATGGATGAATATGTGGTATCCGCGGGTATGAAATCGCAAAGGCATCGGGCAAAACTGTAAAAGACCGCTGTGGGGCCTTAGCGTCAACTGTGTAGGCCCGATCTCCATTTCGGCTGCAGAGATGACGGCTCGGGCGAGTTTATGATCAGCTGATGGCGGCCCCTGCGCCCAGGTTGGACAGTCTGAAAGCAAGCTGGAGGGGCGACTGGCGCTGATAGAGGCTCAGGCAGAGAGGCAAACGAAAAGGTGGAGGAGTTAGAAACCCGCATGTCGATCATGAAGATGAGCTGAGCCCCATGGGCAGAAAAATTAAAGAGTTGGAAACACAAGTGGCCAAAATGAGGGAACCCTAGACTACCAGGAAAACTACTTGAGGAGGGACAATCTAAGGCTCTGGGGGCTGCCTGAAGGCAGGAAGGAACTTACATGTTGGGCTTTTGTGCAAAACTCTCCCTATGCTTTAGGGATGCAGCCAAAGGGGGAAGGCTCAAATTAGAGAGAGAGCGCACTGCATGGGTCATGCCCAGACCACAAAAATGGTCAGCCACCCAGGCAAGTGATAATTCGCCCATAACTACCAGGACAGACAGGCTATGTGAAAGCTTATAAATCCCAGCCGAGCTGCAGTTTGAAGGAGCTCGCTTTGTTTCTCTCGCAAGATTATTCTCCGGATTGGAAAAAGAGAAGGAATTCAACGAGGTCATTGAAAGCTGCCAGAGGATCGGAGTTGAATGGTTCATGGTGTTCCTGCCATTTTGAAAATCAAGCATGAGGAGCTACATACAGCTTCTGGGAGGTGGAGAAGGCAAGGAGTTTTGTCGAGGAGCTGAAGAAGAAAATTGGCTAAGATGGAGGGAAGTGGAGAAAATAACATCCTCACTCGTGCACCCCTGCTGGATGCAGTGCTTTTGCTGCGAGGTTCCAGGGGACACGCTATTGTACTTTCTATCAATAAATCTGAAGCGGATGTGAAGATGGATGCATGATTCGGCAATGGGGATATCCCACCCCACACCACATAACTGTATGAAGGTCTTGCAAGTTGTCATGGCGATGCAGGTAAGCCTCGGGGGTGTTCTGGGGGCTGGGCGTAGTTTTTTTTTTGAGCGGTCAGCCGGAGTATCCTCTGGAGGTTGTCCTGATTTGGGAAAACGGTAAAATGAATCCAGCCTGACAATATGGGGCGAGAAGAACTCCCACTGGCATAGTGGAGGGAGCAGATCGAGTTGAAGGACAAAGGGCAAAGGTCTAGCCTGCAATCGGATGTGGTGGGGGCGCTGAGGATGCATATGAACCATGGTGCAAAATGCTGTAATTAAGTAGCGGTGATTTTAAGGGGCTAAGGGCGGGGGGAAGGTTGAACATAGAGGATTTTATGTTTTCTGTGGTTCAAACCCTATTCGATGATGGGGGAGCATACTGGCGTGAGGATCAAAACGCCTTGTATGAGATGGAGGAGGGGGGATGTAAATAAGTTTGAGGTGTTGCTGTTGTTGGGGAATGTTATACTGTGTTTGTTTATTTTGGATCCACAATTCTGAGCAGTTGGAGAACCCGATTAGAAGATCAGACAGGACTAGTATTAAAACGGAGGAGGAGGGAAGAGGGCCAGGGCAAAAAGACTGAGTACATGTCCAGTAAGACCAAAGTAAAGTCGTTTCTTGAATGTGAGGGGTTTCATCCCTGCCAAGAGAGCTATGCTCCTCACTGTGCTGAAAAGGGTTGATGCCCAGGTAGGCCTCCTGCAAGAAACACACCTGAACCCGGCTGAACATAAGAAACTGGTCAGGAGCTGGGTGGGGCAGTGTATGCTGCCTCGCTCTCCTAGTAAGAGGGGTAGCAATTGTTATTCATAAAATTCTACTGCTCCAGGCACTTAGAACGGTTGCTGATAAGAAGGAGGCAGATATGTTTTTGTTGAGGGATTCTGGGGATAAACCGATTATGCTTGGTAGTGTCTATGCCCTGCTATCACCGATCCCCAATTTTATAGAAGCCTTCTGGAAGTTCTGGTAAAAGAGCAGTTTAAGGGATTAATTATGGGGATGATTTAATTGTACCCCAGACCCAGTGATGGACCCAAGCAAGGGTAAGGGTAAGTTTTTGAGATAATGGAGGAAGGCCTGCTAGACCTCGAGCTAGTGGACGATGGAGGATGGCCAACCCAAAAGCAAGAGAGTACACCTTACTCGCGACTCTTACATAGACATGGTCTAGAATTGACCATGTGTATGGTGAGGGGGGTATCAGAGGACCGTTGAAGTGAAACACTAACCTATTCATATCTCAGACCATGCTATGGTCAAGGTGACGCCTTTGATATAGAGGGCCTAGGTGAGAGAATGAAGATGTGGAGATTCCCTCGTATTTGATGGGGAACGAGAATTTTAAGGAATACCTTCAGACGCAAATGAAAGGTTATGTTGACCTAAATAAGGAATCTGCCCCATCCTCGCAGATATTATGGGACGAGGGAAGGCCTATATGAGGGGGGCAATCATTGGATTCGTGTCCGGGTACAAAAAGGAAAAAAATGGGAAATTCAACTCCCTTCTCCAAAGAGCCAAGGACCTGGAGGGTCGGGTATTGAAAGGGGACACAGCTAGTGAGCCATTACTACAGCAGTGAGGAGAATTAAACAACTTGTTATGAACAGGCAAGGGAAAGCTTTGGCTTGTGAAACAAAAATTCTATGAATGGGGAACAAGCCTGGCCCCTCCTCATTAACCTGATTAAAAGGCAGAAGGGGAAGAACAGAGTTCTGGAGATAAAGAATAAAGATGGTAGGTGATGAGGGACCCCAGGCTATTAAGGAGAGATTTCGAATTCTATAGTAACTTGTACCATAAAGAAGCAGAAGGGTCCAGGGACGCAATGGGGCAGTTTTGAGTCGGCTTAATTTAAAGCAAGTATCAGGAACAACAAAAGCTGTCCCTGGAAGCATGCATTACTAAAGAGGAAATTCGGAAGGCTATGGGGGGTATCAGGTCCTGTTAAGGCAGCTGGTCCAGATGGGTTCCCTATTGTATTTTACAAGACTGTGGGTCAGCAGGTTGTAGATCTGCTCTGGGAGGTTTTTAAGGGTACTAAGGAAGGGGACTCCTTACCACCGTCTATGGATTTGGCAACTATCACAGTGATTCCCAAACCAGGGAAAGACCCGAGGACTGTGCAGCATACCGCCTCATTTCATTAGTGGAATGTGGACCCAAAATCTATGCAAAGGTATTGGCGGGAGGCTTGAGTCCCTGATGCCCGGCCTAGTTGATCCAGACCAGACAGGATTCATAAAGGGTAGACATTCATACCACAATGTCAGGAGACTCTTGAATGTGATTTGGGCTTCCTCTCAGCGTCCGGGGCCCACCTTGGTTTTGGCCCTGGACGCCGAGAAGGCATTTGACCGAATTGAATGGGAGTACATGATGGAGGTACTGGAAAGATATGGGCTGGGCCTGGGCTTTCTGAGTATGGTGAGGGCTCTTTACCGGGCCCCAAGGCAGCTGTGATGGTCAATGGTGACCTGACACAGGTTTTCGACTTGGGTAGGGAGCGAGACAAGGGGTGCCCTTATCCCCTTGTTGTTTGACCTTGCACTGGAGCCCTTGGCGGTAGCCATTAGACAGTGTGATAAGGTGAAAGGGGTTCAGGAGCAGGGGCGGCACCACAAACTCTCTTTATATGCTGACGATATGATTTTATATCTAAATCAGGTAGAAGAGTCTTCCCTAGCAGTATTGGAATAATCGAGAGGTTTGCACTGTTCTCGGGCTATAAAATAAATCTGGCAAAATCTGAGGCAATGCATCTGGGAGGAGGGCTCCAAATGGGTCTGCAAAATGGGGATTGAAAGAGGTGAGGGGTCCATAAAATATTTAGGGGTTAACATTGGTAGCTCACTGGCCGAATTATACAGGCTTAATTATACGCCAATGATTGAGGGTGTGCTTAGAGACATGAGAAGATGGAAGATGTACCCAGTGTCATGGATTGGCCGGATGAACATTATAAAAATGAACATTCTTCCCAGGATACTGTACTTTTTGCAGATGCTACCCATAGGACTTACGAATAGGGACATAAAGAGACTAGATAAAGGATTTTCTGGGTACCTTTGGCAAGGGAAAAAGCCTAGAATTAGCCTTCAGAGACTGAAACTGGATACGAGGAGGTGGGGGGTTGGGCTTCCCGGACATCAGGAGCTATTTTTTGGCTTCTCGGGCTAGGATTATAAAAGATTGGATTTCAGGCCCTGAAGCAGCAAGTTGGATGGACCTGGAGGGGGAGGGGGCTTGTGGTCGACTTTCTGCCTTTTTGAGGAGAAAGGGTAAAAGGCCTATTTATTCCAACAGAACCCTAATCCGCTAGTTGTCTGGACCCTGGAGGGATGGGAGCTGATGAGGGCCAGGATTGAGGTGATAAAGCGGAGGCGTTGCTTCTTCCGCTGTGTGGCAACCCCTCTTACCTGGGCTGGAGGATCAGGGTTTCAGTTAGGAAAGAAGTGGGATTCAGTGTATACGGGACTTGTATAAGGCATGCTTTTCCCTCTCTGGAGGAACTGAGGACAGGACGGGGGATCCCAGTGGGTCACTGCTTAGGTTCCTCAGGTGAGGGACTTTGCTCGTAAGCTAGGGGAACCAAGCTCACAGTCGGTGCTTCAGCTAAACCTAGAAGGGGCAATTTGTAAAGCACGTAGTGACCCTAAGGGGATGATAGGGGTAGTGGTTCGTATGGTAAGAGTGGGATTGACTGAAGACAACTCAAGCAGGAGAACAAAATGGGAAAAGGATCTAGGGATTGAGTTGTCAGAGGCGAACTGGGAGCTGATGTTGGAGACGCATATGGGCCTACTACTATCTAATAAATATAAGGAAGCTGCCTATAAGTTCATTCACAGGCTCTTCTTTCCACCGGTCGTGGTTCATAAAAGTAGGCCAGAGGTTCCAGAGACTTGCCCACGATGCACCAAAGAGGTTGGCAGTACATTCCATTGTTTTTGAAATGCTCTCCGCAAGGTTTCTGGAAAGAGGTGGTTGGTTTTATAAATGAGAAAGCAGAGGCTGGGGTACATATGCATCCAATTGACATACTGTTTGGGATTGAATGGGGAAGGGAAGATGGGACCCTGCACAGAAAATGGGTTAGAGTGGCCTTAGCAATTCTGAGGCAGTGTATCTTAAATACATGGGTGTCGGCCCAGGTCCCTACCCTTTCCCAGTGGAAGTCCTTGGTCATGTCTGCTTTGGCTATGGAGAAGGGCTTTCAGATCCAGGGAAGAGCAGAGATGTTTGGAGCTATTTGGAACCCGCTTACCCTGGCTATTTCTCTGCCTGCTTAAGGTATATTGCCTAGGTGGGAGGCTAGGAAAGATGCGCCCCTTATGCAAGGGTGCGGTGGGTATGCCACTTTGATGATTGACCCTCCTGATGTGATGTCATGTAATAAAATGCTGTCCTTGCCTGGGGCTATCCTCAGACACATTATTATTTATTCTTTGGGCTCTCGTTAACTGACTAATTAAGGAACTGTTTAATCAATGGACTGTCTGGCTAAACACTTCGCTTTGTACTGGGATAATGAAATGTGGATCTGTGTAAATTGTAAATAGTTGCCTTTTTTTTTTTTTTTTCCTTCTCTGCCTTACAGATTCATTGGACTTTAGAGTTAATTGGCTTACCCTACAGAACTGGTCAAATATGTATATGAGGGCATGGGGTAAAATGATAATCTGTTAAGGCCCTCGAACTTGTGATAATGGGGTAAATGCCACTGTATCTGTATTATATGTCTGTTTGCCTTTTGTATATATGTTTTTTTTTTGGAAATGCAAATAAAATTTGTTATACAAAAAAAAAAGAAAAACTTACAACTCGAAATGGAAAAGATTCAGTATTTGGTGCTCTCAGAAAGGCATTCTGCCTGATTCTGCAGGCATTTCCACAACCTTGGACTATCCAGTTCATCTGAATGGTCTAGGCCTTAAGTCTGCCACTCTGAAGGTTCATCTAGCAGCTGTCTCTGCATTCCACTCAGCAGAGAAGGGCTCTTCTCTAGCATCTCATCCTGTTTTCAGAAAGTTTTTCAAGGGCCTGGTTCACATTAACCCTCCCTTTAGGGAGCCCACTCCGCCTTTGGGATCTTAATGTCTGCATAGCTCAGCTTATGCAGCCACCCTTTGAACTTCTGGCTTCTGCCAAATTTAAGTACTTGACCTGGAAAACTGTGTTCCTGGTAGCTATTACTTCTGCTAAGTGGATTAGTGAGTTACAGGCTCTGTCAGTTGAACCTGACTTCATCTCCTTCCATAGGGACAAAGTGGTCCTAAGAACCAGTAGGAGGTTCTTGCCCAAAGTGGTATTGGATTAGAAACATAGAAACATAGAATTTGACGGCAGATAAGGACCGCTTGGCCCACCCAGTCTGCCCATTTCCCTGCCTACTGGATAAGCTGCAGATCCTAGTTAACCAGCAGCCTACTTCTTCCTACCCCAACCCCCTAGAATTTCCTTATGACTGTCCCATGCATGCTTGAATTCCACCACTGTTTTTGACTCCACAACCTCCTCTGGAAGGCCGTTCCATGCATCCACAACCCTCTCTGTGAAAAAATACTTCCTTAAATTACCTCTGAGCCATCCCCTCTATCTTCAAATTGTGCCCCCTTGTTCTTGCACATCTTTTTAAAGATGTTACCCTCTTGGACTTTGTTGATTCTCTTGAGGTACTTGAAAGTTTCTATCATGTCCCCTCTCCTCCTTTTCTTGAGGCTATATATACAAGTTCCTTTAGTCTCTCTCACATATGTCTTCCGGTGCAGACCCTGCATCATTTTAGTTGCCCTCCTCTGGACAGCTTCCATCCTGTCTATGTCTTTATGAAGACTAGGTCTCCAGAACTGCATGCAGTACTCCAGATGGGGTCTCACCAGCTGTCTGTACAGAGGGATAATAACTTCCTGTTTTCTACTGGTGATGCCTCTCCCTATGCATCCCAGTATCCCCCCAGCCATCCTTGCTGCCCTCTCACTTTGCTTGCCCACCTTTAGGTCATCTGATATGACTACCCCCAGGTCCCTTTCTATTTTTGTTGTTGTTAGTATCTCACCCCCCATTGTGTACTCTTCCCTGGGGTTTTTGTTTCCCAGGTGCATTACCTTGCACTTCTTAGCATTGAATCTAAGTTGCCATACATTTGACCATTCCTCTAACCTTGCCAAGTCCTTCTCATCCTTTCCACCCCACCTTGTGCATCAACTCTGTTGCAGATCTTTGTGTCACCTGCAAAGAGACATACTTTTCCTTTCAGTCCACAGCCCCTCCCTGATCTACTACTTTGGTCACCCAGTCAAAGAAATCTATCAGATTTGTCTGGCATGACCTTCCTCTGTGAATCCATGCTGTCTTGGGTCCTGTGCCCCTCTGGCCTCTTGATACTGACAATTCTTTCCTTCAGAAGTGATTCCATCATTTTCCCTACCATTGAGGTTAAACTAACAGGTCTATAGTTTCCTGCTTCTGCCTTGCTCCCACTTTTGTGAAGGGGAATCACATCTGCCCTCCTCCATTCCTCTGGTACCACCCCATCCTCCCATGATTTGTTAAAGAGTGTAGTCAGTGGTGTCACTAGTTCTACCCTTAGTTCTTTTAGAATTCTGGGATGAATCCCATCAGGCCCCACTGCTTTGTCCACCTTCAGTTTTAAGAGTTCTTTCAAAACCCTTTCTTCTGTAAATGGGCTGGTATCAACTTCTGTATCCAGAGTGTTTTTACTGTTTGTTTTAGGTACCTCCTCTTCCTTTGTAAATACTGAGCAAAATATTTGTTTAGTATCTCTGCCTTTTCACAGTCACCCTCTGCCCACCATCCCCTTTATTAAGCCTCACTATCCCTCCCTTGGTCTTCCTTCGCTCCTGATGTTCCTATAAAGGTTTTATCCCCTTCTAACTGAGTTGGCTATCTTTTCCTCGGTTTGGGCCGTTGCTGTTCTGACTGCCTTCCCAGCTTCCTTTTGCTTTAACTGATACAGTTCAATATCCTGCTGCTTCTGTGATTCCTTGTACTTCCTGAAAGCTTTCTTTTTCTCTTGAACCTTCACTGCCACTTCCTTTGAGAACCATAGTGGTTTCTTACATAGTTTAGTTCTGTTTATTTGCTTGACACAGAGGCTTGTTACCTCTGTGATGGCAGTTTTTATTATTCCCCATTGCTCTTCCACCTCTCCTTCCTGCCCATTTGCTAGTGCATTCCTTAGGCACTCACCCATTTTGGCAAAGTCAGTCCTCCTAAAGTTCAGTACCTTTGCCTTTGTATGGCTTGACTCTATTGCTGTGTTTATTGTGAACCATACTGTTCGATGGTCGCTAGTTCTCAGATGGCTACCCACTTCTACATCTGTGATCCTCTCTCCATCTCCATTTGAGAGAACCAGGTCTAAGATTGCTCCCTCTTGAGTGGGCTCCAATACTAGTTGTCTAAGGCATGCCCCCTGTAAGGCATCTAGAATAACCCCACTCTTCGAAGTGGCTGCTGCAACTGCACTCCAGTTAATATCTGGCATATTCAGATTGCACATCAGCAATATCTCCCCTTTTTCTGCCATACTAAGTATACTTTCTATCATTTCCTCCCCATGAGAAGGGGGTCTGTTTACAACCCCTGTGTGGATTGTGGTGCCATTGCCAGTCTCCAAATTTACCCACAGTGCTTCTTCTCCTCCTCCTTGTTTTCCCTTTTGTTCTGTTGCTTTGATTCCTTCCCTTATGTAAAGAGCTACTCCTCTTCCTCTTTTACCCTCTCTGTCCCTCCTGTAGATAGTGTATCCTGGTATGTTTACATCCCAGTCATGGTTTTGTGTGAACCATGTTTCTGTGACTGCCATGATATCCAGATGTTCCTCCCCCATCAAAACCACTAATTCAGGAAGCTTGTTACTCAGACTACGGGCATTGGTACTCATTGCTTTCCATTTCTTGATGGCTTTACCTTCTGTTGCAGCATCCCCCATTGACCTTTCTACCTCAGTTTTTTTCTCATTTAGTACCTTGTTTTGTAGGGAGAGGCTGGGATTTTCCTGCTGCTTATCAGTGCCTCCCCCCTTGACTAGTTTAAAAGCTTGCCAATGAAGCATTTAAACCGATTGCTCAAAAGACTTGTTCCCTTCCTGGACAGATGCAGACCATCCTGCCAGTATAGGCTGGTGTCCTCCAGGTGGAACCCAGTCCCCAAACCCTGTGCACCACACCATTTTTTCAACCATTCATTAAACTGCATGGTGCAAAGTACCCTCGCCTCACTCATGCCATTGACAGGCAGCACCTCTGAGAAGGATACTGTGTGTGCTACTTGTCTTAGGCCCCTCCCCAGTTCTACAAAGTCCTTCTGCACTGCTCTAATCTCATGTTGAGCCAAGTCATTTGTCCCTTCGTGGACAATGACATCCAGCTCAGACTCCTGTACAGCTGTTCTCATGATCCTGAGGACGCGCTTCCTGTCCCTCCAAGCCATGGCAGCAGGCAGGCACCTTACTTCAGTTTTCCCTACTCCCCCCCCCAGTTCTATCCCTCTAATAATTGAGTCCCCCACCAGAAGCTTCTTCCTTTCCTTGTGGTGTCCTCTGCCTCCTTTCTGTGGGCCTCCCTTGTGACAGGTGTCCTCAGCCTCCTTAATCTCCTCTGTGGGTGTATCCATAGGGGAGCTGTGCTCCTCTAGAATGGTGTATGGATTGTGGAGTGGAACAACTGACTGGGTGTGTCTCTGTTCCACCATCCTCACCCTCTCTGAGCCCACTGTGGTCCAACTGCTGTGCTTTCTTTGCAACCTCTGAGGTAGTGGCGGTGGCTCTGGTGCTCTCTGGATGGGGGAGGTTCCCTTCCAACCATCCAGTCTGGCCTGGGGGAAGGTTCCCTTACTGCTGTCCAGTGTGGCCTGAAGTTGGGCAAATTCCTCCCTCAGGGCAGAGAGTTGTCTGCAAATAGGGCAGCATCTCAGCCTCCAGAAAGACTTCCAGAAGACTGCTGCCCCACAGCCATTACATTGCACTACTCCCCACATGATTATGTACTTTTTTTGTGTGTATGTATGTGTGTGTTTGTGTGTGTGATTGGTTTGCTATATAGAAATATATATATCATACAATGTGTATGCTTATATTTTCAGTGCTGTGTGCTAGAGAGGATATGACATTGATATGCACCTTGCACTCCTGAGGAATGATGTCAGAACCCCAGGTATAAAGGGAAGTATTTCCAGGGTGGGTGGGTGAGGGTGGGAAGGGTTTGGACCTAAACTGTGCCCTCACAAAACAATCAGCTAAGAGCTCTGACCCACCGCTGCGATGAGTGCCTTCCTGTCTCCAAGATACCATACACAACAATTTGACAGAGAAAATCCCCCGCTAATCAAACAGAAAAAAATCCAGACATTCAAGTCAGACACAGGTAAACCTCTCCAGCCCCAAAACAGCCTGGTGGTTTGTGCTCTGAAAGCAGTCAGCCCCAAAATAAGTCAGCTGTGCTTTAAACTCTTCCTGCACTGAAAATCTTATGAATTGTAACAAGACTGTCTTTTCCTTATAATTCTAAGTTCCTTATTTCACCTTTCAGTTAGAAGGAGCCTCCACCTGCAGAATATCTGCTATAAACCAAAGACAATTGTAAGGTTCACCTCCCTCTGTTGTGAGCACAACTCGCTTTCTTGCAAATCCTATGTTCAGTACTGCTGCTCTCAGCAAGCTGTAGATTTTCATCTGAACCAGTCTATATCTCTCCCTGTGTTTTTCACTGATCATTCTTTATCAGGTGAAAGGAGGTTACACAGTCTGGATGTTAAGAGGGCCCTTAGCTACTACATTGAGCATACTAAGGCACATAGAAATGACTGTCTTCAATTGTTTCTCACTTATGGTGAAGTGGGGAAAGGTAAGCCTGCCACTAAAAGAACTATTGCCATGTGGATTGTTTCTTGTATACAATTCTGTTATGGCAAGTTGGGTAGAAAGCCCCGTTCAGGCCTGAGGGCTCATTCGACTAGGGGTACAGCTGCTTCTCTAGCTGCGACCAGAGATATGCCTTTGTTAGAGATCTGTAAAGCTGCCACCTGGAAAACAGTACATACTTTTACCAAGCATTACTCCCTGGACATCCGGGCTAGGAGTGATGCTAGGTTTGGCACAGCAGTACTGCAAAACCTCTTCCCAAAGTAGGTTCTGCATTCCCTCCTCCATAGGGAACTGCTTGGTTGTCTACATTATGTCTGAATACAGCAAGACTTCATGTTGTTTGAAGAAAAAAATTACTCACCTGAGTAATGTTGTTTCTTCTAATGGAGTCTTGCTATATTCAGACCCCCCCCTGCCTCCCCTCTCAAAACCTGGTTTTTGGGAAGTGGGCTGGCTGGTACAGTGTTGCACCTCAGAAGTGTACCTAGTACACTCCCTTTTGAGTGGGGTGGATGTTGTTTTTGTTTTTTTTCTGGTGTTATATACTTAAATATTGTCACTTCCTTTCTTTCTTGGGTTCTCGACTTGAGTCTTTTGGGCCCAAAAAGAATCTTTTGCTCTTTGGCTATATGTTGAACAATTTCCATACTATAGTATGTTAGTTAGTGTGCTCATAAGAATCTGACAGTTACACTGGAAAGTACCAGAGACAGGTTTAAAAACTGAGCTCGAGCTCAACGTTCTATGCGTCAGCATAGAGTTAACTCTTTCCTCTCTGGGGCAGTTCAAGTGCTTGGGCTAACTGCTTTATGTCTGAATACAGCAAGACTCTATTAGAAGAAACAGCATTACTGTGGTGAGTATTTTTTTCTTAGGGGTGGGCAAAAGTTGTGAATTCCACTTTTGCAGAACTTCTACAAAATTTCTGAAATTTTGCAGAAATTACAGAACTTTTGCCATTGGCAAAACTGGGATTTTCTATGGATTTTCACTGAGTTCCAGTGACACTTTTTGTAAACTGCAGAATTTATTCCAGCCACAGTTTAATGAACTGTCAATGAATGAGTGCCTACTTGTACAACCATGCGGTCATTCACTGACAATTCAGTGGGCCACTAGTAGTGGAGGAGAGAGGAGGGCTGTGCTGGTGGCCCACTAAGGACAGGGGGTAGTGGGGTGGCGGCAGAAGAACTTTCAGGGAGGGGGTTGGGGTGTCCACTAGACACCATGGGAATTGGGATTATTTTTTTTTAAAGGGATCAGACATGGGAAGGTCCACTAGACACCAGGGAATACTGGGAATAGAGGGAGATGAGTATGTGGACTGCTGGCTGTTTCTTTGTGGATTAAGGAATCCAGGATAGGGAGGGGGATCTGCTAGACTTCAGGGATATAAAATGTTTTGGGGCCATGATCTGTGGTTGGGGGGCCACTAGAAACCAGGAGGGTCCAGGGAAGGGATTGGAGGTATTTACTGGGCCCCCTGATCAATAGGGGTGGATTAATGAATTAAACTGTGGTTAAAGCCTCAGAACTGACCACTGGCAGTGATCCTTTCTATGATATTTTTCCGCAGTTTAATAAATTAACCTGCAGTTTGTACATATATTACCCACTTTTAATGTGGATATTTCGTGAAAGTTCCGAAAATGATTTCCGAACTTTCATGGAAGCAAAATTTGCACTTTCGCCAAAATTCCGCCAGCGGAAATTTTTTTCGCACTCTCCTAACGGTGATTGACGGGTTGGGATTCAGTTTGTACATCCAATAGAGATGGAGAAGAGCTTCCTAATGTTCAGGCTAATAGGATTCATTGAATGATCATGAGGAACTGATTGGGCAGTGTAAAAAAACTCTATGATGGCGTAAGAGTCTATGCGGCATGTTAACCAAGGGATGTTTGCTGACAGGAATATTTCTCCCAGGTAATGAATGAGTGATCCAATAAGTAGTTGGGTACTTTTAGAATGACCAGAGTAGGCGCGTGAGATGGATCATATGGAAGAGCAGATAACTGGGTAGGAGTACTGGTTGGAGATAGGGTACAAGGTCCAAAAGAACCACAGCAAACTGTACGAAGCCCTGAGCCTGCACGGCAAAGATGAAAAGGCAGCCATCCAAATGGGAAAGAAATCTGGAGTGGGTCCTGAGGAACAGAATGAGTAATCCGGGGAAAGCTACAGTCCAGACAAAGCCAGATGACATCCAGAGCAGGAAGGTACAGAACCAGGCCAACTCCATGGTGAACAGCAGCGAAATGCAGAAAGGCTGAAACAAGGCATCAGAGGATGATTCACGGAGGGCCAAGGAGCCAAGTCAAGTGCCATGAGCAACTGAGGTGAGAGACAGGAGTCCCACAGCTGATGAAGGCTGAAAATGACTAGAGAAAATAATGAAAAGTGCTGGAGGGATGAAGGATGAGGTCCCAAATCTGTGAAAGAAAACAAGCTCAAACAGCAACCAGATGGGGAATCTGCAGCAAAGAAGTCCATGAGGTAGTCGACCTGGATTAAGAGAGAGGGACTGAACAAGCCGGCAGGATTCATATGATGAGGGAAAGGAGGCCAAAGGGGCTAGAGGATGAAGGTCCATGGAAAAATGGGATAGCGAGTAAAGTCATTCAAAGCAGAAGGGTCCTGTGATTGAAGGGAAGTGGCAAACTGTCAGGATGGAGGCAAACAAGTCAACTGAGGTCTTGGTTCTGCAGTCGAGTCGCAAGCAGAGCTGAGAGGTGGAAGGGTGGAGGAGTGAAAAGGCTCTGTTTCTGAAAGGGAAGCATCAACCTGCATCAGGTAGAGAAGCAGGCAGTGGACTCAGCGATGTGAGCTGGGGGCTAAGGACCAGGAAGGTATTCTCTGTACTGCTTGTGTGGTGAGGCTGGAAGAACAGCTGCAGCAAGGAGAAATGGAGACTGCTAGCAGTAGGAGGTCCAGGTCCAGAAGGATTGTGGCATCGAGTAGCAGGTAGAGACTAACACATGTGGAGCAGTGGAATGGAAGAACATGTATCTTGATGGGACATTTGAGGCAACATGATCTGGATACAATGCAGCTAGTGAATGCAGGACGATGAGAGAACTTGACTGAAGTCTGTTCCTGAATGTAAATGGCAATCCACATTAGTGTAGATGTACATAGTGGAGACAGTGCATGCAGCTGGGTATTAGGCTGAGAACATATAAGATGAAGCAGTGGACTGTAGACTCAGGAAACCATCAGAGATGGCAGAGGTGAATGATAGTAACTTGGGGCAGCCAGGTCTAGTTAGAATGATGAGGGTACATGGGGCGTAGGAGTTCCATTCCTGAAGGGAAGCGGCAACTGGGATGAAGTAGAGAAGGTATAGTAACAGCCTGTAGATTGTAGACATGGCTTCCATCCCCGGTAGCTGGGACGAGCTAACCTGCACACGTTGCTGCCAAACTGAGTTAGGGATGGAGGATGTCAAGTTGGTAAGTAGGAGGAAATTCCATTCCTGAAGGGAAGTGGCAACTGGCATGAGGTAGGAAAGGAATAGTATTACGTCTTAGATGGTAGAGATGGCTCCCATCCCTGGTAGTTGGGGTGAGCTAACCTACACTCGATGCAGTCCAGCAGAGTCGGGGACGGAGGATGTCAAGTTGGTAAGTAGTAGGATGTAATGATTGTAATGGACTCCCATCTCTGGTAGACATGGGAAGCCTACCTTCACTCTACACCTCAAAAGGCGTGAGTTAGGGACAAATTCCATAAACTGCTGGTATGGGCTGGCAAAAGGCAAACATTGCTGGAGAGAGAGAAGAGAGTAGATTTAGGACATGGGACCAGGGATAGGATGAGGACTTGTTAGGTGATGTTGAGATATACGAAGCATGGTAGGAGTGGTAAACATAAGGCAGAAATAATACGTAGGACAGTGCAGTAGGAGGGAGCAAACATGTAGAACAAAGGCAGAAATGGGTGCCAGAACTGGGAAAAGATATATTGCACCTCAGAGTCCGTAGAGATATGGAGTGCTGATTACGGCCGGAGAAAATGTAACTGCAACGAGTTCCCCCACCCCTCAAAGGTCAGGTGATGCTGATAAAAGTGATGCATCTGTAACACCTGAGTCTATGTTCGTGGTGCTGAAGCCTGGAGTTGCACTTTTCTGTCATCCAAGGGGATAGTACATTCACCTGCAGCAACATTAGGTATCGGTATAAACCCATAGCAGAAGCACGGGGAATAAGGAGAGGACCATAGCATGTCCTGTATGGTATGTAAGCAGTCTGAAATACCCCCCCCACCCAGTAACCTTTATAGTAACAGGAGCACGACAGAAGGTGAGAGGAAACTCGGCAAATGGAGGTGGTATCATGATTAGTGACATAACCTGTTTGGCTGGGATGTGGCAGAACCCATAATGTACAGAAAAATGACTTCATTGCATGGTAGCCCAGCTCATTTGTCAGTAGGTCAGAAGCAAGCTAGAGACCTGGCTTTGAATATTAGCAGAAGTCCTTGTAGCTGGGCGAGATGGAAACATACATGCAGAACGCTGTAAAATACATGAGAAAAAATAAGGATCGCTTGAGGAGGTTCCTGTGGAAGGAAGATCTCCAACTAGGACAGCTGACAAATTATGGAGCCCAATAAAGAGTGCTGAGGAAGGTATGTTAAAGGTATGCAAACATCAAACAGTGCACAACGAAAGAAAGTGATGTTCTTACTCTAGAGCCAACTGGGGATACAGAGTGAGGAACCTGACGTCTATGTAGGGAAGAGGCATGGGGACCCCCTGATGAAGACACATTAAGAGTTGAAGCGCTGGGCATCTATTTTGTTATTTGTAATATTGCTGTGTGTTTATTTCTGCTTGTATTCTTTATTTTTTTGTTAGTAAAAAGATTTTTTGCAGAAACACACTTGGTGCTGCTTTGTTTTTCTTGCTATGGGGAGCAAGGCCTGGGCAAATGGAGAGTCCATGGGAGTAGGAGCAACCGAAGGAAGCAGGGAGGGAACAGGAGTGTGTATGGTGAGGACAGGAAGGGGGAGCCTGAGGGAAAGGAAAGAGGATGGGACTTGTGAGGAGAAGGGAGGATGCTCAGAAGCGCTAGCAGAGGGGTGCGGAGAAGCACCCCTCCCAAAAAAACACAATAGAACCGGGAACTCTAGGACAAACCAGAAGGAGGGAGCAAGAAAGGAGCAGGGAGGTGGCTGGAGTAGCCGAGCAGGGGAAATAAAGCAACAAACAAACCGGAAACAGAGACGAGACAAGGGGGAGGGATGGAGGGGAGACAAGTGGGAGCAGAACAAGAGTAGCAAACCAAGCAGCAGGAAGCACGAGGAAGCACAGCCACACAGGACACACAAGGAGCTCCGGAAAAAGACTCCCTAAGCAATGGAGGTGCATTAGAAGAGGGCTTAAATAGAGGTTGTTGGAGGAGCTATTCCCCACATTGAACCTTGGGCAAGCCCTCCCATTGAACTGTGCATAGTTTAAATGGCCCCATAGAGCTGCTTTATTTATTTGGAGAAGGATGGGAGTGGGGACACATGTACCCCAGGAATCATTTGGAGTGCAGGTGACAAAGAAAAGAGCTGTTTGGGAAGAAACATGGTAGTGATTTCCTTTTATTTAAGATAAAAAAGGAGATAAATTAAATGCAACACCCCTTGTATTAATTTTGTGTCATAATTTGTACTTCCAGAAGGTGACCATCTGGCTGCACCAGGATTGTGGAGCTCAGGAGCTCAAGGGAAGCAAAAGCTTGAAGATTACTTGGAGGTCCTGTATCTGGTGGCCAGAGTTTGGGGCTGAACCAGTTCATAGAGGTAGAGATCGAGAGTGCACGGTGTGATGATTCCATCAAGAGGTAGGGCAAATGCTTTCCTGTCTTTATTTTGGGTGCACTATCTGAGATGTTTTGCATTGTGGTAATCCTTCCTATTTTCCCCTGGTACATCTGCAATGAAGTTTATGCCCCTAGACAGAGGAGGAAGGGGAGGTTACACTATGATATAGGTATTTGCATCTGTTTGACTTTCTCTCTATCTCTCTCTCCATCTCTCCCAGCACACTCATGTCATGGGCCCGAGCAGGATATGCCACAATTCTAGGCCAGCCATGAAGGGGCTAGTAATGACTGATTGCTTTTTTATTTAGCAGTTTTATGTTAATTCTTACACAAATAATCCATTAAATTACTTCCTTCGGGCATCTGTGTCAAATGTGAGAGACTTTGGCCACTTTTATGCATTTTTTTCACATTTGTTTCAAATATTGATCAATAAGCCGGAAATAATCAGAATAAACCAGAACTTCACGTGTTCTGGTTCTTATTTAATTAGGGTCAGAACTTCACCAAGTTCTCCCAGCCCTAGTCAAGATGCCATGTTAGGGACCTAATGGTAGGTGGTACCAAGGGCATACTTGGGGTTACAGGGGCTTGGTCCAATAGATAAATGAGGGCAATGGCTGCATCAGTCACATCCACTGTGATTTTGGAGTAAGTTAGCCAGTAAGTCAATCTACTAGCCATATTGTTTGTCCCTGAAAAGTACATATAATCCCTGGTGTCCAGGTGGGACAGCCTTCATACGTCCACTAGCTGGTGTAGTGCCATCAATTCCTTCAGCGTTTTTTGAACTTGGGAGTGGGGTTCTAGTTTAGAGTTGGATCTGTCCAACAAGTGGTCTAATACCAGGTTATAGTCAGATGCCCTCCCATTATTACTTCTGGGTTATCATATGATAGGTTCAGCATCACTTGGGATATGGCATCAAAATAATCTGGCTTGGCTTTGTTGGGGCGTATACAGTAAGTTGACCAGTAGTAACGATCCCACAGGGCTTACCATCTTGGCTATCATGCATCTCCCCTCCCCCTTGTCTCTCCTGTATTTATAGTTCCCCCCCATTTTTTTGTGGCACAGAATGGAAACACCTCTCCTAGCTAAATCTGCCATAATGTACGCTTCCCATCCCACCAATTCCCTGACCAGCTTTGAGAGCTTAATTTCTTACAGAAATGCCACCTGCATCCCCAGTTGTTTTAACCTGGTTAATATTTTTCCTTTTGATGGGGGACTTCAGGCCTCTCACGTTCTACGTGGAGGCCACTATTGATGCTATTGATGCCATAAGGGGCATTTAAATACTTAATTTGCTACAGCTTCATCTTTTGTTCCCCAATCAGGCTTTATGACTCCTTTCAAAGATCCCCCTGTTTCTAATCAAACCCTCCATCCCCTCGCTTCCTCCAGTCCTTGACCCTGTCTCTTGATTTAATACATTTCCTTTGTATGTCTGTGTCATATCAACTTGTTTGTACTGTTATAGGGACCCTGCCAAGTAACACATCCTGGCCTGGCCTGGCCTGCATGAACTATCCCTGAAGCCCATAAACAGATGTTTCCTGTAATAAATCTACCTACTGCATCACACAAAATGTAGAACACCCATTATCTAAACATTGTATTAGATGTAATAAACATTTCAGACACATCTTGTAATCTCTCCCACCTATATGGGAGAGGCTGCCCTTCTTCAGTCCAGCGACTGCCCTCGAACTGCTTGTCACCTAGGATCTACAGAAAGCCCCCACAGGGGGTTAAAGGGGCAGCACTTAGCCCAATACTCCTTATAGAGGAATCAACCTTAGATTCAGTGCTCCTCAAATTGATTGAGCCTCCCTCATAGATTAGGCCCTTTTCATGGGGAGGTCTTCCACGGTGGGATCCTTCAGCTCTTAGGCAGTACCAGAGCTCCAGCATTAGTGGCAATCAGTCAGGTCTTTGGTCTAAATTGCTCCTCCCAGAATTCCCAGGAGATTTGTACTGCTCGATGGGGATTCCTTTGCTGTCCCTTTAAAGCAGGTTTAATAAACAAAGGAAAAGAAAAATAAGGGTTGGGGGGGTCGCATGCCCCCTTAATATTCTTCTCCCCTAGGGCTGTGAAACTTCCACTTCCTAGGTTGCCACTATACCAAACCTCACCCTCTTGAATACCTTCATGTTATCCCCATTGGTTGCCTTAGTGTTGACTGTGGTTGGTATAGCCAATTCCCAATGCGACACGAGTGTGGCTGTCCCCGCTACCTTAATGATATCCATAACTGTGGAATTCTTTACAACAGACATAACTTTTGCCAGAAGTGGTATTTGATTTAATTGGAATAAAGGCTTGCTCCTGCATCAAGTGTTCACTGCAGGCTGCCCTGCTGTTGACACCTATGGTTGCCCATGAGCTATCCGTTGCAGCACTGCCCTTTATGCTCACACGTGAGCAGCCTGAACGACTATCTATCACCGCTCCAATTGTGAGCATCCTAAAAGAAAGAAACCACCTAACTTGTGCCCCCTGAACAAGTATAGCAACTTGCACTTCTGAATGAGTAAAGCACCTTGCACCTCTGGGACCCTTAATAACGGAGACTATTTTGGGCTCAAATTATCCATCCTCCAGGGCATCATATTTGCAGCTATTTGGACTGGTGGAGCTGTGTTATTCTCTGATTTGGCTATCATCAGAGGGCGCTGTGGATAGTCTCAGAAGAGGTCATGGTTGTCAGCAGTTAGAAAGTTTACAAAGTCTTGCCTCACCAAGTTTTGTGAGAGAGCCTCTGTAACCTGTACTTTACCCATTTTAAGAGTTAAATATTAACTGCTATATTTAGAGTGGAGCAGTTGGGATTCAAACTCTATTGGTTGATGGTGGGGTGAGAGCTCCATTTCTCCCAAATATCAGTTTTGAAGTTCTGGCGTGCTTTGCCTCATTCCTGGGTTTTGACTGCTATTAGTAAACTCAAACTTTATACCTTTTCAAGAGACAGGTTTTCTTTTGGGAGGGGGTTGTGGGTATTGTTTTAACTGTTTTTTTGCATTTGTCCATGTGGATTTGTTTGTATTTGTCTATGCGGATTTGTTTGTATTTGTTTATGTGGATTTATATGTATCTGTTAAGGTGGATTTGTTTGTATTTGTCCATGTGGATTTGTTTGTATTTGTCCATGTGGATTTGTTTGTATATATCCATGTGGATTTGTTTGTATTTGTTTATGTGGATTTGTTTGTATTTGTCCATGTGGATTTGTTTGTATTTGTTTATGTGGATTGGTTTGTATTTGTTTACATGGATTTGTTTGCATTTGTCCATTTGGATTTGTTTGTGTTTGTCCATGTAGATTTGTTTGTATTAGTCTGTATTTGTCCATGTGGATTTGTTTGTATTTGTTTACGTGGATTGTTTGTATTTGTTTACGTGGATTTGTTTGTATTTGTTTATGTGGATTTGTTTATATTTGTTTATGTGGATTTGTTTGACTGCAGTAGTGGGCCTCTGTAGGTATGTGTTGACAGAGATCTCTCCTGGTCAAGTGCTACTCTCCTTCTGAGCACTGGGGCCTCCATCCTTTTAACTGTTCCTCACTGCCCATTGAGGTGTATGGTCAGTGTCATGATTTTGGGATAGTGGGGAGAAAACATAGGGGTAGGGGTCCTGGACCTGGAGGGAGAGTGGAGCTGGGTGGTTTGATTGGGGTTGTGGAGACTAGAAGATGTCCTGGGGTGAAATAGGTTCATGAGAGGGAACCTCCCTGTCTGGTTCCCATACTCAAGGGCTCCACCTTGAGTGTACAGATGACACGGCCAGCCTTGCTGGCCCATCCTACTCGGACAGTGTTATGCAATGCCAGGTCTATCAAGAACAAGACAGCTGTAATTCCTGATCATGTTGGGTCATTGGACCTGTCTTGCATCACGAGACCTGGCTTGATGAAAATACTGGCCCAGTACTCGAGTCAGCTATTCAGTCTGGGTTCTTGGTGATACACCACTTGAGGATGGATCATAAGGGCAGAGGTGTAGCCATATGTTTTAAGTTGGAATTGAACCTCGTAGAGGTGTCAGTGATGGAGAGCAAGTCCTTTCAGTGTATCATAGACATAGGTGTGGGATGCAGAATTCTTCTCATCTACCGTACACCTGGGGTGAGAAGCAATTCTTACAGGAAGTCACAGACTTCATCATTGATATGGTGTTGAGGTCCCCCAGATGGATGGTTCTGGGGCACTTCAATGCCTGGGTCGATGACAAAGTCTCACAATGTGGCCATGACTTGCTCCAACTTATCCAGAAACAAATGATTTGATACCTTTTATTGGACCAACACGGATGTTACAGAAAAGAACAAAGTGCTCTAGCTTTCAAACCAACCAGGTCCTTCTTCAGAAACTTTGTGGCAGTTATTTCAAATATCCCATACTATTAACACCAGATTATATTGAAAAAACAGAAATAATTCTCATTGGTTTAGCATATACATTTAAAACATAACAGAAGATTATGTCAGAGAAGCGAATTAACATCAGTATGCCTTTAACTGAGGAGCCTCTGAAGGGCAAAGGTTATCAAGAATTCTCTACAGCCAGAGAGTTCTTGTCACATAAATTTTTAAATGTCTCAGTATGCCAAGAAAGCATTCTAGTGATAAAAAAAAACAAAAACTTGGGGTGGCATTCTCTCTAATACATGTAAGATGAGCTTACAACTTACATTCAAATTGTCCTGGTATATTAAAGAACAGATAATGAGAGACAAAATACTGAAATTAGGTATAACTGCAAGTTGAAAACAAGCCTCAAATTCACATACACATATATGCATGATAGTATCACTTGTAAGTGTAAGTGCCAAATAAAAAATACATGTCAAGGACCCCCAAGAAAATGAGACAATGAGACTGATAAGTGCAGATTTCAACACAGAGTCCGTGTATAACAAAAATGCACAGAATCAGTCTAAGGAAGCTAAATGAAAACCCAAAGGAATTGCACCTTTTATGAACCCCCAAGTAAATGAGATATGCATCTTAATAAATGTGTAACTGAAGATCTCTATGCCAATGAGATGTAACATCTCCCCCGCCCTATCCAGGATTCAAAATATAGGGTAAAAAATATTTAGTGCTCCCAGATCCAAATAACCAGTTCCCTGTAAGAAGGCGTTAATTCACAGATCTGGACCGGTGTAGTACAGTATGGTCTGCACAACCATTGGTCCATACTGTGGCCCAATGGATGTACAGTTCATACTGTACGCTGTCATTTGGTGGGTGGCTAGGCGGTATGCAGGTGGGGTGCTGCCGCCTGCCGATGACAGGAGGGTGCTGGGTGGCTGGGGGCCTCTGGGTGGAAGGGGGTACCACTGGACCACTGGCCAGAGTTGCAGCATTCGGGTATAGGACATATATTCAGCTTGTGGATGCCCATGATCAGGCATATGTGAGGGGGGCTACTAGACCACCAGGATCTCCTCATGCATTACAGATGCCCGTGATCGGATAGTGGGGGATCCACTAGACCACCAGGGATCTGTTACGGTACACTACAGTCCTTGATCGAGCATATGTTATCCAGTCAGCTGATGGCTGCCAGCAATTGGGCATATGGGAGGGGGGCTGCAATAGCCCTCCAGGGAGCACACCCCCATTGGCAGTGGCTTGGCAGGGCTCCAGGCACACTTCGCTGGGAAGCCCGGCGCATCACATGCAAATGGGGTCGTAATGACATGCAAATGGCCCCATTTGCACCTTGCATTGATTATGGCCTCATTTGCTTGCTCCCAGCTGAATATCACTGGTGATGCACCTGGCGTAACTGCACTTGCGCTGGCACATCCCCTTGCTCCCCCTCTGCGGCTTGCGCTGGCACTGTGCCACTGCATCAGGTATAATTTGTAAACCGTCCCTGCCATATTCAATGGTGCTGAACCATGGCGCATCACCGTTGAATATCGCATGGTCTTGGCCCCCCGCGCAGCCCAGTTGCGCCGCACCCAGGATTGCGCCCCTGCCCGGCGCAATCTGAATATCTGGCCCAAAGGGAACTTGCAAGCTCAAATAGGCAGACTGGGTGGATCACACGCCCTAACCTGCCGACAGTGTCTATGTATCTGTGCATCGTAACAATAATTTTCCTCCTAATAAATGGCATGATCGCTTTCATTCTCAAAACTAGTGCGGCATTCTATATCAAGTCAATATCCCCCTCTGTCTTGGCATCACATAAGATCTTGGCTTGTAAATGGGTTGAAATTCCTAAAGCTTGTTGTCATTAATTGAAAAACATCTCCATGTCTGTCAGGTACAGTATTGTGTGTCTTTTGGTACAGGCTGTATATTGTATTTGCTGTGCTTGTATTTATGTACATATTCTGTGCAACTATTTGTTTATTTTATACATTGGGACCCCATTGAAAATGAGCATTAGCTCCATTGGGCTATCCTTTTCTGAATTTTCAAAATAAAATATTTACTACTACTACTAAATGTTGTGAGAGATCAAAGCAAGGCAACACATACCATGGCTACATTATTATCAAACCTCAATTTTATTTTTAGAAATTATGCACAATTAAATTACTAACACTGCACATTAAGGTATTATTGTTCAGACCTTCTTACTGTTTAGATTGCTCATTCCAACCACACACAATATATTTATTTTCACAACATAAAGTTTGAGGTTCAAAACACAAAAAAAACAACTGTTGTCCCCTACTATTTGTTTTCACAGTTGTTTTGGCTTTTTATAACTCTATATGGGAACATAAGTAATCAGATAATTACACAGATTAATTTGTCACTCATGGTTTGTCAGCAGTTAATTCATTAGATGAGCTCTCCCTTGCCAGGAGTTTGACTGTTTCTCCACCCATCCCCAACAACACACACACACGCACACTCTCTCTCTCTCTTACTGTAAGAGATCTCAGCAGCTCTTATCTGCTATGTTTGGGAAGCAGGCGCAGCCCCTGCAGTAATACAAAACAATATATTTAGTCTGGGTATCATAGTATCATAGTAAAAGCCAGCAGAATAGGCCCCATGGTCTATCGTGTCTGCTCGGAAGCTAGCCCCCTACTGGGAACTCACTCCTCCACCCTCCTAACCCCAGAAGTGGCCCTCTCCGGCCTCAGCTTCCCCCATACCTTTCCCAACCCTTCTTGAATCCTTCCACTGTGGTCTCTTCCACCAGACTCCTGGGCAGTACATTCTATGGTTCTACCACCCTCTCTGTGAAGAAGTGTCTCCTGTGCTCCCCTCCGTACTTCCTTCCCTTCCAGTTTCCACTCATGCCCCCTGGTAGTTCCCACCTGACCACTTCCCTGGCTCCACCCTTATTTATCCCCTTTGCATACTTGAAAGTCTCTATCATGTCCCCTCTGTCTCTCCTCTCCTCCAATGCAGACAGATTGAGTTCTTCCAGTCTCTCCTCATAAGTCCTACCCTCCATGCCCTGAATCATCCTGGTCACCCTCCTCTGGACCTTCTCCAGCAGAGCTACAGTATGTCCCTGTTAAGATGGGGTCTCCAGAACTGCACACAGTAGTCAAGATGCAGCCTAACCAGGGCATTATACAGAGGGAGGATCACCTCCCTCCTGCTGGAGGTAATCCACCAGGTTATGCGGCCCAGTATCCTGATTGCTATTGCTGCAGCTCTTAGACAGTTCTCTGTGTTATTCATTTTGCTGTCCACCACTATTCCTTAAGTCCCTCTCACCCGATGTGACTTGCAGTGTGGTCCCCCAGGGTGTATGCATGTCCCGGGTTTCTGACCCCCAGATGCAGCACCCTACATTTCTCTGCATTGAACTTCAACCCCCACTTCCTTGCCCACCCTCCCCAGGGTATCCAGATCCCCCTGCAGGGCCTCTCTCCCCTGCTGCCCATCAGCCAGTGCTTTCAGTCTTGACTCATCCACAAAGAGACTCAGCCTACTCCTAACACCCCACTCTTTGTCCAAGACATAGGAATTGAACAGGAATGGCCCCAGGACTGAACCTTGGGGGGCCCCACTGACGACCCTCCTGGGGGATGAGACTATCCCTCCAACCTCTACTCTCTGTATTCACCCTGTGTTTCAAGCCACCCACCTGAGGAACTTCACCCATCTCTCGCAGCTTTGTTAGTAGGCCATTGTGGGGTACCGAATCGAATGCCTTACTCAAATCCAGATAGAGGACGTCTACTGGCCTATGTTGGTCCCTGGCACCCATCATCCAGTCATAAAACTCCATCAGATTAGTCTGGCATGACCTCCCCAGAACAAAACCACACTGCCTGTCATCCAGGTGCCCCAACCTTTCAAGCTGCCCCACCAGCCTCTCCTTGGTAATGCCCTCCATAACCTTGCTTACCACAGACATTGGGCTAACTGGCCTATAATTCCCCATCTCCTCTCTGGACCCACCCCCCTTGTGGATAGGCACCACATGAGCCACCTTCCATTCTTGAGGCACCCACCCTGTCATCAGGGAGATGTTGAAGAGTGAATCCAGTGGAGCTGCCAGCACATCAGCCAGATCCTTCAGCACCCTTGGATGCAGCCCATCTGGCCCCGGCGCCTTCTCAGTCTTTAGTGACCGGAGGGCCTCTCTCACCCTATCTACTGTGATTTCACCCTCCCATCCCCACTCCTCATGCATCCTCTCCTCCCCTTCTAGATACGACCCATCCCCTGTCCTAGTCTTACCCAGTCCTTCAGTCTCCAACTGACCTCCTGGTTCAGTGGGCTCCTCTACCCTCCCATCGGGTTGGAAAGATCCCCCATCTCCCCTGGTAAAGGCAGAGTCAGAGTACTCATTTAGCACCTCTGCTTGTTCCCCAGCTTCCTGCGCCCATCCACCCCAGTTCTAATCCTGACGATCTGTGCCCTCACTTTTCTTTTCTCCCCTATGTATCATTAGAACCCCCCCCATGGATATCCCTGGCCAGGTTAAGCTCCTTCTTCACCTTGGCCCCCCCTTACCACCCTAGTGACCCTCTCAGCCAGTAAATCATACTCTTCCCCTCTCCCTAGCCCCCCTTGAGCGCCTTAAGGGTGCATAGGCAGCCTTTTTCTCCCTCACCACCTCCTGCACCTCCTGTGTCCACCAACGTGGCTTACTGGCCCAACATTGCTTGTGTCTTACCTTTGCACAGGCCCTTGAAGCCTCCTACACCCCCCTTCTTAATGGTCTCCCACAAGCTACCAGCATCCATGTCCAGCCTTATCTCATCCAAGCACCCTTTCAGAATCCTTCCCATTCCCTCAAAGCCCGCCCTCCTGAAATCTGTTACTTCTGTGTTATTTATTTATTTTTTGTTGACCGCACTAGACATATCCTGCCTATTTTCAGGCACGACCCGGAGGAGGGGATACAGATGAATGCCAACTGACCTTGAACCAGATTAAGCTGTTGGTGGTATTTTTAGTGAATGAGCGAAATTTGGCCAGGACACCGGGGAAATTCTCCTACCCTTTCTCGATAAGTGCCATGGGACCTTTAACATTTACCTGAACTACCACCAATCCGCACAGATAGGACCTTGTTGTAACATCTCATCCGAAAGATGGCACCTCAGAAGTGCAGCACTCCTCTCATGCTGCACTACGTTGTGTATCCTTTTAAATTTAGGTCCCAATCATGCCTCTGGGTGGCCCATGTCTCAGTAATTGCTGCCAAGTCTGCTGCATCCTCAACTAGCATTGCCTGAAGCTCTGGCATTTTATTGCCCATGCTCCTGGCACTGATCAGGACTGTCCTCCACCCGACCCCCGATCTCCTCGCCAGTCTTCTCAGCCCAGCACAGTCCTCCATCTCTCTTCCCTCACCATCTGTACCCCTTGGTCTTTTGATGCTACCCACAGCCCGCTTTGCATGATCTAGTCCTGAACCCTCAAGCTTCCTCACTGGGCTTTAAGTCTTTCTATCCCTCCCCCCTTTATAAGTTTAAACCCCACCTATCACCAATTAATCCAAAAAGTTTTAGTTTAAGGATCTTCCTCCCCTCCAGGTTGAGATGCAGGCTATCTCTGGCATATAGCCCCTTGTCTTCCCATAGATCACCCCAGTCCCCCATCAGTCCATATCCTTCTGACTTGCACCACTCCCTGAGCCACTGGTTCACCCCCCCCAAGTTATTGCTTATTTTCCCTGCTTGCCGTTGGTACTGGCAGTATCTCAGAAAAGGAGACTGAGCAGCCTATAGAGTGGCAAACCCTGGCCAATTTCCTGAATCTTGCCTGTATCTCCAGTTCACTGTTCCCTTCTAAATCGTTTGTTCCCAGGTGAACTAGAAAGTCTGGGGATCCTCCGCATTCCCTTGCCATTGAGTATAGCTGGAATTTGGCCTTATGTACGGATAGGCCTGGGATACATTTAACCTTGACTGGGCTGCCTTTTCCCTCCCAAACCCCCTCCCAATGGATACCTCTAATCATGGAGTCACCCAGCAGGAGCACCTTCACCTCTCCCCCCTAGTTACTGGCCTGTTTGTGCCCTTCCATACTCCTTCTTCTGTCTTCGTACCCCGGCTTGCTCCTTGCACCCCCCACAGCCTGAGTGTGTTTATTTTGTACATGCCCTTCCAGGCTCCCTCTTCTGCCTATGTCCCCCAGTTTTATCCTCTCACCCCCTGCAACTTGGGGGTCACAGCTCTGTATGTGCCCTTCCAGATTCTTTCTCCTGACTATGGCTCCCTGCTTGTTCCTCGCCCTCCCACAGCCTGGGCATCACTAGCTTGATTGTGCCCTTCCAGGCTCCCACTTCTGTCTCCCTCTCCCAGCTTGCTCCTCACACCCCTCACAGCCTAAATATCACTAGTCACCCCTGAACTCTTCCCCGGTTGGTCTGTTGCCATTGATGTCTCCACCCAGGCCTCCTAATCTTGCTTTCCTTCTCTCCTTCTCTCCTTCCTCTCCCCTCAGGTTCTGCAGTAATGGACCTTCATGCTGCAGTGCTGTCTACTCCCCCGTCTTCTAGAAATTTCAGTCTCTGAGCTGGCTTTCACAGAGTGCTCCCCTCTTTATTTGAAGATCCCTTTATTTATTTATCAAGTCTAGGATTACAAATACCTTTGAGCCATGGCTCTTTTACAAAGGTTCCACGTCAGAGAAATACAAATTATGGGGAACATCAAGACAGGCATTACAACAATGTGGACATTGCAAACAGAGTACAGATTAATACAGTTAAATGCAGTTCAAGGGCAGCACTGTAACAAGGCAGCCAGTGGCATTTGTCAGAGAAAACAGACAACAGATAAGAAGTGCCAGAGTCATAGGGAGAGGGAAGAGGGTGGGGGAGAAGGAATGTATGAAGGGTGGCAAGAGGGTGAAAAGTGCAGCACTGGGTATACCAAGATGTGAGGGTAGAATCCAGTGAGGAGGGAGGGGGACAACTAGAGCAGAAAGGGAAGTGGAGAAACAAGGTTAGTTGGGCAGTCACAGGAGCTGTTGGTAGTGAGATAGTCCGAGCCTAGTTTTAAACATACCAATAGTTGGGGCAGAGGAGATGGTTGGGCTGAGGCCATTGAACCAGAGTGGTGCTCGATAAGCAAAGAGCATTGTCCCTGTGAAGCGTGACAGTGGGGACTTTCAGTAGCTGTGGCGTGGATCTCCTAAGGCACCATTTGTTAATTGGTTGTTGTAACAGAGTTGAGACCCCAGAAGATGCAAGGCCAAGGTAGATTTTTTTGACCATGGAGCAGGTGAGAAACTTTATGCGGTTTGATAGTTGGAGCCAGCCGGTCTGAGTGTACAGGTCACATGTGTGGGTGAGACGGTGAGCACCAGTGATGAGCCGACATGCTTTATTTAAGGCAGTTGAGAGGCGTCTAAGGGTTGTGGTTGTGGCCGAGCCATAAATGATGAGACCATAGTCTATTACAGAGATCACAGAGCTCAGGACTCAGAGTGCTACCCTCCTCACCCCCCTCCTTGTCTGCTTGTCCCTTACTCAACTCTGCTCTATCCTGGGTCCTGGCCTCGTCCACTCTGACTCCATTCTGTGTGTTCCCCTCTGCCTTACCTCCCTCAGACCTAGGCTCCTGCCCCCGTCCTCGCCCATCTGGTGCCTTGGTCTCACATTCCCCGTGCCCTCTCCTCCTTTGCATCAGCCCCCCACCTATCCACTGCCCCCCCTCTGACACCAGACCAATCCCTCCCCATCATCCTGCACGCTCTGCCCACCAGTCTCTTCCACCTCATCATCCGGGTACAGCAGGGTGAAGCAATTTGTAAGTGTGATGCCTGTCCCAATCTCGCCCACTCCTGTCCCCTTCCCTTCCCCCTTCCTTGGCTCTCTACGCTGCCCCCTCCTTACGGAGTGAAGGCTGTACACTGTACACTGGTATTTTCATGTCTCTCCCCCAGAGCGACCATGTGGTCCTAGTCATCTCACTCCCACCCCTATACCCTGGGGTATGCCATTTTGTCCTCGTCTATCACCATATGGTTCCTGCCTCCCCTTCTCTCTCTAACCCCTCCCTCCCTCCCTCCAACTGCTTCCTGATCCCTTGACCTCCCACCTGAGGCCTGCCAACTGGTAACACACTGGGCATCCCCCAAACCTCCATGCCCAATTCAATATTATAACCACCCCAGTTCACTGAAGACCTGGCATTTTATCACATATATTGTAAGAGGTTAAAAAACAGTGTAAATCTTTATAAATGTGCTGGGAAAGGGTAACATTTCTCAGCTACGACTCTTTCTTGAAAGATATCCATGCCCAACTGAAGTTAATAGCAAAAAATGTTTAAATGCTAGGCATTTAAATGTGCAAGCTGTTGCATTTCGAAGGGGGTAAATAAATCTCCAATTTAATAGGTAACCAATATTTAACAAGTGGTTTCAGTTTCCTAATGGTCATCTGATAAGCAACTTGGAGTTATGCCTCCAACATTCTAAACAGAAAGAAGGGATTATTTTATTTTAGTTGCCGTAGTGATTTGTAAGATGTGGAAGGATACACTGAAAAGTCCAAAAAATCTGTTCCAAGATGCTCCATTTTCATTCTACAGACAGCGAGATGGCTGTAGGCTTTGTCCACAGCCATAAAAATTAAAACAAAAAAATTGCATTGCACTAAATATATATCTACCACAGCTGTACAGGAGAAGAGGCATTTCCTCAATAATCTACCTCGTAAAAGTGAACTACAGTAGTTTTTGTGGCACAAGAATCTCTTCAATAAAATTAAACAGCCAAACTAATGTATTTTTCTTTATTTTATTTGAAAGAAAAAGTAAAGGGGGCATTGTATAATCATAATAAACCATTCCGGGGTGTGGGTTATGCTGGGATTTACCCGCAGCTGACTTCGTTTGACCACACCAGCTGTGGGTAAATCCCAGCATAACCCCCACCCTGTCCTGGTTTATTGCTTAAATCTATTTGTCTCTACTGATCCCTCCACCTCCCTTGCTGCACTTAAGGCAAGTCGTCATGTTGACGCACTGTTTGCTTGGTCCCTGTCGCCCTCGCCATTGAAGTTTGTAAATCCATGTTAGTTTGGATTGTAGTGGATTTAAGCTCAACTGTATTATTTAAAACTCTGCTTAACATTTCCTTAATTTTTGCTAGCTAATAGGTAATGCCCAGAGCTGGTACTGGAGAGTGTGCCATTATGGGGCCTTGGTATATTACCCTGGTTTTAGGCATCTGTCCCGCTGGTTCCACTCAGCTGCAGAGGATTTTTAAAATTGTACCGCTGGTTTGACAGCTGACAGCGGGCCCCCGACACACCATCCGATGCAGTTTAGTAACCACTGTAGTTATGGTTCTCCTTCGGGATTCATTTCAAAAATGTCTTAAATGGAAGGTAAATGTATTCCTGTACCTCTGATCCCATTTGCATCTTTTATGTTTGGTTGGTATGTTATATGAAATATGACAAAGCCCCGTGAGGGGCTCTCCCTTCAATTTCAGCTGCCACTGTCTTGGTTGGCAAGCTCCACCCCCATCTGATTATTTATTAACCGTGATGAGGAGGCATCTGTCCCATGCAGGTATAAGTTTACTAGGGTGTATTCTAAGCCCCGCAGTTTCCCTGCAATAATTACCCAGCAGCCTCCTGTGTCAGCATAAGCGTTGTCTGGCTCAAAGGGACAGTTCCTGGGGATCAGATCAGTAGTGCTACTCTGTCATCTACTTGCTTGATAAGAGGAGTAAACCACTTTTTTAAATCCAAATTTATGCAGTTCTTCATGTTCTTCTTTAGAGAGGTGCATCTCCTATAACATCATGGCCCCTGTTTGTAATTTTTTACGGGAGTCAAGTATCTTAGCTCTTTTAATGCGATTTGTTAGACCATTAATATTTGGGATACTATTTTAAATTGTGTCATCACTTGGTATGTATAAATTTCTAAGATTCTTTCAGTTTAGCTAATATTAAACTATGACTCTTCCTTTGAGCTTCCAGCCTTTTAGTCCACCTAATGTGTGCTGTGGGCAACCCATCCTTGCCAGCAAAAATATTAATATCGTGTAGCAACTGCATACAAACCATCTAAAATTGATAATAACTGGAACACTGATGTTACTCTGGCCACTACCAAGCCCAACAAACGTGGGTCCAACTTATGTAACTATATTACATATGTAAGGACCCCCCCAAAGAGGGGCTTACCGTATTGCCCACTAGTCTCCCATTTTGCTCCCAGTGCTGGAGCACCACTCATCATCCTCCTGAGCCTGCGATTGTTTCCCTGAATCTCCACATATCTTTACTGCCTGACCCAAGTCTAAAATATGTGCCTGATCCTAAGAGCCACTCCTATAGTTTAGCCCGGATCAGGTATAGGGGAGCTGATTTAGTTAGCACTCTTGTGCTAGCAGTGCTCACGCCTGTGTGAAAGGCACCACCGGTGAGCTGGCGGTCCCGGTGCCCCTGCTCTCTTAAATGGGGGCCGGTAACCAAAGCAAGGGCAAAGAGAGCCCTCAATTCTTTGTAAACAGAGAGCACTATGAGTGCTAAAGAATGAAGGGGCTCATGAATATTAATGTGGCAGTATTAATATTTATGACCCACCTGTCCTAGCGCAAGAACTGGTAAAATACAGGCGCTAGTGACAGGCAACAACAAAATGTGCACAAGTGTAAATAAATAAAAGCACTGTACCAGGACTTGAAAAGAGGCAGTTTCCTAAAGGGAGATATAGTAAATAAAAGAACTATTCTGGCTGCCCAGATTGTGAACATTGGGACTCTGATTAGCTACCTGTCTGCTGCCTAGGGGCATTGCATTTTGGCAGCAGCGGCAGGTGAGAGACTGAAGCAAAATGTTTAATATGGGCAGCGTTTATGAGGGCACAGTTGTAGATACAAAGTGGTGGGGAAAAGAAGTAAATTAAATAATTGACCTGGCTGACCCAGAACTTCAATATGGGACTGTATTAAAACAACAAGGGAACTGTGAGTGTTTCATCAGCCATACTGTGCAGTCAGCAGCCAACTGGAAAGCCAGGGTTTCGGTCAGGACTCTTGGGACTTTTGAAAGAGACTTATGGGACATTGCCTAGTGCTTTTGGGGAAATTACAGGAACCAAATTCAGGCACCAAAACAGGAGGCCTATTGTGCATCGAGTGCGGCTAATGAATATTCATTTTGCAGACTGAAAAGTCGTTTCGGCTAATCTCCATGGGAGCAACAAGTAGTCTTGGCCATTATGGAGCCACTGAAGGATTCCATAAAAGACAGTGTTTTGCAGGCTGAGAGTGAGTTTGAGTAGGAGTCTCCCACAGGGGAGGGTGCTCAGGCCCTCAGCAAAGCAACATGGGTCTATCAGTTCAGCATGAGCCCCTCCACAGGGTAGTTTTTTTCCCTTCTCCTGTCAGAGAGACAAGTGGCTACAAGCAGCAACAGTTGCTAGTCTGAGGGTTGCCAGAAATTGTCTTCCAGGACTGGCAAGCACCTCACCTTTCCATGTGTTTTGGAAAATGTGCGTGAACCTGAACCTTCAGTTGTGAGAGAGCTGCATGCACGTTCTGCCTCAGAAGTGAGAATGCTGATGAATCCTGAAACCCTCAGGGAAAAGAAAGCCATTCTGCAACTGGTCTGAGTGAGTAAACACCTGCTTACAAGTATGAGTTACTGAGAGAACGGTTTGGGGCAGAGAAGCCTTGAGCCCTCAATGTGCCTATCTGTCTGTACCCTGCGTTTAACAAAAGCACAGAAATGGGTGGACAACTGAGCAAGTGATCAGGAAAGGGTCCAGTGTTTTGTGAAATGCTGTTTTGTGACTGTGTAAAGTGCTGCAGGACAGTAGAGAGAGTTCCCTAGCCATGCAGAGCTTTTCCCAACAGTGCCTGAGATGTCAGAAATGTCTAGATGTCTAGTTGGGAGCTGCAATGCCAGCATAGCCAGGAGGGACATTGCTATTGAGTACCCTGCTCTGGGAAGCATTGGAAAATGTGAATTTGCTAACAAGTGAAAAGGTTAAAGTGGTTTGGAGCCATGTCTCAAGCTCTGTCTGTGATGCAAGAGGAAAAGAGGTTATGTCTAAAAGAGACAGTGAAAACAATAGCTCCGCTCTAGCCTTAGGGGAAATCACCCCTGCCTAAAAGGCTGTGTTCTGTGATCCATTTTGGGAGCCATGACCTAGGCTCTGGTCATTGCACTCTCTGGGGAAGAGTGTAGGTGCTTGTTCCTAAAGTCACTGGGAGTGCGCCTTTGGTGTTAAGACTCTAACTTGACTAGCAACAGGTCCTTGTCTGACACACTGGGCATAGGACTAACCAATCGTGATTGCTCAAAGCAACTGCTAAATGTATAAATGTGCTGTATGCATAAATGTGCTGAATGCAACATAACCACTTCAGATTGGCCTCGGTGCCACCTAGGGCGCAGCCATATGCGCTTTCCCTGAGAGGCATAGCCAAGACGTGGTGTTTGAAGTGTGCCAGCCCCGTTCCCAGCCTAGTCTTCCAGAAAGTGATTTCAGCCCAGAGAGGGGCACTGCCAGCAGAAGTAAAGCTATGAGCTGCCATCTCAAAAGCTATAATATCCTGCAGTAAGTGTAGAGTGCTGGCTGTTAGCCTTTATCTGCATCTTATCATCCAGAGTCAGAGCCTGCCTGCTGAAACCACCCCAGTTTCTTTGTACAGCCTAACATCGACTTGCCTGTGACTAACAACTGTGAGCGTGCAGGGTTTTCCTCTGCATTATGTGGATTAACTTGAAAATAGTTTAAAGTTGTTGCATAGTTCAGCATTAAGTTAAAATCTTTAAACTGAAACAGTTAAGTTCTGTAAATTACAGTCAGGATGATGGTCTATGGATTCTAAATAAGATTATTCTGTTTTTTCCTCAAGGGCCCCAACTCAGCTAGCCAACAAGTACTGCACTGTATACCAGGCCTGCACCTTTAAGAACTTAAGGAACTGGGTACCCAGGTTAAAGGTATAGGATTGTGGGGTCCTAATGCATTTCTGGGACTGGTACCAGTGTTGGGTTTGAATAACTTTATCTTTTACTAGTGCAGCTACAGTGAAGCCCATCAGGATGAAGTGCAGTGTGATAGGTTTACTGCATGGCAAAAGGGATTAACTTCCATTGAAATTGCATTGCTTACTGCATAGAAACATAGAAACAAAGACTTTGACAGCAGATAAGGACCGCTAGGCCCATCTAGTCTGCCCATTTCCCTACCTACAGGATAGGCTGCAGATCCTAGTTAACCAACAGCCTATTTCTTCCTACCCCCCACAAGAATTGCCTTATGTCTGTCCCATGCATTCTTGAATTCTCCCACAGTTTTAGACCCCACAACCTCCTCAGGAAGGCTGTTCCATGCACCCACTACCCTCTCTGTGAAATAATACTTCCTCACATTGCCCCTGAACCGCCTCCTTCTATCTTTAAATTGTGTCCCCTTGTTCTTGCAAGTCTCTCTTTCTGAAAGATGCTACCCTCTTGGACTTTGTTGATTCCACTGAGGTACTTAAAGTTTCTATCATGTCCCCCTCTCCCTTCTTTCCTCAAGGGTATACATATTAAGCTCCTTTAGTCTCTCCTCATACGGCTTCTCTTGCAGACCTTGCACCATTTTAGTTGCCCTCCTCTGGACTGCCTCTATCCTGACTGTGTCCTTGCGGAGATGGGGTCTCCAGAACTGGACACAGTACTCCAGATGGGGTCTCACCAACTCTCTGTACAGAGGGATAACAACTTCCTGTTTTCTGCTGATGATGCCTCTCCCTATACATCCCAGTATACCCCCAGCTCTCCCTACTGCCTTCTCACATTGCTTGCTAACCTTAAGGTCATCTGATATGATTACCCCCAAGTCCCTTTCCTTTTTTGTTGTTGTTACTACCTCCCCACCCATTGTGTATTCTTCCCCTGGGTTCTTGTTTCTTAGGTGCATTATTTTGCACTTCTTTGCATTGAATCCTAGCTGCCATACTTCTGACCATTCCTCCAACCTTACCAAGTCCCTTTTCATCCTTTCCACGCCTCCTTGTGTATCAACCCTGTTGCAGATCTTTGTGTCATCTGCAAAAAGGCATACTTTTCTTTCCAGTCCCTCTGCAATGTCACTGATGAAGACATTAAAAAGGACTGGACCCAATACTGAACCCTGCGGTACCACACTAGTAACCCCCTTTTCTTCATAGTGGACTCTATTTACAATTACCTTCTGCGTCCTGTTGTCCAGCCAATGTTTTATCCAGGCTACCACCCTGGGTCCCACTCCCAGGCTGGTTAATTTGACTATTAATCTTTGTGTGGGACTGTGTCAAATGCCTTGCTAAAGTCTAGGTAGGCCATGTCCAGCCTCTCCCTGGTCTACTACTTTGGTCACCCAGTCAAAGAAATCTATTAGATTCGTCTGACATGACCTTCCCGCTGTGAACCCATGCTGCCTTGGGTCCTGTGCTCCACTGGCCTCTGGGTACTTGACTATTCTTTCCTTCAGAAGTGACTCCATCACTTTCCCTACCACAGAGGTCAGACTGACAGGTCTGTAGTTTCCTGCCTCTGTCGTGGTCCCACTTTTGTGAAGGGGAATCACATCTGCCTTCCTCCAGTCCTCGGGTACCACACCATCCTCCCATGATTTATTAAAAAGAGTAGCCAGTGGTTTCGCTAGTTCCTCCCTTAATTCTTTTAGAATTCTGGGGTGAATTCCATCAGGACCCATTGCTTTGTCCACCTTCAATTTTAGGAGTTCTTGCAGAACCCTTTCTTCTGTGAAAGGACTGGGATCGACCCCCTATCAAGAGTGCTTCTGTTAATTGGATTAGGCACTTCCCCCTCCTCTTTTGTGAATACTGAGCAGAAATATTCATTCAGTATTCCTGCTTTTTCACTGTCCCCCTCTGCCCACCCACCGTTCATTCTATTCAGCCTCACTATCCCTCCCTTTGTCTTTCTATGCTCGCTGATGTACCTATAAAAGGTTTCATCCCCCTTCTTAACTGAGTTGGCTATCTTTTCCTCAGTTTGGGCCTTTGCTGTTCTGACTTCCCTCCCTGCTTCCTTCTGCCTTAACTGGTACAACTCTCTGTCCTGCTCCTTCTGTGTTTCCTTATACTTCCAGAATGCAATCTTTTTCTTCTTGACTTTCACAGCCACCTCTTTTGAGAACCATAGTGGCTTTTTCTTTCATTTTAATTTGTTTATTTGCTTCCCACAAAGGCTTGTTGCCTCTGTGATGGCAGTTTTGATAATTCCCCATTGTTGCTCCACACCTCCTACTAGCCTGTTTGCTAGTGCTTTTCTGAGGCACTCTCCTCATCTTGCCAAAGTCAGCCCTCCTAAAGTCCAGTACCCTCACTTTGTATGGCTTGACTTCTGTAGCTGAGTTTAACGTGAACCACACTGTTTGATGGTCACTTGTTCCCAGATGGCAACCCACTTCTAGATCTGAGATCCTCTCACTGCCCCAGTTTGAGAGTACGAGGTCTAAGATTACTCCCTCACGAGTGGGTTCCAAAACTAGCTGTCTAATGCCTGCCACCTGTAGGGCATCAAGAATGGCCCTGCTCTTGGATGTGGCTGCAGCAAATGTGCTCCAGTTAACATCTGGCATATTCAGGTCTCCCATCAACAGTATCTTCCTTTCTCTGCCATTCTAAGAATGCCTTCTATCATATCTTTGTCCATTCCTTCCCCCTGACATGGGGGTCTGTACACAACCCCTGTGCGGATTGTGGTGCCCTTTCCAGTCTCCAAGGTGACCCACAGTGCCTCCTCTCTTCCCTGTTTACTCTTTTGTTCAGTTGCTTTTATCCCTTCCTTTACATAGAGAGCTAGTCCTCCCCCTCTTCTCCCCCTGCAGTAACTCTCCTGCAGAATTCTGCAGTGCCGCGCTTCATCCTGGTGGACTTCACTGTAGCATAGACAGCATCAGGAGTCTAAATGCCTCAGAGGTTGGTGGGTGGCCACTGTGCTCAATGCCTAAAGGTAAAGATGCCAAATAATTGTTGTGCTTTCATGACAATCTAATCCAAATAGCTGACCTCTGTTCCAGTTACCTTTCCTAACCCTCTCCCATGTAAATAAACTGTTATCGTTGTTTTTGTATACACCTGTCTCGTGAGCATACTGGGCGCTATGCACAAATGGTGCATAGTGGCTACCCATGCGTATTTGGGGTGTGTAACCACTCCACACCCATTGTACCCCCTGTGTGGGATGCACAAACAGGGGGTGTATGGATCCACTGCTCCCGATCCCCCAAGTCCATGGACTGCACCGCACTGGGGGCATTTTGGGGGTGATCCCTTGTAGTCTTGGCTTCATGGGTGCAAAGGGGTGTGCAGGGTACATCAAGGCAGATCCTACCATACTCGGTTTACATGCCCCCACAGATGCCTCCCGCCAGTCATGATGGGAACTAGAAATGTCCCACAGTGCCACTCCAACCCACAAGGCAGACCAGGAGGACGGGGCAGCTATGCTGTGGCACTGACAACATGTCCTGTGTCCTGGGTTGTCAGTGCCGCAAGGGTGGGGGGTCTGCCGATGGCCTCCAGGGCAAAGCTTGCACTGTGCTGGAGATATTGGGGGGTTCGGTCTCCCAACCCGGCCTCTCCCTGTGTGTGGTCGCACAGGGACAATGTATGACCCAGCCACACACCTACTGGCACAAGGGATCCACTCCTAAACCTGGGACAGGCATCCAATTGGATGCCCGCCTGGGTCCTCGACTCTGCCCCCAGCCACCCTGTGAAGTCCTGCATACTGGGGAAGGAGTAACCGTGGACTGGTGGCTGGCATTGGTGAATGCCAGTATAAGCGCACCTGTCCATGAGACACAGGGTTGCGGGCAGGGTACATGACATTTCTATGACCCCCCACCCACTTCATGCATAGTGGCCATTATCAGTAGTAAGTCATTTATTACAAAATGTCTGAAATGTAGGGAATTGCTTATTGGGTCATGCTTCGGGTGGCATTGCAGTAATATGGGTGTAACAGAGGGTTGTACCAGGTTTTATTGTAGCGCACGTAAGTATACTATGGGGGGAGGCTCTATTATCGGCCCATGCATCTCTGAACCTCTAAAATTAGAACCAGAGAATTGACTCAAGTTTTGAGTTGGACTCTCTGTTCAACTTGAAATCTATTGTTGAGTCACAGTTTTGTGACTCAGCTAACATTAAAATTATAATGTAATCATGAAGATTAGACATTATAAGGGGAATAGAATGACAAATGTCCCATGGCACTCAGGAAATCCAAGTTGTATCATTTTCTTATAAAGTTTTTAGAATGTCACTGTTGGTATATTGTGGCTTGCAGTGATTCCTCATTTCAGTTTTTAGGGCTGTGGGTGGAGCCTATAGTCCTTCTGGGATCGATCAGATTGTAGCTCTAAAATGACTGATTGTGGCACTCCCTTTTTGGACATTTGGAAGTATTACTCCATGACTGCAAAACAGAGCACTCCTCTCTGATTTTTTGCTATCTGCTGCTCTATGTTAAAGGCATCTGAAGGGAGGGGAGATACTACTGTATTGTACTGAAGAACATTTCAGGATATTAACCCAAAAACACTTTTTAAACTGCTGTTTCTATCATCTGTCCAGCTCAGTCTAATAGATGTATTCTATTTCTTTCAGCGACCTAGGGGTTAACTCATTATATGTTGTTTGGCCTTTCCTGAAAGTGAAAGTCAGAATACAGTGTCAGATTACAGATTTTACAACTGCAGCTGTTAGCTTTCTTATTCCTATGGGCACACACACACACACACATGACTAAAAAGTACTATATGGCACCAACATGAAAATAACTTTGGTCAACTCATTTGGTTGCTCTTCACAGCCCTATCAGCTCTGGTTCACACCTGGGGAGGGTAGATGAGATTTATACTTCATTGGCAGTGTTCTGTCTCTTTTGCACTGATGGGAGAGGGGATTATCACTGTCTATAATCACAGACTTCAGTTTTAGGGGATGTAACCACTGAGTTAAGCTCATTTGTAATGGAGTCCCTTCTAAAAGTCCTGTGTTTCTCGGGGTGGGTTTCTCTGTTGGGTTTGTTGCTTAAATCAGCAGTATTTGATTTATGTCTCTTTCTGATTTGAGGCTGTAAGCAACATATACCAACCTCTAATATTTAAACTGTGGCCTTTTAAAGATAAAAGAATATAAGTATTTAAAGACTTTTTTTATTATTCCTTGGTAACTGGATATGGCACAGTAGGCACAGGTGCCTGTTTCCTGGGACTACCTGGGAGCACTGAGGAGGTTAAGTGACTTGCTTAGAGTCACACAGTACGCAAGTGGAGGTTGTGGGTATCAAACTCGGGTCTGTGTGCTGGATTACCAAGCGCTTTACTCTAACTTCTAAGGCCATATTGACAGACTCAGACTTGTTTGATGTATCCCTTGGTTATTGCATGGATCTGAAATCAGTGTACTGGAGTTTAATGTTTGTTTACAGTTTATAAATGTAATTTAATAAATATATTTTTTCCTTTGGTAACCAAGTAAGGCCAGCCAGACACAGGTGCTTGGTTCTAGGGACAACCCAGGAACACTGGGGAGATTAAGTAACAATCAGAGCCATGCAGTATGGAAATGGAGGTTGTGGGAATCAAACCCATGTCTGAGTGCTAGATGTACAAAGCTCATTTACAGCTCATTACTCTAACCACTAGGCTACACTGCCAGTCCCATAAATAATGAACAGTTTAAACTGGGCTATTAATATCTCAAAGGAGAAATGCCTTGAATCGGCAAACATGCCTTTTTGTAGAACTAGATGTTATTTTTTAAAATATCAGTTCTCATTTTGTTACTGCTTAATCTTAACTGGCCTTTTGCTAAATTCAGTGAGTGTTTCTGATTCACACACTGCTGGCATTGACCATTTTAGAACAGTGTGATCTTGTCAAGAACATACATTGTTGGCACAATGCATATGTGTTCTGATTTAGAATTCTTAGGTTCATAGTGACATAAACAACATCATATAATTCTCAAATGGCACTTTGAAGCAGTGTGTAACCCATAAATATCCAATGGGTTAACTAAAAGGCCAGCAAAAATGGGGGCAGAAACAGAAGGGGACCCACTATATGAAAAAAGATTCTACAGGAAACATTACTCACAGGTTCAGTGCAGTTCTCCTTTAAATAAACTTATAGGGAATGTCAGGTATTATATCTAAATGGTAAGGAACTCTATACTGGACATTTTCTGGTAACATCGTAGACCATTTTTAACTGATGGATACTGCAACACATGATTACAGTAAAAAACTAAGCAAAACTATCTTGCTTATGATATCGTATACAATGTGTAAACCATTGTTTACATATTTTACAGGTAACATTGTCAATATGATACAGTTTTTATCTTCTTTTTATGTTGTCTTGTGCGCCCAGCGCAGACAACATATTGTGGTAGCTTGGAGTGGAGTAGCAGGTTTTAGAGGTGCTGTCGTGTTGTGGCCAATGGTGCCACTGCTTTTTTGGGCTGGGCTCTGTGGCACGAATGAAATAGCATGCTGTCTATGACAGCACTGCAAAAGCATGCCACCAACTTGAAATAATTTTGCTGCTGCAGTGAGGGAGCTCCCCGTCATTGCAGGGTGTGCCTTGCCTGGTGTAACATTTCAATAAACATGACAGCGACTGTCACCATCTGTTTCTCACGATCCCCAGCAAGCTGACTTCGGGGGTGCCCAGTCCCCCTGTTGGCATGGTTAACCCCCCAGGATTGGGTGGCACACTGGGAGCCCACCACAGTGTGCTTCCATGTTCAAAAGCCGATCACATTGGCATTTTCTTGCCCCTGCCCACACCCGTTGTGTGCCACACTGGAAGCCCACCTCAGTGTGGCTAACATCACCCCCCAACTCATGGGACACACTGGGAACCCACCCCAGTGTACCCATTTTCCTTACACCTGTAAAAAGAAAACAGTCCATGGTGCTCTTTTGTTTTTATTATAACCTGAAACAAAGAAAATAGTCCCTCACCATCAGATCCCCTCCCCAACCCGCACCCGCTCACTGCGCTCCCCACCTCCCCACACCCCCCTCACCACATACTGACCTCTGGAGTCTGGCACAATGATCTTCAGTGGAGCAGGAACATGCCTGCACTCTTCAAAGCTGACTGTGAACTGAAGAAATGCCAGTAAGCTGTATAAGGGCATTGATTGGGGGGGTCAACTTAGGTGGATATCTCAGCCATTTTTGTGATTTTTGGCTCAGTATTTTCAACATGGGGTTCTTGGGACCCCACCTCATGAACTTAGTCACTGTCATTTCGTTATTCAATCCCGAAAGGTGATTTCGGAGTCACTGCATGGGATCACCTTTTGGGATCGATTAATGAAATGACAGTGTCACTGTTCATGAGCTGGGCTCACAAAAAGCCTATGTTGTAAATCTAGTGAAAAATTTCCAAAAAATGACTGTGTTACGAGTGTACGTTGTGTAGTTTCTGTGCACGCTCATAATGTCAAGAATTATATATTTTCACTCCAGATTTTCAACATTGCCATATTTTCACACCTCCATATGAACAGTGCAGCTGTCATTTTTCACATTCTGCCCAAACTGTGTTTCCGCACATCTGGCGTGGAATGAGATTCGGGACACATTAACAAAATCACAATGCAACTGTTCATAAGCGGAGGTCCAAAATGCTTTCATAAGTTAGGGTCACAAAAAGCCCATGTTGAAAATTTGGAGTGCAAATTCCAACAAACGCCCAGGGCGTTAAGGCTTCTAACATTAACATCCCACACTGTAGAGACTGACAGGTGTCGGGGTGTGACTTTGGATTGTCAGCTGTAGTGGTCGCGCCATTCCACCCCCACCCCCACCCTGCAGTCTGTGACAGGCATCAAGGTGTGTTTTGGACTATTCGGCCCCAAAGTTCACCCCATTCTCCTATACTGAACCCATCTCAACGTATTGCCTTATGGAATGGGGTGAGCATAAGGCCCAATGACCCCAAGGCACAATGCAACACTTGGAGTCTGCAGGGTAGGGTGAGGTGAAATGGCATGAGCATTATGGCTGATGACCCAAAGACACACCTCAGTGCCTGTCGGTCTCTGCAGGATGGTGTGGGGTTGGTGTCACTGCCATATTTCACTGCTATTCCTATTATGCATCTCTCTAACTCCTGCACTACCAATGCCAATGCCAGCAAGACAACATTTGGCAATGACAAATGCTTGTGTTTAAATTGGGCTGCTGTTTTCTGTACAATTTGGATTGTGTTTTATTGCTATCTAATAGAATAATTAATCTTTGTGGCTCACTTTTTTAACTTTGAAAACCAAGTTGGAACTGTTATACATGAGCTGAACCCTTAATATTACATATTAAATATTCTGATGTGGTATAAAGGTATTTTTAAAATTACTTTTGTCATCACAAATGTGCATTTACTGTATATAAAAACCTGGTTTGGAAAAAGTGCCCTTTATCATGCAACAAGTGCCCTTTTTATGTAGATTGCGCGCATGTGCAATAAACTTATTGTGGCAGGTTTTCAGAAGTAGGTTGTGGAGGCATGGCACTGTTGTGGCCAGTGCCCCCAGAGCCTTTAAAGGCTTGGCCGGCTTTCACCAATGTCATGGCATGCTGCTGCTGACCCTAGCCATTCGCTGCAATGAGGGAGCAATCCATCATTGCTGGGCGGAATGTTTCCAAGTGCAATATTGTTTTTGAACATGGGAGTGGCTTGCTGCTGTGTTCACAAACAATATTAAGCAACCCCCAGTGCCAAGGGGGTGCCCCATCCCCCTCAGCTGCATGCGCCGCCCGCACAACAGGTTTTATTTGCTGACAGGGGCCCCAGTCCCTGTCTGCTTCAGTGGCCCTGCCTCTTGATGTTGTCGACAGGGAGCCCACCCCTGCCGGGCATTATGTCCCCTAGTTCTCATGTGCCAGTGGGGAGCCCACTCCTGCTGGCATAATGCCCCCACAAACACCCAGAACATTTAAAGGAGGAGGTACTCAATTCCCCGACTCTTGTGTCCCCTTTAGTGCTGACCAGGTGCCCAATACCCATTGACATGATGTGGCCCCCTCCCTTTTGTTGTGTGCCGATGGTGGTGCCCAATCCTCCATCGGCTACAGCTGCCCCCTCAAGAACATCCCAGTGTGCCACATGCACCTGAAAACAAAAAAAGTCCCGCAATGTGTTTGTTTTTTTTTGACCTGTGAAAAAAGGAAACAGTCCCTCGGCAGTCTCCCTGCCCCCCCTGCAACCCACGCCCACCCAATGTGCACCCTGCCTCCCCATACTCCCCTCACCCCATACTTACCTCTGGAGTCTGGCGCAATGATCTTCGTTGGACCGGGAACACGTCTGCACTCTTCAAAGCCGATCCTGAACTGAGGAAATGCCGGCAAGCTGTATAATGGAATAAATAGGGTTGTTTCAACTTTGATGCGTATCTTAGTCATTTGTTTGGAATTTTGGCACAAAATATTCAACATGGGGTTTTTGGGACCCTTCCTGATGAATTCTGGCACTGTCATGGCATGAATCGGCCCTGAAAGGTGATTTCAGACAACATGAAGTCTTGCTGTATTCTGACAGATGTAGTGATCCCCAACCTTTAAACTGCCCTGGAGAATAAAGAGTTAACTTTCTATGCAGAGCATAGAATGCTGAGTTTGAGCTCGGTTGGAGTCTCTGTCTGGAGTGTTTCAAACTCAAACCATCAAATTCTTTATTCCACCTCACTGAATGGTCGCTCCAGAGATTTCTCCTTCAGCTCGGTTCAAAAGTCAGTTAAAGTTTCAGTTTTCGATGGTTTTTAAACCGAAAAAGTTATCCGCATAGTTGGTTCACTCTCTGCCTGTGGTGCTTTGAGTGCTAGATAGGAATTGTTCTGTTTTTCTGTGTGGAACTTGTAAAAGTGCGGGTCAGTTAGGCTGAACCGGCCATTTGACAGTGAAATCTTGTGTTTTGTGTTTTTACTTAGTGTGTGGTTACCGGTCCTTATTGGTTCTAAAAAAAATATGTTTTAGTACGTTTTTTTCCAATACCCGTGACACAGTTAGGAACCGATAAGGGAGTCTTGCCTGGCAGTTGCCATAAAAAGGGAAAGTTGGTTAGGTTGGCCATGTCTGAGAAACCCAAGAAAAAAAATGGGACCATTGGTTTCAACACTGCAGTGAGTGTGGGAGGGCTTTGCTAAGGCCGATCCCCACACCACCTGTGTTTATTGTCTGGGGTTTGACCACCTCGATTCAGACTGCCAACTATGTAAAAACATTCCCACATCTACCCTTGAGAAGAGATTAGGTAGACTGAGGGAAAAGGAGGCTGTGAAGTCTGCTGACCCAGATGGCCAGCCCGGTTCGGTTCCAACCGAACCAGAAGGAGTGCCCTCTGACCAGGGCGATACTGCTCAGGCAAAATGAGAGAAGATTCGAGGGATCGGTTCCAAGAGAAAGAACACGCAAAGAAAAATCGTCTGGTTCAGATCCAGAGGTTCATGTTTTGACCACCGAAGAGATAGCCAGAGCGATTCAGATTGTGAAATTACTCCACCCGGTTCCTACCAATCCGGCACCTTCTGGCAGGGGTTTGGTTCGGTTGGTTCCCCCAGTTCAAGATTATACCCTTGAAGATTTTTATGAACCGGAGTTTGAAGAAGGGGAATTTGAGGATGATGATGGTTAAAGTGAGGATCTGGATGTGCCTGTGGAACCGGACATCTCCCCATACAGACCTTCAGGTGTTTCCCCTCCTAGGCTTTCTGAGTCCCCTTCTCACTTTATGGTCTTCAGAAAGGTGGCTGAAAACCTCCAGCTTCCTATGGAGGAGGCTGTGGAGGATCAAGAGGAGCCTGATTATGTAGAAATAATGGACATCCCAGAGTACAGGAGACGGTCTATTCCCCTCCACAAATCCTTTGGGAAACGGACACAAAAATCCTAAAGTCTCCTAACACTATACCTCCTGTGGATAGAAGAAAGGACAAGAGGTATACACTTTCAGGCTCTGACACGGAGTTCTTATGCCAGCAATGCAGCCATGCTGGGGTAGTGCAGGCTGCTGCCTGTGACAAGGCAAATATTCCCTTGGCTTCACACCCCCTAGACAAGGACTCCAGGAAGATTGATGCCATGGCAAAGAAACAGTACATGGCATCTTCATTGGGACTCAGGCAGGCGAATTACATGGCCTATACAGCCAGGTACCAGAAGTCCAGGTGGGACACAGTACTGGCACTGGCTAAACAGGTCTCCCCCCAGCTAACCAAGGAGCTGGAGGTGGTGGCTGTAGATGGGATTGAGGTATTTCAAGTTCAGTTTCATGCTGCTGTGGACTCTAATGATGTGTCATCAAGAGTCATGGCTATATCTGTGGCTCTTCGGAGGATGGCTTGGCTCAGATGTACTAGCCTCTTGCAGGATACCCAGGCTGAGGCCATGGATTTTCCTGTAGTGGGTAATTCTTTGTTTGGGGAGCAGACAGAGAATTACATGAAGAAAATGGATGAGTACAGGCCCACTTACAGGAGTGCTCAGGCCAAGGAGAGGCAGGCAACTCCTCAGAGGCAGCAGTCTAGGGGCAGGGGTAGGCCTTTTTAAAGGTCTTTTGACCAAGCACAGGCATCTTCTTCCTTTTTGCAGAGGGGGTTCTTCAGAGGGAGAGGCAGAAGGGGGATGAGCAGGGCTGCATTCACTCCTCAGCCTAAAGCCCCTGCCAAGCAGACACCCTGATGATCTTGCCTGGGTCGACTCTCCTTTTCCAGTAGGGGGCAGGCTGGCTTACTTTGTCCAGGACTGGATGTTTATTACATCAGACAAGTGGGTCCTGGAAGTAGTAAGCCAGGGACTGGTTCTCAGCTTCAGAAAATTCCCAAAGATGAGAGCCAGATCTTTTTCACCTGCAAATCTCTCGAAAACCCTTGCCCTAGAGGCAGAGGTTTCTTCTCTTCTAGCCTTAGGAGCCATATAGAGAGTACCTACTCTACACTGGGGCAAAGGACTGTACTCCAGGTACTTCCTGACCCCAAAAAAGACAGGGGAGTGGTGACCCATCCAAGACCTAAGATATCTAAACAAATGCCTTTTAAAACCAAAGTTCAAGATGGTAACTCTGGGAATAATCCTTCCCTCTCTAAGGCCAGGGGACTGGTTAGCCTCCCTCAAAGATGCCTACTTTCACATTCCCATTAGGTGCTCCCACAGAAAGTACCTCAAGTTCAAGTTGCCCTCAGGCCACTATCAGTTCAGAGCAATGCCCTTTGGCCTACACTCAGCCCCGAGGGTTTTCACAAAGTGCCTGGCAGTAGTAGTTGCCTTTCTAAGAAAGGAAAAGGTTTCCATTTTTCCATATCTGGTTGATTGGCTAACAGTGGGCCAGTCTCCAGACCAAGTAAAGTCTCGCCTGCAAGTGACCTAGCAAGTGCTCACTTCTCTAGGATTTCTTCTCAACCTTCCCAAGTCAGTTCTCGAACCAGTCCAGCTTCTTCCCTTCATAGGGGCAGAACTGGACACACAAAGAGCAAGAGCCTTTCTTCCTCTAGAAAGGGCAAGGGTTCTTATGGAACTAGCTTCTTCCTTCAGCCTTGGTGTATCTTGACCAGCAAGGCATTTCCTCCAGCTCTTGGGCCACATGGCAGCTTCAACAGCAGTGGTCCAAGGGGCAAGATTCCAGATGAGGGATATTCAGTTCCACCTGAGAGCTTTTTGGTCTCAGAGGAAGGATTCCCTTACCAAACTGATTCCAGTGACTCTGACCTTGATCCAAGCCCTCCAATGGTGGCAGGGTCAGGACAATTTAAGACAAGGTGTTCCCTTTGCTACTCAGCCTTGGTCAGTGGTCCTTACCATGGACGTTTCTCTTCGGGGCTGGGGAGCCCATCTGGGGTCTCTCACTGCCCAGGGGCTGTGGTCCACCTGAGAATCCCTTCTCCATATCAATCTCCTAGAGCTCAGGGCAGTTTTTCTGTCCCTAAAAGCTTTCTCTCAGTCAGTACAGAACAAGGTGGTTCAGGTCAGAACAGACACCACCACCACCATGTGGTACTTCAACAAGCAGGGAGGCACTCTGTCCATGGCCTTGTGCACGGAAGCCATGAAGTTGTGGTCCCTGGCTTATTCCCTGCAAACCTCTCTTGTAGCAGTTCACCTTCCAGGGAAGGACAATGTGCTAGCAGATGCACTGAGCAGGATCTCTTGGGGCCATCACTAATGGTCCCTGGATCCTCAGGTATTGAAATTGATTTTTTCAAGGTGGGGCACTCCAGAGATAGATCTCTTTGCAGCCCCCAGACAATCATCAACTCCCTCTCTTTTGTTGCAGACCTCCAGTCTTGGGCTCAGTCCCCTTGGATGCCCTGATTCTGAATTGGGAAGGTAAGTTTCTGTATGCCTACCCCCCCTTCCCACTTCTGTTCAAAGTTTTAGACAAAATAAGGGCTCAACCTAGCAAAGTGATTCTGATTGCTCCAGATTGGGCCAGACTGCCATGGTACCCCCTGTTGCTGTCCCTAGCAGTCCATCTTCCCCTGTTTCTTCCCAGGAATTACAACCTGTTAACATCCTCTCAGGGGAGGATTTGGTACCCCAATCTTCAGCCTCTCAATCTCAAGGCATTGCTCTTGAAGAGTTCGTGTTTGCAGATCTGCATCTTTCCCAGGGGGTTCTGGATATTCTCAAAGCTTCTAAAAAGCCCTCCACCAGAAAGACTTATAACTCCAAATGGAAGAGATTCAGCATTTGGTGTTCTAAGAAGCATATTTCTCCAGATATTGCTGGATTGCCTACTGTTCTGGATTATATGGTCCATCTTAATGGCCTAGGCCTCAGACCAGCTACTCTCAAGGTATACTTGACAGCTGTTTCTGCAATTTTGTCTGTGGGGAAGTCTTCCTCACTATCTTCTCATCCTGTGTTCTGTAAATTTTTTAAAGGATTGCTTCACACCAATCCTCCTTTTAGAGACCCTGCCCCTGCCTGGTATTTGAATGTTTGCATTGCTCAACTTATGCAACCCCCTTTTGAGCCTATGTCTTCAGCAGAGCTTGAGTACTTGACCTGGAAAACTGTGTTCTTGGTAGCCATTACCTCTGCCAGGTGTATCAGTGAGTTGCAAGCCCTGTCAGTGGAATCTGATTTTATCTCCTTTCACATGGATAAAGTGGTCCTTAGAAACAATAGAAGGTTCTTGCCCAAAGTGGTTTGACTTCCATTTAAACCAGTCTATGTCTCTTCCTGTTTTCTTCACTGATCATTCTTCTTCAGGAGAGAGGAAGATGCACAGTTTAGATGTTAAAAGAGCCCTTAGTTATTACATAGATTGTACCAAGGGTCACAGGTTTGACTCCCTCCAGTTGTTCCTCACTTATGAAGAAGTGGGAAAGGGCAAACCTGCCACCATGAGATCTATTGCCAGGTGGATTGTGTCTTATATACAATTCTGCTATGAAAAACTGGGGAAAAACTCCACCCTCAGGCCTGAGGGATCATTCCACAGGAGGTACAGCTGCTTCCCTGGCTGCTGCCAGGGATATCCCTCTCTTAGAAATGTGTCAAGCAGTCACCTGGAAAACAGTACATACCTTTACCAAGCATTACTCTCTGGATATCCAGGCTAGGAGTGATGCTCGATTTGGCACAGCAGTACTTCAGAGCCTATTACCAAAGTAGGTTCTGTCCCTCCTCCATGGAGGTACTGCTTGGTAGTCTGCAATTGTCAGAATACAGCAAGTCTTCAAGTTTGTTTGAAGAAAAAAATGACTTACCTTAGTAATTATATACAAAATAACAAAGTCCGCCTACTATATGCATACCCTCACAAACTCCTGGGGCAAAGGTCCAGAATTCTGGAAGAACATAAAGGAACTCACCAGGAATCCACCCAAAACCCTCCCATCAATACTCAACATCAACAGAACCACAACCCTCAACCCAAAAACCATTGCGAATACCTTTAACAAAGCCTTTACCAACCTCAGCACTGTCCTACCCCAGGACTGCTTCAAAGATGGTGAAGCCCCTCTGTCCACAATGAACACTACTCCCACCAGCTCCCCCCCACTTCTACTTCAAAGCAGTCAAGGCTCACCAAGTATGCAAATATGTTACCAAAGCCCTTGGTAAATCAAAATTCAGTAATGGCTCCCTTGATCTCAAAATCCTGTCTCTCACACCTGATGAAGTGCTTAGTCCTCTGTCCAGAATTTTCAACCTCTTCCTCAGCCTTAGACAGTTCCCGAACATAAGGAAATCTGCCACTGTCACCCCAATCCATAAAAGTGGTGACAAAACTGCCCACACTAACTACAGACCTATCTCCCTACTACCTCCACTCTCCAAGGCACTAGAACTCATCATCTCAGACCAGCTCACAGACTACCTGGATACATACAACATCCTGTGCAAGCAACAACACGGGTTCTACAAAGGTCACAGCACCTCCACAGCCCTACTTGAATTCACTGGCACAATCCACAACGCAATTGATTCTGGCGAACTACTAGGCTCAATCTACACTGACTTAACTAAAGCCTTCGGCACCATCAATCACCGCCTTCTGCTTGTCCAGCTTTAGAAAACTGGGCTGTCAACCGACTCCACTGGCTGGTTTAAGAGCTACCTTGAAGAATGGCCCCAAAGAGTAAGAATCGCTAGTACACTCTCGGACCCTAGACTGGTCGACTCGGTAGTCCCCCAGGGCTCCATTCTAGGACCCCTCTTCTTCAGCCTATTCTTAAACTCACTACCTAGCTGCCCAGAACATATAATTCTCTATGCCGATGATGCTGTGATCCTCACCTCAGACCCTGATCCAATCCAGTTACAAAATAAACTTCAGGGGGCCTTCTCCTCCATTGAATCCTGGTTCCTAAATCATAAACTGCTTCTCAATCAGAAAAAAACAAGTCTATGGTCTTCTGCAGCCCACACAACAAAAACAACTCCACCTCTCCATTGCAACCTAACAAGGAGCCATCCTAGAGCAAACACAATCGTCCAAGTACCTCGGCATCACCCTTGATCCCCACCTCTCATATGCTGTCCATATCAGCAATGTTGCAAAGTCTGCCAATGCGAAGCTAGGCATATTATTAGGACACAGGAAACACCTAACCCCAGAAGCACTGTCAGTAGCCGTCTCCATCGTCAGCATCAAAGACTATGGTCTTATCATATATGGGTCTGCAACTACCACTGCTCTCAAACGTATCGTGACCTCCCTGAATAAGGCCTGTCATCTCATCACTGGCTCACATCGCCGTATCCACACATGTGACCTTCATTCCCAATCTGGATGGCTTCAACTGGACAAACACATAAAATACCAAACCTGCATCACGGCCAAGAAAATTATAATGGGGCTTGCCCCACCTGGTGTCTGTGCCCTCCTTAAGCCTAGACATAGGAACGTCACTACAAGGAGATCCAATTACCATCTCCTACATATTCCACGATGTTGCACGACCCAAGGACAAAGTTCATTCGCTTATCGGGCATCCAACTGGCTCAACTCTCTTGGCAGCGACATAGTGACCACTCCAACACTCGGCCTCTTCAAGTCCAAGCTGTGCTTCTCACCGCTTGTATTCTGCGACTGCCCATCTTAACATTTCCACCGTTCCAGCTGCACATGCCCCAGCACCCAGTACTTACAATCAGTCTTTGCACCCCTAGCACTTTACCTGTCTGTTCCCTCGACAAGGCCCCCCTGGCTGCACTGTCTCCGCCTCACCCACTCCTCCCTTATACTCACCCCTGCCCCCACCCCAACCACCTCCCATACTCCCCTTACCCCTGCACCTCCTTCCAGCCCCTCAATCTCCTACCTTCACTTCCTCCCCACCCACCTCCCCTTCCCTTGTCTTGCTCATAGCTCAAGTCTTTGTACTGGTTATTACATGTCTTTTAGTCAATGACTATATGTTTGTAACTAAAAATGATGACTGTTGCACACACTGATGTGGAACCTTTGTAAAAGAGCCTCAGATCAACGGTATTGTAATCCTAGATTGAAATAAATAAAAAACTTCATTAAAGAATGCACCTGCAGATATACTTCTTCCTCATCTCTCCACATTACAACAATATCACATCTGATCTTTCCCCCGCCATTGAACCTGTTTTACCATTTCTTTTGCCTACTGTATAGCTTCATCTCAAAATACTCTTTACTCGGAATTTGATGCCCTATTAGTTCTAAACAGATGTCTTGTTTGACATTAGTGGAATGTTCCTTTAGCTCTCAACCTGACTTCCCCATAACCAATGTACGTGTACACTTTTTGCAGTGTTTTTGTCTTTCTCTGAAATGAATTACTTGTACTATGATTTTATTGTACATATTCAACACCTGCTATTGTCACTGTGTTGTTGCTTTCAAACAACATGAAGTCTTGCTGTATTCTGACATTATGCAGTTAGCCCCAGCATTTGAACTGCTCCAGAAAGGAAAGAGTTAACTCTATGCCAATGCATAGAACATTGAGTTCGAGCTCAGTTCAAACCTCTGTCTACTGCACTTTGAAGTGTAACCATCAGATTCTTTACTCCACCTAACTGAACAGTCGCTCCGGAGATCTCTCCTTTGCTATTGGTTCGGTCCAGTAAAAACGTCGTTTTTAAACCGCTTTTTTCATTTATTTCTTCGGTTCAGATCCCTGTCTGCGGTACAGTAAGTACTTTAGGTAGTGGACTAGTACTGAATTTGTGGAAATTGTAAAATAAATATTTTCAATCGGTTCAGCTGAACCGGTTGTCTGTTATTTTATCTTGTAATTTTTTCTTTGAGTGAAATTAGTGTGAGATACCAGTCCTTATCGGTTCTAAAAAAAAAATGTATTTTATCATTTTTTTCCAACACCCAAGACACGGTTAGGAAACGAGACAGGGGTTTTGCCTGGCTGTTGCCAAAAAAAGGGTAAGTTGTAGGATGGCTTCGTCTGAGAAATCAAAGAGAAAAACTGGGCCCACTGGGTTTCAACACTGCAGTGAGTGTGGGGAGGCCTTTGCTAAGGCTAATCCCCACACCACCTGTGTTTACTGTCTGGGTTTTGACCACCTGGATTCAGACTGCCAAATCTGTAAAAATTTTCCTAAGGCCACCCTGGATAAAAGATTGGGCAGGCTTAGGGAATAGGAGTCCGAGAAGTCCGCTGACCCGGATGGCCAGCCCAGTTCGGTTCCAACCAAACCTGAGGGAGTGCCCACTGACCTGGGCAAGACTCCGTTGGGCAAACAGAGAGCCGATCCTGAGGGGTCAGTTCCAGCAAAAAGAAAGAAAAAGGAGAAATCAGCCGGTTCAGGTCCAGAACCTCATCGTCCAACCGCTGAGCCAGAGTGATTAGTATAGTTGAATCACTCTGTTCGATTCCGGCTGATCCCATGCCTCCCGGTAGGCGTTCAGTTCATTTAATTCCCCCGGTTCAGGATTATTCCCATGAAGACTATTATGGGGGGGATGAAGATGATGATGATGGTGTAGAAGGTCTGGATGAGCCCATAGAACAGGACATCTCCACAGACAGAACTTCTGGTGTTTCCCCTCCTAGGCTTTCTGAGTCCCCTTGCCACTTTATGTTCTACAAAAAAGTGGCAGAAACCCTCCAGCTCCCTCTGGATGAAGCTGTTGAGGAACAAGAGGAGCGTGACTATGTGCTGAGTCCAAGAGGTTGTCTATTCCCCTTCACAAATCCTTTAGGAAACAGACACAGAAGTTACTTAAGACTCCAAATTCTTTACCTCCTGTGGACAGGCGAATGGACAAGAGGTACAGTATATGTTGTCAGGCCCAGGTATGGAGTACTTGCACCAACAAAGCATCCATGTTGGGGTCATGCAGGCTGCAGCCTGTGATAAGGCTAATATACGCTTGGCTTCACACCCCCCAGATAAAGACTCCAGGAAGCTGGATGCCGTGGCTAAAAAACAGTACATGGCATCTTCTTTGGGATTCAGGCAGGTTAACTATATGGCCTATACAGCCAGATACCAGAAGTCCAGATAGGATACTGTTCTGGAACTGGCTAAATAGGCTTCCCCCCAGCTTGCCAAGGAGTTGGAGGAGGCAGGTGCTGATGGAATTGAGGCATCTAAGATCCAGTGTCATGCTGCTGTGGACTCCAGTGATGTGTCATCACGAGTCATGGCTACATCTATGGCACTTCGGAGATTGGCTTGGCTCAGATGTACTAGCCTCTCACAGGACACCCAAGCTAAGGCCATGGATTTTCCTGTGGTGGATAATTCTCTGTTTTGGGAGCAGACAGAGAATTTTATGAAGAAAATGGATGAATACAGGACCACCTACAGGAATGCACAGGCCTAGGAAAGGCAGACAACTTCTCAGAAGCAGCAATCTAGGGGTAGGGACAGGCCCTTTCACAGGCCTTTTTACCCAGCACAGGCCTCCTCTCCTTTTCCTCAGAGGGGGTTCTTGAGAGGGAGAGGCAGAAGGGGGATGAGCAGGGCTGCATCCTTCTCTCAGTTTAAGGCTGCTGCCAAGCAGACACCCTGATGTGTCAGCCTGGGACGACTCCCCAATTCCTGTTGGAGGCAGGCTGGCTTACTACTTCCAGGACTGGAAGTCTGTTACTTCAGACAAGTGGGTCCTGGAGGTAGTAAGCCAGGGACTGGCCCTCAGCTTCAAAACAATTCTAAAGCTGAGGGTCAGGTCCTTTCCACCTGCAAACATCTCCGAAACCATTGCTCTAGAGGCAGAGGTTTCATCTCTGCTGGCTCTCAGAGTCATACAGAAAGTTTCTACACCTCACAGGGGCAAAGGCCTATACTCCAGATATTTCCTTACCCAGAAAGAACAGGGGAGTGGCAGCCCATCCTAGATTTAAGATACTTAAACAAGCACCTAGTAAAGCCAAAATTCAAAACGGTGACTCTGGAAATAATTCTTCCTTCTCTAAGGCCAGGGGACCAGCTAGCCTTCCTGGACCTAAAGGATGCCTATTTTCACATTCCCATCAGATGCTCCCACAGGAAGTACCTCAGGTTCGAACTGCCTTCAGGCCATTATCAGTTCAAAGCAATGCCCTTCGGCCTAACATCAGCTCCAATGGTGTTTACAAAATGCCTAGCAGTAGTAGTGGCCTTTCTAAGGAGACAAAACATTTTCATATTCCCATACCTGAATGACTGGCTCATTGTGGGTCAGTCTCCAAACCAAGTCAAGTCAAATTTGCAAGTGACCCAACAAGTGCTCACTTCTCTAGGATTCCTCCTCAGTCTTTCCAAATCCGTTCTCAAGCCAGTGCAACTCTTGACCATCACAGAGGTAGAGTTGGATACTGTCAAAGCAAGAGCTTTCCTCCCTCTGGCAAGGGTGAAGGCCATTATAGAGCTGGCTTCTTCTTTCCCCATTCTGGTGTCTCGACCAGCAAGGCATTTCCTTCAGCTTCTGGGCCACATGGAAGCTTCACTGCATTGGTCCATGGAGCCAGATTTCAGATGAGAGACATCCAGTTCCATTTGAGGGTTTTTGGTCTCAAAAAAAAAAGATCCTCTAACCAGACTTATTCCAGTGACTCAGACTCTGATCCAGGCTCTCCAATGGTGGTTGGATCAGGACAACCTCAGGCAAGGGGTTCCATTCATCACTCAGTGTCATTCTGTGGTTCTAACCATGGATGCTTCTCTCCTGGGGTGGGGAGCTCACCTGGGAGCCCTCACAGCGCAGGGAATGTGATCCCCTTAGGAGTCTCTTCTCCATATCAGTCTTCTGGAGCTCAGGGCAGTTTATCTGGCTCTACAAACCTTCTTGGTCTCAGTACAGAACAAGGTGATTCAGGTCAGGACAGACAACACCACATCCAAGTGGTATTGAAACAAGCAGGGAGGCACTTGGTCTACGGCCTTGTGCATGGAAGCCATGCAATGATGGTCCGTGGCTTATTCTCTAAAGACTTCTCTGGTAGCAGTCCACCTTCCAGGGAAGGACAATGTGCTAGCAAATGCATTGAGCAGGATTTCCAGGGCCATCACAAATGGTCCCTGGATCACTAGTGTTAAAAATGTTTTTTTTCAAGGTGGGGGCACTCCATAGATAGATCTCTTTGCAGCCCCAGACAATTACCAACTTCCCCTCTTTTGTTGCAGACTCCCAGTCTTGGGTTCAGTCCCCCTGGATGCTCTAATTCTGGATTTGGAGGGAAAATTTATGTATGCCTTTCCTCCTTTTCTCTACTGTTCAAAGTCCTGGTCAAGATAAGATCGCAATCTTGCAAAATGATCCTGATTGCTTCAGACAGCCTTGGTATCCCCTGTTGCTGTCCCTAGTAGTCCATCTTCCCCTATCTCTCCCCAGGAAACATTACCTGTGAACCTCTTCTCAGGGGAGGATTTGGTACCCCAACCTTCAGTCTCTCAATCTCAAGACATGGCTCTTGAAGAGCTAGAATATGCATATTTGCATCTGTCTCAAGGGGTTCTGGACATTCTTAAAGCCTCTCGAAAACATGCCACCAGAAAAACTTATAACTCCAAATGGAAAAGATTCAGCATTTGGTGTTCCAGTAAGCACATGTTCCCAGATACTTCTGACATGTCTACAGTTCTGGATTACATGGCTCATCTTAATGGCTTAGGCCTCAGACCAGCTACCCTCAAAGTATACTTGTCAGTTGTTTCTGCATTTCTGTCAGTGGGGAAAGCCCTCATCACTGGCATCTCACCCTGTTTTCTGAAAATTCTTCAAAGAATTGCTTCATACCAATCCCACATTTAAGGATCCTACTCCTGCTTGGGATCTTAATGTTTGCACGGCTCAGCTTATGCAACCCCCTTTTGAGCCTTTGTCTTCAGCAGAGCTTAAGTACTTGACCTGGAAAACTGTTTCTGGTAGCTATTACCTCTGCCAGGTGTATCAGTGAATTGCAAGCTCTGTCAGTAGAGCCTGATTTTTTCTTATTCCATAGAGATACGGTGGTCTTTAGAACCAACAGGAGGTTCTTACCCAAAGTGGTTTCAGATTTTCATCTCAACCAATCCATGTCTCTTCCTGTGTTCTTCACTGATCATCCTTCTTCAGAAGACAGAAGATTACACAGTTTGGATGTTAAAAGGGCTCTTAGCTACTACATTGAGCGTACTAAGGCACTTAGGTTTGACTCCCTCCAGTTGTTCCTCACTTATGGTGAGGTGGGGAAGGGTAAACCTGCTACTAAGAGAACTATTACCAGGTGGATTATCTCTTGTATACAGTTCTGCTATGAAAAGCTAGGAAAATTACCCCCTCAGGCCTGAGGGCTCATTCGACTAGAGATACAGCTGCTTCTCTGGCTGCTGCCAGAGATATACCCTTATTAGAGATACGCAAAGGAGCCACCTGGAGAACAGTCCATACATTCACCAAGCATTACTCTCTGGATATCCAGGCTAGGAATGATGCTAGGTTTGGTACAGCAGTACTGCAGACCCTATTGCCAAAATAGATTCGATACCCTCTTCCATGGAAGTGCTGCTTGGTAGCCTGCATAATGTCAGAATACAGCAAGACTTCATGTTGTTTGAAGAAAACAATTACTCACCTTAGTAACTGTGTTTCTTCTAATAGAGTCTTGCTGTATTCTGATCTCCCTCCCAGCCTCCCCTCTCAGAACCTGTTTTTTGGGAAGTGGGCTGGCAGGTGCAGTGTTGCACCTTAGGGGTGTACTTGGCACTCTTCCATTTTTTAACAGGGGTAGTGGGTTATTTATATGTTTTGATAATTGAATTTGTTCACTACCTAGTTTTTGTTTTGGATTTCTCGACTTGAGTATTTTTGGGGATCCAAAATATTTGGTTGCCTTTTGACTAGTAAATTTTACACTTTCAACATAGTGGGGGTAGTTAGTTAGTGTTAGCTCATAAGAATCTGATGGTTACACTTCAGAGTGCAGCAGACAGAGGTTTGAACCGAACTCGAGCTCAACATTCTATGCTTTGGCATAGAGTTAACTCTTTCCTCTCTGGAGCAGTTCAAGTGCTGTGGCTAACTGCATAATGTCAGAATACAGCAGAAGCTTTGCTGCTGCGCATCTGGTGCTATTAATATCGACCTCTAAATCTGCACTAATTGTACTACAGACAACCCTTTAAGCTACCTGTGAGTGGGAACTGACCTGTGCACTGGCCGAAAGGTGGGAGACAGGCTCCGTTTCTACATAAGCCAAGTGGTTACAAGAAGGAGTTTGTGTTATTTTAAAGTAGAATACCTGCTCATTAGCAGCCCTTATCAGGGCAGTGGACAGGTTAATTGACTAGGATAGTACAAAGAGGCTAATATATCTTCAGGCGTAAACAATATTTAGTTGCTAGGTACGGAAAGCCCGACATTGGTCATGTGCTGTGACTTCTGGGTCCCAATATCTATTCAAACTGCTTGCACTGCTCACGGAGCGAGTGCGCGGTTTAGCATGTGGAGATGTGCACAGAGACGTGCGTGTCTTGCGCATGTGTCAAGCTTGTCCAGTGAAACAGCAGAACTAGGGACTGGTTAGTAAGATTATTTATTAATTGGCAGGTGCTATTTAGACCTTAGTGTTTTGCCTAAGCAGAGACATTTGGTAATTATAAACATCAGCCATTACTATGGAAAACATCTTTTCATATACGTTGCACACAGGCCACATGCTAAGTATCTGTGCGCATTGCAAACATGTACTTAGCATTATGTCAAATAATAATGGATGTTCTCAGGCATCAGATTGTCCAAATTGTCTAGAGCTGAACACATTGAAAAATGAAATTATAAGGCTATCATCAGATTTGGATGCAATTAAAGAGTTAAGAGCGCTTGAATGTTATGTGGATAACATGATATGAGGACTTCAACCACCTGAACTGAATAAAAAGGTCTCCCCCAATTAGAACAAAATAATTTAAATAATGTACACATTTTATTAAATACAGCAACTGTTTGGGCAGAAGTATGCACAGAGATTTGTTTTAAACACATGAACTGTCGGACACAATATAAACCATGAGAGCGAAGCGTGAGGGCATTTATAACAAAAGTGCTGCTGCAGCTATTTTACTTCTTGTAATTATTGGTCCATCTCATGAGAGGCTGACCCTGCACAGATCAGCCATGCACTTCAGAGAAGGCTTTCCGAATTACAGGAGTATGCCATCACAGCTGCATATAATGTCGCATTAGCACATTGGTACTGGGCTGCAATCTGTTCAACCAGTGCTAATAAGTTTGCTGACAGTAGTAAAGATAAAGTGTATGTATTGTATGATGAACAAATACTGTAAGTGTTACCATTTGACTGATTTTTGTATAAACAAACTTGCCAGTTTAATCCATTACAATAAATCTAGCAAACTAATGTAAAATTCAAATAAGTGTGAGTTGTATAACTGGTATCTGCATGTCGTGCTGTTAATTGTACATAGAACTCCCTATTACCCTGCTTCTCAACCTTTCTCTTCCCTCTGCTACTGTTCCTGTTGTCTAGAAGCAGGCTACTGTCATTCCTGTCCCTAAAGGTAGTGATTCCTCTTCTCCTGATAACTACTGTCCTGTCTCTCTCCTCCCTATCCTAGCTAAGTTACAGGAACACCTTGTACTATCATAACTCTCTCCGTTCCTTGACTCTTCCTCCTTCTTCACCCCTTTTCAGTACAGTTATAAGAAATCCCACTCCACTTCCCTCCTTTGGCTCATTGACTCCATCCTTACAGGTATGGATCAGGGTCTGATCATGTCTGCCAGTTTTGTTGACCTTGCTAAAGCTTTTGACACAGTGGCACATCCCCTCCTTCTACACAAGTTTAAAGCAGTTAGACTTACCGACTCTGCAATCAGCTGGTTTCATTTTTGACTTGAGGGAAAATCGCAAGCTGTCCAGATAGGAAGCACCATTTCATCACCATTCCCTATCTACTCAGGTGTCCCTCGAAGACCTGCCCTGGGTCCTAGTCTCGTTTCCATATTCTTGAATTACCTATTCTCTCTCTCTCTCTCTCTCTCTCTCTCTGTTCCTCTGTATCCATTCATATGAACACTGATGATACAGTTGTTTTTGCATCTGGCACCTCTTCCCAGGATCTCACCTCACAGCATTAGCTGGATTTTGATAATATTCAGCACTGGTTCCAGACTAACCGACTTTCCCTCAATGTCAAAAAAACAGTCTTGATGACTTTTGGCACCCATCAAAGGCTTTCTACCCTCACCCCTCCCTTTACTTTTCTCCTCTGATGAGGCTATTATTGAGGATGTATCCCCTTTTAAGTACCTCAGCTCTGGCTTGACCTTCTTCTTGATTTCTTGTTGCATATTGATGCCATTCACAAAAGCTCCACCCCAGCCTTGGTGCACTGTACGTGTAAGCCCCCTGCAAAAGTGGGACTTATATTCCAATGTTTAGGCGTCCCTTATCCCACTCTAACCCCCCAGCTCCCAGAGCTAGTAAATGGGTTTTGTGCTCTGAGGAATATTGCTCTAGATGCCTCAATGTGGCAGCACAGAGTAGAGTAAGGGTATAAAAAGGGACTGATGGGACATATTGAGGCCTTTCTGGCACAGGCAGTAGGTCTATGCTGGAGGGGGGAGGCTAGAAGAGTAGCATCAGGACCAGGATAGGTGGGCAAGTGAGAGAGCTCAGCAGTCCAGGAGGGCCAGTTGGAAACCCCCCTAAGTAGAGTGCAGTCGGGACAGTTCTAATATGCCATGGCTGATGACGAGTGGGGGTATGGAGCCCTTTTAGGAAGCCCAATTGTGTTTCTCCAGGTCACCGGGGCTGGGAGGGCTGTGGCAGGACTCTCTCAGGAGTGGAACCGGTAGCTGGGTTTCCCCTCATACCTGGTATGTGGCAGGGTGACCTAGGGGTTGAGGGAGCCTGGGAGCCTTTCACCCAAATAAGGGGCCTGTTTGGAGGGACAGGTCCTGGGGTGCTGGTCTAGAAAGTCAGGGCAGGTTGCAGACCAGGCAGTACAGGGTGGTCCCTGTGCTGGAGCTAAATTCAAGCCCAGGAACCATTTGAAGGGATGTGGGCCCGGCAGGAACTCCCCATAGGAGGAAGGTAACAGCAGAACATCCCAGAGTAAATTGGTGGCCATGGAGGGCTGAGGCAGTGGCAAGTATTAACAGAAGTGTCCTCAGCCTGTATGTCAGTGCCAGCAGTTGGAAGGTGGGTCAGGGCCTGGGTCATCAGAAAAAATGTTGGATGCCCTTGTGGCATGGGCTAATGCCCGGGGGTCCAGGCAGTGAGAGCAGCTCACTTTCCCATGCCAGTGAAAGGGGGGACAAGCAGTGCCAGAGTAAAAGGGACCCAGTTAGAGAGAAGTAAGAGGAAGGCTTGGCTTATCAGATCCTTATATGCCAGGAGATTGCAGGGATCTGGGTTCTAGGGTCTTTTGTAAAAGGGTAGGAAATGAGAATCCTTCTGGGGTCTGCTGAAATTTGAGGTTCTGTTGTTTATTAGGTCCAGCCAAAGAGTATACAGTTTGTAGCTCCATGCAGCTGCGTATGTATTTTTCCATAAAAGAATGGTGACCCTTGTATCACTGAAATCATTTGCATGCAGGCGAAAGTAAAAGCCAGTTGGGGAGAAACAGTGGTTTGTGCCTTGTTCGACTGTAGGGGGGTGGGGGTTTAATGAAACAAAATCCTTTTTCCCTGTTATGTGCAGTCTAATTCATTGTTCACAAGTTATATCCCAGGGGCAGGAATCCAGCCTTGGGGCTGCAGGGGCTTATGTCCCCATAGAAGAGGAGGGAGGTTTCAGTCTGGGGGTTGGCTTGGGGAGAAGATCCACTGCTGAGAGTGAGAAGGTACAATGCATGACTTGAAGACAACAAGCAGGTAGGTGACCATCAGTTTTCCCTGATCCAGTGATTGCAATGTCTTATATGTTAGCACCTGGAGTGCTCCCTTCTTCCTGCCCGGAAGAACTGCGAGTAAATAAAGTATTCCCCTAGACGGGGCAGGAAGGAGGGGTTACACATATGAATAAAGCAAGTATCCTGCTTCCTGTCCACCATGAGATTGTTTTAAAGATGATTTTCCCTGTTTTTGTTTATGGCGACATAATCTATAGTGGAGGTCCCAAATCTTCCCTTGCCAGACTGGACCTCTTTTTGTCATTTTGCTTTAGATTGTTCCTCTCGTATCCCCCACGGCTCACTCTGCTCTGCCCTTTCACTTCCCTCTCTTGACACCACGTGCCTTTTCCATTGTGTCCCCTTTATATCTAAATACTGGTTTAGTTCCCTTCCATCCTATCTTCCATCCCTCGTATCCTCTCCACTTCCTACCACCTTCTATGCAATACTACTTCTCATTCCTTTGCTATTCCTTTTAGAAAGTCTACTGTTGGTCAGTCTGCTTTCTCGTACCATTTTCCTTAACCCTGGATCTCCCTTCCACTGTCAATTCACTCCGCCTCATCAGCTTTCTCCATAAAGTCTCTCCTTAATGTCTATTTTTCTCCCTCCTGCAACTGTTCATGGCTTCTGTCAGCGTGGGTCACTTGGTAGCACATCTGCCTCTGGACCAAAACATTGTGGGTTCTTGTCCCACACCGGGATTGGATTTGCACCTAAAAATCGCTGGCATCCGAGTGCAGAATTGGGCTGCTGTACTGCTGGGGTGTGCCGTCCTTCAAATGAGATGTTAAACCGAGGTCCCTTCTGCCCATCCTGATGTCCTGGTGAGTGTCCAGATGGAAGTAAAAGAACCCAGGGCACTCTTTGCAAAGAGCAGCGAACATTCCCGGTGTCCTGGCCAACAATCCCCTTCCCATAAACCGGTTCATGCAATTATCCAGGCTGTGTGTGGGTGATGATGTGCGATATGGCCACCACCACACATCCACTCACTTCACTGCCAGTCTAGCATTGCTTGTAAAGCACTTTGGATGAATGAAAAGCGCTATATAAATGCTGATGATTCTTCTTCTTCCTCCTCCTTCTTCAACAGTTTTGCCCTGTCATGCTGTTTTATTTGTCTCTATTACATTAATCTGTTATTTGTTTATTTAGCTTCTGTTGGCCAGTTAAGCACACTAGACCTTCAGGTATGACAGGGGAGGTTATACACAGGGATAGCCTTAATCATTCTGGGGACTTGTGCAAAACCACTCTGTGGATCCCCCAATTCCATGTACCCCCTGCCCCCTGTCCTCTGCACCACTCCTCCCACCGCAGTTCTGTATCATATCATATTAAGACAAGTATAAATAAATGTTGTGTTACACATACAGTAATGAAGAAACAACTGCAAAACACATGCACACACGCACATACTGACGTTTCCTTAGCCATATTCCATCCCCACATTTTTTTATTTCCAATAACCATTTCACATGGCAAACAGATCCATGTGATCCTTGGAATATTTTTTTACTTGTTAAAACTTTGTGTTTATCCATCACCAGTGACTTTAACTGGTGTATGCAGTGGCCTAACTGGAGACTTGCAGACCTGAAGCCTTTTGAGTCACTGCTGTACTTATGAAGTTCGAAATATGGTAGAGATTTTCTTTCTTTATTTTTTTATTAGTCTTTACACCTCCTTTTGGAGCTGGCAGGTGACTCAGGCCCCTCCCTTGGAGGGGGACTCATCTCTCCAGTGGGCTTTCCCCACACCCACACCCACCAACCATCCTCCACGGGTTGCCCCCCATGACAGGGCTGGTGGCAAGGGACACTGGGCTCCTCCCACCCCTGGAAGCCAACAACTAGATTGCTGGGGGGAGGCATGGGGGAAGCCCGTCATCATTGAGACCACCAGCTCTGAAACCTTTTTCTGTTTTCTCTCCCTCCCTTCCAATTTGAGGATGTTGACTTTAAGCCTCCTGACCCGTACTGCCCTCCAGCCACTGTCAGACAGCAGTCAGCGAGCAGGACAACTAGTTTCCTTCCCCCGGGAGAGGGCAGCAGCCCTCTGGGTGCTCAATCCTCTCTCCCCCTGCCACCCCCTGGCAGCCCAGGCTCATTCCTGAACCCAGTATTCCAGCATGGTGCAATGAATGGCATCCAGTGCCTCAACCCACAGCGCCACCGGGCCTGCTTTAGATTTTTTCTTTCTAATAGGAAATGCGACCTCTGGTAAGGTATATTTAACCAACATTAAGAAAAACATGGTGGGGGCAGAGTTCCCAATATAATCAGATAATTCACATGAGCCTGCTCAGCACTTAAAGTGCTTGTGCTTCTGGACCCTATCTCCTCCATGTATGTCCCATTCACTTATATACTATAGTTCCTCTTACTACATCATCTTACTACATAAACCACGTTACTTAACTGATCAATATTAACCTCTCCCTTTTCACATTCCCCTCAACCGTCACTTCCACATCCCTTGGACCTTGGAACCAGCATTGATTTCCAACCCTTTCCTCCTTCCCTTACCCATATCGAACCCTCTCTCTGTACTGAGTCATGTAGCGTTAGTGCTTGTGGCTGTCCCACATCATTATCCCTTATGCCTCACCCACTACCATCCTCCCCCCCCTTGATCTTGCTGGCCTGTATGTTATCACCATGCATTCCGAATCCTTTCCTCCTAAAGTTTTCTCCTAGGCTAGCCTTGTGTTAGTGACCCTTATCCTTGGATCTCTGTATATACTGTATAACTGTGTTCTGTTTATACCTGTTGTATCTTTTGACCTATATTTATACATATCTTACTGTTAATGCCTCCTACTGTTCACTTATTGTATATATTGTAATTGTAAATTATTCTTATTGAAAAACCCAGGTTCACCTCGAAAATGAGTATTGCTCAATGGTGATCGCCTGGTTAAATAAAGATTTTGATTGATTGAATATTAAAGAACAGAGTAATTCCACTCAGAGATCTAAACAGCATTCAGCACCCTCCCCTGAACAAAAACACCACTGTGGAAACCATACTCGCCTCATTTCCTTTACTTTACATTTTATTTACATGTTTAGAGTCAGAACTGTCCTTGTTATTTGTTTGCATATTTATGTATTGATTAGTTCATATTTTTGTTTGTGACTTTGTTTTGTAATTCTTATTGGAAAATAAAATATTATTAACAAAAAAAAATCTTCCCTGATACTGATCCCTCATCCCTTACTGCCCCATCAGTGTGTTGCATTTTTAATTTTTTTAATTTAACAATAGGTCTGTCAACTGCAGGCACCCTCCATCTTCCCAATATTAACTAAACAGCCAGAGTCTCAGATGCATAACCTGCAAGTTGTTTTTTAAATGAAATGGGCACTCTGTACATAATGCACTTGCTGATATTCTCTATCTTTGCACGCAAACAGAAATACCATACTTTATATTAAACACTGATCTGTCTATATTTACTGCCCAATGCCCCATCCAGCTCTCCAGCAAATGAGCAGAAAAACAGCTGTTTGTAATCCTTAGACTGTCAACAGAATTAGAATGCATAGTAATTCTGGACTCATATATGAGGTTGCAGCACAGCAAGCATTTATACATGAGCATTAGATGCACACACAACACGGGCCTTTTTTGCTTTGAATAAGTTTTTGTTTTTTATCTTTACCCAAATGATCAGTCGACCCAACCAGCTCCTCCGACCCAGGCCCAATGAAGTTGCTACTCACTCCACTCCAAGCAGCAGCTCATTCCAGGTTCAGACTGGGATGCAAGGGGCCAACATCGAAGCTGAGTTGTGGGGGCCCTGTTCCTGACATGCCAACGGTGGCATACTCTAGCATGCAAGCTAGCTTTCACACACTGAATTTATAACCATTAAATAACTAAATGTATTGTTTTATATGAAAGCTAATTTAACTAGTATTAGAGTTAAGATGCCTGTTTTCTGGAGGCTTTTGTCCATAGGCATTAAGGGATCTGAAAGCCATTAACCCACACTGCCAGACTTTTACAAACATACACAATTTGCAAGCAGATAAAGGCCTAGTGACCTATCAAGTCTGCTTGAATGTGCAGCTAGCACCCCTTATTCTGTAGTGCAGCCGCCCCTCCCTCCCACCTTTCTCCTCCCAAGTGAGATGGCAGATATGTGCACCTGTGACCCTTTGCATGTAAAACAGACTATATCCAGTGTGCCACCTGAGTCCCTTGACATTTATGAAAGGCCCTCAGTATTTGGGAAGTTCTGCTGATGGTATCAAGGAGTGGTTCTTTCTGAAGCAATTTTTCTCATCAGGCTCCCCTGTATCCCCCACAGATCCACTGACCAGCCCTCCTTAAGTCATGACTAGTGATAGTAATACTGAACAAACTCTGGTCACAGCCAACAAGGCTACATAATGCTATTTTACAGGGATTAGGAGCCATCTACAGGGAAATTGCTTTTATATGAAACCTCAAGCAGCTCAATATTTCTTTAAAACTGTCTGTCAGTGACAATATTCCCCTGTGATTGCTGGCCCTGTTAAAATGTAATACATTCTCTGGTGCCACATGTACAGCCCACCCTCTGACTGTCAGGCCCATTAATAAAAAATCATTCCCTGGTGTGCAGTGGATCCATCGTTGTCCGATCACCTGCTGTGTTAATAAATAATTCCCTTGCTGCAGTATAAGGTCAGTCTGGTCCAGTGGCATGGAGGGATGAGGTGCTGTGTGCCTTGACTCCCGCTACATCAGTGGCCTGAGCTCAGGAACATGCTCAGGTTGCCGAGGGTTGGAGAGAAGACTGAGCATTCATCAGATAGCTGGCCAGGGTAGGAAGGCATGCTGACTCGACCTTTGCGTCCCCCAGGTGAAAACAGTAATCCAAGGGGAAGGTGAATGCAGAAATGGCTAGCACAGGCTGCCCACCTACTCAGTCACACACTACCACCTGGATGACTGGCTCAGTTCTAGATGCGAGTGACTATTCAGGGAAGGATGACTCTCCCCTTCCTGGCTCTTTCGTGGGGGGGGGAGCAATCCGTGGGGAACTTTAGACTCGGTGCTCTGGGACAGGAAAGTGGCAGACAGGGGATGTGGGGACAGGGCTGAGAGCCTGCCTAAGTCAACTAGCAAGGTGAACGTGTTTATGGAGGTGGGAAAATGCTGCAGTATGTATGACCTTAACACATGTACACAACCCTCCCATAATGGGGGTTACAGTAAATCTACCAAGCATAGGTAATATGTACAGGTCCTCCTACCAGGGTAGTATGGAGCCAGAAGGAGGAGTACTAAAGGGATGAGGTTTCTTAGACCTGTAGAATAAGGATCCACAGTTCGTAGATAGTTACTAGGAAGGATAAGAAAGGTTAGACATATTGTTATACTTTTCTGAATGGGGAAGGAGTTCACATCCTGTGAGACTGTGAAAGTTAAGAGAAAAAGGTTAATTTTGAGTAAATACAGTAGTGGGAACACTAGAGAAGATAGAGATAGAAAGGAGTATAGTATAGTGTAAAAGGTAAAAAAATATTGCTTTAGATAGACAGTTACAGAATTAAATGAAGTAATGGATATAGAGGCATGTTTAATTTAAGTAGTATACTAATATCATTAACTGTCTACCATGAGCATCAAAAACAAAACACAGAATAATGAAGTGTTTGTAGCCAAGCTACTCATGTGTTTTCAGCTTGACTTGCACATTGTATTTAGTGTGTGGTGTATATCACTTGAAGAGGACTGTATAAATGAGATGCACATTTGTATTCCTCAGACCCACCCCTGAGGAAGGCTCACTGAAGGGTTGAAGCAGTGGGGCTAAAGGGTGCACACCAGCATGTTGCCAGAAACTAAATCTTGCACTGAATCTACACTACGAGCAATGAGCTTTCTTTTCTTATTGCAAGCTGGCTACTTTGCTCATGCACCACCTTTTCCAGTGCACACCCCTCTACACTACTTAAACTATAGCCACAGCACTGACCACTGACCATCGCAGGACTGACCCATCCACCCCCTACAGTTACAGGACTGTATGCCCCCCTCTGAGAGTCACATGACTGAAACCCTCCACTGTCAGTCACAGCACTGACCACTGACCATCACAGGACTGACCCATCCACCACCTACAGTTACAGCACTGTACGCCCCCTCTGAGAGTCACATGACTGAAACCCTCCACTGTCAGCCACAGCACTGACCACTGACCATCGTGGCACTGACCCATCCACCCCCTACAGTTACAGGACTGTACACCCCCCTCTGAGGGTCACATGACTGAAACCCTCCACTGTCAGCCACAGCACTGACCACTGACCATCACAGGACTGACCTTTCCACCCCCTACAGTTACAGGACTGTACACTCCCTCTGAGGGTCACATGACTGAAACCCTCCACTGTCAGCAACAGCACTGACCACTGACCATCACAGGACTGACCCTTCACCCCCTACAGTTACAGGACTGTACACCCCCCTCTGGAGGGTCACATGACTGAAACCCTCCACTGTCAGCAACAGCACTGACCACTGACCATCACAGGACTGACCCTTCACCCCCTACAGTTACAGGACTGTACACCCCCCTCTGAGGGTCACATGACTGAAACCCTCCACTGTCAGCCACAGCACTGACCATCGCAGGACTGACCTTTCCACCCCCTACAATTACAGGACTGTACGCCCCCCCTCTGAGGGTCACATGAGTGAAACCCTCCACTGTCAGCAACAGCACTGACCACTGATCATCACAGGACTGACCCTTCACCCCTACAGTTACAGGACTGTACACCCCCCTCTGAGGGTCACATGACTGAAACCCTCCACTGTCAGCCACAGCACTGACCACTGACCATCACAGGACTGACCTTTTCACCCCCTACAGTTACAGGACTGTACACCCCCTCTGAGGGTCACATGACTGAAACCCTCCACTGTCAGCAACAGCACTGACCACTGACCATCACAGGACTGACCTGTCCACCCCTACAGTTACAGGACTGTACGCCCCCTCTGAGGGTCACATGACTGAAACCCCCCACTGTCAGCCACATCACTGACCACTGACCATCGCAGGACTGACCTGTCCACCCCCTACATTTACAGGACTGTACGCCCCCTCCGAGAGTCACATGACTGAAACTCTCCACTGTCAGCCACAGCACTGACCACTGACCATCGCAGGACTGACCCATCCACCCCCTACAGTTACAGGACTGTATGCCCCCCTCTGAGTCACATGACTGAAACCCTCCACTGTCAGTCACAGCACTGAACACCCACCTTTGACAGTCACAGTACTGATCCCTATTCCCAACGGTCACAGCACTACACCCCACCACCATGACAGCACTGCCCCATACTCGCTAAAGTCACATGACTGACACTTTCCACAGGCAGTTACAGCAGTAACATAGAAACATAGAAGTTGATGGCAGATAAGGACCGCAAGGCCCATCCAGTCTGCCCATTTCTTTTTCTACCTTTTGAATGTGTCATAAGCCTGTACTCTGTCACTAGCATATCTAGTCATATTCATCTTAATGGCTCCTTTATGCCTATTCCATGCCTGTTTGAAGCCCTGCACTGTATTAATATCACCACTTCATGAGGTAGGCCATTCCATGCATCCACCACCCTTTCCATGAAAAAGAACTTTCTCACATTCTCCCCTTAATCGGCCTCCCTCTAATCTCATGCTGTGTCCTCTTGTCCTATTTTTCTTATATTGAAACATGTTAGCCTCTTTCACCTTGTTAATGCCCTTAAGATGTTTATATGTTTTGATCATATCACCCCTCTCCTTCCATTGCTCTAGTAATCCCCATCCCTAATAGTCACAACACTGCACCTCAGTCACAGCACTGAAGACCACCCCACACAGTCAGGACTGACCCCCCACCCCACCCAGAACAGTCTCTTAATTTGGCGCTTTATTTATTTATTTCTGACCTCGGATTAACCATTTGAGCTCAGAGCTCTTTATATAGGTTCCACATTAGTACATTTAGAACAAGTAGGTGATTATACAGAGGATTGAGACAAACGAGGCAGTAGAATTAGAATGAGAACATTTAGGTACATTTGGTCTTTAAACAAAGGAATGCAAAAAATACAGTGAAAACTAAAACTAGAATAAGTAAACACAGTCAGATACATACAGGAACAGATTGAATAACTGTGCCCAACAGGGAGCCGGTTAGTTGTCAGCAACATGAGGGGGTTAGAGCATAGAAGTGCTGGAGAGACGGGGTGGGGGGTTGAGCCCCAAGTGCAGGGTGTGTGTGTGTGAGAGAGAGAGATCTGTTTGGCAGATGGGCAGATGATAGGAGATGCCTTTGCTTGGTGCTAGCGATGGTAGATACATTGAGATGCCTGTATTAAATGGTTCTTTTAGAAGGTCCACAGAGTGGGCAGGCTAATGTTCTCATGGAGGGAGCTGAACCACAATGGTGCCCGACTGGCAAAGGACCTTTGTCCTTGAGATGTCCAACATTTTGGAGTCAGGAAGGACTGCAGTTCCAAATTTCGGGCGGGCCTGGGATTAGTGCTGGGAACTAGGAGTTGTTGGACCCCAGTCAGGAGCTGACCGACGCAGATCTTTTTGGCCAGGAGGCAGGATTGATATTTTAAGCGACCAAAGAGCATTAGCCAGTGAGCCTTTGCATAGAAATCGCAGGTGTGGGTTAGTCAGCGTGCCCCTAAGGTGAGCCTGCAGGCATTCTTAAGGGCAGTTTTGATACATCAGAGGGCAGTATCTGTGGCAGAGCCATATATTGGCAGTCCATCGTCCACTAGGGAATCCACTGAAGTCTGAACTGCTATGCTGAGGGCTTCAGGGGTCAGGGTCTGCCTACGGTGATAAAAGTAGCCCTAAGCGTTTGTTGATTGTTTTAGCTGTGATGTCTATGTGGAGAGCATAGGAGAATGAGCTGTCAAGAGTAATTCTGAGATATTTGAAGTGATGAACACGTTCAAGAGGAGCACCACCCCATCACATTTTGATAGCAGGTAGTTTTTGTGCTTGTTCTTAAGGCTGGTGAACAACATGGTTTTTGTTTTTTTGAAGTTCATTATCGATTTATGATTTTTGAATCACAACTCAACACTAGTGAAGTCATGTTCTAGCTGTTGCTCAAGAGCAGTGGGGTTAGAGCCATTAGAAAAGATAACTGTGTCATCCACGTAGAGGAGGATACGGCACTGACTGGCTGGGGGGAAGCAATTCAGAAATAGGCTAAAGAGGAGGGGGCCCAGTATTGACCCCTGTGGAATGCCTGAGCACACAGGCTTGGTGTCAGAGAGAAAGGTATCTATCCTGACTTGCTGTGAATGGCAGTGTAGGTAGCTGTGGAACCATGTTGTCACCTCAGGGGCAAGGTCTATGGCAGTGAGTTGGTCAGCTTGGAGGGTATGGTTGACCATGTCAAAGGCCTTTGTTAGGTCAACATAGATAGCCTTGACTAGCTGGCCAAGATTGAGGGATTTGTGGATGAAGCCTGTGTATTCCAGGAGGGCTGTAGCGGTGCTATGCCCAGCCCTAAAGCCATGTTGCTCTGAGACAGTCCTGTCAGTGTGTGTGTGGGGGAGAGTGGTACAGTCCTATGAATGCGGGGGGGGGGTACAATCCCATGACCATAAAGGAAGGGGGGTGTTACAGTCTTGTGACAGTGTAGGGGTGTCGGTACAGTCCTGTGACTGTAGGGGTGGGGGTGGGTGGAACAGTCCTGTGACTGGGGCTGACTGGTACAGTCCTATGACTTTTGAGGCATGGTCATTACTGTGACTGGTGGAGGGTGTCAGCACTATGACTGTCAAAGCAGTGGCACAGTCTTGTGATAATTGGGAAGAGGGTCAGATATGTAACTGTCAGGAATAGGGTTTCACTTATGTGACTGTCAGAGTGAGGGTCATTCCTGGGACTTTTGGGAGGTCTGCTTCTGCACAATTCTGCAGCTCTGTGGGACTGAAGTATTTGCAGGAAGTTGTACATGTGACAGGAAGGTTGTATACAGTGACTCATATGACTGTTGAGGGAGGTTCAGATGCAGTGCTATGTTAATGGCGGGGGTCAGTACTGTGATTTTTGTGGTTGGGGTATCAGTGCTGTAATGGTCGAGCATGGGGAGACAGTGTGGTTATTGTCAGGGGTGGGTGATCAGTGCTGTGACTGCCAGGTAGGGGGCAGGGCTGTTATTTTTGGAAGTCATATGACTTACCCTCCCCCTTACAGTAATGGTGGTCCCAGCACTGACCACACTTCAGTCATTAAAGCTTTTTAAAAAATTGCTTAAGTACTGGCAAACCATTGCAGAGATTGTGGGGGTCAAAAACTGCCACTGGCCTTCTAGTAAAATTCTGGTAGATATTGTTAGGCTAGAAAGAGTTTCCTTTACCTAGCCCTGCAGACTTGTACTGGAGAGTGTAACCAATAATTACATTAGCTGGGCTAGTGGAAGAGTCTGTGGGGTTAGTGAATTTCCCCAGTCATTAATCCTGCTGGCTAGTGGCTGCAAAACTTAACTTAGACCCCTGAAGTGGATCATGCCATCCACAAGATGGCCCTCTAGACATTATTGCCCACTGAGCATCCTGCTAGGAGTCAGAAAACCCACATCCCAGTCTCCTGACCCCCCACAACTGGACCACTCTTTCAGTGCCATTTCTTGGGTTCTTATACTTCTACCTGGACGCCCAGAATGATGGCAACAGAGATGGGTAGAAGGGACCTCGGTTTAATCCCTCATGCAAGGGACAGCACACCATGACAGTACCGCATTACTCCATGTACTATATTGTGGTGCCAGTGTTTACAGTATGACAGTGAATAGCCTAATAATCAGACTGCCCATACTGTATATGTGGTATGTCATTCTTATTTCAGTTCGGGAGTATCTGGGACTCTTGAATGTACTGCAGATATGAGATAACCAACAAAAGAAACAAGAAACAGCTGCAAGTACGTCACAGTTCTGTTGTGTAAGCTACACATAATATATAATGATTCTAGACACCAAGTGGTACAGAGCATGGACAACGTGCTCTGTATATTAAACTTTACATTGCTTGGCTTATTAAACCGGCTTCTGGGATGTATACATTCACAGCTGCTTCAGTAAGGGATTTAGACGTGTACAGCATGATGCTGGCATCACAGGAAGAAGCCTGGCTTTCTCAGTCCCAGGCTGGAATATCTCCTAACACATCCTTCAGCCACATTTGTAACACAGAGGCATAGTCATTCTCTGATCATACTGAATAGCAGGACAGCTCATAGTAACTGCTGTCTGTAAATGGCTTCAGTTACCTATATTTGTGGATTCTGCAGTTCTGTTTACTCCTTACTACACTAGATAGACAGACAGACAGACAGACAGACAGACAGACAGATAGATAGATAGATAGATAGATAATTGTATTTATAAAGCGCCCAATTCCATGGACTCTGGGCACTCTACAATACAAAACAAAAGCAAAATACAAATAAACAGTAATTCATCATAAACTTTAAATTCTGTCCATTCAATTGAAACCCAATATCAGTCATTAAAAGCCTGCTGGAACAGATATGTTTTCAATTCTTTCTTAAAGGCTTCTACCGAGGGGCCTCCCTAAGATAATCAGGATGGGAGTTCCACAGAGTAGGTGCCGCCACTGAGAACGCCCTGTCCCCAGAATGCTGCAGCCTTACTCTGGGAACTCCAAGGAGGCCTCCCCCAGCAGAATGGAGTGCCCGGGACAGATGGTAGGGGACAAGAAGATCTTGCAGATAGACAGCTTCCTGTTCATGTAGGGTCTTGTAGGTCAGGAGCCCTACCTTGAAAACAATCCTCCACCTGACCAGCAGCCAGTGCAGTCCACGGAGGACCGGGTGATATGATCACCATTTTGTCCCATGCAGTAATCCGGCTGCCACATTCTGCACCAGTTGCGGCCTGTGGAGGTTGCCTCCAGATAACCCTAGGTACAGGGCATTACAATAGTCCAGCCTGGAAGTGATGAATGCATACACCAGTGTGGTCAGATCCTCCGGCAGGGCCAGTGTTTGGATTCATGCAATGTTCCTAAGATGGTAAAATCCACTCCTGATGACAGCCGACACCGGAGCATCAAGTGCCAAACCATCATCCAGGATCATGCCCAAATCCTTCACCTGTCTAGAAAGAGTAAGGGGAACACCTCCCAGCACAAGGGCCCTCCACCACAATGAACTGGATCCACAACCAGTACCTCGGTCTTGTCTGGGTCAAGTTTTAGCCAGTTTTGAGTCATCCAAGTCTGGGTCTCATTGAGGCAGCTGTTAAATACAGAGGTCGACACCCGGACTATTGGGTGCACAGGACAGGTACAGCTGGGTATCATCTGCATAGCAGTGAAAACCCAACCCATACCACCTGATAGTGTCCCCCACTGGCAGCATATACACCATGAACAACAAGTGGGACAAGACCGAACCTTGCAGTACTCCACAGCAAAAAGGCTTCAGGTTGCATGATGCTAACCCCAATGTCATCCTCTGTAGTCTGCCTGTCAGGTATGACCTGAACCAGTTGATTGCATTACCAGACAGGCCACACCAAAACCTCAGGTGATCAAACAGCACCTCATGGTCCACGTCCACAACAGGGAAGTGTCTGTACTATGCCCTGCATGAAACCCAGATTGAAAAAGCTCATAGGTGGAGAAAGAGGCAAAATGTCTCTTGAGCTGCCACCACTTTTTTCAATAACCTTCCTTAAAAATAGGTGGTTTGAAACCAGCCTGTAATTGCTGAGGCAGTCTGGGTACAGAGAGGGTTTCTTCAAGAGGGGTCTAACTAAGGCCTCTTTCAAGGCCATTGAGAAAACCCCACTCCTCAAGGAACTTCAGACAATCCCAACAATCACAGGCCCAACCAGGTCCAAACATCCAACCAAAAGTCGGGTCGGACCTGGATCCTGATCACACTGATTTGTCTGTAGCTCCAAGATTATTTTCACCACCTCCTGCACCCCAACCAGCTAAAACTCATCCCAGGTAGGAGGAGTGCTTCGACACACTCCAGGGTGAACCATCCATCCCCTTCGAGAAGTACTCGAGGAGACCTCATCCCTGATAGAGGACACCTTGTCGGTAAAGAATACAGACAGCTCCTCACACCTAGTGCTTGAATCTGCTTCCCCAACACAGAGACAGGCAGCATATAATAGCCTGTCCACTGGGCAGAAAAGCTGAGCTGGTCTGTTTCTTGCTGCAGCAATCTCCCTTGACAGATATCCCACCTTCTTACAGGAGATTGCCCCCTTGTTAGTTGGTATAATGTAACCTCAGGGCCAATTTGTCCTCTAGTAGGCCAGATCTCCTCCAGCACCCCTCTAACCTCCGCCCCTTAGTCTTTAAACTCTGGAGATCCTCATCAAACCGAGGAGGTCTCTGGCAAGTAGACAAGGGAAGGACACGAATGGATACGACGGAATCGAAGGCCGCAGCAACCTCCCCATTATAGACTGGCACTGCTTCCTCTGCTCTAATTGCACAAGCAGCCCCAACACTTGATAGGTCCAGCACTGCCAATAGTCCCATCGGGGAAACTCCTCTTAATGGGTGGTACTGGACCATCTCCATAGGAGTAGGACCATCTGGGGGTGCCACTAGGCATGAACCTCACGGTACTATGATCCGACCAAAATACAAGATCAACACTGAGGTCAGTCATGTCTAAACCTAATGACAAAACAAATCCAATATGTGTCCACCCAAGTGCATAGCTGTTATTACTTTTTGTGACAGATCCAGGGCTCCCATGCTTCCTATGAGATCGTTTCCAAAACCAGAGAGCCTGCCATCGACTCAAGCATTGAAGTCCCCCAGGATTAACCACCTGGAAGACTCCAGCACCAGGCAGGCAATGAGCTCCTCGACCTCAACAACAAAATCCCCATTGACCCCAGGGGGATGATAAAGCACAAGGACCCTGAAACCTGCCCCTACACCCCTTCGGGTGGCCACACACTCAAACGATTGCATATGACCTACACATAGCACTGTGAGATTCAGGCTGATTTAAAACAAATGGCTACCCCCCTCCCCTGGATCCTCCTTAGGGTTGTGTATCACAGAATACCCAGCCGGAACCGCTGCTTCCAAAATTGGGACGGCATTTTCATCCTTCCAGGTCTCTGTGATGCAAGTCCAGTCAACCGAGGATATCTAGTCTGCTATTATGGCAGTCTTATTCCTCAGTGACTTGGCACTGCATAACACAGCCCGAGTAGGATGAGGCAGGGCAGCCGAACCCACTAACTGCCCACAATCCATCATGGAACCCTTGGGTATGGGAACTAAACATGGCAACCCCCTCTCCAGTTCGCATTTTGCCCCAAAGTGACTCCTTGACCTCACCACCCAAATCCAAGACACCCCAACAGCCACTCGGGTGCCAACACCACCACCTCCAGACCCCCCACAAGCTATTCCTAAGGCTCTTCACCTCCTGTAGGCTGCAGCTGGAAGTCCAGAAAGCTCAAAGGGACAGAGGCCGCAGAGGTATTCCCCCCCGAGTAGCTGCTCCTTACAAGTCCCTATCCCAGACACATTTCACACAAATAGCTGTTCACTCACACTAATAATAATGTAACACAACCCTCTCAAAAAATAAATTGAGCAATAAAAACAACAACCTCCCTGCCCCCGATTAAACAATATCATGACTAACAATAACAATAATAATAAATAAAATCCTAATTAAATATAAGAAAAATACAGCAATAAGTTCAATGTTCCAGGCTAAAAAGTCTTCCCAAACTCCAGGTGAAAAGTATAGTAGCTGTGGGAACTCTCCTTTCCCTAACCCATGTCCAAGTTCTACTAAATATTGGATACTCTCACTGTCCAGTCACAGGAATACTAGTTTTAGCCAGCAATAATGACTCAAAGGCACTCTCACTGCCAGTCAAGTTTTAAATCTAGAATAAATATGGCAACCTACCCTGTAGTCTTCTTACAAGTTCTGCTTTAGAGACTAAGGTCCCACTCTTCTCCTGTACTTTTCTCTTTTCCTCCAAACAACAATTTCTTCTTCTTCAATGGGCAATCCTAGGGATCAGCTCCACAGAGTCAGCCACAGAGGAGACCATCCTTCAGCAGCCCACCACCCAAAAGCTTTCAATGGCTACCGGCGAGAGTACCGTCCAGCTTCCCCCCCCAGCAGCCAAAACAAAGTGGAAACTTAGCCCCAAGTATAGCCCCCAAAAATGTCATCAGCCTGCTCCAGCCTCAGCTGTACCACAGCAAGGTCCACTGGAGTTGAGTAAGAAACAACACAGGACAACCACCACACCAACCGCCCTTTGACCACTAGTCTGTAGCCCCAGCCACACCGCCAACCACCCTACACCTGTTAGTCAGCAGGCCACCCCCGAGCACTCACCTGATCTGGAAGATCCCTGAGGTCCGCTAATCTGGCAACTCCAGGTTGATCCACTTTATCGCAATATCACCATCGCAATCCTTAATCCATGATCCACATCCAGGCAGAGTCCCAGGGCTGATGGAACATCCCCACTAAGTAGTCACCAACGGGAACAGGTAGGCACATAAGACTGCAGAAATCTCATAGCTCAGCAACATGGCCAAAGCTGATAAAGTTCCATGGCAAGTCCAGATGCAGACTTCGACAGAGTGCAAAAAATCAGTGCCATGCACATGCCGTAATTGAGACTCCTGTATGCTGTGCCAGATAGACCCCTGCACCAGAAAACACAAACAGTCCCAACTAATGAAAATATTGGGTAAATTGCAATTTTGCCACAACTAGCAGTCAGAATTTTTTTTTTTTTTTTTTAACCAGGTATAGCACACTAAGCTGAAAGCTTTTTTACAGGAGCGACCTGGGAGCACAAGGAGGTTAAGTGACTTGCTCAGGGTCACACAGTATGCAAGTGGAAGCTGTGGGATTCAAACCCAGGTCTGGTCTGCTGGATGTCACCAGATTTGCAGTTCAGAGCCTTAGACCACTGCGCTATACTGCCTCAAGAATTAAAACGAAACCAGCCTCGACTTTCATTCCTCCCACTGCTGATGTTTAGCCAATGAGTAAACAAGTAAACTCAAACAACTAAATTAAAGTAGTAGAAAAAAACATTTAAAAATGAACACGCTACTAAGCTAAACTGATGGCTGACCCAGCGTGGTCGCCATCTTGATCTACATGACATCCCTGACAAAGATTTCTTTGGGATACCATTGTAATACCTGTTCTTTACTATTGTACTACCATTGCAATTTCCAGTGTATTAGCATTGTGGGTTTCATATATGTATACATATATTCATATATCGATATATATATATATACAGTGCAGACAGTAGTAGTTTACTGATAACACCACCTCTGCTGGTACCACAGTGGTAGCAATGTGCACCATTGTGATACCACTGTTTGTTGGTATCACAGTGGTTTTGTTCCAATTCCAGTTGCATACTATTGTGTCAACGGTGATACCATCAACACCCAGTGGTAACACAGTGGTGAATACCAGTGTGATACCACCACACTTGGTACCACAATGGATTTGTTTTTATTCCGTTGCACAGTTACATAGATACATAGATACATAGACAGTGTCAGCAGATAAGGGCCTATGGCCCACCCAGTCTGCCCATTTGAGCTTGTAAGTTCAGTTTGTTTTCCTAGAAGTCTGTTGCCCCTTACCCCTGACCTCCAGAATTCCTTTATGTCTATCCCATGCATTCTTAAATCCATGATTGTTTTAGCCCCACCACTTCCTCTGGCAGGTGTTCCACTTGTCCACCACCTGTTCTGTGAAGAAATTCTTTCTCATGTTTCCTCTGAATCGTCCTCCCTCAACTTCATCCCATGCCCTCTCGTCCTGGAAGATCTTTTCACTTAAAATAGTGTTTTCCTGCACCCTGTTCCTCCCTGTAAGATACTTGTATGTCTCTATCATATCCCCTCTCTCCTCCTCTCCTCCAGGAGTACATGTTCAGTTCCTTCAACCTGTCTTCATAGGACTTGTGATGCAATCCATGCACCATCTTTGTTGCCTCCTCTGAACCTTCTCTACCCTGTCTATGTCCCTTACGTAGGTATGGTCTCCAGAACTGTACACTGTACTCCAGGTGGGCCTCACTAGTGTCTTGTATGGCGGAATTATGACCTCCCTTTTCCTGCTGGTGATGCCCCTGCCTATACATCCCATCATCCTATTTGCTTTACCTGCTACCTTGTCACACTGTTTCCTCACCTTGAGGTCATCAGAGATGACAACCCTAAGATCCCTTTCCTGTTGTGCATGCTAATCCTCACCCCCAACTGATATATTGTGCCAGGGTTTTTGTGCCTCATATGCATTATCTTGCACTTCTTTGCATTGAATTTCAACTGCCAACCCCTGACCATTCTTCAAGTTTCTGCAGGTCCTCTCATTCTGTCTACACCTCTGGTGTGTCTACTCTGTTACAGAGCTTTGTGTCATCAGCGAACAGTGAAATTCTGCCTTCTAGGTCCCATGATGTCACTGATGAAGATGTTGAATAGGACCAGTCCCAGCACTGATCCCTGTGGTACCCCACTGGTCACTCTTCCCCTGTGGGAGGACAGCCATTTACCACCACCCTCTGTGTCCTGCCACCCAGCCAGTTACCTACCCACCACACTACTGTCCTGCCCACACCCGTATTCCTCAGTTTGTGTAATAGTCTTCTATGTGGCACAGTGTCAAAGGCCTTGCTGAAGTCCAGATAGGCCATGTCCACTGCTTTCCCCTGATCCACCTCCCTAGTCACCCAGTCAAAAAATTCAACGAGGTTGGTCTGACATGACCTCCCCCTGGTGAAACCATGCTGCCTTGGGTCCTGTAGTCCATTGACAACCAGATGTTCCACCAATCTCTCCTTCAGTAGTGCTTCCATGATCTTCCCCACTACCGAGGTGAGGCTGACTGGTCTGTAGTTCCCTGCTTCCTCTTTGTTCCCACTTTTGTATAAGGGGACTACATCTGCTGTCCTCCAGTCTTTGGGTACCTCCCCTGTTTCCAGTGATTGGCTAAACAGGATAGCCAGAGGTTCAGCCACTACCTCTCTTAGTTCTTTAAGGACCCTGGGGTGCACCCCATCTGGCCCCATTGCTTTATCAACTCTTATTACTTCCAGTTCCTTCAGGACCCTTTCTCGTGTAAAGGGACTTGTGTCCATTTCTGCACCATTCTCACCCCTTGTACTCCCGTCAGACCCATTACCCTCCTCTTCCTCAGTAAAGACTGAGCAGAAATACCTGTTCAATATGTCGGCTTTACTGTTGTCATCCTCCACGCAGACCCCATCCTCCCCCTTCAGTCTCACTATCCCTCCCTTTGTCTTTCTTTTTTCACTTATGTACCTGTGAAAGGTTTTGTCCCCTCTACCCACTGATTTTGCAATGTGTTCTTCTGTCTGAGCTTTGGCTTCCCTTACTGACCTCCCTGCCTCCCTTTGCTTCTCCTGGTACTTCTCCCTATCACCTTCTGCCTGTGTCTTTTGTATTGCCTGAATGAAATCTTTTGGCTTTCACTTTCTTTGCTACCTCTTTGGAAAACCATAATGGTCTCCTCTTCCTTTTCCTCTTGCTAACCTGCTTAATGCATAATTCTGTTGTTCTTGTAATCCCCATTTTAAATACTGCCCACTGTTCCTCAACCCCTGATTCCTGTCCCATTCCCCTTAATGCCTCTTTCAAGTATCTCCCCATTTTCCCAAAGTCTGCCCCCCTAAAATCCAGGATACGTGTTTTTGTGTGGTTTGGTTCTGCTCTTTCTGTGATTTCAAACCACAATGACTGGTGGTCACTGTTTCCCAGGTGCTCCCCCACTGTTACCAGGAACATCTGCCAGAACTAGACTCATAGTGGATTCCCTGCAGGGGGAGGGCCTCAAACAACTGGTACAGCAACCCACAAGAGACAGGGCTATCCTAGATCTAGTACTGACTAACAAAGAAGGGATCACAGATCTCCAGGTAGAAGGTCACCTAGCCAGTGACCATCACATGGTATGGTTCAATTTGGCTACTACATCTAAATCATCCCATTCCAAGGCAAAAATATGGGACTTCAGAGGAGCTGACTTTGATAAGATGGCCAACAGAGTTAAGCTAGCCCTGGCAAAAGAAACACAGGTGAGGAGGTACAGGCAAAGTGGGCAAGCATTAGGATACAATACTTGAAGCAACATCCCATTGTGTTAGACAGAAAAGGAAGTGCAAAAGAAGAAGGAAACCACTTTGGTTCTCAAATACAGTAGCAGAAAAGGTCAGAGCCAAAGGCTGGCCTTCAGAAAATATAAGGGAACACAGCGGGATGAAGATAGGGGGCATACCAAACTGCCCTAAGGGAAGCAGGTAAGGCAGTAAGGCAGGCAAAGTCCCAAACTGAGGAAACACTAGCACAAACAGTAAAGAAGGTGACAAGACTTTCTATAGATACATTAGTGAAAGGAGAAAGTCCAGAGGGGGTATTGCTAAGCTTAATGGAGAAAAGGAGCATGTGAGGAGGAGGACCCTGTAAAGGCATCTATCCTAAATAGATACTTTGCTCAGTATTCACTGAAGAGAAGGTAGGGCAGGGCCCACAGCTCAGCATCATGGACACAGAGGGAGGGAGGTGAGCACTACTCCCTTCACAAAAGAAAGGGTCCTACAAGAGCTTGCTAAGCTCAGGGTGGATAAGGCAATGGGACCTGATGGCATACATCCCAGGGTACTTAAGGAGCTAAAGGAGGAACTAGCAGAGCCATTAGCAGAATTGTTTAGTGAGTCTCTGAGCACAGGAGAGGTCCCAGAAGACTGGAGAAGGGCTCATGTGATCCCGCTCCAAGAGTGGTAGCAGGGAGGAGGCGGGGAACTACAGACCGGTCAGTCTTACCTCAGTAGTGGGCAAGATTATGGAAGCACTCCTTAAGGAAAGGATAGTGCAACACCTGGAATCCATAGGGGCACAGGATCCAAGACAGCATGGGTTTACAAAGGAAGGTCCTGTCAAACTAATCTCATAGATTTCTTTGACTGGGTAACCAGAGTGGTGGACCAAGGGGAGCAGTTGATGTCGCCACCTTGACTTCAGCAAAGCTTTTGACACTGTTCCACATAGAAGATTGATAAATAAGCTAGGTAGGCTCGGTGGGTCAGAAGTTGGTCAACTGGGTGGCAAACTGGTTGACTGGCAGAAAACAGAGAGTGGTGGTAAATGGTATACAGTCAGAAGAGATGCAAGTCACAAGTGGGGTACCTCAGGATCAGTCCTGGGGCCAGTCCTATTCAACATCTTCATTAGTGACCTAGCAGATGGACTAGAGGGTAAGGCTTGTCTGTTTGCAGATGACACCAAGATCTGCAACAGAGTAGATGATCCAGATGGGGTGGGCAGAATGAGAAGAGATCTGGATAAACTAGCAGAATGGTCAGAAGAGTGGCAACTGGGATTTAATGCAAAGAAGTGCAAAGTCATGCACATAGGGAAGAGAAACCCTGAAGCCACTTATAGGCTGGGAGGAGTTGCTAGCAGTCACAAAGGAAGAAAGAGACTTGGGCATCATCATCACTGATGACCTGAAATCATCCAAGCAGACCTCTAAAGCAGTAGGTAAGGCTAGGGGGTGTTAGGGTGTATTAGTAGGGGTATCACAAGTCGAAGAGGAGGTAATAATCCTCTGTACAAGACATTGGTTAGGCCCCATCTGGAGTACTGCGTGCAGTATTGGAGGCCACACCTTCACAAGGACATTAACCAAATTGAGGCAGTCCAGAGAAGGGCAACCAAAATGGTGCAGGGACTGCATCAGAAGACATATGAGGACAGATTAACGGAGCTCAATATGTATACCCTTGAGCAAAGGAGGAGAGAGGTGATATGATCAGACATTTAAACACCTTAGGGCATAAACAAGGTGAAAGAGTCTAACATGTTTAAATATAAGAAAAATAGCAGGACAAGAGGACACAGCATGAGATTAGAGGAGGCCGATTAAGGGGAATGTGAGGAAATTCTTTTTCACAGAAAGGGTGGTAGATGCATGGAATGGCTTACCACAAGAAGTAGTGGCTATGAATACAGTGCAGGGCTTCAAACAGGCATGGGATAGGCATAAGGGAGCAATACAAATGACTATGAATAGATAGGTCACTGACATAGCAAAGGCCGATGGCACATTTATAAGGTAGAAAAAGAAATGGGCAGACTGGATGGGCCTTGCGGTCCTTATCTGCCGTCAACTTCTATGTTTCTATGTTTCTATGTTACCCCCATCACACTGTCCCTGTTTGTGAGCACAAGGTCCAGTATTGCCTTCTGCCGAGTTGGTTCCATGACCAGTTGCTTGAGGAAGGCACCCTGAAGGGAGTCCAGGATAAATCTGCTCCTAGTTGATGCTGCTGCTGGGATGCTCCAGTCCACGTCTGGAATATTGAAGTCTCCAACCAGTACTACCTCCCTTTGTCTGCCATCCTTTGGATGGCTAGCATCAGCTCCCTATCTGTTTCTTCCTCCTGGGCTGGTGGTCTATAGACCACAACTGTGCAGATGGCTGTCCCCATTTTCCTTTCCAGCTTAACCCACAGTATCTCTCCCCCATTTTGTTCCTCCTGGATCTCTGTGGCCCTTATGTCATTTTTCACATACAGTGCCACTCCTCCTCCCTTCCTGCCTGCTCTGTCTCTTCTGAATATGTTGTAGCCAGGTATGGTCATCTCCCAGTCGTGGTTATCATTACACCAGGTTTCAGTGATGGCCACAATGTCCAGGTCTGACTGTACCATGACAGCCTCAGATCTTCCATCTTGTTGCTAAGGCTCCTGGCATTTGCACACATGGCTTTCAAGATTTGACCTCCTAGACTGTTTCACTGTTCTACTCCAGCCCCTTCCTTGGTTGTCATTTATCCCTGGTTCTCCTTGCTGTCTGCCCTTCTGCTGAATTTTTCCCCTTTTCTGCTTATCCACCTCTTGGGCACTAATCTCCATCTTTTGCACACTGCTTTGCAGAGATAGCCACTCCTCTGGTTCACTGGTTCCACTGCTAGCTGTGGGTGGTGAGCAAGTAGGTACCCTCCTTGCTGGCCTGTCACCCCCCTTTGCTAGTTTAAATGCTTGTCAATGTAGCATTTAAACTTATCATTGAGTGCTTGGATTCCCCTCCAGGATGGATGCAGGCCGTCCAGGCTTGAACAAACCTCTATCCTCCAGGTGGGTCCCCAGTCACCAATGAATCCAAACCCTTCCTCACAGCACCAGTTCTTCAACCATGAGTTAAAGTTCCTGGTGCATGCACTCCTATGCTCTCCCTTGCCTCTCACAGGTAGTACTTCTGAGAAAGTGACAGAAGTAGCTACTTGCTTGAGACCCCTCCCCAGTTTCCTAAACTCTTCCTGAACTTCCTTTGGCTCCCCATTTGCCAGGTCATTAGTACCTAGGTGGATAGTTACTGAGACCTCTGTGGTACCATGTGCCAGTGATAGCACAATGAGTGCCCCTGCAGTGGAAATACAATGGTCTCATTCCATGCATTATGCTGGTGGTAACACAACGGTCATGCAGCGTGGTATCACAGTAGCTGGCGTGGATCGCTGGTAGCGCATGGACCACAGTGTTGGAAACCTGCCAGCAGGGTGATCCAAAAAATAATTAAGGCACATCTAACAAGATCAAACTCCTAGAACTCAAACCCCTAATGTGTTGATTGTGTACTTTGATTGCTTTGCATTCTTCCACTCTAATGTCTGTGTTAACATATTTTTTCTGCAGTAAAACACCTTCCTTTTGTGATGGTGGACATTTAACAGCATAGTGGAGCTATTTCAAATGCTACATCACCAGCCACTTAACAAGTAAAAGCCTTGTGTCATAATACTCGGGGTAACATTGTTACAGGTTAGCATCCTAGCACAGATAACAGATCTCTTATCTGGTTCCTGAGGAGCCTGGGATAAGAGGGTCTCGAGAGAACATGGTACCTGTAAAACAAGAACTGCAATGGGGTCACAAAGGAGCTACAGCTCTTTATGAACTATTTCAAACAAGGCAGGGTAAACAAGAAACAATACTTATCTGAAACCTATGGTCAGTGTCCTGCTACACCTGATCAACGTCCCGTCAGACCTGTCGCTATAAAAGGGAAATAGGTCAGTATAAAGAATAAAAATATATTTTTTTCAATTTAAAGTTTATTGATTTTCCAAAATAAACAAAAATTATATACAATAAAACTTTAAACCATTTCCATTCTCCACAAAGTAAAGTGATTCTAAAACCAATTCAATTAAATAGCAAGAATACAAAGTATTAAATATGCAGTTTTTAGCTCTCACGATTTTTTTGATTTGCCTCTCCCTATCCTCCTTTCCACCATCATCCCATCCCACTCTGCCTGTGTCCTTGCCATACCTCCCTAAAGCCTCCTTATCACCCCGCCTCCTCCACAGCAACAGTGGAGCTAAACATGTCGTCATGGCCCAACTGGTCCCTGGGGGCCTCTATCCTCCCACCCTCTCTCCACGCAGGTTTGCCCGCTCTTTATGTCCCCCTCCACAAGTACCGCACCTATACCTATTGTATTGCATATCACCCTCTCGACACTGGAGAGCTCCAAAGACTTTACGCCTACTAAGTCACTCCCTGGCCCTCCTCCTCCTCATAGCCGGGGACATTGAATGCAATCCAGGACCAACTGCACCAATGCTGCTAAACAACCCACAACTGCCACGCCCCTCCCGAAAGGACTTAAGATTGTCCAACTAAACATATGCAGCATCCTAAACAAAATTGCTGCCTTACAAACCACTGTCCTCACTCACTGCCCTGACATTTTAATTATCACCGAATCCTGGTTAAAACCTCACAACCAGGATGCCGAATTCTCTATACCTGGGTTTGCCCTAATCCGCCAGGATAGACAGGGACGAAAGAAGGATGGCGGCATTGCCATGTACATCTCCTCTGCTCTTCAATTTTCCTGTATCACACTGCCGGCCCCCACACAACCTATTGATTCCCTCCTAGTCAAAATCTCATTAACTCATTCCATCCCAATTTATATTGCTGGATCCTACTGCCCACCTGTAACTCCACTGGGTAACATCCTCGACCATCTCGGCACCCTGAGGTCCCTTACGGTGGGTGGCGAACTTCACATACTTGGGGATTTCAATCTCAATTGGCTAGACAAGGGAGCCTCCAAAGCTCGGCAACACATAAATGCCCTAAATTTGTCCCAGCAAATAGCTGAACCAACTCGCCTAAACCATAAGTCCAACAAACATACCCTCCTGGATTGGGCGCTTACCACCCACCCTCATCGGATCTTTCAAGCAGGCCTTCTACCAGACTCCCTTAGTGACCACCATATGATCTACATGGTGCATAAAATCTATCGACCCTCTGCTCCCCACCCGGTCCTCCTCACTAGAGTTTATAAGTCCCTTGACCTGCCTGTGCTCCTCAACGACCTTACCAGTATTGACTGGTCTTCCATCTCTAGGCCCCTCCATTGATGATGCTTTGCACTTCTTCTCCTCTAATTTCCTCTCCGTCTGGGACAACCATGCTCCACTCAAGGCGATCCAGTTAGAGGAACCCCTGCCCTGGATTACAACAAGCCTGATGCAGCAACTTCAGAGCCAGAGACGCGCCTGGAAAAATTTCAAGGCTTCAGGTAGTCACTTGGCACAGCGCCACTACCGGTCACTACGTAAACGCATGCACCAGGCTAGTAAGGCAAGCCAAATCTAATTATTTCAAAAATGCTTTGAATAATAGTTTCGGTCACCCAACTCAATTATGGAAGTCCATAAAATCCCTTCTCTCCCCGCCGGCCCAAACCCCCACCCCCTCACTAAACATTGCAGGGAAAAACATCTCAGATCCCAGCATGGTAGCCTCCGAGTTCAATTCTTACTTCTCCACTGCCGCATCATCCCTTCTTTCCTCCTTTACCCTTCCCCTTCCCCCACCCACTCTCCCCCTACTGCACCCTCCTCAGCTTCATTCTCCCTATGCCCTGTATCACCAGCTCAGGTGCTAAAACTTCTGAGGTCTCTCAACCCTGACAAAGGTAAATGTCCCTCTGGCCTCGACTCCAAATGCTCCTGCTCTCTGCACCTGCCATAGCCCACCCGCAACCCTGCTGTTCAACCTGTCTTTTAAACTCGTGCAGTCCCAAAAAGTGAAACAAGCCACTGTCATTCCCTTCCCAAAGGAGGGACCTCTCTCACCTTCCAACTACCGCCTATATCCCTGCTCCCCATTCTGGCCAAACTTCAAGAGCGTCTGGTCCTTTCCAACTCCACCACTATCTGGAGTCGATAAACTTCTTAACTCCTTACCAGGCCGGTTTCAGGAAAAATCACTCTACCACCACCTCTCTCCTCCGGCTCACAAACGCTATCCTCACAGGTATGGACAAAGGGGAATTAACAGCTGCCATATTTATTGATCTGGCAAAAGCGTTTGACACCGTCTCCCACCCCTTGTTGCTGGCTAAACTGGCTCTAGCCGGCCTGTTGGCTGCTGCAAATAACTGGTTCCACTCATACCTGACTAACAGGTCCCAATCTGTCCGCATAGACTCGGCTACATCCACCCTACTCCCAGTCACCAGCGGAGTCCCCCAAGGGTCGGTTCTCGGCCCAATACTGTTCTCTATATTTCTCAATGACCTGCCAGCAGCCTGTCCAAATACGGCCATCCACATGTACGCTGACGATACGGTGTTGTTCGCCTCTGGCCCATCCTCCAGTGCTGTGACAGCCTGCCTTCAGAAGGATTTTGACTCCGTCCAACGTTGGCTTATCTCAAACCAGCTAGTCCTAAACTCAAAAAACTATCTCCCTCACCTTTGCTCCCGCCCAAACTCACACGGCTTACTGAGCCACCAAAGTTCTTCACCCTGGACAGCTCCCCACTGAGGCCTGCACCTCCTTTCAAGTTATCTAGGCATATGGCTAGACCAACACCTAAACTTCTCTGCACACGTTGATGCTTTACACAAAAATTGAACCCTATGTTGGGAGCCCTCTACCGTAATAAAATTGCATACCCTGCCAACCAGGCAAGAAATAGTCAGAAAATGATCCTCCCTATATTTGACTATGGTGACACAGTTTACTCAGCAGCCCTCAAACCTCCTAGCAAGGCTTGACCCCTATTCAACTCCTTCTTCCGTTTTCGCTTGACCTCCTCCCAGCACCCACCACTGTGTCCTATACCAATCCTTGAACCTCACCTCTTTACACAACAGAAGATCATGTCACTGCGTTAGAACCTCGGCAAAGTTCTGGTCAAAATCACTCCCATCCTATCTGTCAGCCTCCCTAACTGCCCTACCCCCACCGTCCTACGCACTCCTTTACAGCCACGCTAGGCTCCTGCATATCCCGCATAGATCCACCCGGTCCAGTCAGGCAGCTTTCAGCTTTAGGTTACCCAAACTGTGGAATTCCCTGGCAGCCGATATTAGACACTCCACAAGTACTCCCCAGCTAAATGCCCTTCTCAATTCGCCTTCTCTACCACCTGCTCCTGCAACCCCTAACCCCCTCCACTCCTGTACCTGCCCAGGTAATGAATCAAGCCTGTTCTCTCCACTGTTTCTGACTTCACTCATAGTAAATCACTGTATACTGTACAATAAATGTGCCTACCCTCAATTTGTTCCATTTTATATCATGTATGTTACCCCCTGCTGTTCTACTACTCCTTATGTATGTTTTCTGACTGACCATACCATGTTCCACTGTATTGTTTTGTGCAGATTGTATCATGTCCCCACTGTAACCCCAAAACCCCAGGGCGCATCTGGAATCGAGCAGTACTCTGCTCAGCATGCCTTCCTGGTAAATCTCTTAAATAAATAAATAAATAAACCAATTATGCATTATGAAGATTCAGAATCCAAGGAGTAACAATACAACATAAAATACTAATTTAGTAATCCAGTACATCACTAGGAGTACTATATAGTATACAGCATCACTCCTAAGTAACTCATATGTTCCAACCTATATAGGTACAGTGCATAAGGTTTGAATAATACACAGTAAATGATTCTACTACGTGCAAAGGGTTATAAGTGGACTCCATATATCCTCAAATACATCAATCTTGCTCAAAACAGAATAATATATTTTTTCATTGTTTGCAACCCACCATTTCTAACTGGAGCTCTCAATTTATGTTTTGAAAGTCTTGGAGGTTTTCCTTCCCATAAAAATGAGAAAATAACCTTTCAGCCTTGTTAATCCAAATAGTGGGAATATCTGCAGAAAAGTTAATAAAGTAAAATAATTTGAGAGCAAAAATAGTTTTTAACTAGTTTATCTTCTCCCGCAGAGATAAGTGTAACTTTGCCAACCTATCTAAATCCCCTTTCAATTCTTCTATAATTTTGGTGATATTGTGACATAGTATTTTCTCAACCAAATCAAATATTTTAATCCCTAAGTATGGCAAGCCATCGGCAGGCCAGATTAATCCTGGGATAATTGACACTATGTCAGTTTCTTGCACAACTGTCCCTAGCTTTAAGCATTCAGTTTTAGACCAATTAACATAGAGTCCAGATATATTCCCCAAAGTATGTAAAAGCTGTTTTATAACCATCAGGGAGGTAGTAGGATGAGATAAGGTAAGTATGTTATCTGCGAAGGCAAAAACCTTTTTTGTATACTGGCCTGTAGTAATCCCCCCATATCATCTGATTGCATGATTTTCCTGATGAGAGGTTCTATTGCCAATACAAACAATATTGAGGAAAGTGGGCATCCTTGTCTGGAACCTCTATATAATTGAAAGGAAGAGGATCTAACTCCATTGGTAACCACACAGGCTCTAGGTGAGACGTTTATGATTTGTATCCATTTTAATAGATTAGAGCTAAAGTTATTTTTCCCTAGAACTTTATATAAGTAATCTCATTCCAGTGAATCAAAAGCTTCCCCTATGTCCAAAGAAATAGCCATGGCAGGTGAGGATTTATTTTTCAAAGAATGGGCTGACCAAAGTACTGAAAATAATCTCCTGAGATTGGCATCAGCTTGCCTATGTCTTAAAAAGCCACCCACTCCTTGCCTATTCATTTATTTAGGATTTTTGATAATCTGTTTGCCAAAATTTTAGTCAAAATCTTGTAATCAAAGTTCAGTAGTGATATCCACCTATAATTGCCACAATCCAAAGGATCTTTTCCTTTTTTTCCTTAAAAGGCAAATATGAGCCTCATTCATTGACTCCGGAAGGGTACTATCCTTAAAGGAGAATTGAAAAACATTCAGCAAGTGGGGCACCACAATGCTGTTAGGGTGTTTATAGAATTCCCCAGAGAATCCATCCGACCAGGTGCCTTCCCCTTAGGAGCTTGCATAATAACATCTGCTATTTCTTGAACACTAATTTGTTGATAGAGTTGTTCTTTGTCTTCTGAAGTTAGACATGGAAGCTTTACTGAATTAAGAAAAGTATCTATTATATCCACCCGCATAAAACCTTCAGCTCTATACAGGTTCTCATAAAAAATCTTAAAAAAATTGTTAATTTTTTAATATTATATGTTACTTCCCCTGAGCCAACTTTAATCCCTTTAATGGTATTTTGGTTTTGAATTTTGCGTAATCTATAAGCCAATAGCTTCCTCACTTTTTCACCTATTTCCCAGTATTTTTGCTTTACGCTAAAAAGCAAATATTCATTTTTTCTGAGTGAATTTTGTTGATTTTATATTTAAGTCCTAGCACCTTAAATATCAACTTTTTTTTATTTGATGACCCATGTTTTAAGTTTGACAAGGCTTCCTTCAGCATATCCTCTTTATCCTTTAGTGACCTTAATCTATCTTTTTTCTGTCTGGATGCAAAACTAATATGTATGCTTCCCAAATTATTTTAGGGCTAACCTCCCCATTATAATTGGTCTTAAAATATTCATTGGATTCTTTTTGAATCCATTCAATTCAATTCACTTTATTGACCAGGTAAGATAACTGAGCCAAGGCCCTTTTTCAGTATTGACCTGGTGCTTCATTATAAAGAAGCAAGTTAAGTACAAAAAATACAAACATATATACAATACAGTAAATACTTAAGTAATAGACAGAACAATACATTTTAAAGTTCCTAAGAACAGTTACATACAGTACAGCAAGTGATTGTAAATAACAATGCAAAACTTTTTTAAACTTTCTTGCTTAGAAGCAATAACACAATTAACAGGCAATGCATTCCATAAAGTCAGACATTGAAATGAAAAGTCTCTCTTACCCATGCAGGTATCAATTCTAGGAATTAATAAATGTTGCACATTAGTTGAATGTAAAGACTTAGTATCTTCCTTTAAGTTAATCAAACTATAAAGAGGTGATGTAATGCCCTGCACAAATATGCTATTAGTCAAATAGCCTAATTTATAAGAAAAGGCCAATTTAGGAGGCAGCCATTTAAGTTCATTATATAAATCGCAATGATGCGTGTTATAAGGTTTAGCCAGAACAAATCTACAAATAGAATTAAAGGACTTATTTGTGAGATCCAAGTCCTTCATAGCTAATTTAGAAAACAGGAAAGAGTTATAATACAGAGTCATAAGCAATACACTTTTAGATATCATTTCTCTTGCTTCCCTGCAGTAGTTAAACTGTCCTTAATTTGATATAAGGCACCTATTTTTTGATTTACAGACTTCACTGTGTACCTAATATGTGCCGAATAAGTTAAACTAGACTCAAGTATTATTCCTAGATATTTAATTTCAGTTACTTGTCTTATCATATTACCTGCCAAGTCACTTATTGTTAAAAATTCCACATTACGGATTTTGGGTGCAGAGCCAAATAAAATACATTTGGTCTTTCTGGAATTTAATACCAAACAATGTTCTTGCAACCATTTATTCAGAGCTAAAAAATCCTGCTGTAATGAAACATTTATCTCACAAATGTTTGGAGAGCTAGTAAACAATATTATATCATCCGTATACAGCAATAACCTAGAATAATGAGAAACCTTAACAATGGGGTCAATGAACATGGAGAATATTCACAGAAATGAACATCCTATAGCAGGGACGTATTAAATTTCCAGCTAACAGACCCATCGGATTTATTCTCAAACACTATGGAACTTTTCAGGAGGCAATGGTCTGAAACAAGCTGATTCTCATATGATATTTGACTAGTATCATTACACATATTTATGGGAAAGAAAAAATAATCTAGTCTACTACGTGTCCCAAATCTGGCTGACAAAAATGAATAGTCCCTAACTTGAAGGTGTACCAACCTCCAGACATCTAACAAACCTAAGTCATCCAGCATTTTATGCAAACTTTCTTGTGAAGCTGTTAACCTTCCTGAGTTCTGAATAGAAGATCTATCTAACATTGGATCCATTACTGTATTGAAATTCACCCCCAAAATGATTTTGTATTTATCTATACTAGCTAAGGCAAAAGAAAGATTTTGAAAGAAATTATTTTGTTCCATCTGCATATTAGGAGCTTAAACATTGCAGATAGCCATGTTCCTTCCATACAATTTCCCCCAAAGTATTTGAAATATACTCTTTGGGTCAGTCAAATGGTCATGCTTGACAAAATTAACACCTGTCCGAATCAAAATAGCAACTCCTCTTTTTTGATGAAAAACAACAATGATATGCTGTATCTACCCAACTTCGAGATAATGTTTCTGCTTCCTCAGGTATGAGGTGAGCTTGTTGTATCATAGCAACATCCACTTTATGTTTATTAAGATAATTAAGCACTCTATACCTCTTGATGGGTGAACCCAACCCTTGCACATTCCAGGAACTAATAATTACTGAACTCATATTAGGTAAGTAATTTGTATAGTTGAAAAACACTCAAAATTATATGAAATTAGAACAGACACAATAATAACCAACACTAAAACTATCCCCAACACACACTGTCATCACAAACACAATAGGAAGATGTATGAAAAACTCACCAAGGAACTCCTCAAGGTAAAACACACATCTTGTAGGTAGCATTATGAGAACCCCACCTTGATTATGTACAGCAATAAGAAATAATAGCTATAACTGGGAACCTCTAGTAGAGAGAAGGAAACAATATATATATAATGATGTTTTCTTTACCTCCCTGAAAAGTTGTCCAGTATTTAAGTTACAGTATTAAACTACTACAAGACTTTAGTGTTGCGATGAGCGAGGCAGCAAAGAAATTAATAAAACACAGAGCTAGTAATAAATACTTTGGCTCTTACTTTCAAGTAAATCAGATTGACCCAATTAGTAAAGCACAGATCTAGCTAGCATGCTAATCGCACTATTCATTGTATTATGTACTTACCTTACTCTTAGTGGCTTCATCATGCTTGTATTTTATACCTTATAGAGGACCAGTGTAACACTTCACCACCTGGTCTTGCATCTCCCTACAAAACTGATAAGTAATTAGGAGCATAATCTCAGCTTTCAGCCTATTATAAAAGGCATGCATATTGACCATTCACATCTTGTCTGCAACATCTCATAAACTACTTAGTACCCCTCTTTTTATAACTTAGTCAATCTGTAAAAGAAGATTATCTCAAAAAGGAGTAGGCAATTGCTATGGATTTCTAAAATAGTGCATAAAGTAGCTAGACTAAAAGTGTATTAAAAAATTATCATACACTATAATGTGCCAAACTTTCTTTGCTGTCGCCTACCACAAGACTTCTTAAACCAATCAGGCTGGATTTTTGATGCAAAACTTTGATCAGCACAAAAAATAATTAAACTGGGCAAACTCTTTTCAAAAAAGGCAAAGAATGCAGTCTCTGCAGTTTTCATAAACTTCTGAAGTCTCAATGATCTTTTTCCTTTTCTCCTTCTTCCCTTCTCTTTTTTCTTTTTTCTCCTCTTTCCCCCTTTCAGACATATGAAATGACAGTGGGTGGCAAAATTAACAATGAATTGTAAAAGACTCTATTTTGTGTATGAGATGGACTAAATAGAGACTTAAGCCTAGTCTTAGAGACATACCTATTTAACTGACTGTCTAAAGAAACCATTTTGTGGACCAAATAAAATAAGTATATAGATAAAATTTAACCTTGAGGTGCAGTCATGTTCTCATTAGTTTTACCTAATAGCATCCCATCCCACCTACAGTAACCAATAGTACTCTTTTATACTGTATCTGGATTGCCATATGTACTATTCAATAGAAAACAGGCTCCCAACATGTTCCCGACCTTGCACTGAATAGGAACAATGTGCAGACTTTAGCATTCAGAGCAATGTAATTATTGATACTTTCCTTGTATCAAAAGTACAGTGCCATGAACACAGAAGCTTTAAACATTTCCATCTCTTCCACAGGCAAACATTGCAAAAGTAACTTTAAGGCTATGCCAGAGAATAAATTATCTGGGTCGAGAACATTACTAACCATGACAGCATTTAAATATACTGTTGTTAACATCATCAGTAACTACATACCTGGCCCACGCCATTCCCCCCATTCTTTTCCTGCGCTAAACCAGAAACAGCAAAGGCCCTCAAAACCTTTGACTGTTACCTTCCACCCACCACAGATCACAGATGATAAATAGGTTTTGGATGAAAACAAAGGCACCAATAAAGGAATTAGAAATGATTCATGTCATTAAAATATTGCAGCAGTTATTTTAAAAGACAGATGTAAATTTTACAAAAGGCAATTAGTGTCATGAAGATTAGACAGTCTATCCAGTGACACGCAACTCAGCGATGTTTCCTGTTACATGAAATCTGTCAGATAACCCGACCTGTAACACCCTCAAGCTGCCAGAGAATCGGACTTTGTGGAAATGGCATGGCTCCAGGAGAAGAGGGCTCTTCAAACATATCTGCTACTGGGCTGCATAGATCCCTTAAGCAATTAGGTATTTCCCGGAGAATGAGAATCAAAAGAATATTTAGCAGCTGTATCTAGGGCCAAGTTCCACATTGAATTACTTGAGGCTTTAGAAGTGGCAGAAGAAAGTATGGCCTGTTTGTTTTTATAGAAGGTCTGTGATTTTCGAGTAATCTTGGATGGCCATGTGATGGATTTTGGGAGCAGTTTTATTATGTTGGCAAGTCTGGATGGTGTTTTAGGCACTGGTATCTGTGTATTTTTATGCAAGTCCATGCAAGGAGATACCAAGGTTTTTGGGGTTTCAGCTACCTCGAGAAGACCCTTCTGAGTGGCGGCAGCTCGTGCATGATGTTCTTGAATAGAATTTGCTGGATTTTCAAACTTACTGGGGGAAGCTGAATTACATTGCTGGCTTGCATGGAATTTGGGGCTTTTATTGAATATGTGATTAGCTTCTGGCAAAGATTTGAGAATAAAGTCCCAAGTTTCTTCTGGTGTTTTAAAGCTGTATGAGCCTTCCCTAGTAGACATAACTAGCATAGCTGGGTACTTGACATAATATGATATTTGCAGTCCTTGTAACACATAACAGATATCATTATAGGCCTTCCTTTTTTCCACAATCTCCGTTGAATAATCCTGAAATATGAAAATTCGCTCTTTGCCCCAATAAAGTGATTTTTTCTGTCTGGCTAGTGCAAGAGTCTCTTCCTTGACATTAAAGTGTAAAAAACAAACAATAATGGGCCTGAGTTTCTGACCATGTTTAGGAGGTGGCCTTAAAGATCTATGTGCCCTTTCTATTTCAAGGGACACTGCCAGGAAGCGTCTAAGATTGAAGGTCTAAATTCTAATAAGAAACTAATCATATTGTTGCGTTCCATAAACTCAGGCACTCCTATCAATCGCAAATTATTGCATCTACGTCAAACAACATGAAGTCTTGCTGTATTCTGACATTACGCAGTTAGCCCAGCACTTGAACTGCTCTGGAGAGGAAAGAGTTAACTCTGTGCCAGAGCATAGAACGTTGAGCTCGAGCTCGGTTCAAACCTCTATATGCTGCACTTTGAAGTGTAATCATCAGATTCTTTCCTCCGCCTAACTGAACAGTCGCTCCGGAGATCTCTCCATCGCTTTCAGTTCTGTAACAGTAAAACATCGGTTTTATACCGCTTTTTTCTTATTTTACCTCAGTTCAGATCCCTGTCTGTGGTACAGTAAGGGCTTAGGTAGTGGAATGAGTGTTATTCTGTGTGTGGAAATTGTAAAAAAAGGTTTTCAATCGGTTCGGTTAAACTGATTGTCTGGTTTACTTTAATTTTATTTTTCACTGTTTAGTGTGAGCTACCGGTCCTTATCGGTTCTAAAAAAAACGTGTTTCAGACTTTTTTTACAATACCCGTAACACGGTTAGGAACCGGTAAGGGGGTCTTGCCTGATTTAAGACGATTAAAGGGTAAGTGTTAGGATGGCTACGTCTGACAAACCCAAAAGAAAAACCGGGCCCACTCAGTTTCAACACTGCAGTGAGTGTGGGGAGGCCTTTACTAAGGTTGATCCCCACACCACCTGTGTTTACTGTCTGGGTTTTGATCACCTTGATTGAGACTGCCAAATATGTAAAAATTTTCCTAAGGCCACCCTGGATAAAAGATTGGGCAGGCTTAGGGAAAAGGAGGCCGAGAAGTCTGCTGACCCGGATGGCCAGCCTGGTTCAGTTCCAACCGAACCTGAGGGGGTGCCCTCTGACCTGGACGAGACTCCCTCGGGCAAAAGGAGAGCCGATCCTGAGGGGTCAGTTCTGGCTAAGAAAAAGAGAAAGGAGAAATCGTCCAGTTCATATCCAGAACTGCATCGTCCAACTGCCGAAGAAATTGCCAGGGTGATTATTATTGTTGAATCGCTCCGTCCGATTCCGACTATTCCGGCACCTCTCGGTAGGCACTCGGTTCGGTCGGTTCCTCCGGTTCTGGATTATTCCCCAGAACAGTATTATGAACTGGATCTGGAGGGGGAGGAAGACTACGATGACGACAATGATGATGATAGTATAGAAGGTCTGGATGAGCCCATAGACCCGGACATCTCCCCAGACAGGCCTTCTAGTGTTTCCCCTCCTAGGCTTTCTGAGTCCCCTTCCCACTTTTTGTTTTACAAAAAGGTGGCAGAAATACTCCAGCTCCCTCTGGTTGAAGCTGCTGAGGAACAAGAGGAGCCTGACTATGTGGAAATGATGGACATCCCAGAGTCAAAAAGATTGTCTATTCCCCTCCATAAATCCCTGGGGAAACAGACACAAAGACTGTTTAAAACACCAAATTCTTTACCTCCTGTGGACAGATGAATGGACAAGAGGTACATGCTGTCAGGCTCAGGTACAGAGTTCTTGTACCAGCAATGCAGCCATGTTGGGGTTGTGCAGCCTGCAGCCTGTGATATGGCTAACATACCCTTGGCTTCACACTCCCCAGATAAAGACTCTAGGAAGCTGGATGCCATGGCTAAAAACAGTACTTGGCATCCTCCTTGGGACTCAGGCAGGCTAACTACATGGCCTATGCAGCCAGATACCAGAAGTCCAGATGGGATACTGTTTTTGAACTGGCTAAACAAGCTTCCCCCCAGTTGGTCAAAGAGCTGGAGGAGGTGGCTGCTGATGGGATAAAGGCATCGAAGATCTAATTTCATGCTGCTGTAGACTTTAATGATGTATCGTCATGAGTCATGGCCACATCTGTGTCTCTTCGGAGATTATCTTGGCTCAGATGTACTAGCCTCTCACAGGACACCCAGGCTAATGCCATGGATTTCCCTGTGGTGGATAATTCTCTGTTTGGGGAGCAGAAAGAGAATTATATGAAAAAAATGGACTGGTGCAGGACCACCTACAGGAGTGCACGGGCCAAGGGAAGGCAGGCAACTCCTCAAAAGGAGCAATCTAGGGGCAGGCCTTTACACAGGCCTTTCTACCAGGTACAGGCCTCCTCTCCTTTTCCTCAGAGGGGGTTCTTCAGAGGGAGAGGCAGAAGGGGGACGAGCAGGGCTGCATCTTCCTCCCAGTCCAAGGCTCCTGCCAAGCAGACACCCTGATGTGTCAGCCCGGGTTGACTCCCCCTTTCCAGTAGGAGGCAGGCTGGCTTACTGCTTCCAGGACTGGAAGTCTGTTACCTCAGACAAGTGGGTCCTGGAGGTAGTAAGTCAGGGATTGGCCCTCAGCTTCAAAAAATTCCAAAGCTGAGGGTCAGGTCTTTTCCACCTGCAAACATCTCTGAAACCATTGCCCTAGAAGCAGAGGTTTCCTCTCTGTTGGCTCTCAGAGCTGTAGAGAGAGTTCCTACTATACACAGGGGTGAAAGTCTGTATTCCAGATACTTCCTTACCCCAAAAAAGACAGGGGAGTGGTGGCCCATCCTAGATCTAAGATTCTTAAACAAGCACCTAGTCAAGCCAAAATTCATAAAGGTGACTCTGGGAATAATTCTTCCCTCTCTAAGGCCATGGGATTGGCTAGTCTCCCTGGACCTCAAGGATGCCTATTTTCACATTCCCATCAGGTGCTCCCACAGAACGTACCTCAGGTTCAAACTGCCTTCAGGCCATTATCCGTTCAGAGCAATGCCCTTCGGCTAACATCAGCACCAAGGATGTTCACAAAGTGCCTAGCAATAGTAGTGGCCTTTCTAAGGAGACAAAACGTCTCCATATTTCCACACCTGGATGACTGAGCTTATTTGGGACACTCTCCAGACCAAATCAAGTCAAACCTGCAAGTGACCCAGCAATTGCTCACTTCTCTAGGATTCCTCCTCAGTCTTCCAAAGTCAGTTCTCAAACCAGTGCAACTCTTGACCTTCATAGGGGTAGAGTTGGACACTGTCAAAGCAAGAGCCTTTCTCCCTCTGGCAAGGGCAAAGGCCCTTATAGACCTAGTTTCTTCCTTTCACCTTCTGGTGTCTCAACCAGCAAGGCATTTTCTTCAACTCCTGGGAGACATGGCAGCTTCCACTGCAGTGGTACAAGAGGCCAGATTTCAGATGAGGGACATCCAGTTCCACTTGAGAGCTTTTTGGTCTCAGAAAAAAAAAACCCTCTAATCAAGCTAATTCCAGTGACTCAGACTCTGATCCAGGCTCCCAATGGTGGTTGGATCAGGACAACCTCGGACAAGGAGTCCCATTCATCAATCAGTCTCATTCTGTGGTTCTAACCACAGAAGCTTCTCTCCTGGGGTGAGGAGCTCACTTTGGAGTCCTCACAGCACAGGTAGTATGGTCCCTTCAGGAGTCTGTACTTCACATCAATCTTCTAGAACTTAGGGCAGTGTACCTGGCTCTACAAGCTTTCTCGGACTCACTACAGAACAAGGTGGTTCAGATTAGGACAGACACCACCACCATGTGGTACATCAACAAGCAGGGAGGCACTCAGTCTACGGCCTTGTTCACAGAAGCCATGAAATTATGGTCCCTGGTTTATTCACTTCAGACATCTCTGGTAGCAGTCCACCTTCCAGGGAAGGACAATGTGCTAGCAGATGCCATGAGCAGAATTTCTCAGGGCCACCACGACTGGTCCCTGGATTCCGTAGTGTTAAAAGTGATTTTTTCAAGGTGGGGCACTCTAGAGATAGATCTTTTTGCAGCCCCAGACAATCACCAACTTCCTCTCTTCTGCTGCAGACCCCCAGTCTTGGGCTCAGTCCCCCTGGATGTTCTACTTCTGGATTGGGAGGGGAAATTTCTGTATGCCTTTCCCCCTTTTCCTCTATTATTCAAAGTTCTGGTCAAGACAAGGTCACAATCTTGCAAAGTGATCCTGATTGCTCCAGACTGGGCCAGGAAGCCTTGGTATCCTCTATTGCTGTCCCTAGCAGTCCATCTTCCCCTATCTCTTCCCAAGAATCACAATCTGTTAACCTCCTCTCAGGGGAGGATTTGGTACCCCAACCTTCAGTTTCTCAACCTCAAGGCACGGCCCTTGAAGAGCTAGAATATGCAAGCCTGCATCTGTCTCAGGGGGTTCTGGATATTATCAAAGCCTCTCGAAAACCTACCACCAGAAAAACTTATAACTCCAAATGGAAAAGATTCAGCATTTGGTGTTCCAATAAACACTTATCCCCAGATACTGCTGACTTGGCTACAGTTCTGGATTATATGGTTCATCTTAATGGCTAAGACCTCAGACCAGCAACCCTGAAAGTACACTTGCAAGCTGTTTCTGTATCTCATCCTGTTTTCTGTAAATTCTTTAAATGATTGCTCCATACCAATCCTCCTTTTAAGGATCTTACTCCTGCTTGGGATCTTAATGTTTGCATTGTTCAGCTTATGCAACCACCTTTTGAGCCTTTGGTTTCAGCAGAACTTAAGTACTTGACTTGGAAAGCTGTGTTCCTGGTAGCTATTACCTCTTCCTGGCCTATCAGTGAATTACAAGCTCTGTCAGTGGAGCCTGGTTTTGTCTCATTCCATAGAGATAAGGTGGTCCTTAGAACCAACAGGAGGTTTTTACCCAAAGTGGTTTCAGATTTTCATCTGAACCAGTCCATGTCTCTTCCTGTGTTCTTCACTGATCAGTCTTCTTCAGGAGAGAGAAGATTACACAGTTTGGATGTTAAGAGAGCACTTAGTTACTATGGTGAGCGTGCTAAAGCACTTAGGTTTGACTGTCCTCAGTTGTTTCTCACTTATGGTGAAGTGGGAGAGGGTAAACCTGTTACTAAGAGAACCATTGCCAGGTGGAGTATCTCTTGTATACAATTCTGCTATGAAAAGGTAGGCAAAGTACCCCGGTCAGGCCTGAGGGCTCATTCGACTAGAGGTACAGCTGCTTCTCTGGCTGCTGCCAACGATATACCCTTACTAGAGATAAGCAAAGCAGCCACCTGGAAAACAGTCCATACATTCACCAAGCATTACTCTCTGGATATCCAGGCTAGGAGTGATGCTTGGTTTGGTGTAGCAGTACTGCAGAGCCTATTCCCAAAATAGGTTTGGTACCCTCCTCCATGGAGGTACTGCTAGGTAGTCTGCATAATGTCAGAATACAGCAAGACTTCATGTTGTTTGAAGAAAAAATTACCTTAGTAACTGTGTTTCTTCTAATGGAGACTTGCTGTATTCTGATCTCCCTCCCTGCCTCCCCTCTCGGAACCTGGTTTTTGGGAAGTGGGCTGGCAGGTGCAGTGTTGCACCTCAGGGGTGCACTTGGCACTCTCCCCTATATAGAGAGGGGCAGTGGGTTATGTTATATTGTTTTTTATAGTTATGTTTGTTCACTACCTAGTTTTTGTTTTGGAGTTCTCGACTTGAGTCTTTTGGGACCCAAAATATTTGGTTGCCTTTTGGCTAGTAGTTTTACAATTTCCACTTAGCAGGTGTAGTTAGTATTAGCTCGTAAGAATCTGACGGTTACACTTCAAAGTGCAGCAGACAGAGGTTTGAACCGAGCTCGAGCTCAACGTTCTATGCTCTGGCATAGGGTTAACTCTTTCTCTCCGAGCAGTTCAAGTGCTGGGCTAACTGCATAATGTCAGAATACAGCAAGACTCCATTAGAAGAAACACAATTACTAAGGTGAATATTTTTTTCTGTTCTCCAGATCATGCACTTTAGAGCCTAAAAATAAATTGTTGTCACATCTTTACAGAGAGTCTCTATTTTACAAAACATTTCCTCCAGAAAAGCCAGTCTTTCTTCTACAGCATTTAGCATTTCCTCAATAATTTCTGATTTATTTCTTTGTGTTTTTAAATCCCCAATATCTGTGTGCATATTTTGCAGTTTCTCCCTTATGAACTCCATGCCACTTGAACATATCTCAGTGGCACCTTTATTTATTTCAGCTGTGCCCTTGGAGTTTTTTCCTCTTTGTCCACCCAGAGGGCCTGTGGGAGAGGAACCGAGGTGATTTGAGAACCCTGTCATCCCACTGTGACTGTCAGATGGCATACTTTCTGGAAAGTAAATGCCGATTCTTGAAATGCAGTTCTTTCAGTTAGTTTAAATGCGATTTATCCCTGACTTCATTACTAAGTGCACACCCGTGTAAGGTAAACCCTGTTTTATTACTTTTTAATCACGGTTTGTGGGAGAGTTCCTATTATGCTGCCATTTCCTCAGAGTGCCAGTGCGTGACCAAGAATAACAATATTGATCAGCTACTGTAGGTCAGTCAGAAAGTACCTGTAGAGGTTGTCTTTGTGCTCTTGTATGTCAGGCAGGCTGTCCTTCTGGCTACAGTCTGACTGCTTACTTTTGTTATGGTCCTGAGTGCAGTAGCAGTTCATTGTTTGTGCTCTTGTGTGTTTGGCAGGCTGCCCTTCTAGCTACTGCACTGACTTGCTAACGCTGATTGCAGCACCTACCTCTGGGACTGCATCAGGAGCAAAGAAGCCCTTCCCTCCAACAAAGCCCTGTCCCAAACTGAGAGCAGCACCCCCTAACCCATACCCACTTGGTGGCTAGTGGTCTCCCTACCACCTTCTGCACTGACCCCCGATCCCCCTACCTGTCTGTTGGTGCCACAGTTCAAATGACAGCGAGGGGCATAGCCCACTTTGCACAACATGGATGCCTTCCAACTACCGGTATCAGGAAGTGCAGCCTATAAAAAGGACAAAGCACACCACTTTGCCATATTCAGTAAATAAGCTGTGCTCCCTGCTGCAGATAGACGCTAGGTGGCCGTGGTCATGTGAGGTGGGTTAAAGCACGTCATTGAATTGAAGCAGTGACAGACTGGTAGGGGGACTGTAGGTGCTTTGGGTAAGGGGGGGAATGAACTACTATTTTATTTATTAATTTTATTTAGTTTTGTTGACTGGTAAGCGCACTAGACAAATCCTGTCTATTTTCAGGCACGACCTGGGGAGGGGTACAGATGAATGCCAACTGACCTTGAACCAGATTGTTGTTGGTGATATTTTAGCTGGTTGTGGGCTGAGGTGATTGCTCATGGTTCAGAAGAAAATTACCACCATAGTAATGTTGTTTTCAGGAGTCTTGCTGTCCATTATAATGCACTTAGCCCAGCACTGAACTGCCCAGGAAGAGTTAACTCCATGCAGAAGCATAAATATTGAGCTCGAGCTCGGTTTTCAACCTCTGTCTGTGGTACTTACCAGTAACCGCAGATTGTCCGAGTATTAACTAACTTGACACTAAATGTGGAAATTGTTTGTACACATAGCCAAAGGCAAATACTTTTGGGGTCCAAAGATTCAAGGAGAACCCAGAATAAAAGGTAGTGACACCAAATTATGCAACACAAGAAGGAAAAATACACATCCCACCAAGAGGTAGGCGCACACACCTCAGGTGCAACACTGTGCTCAAAACCCACTTCCCAAAACAGGTTCTGAGAGGGAGGGTTTGAATACAGTAAGACTCATTAGAAGAAACAACATTACTATGGTGAGTAATTTTCTTCAACAACATGAAGTTTCTATATTCTGGCACACGAACTACCAAGTAGTCCCTATATGGAATAGAACCTACTTTGGAACAAGCCTGCAGTACTGTTGTGTAAACCTAGCATCACCCTAGACTGATGTCCAGAGAGTAATGCTTGGTGCATGTACTGTTTTCCGTGGCTGCTTACAGATCTCAATAAGGTATTCTGGAGCTAGAGTAGCAGCTGTACTTTAGTCTAGTGAGTCTCGGCCAGAAGAAGAAAAATACCACTTTAGCATGTTGTTTCTCTAATGAGTCTACATATTATGACAATTTATTATCCAATCTTGGAACTGCCTCGAGGTGAATAGTACTTTTCCATGCAAGCTGAACTTTGAGCGCTGAGTCGCTAGAGAACCTCTGGCTATTTGCATAAAAACTGTCAGATCTTACGAGCTAAACCACTAAAGCTCTGTGGAAGCTTAACCTACACTAGCCAACTGGCTACTAACATAACACACCCTTGGTTCAAACAAAGACTCAAGTCAGAGACCAAAAGTGAAAAATATACCACATCACCCCAAAGGAAGGTGAAACAAGGTGGGCAAAATAGTGTTAATATTGTAATGCTCACCTGCATCCCAAAAACAAGGTTCTGGGAGGGGCAGGAGGTTACACATAGTAAGATTCATTGAAGAAACAACATTAAGGTGAGTAATTTTTCAAACAACATGAAGTCTTGCTATATTATGAGACTGCAGACTACACAGTAATTTCATGGAGGAGGTACAGAACTACTTAGGAATAGGCTCTAAGGACAGCTGGTTAAATCGAGCACTCCAGCCTGGATGTCCAGGAGTAATGCTTGGAAATGTGTGAACTGTTTCCAGGTAGCTGCTTGACATACTTAGAATAGGATTTTCCTGCCAGAGAAGCAGCTGTACCTCTGTAGAGTGAGTCTCAGGCCTGAGGAGGAACCACCCAGCCATAACAGAATTGGATACAAGAGACAATCCACCTGGCAATGGATCTTTGGTGTGGCTTCACTAACCACCATAAGTGAGGAACAGTTGAGGGAGTCAACCTGTGACCCTTGTACTTCTATGGTAACTAAGGGCCTCACATCTAGGTTGGCAGCCTACTCTCACCAGAGGAGGAATGGTCAGTGAAGTAAACTGAAGAGATATTAAGGTGGAATTGAGTCCACCTTAGTAGTAAACTTATTAGTCCGAAGACTACTTATCTCTGTGAAAGGAGATAAAATCTGGCCCACTGACAACGCTAGAATTCACTTCTATGCATCTGGTAGAGGTGATGGCTATCAGAAACACAGTTTTCCAAGTCATACTTGGGCTCAGCTGAAGACAAGGGCCTAAGGGGTTGGGTGCTGGCAATGCAAACATTAAGATCCCAGGTAAGGCAGGATCCCGAAAGGAGGTTTGGAAGCAACTCTAAAACTTGGAAAATACAGGTGAGCTGAAAGAGGAGAGGGTTTACCTGTTGAACAAAAGCAGACATATCGCTAAATGTACCTTCAGGGTGGGTTCAGCCCTCAGGTAGATGACCATAATCCAGACTGTGTAAATCAGCAGAGTCTGGGGAAATATGTTTTCTGAGCACGATGTGGAAACCTTTCCATTTGGTGTTGTAGCCTGGTAGGGCTTCCTGTAGCCTCAATATATCCATTATGCCTTGTTGTAGGTTGTAGGTAGGTCAGCAACCTAACTCTTCAAGAAGCAGGCCGTGAGATTGAGAGAGAGATTCGTACAAACCCTTCCTGGGATATAGGTTGGTGATTGGGTTCCTGGGGAGGTACAGGAGAATGGACTGCTAAGGACAGTAGCGGGTACTGGGTTGTTTGTCTAATCTGGGGCAATCAGAATGACCGCAGGATTGGATCTGATTTTGACTACCACTTTAACAGGAGGGAAGGGGGGTGTATGAGAAACTTCCTTCCCAACTGAGGGCTGAGGCATCGAGGGTCTGAGCTCAAGACTGGGGCCTGGCAAAAAGAGGTAGTTGGTGATTTCTGGGCTGCAAAAGATTATTTCTGGTGCCCTACCTGCAAATACCACTCCTAGAACTAGGGGATCAAGGACCACTGTGATGGCCCTGAGATCCTGTTGAGCATCTGCCAGACATTGTCCTTGCTCTGGGAGGTAACTGCTGTAGGGAGGTGTCAGGAGTAAGCCAGAGACCACAATCATGGCTTCAGTGCACAAGGTCAGACCTAGTGCCCTTGTTGTTGATGTACCACATTGTAGTGGTGTTGTCTGTTTGACCTGCAATTTGTTCTGAACAGATTTGGAGAAAGCTTGAAGTGTTAGAAAACTGCCTGAGCTCCAACAGGTTGATGTGGCAGAGATTCTGTGGGGACCATAGTTCCGGCAGTGAGGTCGCCCATGGAGCCCCCACCCCAAGAGGGATGCATTTAGTAAGGATTAAGGAGGAGGTTGAGGATGAAGGAACCTGTTTCAGGTTGCTCTGATCCTGCCACCACTGTAGGGCTTGGATCAGGGTTCGTTACTGGGATCAACTTGGTAAGAGAATCCTTTCTTTGAGACCAAAAAGGTTCTCAAATGGAATCTAATGTCCTCATCTGAAATTCTTTTCCTTGCACTACTGCTGTGGAAGCAGCCATTGTGTCCTAGGAGCTGCAGAAATGCTTTGCTAGTCGAGAGACCTGCAGGGTGAAGGAGGAGGCTAGGAGACTAGGTCTTGCCCTGTCTAGAGGGAGGAAGGCCCTGGTTTCCTGTATGTTCAGTTCTGCGATTTATGAAGCTTAGGAGCTGGACAGGCTCCAGAATTGACTTTGAGAGATTCAGTAAGGAACCTGGGGAAGTAAGCAGTTGTGTGTTATGTGAAGATGTAGAGTTGACCTGGTCTGCTGGGACTGGCCTACTGAGCCAATCATCCAGGTTAAGAAAAGATGGCAATCTTTTGCCTTCTTAGGCAAGCAACTGCTGCCAGGCATTTAGTGAATACCCTTGGAGCAGAGGTGGGCCAAAGGGTTGCCTGTATTGGTATACGCCTGAGGCAGCTCTGAACCTGAGGTACTCTCTGATGGGAGTTTGATGAGAATATGGAAGTAGGCATCCTTGAGGTCCAGGGATGCTAGCTGGTCCTCTGGCCTTAGAGAGGTAAATAATTCCCAGAGTCACCATTTTGAATTTTGGTTTAAAAGGTGCTTAAGTATCTGAGATCCAGGATGGGCTGTCATTCTCCTGTCTTTTTTGGGTAAGGAATTGCCTGAGTACAACCCTTGCCCTGGTGTAGGGTGGAACCCTTCCATGGCTCTGAGAGCGAGGAGGGTAGAGACCTCTGCCTCTAAGGTGAGTGCCTCTGATGGAGATGGTAGGAAAAGATCTGGTTCTCATCTTTGAAATTTTTTGAGCTGAGAATCAGTCCCTCGGTTTACTACTTCCAGGACCCACTTGTCTGGTCGCTAGAGACTTCTAGTCCTGGACAAAGTAAGCTTTGCCCTGCCCCTACAGGTAGAGAAGAATTGGCCCTGTGCGACTCCATCAGGGTGCCTGCTTGGCAGGGCTTTGGGCTGAGGGTGAAGCAGGCCTGCTTGAATCCCGTCTGCCTCTCTCTAAAGAACCTCCTCTGGGCATAAGCGGAAGGAGGCTTGGGTTGGTAAAAGGCCTATGAAAAGGCCTGCCCCTGCCCTTGGGAAGCTGCTTCTGAGGAGTGGCCTGCCTTCCTTGGGCTATGCATTATCTATAGGTGGTCCTGTATTCATCCATTTTCTTTCATGTAATTCTCTGTTTGCTCCCAAACAGAGAGTTGCCTACAACAGGAAAATCCATGGCCTTTAGACTGGGTATCCTGTGATAGGGTAGTACATCTGAGCCAAGCTATTCTGGGCGGTGCCACAGATGTGGGCCATGACCTTGATGACACATCATTAGAGTCTACTGCAGCATGAAATTGCACCTTTGATGCCTCAATACCATCTTTAGCCACCTGTTCCAGCTCCCTGGTAAGCTGGTCAGGGACTTGTTTTGCTAGAGCCAGCACAGTATCCCATCTGGACTTCTGGTATCTAGCAGCATAAGTCATATAATTTGCTTGTCTGAGTCCCAAGGATGCTGCCATGTACTGTTTCTTTGCCATAGCATCAAGCTTCCTGGAGTCCTTCCCAGGAGGGTGTGAATCTAGGGGCATATTTGCCTTGTCACAGGCTGCAGCCTGCACTACTCCCACATGGCTGCATTGCTGTGTGAGGAATTCCATGTCAGAGCCTGATAAAGTATACCTCTTGTCCATCCTTTTATCTACAGGAGGTATAGTGTGAGGAGTTTTTAAAACTTTTACTGTCTGCTTCCGAAAAGATTTATGTAGAGGAATAGACAGTCTCTTAGATTCTGAATATCCATCATTTCTACATAATCAGGTCCTCTTGGTCATCAACAGCTCTCAACAGGAGCTGGAGAGTTTCACAACCTTTTGTAAAACATAAATGAGAAGGGACCTAGAGAGCCTTGGAGGAGAAACCCCTGAAGGTCTGTCTGGAGGTGTCCGGTTCAATGGGTGCATCCAGATCTTCCCAAACCATATTCACTCTCCTCATACCTCTCTTCCCTCTCCCACGGTTCATAAAATTCCTCAAATCATAATCTTGAACTGGTGGAACCGGCCAAACCGAAGCTTCTCCTGATGGTGCCGGTTCAGGAACCGGGAAAGAGACTGACACCTTGGATTGCTTTAGCTATCTCTTCAGTGGTTGGACAGAGAACTTTTCCACACCAGCTGACTTTCTAGTCCTTTTTGCATGGCTCCTCGGAGCCAGCTCTTTTCATTTGCCCGAGAAGTATCGCCCCTGGTCAGAGAGTTATTCCCTCCGGGTTCGGCTTGGAACCGAACCAGACCGCCATCCTGGTCAGAGGACTTTGGCCTCCCCTTCCGGAGCCTACTAACTCTCTTTCTATGGTGGCAGCAGGGAAATTTTTACAAATCTGGCAGTCTGCATCGAGGTGGCCAAACCCCAGACAACAGACACAGGAGTGGAGGGTCAGCCTTGGCAAAGGCTTCCCGAGACACTCATAGTGTTGAAACCCAGGCCAGGTTTTTCTTTTGCTTTAGACATTAATGCCAGCCCAACCAAATTCTGCCCGCTTATGGCAATCCACCAAGCAAGAATCTTCTTATCGGTTCCCAACCGTGTCACGGGTCATGGAAAAATGTAATGAAATCGGTTTTTAGAACCGATCAAGAACCGGAACCGCGACTCTAAAAAGGACTAATAATTTAGCAATATAATCTGATCGGTTCAAACCGAACCGATAAATGTTTGGCAAGTTCCACGCAGAAAACGTAGTAAACCTATCTATTACTTACATTACCACAGACAGAGCTTGAACTCTACTGGTTGTGGTTTCATTTCGGTCGAAAACCGATAGAAATAATACTTTTAACTGACAAAATGAACCGAGCAGAAGGAGAAATCTCCGGAGTGACTGTTCAGTGAGGCGGAGTAAAGAATCTGACAGTTTATGTTTGAAGATAAGCAGACAGAGCTTCTCTAACTGAGCTCGTGCTCAAAGTTCCATGCTTGCATGGAAAGTTAACTATTTCACCTCCGGGGCAGTTCCAAGATTGGATAATACTGCAATTGTCATAATATAGCAAGACTTCATGTTGTTTGAAGGGGGTGTTCTACCCAATTAGTCATAGCAAAATTATATACAGGAAACAATCCACCTGGCAATAGTTCTCTTAGTGGCAGGCTTACCTTTCCCCACTTCACTATAAGTGCGGAACAATTGAAGACAGTCATTTCTGTGTGCCTTAGTATGCTCTATGTAGTAGCTAAGTGCACTTTTAACATCCAAATTGTGTAATCTTCTTTCCCCTGGGGAAGAATGGTCAGTGAAAAATACAGGAAGAGACATAGACTGGTTTAGGTGAAAATCCGATACCACTTTAGGCAAGAACCTCCTATTAGTTCTTAGGACCACTTTATCCCTATGGAAGGATATGAAGTCAGGTTCAACTGACAGGGCCTGTAATTCGCTGATCCACCTGGCAGAAGTAATAGCTACGAGGAACACAGTTTTCCAGGTCAAGTACTTCAATTCAGTTGAAGTCATAGGCTCAAAGGGTGGCTGCATAAGCTGAGCAATGCAGACATTAAGATACCAAGGTGGAGTAGGCACTCTAAAGGGAGGGTTAATGTGAACCAGGCCTTTAAAAAACTTCCTGAACACAGGATGAGATGCCAGGGAAGAGCCCTTCCCTGCTGAGAGGAATGCAGAGACAGCTGCTAGATGAACCTTCAGAGTGGCAGACCTAAGGCCTAGACTATTCAGATGAGCTAGATAATCTAAGGTTGTGGAAATGCCTGCAGAATCAGGCTCAATACCTTTCTGAGAGCACCAAATACTGAACCTCTTCCTTTTGGAATTGTAAGTTTTCCTAGTGGAAGGTTACCTGGAGACCTTCATAATAGCCAGAACTCCCTGACAGGAATGAAGAGCTGCATATTCTAACTCTTTAAGAGCCAGGCCTTGAGGTTGAGAGACTGGAGATTGGGGTACCAGATCCGCCCTGGGAGGAGGAGAGAAGATTGTATCTCCTGGGAAGAGACAGGGGACGTGAGACAGCCAATGACAGCAGTAGAGGATACCAGGGTTGTCTGGCCCAATCTGGAGCCACCAGTATCACTGTGCAGGGTTGAGTTCTTATCTTGATCAGAACTCTGAACAGGAGAGGGAAGGCATAGAGATACCTGCCATTCCAGTTCAGAATGAGGGCATCCTGGGAACTGTCCCCAGGACTTGGAGGTCTGCAGCAAAACAGAGGAAGTTGATGATTGTCTGGTGCTGCAAATAGATCTATTTCTGGAATGCCCCACTTGGAGAAAATGATCCTCAGAATGTGAGGATTCAAGGACCATTCATGATGCCCCTGTGAAATCCTGTTCAGGGCATCTGCCAGCACATTGTCCTTCCCTGGAAGATGAACTGCTACCAGGGAAGTCTGAAGGAAATAGGCCAGAGACCAAATCTTCATGGCCTCTGTGCATAAGGCCGTGGACTGAGTGCCTCCCTGCTTGTTGATGTACCACATTGTAGTAGTGTTGTCCATCCTGACTTGGACCACCTTGCCTTTGACTGAATCTGAAAAGGTCTGAAGGGCTAGAAAAACTGCCCTGAGTTCCAGGAGGTTGATATGAAGAAGAGACTCTTTCGAGGACCAGATCCCCTGAGCTGTTAGGGCTCCCAGGTGGGCTCCCCAGCCTAGGAGAGAAGCATCTGTAGTCAGTGCTACTGATGGAAGTTGAGGGAGAAATGGAACCCCTTGTCTGAGGTTGTCCTGGTCCAACCACCACTGGAGAGCCTGGACCAGAGTTTGGGTCACTGGAATCAGTTTGCTGAGAGAATCTGTTCTCTGTGACCCAAAAGACCTTAGATGGAACTGAATGTCCCGCATCTGAAATCTGGTTCCCTGAACCACTGCAGTGGAGGCTGCCATGTGGCCCAGGAGTTGGAGGAACTGTCTCACTGGAAGAGAAACCTAATGCCAAAAGGAGGAAGTGAGGTCTACGAAGGCCTTCACCCTTGCCAGAGGAAGGAAAGCTTTTGCTTGGGTAGTATCCAATTCCACCCCTATGAAGATGAGAAGCTGTACTTGTTCGAGGACAGATTTTGGCAGATTGAGAAGAAACCCCAAGGAACTGAGCAAGTCCTGAGTGGTTTGCAGAGCTGACCTGACCTGGTCTGAAGACTGCCCTACTAGGAGACAGTCATCCAGATATGGAAAAATGGCGATACCCTGTCATCTGAGGTAAGCCACCACTACTGCAAGGCACTTTGTGAATCCCTTGGAGCTGATGTTAGGCCAAAAGGCATGGCCTTGAATTGATAATGGCCTGAAGGCAACTCGAACCTAAGGTATTTCCTGTGGGAGCACCTTATAGGGATATGGAAGTAGTCATCCTTGAGGTCCAGTGATGCTAGCCAATCTCCTGGCCTTAAAGAGGGAAGGATTATTCCCAGAGTTACCATTTTGAACTTGGGTTTTGAAATGCGTTTGTTCAGATACCTTAGATCCAGGATGGGTCGCCACTCCCCTGTTTTGTTTGGGGTGAGGAAGTACCTGGAGTACAGGCCTTTTCCCCTGTGTTGAGTAGGAACCTTCTCTATGGCTCTGAGAGCCAGGAGAGAGGAAACATCTGCCTCTAGGGCAAGGGTTTCTGAAACTGATGCAGGTGGAAAAGACTTGGTCCTCCTTTTTGGGTAACTTTTGAAGCTGAGGGCTAGTCCCTGGCTTACTACTTCCAGGACCCACTTGTCTGATGTGACAGACTTCCAGGCCTGAAAGTAGTAAGGCAGTCTGCCTCATACTGGGTTTGGAGAGTCGACCTGGGCTGACACCTCAGGGCGTCTGCTTGGCAGGAGTCTTAGATTGGGAGGAAGACGCAGCCCTGCTCATTCTCCTTCTACCCGGCCCTCAGAAAAAAAACCTTTGTGGGTAAGACGAGGAGGCCTGGGCTTGGTAAAAAGGCCTGTGAAAAGGCCTGCTCCTGCTCCTGGACTGCTGCTTCTGAGGAGTGGCTTGCCTTTCCTTGGCCTGTGCACTCCTGTAAGTGGTTCTATATTTGTCCATTTTCTTCATGTAAGCCTCTGTCTGCTCCCCAAACAGAGAGTTACCAACTACAGGAAAATCCATAGCCTTAGACTGGGTGTTCTGTGATAGGCTAGTACATCTGAGCCAAGCATGCCTTCTGAGAGACACAGATGTAGCCATAACTCTGGATGCCACATCATTGGAGTCGACAGCAGCGTGAAATTGTACTTTGGATACCTTAATTCCATCTGCAGCCACCTCCTTCAGCACTGTGGCTAGCTGGGGGGAGGCCTTTTTAGCCAGTTCCAGAACTGTATCTCACCTGGGCTTCTGGTACCTGGCTATGTAGGCCATATAATTTGCCTGCCTGAATCCCAAAGAGGATGCCAAGTATAGTTTCTTGGCCATGGCATCGACTTTCCTGGGGTCCTTGTCTGGGTGGTGTGAAGCCAAAGGAATGTTTGCCCTGTCACAGGCTGCAGCCTGCACTGCCCCAATATGGATGTTATGTGAATAAAGGAACTCCGCAGCTGAGCCTGATATCATGTATCTCCTGTCCATTCATTTATCTACAGGAAGTAAAGAGTTAGGAATCTGTAGAATCTTTTTTGTCTGTTTCCCCAAGGATTTGTGAAGGGGAATATACAACATTTTGGACTCTGGGATGTCCATCATCTCCACAAAATCAGGCTCTTCTTCCTCCTCAGCAGTTTCAACCAAAGGGAGCCGGAGGGTTTCAGCCACCTTCTTGTAAAACAAGAAGTGAGAAGGGGACTCAGAAAGCCTGGGAGGGGAGACATCAGAGGGTCTGTCTGGGGAGATGTCCGGTTCAATGGGCACATCCAGACCCCTACCATCGTCATCATCGTCGGGATAGTCTTCATCTCCCTCCCACTCCTCATAGAAAGCATCCGAATCGTAATCCAAAGGAGCCGGTTCCGACTGAACCAACCACCTAACTGGCAGCACCAGTGCAGACAGACCCGGATGAAGCGATTGGACAATACTAATCACTTTGGCTATCTCGTCTGCGGTTGGAGTAAGCAGTACTGGATCCGAACCGGCGGACTTTCATTTAGTTTTTGACGGACCAGACCCCTCAGAGTCGGCTCTCCTTTTGCCCGAGGAGGTATTGCCTAGGTCAGTAGGCACCTCCCCAGGTTCGGCCGTAACCAAACCGCGCTGGCGATCCGGGTCTACGGACTTCTCAGCCTCCCTTTCCTTCAACCTACTCAGTCTTTTTTCTAGAGTGGTTTTAGAAAAGCTTTTGCAAATTTGGCAGTCTGACTGGAGGTGGTCAAACCCCACACAATAAACACAGATGAGGTGGGGGTCGGCCTTGGTAAAGGCCTCCCCACACTCAGTACAGGGTTGAAACCCAGTGGGACTGGTTTTCTTTTTGGGTTTCTCAGACATGGCCAACCTACCAAAATTACCGTATAGAAGCATTCAAGCCAGGTAATACCAACCGATCGGTAACAACAGTGTCATGGGTTTGGAAAAGAATTGAGAAAAAGTCCAGTTCTTTTGAAACCAATCGGTACCGGAACACCACTCTAAAATAATAACTTTAAAATTAGAAGGAAACACAAGGTCAGTTCCTAACTGGACCGACCAGGAAGAAACCAAAGAAACCAACAATTTCCATAAGTTATTTAAAATAAAATACAGTCACTACCTATCTACCACACTACCTGTACTGTAGACAGAGGCTGAAAATCCAAAAAAAACCAATAAAGAATATGTTTTAAACCAAACGCTTTACGTTTACCGAACCGAGCAGAGGAATCTCTGGAGCGACTTCACTGTTAGGTGGAGTAAAGAATCTGACGGTTGCACTGGTAAGTACCACAGACAGAGGTTTGAAAACCGAGCTCGAGCTCAACGTTTCCATGCTTCTGCATGGAGTTAACTCTTTCCTCTCCAGGGCAGTTCAAGTGCTGAGGCTAACTGCATTATGTCTGAATACAGCAAGACTTCATGTTGTTTGAATAGAACTTTGTTGAGGGAGGCAGGACTTCTTTACTACCGCTATGCCAAGGGCAGTGCCACTGTTGGGGGGGGCGGCATTGGCAAACTGAGACTCGTTTCCAGGATGGGGATCGGCTGTGGGGATGGATCACTGGACACCAGGGTAACTGTGTTGCTACACTGACTGAGATCGGGTTGGGGGAGTGACCACTGAACGCCAGGGATATATCTTTCTGTAACTGGGCTTCGATGGGGTGGGGGAGTGACCACTGGATGCGAGGGATATATTCTCTATTAATGGGACTGGGTTTGGAGGGACAGGGGCACCACTGTACAACAGAGATATATCTTTCTGTAACGAGACTGGGATCAGGTGGGAGGAAGGGATCACTGGATGGCAGGGTTACATATTTTATTAATCGGACTGGGTTCAGAAGGAGGGGGCACTTCTTGTTACCAAGGAGTACTGTCTTGGGATGGGGAGGGCACCAACACACTACGTTCAGCAACTGCTAGGGCTGTGCCGGATTAAGGTGAGGGTGAGGTTGACAGTATTTTCTCTGTATAAGGGGACCATGTAAAGTGCCCTATCACAGAGCAAATACTGAGTGTATTGAACTGCACCAATATTTAGGTTCCCACCCCTTGATTTGCATAATAGTGGCTTGCATCCCCCCTCCTTGGTTTGGCATTGGTGCAAAACCCAGATTGCTTGGGTAAACTAGGATCTGCACCTGGGCAAACATTTGAATATCAGGTTCCGGCTGTTATTCTCCCCTTCACCAACAACAGGACTTCAGACCAAACTGGTAGTCTCTTGGGGGGTAACCATGGCTGATGAGAGTCTATAAAAGGGGGATGGGGATGATGACCCTTCCCCTCCTGCCTCCTCCATGGAGGGAATTAGTGGCTGTTATGAAGGTCCAAATTTAGTCCCTGGGATGGTAGATGATGTTGCTAGGTGGCTGGCGGTAATATGGTACTTTTTTGGTGATGTAGGGCCTGTAGAAATTGGGGTGCCATTCTGGCCTATTACTTGCTATTTTCACCTAATTTTCTTGCCTGTCCATTTCTTCTAACACAGAGTGTAGTCTAGTCAGACCTCGACATACACGTCATTCCAAGTATCTCTGACCTCTGCACCACTGAATGGTAGCATTAAACCCACTAACACGTTTATAAATTGTTTAACTGACCTGAATGGGCCAAGTTGACCCTCAGGCCACTGGCATTTTTTCACAAAGGGACCCACTGACTAAAGTAAATAGTTTCAGTGAGCATTTAATGACACAGTGCCAAGATGCAGGTGATGTAACCCAAGCCAGATATATATATATATCACTGGACAGTTTGTTGTGGCAAAGCCTGCTAAACAGATACACTTCGATAAATAAATTTAAAAAAATAAGCTGTGAAGACACTTTAGGTGCTTTACCAATAGAACACATTTTCTTGAGCATAAATGGGACTTTGTGTGCCCCAATCTGTATAGTCAAGTAGCCTACAGCTCAAACACTAGCCACACCTCCTTCCTCTAACCAAGACACTAGCCCCCCTCCCTCCACAGACCCCTCTGACACTAGCCTCTTCCCTCCACGACACAGACCCCTCTGACACTAGCATGCTTCCTTACAGCCCCCTGACAGTAGCCCTCTTGAACGTACACCCTGCACAGTCCCCAGAACTACTATGGCTCCCCCCTCACCCCAGACAATAAACCTCTCCCTCCACTTCCTGACACAACCCAGCCACATCAATCCTCACCCCTTTCACCACCCACTCCCTCTCTACTAGGCACCCCACTTTCTAATCTCTGTGGATATCACCTCCCTCCTGTCCCTTGACTCCCAGAAGCCACACCCCTTCCTTCTTAGCCATTCGAAAATCACCCATACTGTACCCTTGTTGCACACCTTCTCTGCAAGGTCCTCCTGGACACCACCTACTTAGACACCAGAGGCATGCATACACCCTTCCTTCTACACTCTCCCTCCATGTGCCATAACACTAACCCTTCCCTCTCTCCAAAGCCCCTGACCACAGCTTCCTGACCCACCTTCCAAAACCCCAAAGACTAGTACCTCTTTTCCCTAGACACTAGCCCCCCAGCCCCCGATACTAACCCCACCTCCTTTGCTGGGGTCAAAACTGGCACCATCCCACTAACAGATACTGGTAGATTTTGTATACAGCTATTAAGATTTTCCTTTAGGCAGCCTTGCAGATGTGCTGGAGAGGGTAACACTTGGTAAGTATATCAACTGGGACAGTAGAAAATTCTGTGGGAATTTTCCCCCATCAGTAGCCCAGCTGGCTCAGGCTACAAAACTCAGTTTTGACCCCTGAATTTAATATGACTTACTTGCTCTGTCCAAGTCACAGTGCAGAGAGTTGGGTTCTTTTGGGTTTAGGATAATCTGGTAGAACCTAAAAGGAAAGGACAGAGAAGGTTGTGGAGATGCAAAAAGTTTGAGGTCCTAGAGGAGAGTTTATAGTAGTCAGAATTAAACAAGATACTTACCTGAAAGGTAAACACCCAACATCTGGCCAGACCTATGGAAATAAAGGTAAAACTAGGTAAGTATGAGGTACGTATAGTAGCGTGAGTAGAGATAGGGGTGGAGACATACAAAGGGCATAGAGCATACATAGGGCATACATCACAGGAGTAAGTTGAAAAGATTGTTATTTTTATTTTAGTCTTCGGTAACCAGGTAAGGCCCACTAAGCACAAGTACCTGTTTTCAGGGGTGACCTAGGAGCACTGGGTGATTAAATGACTTGCTTAGAGTCACACAGTATGCAAGTGGAGGTTGTGAGAATCAAACTCAGGTTGCATGATCTGCTGGATGTACCAAGCTCGTTCCTCTAACCTCTAGGCTATACTGCCAGCCTGGTTAAAGAGTATCTCTCTACTATAATAAAAACTTAAAAACACTAGATTTATTCCAACTGTGTTTTAACTTTGTTTTCTAGTCATTTTTATGTTGGTTCGTGCATACGCAGCCAACATATTGTGGTAGTAGCAGATTTGGAGGTGCGGTCACTGTTGGGTGAATGCAGGGCACGCATCAGTAGGTGCGTCCCTTATTCCTCAATAAGCCTGCATGCCAGCACCACACCATACATACATAATGTGGCAAGCACATCTAAGGAAAGGTCCACTGCAATGCGAGCAAAGCTTGTCATACGCAGCGGACCTTCCAATGTGCTTTCCCTGCTGAGAAAAAACATTTAACATGGTGGCACTGTGCCTGCCATAAAGTCAACTTTGGGGATGCCCAATCCTCCTGTTGGCATGCCCTGCCCCAATGTATGTGCTGATGGGGGAGCCCTCTCCCCTTCAGCATAATGCACCCGCCCATTTGTTATGTGCTGAGGGGGGGCGCCCAATCCCCCTCGACTCTTGCCCCCCCCGCTTTTGTAGTGTGCCGACAGGGGCTGCCCAATCCCTGTCAGCTACAGCATCCCCCTAAAACACTTAGGTGGCATGCTGGGAGCCCACCCCAGCATGCCAAATTCCCAAAAAATAAAAACCATCCCACAATGTTTTTTTTTTCTTTTAACCCTGTGAAAAAAGAAAATGGTCCATCACTGTCTCCCTGCCCCCTCCCACAACCCACGCCCACCCTCTGCCTCCCCACACCCCCCTCACCCCATACTTACCTCTGGAGTTTGGTGCGATGATCTTCGGTGGACTGGGAACACGTCTGCACTTTTCAAAACCTACCAGAAACTGAAGAAATGCCAGTAAGCTGTATAATGGCATACATAGGGTTTTTTCAACTTTGGTGCATATCTTGGGCATTTTTTGGAATTTTTGCACCAAATTTTCAATATGGGGTCATTAGGCCCTCTCCTCATGAATTCAGTCACTGTCATGGCATTATTTAGTTCTGAAAGGTGATTTTGTGGTTACTGACAGTGCCACTGTTCATGAGGGGGCTCTCAAAAAGCCTATGTTGCAAATTTGGTGAAAAGAATCCCAAAAATGGCTGTTTTACGAGCGTGAGTTGTGCTGTTTCCATGCACGCTCATAACTTCGTGAATTTATAATATTTTCACTCCAGATTTTCAAAATTGGCATTTTTCCACATCTCCTGATGAACAGTACAGCTGTCATTTTACATATCCTGGCCAAAATGTGTTTTTGCACGTTCTGCACAGAATAGCACGGTCGCTATGCGAAATTAGTTTTCCAGACAGTTTGAGGAAATGACAGTGACACTGTTCATGAGCAGAGGTCCTAAAATGCCTAAGTTGAAAATTTGGTGTCGAAAGTCCATAAAATGACTGTGTTACATGTGTGCGTTGTGCAGTTTCCATGCACCCTTATAACTTTCAAATTTTGTAATATTTCCATGCCAGATTTTCAACACTGGCATTTTTCACACCTCCTATGAACCGTAGTATATTGTCATTTTCACATCCTGCCCAAATGTGTTTCTGCACCTGTGGCGCACAATGGCGTGGTTGCTGTGGGAAATCAACTTTTGGGACAGATTAACAAAATCACAGCACCACTGTTCATGACGGGAGGTCCCAAAATGCCTATCTTAAAAATGTGGCTAACAAACTCCCAAAAATAATTGCGTTATGGACGTGTGTTGCGCAGTTTCTATGCATGCTCATGACTTCACCAATATTTAATATTTTCACTCCAGATTTTCAACGTTGCCATTTTTTAACGCCTCCTCATGAACAATACAGTTATCATTTTCCACATCTGGCCCAAAATGTGTTTTTGTCCCTGTGTCGCCAAATGGCATAGCCGCTGTGCAAAACCATCTTTCAGCTAACGAACTGATTGTGTCGCTTTTCATGAGATAGGCTCACAAAAAGCCCATGTTTAAAATTTGGAGGGAAAATACCAACACACGCCTATGGTGTTAGGGTTTCCAACTGTAGCACCCCACCCTGTAGAGACTGACAGATGTCAGGGGTGTTACTTGGGATCATTGTTTGTAATGCTCACGCCATTCCACCCCCACCCCCACCCTGCAGCCAGTGACAGGCATTGTGGTGTGCCTTGCACTGTTCGGCCACAAAGTTCACCCCATTCTCCTATGCTGTACCCACCTCAGCGTATTTCCATATGGAATTTATTTATTTATTTATTTGCTTTTGTTAACTGGGTAAGCACGCTAGACACCAGGTGCCTATTTTCAGGTGCAACCCGGGAGAGTTACAGGTGAGGAACTTCATACATGAACAGTACAGGATTCAAAAAATACATAGGAAGAGACAGGCATTTCAGGGCTAGCACTAAAAAAGGTGGTACAAGGTTACATGCAGCGAACAATTGGAGGTATCGAGAAATATACATAGGAATTAAACAGGGTGTGGCTACGCTAGTTGCAGTACATGATTGACAGGAGTTAACACATGAACAGTTGAGGAGACAAGTAGGCAAACCTAATGTAGGAAGCATTTCAGCCTGGCTTTAGGACAGAGTAGGGACAGAGTGGGGTATGTATAATGCCCAAAGACCCCCAAAGCACACCACAACACTTGTCAGTGTCTACAGGGTAGGGTGAGGTACAATCGCATGAGTGTTATGCCTGATGACCCAAAGGCACACCCCAATGCCTGTCAGTCTGTCCAGGGTGGGGGTGGGCTTGGCGTCACTTCAATACTTCACTGCCATTCCCATTATGCGTCTCTAACTCCGGCACTACCAATGCCAATGCTAGCGGAACAACATTCGGCATTGACAAATGTCTGTTCCCCCATGCCATTGGTCTACTAAATATTGTAGGTAATGCAGCACTTTTTCACTAAGTCTTTCAAAATGTATCTTACTCTTCCCGCTAACCACACCGTTGCTGTTTACGACATCACAGACTGTCATGGTGAACACTAAAAACCTCAAGGCACTGTGAGGTGAACAAGTGAGAGGCAAATGTTTTCTATACAGACTTTTCAGATGGACTGTCAGTTTGTACTGTAAATTTTGGAAAGGAACATTGACAATTAAAAAATATATATTTTCTAGTAAACTGTAAACAGCTAGATCTTATTTATGATAAATCATGGAGTGAAGTGCAGAGTTGCTGTTTGACATCAAGGTGAGAGCAACAGAGTTATAGTGATAGAGGATAAAACAAAACAAAACGAACAGAAAAAGCAGCAACTTCCTGCAGTAATCTTCCCACTCCCCGGAAACCCCCAACCATGTTCTCTGACCAGTCGGCTGATCAAACCGTCTCATCCCAAAAACTTAATATCCTTACTGGCCCACACTCCGTTATTGACAGAGAGACTGACTGAAAGCTGCCTTGCAGGAGGACTGGCCTGTGTGTTTCAGTGAAGAGCAGCCCTCAACCTGATGATCAAGCACCCTCCATTTTCAACAGTGCAAACACAAAATCTTCTCCCTCCCAGCCCCTGCTGTACCACCTGCACATCCAGCACTCAATGCAACCTCCCCTTCACCTACCTCCCTGCAACCTTCGAATCCCCCATGCATCTGATGACCTCTTTAGGCCACTATAGGGGGCTGCTATGGGAGCTGGAAGGTAAATCCTCCTCCTCAGGCTGCCAACAACTGGAGACTCAGGCTTACTCTAAAATTCAGGTTGACCTCGTGGTGCAGTGCCTTTGGGCTATTGAGGCAGCCTGTAACTAATCCATTTAAATATTTTCAATGTACCTTTAAAAGAATTAATGTAGTGAGAAATAACAGACTAATCTACATACCTGTAAGTATAGTTCTACTGTTGTCATTCCTTTCACATTCACACTGTGGCAAAGGGAAGTTTAGCATTTGGTTCTGCTACTCACTGATGCAGCAGCTGAAATAAGAAAGGAAAGGAGACTAAAATGATTAAAAAGAGTTTTTTAAGGGTAGATATGAAAGAAGCCAGATCCTGCATGGAAGGCGATGACGATTAAGTGGACACAGGACTTAGGGCGAAGGAACAGAGGTGACGGACTATGGGAGACTGCGATCTGGGTGGCTGGGACTTTAATACAGTGGCAATTGTGGGCGGACAGGAAAGTAGGGCCCTGACTGAGGTCCACCCCCTCCTTAAGTGCAGGCTGGGGGATGTTTATATGTATTTAAAGGGGGGGTGCAGGGATGAAGCCCCCCTGCATTGGGACCAGCATGCAGTTCAACCAGCAAGGTGCACAATGCAATTGCCGGGCACGCATCTTGCTGTTGCCTGTTTTCTGTGCACTGATTGCCTTCATCCAATTTTGTTTTCTCCCTATTGTGGGTATCCCTATGTGAGGGTAACAGCTCAGCACTATGGCTTGCAGTGCTTCACTCCCCCAACATTGCTCTAAGCAGATACCATGTGATAGACTGAGGTCATGGTGGTTCCTGCTTCCCAGCTGCCAGCAGTTCAGTGCTGGCTCATGGTACCCCACCTACCCCCAAACACATGGCTGTGGTTTGACCAAATACTTAGGTCTCAACATCTCTGACACCGTGCTGCTACATAGAAGTGATGGAGAGGCCCCATTACAATGTTTTCAAACAACACGACGTCTTGCTGTATTCTGACATTATGCAGTTAGCCCCAGCACTTGAACTGCTCCAGAGATGAAAGAGTTAACTCTATGCCAGAGCATAGAACACTGAACTCGAGCTTGGTTCAAACCTCTGTCTGCTGCACTTTGAAGTGTAACCGTCAGATTCTTTACTCCGCCTAACTGAACAGTTGCTCCACAGATTTCTCCTTCGCTAACGGTTCGGTCTGGTTTAAAACATCGGTTTTACCAATATTTCTTTCGTTATTTCAGTTTAGATCCCTGTCTGCATTACAGTGAGTACATAGGTAGTGGACTTGTTCGGAAAAATTGTGTGGAAATTGTACAAAACAGTTTTTCAACCGGTTCAGCTGAACCGATTGTCTGTATTTGTTTGTATTTGTGTATATCTTTTTTCTTTTAGTTGATTTTAGTGTGAGGCACTGGTCCTTATCGGTTCTAAAAAAAACGTGTTTCATCGTTTTTTTTCAAACACCCGTAACACGGTTAGGAAGCAATAAGGGAGTCTTGCCTGGCTGTTGCCATAAAAAGGGTAAGTGATAAGATGGCTTTGTTTGAGAAACCCAAGAGAAAAACTGGGCCCACTGGGTTTCAACACTGCAATGAGTGTGGGGAGGCCTTTGCTAAGGCTGCTCCCCACACCACCTGTGTTTACTGTGTGGGTTTTGACCACCTGGAGTCAGACTACCAAATATGTAAGAATTTCCCTAAAGCCAGCCTGAATAAGAGATTGGGCAGACTTGGGGAAAAGGAGGCCAAGAAGTCCGCTGACCCAGATGGTCAGCCAGGTTCGATTCCAACCGAACTTGAGGGAGTGCCAACTGATCTGGGTGTGACTCCCTCGGACAAACGGAGAGCCGATCCTGAGGGGTCGGTTCTGGTAAAAGGAAAAAAGAAAGAAAAATCATCTGGTTCGGATCCAGAACAGGGCAATTAGCATAGCTGAATTGCTCTGTTCGGTTCTGGATGATCCGATACCTTTGGGCAGACGTTTGCTTCGGTTGGTTCCTCTGGTTCAGGATTATTCCCCTGAAGACTTTTATGAACCGGATTTGGAGGGGGAGGAGAAGGAGGACGATGATGATGATGATGATAATGATGGTGTGGAAGGTCTGGATGAGCCCATAGAACTGGACATCTCCCCAGACAGACCTTCTGGTGATTCCCCTCCTAGGCTTTTTGACTCCCCTTCACACTTCATATTTTACAAGAAAAGTGGCAGAAACCCTCCAGCTCCCTTTGGATGAAGCAGCCAAGGAGCGAGAGGAGCCTGACTATGTAGAGATGATGGACATCCCAGAGTCCAAGAGGTTGTCTATTCCTCTTCACAAATCCTTTTGGAAACAGACACATAAGTTACTGAAGACCAAATTCTTTACCTCCTATGGACGGACAAATGGACAAGAGGTATATGTTGTCAGGCCCAGGTACGGAGTACTTGTACCAGTAATGCCGCTATGTTGGGGTGGTGCAGGCTGCAGCCTGTGATTAGGCTAACATACACTTGGCTTCACACACCCTGGATAAAGACGCCAGGAAGCTAGATGCCATAGCAAAAAAATAATACATGGCATCTTCCTTGAAACTTTGCAGACCTTGGGGAATAAATTAAATCAACTTATTTCCTCGGTGGCAGGTCTATCTACAAAATTCAGTTCCCTCACCACTCGTGTGACCGCTGTTGAGTCCACACTTGAGAAAGTCACTTTGGCATCGATGGCAGCCACTAAAGTTGCCAATACTGCTATGAGGGCTGTGGCCTCACTGATAAAGGAAAACATGCACCTTTGATCACGGCTGGAAATGTTGGGGAACTAGTCAAGGGCCCATCACGTACGGATCCTGGGATTAGCTGAAGGCTGTGAGGGTGACAACCTGATATTATTCCTACAGGAATGGATCACGAGCCAACTGGGAGAGGAAGTGACCCAGGCAGTCCAAAAAATCCAAAAGGCTTACCGGGTTGCTTTCCAAGGCCGTCAAGATAACCCGGAGGCCCCACTTACTGTAGTGATAGTGCTAGATGGAGTGGGATCGCGGCACTATCTCTTGGTGCTAACAAGGAGGAAGAAAACCCTGCTCCACGATGGCCAGCAACTAAAGTTTTTCCCCGATCTCTCATATGCCACAAGACAGAGGAGGAAAAGGTTTGATGGTGTGAGGGCACTCTTACGTGAGGCAGGAATACCTCATGGATTGATTTTCCCAGCCTGATTGAGGCTCGTTCACCAGAACAAAGTTTTTCTTTTTTCAGAACCAGCAGAAGCTCTCAAATGGACCCAACACAATGCTCCATTATGAAGGAGAGACAACGAGGAAGACGACCCATCATCTGATGAAGAGGCTACCTGAAAGGCCCTAATATCCTAGTGAGGACATTTGGACTGAACTGGTAAAGGAACATGGAGGGTGACTGTTAAGTTAAAAGTGATGCCTTTCCCCACCCATTAAACACGTTACTTATATCTTTTTTTTTTCAGTTCTGCTATGTAATAAAATGGGTCTGGGGTTACAGCGAGTTGTTGGCTTTGATTTCTTTGCTCCAGAACTGTGTGTCTGCCCGTTTAGTCATATCAGGGGTTTCTATGTTAACAGTTGGTTCCTGTTGACTTGTTCATGCATGTTCTCTAACAATGCTTCAGTGCCTTTAATAATTTAAATTTAATAGTTGCACTGTCTTATTAGGGGAGTACACAGTAGGGTACTGAGTCTGATAATTTCTCTTTTCTGTTTGACACTATTTAGTGTACTTACTGCGGTTAAGCATGGCACTTTGGTCCCTATTATTAGGGAAGAAAATCGGACAATTAACACTGCGGACTATTAAGATAAAACATACCATGCAGCTCATGGACTGTAGTACAGAAACAGTATTATAAACATTGTATTTTACTATAATGGTAGTACCCTTCAAAGACGTATCTTATTTCATTTAACGGTTAAGAACAGAGTATTAAGAGGAGTGGCGCCCTCATTCTGACTCACATTTGTAATGTTGAATGATGGTATAATGACTGTATGTTTGTCTTTACAAAAAGAATAAACATAAAGTAAAAAAAAAAAGAGTCATGGCTACATCTGTGGCTCTTTGGAGACTAGCTTGGCTCAGATGTACTAGCCTATCACAGGACACCCAGGCTAAGGTCATGGATTTTCCTGTTGTCGATAATTCTCTGTTTGGGGAGCAGAGAAGTATATGAAAAAGATGGATGAGTACAGGACCAGCTACAGGAGTGCACAGGCCAAGGAAAGGCAGGCAACTCCTCAAAAGCAGCAGGCTAGGGGCAAGGACAGACCTTTTCACAGGCCTTTCTACCAGGCACAGACCTCCTCTCCTTTTTCCCAGAAAGGGTTCTTCAGAGGGAGAGGCAGAAGGGGGATGAGCAGGGCTGCTTCCTCCTCTTAGCCTAAGGCTCCTTCCAAGCAGACACCCCTGATGTGTCAGCCCGGGTCAACTCCCCAATTCCTGTAGGAAGCAGGCTGGCTTACTACTCCCGGGACTGGAAGTCTGTTACCTCAGACAAGTGGGTCCTGGATATAGTAAGCCAGGGACTGGTTCTCAGCTTCAAAAAATTTCTGAAACAGAGGGTCAGGTCCTTTCCACCTGCAAACATCTCCAAAACCATTGCCCTAAAGGCAGAGGCTTCATCTCTGCTGACTCTCAGAGCCATAGAGAAAGTTCCTACACTTCACTGGGACAAAGGTCTGTATTCCAGATACTTGCTTACTCCAAAAAAATAGGGGGAGTGGCAACCCATCCTAGACTTAAGATACCTAAACAAGCATCTACTGAAGCCAAAATTCAAAATGGTGACTCTGGGAATAATTCTTCCCTCTCTAAGGCCAGGGTACTGGCTAGCCTCCCTGGACCTAAAGGATGCCTACTTTCACATTCCCATTAGATGCTCCCACAGAAAGTACCTCAGGTTCGAAATGCCTTCAGGCCATTGGCAGTTCAAAGCAATGCCCTTCGGCCTAACATCAGCTCCAAGGGTGTTTACAAAGTGCCTAGCAGTAGTAGTGGCCTTTCTAAAGAGACAAAACATCTCCATATTCCCATACCTGGACAACTAACTCATGGGGGTCAGTCTCCAGACCAGGTCAAGTCAGATTCACAAGTGACCCATCAAGTGCTCACTTCTCTAGGATTCCTCCTCAATCTTCCCAAGTTAGTTCTCAAACCAGTACAACTCTTGGCCTTCATAGGGGCAGAATTGGATACTATCAAAGCAAGAGCATTTCTTCCCTTGGCAAGGGTAAGGGCCATTATAGAGCTGGCTTCCTCTTTCCACCTTATGGTGTCTCGACCAGCAAGGCATTTCCTTCAACTTATGGGCCACATGGCAGCTTCCACTGCAGTGGTCCAAGGGGCCAGATTTCAGATGAGGGACATCTAGTTTCATTTGAGGACTTTTTGGTTTCAGAAAAAAAGATCCTCTAACCAAGCATATTCCAGTGACTCAGACCCTGACCCAGGCTCTCTAATGGTGGCAGGATCAGGACAACCTCAGGTAAGGAGTCCCATTCATCACTCAATCTCATTCTGTGGTTCTAACCATGGATGCTTCTCTCCTGGGGTGAGGAGCTCACCTGGGAGCTCTCACAGCTCAGGGAGTATGATCCACTCTGCAGTCTCTTCTCCACATCAATCTTCTGGAGCTCAGGGCAGTGTACCTGGCTCTGCAAGCCTTCTCGGAATCACTACAGAGCAAGGTGGTTCAGGTCAGGCTAGACACCACCATGTGGTACATCAACAACCAGGGAGGCACCCGGTCTATGTCTTTGTGCATAGAAGCCATGAAATTATGGTCCCTGGCTTATTCTCTACAGACCTCTTTGGTAGCAGTCCACCTCCCAGGGAAGGACAATGTGCTAGCAGATGCATTGAGCAGGATTTCCCAGGCTATCACGAATGGTCCCTGGATCCCTCAGTGTTAAATGTGATATTTTCAAGTTGAGGCAATCCAGAGATAGGTCTCTTTGCAGCCCCAGACAATCACCAACTTCCTCTCTTCTGTTGCAGACCTCCAGTCTTGGGTTCAGTCCCTCTGGATGCTCTGATTCTGGGTTGGGAAGGGAAATTTCTATATGCCTTCCCTCCTTTTCCTCTACTGTTCAAGGTCTTGGTCAAGATAAGGTCACAATCTTGCAAAGTGATCCTGATTGCTGCAGATTGGGCAAGGCAGTCTTGGTATTCCCTGTTGCTGTCCCTAGCAGTCCTTCTTCCCCATCTCTTCCCAGGAATCACAACCTGTTAACCTCCTCTCAAGACAGGATCTGGTACCCCAACCTTTGGTCTCTCAATCTCAAGGCATGGCTCTTGAAGAGTTAGAGTATGCAAATTTGCATCTGTCTCAAGGGGTTCTGGGCATTCTCAAAGCTTCTTAAAAATCTGCCACCAGAAAAACTTACAACTCCAAATGGAAAAGATTCAGCATTTGGTGTTCCAAGAAGCATATATCCCCAGATACTGCTGACTTGTATACAGTTCTGGATTACATGGTTCATCTTAGTGGCCTAGACCTCAGACCAGCTACCCTCAAAGTACACTTGTTAAATGTTTCTGCTTTTCTGTCAGTGGGAAAGCCCTCCTCACTGGCATCTCATCCTGTTTTCTGTAAATTTTTCAAGGGATTACTTCATACCAGTTCCCCCTTTAGGGCTCCTACTCCTGCTTGGGATCTTAATGCTTGCATCGATCAGCTTATGCAACCCCCCTTTTGAGCCTTTGTCTTCAGCAGAGCTTAAGTACTTGACTTGGAAAACTGTGTTCCTGGTAGCTATTACCTTTGCCAGACGCATCAGTGAATTGCAAGCTCTCTCAGTGGATCCTGATTTTATCTCATTCCATAGAGATGAGGTGGTCCTTAGAACCAACAGGAGGTTCTTACCCAAAGTGGTTTCAGATTTTCATCTGAACCAATCCATGTCTCTTCCTGTGTTCTTCACTGATCATTCTTCTTCAGGAGAGAGAAGATTACACAGTTTGGATGTTAAAAAGGTTCTTTGCTACTGCATTGAGTGTACTAAGGCACTCAGGTTTGACTCCCTCCAGTTGTTCCTCACTTATGGTGAAGAGGGGAAGGGTAAACCTGTTACTAAGAGAACTACTGCCAGGTGGATTGTCTCTTATATGCAATTCTGCTATGAAAAGCTAGACAAAATACACCCCTCAGACCTCATTCGACTAGAGGTGCATCTGCTTCTCTGGCTGCTGCCAGAGATATACCCTTATTAGAGATGTGCAAAGCAGCCTCCTGGAAAGCAGTCCATACATTCGCCAAGCATTACTCTCTGGATATCCAGGCTAGGAGTGATGCTTGGTTTGGTACAGCAGTACTACAGAGCCTATTCCCAAAGTATGATCAATTCCCCCCTCCATGGAGGTACTGCTTGGTAGTTTGCATAATGTCAGAATACAGCAAGACTGCATGCTGTTTGAAGAAAACAGTTCTCACCTTAGTAATTGTGTTTCTTCTAATGAAGTCTTGCTGTATTCTGACCTCCCCTCTCAGAACTTGGTTTTTGGGAAGTGGGATGGTAGGCTCAGTGTTGCACCTCTGGGGTGTACTTAACACTCTCCCTTTTCAGCCAAGTGGAGTGGGTTATTGTTATGGTATGGTAATTATTTTGTTCACTACCTGGCTTTTGTTTTGGATTTGTCGACTTGAGTCTTTTGGGTATCAAAAATATTTGGTTGCATTTTTGACTAGTAAAAATGTTACAATTTTCACATAACGGGGGTAGTTAGTATTAGCTCGTAAGAATCTGACGGTTACACTTCAAAGTGCAGCAGACAGAGGTCTGAACCAAGGTCAAGCTCAATGTTCTATGCTATGGCATAGAGTTAACTCTTTCTTCTCCAGAGCAGTTCAAGTGCTAGGGCTAACTGCATAATGTCGGAATACAGCAAGACTCCATTAGAAGAAACACAATTACCAAGGTGAGTAATTTTTTCTTATTGTCCTGAGCAATCACCACTTCCACTACCACCAACCAGAAAAATACAGACACTTGATCAGCTGGTCACTACATCAGTGCACGAATGCAATATGAAATATCACTATCTCTGACAGTGACTACAGCTGCTAGATGAGGGGAAGGCTGAAAATACAGAGACATCAGACATCCCCGCAAGTAAAGTACTACAAGGCAAGTGGGAGGGTTGGCGAGCCCCCGTAAATACTCAGGACGCCATGTTTGGGCGTGAATTAAAAGGAAATGACCGAAAAGTCCCCTGGGTAGCCAAAGATAAGTTCTTAAGTCATTCACTCTCTTCCCAATGCAATCATTTCTCACCCTCCACCACAATCTTTATTTGTTTTGTTAATTAGGTTTGGTTCCCTAGCACTGCATGCCAGAAGTCAAGGATACCTCCAAACCCACCTAAGCCCCCATAGTTTTGTCACCGATATGTCAATAGTGGGTCCCTTCCCCTCCTGACTTCTGATCTATAATTTTAGGGAGGGAGCAATAGTATATAAATCCCGGCTACCTTAAGTCTTCACCCTCCCACAGTGCACCTGCTCCATTAAAGTTCAAAGACCTTGTGCACAGTGATGTTTGCCCGTGGTCGAACCTGCCTTGAAATAATTAAAGTATTTGGTGTTTTGCAACTTGGCATTTTCTTAGATTACTGCATCATGCTGTTCTGCACATCTGTTCTTCCTTTCTTTTGTGCACAGCTGTCTCTCCCTCCCATGGTCACCTGCTCCATTAAGGCATAGTAGTAGTAACATGGAGCACCTGACAGGGGAGGGCAGAGCAGTCTGCACACTGATGACGCTGTGAGGAAGACAACACGGCCTTCCAGATTCTGCACATGCTTTTACCACACTATAGCTTCTAGTACCTTAAAGAAGTTAGCAAGCTGTGAGACACGGCAATAAAGTTAGCCAGAAGGTGATTCCCCTAAATCTGAACCAGGGGAGCACCACTGAAATATAACTGGGGTACTAAAGAATCAGGGTTACCTGGAGACACTTTCTTTTTTTAAAACTGCTTTTCTCCCCTCTCTGGTGTTGCATGCTTAGTTCTCTGGCTTTAGGGCTAACCAAAATGGTAGAATGATCCTGTCTGCTATTAGCTTCACCTGTCGCTCCACAGTGGATGGTATAAATCCTGTTGTGGATGCCATGGGGGGCACTCTAAATGTGCATTCAAAACCTCAGCTACTGTAGCTCACCTAATTGAGTATCTAGGTGCTACTCTACTTTTATGCACTCAAGGGGACAGCAATCTCAGCTTCACCACACAATCTGCCCAATGTAAAATATTAAGTCTTAGGCATCACAATTCTGTGTGCAAAATCAGCTTCATCAGAAGCAAAACAATTTACAACCACCCACAGCTATGGTAAGACACCTCAACCAGTTTTACAGGATGACCGCGTGATCAGGAGGGTGATGGGGCAGTAGTCCTGCAAAACCAGTAGAGGTGAGGTTTCTTACCTGAGTTATGGGCAGTTGTGAATCATTCTGTAACATATAAAACAGATTTTGCACACAGAGTTCTGGTATTTTTCTGCAGTGCTGATCACAAGGGCGTATCTAAAATTTTTCAAGGGGGTAACTCTTCCCCAAAATGTAAACTATTACCATTTAAAGCTAAGACTAGGTTTAAACAAATCTTTGCTGGACTAATGAGGTTGTGGGTGCTACTTGGATACATAGCTGGATCCACTGGTACTGACCACCCCATGTATTTGCTTTCCAGTACCCGCACCTCATTTTGCAGCCTGTTCTCTCAAGGTCTGTCCCAGCCTACAGACCACTGCTGGAACCGTCAGACTTTCTTCCTTCTAATCCCACCTTTCAATTTTTTTTCAAGTGCTGCTCCAAAGTATTAAATATCGTAAAACACAGACCAAAATACTGCCTGCTAGAAGCAACATTTAAAGAGCCCTCCGCTCTGCTGAGTCACGCGCCACCAACACAACCAGCCAGTTGTGAAGTGCATGTAGCTCACTTAAGCAGCAATTAATCAACTGGATCAAACAACTGTTCAGAAAACTGTACCCCCCACCCTTTGTATCATGTTGTTGTCTGGAGCAGCCAGCGTGACACTAGTTTGGGTGCATATTCTGATCAGAACACATTCTCTTCATTCCCAACACTTTTGGTTGTTGTTTTCCCACTGCTACAGCACTGGTCCAAGTAAGTATATATACACTGGTGGTTGCACACAGTAAGAGGGGCCTGTGCAAGCTCAACTGTTTAGAACAAGCCCTCCCCAGGCTCCTCCATACCTCTCAACTGTCCCTGATTTTCAGGGACATCCCCTGAATTTGCCACAAAATATTACTCTGTACCTCCTCACAGTTGTGTTTCCATGGCTAAACAGTGGAAATTGTAAGCATAACATAATGTTAAGCATTAATGCTAAAGACTTGTTCTTCATTGGACAATGCATTTTGCACTAAGCCCCATACGAACATATGAACATACGAAATTTGCCAGCAGATAAAGGCCTAGAGGTCTATCAAGTCTGCTCGAATGTGCAGCTAGCACCCCTTATTCTGCAGCTGCCCTTCCCTTCCACCCTTCCCCTTCATTAACCCTCCCCCTTGTCCTGTCCCATCCTCGTTTGAAGCAGTCCACTGTTCTACTGCATACCACTTCTGCAGGTAACGCATTCCACCCAGCCACCACCCTCTCTGTAAAAAAGTGTCTCCTCATCTCCCTCCTGAACCTTCCTCGCTCCAGTCTCATATCATAGCCCCTGGTGGCCCTCCCCTCCCTTACTTTGAACAGCCCCTCTGTACCTGTCTTGTTTATTCCTTTCATGTATTTAAAGGTTTCAATCATGTCCCCTGTCTCTCCTCTCCTCCAGTGAGTACATGTTCAACTCCTTCAACCTCCTCTCATATGATAAGTCCCCCAGACCCTTGATCATCTTTGTCGCCCTGCGCTGCACTCCCTCCAGTAACTTAATGTCCCTCTTCAGATACGGACGCCAGTACTGCACGCAGTACTCCAGGTGTGGTCTAACTAATGACCTATACAGTGGCAGAATCACCTCCTCCCTCCTCGAGGATATACCCTTGCAATACAACCCAGCATTTTGTTGGCCTTTGCAGCTGCCTTCCTACACTGTGCCAAGTTGTTCATTGACCCTGTGATGAGCACACCCAGATCCTTCTCCTCCTCTGTCTGGGCTAGCTGCACTCCCTTAGCTGGTAAGTCCTCCTTGGGTTCTTCATCCCAAAATGCATCACCTTGCACTTTTGGCATTAAAGCCCAGTTGCCAGGTGTCTGACCAGGTTTCAAGCTTTGCCAGATCATCCTGCAACCTGCCATCCCCCTAGGTCATCCACCACTGCACCAACCTTGGTATCATCAGCAAACAGACTGATCTTGCTCTTGATGTCCCATGATATGTCTGCAATGAATATCCCAAACAACACTGGTCCCAACACGAGCCCTGTGGGACACCGCTCGTCCACTGCCCTTGGGTGTGAGAGCTCCCACCCACCACCACCTCTGTTGCCTTCCCTGCAGCCAGTTTCCTACCCATCTCACCAGCATTGCACCTGCCCTGTGCCTACTAACTTCCTTCCCAGCCTTCCATGTGGCACTGAGTCGAATGCCTTACTGAAGTCCAGATACAGGACATCCACTGCATGTCCCCTGTCCAGTTGCCTAGTTACCCAGTCATAGAACTCGACCAGGTTGGTTTGGCAGGATCGGCCACGTATGAAGCCATGCTTTCTGCTGTCCTGTAGTCCTTTGGCCTCTAAGAGGGCCACCAGCCTCTCCTTCAGGATAGTCTCCATTAGCTTACCCACGATGGATGTGAGGCTCACTGGTCTGTAGTTTCCTGGTTCATCCTTGGGGCCACTCTTGTGGAGGGCACCACATGAGCCATCCTCCAGTCCTGAGGTACACCCTGAATGTAGTGAGGCATTAAATAGGTCTGCAAAGGTCCTGCAAGGACCTCTGCACTCCTTCAGTACCCTGGGGTGGATGCCATCTGGGCCTGGTGCCTTGTCCACCCTCAGTGCCTTCAAACCCTCTCGAACTCTGCCCTCCATGATTTCCCCATCTGTCACCACTTCCCCCCCTGCGTCTGCCATTTCTCCCATCTTGGGTGTCACCCCCCTCTTCTCTTTAGTAAATACTGAGCAGAAGTACTCATTTAGTGCTTCCGCCTTATCGTACCCTGCTTCCATATTTATTTATTTATTTAGTTTTTGTTTACCGGGTAAGTACACTAGACAAGTTTTATGCCTATTTTCAGGAACGACCCGGGAGAGTACAAAAGGTTCTACCAGCTGTCTGGGTACGTATCTCTACTTTTGAAGATGTGTCCCTGATTTTGGTCCTTTGTCCCTGATTTGTTTAAGCCTCGTCCCTGATTCAGGAGGCAAGGGGTTGTGGGGTATGGGCTCCTCCCATACATGCACCAATACAGTGCCATACACACACCACAGGTGGCCCAACCAGGAAATTTGGGGGTATCCAGCTGGGCCAGTCTGATTCTGGCTCAGTCAACATCAATGCAAGGACAATTTCTGGTCTGTAAAATGTGTAGCAGTCAGCAGCATGAGCGTGCAGCCAGCTTGTCAGGTGTATGTGTGCTGAAAACTAAGGAAGAGGCTCTCCAATCAACTCACTGACACTACAGTGCTAAAAGAGATACAGATGTTCCATCCAGCTCCACAGGATCCCAGCCTGTGAATGAATTTAAAATAACATTACAGCCAGAGAGCGGAGGGTCAGATCAGGGCAGCAGGGCAGGGGAAAAGAAAGAAATGTATTTATAAGATAAGCAAAGCAAAGCCCTACAGCTGTGCCTCACCCCACCTGCTTCCCTTCCTGCCCAGTTTGTTGGTGTCATGGCTGTGTCTGCTCTTTTGTTGTACATTGGGGAGATGTGTTGAGGCACTCAGACACTTAATGGATGGCATCCTGTCCTTAGAATAAGGTCCTTTATTCAGTGGATAGAATGCTGCTGTTTCAGTGTCTGAGTCTCTCATCATGCCTCCCCGATGTACAAGTTGACAAAAACACAAAGGACAAGATGCCGCTGACTGTGTGTCTCCGTGACAGGGTGGGGAGTGTCCTTAATCACAGTCGAGAGTACACAGTAGTTACTGTGATGATTATACCACCACTGTGAGGGGGGAGGGGGCCTTCTATGTTCAGTTTTGGATCAGTTTTCAAGGAAACTGGGGCCTCCCAGCTAGGGCACCATACAGACACATGGTTGGTACTGTGGTAAGCTGATCCTGATTACAGAGAATATACAGACAATGTAAAGGCATAACAGTGAAGAGACTGCAGTACAATAAATGGTAACAAGGAATAAAAACATAACAAAGGTAAACACTATAATACATTTAAGTTATGACTTTACTCAAGCATGGGTCTGGACAGAAACCCAACTGAATGATAAAGTGCACCATTTGTTGGGGGGGGCACCAGAAATTAGGCACAGTTGCAGGCAGAGTTTGATTTCAGGTAATCCCATAGGGACCTTTTAAAACTGTGGTGAGAGGTGACACAATGAATATGTCCTAAGACACAGTTCCATAGCCTTGGTGAACAGACAGCAAAGGCCCACTCACCCATCATGATATGGGTTTAGGAACAAGGAACACAGATGAGTCAGTGGACCTGAGTGGGTATGTCAGGTTGATAGACTTAAGTAGTTCAGCCAAAACTGGTGGGATGACAGTTCTGATGACTTTATCAATGAAACAGCCCAAAGCAAAAGGACGATAATTTCCTGGTGACAGTCAGTTTGCTTTGTTATATGAGTCACAATGATGAGTGAGTCAAAGGGGCAGAGAGGGCAAAACGACATGTGTTGTTGTAGACTGGACTTGATGGCATGGGTAAAGGTAAGGAACCAATAACTAAGAGTGGGGAGAAGTATTTCTTTTTGCCAGGGCAAGGCACGCAGCTGATGAGGGAATGCATTTGGCCGTATAGACCAGGCCCAACTTACTGTTTATTGCCTTGCGCATACTGTGGCGATGCAGGCAGAGGTCTAGCTGAGGATGAAGGGTAACTCCCAAATGTCTGAAAGAGTCAGCAACTATCACAAGGTACCCATCAGCACTGGTGACATTCAGAGGCTTAGGACAATCTCTGATTTTGGCCAAAAAAGCACAACCTGTGTTTTCCTGAGGTTAAGGACTAACTTGTTGGATAGGAGCCAAGACTGTATTATGCCAAAGTCGGTCTTATTTTTAGAGTTAATGGCACTCATCTTCTGAAAATGGATTAGGGGCACAAGATTATCAGCATATAGAGTAGCACTGCTATGGGCTGGCACCTGAGGTAAGTCATCAACAAACAGGGGCAATAAGATAGGGCCCAGAACAGACACCTATGGGACTCCAGTCTTGACAGGATCAGACTCACAGAAAATCCTATTAAACTTAACAAACTGCTACCTTCCCTGTAGGTAGTTTATAAACCAGGTTAAGGCAGCAGCTGACAAGTCAAAGGAACAAAGCTTGAAGCACAGGAGTGTATGGTCTACCAGATCAAAAGCATTAGAGAGAGCTACAAAGGTCACTCCAGGTAGCTTGTTATGATCCATAGCAACCCTTACCTCTGAATTGACCATGGCAAGGGCAGTGGAAGCACTATATCCCTTACAGAAGCCATGCTGCTCTGAGGATAGTAGTTCATATCTCTGGTTATAATCTGTCTACTGGGACACTGCCACTTTCTCTAATAATTTGCTAACAACAGACAGAACAGCTAAGGGTCGATAATTTTCAAGACTTTTTAGATCACCTTGCTTGAATGCTGGTACAATCCTGGCAATCTTCCATAGGTTGGGGATAGACCCAGTAATAAGGTATGGATGACTGGCAGGGTAAGGAATGGGGCGCCCAGATGGAGACATTTAGACTCCATATTGACATGCCCAGCCCTAGCAAAGGGAGAATGACTGACCAGAAGTCTACGAGTCTCACTTACTGACACAACTGTGAGGTAAAAAGGTGGGTGAAGTGCGGATGCAAGTGGGAAGATCTCAGGTGGATCCTGTACATTAGGGTTAGTAAACACGAGGTAAAAAGTCAAAAGGTCAGCAAACTGTGTGTTCATTAGCAATTGTTTGAGTACTGTTACTGTTTATACCTCAAATAAGCATGTCAACAGTGTGATACTTAGTAGAGACACTGACTACATTTTAATGTTATGCCAGAAACACCTAGGGTCCCTAGCAGAGGTCAACATAGCAGATTTACAAAATGCACTCTTTGCTGCATGTCTAGCGTTTTTCAGGCATTTTGGAGACATCTTTATTTACAAAAGTCAGACAAGTCTTGGGTAGCATTAAACCTCATCCAGCACTTATCACTTGATTTTGTAGATAGTTATTTCAGAGGCTTCATCAGGAAAGACATACTGAGCTGAGTATCCGCTAATTTCCAGATGTGTCCTTGGGGAGGGGTAGAGAGAGAGAGAGAGAGAGAGAGAGAGAGAGAGAGAGATACATAGTAATTATAGTACATAATAAATAATAACACAAGGCCAAAAATTAGTGTATCTATACCTAGGTGCAGGATATTAACAACCAACAGGATAATCCATCTAGGCAGAAGCACCACAACAACATGCAGTGGGAAGGGAAAGGAATACAGTGGGCAGGGAGTGGGTTGGAGTTTACAAGGAGGTAACCAGTGGGCAGTGGTTGGGGTAATAGTCAAAGGGGGTGAAGAAAAAGTCAAGGAGTAGTGGGAGCTCAGGTGCAGTTGAAAGAAGGAGTGGCGAAGTCATGGAGAAGACAAGAGAAGGAGTGGAGCAGAGGGAGGTGGCAAAGTGGATAGGGAGGGGGAGGTGGATGGAGAATGCAGCTTGAGTCGGTGAAATTTGCGTACACAGTATGCTGGTGTGATGTGTTGTAAGGTGCTCAGCACCTCGCTGTGGGCCAGGTCAGGACTTAGGATGACCAGGAAAGGTTGCAGTAAGTCAATTTTGGGGTGGAGGCTACAGATGTTAACATGTGCCACACGTGGTCCTATAGAGAGGTTGATGAAGGGATGGTGGGAAGGCCTGAATTAGGCTCTATGTCTTCAGCAAGCAGCAATAATTTGGAAGGTTTTGGGGTATAAATTATTCCGCTTGTAAGAGGTGGCATCATCTTAAGTGGCAGCTCTCTGTGGCTAAGTGTGGAGTCTGAGGGAGCTGTAGGAGCGTGAGCCAGAACAATTTGCTGGTTATAGTGAGTTACTGAGGTTCAAAAATATTGTTTACGTTATTTTCAAGGTAGAATTATTGTGTGTTAGTGTGTTTACTAATGACTAATCTTATTTCTATGGGGTGTGTAGTTAGAGTGAATGAACAAGAGAAATGTAGCAGAGGATTATATAATTTAATATGGCTAAAAGTCTGGGTTATTGATTCTAAGGGGTTGTTATTGCAAAGCACCTCTGAATAATGGAGTTGTAGTCAGTATTTTCTTTCTTGTGCTCCACATGTTAGTTATGGCGGCTTGAAAACTGTTTATAGCTGTTTGAGGGGTGTAGTGTTTCATTTATTATTGATAATATCGGAAGATACTGAACTAAACCCTGGCCCCCGTGCAAACAGTGTACCTATTGCAGAGGAACCAAGGTGGTGGATGGAACATGGGTTAAAAATAATGCATTTAAATGTAAGAAGTTTCATCAAAAAAAACCTGAGGTGGAGATAATTTTGGAAAATTACCCTGATGTTTTGATTTTGTCAGAATCCTGGCTAAAACAATCTGCTTCTGATAGTATTTGTCATATATCTGGTTATAGAATAATTTGTTCTGATAGGAAAGGGTTTAAAAAAGGGTGGGGGGGGATTTGTTTTTCTTAAAGGATAATTTGCAAGTACTAGAATTGGATAAGAGTAGCTACCCCAATTCTCAGACTAATTGGTTATTGCTAAGACTTCTCTTAGGTGGTAAGAAATATGTTACATTGGGATGTATTTATAATCCTTCAACAAGTGGGTTAGAGCCCAAGAGGGTAGCATCTTTCAGTAAATGAGATGTGTAAGAACAAGGGGGCACAATTTGAAGATACAGGGGGGGACGGCTCAGAGGTAATGTGAGGAAGTATTTTTTCACAGAGAGGGTTGTGGATACATGGAACAGCCTTCCTGAGGAGGTAGTGGAGCTATAAACAGTGGGGGAATTCAAGAATGCATGGGACAGACATAAGGCAATTTTAGTGGGGGGTAGGAGGAAGTAGGCTGTTGGTTAACTAGGATCTGCAGCCTATCCATTAGGTAGGGAAATGGGCAGACTAGGTGGGCCAAGCGGTCTTTATCTGCTGACAAATTCTATGTTTCTATGGGCTGAAGGAATTTTTTGATAATGTTTCATCTTACTCAGGATATTCTGATTTTCTTCTAGTGGGTGATGTCAATTTAAATTGGTTACACTCAGATAAATTAGGCTTGGAAGTCCTGTTGCAGTCCTATTATATGTCTCAGGTGATCTCTGAACCTATTAGATTTAATCATTTGATAGGAAATTATTCTATTTTGGATTGGATAGTCACAAATCGTATTGATGTTGTTTCTTCTTCTGAATACTTGTTGAATCCACTAGTGACCACCAGGCCACTTATTGTGTGTTGAACTTCAGGAAGGAAGGATCTTTTAAGACCATTCAATCACGTAGCTTTAAGAGTTATGATGTTCAAAGGCCTGAGCATAGTCTTTGCTGAATTGATTGGTCTTTTTTGGAACCTATCCCCTATCCTGATTGTGCAATAGATAATTTCTGTAGGCAGTTATTGACTGTGCAGGATTCTTGTTTTCTTTTGGGTAGATTAAGAGTTCAAGGGTCTAAAAATGGGAGGTTTAATAGAGAAATTAAAGAGTGGATTAAAGCAAGAAATCTGCACTTTATGGACCTAAAACTTCGTTGAAAATGAGTTTTGCTCAATGGAATGTCTCCAGTATTCTATGAATAAAAATGATTTACTACTACTACTACTCATTCTACTCCTCTTTCCTCTCCTGAAGCTGATCTACAATCTGATTTCAATACAGTTTGTACTTGGTTTGGTAAAAATCACATGATACTTAATGTTACAAAAACAAAAGTCATGTTGTTTGGCACTTCCTTTAAGATGAGAGAGAATCCCTCCTTGTTAATTCATAATACTGGGGGATTGTTGTTGAATCTGTTAATGAAGTTCGATATTTGGGAGTTGTTTTAGATACAGGCCTTACTTTTCTTCAAGGGTTAAATTTATGTGTAAAAAGGTTAATCAAAAATTGGATTTGTTGTTTAAAATGAAGCAGTATTTTTCCAAAGATACAAGAAAGTCTATTGCAATGGGGATTCTCTTCCCTCGTTTTGACGATGTTGCTAGTCTTTACCATCAGTTCTCTACTGGAGAGCTAAATAAGCTCCATGCATCCTACAATAATGTCTGTCGATTTGTTTTGGACTGCCCCCCTAGATTTCATCATTGTTCAATGTATTCCAAACTTGGCCGGCTATCATTAAAGAATAGAATTATATTATATTTTGGTTGTCAGGTTTTTAAATCATTTTTTTTTTCAATTCAAAATATCCCTTATCCGATTTGGTGAAAATTTGGTCTTCCACATGTAATCTTCATTCTTGTGATGGTCTAACTCTAACCAATATTTCTTTTCGAACTAAGGTTGAAACAAGTTTATTTTCTGTGGCAGAACCGCAATTTTGGAACACATTATCCCTTGTTCGATTATCTGCTTCATTATTGCAGTTTAAGAATAATTTAAGATTTACTTGAATTCACTTGAAGTTTGTACAGTACATGTTATACTTAAATTGTTGTTAGTAATGTTTTGTATATTTGTATGTCTATTTGTCGGGTCAGATCTGAAAATGGGCTTGTCCCAACGTCCTTACCTGATTAAAAAAATAAAATGAAAATAATAGGAATATAAGAAGCTTGGAGAGTGTAGAGGAGCATTTCTGTGGCAGCTGAGTGAGGGACCAGGGGCGGCATGGAGGGCAGTGGGAAGAGATGAGCAGGGAGCTTAAAGTAGGAAGATAGAGGCATGGGTTAGGGAGACGAGAGCAGTGTGGAGGCCCGGGAGATTGGGAGGGGAGAGAGTGACAACAGTAGTTGGGCAGTGTAGGGTGGTGGAAGGGGAGAAACCAAGAGGGTGGAAATGAGGGAGAGTCTGCAGGAGGAAGTAAGGTGAGGGAAACAAAAGGGAGAGGAGGGATAGTGAGAGTGTTAGCATGATAATTCAACGTGGGCAAGGAGCAAATAGGAAGGAGAGGTTGGGGAGGAGGGGGTAGCACAGTGAGGGAAGTGTGCAAGGTGATCCAGATGATCAAGGAGCAGGAAGGGGGCTATGGCAGCAGAAAATAGAATACTTGCAGTAACAGGATGATAGAAACTCAAAGCACATTACATAAAACAGTAATAGCTCAATTATGGTCCAGTATACACTGGAAATTAGCTGTATGTCTTTCAGTTAAACTCAATTTTTCTGTTCATACGAAAGATGTTTTGTCGTATTCTGATGAAACTGTTCTGATGGTGATTCAGCTGTAAAATTCAGCTGGGAGCAGTGGTAAATATCCCAGCAATGCCACACGATTTGCTCCAGGAAGCTCTGCAGTGACTCTTGGAAGATTTTTACTCGGGACTCTATGTTGTACGATGGCTTGGAAAAGATGTTAAAGCTTATAAGAACTGAAACTATAAGCAATACTGCAACCATCGTGGCCAGCATTCTGGAGTAAAAGGACCGTCCACTCCACAGCATCTTCAGGTCAAACCAATTTCTACTGCAAAACAACATTAAAAGCATGTCATGTAAATCTTTTTCAAAGTGCTAATAAAGCCCTAACATCTTGTCTAAATTACCCCCCAATATTACATACCGTATTTGCTTAAAGTGATAAAACATAGCTGGAGTAAGAAATCATAAAAGCTAGACAAATTACTTAATTAGTAAGGCCCCTCGACCCTGATGCAACTATTAGCCCCCCTTAGATAATATAAGTAAGCAATAACCCATGACAGGATGTGCTGTTATTAGAAACACAGAAACATACAAATTGTTGGCAGAAAAGGACTGCTAGGCCCATTCAGTCTGCCCAAAGGCCCTCTACATTGTATGTGACCACTGACCCTATGTGATCAATGGCTTTTCATTACTCCCTCCCCTCTCAGGCTTCCCTTGTGCTTGTCCCATGTATGCTTAAACCCTTCCTTTGTGCTTGCCACCACTACCTCCCGGGGCAGACTATTTCAAGTGTTGACTACCATTTCTGTGTAGGAAAACTTCCTCACATTACCTCTTAATCTACTCCTTTCCAATTTCATATTGTGCCCCCTTGTTCTACTACTTTTTCTACATTGGAAAAGATCCCCAACCTGCACCTTGTTTATGCCCTTAAGGTACTCAAAAGTTTCAATCATGCCCCCCCCGTCTTCTCTCCTACAGTGAGTACATATTGAGGTCTCGTAGTCTCTCTCATTTATTTTGTGGCGCAAGCCCTGCATCATCTTTGTTGCCCTTCTCTGGATAGTCTCCACCTTATCTAAGTCCTTGCGCAGGTGTGGCCTCCAGCACTGCATGCAGTACTCCAGGTGAGACCTTATCAGTGTTTTGTACAATGGCAACTTTCACTGATGTACCAATAAAATGCCTTATCTTCTTTGTTTACAGACTGTGCTAAGCCCTATTCTGTCTGTGCCTTCACCCTCCTAACAGCCTTTGTTGCTTCCCTTAGACATTCAGGGTGCACCTCCCTGTCCTCCTCCCTTTGGCTCCCCTTATATTTCCTCAGCCTTTTAGCCCGGACTTTGTCCCCCACCTCTTTGAAGAACCATAGTAGTTTCCTTTTTCTTTTCCCTTTGGCCACTATCCTAATGCATTTGTTTATCTCCACTATGGCTCCTTTCAGTTTCTCCATTGTTCTTCCATCCCCTCTATTACCTCTCCCTTCCCCAGGACTGCTTGTATACATCTACCCATTTCTGTGAAATCCACCCTCCTGACATCTAATATTATTGCCCTTATGTGACTTCATTGAGTTCATGTCTCTATGCTGAACCACACCATGTGGTGGTCACTGGACCCCAGCTGCTCTTCCACCTGTGTTTCTTTGACTCTGTTCCCACTGGTCCATACCAGGTCCAGAACTGACTTGTCCCTTGTTGGCTCATGCACCAGCTGCCTGAGTCCAACCCCCTGCTTGGATTCAAGGATGGCTGTGCTTCTGGCTGAAACAGCCATCTGGGTGGCACAATCCACGTCCAACATACTGAAATCCCCCAGTTGCAGGATTTTGCCTTTAGCTGCTATGTCATGTATGTTCTCCACTAGTTCCCTGTCTCTCCTTTCTCTGTAAGGAGGTCTGTAGATCACCTCTGTGCATATTGCTGTTCTATTCCCTGTCTCCAGGAAGACCCACATTATCTCAGCCTCCCTCTGTCTTCCCTGAACTTCTGTAGGCTTTATACTGTCTCTGTGTATAGGGCCACTCCCCCTCACCCGTTTCACTCTCCCTTTCCCTCCTGAACAGTGTATAGCCTTGTACATTGACTTCCCAGCCATGATTGGCAGAGCACCATGTCTCTGTTATTGCTGCTGGGTCAAGGTCTGCATCTGCCAAAAAGGCCTCCGGTCTGGAACCTTATTTCCTAGGCTACAGCCATTTGTTAGCATGACCTTCCATGTTTTACAGTCTGCTCTTGCTCTCCCTCTCCAGCATTTTCCCTCCACCCCGATTTCCTTTCCTATGTGCTCGTGCCCCCCTTGTATCACTCGTTATACATTCTTCACCTGCCTGCCCCTCACTACCTGATTTAGTTGTTCCTGTAGTCAACTTATGTTCCTGCATATTCCCATGGGGAGAGAGGGGTGTTCCTAAGCCTCCTGACCCTCCTGACTCTCTCCCTTGGCCAGTTTAAATGCTCACAATTGAAGCATTTAAACATACCAGTATTACAAAGGACCAAGGTCCCCTTCTCGGACAGATGCAGGCCAATCTCCTTATATAAGTTTGCATCTGCCCAGGTCAGGCCCCAGTTCCCTAGGAAGCCAAAACCCTCCCTTCCACACCAATTCAACAACCAGGAGTTGAAGGTATGAATGTGGAGTGCCCTAGTTTCCCCTGTGCCCTAGAGAGCAACTCCGAGAATGAGACAGAGCATGCCATCTGTTTCAGGCCCCCCTCCCAGCTTCCTGAAATCTTTCTGGACTCTGGCCAACTCCACCCTTCTCCTCCCCAGGTCGACAGTGACATCCGTCTGCTCCCTCCTAGCTACTGCTGTATCCTATGGATCCACTTCCCATCCCTCCATGCAGCACTTCTTGGGAGGCACTTGACCTACTTCTGTCCCCTGCTAGGTGACCCTAACTCCACTCCCCAGCCAAGACAGCCCCCTGCTAGGAGAAGCTTCCCCCCTCCTCCAGGGCTCCCTGCTTCCTTTCCTTGGGGCTCAATCCTGGAGGACCCTCCTATACTCCCTGGTCCCAGCCTCAGGATCCTGAGTGGGGCTTTCCCATTACTCCAAAACAGTGTAGGAGTTACTAAGTGGGACTGGTTGGGGGATGTGCTTATGAACCCCTTCCCTCACCCTCCCTAAGCCCACTATAGTCCAAGCTCTACTCTTCCCTGGCATCCTTTGAGGTATGGGATGTGGATCCAGTAGTCTCTGGGTGGGGGTGGATGCCACCTTCAGCTTGACCAGCTCTGCATGGAGAGGCAACCTCATCCCTCAGCCTAGATAGATGCCTGCAGATAGGGCAGTATCACAGCCTCCAGAATGTCTCCTTGAAGACAGCTCTTCACAACCACTGCACTTCACCACTTCCATCATGTCTGTTTCCCTCCTCATTGAACTGGCTGCTTAGGATGGCTATTTGTTATCTCAAAAATATTTGTTTTATTTCTGTTGTGTTTTGTTATGCTTTCTCTCTTAGCTACTTTCTGTATGGATGAAAGAACAAAAAAGCAGCACCCATTGCAATGCACCATCAGTCAAGACACAGTATATGTAAACAAACTGGTCTTTTATTCCATAGAGGTGCACAAATAGGCAGCAGCAGCAACAGTTAGAAATCAGATGTAGCACTAACATTTCTCCTGGCCCTGCCAGGCTTCAGCAGAGTGATCTCCCATAAAGTGCAAAGTGCTCATTATTTATAGTGCAAAAGGTGTGTTTAAAATTCAGTGCAGCCAGTCAAAGGTCTGCATCAGATGCAAGATGTTACAAGGCCCTATGTGACCAACGCAATAAATGCAGAGTGAGCCCTAGGGTGGGTGGGTAATGAGTTGGGAGGGTGAGACTGCACCACAGGCTGTGTCCAAAAGCAATCAGTAAAGGAGTCCTCTGGCAGTGACTCCTCACTCCACTCACCTTGGTCCAGACACAGCCACTTTCAAACACTCAGTCACAAACTTGTCAACTAGAATCCCTCAATCCTGCCCAAACTAAATGGAAAAGCACATAGAAATGGCTGTTAAGACCTCAAACACAATTATAAACACAGTCACAAACTCACCAGCTAGAGTCCCTCCCTCCTGCTCCAACTAACCAAAGAATCAAACTGAAATGGCACTTAAAACTTCACATTCATACTACAGTACAGGTATATTGGGGATTAATGCACACCTGGGTGTGTTGTGAGGCAAAAGACTGCAGGCAGAGTGTTCTCACAGCACCCAGGTGTGCATTACTCCCCAATGACAGCTTACCCTGGTGTGGGTTATTGTGCTTATAACATGGGTTATGTTTAAACGACAGAAAAATACAAAAAAAGGTGTGTTTTTTTCCCTGTTTAAACAGCAACAAAGGTACTGTATACTGCCACCTTGCAAAATTGCTGTTCTGCACATAGAAATGTCACAGATACAGTGCCGACATGATCTGTGACATTTCTTGTGCATTACACTGTATGGTACAGGGAGTGCCACCTTTACTGTATCTCTCCCCCTTCCAGAAACAGTGACATGCAAGACTGCACTTTCCCACAACATCGTTCTTGCTCTGTCTGTCTCTGCCATGACTGTACTACAAAACTCACAGAGGTACCTGCTGATGATCTGATTTTTCTGTTACCAGACAGTAAATCTCCACCCCCCACCACTGAAAAGGAAACTCTGCTACATGACAGTGTGTCACACTACGGTGCTGTACTGTGTTCTTGCCAGGCTGTCTCTCACTGTCTGCAATCCTGTTGCTCACTGTTGGGGAAGGGGGAGAGAAGGAAGTGCACTTACACTGCTGTGCTACAACTGGTGACCTCATTGTGCACTCAGTGCATGGAGATCTGCAGGGCAGGTGGCTGAGTATCCGTATAGTGGCACCGGCACAATAATGAAAACATGCTGGCTAAAGATACCTCCCTTCTATGAAGCTATGTGGTCCTCTATAACAGCAATGCAGAGTAAGCACAAACAGAAAACAAAACATGGTTCTCTGCCAATAGGCCCTCATAAAACAGCACGCTATTCAAGAAACAGCTCCGTGCCACAACTGTGAGACAGTGGGAACTAGCAGAAATCTAACAACATCTACAAACTGAGCCAAGCCTCCAAATACAGAGCCTAAATACTGTCGTAACACAACTGCACATCATTAAACACGCACAGGGTGGCAAGAAAGGTCCAATAATGTGCAACAGCTGGTCATCAGAATGGAGATGCAAAAATATTGATACACTACCTCACTCTCTCAGAACTGGCAGGGTGGGAGTGGGGGGACACTGAAGCAGTGGAGCTACACTGTCAGATCCAGAACAGGACAGGAGGACATGGCAGCTGACCAGTTTTACTGGTGCATTACTCTGTGTGCAATATCTCTATGTTTACATCGCTTGGTTTATCCTAGTGCCTTTTGAGACATGAGTGCACTTGTTATATTTACTTGTTCCTCCAAATCTTATATTATTTAAGGTATCTGTAAGTGGATGTTTTAAACTTTGAGCCAATAAAATGTATGCATGAGTTAAAAAACAAGTACGATTCATCTGTAGCCATCTTTGTTTATAAGAAATGATTATTTTGTTGCTATGCACAGTTAATATAGTTTTCTAGTACTGAACGAAGTTGGAGGCTCAGTTGTGCAATCACATAATTTCTACCTCTAGTAATGAGAGGGAAGGCAGATATGTGCTCTCTTTTCTGTTTATCGGTAACCGGTTACTGGCAAAGGCTCCCCGGGCACAATGTCTGTTTCGGGGTGAATAACATTCAGCCACCGAAGCTCACATTAATTGCAAAAACATGTATTAAAGGGACACATTCATGCCCACTGGCCAGTATAGTTTGAAAGCCCATGAAAAAACCCTTTTGAATGAGATATTGAACTTGTATGCTCTGTAAAGCAGAAGGCAGATCTCATGAGCTAAGAGAGGGTGCAGAAAAAATATTACAATCACCATAAAGAAAGAACTCGAACTCCAGATGTAAACTTCAGCAGACGAATTAATGTTAGGGTATTTACAAAGTACAATAAATATCAATAACCACGTCAGTATTTGAAATAAATGTAGCAATGCCAAAATCTAAGCTCCCACACTGGTGCATAAACCTCAGTGCTTTGGGCCCTAGAATCCCTTCCTCAGGAGGCCTAACCACATATGCCCCCTTGTGCTGATAAATACAACATACAGATGTAACTCATTTCATTAAGGTGTAGCCTCCCCAGCAGTGCAGGTAACCTGCTTATCGTGATCACGTCCCCGGTCCCTCCTCTCATTAGTGGAACAGGTCACAGTCAGCAAAATATACTGGCTATAGTAAAAGGTAAATTACCTTGAGGGCCAGGTTCCACTGCAGAAACAACAAGAAAAAACTAAGGCACCGCAAGCAAGGAATACAACACTATTACTTTATTCCAACAGTTCTCAGACTTTGTCACAGTGAGCCTCCCCAAATCCATGGAAAAGATTTTGAGCCTCCCCAAAAACTGAAATGATCTTGGGCCTCCCCAAAGGAAATGAACATACTGTACTTTATGCAGTTCACCATGAATAAATTGAAACCCTTCTGAGTACTTAACTCACATTTAGTTCTTTGTCTTATACTGATGTGGAACCTTTGAAAAAGAACTCCTGTGCTCAAAGGCATTATCTGAATAACAAATAAATAAAATAAACAATTGCTATTTTTCAGCTTATTGTAACCCTGCCCCACAGGCCAGCCTACTTGCTCTGCTATTTTCATTCTTGAACCTTTGTTACCCCTTGCTGCAGTAGCTTCATGGGTCAGACTACTTTCTCGGTTTCCCCTCTATATGAAATAACCTTCCTACATACTTTGCCTCCCCCCACTTCCCTGCTCCTATGCAACTTCTCTGGGATTACTTTGCTCCTTCTGCTAATGCTCTTAGTACTTCTAGTACTAAACCCTTATATGTGGGTTGTTTTGCCATCAGTCTACAAATTGATAAATTACCACCACTCATTATTAGTTTATTGTTCATATTTGTTTGCAGTATTGTTCATTGTGTATTTCTTGATTGTTTTGCAGTTACCTTTTGAAATTTATTCACTCCCTACCCTTCCCCAGATACATCTGAAATGAGTCTTGGCTCATTCACCTTCCCTCATGACCAATTAGTAAATAAATACATAAAATTCATCTACTATTATCCTCTTTCAGTTTGATTCATCTCTTCACACAAATATAGAAAACTCGAAATTTAAATACAGTACTTTTTCAGACTTGCTTGAGCCTCCCCTGGAACAGGTTGGGCCTCCACAGGGAGTCTGGCCTCACCATTTGAGAACCCCTACTTTATTCCATATAAAAATGTAACAAACAGCCACCTATCAGCACAGGGAACACCTCAACCAGTTTCGCACCACTCGTGCGTCATCAGGAGGTAATTCTCCACATGCCCACACCATATTTAAAAGCATCACCTTAAAGATACAACATGCAAAAATTAGAAAGGAAAATTGACAATTAAAATGCCAAACACAATCCCAATTATGAAATGGCAACTATACATGAATGGTTACATATAAATATATATATGTATATATATATATATATATATATGTATATATATATATATATATATATATATATATATATATATATAGTGTGTGTGTGTGTGTGTCAAACAGGCGAGGCATACTGATGAGTCCTGGTAGGAGGAACACGTGTCTATGTCATCTGTTAGCACCCTTGCAAACTGTGTGAGAGGCCTTTCGGCACCATGCAGTTCTGCTTAAAGTTGAACCAGTATAACATTCTGTGGTGATTTGCATATGCAGCTCATGATGCTTTGCATTGTGGGTGCATGTGTGATTTTGTATTTACTTGAAACTTGGCTTCCCAGCCAAATGCCCTTTGGGGTAACCTTTGCCTCAGTGCTTGCACACAGAGGTTCTTTGTCTTATATATATATATATATATATACATATGCACATAATCCAGAGCCACACAGTAGTATTGAATTCTCTTGCAAGACATACTTTTAGCACAATATATCGCACTAAAAGAGGCTATTAGCCCGCCCTTCGCTGTGCAGAATTCTTGTCTTGGAGCCACTCATTGTTGTTGGAGGGAGGTGTATTGGATCTACAGTTTGGGAGGCTTAAAGAAACCAGGGCTTAATGATAAAATAGATATTGTGCCATTGATTAATAATAGAAGGAAGAAATACTAGATCCGTTGTGGAGTGGGAGCTGGTTTATGTGTTTTGAGATATGTGAGTATATATATTTTGTTATATTTCTTTCTCTTTTTCTCTTTTCTTTTCTCCCCTAGATGATGCCACTTACCTATGTCCTAAAGATTATGGACATTTGGAATATGGGGCTGTTAAAAGTAAACTGGTAAAATGCAAACAAATTCACTGATTAAATGTAATGGTTAAAGCTAAATATAGTATCATATGCATAAAAAAATGAATTTTGGATAAGGTACTGGCAATAATCTAGTCAGTGGCCAGATATAGAGTAAATGAGCTACTTGAGTAAAGGGTAGAGTCCCTCTCCTTTGTGGTTTCTATATAAAAAAAATAAGAAAAGGATTTTTTGATCTAGAACCTCTTTTCAAATAATTTCTGCTATTAGTACCTTTCCCTTTCCCCCTTCTGCCCCCTTTTCCCTCCTCCTCCCCCCAACAACAATGAGTGGATCCAAGACAGGAATTCTGCATAGTGAAGGACGGGCTAATAACCCCGTTTAGTGCTATATATTGTGCTAAAAGTATGTCTTGCAAGAGAATTCAATACTACTGTGTGGCTTTGGATTATGTATCTGTGTGTGTGTGTGTGTATATATATATATATATATATATATATATATATATATTTATTTATTTAGTTTTTGTTAACCGGGTAAGTATATATATATATAACACACACACACATATTCATGTATAGTTGCCATTTCACAATTGGGATATGTGTTTGGCATTTTAACTGTCAATTGTCTTTTCTACTTTTTTGCACATTGTCTCTTTAAGGTGATGCTTTTAAATATGGTGTGGGCATGTGGAGAATTACCTCCTGATGACGCACGAGTGGTGCGAAACTGGTTGAGGTGTTCCCTGCGCTGATGGGTGGCTGTTTGTTACATTTTTATATGGAATAAAGTAATATTATTGTAGTCCTTGCTTGTGGTGCTATCGTTTTTTCTTGTTGTACCTGCTTTACCACTTATGGCACACGCATGTGTGGAGCTGAGGATTTTTTTGTTTCCCCACTGCAGAAAACAGTGAAGTGAATGCAGACAAGCCAAAAAGTGTAAAAAACAAAAATTTTAAATGCTACTTTTCAAAAACATTAACATAATTACTTTATACAATATTTTAATGAACACAACAGATAAATTCTGGCGCCATAATAATAGACCCTAGTTTGATTATGATGCATCCCAGACAGTATATCACTAAAGGTGTAACTAAAACAGATAACAACAAGGATGGGGAAAGAAGGAAGGGGAAGAATGGGAAGAAGAGGGAAGAAAACATAATAAATATGATGAGGGAAAGGAAAATAAAGAGAAGAAAAGGAAGAGGAAAGGGAGAGAGTGGGGTAAGGGGGAAAGAAGGTCAAGAGGGGAAAAGGGGAAAAAGGAAGGACAGGAAGGAAGAGACCGAAAAAAAAATGATTCACTGTAGTAATAATGTTTCTTCTAAGGGATCCAACCATACATCATACAAAACAGAGATGTTGCTCTGGAGTGAGACTGGGACGCTAATAGAATTCAGAATTCTATTCAAACTCTACACTGTGGTCACACCCCCTATGCTGTTCTAACATTAAGTTTGCTTCTGGAAAGCGAGGGGGGGGGTGAATGGCAGCCAATTACAAATCTACCAAAAGATAAAAATTATAAACTATTTAATTGAAGCTAGCAGTCTGTTTTTAACAATGAATCAACCACCGATGTTTCAAACATTGTAAATGATCAAAGCGTTATTACAATAAATGCTCAACCATTAAAGAAATATACGTATTCTTCTGAGAACCCTCGTTCAGGATCTAAAAGGGAAGGCAGGGCAAGGGACTGTATGAGTTATTGTTGAATCTCTTAGAAGAAAAGAAAACATTACTCACCTTAGTAATATTGTTTCTTTCAATGTATTCTTCCATATTTATAACTCTCTGCAGTTAGCCTGCTCAGTAGAACTGCCTGCAGCAAATGGAACTACAGGTATATGCTAATGATGGAAACATCATTGGCTCGCGACGCACAATCAAGCTAATGCCCTCATCTGCTGCATGTTCTATCAACATTTCAGATTTCTAAGACACCTACAAGGCAATCTTTCCTACACTACTTAACTATTAAAGCTGTCTAATACAGCATAACTACATGTTGTATACCAAAGCTGATAGCAATATCAGTATTAATAATGACAATAATAATAATAATAACACAAATGATTATATCACAAAATAGTGATATAAACCTTTAAAGAACTTTCTGAAAATAGGATTGGATGTAATGGAAACATTTTTTCCAGCAGAAATAAAAGCTGGGATTGATACCAGATGCACCTTTAAGGATGTGTATTTCAAGCCTTGTGAATGCAAATAAGTGAGGTACTCCAACAAGACTGGGATTTCTGCCAGAGAAGGATAAATCTGCTTGGCATCACACCAAATTGAAACCTTTTCCATTTGCATTGTAGGTTTTCTTGGTAGAAGTTTTCCTATAAGCTTTCAGGATATCCAAAACAGCTTGAGGAAGTTTTAGATTTGAAAATTCCAAGTCTTCAGGAGCCAGGCCTTGAGCCTGAGAGACTTGAGATTTGGGTACAAGATTTTCCCTTGATAGGAGGTTAGGAGATTGTGCCTCCTGGGTAGGTGCATTGGTTTGGACACTGACGTGGACAGCAGAAGGAAATACCATGGCTGTCTGACCCAGTCTGGTACTCTCAGAATCATGGACACAGGCTGTGACCCGAGTTTGATCAGCACTGTGAAGATGAGAGGAAAGGCATACAGATGTCTTTCTGACCAATCCAGAGCCAAGGCATCCAGTGGAATTGTACCTTTGGCTGGTGGCCTGCAACAAAATAAAGGCAATAGGTGATTCTCATGGGAGGCACAGAGATCTACCTCTGGAGTGCCCCATTTTCTGAACACTGAGTACAGTACCTGTCTGTTTAGAGACCATTCATGATGTGCCTGATTGATTCTGCTTAAGGCATCTGTTGGGGTATTCTCCTTGCCTGGAACATGAATGGCCTACAGGGATGCTTTTAGTGAGTAGGCCAGTTCCCATATTCTCAGGGCCTCTGTGCACAGGGGATCTGACCTTGTTCCCCCATGCTTGTTTATGTAATACATTGTAGTGGTGTTGTCTGTTCTGACCTGCACCACTTTGTTCTGTATCACTTGGGAGAAACCTTTTAGGGCCAGAAATACTGCTCGGAGCTCCAGCAGATTTATGTGAAGGAGAGATGCCAGACTTGACCAAGTGCCATGGGTAGTGTGCTCTCCTAGATGAACACCCTAACCTAACAGAGAAGCATCTGTTGTAAGGATAACTGAAGGATTTTCCCTCTGAAAGCGAATTCCTGCTCTTAGATTGTGTGCATCCATCCACCACTGTAGAGACTGCAGTACAGATTTTGTTACTGGAATCAGTTTTGACATTTTGTCTTTTCTTTGGTACCAGTGTGCTCTGAGATGAAATTGAATATCCCTCATTCGAAATCTTGCTCCCAAGACAACTCCTGTTGCTGCAGCCATGTGTCCCAAAATTTGAAGTATCTTCTTGCTGGACATGGCTTGCCCAACTTGGATGAGGTAATCAGTTGCAGGATACTCTGAACCCTTTCTTCTGGAAGAAAGACTCTTCCCTTCTAGCTCTGTTCCAGTGAAGTGCAAGACTTGTACTAGTGTGAGAATGGATTTTTTCTGGTTCAACAGGAAGCCCAGATATTGTAACAGTTTTTTTTTTATTGCCAGGTGCTCTTTCACCTGGTATGATGACTTTCCAACAACTAGCCAGTCATCGAGATATGGAAAAACTAAAATTCCCAACCATTGTAGGTATGCTACTACCACTGCCAGGCATTTTGTAAACACCATTGGTGTTGAGATGAGACCAAAGGGCAGGGCGGAAAACTGGTAGTGACCTGAAGGGAGTCTGAACCTGAGATACTTTCTGTAAGACTCCCTTATAGGGATGTGGGAATAGGCATCCTTTAAATCCAGAGGTGCCAGCCAATCTCCTTGTTGAATGACTGGTAAGATCAGAGACAGTGTAACCATTTTGAATCTTGGTTTTACAAGATACTTGTTCAGATGCCTGAGGTCTAGTATAGGCCGCCACTCCCCATTTTCCTTTTTGATGAGGAAGTACCGAGAATAAAAGCCTCTTCCTCTCTGAAGCTTTGGTACAGGCTCCTCTGCTTTTATGTGGAGCAAGGTTTGAACCTCTTTTTCCAAAAGTTGTTTCTCCAGAAGAGAAGCTGATTTGAACAACCTTGATTTTAGAGGAGGAAGAGACTTGAAACTCAGGGACAGTCCCTGACTCACTAGATACAAAACCCACTCATCTGTGTAATGGCCTACAAGGCCTGGAAAAAGTGAGTCAGTCTGCCCCCAACTGGTACCAGGGAGACGGCTTTGACAACGAAGTCAGGGATTTTGTTTAGGCTGTGCCTGAGCCTGGGTGGAGTGGGACCCACTCCTGGAACCCCTCCTACCTCTGGCCCTGTAATACCCAGTCTGCTGTGGGTAGGGCTGCAACTGTAGGACAGCCTGAGCCTGATAGAAGGGCCTACCATATGAGGACCTTCCTCAGCCTCCCCTTCCATAAGGCCTGTATGATGTGGAAGGCCTTTCCTTGGATGAATTACTATTATAGGTGGCTTTATATTCATCCACCTTTTTCATATATCCTCCAATATGCTTACCAAAGAGCGAGTGATCTTGCACAGGAAGATCCATGGCCTTAGTCTGGGTGTCCTGTGTCAAATTAGCAGCCCTTAGCCATGCCAGCCTTCTTTCTCAGGGCTACAGTCAGAGCCATCCACCTAGCAGCATTATTACTGGCATCTGCTGCCATTTGGAACTGGTATTTGGATGCTTCCAGTCCAAATTTTGCTGTTTCTGCTAGGTCATCAGAGATAGAGGAGGGAACCTTCTCTGGAATTGTTAGTACTGACAGCCACAGTGTTTTTTGATACTGTGCAGCATAAGCCTGGTAATTAGCTGGTCTGACCCCCAGAGAGGCAGCTAAATACCCTTTCTTAGACATACTGTCTATTTTCCTGGAATCCTTCTCAGGTGGATGAGAGGACAGAGGAACCCGCGCGTTGTCACAGGTTGTCTGCTGGACTATACTCTGATGGCCAGGGTGAGAGTAAAGGAATTCAGTCCCTTGTCTGTCCAGCTGATACTTCTTGTCTGCTCTCTTATCTAGAGGCAGGACAGAATTCGGGTTCTGTGGGATAGTAAATAAATCTTTTATAAAGAATTTATTTATGGAGAAAAGAATTTTCTTAGTGGGTATTAACCCCATCATCTTCACTTATTCGGCCTCCTCTTCATCTTCTGTAACTTCAGTGATAGCCATATCAAGGGCATCCACTATTTTCCTTGTAAAGGAAAAAAGTGAGGAAAAATCCTCAGGCCGAGGAGGAGAGCCAAATTGCTGCTCTGGTGAGATCTCCGGTTCAATGGGCTCACCTTCATCTGCCTCCAGTATCTCATAATCCTCATAGTCCATATCCCAGATGCTCCTGAACCTTTGGACAAGTGGGGGTTGGCGAAGGTATAAAACTGTATATTGCCTGAATGACCTTCATGGCTTGGCAATCTCCTCAGCAGTTGGCTCTGTGAGGCACAGAAGAATCCCCTTTTGATTTTTCCTGGGGTTCAACGTGATTGGTCATTTTGGTTTTCTTGGAGGGGACCGGAGAGTCAGCTGGACCACTCAGCCTTTTCAAGGGGCCTGAATCACCCTTTTCAGGGGTGAGTAGAGAAGAGACAGCGGTTTCACCCACAGGTTTTGAAGGTGTTGGCTGGTCAGAGCCTGAAGCACCTTTATCCAGTCTCTTTTACAACCCTTCCAGTCTTTTTTCCACTGTCTGTTGTGGAAAAGACTTGCAAATTTCACAGTTTATTTATTTATTTGTGTATGTATGTATGTATGTATTAAAATTCCAGATAAATACCTTTGAGCCAATGGCTCTTTTACAAAGGTTCCATGTCAGTATACGAAGAATAGAAGTACAGCTTGTATGAGATTAGCGGGCAAGCAGTCTGAGTACAAAATTCAGTACAGGGTATACATGGTCTAAAAGCTACAGGTAATATAAATAACACATCTCCACATTTAATACAGTTTTTAAACCCTGGGAGCAGTCTTTTCCTTGATTTTCCCAGCAGCTCCATTTCTAAGAAAGACCACAACGCAAAATGCCTGAAACTACATGGTATTTATTGGTTTGTGACCAGCACACAGGCTAACTTTGGTTATCATTAGTATCTAGAGAAAGAGAAGGAGCAAGAGGAGTCAGCAATTCTTGATAGTGGGGGATGGTGAGGTGGTGCTTGCAGTAACCTCCCAGCCTGGGGTCACCTTTGTCAGAAGGGCTGGGGAGTGGAGACAGAGAGTTTAGAAATTGGTGGTGGGTGGCTGTGACCACAGGGAACAGAGAGGGCATGACTGGGGTGAGGAGGAGAGGGGTTGCAGAATGGGCTGGAGGGGAACAGCAGGTTGGGCAGTGCATAAGTGCTAGGTGAGGGGGTAGCTGTGAAAATGTGCCTGGAGCTGATCAGCCAGGTAGGCATGTCACCTGGCTAGACAGGTGGGAATTCATGCAGATTTGAATGAGACGATTTTGCTAATGGTGGCTAACCAGGCGGGAAGGAGGGGTGAGCCAGCGGGCACGTATTCAAAGGATCGCTGATCTTGGGAGGTGTGTGTCACAGGGGATCTTGCTGGAGATGTCCTTGATGCCCTTGTAGTCCTTGTTGGTGCTACCTGCGTATGAGGGAGCTTGTATGTTCTGCCAGGAGGTTGTAATTAGTTGATTTATATGTTTCAAAATATAGCTCTGCCAGCAAGAAGAAAAAATGTTGAGGGACCGGCGTGTCTAGGGGGTCAAATTTCTGTGTCAAATGATCCAGATAGGCTAATGGGCTGACAATACTCTTGGGTATATACCCACCCCATCAACTACTTAGTAAAAAAAAAATTAATTCAGGAGTATACTGATGGGTAGAGAATAATTATAGTCTATCTCTGAGGTATGTAAGACTCCAGGGGTCTTCCAGATCTTAAACTAGAAATAAATTTCTGTAGCTCGCTGGGCTGGAGAGGTTAGTCCTGTTGTTAAATGATGTATCCAGCTCATTGGAAAAACAAGGTTCTAATCCCTGTCCAGTAGGCAAGGGATGTCTCACATTGCTGACAGTATTACCGCTAGCGGTGGAAAAAGAAGGGGGTATCTACATTCAGGCCACGTATAGATCCCAGGGTAATTTCAACATTAGCTGATCTCCTCTGGACAACTATATAATAATAATAATAATTTTATTTATATAGTACCTTTCGAAATATCAAGGCACTGAACAAATTAGTCATAGCTTCAAATTTCAATACAAAACCATCAAACACTACAAACTTTATAAAAATAAATCATAAAAACATAATAAATTACAATAAAATTCCAAACATATTACAATTCACATTAACTATTCAGAATGCCTTCATAAATATGTTTTCAATTTTTCTTAAATATTCCATATACTGTTCTCTGTATCATACCATTCTTCAATCAAGGTGAGGGGTCGATTTATTGATTAAAAATCGCCACACCTCCCTGCCTGGCACTTGATCTGCACCAAACACCTGTCCCACCCACATTTTCTGCAAACTCATTAACTGATCCCTCGAAATGTGCATTTTCTGTAACATTTCAATATGAGGATTATATCTTTATAAATGTCTAAACAAGGAATACTTTTTTGAATCGCCTGTTCCCCCTTTTATATTCCAGGAAAGAATATTAAAGCTACCTATCTTAGAAGCAAGATAACACTAGTCTAGGCTCCCTCTTCCTGCAAAAGCTGTAGATACTGTATATCTCTCAGCTCCCTCACACCCACCCTGCCCTTCCCTCTTCCCCATCTCCCCTCCTTCCCCAAAGTCCCCCATCCCACATCCTCCCAACCATCCCACTTTCTACCTAGGCTGAAAGCCTCACTCCTGACTCTCAAATCCATGACATCCAGAGAGGAGCAACCACCCTCAATGGCATAAACTCCTGCCTACTCCACTTTCCCAGACGAGTCTCAAATTAGATTACTCATAAGTCTGCAAAGTTTAAGGGTATTTGCTGAAGTCCCAATGTGTTCCAGCAACTCAAAAAATAATGACAACTGAGAAAGGGGCTACTGGTATAAAGCTACCTCTCCTAAACTCCTACCAACTGGGCCATTTCCCTTGGTGTACCCCTTTATTCTAAAATTAAAATGAAATGATCTTGTTGGGAGGGTCTAAAAGGAGAAATAGAGGAAGGAAATTAAGTGGGAAGCCACCCCAGCCACTGTCTGCTATGTTAAGAAAATGTAAATGTATTAACCTATGGAGTACCTGAAATATCCGATTGGATAGTTACAACAAAACAGATCATCTCAGCAGCAGTCTGCAGTCCTTGTAACGTATAATAAACTTGTTTGTTAACCATACTTGAAGTAAAGAACTGAATGCTGCATAGTAAAAGAAAACCAGCTACAATATTGAAAGCCACGTTATTGTAACCAGCATACCAAGAGAGCGTGACAATAAACCTAAACAGAATTTAGTTATGCTTGACAGTCCCAACAGAGTCCTCAAAAGTTCTGTATAAGTATATTTGACATATTAAAGGCAGTCCCCAGCAGTAGAATGTTGCTGACCATATTCTAAACAGCAGCTACATTTAGCAACTCTTTCTCAATATTGGTATTTAAATAGAAAAGATGCCAACCCACCAACCAGCATGGAGCTAATCCAATTAACAGAAACACTCTGATAGGGAGTCGTTCCCAGTCCTTCATAGAGGAAAGGGTCTGAAAGAACTCCTAAAACTGAAGGTGGACAAAGCAATGGGGCCTGACGGGATTCACCCCAGACTTCTAAAAGAATTAAGGGGAGAACTAGTAACACCACTGACTACCCTCTTTAACGTATCATGGGAGGATGGTGTGGTACCTGAGGACTGGAGGAGGGCAGATGTGATTCCCCTTCACAAAAGTGGGAGCAAGACAGAGGCAGGAAACTACAGACCTGTCAGTTTAACCTCTGTGGTAGGGAAAATGATGGGATCACTTCTGAAGGAAAGAATTGTTGAGTACCTAGAGGCCAGTGGGGCACAGGACCGAAGGCAGCGTGGATTCACAGCGGGAAAGTCATGTGAGATGAATCTAATTGATTTCTTTGACTGGGTGATCAAAGTAATAGACATGGGAGGGGCTGTGGACATGGCCTACCTAGACTTTAGCAAGGCATTTGACAGAGTCCCACACAAAAGATAAATAAACAAATTAGCCAGCCTGGGAGTGGGTCCCAGGGTGGTAGCCTGGGTAAAACATTGGCTGGACAACAGGACACAGAAGGTAATAGTGAACAAAGTCCACTCTGCAGAAAGGGGGTTACTAGTGGGGTACCACAGGGTTCAGTACTGGGACCAGTCCTTTTTAATGTCTTTATAAGTGACATTGCAGAGGGACTGGAAGGAAAAGTATATCTCTTTGCAGATGACACAAAGATTTGCAACAGGGTTGATACACAAGGGGGCGTGGAAAGTATGAGAAGGGACTTGTCAAGGTTGGAGGAATGATCAGAAGTATGGCAGCTTGGATTCAATACAAAGAAGTGCAAAATAATGCACCTGGGAAACAAAAACCCAGGGGAAGAGTACTTAACAACAACAAACATGGAAAGGGACCTGGAGGTAATCATATCAGATGATCTAAAGGTTGTCAAGCAATGTGAGAAGGCAGTAGGGAGGGCTGGGGGATACTGGGGTGTATAGGGAGAGGCATCACTAGCAGAAAACAGGAAGTTAGTGAGACCCCATCTGAGCACTGCTCCAGTTCTGAGACCCCATCTCCACAAGGACATAGACAGGATGGAGGCAGTCCAGAGGAGGGCAACTAAAATGGTGCAGGGTCTGCAAGAGAAGCCATACGAGGAGAGACTAAAGGAGCTTAATATGTATACCCTTGAGGAAAGGAGGGAGAGGGTGGACATGATAGAAACATTTAAGTACCTCAGTGGAATCAATAAAGTCCAAGAGGGTAGCATCTTTCAAAAAGAGATCTGCAAGAAAAAGGGGACACAATTTGAAGATTGAAGGGGACGGCCTAGGGCAATGTGAGGAAGTATTTTTCTTCACAGAGAGGGTGGTGGATACATGGCGCCACCATCCTGAGGAGGTGTGGGGTCTAAAACTGTGGGAGAGTTTAAGAACGTGTGAGACAGACAATATAAGGCAGTTCTTGTGGGGGTAGGAAATAGAGCAGGTTGGTTAACTAGATCTGCAGCTTATCCAGTAGTAGGAAATGCAGACTAGGTGAGCCGAGTGGTCCTTATCTGCCATCAAAGTTCATGTTTCAGTGTTTCTATGTTTTATGAGCATGGTTGTCCCATGAAATATATATATTCATTGGGACACAGACCTTACAGGCCCTGTAACATCGAATATTAATAATGGTCTGGAGTTCAGAAAGATTGATTAGATCTGGCCCGTGGCGCAGAGGGTTGAGGCACTGGCGCCTACCTCAACCACACCAGTGACCTGGGTCTGGAATGGACCCTCCTGGGGTGGGTATTGGTGGCATGCCATGCTGCAGCAGCCTCTGGTGGAGACCAGGAGCACTGCAGAGGTGGCATAAGGGAACAGCACAGAAAACCAGACCAAAACGCTCCACGATTAACCAGATGATGGCTGCTAGTCCACCAATGCCACCAATGCCCTGAAGGAGCCTCTCCACCTGAGCAGCATCCCAGGGCCAAGTAGTTGCTCTGGTCGCCTCCCTGGTGCCTTCCCCCTTGGAGGAGGGGGACCCGCCCGGTGAAGGGTTATGTCTGGGTTACCCTGGGGGTGGCTGGCATGTGAGGTTGGAATCTCACTAAGGGACAGGTGGATCAGATGGGGCCATGGTAGCCTGAAGGAGTGGTGGGTGGTGGAGTACGTAGGAGGGTTAGGGTCCCCTTTGTGTCTCCTCCAGAAATCTGTCAAATGCTCAGGCTGGAGTTCTTCAAGTAATGTAAACCATATCTCTGTATGAGCAATCCTTTAAATTAGACACTCTGCAGATAATTCACCACAAGAAAGGGACAGAAATAAAATGTAATGGCGATCCCCTAGAGTACTTCAACCAGCCTCCCAAACTAAAAATCGTTGTCAAAAATCAAACATTAAAGTAACTAAACAGGAGCAGGTCTCAATGCTGCAACCCCACAGAGTTCTCCAAAGTCAATGCCAGATGACGCAGGAAAACTTCACCCCGCAAAAATATTTTAATCAGATCTCCAAATGGGTCAAGAATTCAGTCAAAAGCAGGTCAGAAAATAACTAACAACTTCTGGGATGCTACAATGTGGATTCTGGAGGCCACATATTTATCTCACCGTGGTTGATCTTACCAGACGGCCAGGCCGTAGCGTGGGTTATACATTCCGTAGTTCCACAAATTGAGCAACAAATTCCTTATCCTCTTTGCCAAATAGTTCCGGTAATAACTTGACCAGTTCTCCAGCTGCCTGCTGTGCTGTATCAAATGGTATGCTCCCGTGGGGAGAGTTTCCTCAAGCCGAGCAGGGTACATCATATGTTGCTTAATCTTTGCTGCCCATAATTTGTACTGTAGAGGTCGATAGACCCCTTGATCTTGTTGCACTTTGAAGGGATCCAGGACCAGTCTAAGACTTTTTCCAGACTGTTCAAATTTTTCTGCCACTCTGGAATGTGGGGTGGAGCATGGCAGATGCTTGATGTGGACGCGCATGGAAACATGCATGACCTCTGTCACTGGCTGCCATTGCTCAAGCGCCACCGGCCAGCCCCAGATCAGTTTTACATTCTCACCACCACCCACCATAGGGACGAGACTGCAGATCCAGTATGTGTCCCGATGATCAAAGGATACTAATGTGTCCAGTTTGATTTCTGGGCTTCCCATTAATGATGGTTCTGATGCACAATGTAATGTTTTTAATGGGCATGATAATCAATTGAACAGTGAAGCCACCCAAATGTTTATTTTGGTGGGTTACTGTGGCTGAAGTTTTGAATCTGTTGTGTCTTTGCCAGATAAGTTTGGTGATTGGGGTAGGCTTGATGCTAGGTTTGTTAAATGATTGTTCCTTATATTGTTGAACCACTGTGCAAAATACATAACCTTTGTATTTCTGCTAATGTTTTTCCTTGTTGTGGAAGTAAGCCCAGGTTGTGCCGGTTCCTAAGAATGCCAAAGCTGTTGGTGCTGAGGACTTTTGCCCAATATCAATTTTAAACCCTTTGGGTAAGGTGTTAGAAAAATTAATGGTTAACCAGCTTAATGATTTTTTTATTTTTTTGGTATGATTTTGTTTATCCCCTCCGCTTCGCCCCTGGTCGGCCACTCCTTCGGGTCCCTTTCAAGGTCTTCCCCGTCTGCTTCACCATCCTCTCACTAGCCTCTCACCTCACATTATGGCTCCTCCTGGGTAATCTGGCATATCCCTTTCGCCAAATGGGTCCCCCTCCTCCGAGAGGGAAGGCATCGGTGGCAGAAGCCAGCACACTATTCAAGTTGGCTCAGGGTGCCACTGAGGCAGGGCCAGCTATTGAGGCATTGTAGCAGCGGGAGACCAGAAGAACCGTCATCCAGTCAGCCAGGGCAGTTTCTTGGGTTTTCTCCCCAGTAGTGGTGTGCCACTGATGTCAAGGTGTTCACCGACGTCCACCACTCCCCAGTTATGTCAGCTCAGGCAGCCATGCTATGCTCCTGGCCTCTGCCAAGGGCCAGAAGGCACCGAGGTACATTCCCCCCTCCCCCCAGAGAAAGCGAGCCATCCTTTCCTCCCCCCCAGCTGGCCCTCCAGTGACCCGAGTCTGTTCCCGAACCCGGGTCGCCGGCGTTGCAGATGGAAATCCAACCGCTGTGCCGATGGGCCGCCAGCTAATGATTTTTTATGTGAGGGAGGTTCTCTACTCCAAACAGCATGGTTTTCAGCAGGGCTGAGGAATAGCGATGGCCCTGGTCAGGTTCATGAACACCCTCCAAAGCTGTAATAAAGGCATGTTAATGAAGTGTGTTCGGTGGACCTGTCCAGGGCTTTTTGGTCTGATTAATCATTCTGCTTTGTCAGAAACTTGCTGTCCTTGGACTGACTGATTCTGCAGTTGCTTTTATTCTAGATTTTTTTGCAGGGGCATTCTCAGTTTGTATCCATTGGTTCTACCTCATCAATAATCTGCTCCACTATATGTGGTGTACCTTAGGGGTCCATTTTTGGTCCCCTTTTATTTTCTTTGTTTATCAATCAGGTTCCCTCAATTTTTGATAAATGTAAATGTTTATTACTGTATACGCTGACGATCTGATTTTGTATTGTCAGGGAAATTCTGTTGAGTATTTAAATTCAATTTTGGAAGTTAAATTTCTGAAATGATGTGATAGGGTGACCTCAAATTTGGTGATCCTTAATGCTCGTAAGACCAAGGTTATGTTGTTTGGAAGCTTTGCTAGACTTGGTGACTGGCCTCCTCTGGTCATTCATGATGTACAAGGGAATTTACTTGAGCAGGTGTTGGAGTTCAAGTACCTGGGAGTCTTACTAGATCCCTCGTTGACTTGTTTCTCTCAGGTAAAGTCTGTAAAAAGGAAAGTACATTGCAAATTGGGGCAACTTTATCAATTTAAATAATTTCTGTCATATGATTCTAGTCTAAAATTGGCTGTTCGGCTTTTAATGCCACATTTTGATTATGTTGTCACATTGTATTATCAGTTGGGGGTAAAAGAAAAATAGACCTTGAATGTCATTTATAACAATATTTGTAGGTTTGTTTTGGACGTTCCTACCATGACCCATCATTTTTCTTTGTATTTTTCTTTAGGATGGTTGCCACCCCAGCTCACCTTAGGAAAACTGGTTCATCAGGCCATTTACTCTGAAGGTCTATCGCCATTGTCTGATTTGTTCTTGTTTGTGAAGTCTAGGCAAATATTAGATCATGACTGGGGACTGTGTTGGTAACCCATAGGTTAAAAATAATTATGGTCTTCGATCATTTGAACATCAGGTTCTTTGCTGTGGAATGGGTTACCACGTTCTTTAAGATCAATCAAGTCTAATTCATGTAACAGTATTTATTAGCACTGTCAGGTTGCACGTTACCCTTAATGTTTGATATTGTTGTTTGTATAATATGCAGTTTTGTACCTTGTTTGTTATGTTGTTTTCATGTCCGGGTCGGTCCTAAAAAAGGGCTTCAGTCCACTGTCCTGACCCGGCTAACAAATAAAATGAAATGAAATTGTACGCCATGCTCCCGCAAGGGGAGAAAATGCAAAAACTAGCAGCCAGGTCATGCGACTTGATGGTCATCTGCTGGCATGCATCTCCACGGGTATCACCCGATCCAGATCTATGCTTTGTGGGGAGTTGGGGTCCTCGCCTCCCAGCCATGAGTTGTATGCCATGTGGGAGTTAGTGGCACGGGAGTTTGGAGCGGGCATCCAGAGAAGAAGAAGAGTAGTAGCCAACTGGGGGCCACAAGGAGTAAAAAGTAAGAAAAAAAAATTAGATTTGGAATAGAAACACGCGGTTGGACAGCAGGGATGGACTTGCATAATACAGATTTGGGCTGTTTTTAATGTACTGTAGTTTTCAGACAAAACAGATGGGTTTTATTGTCGATTACTGTCCTCCCTGCACAGATTCCTTCCAACAGAAACACGTGGTCAGACAGCAGGGATGGGGCTGCATAGTGCAGATTTCGACAGTATGGCCTGGATAGTCAGACTTGCACTAGGCTGGGGCGCAAGTGGTTGCTCCACTTAACCGAGTTGCGCTGGAGCACAAAATTGTTATATTCAGAAGTGATGTGCCATGGCGCTTCCCTTCTGAATATATCACGGAATGTGGCCGGAAAAAACACAATGCAGTGGTGCATCCCCCTGACAGGTCTGAATACCTGGAATGGGAAATCCACCACAGCATCCGAGTTATGCCGGGCACAAATTCCTGATATTCAAACTAAAATGTGCAAATGGAGCCATACTGCATGCAGGGCACAAATGGGGCCATATTGCATGATTGCATGTCATTATGGCTCAATTTGCATGAGCTATGCAGGGCTGGCAAGCAAAATGCTCCTGGCGCCCTGCATAACATGCGGTCCCTGTCCCTGGTATCGAAGTAGTACCCCCTCCCCATCCCATACCCTGATCCTCGTATTTGTTTAGAATAAAGTTCCCTGGTACTCTAATGGTCCCCCCTCCCACACCCGAGTCCAATCCCCATTATTTAAAAAATATATTTTTCCTGGTAGTCTAGTGGTAACCCTCCCACACCTGAGTCTGATCCCCATTATTTCCAAAAACATTTTTCCCTGGTAGTCTAGTGGTCCCCTCACCCACACCCGAGTCTGATCCACGTTATTGAAAAAATGTTTTCCCTGGTGGTTTTGTGGTCCCCCTTCCCACACCGGAATCCAATCCCCGTTACTGAAAAAATATATTTTCCTGGTACTCCAGTGGCACTCCCCCACCCCACCCATGCAGGCCCCCTACCCACCTCGCTTCAAACCACCATGTCATCGTCGGGCAGCAAACCAGCCCGCATACCTCCATGGCTGCCTGGTGAGTGACAGTTACAATATCACCTGCAAGTTCATTGGTCCACACTGTGACTTCATTCACAAAGTTGTTAATGACTATTACAGTACACACTGTAAGTCCATTGGTCCACTGTGTGGACCATAGAGCTTGCAGGTGATACTGTAAGCTGTCATTCGGGGGACAGCCATGGAGGTGTGCGGGAGGGTGTGCTGCCCACCGATGACCTGGGAGGGGGCATGGGTAGGGGTCCTGAGTGGGTGGCGGGTGGAGGTACCACTGGACTACCAGGGCATTGGGGTGGGGGCTGCTGATTTCTGGGATCGGGGTTGCAGGCATAGAGGGGGAACCCCAAGGAAAATATCATTTTTCAATAACAGGGATTGGACTCAGGTTTGGGAGAGGGGACCACTAGACAATCGGGGAAAACATAATTGTTCAATAATGAGGACTGAACTCGGGTGAGGGACGGGCACCACTACACTGGCAGGGGAAATAGAATTGCTCAATAAAGGGATAAGACTCCAGGTGTGGGAGGGAGATCACTAGATTATCAGGGCATGTGGTGGATGCTTGTGCACTGTGTTGGGGGGATAGCTACTCATGGCTGGCGGCTGCTGTGTTGCGCCTAGCAATACAGCAGCCCGCCTGTAGGTGAATACCAGATAGGCCTGTTTTTTACAGGCGTAACTTTGTGCTGGTATATGCAGCCCATCTCCGAGATGTGCCAGTAGATGCGACACACATCTCAGCTGAATATCAAGATGTGCCACATATGCATGGACACGCCCCCTGGGGTTGCACTGCATACATTATCTATGCACCATGGCACATCCGGAATTGCACGGCGCATTTTCTCCATCTAAGTATCACTCCATGGTGCATTTTTGGGATTGCGCCAGTGCAACTCCTTTGAATATCTAGCCCTATATGTGCAAAACTCAGCAAGTAAGCTGCTCAGTTTTGAGTTTCAATATGGTGCGGTCCTGGCAGACTATGGAATCCCGATCATCCGGACCCATGATTGTCCACACTGATCAGATGTTCTCCAGGCAGTTCGGGTAGTCAGGATTCTACAGTTTATCTTAAAGATTGAAGATCTGGGGCCTTAAGATGACTCTATAATCAATATGTTTGCTTTTATTTGTTTATTTAATTCCTTTTCATCATTTTATTTGTATTTTGCCAACGACTAGTGAAAAAACAATCAAGTAGAATTCATGTATTATGATGTCAGAGTAGTTTTATTGTCAAGGTCGGTAATGCATTTTAATTGGAAACTGCAAACCTGCTTTCAGATTTCCATAGAGAAATAGCACTATTACCCAAATATTATATATATAGTAATACATGTGACATTTGATAACCTGTGATCTTTAGTTATAGTTTAGGTGACATTTTCTTCACAGCCAGCTGTTACTTGGGAAGAAGAAAGGAGAAGCTAATTGGTGTTTAAAACTTGTAAATATAACAGATGCACCACAATAATGTAAACATAAGAAGGCACAGTTCATTGCTGAAAGAAGTATCTATTTTTTATAATATTTTGTTTCTCATTGAATTACATTGGTCTCCTAATAGAAAACATACAATCTGACTGCAGATAAGGACCATATGGCCCACCTAGTCTGCCCATTTCTCACTCACTGCTGCAACCCCAGATTCTATTTGAACTGCAGCTCTCCAGCTCTGCAAATCTTCAGGGTGCTCTTATGTTTGTTCCATGCACTACTGAAACACTGTATTGTTTTCACACCCACCACTTCTGTTAGAAGGCTGTTCCATGGCTCCACAACCCTCTCAGTGAAAAAGAACTTCTTAACATTACCCTTGAGCCTTCCACCCTTTAGTCTTATTTCATGCCCCCTTGTTCTTGTGAAGAGTTTTCTCTGAAATGTGCTTTCCACATGTACCCTGTTTGTTCCCCTGAGGTACTTGAAAGTCTCTATAATATCTGTCCTCCCCCATCTTTTCTCCAATGAATAGATATTAAGATCCTTAAGTCTATCCTCGTAGGGCTTCTGGTGCAGTCCATGTACCACCTTCGTTGCCCTTCTCTGGACTGCTTCTGTTTTGCCAATGTTCTTCTGGAGATGTGGTCTCTAGAAATGGACACAGTACTCCAGCTGAGGCCTCACCAGTGATCTGTACAGTGGCATCACTACCTCTTTCCTCCTTCTTGTTATGCCCTTCCCTATGCACCCAAGCATTCTGTTTGCTCTCCCCACCGCTTTTACACACTGTTTGGTCACCTTCATGTCATCAGATATGATAACCCCCAGGTCTCTTTCCTGACATCACAATACAAGAATTCTATTCAATCCTATTTTACTAGCAGTATAAAAAGCAAAGATGAAGCCCCACTTTTTACTGCACAAATATTTTATTAGAAACACAGGAACTACTTGCAAACACATCAAAATGCATTAAATAAAATAGTTCTGTTCATTAGGCATAAACACCTGGTACCGGATTATCAAAACATGTTGGGACTCAGTCCCACACCACAACTCCAGTTACGGACCGAGATCTCTGCAACTGTGGAGACTGGTAATCTCATCCATCCACCGCAGCTGCATACGATGATACGCCTGGTCCCACCAGCTGTAACTTTTTTCCACTGCTGTGGGGATAAACCATCTGCAAACTGCCATATATTGTGCAGCTGGTCATAAAGCAGCTCCAGTTTGGGGAATACCATAGCTGCTGGAAAAATGGCAGTTCTGCAGGTGTCAGCCCACTTGCACCACATTATTCCTGCAGCTGCGTCAGTATCACAGGCTTTGATAATCTGGCCCTGCGCTTTAACTGTCTTATTCTTTCTTTTTTTTTTTTAACTTTCTGTTTTTACCTCCTCCCCTGCACTGGAACCCCGCTCCGTCAGGAAACGCTCAAGTGTCATCCTGCCTTCACCTCCTTACCTGGTTCTGCGGCGGACCCCCATGGAGCCGTGGCTATACCCCCCAGGTGGGTACAAGGTGGGGCCCGAACACCCCAATGCTTCTCGTTTTATTGGGTCCTCGTCAGTCCAGGCAAGAGGGAGCCATTAGGGTCTGCAGTGGCGCTCCTTCCCTTTGGCTTTCCGGCACTGTTTTTCCCTGTTCTGGACATGGTGTGCACCCGAGGACAGACAAGCACCGAGCCAAGTCCCCCCCTCCTTCCCGGAGAAGGTGAGCAGTCCTGCGGACACTCAAGCCTTCTCCCCCTGGCCCGCACTCCATCTTTCCCAGGCTCGTTCCCAAACCCAGGTCAATGGTGTTGTGAATGGTTGCCCTACTGCTGTGCCAGTGGGCCAGCTGTCTTATTCTTTCATATGTGGAAACTCATATCTGACTTGCGAAAAAATTTGTGTAAATTCTATATCTCTGGGGCAGCTCAATCTAGTGGCCCGAGTGATATTCTAAAACTATACTGATGTAATAGTCGGGTTAGAGAAACACATTATCAAAATGCGGAAGGATCAGAACAGCCTCTAAAGGGGAAATAAACACTGCAGGTGTCACTCGATACCTTCAAAGGTACTGAGCTTCCTGTAGGTGTCATTAGCCCTGAGATATGAATATCAAAATCATTTGTAAACTAAAACAGGGCAGCAGCCATTTCTGTAATCTTAAAACAGGAACTGATGTCAGTGAGGGGGCAAGCTGTATGTTGTTCATAATTACAGCTTGCCTCCTCAATGACATCACAGTTTTAAGACTACATGAACTGGCTTGCAGCCTTGTTTCGATTTCCAGGTGATTTAGATCTTCCTGTATCAGTGCTTCTGACACCTACAGGGAAACTCAGTACATACTCTGAAACAACTTTTCAAGGGTGTTCACAATTTATGTGACCTACAGGGCTGTGACCTCTTGAGGCCTGGAACCATTGTTTTGGTCTTAATCTTCTCCCTGTTGAAATCCAGGTGGAACCACACAATGAGGCAGTTGATTTCTGCAAGTGATGCCTTTGCTTTTACTTTTTGGACATAAGCACTGTTAGATACAGCCAGACCCCGGAATGGCCCTCTCCCCTGGTGGGCTCTAGGGCACATTGTGTCAGGAACCCACACTGGAATGCATCTAGCAACACCTGAGTCCTAATACAGGTGCCAGCCAGGATCTTCCAGTCTATGCCCCTCAGATTGAAGTCCCACATAATCACTACCTCCCCTGTTGGCCATCTCCACATTTGTGTACCCTGGTTCCTGGTCTAATGCCACTTCCTAGTTTGGGGGCTGTATACAACCCCTATCCCAAGCTTTCTACCTTTTGTGGATTATATCTGTTCCCAAAATACCTCTGTCCTTTGATCCACCTCCTCCTCTTCCTTAGTACAGGCAATCACTTCCGTCACATACAGGGACACCCTTCCTCTTCCCACCCCCCATCCCTGGTATATAGTCACTCCTCCTCAGCCATCAATTACTGCAACTGAGCCATTTTGTTCCCTAGACTCCTGCATTCAGTGACATTACCTTCCACCATGACTCAAATCCCTCTCCCCCTATTCTGCCTGATCCCCTAATCCCAGTCTTACCCTCCTATCCCCATCTTTCTGTCTCTCATCTGAGCCCCCCTTCCTTCTGCCTTGATTGGGGGAGGCCATTTGTACTCCTCCACCAGGTGACTAAAGGTACTGTATTGTGGACCCTTAGCTGCCTCCTTATCAGTTTACATTTAAATGTCACCCATAAATTCCTCGAATATGGCTTTCCATGCCATAGTGCCCTCTTTACTGATCTGCAGCCTATCCGATGTGTATTCCCCCAGACTCCAGCTAGCCTGTGTCCTCATTCCCACACCACCCCAGAGTCATGCATTAATCTCCTCAATCCTTTTCTTTCCTGCAGTGCTAGCTCTTAGTACTGGTAGCAGCTCTGAGAAGTCTTCCAGCCTCCAAACCCCACTGCAGAGAACCCCCACCTCCCGGAACCACTCCTGAACCTCCTCTAACTCACATTCAGCCAATTCATTCATTCCCCGATAAACGATAATAAGAGTCCTCCATTCCCATGTTCCAGACTGCAAGTGTTCCTACCCTCCTCATTGTCACCCCCGACATACACTAAACCTTTGTTTGGTTTGCCCTAGCCCCTGTGTCTCCCCATCTCACTTCCTTTTCAATAGTCTCCCAAGATCACTACTCTTTCTCGTCATCTGTGTCCTGAGTCCTCCTCCTCCCCCTCTTTCCCAGCTCCTATTCTCTATAATATACTTAAAAAAACATGAGCTATACTTGGTGATAAGCTTGGAGTCTCATTTGTTTTTGCTTTAAAAAAACATTGATTACATGCACACACTGATGTATTTTATGATATAATGGGTACATGAAAGCACTATACTGCATTGTTTTTACATCAATATATTTTAGAGACAAATATCCCTGCATCCTAAAAAATGGTGAAAGTTTAACCTTCTAGCTCATATGATACTGGCAAAAGTATCCTACAAAATTGTGATGTTATAGCAATGTAAAAGCACTACATTAATATAAACAAACTGAGATCATACGCAAATGTATTTTCTCCACATGCATGTAACACCCTTATGTAGTGTCCTAATGATGATAAAGAGACTTAAAAATGTAAGAGTCATAAACAGTTTATATTATGAACTACTAGCACATAAGATTGCCATAATATTGGGCTCTACATGTATATTGCTGTTAATATAATGCAGCAATGCATAAAGTACATCTACATACCCATTACATTGATGTACAAACACCATAACACAAACATCTAACAGAATATTAAAAAAAAGCCGGCCCAGTGGCGCTGAGGGTTGAGGCGCTGGACGTCACACCTCGCGCTACACCGGCTACCCGGGTTCGGGGATGGACTCGGGTCGCTGGTGGTCGGCAGGGGGAGGGAGGATTGAGAGTCTCAACGGATGCTCTCCTCCCTCAGGGGCGGGAACCTACGGAACATGGGAATATTTCCATGTTCTCACTGCTTCTCACGGCGGTGGAAGCACCTACCAAGAGAGGATGGAGGCGGCTCCGCTCATCGAGTCGGGAGGGAAGACGGCGTTGCAGAGGGCTTGGCGTGCATCAGCACGTGGCAACCTCGGGACGAAGTCCTGAACGCTGGACGCCCCAGAGGGCTGGGACGTAAGGGAGAAAACCAAGGAAAATACCCTCCAGCTAGCCCTAGATGAAGGCCGCCTTAGCCCGCCCGGACCACCAAGGGACAGACCCCAATGTGCAGGGGAGAGGAGGTAGGGCACTCTAGGGGCAGATCCCCAGGATGGCTCCGGGGTGGGGGCACGAGCGGACGGAAGGAGGGGGCACCGGAGGGAGTAAGGAGGGATAAAGACAAAAATTAAAAAATAAAAAGAATATTAAAAAAAAATTACTTTTTAACACTTTTCAGAATTTTTTTCCGTTACATGAAAGACATACATAATAATTGCATAATTTTGGACAATAAAGTATTTCCTAAATGGTCTAAACACATTACATGAAATCCTTAGTCCTCCCCAGTAGCCCCAAATCATCTCCCCATGCTCTCATAGGCTACAGCTACGAAAGCGTCAGAAGATAACAAAACTGAAACTTCATTCTGACAGAACATATTATGCTTTAAGCCTTATGATCCTACCAGTTAATTCAGGAAACTTGCTGGAATATATATCTTCACAAAGTGCACACACATGCACAGAACATTGAGTTTCTGATCCTCAACTTGATGCAACTGTTTCTCTGCACTGTAATGAAAATATAATGAAGCATTAAAACATTTTTGTGTGTGTGTCCAGCAAGGCAAATTCTTTGTGCCCAGTTTGTTGTTTTTACAGAATATAGGTCTGAAATCAGATGATCAGGTAAGCCAGCTCATGACTTTATTACACAGGGGCCTCAATATTGTCACATCTCTGACCACCTTTCAAGCCTCTCTCCAGGCCCCTGTTCGTTTTCTGCACCCCTTCTGGAGTATTCACCTTGTTGCAGATCTTGGTGTCATCTGCAAACAGGCAGACCTTTCCTTCCAGCCCCTCTGCAATGTCACTAATGAAGAAATTGAACAGGGTTGGTTCTAGTACTGATCCCTGTGGTACCCCGCTGGTCACTCCCCTCTCCCCCAGATTGTACCCCATTTACCACAATCCTCTGTCTCCTGTTAACCAGTTCCTAACCCAGTTCACCACCTCGTCTCCCATGCCTAGAGAACCCATCTTGTTAATCAGTCTTCTATGTGGGACAGTGTAAAAGACTTTGCTGAAATCTAGGAAGGCGACGTCTACCGCCGCTCTCTGATTTACTTCTCAAGTTACCCAATCAAAAAAATCTATTAGATTGATTTGACATGACATTCCTGCTGTGAATCCATGTTGCCTCAGATCCTGAGCACCGCTGGATTCCAGATGTGCCACTATCCTTTCTTTTAGCAGTGTCTCCATGATCTTTCCCACCACTGAGCTGAGGCTGACTGGCCTGTAGTTCCCCACTTCCTCCCTACTGCCGCTTTTGTGCAGTGGGACTACATAGGCCCTCCACCAGTCCTCTGGATCCACACCAGTGTTGAGTGACTGTGTGAACAGGGCTGCCAGAGGTGCTGCTAGTTCCCTCCTCAGCTCGGGTGGATGTCGTCTGGCCCCATGGCCTTATCAACCTTCAGATCTCACTCCACTGTGAATGGACAGGTGTCCATGACCCTCCCTCCCATTGCCTCTACAACAACTTATGGTCCTTGAGCCTCCCCGCCTTAATGAATACTGAGCAGAAGTATTTGTTCTGTATTTTGCCTTGTCCAGATCTCCCTCCTTACACTCTCCCTTCTCCTCTTGCTCTACAATCCCCCATTTTTTTTTTTTCACTGATGAACCTATAAAATGCCTTATCCCTTTCTTTACAGACCATGCTAAACCCCTCTGTCTACACCATCGCTTCCCCAACAGCTTCCCTGCTTCCCTTAGACACCACGGTACAGCTCCCTGTCCTCCTCCATTTTGCCTCTTATATTTCCTGAAACTCAGCCTTAGCCCTGCCGTCCCCAATCTCTTTAGAGAATCTTAATGGTTCCTTCTACCTTTCCCTTTGGCCACTATCCTAATGCATTGGTTTATTATCTCTACTGTGGCTCCTTTTAGTTTCTCCCATTGTTCCTGCATGCCCTCTATTACTCTTACCTTCTCCAGGACTGCTTGTACTGTATACATCTACATATTTCAGTGAAGTCTGCCCTCCTGAAATCTAATACTCTAGCCCTTGTGTGGCTTAATTGACTCCATGCCTCCATGCTGAACCACACCATGTGGTGGCGGCCACTGGACCCAATCTGCCCTTCTACCTGCATTTCTTTAACTCTGTTCCTATTGGTCCATACCAGGTCCAGAATCAACTTGTCCCTGGTTGGTTCATGCACCAGCTGCCTGTCCATCCACCTGCAGGGATTCAAGGATGACTGTGCTTCTGGTTGAAACAGCTACTTGGGTGGCCCAATTTATGTCTGGCATATTGAAATCCCCCAGTAGCCAGATTTCACCTTTGGCAGCCATGTCATGTATGTTCTCCACTAGTTTCTTGTCTACTTCCTCTTTCTGTGTCAGAGATCTGAAGATCACCCCTGTGCATATTGCCGTTCTATTCCCTGGCTCCAGGGTGACTAACATTACCGCAGCCTCCCACTGTCTTCCCTGAACTTCTGTAGCCTTTATACCATCTCTGATGTACAAGGCCACTCCCACAGCCTTTTTACCCTCCCTGTTCCTCCTGAACAGTGCACGGCCTAGTACACTGAGTTCCCAGCCATGATTAGCAGAGTACCACGTCTCTCTTATTGCTGATATGTCAAGGTCTGCATCTGCCAGCAAGGCCTACAGGTGTAGAACTTTATTTCCTAGGCTATGGGTATTCCTTTTGGCATAACTTTCCATGTTTCACAGTCTGCCCGCTCACTGTTCTTGTTCTCCCTCTCCAGCGTCTCCCCCACCACCCTGGTTTCCTTTCCTATGTGCTCTCACCCCCCATCGTATCACTCATTATACATTCCCCACCTGCTTTCTCTCCCTGCCTGCTTTAGCTGTTCCTGTAGTCACTTATTTTCCTGCATGTTCGCATGAGGGGGGATGTTTTGTAAGCCTGCTGATACCCTTGGCTCTCCCCCTTGACCAGTTTAAATGCTCACAGCTGAAGCATTTAAAGTTCTCACTGAGGATGATGGTCCCCTTCTCGGACAGATGCAGGCTGTCCTCCTTATATAAGCTCACATCTGCCCATGTCAGGCCTCAGTCCCCTATGAAGCCCAAACCCTCCCTTCCATACCAATCCTTCAACCAGGAATTAAAGGTATGGATGTGGAGTGTCCAAGCTTGCCCTGTGCCCAGGACCAGTAGCACTTCTAAGAATGAGGTAAGTCATGCTAGCTATTTTAGATTTCCCCCAGCTTCCTAAAACCTCCTGGACTCTGGATAACTCCACACTTCTCTTGGGCATGTCATTGTTACCCAGGTGGACAATGACATCTGGCTGCTCCCTCCTAGCTATTACCCTAGCAATCCTATGGATCTGCTTCCCAACCCTCCATGCAGTGCTTCCAGGGATGCATTTGACCGCCCTCGCTGCACTGCTAGATGTCCCTATCTCCACTTCCCAGACAATAGAGTCCCCCTTAAGAGAAGCTTCCCCTCCTTTGGGGACCCCTGCCTCCCTTCTCTGAGGCTTCATCCTGGAGGGACCCTCCCATCCTCCCTCACCCCAACCTCTGGTTTCGGGGTAGGGCTTTTCCATTCCTTCAAAACAGTGTAGGAGTTACTAAGCCAGACCGGTTGTGGGATGTGCTTTCGCCCCCCCCACCCTCCTTGAGCCCAGCACAGTCCAATCACTTCTCTTCCTGGGCATCCTTTGAGGTACAGTTGTGGACCTGGATTTCTCTGATTGGGAGTGGATGCCACCTTCAGCTTGGCCAACTCTGCTCAGAGAAAGGCAATCTCCTCCCTCAGCCCAGAGAGGAGCCTGAAGATAGGGCAGCATCCATGCCTATAGAATGTCTCCCTGAAGACAGCTGCTCCACAAGCACTGCACTGCCCAACTCCCATCATGTTTGTTTCCCTCCTCAGTCTACTGCCTGCATGACACAACTATTTGTTATCTCCCAAATATTTTGTTTTCTTTTGTTTTTTGGTATGGGTTTTGCTGTTGACATGTAACATTTTAACACCAAATTGTGTATCCATACATGATTAGCAGGTAGGGAATTAACCCTAGAAATACTTAAATAAACACAAAGTTGATTGGCTAGCTAAGTATATATCTAAACTGGAGACTTCCACAAACACCACCCAGAGTGGCTGTGTCAGAGAAAAGCAGGAATATTGCTGTCCTGAAAGTGGTTAAAATCTTACCTTAGCCAAGCTCTGGACACTTAATAAGCATCTAGTGGGCAACTCTGAAGTGAATCCCTTGCTATGATATTTCTGAGACACTGCTTTTGCCTTTTGTAAATGTGTCCAGGTAGCTGTCAGTCAGAGTAACACCTGAGGTCACCATCATCATTATCGTGTCATCATGCAGCAGCAGCAGCAGTGCCAGTCAGGAATAAATCCCCTCCTCCCTTTCCTCATGTAGTTGTACCAAACATGTTTTTTGATATTTTAATTTTCTTGGAGTGCTCTGTGATAACATTCACAGTTGGTAGAACTACCTGGGGAAAGGCATTGGGGTGATTTAGTTTTAACTGGTTGCTTGATGAAATGATGATGATATGGTAAATGGCGTAACAGACATGTTTTTTGCAGTGACCTTAGCTAGTCCATGTAGACATCAGATGGAAAGCACTGCAGACTATAAAATAAAAGAGGCATATCACCCCAGATATTGCAAAAATACTGAATTCTTTGTCACCAGTTCAATTGTCGCACATAATTAGGACGGATTTCACTGTGCTGGCTCCATCTATCCTTACACAGTGCCACAGCTTGCAGCTGCTGTTCCATTGCCTGATCAAGCCGCCCTGAACATTTGGATTTCAGCTGTGTGAAAGTTCTATAGCTGCATGCAATCACCAAGATTTGTTTAAATGATGCCATGTGTCATATTCTGTCACATTTTCTTGCGTTTATAAACTGGCAAGAAAAAATCTATGGATTTCAGTGGTCGAGAGGACTCATCTGACTCTGCGTTAAATCTTTATAAATGTAGGGTCCGGTGCTGAATCTCATTATGTTTGCTTGCACGCATGTGCAAGAAACATAGTGCCATCATCGGAGATTTTGGAGGTGTGTCACCTCCTCCTCCAATTCAGTCAGTGTGCTGGCAGGCACGGCCTCTGTAAGCCAATGCATTTTGGGGCATCCATATTACGCTCAAAATGCAGTGCTGATTGAAAGGCTTGAGAGTGAGCAGTGATAAGATACTCGCCTGCTCATGCACAGCATCCCCCCACACACACACCTGCGCGCGATGCGCGCCCCCGCACGCACTACAGCATAGCGACAGGTGCCCAATCCCACGTCGGCTGTGCCCATTCCCCGCCTCCCCAAGGCTTCAAAATGCCACGCTGGGTGCCCACCCTGAGCGTGGCAACTAGATATAGCCGACGGGTGCCCAATCCGTCGGCTGCACTGTCCCCCAGTAGTAGGTGCCATGCTGGGAGCCCAACCCCAGCGTGGCAAACGTCCCCAGTCATCCGCTTTTGTTTTTTGTACTTGCAAAGAAAACGGTCCCCACGAGTCTCCCCACCCCCGCCCCACAACCCACACCCACCCACTGCACACCAGTTTTCCCACACCCCCCCACCCCATACTTACCCGACCGGGCGCGACGATCTTCGTGATCGAACACGCCTGCACTCTTCAAAGGCGACCGCGAACGAGGAAATGCCGGTAAGCTGTATAATGGGCTAGATGGGGGGTTCAACTTGTTGCATATCTCAGGCATTTTTGAATCTTTGCAAATTTTACCAACATGGGGTTTTGGGAACCTTTCTATGATTGAAATCATTGTCATGCGATCAGTCCGGGCGAAGGATTTCCGCCGCAGTGACTGCAGAATCTCCCTTCGACTCAAAAACACCATGACAGTGACATCAATCATGAGAAAGGTCGCAAAACCCCATGGTGAAAATTTGGTGCCAAAATTCCAAAATTACTGTTTTACTAGCGTCGTCTACGCAGTTCCTACGAGGCTTCATAAGTTCGAATTTTCAATATTTTCACCCAGATTTTCAACATTGCCATTTTACCACACCTTCTTATGAGTAGTACAGCTGCCATTTTCACATCTCACCCAAAATGTGTTTCCACCATGAAGCTACAATGGCGCAGTTGGTGTCGAGATCAATGTACGGACAAATTAAGAAAATCACAGTGATGCTGTTCATGAGGTGAGGTGTTAAATGGCTATGTTGAAAATTTGGTGAAAAATTCCAAAAATGACTGTTTTACAGTGTGCATTGTACAGTTCCTACGCACACTCGCTTAGTTCACAATTTTCAATATTTTCACTCCAGATTTTCAACATTGCCATTGTACCACACCTTCTTATGAGTAGTACAGCTGTCATTATTCACATCTCACCCAAACGTGTTTCTGACCATGAAGCCATAATGCGCGAGATAAAGTGAAATCAATGTACAGGACAAATTAAGAAAATCACAGTGACACTGTTCATGAGCAGAGGTGTTAAAATGGCTATGTTGAAAATTTGGTGAAAAAATTCCTAAAAATGACTTTTACTAGCGTGCGTTGCGACAGTTCCTATGCATGCTCGTAAGTTTGCAAATTTAATATTTTCACTCCAGATTTTCAACATGTCCATTTTATTAAACTTCCTTATGAACAGTACAGCTGCAATTTTTCATATGTCGCCCAAAATGTGTTTTCGCACATGTAGCGCACAATGGTGCTGTTGGTGTGCAGAAGCAATGTTTAGGACAGATTAAGAAAATCACAGTTACACTGTTCATGAGCAGAGGTCTTAAAATGGCTATGTTGAAAATTTGGTGACAAAAGTCCATAAAATGACTGTGTTACGAGTGAGCATTGTGCAGTTTCCACGCACCTCGTTAGTTCATGACTTTGTAATATTTTCAGTCTAGATTTTCACCAGTGGCATTTTCTACACTTCCTTATGAACAGTACAGCTGCCATTTTTCACAACATGGCCGAAGTGTGTTTTCACACTTTCAGTGCAGAGATGCGTAGTCGCTGTGGGAAATCAATGTTCGGCATAGATAAAGAAAATCACAGTGACACTGTTCATGATCGGAGGCACCAAAATGCCTGAATTGACAATCTGCTGTAAGAAATCCCCAACCTAATTATATTATGGGTGTGCGTTGCACAGTTTCTATGTACGCTCGTGACTTCACCATTTTTTTTTAATATTTTTACTACACATTTGCAACATAGCCATTTTTACACCTCCCATGAAAAAGCACAGCTGTCATTTTTACATCCTATTCGAATATTTTGTACCTGTGGTGCTAAATGCCATAGTCACTGTGCATAAGCAGCTTCAGCTAATAAACTGATATTCCCCCTGTTCATGAGGTGGGGTCACAAAACAAACATGTTGAAAATTTGGAGTGAAAATACCAACGAATGCCTGAGATATTAGGCTTTTCAACTATAACGCCCAACCCTATAGAGAATGACAGGAATCAAGGGTGTGACTTGGGATTCTTGCCTGTGATGCTCATAGCCATTTCCACCCTGCAGTCACTGAGAGGCATCAAGGTATGCCTTGGACTCTTGGCCCCAAAGTTCACCCCATTCTCCTATATCGCACCCATCTCACCATATTTCCTAATGAAATGGGAGTGCGCATGAGCCAAAGACCACAAGGAACACCATAGCACTTGTCAGTGTCTGCAGGGTGGGGTGTGGTGAAATGGCGTGGCCGTTATGCCTGATGACCCAAACGCACACCCCAATGCCTGTCACTCTCTGCAGGGTGGTGGTGGGGTTGGCTTCAGTTCAATGCTTCACTGCCATTCCTATTACGCAGCTCTGTAACTTCTACACTACCAATGCCAATGCCAGCAAGCAAACATTCAGCATTGACAAATGCTTGTTTTTATCTCCCCCACCCCCAAAAAGAAATCTGCTTGGATATTTTACCTTACTTAATCTCCCGCCCCCAGTTTGAGTTTAACTGTTGCACTCTTCAACCCTCATACAGATGCTTCCAACCCCAATCCACATGGAAACGCAGTGGTGGGACAGGGCGGGCAACAGCAGCAGATGGAGCTGCAACATCAGGGCAGGCAATCCCTTTGACCTTACAAGCTGGACCTGCGGTCTCATCCCTATGGTGGGTGAATGAGAAAGTAAAACTGATTAGGAATAAAAAGACGCGGTCAGACAGCAGGGAAGGAGTTGCATAGTACAGATTTTGGCAGTTTTTAATGTACTGTAGTTTTCAGACAAAACAGACAGGGCCTTTACTGTCGATTACTGTCCTTCCTGTACACATTCCTTGCAATACAAACACACGTTCAGACAGCTGGGATGGGGCTGCACAGTAAAGATATTGATGGTATGGCCTGGATATTCAGACTTGCACTAGACTGGGGTGTAAGTGGTTGCTCCGGTTAACCGAGTTGCACTAGAAGACAAAATTGGTATATTCAGAAGTGATGTGCCATGGCGCTTCCATTCTGAATATGTCACAAAATGCAGGCAGTGCAAATACATTGCACCAGTGCATCCCACTGACAGGTATGAATACCTGGAATGGGAAATGCGCTGGAGTATTAGAGTTACGCTGGGTGCGAATTCCTGATTTTCAGACCAGTATGTGCAAATGGGGCCATTTTGCATGCAAGGAGCAAATGGGGCCATTTTGCATGTCATAGTGACCCCATTTTCACGAGTTGTGCAAGGCTGGCAACCAAAATGTGCCTGGCACCCAGCACAGCATGCGGTCCCTGTGCCGGGTACCGAAGTAGTACCCTCTCCCCATTCCGTACCCTGATCACCATAATTTGTTAGAGTAAAGTTCTCTGGTACTCTAGTGGTCCCCCCTCCCACACCCAAATTCAATTCCCGTTATTGAAAAGATATACTTTCCCTGGTCGCCTGGTGGTGCCCCAACCCTACCCACACAGGACCCCTACCAGCCCTGTTCCCCCACCAGGTCATCGGCGGGCAAAAAAGCTACCAGCACACCTCTGTGGCTGCCTGCCGAATAATGGCTTTGAACCTCTCCTGAACCTCCCCTAACTCATATTCAGCCAGACAGGAAATTCAGCCAATTCACTCATCCCCCGATGAATGAAAATAAGACCCCCCATTCCCATGTTCCGGACTGTCAGTGTTCCTACCCTCCTCACAGTTACCCCCGACATACACTGACCTACTTTTGGTTTGCCCTAGCCCCTGTCTCTCCCCATCTTACTTCCTTTTCAATACAGTCTCCCAAGATCACTACTCTTTCTTGCCATCTGTGTCCTGAGTCCCCTTCCCCCACTTCCCTAGCTCCTATTCTCTATAATATACTTCAAAAAACATAAGCTATACTTGCTGATAAGCTTGGAGTCCCATTTGTTTTAAAAAACATTGATTACATGCACGCACTGATGTATTTTATGATATACTGGGTACATCAAAGTACTATATGCATTGTTTTTACATCAATATATTTTAGAGTCAAATATCCCTGCATCCTAAGAAATGGTGAGAGTTTGACCTTCTAGATCATATGATACTGGACAAAGTATCCTATAAAATTGTGATGGTATAGCAATGTAAAAACACTACATTAATACAAACAAACTGAGATCATACGCAAATGTGTTTATTTCACATGCATATAACACCGTTAGTAAGTGTCCTGATCATGGTAAAGAGACTTAAACATGTAAGAGTGATAAACAGTTTATATTATGAACTACTAGCACATATGATTGCCATAATATTGGGCTTTACATGTATATTACTGTTAATATAACGCAACAATGCATAAAGTACATCTACATACCCATTACATTGATGTACAACCACCATAACGCAAACATCTAACAGAATATAAAAACAAAATTACTTTTTAACACTTTTCGGAGTTTTGTTCTGTTACATGAAAGACATAATTAATAATTGCATAATTTTGGAAAATAATGTATTTCCAAAATGGTCTAATCACATTACATGAAATCCTTACTCCTCCCCAGTAGCCCCAACTCATCTCCTCGTGCTCTCATAGGCTACAGCTACGAAAGCTTCAGAAGATAAAACTGAAACTTCATTCTGACAGAACATAATATGCTTTAAGCCTTGTGATCCTACCAGTTAATTCAGAAAACTTGCTGGAATATAGATCTTGACAAAGTGCACACACATGCACAAAACGTTGAGTTTCTGATCCTCGACCTGTTACAACTATTGCTCTGCACTGTAATGACAATATAATGCAGCATTAATACAGTTTTTGTGTGTGTCCAGTAAGGCAAATTCTTTGTGCCCAGTTTGTTGTTTTTACAGAATATGGGTCTGAAATCAGATGATCAGGTAAACCAGCTCATGACTTTATTACACAGGGGCCTCAATATTGTCACATCTCTGACCATCTTTCAAGCCTCTTCAGGCCCCTCTCTATATTCTGCACCCCTTCTGGAGTATTCACCTTGTTACAGATCTTGGTGTCATCTGCAAATAGGCAGATCTTTCCTTCCAGCCCCTCTGTAATGTCACTAATGAAGAAATTGAAAGGGGCTGGTCCTAGTACTGATCCCTGTGGTACCCTGCTGGTCCCCCCCTCTCCGCAGATTGTACCCCATTTACCACAACCCTCTGTCTCCTGTTAACCAGTTCGTAACCCAGTTCACTACCTTGTCTCCCATGCCTACAGAACCCATCTTGTTAATCAGCCTTCTGTGTGGGACAGTGTCAAAGACTTTGCTGAAATCTAGGAAGGTGACGTCTACCGCTACTCCCTGATTTACTTTCCTAGTCACCCCATCAAAAAAATCTATTACATTCCTTTGAAATGACATCCCTACTGTGAATCCATGTTGCCTCAGATCCTGAGCACTGCTGGATTCCAGATGTGCCACTATCCTATCTTTCAGCAGTGTCTCCATGATCTTTCCCACCACTGAGCTGAGGCTGACTAGTCTGTAGTTCTCTACCTCTTGCCTACTGCCACTTTTGTGCAGTGGGACTACATAAGCCCTCCTCCAGTCCTCTGGATCCACACCCGTGTTGAGTGACTCTGTGAACAGGGCTGCCAGAAGTGCTGCTAGTTCCCTTCTCAGCTCGGGTGGATGTCGTCAGGCCCCATGGTCTTATCCACCTTCAGATTTGTGAGTTCCTCCAGAACTCACTCCACTGTGAATGGACAGGTGTCCACGGCCCCCCCTCCCATTGTCTCTACAAGCAACTGTGGTCCTTGACCCTCCCCCTCCTTAGTGAATACTGAGCAGAAGTATTTGTTCTGTTTTTGCCTTGCCAGATCTCCCTCCTTACACTCTCTCTTCTCCCCTTTGAGCCTCACAATCCCCTCGTTTTTCTTCTTTCACCGATGAACCTATAAAATCCCTTATCCCCTTTGTTTACAGACCATGCTAAACCCTCTTCTGTCTGCATCATCGCTATCCGAACAGCTTTCCCTGCTTCCCTTAGACACTCATGGTACAGCTCCCTGTCCTCCTCCCTTTTTGCTCCCCTTATATTTCCTGAAACTCAGCCTTTTAGCCCTGACTTTGTCCTCAACCTCTTTAGAGAACCTTAATGGTTTCCTCTACTTTTCCCTTTGGCCACTATCCTAATGCATTGGTTTGTTATCTCCACCAAGGCTTCTTTCAGTTTCTCCCATTGTTCCTGCATGCTCTCTATTACTCCTACCTTCCGCAGGACTGCTTGTACTGTATACAACTACATATTTCAGTGAAATCCGCCATCCTGAAATCGAATACTCTAGCCCTTGTGTGGCTTAATTGACTCCATGCCTCCATGCTGAACCACACCATGTGGTGTCCACTGGACCCAATCTGCCCTTCTACCTGCATTTCTTCAACTCTGTTCCTATTGGTTCATACCAGGTCCAGAATCAACTTGTCCCTGGTTGGTTCATGCACCAGCTGCCTGTCCAACCACCTGCAGGGATTCAAGGATGGCTGTGCTTCTGGCTGAAACAGCTACCTGGGTGGCCCAATTTACGTCTAGCATATTGAAATCCCTCAGTAGCCAGATTTCACCTTTGGCAGCCATGTCATGTATGTTCTTCACTAGTTTTCTGTCTACTTCCTCCTTCTGTGTGACAGATCTGTAGATCACCCCTGTGCATATTGCTGTTCTATTCCCTGGCTCCAGGGTGACTAACATTACCGCAGTCTCCCCTTGTCTTCCCTGAATTTCTGTAGGCTTTATACCATCTCTGATGTACAAGGCCACTCCCCCAGCCTTTTTACCCTCCCTGTTCCTCCTGAACAGTGCATGGCCTAGTACACTGACTTCCCAGCCATGATTAGCAGAGTACCAGCCTCTCTCTTATTGCTGCTATGTCAAGGTCTGCATCTCAGCAAGGCCTACAGTGTAGAACTTTATTTCCTAGGCTATGGGCATTCCTTTTGACATAACTTTCCATGTTTACAGTCTGCCCTCTCTGCTCTTGTTCTCCTCTCCAGTGTCTCCCCCACCCTGGTTTCCTTTCCTATGTACTCTCACCCCCATTGTACCACTCCTTGTACATTCCTCGCTGTTTTCCCTCACTGCCTGCTTTAGCTGTTCCTGAAGTCACTTACATTCCTGCATGTTCCCATGAGGGGGATGTTCTTAAGCCTCCTGATATCCTTGGCTCTCCCCCTTGACCAGTTTAAATGCTCACAGCTGAAGCATGTAAAGTTCTCACTGAGGATGACGGTCCCCTTCTTGGACAGATACAGGCTGTCCTCCTTATATAAGCTCACATCTGCCCATGTCAGGCCTCAGTCCTCTATGAAGCCCAAACCCTCCCTTCCATACCAATCCTTCAACCAGGAGTTGAAGGTATGGATGTGGAGTGCCCTAGCTTGTCCTGTGCTCTGGACAGGTAGAACCTCCAAGAATGAGATGGGGCATGCTAGCTATTTTACATTTCCCCTAGCTTCCTAAAACCTCCTGGACTCTGCCTAACTCCACACTTCTCTTGGGTATGTCATTGTTTCCCAGGTGGACAATGACATCTGGCTGCTCCCTCCTAGCTATTGCCCTAACAATCCTATGGATCCGCTTCCCATCCCTCCATGCAGTGCTTCCAGGGATGCATTTGATCTCCCTCTCTGCACTGCTAGATGTCCCTGTCTCCACTTCCTGGACAATAGAGTCCCCCCCCCAAGAGAAGCTTCCCCTCCTCTGGGCACCCCTGCCTCCCTTCCCTGAGGCTTCATCCTGGAGGACCTTCCCATCCTCCCTGACCCCAACATCAGGTTTCTGGATAAGGCTTTCCCATTCCTCCAAAACAGTGTAGGAGTTACTAAGCAGGACTGGTTGTGGATGTGCTTTCGCCCCCCCCCAAACTTACCTGAGTCCACCATAGTCCAATCACTTCTCTTCCTGGGCATCCTTTGAGGTACAGGTTGTGCACCTGGTTTTCTCTGGTTGGGGGTGGATGCCACCTTCAGCTTGGCCAACTCTGCTCAGAGAAAGGCAATCTCCTCCCTCAGCACAGAGAGGAGCCTGCAGATAGGGCAGCATCCATGCCTCCAGAATGTCTCACTGAAGACAGCTGCTCCACAACCACTGCACTGCATCACTCCCATCAAGTCTGTTTCCCTCCTCAATCTACTGCCTGCTTGATGCAACTATTTGTTATCTCCCAAATATTTTGTTTTCTTTTGTTTTTTGGTATGGGTTTTGCTGTTGACATGTAACATTTTAACACCAAATTGTGCATCCATACATGATAAGCAGGTAGGGAATGAACCCTAGAAATACTTAAATAAACCCAAAGTTGATTGGCTAGCTAAATATATATCCAAACTGGAGACTTCCACAGATGCCACCCAGAGTTGCTGTGACAGAGTTGGTGCCACCTACAGATGTTTACCGGAGGGAAAACATCAAAATAAAAAGCAGGAATATTGCTGTCCTGAAAGTGGTTAAAATCTTACCTTAGCCAAGCTCTGGACACTTAATAAGCAGCTTGTGGGCAACTCTGAAGTGAAACCCTTGCTATGATATTTCCGAGACACTGCTTTTGCCTTTTGTAGATGTGTCCAGGTAGCTGTCAGTCAGAGCGCCAGTCTGCAGTAACACCTGAGGTCACCATCATCATTATCGTGTCATCATGCAGCAGCAGCAGCAGTGCCAGTCAGGAATAAATCCCCTCCTCCCTTTCCTCATGTAGTTGTACCAAACATGTTTTTTGATATTTTAATTTTCTTGGAGTGCTCTGTGATAACAACATTCACAGTTGGTAGAACTGCCTGGGGAAAGGCATTGGGGTGATTTAGTTTTACCTGGCTGCTTGATGAAATGCTGATGATATGGTAAATGGCGTAACAGACATGTTTTTTGCAGTGACCTTAGCTAGTCCATGTGGACATTAGATGGAAAGCACTACAGACTATAAAATAAAAGAGGCATATCACCCCAGATATTGCAAAAATACTGAATTCTTTGTCACCAGTTCAACTGTCGCACATAATTATGTTTGCTTGCACGCATGTGCAAGAAACATAGTGCTATGATCCGAAATGCAGTGCCGTACAGTTGAAAGGGAGAGAGCCGCTTCAGTGAGCACGATCAGGTAACTAAAGCACGCTTTCGCTCTCTTTCAACTGTACGGCACTGCATTTCAGATGATCTGAAGCCTGCTGTCTCCCAACCCCCCCCAACAGCCTTCCAGGTGCCATGCTGGGAGCCCACCCCAGTGTGGCAAACACTGTTATGGCTGACGGGGGTGCTCAATCCCCCATTGGCTCTATGGCTCCCCCCCCAACAGCCTTCCAGCTGCCACGCTGGGAGCCCACCCCAGCATGGCAAAAATTGTTATGGCCAATGGGGGTGCCCAGTCCCCTGTCGGCTCCACACCCTCCCAAACAGCCTTCCAGCTGCCATGCTGGGAACCCCAGCATGGCAAACGTGCCGCCACTCATGCCGTTAAAAAAAACAACCTGAAAACAAAAAATGGTTCCTAGCGGTCTCCTTGCCCCTCCCCACCCGCACCCACCTCTCGCACCCTGCCTCCCCACACCCCCACCATACTCACCTCTGGAGTCCAGCACGATGATCTTCGGTGGACTAGGAACACGTCTGCACTCTTCAAAGCCGACTGCGAACTGAGGAAATGCCGGTAAGCTGTATAATGGAATAAATAGGGTTTTTTCAACTTTGATGCATATCTCAGGCATTTTTTGGAATTTTGGCACCAAATTTTCATCATAGAGTTTTTGGGACCCCTCCTCATGAACACTATCACTGTAATGGCGTTAATGCACCCCGAAAGGAGATTTCACAGTCACTGCGTGGAATCACCTTTCAGGACTGATTAATGGAATGGCAGTGCCAGTGTTCATGAGGTGGGCTCTCAAAAAGCCTATGTTGCAAATTTAGTGAAAAAAGTCCTAAAAATGACTGTTTTATGAGTGTGCGTTGTACAGTTCCTCATGCGCACGTCAGAAGTTTGTGAATTTTGATATTTGCACTCCAGATTTGCAACAGTGCCATTTTACCACACTTCCTTACGAGCAGTACAGCTGTCATTTGTCACATCTCGCCCAAAATGTGTTTCCGCACATGCATCACACAATGGCGCAGTCGGTGTGCGAAATCAGTGTCTGGGACAGATTAAGAAAATCACAGTGACACTGTTCATGAGCAGAGGTCTTAAAATAACTATGTTAAAATTTGGTGGAAAAATTCCCAAAAATGACTGTTTAATGAGTGTGCGTTGCGCAGTTCCTACACACGCTCGCAAGTTTGTACATTTTTAATATTTGCACACCAAATTTTCAACATTGCCATTTTACCATATCTCCTTATGAGCAGTACAGCTGTCATTTTTCACATCTTGCCCAAAATATGTTTCTTCACATGTAGCGCACAATGGCGCAGTCAGTGTGCGAAATCAATGTTTGGGACAGATTAAGAAAATCACAGTGACACTGTTCATGAGCAGAGATTTTAAAATGGTTATGTTGAAATTTGGTGAAAAAATTCCTATAAATGACTGTGTTATGAGCGTGCATTGCGCAGTTTCCACGCACCCTTGTAAGTTCACAAATTTGTACTATTTTCAGTCCAGATTTTCAACACTGGCATTTTTCCACACCTCCTTATGAACAGTACAGCTGTCATTTTTCTCACCCTGCCTGAAATGTGTTTTTGCACTTCTGGCACAGAAATGTGTGGTCTTTGTGGGATGTCAGTGTTCCGGACAGATTAAGAAAATGACAGTGACACTGTTTATGAGCAGAGGTGTCAAAATGCCTGTGTTGACAATCTGCTGTAAAAAAATCCCCAAATTAATAATATTACAGGTGTGCACTGAACAGTTTCTTCGCACCTCGTGACTTTGTGTTTTTTTATATTTTCCCTCCAGATTTTCATCATTGCCATTTTTTTCACCTCCCCATGAACAGTACAGCTGTCATTTTCACATCCTGTTCGGAATGTGTTTTTGCACCTGTGGTGCCAAATGGCATAGTTGCTGTGCAAAATCATCTTTCAGCTAACAAACTGATATTGCCACAGTTCATGTGGTGGGGTCACAAAAAAAACATGTTGAAAATTTGGAGTGAAAATGCCAACGAACACCTGGGGCATTAGGGTTTCTGACCATAATGCCCCACCCTGTAGAGACTGACAGGCATCAGTGGTGTCACTTGGGATTGCCGCCTGTAATGTTCATGCCATACCACCCCCACCCACACCCTGCAGCCACTGACAGGCATTGAGGTGTGCCTTGGACTCTTTGGCCCCAAAGTTCACCCCGTTCTTCTATACTGTGCCCATCTCACTGTATTTCCTTATGGAATGGGGTGAGCACAAGGCCCAAAACCCCAAGGCGCACTGTGATACTTGTCAGTGTCTGCAGGGTAGGGTGTGGTGAAATGGTGTAGCCATTATGCCTGACGACCTAAAGGCACACTCCAATGTCTGTCAATCTCTGCAGGGTGGTGGTGGGGTTGGCTTCAGTTCAATACTTCACTGCCATTCCTATTATGCATCTCTCTAACTCCTACACTACCAATTCCAATGCCAGCAAGCAAACATTCGGCACTGACAAAGTTTGTTAGGAGGGATTTCACTGTGCTGGTTCCATCTATCCTTACACAGTGCCACAGCTTGCAGCTGCGGTTCCATTGCCTGATCAAATCACCCTGCATGTTAGGATTTCAGCTGTGTGAAAGTTCTATAGCTGTATGCCATCATCAAGATTTGTTTAAGTGGTGCCAACGTGTCGTATTCTGTCACATTTTCTTGCATATGTAAACTGGCAAGAAAAAATCTACAGATTTCAGTGGTCGAGAGAAGTCATCTGACTCTGCATTAAATCTTTATAAATGCAGGGTCTGGTGCTGAATCTCATTTTCCTCTCTCCACCCCCAAAAAGAAATCTGCTAGTATACTTTAACTTACTTAATCCCCTGCCCCCAGTTAGGGTTTAACTGTTGTACTCCTCAACCCTCATACAGATTCTTGTAACCAATCCACATGGAAACGCAGTGGTGAGACTGGGAGGGCAACAGCAGCAGATGGAGCTGCAACTTCAGGGCAGGCAGTCCCTTTGACCTTACAAGCCTGACCTGCAGTCTCATCCCTATGGTGGGTGAATGAGAAAGTAAAACTGATTGGGAATAGAAAGACGCGGTCAGACAGCAGGGATGGAGTTGCACTGTACAGATTTTGGCAGTTTTTAATGTACTGTAGTTTTCAGACAAAACAGACAGGGATTTTACTGTCAATTACTGGCCTTCCTGTACACATTCCTTGCAATACAAACACACCTTCAGACAGCTGGAATGGGGCTGCACAGTACAGATATTGACAGTATGGCCTGGATATTCTGACTTTAGGCTGGGGCGCAAGTGGTTGCTCCGCTTAACTGAATTGCACTACAGCACAAAACTGATATATTCAGAAGTGATGTTCCATGGCGCTTCCCTTCTGAATATGTCACAAAATGCAGGCAGTGCAAATACATTGCACTAGTGCATCCCCCTGACAGGTATGAATACATGGAATGGGAAATGCGCTGGAGTATTGGAGTTACGCTAGTTGCAAATTCCTGATATTCAGACCAATATGTACAAATCGGGCCATTTTGCTTGCAAGGAGCAAATGGGGCCATTTGCATGTCATTATGGCCCCATTTTCGGGAGTTGTGCAAGGCTGGCAATCAAACTGCACCTGGCACCGAGCACAGCAGGTGGTCCCTGTGCCAGGTACTGAAGTAGTACCCCCTCCTCATCTCATACCCTGATCACAGTAATTGTTTAGAGTAAAGTTCCCTGGTATTCTAGTGGTCCCCCTTCCCACACCTGAGTTCAATCCCCGTTATTGAAAAAATATATTTTTCCTGGTAGTCTAGTGGTCCCCCCTTCCACATCGGAGTCTGATCCCCTTTATTGAAAAAATATACTTTCCCTGGTCGCCTAGTGGTGCCCCCACCCCCACCCACACAGGACCCCTACCTGCCCTGCTCCCCAGCACCAGGTCATCGGCGGGCAGAAAACCTACTAGCCGCCTCTGTAGCTGCCTGCCGAATGACGGCTTACAGTATCTCCTGCAAGCCATTGGTCCACACTGTGGACCAATGGGCTACGTATGTACTGTAATAGTCATTCACAACATTGTGAATGAATGACTTCATTTACAAGTTGTCAATGACTGTTACAGTACACACTGCAAGCCGATTGGCCCACTGTATGGACCGTTGAGCATGCAGGTGATACTGTGAGCTGTCATTCAAGGGACAGCCATGGAGGTGGCAGGTGGGCGTGCTGCCCACTGATGACCTGAGGGGGGCTATGAGGGTAGGGGTCCTGTGTGTGTGGGAGTACCATTGGACTACCAGGGCACTGGACAGGGGGACTGTTAATGTCCAGGATCAGGGTTGTGGGTGGGGAGGGGGAACCCCAGGGAAAACATAATTTTTCAACAATGGGAATTGGACTCAGGAGTGGGAGGGAGGGGAACTACTGGACTACAAGTGAAAATATAATTTTCAATAACTGGGCTCAAACTCTGGTGTGGGAGGGGAGACCACTAGATTACCAGGGAGAATGTAATTTTTCAATAACAGAGCTCAGACTTGGGTGTGGGAGGGAGGTCCACAAGACTACCAGGGAAAGTATAATTGTTTAATAATAGGGATCGGTCTCAGGTGTGGAAGGGGGACCACTAGGTTTCCAGGGAAAATATAATTGTTCAATAATGGGAATTGGAATCAGGTGTGGGAGGGGGGATCACTAGACTACCAGGGAAAATATAATTGTTCAGTAACACAGATCGCACTCAGGAGTGGGAGGGGGGACCACGAGACTACCAGGGCCCATGGTGAATGCTTGTGCACGGTGTTCTGGGGGTAGACACCCACAGTTGGCGGCTGCTGTACTGCACCTTACAATACAGCAGTCCACCTGTGGGCAGCTACCAGTTAGGCCTGCTTTTTACAGACGTAACTTTGTGCCCATGTATGCGGCACATCTCTGAGATGTATCAGCAGATGCGCCACACATCTCGGTTGAATATCAAGATGTGACGCATATGAATGGGCACGTACCTGGGGTTGCACCTCATACATTATCTTTGTGCCGCGGCACATCCGGAATTGCTCAGCACATTTCCCTATCTGAATATTGCCCCAGGGTGCATTCTTTGGGGTTGTGCTGGTGCAACTCAGTTGCGCAGGGCACAACTTCTTTGAATTATCTAGCCCTATATATGCAAATCTCAGCAAGTAGGCTGCTCAGTTCAAGTTTCAGTATGAAGCGATCCTCGCAGACAATGGAATCCCGATCATCCAGACTTGTGATAATCCAGACTGATCAGATGTTCTCCAGGCAGTTCAGGTAGTCAGAATTCTACAGTTTATCTTAAAGAGACAAGATTGGGGGCCTTAAGATGAATTTATAATTAATATGTTTGCTTCTATTTGTTCTTTAATTCCGTTTTATCATTTTATTTGTATTTTGCCAACTACTAGTAAAGAAATGAAGTATAATTAATGTATTATGATATCAGAATAAATTTATTGTCAAGGTCGGCAGTGTATTTTAATGGGAAAACTGCAAACCTGTTTTCAGACTCCTGTAAACCAATAACACTATTACCAAAATACTATATGTAATAGTAATATATGAATTTTGATAACCTGTGATCTTTTGTTATAATCTAGCAAGTGACTCCAGCCCGTCGGTGCAGCGGTTGGAATTCCGCTTGCAATGCTGGAGATCTGGGTTTGGGATTGGACCTGGGGCATTGGAGGGCCAGCCGGGGGAGAAGGATGAAGCATTCTGCAGACTGCTCTCCTTCTTCAGGGGGAGGGTGTGGAGAGTGCCAGGTGCATGACGGGCTCCTTGCAGAGGCCGGGGGCATTGCAAGCAACCAGCACCAGTACGTTCAGGAGATGGGATGGACGCAAGTTGTCATTGCATGTTCACGGCCCCCTTACAGTGGGGAAAAATCACCACCACCCATCACCTTGATGACGTCCGTCCCCGCCGCTTTCATTGTTCCCAGGCTAACACCCAACCTATCCCAAAGTTCACAGCACTATAGGCCAGGTACCGAGACCCCGCTCTTGGGCATAAAGCCAGGGGGTGTCAGGAGTATGCCTCATGTGAGGGTGAAGCGACGAGGGTCCATGACCGGACCGAGGGTTCCGGGGCAGGCAGCAACCAGAGGAAAATAAAAAAAATAATCTAGCAGGTGACATTTTCTTCACAGCCGGATGTTACTTGGGAAGAAGAAAAAAGAAGCCAATTGTTTAAAAATTGTAAAATGTAACAGATGCACCACAATAGTGTAAACATATAAAAGGCACAGTCTATTGCTAAAGAAGTATCTGTTTTTGTTTTAAAAGAATAATATTTTTTGTTTCTCAATGAATTACATTGGTCTCCTAATAGAAACATACAATCTGTCGGCAGATAAGGACCGTGTGGCTCACCTAATCTGCCCATTTCCCTACACGCTGGTGCAACCCCAGATTCTGTTTGAACTGCAGTTCTCCTGCTGTGCAAATCTCCAGGGTACCCTTATGTCTGTTCCATGCACTACTGAAACCCTGTATTTTTACCCTGTGTTTTCAAACCCACCACTTCTGCTGGAAGGCTTTACCATGGCCCCACCACCATCTCAGTGAAAAAGTACTTCCTAACATTACCCCAAGCCCTCCACCCTGCCTTTAGCCTCATTTCAAGTCCCTTTGTTTTTGTGCAGAGTTTTCTCTGAAATATGCTTTCCACATGTACTCTGTTTATTGCCTTAAGGTACTCAAACATCTTTATCATATCTCCATCCACATTCTTTTCTCTAGTGAATAGATATTTAGATCCTTAAGTCTTTTCTCATCGGGCTTCTGGTGCAGTCCCTGTACCACCTTTGTTGCCCTTCTCTGGACTGAGGGGCAAGCTGTATGTTGCTCATAATTACAGCTTCCCCCTCAATGACATCACTTTGAGTTTTAGTATCACATGAAATGGCTGCGGCATTGTTTTGATTTCCAGTTGACTGACATCTTCCTGTATCATTGCTTCTGTCACCTATGGGGAAGCTCAGTACCTAGTCTGAAATATCTTTTCAGGGAGTGCTCACAATGTAAGTGACCTGTTGTGCTCTGACCTCCTGAGGCCTGGAACTCTTGTTTTAGTCTTCATCTTCTCCCTGTCAAAGTCCAGGTGGAACCACACAGTGAGGTGGTTGCTTTCTGCAAGTAATGCCTTTGCTTTTACTTCTTGGACATAAGCACTATTAGATACTACCAGACCTTGAAATGGCCCTCTCCCTGGTGGGCTCTAGGACTCATTGTGTCGGAAACCCACACTGGAATACATCCAGCAACACCTGATTCCTAGAACAGGTGCCAGCCAGGATCTTCCAGTCTGCCCTCTCAGATTAAAGTCCCTCATAATCACTACCTCCCCTGCAGGCCGTCTCCACGTTTGTGTACCCTGGTTCCTGGTCTAATTCTTCTTCCTAGTTTGGGGGCTGTATACAACCCATATCCCAAGCTTTCTACCTTTTGTGAATTGTATCTGTACCCACAATACCTCTGTCCTTTGATCCACCTCCTCCTCTTCCTTAGTACAGGCAATCACTTCCATCACATACAGGGACACTCCCTTTCCTCTTCCCACCCCCCATCCCTAGCATATAGTCACTCCTACTTCAGCCATCAATTACTGCAACTGAGCCATTTTGTTCCCTAGGCTCCTTGAATTCAGTGGCATTATCTTCCACTATGACTCGAATCCCCCTTCCCCATTCTGCCTGACCCCCTAATCCCAGTCCTACCCTCTTGTCCCCATCCTTCTGCCTGTCATTTGAGCCCCCCTTCCTTCTGCCTTGATTGGGGGAGGTCATTTGTACTCTCCACCCGATGACTAAAGGTACTGTGGACCCCCAGCTGCCCCAACATCAGTTTAAATTTAAATGTTACTCATCTATTCCTCAAATATGGTTTTCACACCCTAGTGCCCTCTTTACTTATCTGCAGCCTATCCGTTGTGTATCCCACCAGCCTCCAGCTAGCCTGTTGTCCTCATTCCCACACTACCCCGAGCCATGCATTAATCTCCTCAATCCTTTTCTTTCCTGCAGTGCTAGCTCTTAGTACTGGTAGCAGCTCTGAAAAGTCTTCCAGCCTCCAAACCCTACTGCAAAGAACCCCCACCTCCCTGAACCTCTCCTGAACCTCCCCAACTCACATTCAGCCAACTCATTCATCCTCTGATGAGCGATAATAAGAGCCCCCCCATTCCCATGTTCCAGACTGTCAGTGATCCTACCCTCCTCACAGTCACCCCTGACATACACTGACCTTCCTTTGGTTTGCCCTAGCCTCTGTGTCTCCCCATCTCACTTCCTTTTCAATAGAGTCTCCCAAGATCTTTCTCACCATCTGTGTCCTGAGTCCCCTTCTCCCACTTACCTAGCTCCTATTCTCTATAATATACTTCAGAAATCATAAGCTATACTTGGTGATAAGCTTGGAGTCTCTTTGTTTTTTGTTTTAAAAAACATTGATTACATGCATGCACTGATGTGTTTTATGATATAATGGGTACATCAAAGCACTATATGCATTGTTTCTACATCAATATATTTTAGAGTCAAATATCCCTGCAGCCTAAGAAATGGTGAGAGTTTGACCTTCTAGATCATATGATACTGGAGAAAGTATCCTATTAAATTGTGATGGTATAGCAATGCAAAAAACACTACATTAATATAAACAAACTGAGATCATACACAAATGTATTTTCTCCACATGCATGTAACACCCTTATGTAGTGTCCTGATCATGGTAAAGAGACTTAAACATGTAAGAGTCATAAACAGTTTATATCATGAACTACTAGCGCATAAGATTGCCATAATATTGGGCTCTACATGTATACTGCTGTTAATATAATGCAGCAATGCATAAAGTACATCTACATACCCATTACATTGATGTACAAACACCATAACACAAACTTCTAACAGAATATTAAAAAAAATTACTTTTTAACACTTTTCAGAGTTTTTTTCCATTACATGAAAGACATACAGAATAATTGCATAATTTTGGACAAAGTATTTCCAAAATGGTCTAATCACATTACATGAAATCCTTAGTCCTCCCCTGTAGCCCCAACTCATCTCCCCATGCTCTCATAGGCTACAGCTACGGAAGTGTCAGAAGATATCAAAACTGAAACTTCATTCTGACAGAACATAATATGCTTTAAGCCTTGTGATCCTACCAGTTAATTCAGGAAACTTGCTGGACTATGTATCTTCACAAAGTGCACACACATGCACAAAACATTGAGTTTCTGATCCTCGACCTGATGCAACTGTTGCTCTGCACTGTAATGACAATATAATGAAGCATTAATACAATTTTTGTGTGTGTCCGTAAGGCAAATCCTCTGTGCCCAGTTTGTTGTTTTTACAGAATATAGGTATGAAATCAGATGATCCGGTAAGCCAGCTCATGACTTTATTACACAGGGGGCCTCAATATTGTCACATCTCTGACCACCTTTCAAGCCTCTCCAGGCCCCTCTTCATTTTCTGCACCCCTTCTGGAGTATTCACCTTGTTGCAGATCTTGGTGTCATCTGTAAACACAGACCTTTCCTTCCAGCACCTCTGCAATGTCACCAATGAAGAAATTGAACAGGGTTGGTCCTAGTACTGATCCCTGTGGTACCCCGCTGGTCACTCCCCTCTCCCCAGATTGTACCCCCATTTACCACAACCCTGTCTCCTGTCTGTTAACCAGTTCCTATCCCAGTTCACCATCTTGTCTCCCATGCCTGAGAACCCATCTTGTTAATCAGCCTTCTATGTGGGACAGTGTCAAAGACTTTGCTGAAATCTAGGAAGGCGACGTCTACCGCCACTCCCTGATTTACGTCCCTAGTCACTCAATCAAAAAAATCTGTTAGATTCATTTGACATGACATTCCTGCTGTGAATCCATGTTGCCTCAGATCCTGAGCACTGCTGGATTCCAGATGTGCCACTATCCTTTCTTTCAGCAGTGTCTCCATGATCTTTCCCACCACTGAGCTGAGACTGACTGGCCTGTAGTTCTCCACCTCCTCTCTACTGCCGCTTCTGTGCAGTGGGACTACATAAGCCCTCCTCCAGTCCTCCAGATCCACACCCGTGTTGAGTGACTGTGTGAACAGGTCTGCCAGAGGTGCTGCTAGTTCCCTTTTCAGCTCGGGTGGATGTCGTCTGGCCCCATGGCCTTATCCACCTTCAGATTTGTGAGTTCCTCCAGAACTCACTCCACTGTGAATGGACAGGTGTCCACGACCCCCCTCCCATTGCCTCTATAACCAGCTATGGTCCTTCAGCCTCCCCCTCCTTAATGAGTATTTGTTCTGTGTTTTTGCCATGCCTAGATCTCCCTCCTTACACTCTCCCTTCTGCCCTTTGAGACCTCACAATCCCCACGTTTTTCTTCTTTCACTGAGGAACCTATAAAATCCCTTATCCCCTTTGTTTACAGACCATGCTAAAAAATCTTCTGTCTGCACCATCACTCTCCTAACAGCTTTCCCTGCTTCCCTTAGACACTCACGGTACAGCTCCCTGTCCTCCTCCATTTTGTTCACCTTATATTTCCTGAAACGCAGCCTTTTAGCCCTGACTTTGTCCCCAAGCTCTTTAGAGAACCTTAATTGTTTCCTTCTACCTTTCCCTTTGGCCACTATACTAATGGATTGGTTTGTTATCTCCACTGTGGCTCCATTCAGTTTCTCCCATTGTTCCTGCATGCCCTCTATCACTCCTACCTTCCCCAGGACTGCTTGTACTGTATACATCTACATATTTCAGTGAAATCCACCCTCCTGAAATCTAATACTCTTGCCGTTGTGTGGCTTAATTGAGTCCATGCCTCCATGCTGAACCACTCCATGTGGTGGCCACTGGACCCAGTCTGCCCTTCTACCTGCATTTCTTCGGCTCTCTTCCTATTGGTCCATACCAGGTCCTGAATCAACTTGTCCCTGGTTGGCTCATGCACTAGCTGCCTGTCCAACCACCTGCAGGGATTCAAGGATGGCTGTGCTTCTGGCTGAAACAGCTACCTGGGTGGCCCAATTTACGTCCGGCATATGAAATCCCCCAGTAGCCAGATTTCACCTTTGGCAGCCATGTCATGTATGTTCTGCACTCATTTTCTGTCTACTTCCTCCTTCTGTGTGAGAGATCTGTAGATCACCCGTGTGCATATTGTTGTTCTA